>OY728136.1:829987122-834987122 GCA_963277665.1 Viscum album
TTCGATGGCGTACCTGATACACAACAATAAGATTCTTTGAAATATTACATTGCACACAATGATGAGTTATATTGAAAAACGAAAACAATAATATTATTAATTTAAATGGTATTTAACGCTTTGTCATTAAAATGGAGTGAATGAATAGAAATAACTTCAAAATTAATATACATTTATTAATTTGTTTTACATTTATCCAATAAATTTTAGAGGCATAAATTAAAAATTAATCTTATTTTAAGCCTAAATACTCTAAGATTCTCAAAAAGGTCATTTTATAGCATTTTGATGGAAAACCCTATTTAAATCTTGTTTTTCACATTAATATTTTCTATTTTACAATATAATATTATTTTTTTGAATTGGGACATCAAAATTTTGTTTGGATGAAATTTTTTTATCACTAATAACGATCATTTATAAATGAATAGTTTAAAATAATGTATTCTAATTCAAAACTGCCTTTTAATATAATTTATTTATATGGATTTATTATCATTTTAATTGGTTTTAAAGTGTAATTAGATTCCGTTTTTTCAAATTAATCCAATTTTGGTCATTGGATGTAATTTCACATTGAAATTGGACATTAGCAAGTCTCAATCATTTGTAATTTATTATTCCTTAAAAACACGCTTTTTGTTTTGACAGCGGAAATTAATATTAATTTAATTTCTACCACGTATTTTTTTTGAATTTAAAAAAATCAATTACATATTATCAATAAAGAGGTACAAATTTTTTAAATAGGTATCTTTTATATTTAGACATTATTAATATATTTTTCAGTAAATATTTTATTTACCATGGATAAATGGTAAATCAAGTAAATAAGGGTAATGACACTTTATATTAATCAATTTAACGTATAGAAAAAAATGGCATAAACATATATCTTTTAATAAGCAATTTTTTATATGGTGTTATATAAGATATATATTAATATTTAAATATTAATTGGATTTATAAAACTCTTTTTTATGTCATAGTATTTTTTTATATTTTTAGAGATCATATAAATAAATTATTCATGAAACAATAATGATGCAATGTTTGCCTCATTAATAAATGATTAAAATAAATAAGATTATATAAATTCAAACAATATCCAAAAACTATCCAATTTTTATTGGATGATTTTATTTCGAACATGAGTCATCTTATCGTCGACTTTCATGAGATTTAGACCTTTAAAAACTAAAAATCATGATATAGTAAAATTATATTTTCAAACATTCCAAAAGAGCCCTTCCACCCCTTATAGAAAGCCATCACCTTTTACCCACTACTCACACCCCTCTAGCCCATTGGATCTTCCATAACCTACCAAATTAAGATCCCTAAATCCCTATATTCCACCTATAATCATTTCCATAGGCATAAAGCACTTAAAAAAATACTTTTGGTTTAAACCAAAGAGAGTTACCTGATTTAAATTTAACATCTTCTCTTAAGTTATTTTCTATTATTTTAATTATTATTCCCCCTAAACTCTATTTATTCCATTATTTTATAAAAAACTGGTATATTCAATATACTAGGTTTTTGTTAAGATATTTTTTCAATATAAACTTTCAGACACCTGCATATAATGGATACTAACATTGTGTTTCTATGGACGAAGAACTACTGCCTCATTAAATGATGATTGTTAAAATATCTCCAACCACCTCTCATGGTGGCCATTATGATGGCAATGTATTTATATGTTATATATATTTTTTATATTTTTTCCATGTTCTTCTATTTTTTTATTTAAAAACATACCTTTACGATTTCCAATATCTGTAAACATGATAATTTCATTTGAAAAAGGGCGGACTACCGCACCCTCAAGGTGATATGATTCGTTCATGACATACATGGACCATATAAAGGATGATGTTATGAAATAATGTAACACATTTATCCTATTATAATGGAATTATAATATAACTTTTTAGCACTTTTTTCATTCCAATAAATATGAAATAGAAATGAAATTAGTGTTCATGCGTACGTATGGCTTACCGTCTCCATAAATAGTGCATTTCATTTCTTATCTCCAAATTTCATGTAATATTATAAATATATATATATATTTAATAGAAATATATGATATATAGTATATTTAAATCACGAATATCATTCTTGTTATAATGTAATATTTACCATAGAGACAATTTGTAATAAAAAGAAGTTAATTTTTTACTCAAGTTCTGAACATCAAAAAAATGTTTGATGTGAACTCAAATAATTGTCTAATTATTATTACAATGTACTAATTGATATATAAGTATGAAAAATTTGAAAAATTATCTTAATAAAGTATTTATTAACTTAATTATATTATTCAAGAAAAACAAAGAACATAAAAGACAAGTTAGACTTAAGGTAAGGGGTTTCTTATCTCATATTTAATTCTGTGATATTTCCATTGTTCGACACTAATTTTTTGAATGTGGTCTATTTTGTACTGAAATTTGACATATATTATCAATGTTATCTTTATATTCATTTTATTCTATGAATAATTTGGTGGTTATTATATTTTTTTCATACGAGTCTATTGATTACAATGTGGTAAGGGGTTATCATCTCACTTTTTATTCCCGGGATATTCATGATATATTTGAAACTATTTACATATATGTGGTGTATTTACTAACCATGATTGTATTATTTTCTTAATATAAATTAATTTATGTGTATTTACATCTTTATTTTATGATCTATATTTTATGGGGTTTTTGTTTCGTATGTTACCAAATCGGTAAGGTTCCCTTTCACCATCATCTTTTTAAAAGACTTCTTTTTTATGTCTTTTAGTCTACATATTCAGAGGCTGGGATATGTTATTCCATATCTTTTTTGATGTAAATTTTATGTCCAAGTGATGAGATACCATTTTTATCTCTCATCAACACATTTTCTGAATTTTATAGTAACGTCGTTGGGCTGTCAAATTTATGTAACGGAACTTTTTAACCCAATTTCAATTCATTGGATTAAACTTCTACCTGTGGATTATTCCGTGATATGAATATGTCTGAATGACCAATGATTATTATAAAATTAATATACAATAATATTTAGTGTATTAATATTTCTCACCGATAATTATATAATTGATTTAGCTTTAATCAAAGGATACAATATTTATATGGGATTTTATCCCAGATTACATTCCATTGAGACGTCATTGTTGATATGTGCCAATTCACTTTTATATGATGTATATACTATCATTTGGAATATTATATCATGAATACCTATTTTCTCAAGATTTTATAATGTTTAAATTATATGTTATTCCTCAATTAATTTTATTTAAGCATATATAATTTGGTTAGGAACTCTTTAACTAGAATATTGTTTTAATGATTTAATCTTCTAAATATTACTCATTAATGAACACTTCTTCCCAGTTGTTTTAAGTATTTATTTATTTGAACATTAATTTTTTCAAATTTTAATTCCTTTAAAATTATCAATGTGGTATGGGACACTTTTCTTTAAAAATATAGTTAATAAATGATATAAATGGTTTTGAAAATGATTTTATAAAGAGTTTATTATGTCAATATGTTAAAATGATACATTGTGATTGAAATGTGGAAATGATATCTTTCAATTATTCTTATTTTATGTTTTTTTAATATGTTATGGTTATTGGGAATTGTTTGTGTATATGGGTTGTTCCATGATAAACCTAGGGTGGGTGTTCCTGAGTTAGCTTTCTAATGCATTGGGTAATGTGACAGAGGTAATCATTAATGTTTATCCTAAGTGATTTAGGGAATATATTGTGATGGGTATTCCAATGTAAATCCCTATGTAGCTGTGATAGCTAAAATGTAACTATGATAATGATTACATAAGGTAACTTTATGATTTACGATTTCTGTGTCTTATTCATAAATCATATGATTTCATAAGGTATGTTATGAATGAAAAGGATGTTTCATTGATTTCAATTTATTGATGGGAAAATTTTTTCCTTAATTTTTTATAACCCTTATTTATTTTTTTATGCTCATCCCATTATTTTTGAAATATTTGCACATGACATAAATATAAATAGGTTCAAGGATGGGATCGAGGAAAAGCCATTCCCTCTAAAACCTGGAACTAGACATGTTTCTTTTTAAGAGTTATTATTTTATGAAAAATTGATACTGATTTGTAGTGTCTACATGTAATATTCATGTTGTTATGTAATAGTAAGGGCCTAATTCTATAAACTATAAACCTGAAAATATCCTTAATGTGAATTCTTGATATAATTCAAGATTACATAAAGTTTCTTTTTTGGTCCCATTAATGATCATTGCAAGGGACTTTGTACCAATTTACATTCCATCAAAACATATTTGTTTTTATATAGAGAATATATTTCCCTTTAGCATATTATACCATGAATATCATTTTCCTCATGATATTATAAGATTTTATTAATATTATTCCTCAATTATTTGTATTCATGCATCTTTAATTTTGTATGGATCTCTTTAACTAAAATATCTTTTTAAATGATTTAATGATTTATTCTTCTAAATCATTCTCATTAATGTCTATGTTTTAAAACTATTTTTACAGAAATTTTTATATGGACACGAATGTTTATAAATTATAATTTCAATTAAAAATTCAATGTTGTATGGGACACATGGATTCAAAATTCACTTTATTAAATGTTTTATATGTTTTTGAAAATGTTTTTTGAAATAAATTGATTATTTCAATATCTTGTAAATATTTAATTAGTATAAAACAGAGATGTTGTTAATGAAATGTTTATATTTTCTATATTCTATGTTTTATAATTTTAAAATGGTAGTTGGACATTTGATAGGTCGTTATGTGATAAACCAAATGACATGTGGTGCCATGACAACCCAAGATGGGTGGTTACATAATAACTCTGCATTGGGTACACAAGTCGACCCTATGGATATTTCATTTATTGATATGTTTGGATGTTGACTGGATGTTTATTCCATTTAAGTACGTTTATGTCTCATTTTACCTATATATGTTATTTGTACATTATATGGGTTTTCTGTTAATCATTTGGTTATAGAAAGGTAAGCAATGAGATTTTATTCAATGAATAGTATAGAATACATTAAAAAGGTGAAATATATGACTTTTGATAATGTATTCATGGTTTACTTATATTTTTGAAAAAACTAATAGTTTTTCCACTTTGTGAATCCCTTACTAAGCTTTTTCTTCTCATCCCTTGTTTTTGAAATATTTTTCACAGGACATAAAGTGGAATAACGTCAAGGATGGGATGAAGAATAAGTCATGACGATTATATCATAGAACTAAACATGTTTCTTTTCTTTAAAGTGTTTTTATTTTTATAAAGAAAATTGATACAGATTATAAGTGTCTACATGTATTATTAAAATTGTTATGTATATATTATGACCAAATTCTCTAGAATCTAAACCTAAAAAAATCTTAAATGTGAATTATTTACATAATTCAATATTATGTAATGTCATAAGGCTGTGTCCTCCTAGTTTGAATCACTGATCGGTTTAGATAATATTAGAGGTTAGGATGTTATTTAAGAATAAGTGACATAACCATAATGGTTAGAATTTTAGAAAGAATCATAGTTATTTTAGATTAATTTAATGATTCTATGATAACATGAATAAGTATTTCGGAGTATTTACACTGCTTATAAATATTATATGATGATTTTATTCATATAATCACACAGACCATTTTGGTTTAAGTAAATAGTTGGATCTAGCAGGAACCAAAGTAAAATGTATATAAAGAAAAATGTGATGGTTTTTTGAATGAGAAACCAAATGAAACAGAAGATGCATTAATAAATCTTTTGGTTATTCTCAACCAACAAAATAAGGTCATGATTGAACACCTACACCATAGTGATTTTTATAAGAAATATAATATGTGAGAAACTAATACCATGGGGAGTCTAGATAATAACCATAAAGGTAAGTACATTCAAAAACCTATGTGTTCGGGATTTGAAAAATAAACATATAGGAAAAAGATTCAAAGGGACGTGAAGATACTATAGATATTGAAATAAAGTTCATAATGTATGAACCTTCTATGGAAAATGCAAGCATAAAGTTGTCTCTAGGAAAGGGAATGATTTTATTTATGATGGATCAATTGAATATTTTAAATGTGGTGTGGATGGTCATTATTAAAACATATGTTCTGTGAAGAAGGATTGATAATGGTATCACCAAGATCATACAAATATATGTATACCGATGCCTATTTCAATTCTAATTGTGGATGAGGAAAATAACAATGACCAATGTATGAAATGTATTATTTCATAAATAATTATTATACATTATTGAATATTAGGATATTATTCATGATTTTGTTTACAAGAATAAAGTATTATGGAAGAAGATAGAAAATAATTATTAATGGATCATTAAGAACGTTGAATGAATACAATGTATAAATATAATATATTCAACAGTTATCGTATTGGATGATGAAATGCTTAAATGTATTGAAGATCTTTTGATTATGGGATAACATTTAATGACATTTTCTAGTATGAGTAACCATGATGTCTGATATGTGAAAATTTTATTCAATAAAGAATTATATTTTATATTGTGTATTTAATAATAGAGAACCATTTTGTTTTTTATGATCCTTGAATTTGAGGCAATTATATGTTTTTACATTTTGGGATGAAAAATGAATGGTATTAGATAACCTTTGGAAAGAATAGGTTATGGTTATTTTTGAGGAAATTAATATTATTTTTGTCAATTTTATAAAAATTATTTGGTTATAGAAGAAGGAAACCCATTAGGAAGGGTTCCAACCTATCACATCTGGAAAGGGCATAGGAATTGAACCCACAGTAGGAGGGAAATGAGGGAACATCTCCTTCCACTAGCCTACATGAAGTCCCTTTTTAATATGACTAATTATTTTTAGATAAATAATTTTCTAGATCAAGAATAAGTTGATTTTCTGAACTTATGTTTTATCAAATAGATATCCTTTGTTTAGGAAAATGATTATGTGATTAAGTGACAAAGCTTATTTTGAAAGACATTATCTCTTTTGGGAATACTGTATACTAAAAGAAAATAGAATACTATGGGATATCATTTTTGGTGTAATTGTTGAAATTTTATTTTGGAAATATCTTTATTTTCATTATAGACATATATAGATTTGATTTATTTATGAAAATCAATAAACTATCATGTAGAATATGTGATTAGGTAATTTACTTTTAGA
The DNA here is from genome assembly GCA_963277665.1 of Viscum album. Taxonomy (NCBI): domain Eukaryota; kingdom Viridiplantae; phylum Streptophyta; class Magnoliopsida; order Santalales; family Viscaceae; genus Viscum; species Viscum album. Next base: position 829,994,377 of record OY728136.1, read on the forward strand.
TGTGTTACTTTAAGAGTAGTCGATGTTCTTTGGAGCTAAATGTTATGATTTTTGTGGAAGACATTGTGATCAAATCTTTTTGTATTGTATGTTTCAAACATAGTTTGGATTATTTTGAATAATTTTAAGGAGAATTGTGTATTGAATGGTCATTGTTGATTTTTGGGTATTATTTTTTCAAATTTGGAGATTATGAGTAGTATTTATTTATTTATAAATGATTATACTTTTTGAAAATTTCTAATCTTATACTAATCATTTATGTTTTAGTTAATGACTAAAGATAGTGGAAATATATGGTTTATCTTTTATGGATCATGATATTCTCTATATGTTTTTTCTAGCGCTTCAGGTGTGACCAAGCCATATTGAATAATCATCATTTGGAGAAATGAAGAGTTTTTGGAAATATTTATCACATAATGAAAATCTATTTGTCAGGTAAGTATGTTTCCTTATGTTTTTAGGCAAGCTGGTAAATAACTCCCATAAGATTATGAAAAGGACCTTAAAACTAAAAACATTGTCCATTTACTTTTCCTACTAGGAAACCAATGACTATTTAACCCATCACATGTTTTTGGTTTTGGGAGTGGTTAACTTTCTCTTAATCATGTTTTCTACCACTCTACATTAGAACATTATGGTATGTTTCTCTTCTATATCCATGTTTTTTGAAATGGAATGTTAGTATGGGATATCTCAGGAGCCATTTTTACTTCTCTTTCCTTCTTCTATAGTGATAATAATTTTGACTCTTTTTCTGGTTTTGGATATTTATAGATGTTTCCAAGCCCAGTTTTAAAATTGTGAGGATACAATTCCCAAAAGTTGGGAAGGATATAACATCCTAGGTAAATAAATAAAATAAAATTTTTTTATTTATTAATATTTGTGAATTAAATAATAATTTTACATATTGGGGAATCTATGTTTGATGGCATACCTGACACGCAATAATGGGTTTCTCTAAAAACTCATATTGCACACAATGGTGAGTCATACTGAAATATAATAATATAATATAATTATTTTAAACTACAGTTAATTCCTAGCCATTGCACTAATGAGAATTAACAGTTTAACAATGGTATGATTACAAATGTTTGTTAAATATTTTTACATTTATCTAATAAAATATATAAGCATAAAATGGGAATTAATCCAATTTAAAGAATAAATACACTAATATTTTTATAAAGATCGATTTACCTACTTTTAATGGAAAATGATTTTTATTTATAGTTTTTGTAACTTTTATATGTTTTATTAGACAAAATAAAATTCTTCTTTACAATCAAGACATCAAAATTTACTTTGGATGAAATTTTGATATTTTTCTGATAATGTTCAATTTTGAATGAATAGTGAACAATACACCATTTTAATTCAAAAATACCTTTTAATCTAATTTAATTGTAAGATAGATTATCTTTTTAAATGTTTTTAATATGTAATTGGAATATATTTGTACCTTATAATCTAATTTTGTCATTGGATGTAATTTGAATTTAAAATTGAATATAAAAAAATATCAATTTTTGGATAGTTATTATTTCTTAACAACACGGTTTTTATTTATGACAAATAAAATTAATTTTAAATTAATAAATTCAATTTATATATTTTAAAATTGGTAAATTAGAAATAAATTTTTTAATCCGGAATATCAAATTTATCTTAGGATGAATTTTTGGTATTTTTATGAAAACCATCATATTTGTTTGAATTGTGGAAACACTATAGAGTCGTTAAAATTTAATGGCCCACCAATTTTCATTGGATTGAGAGTGAACTGAGTCATTACTAGGCCTTATGTGACATCCCCAAGACACCAAAGGCTGGAAATAAATGCTTAAGGGTCTCAAGCATTAGTGGGGGATGATTTACCCATTAAGAAATAAACTCATCCAATAATCATTCACTATATGATGCACGAAAAAAAGAAAGATCAACCAAAAACTTCATTTTTGCTAAACCACATCAGAGTACATAACAGAAGAATACCAAACCAAACATCAAAATACATAGTGGAAGGAGAACACAAGACTCTCAAAAAACCCCCGACTCCGTGCTCCACAAGCTCCAATCTACATAACAACTCCCAAACATCACTATGAGCCATTAGTAATGAGATGATTTACCTTTACCTGTGTATAGAAATACAACATCTGCAAAAGCACAAAACGGTCGAAGAATGGGTGAGTATAAAACTCAGAAGGCAATCCCCAATGAATTCCCTACTCACGCTACTAGGATAGAAAATTTAGCCACATTTATATAAATATAGTTTATATAAAACAATTTCACCAAATTAATTTATAACAAAATATAAAATAGTTTTCCAAAACCATCCATGATCAAAAACCTCAAAGTGCAATTTAAACAGGATTTTCCAACACGTTTTTTTCTGAAAAATAACCAACCAAATTTCCAAACCATTTCACAAACATCCCGTTTTGGCATACACAACCATTTCACAAACCCATGAAATTAACCATGCATGCTTCATTATGACAATTCCATACTCTTGAGCAGTTTTTCGTCAATCTACCAAGTCATCACAAGGTAATTACTTCCTATGTTCCATTACACCATTGCCACCGAGAACAAGGTCATATTTCAACCAAGCCAAGTACATATAGTCACCACGTGACATTAAAAGTTTGGCACCGAGCACAAGGTCATATTTCAACCAAGACCCGTACATTCAATATGAACACACACTACACATTCCCAACAATCCTGCCAAACCATCCTTTCATTAAAACTCCTTTTATTGAAAACCATTTTCCATCTAAACCAAGTGTGTTCAAAAAATTCAAACCATTTCAATAAAGCTGCATTTTTATTGAAAACTGAATACATCAAAACCATTTCAATAAAACATCATTTTTACTGAAAACCCATTTCACATCAAACCATTTACAATTTCAGAAATTTAATAATTTAAAATAAACATTTTAAATTCAAATATCCAAGTCACATTGCACACAATTCACCATGATTTCACAATTTCATCAAAATGAAAAATCATTAGTAATAAAGATTTATTCCATGCTTTTCACCAAAAATTCCATTTAAATAACCAATTTCAATCTAGGCCACCCAATTCTAACAAGAGGAGTCAAGAGTGAAGCCATGTACCTCAACAAAAAGTCAAAACCAAGCAACGGACAAAGAACAATCAAGAACATTGAGTCAAATCTCCAAAAACCCACCTTAGATCTCTTCTCCTAACACAACCAAGACCAAATATCAACATATTTGGCATCCAATACTTAGGTAAACCCATAAAAGGAATATATCTTAGATAACGAGAGGAAGGGAGTAGTAGAACTAAGTAGATCTTCGAAACCATTCATGAACGAAAGAGAAAGATCACATACCTCTAGAATTCGGCTTTGATTCGCCATTAGAAGCCTTCATATCGCCTATGAAACACTTGGTAGTGATTTTACAAAAATCAAGGGAGTTTAATCCTGAGTTATGGATGCTTAAGAGCTTTAATGAGGAAATTAGAGGCAAAAAGATTTAGATCCACAATTTAAGTATCCACTTTATGTGACCGCACGGTTGGTCTACACAGTTTGAAAAACCATGCACTAACCATGTGTTAGCTACTAACTTGGCCACCCTTATCGCATGTCCTCATAGCATGGCTTCCCTTAACCATGTGCCGACTGTGCGGAAGCCACTGCCTCCCCAGTCAGCCATGTATGGTATGGACGCACGGTTTAGACAAACCGTGCGTCGCCCGTCCACCTTCCCTTTTTTTCTTCAAACGTCAATCCAGGATCTCCCGACTCTCTCATACGCCATCCTTAACTTTTAAAACCATGAAAAGAATCAATTAAGGGATAAATACTAGAAACTAGGGGTTCTACATTATCCACACCATTGGCCTTTCCGTCCTCAGTTAGTATAAAACCATTTCTTGGATAAAAGAGTTCTGGCCACTGGTCTTTCATTTCTTTCACGCATTTTTAAGTCTCTTCCTGAATCTGACCATGTTGCCACAAAACCATCACTAGACTGATGCCTTTCCGTTGAAAGACTTTACCATACCTATCCACAATCCGCACTAGGATATGTTCCAATGAAGCATCCAGCTCATGGTCAACGTGACCCCATCTGATCACACAGATAGGATTGGGTTTATACTTCTATAACTATGATACATGGAACAAATTGTGCACCGAACGGAACCATGGTGGTTATTCCAACCGATATTCCACCTCTAAAACCCGTTTCAGTATCTAAAAGGGCCTATACAATGAGGATATACTTTTCCATGTTTCCAAAAATGAAGATTTAAAAGTCTTGGAGAGATTCTCAAGAATACATGATCACCCACAATGAATGCTCATGGTCTGCGATGGGGATCTGCATAATATTTCTGGCAACTTTGAGCCATATCCATCTTCTTTCTAATCTACTAAATCTTTTACAGTGTTTCTTGAACCATTCTCATCCCGACCAGTGAAGATTCACTAGTTTCCAGCCAACATAGTCGACAATGACAAGGACTCCCAAACAATGCTTCAACTGGAGCCATACGTATCGAGGATTGATAGCTGTTATTGTATGAGAACTCCAATAAGTGTATATTCTCCTCCCATGAGCCACAAAATTCCATTACACAAGCCCGCAAGATATCTTCCAACTTTTGTATCATCTGCTTGGATATCCCATCCGTCTGACGATGATACTCTGTGCCCACTGTCAACTGAGTCCCAAGGGCATGCTGTAATGATTTACAAAAACGAGATGTGAACCTCAGATCTCTATCTGGGACTATAGAAACTGGTACACCATGCCTCTTTCTAAATTATTGAATATATATTTTTGAAAGAACTTCCAACATATGATTTTCACAAATTGGGATGAAATGGGCTGACTTGGTTAGACAATCCACTATCACCCAAATGGAATCGTGTTTTCAGACCGTTCTTGAAAGACCTATATCAAAATTCATTGTAATCAGCTCCCATTTCCACCTAGGGATAGGTAAAGACTGTAACATACTAGCTAGTCACAGATTCTATGCTTTAACCTATTGACAAGTTAAGAATCACAATATGAACTTGGCCACCTTCCTTTTTATGCCGCTCCACCAAAAATGTGCCTCCAATGCCTTATACATCTTTTGTGTACCCGGATGTACAACCCATCTCGAATGGTGGTAATATTAAATATTTATTCCTAAAAAACTATAGGTACAACCATCTGATCATTGAAACAAAAAATTGATCTCCCATTCAGCTTACATCCCTCAATGTTCTCCCCACCATTGAGTTCTGAACTCATTGGAACGAAGTCTACATCAGATGCATGTGCCTCCTTTACTATCTCCACGAAATCAGGAACAAGTGTAGCAAAAAAGGAAACAACAATATCACCTCGGTCTTCACATTACACATGCATGTCGGCTAAAACTGACATTAACTTCCATTCATCTAAAGCTTCCTTTGCCAATTGAGTATACGACTTCTTGCTTAATGCATCAGAAACTGAATTTCCCTTACCCGGTGTATAAATTATGTCAAGGTCAAACATTTTAAGATACATCATCCATATCCTCTTCCTCATATTCAAATATCACTGTGATAAATTGTGTTTTAATATTTTTTAATCTATAAACACAATAAATTTCTCACCAAAGAGATAGTGTCTCTATGTTTTCAAAGAATTGATGACTGCAGATAACTAAAAATCATGTGCTGGTTAATTTTTCTCATGAACTCTCAACTACCTTGAGCCATAAGCAACAACATGTTCTCCATGCATGAGAACACAACCCAACCGTGATCCCGAAGCATCAAAATACACCACGTATATTGGCCCTGATTCTAGAATGATTAAAATAGGTTCTGATGTAAGGAGAACTTTCAACTCTTGAAAAGATCTCTAACATTCCTCAGTCCATTGAAATGCACTGTTCTTCTTTTTCAATGATGTCATAGGTGAAGCTAGTCCTGAGAAGTCACAGAAAAAGTGTCGGTAATAACCAGCTAGTCCAATAAAACTTCTTATTTCAAAGACTTTATTCACCAGTTTCCAAGAATGAATAACTTCTATCTTTTCTAGATCCAAGGTATCACCTTTCTCAGAATCAACATGGCCCAGAAAACGTACCTCTTATATCCAAAAATCACACATTGATAATTTGACATACAACTGATGGTCTCACATGATTTCCAACACTATCCCCAAGTACTTCTCATGCTCTTCCCTTGTTCTTGAATACAAAAATATGTCATCCAAAAACACCACCATAAAAGAGTCCAGATATTGCTCAAATATCTTATTCATCAAAGCCATGAAGACCGTTGGTGATTTTGTTAGACTGAAAGGCATGACTACATATTTGTAGTGGCCATATCTACTTTTCAAAGTTGTCTTTAGAATATCCTCCTTCCAAAATCCCAATTGGTGATATCTTGATCACAAATAAATCATAGAGAACCACTGATCACTCCTTAGTTGATCGAACAAATCATAAATGCATGGAAGTGGATATCTATTCATTATCGTAACTTTGTTAACTTTGTGAAAATCAACATACAACCGAAGAGTTCAATATGCTATCTTTACAAAAAAAATGGGTTTTGCCCACGGCAACACGCTTGGAAGAATAAAACCCTTGCTTTCCATATCCTCAAATTGCACTTTCAATTTGTTTAACTCAATTTGTGTCATCCTATAAGATGGAAGTGAGATTGGACTAGTGCCCGAAAAGAGATCAATCGTAAACTCCACTTCCCTTACAGGTGGTAATCCTGAGATGTTTTCAGGAAAAATTTCAGTAAATTGATCCAGCACAGCTGGAAAACTTGTTTCCTCAATCTCTTTCTATGATGCCGAAGTCAACGCTACAAATTGGTAAGAGATCGTTCCCACCATTGGTGCCAACAACCTCTTTGCGCCTTTCTTTACTACCATTTCTCCTCTAAATAGAGGCTCAAAGTCGTCCTTAGTCGTGAAAATAATTGTTCTCCCATAACATTTTATGTGAGATTTAAACGTTGTCAACCAATCCATACCTAGGATTACATCATAGTCATCCATATCCAACATAGAGAAGTCCAATTTTAGCTCATCTCCATAAACTATTATAGCACATTCTCTACACACGAAGGCTTGACATTCTCTTTCACCTCGAGGAGTTTTCAGTTTCACGACAGAATGCATCATTTCTAGTTTTATGTTTAGAAAATCAGAAATAGGAGAAATGGGAAAGGAATGTGATGAACCAGTATCGAACAACCCATGCATGAGGGTAGAATTCAGAAGAATTATACCTCTCACCATAGATTGTCCATCCTGATCATTGACCATCATCTGTTCAGCGCTATACAATATCATTGTTTCTATGCTTCGCTCATTATTTCCTTGACGATATTTCCTTCCTGAGGAGTCATGGTATTCCTAGAATCACCATAACTAGATCTATTCTGCTTTCGATAATGATTTTGTTCTTCTCACCCTGTCGAAGCATAAGATGCTTGTGACGCTTGAGAAGTGTCCCGAACTCCTGATCGTGGAGCACTATGACAATAATTCTGAAGATTCCCCATCTTGTTGCAATTGGGGCATGATTTTGGTGGTGCTTTACATTCTCATTTCATATGATCAGTTGATCCACATTGAAAGCAACCTACTTTCCTCTAGGGTCGTGGAGGAAGGTTGACTGATCCCTCCGTCTGGTTCTGATTCTAACTCCCACCTTGGAAGTTGGTGTCCCTCTTCCACTTGTTCCCAACATTGGAGTTCCCACCCATTCCCTTGGGTATTATCATGCCTCCTCTTATTGATCCTGAGATATCACATTCAGCAATTGTTTGCCTGTTCACCATCTCTATAGAATTCGTAATACAGAGCACCACAATCTTCGATCAAATCTCCTATCTTAGCCCTGATTCAAATATGCATGCCTTCAAAGAAGAATTTTCTGCATCCTCTGGATAAAAAAACAAAATTCATGAACATATATGCATACTCTGTGACGTAGAGGCTCTCCTGTTTCAAGATGAAGAAGTCCATCATTTTATGGATCTTGAACGTCTGAGGATAGAATTGTTTGTTAAAAAATCCTTCAAATCCTCCCATGTAAGGCCTTCATCCAATTTAGCATTCACCGCTAAATCCCACCATTGACATGCAAGATCCTTGATAATATATGTTTCCAGATTTACATTCAGCTCCACTTGTGTGCCGATGAAATCGAATATACGATTCATCCTTCTTAGCCACACCTCTGTCTTCTCGGGTTCAACATCAATCCTAATGTTTGGTGGATTCTGCTTCATTAACGAGATTTTATGATCCACATGTCGTGGCTCATTCATCTTGTTCTATGTATCCATAGCTTGAAAGGATTGGACAATACTCTGAACCGGCGCTTGGTTCATACGTGGTTCAGGTGCAACCACATTCTCCATATCTTCTTCGGGTTGGTTTCGACGACGCCTACTAGGTTCTATTTTGTAAACCAACGACAAACTCAGTCAATCTCACTCTCTAGCAACTGTTGGCTTTACATTTCAAATTCTATCACATAAACTATCAAAACATTTTTCGCAAACTACCTTTTTCCATGTTAAACCATTTTGGAAAACATTTGACATAATTTTTTAAAGTCAATCCATTTTCAAAATACACCAATTACCCTGTTTTCAATGTCTTTTGATTGAAAGTAATTTCAACAATTTTCAAAAAATTTCACCTTTCTCAAAATTCATACTCATTCCTCACAATGAGATATGATATCCTAAAGGAAATTCATTCCTCTAAAATTCATGTCATGCTCCTCTCGTTGGCTAAACCCACGACAATGAGATTTTCAACCTTCCAGAAGTGTATCCAAACACATATATACCCAACGCCCTGGTATCTTGATGTTCAACAGAAACGAGTTAGCTACGTCCTTTCATGCTATACATTTCCTGTTTCAAAAATCCTACTCTTGTCTAAGATGGCCACCCAAGGAATACACAATAAGGAATTTCTACTCCAGGACCAAGAAAATCAATTTCCACAACAAGCTGATACCATTTTTAATGGCCCGCCAATTCTCATTGTCTTGAGAGTTCAACGAGTCATTACTATGCCTTAAGCAACATCCCCAAGACGCCAAAGGCTGGAAATAAATGCCAAAGAGTCTCAAGAAGGAGTGGGGGACAATTTAGCTTTTATGAAATAAACTTATCCATTAATCATTCACTATACGATGAATGATCAAATGAAAGACCAACCAACAACTTCATTTTTGTTCAACCACATCAGAGTACATAACATCAGAATACAAAACCAAAAATCAAAATACACAACATAAGGACAACACAAGACTCTCAAAAGACCCCACAACTATGTGGTCCACAAGCTCCAAGCTCCACAGCATCTCCCAAACATCACTATGATCCATTAGTAATGAGATGCTTTACCTTTACCCATGTCTCAGAATACAAAATCGTCAAAAGCCCCAATGTTCAAAAGCAGGGGTGAGTATAAAACTCTTTAGGATTTCCACAATGACATCCCTACTCACACCACTTTGATAGAAAAGTTAGCCAAATTTATATAAAAAACAGTTTATATAAAACAATTTCACTAAACTAGTTTGTAACTAAATATATACAAGTTTTCCAAAACCATCTATGCTCAAAAACATTAAAATGAAATTTAAACTATCTTTTCCAACACATTATTTTTCCAGAAAAATAACCAACCAAATTTCGAAACCCTTTCACAAACATCCCATTTTGGAATACCCAACCATTTCACAAACCCGTGAAATCAACCATGCATGCATTGTTATGATAGTTCAATACTCTTTAGCGGATTCTCATCGATCTACCAAGTGGTCACAAGGTAATTACTTCCTATGTTCCATTACACCATTTGTACTGAGGAAAAGGTCATATTTCAACCAAGCCTCGTACATATAGTAACCACGTTCCATTAAAAATTTAGCACCGAGCACAAGGTCTTATTTCAACCAAGACCCATACATGTAATATGAACACACACCTCACATTCCCAACAATCATTCCAACACATCCTTTCAATAAAAAACCTTTTACTAAAAACCATTTTCCATCCAAACCAATTGTGTACAAGCAATTCAAACCATTACAATAAAGATACCTTTTTATTAAAAACCAAATCCATCAAAACCATTTCAATAAAACACCCTTTTTATTGAAAACCCATTTCTCATCAAACCATTTACAATATCAGAAATTTCATAATTTAAAATCAACATTTTAAATTCAAATAGCCAAGTCACATTGCACACATTTCACTAATATATCAAAAATTCATCAAAACCATAAATCGTCACTTAAGAAGATTTATTCCACACTTTTCACCATTAATTCCATTCAAATAACCAATTTGAAACTAGGAAAACCAATTATAATAAGAGGATTGTAGTTTAATGCCACCTACCTCATCAAAAAGTAGAAACCTAGCAACGGACGAAGAATGCTCAAGAACACGCTGTCAAATCTCCAAAACCCACCTTAGATCTGTTATCCAAACACAACCAAGACCAAATCTCAACATATTTTTCATCCACATACTTAGGTTTACCCATAACAGGAATAGATCTAAGAAACTGAGATGAAGGGAGAAGTAGATCAAATTAGATCTAAAAAACCATTCAAGAACGAAGTAGAACGATCACATACTTCAAGAATCCATCTCGGATTCACAAAGAGAAGCATTCAGATCACCTCCAGAACTCTTGATAGATGTTTTACAACCTTCAAGGTAGAGTAATCCAGAATTATGTCCACTTTAGATCTTTAATGAGGAAATTATAGGAAAAAATGTGATAGATCCACCATTTAAGGATCTAATTTAAGTGACCACATTTTCAGTCTGCACGATTTTACCAACTGTGTGCTAACCATGTGTTAGCTACTTCCTCGACCACCCTTCTCGCACAACCTCATCGCGTGGTTTCCCTTAACTGTGCACCGACCGTGTGGAAGACACTGACTCCCTAGTCATCCACACATGGTTTTTCCACATGGATTAGAAATACTGTGTGCCACCCATGTTCCTTCCCTTTTTTGCTTCAAACATCAATCCAGGATCACCCGACTCTCCCATACGTCACCCTTAACCTTTAAAACTATGAAAACCATCAACGGTTATATACCATGAACCAGGGGTACTACATAAAAGCTGTCTTTTTCATTTAAATGAAATTTTATAGCTTCACATAATTAAATTTCCAAAATCCAACATATATGGTTGTCATTAGTAAGTAAAATGTTGTTTAATAAGATGAAAATAATTTTTTTAATAGTAACTTTTGACTTTTATTGGATGTAGTTAATTGTAAATATAGTAATTCAAAGTAAAATTAATATTATAATAGTATAAAATTTACATAGAAATTTCCCTAATATTTTTGGATGAGAATTGGCCGACTTGTATAGTCATTGGGTGAGACTTTTTTCCTTTAAATGCCATTTGGCTAAGATAATGACGTTAATAAAACATTTTTTCAAGTAAAAACATTATCACAAACATTTATTATCTTGCTAAAATGATTTTAAAGTGGTGTTTGATAGTTGATATAGTTTACTATAAATAGTTATTAGAAGGATAAAAATATTTATTTAATCATGGTATTTTATTTATAATTTTTATAAATTAAATTAATAAATTTATTTATGGCCCAATGATGCTGTAATGATTACCTCATTAATGAATCTTGTAAAGAAATGAGATTATAAATAATAAAAAAAATTTATTTTTAAACTTTTTAAAACACTGATGAATTTTAGAGATGATGATGAATTGTTATCTTTGAATAAATGAAGATTTTTCAAATGAATCATGTTTTTTTTGGATTTTTTAAAAAGACATGTTATGAGTATTATAAAAATTGAGATAAACAAGTTTTTAAAACAAATATTATATTATTAAATGATATAATAATCCAAAAAATATAAGATTCATAAAAATGAAATTGATAAGGTTGAATATGCCATTAATGAAAAATGTGGTTTTATTTGTATTATATGGTAATTATATTAACCATATAGTGTGAATACACAAGAAGACATGACATGAGTCAAATTAGTTAACTAATGGTTAAAGATAAATGATAATGACAATTTTGAATCAAAAACGTTCCTAAAACCAATTGGTTTTGAGGATTTCAAATAATACCAATATTATCTCAAAATATAATGTGTTTGGGACATTTTGAAACCAAAAATAGTTTAAAATAAAATTTCATTTCCAAACATTCTTAAAGATCCCCTCCTCTCCCTTATAAAAATACATTTAATCTATCCCATTACTATCACCTCTCAAGCCCCTTAGTTCATCATTACTAAACCCAAATAAGCTCCCAAGATCCCTCTCTTACTCCTAGAATCCTTAAATTAAGAATAATTCCCATCAAAAAATCCTTTCGGTTCAAACTATAAAGAGTTACCAGATTTAAAGGTAACATGTTCCCTCAAGTTCTCTTATTTTAATTTACTTCATCACTTCCTATGATATTTTTATTCATTTTTTATATTAAAAAACCATTATCCTAAATATAAGTACATTGTTTTTAAGGGAATTATTTGATCTACACTTACAGAAACCTCTATATAATGGGTATAGAAAATATTGTTTCTTTAGATGGCGAACTAGTACCTCACAAAACCATGATTGTACAATTTTAACCTACAGACACTCGTGGTGGAAATTATGAGGGAATATAATTATATATGATATTAATGATATATAATGTATATATATTCTTCTGAATTTTTTTATAACATACCTTTATGATTTTCATGTTGTATATATACGATTATTTCATATGAGGAACTACGGACTACCACCCCCTCAAGAAGATATGACTTGTTCATACTATACATGGAACATATAAAAGATGGAATTAATGATATTATGTAACAAATATAACATATTTATTGTACTTTAATTATAATATAAATATGTATTATTTTTTTCATTCCTTTAAATATAAAGAATAAATAAAAGTAGTGTTCATATATACGAACAACATACCGTCTCCATGAACAATGGGTTTCAGTTCATTAATCCAAATGATATGGAATATTATAAATACATATCCACTGGATATATATGATATATGTTATATCTAAATAATGATTATCATTATGTATATATTGGAATTTTTACCACCGTGATGATTTGTAATTCTAACATGTTCATTTTGACTCATGTTCTGAACATCGACAAAATGTCCGTTCTAAACTCAAATAATTAACTAATTATTATATAAAGTTAATAAGAAACATAAATTGAATAATAAACTTGAAAATTGTTCTTATTAAAGTATAAAATAACATATTTTTATAATTCAATAAATAAAAGAATGAACCAGTCAAAATGTATGGGGTTTTTATCTCACTTTTTATTCCCATGAGATTCATGATATATTTTTCGTTATTTCCTTTTTTGTGGTGTATTTACAGACCATGATTGTAATTTTTATAGTATTATTTAATTTATGCGTATTAACTTTATTATTGTATGATCATCCTTTTATGTGTTTTATTTTTCATAAGTTACCAATTCAATAAATGAACCTTTCACTCTCCTCTTCTAATCAAAGACTTCTATAATATTATTTCTTTTAAATTTCCATTTTATTATGTTGGGATATGTTTATATATAACATTATTTCTATACATTTTCTTCCATGTTATGAGTGACCATTTTCTCTCTCATCAACTAATTTTATTAATTTTAAAGCGACGTCGTTAGGCTATAGTATTTTTTGTAAGAGAACTTCCTAACCCAATTTTAAGTCTTTGGGGTTAATCATTTACTTCATGATTATACCTTTCTATGAATTTTTATAAAATTATATCTTATTTTTTTAAACTTAATATCCACTTATATTGGGTTTATTCTTATTTTTTAGAAATAATTATGTCATGGATTTTTTCTTAATGGAATGATGTCATCCTTTAAGGGGAATTTGTCTCAATTTACATTCCATTGAGACTTATTGGTTTTTATATGGTGTATATACTAACTATTGAAATATTCTATCCATAATCTATTTATTCACTTCATATTATATTAATTAATTAATTTTTTTCCTCAATTATTTGATTTCAAATGTCTCTAATTTGGTTAAGAACACTTTAACTAAAATATCATTTTAAATGTTTTTAAGATTTATTCTTCTTAATATTTCTCATTTTTGTCAATGTTTTAACAATTATTAGAAAGATTTATTTATAAGGACATGAATTTTTAGAAATTAAAATTTTTCTAAAAATCATCAATGTGATATGGAAACATAGATTCAAAAATCACTTTATTAAATGTTTTAAATGTTTTTGAAAATGGTTTTTGAAATGAATTGATTATTTCAATATCATGAAATTATTTTTTTTCTCTGAAAATGAAATGTTTTTACTAAAATGTTTATATTTGAAATATTTCATGTGTTTTGATTTTATAATGGTACTTGGGAATTTGATGGGGGGTTACATGATAAACCAAATGATGGGTGGTGTAGTTATAAACCAGGATTGGAGGTTACCTTATAACCTACAATCATTGGGTATGGATGTCGGTCGTATGGATATTCAATTTGGTGATATTTTTGGAAGTTTACCGCGTGTTTATTCCATTTATGTATGTTTATTTTCCAAGTTACCTTTATATGTTTTTGTACTTTATATAGGTTGTATGGTAATCTTTTGGTTCTAAAATTGCATGTAATGAGATGTTACTCAGTGAATGGTATTTACTACTTCATGAAGGTGTAATATTTTACATATGATAATATATTCATGGTTTACATTTTGTTTTCAAGAAACTAATAGTTTTCCTTCTTTGTGTATATCTTACTGATCTTTTTATTGTTATTCCATGTTTTGAAAATGTTTATAATGGGAAATAAAGTGGAATATGGTCAAGGATGGGATCAAATAAAAGTCATGATGATTAAATCATTGAAGTAAAAAAAATTATTTTAATTTAATATTTTTAAATTTTATGAGAAAAATGGATACTGGGTATAACTGTCTATATGTAATATTAAATTAGTTATGTATATGTTAGGACCTAATTCTCTAAATATCAATTCATGAAAGGATCCAAAATGGGAATTATTAATTTAAGTCAAGATTATAAAATGATTCAAGGTCGAGTTCCTTACTATTGGTATCAGTGGTCAGTTTAGATTACATTAGATTTTAGGACGTTTTTTATGAATTTGTGACATAATCAAAATGGTTATAATATTAGAAAGATTCATATTTATTTTAGATAAATTTAATTAGTTTAAGATAAAATGAATAAGAATATCTTAGTATTTACCATCCTCTTAAGATATTATATGATGATTTTACTGATATACTCACACTGATGATTTTGGTTTTTGTAAATGGATATATCTAGAAGGCACCAAAGTAACAATCAATGTAAAGATAAATGTGACGGTATTCAGAATGAGAAATTGAATGAATTGGGAGATGAAATAAGAACTCTTGTGGTTATTCCCAACCATCTATCTAGAGTCATGATTGACCACCTGAAACATGGTGATTATTTTAAGGAATTTAATATGATATAAATTTATCCCAAAAAGAGTTCAGGTAATAACCATAAATGTACGTATATTAAAAAACCTATGTGTTAATGACAAGGAAATAAAATTCTAGGAAAATGATTCAATGGGATGGGAAGATGGTATTTATGTGGAAACAATGGTCATAAATAAAGAACCGTGCATGGAAAAATCATGCAACCAGTTGACACTAGAAATGGGAACAAAGTTCAGTCTGAGGGATCAATTGAACATTTTAAATATGGTGTGCATGATCATTATACAAATATATGTCCTACAAAAAAGGTTTGGGAATGAGATCACTTGGATCATACAAATATATGTTTACCAACACCTAATGTAATGCCAATTGAGGATGATGAATATGATAATGACTAATGAAATTTACTGATTATTTCTTAACTATTGTGTTGACATTATTGAATCTTAGGATACAATTCATGTTTTTGTTTGTAGGAATGAAGAATTATTGTATAATTTGGAAAATATTGGTTAATGGCTCATGAATAATAGTGAATGATTAAAAAATTTTCATATAATGGATTTGAGAGTTGTGAAAGTCTTTGGGATGATGACATGGCTGAAATTATTAGGGCACTTTGAATGATTGAATAACATTGGAAGACATTTTCTAGTATTGTAACCATGATGTTTGATATGTGAAAATGTTATTCAAGTAAGATATATATTTTTATTTTTGGATATAGTTATAAGAAAC
Organism: Viscum album; assembly: GCA_963277665.1. NCBI lineage: Eukaryota > Viridiplantae > Streptophyta > Magnoliopsida > Santalales > Viscaceae > Viscum > Viscum album. The sequence continues at coordinate 830,010,690 of OY728136.1, forward strand.
TTTTTTTGTTTTTATGATCCTCGAATTTGAGTCAATTATATGTTTTTACATTTTAGGATGCAAAATTAAAGTTATTAGATTAACTTTGACAAAAAATAGGCTACAATTATTTTTGAGGAAACTAATATTATTTTTGAGAATTTTATAAGAATGATGTGGTTATAGAAAAAGGAAATCACTCAGTAAAGGTGACAATCTATCACGCCGGGAAAGGCCACAATAATTGAGCACACAACTAGCACGCTACAAGGGAAGATCGCTTACAACTAGCCTATGTGAAGTCCCTCATTAGTGTTACAAATTCTTTTTAGTTAAATGATTTTATGTATGTTGAATAAGCTGATTTTGGGAACCTATTTTTTATCAAATAGATATCTTTAGTATAATAAAATGATTTGGGGATTAAGTGATAATGGTTATTTTGTAAGATGTTATCTCTTTTGGGAACACTATATGCTTATGGAAAATAGAATACTCTCGGATCTCAATTTAGGTGTGTTGGTTCAAATTTTATTTTGGAAGAATAAATTTTTTTCATTATGGAAATATAGTGAAATGAGTTATTTAAGTAAATTATTAACCTATCTTGGAGAATTTTTGATCGGGTTAATTACTTTTAATTATGTGACCATAAGAGTAGTAAATGTTATTTAGAGAAAAATGTTATTATTTTTTTGGAAGGCTATGTGATCAAATCTTTCATAATTTTCTGTTTCAAACATAGTTTGTATTATTTTGAATAATTTTAGGGTCAATTGTGTATTGAATTGTATTTTCTATGCTTTGGGTATTTTTGACCTATTTTGGAGTTTAAGAGGACTATTTTATTTTTCGATAAAAGATTACCCATTTTGTAGATTATCTGATCTTGTTTATATCATTATGGGTTTGGTTAATGTATAATGACATGGGAAATATATGGTTTATATTTTTTAGATCATGTTATTCTCAAGATGTTTATTCTAGCGCTTCAAGTGTGACCATTTCATCTTGAATAAATATCATTTGGAGAAAAAGGATGAGTTTGTGGATTAATTTATTAAATTATGAAACATAACTTTACATGTAAGTATTTTTCCTTATGTTTTTAGTACTTCTTGTATATAAATTACACAACATTATGAAATGTCACTTTAAACAATAATGTTTTACATTTACATTTACAACTGGGAAACCAATGACTGTTTAACTCATCACATGTTTTTACATTTTTTGGTGGTTAGCATTATCCTAATCTTGTTTTCTGCCACTCTCCATCATAACTTGATGGTCTGTTTCTCTTCCATATCAATGTTTTCCGACATGGAATCCTATTATTGGTTATCATGGTTAAACTTTTTACTTATCTTTCCTTCATTTAATTTTATATTATTATTGACTCTTTTTCTGATGTGGGACATTTAATGAAGTTATTCGAGTCCAATTTTAAAATTGTGAGTACACAATTTTTTAAAGGGGGGAATGATCTAACATCCCATGTGAATAAAGAATATCACATTATATTATTTATTAAAATTTATTAGTTGAATATTTATTTTACTTTAAAGTGGATTCTATGATTGATGGAATACCTAACACACAATAATGTGTTTCTCTGAAATCTGTTATTGCACACAATGGCGAGTCATACAGAAAATTAATAATTTAATACTATTATTTTAAATGGTAGTTAACATCTACCGATTATATTGTTGAGAATGACCATAATAACTATCGTATGATTATAAATTTTTTTAATGTTTTTTAAATTTATCTAGAAAAAACTGCTTAAAATGTGAGTGAATCCAATTTTTTGCATAAATACACTAATATTCAATAATATGACGATTTACCGACTATTGATGGAGAACCATTTTTAAATATATTTTTTTAACATTTATATTTTATATTTGAAAAAATAACATTGTTATTTAGAATAGATTCATCAAAATGTACATTGGAAGAAATTTGGATATTTTTTCTGAAAATGTTCAATTTTTAATGAATAGTAAAATATACTACATTTTCATTCAAAATGGCCTCTTAATCTAATTTATTTATATGGATTTAATATCTTTTATAATAGTTTTAAAGTATAATTATATTATATTTTTACCATTTAATGAATTTTTTTATTGGATGCAATTTCAATTTTAGATTGGGTGTTAAAAAATATCAATCTTTTGATAGTTATTAATTCTTAAAAACATGATTTTTTTGTTTTGACAGCAGAAATTATATTAAATTAATTAATGAAATTTATAAGTTTTCAATTTTGTAAAATATGATTTTTTTTAATTCTGAATATAAAATTTAGCTTAGGCTGAATTTTTGGTATTTTTCTGAAAACCATTAATTTTTTAAGAATAGTAAAAATAGTGCATAGTAGTTAAAAACAGACATTTTCATTTAAATGAAATTTTACAGCTTCTATGAATTGAATTTTAAAAATCTAACATACATGGTTGTCATAAGTAAGTAAAATTTTGGTCAATAATATGAAAATAATATTTGGTGAATATTAACTTTTAACTTTTATTTACCGAAGTTAAAGGGAAATATGGTAATTAATGTAAGAAATAATGCTATAGTAATATAAATTTACCATAAAACATTTCCAAACTAAATTTTATGATGAGTCATGTTTGACCAATATAATTCTTTGGGTGAAAATTTTGGCCATTTAATTCCATTTGGGTAAGATAATGACATTAGTAACTCTTTATTTAAAATAAAAAAATGTCATAAACATGTGTTTTTTTGCTAAAACTATTTTAATGTTTGGTTTTATAGTTGATATATTTTACTATAAGTAATAAATATTTTGATAAAAATATTTACTACAACAATGTATATTATTTATATTTTTTAGAAATTAAATAAATAATCTTATTTATGAACCAATGATGATGTAATGATTACCTCATTAATGATTGTTTTAAATAAATGAGATTATAAATAGTAAAATAAATTTATTTTGGAACTTTTTATGACACCCACAAATTTTAGAGATATGGATGACTTTATAAATATTAATTAATAATTTTTCTTTGAACGAATCATGTTTTTTTTGTATATTTTAAAATTTCATGATATGAATAGTTTTTAAATTGACATATAATAGTTTTTCAAACAAATATTATTTTATTCAATGATATAATAATATTAAAGAACTAAGATTTGGAAAAATGGCCTCGATATGGTTTAAAATCTCATTAATTAAAAAATTTGGTTTGATTGGTATTTTATGGTAATTATAGTAACCATATGTAGTGAATACACAAGAACACATCCTAAGAGTCAAATTAGTTAACGAAGGGTTAATGCTAAACGACAGGGTTAAATTTGTAACCAAAAGTTGTCTAAAACATAATTTTTCAGTGGATTTAAAATAATATTCATCTTATCATCCTGTTTAATTATTTTGGGACCTTTTGAAACTGAAATTTTGTTTATAAAAAATTAATATTTTCATACTTTCATAATGATTCCCTTGTCTCATACAACCACTACCAAAATAAGCTCATAAAATCCATATCATCCTCTTAGAATCATTGCATTATGTATAAATAACTTTAATAAATAATTTTTGTTGAAACCAAATAGAGTTACCTGATTCAATGTTAACATCTTCCCTCATGTTCGGTTCTTTTATTTTAATTCTTCACTACTTATGATCTTCTGATTCATTGTTTATATAACAATACCAGTATCCTAAATATACTAGGTTGTTTTTATGAGATATATTTAATCAAAACTTACATACACATCCATATAATGGGTATAGAACACATTGTTTCTATTCACATCAAACTACTGGTTCATGAAACGATGATTGTTTGACTTTCCCATACCAACTATCATGGTGGCCATAATGATGGAATTGTAATTATATTTTATATATAAGGTATTTATTTGTTTCTATATTCTTCTGTAATTCTATTTTATAACCAAAATATATGGTTTTCATGTTGTGTATATACGATAATTTCATTCGAGGAAGTGTGGACTACGACCTACTAAAAATGATATGACTCGTTCATACCATACATTAAATGTATAAAGGATGGAATAAATGATATTATGTGACACATAGAACATAGATAATAAACTTGAATTATATCATACCTATGTATTATTATATTTTATTTCTTTTAAATATAAAATATAATGGAAATTAGCATTCATGGGTACGTACTGCTTACTGTCTCCATGAATGGTGTGTTTCATTTCATTACTCGAAATGATATGGAAAATTATAAATACTTATCCACCGCATATATATGATATAAATTGAATCTAAAGGTTCAATATAATTTTTTAGAAAATGTAATTTTAACCACATGGATGATTGGTAATTATAACAAGTTCATTTTTTACTCATGTTTCGAACATTGACCAAATGTCCATTATGAATTCAAATAATTATCTAATTTCTATATCAATTTTTTAAGTGACATGAAATGAATAATAAACTTGAAAATGGTTCTTAATATTGTATAAAATAACTTATGTTTATTATTTAGTAATTAAATAATGAACAAGTCAAGTCGGATAAAAGGTAAAGGGTTTTCATATCACTTTTTATTCAAGTTAGATTCATGTTATATTTTAAACTATTAACTTTTGTCTGGTGTATGAACTACCCATGATTGTATTCTTTTTTTAATATAAATTAATTTATGGTTATTTACATCTTCATTGAATGATTCTTATTTCATATGGTCTATTTTTTGTATGTTACCAAAACGATAAGGGAACCTTCCGCTCTCCTATTCTAATAGATGACTTTTTTATGTTATGTCTTTTACAATTACATTTTCTTATGTTGGGATATGTTTTTGTATATCCTTATTTCTGCAAATATTATATCCATGTTATGAGTGACCTTTTTTTCTCACAACCAATCATTTTATGAATTCTAAAGTAACATCGTTAGGCTATTGAATTTTAGTAAGAGAACGTCTTAACCCAATATCAATACATTAGGGTTAAATGTCTACTTCATGATTATATCTTTCTATGAATATGTGTGAATTTTATTAGATTTTATTACACTTAATATCCAATTATATTGTGTTTATTATAATTTTCACACATAATTTTGTCATTTATTTGTCCTTATTTTAAGGATATGATCTTTGCGAGAGACGTTGCCTCAATTTACATTCCATTGAGACTTATTTGTTTTTATATGTTGTATATACTTCCATTTGACATATTATATCATGTATATACATATTCGCATGATATTATATTATTTAATTAATATTATTCCTTGATTTTTGTTATTCAAGCATCTCTAATTTCGAAAGAAACTCTTCAACTAAAATAACATTTTAACTATTTTAATGATTTATTCTTCTAAATCAATCTAATTCATTTTCATGTTTTAAAAATGGTTTTATGTTTTCCTTTTTATTGACATGAATGTTTTGATATCAAAAATTTCATTAAAAGGAATCAAAGTGGTATGGTTCACATTAATTCAAAAATATCTTTATTAAATGATTTAAATGGTTTTGAAAATGGTTTTTAAAATGGATTGATATGTTAAATATGTAGAAATGATTTATTATGTTTAAAAATTAAATGTTATTAGTAAAATGATTATATTTGAAATATTTTTGGTGTTATGATTTTATAATGGTACCAGGACATTTGATAGGTGGTTATGTGGTAAACCATATGACGAGTAGTGCTTTGAAAAACCATGATTGGTAGTTACGTATAACCTCCACTGAATTGGGTACGGAAGTCGCCCGTATATCTATTCCATTTAGTGATATGTCTGGAAGTCGACCATATGGTTATTACATTTATGTATGTTTATGCCCCATGTTACCTTTATATGTTATGTGTGCTTTATATGGGTTTTATGGTAATATTTTTGTTATAAAAGAGTGAACAATGATATTTTATTGACTGAATAGTATTTACTAATTCATAAATGTGAAATTTATTATTTATGATAATTTATTCAATGTTTACTTGTTGTTTTGAAAAAACTAACAGTTTAACTTCTTTTTTTGTCCCTTAATGAGAATTTAATTCTCATCCTATGTTTTTGAAATGTTTTTCCGAGGATATATTGTGGAATAAGGTTAAGGATGTGATCAAAGAAAATTCATGATGATTAAAAAATGGAAGTAAACATGTTTCTTTTATTTATGTGTTTTTAATTTTATGAAAAAATGGACAGTGAGTAGAAGTGTCTACATGTAATATTCAAATTTGTTTATATATTTTTTGACCTAATTCTCTAAATCTCTAACACTAGTAAGATATTAAACTTGAATTATTATCTTTATTCAAGATTTTGTAATGATTTAAGGTCGGGTCCTGACACTTAAAATTTAGTTTTACCTTCAAAATTAATTACTCTGATAATGTATGTCACACCCCGACCACAAATACTCCCTTATTTTATTCTTTTCTTGATGTTGGATCTTTTGGTTTTAGTCTTGGTTGAGTTCCCAACAATATTCCTTGTGTTTTTGTGTTTTTGGGTTTCCTTTTATACCTATGATTAGTTATTCTTGTTGGGATTGAGATAAAGATTCATGATGGAGAGTTTGTGATGTTTTCATTGTCTCTATATTGTGTTTAAAACATTCAAGGATCAATAGGTGGACTTCCCTAGTCTTTGGGATGTAATTTATGGTTTTTTCCAATTTTTGGGGTTTCACGGTTTGATCATGGCCTAGAAAAACTATGCAACCTAACCATGCGATGTTGCAGGAGTTTCTAGTAGCCCCCTCACAGTTCCGCACAGTTTGACAAACTGTGCATCCAAACCGTGCAGCCACTTGCGAGCTTTATAACTTTTGACTTAAAGCTCTGATTTGGGTGATTCAACCTCAAAAAAGAAGCCCGCTCTGTTGGGCGTCGACCAGTGGAGCCTCCCCCTCCTTTCTGCTTCTATTTTGGGCGAATTTGCGGGTATATATCATGAATGTTTGGTGATTCTTCATGTTTCCTTCACCAAATCTTCTCTCTATCCCTTTCCATCTTTGTGATAGGGTTTTATTTGGGGTTTATCTTCCATGGACAGACCCTAATGACTAGGATTTATGTTTTTTTATTTTTTATTTTATGTTAGGGTGTGTGAATTGTCCGTGGGGATTATATCTATCTTCCCATGTAGTTTCATCACATCTGCACATGGTTGAGGTAGGCATTTCCAACTTTTTTCTTTTACGGAACACTCCACGAGAACTTTTGTGTTTTAATTTAATTTTTAAATGTCCTTCAAACCTATAAAATATCTATGGATTGAAGAGAATCATTATTTTATGTTGTTATAATATACTAAAAATATGTTTTCAAAGGGATTTGTGTGAAATACCTGGGTTTATTGCACCTAAGGTTATTATTTAAAATATAATTCTTCTATAAGGTTAAATTCATGTTTTTTTGAAATGTTTAGCCTCAATTATGGTGGTACGGTTGTTTATTGTATGTGTTATTGATTTGGTGTGTATGGTTTGGTAATTCATTATCTTGTGAAATGTGTTATGATGTTTTGAAAACGGTTTTGTGGTTATAAAGGGATTGTTTTATGTTCCCTAAACAGTATGGATGGTAGGATATGGTTTTAAAGAAAATGTTAGGTTTTTTGGAAATGTTTTTTGGGTTTCCTATAGGATTTTTGGTGTACCATCGGTTGTTGGCACATCCATGGGTGCACTAGGCGCACAAACGATTTTTCCCTCAAATGAAGATAGTGATTTAAACTGGTGTTTGTTAAAATATTGTTTTCTTAAATGGTTATTTATTTTCTAAATAATTTTCCATCCTTCGTGTGGTTTCTAAATGTGGATTAAAATGGAATCTCATGGGGTTATGCTCATTTGGATTTTGGTGTGTGTGTTTTGGAAAAAGATTGTCTTGAGGAGCTGTTTGGCATTTGACACTTGAAGGTGGTTTTGGAAATAGTTTAGAAATGTATTGGTAAATGCATTTGGTTGTGTAAACATAATGTCCTATTTGGAATTTTACATTTAAAGGTGATGTTTTTTCTGTATTTTAAAAAACAATGTGATTTTGAAAATTTGAATGCCCAATTGGCAACTTAAGTTGTTTCAAAAGATGAATTGAATGCTTAAGTGATGTGATGGCACGTTATGCATGTTCATAGTGTTTTATGTTTTTCCTAAAATGTGGAATGGATTTTTTAGAAAAATTTTTAAGAGGCGGTGTTCCTCATGGTTTTTGAAATTATTTGTAAATGATTCGGTTTGCTTAATTTCTCAAGAGTGAGTTTGTGATGTGAAAGTGGTGGCTTATGAAATGAGATGCTTGGTGTGGTAGATAAATGGTCTATGTGGTATCATGTGATGTGTGAAATTTAATTGATCACAAAATGGTAATCATGGGTATCTTTGTGGTAAGACATGTACTAGTACGCTAGTGATCTTGTGGGGTTCAACCCCTATTTTATGTTGCAAGTTTGACAATGATAACACTAACTAAACTATGATGATGATGTAGGGGACCACTAGGTTATGAGTATGTTCCTCACTAGTGGCTTGAGCACGATAATGGATATTGTTAACATGTGGCTCACAACTAGCTAATGCCTAGGGGCGTTCCCGTGACTAGTGCTCAAGGATTATATTGCACGTCCTGTCAGCATAGGGTAGGTTGGGTTGGTTATTTTAAAAGTCGGTACTTTTTCATTATTTTTGAGTTCCTTGAAATTGATTTCCATTTAAATTTTTTCCAATAAATAATGTTACTAGTATTGTTTGGATTTGGTTTTTGTTATAAAAAGATAGTTTTAATGAAAAAGTTACGGTGGCGTGTGTTGTCCTTTGAAATGGTAATGTTTTTGTTGTTTAATAAAATGTAAAAAATCTATTTTTATAATTTTATTTCAAAATACTGTTAATGGAATGTTTTTGGAAAAGAAATGCTTGTAATCTATGGTGATTTTCTACTGAGCTGTTAGCTCACACCCTACCTATACCACTCTGTGTCTGTAGACCTGAGTTGTTTTGTAGGTTAATATTTTTCTGGTTTGAGTTATCTCCTGAAGTAAGGTGGTCTTGTGGTTGGAGGTGACTAGGAGGCCATATGGAGATCATGTTAGTAGTTGGTTGTTTTATTTTATTGTAGATCTTGGTTCATTCAGTGTTAGTTTTATTCAGTTGTATTTGTATTGGACCATATTGTTCTTTTTTGAGATTTAGTTGTGGTTAGATCTGCTGCGTTTTCAATGTTGTATATTTTGATCCTATTTATTGTTTGGCCAAATCGATAACTCTTGTTCTATATATAATACAAAACACTAGTATCCAGTCCGTGGGGATCAGGAACTCACTTCGAATCATGTCGCGGACCGGTTCAGGTGTTGGGTTAGATGGCATCCCGGCTTTGTTCTTGAAAAAATGGTATCATAAGAGGTTATTCTAATTTGGGGTGTCCGGTAGATGGAGAATAGGGTTGTTGGGACTCATGAGGTAGGTGGGGGAAGGGAGTCATGAACCCTTGCTCGTTCTAAAACTCGAGTAACTAGGGGTAGTTCAGGGTTTATTCTTGTGTCTTATGTTGTTTTGTTTTTGAAGGATGACAATGGAGGTGTGTCAGGTTATATTGTGGCCTTACGTGGGGTGGTGACCCATCTGAAGTCCATGTTCCCTATTCAAGGCCCTCCTAGTGTTATTCCTTACATGGATCATGTCTCACCCCTATGTTTTTGGGCTATGCATAGTCACTATTCCCTCATTCTGGTGGTCCATTGTTGGTTGGGATTCATTTTGGTTTCAGTTGGTGTAAGAGTATGTGGAAAAATTTAAAGTGTTTTTTTAAATGAAAATAGATTTAAAAATGGAAGTATTTTCAATGAAATGGGTTTAAATTGGGAAAGTGGGTTTTCAAACATTGAGGGTGATTTGGGATTGATAATGATAATGGAATGTGTTCCTTTGTATTACTTATGGATTTGACATGTGTGTGGGTATGTGAGAGAAGTTCATGTTAGCACGTGAGGATGGGAATGAATGGACGCACATGTAATAGTTCATGGGATATTATGGGTTGGGTTTTGGAATTAAAGGATTAGTATTGTTTTCTTAATGTGGATTTGAATGAGAAAATGATTTCAGATATTTTTTTTTCATGAAAATTGGGCTATTGGAATTTGGGAATTATCCTTGGAAGAAGTCTATTTTTATTTTTAAAAGAAAAATGATAGTTTTTGAAAAAATATATTATGGTGGTGTTTGTTTTTACTTGGCATTTGATCCTGTTTGTTTTGGTTTGAGGTGTTCCTATTTGTTTGTGCCTCAGTTTGATATTGGATTTGGTCTGTGCTTTTCATGTTGTTCAGAAAATTCCACATAGAACAGTACCCAAAATTCCTAATGAGTCATGCCCAGTTCCATTTCCATCACAAGTATTTCCTAATTTCTTTGTTGATCAAGGTTCACTTGAGGCTATGTTGTATCTTGAGGTAGTCAATCATGTCTTTAAGTCCTTGGGAACTACCAATGTTGTTAGAGTCCTTGAAGTTCAAAGGTTGTTTAATGGTCCATCCTTGTTCTAGTAGTGGTTGGTCTCCACGTCATCGACGTATGGTGAGATGTAATGGGAGGTGTTTAAGGACACATTCATCGAACGGTTCATACCAGAGGAGGTGAATTAGTGGAATGTGGTAGAGTTGTAGGATGTTTGGCAGGGCGAGCGATCCATAAATTATTATGTTGAAAATTTCAGTGAGCTTGTTCCATTAACTTTAGAAGTATCATCAGAGGATCAAATGAAGGCCCCTATCTTTGTTTGTGTTCTTCATCCTAAAATTAAGGAGAAAGTGATCTCATCTGGTAAAACCTGTTTCCATAGGATGGTGGATGCGGCATTTATGGATAATCCGGTTGTTAGGGTCTGCCAGTGGTTGTTGGTTCTTGTGAAGGTTCCCCATCTGGCGAGTTGGGTGTGTCGGGGGAATCGGTTTCTGAAAAAATATCTTTGCCTATCCCGACTTTCATTTCGTCGGACCATTCGCTTGTATGTTTCTAGTGCGGCTGGTTTGGTCACTCAATGTTTTCTTGTCATATTTCATCAAATACTTGTCTCTGTTGTGGCTCTTGGATCCATTTGAAAAATTTATGTAAGGGGTGTTTTCTAAAAAAAGTCTTGATTGAAGGATGTGTTTCCTGACTGTAAGGAATGATATGCTTCCGCCACCAGAGCCCCTACCATAGGTCTTGGGTTGAAGCTCACACTCATTCAGGAGTGACAAGGGGGTTTGAATGCCATCCTAGTGTTGTTTTATGTGTTGGGATAGAAATGATTAACATATCCTTGTTATTGTTGCCTTGATTTTGTAAGTTAACTTTTTGTGGTTATGGTGAGATGAACTATATCTCTTGTAACCCTAACAGTTGAGTCTATCTAAATTTGTAATTTGAAATTTTTCATTCTCCTTTGTGTGTGTCCTGCCTTCATCTAGGCCGGTCGCAGTTTTGACTTTTGGCAGTGCTCATTTGGAGATGCTAGAGTTCTATAGAATTGGTTTATTGTGTGTTCAATTAGTTTTTTAGGGTCCCTGTTTTAGTGGTGGTAGTGTCCATCTTGTCAATGTATGTTCAAGTTTGACCCCGGTTGAGGTTTCTAGGTTTTTCGAGTTTTCAGGAGTTTTTTTCAAGTGAAGCATTGTTAGCTCACGGCTAGTCGAAACCATGCAGCCCCAACCAGGCAGATAGAACATACTGTACAGCCAGCGCACGGCCGTGTGGAAGGTCTCATAATTGTGCGTCTTTGTGTCATTTTTGGGTGGAGGCATTGGAACTGTTGGCATAGAGTTTTGAAATTATACGGCCAAGCTGTGCTTGGTTCCCCTTCCATCCAGTTGTTCGCGCATGGTTGGCGCACAGTTTGGTAAACCGTGCAGCCAAACCATGTGTGTTGTATGATAATTTTAAATATTGAAATCCCTTTTTCACGTTTGCAGTGAGGGTTTTGTTTTTGGGTTTAATGGTTTTTTGAATTAGTTTAGTTCTTGTTGTGGGGATAGCCCTCTCATGTTGTCCCCAATCCTCATCCATGACTTGTGGTTTCTTCTTGATCACTCGGGTGTGACTTGTGGAGTGAATAGTCATCATGAAGTTCATGGTTTCCCCATAGTTTTTGTCGGCTATGGACTTGAACTTTGTTTGACTTTTGGCTGGGTGACATTCTGGGGGTAGAAATTGACTGTGGTGGGGATAATTGTCACACCCCGACCACAGATACTCCTTTATTTTATTCTTTTCTCGATGTTGGATAATTTGGATGATGTATGGGCTGAGTTCCCAAAAAAATTCCTTGGGTTCTTGTGGTTTTGGGTTAACTTTTATACTTATTAATAGTTATTCTTGTTGGGATTGAGATAGTGATTCATGTTGGAGAGTTTGTGATGTCATCGGTGTATCTCTATTGTGTTTAAAACATTCAAGCATCAATTGGTGGACTTCCCTAGTGTTTGGGACGAAATTTTGTGGTTTTTGGACAATTTTTGGGGTTTCACGATTTGAGTACATCCTGTACAAACCGTGAAACCTAACCACAAAAAGGTGTAGGAGTTTCCAGTAGCCCCTACACGGTTTGCGCACGGTTTGTCAAACCGTGCAGCCATATCATGCGGCCCCTTGCGGGTTTTATAACACATGACGTGGAGCTCCGATTTGGGTGATTCTACCCCCAAAAATAATCCCTCTCTATTGGGAATCGACCATAGGAGCCTCCCCTCCTTTTTACTTCTATTTTGGGAATTGTTGGGGAAATTTATAAAAAATGTTGGTGATTCTTAAAGTTTCATTCACCAAATCTTCTCAACTTCTCTTTCCCTCTTTGTTCTAGGGTTTTCATTGGGGTTTTTCTTCCATGGACAAACCCTAATGACTAGGATTTATGTTTGGTTAGTTTCTCCTTACATCTAGGGTGTGTGAATTGTCTGTGGGGATTATATCTCTCCTCCTATGATGTTTTATCACATTCGTACATGGTTGAGGTAGGAGTTTCCATCTTATTCCTTTCCGGAACACTCCACGAGCACTTGTGTGTTTTAATTTAATTTTTAAATGTCTTTATAACATCAAATTTATCTATGCATTGTTGCAAATCATGATTTCATGTTGGTATATTTTACTGAAAATAGGTTTTTCAAATGGATTTTAGTGGAAGACCAATGTTTATTTCACCTAGGGTTTCTGTTTAAAATATCATTATTTTTTAAATCTAAATTAGGCGTTTTAATGAAATGTTTAGCCTCAATTGTGGTGGGATGGTTGTTTATTGTTTGTGGTATTTATTTGATATGTATGGTTTGGTAATTATTTATCTTGTGAAATCTGTTAAAATGTTCTGAAAAGAGTTTTGTGGTTATAAAGGGATTTTTTTATGTTCCCAAAATAGTATAGATGGTAGTATGTGGTTTTAAAGAAAATGGCAGGTTTCTTGGAAAAGGTTTTTGTGTGACCTCTAGGATTTTCGGTGTACCATTGGGTGTTTGCACATCCATGGGTGCACTAGGGGCACACACGATTGTTCCCTCAAATGAAGATGGTGCATTAAACCGATGTTTTTTAAAATATTGGTTTCCTAAATGGTTCCTGTTTTCTAAATAATGTGGTGTCCTTTATGTTTTTTCCAAATATGGTTTAATATGAAATCACATGGGGTTATGATCATTTTTATTTTGATGTTTTTTTTGGAAAATGATTGTCTTGAGGGGCTGTTTGGAATTTGACACTTGAAGATGGTTTTGGAAATGATTTGGATATGTTTTGGTAAATTCATTTGGTTGTGTAAACAGAGTGTCCCATTTGTAATTGTACCTTTTATGGTGATTTTTTGTGATGATTTTTGAAATGAATGTGATTCGGAAAATGTGAATTCCATGTAGGAAACTTAAGGTGTTTTAAAAGATGGTTTGAATGGTTAAGTGATGTGATGTCCCATTTGGCATGTTCATAGTGTTTCATGTTTTTCCTAAAATGTGGAAAGGCTTGTTTAGAAATTTTTTGAAGAGGTGGTTTTTCTCATGGTTTTTATGTGATTTTTAAATGTTATCGTTTGCTTAATTTCTCAAGCATGAGTTTGTGATGTTAAAGTGGTCGCTTAGGAAATGAGATGCTTCATGTGGTAAATAAATGGTGTATGTGGTAAAATGTGATGTGTGAAATTTGATTGATCACAAAATTGGATGTCTGGGTATCTAGGTGGGCGGGCTAGTACTAGTATTCTAGTGATCCTGTGGGGTTTGGCCCCTGTTTGACATAGAATGTTTGATGATGAAAACACTAACTAAACAATGATGATGATGTTATAGACCACTAGGTTATGGGAATGTTCCCACCTAGTGTAACGTGCATAAGAAATGATATTGTTACAATTACTTTTCACTGAGATACGAGGTACGTGGTTCTCACAGCTAGCTAGTTCCTAGGGGTGTAACCGTGACAAGTGCTCAATGGTTATATTGCAGATCATTTCATCATACGGTATGTTGGGTTTGTAATTTTATATGTTGTTGATTTTTATTTAATTTGGAGTTCATTGAAAGTGTTTTCCTTATAAATTTTTCCATTCAAAATTGTTACTAGTATGGTTTGGAATGGGTTTTTGTTATAAAATGATAGTTTTCAAGAAAAAGGGATGGTGGCGTGTGTTGTCCTTTGAAATGGTAATGTTGTGGTTGTCTAATAAAATGCGAAAAATAAATTTTCATAATTTTATTTCAAACTAGTGTTAATAGACTATTTTGGGAAAGGAATCCCTTTAAATATGTTGTGATTGCCTACTGAGCTATTAGCTCACACCGTACCTATACCACTCGGGGATGGTAGACCTGAGCTGTTTTGTAGGTTTATGTATTTCTGGTGTGAGTTATCTCCTGGAGCAGTGTGGTCATGTTGTTGGAGGTGACAAGGAGGTCACATGGATATCTTGTTTGTAGTTGGTTTTTTTATTTATTGTATCTCTTCTTTCTTGCAGTGTTAATTTTATTCAGTTTTATTTGAATTGGACCATATTGTTCTTTTTTTAGATTTAGTTATGGTTAGCTCTGATGCATTTTGAATGTTGTATATTTTGATCCTATTTATTATTGTTCCAAATCCTTCCCTCTGGTTTTATATATGATGACCAATACTAGTTTCTAGTCCGTGGGGATTATGAATGCCCTTCAGATAATGTCGCGGACTAGGTCGGGTGTCAGGTTAGATGGCCTCCCGACTTGGTTCGTGACAATGTAAATGTCAATATTTCTACCTTCCAATTTACTCTGGATTCCATGTCACTTCATTAAAATGGTGGTTTCACAAAAAATACATTGACTCCATGGGTGTAATTATTTCGTTGAACTTACTATTAATGATTCATAAAATTTACAAGAGTTTCCTTTTAATATTGATCTCACTTCATCATTACTACGTCACTATAGATTTAATGTGAAGGTTGAGGGATATACTAACTCATGTGATATATATGAGACTCATAATGAACTAGAGATATATATAAACCATAAATTATCATAAATATATATATAATATTACCTAATGAATATTAAATACATTACACAAATGCATGCCTCCGGACTATAAAATTTTTTAACATTAAAAATTAAAAAATAAACAACTAGATAATATATGAGCTATATCATCACCCAATATTTTCATGATAAATAAAATCAATTTAAGGAATATCATCCATAATAAAATTCTTCATAAGAAAAAAATGTGAAACCAAATAAATTGTGAGATATGATGCTCAGTAAGGGTAAACAAAAGAGATATATAATCAAAACATGAATATAAGGTTATAAACACATGAACATATTATTTTAAACCATATTTTACTTATAAATGGTCATAATCAAAGGTAATAAAATAAATATTATTATTTCATTAGAAATGAATCAAAAGTAAATCAATGATCCTGACCATAATTGAATGAAATCTCATAATAAATTTAATTTGGGGCATACAAACAGTTATATAAAATCATTTCCATATTAGTGAAATCTCACTATCATGGATATGATATTAGAGTGGGTTCGCTCCCCATATAATTATAATAGTCCATAATCACTCTCAAGATCATCATAGCGGTCCATGTTCCTCTCTAAATTTTGTTTAATCTCTATTACATACATATATACTTTATAATATATAATACAATATACATTCAATTATAGAGATATAAAGATCGAATAGTAAATTAATATGACTATATTTATGTATGATTCATGACAATAAAAAATTCATTATATAATAACCCAAGAGATGAAATGGTTCCCATAAACATTCCATAATTACACAAAATGTGGAAAAGAGGAAGGATTCATAATCAATTCAACATTTCATTATATTAACCCATGTTGAGAAGAGATCTCTTGAAAATTATATCATGGAATAACCAATTGAAGAGAATCATGTTTTATAACCATCCATCCATCATAAACATAAACCATTCAGACAATAAATAATAATTTTAATAGTTATCATATACCTAGTAAGTAACTAGTTATATCAAATTATTTCATATTAGATGTAAATTGTTTTTCAAGATAATTTAATAAATTTCTATATTGAAATAACGTTTCCACATATAAAAACATACTTTTAAAAAATAAAAAATATTTTATATTATTTTTTATGACAAATCGCATAAAAATTATATAGTTAACAATGAATATATGATTGGTTATAATGTATAATCATTCATTTCATGTCATAAATGATAATATCAATATTCATTTCATTTCTGGTAAATTAAAAATAAGCATTGTTTGGAAATTGGAAATATGATTCCATTATAAAAATTGTAAATAATACTCCAAAACTAGAAAAAAATCATATAAAGGATATATAAAACATTACAGAAATATTATTAATAAATCATAGTTTTGAAATAAAAAATTATTTCTCACCAAAGAGGGAAATAAATTTGGATTCTCTTAATATATTTTTCATAATTTTTTTTTTAAAATATAGTATAAATTATTTTAATTACATAAACATATATAGAATAACAATATTATAATATTTTTCTGAATTTCATGTAAATAAGATCATAATATTTTTCCATTGGATTTATAATAACAAACAATCCTGATATATGATAGAGTTTTAAATAATGTTAATGCCAAATTGGGGACATTGAATGATAATAATTGTTATGGATTAAAATAAAATGGAGCATAAAATAACATGATTCTAAATTAATTAATTATAATTTATGTCATATGGGTTTATGTACACATTCAGAATGAATATAGGTTAATAACATAAAATTCATCCCGGGGAAGGAAAATTGTAACAGAAATCCAGTACCCTGTGTCTTATCATTTTTCATACACATTAAATACTCATATATAATAAGTATAAGATTATGAAAAATTATTTTAGATGAAATATTCATATATATAATATCATATATTATTTTCATACAGAAATTTATTAAAATTTTATTAAAAATTACATATTAATGTTATATTTTCGGTAATAATTGTTTTCTTTTTCCTCTGTTGTTTTCATATTTTTTCACATACATATTTCATGGTTTAATCACCACAAAAATTTTAACTGGGATATAAATATTATGTATTTATTAACATATTTTTATTTTTATTAATCTATAATATTTATTGATATAAACAAAATTCAAGGGTTATGGAGAAGCTACGTTGTACGTGCACATGTATGATGGTTCTATTTTGATTTCATAAATAAAGAACAAAATTTAAATGATATGTGTTCAACATGGAGTTATTTTTTTATATCACATATATCTATTAAACACTTAATTAATTCATTCAATGTAATGTGTAAATTAATCACATCACATCGCGATGCGTTAGTCCACCGTAATAATGTGAGATATTATCACAAGCAATAAAAATAGATATTATAAGAACTATTTTTATATAAAAATTCTAAAAAAATAATTGATACATTAATATAATATTTAAATAATATATCCCTCATTATTTGTAACCTATAGATGTGGAAATGGTGAAATTAATGACTTACGGTCACAAGATCTTTATCTGATGTAGACATAAATGATGATCCAGTGATCCAATTTATTAATGTGATGATTGTTTTAGATCATAAAAATAACCTAAAAACATATATGTTTATGGAACATAATTATTTTATATATCACAATGTTACAATAACATTTTTAATATTTTGATGTAGAAATAATGAAATAATGGGTTTTTTTAAATTTAACCTCTTCTTTGGGTATCCTCCTTTTGTATTTATTAAAAGATCATGTGGATTGATTTATGAAAAAAAATAATGACACTATATTAGGATGAAAAATGTTGGGAAGTAAATTTTAGGTGTAAAATGAACTAAATTTTTAATAGGGTTTGATTTTGAGAGGAGAGTGTCTGTCCCCTTATAAGTGAGGTGAGCTGCAGAACTGTATTTTTGAAAAGAAAACGTGTACCAACATTTTTATCTTACCAAAAGTATTTAAATTGATTTATATAAATTAATTATTCATTATATGGTCTAAATTTTTTCAACTAATATATTTTAGACAAATGAATAGTCCATTTTATCCATTATCTAATTTCTTTATGACCCCCAAACACAATAAACCTTATTTGCAGTAAATAAGTGTTACTATTTGTAATATTAATTTTTTTCCAAAAAATATGGCTAAATTATTATATATTACTAATAAATATTATTAATAGTAGGGAATATATTTTCAAAATACCATTCAAACAAGTAAAAAATATTTATTTTCAATTTAATCTTATAAAAGCGATGAAAAAATGTGTTATTAAAAATAAAATTCTCTATGTTTAAATTATTTTTTTATAAAAATTAATTATAAAATTGATTAGTTTTTAACAAATTGGATTAATAGATATATTATTTTACTAATGTAACCTACAATAAAATTTAATGATAAAATTAAAAACTATAAAAAATATATGAATGAGTGGTATTAAATAAAAATTCATCACATTTATCTGATAATTAATAAATTATTGTTTTTGGAAATATTCTGAAAATTAACCCTGATTTTTTTGATATTTACATTACAAAAATGAATCTTATATTAAAAAATAAATTTTAAAAATTTTAAAAAATTAATTTTATTAATTTTAATAAAAATAAATTAAATTCATTTTTTATAAAATAGTTTTTTCATATAATATAAATACATTACGAAAAATTAGGAACTTTATTATAAATTTTATTAATTTTTATAAAAACATTATAATTAAATTTACAAAAATATTAATTAATTTTCATATCATTATTTTTAATGGTTTCATTAAAAAAATATTATTTAAATAACATTATTAATATTATATAATTGTTTTGTTAAAACTATACAACATGTGTAACACAAGATGACCAAGAGTTTCCTATAGATCAAGCATAACACGAGCTTACTTTTATTGAAAATTATCAATGAAATATAATTTATTTTATTAGAAAATCATAAAATCTTATAGGGTTACTTTCTACCCCCTTTTAAAAAGAATTTCTCCCTAGTCATTCGTCACTCTATTACAAAAAAAACATAGATAATTATTCCCCATATTATCCTCAAAACTCCATTAACCATCCTCAAGTTGGAGGTATATCAAGAAAATAGTAATCAGTTTAGTGGTCTTGTTTTTTAGAAAATCCTCTGGATGGTCTAGATTCTGTATCAATTATTACACACAGGAATTATATTCATCCAGTAGTATGAACATGCAGTTTTGTACCTCGGATGGTCTAATTATTTAAATCCTCAAGAAATATAAAATAATACTTCATGAACGTTATACTATTTTAGAGGAAGTGAAAAATAATATTCTACATTTCCTATAAGTTCGTGAATCTCAATGGGAATAATATACCAATGTATTAGTTTCCATTTCTTATTGAATCTCACAACCTTTTTCAATGTTGAAATTAACATAAACCAATTATCACCAATATAAAATTGTAGTTAACAATGATGATTATCAACATAAAATTTTTACTGACTTTGTTATTCATTGAGGTGTTTCTAAATGGAAATATCCTTATTTCAATATTCTTCAGTTATCTCAAGTCCAAATATCTTTCATTATAAAAACTCATTCCATCTTGTTTAAGATCAAAAATTACTTTAGTAGATTTATTGATATGGATTTAACTGAATTCTCTAGTGATTTAATTTTTTGTATGAAAATATAATTCAGTGAATTTATTGACCCCAACCACATTTGAAATAAAAAAACGATATCAGCAAATCCTCCATAGTTTAAACTGAAATTTATTACCAGACATCTATTAGAAGAATATATTCAATGCTGATACACAACCTATTATCAAGATAATCTGGAAGACTTGTATAGAACATTTATGTATACTTCATATCCCTATGATATACAATGGAAATTTATAACCCATTAATACATAAATGTTTTTTAATTTATATCCAAGAATAATTATCCACAGAGCAGTGTTATATGATATTAATGAAGTGCGCTATCATAATATGGTTATGTACTACAACCTATATAGAATTTTTACCATTATCCATTTTTGGGATTCCAATGAGAAAATCCACAATAATGTTTTCTCATTATTCATTTAGTTATTAGTAACAGAATAAACATCAACTTAGATTGTTTTCTTTTATCCTTACCTTAGTGACATTCTATGTATTATGATACCATAATTATGATATATATCATTATATATTCGCATAAAATATCTGATTTCCAATGTCTAATAATATTTTAACTTCCAATAAGAATAGAAAATTTATATCTATGAATATACTCTATCAAATAGTTATTCAAATATTGTATATAAACAACACATACATGGTTCAAAATATTTGTTATTCAGTCATGATTATGGTAAAACATTTTAAAATTTATAGCTATATTTTACAACCCTACCTCATAATATTATGTCTCATTAATCTCCAAATTAATAGATGGAAAAAATTAAATTGTGTATGATATGAATTTCCCTATACCTTCAGGATTTACAGATACATCCTTAGAATCCCCATAAATTAGTAATATTTATAATCTTCATCTTGTGTATGATACAAATATTCTTTTTATATAAAGAATTAACCACCTGGTTCTCTTTCTTAAAGCATTAGTGTATTGAGAATTCATAATAATTAATAATCTCTAACCATCCACCTTGGTGCCTATTAGAATACATTAGTGAGAATATATTTATTAAGAAACTTTTTCGAGTAAAAATATCATACTTTTCTCTATAAAATAATTCCTTGACGAACATAATGAAAAAATTACTACATATAATTCCAAATATTTAGTTATTTAATTTTTTAATGAATTATAAATTTTCACAGGGCATAATATAAAACCATGGAATTCATTATAAGAATGAATATGAATCACTTCTTTTATTCATTTTAATTTATTTTAAATGCTTCACAACTATAAGGAAATTTAAGCACAGTTTGGATGACTAATATTCTATTTAGGGACATCAAATTGTCCTCACATTCATATGTCTTGTGGAATATAGATCACTTCAAATATATATTTGGGAGGGGATTGGTTAGTCTTGATATGTTCTATAAAAACAATTCATAATATCCTTTTTAACCAATAATTTTACATATCTCAGTCAATATGTTTGGTATATGCCAACATTCAATAGCCTCTGTTACTAAATAATCTACTAATATATAATTTTTGGAGTTTATATATATCCAAAAAAATTATGTTACTTCCAAAATTGTGAAATTGATATTTTTTAATATTTCATCCTTCTATAAGGACTATTGTAAATTTTAGCAATTGTATTCCATATCTTCCTTTCACTTTTAATTGATAATAATATTATCTATAAGTAGTACAATTAACTGATGATGTAAATGTTTAACAACCATATATATTAAATCTATAATGATAATAGTTTTGTTAGAAAGACTGAATAAAATCGCTATATAATCATAGAGTAAATTTTTTTTACAGAATTATATTTTAGTTACAATATCTATGACCTTTAATTAATTATATAAATAATAATTTTATATTTTGTAAATGTACTGAGATCTATGAAATTGATCAAACAATTCAAAAATATAGGATAGAGGATAGATGGTCATAATTTTTATCGTTTTGGTAACATATAACCAATTAAGAGTCACATTTATCTTTCGTTATTTAAAAGAAATTCACCACAAGGTGACACACATAAATGAATGAATCCCTTGTCAATGTTTTACATATATTCTTCATAAATTTATGCAAATAATTATGTTCAATTTATAGGGTTTCATTGAAATCATTGGGGGACCAGGTTTTATTTTTATTGTGAATTAAACCACATTTTTTTGATATCTAGGATACTCTTCCAAAAATTAATCAATAAACATCTACATAATACACATATCATTGATTTCATGTTTTCCCCAAATGATTATGAAACAATCACACCTTTGGAATTAGATTTCACAACCATATAATGGATGAAGTCTTTGCTGGAAATTCAATTGTATCATCACATTGATAAAAAATTGCAGGTTGGTTTGGGATATATTAAAAATAATCCCTTCATTAAAAATGGATGTGGAGTTATTTCGACAATTCCACTACATCCCTATGATGATACCATAATATTAAAAATTTTGAATTAAAATTATTTTCTGGGAGAACATTCACAATTATGTATACTATAGTGAAATTATAAACTCAGACTCTATTATCACACTATTGGGGTTTTAATGCATAATTCTAAATATAATTGTTTGGTTGGACTATTGATACACATATAAATTTATTTATGTTTTATTAAATTAGAATATATGTATTTAAAACAGATATAATAAGTTTTATAGTTGATAATATGTGTACCATTAACCAAAATATTATCACACACCTCATTAAAAACAATGATCTCATAATATTTCTAATTCACCATTAGTTTAAGAGGATACTAAAATTGATCACCATAATTATGATATTAATTTGGAACTATTTATCATAGTTCTCATACTCCTTTTCATTTCATGACCTCCAGTATAGGTGGTGAATTATATGAATCTGTCCCTCTATTCACATCATTAGCTAACATCGTCCCATCACATAATCAAAAAAATTCTTGATGAAATTATCTTACACATTTAAAACATTTACTATTAAAAACAATATAAATATGAACTATTTTAATCAATCATTTTTAGAAAAAAGGAAATCCTATATTATTCTCTCATTGGGTTTTAGATTTTTCTTTGAACTCCATTTTCATTTTCTTGTCAGAACCATTAGATTGATATATATATATCCAAATTATATTTCCATATATATATATCATAAAGAAATATCATCATATATGACAAAGTATATTATTAATAATACAAATATAATACTATAAACATGCATCATAATTATTATAATACATGTCACATACATACCAACAGATTCATAATCATTTTTATTCTTCTCATGCAACTTTTTATCTATATTATTATGAAAAATATAAGGAATTTATTTATTTAATAACATGTTCTTTAACATTTCCTAATAAATGGAGTAAATTTCCTCATGTTTCCTTATATTCTTGATAATATTCCACCACATATTTCATTCATAAATGAAATGGTAAACATAAAAAATTATTTTTTCAGGTATTGGAAACTGGAGAATAGAAAATATATTTTAATTTGTAATGATCAATTTCATAGAGAAAATAAGGAATTTATGTTCACTAAATTATGATGACTATATCCTTATAAAGTACTCAATGGAATGTTTTTTCTTCCTTGGTCTCTTTGAAAGTCTATCCAAATTCATTTGATGAGAATAATGTTTGAGAAATAAAATGACATCTTGGATAACATATCCCATCATATTTTGATAATTTTGAGGAAAATTATTTTATTTTCCATCACACTGTTCATTATAATGGTTCAATTGGGTTTCCTTAATTAACTAAAACCAAAAATCAAATCTTACGAAAAAAATATTCATTTTGGGGGACCAAATATTCATGAAAATTAAAATATAATATATTAAAATTATGACACATTATTCTTTAAAATATGACAACAAATGTTTATCTATGTTTATCTATACTAATCATCTATTTAAATATTTCTGGATTGTTTATATTGAATTTATCAAATACCAATGTATATCTCATAGGTGTGTCAAACCTATTGTCTAGAAACAATTTATAATGGTTTCTAAAGAAAATGATAATTATCCTAAGCATATCCCCCAACAGTGTCATACCCAAGAGTGCAGCAAGGCCCATTTTCATGCACCAGTTCCCATTCGAGTCTAGCTCAAAGGGGTTTTTTTTTGGGTTTTACCCCTAGGTAAATCTGTGCCAGAGTCGCCTCAACCTGCTCGTATCCAGAAATGGATGTATTGCTCGTAAAATTCACAAAATATAAACTTTACTAATATTCTATATTGTTCTTCTATACTAATCCTCAATGTCTATCTTTGGGCTATGTGCTCTAATCAGAGTTTATCTAAATCTAACTTCCAAGGTTAGTTCTAAAATGCCTCTGATAACAACTGTAACACCCCGACCCCAGTTACCGAAAGTTGATTTGTTATTACATAACATTGGAATGATCACAAAAGATCAAGTCTTGAACATCAGATTAGTTTAGTATCCTTGGAAACACTAGATACATTCATAAATGTTACATTACATAATAAAGTGAAAAATCACAATAACATAGTCTCCATAGTCCACACTCCTATATTCTTCAGACTATCCCTATAGGTCAGTCATAAAATATTTCTTCACATCCTAGGAAAATAAAACATAGAAAGGGGTGAGATCAGATGCTCAGTAATGATAAAAATACAGTGGAAACATTCATAAATAAACACACACATTTAAGGAAATGTATAACTAAAACAAAAACATTTTAAACTTGACGATCAACATAATATGAAAAAAACGTCATTTACTTATTCACATGGATACTCTACTTGTCTAATAATCCCATGCAATATCAATAACCACTTTCATAATGATGGAATGCATAATGCCAGACTATCATAACCACGTATCCAAGGCCTCGTGCCAAGACTACAAATAAGATTTTTTCAAGGCCTCGTGCCAAGACACTAGTTTGTCTCATGATATCTACCAATTCATCGAGGATCTATATCGGGCTCCACCCATCACTTATTAATTCCAATTCATTCCTTATATGAAAAGGTTTAAACATATCATAAACCATTACATAATCGTATCACATAAAACATGCATAAAGGAAATATAACATTTCCACAGTTCAATAACAAGATATCAATACAACACATTGAAATAACAAAAACATTATCAAAACCATTTTCAATTACAAAATAAAATAAAAGTAAAATAGTGAATTTATTTTTCATTTAAAAAAAAGTTATGGCTTGTAGAGGATGCCGAAACTCAAATAATGGTCACGGCGACGGAGAAGTCATTTTCACCGCATACGTAAGACGAAACATTACATTTTCCATTTAGTAAAAACTATTAATATATAAAGATTTATTTTTAATAAAATTAAATGTCAAAGGGTTTTATTCATTCTATAAAAGAGAGTTTTGTATAAAATAATATATGCCTCAATGAAATGATATTGAGACGATGTCCCTTACCTCGGGTTTGACTTCACTCAACCATTCATTAACCTCATGAATAATAAACTAGAGTTAATTTATAATTTATTAAGAACAATTTAAAGTTAATTATTCTTTTTATACCACTTATTACCATGTTATTACCATTATGTAATTATTTAAGTTAATAACGACCGTTTTGTCGAACTTTGGTACTTGAGTCTAAAATAAACTTCTTAAAATTACAAGTTATTCAAGTGGTAAAATATCCATTATATCCAGAATAATATTCATGATTTAGATATCATATATAACATACATATATATTATATACATTCATTTATAATATTACATAACATTTAGAGGTAAGAAATGAAATGCAACACTCATGAGGATAGTAAGTCGCGCGTATGCATGAACACTACTTTCATTTCAAGTTCATATTTAATGAATTGAAGTCATAATTATATAAAGGTATATAATAATTCTAGTATAATATTATATATAATATCATTTAATCCATCCTTTACACATCCCACATATGGCATTAACGATTGAAATCACATTGAGGGGGCGGTAGTCTGCACTTCCTAAAATGAAATTATCACGTTTACCCATAATGGAAATCATAAAGGAATGCAATAAATTAAAAATAAATAATCATAAATAAAACATTAAAATAATATATATCATATATTGAACTAGTGTCATCATAATGGCCACCATGAGAGGTGTTAAAAGAAGATTGAACAATCATTGTTTAGTGATGCAGTAATTTGCCACCCACAGAAACAGTATGTTCTTTAACCATTAGACGAAGTGGTGTGTAATTGTAAATCAAATACATATTATAAAGACATAATATTATATTTTATATACTGGTTTTGTTACAAATTAATGTAATAAAAATATAATAAGGGGTTGGAGAAAAAAAATAAAACAAAAGAACATAAGAGAAGACATTACCTTAAAATCAGGTATCTCTTTTGGATTTGATCCAAAGGCTTCATTGGGAAGACTTCTACCGAACGTGAGGCTTCTAGGAGTAAGATAGGGAAGTTGAGAGAGCATTTTTCATGTGGTTGGCCGATCCAAATGGTTGTGAAGGTGTGAATAAGGTGGCAGAGGTGGGGGACTTTTATAAGAGGAGAGGAGAGGCAATCTTGGAATGTCATGAAATGTTACTTTATTATGAAATGATTTTGGGATTTTAAAGGTACAAAAATAATATATTTCAAGGATATGGTGATATGGGTTACAAATATACCCATCCGATAGGTTTTATACAAGTGTAAATCTTATATGTTTCCTTATCTTTTCATTTTATTTAAATAGTTCATTAATGAGGTAATCGTTGCATCATCATGGTGTCATAAATAAATTTATTTATTTAATGCATAAAATTTATAAAACAATTACCATGATGTATGAAATCTTTTTATCTTTCCAATGAATATTTATAGTCTAAAATTTAACTTATATAACACCATGTAATAATTGTTTTAGTAAAACAGCACATGTTTGTGACACTTTTATTTTCACACTATATAAAATGTTATTAATGTCATTTTAATACCCAAGTGGCTCCATGGGGTCCCCAAATTGACCCATGGATTTTATTGGTAGGCCATGACTCATCCAATAAGGTTAGGAATAGTTTAAAGGTAATTTCATATTATTAAAACATTATATTTGCCAAAAATTACAATAATAACCTTTAATCACGATTAACAGAACATAAAAGTTACTATTCTCCAAAAATTATTTTAATCCCATTAAACCACATTTTACTTCTTAATGACAATGATGTATGTCGGATATTTTAAATTCAATTCATAGAAGCGGTAAAATTTCATTTAAACGAAAAATCAGTTTTTTAACTACCACTTAGTGGTTTCACTATTCATCAAAAATTGATGTTTTTCAGAAAAACACCAAATATTCCACATAGGATAATTTTGATATTCTGAATCAAAAAATGAAGTCCATTTTGAAATAAAGAATTTATATAATTCATAAAGTGGGTATTACTATTCAAAACGGCTACATTGATTGGTTACAGTGTGTTAAATTCTCAAACTAGTATACAATGCAAGCTATTGCATTATTGAAAGAGAAGCGTATCATTGAAGCTTCAGGTGTTACAATCTTATCAGGGAATCAATTAAATTTTTAATACCCATTAAAACTCTTAATATCCATTTATCAATGTTTACCAATTTATTTTACCATTTACAATGGTCCGACATACACCATTGGTAAACCTATGTTCGATCTCACATCATTGATGAACCCAATGTGGTCTGTGAAAGGGATTTCACCTCAATATAATTTTCAAGGCACATTCCATAAAAAAACTCAAAGAGAATAATCAAGGAAACCCATGACAAAAACAACCAACCAACATAGATCATCAAGATAATAAAAAAAAGAATAAATAAAACTTTAGTTTGACCATTGACTAATGAATTTTTCATTTACACAACTTATTCGAACTCATACCAATGAAAATGCTTAAACCTTAAAGTCACATGAAAAAATATGG
This sequence comes from Viscum album, assembly GCA_963277665.1. Classification (NCBI taxonomy): domain Eukaryota; kingdom Viridiplantae; phylum Streptophyta; class Magnoliopsida; order Santalales; family Viscaceae; genus Viscum; species Viscum album. The sequence continues at coordinate 830,038,775 of OY728136.1, forward strand.
ATTTTTTAATTCTAAAAATGGTGATGGAATCTACATTCCCTTATCAGGTAAATAAATAAAATGTGTGTGTTAGAATCACTCGGATCAATAATTCTTAGCTGAACAAGATTTAAATGCATAATAATCGAAGTGGAATCATCCATAGAGGGATAGAGGCTATTGGTTCATCACATAAGGTAGAATTAGTTTAAGGGGAGGAAAAATTAGTTGGGGATATTAAAATAAAGAGATGTAAAATCAGTAAATTTCCAAATTTAATGAGGTTGTGTGGTTTACCCTGACAGTTTTCTGAAGAGTGTGCAAACTACAAGAAAACAATTGTCTATGGGAATACAGTTCTCACACTAACCTAGAGATAGCTCCATCGTTTTTCAAATCATTAGTAACCATAAAGCATCCCTTTATCCTAAATTGCTGCTATGTCACACAATTTCATAGGCTTATTTCTTACCAATCATGAGCTATAATCGTTTTTAAAATTTTCTATGATTTTCCTATCCCGAACCCCTATAAAACTTCCAAAACACCTAATGAACTCATGAAAAATTATATTTAAATATGAAAGAGAGTTTGACAAAAAAAATTATGATGTAACTTTTTAATGGTGCTGGAACATACATCCTCGATACATTATAACCACTCATAATAGAGATTCACATTTATGCATTACCTGGTCTTCAGTACCTTAATGTTTTATCCATGATCCCACCATTCATCCTTCAATTTATGAGTTTCTCACAAAACTCTTCCATGTGGCAACAACTAATTGATCAAGGAAGTAATTTTACCTTGAGAACATTTCTCTCACCACAATTTGAAATTAAAATCAAAATCTCTTTCAGGACACATCTGCCTTAAGTCATAATTACCAAAACAAAAAATTATTTGGATGGTCTGGTTAACACCAACAAACCACTATAAAAGATGATACTATCTAGTCACGGTATTACTATGGATTAGAAAATTAGAACACCATCAATCTGTCCAACATCACAATTTATTATGTGGTACTCAACCTAAGGTACAAAATCCTCAGTCCTATTAAATATCTAAACAGAATAACCCAAGTGTAATATTCATCAAGAGGTACTCAACCATCCAATATTTGAGCTAGTTACCATAAGAAATATGATGAACTATTATTGATCTATCCGGATTCCACCCAAATCAAACATATGGTCATTCCATTGACCAACATATTTTACACTATAGATATTTCCACAGTGTACTTTAACATATCTCCACAATGCTTTTCCTATATTGAGAAGATTTATAATAAAAAAGGATACCAATAGACCATCAAATCAACCTTCTAAACCAACCCAGAGTGTTTTCTTGCTCACCGCACTAACACATCTACAAGAGAACTCTTCAACATTAGCATTTAAACTTTTTATTGAGACAACTGATGTTGGACACCACCACTATCCATATTTATTGAATGGTAAATTCATTCTTCCATATATATCATTATCATTAACAAAACACAATTATAATCATAATTCTAACTCAAGGAGGACTACATCCCCCAATAGCTATTGCTATTTCTCCAACTGAGTCAGGATATCCTCGACTAACTCACTCAATTGATTCTCTACTTCCACAATTTCTATGTTTCCACTTTACCTGGACATTATACCAATTTCATAAAAAATACTACCATCGTCTTCTAGAAAATACCAAATTCCTTCACAAAAACAGGTGAAACGTATCCATTATTGAATTCCCTACTATTTAAAATTTTTTCATGAATTATAACACTCATAAACAAATCTATGATGAGACCACTCCGATTGTATGTAGAACCATCTTGAGCCCATGTTCATTACTCAGATTGATCGACCCTCACATCCCTGGATCCCAAACATTCACCTCATATGTACCCCTTTGGAATCTCTTTCCTAGCATAAGCACTTCATAACATTAAATAAAATTATGGAATTATCATATTGATCCCCACCGTAAGAGTATCATTGTATCCACATTCATCATTGAATTTCATCCACTACAGCTCACGTTCATACACATGTTATTCCCATATCATAGACACAGTCATCCATCCCCCATTGTAACAAAATAAGACCACTCACAGCTCATCCTATATTGATGTGGACAACACGCAAGCCATCTATTGAGATACATACCATTCTAATGACCTCTCCCAGAAATTGTCAATGATGTACTCCCCCATCATATGGCTCTTACACACATACTGCATCATTAGCGTATCCTACTGGGTGTTCCACATGTGAACAAAATACAATCATGATGCTAGGAAAAAATCAACATCCTTCTATGCACACTATGTTATGCTATAATATTGGGAATAATCATCAGTAGATCAAAAAACACCGAGATCTCATCCATGAACACCACCACAACTCTCCACCACCATGATAATCTCAGAGAAAGTGGTCACCTCAACCCATCAAGGGTCTTGAGCTTACATATATATATATTTTGTATCCAAAAAGAACATTACAACTTGAGAGGAGTACCAAGAAAACTCACCACCACCTCATGACCCTCTCCCAATTGTTCATTACCCTAAATCCCTTTGGGAACAACTATCATTACCCTCCTCGAGTTATTATTGAAAAATCCCATTGATAACAATAGGAACACAATGATTCAATTCAAATGTCCAAAACCAATTATTTTTTTTCACTACTAGGGCCTATCCACCCTGATTCCATGGAAACAAATGATGTTACATCCAATATACCTACACACATATTTCAATGGAATCATGTGTGTCTAACTACTAACAAAAATTTGGATCTTTTTAGAACAACTATGGTCTCTCACTCACTTAAGAACAAAAATAATACCCATATTTAGATCAAAAGAAACATTCATCAACAAATCATGACCCAAATATACATTTCGTTCTACATCAAACTCAAACAAAAACACAGGGTGAGGAATAAAAATGGTCATACTCTTCTGATATACTCATAAAACCAAACATAATCAGCCTATTTTATCCATTATGGGATTCAAAGGCCTAATAGTGAACTTTTAACAAATTAAAATAGAATAAAACATCTATTAATTTCTCTTATGAAGAATCCTGTTATACTTCACATTAATTAGAACCTATGAAAATAGGTTGACCTCTTTCGAGGCTACCGTAATTTTCTAATGGGTTTCAGCTCACTTTCAAAACTCGATCTACATCTCCAAAATCCATTTCCCTTTCCACATACCCCTCTAGGTCATTAATTTACTTGGATTCATTATTTATATTCCACATCCATTGTCTGGAATGTCTACTTATTCCAAACACACCTAAAATAAGTCACACCCTGTCTGAGCTCCTCTATATGTAATCCTCAAATATTTAACAATACCAACACCCCAAACAAATTCCACACCAAGAAAAAGTTTTTATCTCAATTTAAGACACACACAGTAACTCAAAAAAACGGCAATACGTAATTGTCATCCTACACTAGTTATGAAAAAATTAATCACAGGCACCAAAAAAAATTTACATATGCTTCAACATTCAATTAATTTACCAATCCTAATTATAACATTCCTTGCAGCCTCAGTCCTATAATCAAGATATCACCATGTGTGTGGGGTGGCATAGAGACTAATACTAACATCCCAATCCAAAACCTTGTCCATAATTTGGTTGCATACAGACTCATTATGAAATACCAAACAATCAATACATAACAGATAACTTGGAGCCTTGGTCTAGGTATTCTCATAAACTAAAAAAATTAAAGGAATATATCATTATTCGGAATCCCTACCCCAAGCATTCTTGGGAGGGGTTATAACAACATTCTAACCCAACTATTGGGAGGAGCCTCAATCCATTATCCCACCAACATTCCTTGTTCTCATGATTATTCAACCCATTAACATGTATATCATATCACAAAATAAAACATTCATAAGAAATAAAAAAACATTAACAATACAAATTTAGTCATCATAAAAATCATTTTCATTCCATATACCATTTCATATGTTTAGAAAACTCCATTACAAGGTTCATTTAACCAATTTTACATTTACATACAACAACCGAATTATTATGATAAATAATTTACTTGAATTCTCTAATTTAATGAATTTATTAATTAATTTTCATAAACGAGTTGACCAATTATATTATACCAAACACTCACATATGTCATATTTTCAATTATTCATATTTAAAATCAATATCATTTACACAGTAATTTATATTAACCCACAAAATACCTAGCCTCTATCCCAAAACCATCCATTAAGACTACTACATGATGTGAAAAACAATTCCAAATACTTATTTGAAATAACGTTTATGTCATCATTTAAAACATGTTTCTTAGTATTTGAAAACTAAAACATTCACAATGCCTCTCACTTCATTTTCATCCATCCGAATGACTATTATACCATTTTCTCAAAAAATAAAATATTTCCTCAATTCAACATCAATTTAAATATATTAGAATATAACTTATTGATTAAATTTGATGCAAACACAACCTTACAAAATATTTATCACTATTAATAAACATTTTCAATCAATTAATCTACTATAATGTCAATGCCCAAAAATTAACAATCAAATAATTTCAAAACCTTTTAAAATTTACCAAATATACATCTTAAATTTTTAATCATTACTATAATATTACCCATGCGTTGATTATATTTTTTTTATTTAAATTGACACTCCTAATATATGAATCTCAAGGGTTATTAATTTTTTTCACCATTTTCAAGTGTCTAGTATGACCCATGGGAAACCCTAGGTTTGTTCTCATGTAATTGAAAAATATGATGGGTTTGTGATGGGGTTTTCACCTCAACGTTAAGTTCAAAAAAATTTACATAACCAAATACAAATAGAAGCATCATGGAATCCTGTTGTCACAACAAGATACAAATATAATACATCAATACTACGATAAAAGATCATAAAGACCCCCTACCTCTTGATCATGGATGAACACATTATTAATAATCACTATTGTTTTGAACTCGAAACCCCAATACAAATCAAAACAATGATTTTCTAGAAATGTGATTATTTTAGGGATTCAATTAAAATAAGGGATTGTACATATCTTTATGCAGACAATAATTTAGCGAGATGTTTTAGACTCACCAATATCATCAATTCAGACCAAAACATGCTTTAAACTCCCATAAATCAACGGAAATCATCTATGGATAAAACATTCTATTTGTCAGTCTCATTGGGTAGAGGTGGTTGAAATGGAGGATAAATCATGTGGGAATATAAAAATCCCGAGATGAAAATTATGAAAATTATATTCTTTTAATGGTGAGAAACTTTTACCCACATGGTTTTCCAAACATGGTGAAAACCATGCAGAAGTCAGTATCTATAGGTAGTTGGGTTTCATGGTTAACTGGAGATACTCTCATGGTTTATCAAATCATGTTATTACTATGAGCTACGCATCTATATAAACTTCCCACCAAGACGCATGGCTTCCTGGTCTGGGGACATGGTTCACAATAACCATGCACCAACCCTGAACTATGCATTGTTGGCCAATTTTATATTCTTGTTATTTCCCACACCCATAGAACACTTCTAAAACCGATAATGAACTCAATATAAACATCTTTATCAATTAAATAGTGTCTGAACAAAAAATATAAAAGGAAATAAATTCATTAATGGTGTGGATCAAAAATTGATGTTGGTGAGAAAGTGTTTTTATGAATTTCATTATGGAATAAAGATGGAAAAAAAAGATGTGGATATATATTTTTACTTTTAAATTCTTGATCATATTTTTTACATAGCACATTACATTGTTCCTTCAATGAAAATTTATTATAATACCTAGAGATATTAAGAATTATTATTTTTAAACTAAAATAAATTTTATACAAACACTGTATTAAACGAATCACCATGTTTATAACGGACTACATGAGATTATGTGTTATATTAGGTTACACACAGACGAGAGTCCTCTAAATACCATAATAATTTAGTAATATAATTATCTAAACACGTCCATTATAACATTGAATTTAAATATAGTTTTATTTATAGTAATATATATTATTAAATTTTTAAATATAATTGTATCATATAAGGGGGTCACATTGATTAAAATAATTAATATTTATTAATGTATTTATTAATTTTGAATATACAATTTTTTTATTATTATTTTTTATTTCAATTTTTTAACATTAGTAAATTTAACTATTTAAAATTACATAATATTAATTTCATAAAAAAATTATATCCTAATTTCATCATTAGAATATGGTTATCTTTATGTTATTATTCAATTTTTATATGAATTGTGAATAATACCAAATTTTAATCGAAAGTTTCCTTTTCATTTATTTAATTTTTAATGATAATTTAAATTAAAAATGGATTTAAAGAAAAAATATTTCAGTTAAATATTTATTAATCCAATTGACGATATTCTAATTATTTTTATGTTTTTTTTTCTGATATAAAAACATTTCAATCTTTAGAATATTTTCCTTGAAAACCCACATATTTCGTCGCATATGTGGGACTAATATTAAGATAAATATTGATTATTATATTAATTGAATTTGGAAAAACATATTCTATATTTGGAATAAAAAATATTTTATATATATAATATTTTAATAATAATTTATGACAAAAAATCATAGTAAGATCACTAAAATTTGGTTACATTCCTTAAGGATAAAATGTTCATCCATGGGGTTAAAGTAAAATGATATGGGTTAAAATAACCTATAAACATTCCTAAATTATCTTTTGTGGGAAAATATAAAACATATGATATATATGGTTATTTTTTGATAAATTTATTACCAATTTGGATTGTTAAAATTTATGTTTCAAATTTTACATTCAAAACATTAAAATTCTTCCACTCAACTAACTTAGAAAAGGACACCCCTATCCATTATATTAAAAAATTAAATACTATTTTTATACGATAATAAATTACCAAATATGTCCCCAAATTACTTCATATCCTCCTATAATACATACATTGGATATTAATCTTCCACATGAAGGATTTTGGTTCAATGCTAATAAGGATACCCAATGAAGAGGCAATGTTCATCAATGCTAATTTTTTTATTTAATCCCACTCCTAATTGAATTATTATAATACCATGATAATACAAAAACCTAATTATATTGATTATTATGTTATTTTAAGTGTTTTTTCCATGACCTAAAACCATCTCTACTTCCATCAAATGGGTTATAAAATCATCATTCATGTGTGTGGATGACTACTACATCAGGAACTGATGTCTTTTATTACTCCATAACCACCTATCAGAGCTGGAAATAATGATCTATTATATATATATATATATATATATTATATACTTAACATTATAATGATTATGAGATTCTTATCTCATAAATACCTTCATTTAATCCATTTTTTTGGTTACAAGATTATGTCACCTGTGTCTACATTGGACGACCACCTCATGATGAGATGTGATTCATTCATGCATTACATGTAATGTATAAAAGATGTGATTAATAATATTATGTTATATATATAAAATAGAATTTATTATATAAATTTAATATAATGTTTACTTGTATCGCATTCATGCATACGTATGACCTACTGTCTCCATGAATGGTGCATTTAATTTCCTATATCTAAATATTATAAATTAATATAAATATATTCACACAAAATATATATTATAATTTTATCATGTATAAAATTCTTGATATTATCAAAAAATTATCTATGTATTATAATGAAAAATTAAATCTTAAATCATACAAGAAATACGAAGTGGTAATTACTAAAATTATAACTTTATCATGAAATAGTTAAAAAATGATTAATGAATGGTCATGATAAAATGATATATTGTATTGGATATATTAATTTAATTAGTTAATATTTCTATATGAAATTAATATTTATTATAAAGGACATTTTATTGATAGTTACATAACATAATACTTAATGTAATTTATTTTTGCGTTAATTTTAAATCATTGGGATGTACCATATGTTATGCAACTATATACATTAAAAAGATGTGTATAAACCCCCATTGATAGGTAATATCATTTGTATATTTTTCATCTTTATATTTTAAGTCCAAAATGTTGTTATTTCCTTTTTGGGGCTTGTAATTCGATGTTGAAAATGTGGTTATGGAATTATGTTATAATCTCATGGTTTATTGAGATTGTTTGTGACTATATTACCAACGATAAAATCATGTTATCCATTTATTCAATAAACTCATTATTTTTTATGATTTTATGGATATTCAAAATATCTCTGTGTAATTATTACCATTTTCGACTATTTGGATTCAAAAATTGGAGAATTGTTTATTATTAAAATATGACTACAATTATCTCTTCTAAAAAAATTCCATTTTCAAAAAAACCATATCTTCTAAAAGTGTAATAAAATTTTGATGACCATCATATTTTAAACTATATTTCCCATTTTTATTTTTTTTAATCTATCCATCATGTAATTTCCCCATAATTTTTTGTTTTTTACTAAAATTGATAAAGGAATCGTTGTTTTTTTTGTCAAGAATAATTTTTTTTAATTGCATGAATATTTTTCAGTTATAATATCACATTACAAATTTTATGGGTTATATTAAATTTAATATATTTTAAAAAGGATTTATGTTTTTGAAATCCATTTTTAAAAGTGAAATTTATATTATATTTTTGAAAATTTTCCAACCATCATTAAACATAATTTTATATATAAAAATTTATTAGTTGATGGTATATATGAGTTAATAATTTTATGATACACGGACACCATTCTTATTCATTCAATAAATGGTTTATATTTATTGTTGTATTATTCATAAGAAAAACATTTCTCTGCTATGGGATATACTATGATAAAATGATCATGAAAGACTATTATAATCATGTGTTATGGTATGATTAATTGTAGAAATGATTTTGAAACCTATACAATTTCCATAGGTCATGATATGATGAAATATTAACAAAATAAATTTAAATTTAATGGTTATGTTTCAATGAATTTTTTAAGATCATATGGAACACATAAATAAGTCATCTATTTTTAAATGATTTGGACCTATGTTTACCTCCAATAAATTTGGTATGGATTTATAAATAATGAGATTTATTGGACTCGAATGTAGAGTAAACCAATATCATCAAAGAAATTTTCTTGCTATTATGGTCTTGGGATTGAACCTTGTCTGTAATGATGGTTTGGGGAGTTAACCCATACAAATTTTATATCTAACTAATTGATACTTTATTAATATGGAAATTATTATCATAACTGATGTGTATGCCTCCAATTTAATGTCTTAGGAAAATATTATTTCCTCATGGATATTCCTTATGATTTAATTATGATTCATTTTTTAGTAAATTTCAATCCTTATTACATTTACAATGATTAGGATATTTGATATTTAGGTTAGGGTTTCAAAATATTATTCTCAGGTTCTCATAACCATATGATAATATTATGATTATGGTTATATATTAATTAGCATTAATAAGTATCAATGCTCTCCCTTTTAGATGTTTACTTTCCTCAAGTAATAAAATGTTATATTATGTATGATTTTTATAAGATTTAATTCATAGAAAATCATAATTATGGTAGATTATGTATCTCCACTATGAACATGTTGTTTATGTTTCCATGTTTCCAAAGGAACTATACTTTTATAGTCCTCGGTCATGTGTTTGTTTCATGTAATAAATAATTATAAAAAAAATTAATATCCATGTATGATATGTTAGGGTTCTCATATTTCGTACAATGGAATATGATTAGTTAGACTATAAAAATATGCCTGAGAAAGGTTTTAGTGAGATCCATAGGGTCATGTTTATACATATCTTTAAGGATAAATCGGTGTGTTTGAAAATGTATTGGAATATTGGAATATGATATACTATGTGGTTTCCATGAAAGTAAAACCTTGAATAGATAATAAATTTGGATATTGATCTAGTTAATAGGTACTAATGGGTAATAAATCTGAAATTTTTTATTTTTTGTAGAGTTGATCATCACATAGAGAAAAGTAGTCATTGCATCTTACCACATCATTGTAGATGCTGATCAATGGTGGTCATTGATTCAAAACACAAAGGATGATTATGAGGTATCAAATATAGAATGGAGGGAGTTCCAATAGTTTTTCATAGAATAATATTTTCCTCATGACCATCAAGCAGATATGGAAATGAAAATTCTGAGTCTGAGACAAAAGGAGGATGAGAATGTCACAAATTATGAGGAAAACATTACAAGGTTAGAAAGGTATGCTGCAGATTATATACATCACCCAAGAAGTAATATTAATCGTTTATTTTATGGGTTAAAACCCTTTCTCCATCGAGCATTATTCTCACAATCCTTCTCATCATATGAAGATATAGTCTCATGTTCTATGAATATAGAAAAGGAATTCTTTAAGTCATATGACAACAAATTAAAGCAAGATAAGAAGAGAACGGTGGAACAAGAGATAGATAAAGGGAAAAAGGGAAATAAGGATTTTCCATTATGTGATAATTGTGGGAAGAATCACCTCGGTACATGCCAAAAAGGAATTGGAGTTTGTTATAAATGGGGAGAAAATTGTCACCAGGCTCGTGATTGCAAGGGGAAGAAAGAGGCTATCAATGTTGAATGCTAAAATTTTAGAGAAATGAGGCATTATGAAAATTAATTTCCTAAGAATCTGGGAAACATACCTCAGAAAAGGCCAAGGGATCAAGTCCAAGATTATTTTGTTACTACAGATGAAGTTGAATAATTATTGTGTTTGTGTTTTTGGACTCAAGAACTATATTATGGTTACAAGAATAATGTGATATATATAAGGATTGTACTGTAGTACTTGTTGTTTTCATTATGGTTTTAATATGATGATGGTAATCATATTTTTAGTATGTTACAATAAGAGAAACTTTACATTGTTTGGGGAATATGATGTTACAATTGATTTTGAAATTTAGAGACCTTTTAGGGAAAGTCTAGATAGAGGTATTTTGGATAACTATAAAGGTTGGAATGGATTAAGTTTAACATTGGATAGTACTGTTTATGGTTAAGACATTTCATAAGATTATTTTTGGAATATTATAATACTATAGTTTTAGGAAAAGGACAACCTACTGGTTGGTGGATAACCTATCACGTCAGAAAATGCTGTAGGAATCAAACCCACAACCATTGTGCGACAGGACTTTATTACCTACCACTTTCCTACAAGAAGTCCCTGGTTATTACAAAATAGTTTTCCTAATATAAATGATATGTGTTAATATTTTTAACCTTGTAGTATTTGGATTAATATAATATATTTGAATTTTTTCAGTGAAAGATGAGTTTCTGGTTGAAATTAGTTGAGGGTTGAAACTCTGGTTATTATAAAATAGTTTTCCTAATATAAATGGTATGTGTTAATATTATGAACCTTGTAGTATTTGGATTATTATAATATATTTGAATTTTTTCAGTGAAAGATGTGTTTCTGGTTGAAATTAGTTGAGGGTTGAAACTCTACTTGTCAAGTATATATAAATATAGCTCTCCCTTATTCTATTAATAAATTATTTCTTAACCTTTAGGGAAGTGATATTAAAAAAATTGGGTTATCCTAATAGATTATTTTTTGTGAGGTGATGATATTTTCATCATAGATTTATAGCTTTTAGGCCCCCAATTTTACACTTGTTTGTGATTGATGACCTCAATCAATCCCTATAAATATTTACGTTTTTACTATAATTATGTGTCTATAATTTCCACCAATGTTCTCTTATTCGAAACCCTAATGTGGTGGTGACATTCTCATTTCTATTTCCATCTTAATAAGACTAAATTTTATTAACCCTATTTCCGATATGGGTTCTCCACAAAGGTATTTTATATTTTCAACATTTTATTTTCGAAGAACATTTTAAAATTGAGAGGATGAAATTTATTGAAGGATGGGATAATTTAACACCCCAATATTCCACGATACGCTTCTCTTTAAATAAAGTAATAACTTTCATTGTACGCTAGTTTGAGATTCTGACACACTACGACCAATAAAAGTAGCCGTTATGAATAATAATACCCATTTTTTGAATAGAATTAATTTTATATTTCAAAATAGACTTCATTTTTGGATTCAAAATATCGAAATTAGCCTATGTTTATTTTTTTGTGTTTTTCTGAAAAACATCAATTTTTTATGAATAGTGAAACCACTAAGTGGTAGTTAAAAAACTGAATTTTCGTTTAAATGAAATTTTACCGATTCTGTGAATTGAATTTCAAAAATCTAACATACATAATTATCATTTGGAAGTAAAATTTGGTTCAATGGGATTAAAATAATTTTTGGTAGGTAGTAACTTTTATGTTCTATTAATCGCGATTAAAGGTAATTTGTGCAATTTAAGGTAAATATAATGTTATAATAAAATGAATTTAACATTACACTTGTTCTACACTTATTGGATGAGTCATGGCCGACCAATAGAATCCATGGGTCATCTTTGGGACCCCATGGAGCCACATGGGTAAGAAAATGACATTAACAACTTTTTATTTAAAGTAATAATAATATTGTCACAAACATGTGTTTTTTACTAAAAAAATTATTACATGGGGTTATATAAGTTAAAATTTAAACAATAATTATTCATTAGAAAGATAAAAATATTTCAAAAATCATGGTAATTTTTAAAAAAATTTAGGCATTAAATGAATAAATTTATTTATGACACCATGATGATGCACTGATTACCTCATTAATGAACAATTTAAATAAAATGAAAATATAAGGTAAATTATAAGACTTAAACTTGCCTAAAACATATTGGATGGGTATATATTGAACTCTTATCACCTTATATTCGAAATATATCAATGTGGGACCTTTAAAATCTGAAATGAATTTCATAATAAAGTAACATTTCAATACATTCCAAGAGTGCCCCTCCTATCCTCTTATAAAAGGGACCCAACTCTACTACCTTTATCACACAATAAAAGCCATTTGGCTCGGCTAACCTCTTCCAGAAAACTCTCTCAACTTTCCTATCTTACTCCTATAAGCCTCAATTTGGGAAGAAGTCTTCCCAAGGAATCCCTTGGCTCAAATAAGAAATAGTTACCCGATTTTAAGGTAATATCTTCTCTCATGTTTTTTGTTTTATTTTTCGTCTCCAACCCCTTAAAATCTTTTTATTCCTTTATTTTGTATCAAAAAATGTATCATAAATATACTAGGATTTTTTATGAGAAGGTTTTTATTTTTACGTACAAAAACCTTCGTCTAATGGTTAAAGAACTTACTATTTTTGTGGGTGGCGAATTACTACCTCACGAAACGATGATCGTTAAATCTTCTTTTAACACCTCTCATGGTGGCCATTATGATGAAAATATTTCTATATATGATATATATTATTTTTATGTTTTTTGATGCTTCTGTATTTTTCATTTATGGCATTCCATTATGATTTCCATTATGGGTAAACGCGATAATTTCATTTTAGGAAGTGCGGACTACCGCCCCCTCAAAGTGATTTGAATCGTTAATGCCATATGGGGGATGTGTAAATGATGGAGTAAAATATATTATATATTATATTATAATGTAATTATAATATACCTTTATATCATTATTATTTCATTCCATTAAATATGAAATAGAAATGAAATTAGCGTTCATGTGTACGTACGACTTACCATCTCCATTAACGGTATATTTCATTTCTTACATATAAATGTTATGTAATATTATAAATGAATGTATATATGGGATATGTATGATATATATGATATCTACATCATGAATATAATTCTTGATATAATGGATATTTTACCTCATGAACATCATGTAATTATAAGAAGTTTATTTTTGACTCAAGTACATAAGATTGAAAAACGACCGTTATTAACTTAAATAATTACATAATGTTCATAACATGGTAATAATTGGTATAAAGGGAATAATTAACGTGAAAAGGTTCTTAATCATTTATAAATTAACTCTATTTTAATATTCAGGATGTTAAAGAACGGTCGAGTCAAGTCGGACACGAGTTAAGGGACTTCGTCTCAATCTCCATTCATGAGGCATATTTTATTTTATACACAACTCTCTTTTATAAAATGAATAAACCCCGTTGAATATTACTTTTATTCAAAATAAATCTTTTTATACGAAGAGTTTTTACTAAATGACAAAAAGAATTTTTTGTCTTACGTATGCTGCGACAACGACTTCTCTGCTGTCGTGACCATTATTTGAGTTTCAGCATCCTCTACAAGCCATAACATTATTAAAATGAAAAATAAATACAATGTTTTACTTTTCTTTTATTTAGGTATTAAAAATGGTTTTGATAATTTTTTTATTATATCAATGTGTTGTATTGATATCATGTGATTTAAATGTGGAAATGTTATGTTTTATTTATGAATGTTTTATGTGATTCGATTATGTTATGGTTTATGATATGTTTAAACCTTTTAACATAAGGAATGAATTAGACTTAATAAGTGATAATTGGAGCCCGCTATATCTCCTTGATGCATCGGTAGGTCACATGAGACGAACTTGTGTCTTGGCACAAGGCCTTGAAAAATTCAGATTTGTAGTCTTGGCACGAGGCCTTGGCTACGTGGTTATGATAGTCTGGCCGTATTCATCCCATCATTATGAAAGTGGTTATTAATATTTCATGTGATTATTCTACTAGTATAATATCCATGTGAATAAGTAAATGGAATTATTTCATTTTATTTTTTCCATATTATGTTGAATTTCATGTTTAAAATTATTTTGTTTTAGTTATGAATTGCCTTAAATGTTTATGTTTATTTATAAAATTTTTCTCTATATTGTTATCCTTACTGAGCATCTGAGCTCACCCCTTTCTGTGTTTTATTTTCCCAGGATGTAATGAAATATTTTATGACTGACCTACAGGGATAGTCTTAAGGATATAGGAGTGTGGACTATAGAGACTATGTTATTATGATTTTTCACTTTATTATGTAATGTAAAAATAATGAATGTATCTAGTGTTTTCAAGGCTACTAAACTAGTATGTCTTTCAAGACTAGATCTTTTGTGATCATGCCAATGTTACGTAATTACACACCGACTCTAGGTAACTGGGTTCAGGGTATTACAAAGTTTATTTGAATGATTGATGTAATTTAATATTTTGAATGTTTTAAATTTATAACTTCATTAATTGATGTGATGTTATGTTTTGGTGATTTAACCCCATTATAGATTTAGTAATGGAAATGATGTTTAAAAATGATAATTTTTTAAAGGAGATTTTGATCTCAAGGATATGAAAAGGGGTTTTCATAGATATTTAATATGATATTGAAATGAGTGTAGGGTACCCTATTTGTGAAAATGATTTAAAAATCATTGGGATGGTTGAAATGGAAGTGAAATACGTTAAACATGTTTCAGTTTTCATGTAGGATGAACCATGTTTTAATGGGTGAATTCAAGGAAATTTTTAATTTTTAATTTTAATTTTTTTAAATCATGTTGTGGTATTAATGGTCAGTTTGGGCTATAGTCTAGGTTTGTGTGGGTAAATATGAAATTTTGATTACATTAGATAAATTTTAATTGTGAATCATTGATAATAGGACATAATAGAGTTTTTTTATAATGTAAATGTGCTAGTAGGAAAAAAATGAAAATTATAAATGTGAGGAATTTTGTAGGGTAAGGAAATTGATTATCATACTAAAGTAGATTATATATATAAAGATAAAATGGGTTAAATGAACTTTGTAAAGGAAAATGGAAGAATAGTAAAATGGTTTAAGGTCTGAACATGATTTATGTATTGAATGTATTACAAATGAAAATAATGTGTGCATTTATTATTAATGTTTCTGGTTTAGATATTATATACATGATAATGGGTTGAATAAGAATGTCCATATGGCCTGGTGATCACATAATGGATTGAGACTCATCCCGCTAGTCGGTTTGGACTAGTGGTTTAACCCTACCCATGAGTGCATTGTTTAGGGAGTCAGACTGATTCTATAATCCCATAATGGTTACAATTGATGAGACTACCTCGATTAACAATCCATGTTATGTGCTACGTAATTAAAGTTGAAATTTCAGACTGAGGCACTATGCATACCAACATAATGTCTTTTGTGGTATTAGAAAGACTTACTAAGGTTCTATGCCTCTCAAACACATGGACGTGTCCTAATTAAAAAATTTAGGATCCAGGGATGTTTGATTTTTATGATTGATAAATTATTTGAATGTTGATGTATGTGTAACCCTCTTATATATGAAAAAAGAAACTATTAATCCATTGTGTAAATGATATAAATTCATAATACATGGAACAACTATTTAGAATTAACTTATTGAATGATTCTATATAATTTTTATATGATAGTTGATATTATTTGACACCCCCATTTCATTAAAAGTGTTCGTTATCCCATATAAAATGGTTTAGATTTTTTATAACATTCTTTAGTCATTTTTAATAATCATCTCATGAAAAAATAATGGATAAAAGATATATTTGATAATTAACAAAATTATTTCCTTATTTTATAGATTATTTATTATACTTGTTACTAATATACACACTGTTGAGGTTGGTTATTTATTTAGAAATCATTGGTTGTGGTATACTAAGTTATACTCACACCATTATTGGTCCATAATGACACATGGGCACCTAAGAAGATGTTTCTTTTTTCAGGTGTTGGTTTAGAGCAGGGACCTAGTTTTTGGAATCCTTTGGTAGATGTAATTGGTTTATACTGAATTACTACTTTTCATGTATGTGATTTACTATATGTTTTCATTCTATTTGTATTTGGTTAATTATTGGATTTTTTTCGTGTGTTTCATTTATTGTACCTTTTGATTAATTTATCTATTGATGTTACTTATGTTATGTTTCTCCTTAATAATTAGTTATAGTCTCTATATTGTTCTCTTTATACCCCCACTACTAGTTGGAAGCATCTTGCATATGGGGAGGTACATATAGGTTAATGCGATGACTCATTTTATGGTATCAGTTATAGTTTCCCATGGTTGGGTATGTAACAATCAACCTCATGGTCATGTAGATGACTACAAGCATAACATTCATATAATAATTTTAATTCCCTTACAAGTTCTTGATTAAATCTATACTTTTTATCAATTATGGGATCTACCTCATCTCTAAATAGATTTATTTCATTGAAAAAATTATTGTTCGTTGGACATATACAATACATTCCATAATGGGATTCATAAGGATCCATCCAAATGAACATGTGAAATTTATTATTTTACGAAAAGCTAAATAGATAAAGGAGTTCATCTGAACACAATTTAAATCCATTGAACATTGAAATTTTCATATACTCAAGGATTTGAATTTGTCTCCCATATTGAGAATCTATCTATGGATGATATGCATTATCTATTCTCAATATTGTATCAAGATATTTTTAAATACATTTCCTAAACACTAAGGAAAACATCATATCGTTATCAAATATATTTGAATGTCAAAATCCAACAATCCTTACTATACCCTAATGTATCACATGGGAATATGATACAAAAATATATCATCTCTAATTCACATCAAATGTACTGAATTCATATGTATCTCAACTAAAACACATATAACATAAATTACATTATATGTTTTTATGAATTCAATAATAAAATCCATGATGATGTTCTTCTCGGTCCATTCATGTATGAATAATGGATGTATCATCATCATAATATATCATATCTCTACCTTAACTTACTAACATACAATCTATTTAGGTACATACAAAACAATATATATTGTCCTGTATTCCCATTGGAAGTACTCATAATTATGGTCCAGTGGTCGGAGATATACCAATTTCATCTTCAGATTGTGGATTAAAGCACGCTGTCCTTCCCAGATGCGATAAGGTGTCACCCAGAATGTGTTTTTTGTTATCCTAAAACTATATTAATATCACTACCAAATTTTAGTTACCAATATTTACCTCAATGTTAGATATAATATTAAACCAATAAGATACAATACAATTAATATTATTCCCAAGAAATATAAATAATGTTTTATTAAAGAACATATTAAAAAAACAAAAACAAAACAAAACCAAAGTGTCACGACCTGTCCCACGTGGTCCGTACTGTGATTACCCCAAGACCGCCTTCCATAGGACAAGGGCTAGAAACTATAACCAGAAGGTCTTATTCCTAAAACTGGTAAGGCATCGCCTTTATAACCTGTAAACTCACACAACCAATTATACAACAAGATACGAGCACAAGGTAAACTGTATTGTAAAATGAGTGTTTACAGTATGTAAAGGGGGGGCCTGAATACATGCCCATCTTAAAAGTAAATGTAAAAATTAAAAGTACTAGTAAAACAGAAGACATACCCTGTGAATACTATCCAGTTATCCTTCTTTATGGGTAGGTACAACTCTCAAACAATTATCTTTGTGGCACTCCTCATCTAAGATCAACACTGTCTGTAATCTGAATAAGTCACAAAAAGGTTCGGGCGAAGCCCATGCAACGGTGAGTATAACAATACTCAGTAAGGACACCGAGACCCCCGATCATCTCCCAAACTCCACAAATTATAATCCAAAAAGCATGAAAACAATTTTCAACCCTATATATGTATATGCCTATAGATATATCTATGTTATCAAGTATACCTGTATCATTCATGAGGAAACAGAAGGCCCAAAACCTTCGCCAAAATCTCAAATGTTCCCTGAATGAAAGAATACAATGAAGGTAACACCACAATGGTACGTACCACAAAGTTAACGCCTCATAGATGAATACGACACACATATCACCACAAAGGTATGTACCACAAAGGTATCTCCACGCAGAAGACTACCTTAAAGGCATCATCACACAGATGTGTTCCACAAAGGTAAAGACACAGCTCACACCAGGTACAACTTATGTATGGATTTGTAGATGATTACCTATATTGATAGATCATTTACTTCATCGAGAAGCTATATTGTTGACCCACACATGATCAAAGATGACGCACACATCATCTGGAGATGAAACACACAATATTGAAGATGAATCAAACAGTATCTAGAGATGACCCACACATGATCCGGAGATGACCCACACATGATCTAGAGATGACCCACACATGATCTGGAGATTACCCACATAGGATCGGTATGCAGTGTCCCACACAAGATCGATGGGCACTAACCCAAACATGATCTAAAAATGACCCGCACAGGATCTGAATAATCCTCATGTATAGCCTGCCATAGAGTTCCTTCCCTAATCATGCTTGATCAGTAGATACGTCAAATACCATGATGTACACGAATAAGTATCACAATGGTATTCCAAATTATATGGAACCTAACGCAACAGATGGAGCATCAATCAGACTAACAGTCTGTAATTTATTAACATTATAGTTCCAAGAGCCCGGTTTGATTCTGGTTTGACCGAACCCAGTCATACTCCAAATTTATCCATAACTCAATTGGAGTATACCAAAAGTACTATCTCGATCCAGGGATTTTGGTGTCATAGAAGATTCTTCAATAAGATGCTTGATTATCATGATATGTGAAAAAAGAAGTATATGGTTACAGATGGGCCTTATTTCGGTCCAACAGGATGGATCATCCTGGCCCGACCAGGTTCGGGTCATCCCAGCCCGAACTGGTTCGACCAGCAAAGGGGAGTCTCGGCCCCCTACGGACGATCTGGACTGCACTGGTTGTGTCCCACAAGGCACATCCCGCTGGGGTAGCCCACTTGTGTGTAGCTCGATAGGGTGCGGCCCGCTCAGTGCAGCCCACTCGTTTGGGTGTGGTCCGTTCAGTTGGGTTCTGTCCACCGGGCTGTGTGTGGTACACTGTGTCAGGGGCGGCCCGAGACCCACTGGGGGGTGGCGCCCCCTAGATTCAGAGACAGTCAATCAGACTATTAACCATGTTGGCACGCGAGACCAGCTAGAGAGGGTCCTTCTTGGTGCATCACGGCCAGCTGGATTCCCAGCTGGTCCTTCTTCAAGTGGTATCATGGCAGCACTGTCCACCTGCAGAAGCTGGGTGCCAGCTGCCCTTCGGTCTACGCCGTGACTGAGCAACCACAGTCTCTTACCATGGTTGTGCAAACACACGATGCAGTTTGGCCACGTGGTCGACCGACGTGCTAGCCGCCTCCCTGCTCTTCCACGACCGATGAGCCGCGACCACATCTTCCGGCATCTCAGACGAGTGTTTCCCTCCTTCCACGTGGTCGGCTAGGTGCTATCCACTGCCTTCTTCTGCAAGCCATCACAGCTTTGTTCAAAGCCTGAAAATTATGACATTCACATATTCACAATCTGCGGGTAAATATCACCACGACCATATGTTTTTCTCAGTGAAACATTGTGTTTTTAGTGCTCTTAATTATTTTGGGTCGATTAACTCATGAAGAATGTGCAATGAACTAATAAGAAATGTTATGGTAAATATGATGATAGATTTCCATATTTGTTTGTCCATCTTTATTGAGTATAAATTATATGAAGAATTAAAAAAATATATTTAATCATACTTCAAATTAAACTCCATACACCATTTTCTTGTTGGAGGTGATGTGAGGAATTGGATGACATTGATGAAGGGGATGTTGGCGCCCGTCGCTCCAGTAACACATTTCTGATCTAGGCTCTGGCATCACCCACGTTCATGATCCAATGAAATTTCATTGTTGGAGGATGTTATTTATTGGATGATTATCTAGCAAAGGTCTTCTCTCTATTTCACCAATGAAACAACAACCATCAATCACCTCAAGAATAGTTAATAAAATAACACTTAATTTACACTTTGTTTATTTAATTTATTTTTAATTTACCATATTAATTAATGAGTGTTGTGGTAACATAATTTCTATAACCAGGAATTTAATGCCCAACCACACTCGTGGGGTCCCCACATCCACAATTCAAGAAGAATGTTTGAAAAAGAAAAAAAATGTTATTTATTTTATTTTTCTTCTCCCATGAAAAACTGAATAAATAACTTCCACCCCCGACCAACTATGGTCGAGGTAATGGTCCCTTTAAGGGAATATCATCTCTGGGAGTTCAACGGTTTCCTTTTACTTCAATTCCGAGCAGAGATTCAAAAATTACAAAACAATGTTGGTGTGTTTACTGAATGTAACTAAAAATTGTTCAGAAATTCATTCCAGGAACATCTTGCCTCAGAAACACACACCATCAATTTTCTGTGAACTTAAAATATTCACATATAATTAAAAATATTACAACAGAGATTTATAGTTCATTATATTCTCCCATCCATAGGTGTTTTCATCCTGGAAAGCCACAACACAATCTTGGAAAACAATATGTTGTAATGAGCACAAATCTGAGCCTCCCGCTCCCATTTACTCTGTTGGAGGTTACTGTGCTACCAATGTACGTGCACCAGAGGTATCGATCTCCCATGTAATACTCTATCGTACTGATCTTGAATCTCTACTAGAATCTCTGTATTTTTTTCCTAATACTTGATATCCAGCTCACCCCAGTAAATGATGTGGGAGATATCATTCACATACCTCCTCAGGTGAGATATGTGGAAAACGTCATGCATCCGGTGCAATTGAGTGGGAAGAGATAAGCGGTATGCCACCTCCCCTACTCTACTGAGAACTGGAATGGGTCCGATGAACTTCATAGATAACTTTTCACCAAAGAGAAATCTCCACAATCCTTGTCGAGGTGAGACCAATAAAAACAAAAGGTCTCCATTCTTGAACTATAGTGGTCTCCATCTCCTGTCATTATAAGACGTTTTCCTGCTCTGTGCACTCTCCATCCGATCTTGCATGATCTGCACAATCTTTGTGGTAGCCCGTTCCATCTCTGTTCCCACGGGTGCTGAATCCCCTTGCTTAGTCCAACATAAAGGTGATCTATAAGGTCGACCATACAATTTATTGAATAGTCCCATATTGATAGATAAGTGATAAATTTTTTCATATGAGAACTCCACCAAGGGTAGGTGATCCTCCCAGTTGTTGGCGAAATCTAGGACGTAGGCATGAACCATGTCCTCTAGTGTCTGAATTTTCCGCTTCCTCTAACCATTCATCTATTGTTAAAAGACGATGCTCAACAAAAGATGTGTCTCAAATGCCTCCTAAAACCCCTTTCATAGTCAGGAAGTAAAACATGCATCAAAATCAGAGACGATCGTCGAGGTAACTCCATGAAGTTTCACAATCTCTAACACATAAGGGCATCCCAATCCCTCTAATGAACCCTACTCTCTTATAAGTAGTAAGTGGTCCATCTGGTTGAGTCGGTCAATGATCACTTAGATTGAATCATGCCCCTTAGACATGCATGGATGTAATATAAAAAAGGCCATGGAAATATCATACCACTTCAACTCTGGCACATCTAGTGGATGAACTAAGACAGCTGGAACCTGATGCTCTTCCTTCACATGTTGACATGTGATGCACCATGAGACAAAATTTTCAACTGCATTCTTCATTCTGAGCAACTAGTGCTGACACTAAAGGTACTAGTACATATTCACCACTCCTGGATGTACCGTTATATAGGATTTATTAAAATCCCATAACACTTCCTTCTTTTGCACCACTGGTACCATAATACGTTTTATAAAAAGTTTGATGTGCTCCCCACATTCATAAAATCTATCAGGTACATGTCCTGTGGAAATAAGATCCAATCGAGCCTCGTAGTCATTGTCCCCAAGATGCATCTCCCAATCTCACTGAATGAGTGTGGGAGTGACTGTCATAGAATAAAGATAATATTTTCCATCTCAATCCATGTAGGATATTTGTAATGTGGCTAAATTCTCTATCACCTCACTCAGAAAATGTATACCAGATATTCTGCTAAGTTCATCTACTATGACGTTACCATTCCTAGGAGTATAGACTATCACGAAGTCATAGTCTAGGAAGAACTCCAGAAAATGCCACTATCTCAGGTTCATGTCCTTCTGAGAGAAGATATACCTGAGACTCTAGTGATCACTGTAGATTGTAAAATGATCACCCATCATGTAATGTCGCCACATCATCAAGGCGAGGAACAATAATAATAACTCCAAATCATGGGTTTCATTGTTCTACTCATGTTGTCTCAGATGTTGGGAAAAAACGATCACTTCTGGCTCCTGCATCAGGACACATCTTATCCATGTCCCTAATGCGTCGTTGTAGACTACGTACCCAACACCCTCCTCCAATAGCCTCAAGATGGGGGCACTCGTCAGTCTCTACCTCAAACCCTGGAAACTCTGCTAGCATCTCCCTGACCACATGAATGGTTTCCCCTTCCATGTGAAAGATGATAAGGGTGTCACAACTCTGGAAAAGTCAGGAACAAACCTCTGGTAGTAACCATCCCAACCAAGGAAACAACACGCCACCGTCATACTATTGGGAGGCTCCCAATCAAGGAGAACCTCAATCTTCACTGGATACAACACAACTGCATCCTCCGAGAAGACGTGTACTAGAAATTGGATATCTCATATCTAGAACTAGATCATAGAGAATTTAACATAATTATGGTGCTCTTGGAGTGTATCATGAACTATCTGCAGATGATAGGCAAGCTCCTCCTCTGTCACTGAGTATATCATGATGTCTATGACGAAGACTATGAAAAAGAGATAATGGTATGTATAAAATATTTTGTTCAGGAGTACCATGAATACTGCTGGGGCATTGGTCACAGAAAATGGAATAACCAAGAACTCATAGAAGCCATACCAACATATGAAGGCCTTCTTTTTCACATCCTCATCTCGTACCCTGAGCTGGTTAGAGCTTGATCTGAGGTCTATCAAAAAAAAAAGAACTTTTCTCCCTTTACCTGATAAAATAGATCATCAATCCTCTCTGTATTTTTAGTAATATATTATATAGGTTCTTAGAAAATATATTAAATTATTATACAAAAAGTGATCTAATAATTGTTTTATTAAGAGAAATATCAAATAACTGATTTCAAATGTGTTAAAATAAATTTTATATGAACTAATTATTGTTCTACACTAATTTTATAGATGAATATGACTTCTTAGTAATCTATTAAATAGGTTCTTTAGAAAATATATTCTCTGTGGATTTTATTTAAATCCAAATAAGTGAATTATGTCAAAATTGACACTATTGATATTTTATATTATTAAGTTGTTTAAAATTTTCAAAAATATTTGAAAATTACGAATTAAAGTTTATATGATCTAACATGTCATAAATTATCAAATAATGTATAATTAATAACACATAAGTTAGTATTTATAAGCATATAATATTTATAACAATAGTACCACAAATAAAATTAAATAGATTAAAATGGATAAATCAAAATATAATGGTTTAAAATAAAATCAAAAAATGTCTAAATTTAATTGGTTAATAATATTACAACCCTACCTTATCTAATATCCAAATTTGAGTCACTTTGGTTGTTTTTATGTGGGTTTTGTGATTATTATAAATTAATATTTTTAAGGTTTCCAAAAGTGCCCCTCTCTTCTCTTATATAAAGGACCTACTCAATATCTTCTTCACATCACTATGAGCCATAATGCTCAGCCAAAACCTGTACATTTCTCTTCTACACTTCCCAATAAAAATTATAGAGGTTCTAGTATTCTCAAAAGACCAACTCTAGTCCCTTAAGTGGAAGCTTACAAGAGGTGCATCGAAGAAGAGGTAATCTCTTCTACCGATTTTTCAAGTTTCTTTCTTCTGAAACATCCTCTTGTTTAGTTTTTTCTTTGTAATATAATACAATTAGTATCACTAAGATACTGATATGGAATTATAAATATGAAACACCACCATTTCTCCTTCTATCCATCCTACAGAAAATGAAACCACCGCGCATGTGTACGTACAGAATATGGTCTCCACGCCGTGGTGTAACTAGTTTTTCCACCACCACGTTACCTGGATTGGTATAATGGTGTAAATAATTACTATATATGGTTATTATAACAACATAATTATTCTAATATGTTATATCATTCACTCCAATTCTATTCAATAATTATGGGAACGATATCATCGCTCGTGCATACGTACGGACTACCGTCTCCGCGAACGCGATGAGATTCATTTTCCTAGATTAAACAATCAAGTATGATTATAAAGTATATATATAATAAAAAATAATGAAATGTATTAAAAAATAATGATACTGGATTTATGTATATATATGTTTCATTTAATTATTTATATTGACTTTAATAAGGAAATGAAAACAGTGTTCATGCATACGTACGACCTACCGTCTCCATGAACGGTGTATTTCATTCCATTTATCGATCTACCATATATATTTATATACTGAATATATATGATATATAAATAATTTTTTACATTCAGTAATTATGTAAATCATGATATGATTAGTAATATAAAGAACAACAAATCAAAACACGTACAATAAATGAAATGATTTTACCCAAAACGCTGATTTAACATTGAATTTACAAATGAATGGGTAATATAAAGTCATAAGTGAACTATATATGATATCATAACAATGAATATGATTCTGTAACAATTCAATGAAATTATTTAAATCATTATACATGAGGTTTGGATACATACAAAGCATATCAAACATAAGGTAATTGATAATTTTCCAATCTCATTTTTGTCTGAGATTGTTTATTCGTAAGTATTTACTGGGATTATATTTACCATCCATGTTAGTATTTTCTAAAAATGGTTTCATGTATGTTTAAAGTCCTTTTTACCCATTTTTGACTTTTACAACATGGTATGTAAGAAATCATTCTTTTTTTACCATACAAGGTAGTTTTTGACTTTTCTGAAAAAAGTACGAGAAGAATGTTTATTCAACTTATAATACATGAACGGATTTTTACAGTTTCATAAAGCCTTATTTTCATGAAGCTTCCTCCACAATATTTCAGGAATATTTTCAAGAAAATTCTTTTCTTTTAAAATTTCATGGAATTTTGTTAAAATAAAATGATTTTGAAGAAGAAAAGATATTTTTATTAAGAATTCATTTCAAGTGTTTTATCAAAACTATTTGCAATATAAGATGATATTATTTTACATGTGTATGCTTCAAGTATAATTTCTATATGATTTAAATAGTTTCACTTTTCTTATGAACAAATGATATCCATTTGTTTTATATGGATTATGTTATGATGGGATGATGTTTATGAAACCCGTTTTATTCGTTGGGTTATGATGAAAGATTTATGTTTATGTTGTGGAACACGTAAGAATGATTTAATTATGAGATGGGTGGGACCTATATCTCCCTCAAAACCATTGGGTAAATATTTTTATCTCATGAGATAGACATGGCTAGAATACGAAGTTAATCTGGTTCAGTGATACACAACTGGAACGAGAAGTGAACTCGATTCAGAAAGGGACTTTGTCCACTAAGATGGTCTTGGAAGTAATGCATTGTCTACTATAGAAATCATATAATGTTCTTAATGGTTTTCAACGATTATATGTTTAATTACCATGCTATTTTATCATGATTGATGTTCCATTATGATCTATGCCTTATGCACTGCCATGTTTTGTGTCATTTCACCAGATTTTGATGTTTAAACATTATGTTCATGTTTTTAAGTTCAAATGTATATGGTTTGTTTTATATTCTCTATGCTTACCCTTACTGATCATTTGATCTCACCCTTTATCTTTTTTCTTTTCCCCAGGACATAAAGAAAGTTTTTAGGTAAGAAAACAAAAAGAGGAAGATTTTTATGGGAGATGTTGAAGATCTTTCACCACGATTAGAAGATTGTGTTTTGAGTTTCCAAAGACAGTAAACTATTATAGTCCTTCGGTGTTTTTTTTTTATGTATTATGTATTCCACAAAATTAATGTAATGTCCATGTATGTCAAGCTTTCAGTCTCCACATTTATTTAAAATATATATTAGACTCATCAGTTTATAATGTTAGGAAAATTATGGGAAGTATGTATTTCAATGAAATAACTAGATGATATGAAAATTACATTGTTTTCTTGTGAGATATATCATATTATTTCATGTTTGGAGACATAATCCTAAAAAATCCACATAAACTATGTCATTGCAACATAAAATCTATACCAATTAGTAACATTTAATTATAGTCACCGTGAAGGAATAAAACTAAAAGGAACATAACATATAATGATATTAAATGTCATCTCATATGTATATATGCCACATAGATTTTGATAGGCATGCATGATGAGAAATATCTCAAGGAATAGAAATTAAGATATAAATAACATACCAATTTGGTATCATTGGATAATATGACCAATGAAACATATATTAAAAAACTGATTTCTAAATGAAAATAATATTTAGTAGAATCATCTTAAAATAAATTAATGGGAATTATATAAACTTTATAAATGAAATTTGTGGTGAATATAAAATGTGTCTCGTAGAAGTAAAAAGTGATAAGGTTATCACTTTCCTTCAGTAACTTCATATGTCATACATATTTAATTCTTTTTTAGTAATAAATATAATATTATTAAATATCTATTGTTGAACCATAATAAAATATATATATTATACGACAAATTATTTTCTTAGGACATTTTTATTAACTAATTATTATGAATTCCCAATCAGAGTCACCTTTCATGTAATAACAATATTATTTTTCATATATGTTCTTATTTCCTATTTTTTTCTCGCTAGCATGATAATGAATCTATAGTTTCCAAAAAAATTCCTTGAAAAAAATATCATATATATTTATTATATACATTTTTATTTTTTTCCATAAAATATTGAGATTGAAATATGAATAAAAAGTTCATAGAGATGGTATGTTGTACATACTCTTGAACATTGTTTACATTTTCTAGAGGGGTGGAATTAAAATAAGGTTAATAATATAATGTCATTAAAAATCCATTAATAATGTATTACCTATTTAAATTAATCTTTCCTTATTACAATCTATATAAATCAAGAACTAATCACATTATTTCTTGAGGAAGTAGTCTATCTTTATGACGAACAACCTTATTGTATCCCCCATAGAATGAAAATTTAGATGATATATGTGATATAATTATTAAAGATGTATTATTAAGATTAAAATTACATATATATTAATTTAATCAATAATTTTTACCATTCATGTATATTAGAAATGGAAAACACATCAAATCTATCAATGTGGGGGTAGTCTGCAATACCCATGTGCGACATTATTATTTTATCAACAATTTTTTAAGTATGAAGGTATATATGTTTATATAAATCATGAAGTATTATAATTTAACATACATCTTATAGAAACATTAAATCTATTAGTTCATTCATCCACAATAGGTGGTGATGGAAAAAATAACATCAGTTCGCAAGGTGGCAGTCCTCCGTACAAATGATTAATGATTTTGAATCTCAATTAATATAAGAGGATAATATAGTAGGGAATTAACTTATCATGACAACATATCTCTATATGTAAATTTAATTGGAGTTTATATCCTTCTGGATTAAGCCGAAATTGAGGTAGAAGAGGATTAAATAATATAAAACGCTTATTGAGTAGTGTTACCGCTATTTCATTTAACCTCCTTATATTCTCACTAAAAGTATTACTAGGTTTGATATGTGAATAAATGAATATTATATGATCAGATTACCAAAGTATTTCTATTAATTTATAATTCGTTTATTGATCAAAATGGTTTTCTATGTATTAATAGAATAAGATAGTATGTGGCTATTTTAATTGAAGTGAGTGGAATACTTATTATTTGTTTAATAAAAAAGGTGTACCCACGTTCGTAAAATTATAAATATATAAAAAATATAAAAGTAATGTTAAGTATACTTTTATAATTTATATATATGTCCACAAAATGGTCTTAATTATTTTATATAATTTTTATCACATATATTTTTTGTTTAACCCATGGTAAAGAAATTTTAACATTATCCATGAAAAAAAATTCCCAATAGAAAAAAATATTTTTCCTTATTAAATAATATAAATTAATTTGATTTAGAATATTTATACCATTTTTCTAAATTATATTCATAGATGTAAAAAATGATAATTTAAATTTTAACTAGTGGATAGAAAGAGAATGAAATTCAACAAAGACAAATTGTTATCATTTTCACATTGTTGTTATATTGCAATTAAGAAATAAAAATATTATGATTAACTAAATTGTATTATGTGATATATAATATAAAAAGATATCTTTGAATAAAACTATAATAAATAATATATCCTTATAGATTCCTAAAATTAAAAGTTAGATTTAAATAAACCCATTTTTTACTATTCATTGAAATATTAATCTTTATAAAAAAATATTAATAGTTGAACCGTAGATAATTTAAAATTGATGATTTCAAAATTAAAATTTATTTCAATTTTTTTTTTAAAAAGTGAATAAATTAATATTATTTTAGATTAATTAAATAAATAAATTTTATTGAGAGAAATTTTTTGTAAAACATATATATACGTTCCCAAACATTATGTACTTTTTATCGAAATGTTTGAATTATTTAATAATAATATAATTAATATTTTCAATTATCTGTTAAAATTGATCTTGGAATGATTAATGGCATGGATATAAGTTTTAAATTGAAATAATCATATTAATAACATATCAGGGATTGTTAAAACTCTGTGTAGCATTTAACAGAAGTTATGATGGTATTGTTTGTAACACATGATGTCATGAAATTTATGAAATTATAAAAAAATTCATAAAAACTCAGTGTGTAACATCAATCCCTGCTTAAAATGAATTTATCCTTCAAAATTCATCAATCTAATACAAAAATGTAAAAATTAGATTTCCTCATCAATTATATAGGTTCCCATATAGCACCATTACGATGGTGGGTTATTCACCAAACATTAATCATATGAGTTGTCTTTTTACATCTTCAAATTTTTTATATGATTTAAAATATTGAATATAAATTCATCATAACAATGATAATGTTCCATTGGAAAGACATATGTGTTAAATAAATTCAATGTATGATGAATGTACTTTATTAGGAGAATCACATTGAACAAATAATTATCATGTGAGAGGTTTGGTGGAAGCTATATGAAATAGACTACGAGCCTAGTAGGATGAATAATTTAAATGGGATAGATACACATATGAATAAGTTTTATCCTCATTCAATAATTTAGGAATACATTAAAAACATTTTCACCAATATCTAATTAAATATTGTGTCGATAACTATCATCATTTTTTTTCAATTATGTGTGTTCTCAACATGATTCAAAATGGATCTAATAAATATTCTATTTTATGACCTCACATTGGTTCCAATATATTTACATATATAAAATTATTGAATTACGTTGGAGTTATACACATATTTCTATAAAGGGATTCAGAAGGACCCATATAAATTCTTGACTAAAAGCTATTATTATAATAAATAATAGATATATGATTCTTTTGATCTCAACCACCTTTAAAATCTATATAACAAGATCATCAAATATCATCTATGATATGACATATTCACGAATACTAATAGTATGTCTACGTAAGATAAAAGGTTACAAAACTAAAAAATGTATCTAGTTCATACTAAAGACTTCACTGGAACGATAAGGTAATTATATGATCAGGATATAATATAATTTAATGTTGTAAACCATGAAAAAATAACGTTCTTTTAAATTTTATCATGGAAGGAAAATATAGTGATAAATATTTTCTGATAGTGATAATGAGTTTTATCATTATATGGAGATTGACTATAACCCATATAATATATATTCATTTATATATTTTGTGGATTAAAATGGTAACATCTATGGTGATTTTCCCATTTCAATTCATTTAGTGATAATGGTTGTGTCATCGTCTTATGAATTCATTTATCAAAATTATCATGATTAAATCACATGTATTGAAATACATACCTAAAAATATATTTCTTTAAAATTTAACATTAGAACTACCCTTTTTGGTACATCAGTTTTCGTAATTATACCATTTTCACCCTACAGTGATTTGTTGAAGTTCTACTTCCATTCCATATGTGATAGGTTGTCTCCTAGTAGGTATATTATCTTTTCTAAAAATTATCTTATTACAATTCCAAAAATTTTGTAACCCATATTTACCTCAACATAATATATAAGATAAACCATAATGGTTACAAATATAATTAGTCTTATTCCCCCAAAATATTTGCTTTTTCATCCTCAAAAAATTCCTTCCCTTAAACATATTCAATTTAAAATGGTTTTGATGTGCATAAATAACTACCCAAATATCCTTAATCATGATAAAATCATATCAATGAAACCACATGAGATGTGTATATGAATTTGAACTTATAATAAACCATCAACAAATAAAATCATGATGATAATTTTTAATTATTATATTAATCATACATAGAGGAATATATTCATAAAAACCCTAGTCCTTATAATTTTCATGATTCTTAAAACCAAAACCTTGTTTTTAAATTTCAACAAAAACATAAATTTTGAATCCAAATATATAAATGCATAAACCATTTTACATCAATTATTTTTTATTATATAGGTCATTCATTAGTCTATGATATTACCATTTACATAGTTCATTAACTATAATATTACACATGTCTATTACATATAATACAATAAATTGCATTATAATTCATTACTATATGAACATAATTTCTAAAATGTAAAAAATATTCTACTCCATTTTATATATTATTCCTTGTTATTCTTCTCACCTTATTGAAATATAATAAAGAAAATATTATTTCAATTATGATCATTTACACTAATTTTTTTTTTAAAATTCCATGATCCTCTTATTTTATTCTGAAGGTCTCTCATCAATGTTCACATTGTTATCCATATATTTTGGTAATTTACTTTTCATAATAATAATATCATTCAGTTTAACTATCATCTTATTTTTTGTCTCATAATTTTTTGTACACATTGAATTTTCATCTAGTTCCATTTGGTTACCACAACTTACAAAAATATAATGTCAATATATGGTAAATAATAATAATATTGAGGAACTACATAATAATTAAAATTGAATTATAGGATATATAGATCCTGACACCTTATATCAACTATCTAACATTTTAAGATTATCCTAGGTCATATATTGTCTTTATTTAAATACTTATTGATTGTTCATTATGTGTTTGTATGATCTACAAAAATATAAATATCGAGTCTCAAACTAGGTATACATCAAGGCACTTTTTCACACACTATGAGGTGAAAAATTCTATATCATTCTGTAACTATCATATTTTTTACACCTATGTTATTATGATCTAGAGCCATATACACTTTTTGTATATATAAAGGGATTTAAATTCATAGAAAGCATTTTATTTATAAAAATACATATGAATATCAATAAACATATCCCTATGGATTTAACTATTATTTTATTTTCCTTTCTTCCAATACATATCAGAAATAGACAGTTCACATTTAAATATGAACACATTATATTATAAAATTAAATTCTTCAGGATTGTATTGGTATAATGCCTTTTTAAAAACGGGTACATAAAAAACTAATTCATATGTGAACTACATCACATATATATAAGATCATTATAACTAGAATAATTCCTTAACATATCATATATAAATCATTTTTTATATCAATGTGAAATGAAACAAAACAAAGGTTCATCAAAAATGATTAGTAGTGGTAAAAAATGATATATTTAATCATAACATGTTCATAATGGCATGAAAAAATTAACATAACATTTCAAATCCATATCCAAGATATTGAATATCATAATAATGTTTGAGGTGATAATGTTTGGTAGTTCATAAGAGATGAATCATATGGATATCAAATATCATGTTCCCTGGGATCATAACATTTTTATAAGATATAAAATTTTGGCACTCTAAAAATCATTGATAATCATTTTTATAGTAGTCGATGATAACTACCACGGATATAAACGTATTATGGATTCACACTCTAAACCATCATGTTAGTCAATGTTAACTCGAAATACCATCACAGCAGACAACGTACCTTAGTGAACTGATTTCACTCCCCAATATAGTCTAATCTCTGTTATGATATAAAATTTTACTAGATGAACTGGAGGATGATATAGGTCCAACCCATCAATAATAGAATACCAAATATATGTGTGACATAGTATCCAAAAAAATTAAATATATCATATCCCACGAAATGGATTTTGTATTTTAATGGTTTTAACATACAATAAAATGTGCAAGTTAAACATTATTCATAATCGTTTCATCATTTAATGAGATGTGATACTTAGTAGGGTTTACAAGCAATTTATCATTGTGAAACTCATGGAAAATAATATGGTTTATATATAATGTGTAATCATAAACACAAACAATCAATAGAATTAATAAAAATGGTATTATTAGAACAAATCCTTAGATAATTTTACATAGCATCAAAGGATGCCATCATTGAATTTTTTTGAAATATCATATATAAAATTTCTTGTGGAGAGATATATTTCCCTAAAAACCAATTTTTGAAATGAATGATTTATAATATAATTTGAAAATAAATTTCATTGAATGTTTCTATGGATGAATATAGTGTAATATTTAAAAAAAAAATTCCAAATGGAAGATAATTCCACTAATGTCGTATGGGTTAAAGTGATTATTCCTATAAATTTTTTTTGTATAATCCACACATGTGTTATCTAGAAAAAAACATGAATATATTCATAAAAACAACCATTAAAAAAACATGGTGTAAATTTCCTTTTAAAAATAATTCGGATTATTTTTAAAAATAATTTTCAATGTTCTTTTAGGAAACATGATTTTTAATGAAAATATGGTGTTCTACCTAAGAGTAAAATATTGTCAATCATTTATAAAAAACATTTTTCTACTTTTAGTACGTAATGTGGGAAAAATAAATTGATGAAATATATTATCATGACAAAAAAATAAGAGAATAAAATTATTCAGTTTTCTTGAAACATGTATAATATAATTTCATTAGTGGAATCATAATTCTTATAATCTCGATAAATGAATATATTGTAACCTTAAATCATTACCACATTTGTTATATTGAATTACAATGTCCATAAAAGAATAAAACTAAATGTATAAAATACTACTATTTGATACATGATATAAAAATTTAAAATGATTTATATGATCCATAGAAAACATGATATGAGAATAATATAGCATTTCTCACAAGGAATTAAAATTAAGAAAAAAGAACCCTTATATAATTTTTTACTTTTGAACCATAATCACAATGAATGATTGATAATAAAATTGATATTTAAATACATATTATTTTTAATAAAATCATAATAAATTATATTCATGTGTATAAAAACAAAATATAAATTGGTGGTGAATATGGAATGTATTTCATAGAAGAATAAATTTAGACATGATTCTATAATATTGTGTATCATAATTCATTGAAAACATTTAAAACTATTCAAAAATATTTTTAATTTTATTATATATATAATAAATAACAATACTTATATATATAATACATTATTTAATTTTCATTGATCCTTTTATTAAACTTTTATTATCAATTTCATGTTAATGTAACATATTCTTTAATAACGAATTTGTTTTCCAAATATATTTTGAATTTTTAATTTAAATAAACATAGATTGATCATGGTTACATATGATTAATAATTATAGACATGATATACATACGCATGAACGTTGTTATCATTTTCATGCCCGATTGAACGAAATAATGTTAAATATTATATTATCATTAAATAATAATTTTAATTTCAAATATATATCACATATATTACATAAATATTTGTTTACCTTCATTGTAATTCTTGAATGAATTAAATCAATTCGAGAGGTAGTTGTCCACCATACACAAGAATGGAATTATCATATCAACTATGGAATGAAAATAAAGATGGTATATGCGATATAGTTATTTAATTAGAATAATATTTATAGAAATATAATATATATTCATTTAACATATCATTATTATGATCAAATTAAATAAAAAATTTATAATACATCACATTGGTTCCTTAGGCGAAATTCCTCCATTCAATAATGTGAACTAACTTTTTCAACTTTTTTAAAGGTATGATGATAGATGTATAATTATAATAATAAAGGTAAAATAATATAAAAAATATTCCACATATTCATTTTAGTAATTTTTATTCACATCCATTAGAGGTGGTGACGTAAAACTAATATCATTGATTCGTGAGGTGATAGTCTATCATACATACAAATGATGACCGTGTATCTAATTTAATGGAAGATGATATTGTTTTAGGTCATTTGAATATAATATTGAAAAATAATTATGATGTAATATATTTTTATATATATATCATAATGGTTTAATAATAATTTAATTAGGTGGATGAAAAATTAAAATAAACACACTAATCAAATAACATTACATCTACATCAAGTGGCCTCTTTAAGTTTGTACCGATAGCCTTCCTATGACCTATATATCAAAAATATAATGCATCTAAGATTAAATAATTGTTATAATGATGTTATTTTTTAATTTTATTTCTATCCAAAATGTTTCTGTAAGTTGGATGTGTAGAAGAGTGGGGATATCCTCTCATTAGTGAGATGAGGACCAAGTTGTGATTTTTAGAGTGAACAAATTTGTACTATGATTTTTCAACATCTAAAATGATCTATAATTGACCATAATCATTTCGTTGAAATATTTAGTTCTTCATATGAGAGTCCAATGATTTTTGGAGTTTTTTTTAAAATCCATATATTATTAGTTTATACTAAACCATATTCAAATTTTTCCAAAACTACTGTAAATTATTTTAAAGAATTTTACAATTTATTATGGTCAGAATTAATTATTAACTATGATATTAAATAAATTGTTATGATTACTATTGTTGCATAATTTTTTTTGACATGCCATTGTCATATTTTTAATAATTTCATTTAAGATCAAACTTATATATGAGATGAGAAAGCAGTTCTCCAATTAGAAAATTATGAAAAGGTCAAAATGCCTTTACATCAAAATTTAATATGAACATGATTCCAATGTCCAAAATTTTCTTAATTGATATATAATTTACATAATTTTAATTTTAAATCCATTTGAAAAAATTCAATATAAATTCATTAATTGAAAAGGCATGTTTCAATTAGAACATTTATTTATAATTATTCATAAAAAATTATATTTTTTCTGAATTTAAAAAAAATATCGAAGATATTTTAGAAATGTTGTTAATAAAAATGAATATTATTTTATTTTTTTTTATAAATGATTCATAAATTAATATTATTAGTTTCATTTAAATAAAATAATTAGAAAAACATGATAAAAAATATTTCCAAAACATGAAAGAAAATTGAAAAATAATGGTCTTTTGTTTATAATTTTTTTATTTACATTAAACCATATATAATTAATATTTAGAAAATATTTATTAGAATTCATAACAATATTCATAACAGTTAGGTTACAATGGTCATGTTTAAATAATAGCATTTATAATATATCAAGCTTTGTTTAAACATTGTGTCATGAGTAACATAAGTTAAACATATTGTTTCATGTAATTCAAGCTAATAATGAAATATAATTAATTTTAAAATATATAATTCAAAAAAAAACTACATTTTTTATGAAGGAAATAAAATTATGATTTATTAAATTGTTGAATCAGCCATATATAGCAGAATCTTGGGTGGCATGAATCATCATTATTTCCACAATATTGATTTTTACATGTTTTCTATACAATTAGAATGAAGAATTGGGATGGTGGGAACTGACTATTTTAGACAATCGAAAATCACACAACAAGGATCACGTTTCTTAACTATTAATGATATAGCATTTAAAAATTAATGTGTATATACCCCATTTCCATATGGGAATCTCATAAGACAACAAAAAAACAAATAGTTGTTGATGCTCATAATTGAGATACTGAAAGGTGAGACATAATGAGACAAAATTAACTACAATTATTTATGTTCCATCCCATAGAGAATATTATTTCAATGCGATATATTTTTTTAAATCTAATTATCAATAAAATATTTTGAATTGTGGTAGGAATTGGGATTTTTTTTGAGATGTTATAGGAACAACTATCCAATCTATAACTAAAATATGTATTTTCTAACTATATATAATATCTCAATTTTCTATACACATTTACATATCAAAACAATAGAAACAAATGAAATATTGGATTTCTGGTCCTCTTTCAATACCTTAGAAAAATGAGGAATATAAGTTAATATAATGAAAACTGAAACATTATATTGTTCTTCATAGTCAAGAAATATGTTAGTTATAACAGAAATAATCTCCCATTAATCTAAATACTCTTTATCCAATCGATTATATGAAATCATTCTCATGGAAATATAAATTGAATTTACTTTCCATTGAGTATATACAAACATGATGTCTAAGATTTAAATGTATTTCACCAATAATAATTTTTTCAAATTCAAACCTTTTTTTGAGAAAATGTGACTGATGAGTCTAATATTTTTATACATAACATATTAATCACCAAAAATATAGTAATGTGTTTCTTAAAATGGATATACTACATCATAAAAATCTATATAATTTGTTGCATAGTTTTTATCATGCATCTAAAACTACAATGAACTATATGTAACAACATAACCCCCTACATTATAACACATCCCCACCCAGATCTTGGTACATTAAAATATGCTTCCCTGCCCTTTATAACCTATTTAAATTTTCATATTTGAGTTCATATACATATAACATTATTATCCTTAATAGATTTTTGGAATTCATAATTCTATTTTAATTGAATTCCATTCCTCATCATCATTTTTAATGATGTGGTAAAAAAATAAAAAATAAAAACAATGAATATTAAGTATACTGTTATGATTATGAAATGAATAATCTCACGTATATACTTTGGTTACATAAAAAATAAAACATATTCTTTAATTTATCGATTGATAGAAATTGACTTTTTTAGAAATGGGAAATATAACGAAACAATACTATTGTATAAAAAATCACACCTTGATAACTTATCATAAATCTGATACTCCCAAATAATTCCCAACACTCTATCCTGGTGTTTCTCTTGTTCCTTTATTTTCTTAGATTATACAAGAATATCATCAAAATCATCTGCCATAATTGAATCAAAATATATATAAAACATTATATTCATAAATTAAATAAATAAAATATGTTAATTCATAAGACTAAAAGATATAACAACATATTCATAATGATGATATATTATTTTGAATGTGGAAATTATAATATCCTCCTTCAGAAATCAATTTTTTATATCACATCCATTTATATTTTTTAAAGAACTGGTTTTCGACCGTTAATTGATCATTGAGGTTTTTGATCAAGGAGGATAATAGTAATTCATTGTCATAACATGTTACAATTGGTAAAATCTATTTGAGTCTTATTATTTCAATTAGCCTTTTCAATGAAATAACTGGCGATACCGATGGATTCGTTCTTGGTTAAATTAGTATTCATTTACAAATTTTCCAACTGATATTTATATTCCATAATTTCTATTGATAAGATGATATATTATAGAATTGAAATCATACTAGTCAAAATTATCATATCAAACATAATCCCCACATATATTATTTATTTTTAAACATTTAAAAATTATTTGGATACACATCACAAATTTTTTTAATACTGTTTGAATAATCTATATCTCAGATCTGTTATATTTCATCCAATGATTGCACTATCAACTCATAAAACATAGTATCAACCACTAATTCCCTACACTCCTTATGTAATTAAAATTACATTAAAAAAATCACCAAATATATTCTAGATAAAATAATGGGATATGTATCAAATAGATTAGTCATAGTAGTTGATGTAGTTTTTTAATGTTGTGTTAAGTCCATAAAAATATAAATTAAAAATTCCCATTCTCAAGAATAAATAAAATATAAATTAACACATCCCTAGTGATTTTTATAGAACAATATTTTCACAGAATTTATTTATAATATGTTTTTCCTAGTGTATATTTTTTACTCAAAATATAATGCATAATATTAGAATGAAAAACAAATTATTAAATACATGATAAGTAATTAACAAGAGGGATATGACCGAATCAAATAAATCATTTATATTGGTAGAATTAAATAGAATGTTATATCACACAATTGAATTATATTATTGATAATTCATGATATATTCCTTTGCACCATAATTTTTTTACTCATTTTTAATTTCCATTTATTAACTTTTTTAATATTTCTTATGTTCAATGGTTTTGATGTACCGTGAATCACCATGGATTGCACTTTTCGGATGACAAGTTTCATTCTACTAAGCACATCCCCTCGAAACATATACTGTTTTGGAAACATGAGATGTGTCACAAGAACAAAAACATGGAGAACAAAAAATATCGTACACAACATTTATAATATGATTACAATTATGACATTTTATAGGTGGTACATAGTATCATTGTGAATTTGATTGATAGAAAAACATTCAGAACATCTTGAAATACAATTCCATCAAGGGTGTTTTTTTAATGATATCATGGGTAAATTATATGATGTGGAACCATTACATAAGAAAAAACACCACTCATATTATTTCCAAATTTATAGTTCCCACACATACCACTATGAGTTACCATGCTCTATAAGGCTCCATTTTTTCGTATATCCCATTATGAAATAGTTTTTCTACTAACCAGCACTTTAATTTTTTTATTATAATTAATGAATATAATTTAAAAAATATCTAATTGTAACCCAAAAAAAGTATCCATCAAAGGTATAGTTTTTTATAATCCACAAAATAAAAGAAAAATATAGTAATTTTTTTCCTTTATATTTTAAAAATATCAAATTGTTAAAGTTTGAAGAAATGAATATAGTTTTCTAAAAAAATATTAAAAATAATTAAACTGGATCTATATTGAAACATGTGATTTTTTTAATTAGTAAAAAAGAAAATAGTAATTTCAAAAAACATTCTTTCAAGGTTGTTAAAATATATAACTTATATCTATGGGCATAGAAAAATAATAATGGTAAATGTTTTATAGATCAATTAGATGTGGTTATAAAAAATATAGTCGATCCTAAAACACATGTTTTCCAACAATTCATCCAATGACTTTTATTATCCTTGTAATCCACGGATATAGGTAATATTTACAATGAACCACTATAGGTGGAATGAATTTTTCAATTTAAAAAGTTTAATACACCAATAATTTGTTGGGATTACAAGATAAAGGCAGATGAAGATTTGTTGAATACTAAGATATGGAATTTAAAATTTTCACGAGTCTCGGCTTTGGTGAATGTGTTTTCTGAACTATTTATGACGGAGGATCTATCATGACAATAGTGGGAGATAAATATTTAGTATCAATGTTATTGTGGAAATAATGTCTTAGTATTCTTGGTAATCTTGATAAATACATAAATTTTTCTTTCCATTTAAAAACATTAAATAACAAAATATTGAATTCAAATATTATCCATATGTGAACACATTCTAATATTCATTATTCATATCATGGGGATAGGGATAAAATAATAGTGAACTCAAATGCTCACTATGAGTTACATATAGTGTAAATAGTCAAGAATCAATAAAGACTGGTCAATAGGTAAATATATTTATATAAAAAATTTTATTTTATCAATAAGACAACTATCATGATTATATAAGGCAAAATCAATATAGAATCATAAATAAATAACACACATTATATTTGGTAATTAAAATGATATAAAATACATCCATGGATAATATCAATTAAAAAATCATGGATATTAATAACTCTATTATCAATAATGGAAAATTTTAAATTATGATGTCATGATCCCATATATCATGATATCTATACCATTAAGAAATTTCTGTAATAATATTTAATCAATAAATATATATATACTAGAAAATAATTTTATTATATCATACTGATTCACCTCATGAGACTATTGATGCATTAGGGGGATATAAAATTGTATGCCCCACCCATTAGTTCATGTCGAATACATTCTTTATTTATCAAATGATCAATTTAATAAATGCATAACATTCAATATCAACTAATGTTCATATATTCTAAATAATATTGATTATATGTAAGAAATTTATTAAATAATTAAATTTATTGCTAAATAATCAAATTTAAAAATGATATATCATTTAATATTAAATAATATCCATTATTAATAATATAGGTATTTATTCGGAATGTAATGTATAAGGATAATATGAAATTCATTTTTTCGGAATAATTTTATTGCATAAAACATTAATCCATTAACTTGTTACCAATAGATTGTATCATTTAATAGGTAATATTCCATCCAATCAAATAGTTTTGATGGTATAATTACAAAATATTCTATTGGAGTATATATTATATAAAATGAACAATTTT
Organism: Viscum album; assembly: GCA_963277665.1. Classification (NCBI taxonomy): domain Eukaryota; kingdom Viridiplantae; phylum Streptophyta; class Magnoliopsida; order Santalales; family Viscaceae; genus Viscum; species Viscum album. The sequence continues at coordinate 830,080,339 of OY728136.1, forward strand.
ATTGATGAATATATTTACCATATAAACCTAATTAAATCATTCTTGATAGAAAGATACAACTTATTTTTAAAAAGGCATTTATATGATACAAATTTCACCAATATTACGAAAAACATTTTATATGAAAAAAAATTTCATATTTATTTTAATAATAAATTATAAGAGTGAAAAATACAATAGGATTTATAATTCATTATGCATAAATTTAAAAAGTCCACAGTGCCATTTTTTAATGAAAAATCAAATATTACCTTGTTTGGAAAATGATAGTAATATTCATTTGAAAAACAATTTTCAAAATATTTTCATGTTTATAAATTTATGTAAACATTCATTGGATAATATTAAAAATATTATCAAAATCATTTTTAACAACATTGATTTGTAAAGAAATTTTATTTAACTAGGGTTATTAATATAGTGAAATATTCCAAAAAAAATTTATTATTCATTTTAACTATCATATAGATGAAAATAATAAAATAACACGATATATTCTTGATAAAAAACAAGTATTATATAATTAATGTTTTGTATTATTGAATTATAAACTAACTTTATTCATTATAAATTTAATCATTAATAATACCAATAAAAATGAGATTGTTAAATAAAGACTTGGATATGACATAATGTTTATTTGATAATTATTAATTTAACTTAATATGTCTTTCTAAAGTAAATCAAAAAAAATATTTTTTAATAATAAATAATATGATCCAAATCCATCACACCCCTAATCTTATAAAATCAATGTAAATTATGTATTAATATAACTCAATGAAAATAAATTTACATCTGAAATATTATTATACATTATTAAATTCATGGGAAATCCAAATTAATAAAATAGTTCATATAGAAACATAAAAACCCATGAAAAATTAAGGTATCATAATATTATATTTTAATATAAAATTATAGTTATTTTATAGATTTTATTGGAGAATAGCATTAAAATATGCCTAAATAAATAAAATTGAGATAGAATCGCTTATTAATTGTTTCTAACTAGTTTAGTAATCAAAAACCATATGTATTATTATTATAAATTTATAAAATAACTATAATAATGTCTATAATAACATATATATCCTACTTATAACATCTTATCATTAGTTTGTTAATAATATTTCATTATTTCCTTTGTTTCATGTGTTAAATTCTTCATATTGTTATATTTGTTTTATCAAGGTTGTTCTAGTTCTTTTGGATATGATATAGATCCATCAGATACCTATTGATATTAATTTTATCAAAATGATATATTTTTGTAAATTAATTTTTCAAAAACATTATATAATTTTGGTAATAGAAAATTAATCACATTTCATCGATGATACAGTATGTTGTACGTACAACGGTGTGATGAAATCATTCCATTAATTGGTGAAAGGGTACGGATATTTATTCCATACTGTTAATAAATTTATGTAATTAAATATTTATCATATTTATCCACTGGTTGGTTCATTATCACTATCCATGTCTATTAGTTATATCAGGAAAATTAGATCTAATCATGAGGCATAATCTTTTATACACACGAGTGATGGATATACATCTAATTTCGTGTGGTAGGTAATGTAAAACTATTATTTCATCAAAATAATAAATCATAAATATATGGAAGATATAGTTATAATTTTACAATATTTTTTGTGAAAAAATTAACTATTTTAAAAGATGAAACAAAACAAATATCATTGTTACAGTAGTTACCATATCATAGTAAAACCACATTTGGATGTCTTCAAATGGACCTATTGGTTAGTCATTTGGGAGGAATAAAATACCTATAACATGGATAAATAATTTATTTTATTCATTTTTAGTGATTTATTAAGGAGAATGTCTTTAAATGACCTATAGTTGGAGGGGAGGGATTTTCATTTCATTATTGAGAAGTAGCATATCTGTAAAAACAGAAAAAGCATTCAATAATAGAAAGAAAATATCACTCTAGGTGCCTCCAAAATTTATGAATAATATCAATATAGTTGTTCAAGAATTTTTTTTAACCATAAAAATAACTGTATACCAAAATATGGTATGAAGATGATTCATATATAATATATTATTTTAAATATAACCCAATAAAACTTATATTAATATGAATCCAATTTAAAATAATAATTTTACATTTAAATTACGTAATTTAATAAAAATGATATGATTTTTCTATAAAAATCATATGTTTTCCCAAATTAGTAATCAATAACTTTTTTTGAACAACCAAAAATTTCAGGAAAATCTCAATATCTGACCTTTGGATAATTCTTATATCAATATTTGGAAAATTATATAAATCTTCCCAATAAAATTTAATAAAATATTAACAGATTGTATATAATTTTAAAATATTAATTTAAAAACCTCTATTTTTATGAGAATGTATTTTGATGGATAAAATACCATTAAAATAAATTTTAGATATTATTTACTAATAATATACCAATAAATATATATTTATTATGATATATATATATTTGATAATTTACCTAATATTATTTGAAACTATTAATTAAATGAATATAATATAATTTTCATATTTAAATAAAAAATTTCATTATCAATAAATATTTGTGTTTCATATCATATACTAAATAGAACATAATTTTATTATATTTTTAATAAGTTTGTGTTACAAGTCATCTAAAATCCTGGACACCACCATATGGTTTTTTAAATTTTATAAAATAATGATTAATGCATTTATTGATAATATGTGTGAGATGGATGAGTAAGAATATAATATAACTTTATTCCTATGAAATAATAATTTAATTTAAAATGAATAATGACACTAATTTCTTAAATCAATAATTATTAATAAATAATTAGATATTTGACTGATCTATTACCAATTGATGATCTTAGTCACATATATTGCACCAGTGGGGAAATAACAACATTAATTTTTTATCATAATATATAATTAATTAAAGATATACGTCAATGAATAATTTAATGATGAAAATAGTGTAATTAAATGTTTATTATCATTATATTTATTAAATCGAATGATGTTTATAAAATAATTAATTGTAATAAATTTATGCATGTTGAATAATTACATTGTGAAAAAATCATTATTTTTTCATTAATTTGAAAACGTTTCTACATTGTGAAAACATTTTATCACTGTAACATGGTGTATATTCTCAGTAGAGGTTATTAACATTTGTACCATGAAATTACAAAAATTATTGTTGGTATACATGAGTTCTATAATGGAATATAATAATGATATGGAATTCATCATTGGCCACCAAATTGTTTTTTCAAAAATGATTATTTGTCATTTCCCAATATTAAAGAAGGGTGGTGTAGAAGGACTTCCCCTCATTACCTATCTAATTATTAGAGAATTTTTCTATAGGTATTAATATGATTAATTTTAATCTTTATGCACAACCAAATTGAATAAATGTCATTAGTATTGGATGTAATATAATTATGTTTAAATAGTTCCAGTGTTAGAAAATAATAATTTCACATGGGACTTTATAATTAAATTATTGAGGGTGAATCCCATGTTTTATAATTATAATTATTCAATTATTATATGTTCACATTCCTAAAAAAATTTTATATCAATTATTGATTATATTTTATAAAATTTATTGAAAAAATAGTGAAATTATATTATGATAATAGATTTTTTAACTTTCTACACCATTTACCAATATTAATTATTTTATCTCAAATACAAATATTACTTTATTAAATAAATATTAGTCCATTATTGATCAAAAATTAAATAAACAAAAAATTTAATAAAAATAATAAAACATTATTATATGTTTTTTCCTAAAAAATTATACTATATAACTACTAATTCAATATATTAGAAAAAAAATACTGAAAAATATTTACACAATATATATGAATAATATTTATCCAACCCATTAAATAAAATTTGTTATTTAATGATAAATAGAAACTTTGGATACACTTAGTGTGTTACCCTCTAGGCCTCTTTTTTCAATGGCATTAAGAATATCCTCTTAAACTCAAATATTATATTTTTTAAATATAAAAATTAACACACAATAAAATAACATAATTTCATAATGGAATAAATCCTCATAATATTTTTTATTGGGAAATATAATCATTTTACAATGAAGTATTTGATCAAATAGGTACCATATTAGTCTCATCCACTCTTATACTTGATGAATCCTCAATTTATATGCTATAGATTATCCTTCCAATATAACAACCTTACAATGTATTTTTTCCATGAATATTTCCCATAAAATGGATTGAGATTTCAAATTTTGTTAACAAATGTAGTGAAAAAAAAATTAACATTATTCTTTCGTAAAATATTTCATCGGTCACACCCATCAAATCCCCTTTTTTATGTGCATTAATTATCATGGTATTCATCAGTACATTTTGTATTGGGATATTAATATCAATTATTAAGGGTCTTAATGTATTTTCACAGTAACATGTATACCTATGTATGAAAATACAATATCCCATTTACATTTGGATTTCCTATAGTTAGGTTTTATACTCAAAATATTCTGAACTAGAAATTATCAAGTGCGTAAATCAATAGAATTTTTTCAGTTACCATATAGTATACACCAATGATACACATTACCATTTTTAACTCATGAAATGATATCATCATCTTGTAAAATATATATTCAATAATGATTTCAGGGATATTATTATGTTCTTATCAATATGGGGTAATTCCATGAACATTTAAGTCAGACTATTAATTGTATGAAATTGTATTATACTATATCACATATAATATAAACCATGATGTGATAAAATTGTCATTAATATTTAAATCAATTAATATTTTTAGCCATAAAATAAACATATGGTTCTTCTAAGAAAAACATGATACAGTTTATACCAATGTAATTTAACATTTATGATTTAAAATATAATGGTCCTTATTATATACACTTCACATAATTATATAAATTTTTATGTCACATTTTTATATTTATTTCCTATAAATAATAAAATTAATTTTTAAAATACATATTCATTAAGTTTGTTTTTTAAAAAAAATATAACATTAGTTTTAAATTATCAAATCTAGGTTTTTGATTAAAAATAATGATATTTAGAATAATAGAGTTTGTTAAAAAATATCAATGTGATCATTGAAAAATATTCCATGGGTTTAAAATTCAAAAATATATATTACTAATTTCATAAAATAGATGTTCATTATAAAAATTACAGTACTCACTATTTACATAAAATGTAAATCTTATTAAAAATAACCAAAAATATAATTATTAAGATAATATTTATATGGTAAATCAACAAAAAAATTTATACAATATTCTATAAAAAAATTTATATTTAATAGTGTTTCATTTAAATTAATTCACATTATCAAAAAAACATCTTCTATTGAAATGTGAACTACTAAATCTCAAATATTTTTATATTTATTTCATATAAATTTATAAATAATTGAAAATTAAAATATGGATTATAAATATAGTTAAAATATATTATAATACAATTTTAACTATGATTAATTTTATTTATTAAAATATAATATAACATTTCTTAAAATGGTTCTTTGAAAGTCTTCCTTTCATTAAATTTAATAGAAGAAGTTATTCATCACATTGACAACATTAATCATTAATACACACATGTACACCATTTTGTATATATCCTAATCATATATTCTATAATATATACAATTCCTAAATCTATGAGAATATCTATTATATTATACCATATAAAAATAAAATATACATTAAAAAATTTTACTCGTATATTCAACCACTAAATCATAAAGTCAGTCACAAATTGTCACGACCCGTCCTCGGGGCTCGTGCCGTGACTACCCCAAGCCCGCCTTCCATGGGCCAGGGGCTGGCGACTAGCACCAAGGCGTAAATCCTGTTAAAAAGGGAAGGCATTGCCTTTGTAAAGTAAACAAGCACCACAGAGTAAGCAAGAGGAAAAGTAAACACTAAGTAAAAACAGAGTATAACGGTAAGTGTGGAAAAGTAAATGGGCCAGTATACAAACCCAAACTGAAAGTAAAGTACAAATCGAAAGGGAAAATAGAAACTAAAAAGTAAAAGCTGTTACGCTGAGCTGTCCACTAGAAATCCCACCTGAAGGGTGGGTACAGATAGATCCACAGCTCCTCGGGTCCCGCCGTCCGCTCCGAGCACGTTCCGCCCAGTGGCCCACCTCCAGGTACCTTCCTGCTCTTCAAGCCTCAACCACGATCAACGTTGTCCATTGTCTGCAACCAACACAACGTAGTGCAGGCATAGCCTGTGTAGGGGTGAGTATAAGCTACTCAGTTGGGACCCCGAGACCCCCGAAGGTCTCCCAAAATCCACAAAGGATAAACCAGAAAGGAAAGATACAATCATGAAGTAACAACTAACACTGCTTAGGTATATGCCCATACATATACCTAAGTCATCAATTCCAATACGCTCTAACCTCCGAGCCCATGTACAACCCAGTCCACACAGGAAAGTATATGTATTCCACACAGGAAAGAAAAACGTAATCCACACAGGATATCACAACACAAAACGTAATCCGCACAGGATAGCACAACACAATCCACACAGGAAAGCAAACAAGATTCAGCTCACACACGTATACTTCTTCGAAAGATGATAGAGGTGATCACTAATCCATCTATGTCGTCAGACCCACAAATGATCGATAGGTACTAACCCCCGCAAAGACCCACACAGGATCAGACCCACACAGGATCTGTAGGCGCTGGTTCACACAGGACCACTGAGCGCTGACCCACACAGGATCGGACCCACACAGAATCGGTAGCACTGATCTACACAGGATCTCTGAGTGCTGTAGTCGTCGTCGTCGAATCCACTGAGGATCTCTGCACAGTCATCGTCGCAGTCAGAGTAGCAGTCGCAACCAGTTCTAGGGTTCCCGCACAGAGCAAGCTCATTTGGGAGGGTCCGCTCCACAAGCCGAGAGGCTGATACATCAACTGTCACATAGACCAGAGTTGATGTATCCAAATGTTCTGTATCATCAACAGGAATTCAACGTCGCAGACGGCGCGTCGATCGGACGCCCGGTCTGAGAGTTATTGGCCTTTTCGTCCCAGGGGCCCTGTTGGTTTTTAAGGCAAAACCAACCCGACCGTACTCCACCTGCATCCAAACCTTGGGCAGAGTATGCCAAAAGATCTGTCTCAATAAGAGGAACTCATCAATGTTGACGGCATGTCAATCAGACTTCCATAGCTCAAGATAGGAGCGTTTCGCTCCGAGGGCCCGGTTGGTTTCATGTACGAACCAACCCTGCCGAACTCAAAGTATTCTGAAACCTTGTGTGCGATATACCGAAACGACCGTCTCGATCCAAGGATCGCATCACCACTGATGGCGCGTCGTTTGGAGGTCCGTAGCCATGTTATGGGCATTTGAATCCAAACAGTCTGATAACGGGGGGTTTCGGGCCCGGACCGACCCGGCCCGAGACCCCCCGGATGGCCCGAACCAGGTCAACCTGCCCTGGACAGGGTTGGCCCGGCCTGGCTGACCGGCCAGGCGCCAGTCCGGCTGGGTGCAGCGCGCCCAGCACGCTGCCATCTCAGCTTCGCCCAAGCTGTTGGAAAAAATACGGGGGTACCTGCCCCCTTGTGTAACCGCGGCGCCCCCTCACTATGGGGGGTCATTGATGCTGGCCGAGGGAATTTAATTCCCCCAGTTTTCTCCTTTCCGGCCGGCCCGACCTGGCCGGCCGACTCCTCCACAACGGGACCGGCGGTGGCCGGTCCCCTTCCAGCTCCGACACCGGCGGCCCGGATGGCCGCCGGTCACCATGCTCCGCCGCGGCCCGGAACTGGCTGCGGACCATGTCGTCCGGCGTGGTGCGATGACATTGCAACCCTCCGCCGCGGCTCCGCTCCGGCCGCGGCGCCTTCGACTTCCTTCGACGCGGCGTGATGGCGTCGCGTTCTTGTTCGACTTCTCAGCGTGGCGTGACGGCGTCGGGTAATACTTTGTCGAGCGATTCTCGCATGGTGCGACGACACCACGCCATCCCATTCCATTCACAAAGAAACAATCATGAACATAGGAGGGGGTTAGGCCGTGTTTGTGCGGTCCGGCCCCCTCTCGTTAAACGATAAAATTTAGTCGATTAACCACGATGTTCGACATTCTAGAATCAAGAATGGAAATAATTAATAAAATAACAATAATCCCCTACCTCGGTTCCGGAACGGTGTTCGTCAACGACCCGCGGATGACGAGCGTCGCAGAGGTCAGGCGTCGTGGGGAAAGAACATCGACGTCGCGATGCAAGGATTCAGAGTTCTTTGCCGGCAATTTCGTCTCGGAAAACCATCGCGAAAGAGACGAAGCGGAATAAGAACGTTGCGTCGCGGCTACGGCGTCGTGGAAGAACCGTGTTCTTCGGAGGAGAAGTTCTTCGTTGAAGAACGGTGTTCTTCGCGTTCTTCGTCGAGGTTGAAGAAGATGAAGAATGATTCCCAATCCTCTCACGGTGGCAAAAGAAACTAACCAAAATCAAATAAGTCCAAGCCTTATTTTATTTACACATCCTAACCTCTTTGAATTTCAAAAGTTTGAAATTAAGTAACGCATCTCAATTAATAAATCAAGTTGTCAAATTAATTAGAGTGGAGTAATTGGGGAGTTTAAGGGAAGTTGAAGAGTTAGGGCTTGTGTGGGCCCCACCACACTTAATCCTCTGAAGGGAAGTTATGTGGATGTGGGCCCCACCTATTACTCCCTTTGGGAGGAAATAACCAACAAATTAAAAATAAATTGTGTTCCACAATTTATATAACTTCTTCTAATTTCCCCCAAAACTAACTCTCAAACCGGATAAAATGAAACCTCGGAAAAGGTCTCCTTAAGTGAATATCGGCACTGCGAGTTCATTAGTGTCCTTAGATTTCAATTACGAGCACCGGTTCAAAAGTTAGAAAATCCCACTCGTTCATTCACTGAACGTACCCGAGCCAAACTTCGGAAATTGATTCCGGGCACACCGGGCCACAGAATCAGGTGCCGTCAGAAACCGCGCTCTTGTAAAATTCCAAAGAAAATTAAGAAAAAATTTACATTGACTTTTATGGGTTTTTACATTACTCCCACCTCAGGGCTTTACTTTTCCGTAAAGATACATCAAAACTAGGGAAAAAATTAGGGTACTGAGCACACATCTGAGCCTCCCGCTCCCAAGTGCTCTGTTGGAGGTTCCCGTGCTGCCATCTGATGCGCACTAGAGGAATCGACCATCCACGTAGGACCTGCTCTTGTCGATCCTCGATCTCCACCGGGACCTCCTTAAAAGTCTCCCCATCCTCAACATCAAGCTCCCAATGGTTAATGATGTGCGCCGGGTCGTGCACGTATCTCCTCAGCTGAGATACGTGGAAGACGTCGTGCACTCGGTGCATCTGAGGTAGTAGAGCCAGGCGATAAGCCACCTCTCCAATCCTGCTGAGGACCTGGAAGGGTCCGATGAAGCACTGGGATAACTTTCCGCCTCGGCCAAATCTCTGAAATCCACATCTAGGTGAGACATGCAAGAAGATTTGGTCGCCATCCTCGAACTCTAGTGGCCTCCACCTCCTGTCAACGTATGACTTCTGCCGGCTCTAAGCTGTCCTCATCCGCTCCTGGATGACCTGGACCTTCTCTATCGTGGCATGGACCATCTCCGGTCCCACAAGTGCTGACTCCCCAGGGTCTGTCCAGCACAAAGGAGATCTACGAGGTCCGTCGTACAACGCCTCGTATGGTTCCATCCCGATGGTGGAGTGGTAACTGTTGTTGCACGCAAACTCCACCAGGGGTAGGTGGTCCTCCTAGCTACGACAAAAGTCGAGGACACATGCGTGGAGCATATCCTCGAGTGTCTGAATGGTCCTCTCCGTCAGATCATCCATCTGAGAGTGAAAGGCTGTGCTCAGACGTAGCTGTGTCCCAAACGACTCCTGTAATCCCTTCCATAGCTGGGAAGTAAAGTGAGCATCTCTATCAGAGACAATAAATGATGGCACACCGTGAAGCCACACAATCTCATGAACGTAATGGTGTCCCAAGCTCTCCACTGAGCCTTGTTCTTTGATGGGTAAGAAGTGAGCCGACTTGGTGAGTCGGTCGACAACCACCCAGATGGAGTCGTGACCTCTGGAAGTGCGTGGAAGACCAATCACGAAGTCTATAGATATCCCGTCCCACTTCCACTCCGGGACCTCCAAGGGATGTACTAAGACTGCTGGTACCTGATGCTCTACCTTCACCTGCTGGCAGGTGAGGCATCGAGAAATGAACTCTGCCACAGCCTTCTTCATGCCCAACCACCAGTGCTGTCGTCTGAGATCCTGGTATATCTTCGCCACTCAAGGATGTACCACAAAAGGAGAATTGTGAAACTCTCTCAGTACCTCCTCCCGTAAAGTGACTGGTACCATGGTATGTCCTCTAAAAAGGATGTCGTGCTCTGCTCCAAAGGAAAAACTATCAGGTGTGTGTCCTGAGGATATCTATGCACGCCGCTTCTCACAGTTATTGTCCCCACGTTGTGCCTCTCTGACCCGCTGTAGAAGTGGAGGAGTGACTGTGAGAGACTAAAGGAAGGCTGCTGCATCTCTATCCACGAAGGATATCTGCAAAGAGTCTAGCTGCTCTGTCGCCTCCTCAAGTAGCTGAATTCTCATCCTCATGCTGAGGGCATCGGCGACTACGTTCACCTTCCCAGGAGTATAGACTAACTCAAAGTCATAGTCCTGGAGGAACTCAAGCCATCTTCGCTGTCTCAGGTTCAGGTCCATCTGCGAGAAGATATACCAGAGACTCTGATGATCAGAAAAGACTGTAAAGTGCTTTCCCATCAGATAGTGTCGCCATGTCTTCAGAGCAAAGACCACTACTGCTAACTCCAGGTCGTGGGTAGCGTAGTTCTGCTCATGCAGCCTCAACTGACGTGATCCATAGGCGATCACTACCCGATCCTGCATCAGGACAAATCCGAGTCCAGTCCCTGATGCATCGCAGTAAACTACGTACCCTACTCCCTCCTCAGGCAACCTCAAGATAGGTGCGCTGGTCAATCTCTGTCTCATCTCCTGGAGTCTCTGCTAACATCTGTCTGACCACACGAACGGTTTCCCCTTCTTTGTCAAAGCTAAGAGTGGTGACGCAACTCTAGATAAGTCTGGCACGAATCTCCGATAGTATCCGGCTAGTCCCAAGAAACTCTGAACCTCCATCATGCTCCTGGGTGGCTCCCAAGCTAACACTACCTCGATCTTCGCAGGATCCACTACAACTCCTACCTCAAAGATGATGCGTCCCAAGAAGTGGACCTCATGTATCCAGAACTGGCACTTCTAGAGTTTACCATAATGCTGGTGCTCTCGGAGTGTGTCTAGTACAACCCGTAAGAGGTAGGTGTGCTCCTCCTCAGTCGTCGAGTAAATCAAAATGTCGTCGATGAAGACCATGACAAATTGATCGAGGTATGGCTAAAAGATCCTGTTCATGAGAGCCATGAACACTGCTGGAGCATTGGTTACACCGAAAGGCATAACCAAGAACTCATAGTTGCCATACCGACATCTGAAGGTCGTCTTCTGCACGTCCTCGTCTCTAAATCTGAGCTGATGATAACCTGACCTGAGGTCTATCATCAAGAACCACCGTGCTCCCTTGAGCTGATCAAAGAGGTCATCAATAGTCAGTAGCGGATACTTGTTCCTAACTGTCACCTGGTTTAGGCGACGATAGTCAACACAAAGTCGCAAGCTCACGACCGCCGTCTTGGCGAACAAAATTGGGGAAGCCCAGGGTGAAACTTTGGGTCGGATGAACCCCTTTCCATGTAAGTCCTCCAACTGTACCCGTAGCTCTCGAAGCCTGGCGGGGGCCATCTGATATGTTGGAGTCGATATCGGTGTTGTCCCAGGGTACAGGTCAATATAAAAGTCTACCTCTCTGCGAGGAAGTAACCCTGGAACGTCGTCGGAAAAAACGTCTGCAAACTGATCCACCACTGTAGGAAAACCAGGACTCCGTACGTCAACTGCTCCTAGGATGAGGCTAGACAACTGATGAGTGATGGGCTGTCCTCTCCTCCGCGTAAGTCCATCCTGTGCTGCAAAGGCTCCCTTCTCACCGGTGAAGGTGAACCTGCTCCCGTCGGTGCGTACACATCGCACCTTGCGCCTAAAATAGTCAATCTATGCATGGACCATAGATAACCAATCCATGCCCAAGATGACGTCGTAAGGCCTCGACGCTGCTACAAGAAGATCCCAGCCAAAGTTCTCGCCTCCTATAGTAAGCTCACACTGTCGGCACTAGTGCATAATCGTCGAGTCTGCTCCCGTAGGAGTCTCTAGCTGTAATGATTAAGCCAATGGCTCTGTCAGAATCTCCGAGCTCCGAACAAAGGCAGCATCTACGAAAGAGTGACTCGCTCCTCTGTCTATAAGTACTACAGCAAGGGTGGAATAGACATAGATAGTACCACGAATCTTCCCGGGCGCACCGTGGTCATAGGCCTATGCTTCCTGGAGCTGTGACTATCTCTGCCCGCCAGCTCCCTGTAGTCGGGGTGGACCTCCTAGTGGTGGTGGTGGTAGAGCCTCAAAGCGTCTCCCACCACCTGCTGCTCGGCCAGCTCCTCTGCCTCATCCGCCTCCTCCCTGCGGACCGCCACGGTCGACCCTCTGCCTCTACCTCGGTGGTGCCTCAACCATCTGCTGCTCCTCGGCAGTAAGGGTCGGGCAGTCACGAGCCATGTGGCCCTGCCCACCGCACGAGTAGCATTGCCTGCCCCTCGAAAGACTGGCTCAGCGTTGTGTGCCCCACACTGCTGAGTCAGTGTCCTGAGGTCTTCTTCCTGAGGGTCTGGACTACCTGGTCCCCTGAGTCATCCGTCGACTTCCTACTTCAGAATGCTCTGCTACGTGCCGCCCTGCGGTGGGTCTCGGCGCTGGTGTAGACTCAACATGAAAGCTCTCAATCAAAAGGGCCCGCTCCAGTACTCCCGTCTAAGTCGGTATGCTGAGGGAGATCAGAGATGCCCTGATCTCGTGTCTCAATCCATGATCGAAGGTTCGGGCCCAGAAGAATGGGTCCCGTACCATTTCGGTCGAGTAGCGCGAGAGATCGGTAAATCTCGCCGAGTACTGAGCGACCGTCATACTGCCCTGCCGCAGCTGAAGAAGCTCCTGTATGCGCACCGCACGGAGGGTGGCTGGGAAAAACACTGAGCAGAAGAGGCTCTCAAAGTCTGTCCAGAGTAGAGATGCCTCATCGTGCACCTGGAGCATCAAGGTCCAGCATCGGCCCGCTGCTACTTGCAGTAGGCTCGCAGCAAGGATCACCATGAGCTATGCTAGTGTCCTCACTAGCCAAAAAACTCGTACGACTGCCTCCAGCCAGTCCTCGGCTGCCTGGGGGTCCGTATCCCCACGGAACTTGGGTGGTCGCTGGCGCTGGAACTCATGTAGTGCACTGAGGCGATGTGAATCGTCAGCGGCTGGTGCTGGAAGCATCGGGGGCTCGGCGGGTAGGGCTACCACCGGTGCCACTGCTGAAAAAGGGCTCTGCACTGAGGCCTCGTCGCTCAGTTGGCTGTCGGCACGCTCGACTCTCGGAACCCTAGATGGCTACCGTCGTGGGGCCATCCTGAAAAGGAAACTGGTGCGCCACGGTCAGAACAGTATACCTGGTGAGCTGATACAAATTAATCACAAAGAAAACTTGAAACACACAGGCAATCAATGTTTTCGTGCATTAAGTCGGAAATCAGAAGTCAGGGTCCTGGTGTACGGATACGTCGGCCACCGCACCAACACTAGACTCCCTGGACTGATAACCACACCCAATACGCTAAACACTATTACTTCACATAGAAAAGATCAGAGTTTGCGGTAGAACCGAACTCCTCTGGTACCAATTTGTCACGACCCTTTCTCGGGACTCGTGTCGTGACTACCCAAAGCCCGCCTTCCATAGGCCAGGGGCTGGCGACTAGCACCAAGGCGTAGATCCTGGTAAAAAGGGAAGGCATTTCCTTTGTAAAGTAAACAAGAACCACAGAGTAAGAAAGCGGAAAAGTAAACACTAAGTAAAAACAGAGTACAACTGTAAGTGCGGAAAAGTAAATGGGCCAGTATACAAACCCAAACTGAAAGTAAAGTACAACTCGAATGGGAAAACAACAACTGAAACGTAAAAGCAGCTACGCTGAGCTGTCCACTGGAAATCCCACATGAAGAGTGGGTACAAATAGCTCCACTGCTCCTCAGGTCCCACAGTCCGCTCCGAGCACGTTCCGCCTAGTGGTCCACCTCCATGTACCGTCCTTCTCTGCAAGCCTCAACCACGATCAATGTTTTCCATCGTTTGCAACCAACACAACGTAGTGCAGGAATAACCCGTGTAGGGGTGAGTATAAGCTACTCAGTAGGGACCCCGAGACTCCCGAAGGTCTCCCAAAATCCACAAAGGATAAACCACAAAGGAAAGATACAATCACAAAGTAACAACCGACACTGCTTAGGTATGTGCCCATACATATACATATGTCATCAATTCCAATACGCTCCAACCTCTGAGCCCATGTACAACCCAGTCCACACAGGAAAGTATACGTATTCCACACAGGAAAGAAAAACGTAATCCACAAAGGATAGCACAACAAAAAACGTAATCCACACCGGATAGCACAACACAATCCACAAAGGAAAGCAAACAGGATTCAGCTCACATAGATATACTTCTTCGAAAGACGATAGAGATGATCACTGATCCATCTAAGTCATCATACCCACAATGGATTGATAGGTACTAACCCCCGCAAAGACCCACAGAGGATCGGACCCACACAGGATCTGTAGGCGCTGGTTCACAGAGGACCGCTGAGCGCTGACCCACACAGGATCGGACCGACACTGGGTCGGTTGCACTGATCCACACAGGATCGCTGACTGCTGTAGTCGTCGTCGTCGAATCCACTGAGGATCTCTGCATAGTCGTCGTCGCAGTTACAGTATGTAACATCCCAAGTAAGTAATGAATAATAGATATTTTTATCTATGTATATTAATGATTAAGATAGAGTTTTAGAGGCTTAAAATGAAAATAAATCCAATCTTAAGCATGGAATACACTAATATTCTTAAGAGATTGTTTTACTGCCTTATGATAGAAAACCAATTTTAAAATCTATATTTTGACAATTTTATAAACTATTTTTGTCAAAATAAACTTATTCTTTATGATTGGGACATCAAAATATACTTTTTGTGAATTTTTGGTATTTTTCTGACAATGTTCATTTCTTAATGAATAGTGAAAAATACTGCATTTTACATCAAAACTGCTTTTTAATCTAATTTATTTATATGATTATATTATCTTTTTAATTGGTCTTAATGTGTAATATGAATATAATTTTATCATTTAATCCAATGCTGGTCATTGTAATGAATTTCATTTTGAAATTGGACTTAAACTAGTGTCAATCTTTTGATACTTATTGTTTCATAAAAACACGCTATTTGCTCTGACAACGGGAATTAATTATTATATTAATTAACGTGACTTATATGTTTTGAAATTTGTAAAATAGACTTCATTTTTGAATTCAGAATATCAAATATAGCTTAGGGTGATTTTTTGGTAATTTTCTGAAAAACTTCAATTTTTGATGAATAGTGAAACCACTAAGTGGTACTTATAAAGACTGATTTTCCATTTAAATGAAATTTTTCCATCATTGTGTTTTGAATTTCAAAAATCCGACATACATGGTTGTCATTAAGAAGTAAAATGTGGTTCAATGAGATTAAAATAATTTTTTGTTGAATAGTAACTTATTAAGTTTTTAATCGCGATTAGTGGTAATTAGTATAGTTTAAGGTAAAAATAATGCTTTAATAAACTAAGATGAGCTTGATACATGTACTACCCTCATTGGATGTGTCATGGCCGACCAAGAAAAGCCATGGGTCAACTTGGGGACCCCATGGAGACACTTTGGTTGGGAAATGACATAAATAACTTTTTATTTAATGTAAAAGTAAAAATGACACAAACATAATATGTTTTACGAAAACAACTTTTACATGGGGTTATAAAGATCAGATTATTGATTATAAATTTTAATTGGAAATCTAAAAAAATTTCCTACATCATAGTATTTTTTTTATAATTTTTAGACATTAAATAAATTAAATTATTTATGACATAATAATGATGCAGCGATGACATCATTATTTGACGATTTAAATAAAATGGAATGATAATGTAAAACCTATGAACTAAACATGTCCAAAACCAATTGGATGAGTTTATTTCGAACCCTTATCACCTTAGCCACGAATTATATCAATGTGGGACCTTTTAAAACCGAAACGCATTTTCAAATATAGTAATATTTCTTTACTTTCCAAAAGTGCCCCTCCTCTCCTCTTATAAAAGGCCCCCACCTCTACCTCATTTCACACACTCCTCAAGCCTTTGGCTCGGACAACCCCTGCCAATTTACTCTCTCCACATCCCTCTCCTAATCCTAGAGGATTCCCTTTGGGCAGAATCCTTTCAAAGGATGCCTTTAGGCTCATATCAAAAGAAGTTTCACTTTTAAAGGTAATTCATTCTGTCATGTTCATTTGTTTTATTTTGCTTCTCCAACCCACTAAAATCTTTTTATTTACTTCTTTTGTAACAAAACCAGTATCATCAATATACTAGTATGTTGTTATAAGATTTATTTGAGCAACACTCTCACACAACTACATCAAATGGTTAAAGAACATACGGTTTCCGTGGATGGCGAAATTCTTCCTCCCGAAACGATGATTGTTCAATACTAATTTAACACCTTCAAAAGTGGACATTATGATGTCACTATTTTTATATATGATATATAATATGTTTATGTTTTCCTTAAGCTTCTGTTTTTTTCATTTTGGGAATACCTTTATGGTTTCTATTATGGGTAAACACGATATCTTCATTTTAGGAAGTGCGGACTACCGCCCCCTGAAAGTGATTTGATTCGTTAATACCATATGTGGGATGTGTAAAGGATAAAGTTAATGATATTATATATGTTATTATACTGGAATTATAATATACTCTTATATCATTATGATTCCATTCCATAAAATACGAAATAGAAATGGAAGTAGCGTTCATGCGTACGTATGGCTTACCGTCTCCATGAACGGTGCATTTCATTTCTTACCTCTAAATGTGATGTAATATTATAAATACATGTATATGCTGAATATATATGATATATATGTTATCCAAATCATTAATATCATTCTGGATATAACGATCCTTTGACCAAATTAACAACATGTAAGTGTAAGAATTCTATTTTTGACTTAAGATCCAAATACTGACAAAAGGAACATTATTAACTTAAATGATTACATGATGTTCATAACATGGTATAAAAGGAATAATGAACTTGAAAAAGGTTCATAAGCAAGTATAGATTAACTCAAGTTTATTATTCAGGAGATTAAAGAACGGTCGGGTCAAGTCGGATACGAGGTATGGGACTTCGTCTCAATCTCCTTTCATTGAGGCATATTTTATTTTATACACAACATTCATTTATACGGTGTATAAAACCCTTTGACTTTTACGTATATTCAAAAGGAATCTTTTTTAAACGAAGCGTTTACTAAATGAAAAAAGGGAATGTTTTTGTCGTACGTATGCGGCGAAAATGACTTCTCCGCCGTCGTGACCGTTATTTGAGTTTCGACTTCCTCTACAAGCCATACCTTCTTTTTAAAAGAAAAATAAATACCATGTTTTACTTTTCTTTTCTTTTGGTATTGAAAATGGTTTTCACAATGTTTTATGTGATACGATTATGATATGGTTCTTGGGCATTATTATGAAGACGGGTGGTTCTGTGATAAACTAAGGGCGGGTGAGCCCGATATAGCTCTCCAATGCATTGGGTAACGCGAAGGAGTGAAACATTAAGGTTTCTCCGAATAGATTTTAGGGAATATACTGTGATGGGTATTCCAAACGTAACCAAGAGGGTTACTCACTACGTAAGAATGTTATGAATGCCTCAAGTTACCTTTATGTCTTATGATTTCTATGATTTATTCATGATTTTATGAGGTGTGTTAAAGTTCCTATGTTTTATGGGTAAAGTATGATTTCATTCTTATGTATATATGAACTCATGTTTCCTTTCCATGTTTTTTAACCCATACTGAGTTTTTATGCTCATCCCAAGTTTTCGAAATGTTTTTCACAGGTCAAGGGAACGGTACATGATAAGATGATAGAGTCAAGGATGTTGTCAAGAAATAATCCTTGTTTTATTTTAAATGTGTTTCCATTGATGGGAATGAAGTATACTATCTTTATATAACCACATTGTTTATATGTGGAATGTAATGCATGTTTTATGATCTAATTAACTAAAACTCTAAACTCGAAAAGATCCTCAATGTGTAATCTTGTAATAACTCAAGATTAAGTAAGGTTTAAGGCTGGGGCCTTGTAGTTGGTATCAGAGGTCGGTTTAGATAACTTTAGGAGTTAGAATAATATTAAATGATTATCCCAAAAAAATTGGTCAAATTGAAGTGATATAGCATTTAAAGATTACCATGTTGCTTCATCTAAGACATGTTTGTTCAGAATGGTTTTCCGCAGAGGAAATAGGGAAGCAGTGCTAGGAAGGCATACAGAAGGAATTAACCTTCCGAATCAGCATCCTGAGATGGTCGGAATTGGATCTGAACAGTTTGTCACAGTAATGGCGCAGTTGACTCAAGCTATAAATGGTGGTGGTATCCATGCACAAGATCAGCCAGACTAACCGCAGAGGAACATGTCAGTGGTGGAACATTTCAGGAGGCAACATCCCCCATCATTCAGAGGATCATCTGACCCTGTGCTAGCTGAAGGGTGGATTAAAGCACTGGAGTATATTTTCGATGTCATGGGGTGTTCAGAAAATCAAAAGGTTAGTCTTGATATTTACCATTTGGAGGGTGAGGCAGATCAGTGGTGGTCGATGGTTAAAAATATCAGGGACGCTAATGATATTGATGCTCTTGACTGGGATTAATTCAAAGGTATGTTTCTTGAGAAGTATTTTCCTAAGGCTGTTCAATATAGGATGGAAAATCAATTCTTGGAATTGAGGAAAGAGGAAGACTCAGTGGCTACCTATGAAGAAAGGTTCACTCGATTGGAAAGGTATGCTCCAAATTTTATCCGGGACCTTGATAGTCAAATCAATCATTTTTACTCAGGATTAAAGAAAAAATATCGAAGGGCATCATCTTCTCATGAGTTCAAAAGTTATGAAAAGCTTGTTCGATGTGCAGAGAAGGTGGAAATGGACTTTTCCGATGACCAAGTGTTCTATAAAAACCAGCAGAAGAAGAGACCGAGGTGGCAGGAGAAAGGTAAGAATTCTTCAAAAAAGTCTGATGGTAAGAGAACTAAGTTTCCAGTTTGTGATAAGTGTGGAAAAAGGCATGCTGGGGAATGTCTTCTGAATTCTGGAAAGTGCTACTAATGTGGGAAGATGGGACATAAGGCTCGTGATTGCACTGAAAAGGATCAAGGTGAAGGTAAGAAAAAATTTGATTTACAGTTAGTGAAGTGTTATAAGTGCTATGAGATGGGTCACTATGAAAACGAGTGTCCGACAAAGCGCTTGAGTGATGGGAAGCAGTTAGAATACAAGAAGAAAGGGGTGGTGAAATCCTTTGCAACTACTTCAGCAGATGTCGGTCCATCAAATAGAGATTCGTAGTTTCCTTGGTTTAGAAGGATATTACCGAAGGTTTGTTAGAAATTTTTCACGATTATCTAGTCCAATGACTAAGCTAACTCGGAAGGGTGTTATGTTTATCTGGACAGAAGAATGTGATGATTGTTTTCGGGAAATGAAAAGAATATTGGTGAATGCTCCAGTTTTGGAACTTCCTTCCAGGAATGGTGAGTTTGTTATATACAGTGATGCTTCATTGAAAGAACATGGTTGCGTCCTAATGCAGACTGATCAGGTAATTGCTTATGCTTCACGACAGTTGAATACTCATGAGGTAAATTACCCTACACATGATTTGGAATTAGCTGCTTTTTTTTCTTTAAAGATTTGGAGGCATCATTTGTATGGAGTAAAGTGTGAAATATATACTGACCACAAAAGTTTAAAGTATATATTCACTCAGAAGGAGTTAAACATGAGATAGAGGAGATGTCTAGAATTAATCAAGGATTATGATTGTACAATTCATTACCATCTGGGAAAAGAAAATAAAGTGGCTGATGCTTTGAGTCGAAAAAGTAATGCTTCATTAACAATGTTGTGTTTGGAACATGATCCTTTGGTTAAGGATTTGATGAACATTGGCATAGAAGTTGTTGGTGCAGGAAGTCCTTCTGTTTTGTTTCAGGTATCAGTGAGATCATCTCTATCAGATAGAATCATGCAAGAACAGAAGCAAGACATTGAGTTGCAGAAAAAGGTAGAGCTGGTTCAGAAAGGTAAGTTGCCTGAATTCAACATTGATAATGAGTGTGTTTTGAGATTTGGGAAGAGATTGTGTGTGCCTTGTGATTCACAGTTGAAGAGAGAGTTGTTATGTGATGCTCATAGTTCTCCGTTTTCAGTTCAACCGGGCAGTACTAAGATGTATAGAGATCTGTGGGAGTATTACTGGTGGGATGGAATGAAAAGAGATGTTGCTGATTTTACTGTGAAGTGTTTGACTTGTCAGCAGGTTAAAGCAGAGTGGCAGTTAGCGAAAGGGATGCTTCAGCCTTTACTAGTGCCAGAGTGGAAATGGGAGGATATATCCATTGACATTGTTGTTGGATTACCGAAGACATCTCGAGGTAATAATGCAATCTGGGTTATTGTTGATGGCTTGACTAAATCTGCTCATTTACTTGCTATAAGATATATTTTCTCTCTTGATCAACTTTCCCGTTTGTATCTTAAAGAGATAGTCAGGTTACATGGAGTTCCTCTCTCCATTGTATCGGATCGTGATCCCAGGTTTACTTCTAACTTTTGGAAAGGCCCTCAGAAGTCGTTGGGTACTGAATTAAATTTTAGTACAGCTTTTCATCCTCAATCATATGGGCAGTCAGAATGAACAATTCAGACATTGGAGGATATGCTACTAGCTTGTTCGATTGATTATTAGGGAAGTTGGGACCAACATATTTCTTTGGTTGAATTTTCATATAATAACAGTTTTCATTCCAGTATACAGATGGCACCATTTCAGGCATTATATGGGAAGCGGTGTCGAACTCTAGCTTTCTGGGATGAAGTGGGTGAAAGGAAGTTGATTGGAACAGAATTGGTAGAAGAGATGGCAGAAAAAGTTCAGCTGATTCAGAAACACATGACAACAGCTCAGAGTAGGCAGAAGAGTTATGCGGATAACCGGAGGAAGGATCTATCTTTAGAGGTAGGTGATCATGTTTTTCTCAAGGTTTCTCCATGGAAAATTGTGATGAGATTTGGTAAGAAAGGAAAGTTGAGTCCAAGGATCATTGGACCATACAAAATTCTGGAGAGAGTTGGATCAGTTGCCTACCGAGTGGCTTTACCTCCGATTTTATCTCAGGTACACAATGTTTTTCATGTTTCGATGTTGAGAAAATATATGCCAGATACATCTCATGTTTTGAGTCTAGAGGTAGTTCAGCTGGAAGAGAACCTATCATATGAGGAACAACCTGTCCAGATTCTTGACCACAGGGAGCAAGTGTTACGGAGTAAGGTGATTAATCAGTTAAAGGTTTTGTGGAAAAACCGCATGATGGAAGAGGCAACATGGGAATCTGAAAATGCAATGAGGGATAAGTACCCCCATTTATTCGATAAGTAATAAATTGCGGGGATGCAATTTTCTAAAGGGGGGAAGGATGTAACATCCCAATTAAGTAATGAATAATAGATATTTTTATCTATTTTTATTAATGATTAAGATAGTGTTTTAGAGGGTTAAAATGAAAATAAATCCAATCTTAAGCATGGAATACACTAATATTCTTAAGAGATTGTTTTACTGCCTTAGGATAGAAAACCATTTTTAAATCTATCTTTTGAAAATTTTATAAACTATGTTTGTCAAAATAAACATATTCTTTATTATTGGGACATCAAAATTTACTTTGTGTGTATTTTTGGTATTTTTCTGACAATGTTCATTTTTTAATGAATAGTGAAAAATACTGCATTTTACATCAAAAATGCTTTTTAATCTATTTTATTTATATGATTATATTATCTTTTGAATTGGTCATAATGTGTAATATGAATCTATTTTTACCATTTAATCCAATGGTGGTCATTGGAATCAATTTCACTTTGAAATTGGACTTAAACTAGTGTCAATCTTTTGATACTTATTGTTTCATAAAAACACGCTATTTGCTCTGACAGCGGGAATTAATTATTAAATTAATTAATGTGACTTATATGTTTTGAATTTTGTAAAATAGTATTCATTTTTGAATTTGGAATATCAAATATATCTTAGGGTGAATTTTTGGCGATTTTCTGAAAAACTTCATTTTTTGATGAATAGTAAAACCACTAAGTGGTACTTATAAAGACTGATTTTCCATTTAAATGAAATTTTGCCATCATTGTGTTTTTAATTTCAAAAATCCGACATACATGGTTGTCATTAAGAAGTAAAATGTGGTTCAATGAGATTAAAATAATTTTTTGGTGAATAGTAACTTATTAAGTTTTTAATCGCGATTAGTGGTAATTAGTATAGTTTAAGGTTAAAATAATGCTTTAATAAAATAAGATGAGCTTGACACATGTACTACCCTCATTGGTTGTGTCGTGGACGACCAAGACAAGACATCGGTCAACTTGGGGACCCCATGGAGACACTTTGGTTGGGAAATGACATAAATAACTTTTAATTTAATGTAAAAGTAAAAATGACACAAACATAATATGTTTTACGAAAACAATTTTTACATGGGGTTATAAAGATAATATTTGTGATTATAAATAATCATTGGAAAGATAAAATGATTTCCTACATCATAGTATTTTTTTTATAATTTTTAGACTTTAAATAAATTAAATTATTTATGACATAATAATGATGCAGCGATGACATCATTATTTGACGATTTAAATAAAATGGAAAGATAATGTAAATCCTATGAACTACACATGTCCAAAACTAATTGGATGAGTGTATTTAGAACCCTTATCACCTTATCCACGAATTATATCAATTTGGGACCTTTTAAAACCGAAACACATTTTCAAATAAAGTAACATTTCTTTACTTTCCAAAAGTGCCCCTCCTCTCCTCTTATAAAAGGCCCCCACCTCTACCTCATTTCACACACTCCTCAAGCCTTTGGCTCGGCCAAACCCTACCCATTTACTCTCTCCACATCCCTCTCCTCATCCTAGAGGATTATTTTTGGTCAGAATCCTTTCAAAGGAATCCTTTAGGCTCAAATAAAAAGGAGTTACACTTTTAATGGTAATTCATTCTTTCATGTTCATTTGTTTTATTTTGCTTCTCCAACCCCCTAAACTCATTTTATTTACTTCTTTTGTAACAACAAAAGTATCTTCAATATACTAGGATGTTGTTATATGATTTATTTGAGCTAAAATATCACACAACTACATCAAATGGTTAAAGAACATACGGTTTTCGTGGATGGCGAAATTCTGCCTCCCGAAACGATGATTGTTCAATACTCATTTAACACCTTCAAAGGTGGCCATTATGATGTCACTATTTTTATATATGATATATAATATGTTTATGTTTTCCTTAAGCTTCTGTTTTTTTCATTTTTGGCATACCTTTATGGTTTCCATTATGGGTAAACACGATATCTTCATTTTAGGAAGTGCGGACTACCGCCCCCTGAAAGTGATTTGATTCGTTAATACCATATGTGGGATGTGTAAAGGATAATTTTAATGATATTTTATATGTTATTGTACTGGAATTATAATATACTCTTATATAATTATGATTCCATTCCAGAAAATACGAAATAGAAATGGAAGTAGCGTTCATGCGTACGTATGGCTTACCGTCTCCATGAACGGTGCATTTCATTTCATACCTCTAAATGTGATGTAATATTATAAATACAAGTATATTCTGATTATATATGATATATATGTTATCCAAATCATTAATATCATTCTGGATATAACGTACCTTTGACCAAATTAACAACATGTAAGTGTAAGAAGTCTATTTTTGACTTAAGAACCAAATACCGACAAAAGGAACATTATTAACTTAAATGTTTACATGATGTTCATAACATGGTATAAAAGGAATAATGAACTTGAAAAAGGTTCATAAGCAAGTAGAGATTAACTCAAGTTTACTATTCAGGAGATTAAAGAACGGTCGGGTCAAGTCGGATACGAGGTATGGGACTTCGTCTCAATCTCCTTTCATTGAGGCATATTTTATTTTATACACAACTTTCTTTTATACGGTGTATAAACCCCTTTGACTTTTACGTTTATGCAAAAGGAATCTTTTTTATTTGAAGCATTTACTAAATGACAAAACGTAATGTTTTTGTCGTACGTATGCGGCGACAACGACTTCTCCACCATCGTGACCGTTATTTGAGTTTCGGCTTCCTCTACAAGCCATACCTTCTTTTTAAAAGAAAAATAAATACCATGTTTTACTTTTCTTTTATTTTGGTATTGAAAATGGTTTTCACAATGTTTTTGTGTTGTATTGATATCTTGTGATTGAAATGTGGAAATGTTATGTTTCCTTTATGCATGTTTTATGTGATACGATTATGTTATGGTTCTTGGGCATTATTATGAAGAAGGGTGGTTCCGTGATAAACTAAGGGCGGGTGAGCCCGATATAGCTTTCCAATGCATTGGGTAACGCGAAGGAGTGAAACGTTAAGGTTTCTCCGAAAATATTTTAGGGAATATACTGTGATGGGTATTCCAAACGTAACCAAGAGGGTTACTCCCTACGTAAGAATGTTATGAATGTCTCAAGTTACCTTTATGTCTTATGATTTCTATGATTTATTCATGATTTTATGAGGTGTGTTAAAGTGCCTATGTTTTATGGGTAACGTATGATTTCATTCTTATGTATATATGAACTCATGTTTCCTTTCCATGTTTTTTAACCCATACCGAGTTTTTATGCTCATCCTAAGTTTTTGAAATGTTTTTCACAGGTCAAGGGAAAGGTACATAATAAGATGATAGTGTCAAGGATGTGTCAAAAAATAATCCATGTTTTTTTTAAATGTGTTTCCATTGATGGGAATGAAGAATACTATCTTTATGTAACCACTTTATATATATGTGGAATGTAATGCATGTTTTATGATCTAATTCTCTAAAAATCTAAACCTGAAAAGATCATCAATGTGTAATCTTGTAATAACTCAAGATTAAGTAAGGTTTAAGGCTGGGGCCTTATACAGTAGCAGTCGCAGCCAGCTCTAGGGTTCCCGCACATAGCAAGCTCGTTTAGGAGGGTCCTCTCCACGATCCAAGAGGCTGATACATCAACTGTCACATAGACCAGAGTTGATGTATCCAAAAGTTCTGTATCGTCAACAAGAACTCAACGTCGCAGACGGCACGTCGATCGGACACCCGGTCTGTGAGTTATTGGCTTTTTCATCCTAGGGGCCAGGTTGGTTTTGAAGGAAAAACCAACCGAACTGTACTCCACCAGCGTCCAAACCTCGGGCAGAGTATGCCAAAAGATTCTTCTCACTAAGAGGAACTCAACAAAGTTGACGACACGTCAATCGGACGTCCGTAGCTCAAGATATGAGCTTTTCCGCTCCGAGGGCCTGGTTGGTTTCGTGTACGAACCAACCCGCCCGAACAAAAAGTCTTCCGAAACCTTGTGTGCAATATACCAAAACGACCGTCTCGATCAAGGATCGCATCTCCGCTGACGGCGCATCGTTTTTAGGTCCGTATCCCGTGTTATGGGCATTTGAACCCAAACAGTCTGATAACGTGGGTTTCGGGCCCGGACCGACCCGGCCCGAGACCCCCCGGTTGGCCCGAACAAGGTCGACCCGCCCGGAACAGGGTCGGCCCAGCCCGACACGGCCCGGCCTGCCTGGGCGCAGCCCGGTCCGACACTACCTGGCCCGGCTGGGCGCGGCCCGGCCCCGCGCGGCCCGGCCCGGCCTGGCCGACCGGCCAAGCGCCGGTCCGGCTGGGTGCAGCGCGCCCAGCGCGCTGCCAACTCGGCTTCGGCCGAGCTGTTGGAAAAAAAGAGGGGGTCGCCTTCCCCCCTTATGTAACCGCAGCCCCTTATTATGGGGGGCCGTTGATGCTAGCCGGGGGAATTTAATTCCCCCTATTTTCTCCTTTCTGGCCGGGCCGACCTGCCCGGCCGGCTCCTTCACAACGGGACCGGTGGTGGCCGGTCCCCTTCCGGCTCCAACACCGGTGGCACAGCTGGCCTCCGGTCACCATGCTTTGTCGTGGCCCTTGTCGTCCGTTGCGGTGCGACGACACCACACCCCTCCGCCGCGGCTCCGCTCCGGCCGCGGCGCCTTTGACTTCCTTCGACACGGCGCGACGACATCGCGTTCTTGGTTGACTTCTCAACGTGGCACGACGGCATCGCGTAATACATTGCCGAGCGATTCTCGCGTGGTGAGATGACACCATGCCATCTCGTTCCATTCACAAATAAACAATCATGAACATAAGAGGGGGTTAGGCTTTGTTTGTGCGGTCCGGCCCCCTCTCGTTAAACGATAACATTTAGTCGATTAACCGTGAAGTTCGACATGCTAGAATCATGAACAGAAATAATTAATAAAATAACAATAATCCCCTACCTCGGTTCAGGAACGGTGTTCGTCAACGACCCACAGAAGACGAGCGTCGCGGAGGTCGGGCGTCGCGGGGAAAGAACGTCAACGTCGCGAAGTGGGGATTCAAAGTTCTTTGACAACGATTTCGTCACGGAAAACCGTAGCGTAAGAGACAGCGCGGAAGAAGAACGTCGCGTCATGGATACGGCATCGCGGAAGAACCGTGTTCTTCGGCGGAGAAGTTCTTCATTGAAGAATGGTGTTCTTCGCGTTCTTCGTCGAGGTTGAAGAAGATGAATAATGCTTCCCAATCATCGAAAGGTGGCAAAAGAAACTAACCAAAATAAAATAATTCCAAGACTTATTTTATTTACACATCCTAACCACATTGAATTTCAAAAGTTTGAAATTAAGTAACTCATCTCAACTAATAACTGATGTTGTCAAATTAATTAGAGTGGAGTTATTGGGGAGTTTAAGGGAAGTTGAAGAGTTAGGGATCGTGTGGGACCCACCACACTTAATCCTATCAAGGGAGGTTATGTGGATGTGGTCCCCACCTCTAACTCCCTTTGGGAGGAAATAACCTACAAAGATAAAAATAAATTGTGTTCCAAAATTTATTTACCTTCTTCTAATTTCCCCCAAAACTAACTCTCAACCCGCATAAAACGCAACCTCGAAAAAGGTCTCCTTAAGAAAATATCAGCGCTGTGAGTTCATTGGTTTCCTCGGATTTCAATTCCGAGCAACCGGTTCAAAATTTAGAAATTCCTGCTCGTTCTTTCAATGAACGTACCCCAGCCAATCATCGGAAATTGATTCCGAGCACACCGGGCCTTGGAATAAGGTGCCGTTAGAAAACGCGCTCATGTAAAATTCCAATGAAAATTTTGAAAAAATTTCCCTTGAATTTTACAGATCTTTACACAAATATTTATATATAGTTATACAAAAAATGAGGCAACCGTTAGTAATAAATAATGGGTTACATTTTTATTAAATCAATAAAAAATTCAATGGTGATTAATACAGTCAATCTCAGCCTTCCAAAAATTAATCAAACATTTATTACCTGAACGTCAAGAATATATTTAAACAATGAGTTATTGACAATATAGTCATGTTATCTCTAATAGTTAACCTCCATAATATAAAAATGTAATATAATCACTTTTAATGATTGAAAATACAATATAATATATGTCAAAAACTAGATCTGGGTGCCTTCAAAACCGGCAGAAAAAATGCCCCATGACAGGTCTTGAAGTGAATTTCTTATACTAAATGACTGGAAAAAGTGATTAGGTATCTTAAACAATGGATTGGGATCTATTTATCGAAGTTAGGATATACAAACAGCCACAAACATCAATAAAACGAATCTACAAATTCATTCCATACAAGCTTTAATAAAATTTTTGAACTAAATACATGGTTTTGAAAAATAAAACAGGAGGTCTAAAACTACAAAACTAGATGAAGAACATCCCAATGATCACCAATTGACAAGGGTTCATCACCCAAGATCAAACTCCACAACACTGCACCATGGAAGCAACAAACAACCTGAACTGCTGTCTCCAAAGGCCTTTACCTTACTTTTTTCAAACATAATGAAGAATACTAACACCCAATGGTGTATGTAGGGTGTGATATTATGCCCAATATGACCCCCCAGGTACTCCATGTGATAATAATTTATGATAGAATGATTTCATGTGTTGTAAACAAAGAATGGTAATAATAATTTCTAAAGGATTATTGTTTGAATGAATATATCTTTCAAATTGGGTGACTTTAAAAATTGCAATATTTAAATAAAAAATTTATGCAACTGATTTTTCCATCCAAACACACCATAATCCAATTTTATATTAAAAGAGTCAATGATTACTCATTATGTGAATACCCCTAAGAACTAGTTAGTTGTGAGCCCCAAGTACGACACATCTCGGTGTGAAAGTGAACAAAATAATATTTTTTCTCATACACAACACAATAATCAGGGAATCTCACAAATCCTAGTGGTCCCCAAAATTATAATCATCATTGTTTTGTTTGTGTTTTCAATTTCAAAAAAGATAAGGGAAATATAGAAAAATCACTTTGGATCATTATCAAGCTAGTACACGTCCACCCACTTAGATACATAAGTTTCCCTCTTTGAGCTCCAATAAGTTACAGATGATACCAAATTCAATTTAAAAAAAACACCAGTAGTGGTCATAAAAACAAAGAATAGTATATAAACATGATTTTCATTATTTTTATAACTCAAACAAACACTAAAAATTTCAATTAAACAATTTCACAAGTTTTAACAAAACATTTATAGTAAAATCCATGTAAATCTTAATTTTTAACATCAAATGAATACCATTATTTCACCAGAATAGAATTGAAAGCACATAAAAATATTATAAATATCTTTTAAGAACTATAAAATAACACCAATTGGTAAAATATTGAATGAAAAAAATAAAACACCCATTTTCCTAAAAAAGGGCCAGTAATAACAAATGACCTAAAAAATATTACCAAAAATAGTTTAAGAACCAAAAAATGTAATATGAAAAGAAAATAAATATAAATCCAACAATTTATCTCATTCTACAATGAGGACATAATGAATCACCAACAAAATATGTCAAAACCACCATGTCTTTGTGTGAAACAACCTCTGAACCATTGTCGCACAACAATAGACTAAAAATGAAATTAAAACCATAAAATTGGACTAGGAAAATCATTAAACCACCTTGCTATTATTTCTTAACTTATAAAAATTTGTGAATTCAAGAAAATATGATGAAACCCTTGGGAAATGGAAGGAACAAGAGAAAACCTATCTTATACTAGAAACATTGAATAAATCACACAAAATACACTACTTATTGAATCTCCCGGTAGCCACTATTGAAATTGAGGTTCGAATAAGGATGAGGAGGTTATGTGGTAACTCACATGGGGAAAATAGCAAAACATGAATGATTTATTAGTGAAAAAATACCTTTTAAAATGAGGACGATTTGAGATACAATGATATAGTTTTCCCTAATCCTCAATGATAAGGAGATCCAAATAGGTAAAATGGAAAATGGGGTTCTCCTAGGATTTGTGGGATCAATTTAGTGGCGGAATGACTAGAAAATACAAAAAACTATATTATATATAAATGAATTAAAATAATTTTTCAAAACTGGAAATGGGAACATTTGTTGGCCCAAATACTGAATAAATTAACTAAATCCACCATGATTATGAGTTCTTGATTGGCCCAAAAGGATATGGTGCTTTTAATTGGTCAGGGAATGCCATTTAATAAGTATGATGGATTAATATTGTAAAAAATAAAGTATTTATAAAAGAAAAAAATGTTATTAATTCTAGATGAGGGATTATGATTTGACCCAAGTCATGATGTAACCACCATAGTCTATAAAAATGACTATGAAAACCCCTATATCAAATAAAGAAGAGAAATAAATGGACAAAAAATAAAGTATGTCATGGATGTGACAATTCATCCCACCAAAGAAAAACACTCCTCCTAAGAATTTAAGCATGAAGCTTGGTTAGATACGAGAAACATAAACATATATTTGAACCAATACATCTGGTCCATTGTCTCATGCTCATTAGTACCGTGTTTCTAGAGGACTCAAACTAGTGTAATAGTCATCCAGAGACCTAAATTTTTACGGGAGTCCAAAATACACAGTGGTTTCTCAACCATAGACAGATTGTGCTCAATATCGAAATCCTCCCAATTCAAATCATGGGACCGATCTGGGTAGTACTTTATAAGTTGTGAGAAATAAAATAAGTTATAGATAGATGTCAACTGAGATTGAGAAGATAAAATGTATTCCACCTTTAAAATCTAATATTTAATATAAAATGTTCTGACATACCTTGACATCATCTTTCCATGATTTCTCAAACAGTTATGACCTAGATGAGGGGCCACATTTAGAAACACCTAATCACCCACAAAAAACTCTAGGTATTATTCCTCTGATCAGATTATGATTTTTGGAGACTCTGATATTTTAATAAATTATTTTGGATCAACATTACCTTCTCAGATGTCACTATGACAAGACTCATCAACAATAGTGAGGTCTCACCTATCTCATCCCAATACAGAGGAACCAACAAGCATAACTATAGAGAACCTCAAAAAGAGCCATTCAGATTGATGATCACTAACAATTATTATATGTAATATCGGACAATCCAAAATGTCATTCGGAAGAACCTCTTGAGTCCAAAACACATCCACAGATCATGTCCACCAAAACATGATTTTATCGCACTGTTTGAACATAATTTTTAGGGTGGTACACTATGCTCATTTAAATTTCATAAACTAAATCCTAATTAAATAATTTCATAAACTGGGAAGTAATATGGGGTTCTATTTTTGAGAAAAGTTCATATGGCACACAATGAAGCTTTACCACCTCCGGAAGATACATTCAGCCCAACTCATCAAAATTAGTTCTATCTTTAATCGTAATGAAGTTGAATGATTTGGTCAGAAGATCAATTACTACCCATACGAAATTTATACCCTTGGGTGTACAAGGTAGGATAATAATAAAATCCATGGATACCTCATCCCAATTACAAGAAGGAATGGGATGAGGATAGAGAAAACCATAGGGCCATCGATGCCCTACATTCACCTATTGACATGTATTTCATCTTGACATGAAGTAAGTTTTGTGTTTTCACATACCTAACAACCATAATTTCTTGAAAACATTATAAAACATCTTGGAGGCGCCATAATGGAAATCCCATTGAGACAGTTGGATATCCTACATCACCACATTCCCTAGAGATAAAGTAACCACTATGAGGCCCTTGAAGCACAAGATACCCTTGGGGGATGAAGACCAATCAGAATACATATCACCACCTTGGGGAAGTTGCCTCGACCACTGACATAGCTCATGAGTGGGATATTATCTCTAAATAAACACCATATGCTAAGGGGCAAACTGAAAACTCACCAAGAACTCACATCAAGTGTGCTCTTGGTCCATATATTCATCTAAGCAAGGAGCCCCATCTGAGTCCAATCGTCACTAGAATTCCTCAAGGACCGCACGGGTACACATATTCTCAAGGCATCTGCCACAAAATTACCCATTATCAAGGTGTAGATGACATAGATGTCAAACCCCTCTAAGTTCATTATCCAACACAGATGGCTCAGATTACAATCCTTATGGGAGAATATGTAGGCTGGGATCTTGTGCTCAGAATAGACTACAAACTTATCCACAGATATTGCATCGTCTATTGACATTACAATTAGGGTGGATAATGCCACTGAAAAGGTATGATTTGGGCATTATGTGTGTTTCCTTGTGGAAGTGGATTTTTGTCATACAGTTATTGATAAGGTGATCCATTCAACCCTGCAAGATGAAATTCCTATTAAGATCGAATTTGAAAAAAAACCATTGTTTTGTGACTCTTGGAGAATTATTGGTCACTCGAAATCTATGTGTAGAGGTAATTTATTTTGTAAAAATTGTCACATTGGTGGATATGATTTGAAACATTGTAGGAAGAAAGGAAATAATATGAATTATCAAAACATTGTGAAACAAATTCAAAATCAGGATATTGATAAAGGTGGACCTACTAGTGTTCTTATTCCCCTAGTTTCATAGGCCATTACTTGGGAAGGGACTCCCATTACAAAATTAACTCCTATTGTCAATTCTACTAATAATTTATGCCTTCATCTCATTTCTCTTGGAACTATTTCACCTCCAAAATAGGACCTTATTAATGATGTATCTACTCAAGTGAATGTAAAGATTCCATCATTTTGGGTTGATTTATTAGATGAACCCCATCTTGCTAAAGGAGGGATTCCATTTAAGGATGCCCTCTTCAGAGGAATTAATGATGAACATATTGATGTGGAATCTGAAGATCCAAAAACTTCCATGGAACTTCAAGCATAGGCAAATATAGATTTTGAGTTCTGGAAAGAGAAAAAAAACAATTTCTTTGAACAAAAATGAAAAATTGAAGATAGTTATTTTCTCTTTTGGGAAAACTAAGGATAATATGATGATCTCCCCAAGACCTCATATTTAAGGAAATGATGATCCTGTTTGGGGGAAACCTCCTTCTACGACTGTTTTTTCTCACTCTTCTATGGTTTCTATACTCAATGTTTTAGTGGTTATTTCATATCCCATGTTTCCATCAACTCATTGAAACACCACCAAACATGTTTCTACTCCTTTAGCAGGTTATATTGAGGATCCAATCGGTTTTTACAATAAATTTTCAAGTGTGATGTCTACATGCAGCAATTTAGATACTGGTAAAATTATCCCTCCAAGAGGTGTTGTGATATCAACTGTGGATTTGAAGACTGAAAGGACTGATTCATGCAAGCCCACGGTGTGTAGCGTGACATCCAGCATGGAAATTTCTCCTGTTACAAATCTTTTGCAGGTTTCTTCCCTTATTAAAAGAAGACACCACCACGAGGAAATTCCACCTCACTCGGTTCTGATAAGTGTTAAAAATACGAAGTTTATGGTTACACATGTTGGTGATCATATTTCAAAAATATAGGGATACGGTCGTTCATGTACTAAGACCCCATTATGGCCATGAAAAAAACACATGTTCCTTCTCAGATCACAGACATTGTTCATCATGTAAAAATAGCACAAATCCAAAGATAAGTACTCATAATTTATTTGTGTTTCTTGCTTTTGGTAGCAGTGATGAAGATGGTCAGTTGAATATTTGGGCTTCGGATGTGGATGAAATGCCCGATGTTATTGATATTAGGCTTCTAGATGATGGTGGTGATCCTTGGATAAATATCAAAACTGAGATAAGAGGTCGAAACCCGTGTGGATGGGTTGGAAGTAACCCGCACCACAACATGTGTACTCATCCATGATCTGATCGACTTCTCTTGTATTTGTGTTGCTCTTTTGTTACGATGTTTTACTCTTCTTTTAAAATTAAATTAAGGGTCTACTTGCCTCAAATTTAAAATACATTTATCCCCAAATAGGTAGTGATGCTATGTCTTCAAATTATTGATCACAACCAATTTCTCTCAGACATGAGTCGAGTTAATCTCTTCAGGTGGTTGGAGGTGGCAGGATCCATGCGGCACCCCATGATCAACCTGCATAATAATAAACCCAAGTCCCCTATCTAAAGCGTCAAGATACACCACATAGCACATTACAGATTCATGAATGATCTACATAGGGGAAGTAGTAAACCACTACTTCATCTCCTCAACGGATGTCGAATGTTCTAGGCCCCAAAAAATCTTATCCTCTTTCTGGGTGAAGTGGGGTTGGTGAATCAAGACAATATAAACCACTAAAAACTGCCTATATTATCCTACCAAGCCAAGGAAACTATTAATATCAATCAAATTCTTTATCTTCTCCCATGAAATCACCACACCGATCTTCTTGATATCCACTGAAACTCCCGGATCTGAGATGACATGCCCAAGAAGCATCACCTCCCTAATGCAGAAGGTTCACTATGAAAACATGGAATTCAGGTGGGGAACCTTCAAAGTTCCTAATACGATCCACAATTGATGCTAATGATCCTCATCAGATACTATGTAAACCCAGAAGTCATCCGTGAATACCACGGTAAAAGAGGTGACATACTAGTGGAACAACATATTAGTGAGTGCCATAAAGACCACTGGAGAATAGGTCAATCCAAAGGGAATGAACTAGTACTCAAACTATTTGTGCCTTCTTTGGAATGATGTTTTTGGGATATATTCATGTTTCAACATGACATGGTGGTAACCCGAATGAAAAACTATTTTGAAAACCACTTTTCCCCCATCAAATAATCAAAAAATTCATATATTCAGGGAAAAGGGTATCTTTTCATGATGGTTACCTTATTTATCATGCAGTAATCTATACACAATGAGAGGGATCCATCATCCTTCTTCTCAAATAGATCTGGAGTAGGATAGTGAGAGATATATGGGTAACTGAATCAACTTTATTATAAATCATCGAGTAATATCTTTAATTCCCTCAGCTTAGTGGGGTGGCTATACATGTATGAAAATGGTTTTTCACTCAGGTAAGGATCCTTTAATTTTTTGTCTAAATATTTATCTTGGAGTGATAATGGATGTCTAATGGGTTGATAATGGTTTCAACAGTGTTTGGGGATATTTTGGACACTGAAACCCAACTTTTTCTAGTAGAAAAATGTTGTTTATGGTTAATTGTTAACCATTCAGAATTCTACATGGTTTTCTAAACCATGCAAACTGTTTTTTATTTTTGACAGAGCAACCTCACACAGTTGGCGAAGGGTTGTGCATCCTATCTATGAGAGAACCCCATTTTCCAAAGTATCCTTGCTTTGTTTGAACATGGTTTGACAAACCTTGGGGACAAACCATGTGCATACTACATTTCTAGGTAAATTTACAGTTTCTCACTTAATGATCTATTAATCCCCCACTATCTACCCAACTCAAAAACTAGTGGGATTTCTTTTCCATTTTTACATGTTGGTATATTTATGAAGACAAGATTTAGGGTTCAAGATTTATATTTTTTCTGGCATACGATCGACCCTTTATTCATCACATTTTATGTGAAACGGTATGTACATGATTACCCTTTAACTGTTTTTATTCTCTATTCCTCTTGACCATGTTATCATCATATGATGGTTTTTCACCTTTACCTAGATCTACACTATTCTGGGGAAACTCAAGGGCTGATACTGTAGGATAAGGATAGTGCACCCCTAAGGTGGGATGTTTATAACTCATTCCTGATGTTCTTTATTTTTGGAATGTTTGTGTTGGGCCAAATATATTAATTTGAAGTCATTTCGTAAATTTAAAATCCATTATTATACATGATATAATCATATTATTATGATCTTTAAAAAGAAGTGATTAATTGTTAGAGGTTACACCTACATCACAATCTACCCCATGTCTATGGTTTTTTCATAATTGAGGTTTTACTGTTTTTGACTAATTTGATCCACGGTTCAGGTGTTACTTTGCATGAACTTCGAAAATGCGATCTGTTCTATAATAAATGACCTGTTATTGGTGAGAATCACATTATGTCATGTAACATGTATACTCACCACTTGAGCCACCTAAGGTAAGTTCATCCAAATGGATTATTAAATGTGAAATATAGAATGGAAAGTATAAAATGTATATTTCATGGCCTTACAAAATGAGATTGAATTATAGTTACATATTTATAGAACCCCATTCCATGTTAAAGGATGGTAGATGAGTGAAAAACTCTAATTAATATTCCTTAATAGTTTATTAAGACTAGATTAAAAGGTTTCAACACATCTTGGACTATACATAGTAGTGGAAGACAAGGCTTGGACCAATAAGTAAATGGTTTCAACTCTATTTGACCAATCCCAACTACTGTAATACAATACATGAACCAGATTAATTACTACATGATTAAAATATTAAATATGAATGGACATACTCGAGCTCGCCTTGGATTCTGAGTGGAAAATACATTGGGTCTCGGGAAACCCATTCTTAGTCATGGATGCAGTTTTTTTAGGATGATACCCTCATAGACTATGGTTATTGACTATTTCTCAAATTACATATATACTACAATAGGGTTATTTTCATTGTTACATGAAAAATCAGATACACTCATTAGATCCATCATTTCCTAGTAGGTTCCATGGTGAAATCCCATAGGCCCTTACCTTTTCCTTTTCCCTGTTTTAACTTTGTCAGTCACCATGGACTCGGTAGGAGCCTAATTGTGGATTTCCTTGGATAACGTGCTTTGTATTACTCTCTTACCACATATCTATACTCATATACTATTGAGTTATATTTCTATGAGATTTATATTACCTAGGTTATTACCCTGGAACACCCTCATTGGATTTCATTTCCTAATTTCCTTAACATTTCATAGGAATTATACTACTTATAATATCACAAGGTGATGTCAGTGATTTTAATTAATCTTGTGACCTATTAACATTACATGGAAGTTAATTAATTAATGACCTAGTTACATGTTCATACACCATCCAAGGGATGGAGTAGGTATTGGGTATATAGGTATTTCATTTCTTCTTTTACCTTATAAATGCATTCAACTACACTGTTATATTCTATTGCACGGATAAGATGTTATAGTCACCTTTGGTGGAGGCCCACAACGATTTTTATCACACCCTCTCTGGGCACCGTTTTTGTACCCAAAGAAGATTACATGGATTCTGTTATTGATAATGGCAATTGTACATATTCTGATACTTAATTGTGTGCTATTAGGATGGGGAATGACAGTAGAAGACCGAGATAGATCTCAGGAGGCTTGGAGTAGTATTTATTTTCATTTACTTTGTGGAACTATTATTCCTATTGTCCCATATCATTGTTTTCTAGTTTTCTAGTGACATGACATTTCATCATCATTATTCTAGTTGATATAGAAATTATATATCCTGTTTTTCAAATGAATCAGTTTTATTCAACTATTTATTTATAACATTATATTTCTTCTATTTTTTACCATTCATTTATATTCCATCGGTTGTGCAATACTCTGCTAATGATGCCATTGTATTCCCACAGATAGACTATTGAACATCTCTATTATTCGGTAGCCTCTTGCATTTAGGAAGATGCACTTGAGGCTATGCGGCCCATTGGTCTCGGGGAACCTGTTATGTGGCATCCTTGTAGGTGACAACCCAAAGTGGAATCAATTGTTGTTTCATTTATTTCTCTACGATATTGAGACAACAGAGTGGAGAATATTAACACTTCTGACTTGGTAAAAATCCAAGATCATGCTTCACAAAACCTTGTTTGGTGTAAAATATATGTTACCCAAAATGAAATTGTTGTTCAATTTTTCCTATAATAGTTGCTATTATTACCTCATGTAGTGATGTACATGTTGTATGGTGTGGTTTATTATTACTCTATTTTTTAATTTCCATAAACCATAGCCTGATGATATGAGGTAGAGGAGAATTTTTACAAGAATAATTATAGGCACCTAATGTTCACCTGTTCTGATTATATCCATGCCATATAAGTGAATCATACTAAATTGAGTTCATTGATTTTATTTTGATTATGGATTGATGTTTTGATGCTTGATTGTACTTGTGTTAATTTTTCTACAATTGGGTTATTTTCTATATCAATTCATGAGGTGTATGGGCCCTCATGTCTTGAGATGAGTAATTTACCAAATATAACCATTATACTATAAAGGAATGGGTGTCGTTTTTAGTGATAAGTGTATGGGCACTGATTCATCGGAAATTTATAACCATTATTAAGTGAATAAAAAATCAAAAATTATGTTGTTTCACATACCTATACCAACAATTCATGTTTATTAAAGGTAAAAGTGTAATCCAAGGAATTATCTACAAGATGACGTGAAACAGATACCCGAGAACATACTGATACCGAGTCTTCTAAGCCGGTAGTTTGGGTATTATTCTTGGTTAGTGAGTTTTATTACATTTACATTATTTTATTGATTCCATATCCTTGATTTTAAGCTTGTTCTATGGTTTTTATGGAATATTTAGAACAATGTCTCTGTGTCGTCGAGGTGTCGTCTTTCCGGAGGGTGGTGACGACCATGATCCATGCATGGTGGGCCATGAGCTTCCATTCTTACTTTGAAGAGTTCCACTAAAGGCCCCACGTATTTTACCTAATTCGGGCCCTGATTCCCATGTTATTGATAGTTTACTTTGTTTTATGCATTCCATACAAGGTGCTCAATTTTTTCACCTATGATGGATGATCTGACCTATGAGTTCCAACAGCAGCATTCTCCTAATTTTTATGAGGATGACAGTTATCTATATGTTGAGTCTTGTCTAATGTTCACGCTATCTTTCGTCGAGCATCGGGAAACACCACCAGAGTAGATAGTTAAGCGTTCTACATGCATTCTCTAGGATTGTTCCATGGATTGGAGGGATATGGATACCTAGGATAGTGGTCATCTATATGTTTTTTGGGATGACTTCTAGATAGCCCTCTATGATCAGTTATTTCTATAGGATCTGAGAGATGATAGATCCATAGAGTTCATGAATCTTGATCAGGGGTCTATGTCAGTTATGGAATATTCATCATGGTTCACTAATATAAAGCGATTTTCAGCGCTTCTAGCTGATGATGATATTTTTTGTGCTAGACTTTTTGCGGATGGGTTAGATTAGTACATAATAACTCAGTTGAAGTCCTTTTTCATTCCAAACATTTTTGCAATTGTTTATTAGTCTCTTATCACTGAGCTTAACCTAATTTATAGAGCGAGTACCATGTTTAAAGAAATATTTCCTTGCTAGGACATTTACTCATTTGGATGTAGGAAACATTCCTTTGTGGATTCTTATCAGGGTAGTTGCAGCCATAGTATCCAATTTGATAGTACTCTAGTGTGTCATCAGTTTGGAAGACTGGGTCATAAAAATACCGAATGTGATAGAGACCCTATATTATTTTGAGTATGTTGATGTATGGGTCATCTCCAGTGCTCTTTCAAGACCTTTCCACCAACATCAAGTGAAAATGGTCAATTTCATCTTCCCCTTAGGGAATTATTTCGTTCGTTCCTTGTTAAGCGGTGAGCTTAAATAGCACCAGGAGGTCTGGACAAGGAGGAGGCCTTGGTTGTGGTAGTCTAATCCCTGATCACCAGCAGCTCCAGTAGATAATTCATGATCATGGTAGTCTATCTATTTCATAGGGTCATGGATCAAGTCAGTTGAATGCTTTATAGCCAATACCAAGAATCAGGTTGTAGGACCATCTACCGTACGAGGTAATATTCTAATATGCACTATTATTGTATCTTGTTTGTTTTAAAGAGGTGCTTCAACCTCTTTCCTTTTTATATCAATCGTGGAAAGGCTTGGATTATAGATAAAAAATCACTATATTGTAATGAACATTGATACATTTTTGGGAATATAGACAGAGTTCATATGCTAGTGCATGGATTATCTCCATGGTGTTGGAATCAACCCATTATTGTGTAATATCATTTTTCTTGAGCTGACATGATTTGATGTCATTATCGAGAGGGATCTGTTATTCCATTATCATTCCATTGTAGACTACTATTGCTGAATAGTATCATTTACATCACTATAGGGAAGAAATAATCTTTTCAATGGTGTGTGGGATGATTAGGATGGGATAAATGGATCGAAGTATCATGGTCTAGGTGGGGTGACAACCCAGATCGAAAACCATTTAATGTAGGATCATGATTTTCTTCAAACAGATTTTCCACTAGTAGTTTATTGTTTCGAGGATGTCTTTACAGATTAGTTTTCTGGATTACCTCTTAACTGAGAAGTGGAGTTTACAATTTACCTAGGCCCATGAGAAGCTCCAATGACCATTCCTCTATAGAGGATGTCACCTGCTGAGCTTCAGGAGCGCAAGCAGCAAATAGAGGACCTTGAGGCCAATGGATGTATGTCCTAGTACATCCTCTTGGGGATATCCCATGTTTCATTATATGAATGTTGATGTGACACTTAATTTATGTTTTGATTATAGAAGGGTGAACTTGCAAAGAGTCAAGAGACAGTATGAACTTCCATGAATAGATGATCTCTTAGACCAGCCCTGAGGAGAATAAGTGTTCTTTATGATCGAATTGAGATTGGGTTTTAATCATTTGTGAGTAAGACCATCATTAATACCTCATACAATATTTCATAGTAGGTATGGTCTGTATGATTATCTTTTTATGTCATTTTGTCTTATGAACATTCCTTCCATTTCCACAACATTGATGAATAGGTGTTTTCACTGCGATTTGGACCTTTTGATGTGGTATTTGTGGACGACATGTTCCTGTATTCTCACACTCATAACGACCATGAAAAAAATCATAAGATCATTATGACTACACTAAGAGAGCATCATATTTATGAAAATATTTCTATGTGCATATTCTGGCTAAAAAAGGTACACTTCATGGGTCATATAATTTCAGAATTACAAGTGTATGTTGTCCCTGAGAAGGTCATTGCTATAGTTTCCTGGGAGTATCCCAAGAATGTGTTTGATATCATGACTTTCTTAGGGCATGATGTATATTTATGGTGTTTCATATAAAACTATTCTCATCATGAATCACCTCTTACTACTCTTATAATGAAATTTTTCATGTTCAAGATTGTAATAAATCATTTCATGAGATAAAAGGGAGGCTTTGTATTAGCACCTATTATAATTCTTCCAGAACCTGGAAAATGTTATACAGTTTTCTGCAATGCATCAGGAATTTTCCTAGGAGTTGTGGAAATGTATGAATTAAATGTAATTTTTTAGAGGTCATGGATGTTGAGGCCTCATGAGAGAAATTATCTGACACATGACATAGAACTAGTAGTAGTTTTCCATGACCTACATAGCTAGAGAATTTATATATAGGGTGAGTGCATTGTGGTATATAAATATCACAAGACCTCATGTATATATTTTATTCAGCATGACTTAAACCTCAGATAGTGTAGATGGGTTTAATATCTAGAATAAATTAATTTCAAACATGAATATATGCCTGGAAAGGAAAATTTTGTCCCTAAATCACTAAGTTTGAGAACTCAAACACATGTCTTACATGAATCCAGTGATGAAAAGAAGTTAATGACCCTCATTTCTAAACATCATTTAGAGTTTCAAGATAGAATCAAGTTGTCTTACCTCTGTGGCTTATCAGTTACCTCCTCCCTCATTGAGATGGTGATCGATATGAAGTTTTTAAATCCTGAAGGTTTGGTTCTTTGTGACAGTATATTAGGAGATGTCTGACATTCGGAATGGTATGTGGACAAGGACAATGTATTGTTTCTGTGTGGATGTATATGGGTTCATGCATAATGTGAGAGGATTTGATGAATGATTCTCATGCTTCTTAGTGAGCTGTTCATCCAAGCATCTCAAAGACGTATCAAGATATGTGATTCTAGTAATGTTGTCCTGTAATGCAACATCAGATTGGGGGCTCCATCACTAGATGTTCCACCAATAAATAGGTGAAGGCAAAGCAACAGAGACCTATTGGCATGTTACAACCACTTCTAATCCCAGAATGAATGTTGGAAGATGTTTCTATGGAATTTTTTGTTGGCTTACCTAGGTCTCCAATGGTTAGAGATGCCATGTATGTAGTCAATGACTAACTAAAAAATCATTCCCCTTCATTTCTATTCAAGAGACATTATTCGTTTAAGAGTTGGGAAGACTGTATGTATGTGAGATCATATGACTACACAGAGTTCCATGTACTATCATTTCATAGGGGATGCTTGATTCACATCATGGATGTAGTTGGGTTTGCCGAAAACTTTAGGGACTTAGGTGATTTTACGAAAACATATCACCCTCATAGTGGTGGAAAATTTTAATAGATGAAACAATTTCTACAATATATGCTCTGATAATGTGTCATTAAATCTTGTGGTTCTTAAGAGATAGATATTCCTCTCATAGAGTTCTGTTATAATAATAGTTTAATGGTGACAATTAAAATGGTTTTTTTTGTATTCAAATATAGTATTCCATGATGTTCACCCTTTTATTGTCTAGCGGTAGGTGAAGCTGCCCGACTAGGTCCTCTTATCGTTTAGGAGACTTCATTAATGGAATGAATGATTACAAATTGTATTAATACTACATAGTGAAGACATAAATCTTATGAAGATCTCTATCGATGACCTCTTGAGTTTGAGGATTGAGATCTATTTATTCTATAGGTTTCCCCAAGGATAGGGAATAGATGGTTATGTAAGCAGAGAAAATTATCACTTCGTTACATCAGTCTGTTTGAAATTCAAGGGTGTTTCAGGATGGGAGCCTATCAGTTGCTACTACCTCAAAGGATCCAATCCATGAATTACATCTTTCATGTCTCACAGCTTCACCAATATCATGTCGACCCATCTCATAGGTTTGATTCTGAGTAATTTGAGTTAGTTTCATATGTTACGTTTAAGGAGTATCTAGTACAGATCATTGATTGAAGACCAAAGGCTCTCTGAGGAATGTTTGTCCCTATCATACGGGTGATATTGAAACATGGAAAATTATAGGACAAGAAATTGTAGAGGGAATACAATATATTTTCACAGTGGATAGAGTAGTTCTAAGACAATGTTTCATTACCCTTATAATGAGAACTCGAAGGTCAGTGCATTTAAAGAGGAAAGAATGTAAGTACCTGGTTTTTCACTCAGGTATGGATCCATTTCTTTTTTGTCTATATTTTTACATTGGACCTAAAATCAATTCTAAATTAGTTAGTAGAGGTTACAAGGTATTATGGGGCTTGTTCAGAGTTGAGAACCCATATTTTTGAAGAAAAAGTACTCTGTGCATGGTATAGAGTAAACTATGTGGAATTTTACATTGTTTGGAATATAGTGTGGATGGTGTTCTTTAAGAAAGGTCCACCTCGCAAAGTTGGCACATGGTTGTGATTCCTAACTGTGTGATGTCCCCTTTTTTCCTTGGTAATCATTCAGGGGTTTTGCATGTTTTAAAAAATAGTGTGGACCAAACTGTTCATGAATAGTCATCCTACAAGGTTTACGCACAGTTTGAAAACCCGTGTAGACAAACAATGCACAAGCTTCTGTTTTGGGTAAATTTATAGTCTATCCCTTAATAATATATTAATCCTCTTCCTCATTCCCAAATCATTAAACAATGGCAATTTCCTCTATTTTCACCAATTTTGTGCTTCTTGAAGGCCAAGGATTGGGATCAAGAGATCTCCTTCATACGACATCTGATCATGCTTTTGTTCCTCACAATAGATGTGGGATGGTATGTACTCAAGTCCTCTTCATATGTTCCTATACTATTTTATTTTCTAACTAGTTATATTCATGTTAGGGTTATTAAACGTTTCTTATATATACACTAATCTATGGAAAATCAATGGATGATACTGGAGGAGAAGGTTCCTAATCCCTAAAGTGGGTGGTCTATAACTCATCCCTAAATGTCATTATTATTTGGAAAGTTTATTTTGGGCCCACCATTTTCAATCGAAGTAGATTATTATATTTATATTCCATGACTATACATGATAGAATAATATGTTTATACTCTTTCCAATCATTGATTAGTTGTTAGTTGTTACACCTACAAAATAATCCACCTCATGTCGAAGGTTATGCAATAATTGGGTATTTTGTTTTTTTGACATTTGGGAGCCATCATTCAGGTGTTCCATTTCTTTACAGTCATAATGGAGATAAATTCAATAATAAATGACTTGTTATTGAAGATAATAATATAATGGCATGTTCCATGTATGATCACCACTTGACCCACCTCTGGTAAGTGCATTAAAATTTATTTTTAAATGTGAAATATGGAATGGAAAATATACTGAAAATATATATTGGCCTTATAAAAAGAGTTTTAATTAAGGTTACATGTACTCAAAATCCATTTCCATGTATATGGAATAAAGAGACATGAACCTCTCTAATTTCTATCACTTAAAGGTTAATTAAGACCTGATTAAATGGTTACGACGCTATATGTACTATCAACACAAATTGAAGACAATGATTTTACCAATAAGTATATGGTTTCAACTCTATGTGACCAATACAAATTAGGGAAGTAATGAATTGGAAAAAATAAATTACTACTATATTACAATATAAAATAGGAATAGACTGACTTGATCTAGTTATGGTTTCTGGTAGAAAAATACCTTTGGTCTCTTGAACCACA
This sequence comes from Viscum album, assembly GCA_963277665.1. Classification (NCBI taxonomy): domain Eukaryota; kingdom Viridiplantae; phylum Streptophyta; class Magnoliopsida; order Santalales; family Viscaceae; genus Viscum; species Viscum album. The sequence continues at coordinate 830,125,051 of OY728136.1, forward strand.
TTCTGATTCATTGATGTGTTTTTATTTGGTTGATTCAAACATAGACTATGAATATTTTTTATTCCCCATATGGCCAATATACTACCTCAGGGCCATTTTCATTATTACAGGATACCTCAGATACACTCCTTTGATCCAGTGTTGGCTAGTAGGTTCCATAGAGAAAGCCCATTGTGACCTATACTTTTTGAACCCATTTAACCTTGGTCGATCAACTTGTACTTGGTTGGAACCTTATTGTGTAATGCCTTCGGTTTTATCCTTAGATTACACTCTTACCCCATATCCAGACTCAGATACTTCTGAGTTAACATTCCGAGAGATTTACATTACCTTGGTTATTACCGTAAAACTCCCTCAGTGTTGCCTATTTCTCAGGTGGAATATTAACATTGAATTGTAGAAAACTAATTAATTAGTTACATGTTCGGACACTAGCCAAGAGATGAAGCAGGTACTGGGTTTTTATTTATTGTACTTCTTCTTTAATTTTATATATACAAGCCTTCACACTTCTATATTCCATGAAATGGGCCATATGTTATATACACAGCCGATGGTGTCCCACTATGATTTATTTCACACCCTCTCTAGGACCCTTTTGGTTCACAGAGTAGAATACATGGATCCATGTATTGTCAAAGGGATGTATGCTAGTTCAAAAATATTATTGCATGCTATTAGGATAGTTCATGATAGATGCTGATCAAGTTACATTATAGGATGCATGGGGTAGTATTTTTTTTCATTTACATTGTGTTACTACTATGCTTATTTTCATATATACATAATTACCAGGTTTCTTGTGACATGACATTACATCATCAATGTTCCAGTGGATAAAATTATTATATATCTTGTTTATCTACTATATCATTTTTCTTCTATTATTTATTTATATAATTTATATTTCTTTTCTTGTTTACTATTCCTTTACATTCATTTCATTGTGCTATAATATACAAATGAGGGCATAATATACCAATGAACACAACCTAGGCCATCGCTGCTAGTTGGAAGCTTGTGGGATTCCGGAAGATGTGTTTGATGCCATGTAGCCCACTGGTCTCAGGTCACCCGTTAAGTGGAATTTGGGTATGATATATCACAAAGTGATACGAGGGAAGAGATATCAATTGTGTTCCCAGTTAAAAATCAATCGAGAACTCCACATCCCGCTCTTGGGGAAAGCCTGATAAATCATATATACATACCTCTAAAAACTCATCCACTACATGGGGTATCCCACTTTCTAGTTCACTACCATCATCCTCTATCATGAGTGACGCCATATAGAAGACATGATTTACCAACTCAGGTAGTGGAGGTCCTACAGAACCTGACTTATGATCCCATTCCCCAGGAAAAACCTCATGGACATCATCAGGTGCTATGAAACATACCCACATCCAATAACAATAAATGTGGGTATAAAAGTGAACTAACCGATCCATGTAGATTATTAAGACAAAAAATACCCATATCCAAGACAATGTGGTCCCACTCCATCTCTACCAAGACAATGTAAGTTAACACAATGGTCACCTAAGGCCCTTCTTCTTCTTATTAACCACAAGTTTCACCAACTCCATCACATTGTATAAAAAATAAGTTGGGAAATTAATCATGCTAAAAAATGGGTATATATGAATGAAATATAAGCTCTTTATTAAGAAGATAAACAACTATAGAAGACACAATTAAGATGGTGCATCGAAATGTCGAAGGCCCCCAATCTGATAATGATGGTGCAAACTCCACCGGATGAAGATGCCAAAAAACTTCCTAAGAATGGTCACTCAACTGTATCTCTTCCATAATCAAGATCTACTTATAAGACGATCAAACTCTTCTGTCATGGCCATTATAGTGATATTACCCAATCCTCGATGGCTTTGATAGGGTTGGGAATCCTTTTGAAGCCACTGAACCATCCCCACTCTAGAGTGGATGTGCCATATTTAAAAAACAATTTATCTATCCCATAAATCAACACTAATAACAAGGATTTATAGGTATTGTGCATGTTTTTCGGATAGGCCCTTGCATTCCACACAGGTGGCACATGATGGACCTTCATCAGAAGTCAGAGAAGAATGATTCCTAGATGTGTGGAATGAACTACTACCTCCTTTAATCCCCTTCTCCTACCGCTTCATTTTATTTTGAAAAGAAGAATCACTTTCCATCACTGATAATATCTAACATAAACTAGACCTCCCCTTATTTTCAATCTCAACTATACATTCTTGATTGAACTCTAAATCACAGGCCTTCAGCAGAAACTGGAACATCTAAGAATAAATCTCTCGCTTCAAGACACTATCGAACATCTAGGCCTTCATCAACTACTTGGTGGACATTTCTAGTTCATATAGGACTAAATTATAAAAATATTATGTGTACTCCACCACTATAATAACCCCATGATCATGTTCAATAAAATCTATAGATCTATCATATTCCAAGACTTATGGGGAGTACTGGTCGATGAAAGTAACCTTGGAATCCTTCCCTCTCATCTATTCATGCATCCCAGCTCGAAGCATTTATTCTCACCTCCTACGGATGGGACCCCAAAATAGAGAAGAGTTACAATTCACCCTGACATCTTTAGGTGTTTCATGAAACCTGAACATGTGCTTGATCTTCTCTAGCCAGTCATTTGCTTCTAGGGGTTTTATGCTACCTCGGAATGTATGTTCCTTGTTCTATAAGAACTCCTGGGAATTTTCCTTTATAGGATCATACTCATATTCCAAATATAGAGTAAGTGTGAGAGCTACCACCTTACCTAGGTCATGGAAAACCTTGACTGTAGGTTATACCATCATTCGATCAATAGATGATGGAGAACTCTCTTCGACATCCTCTCATGGGTGCATGGGAGATTTTGGGAGAGGCATGTGGCTACAGAAGGAAAAAATCATTAATTAAATCATTATTAAAAAAATTATGAAATATTTCTATAATAATATTAAATATTAATAAGCCGGACACATTATTACAATGAAATAAACAACCTCTTCACCCCTGCCTGATGCCTACGTGTAGTATCCTGCTAGCACATTCCATTTTGATGAGAAGTCAATCTAACAATCCCAACATACCATGATGTCTCATGTTTCATCACTAGTGGTAATTTCATGGAAACCTAATCATAACCAAAATTTCGAGTCCCGACAATCCTAGAACCATTTTAACCACACTCACCCAAAAATAAAAATACAACCCAAGAGATAAAACTCCTCGGATACCATTTTTCAATGAACCAGATCTGGTCTCCATAAAAAGCGGTCCCTAATCTAGCCTATGATAAGTGTAAATTGGAATTAATTATCCACATGGGCTATCACATGTTCCTGGGATGCATAAAAATGGTTTGGGAACAATTTACATGAGATAGGATACATAAAACAACCAAAATAATTAATCAAACGAATCTGAAAACTCATGCCAAAAATATCCTTCATTAAAATTCAGAACTGAATATAATATTTTTAAAATTACAAGAGAGGTCCAAAACAAAAAATGTATCAACAAAACATCCAAAATACCACAACCCGAAAAGGGTAAATCAACCTCTATCCATCTTCACAACACCATTGCACAAAAGAAACTGACAACCCAAACCGCCATCTCCAAAGGCCTTGCACTAACCTATGTTAAGCAAAAAAAATTATTACACCGAAATGGTTAACTAGGGTCAAGGCCTAATCCTTATAGGATACCAAATAAAAACTCTATGTGTAATGAATTATAATATTAAAATAATGCAACTATTATAAACAGTGAATGGTAGTAATATTTTTTAAAGGTAAATCTTTTTAATGAAAACACATTTCAATGTGGCAAAATTTATATATTGTTACATATAAATAATACTTGTAAGATAATGAAATTTCCATCCAAATACCCCATTCAAAAATGGTAAGTTCCAAATAATCAGAGATCATTCAACATAGTAACACCCATAGGAAGTAGTTAGTTGTGAGCCCTAGGTACCATCCATCTCATTGTGAAAGTAACCATAACAATAACAATTCTAACGCACGAACCACTAATAGGGGAATAACCCATATCCTAGTGGTCACCAAAATTATAATCATCAAATTTTTCTATGTTTTTTAATGTAAAACATGCTATGTTAAATAGTGACAAAACCACTCTAGATCACTAGAACCGTAGAACACGTTCTCCCAACTAGATATTTGAGATTCCCCCTATTTTCTCAAAGAAGTTCCACACTCTACCAGAATATATGTATGCATAAAAACACCAGTTCTGGTGATACACACTCAATACTGTAGATAAAGAGGCTTTTCACCATTGGTATAACTAAAATGTTACATTGAGTTTCCTAAAGAAACTCCCATGTTATAACAAAACATTTCACAAAAAATCCATTGAAACCCCCTTTTTAACACAAAAAGTATACAAATAATTCACCAAAATAGAATTGTAATAAATTAAACTTTTTATAAATCCATTTAATAAATTATTAACAACACCAATTAGTACACCATGGAATTAAAAAGTAAAACACCAATTTTCACAAAACAATTGGCACTTATAGTTCATCTTCGTAACAATTGCTACCAGAAATAGTTTTCTCACAAAAAAATTAATGAGGATCATAAATGAAATAGAAATATCGCAATATAACTCATTATACAATATAAAAAATGGAATCACTTACTAAATATGTAAAAATCATTAAATACTTGTGTGAATGTTTAACCATAATATTTTCATACCACAAGGTAGAGAAAACAAACCTAAAACCGCAATATCAGAGCATAAAAAAGAACACCATGTTTTGAATACCTAACTTTTTGAAATTTTTGGATTAAAAAAAATCAGAACAAACTCTCATGAAATGGAAGGAACATGATAAGAAACTCACTTACTTGAGAAATAGTGAATAAATCCCCCAATATACAATATTTGTTGAATCTATGAGAATAAAAAAATAAAAGGGAAGTTTGAATAAATATATGCAGGCCATGTGAGGTATGAACTATGGGATACGACTAAAAATGAAATATTTATTAAAAAATGAAAGTAAATTTTCAAATATGAATTATTTGAGAAACCTTAAGGATTTTATCTCGAATCCTCGATGAATATGAGCTCCAAAGAAAAAAATGGAACATGGGGGTGCACCTATGTTTTATTTCCTAGAGTGATAGGTGGAATAGACAAAATATATTACAATTTTAATGAGATATAAAAAAATAATTTAATATATTAGAACTAGATATGGGCTCATGGGTTGGCAAAATGGCTGAATAAATCACCTAAATCCACCATGGTTATGAGTTTCTAGTGGGTCCAAATGATATTGTTGTTTTAAAAGGATAGATAAAGATAAGTGGGAAATGGAATGGTTGAAAAATGTTAACAAAATGAAGGAGTTATGGGGGAAACAAATTTGTTTTAAATATGGAAATGGGCTCACTGTTTTCCCAAATCGTTATGTAACTACCCCTTCTCCAATAATATATGTGAAACCCCCACAAACAAAGAAAGAATATATTTTAATGAAAAATATATTTAAATGAAGTCATAGATGTGATAATATATTTTCCAATTCCATATATTAATAACTAATGAAGAAAAATATTGAGGATTTTTAATTATCGTGTATACCATTTAAAATGTAATTGAATATCACAAATAAAATATCAATAACATATAAAAATATATAATAGTATCATCAGTTATTTTTATCACGATTTCATCCTTTGTATATTAATTATGAAAAGAAAACTAACTGAATCCCTTCATAATAGTAATATAATAAAATTGTAAACTCTTTATGTATGCTCCCTTATTTAGTTATAATGAATTTTTGTTCCAAGATATACACCTTTCACATCTTCAATTTTTCATCAAGACTAAAAATATGAAAACATGAGTATGATAATAGCCAACAATATACAAGATAGTTATAATATGAATCTAAAATACCAATAATTTTATTTCTTTTATAATGAAATATTAATTTAAAAAAGGTATATTTTAATTTTGGACATGACAAACTTTTTTAATAAAATGACACTACTAGTTCGACATAGTATTATTTATATTTACTACTCTCATACATATGAAGAAAATACTCAAAATAATTATCCAAAATATCATATTATCATTTAAATATAATTTTATTAACTAAATCATATAAATATGTACTATTTTAAACATGCTTCATAATTTGACCACTCGTCATACCCTAGAGTGATGTGGGATTTAATATACAATTAGCCTTTCTAAGATGGTTAAAACTCATTAAATTTATTCCATAACTGCGTCCAATTTCAAATATATATATATATATGGATTTATTTCAGAGGATTACTACATAATATCAATATTACCGAAACACTAGGATTTTATATTTTTCAAATATATATACCTCTGATAAATTCAAATGGTTATCATAAACGGGATGTTATATAATTCTCCACATTAACTATATTAACCATAATAATTAACTAAATCATAATATAATATAAAATATTTATACATTGGATAATCATTACTGGAATTATTAATTAATATCATGTTTTTTATAATATATATTAAATATTATGAGAGAACTAATTGAAAAAAATACCGAGGGTGCTTGAGGACAAGATATATAATAAATTTATTCTCTTAAAATTGTGGACATTCATGTATAATATAGAAAATATATCCTCCATTATTGATATCTAAAACGTAACAATAAAATTTATATCCAATTTAATGAAATTATGATAATGTTTTTTTACCTCACACTTTTTGTAATACAAAACAATTCTTCATATTAAAAATGGTATGAGCATAAGCATCGAAGAAAACTCAAAGAGGGGACAAATATATTAGTAATAAAACATTAGAAAATTTGAAATTTATATATTATATTATAGAAATAAATGTAATCTCAATAGAAAAATGATTTACCATGGATTTTTTTGAATCAATATAAATAAAAATGAGTAAAATAGAATAATCATATTTACAATATTATGAAATAATAATATATCTTTAAATTGAATAGAAATTAGAAGTTAAGCATACTAAACAATACATTAACATCATCGTAGGATTGGTATAATTACCCATGTACATTATTTTACTTGGGATAATACTCCCATGTTCCAGGATCACGGAATAAAGCGTCATATTAATCCCATTATATTCGAATAAATCCCCTAATGTGCCATTTAGCTTGGAATAAATTAACCATTATGTGGGTTTTCATAGAATAAATCATCACATGTACCCTAGTAAAATATATAAATTTTATTTTCATGACGTTGTATTGGAATAATTCTTTCCATTTTATATTTTTATTAATAAAAATCATATTTTTCGCCATTTATCATGGGATTAACACTCCCATGCATCTATTTTAATTTCAAAAATCCACGTGTGTACCCTTGGTATCATATGAGACATAAACATTTCTAATAAATTATAGTGTTAAATAAAACCCCAAATATCATTTACCAATAACTATGATGACACATGAAAATATTTCATTATACACATCATCAAAAAACAAATTGAGTGAAATGAGGGTCACAACATTTCATTATGGTATCACCAAAACTGACCGTAAGAATGTAAACGGCATAAACCCACAGTTCAATGACCCAAAAAAGTATTTAATACGAATATTTAGAGTGTTATATATGAAGGATAATAGACATTTAAACAATAAAATTATAAATATATACAATAAAACAATTTTTAATTGAAATATTATTTTTATAAAATGTATTTATCATTTTCCTAAATTTAAAATTATGGTCCCCTTGAAATTCCATATTTAAAATCTTGTAATGAATATGTTTGAATATATATTTTTATTTTAAAAACTATATCTCAATTGTGGATCCTTAAAAACTAATTATTCAAAACATTTTAATTGTATTTTTTAAAAAACATTCACAATTTTAAAATGATTCTATAATAATGGATCCTCCAATTTTACATAATGGATTAAAAAAAGGGTATGTGAAAAATAATTCAAATAATTTACCTTCAAAACATTTATTCAGTAAAATATATTTGAATAAACATAATGAATATAACTATGTAATTTTGATTCTATGATAAACCATCTATTTTAAATTGATGGAAAAAATTTGAATATTTATAAATATCATGATTGAAAACCAAAATCATAAAATTATGACCAAATTATACTTTATATAATTGAATAACTGAAAAATTATGGTTGAATGAGATAAATCAATTTTTTATTTCAATATATAATTAATAAAATTAATGTTATGGGAAAAAAGGATATATAGGAGATCCAATAATTAAAAAGGATAGTAATGATTATCAACTGTGATATAATTTTTTGAAATCTAATTTATAAAGGTAAAATAATTTTTTATAAAACTTAAAAACCAGGAAAATGAAATTGAAATTTTAATGACATAAAATAATTATGTGGTCACAATAAATCATAGGGGAATGTTTTTAGATATTAATATTTTTAACTCATTAGATATATTCATGTTAGGGACTAAATATAAGGCCTCAGTATCATTTGAATCAAACGTTATTTAAAGATTGAAAATGATATAGATAATAAAATCCATTTAAATACGTGAATATGGTAATATAAATTAAATAATTACAGAAAAAAATATATCTAATATTCTGGGGTATATATTAATAAAAAATTCTCACAAAAATAAAATTCAAACAGGATTCCATTAACATGAATCCCTATTTCAATTATCATATTATATAATATTTCACAGAAAAAATAAAAATTTCAATAACATATTTTGGATCCTAATTATTTTATATAACCATTTAAAAATATCGTTTATATTTATTCTCGACATTTAAATTAGAAATTATTATTTATTTTCAACAGTTGCGGTGAATAATCAAAGATCTTTTGAACTAGTTTCTTAATAACATCATTTTTTTCGTTCTCTCCCAAAATAAATTATTTCATTTTAATGTAAGGTATTTATTTTTTTAAATTATCTATACTATTATAATTTTATTCTACGGGTGTTCTATGTGTGATCTATAATCATGAATTTTGTGATTGGAATGTTCTGATTATTTCTTTTGATCTAATGATGTAATCAAAAAATATTAATTATTATAGGAATATAATATATAAAAGGTTATTACATAAAATAATAAAATTAATTTCTTCTATTAGAAAACTCCTTTTAATTGTTGAATTTAAGGAGTTGATGAATTCACTTTTAATAAAAAGGTTTTAAACATTTTCTCCAAAAAATTATCAATTTCAATAAAATCATATGTATACCTTAATATCATTCTCATGGCCATCCATTTATGGTAGTGATAAAAAGAAATATCTAAATATAAGATTGTATTAAATAAGTATTCCACACAAATCATGGCTTATGATTTCATATTCCATATAATGCGGAAAAACTAAAAATGTAATATAATTAAATAATATAATTTATTTCATAAATATAATTAATATATAGATTTTTTTAAGAAAAATCTTATAATAATGTCAATGAAAAAACCATGTTTCATTATGGAGGTTGTAATCCGCACAACTGTCATATAATGGTTTCAATTTTTTTTAATTGAAAATAAAAATTTGGATGATCATTTAAATCATTATAAAAATATACCGTTATAATATATAAAATTACATAATTATTTTTATTTTGTTAAATTGAATTTTTCAATGTATAATATGACATAATAAAAAAAATACAAATTATTTGTCGTAAATTTTTACTTGAATACATTTATTACCAACAAAATTAATCTGATTAAAACATTGAGGAATGTTATTTTAAAAATACCAGAGAACATTTCATAACTTTTGGAGTTTTATAATAGGTATGATATCATTTTGGGATGGATATTAGGGGTTTTGTTTGTTGGTAATTACAGTGAGGACATCCCATTTAATAAGTGAAATTGTATGTCATTTTCTTAAATATACAAAACATTAATATAATTGGATATCATCCTTATGAGAAAAAGGTCCAAAATATAAAATAATAGAAATATTAATTTATATGATTTATCATGGTCTCAAAATCAAATTCACATACACTTTTTAAATATTTTTCCACATTCCATATAAGATAACTACTTTTTACCCCTAATGATTTTTATAAAGATAACTAGTTACTAAAAAATATATTTATCATTTATGATTTAAACTAAATCAATCCTCATTTAATTATATATAATTAACGACAAAAAAATTATAAATCAATTTTTATTATATTACCACATATCTATTATGAAAATTAATTTTAAAATAATAAATGTATATTTTTTCAAACCCATTTTATTTAAAAAATATAACATAATTTATAAAACATTTAATATGGGATTTAAAATATAGAAATACATTTTTAAAATGAAAATTTCAATTAAAAAATAAATATTTATTCATGGAAAAATATTTCATTAGTTTAGAATTCACACATGTATATTATTGATTTCATAAAATTCATGTTCTATGTAAAACATGTATTTTTCACCGTTTATAATGAAATAAATACTCTTTGAAAAATAGAAAATATTGATTATATGATTATATAACCATGTTAAATCGAAAAAATAATGTTTAAATTTTCATATTAATGATCTAATATTTTTAAATTATTATTTAATAGAAAAACATATCAAATGAAATCTATTATTGTAAAAAGGTCTTCTTCCAACTTTATATTTTGTATTTATATTTATTATAGATTCTTATATAATAGAATACAAATATATGTTATTATAAATATTTATTTTACCTATTAATATAATCCATTCATTGTGATTAGTTTAAATTATTATATTAAAATTACAGTTTTTAAAAATTCATTTCGAAATGAATCATTTTAATATGATAATTTGATAAAAAAAATTATTATTTTAATCATTTATTATATTTAAATATAAATATGATTATATTATTCATGATATTTTATAATATACATTGTCTATTTTTTCTATTCCTATGTCATTTTAGAGTTTCTTATGACACATGACATTATGAAAAATATGAATTTGATTGATCCAAAATCTCAGGTTGTAAAAAATGTCCCATAAATATTATATATCCAATATTTAATATATATTATTCTAGTAATGAATAATATATTATTAAGTTATTATTTTTATAATCATATCACTATAAAATATTAATCAATATCATTGAATAATATTGCTAATTTGGTTGATAGATAATAATGATCTACCTCCATATTGGATATCATAGAACATATCAATATGAAATCACATAATAAAACTATCAAATCAACTGAAAAAATAAAAGTAAGATTCCTAAAAAAGCCCAAGTGTTTTCCAAAAAATTATATGTAAATAAAAATCCATTATTTCTATAAACTCCATAGATATAAAATATACCCTAATAATTATCCAATATTATCTTTATATTTTATATCAATAAAAACATGTATATAAGTGTAAAAATTGTTTATGGTTTGAATATATTTATACTCAAAAGTTTTCTCTCTTGTAACATCAATAGTTACTTTGTCAAAATAGTTTGTTGATGTATTAGATAATGTGATTTCGAAATAATAAATTACATCTAATATTGGTAATTCATATACCCATTAATTTTACCTTATATGTTTCATGTTTTTTCATAGTGGAAAAAAAGAATGAAATACTCTATAATACTAACATATCTAAATTTATGTCATTATGTCAGAACAAACCCGTCCTGATATGATATATTTGTGAAAAAATAATTATTTAATTGCAAAAGTATAACCAAAATTAATTTTTTAATGGATTTGAATAGTATTATCTATACATTTAATGGTCATCCTAATTATAAAAATTAGTTTTCAACAATCATTTTACATTGAGTTGGGTTTAGTTATATTCAAATGGATTACAACGAGTTCTCATATAAAAACTATATATATGTAATCACAACCCCAAATACAAGTTCATTAATCAACACCATAACAATAACAATCCTACAAAATCTACAATAATCACTATATGAGGTATTATAAAAATGTTTTAATCCCATATATTTGAACTATAATAATTTATGAATGTGATTAATATGTTATATATCATTCTAATGTTTCTTCTATAAAAGAAGAAACAATAGTTCTCATTTAGACGGACTCGAAGAATCCTAATTTCAATGAATCTAAATGGATCATGCGATATTCTGGAAATGTGACACAATATCTCCTTTTATAAAATGAAACATATATATATATATGAGGGAAGATACAATAAATTAAAAACCCAAAAATTATTATTTTCTATATTATAAGAATGATATTCATAGATTATAGACAATAATAATGAATCCCAACAGCTATAAATCCATTTTTTAACAGATCTTCCAAAACAAAATGAACAATTAAAAAACAACTATAACCAAATTTCTATTCTTTTTAATTCACTTAAAATTAATATGTTGATAAAAAATTATGAATTTTAGTGTCAAATACGGTAAAATTTGTTATATTAAAATAAAAAACTATATAAAGCTCTCAAAAATCATCAATTTAATCATCACTCTCTAGAAAAATAAAATCTCGGAATACACAATTCATGTTTCTCCCATGTTGAAATCCATTAATTAATGACATAATCAAACATAAAAAATTCATGAAGAGACGCATATAACATTAAACAACTATTTTGAATATACTACCCTTTGAAAAATAATATATGTTAAGGAAATGAAATATTATTTTAATATCCATATATAACATACATTTTTCTAACACATTTATTCATGATAATAGAGTACTGAACATTATTAAAAATAATTATAGGAACCAATGATTTATTTTAATTGTATATTATCAATATACGAATATTATTTCACTATATATGATTTATTTCATCCATAAAATTATTAAATTTTGATTATCATTCTAACACACCACAATGTTTTAAATCATAGAGAAAATAAATTATATTTAAATTGATAATTTATATATCCTATTATAGGGATTATACCAATCCATGAATGCTGAGTAATCACAATGAATAACCAAATGGTTGATAATTCAATGGTTATTTATATTTATGACAAAATAAATAGGGTACAAGATATTTGAATGGAAAGATCATTTAAAGGAGATTATGAAACTCCATAATATAGACATAAATCATAGTATAAAAAATGGAACATAGAAAAAATCATTATAAATAATAAATTGAAATCATGGATAACCACCATGATATTTATAACATCTTTTATCTCTTAATAACATAATTTACAAGTATACGAACCCATGTCCTAGAACATTGAAATTATATTATATGTAATTTTATACGTATTAAATTACGGGACACTAATTTAAGGCCAACTCATCCAATAATAATATAAATAGAGGTTTATTTAACCTAAAAATGAACAATAGCTATAAATATATAAAAATAATATAATAATTAACATGTATATATATTACGGGTCACATTATAATTTTAATGTGATATAAAAAAGTAATACTGGAAGAGATAATTAAGAGTAACTGTAAATTATGATATTTAATTGTGTAATAAAATTTCATATGGGATTTAAATTTTCATTTATTAGTTTAATCAAATGGTGATTGAAAAATAAGAATCTAAATTTAAAAGTAGGAATTCCCCAAAATAATTCTTTTAGGTAGAATAAAGAAAAAAAGATATATTTGAGGAATTAAGTTAATCACGAGGTTTCGAGACATAAATTATATATTTTAGAAATTTCTAGCCTAAGGTGCACAGTTTGATCTTGGTTAGTTAACACCACGAGTCATAATATTGAGGCACTAAATGTATTTATAAATAGATTGAGAAAACATGACATAAAAAAGGCCACAGCCTTAAACATTACTTAATCTTCAGTTATTTCAAGAATACACGTTGAGGATCATTTCAGGTTTAGAGTTTTAGAGAATTAGATCATAAATCATGCATTACACTACACATTTAAACAAATTAATTACATAAAATATAGTACTCATTTTCCCCATCATCGGAATGATATATAAAATCAAACATAGATTAAATCTTGACACTTCCTTGACACTATCATCACATCATGTACCTTTCCCTTGACCTGTGAAAAACATTTCAAAAACATTGGATGAGCATAAAAAGCTCAGCAAGGGATATAAAAGTACCAAATGAAAACATTAGTCCATGTATGAAATCATAATTTACTCGTAAAACATAATAATTTTAACATTCCACATCAAATCATGATTAAATCATAGAAATCATAAGACATAAAGGTAACTTGAGACATTCATAATATTCTTACGTAGGGAGTAACCCTCATGGTTACGTTTGGAATACCCATCACAGTATATTCCCTAAATCTCTTCGGATAAACCTTAATGTTTAACCCCTTAGCATTACCCAATGCGTTGTAGAGCTATATCGAGCTCACCCACACTTATTTTATCAATGAACCAGCCATCTTCATAAACAATGCCCAAGAACCATAAAATAATCGTATCACATAAAACATGCATAAAGGAAGCATAAAACTTCCACATTTCAATCACCAGATATCAATAACACATTGATATAATAATAACATTATAAAAAACAAAATTCAATACCAAAATAAAAGAAAAGTAAAACATGGTTTTTATTTTTTATAAAAAAAAGTTATGGCTTTTAGAGGAAGCCGAAATTCATATAATGGTCACGGCAGCGGAGAAGTCATTGTCTCCGCATATGTACGAAAAAAACATTCCCATTTGACGTTTAGTAAACGCTTTGTATAAAAAAGATTCATCTTGAATAAACGTAAAATTCAAAGGGGTTTATACACTGTATAAAAGAGTGTTGTCTATAAAAAAAATATGCATCAATGAAAAGAGATTGAGATGAAGTCTCTTACCTCGGGTCCGACTGGACTCGATCGTTTTTTAAAGTCATGAAAAATAAACATGAGCTAATTTATACTTTCTTAAGAACCTTTTTCAATTTCATTATTCCTTTTATATCACTTATTACCATGTTATGAAGACTATGTAATTATTTATGTTAACAATGGTCGTTTTGTCGATCATTGGTACTTGAGTCAAAAATAAACTCTTTATTATTACAAGTTGTTCATGTGGTAAAATATCCATTATATCCAGAATTATATTAATTATTTAGATATAATATATGTTATATATATCCAGTATATACATGAATTTACAATATTACATACCATTTAGAGGTAATAAATGAAATGCACCGTTAATGGAGATGGTAAGCCGTATGTACGCATGAATGCTACTTTCATTTATATTTCATATTTTATGGAATGGAATCATATTGATACTAAGTTATATTATAATTCCAGTATAATATCATATATTGTTTCATTAATTCCATCCATTATATTTCCCACATATGGAATTAATGAATCAAATCACTTTGAGGGGGCTGTAGTCCGCAGTTCTTAAAATGAAAATATCACGTTTACCAATAATGGAAGCCATAAAGGTATGTGATAAATGAAAAATACAGAAGATTAAAGAAAAAATAAAAATATTATATATCATATATTATTATAGTGACATATTAATGGCCACCTTTGCAAGTGTTATAATAATATTGAACAATCATCATTTCGTGAGGCAGAAATTCGCCATCCACGGAAACAGTGTGTTCTTTAAACCTTAGATGTAGGTGTGTGTAAGTGTAGCTCGAATAATTATTATAAAAACATCCTATTATATTGAAAATACTGGTGTTATTACAAAATAGATGAATAAATAGATTTTAGGCAGTTGGAGATGAAAAATAAAACAAAATAACATTAGAGAAGTCTTTAACTTTAAATTGGGTAACTCTTCTTGGTTAGAACCAGAATGGTTTCTTAAAGAGCTTTCTTCCTAAGGTAAGGCTTCTAGGAAGAAGAGAGGGATGTGGAGAGATAAAATAAGCATATCTTTGCCGATCCAATGGCTTGAGATGTGTGGGTAAGGAGGTAGAGTTGGGGGCCTTTTATAAGAGGAGAGGAGGGAACTCATGGAAAGGTACAAAATGTTACTTTATATTGAAATGAGTTTCGGATTTTAAAGGTCCCACATTGATAAATTTAGAGTATAAGGTAATATGGGTTCTAAATATACTCATCCAACAGGAATTTGACATGTGTACGTCTTAGATTATACATTATCTTTTCATTTTATTTAAATCGTTCATTAATGAGGTCATCGCTGCATCATCGTGATGTCATAAATAATTTAATTTATTAAATTTCTATAAATTATTAAAAAAATACTATGATATAGGAAATCTTTTTATCTTTACAATTACTATTTATAGTCCAAGAGATATTTTATTTATACAAAATTAAAAAAGTTTTACTCATGTCATACATTCTTTAGTGATATTTAACTTTCTTTAAAAACAAAAAGATAAAAAGTCATTCTCACACAAAAGTGATTCCATAGGGTCCCCAAGATTGGAAAAAGGCATGCCATGGTCGTCCATGGCACACAAAATCGAATTAGGACACATTTTGGGGTCATTAATTATTATTATGATATTATTTTATTATCCTTAACTACCCGATTACAAATTAATCAAGATAATTAAAGATAATTACCGTCGTTACTATTCGTAATGTCCAAAAACAAAAGTTTCTTGATTACATAATTTGGACCTTCTGATTCCAAATATGTAATCCATTTCACCAAATTCCAAACACAAAAATTTAAATAATAAATTTAAAAAGAATTCATGTTGTCATAAAAATAGCGGGTTTTTTTAGAAACAATATCTATGAAAGGTTTGGCACTTGTTTATACCCAATTCCAAAGTGAAATTAATCCTAATGACCACCATTGGATAAATGGTAAAAATATATTCTAATTACAATTTAAAACCAATTAAAAAGATAATATATCCATATAATTAAATTAGATGAAAAAGCAGTTTTGATGTAAAATGCAGTATTTTTCACTATTCATTAAAAAAATGAACATGGTACGAATAATTCCAAAAATTTACGCAAGGTAAATTTCAATGTCCCAATCATAATTAATAAGTTCATTTTGACAAATAGAGATTATAAAAGTGTAAAAATATGTATTTAAAAATGGCTCTCCATCAAAAGGTAGTAAAACAATCTTTTAAAAATATTATTGTATTCCATGCTTAAGATTAGATTTATTCTCATTTTAAGCATCTAAAACAATATCTGATTAATAAAAAGACAAATATAAGAATTTATTTTTATTTATTACTTACTTTTTATGTTATATCCTTCCCCCCTTTAGAAAATTTTGTCCCCGCAATTTATTTACTTATCGAATAAGTGGGGGTATTTATCCCTCATTGAAATTTTAGATTCCAATGTTTCCTCTTCAATCATGTGGTTTTTCCAAACATCCGTTACTTGATGAATCAAATTGTTTCGCAACACTTTCTCCCTGTGGTCATGAATCAAGACCGGTTGTTCTGCATAAGATAGATTCTCTTCTAGCTAAACTACCTCTAGACTCAAAACATGAGATGGATCTGTCATATACTTCTGTAACATTGAAACATGAAAAACATTGTGTACTTGAGATAAAATCGGAGGTAAATATACTAGATATGAAACTGATCCAACTCTCCCCATAATTTCATATTGTCCAATGAACCTTGGACTCATCTTTACTTTCTTAACAAATCGCATCACACTTTTCCATGGTGATACATTGAGAAATACATGATCGCCTACCTCAAAAGAGAGATCCTTCCTCCTATTGTCTGCATAACTCTTCTGCCTGCTCTGAGATGTTCTCATGTGTCTCTGTATTAGCTGAACATTTTCTACCAACTCTCCTTCTAATTCTGGTCCCATCAACTTCCTTTCACCCACTTTATCCCAGAAAGCTAGAGTTCGACACCGCTTCCCATACAATGCCTCAAATGTTTCCATTTCTATACTGGAATGAAAAATGTTATTATAAGAAAACTCAACCAAAGAAAGATGGTGGTCCCAACTTCCCTAATAATCCATCGATCAAGCACGAAGCATATACACCAATTTCTGAATTGTTCGATCTGACTGCCTATTTGATTGAGGATGAAAACTTGTACTAAAATTTAATTCAGTACCCAATGTCTTCTGAAGGCCTTTCCAAAAGTATGAAGTGAACATGGGATCACTTTCAGATACAATGGAGAGAGGAAATCCATGTAACTGTACAATCTCTTTAATATAAAAATGGGAAAGCTGATCTAGGGAAAAATTATCTCTTATGGCAAGAAAATGAGCAGATTTAGTCAAGCGATCAACAATAACCCAGATTGCATTATTACCTCGAGGTGTCTTCGGCAATCCCACAATGATGTCCATGAATATATTTTCCCATTTCCACTAAGGTACTGGTAAAGGATGAAGCATCCATTTCAGTAAATACTGCTCTGCTTTAACCTATTGACAAGTCAAACACTTCACAATAAAATTAGCAATGTCTCTTTTCATTCCGTCCCACCAATAATACTCTCGAAGATCTCTATACATCTTAGTACTACCTAGATGAACTGAAAACAGAGAACTATGAGCTTCACATAACAACTCTCTCTTCAACTGTGATTCACCCGAAACACACAATCTATTCCCAAATCTCAAAACATAGTCATTATCAATGTTTAATTCGGGAAACTTATCCTTCTGAACCAGCTCTACCTTTTTCTGCAACTCGTTGTCTTGCTTATATTCTTGCTTAATTCTGTCTGATAGAGAAGATTTCACTGATACCTAAAACAAAACAGAAGGACATCCTTCACCAACAACTTCTATGCCAAATTTCATCAAATCTGTAACCAAAGGATCACGTTCCAAACACAACATTGTTAATGAAGCATTACTTTTTTGACTCAAAGCATCATCCACTTTATTTTCATTTCACTGATGATAATGAATTGTACAATCATAATCGTTCATTAATTCTAGTCATCCCCTTTGCCTCATGTTCAATTATTTCTGAGTGAACATATACATTAAACTTTTGAGATAGTTATATAATTCACACTTTAATCTATACAAATGATGCCACAAAATTATTAAAGTGAAAAAACAGCAGCTAATTCCAAATCATGTGTACGGTAATTTACCTTATGTGTTTTCAACTGACGTGAAGCATAAGCAATTACCTGTTCATTCTGCATTAGGACGCATCCAAGTCCTTTCAATGAAGCATCATTGTAGAAAACAAACTCCCCATTCATGGAAGGTAGTTCCAAAACTGGAGCATTCACCAATCTTCTTTTCAATTCCAGAAAAAAATCATCACATTCTTTTGTCCAGATAAACTTAACACCCTTCTGATTTAGATTAGTCATTGGACTAGATAACCGTGAAAAATTTATAACAAACCTCTGGTAATAGCCTTCCAAACCAAGGAAGCTATGAATCTCAGTTACATTTGTGGGTCTTGGCCATTTTCAAAGAACCATTGTTTTTGCAGGATCAACAGTTTTTCCATATTTAGAAACAATGTGACCATGGAAAGAAATTTGTTGAAACCAAAACTAACACTAGCTAAATTTCCAATAAAATTTCTTTTCTTTAATGGTTTTCAAAATAACCCTTAAATGCCTTTCATGCTCCAATTTACGTTTAGAAACCACCAAAATATCATCAATGAAAACAACCACAAACATATCCAAGAACTCATGGAAAATTATATTCATAAGCTCCATAAATATAGTATGTGGATTGGTTTTCCCAAAATGAATTACTAAAAATTCATACTGGCCATATCTTGTAAGAAACGCAGTCTTCAGAATATCTAATTCCTTTACCGTCAACTGATGGTACCCCGATCTCAGGTCAATCTTTGAAAAAAACATAGCTCTCTAGAGCTAATTAAACAAATCATTGATATGAGGAAAAGGATATTTGTTCATAATAGTGATGTTATTCAAGGCTCTATAATCAATGCAAAGTCTCATTGAACCATCTTTATTTTTAACAAATAAAACAGGAGCACCCCAGGGTGATGTTCTAGGTCGAATGAAACCTTTCTCTAATAAATGATGAAATTGCTCCTTCAACTCTAAAAGTTATGTTTGAGGCATTCGATAAGGGTGTTTTGAAATTGGATTAGCATCAAGAACTAAGTCAATGTTAAATTCAATTTCCCAATCTGGTATTATTCTGGGCAACTCATCAGGAAAAACATCAAGATACTCATTTACCACTGGCACATCATTAATCTAAACAGTTCCCTTGTTTTCAACGATATGTGAATTATAACATTCATTTCCATATTTTACAAGTTTCACAGCCTCTTAATATGTTATCAACAGTAAGGGTTCATTTATGTACAAAAACTGAAAGTCTTTCTAAAAATAAACTTCTTTACCTCTATATTCAATCTTAGCATGGTAAATAGAAAGCCAATCCATACCCAGGATAACATCAAACTCTACTAGAGGAAAAACAATAATGTTTGCAAGTAGGTTCTTTCCACAGATATGGATCGGAAGATTCTTATAAATTATTTCGGCCTCAACATTTCCCCCAGGTGTTTTTACCACATGTTCATGAGTCATTTCTCGAGATGGTATTCCCATTCTACTAGAAAAGTTTTCAGAGATGAAAGAATGTGTAGACACCGAATCAAACAACACACTGGCATAATATGAAAAAACAAACAAATTACATGATACAATTTCATTTGATGGCCCAACATTTGCTGATGTAGTTGAAAATGATTTCACCACCCCTTTCTGCTTGTAGTGTAACTGCTTCCCATCACTCGAGCTCTTTGCCGGACACTCGTTTTCATAGTGACCCATCTCATTGCACTTAAAACATTTTACTAATTGTAAATAAAATTTGGTCTTACCATCACCCTGATCATTTTCAGTGAAATCACGAGCCTTATGTACCATCTTACCACATCGATAGCACTTTCTAGAATTCAGAAGACATTCGCCAGCATGATTTTTACCACATTTATCACAAACTGGAAACTTAGTTTTCTTACTGTCAGACCTTTTTGAAGAATTCCTTCCTTTCACATGCCACCTATGTATCTTCTTATTCTGGTGTTTATAAAACACTTTATCATTGAAAAATTCCATTTCCACCATCTATGCACATCGAACAGGCTTTTCAAAACTCTGGAACTCTCAAGAAGCTAAAGCCCTTCGATATTTTTTCTTTTATCCTGAGTAAAAACGATTGATTTTACTATCAAGGTATTGGATATAATTTGGAGCATACCATGTCAATCGAGTGAACCTTTCTTCAAAGGAAGCCACTAAGTCGTCCTCTTACCTCAATTCGAAGAATTTTTTTTCCATCCTATGTCGAACAGCCTTATGAAAATACTTCTCAAGAAACAGACCTTTGAATTCATCCTAGTCGAGAGCATCAATCTCATCAGCATCCCTGATATTTTTAACCATCGCCCACCACTGATCTGATTCACCCTCCAAATGGAAAATATAATGACTAACCATTTGATGGTTTGAACAACCCATGTAGAAAAAATTATAAAAAATTACTTGGGTGATACATTTTTAGTGATCTTTAACATTCATTAAAAATAAAACGATAAAAAGTCATTATCACACAAAAGTTATTCCTTGGGGTCCCCAAGTTTGTAACAAGGAATACCATGGTTAGACAAGACACAACCAGTAGCATTAGGACACATGTTGGGGTCATTTTTTATTATTATGATATTATTTTATTATCCTTAACTACCCGATTACAAATTAATCAAGATAAATAAAGATAATTACTGTCGTTACTATTAATAATGTCCAAAAACAAGAGTCTTTTTTAAATAATTTGGACATTATGATTCCAAATATGTAATAACATTTACCAAATTCATAACATAGAAATTTAAATAATTAATTCAAAAATAATTTCCATTGTCAAAACAAATAGAGGGGTTTTTTAGATACAATATCTATGAATAGTTTTGCACTTGTTTATGCCCAATTCCAAAGTGAAATTAATACTAATGACCACCATTGGATGAAATGGTAAAAAAATTTTCTAATTAAACTTTAATACCAATTAAAAAGATAATCTAACCATATAAATAAATTAGATGATAAAGCAGTTTTATGTAAAATGAAGAATTTTTTACTATTCATTAAAAAATTATCATGGTTATGAAAATACCAAAAAATTCCCAAGGTAAATTTCAATGTACCAATCATAAAGAATAAGTTTATTTTGACAAATATATATTATAAAATTTTCAAAATATATATTTAAAAATGGATCCCTATCAAAAGGCGGCAAAAAAATCTTTAAAAAATATTAGTGTATTCCAGGCTTTAGATTGGATTTATTCTCATTTTAAGCCTCTAAAACACAATCTAATTCAAAAATAGACATAGATAATAATTTCCTATTATTAATTATATACTTGGTATGTTAAAAAATATACCTAACAAAACTATGTGGTGATATATAATTTGATGCATACTTGTCACATAGGTTCATTATAGTATGAATAAACATGTGTTACAATGATATGAACTTGAGGTTCTAGTCGACTATCCCACAATACAATTGGAACACAGTTTTTAGACAGTACAACATTACTGTTGACTTAAATAAAGGGGAAAACCACTATTTTAGCCTCCATGACATAAAGTATTTTACCCATTATTCTAACTCAATTATCCTATTGTCTTTTTCAAATGATATGTCCTACATCTCCCTTTCTTCATGGGAGTTCGTCTTCATTTATTGTCAGATAAATATGTCATTATATGTATTCGTGTCCTTAAGGTAACACGTCAACATCATTATCCTCCATTGTGATATTTTTCTTCTTACTCTAATATTGACTCCATATGTAAAGGATTTTGTCAAAAATATACTAGAGAATGGTGTTATCGTATACCAGTGTTGGGGATTTTTACTCTATTAATGAATTTTGTGACTAGATAGAATTTATTTAGTTGATCACATGTTATTCTTTTATGGTGTAACTTCATAGTAAAAATTTCATCAGGTTTTGAAAAACAAATATTTTATTAAATAATTTTTTTACATCATTGGGGTGGGATATTTTCAATAAAAACGTTGAAGGGGGAACCCTATAGAACATCAATATGTGATTTTTCATATTTCCATTATGTGATAGGTGTCCAATGATATTTTTCACAATATTCCATTTTAATTTTATTTAATGTTAATTTAATTAATGTTATAACCAGTGAATTGGACTTTTACATGATATGTCTGTTGTTTTGGAGGATCATGGAATCTGATCTATCTTTCCTCAAACATGATCAAATATTAATGGAGTTTCTATAATCTATTTATAAATATTATTCTTCATATAGGTATGTGGTATATAGAAACAAAAATGAAATATTTATTCATTATTATTATATGATGTTTATTTTGGGTCATAACACTTAGGAAAATGAACATAATTTTTCATTATTCTAGTTTAATAATTAATAAGTACATCTATATAAATTAAATGAATGAATTATAGAGGTCACTGAACACTCCTCTGTATTGACATCATGCCTCTACCTGAGGCCACTACGATAGATGATCACATGTTGGACACCTCTCTTTTCCTATTCTTTTGGAGAATCCTAATATGGATGACCGTTCATATATATATATATATATATATATAATCCGATCATGTATTATACAATTTTAAATTTAACATACAGAACCCTGAGAAGGTTTCCCATATTAGATCTAACCATGGAGAGCCAATTAGAACAAATTTTTCAGACCAACCAAGAGCTAAGATGATATGGGTTTCAGTATAGAGAGTAGTGTGGTCTCTATAAAAAATTATGAGAATAGTAAGACTAATGTGGTATGGGTAAAGTGGTGTGTTTTTATATTCATCCACTATCACTATTTTATTTACCAATTTACATTGTTACAATTCATTTATCTATGTATTCATGAGTTAATTACCCATATTATTGAAGGATATCTTGACAAGAAGTTATTTATGAAATGGATTCCTCGAGGTACATCCAGTTATATAGATTTATATAATTGTTAATTAATTGTATTATGTTGATATGACATACTTCGTCAGATATAGACTATAGACCGTTATTGATTACATTACAATGAATTTTCATACATACTTATTAAGATCAGGCTTTTGAGGCTTACAAAATTGGATGATAGAAATTTCTCTCATCAAAATTTTTTAGAGATGGTTGAATATGGAACTCTGAACCCCTCCCGGTATATACATAACTTATATTGTTATTTCTTTAATGACACTTACAATACCACTTATGGTTGGGTAGAAGAAACATTACACTACCTTATTGTCTGAAATTTGAGTGGGATGTAGAGAAAATAATTGAATAGAATCAAATAGTGTACATTAATCTAGAGATAACTCATAAATGGTAACTTGTGGGTCATCCCAATAGGGATTAACTTACTCTCCATTTCATGAAATATCTATATAACAAGTCTTGGTAGTGAGGTAGTGAATATGATATATATAGAGTTAGTATCATAGAATCATGTTCATAATGAATTTAGTGGAAGTATATATATAGCATAGAGTTCATAATTATAGTGATTAGAGGTTAGTATGTTCAATCCTAGGGAAATGATTTGTATAATTTTAATGTAATTTATATTTTTGACATACATTTCTAGAAATGGATGAAAAAGTAATCATTGATTGAGAATTATAGACCCTAAGATCGAGAAGATTATACAAGAATCATGTGGTACGTCATATATCTTGATTTCCAAGGCACTAGAAGATTATATAGACTTATTAATTGACTCATGGAATAAAAATTTTAGAATTTAACACATTATATTGGTTCCATCTATTTTACTAAATTTTTGTTTCATTTAGAATGATCGTATTGCAAGAGTTTGACCTTATAACATCATGTAGTGTTATGACATTTGTCTTTTAGGTTATAATAATCACATAGTATTTATTATTATTGATATTATCCTAATGATTATCTAACCTAACCAAACTCTACATTCTATTTTCATTGGGAATGACTATGATTGTAGTGCCCTACTGATCGTTTTTTCTTGCACCATACATGGGCCTCCATTTCACTTGGGTACCTATGAAAATGACCACATTGCTCCATGAATGAGATTTGATGAAGCCATTGAATGGTAGAGTAATATAGAATGTATATATATATATATAGTGAAAAGGTATGTAGTATGTCTTTTTGTGTTTATTTGATTATTTTACATTTATTTTTGATACATTTATTTCCTTTTATATATGTGGTCATCCCAGTATATTATCAATGCTCTATGAGTGGCATGTCTATTTAGAACATTAAATCGTTCAACTTATTATTTTAATTTTTTTATATTTTCTACTTCTTTTACCAGTTTATTTACTACTATTAAGATATTTTTGTCATTTAGACCGTTTCATACACTTATATTTGGGAATATTCTCTCCATGGATACATTGATGTCCATTGTTTCACGTAAGTAGCCCTTGGTATATTTATAAGATCAATTAAGAACTTCTGGAAAACTGTAATGGGATTCAATTTTAGTGGTTCTTAATATAGGATGTTATAATTTGGTATCATATGCAACTATTTATCTATCATTTTTTATTTTTGGGTTATGGAAGAAATGATTATAAAAAATGATAACTGTCTAGTGATGGATACTAAACTGCTACATAGGGAGCAATGGTTTTGTTTTAAATTTCTTGTTACAAGGATATTTGGATTATAATTCATAATATATGATGTTACAGTTGTATATAATTTTCACATTTAGAGGCATTCATGTTGTGTTGATTTTCTAATTTATTTATATCTATGGATATTTCCCTTCTTGAAGGGTGATTTTGATGGCTTTTAACTCATGGATTGTCGAGGAAAGAGGTGATCATGGATAGTGATTGTATTGTAGGGTTCATGTGTTATATGCCTACTTGGTTATGAAATTTTTGATGATGAAAGTCCAAGTATTTATTTTTTCAACAACACAAAAACGGTATTTCATAAATAGGTTCTTTGTCATGTTATACTAAATTTTATCATCATGTAAATATATTTTTATCTGATGTAAGACCATGTGGTTTTATGGTGAGATACCTGACTATGAGTTTGATGAATCATTCCAACTATACTTGGTGTGATGTAACTACTAGTTGGTTGTAGTTTCATTGGATTATTTATTTAATGTTTTATTAACTAAATATACATTGTTTTCCCATATATCGTAGAATGAAAATCTATGCAGTAAAAAACATGTTTTATTTATGACTCATATGATTATGATAAAATAGTGTGAATATTTTCACCATCATTTTTAAATTTGGGCATTGTATACATTCATTTGAATTTTTCTAGGTTGTTTTTATGTCTGATGAAGATATATGAAAAAAAATTATAGTGAATGTAAACCTTGATGAGGAATAAATTTATCTTGGTTCCCATTAGATTTCAATTTATTATAATTTCAAAATTCATATCCTGATATCTAGGGATCAATAATTTCAAGGATAATCATATATAATTAGTTCTAAGTGGGATGAATCTTGGAATGTGATATTGATAGATTTCCATCCTTATTATTGATAATTATAAATGAGTTCCCAATTGAATCTTATTTGGTATTTTCCACAATATAATTATATTTAAAACATATATAATTGCAACACATTTTAATTTTTTGGACTTAATAGGTCAACATATTTATTAACACTATGTTATAGGGTTGATATGAACATTAGATTCTTTTAATTGGAAAAGGAAAAAGGTGATTCCCCAATATATGTGGAATTTTAGAGTTTTTAACTTGGGGAAAGGTGATAGGACCTACAAACCCTATTGTGATCCCGTATCATTATGGCTTCATGGGAGACCTAGAAGTCATATTTTGTTATATATATTCTCATGGTTAAATTTTTGATTTGATCAAGGAAAACTATCATAAGGTGCCTCGGTTTTATTGATATAATTTAGGTAGCAATATAGGTTGTATAATCATATTGAGACTAATTCATGGGAAAATTTTACTTTTTGAAATAATTGTAATACGGTTAATTTTATTTATATGAAGGTAAATATGGTGACTTTTTTGATGATTTTTCAACTTGTAGGATTGTTCGATTTCTTAGAATATTTGTGGGTTGCTTATAATTAGCAGCATGTGAAATCATGAGTAGATTCACATCTTTGGAATTAATCAATGATATGGATTGTTAAGGAATCTATCATCGAATGAATGAGGTAAAACTATTGAAGAGGAGTTATAAGGGTGTGTCAATATTATTGGGTTTGACTTGTTCTACAGAACAGTTTTCTTATCCTTGTGATGGATGACACGGAAGAGCTTGATTAATTTCAAAAATTCAATAATATGAGATAGAACACCTGTTATTATGTGGAAGATTTGAATGTTATACATCAGTTGAATTTATCAATCATTGAATTGTAAATCATTGAGTAGATACTATTGGACAGGGTTCCATGTTTAAAAAGAATTGTTGGAATGGTTGTTTGGGAGTTGATATGAAATGTGGAATGAACCTCTATGGTAGATGGGACATAAATTATAAAATAGGTTGTTGGGAATTGCTAGGCCCATGGTTAATCCTAGACACTCACTATGAGGAAATATGCAAAATGTGAATATTTAATGAAAATTATGGCATACTATATTAAGAAGAATGGTTAGAAAAGAGTGATAAAAATCTATCATTAGAATCATATCATTTTATTTGTTTATACATGATGATTGGTTTCATGATAATGTCCAATTAATTTTGAGAGATATTCATATATATGCTTATATTTATTAAAACAATTATTTATATTTGATGAACATATTGGTGATTCACTTTAGGATAGGTATTATGTAATCCATGTGGTTTGGAGGTCCCTATTGGGTGTTTGAGGGTTCTGACCCTAATTTTTAGTTCAAATTTTATGTTATCATGTAATATATTCTTGAAAATATTTTGTTTGAGATGTTGTGAGTTAATTATTATGATTAAGAAATATTATTTCACTACAAGTGTTTTTATTCATAATGGGAAGTGGATTTATCTATTTTGAAATTGTAATTTATTTTATGTCCCTATTACATTCAATCTTTAATGGTGGGTTGTAAATTGTAGGCTTCTATATCTAATTCCTTCATGAGAAGGTTCATGGGACTATTATACCATTAGTTGGATTTTATTTTTGGATCTTTTATTTCATTGGATTAAAAGAACTATTAAATCATAGATTTATTTGTAAATTTTGATGTATATGGGGTGGATTATTTAATAGATGTCACGAGACGTTGTTTAAGGGTTGCAGTGAGTGTGCTTGGAATGATATAGTGTGGCTTAGTATAAATTCATATATAATGTATTTTGGTGAAAATAATGAGGGAGATTATAATTTCTTAGAATAGTCATCAAGAGGTGGTCAAATATTTATTCTATCATACTTGATGATGTGGTATGTCATGAACCACATTGGGCATGCAGTTTTGAAGAAAAATTGCATTCTAATGGTCTATAAGAAAATTTCATGGTAGTTCTAGTGTGACCAACTTGATCATGGTCATTTTGTGTTTTGTAAAATAAAAATGAGGATAATGAGATTTATCTTTTTTAATAATCAAAATATTTGCCTTTAGAAAAATTTCATTATAATTTTCTGGATTTTAGGTGCATGTTATGATAGGAATTTCTAATGTTGTATTCACATTGGTTGAAATTATTCTCATGGGAGTAATAATAAATGGATCAGAGTTCAAAAGTTCCTATTTATAAAATATAATTGAATATGATCATTTTTCATTTACACATGCTTTATGGTGTACACTACTGATGATTCAATAGAAACAGAAGGTGTTGGATAGAGTCCCATCATCACTAGTTTCATACGCTAAATGGGTTATTTCTCATGTGTTCTGTTATTAGAAATGAAAAATATCAGTTTGAGTAGTACATCATGACCCGGGTAGGTTGGGTGAGGTTTTTTCATTACACCAATACTTATCTTATATGATAATTTATATTTTATAGTGGTCATAACATATAATGTTTTTCATTTTTTAAAATATTAGATGTAATTTTAATGTTTAATTGTTGATCTTGTAATATTAGATCTAAGAATCAAAATAGATATTAATGGATGGAAAAACATTAAATAATATTTATATTATATTAATGAGGTTTATAAGATAGAGTGAAGGTTTTGAGAGGGGATTAATATTATATGACCCAAATTAATGTTTTTGTAAATGTGTACCATAACGTACCTGGTTTAAACAAACCTAGTTAATTATGTGTATCCTAACATTATGGCCCACATTGTATTAGATTGTAGAATTAGAAACTATATATAAGTACATGGGAAATATGGTAGATTTATATAATTTTTTTCATACAAAATTTACAAATGGAACATAGTGTGACTACCACTATGTTATAACTGTGTGAGGTAGATGTGCATATAGAAAATAACACCTCAATATTTACATAAAGATTTATAGATCTTTCAGCCAACCCATGAACCTAATTTAATGAGGAAAATTTTAAAAATATTTCCATACAACTCTTAAATGGTATTACCACTCATTTAGCCTCATTTATGAAAGGATCTTCCTAGTGCATGATTGACACCATCACCCTTCCATTATATGACTTCTTCATTGTATTTGGTAGGAATTGAATGTAGTTTGATACCTTGGAAGCCTTAATGTAATTATTTTACTAAATTTTACTCAAATTAGTTTTTTTATTCCTCTATTATTGAATCGACCTGTTTTGTATTTTATCATAATTTCAACATATCATGGTAGAATCAGATTATGATGTTGGGGGTTTAATTGGATTTATGATGATGATGAACCTAGAGGATGTATTTAGTTTTATCTTTGTAGATTTGATGAAATATACCTTAGTTATGAATATTTCATTGGGTTTTTACCTAAATAAATATAATTCAACAATGGTTTGATTCATTTGGTTAGGTCTTTTCCTATGAAGTGATTTGTGCATCAATATTGATCTATTACATTTTGCTGCTCAGATTCTTCATGAGGGACCAACGCGTTATGAGATATCATATGTTATTATATTGGGGATATATTTTTTATTATATATTGTAATGATATAGATGATATTTCTACATAATAAATAATATTTCCAATATAATGTTGGATATTTTATAATAATTCATCTTATCTTAGACATTGGTTATCTCAGGTATAGTAAAAATCAAATCCTTATAAATTGAATGCATAATAATTTTTTGTGGATCACAGTACATTACCTATGATATTTATAGTTTTTATGGAATAATATTAATTCATGGGACTACTATTTTGGATAAATCTCATTGTTTATATTTATTCTAATGTACTATTTAATTTTTTAACAAAATTAATTAAATAAATTCATTCCAAGGGTCACTAACAACCCATGTGTGCAAACATCATGCATCATCCTAAGACTTTTGTGATAGAGGATACAATATAGGATGCATCAAGTATATTATTAGATTTTAATACTCCTAGAGTAATTAAAATACTTACATATTGATATAATGTATTCCATTGTTGGATGTGTCAATTTACATGTGAACAATGAGGATACCAAGTAGAATGACTCTCCTAAGAAATTTCATAGATATCCTAGTGGGTTATATAATGCATGGATGAACATGGGCTAGTACAAATTGTTTTTTTGTATATATTGTAGTTTTTACACCTATTAGCCCATAATAAAATTATAATACCATTGGTTTGTGGTGGTAGTTATGGGTTAAGGCATTTTTCACCCTAAATCTATAAATTATTTATTTACATTGTTACTATTGATGTAGAAATTATTGTTAGTTGTTCTTCATACTATTTATATAGGTGATCCTGATAATTTATTATTTATGGTAAAAAATATCAATTGATCATCACGGTATCCATTTTTTAATCCTTTTTATTGATATTTTTGGAAGACAGTGATGTAATTCCTAGGATCTGGACATTGGTCCTTAATAGTTTATAATATGAAAATTCCAGATGTATTTCCTTGGATCCAAAATTTGATCTTTACATGTATACTTCTAGTGCATGTTGAACCTCATCCAAATCATTATGTCTCTAATTTCAATAATGGTTTGATTCAATTGGGTTGGATATTTTACTGAATTGATATTTATCTTATAAATTAAAATAGAAATAATTCATTATATGTATCCTATGGGCCATCCAGTTAGGGATTATTCAAACCACAATGACATTTTTACCTATGGGATAGGTCTTTTTGGTCTGACCTATGAATGTATTTAGATGTCTTGGTTGGAATGAAATCATGTATAGAGACCATTTATATAACATCCAAATGATTCTTTGAATCCATCATTATTTGTATTGGTGGAGAGTACAGGGGATCCCAAGGAAATAAATATAATCCCTCTTGAGTGACTTATGTTTATAGATATATTTGTGATGATACTAGAAGTTGATATTGTTAATTTGAAATTATATACATAATGATTTATAGTATTTAAAAATGACTTAGTGCTAGGACATATAACTTAATACTCATGTCACCTGATTTCATGGTGATCTAAGTCAAATACCAAGAGATTAACTATTAATTCAGTTTAATCATGACAATTGTTTCATTTATTACATTCATATTCTGTATTTTCTTAGATGCACATATTGATTTATCATTCCATTAAAAAAGCATTTGATGTAAAAAAAATCTAATTGTAGGTTATTATAATTAGTAATTTATTTATTATTATTATTATTATCCAGATAACGACCCCACATACACATACACACCATTGTACTAACTATTTAAGGGAATACCATGGAGATTACGTGTTTTCATTTAAACACACACCCTTCACTATCTTTCATTTCACACGGTTACCATAACGAAGCCTCTATTGGATTCAAGGACATGACATCTAGAGGACCATGACTTTTTATGGATGATTTCTCATATATGTATATAGAGATCTGATATGTGGTATATCATTGAATATGCAGAAGTGACTGGTAAGTTTTATTTCCATTAATTTTATTCACTCATGTATATTTGATATCATTAACATGTTATAAAAGTTGTATTAATGAAATGGTAGTTCGATCATATACTTCATTCAATTTATTATTGTAACAACCTCATCCCTAGTAGCCCATATTAGTGGTTATTTCATAATAGTGGGATAGATACATGAAATATAATCACTAAAGATAGAACATTTTAGAATTAATGAAGAACTATATTCATAAAATAATTCATTTTACAGTACAAATTAAAAATAAAATATAATTCATAACAAAATATAACAAACAACAGTCTTGAAATGTCATTAAATGATTTTTTTAGCGTATCTCATGGAAGAAAAAAATTAATGGGTCAGTTGAAACACTCAGTAAGGGTAATGTATAATAGATGGAAACATGAACCAGCATATATAATCAAAATAGAATGGCAAATGATTGAAAAAGAAAAACATCTAAAAATTGTGAATTAAAATTATTGCATAAATTTTTCATAGTTTATATCATTTTGATAATAATAACTGAATTATAAATGTAAGCAATTCATAATTTGTTAAAAATAATATAACTTGTACAATAACTATTATAATTTCAATGCCATTAACAATATATTTTATGTCTTTTTGTAGAGGCTAATCTAAATCATCGTGAAAAAAATTCAATGGGTTTTCCACTGAAGGATTTCATCCAAGAGACTACTGATGCATCAAGGGGCATGCATTATGTGGTCCCCAAGACATAGGTATTTCAATAAACAATCCATAATCCATGTAATACCATTCCAAATAATTCCTCACATATGTATTTAATTAATAAATAATGTGCCTTGTCATTAAATATCAATATTAAGTAAAAGATATAGATTTAACAACAATTTTCCCCTTAATCAAATTACTATATGGTATAAAAGTTATGAAAATATGATATATATATTATTAAATAATCATATACATGAAATATTTGTCTACAAAAGAATAATATGCAAATATATTGATAAATTATGACCAAATGTAGTGAAATTTTTTAAAATAGTGACTGAAAACAATAGAAATGATCAACACTAGTTCATTTTAAGGAATGATATTAGATTAATTAAAGAGAAAGACATAATAACTATATTTACAATTCCAAAAAAATAACTATGAATGTTTTTATGATAAAATATGTTACATTATAAAATCAATTTTTACTTATAATATTTTTTCTAGTGTACTAATAAATGGGTATGAAATTTAAAATCAGCCTTTAATCATGTTTTCTTATTGGGAGGAATTAAAAATGAATCCTTTTAAAAAAATGAGTTTACCTTAAACAATATGTATTGGTATGATAACTAAATTCTAACCATAAAAATTATAAATTTGTGACTAGTTAAAAGAAACATGATTTCCCAGAAAGAAATGTAAATTGATGATGTTTTTTCTTCCAGAATCCTTTTCCTATAGTTGATGGTATATTTTACAATAAATATAATCACTTTATAAAATAACCATAAATTATTATATTTTATTTCATAATCACTTAATTTTATAGTTCCTTCATATATCCCTATTTCATTTATTATATCTGGTGATGCATACTCAAGGTAAATTTTATTCCTGTTGAAATTTTATAGAACATAAGATAAAGTAGCCTTTCCTTCATCCATTAAATTTTTATTAAACCAGCATTGTTATAAATTTTTATGCAATTTTATAACACACACAATAATCTAAATCAATAATATAGTTAATCTATTCTATATATAATTAAGCATAAGACTCTTCCAAAATATGGTTTTCAAAATTCAATAGACAAATTTATTGATATAAGGTAACTAAATTTAAAAAACCAACTTATAAAAAGTTTTCCTAAAATAAAATAGCATATATTTCCACATAAACAATATATGAATACGTTAATCTCTGTTAATCGATTATGAAACCTGAATTATTCCAAGTGTAAAATCATAGGGTATTAAATATATTTAAATATATAATAATTCCACTAGAGCATAAACCATCAGATCACTAAACGCCTTTATGGTTAAAAATACAATCCCATAAGAATATTTAAATTATTTCTTATCATCAAGAACATATTCAGGGTTTTCTTTTCTATGTCATTTTTCATTCAAGAACATCACCATAGAACATAACCACATTACATTCTCACTGGTGTTATTTGTCAAATACTTGAAATTCAGTAAATAAGAAGTAATATAATATAATCCTTATACTTATCATTATTCATATAATAAAATAAATACTCAAATTATATGATTTATGTCTCTATAAATATATTTATTGATCAATATTCTTCATCCATGTTATTGGAATAAGTTTGAAAATGATTAATATTTCTTGTTAGGGTATATTCTTTTAACACTCAATATATTTATTTGTGTAGTGTTTCATCACATTAATTTTTATAAACATTAAATAATTTTCATGGTGTCCATTATGTCCGCACTTGTAGAAAACTCACATTACTTTTAAGAATATATAAGGGTGTTTCATTCATCAAATATAAAATTTTTGGAAAATAATAATTTCTATTATTTAATTAATCCATATTTTTCCATGTTGTAACTTACTAATTTACATCCCATTAAATGTGTGATAATTATATAATTATTTCATTATCTCATTAGAAAATTATATTCTGTCCTCATATGATGATAATTTTATAGTGACATTTAGTTTTTGAAATATTTTCATGAAACATTAAAATATTTGATCCTCCTTACTATTTGTATCATATTCATTGGTGATATTATCATTCATTCGTTGAGGTTTCATTTAGAAAAGGTGAAATATAATATTTTAAATCATATCATTATGAAAAATAAATTATATTCCCAAAACTGGTCAATTAATGAAAATAAAGTGACAATTTTATTTGTATTTTGTCACGTATTCATTTTTTGTTTGGGAGGATATTATATTGTTCTAAAAAAGTATATATTACTATTTGGTTCTACGATATATTATTTCTTCTTTGTAGTACATACATTTTCATTGAAACATTATCTAATACCAAATGTACTAACATAACTCCAAAAGCTCAGTGTCGGTTGTTATTTTATTATAATGGAAAAGATACAAGAGATCATATCCCCCAGGGTTGATCAGTTGATTATTAATAAAGAATTAGGTTAATTTAAATAACCCATATTACATTGTGAGTTAAAAATAAAATATACTAAATAAGAAAATCTAAAAAATATCATCCATGAAACATAATAAATGATATTTTCTTTCATAACATGATAGAGGAAAAAAATAAATGGGGGAGATCCGCTGATATGTAATGGTAAGGTAAAATAGAGGATAAATTGAATAAATTAATATAATCAACAATTAATGGTATATAATTACAAAAATCAAATCTATAATCTAAAAATGAAAATTCATCAGTAGATTTTGTTATAATGTAAATCCTGTGTATAATAAAAAATAAATTCTAAATATTGGAATCGATTAATTATTTGACATCATGTATCTGGATGATAAACCTCTATACCATAATAACCTTTGACAACATGTTTTATTTCTATGAATATAAACCCATATGATTCTTGTTCAAAACAAATGAAAATATATTGTCTCAAATTTATTTTTTCCCATTAGACTAGGGACAGATCGATGGTCTTGAATTAATTGGTCCCCAACCCATAGGGCTTGTAGTAAAAGGTCCCCAAAAAATGTGTTACCATTCCATATATTTCATCCTATATTTATTTAGTTAATAAATAGTGTTCTATATCATTTAATATCGTTATTAAATTTATGATATATATTTATCTGTATTTTATGAGTTAATGAAATAATTTTAAAGGTAAATACCATTTTAAAAAAAATCATATTTCATATATAATAATCATATACATTATTAAATTTATTCAAAATGATACATGGACATATATAATGAAAAATAATATCCAAATGATGTGAAGTCTTTCAAAATGTGTGTTCAAGAATCATTATAAATTTGTCATCTTTGCGTTGTTTAAGGATAAATGTTACTGTGTATTTAAAGAGAAAAAATGCATTTCTATTTTTATAAAAATGAAAATTTACTAATATCTATTCACGATAAAATTAATTATTTATTTTAAATAATAGTTCATTAGAATATTTTATGGAATGTACAAGAAAATGGGTACGATATTGGGAATCTCCCAGTAACTGGAACTATTGGAAATTATTTTTTTTACATAGAAAAAATGATGGTAGTTTTTATAAACTGACACAAAAACTATTTGTGTCAGATTATAGGAATCCATTTTACTAAAAATTGACAATGAAAATTTTTTATACTTGGATTTTTGGATATGTTTTGTAAAAACAAACTCTAAAAATTCTAAATATATACATTTTTCAAACAAGTTTTTAAATAAATGACATGAATAATACAATAATATATATTTCACATTGGTTTTTACAAAACCTAACATGAGATATGTTTTCTAAAACTCCTCAGAATCAGTTTTGTAGATATCGATGCCAAAAATATTTTATAATCATTTTGGATTGGGAAACCCTTTTTTTGAACAATTCAACCCTCCCTCTCACAATGAATCCCTCCCAAATCACGATGACTTCATAGGTGACCCGATGGTTTCCAAGGACTTTGTTGTTAATTTTATTATATTTTCATGACATGCAGTCAACATTCTATGTATTTTTCTATTAATTTATCATATACACATTATTTTCTTCTCAAAACCAAATTTTCAACCCAAACTGTTGCTTTATATAAAGTTATTGTTTATATTTAATGTTCATTTTTACATTCAATTTAATAGAGATATTGCAAGAAATGTTTATTCATGAAATGCATTCATGGAATGATGTTCAGATCATGGATTAAAGAAAATTTTGTAATCCAAATTTTTTATGTTTATTTAATTTAGGAGATTAATTATTTATACTTGAAAACCCAAATCTGATCAGAACCATGGTTCGATTTTATATTCTTGTTCATATCTAAAGTTCATTTTTACAAAAAAAAAATTATTTATCTTGTAGGAATTTTTTTTATTGCAATTTATTTATGGGATTATTTTTTAATTAAAGATCAATGAAAAGTTTCACTCACAGTTTAGTAAGTGGTTATATTAATTTGGAAGAAAGGTTATTTATCATTAAATTTCATTTTTGAATTTTTTTAATGATTAGTTTGTATTGAGATTATATAAATGTCACGGTGGTGTCATTATATATAACCATTTAATAGTTATTTTTTTATAATAAAAATAATTATTGGAAATCCATTATATATTTGATTCTATATTTGAGAGAAAGTTGGAATCATGGGTAAGAGAGACAACCCATGGTTATGTGAGGGAATAAATATGATAAGGTGTTTTTTTTAAATTGTGATATGATCTAATTTTTTTTATTATAAAATGTGTTATATTCAGATTGGATGTATATGTGATTCATATGTCTAAATTTTTATTGTAATAAAATTCTAAAAAAATGACTGCTGGTTGCGGACCTAAATGGTATTAATGAGTATATGACATCGTATATTGAGATAGATCTAACTCTTATATTAGTAAATCATTTTGATCAGCAGCTTTGTGAGAGTATTCATTAGTTTTTTTAATTTTTTGGAGGTGTGGTTCTGAGATGTGATAATTCTCTATCGATTATGAGTAGCGAGTTTTAGTTGAAACATCCCCCAGTCATTATTATTATTTATGTAAAATGAACTAATAAATTAATACAATCTTCAATATTTTTCGCACAAACAACACCAAACCAATGTAACAACTATGTAAAATGATATAATAAATGTTATAAGATTAAAAATAATTAAAATATAATATCAATACAGCACATGTATATAATTTTAAAATAAAATGTTTATTATTTGTAATTTTGTTCAAATTATGAAATTTTATTTCTGGAAATCAGTATGTTTTTTTAAATGTTTTGCGATTTACAATTTATCAATATATATATTTTTGTTTGTGTATTTAATTTTTTATATGTTTTAATATATTAACTAATTATATTGTATTATCAGGTATCTAATGTATCATAATATGTTAAATTTACGACAAACCACTGGTGAATATAAAAAATGAGTTTTTAAATTCTTGAAATTTATTAATGAAAATGTTCATAATATTGATTTGATTTTTTTTCATGTGTGATGTGTTTGAATATGGGAATGTTAAACTCGAAAGAGATCAAGAATTGTCTATGTTGCTATGGTTTTATCCTTAATCATTAATGTTGGATGTGATATGGTGAAAGAACTATAAGTTCAGCAAAAAATTTCAATGAAAAAATTTATAATGTGATAAAGGATTGTATTGAAGATTAAATTCCTGATTTAGGTGTTGAAATTCATTAAAGACATCTGTTTTTGAACGATTTTATAGAGATTATGAGAAATTGTTATTCCTAGATAGTAATAAATATACATCGTTATCATTTAATTTGAAAATGTTTAACGTGAAATAAAGTATTAGTTCAAGTGATAAAAGTTTCCCTAATATATTTTCACTTTTAAAAAGAAACATTGAAAAAGGAAATTGGATTCCAGATTCCAATTATGATGTGAAAAAAATATTATGCCCAATTGGATTGGTGTATAATATGATACATTCTTACCCTATTTTTTTTATTGGAATGTATAGTATTTTTTATCATACTATCCTACATGTGGAACATCAAACAATAATATGGATCAAAAAGTAAATCCATATTCACTCTCAAGTATTGAGAGATAACCTCTTGAAAATTCTGACAATTTCTTCCAATTAATTCTACATAATATTCTAAAAAAATAACTCTAATTCATTTTCAGGAACCAAAATCAATAATCTAACTAAATAAATTTGGTACCTTCAAATAATTACTCATTTGAAGCATCTATTTTTAAATTTAATTAATGCAAAAATGTTGAGTTATAATTCAAATGAACGTATCTCTGATGGTAAATTATGTCACAAAACTAACTCATCACAATATAAGAGATCGCATAATAAACTTCCTAATTTAATAAGCCATTTCTAAAATCTCAATATGGGAGTTTTTACATATGGAATGAATCCATATTAAGTCTTAAGTATCCAATAGAATTCGTGTCCTTTTTTTGATATTTCACAACATATCCCCATATATATGTATAAAGAAAAAATATGTTATGATGAGATGGATGTTTTCTAGACAAAAAAGATAGGAAACAATACAAATATGTATCGTTTTCCACTGATTGATTATATGAATCTTCTGTGGGAGGCTAGTGTTAATTATTTTTATACATACAATACAGTGTATTTCATTTTGAATTCTATGATAATGTTAAGTATAAATGATATTCTTTTATATGGAAACCTATTTGGATACTATGTAATGAGATATAAATCTTCCGCATTTTTTGAACAAGAGGCTACATCATGTAAATTGAAGAATGTAAAAAAGATAATGTACAAGGGACATTAATTATTTTTGTGAATTTATCATCTATATTGTATATTGACAATTCATTTGATGATTTACATGAATACAATCTTACCCAACATCAATTTTCAGTAGATGAATATTACAACAGGGTGAATAATATAGATTCAACATTTGGAATGAAAAGTAGTTCTGGTCATCAAAAAAATATATGGAAGTAACAATCTATTATTTTAACTAAATTATAGAAGAGTTTAGTGATAAAACATAACCTTGATGTTCTGCATGTTGAGAAAACGTTATGTGATGGTTTGATTTCAACATTTGTAAACCTTAAAGGGAAACCAAAATATAGATTGGACGTGATAGAAATGGGAATAAATTTTGAGTTATCTCCCACTATGAATGTATATAGAAAATATTTACTTCTATCTTGTCAGAAATTAAGACAAAGTGAGAAGTTGATTATTTGTCATTGCCTGTATGGTATAAAATTACCAAGTGGATATTCTTCAAATATGAGTAATTTCGTTTCAATGAAGAATTTTAAAATAATATGTATAAAATCTCATGACTGTCAGGTATTGATGTAACAACTACTTTCAGTCATAGATATAAGTATATTTTCGTCTATTATTATAAAGACTATCATTTGGTTTTGTAATTTTTTCAAATGAATTTGCATAAAATCTAATTATCCAAATTTGTTACATTAGTTGGATAATGAGGCTTCTATTATATTTTTTCTACTATAAATGTATTTTCCACCTACATTTATTGATATAATGGTTCATCTGGTGATTATTCTGGTGTGTGAGAAAAGAATATGTGAGCATGTTTATTAATGTTGGATGTATCCATTTGAATGGTATGTAGAATTTATAGAGGGATATTTTAAAATTCCTTATCAACAATATGCCTATGTTTTCTTAAATATGTATCGGAAGATATTATTGAGTTATTTAGTGAATATTTGTATAAAGTGTGGCATATTGGCCTCCCAATATATCAACATTATGCAGAGGTTAGTGAAGGTATAGAAATATGAGGCTAAAAGTTAGAGTTCATTCCTCGTGATGAAGTGACGAAGTAAAGTTTATATATTATTAACAACATATATGATGTTCAATCATATATATGATCACATATTTCTAAATTAAATAAAATGATATCCAAAAGAAATGGAAATTTGTTGATGATTGGGTATAAATAGACATTTGATCCATTGTTTAAATAGAATGTGAGAATAGATATATATGCATCAAAACTGTTGAAATGTTTGGGAGGGGGTCATTTCATAATGTGATAACAAGGACTGATTTTAAAATTAATGGGTACACATTTTGCACAAATAAAACTGGATGACAATAGTACCGTTCAAAATAGTGGTGTGGTGGTTATTGCCAATGTAGTGCAACATTCAAGTGGAATAGATAAAAACCCAATTTATGCTTCGATTTCATATTTTGGAGTTCATGTGGATATATGGGAATTTGATTAGAAAAATTTTGAGCCACTATGATTAAGTGTAATTGGGATGAAATCAATAGTGGTGTATAAAATGTTGATTTGTGATTTACACTAGTTGAAGTGAAAGGATTAAATTACAATGAGGATCCATTATTCATGGGAAGACATGAAAAGTAGATATTATTTGTTATTGATACACAGAATGATCAATGGTCTATCATTTTTCAAACAAAAATATATTGTTTGGGTGAATATAGTGATGCTGATATAGGGAGTGTAGAGTTATTACCGAGGTTTATATATATATTAATATTGTTAAATATTAATTAGTAAACTTATTTAATGATTGAATACTTTAAATTTATTAATTGTGTTGTGGAAATATAACATTTGAAAACATATTCCTTAAGTATCTGTATATAGATGCAGATGGAAGGAATAAATATGTTGACATTCTTCAGGAAGAAATATTTGATTTATGACAATTATTTTATATTGTAAAATTCATTATAAATTTTTATAATTACATATGAGTTTATTTTTATGTAATAGGCCTCCTTGAGATCTCATAAAGAGATCCAGTTCAAAAATGTATACCCACATACATTATCACATGTAATGTGTCCATATTTAGACCAAAAAATCATTAAAAAAATTAAAGCATTAAGAGTATGATATACCAGGGGTTAAAGAGAGGCCTTGATTGGTCCTCCATCTCTTACCACAAACCATGAAAAATAGGGAAGTGTGAGAATAATGGAAAATGAAATGTATCTTACTGAGGAAACTTAGAATGTAGCTAACAAATTTGTATGAAAATTTTACATATTTTCCTTGATTTTGATTCTATTATATATATATATATAAACTAATATATCATTTTAATTTTCATTTCATGATGAACTTCATGTGAAACATACACAAGGATATTTTATCAGTAACGATAGAATAGAAATCCTAGCCACATATTTAGGAAATGATGAAACCCCATCAATGATAGAGGATTTCATGAGGTTCTAGTATTTAGACAATTTTATAGAGAAATAAATCAAAAGTCCCAGAAATAGAATCCTTAAAAACCAAGGTGAATTTGATGATATATTAAATGGGTTAAAAAATTCAAGAAGCCATTAATCAGGATTCGTTAGAATAATTAAAATGGTAGTCACAGTCTACATAGCCTTCCCAGCCCGTCGAGAATGTCAAAAATTTTTACATTCATCCTCCACCTCCATACCAGTCGAACAACCACACCCAGCCTACCTAGCATGATTACTGTGTTCCTCCGCCTCTATACCAGTCAGACTACCCTACATTAACTAATAATTTTAATCCACCACCACCATCCCATCTGGATTACCCTTCTGAACCTGCCTACTTTGATCCTCCACCACCTCACATTGAACAAATCCTATATTGTTTGTTTATTTCTTGAGATCCACATATACATATTTATGCACTAGGATTAGTGGATTTTTTTGGGGGATTCAATATATCACCATCCTATCAATATATGCCAGGTCATAGTATTCTTAAATTATTCTATTTATCATAATACCCTTCTATCATTCCCGACTGAGGAAATTACCAGAGTTGTGGATTGTCTAGGTCAAGATCTAGTTTAGAAGACTAGTCTTGTTCGTTATATTTCATATGAGTTGTGTATTTATTTTAATGTTAATTAAATATTATTTGAAAATTAATTATAATGTTTATTGACATTTTACATATATAGGATTATATGGAAGAAAACAAATATTCACAATTTTAATAAAACGTTCAAAAACACTCGACTTTAGATACTTATGAAATTTCTTATGGGATACAAAGATTATATCTCCTTATTATCCATTAAATAAAATATATGAGTTTTTTATGATGTATGATATATTTTTAGGTGATTATCCCTTTATATTACTCAATGAATATATCATGCATCTAGTTGAAATTTAAATGCTCTCCCTAAATGTGTTGCAATTGTTTTCTATGTAAATAAAATGATGTTTGAATTATTATTTATTAAATTAAGGATTGTTTAAATTGAATTAATATATTTAATTTTATAAATTATGTATCTTCACACACTTCTTGTAAAAAATGACATCACATCCACCTATGGTTTTATATATCCAAAATACATTTCCAAAGAATTGCATCATGTAAAGAATCTAAAAATAGTTGAATATATATGTGATGGATTATCACATATGTATATTGAATGATGTTTTTGGATTTATCATGATAATAAATATCTAGAACATAATTATGAACTAATTATCATTATAATCACATTAATTGTGAGATTTTTTTATTGTAGGGGAATTGGAGGTTAGGAGTATTTTTTTCAAAATGAATGCACTTTTTATTTGGTTTTCCCTTTATGAGGGATTGATTGTAAATTTTTTTCCACCTTATTCAACATGTATGTTTTTTTGGTTTTTATAAGATCATTAAGATTAATTCACATTTTCAATACATGTATTATTAGTTCGTATAAATTTAAAAGTAGTTCTCAGAAAAAATGTATCAAAAGAACACAATTTGATAAAGAAACCCAATGCAATGAATTATATGTAAGTAAAGGTATGTATTATATATAATATATATGATTCTAAATTTTTGATATATATATTGGTTTTTATTATACAGATAATGTTTTATATCAAC
This sequence comes from Viscum album, assembly GCA_963277665.1. Lineage (NCBI taxonomy): Eukaryota > Viridiplantae > Streptophyta > Magnoliopsida > Santalales > Viscaceae > Viscum > Viscum album. The sequence continues at coordinate 830,168,566 of OY728136.1, forward strand.
ACATTCATCATCTGTAAGTACATTTTTTGTGAGGCTATTATTTTCGATGATTCATGTATTATATAATCACAACTTCAGTAAATACTAAATTTCATAAAGATAGTTATATTATTTTCTAATATTTTCTATAGGGGTATTATATCTTTAATATTATATAATTCAATGTTATTGTCGACAAACCATGATACAGGTTCTAATACAGAAACCGAACTTACCCATCTTCCTTATATTTTTGTGATATACTTGTTCATTATGATTACGATTTGTGGTATGTATATTTCAATGTTTATTAATAATATATTAATCTTTTCTAAAAACATGTGTTAAAAACTAATTTTTTTTAATAGGTTTTCTCACATAATATTAGAAAATGAATGATTCAATATTAATAAACTATGATCATGAATTAAAATTTAGGTATCTATATTTGAAATATAAATTATAGTAACATGTGTAGATATTTTTTTGGTTAACTAGATAAAAATATATTAGTTTTTTTAATTACACAGTTAATGAGTACTTATATTTAATTTTTGATTATTGGGTTTTTATTACTAGGATTATGATACATTGGGACATGTAATATATTTAAATATTATAAAAAATTAACATTCAGTGGTCATTTTCGTAAAACCCAATGTCCAAACATTAATAAAAGACCATATGAGTTTCATTCTTATTATTTATGAAAAATGACAAAAAAATCAACCTCAAGGTGGTTTTTGGTGTCTTATATTATAATAACAGATTCCAAAATGTGTATTTTTTACATCGCCATTATAGATGTTGGTTAAAAATCCACGTTAAATAATGTTTTCTCACTATTTTGGGTCTGATTATAGGGAGATATTTAGAAGAGAACATTTTAAAATCATTAATTTTCCATAAAAAAGATGACATGAATAGGAAGCTGAATATTCAAACATATACATAGAATGAAGAAGAAACATTTTAAATGAATAAAGACTTACATTGGGTTAATTATTTACAATATGTAACCTAATAGAAAATATGGACTCTCATATAGAATCTATTTCCACATTGTAATCCATTGAATCGTATGGCCCATAAATTAACAAACATCAAATGGATCATTTAGTACAACGAATATAAAGTTACAAATGATATGATATATCTATATGAAATTATACATATACCATAAACAATAATTATGTGGTTAATAAAGCCTATATCGTAGAAATAAAATTTTGATGTGAAAACCCCTTACAATGATCGTATCATTACAGTGAGGACAAATCAATGAAATAAATATTTGTTATAAATTTAGATCAACAAAAGTATAATTGAAAATAAATTCTAAAATAATGATAGGTTATTTCACACACATTCATGGAATAGAAAAAACACTAACATAGATTTTTAACCAAATGCATTGAAATTGAGTTATGAAAAAACATATATTTTATCTAAAAGCATTATGCATGTGTAATTAATATCATAGTTAATAAAATTAGATTCATTAATTACTTAAATATATACCTTTTAGATAATTATTTTATTTATTATATTTTTATTATATTCCATAATGGGATTTTTAATTGGTTATGAGATCCAATCTCATCTTTTCTGGAGCATTCGAATTCATGGATTTCATGATTGGTTAGCTTTTATATAAGTAAGGATGTTAATGTAAAATGGGAAAATTTCTCTATAATTAAAATTATATTACACTAATTAAAATACATACTATTTAATGATATTATATATCATTATCATATATTACATGAGGATGATTTTTTATTTAAATCTATATTGATAAATGATTTAATTTATTTTGTCAATTTTTACGACAATCATGAACATGTATCATTTTCAATAATATTTTGTCTATATATTCATTATATAACATTATCTAACATTAAATAATAATAATAAATTCTAATTTCACTATATTAATGGTTTTATGTCCACCCATGAAGTTTATAAATTAATATTAAAATACAGCATCCATGATGGTAGTAAATCGACACATGAGGAATGATGAATTCATATTTAAAATAAAATAGCGAGGAAAATGATTTTGATGACAGATATTACTTTAAAATAATAAAAATATATTATATATATGATTCTATAGTTATAATTCATTTTTTTATGTTCGATTTATGCAAAGGATACAAAATTAACAGAATTTAATAAAAATTAAATGAAAACAAAAGAAGATTTTAACTCTTGTTTACCGTCTCTTTGAGAACATCCTTAAAGAACATGGGATATGTCTTTTCATGATACAATTACCTCATAGATGTAGGTAAAATATTCTGGTTGGGAATTGATTATAAGATAAATATTCTCCCAAGCTTATAATAAGTGTGGATAAGAGGTGGTGAGGGGTGCTATTTATAGTGGATAAGTGGGGTATTTGTTGATTATTTTTTCAATTTTTTTATTTTTTATATAGACTATGAAAAATGTGGATTATGGTAAAAAAATAATATATATAATTATTGTTAGAACTATTAGTGCTTAAATAATCCATAAATCAACCATAGATCAATAAATCGTGAAATTCGCTAATACCGTAAATAACTATAGTAATTTTTTACCAAAAAATAAACTCTATCATTAAAAAAATTTAAAAAATCCTACATGTTTTCAATACATATATTTTTAAATTCCACTCCATTTGATTAAAATAATTTTCAAGGTATTAAAAATTTTATTTTTACATAAAATGATCATTTAACCCCAAAATTACAATTTTATAATTATAATTATTTTTACAACACTTTGAAAAATTAATTTAGGATGTATAAGATTATCTTTTAATAATGATATGAAAAAATATAAATTAATGATTCAATTTTTTTAAAAAAAGTATTCTCAAATATTAAAATAATTATAAAATTGTATATAATCAATATATAAATTTTAATCACTTATTTATAAATGTCTTTTTAAAATATTTTATTTTTTATGAGCAAATTATATTCATTTATTACATAATTATTACATAATGGTAGTTTATCAAGATCTTAATAATTTAAGAGTTATAATTATTCATGGGTTGATTGTCTATGGTTTTCTCAATCATCATTCTTTTTTGTGGAGTACAAAATTCCTACAATAGAAAAGGTAATTTAACTATAATTTTATAATAAATTATGATTGTAAATTTTATTTTTATAGAATTTCTATTTACAGTTTATAATTATGAAATTAATAACATTCTAATTTTTGGGGATTTCATAATAAATAATGTGTTACATTATTTATAATATTTTTTTTAGCGTTACAATTCTAAAACAAATAGTTTATGTAACTTCATTTTAGAAATCATAATCATAATATATTATTTTGGGTTGAACCTCCACAATTATATTTATGAAAATATATTATAATAATTTAGTTTTGTTGATTGATCCAACCTAAAAAAATGAGTTTCCATTGTAAAATTTTACCATTCCCCAAATATATCATTATTAAACAAAATTCCAGAAATTAGTGGATTTTAATATTATTTTATTAAATTTTCCATTCATATATAGATATATTTTGAAAAAAATATTATTTTTTTCTAATGATAATTTTTTTCATTGATGATATCAAATTACTACATAGCTACATTGTTTATTTTGAAGTCCTACAAACTTATTATTACTACCGGTGAATCAAAAGGGGAAGTGGTCAATTGAAATTAATTGAGGTTTATTAAGGATTGAATGTTTAAAAATATGTGATATTTATAATTGGTTTTTGAGGACACATTTATAAATTAAATTTATGGACACAACATGTGAAATGTGTTTTAGGTGAAAATATATCATGTAATCAAGTTGGAGTTAGATTTGTTTTGTGGGAAAATTTGGTTTACAATAGGAAAATATAATTTCACTACTGATCATTATATTATAGAATATATAAATAATAATTTTTAGAAAATCAAGTAATGTTATTTTAACTTTACATTAATATATTTTATATTATATACTATTTTCAAGATATTTGAAACCTTATTCATATATTTAAGCTTCTATAGAATTTTTATTTCATATTTAAAAATATTCAATAAAATTAATAAGAAAATATAAATATATTAATACCATTATAAAATAAAATTCGATAATATATTGAAAATAATTTTTTGGAAGATTTGTTTTTGTTGAATTAATTATGGTGTTTTTTTCTTATAATTTTATATTGATTCAATAAATACTATTTCCTTGTTTATCTATTTCAAAAAAATAATTTCTCAAATATTATTAACTTAGAAATAAGAATTCCCTTAGATTTAAATAATATTTAATATAACAATTAGTTATGTATTAACTCAATGAAAATATATATCCAAAAAAACATCTAGGGGTTACATTTCCACCATATATTCTGATATATCAAAAGTAATAAATTTCTTAAAATATATAATTTAACTCCATAATGATATATGTAATATTCACAATATTTTTTATTCTATCATATGTTAAAATTAAAAATATGAAAATTAAAAAAAAATCTATAAGCAGAAAAAATTCAATATTATAGTCACAATATTATTTCATTTACATCTTATGTCATTGAAAACTTCCTTACAAACTTGTTAAAATGACTTCACAAATTTATTCTTATTTTATTCTATTTTATAATATGCTTACAAAAATAAAACATTCAATTATCAATTAGATCACCTATTATTATGATATTTTTAAAAATTTAAAATAATGATAAATAATATAAAAAATAAATAATTAATAAAAAAATACAATTTCAGGAATGAAAAATGATACTACAACCAAGGATATTACACTCTTTTTATATTAATTTTGGAATCTATTCCACAAATAATTGATATTAAAATGTATTACATCATTTTGAATAGAATATAAATCCCTATTGAAGGATATATCCTATAAAATATTAACTAATTTCTCAAAACATGGATGTTGTAAAATAAATATTAAAATAGTTATTATGTATTGAAAAAATGATCAATTTAATGAAATATGTTTTAGTAACATTATATCATAAATGATAAAAATGAATATTGAAGTAAATTTAATTAATAACTACTCCCCGAAATTTTTTATAATCTTCATACACTCAATCGCATCTTCATGAATCATGTAGAAGTACTTTTACATGAAAATATTTTCTATCATTATTTATATATCCATATGAAATACTCTTATTTACATTCAATAAAAGATCTTCATAAATGTAATTATTGAAAATGAAACATGGTACTATAAAATAATACACACTCAACATGTAAAATAATATTAAATGTGTTGTTTAAGTATATGATACAAATTTCATAGAATATAGTAATGAATAATAGGTTAATTAATGTTGAATCACATAGTCACGTTGTACTTCTTTAAGACCTTGAAACTCTTCTTAATAAATATATTTAAAATTAATTCTATTATTTAAAAATTATTTGGTATAATTTAAATTAATTTATTTGAAACATGGAAAACCTGGTGTTCTATGAAATACCAATGTGTTGGTGTTGTATCAAAATATGAAAAAATTATTATTTTATAAATAATGATGGTATATGTTTTCATGAAAAACCATTATGATGATTTTATATATGAATTTGTCAAAATGTTTTTGTAAAATATGTTTTTATTAAAAGATAAATTCAATACTAAATGTATTTAGATACTATGAAGATCATATTTTAATCTTTTATTAGCTACAAATATTTCCATAAGATAACCCAGATATTATACAATCAGACCATTTTGGGTGATCTATAAATAATTTCACACTTCACTGATCAATATAATGGGAAACTGAAGAAACATGATAAAGAGATAATATTAATCCCATTAATTTATTCAACCAAATTATTTCTATTTGATCATGTGATAATTGAAAATTTTAATTATATGTATTATTCAAAGGACACATTAATGAGGTTTTCATTATAATTTTCTATTACTATTGTGTTGATAGTACTTCTGATGTGGATAATCAAGGGACTACAAGTGTGGATGATAAAAATGATATTATAATATTGTATTATAAATGAATAGATTTTAGTTACAAAAGTGTGTAAAAATTTAAATTGTCTATTTGATGGAATATTGATGACAAAAAATGATATTTCTCTTTATATAAACAGTATCTTTCAATAATTCCATGTTCAATAATAACATGGAAAATCATTAATTTGTCATATTCTATTTTGATTAAAGTAATGGTTTAAATAATATCTACTAATGGTAATTGATTATTAAGCCATTACACACCATTGTATTATTTTTTTATTATTCATGTAATGATTGTTGTTATAAAATTTATTTATTTTTTTATGGTTCATTATTATCATATCTATTTATGAAATACTAACTATTTTACTAGTTTAAATTAAATTTATATAATTATAATCATTTGGGTTATTCATATTTTCTATTATTAATTATTTTATTACACCAAGAAGGAAGAAAGTTGTTAGTTCTATTAAAATGATAATTGACCCCTTTAATATTTTATATTATCTATTATCTCTATGAGAAGACATTTGGTATACGACTATTTCAATGGAACTAAGACTAATCCTATGATAATCCTACTATAATTTTGTATCATTGTTTAATTTTTCTGTATATACATTTTTATGACAAATATTTTGTATTTAATGGTTTCATGAATTTCCAGAATAAATTTTACATTTATAAACAACCGTAATGTAAACAATCCAAATATATTTAGTGGAAATGATATTTTCTACCAGTTTTATATACCATAAATTTTTGGGATTTATAATGAAGTCAAAATTGTTATATTTATATTCTATAATTACAATATATTAGTTCTATTTTCATGAAAATGAATCATTTTTTTATTTATAATAATTTTTAAATTTATATTTTTTATTATCATAAAATGTGTGGAATTTACAAAATTTTTAATTCTTGTAATAGATCGTAAAAAATTATTGAATACAAAAATAACATATAATGGTATATTATCATCAATTTAATGTTATTCTAATAGAATATGTTTCTAAAATTAATTGTAAATTCATTATTATAATTAACATTCTATACTGACTTAGAGGAAAACAATTTTCATATTTTTATTTTTCTGAGAATTCAATTTTTCATAAAAAGAGTAAGAATCCAAATGATAACCCGTTTATTATACTATTATCATCAACAAAAATTTTGATGATATTTTTTGTAAAAACTTATGAAATATGAAAAACATTTAATGATAAATGAATTAAAAGAGAAAAATTAAAAAGGATTTAGTTTTATGAGCAATTGAACTTTTAAATATTGAACTTGTAAAGCATGTACATCAAAGAGAAGATCAACGAAGGATTTGGAAGATTTTAAATTTAAACTGATGGATGATTAAATAGTTATTATTGAATGACCGATTGTCAAAAATAATAATATAGATGGAGATATATTATGAAATGATGTGATGGATTATATTGAACTAATTTTTACTGAGTGAATAATTCTCATTAGTTTTCATTATGACTATCCTATGAATTATATGAAGGAATGATATTATTATAAAAGGTATTTTATTAATAAGATAAAAAAATTTATTAAATCCTTCGACATATAGAGATCTTGGGAAGATGGTAGAACTACTTATAGTTCTTTATAAGATAATATTAATAGTATAAAAACCATTAATTTTATTGAAAATTTGGAAAAATATCTTAATGTAATGTTTAGTTTCAAAGAACTTATTTTTTGTTTGAGTTAAAGAAAAATATTTTTTCAATGATAAAATATTAGTATTTTTTAATAAATGTTTTTTTATGTTTTATATAGTTATATTATTTTCATTCAAAACTCATAAATAAGTATAGGTTAGGAACATACCATCATCAACTATAATTAGTTAAAATGGTAATCCAATATATGAAAAAACTACCATAAATAGATAAATATCCAAGATAAAATAATTTAATAAAGTAATAATTACATCAACTACCTCTACCAGTAGAATATTACATGATGTTATGGAATTTTACATAGAACTACTATCATCTCCAAGTACATCTACCTTTACAAGATACCTTTACCGTTATCGATTCAATAATCAAATTGTTCTACTACCAAGAGATGTAACCAACAAGTGAATCATTCATAACTTTAAAGTGATCATCAATTTGTAGGAGATGATACACCTAATGGTATCTTCTATTGAGTGTAACAATAAATTGGATATAGATCTACCATTTGATATGCCACTATCTTTTCTAACATTACTCTTAATAATTATGTTCAAAATTAATCATCATAATTATTTATTATGGACTAAAATTTATGTCAGATACATCTGGATTTAACATTGATTATTCATAAACATCCCCCAAAAGGATTTTAATGAAAATTCAGAGATTTTTACCTTTATTACATAGTAATACTGTTACACATATTCTATTATTATCATTAAATTGATAATTGGATCAGCATTAGATCCTTACAATTATAAGATTTCATTCATATTTATGTATTCTTTTCCATGTTAAGTAATATGGATATATAATAACACATATTTTTCACATAAAAGACACTAAATACAAATGATTGGTGGATATAACTATTTAATAGACTGACTGGGAGAAAATATTAATCAAAAATTCAACAACTCTATAAATTAATAAACAATATGTGAAATTTCATTTTTATAATTTTTAGGAATATTTAAAAGACTCAATGGAAACCAATGTTATTTAAACCGAGCTTCATCAAAACATCTCACATATATTTCATTATAGTTTTGGTTGTAGAATTATTTTATGTTTTTTTATACACTCTTTATCTTTTAATCATAGTCCTTTTCATGAATTGTATATTACGTGAAACTCTATAACAATTATATTCAATTAAAATACCATATATCAATTTGAAAGAGGTCATGTGGGACATGTATATCATGTATCCCACATAAAACTCTGGAATATTCTTATTTACATCTAGAACTGGTTGAGTACAACATTGTTTAAAAACATTTTAAAATTATTAGAATTTGTTATATTTAAATAAACATCATGGTAGGTGATGATTTATATATGGAGGGGATTTAGTCTCTTCATCAAAAAGAAAAAATCATGTTCATTATTCTTTTCTGCCTTATTTTCTATACATTATCAATTTTTTTATTTTTCTAAAAAACTATTTTGTTTCATCAATATAAATTTGAATATGAAACATTAATCTGATAGTTAACAATAATTAGTGTTATAAATATATTTATTTATAAGAATAAATTAGTTCAAATGTCCAAATAATTTCAAAATTATATTAAGGATTTTGGGACAATGATTCTTAGAATACCTTCATATTTATAAATTAAATATTTCTATTTATTTTGAAAACTATGTTTTCTTATCATATATAGTGACATATCATAAAATACTTTTAATCAAAAAAATTTATTTGAAATTAAATTAACCCCTACTCTTATGTTATATTTTTAATGAAACCATGATTTGGGATCAGAGTACATTAAATATTATTTCAAAAATAACTGAGTATTATTTAAAAGATAATAAAATTATATTCCAATACATAATAATATTCAATAAGGAACTAACCCTAAAATTATTCATTATTTAAATGTAAAAGTTTTTGCTAAATCGACGCTAAAAATCCAAATTAATTTTTAATGTAAAGGATTTGAAATATTGAATTTTTAAAAGTGAGATATTAAAAACACAATGCTAATGGGGATAATAATGGTGGGGCCACTAAGGATGCATATTTTTTTAATTTTAATCATATGAATAATTTTTTTAAGAAGATTAATTAAATATAAAACAAAACTACTCAATTTCATTATATTTTTGGTTTACTATTTCAGTATCTAATTATAGAATATATAATAATAATTATTTGTTATAAAATATTTATACTTATATATATGATGAATTTAATTTTAATCCTGTTGAATAAATTTATGATATGTATCATATAATTAAAGATATTTTTTTTAATAATTCATGAACTAATAAATAATATTTGTAATAAAACTCTATTGATTCACCTTCTCTATTTTCCATCATATAGGGGGATATAAAACTCTTTTTCAATTATATAATAATGCAACATCAATACCCTACCAATAAAAAATAATTTAAAATATAATTATTTATAAATTGGAAATGAATGTAAAAAATTATTATGAATATAAAAACGAATAGAATTTAGTAGAAATTAAAAATTCTAACTAAAAATTAAATGATAAGATCAATGGTTAGAACTCATGTGATATGGATTAATTTACTAAGGGTGATTATTAAATACACCATTCATCTAGAACATTCATTAAATAATATAGGAGCAATAAATTCTTCAAAATTTCTATTTTTAGAATTAATTAATATAGAGAACATAATTGGAGAATATATTTTTAAAATGACGATTCCAAAAATTAAGTGATCTCCCTTGAGTGTGATAGGAATGGAACAATATAAAAGTATATTTTTCTAGGCTGAAATTAAAATAAACATTATGTTGAAAATGGAAAATATTATTAAATGTATGGTAAATCCTTATAGACTCATGTGGATGAAGTATCAAGTGATTCAGAATCAAATAGAGAAGTTAAAAATCACATTTCCAAAATGTGTTCCTTCAAATACACTTCTAAAGTTTTTAATAATTTTCAAGAATATCAAATAAAAGAATTTATTATTTGTATGACTATATAAAATGAAGAAAATATTTCCATTTCTGATTAATTTTTAAATTTCAATATTGTAGGATAATTATATAATGATTTTAAGGATAATAAAAAATGATTAACATCGCATCATGATATAGTTTCCAACAATAAATACAATTCATCTATCTAAAATGAAAATAATTATAATATATAAAATACAAAAAATGAATTTAAAATATCCAATTAGAATGTTGATAATGTTATATAGAATTATAATAATGGTATAAAAACAATATACATAATAATTATTAAACAAAATACTCTTAAATATACCACCGGAATTGGAAATCAGAATGGAGAGAGAAATTTTTATAATAATTATTTTCTACCTAGTTCCAATTCCAAAAGTTATGTAATTTTTTTTATTGACTAATTTGTGTAATTATTTCTAAAATACTACAATCAAGTAATAAAAAATTACTTAACCAATTTATAATTCTTAAATATCTTGTTATTTACACATCCTTACCAAAAAAAAAGAATTGACCACAAAGTCATTTATTGGTTAAACTATTTTTATATTAAATCATCCTAAAATTTATATTATGGATTAATCAAATTTGGACAATGTATTTTCCTGACACATTTCTGGTGTTTTCTTGATCTTTAATAACCATATAAATATGGATAGTGGATATGAAACCCTGTGTGAAAATGCTAAAACAAAATTAATTGGCCATAAAAAATTAGAAACATAAGTCCAATTATAATTTGTGAATAATTATTTATGGATGAATTATTTAATAAGAATATTGTGATATTAAAATTATTTGATAATTGTAATCATGTTATGTTTTAAAATAGGTTTCAAAAGATTTTTTTTCTAATCCTGTATTAGAGGTCACAAATCATCATAAATATAACATTTATTCTCTTGACATAAATTTATTTTTTTATCATAATATTTATTTATTTTATACCCTTCAATGAGATTCATGGATTTGGAATATTATACACAATCATTAACTTATAATAAAAATTATAATGATAAATAAGATAGGTCGAATCAGTTATCTAAATAAACTAAAATTACCAACACACAAAATTTGAAGCACTCTTCAAAAATATAACCATTAGAATGTAAATTTCAATCAAACTAATGAATTTATGACATTTCAATCCATTGAGATTCTTCACATGGATTTTTAAAGAAATAATATATCTAGTTTAGTAGGAAATTATTATTCACCTTTCATATTGGATGATTAATCATGATTTATAGGGGTATTTTTCCTTTTTACTAAAAGTAAATGTCATTCCTATTTTTTCAGGTATTCTAGAACTGCATAACGTCTTCGTGTACATTGAATTATGACCATAAGAAGTAATCAGTTTTGTCAGTCATAAAATAAATATTTTGAATCTCTATAATAAAAAATTTTCGATAATCACATCATTTCAACCCCTGAGACCCAAAAACATAATGTTTTAGTATAAAGAAGAAATATAACCACTCATGAAAATCTAGATACAACGGTCTTTGAGAAATATTTACATTTTTATTTTAATGGATAATATGTAAATAAATTGTCCTATATAATTGATAAAATTATTATTAATCCCCTTATAGTGAGGAAACCATATTATTTTTGTAAATTTAGAAATGTAATATATATTTATTTTGGATTTTTGGATATAAAGTCTATATACTCAATAAATAATAAAAAATTTACTATTTCCTCAAATTTACTGATAGATTTGTACATTATTCAGTATCAATTTAATCAAAAAAGATATTTAAAAAATTCAAATTTATTGTGAAAGAATATAAAGTTGTAAAATTTAATGAGACAAATCCACATGAATATACAACATCATTAAAATAACATGAGGATGAAATTTCATAACAAGAGATCAATCCTCCTCATCAGAAAATATACTTTTTAATTAAGAATGTGACAATACATCCAAAACAACAATAGGAACTGAAGCCAAGAAGTCTGAGGAGCTCCGAAATAGTGATATATTAGGGAATACCCTCTAATCAGATTCACCCCTCCGGGTTTCAAAGAGTGGATATCATGGAGGAGAACTAGATATTTAAAAGGGACCCCCATCAATGTTAGGTAATCTGCCACTTTGTTACCCTCATGCAAGGAATGTATAACATTGATGTTTTTGGAGATCATGCCTTTTCCCATTCTGGTAATATAGATGATAGAACATGGTGGAGAGAAAATATAATTCAAGAACTCATGGAGGATCGTTGAGTCCCTTTCAACATCTAATTAATTTAACCCCTTCTAATGGAAAAGATTGATACTAATGACCATATCATTGTCTTTAGCCTGAAGAGAGGAACTGTGGATGAAGAGGGAGGACAAGGCCAAGGGGGTCGAGACCCTAGAGTCCTAGATAGCCCCACCCCCACAAAAAATTCCCGTCCTTATAGACCCATTATTTATTAGTTTATGGCCCATGGAGGGAGGATTCCATCACACCCAGATGCTACGAGTGCTATTATCAACTGCCATGGAATCTTGTGAACTGAGGATCATCCAACAGAAAGAGGGGAATCCCTCTAGTTTCCAATGAGATGATCCAAATCATTTAGAGTGTTCTCGGTCTTAAGGATGATAGAAATTCTAGCCGAACAGCCCCCTCATGTCTTTGATTATTCCAAGAATTACGCATAGTCCAACACCCATCTATAAAGATCACCACATGTTCCACCTTCTCAGGTCCTCTATATCTCGAACCATAGAACCAACTATCCAAGAATGGTAGTTGCATGATGTAATTGTCGAGGAGGACTTTGAACTCCTAAATGGAACACCACACATCACACACCTATCCTCCATTGAATAATAAGTGATATGAATTTTCCTCCTTGAATTATTTACAACATAGACACCGAGAATCAAGAGGGATGCCATATCATTTCATTTTATCATATGTGTGGATGGATTGATATCTTATCCTCCATAACAAGAAATTTAATTTTGATAGAACAATCTTGGGAAAAAAATTCTGTTCTAGCCATAGTATGCTTCTTTGATTACAGAGATAGATTATATTCTCGAGTGGTGAAAACCCACTGAGGAAGATTGAGTGAAAACACAACAGTTAGGTTCCTCCGTTAAGAAATGAGATTGAATATTTCTTGTTTCCCCACATCCATAAAAACCTTAATGATGGGAAGGTGTATAATATCCTCGCTGAAGGAAATGGTGAGAGCAGGGAACCACAGGAAGCTGAGAACAGTCCCATCCTAGTTGTGGTGCCAAAAAGAAATGTCCCCCTCCCATTGAACCATTGTTATGACAAATGAAGCACCGAAAACAAGTAAGATAATGCAGGAAATAACGAAGAATCTCATCCCTCCATTAGGGAATTAATACTAAACATAGGGTGTAGAATTTTATCCCATAGTTTACTATATTCAGTCACTTCCAAAGCTATTCTTTCATGCATTCAACTGAGTGTTTCATCTATGATGTGCACATTAATTCCACCAGCACTAAGAGGCCTCACCTTCTTTCACCATTAGGCCTAATGATTTTTCCCATACTCAAGAGGATCCAATATGAAACTAGCCAAGAGGATCTCAATAATGTTGATGACACCCATTCACACCATGATGGAAAGGAGAACATGGATTGGAGTCTCCAATAGCACACAATTGATGAGATCTATGTGACCTCTGAAAGACTAAAAGCTATTTTTCTATTTGTGGATGTGATCTACGATCTTGATAGAAGGATTTCCGATATCCTGAATCCACAAGATGCTAGGGTTGATATATTCCCCAAGGTATTGCATATGAAAACATCCTCTTTTCATATAAGTAGTTAGATAAACATCTGAAAACCTTCAGGGAGAGTAGTTGTTGTAAATAATGTAGGGTCTCTTCTCATTATTGATAAGTTGGCCACTTTAGTGGTAGTAATCCTCCAAATCAAAATTATATCCTTGAGTATAATTTACCCTATTTATAATGAAAATGGTGTCATTTGAATAAATTAAGTAAGAAATTATTTTGACTTTATTGACCTACAATAGAGATAAATATCTCTATTATTGATACTCATATAAATGAGAAGACTGAGCACCTCTTCTGTTATGATGGAAATGATGTGGACAGTTGGTTCCCAGGTATTAGTGCACGTATGGATTTAAAGAACCAGAATGACATCCCCAAGAATGAGTTATCCATCCAAAGAGAGTTGAATCATCTGAAAACAAGGTCAATTTTCATGGAATAAAAATTCATACCTTCCATTAACTTGATTATATATCCCCACTCCACCCAGTACTATTATTAAATATTTTCCAGCTAGAGAAGCACATTAGATCTATAGGTTTTTTATTTAATATCACTAATAATTTATTGGGAAATAGTGATATAACCTTGTATTGACTGACCCCTCACAAAACCATGATGCTCCATTGAGATCAACCATAGAATATTAATGGAAATACTAGAATTAATGACACTTTATTGAAATTTATAATTGAAGTTTCACAAAGACAGTATTCTATAGTACATTATAGATGAGAGGTTCTTGTTTTTGTGAATGAGAATAGTATTAGTTGCACAAGAAATCCATGAAAACTACCATCCCTAATGAAGTTTCAAATGGCTAAAATAAGGTCCATCTACACCACATACTATAATTATCTATAAAAGGATCCTAGTAACTTGTATGGTCCCATGGAATAGTCCAGGTGAAGACTAATCATGTCATTATAAATCTTCCTTTCACCTTGAAGATAGATTAACCCTTCATTGTCATTGTCCAAGACACATTTAGGAATAACCTCAAATATCCCATAAATATGTTCAGTATAACCAGTGATCATAAGATTGTTGGTACCGGCCGTCATGTTCTTGATGTATGAGAGGTCCATACCTCACACAGTATCCATATCAGTAGTGTCATATCAATCATCCAATATAATGTTTGTTTCATAGGTCTCTTCCTCTCTATAATGTATTCATGAAAAAATGTCTTTCTATCACCCTCCTAGAGCAATTTAATTCTTGAAGAGCCCTTGGCCAATCGCTCCACCACTAGATCATAACATCCTGAAATTCATTTCTAATAGAATGTTGCTCAAATGTATGATCATCCCACTCCTCTTCCAGACACGATTCGAGGATCTCAATATCCTGCATGGCATCATCAATCTCACTTTAAACCAGATAGAGGTCTTTCTCCCATGATTGGAGTTGATGCTTGAGGTAATCCAATTTATCATGAATGGATACCCACATACAACCCTATCAACAGAAATTCCAAACACCACCATATATGTCCTGATATATCTATTTACTAACCCATTGTTGGATAAAATTGAAATTATACCTGTGATCCTACTCAAAAGAAATTGAAACTAGTAGGGGGAGTGATCAGAAATACGGCGAACTAGGGGACTCACATTAGTGTTGGAGAACATGGAGACCACTTCCATATAGGCCAAACATCTATCCAAACTGCTCCACGAAGGATGATTCCCCAATCGGTTTTTGGACTATGTAATGTAGTCTCTTATGAACCCCAAATCGAGGAGTCCACTCCCAGCCATGAACTATGTAAACTCTCTACTGGACTTCCTCTGAAAAGGACCTTGTCTATTTCATTCCTCTAGATTTTCAATAAAATTAAAATACCTGCCAACAAACCATGCTAGGTTTCCTGGGTGAAAGGCATCAATATCAATCCAAAGTTGTGTCTATTAGAGGGGATCACATATCTCATACCCAAAAGTCATTAAATTTGATACATAAACTAAACTCACATTTTTATTGATGAATTGGATACCCACATGTATTAGATCTACAAAGGTGATATTTTTCCACAAAAATACAAATATGGATATTAGTGTCTTAAACAGGAAAGGATCCAAGGATCTAAAACATCCAAGTAGAATAACGAATTCTAGATGGGGACTTTATGTGTTTGAATTTGGAAAGAAATGTAACCTTGTGTTTTATTCAAATAGAAGAGATGAAATTAGATTTATCTCCAACACTATGGCCACATGAATTACATATGGGTGTTGGAAAAATAATAAGGATAGGGATATGAAATTGGCCCTACAAGATAGTATCCATATTGATGTGAGATAGTGATAATTCCTTAATGTTCCTCTCATGTGAAAAAGTGAAAACACCATCATCAATAGTAACCATTCTCCCAGATGATGAAGCAAGACCTGCATGGATGATTTTGGATGAGCCTCCATCCTTGATGAAATGGGGGTTATTCTCTCTGAATATAAGTGGATAAAATATTGGTGTAAGATCTGTAAAAATTGATAATTCCTAGGTGAGTTATCTCAAGGGAGTTCATCATTTATGGAAAGATCCATTATAGAGGAGACACCCAGAGTCTTAGTGGAGACCTCCAACAGGCAAGAAGGAGGGATCGGTAGAGCCAGATGATCTGGTGAAAGGGATGTTATCCCATAAAAACACGACTCTATGAAAAAATCATTTGTCAATGATGAAAGGATAGGGGTTAAGTCCTTACTATCTTGAAGTGTATGGACACCTTTAGCCACAAAATAAATTACTTCCTTGTAATACAAAATTCATTCATTGAGAAAAGTTCTTGAAGGAAAATATGTATCCAAATCAAGAGAGGGATGTTTCAACATTGGGAGGAATATAGAGGTCAAGACTTCCCATTGAGAAACCTCCGTATGGGACAGTATGAGAGAATCCCACATCATTCCCCTATTGGAAGAGTCACTGGAAGGATGGCTCCCTTCTCCTTATCACCATCATCGACATACCAGGAGGGAGTGCCCCTGTTAGAGTCAATGAGATAAAAACAATGGAAAAACATGGTCGAGAATATCCTGGTTCTAGGAAAGAGTATTCTTCACAAAATGAGATATAATTTTTGGGGGTGAAAGAGAAGTTTCCATATCCAAAAATATTCATCACACCGATACATCCTCCCCACTTGATTTCCTAACATCAGAGAACATAGTGTGACCAAGAGCATCGTCGATCACCTTAAGGAATCATACACACAAGAATGTAAGAGGAATACTTGATATTTGGATCCACACCATAGCAAGGGGATTCTTTTTACCCATGTGAACATCTAGAGACCATAAGTAAATGTTGAAACTCCAGTGACCAAAGGCCCGAGGGGAACTACACCAACCATGCAAGAAATCATCTTCTGGGGAAATAACAATGGAGATGAAATTCCTGTGGAAGGATGAGATCTGGAAGAATTATGAATGCCCCATGAGTGGATAAAACAATAGAACCCATACAAGGAGGGGTTTGCAGAAACAAAACATGCAACAGGCTTCCATTTATAGCACGCCTCCACCTCTACAAAGGCTATCATCTAGAACTCCAGGGAGAGATCACAATCCTCATGTGAGACCTTCAAGGACGAGATGAAAACTTCCTAAAAGAAATGAGGATGAGAAGTGGGATGAGATAAAAATGATAATACTTATATAATCCCCTTCAAGGAGGCATAGAAGGCCAGGTTCCAACATGATAGGCTAGATCAAGAGCTATACAGCCGAGGGAGATGACCAACATACGAGCAGACAGTGACCCATTAGTCTGAAAATTTGAAACTCCCCATGGTGTGTGGGGTGAGTTCTCAATAGCAGAACTCATGATTTGAAACCTAATGATAATTCTGTAAAAATTTGTAGAACAATATCATTACTTTGGGGAATATTTTGAACCTAATCGAATAGAGGAAGAATAAGTTTTAATTTTTTTATTTCTAAATCTAGAATAACTCATAGAGATCATCCCAAGCATTTTGTTGTAGGATATCTATATAGAGGAATACAGACTAGTGAATTTCTTATAGACCAGTTTAAACCTCATATTTTAATGTCACAACATGAACTAGACAACATGAAGGAATAAAATGTTAATAAATTATAGATTACTAAAATACCATAAAAGATGGATTAATTTTTGATAAATAATATCTAAAAAATGTTTAATGACCCAATGAATACTTGAATTTTTTCTATTTAATTGTAGTATAGTAATAATTTTGATAATTATGGAACAATAAGAATAAATAAATCCATAATTGTAGAGTAAAGATACACTCAAGGGGAATGTGTTGAATAAGAAGAAACCATTTCACTTCTACTCATAAATGAACCTATCATAGTACATATATAGAACATGGTGATTTCACATTATACAATATAGTTTTCAAGAGATCATTCGTAATAGTTTACATAATTAGCAATGTTTTTTGAACATCCATTAGGATTTCTAAAACGTCGCATACCAAGTCATGTTTATAAATTACATAAGAATTATTTGGTTTAGAGTAACATCACATTAAAAGGTATGATATGATTAGATAATACTCTATCTCAAAATGATTTAGTATATTAATATATGTTTCTATTTTATTTTTTATATATTGTCAAAATATTTTTCAGTCATAATAATCAATGTTTATTCTATTTTTTCATATCTATATGAAATTTTATATTTTTTTAAATTTTAGAGAATAACGTGAATGAATTTTTTTATGGATGAGTTAAAATACATCATTTAATTTCAAATTTTAAATAATAATGAATGATTTATTTTAAACTAAATAATGTAAAAAAATATTGACCATGTTTTGGATTTATAGAATAAATGAATGTTATAATTTAATTTGTACATGATAAAAAATGATAACAGTGAAGCTATAAACTAGTTATTCAAAACCATTATTGGGTATGAATAGATTTTTACATTATGTAACAACCATCATTCCTTGTATAATGTTTAGTGTGAGTATATGTACGAGTTTTCATTCAAAAGTAAAAAGTCCACATTTAATTTTTCGGAAAACAATATACCAATACGGCCTATGTTAATCCAACATAAAAATATTTTATTTTAGAGGAAATTAATTTTATTTTATTATATATATAGGAATATTTTTATTTATTATAAAAATAGTAAAAAAATTTCTCAATTATATTACCATTTAGACTACTTACTAGTCTAATAATGTAGTATACAATAAAAACCTGTTTAATTACGTACTACTGAAAAGAATTACATTGCTACATGATTTTGTTGTGAAATAATTATGTAAATAAAATTTAAATTACTATATTTGGGATATGAAATTGTAAATGTAGGTATAAATTGAGATAAAACATGTTCTAAAAATATTTATAATAATCATGTGTCTCTCTCAAGGACCAAAAAAAATTGATATATTCAGTCAACTATTGATAGAGGATTTTCAAAATGGTGGTATTACTATTGAATTCATTATAAATGAGCATATTCTTGCTATAGTATTCTGAAACCATTGGAATTCTTATTGAATGACCACAATAAAATATGAAAATGGGGTGATAAATTTTTTCAACTTTTTTATTATAAATATTACATCGGTTCTCATAGAGGAAAATCTGAATATTGATACTACCATTAGATATTCTCTCACTACTTAATCTACCATTATATGTTCTACAAATAGATTTGTTATAGATAGAAAAGATATCCTTGGTTGTTCATCCACTCAATGATCTATCACCACTGATCTACTATATATAATCTATGATTACAATGATATCATGGTTATTCTACTGGGGTGTGCTACTATTATAGGCATATCATTTTATCTAACACTAGCGTGATACCTTTCAAATTACAAAAAATTTCTTTTATTTAAATTTTTTTTAAATTTTCTCTATAATTTTATTATAAATATTTTCATTACTTTTTTACTTTTTAAATCCTTAACTACTAAAAAATATGTGATTATGTGTGAGATTAAATTTTCAATTTCACACCACATTGAATAACTTTAATTTCCCCTTCTTCCCAACACCATTATCACTCACCATATAACCCTCTAACTAGTTTTAATGTGGTCTTAGTGAAGAATCATAATGGATCAAATTAAATGAATTGTTATTAAAAGACATCTACTAGAGATTCAAGTCAGTATATAAGACCAAATGATATATAGCTTGTGTTCGATGTAATAAATACTATAGAGGTTATATATTTTTGGTGGTAAACATTATTCATGTCATTTCTATGACGCATGATTTAGACTATAGATAGGATGGGTTGTTTTTTAAGACTGATAGACCATTATATCAATGGATGATTAATGCTTTGTTTCTTCATGTGATTAACCAATTCAATGAATAGAATTATTTAATGAATAAAAAAGTTGATAGATAAAATATAGTTTTGACTACATGATTTTGGGATATGTTTCAATATGTTACCGATAATGAAATTTTTTGTTTTTAACCATGATCCATTTATACCAATTTTACGAAATTCATGATCAAATATTCTCTTATTAAGGTCACTAAAATATCAAATGTACATATACCTATTGTAATGTAGTTATATTTTGGAGGTAATTTATTTTTCATGAATAATCATCAAATGTTTTTTCCTCGAAATGGGGACTTTAGTATTATGATATATCATGACTTCATATTTTTTACTTCATATGAAAAATGAAAAAATGTTCTTCTTTATAGATATTTTATAAAGAATATTATAGAGTTTTACAATAACTCAATGAGAAAAAAATATCATACCTACTCTAATATTATTTCACCTATATTAGAGTATTAATACAATGATCTAGAAGGAGATAAATTTTAGTAAAATATGATGGCTTCTTTTTCATATCAAAGTCACATACAAGAGGGTAATATTTTACAATAATCATTAGCTGAAATGTATGGTTTTAGAAAATGAAATTCATAATGAGATTTCAGTCTTGTAATGAAACCATCATGGCTAATAAATATAATTTAACCTTTCATAATGTATGTTGAATTGGTTGAATTTTATTTAAATAAATAAGTGAGGATGTTGTTTCTTTATACATTAAAGAGGAACAATATACAAAGGTGTATATATCAACATCAGATCATGAGCGGGGTGGCCTCCATATATATATAATATAAAATGTTTTATGTGGACCACAGAGTCCACCTATCTCCTTTATTTTCCATGGAATCCTATTGTAAATTTAAATAAATAGATGTTTCAAATGGTGATAAAAATTTGATATCTCCTTCCAATAGATCAATGGATGTGTATGTGTTAAATAATCATTCAATGTACGATGTTGATGTTGAAATTGATGAAAAAAAGTTTACCCAATATCAGACACCCACATAGTCGTGTAGCTCATCCAGTGGATAGTGGAATGGCTCTTCCCCCACATACATTAAAAGGTTATGAAAATAGTCACAGGGAGGAAATAAATTCTTCTGAATTTCAGTCTTCTAGAATCCATGTTCAGCCATTTTTTCCATATAGAGATGTGGGTGAGACACCATCTATGGTGGATCGATCCCCAAGACAATCAATGAATGGAATATTATATAGTTATTCATTTGATGATAATGATATTCAAGATAATGTATTTCATACTAATCATGATGTGCATTCCATCTCAGTTCCTAATAATTATACCAAGGGAACATTTGTTGATTTGTTTGAAGAGGAAAATAATTTAAATTAAAATTATTCTCTTTGTAAGGATGTATAAACAAGTCATGATGCTTTATTAGTGTATATCAAAGAGATAAGATCAATTAAATATGCATAATCACCTCCTTTGACCATCTATATGACCAGAGAAGATCTCTATGACATTAAGGCATGTTAGATTACAGTTATTCATGATGAGTTCAGATCCACCTCATATGAAGAAATGAATCATAGCCTGGATGATAATAATTTGATTATATATTTTGTAATATCTTGTCTCTATTAAAAATATCTCCATTAAATATTCTTTTTATAAATTCAGAATAACAGGCTAGTGTAATTGATTTTTATCATAAGAAAATCCTTGAATGAAATTATATAATGTTCCCAAAAGTGTGAGAGATATCTCTATCGGAGATTTTGGAGACATTGTATAGTCATTTTTCTTAATCTTTTAGAGATCCTATTCCCCCTACTCCAATTTTATTTGATGATAAATTATAAAATACTTACTATGATAATAGCTTTAAGATTTGAAGGGTTATTTATCTACTTCTCATTACGATGATCTTCAAAAAATCTAATACATTGGTGAAGGCATTTATAATATTTTTATAGGATTTATAAATGAAAAAATAAGTGATGGGGAACAATAAGTGAATATATGAAGTATTATATCGCTATTATTTATCACCAACAAGAGTTAAATTATCAAATTTTGTTCTTATATGACAATATGAGAATCCATAATGTTATAGGAGACTTCACAAATCTACTAAAAAAATTAAAGACACTCGATACACTGTTAAATTTTATTATGGATATTAAGGATTCCATTTTCAAGGATATAGTTCATGCGGGTAGGGTGATAACCAAATATTTTTAGATTATGAAGACATTTATTTATACCATAATGAATACTATAATTTTACCTCTATGTATTCTGTTGACTATCTATCATTCCTATCATTATAAAAACCCCATCCTAATACATATACAATATTACTTCCTTTTGAACAATCTCTTGTGAATGTTGTCAAGAATCACAAACATGACATGTTTATTCCCCATAAACCTTCTAATACGTCCACCTAGAGTACTATAGTTTATATAAAAGGGATGTACGAAGTTGATCCTCGCTAAATGAGTGTTGTAGAGTCTCATTGAAACACTTATTAGTATTTAATTTCGTGATTTCATTTTCCGTATGTATTGTATAAACGATAATGTTTGAAAGGACATCCTCCCTTTATTCATCAATGTGTTCTTTTATAATTTAATTTCAATTATATATTAAGAACATCAAAAAGGGATAGAATGAGTTCATGAAATCTTAATTACATATAAAAATTACATATGATCACATATATTTAATAAAATTTACATATGAATGTACATTTTTGATTTACTATATAAACCATTTAACCAGTTTTTAATGATTACAAATGTAATTACCTATGATCATAAAAAAGGGTATAATGTAGAATTAGTAAAGGAACATTCTTATTTTGATGATATAAAAACATTTTTGTTATTTTTTATTTAGTTTAAATGATTTATATTACTCATTTATTTTCTATCCAAAGTCATTAAAATATATTTGTATTGTACCTATTTCCATCATCTATCATTAGATGAAATGAGTTATTGTAATGAACCGACCCCAGTTACCCAGAGTCAGTGCATTATTACGTATCATTGTCATGATCACAAAGGATCCAGTCTCAAATATATATATTAGTTTAGTGGCCTTGTTAGTAATAGATAAATTCCTAAGGATTGCATTAAATCATAAAATTGAAAACTACAACAAATTTTTTTTCATATTCAACACTGAGGTCCCATAGACTATCACTACAGGTCAATCATATTATATTTTTTCAAATCATGGGAAAAATAAATCATATAATAGGGTGAGCTTAGATGCTCAGTAAAGATAACAATATAGCAGAATCATTCAAAAATAAGAATAAACATTTAAGGAAATGAATAAGAATAAAACAAAAGCCTTTTAAACATCAACTTAATCATAATATGGGAAAAATAAAATCATATAATTCCATTTACATATTCACCTGGATACTCTACTATTTTAATAATCTCATTCAATATCAATAGCCACTTTCAATATTATGGAATGCATAATGCTAAACATTCATAACCACATAGTCAAGGTCTTGTGCCAAGACTACAAATAAGATTTTGTCAATGACTTGTCCCAAGACACTAGTTTGTCTCATGACACCTACATATGTATTGAGGAGCTATAGCGGGCTCCACCCTTCACTTACTATGTCCAATTCATTCCTCATATAAAAAGGATTTAACATTAAATAAACATTTGTATTAAAAATGGCATACAAAATATCAATACATTATCCATAAATCATGAATTGTATGATATAACATATCCATGGTCAGACATATCACAAAACCGTCAATAAAATATGAATGTTTTTTATCACAATAAATCAACTTCAAACAAACATAAAATACATTGAAGGATGATGACATAGATGAAATCAATTCCTTTTTAGCGAAATATCTCTTTCTATTTTGAAATCATTTTAATGTCATGTAATTATAAAAAACATTTGACTTTGAAAATATTCTTATAATCGTGTAAGGGAATATTCTACGATGTTATAAGGGTAAGAAATATCGGTACCCATCGTATAAGTTAAAAAAAGACATTCTTACCTAAATTTTGTCGAAAAATTTATAAAGTACCTTGTTTGGAAAACGACGAAAAGATTCATTTGAAAAAAATTTATGAAAAGTTGAAAAAGAGTATAATTGAATTTAAAAAATAGTCTAGTAAATAGTAAAATTGCTTTTAATACATTTTTAAGAAACCTGGATGTGGATGATAAAGAGGTCCCAGTAGATACTTATATAAAAACAACCTCGGATAATAAAGAGATTGTGAAATTAACCCTTACATTGTACATTTCCTTGGTCGAGGGTAAGTTAACATCCTTTATAATTGGGAAATAATTATTATTAAATTACAGAATAATAATATACATTAATATGATATCATATATGATCTTTTAAAATTGCTTTGTTAATAATAACTTAGTATTATCGTCGTTTCGGATGCCAACAGATTCGTTTTCCATTGTATGGTTTGTTACATAAGTAATTTTTGTTATAAATAGGATGTATCTTATTAATATTATGAATGATATTATGTCTTAAAATGCTATTTTTAATCATCAAATGAAAATTATTATTGAAAGGATATGATGGTGAATGAATATCATCACGTTCGTGGAGACGGTAATCTGTACATATGCACAAATGACAATATCATCATTTTGATATTAAGATAATATATATTTGGATGTTATATCATATATAAAGAATAATTATCTTGTTTTATTCATTATTTACATCAATTAAACATCATTATTATACCCATCCAAATAATTATTTTTTGAATGTCAATTACACGACGATGTGGATACTGTTAGTCGTACGTACGCATGAATGGTAACATTTCATTCAAAGGATGGATATAATAATGATTGTGGTTGTGAAATAATTATAATAACATCACAGTATATAAAATATATTCGATTTATTATTTTATAATGTAAACAACAAAGAATGAAGATGTGGAAGTAGAAAGGAACTTGACAGAGGTGATGAAATATTTACCTCTTCTTCAGGTTCTTCCTTTTGATTTGATCAAAAGGGTTCTTTATGTTAGATTTTTGGCTAAATTAAGGCCTATAAGATGAAGTGAGGACAGTTTATAGGGATTTGGGAAGGGTTTGGAAAAGCTAAAAGGCTTTGAAGATGTTAATTTTAGGGAAGGGGGAGTGCACTTATATGACAGGGGTGAGGGGCATCTTAAGAAAAGCTAGAAATATTATTTTATAATAAAATAATTTTCCATTTATAATTGATCTAAAATGAATTATTTAAAGTATAAGGTGGGTATGGGTCACAAAACACTCATCCAATAGGTTTTAGACAGGTTTGAGTCACTATATTAACTTCATCTTTTAGATTTAACTCTTAGTTAAATAGTTTAACATTTACTATGTCTCTTTGTATTTTTATATTATATGGTTAATAAACATACTATATATTTCAATGAAAACCAAATATGGTTCATTTATGATACACCTATCATTATATAAGTCATTTTTTTAACCTTCTATTTTTATGAATATTATATCAATTAATGATATAATCTTTGTTTTAAAAAAAAATTTTGTCAATTCTGACACTATTTAATAATTGATTTTCTTATAGTCTTAAGAAAATTATTAATTAAAAATAAAATCATTTAATAAATCATAAAATTTCATATTATCCTATAAAATTAGTTAATCACTTCAAAAAGTTCAAATTATATTTATTTTATCATTTATAATACCATTTATTATATTCGTTCATTAATAAGAAATATACTGCATCATCATTGTGTCGTAAATAAATTGAATTATTAAATATAAAAAAATTATAAATAAAAAACTATTAGGTATGAAATATTTTTATATTTCTAATGAATATTTATAGTCGAAATGATAAAATGTATAAAACTATGTAAAAATTGTATTACTAAAAGATATAGGCTTTTTTCATTTTTGTATTGATTTTAACTTAATTAATATAATGTGTCATTATCAATTACAGGTGGCTCCATGGGGTCCCAAAATCGACCCAAAGAGGCCCATGATGGGACATGTATTATCCAATAGGGTTAAGACATGTGTTAGGGTAATTTAATATTATTATAATATTATTTTTTTATCTGTATTAACTGGATTTACCTTTTAACCATGGTAAATAAAATATTTACCGAAGTAATTATTCAAAATGTCTAAAATTAAAATTTACCTATTTACACAATATTGAATTCCTAATTCTAAATATGGAATTAATTTTTATAAAATCAGTACACATAAGTGAAATAAATTAATTTTAAATTAATTCTCATTATCAAAACAAAAAACGTGTTTTTAAGAAATAATAACTATAAAAAGATTGACACATGCTAATGTCCAGTTTAAATGTGAAATTACATACAATGACCAACATTGGATTAATTGTAATAATATAATATAATTACACGTTAAAACAACTTAAGAATATTATTTATCACTATAAATTATTTTTATTAAAAAAGTTTTTTGTAAATTTAAATTTATTATTTTTCACTATTCATCAAAACTGAATGTTTTTAGAAAAATACCAAAAATTCACCCTAAGCAAATTTCGATACACTTAATACAAAAATGAAGTCCATATTGACTGCAAAAATTGGAAAGATAAAAAAATGCGGGTTTTACTATTCATAACGGCTAGTTTGATCGGGTTTAGTTTGTTAGAAATCGAAGTTGCTTACAACACATGTTATTGTATTATTCAAAGAGGAGCGTACCGTGGAAGTTTGAGGTGTTACATTCTCTCATCCTTCAAATAATTTTGTAATAGAAATTTTTAGAATATTACTGCATAAATAGACTCAGGTTCTTTTTCATCATATGTTCCTCAAGTTCCCACATTTTTTTCATCTTATGGTTTCACTATAGAACTTTTACCAGATGAGTCGTCCGGTTTTTCAGAAATTGTAATTTTGTATCAAGAATCTTGATAGGATTCTCACAATAAGACATATTAGGTTCTGCATCTAAATATTCATAGGGAATTACATGCCTTGGGTCAGGCATGTATTTTCTCAACAGTGATACGTGGAATACATCGTGAACTTTGAGGAGAATTTGCAGAATTTTCGAATGGTAAGACACAACCACAATTCGTTCTAGAATTTCAAAAGAACTGGTATACCTGGGACTCAAATATACCCTTCATACCGAAATGTATAACACCATTCCATGGAGATAACTTCAGGAAAACATGATCTCCTACATGATATTCTAATTCCTTCCTTTGGTTATCAGCAAAACTCTTCAGCCTAGATTGACCTGGTTTGATGTGGGTTTGGATTAAATTCAAATTTTCAATCATTTCCTCTACATGTTCTAGGCCTACAATTTTTCATTCACCAACATCATACAAAAAGGTTGGTGTGCGACATCTCTTTCTGTATAACGCTTCATATGGTGCCATATGAATACATTAATGGAAGCTATTGTAATATGAAAATTCTACAAGAGGTAAATATTGATCCTACAAACCATGAAAGTCATGTGAGCATGATATCAACATTTCTTACAAGGTTTGAATAACCCATTCTAATTGTCCATCAGTTTGGGTGTGGTAGAAAGTGCTCAAATGATGTTCAGTATCCAAGGCTTTTAGAATACATTCAGAATCATGATATAAAATGGGGGTCACACTCAGAAACAATCAATAGTGGTACTCCATTATGTCTTTCAACATCATTAATATGTAGTCTTGCTAAATGTTCAAGTGGTAAATCTTCTCTTATAGAAAGAAAATGTGATAACATGTTAAGACAATCAACAATGACCAATATTGAATCGTTCCTTCTGTATGTATTTGGTAGTCCCATGACAAAGTCCATCGTAATATTATCCCATTTCCACTCTGGTATGGGAATAGGTTGTAAGACTCCTCTAGGTTGTTTCCTTCCAGCATTAACTTGTTGACAAACCATACATCATGACACCGAATCAGCAATCTACCACATCATGTTGTCCCACCAAAAACGTTCCTTCAAATATCTATACATTTTGGTGCTCTCATGGTGTATAGGGGAATTGGTACTATAAGAACCACCCAACAATTCTATTTTTAGATCAGGTATATCGAGAATACAAATCCTCTTCCCAAATTTCATAATTCCATCTTCATATACAAATTCACTCAATCTCCTTCTATTCACAGCATTAATCATCTTTTTAAGCACCTAATCCTAACATTGAAAACATTTTATCCTTTATAATAAAGATTGTTTGGCATCCATTTTAAAAATCATTGATGTTTCACCTTCAATGGTTATTCCCATATCCATCATTACTATATCCATGAAAATAGGATCCCTTTCAACTCCAATCTTGTTCAAAACTCCATGATATTTTTTTCTCAGAGCATCTTCCACCTTATTTCCTTCCCTGGGTGATAGTGTGTCGTGCAATCCTAATCCTTGAGTAGTTCAAGACATCTCATTTTCTACATGTTGATTTTTTTTGAGAAAATATACTTCAAACTGTTGTGGTCGGTATATATCTTAGATTTTTCACTATAGAGATAATATATCAATATCTTCAAAGAAAGTATTACAACTGCAATCTCAAGATCATGAGTAGGATAGATTTTCTCATGAATTTTTAGCTGTCATGATGCATTGGAAATAAACCTATTATTCTGCATATGTACCAAATAATGTCCTTTCACTAATGAATCAATATAAATAAAAAACCCATAATTCCATGATGGTAGAGTCAATATAGTTGAATTGAATAATCTTCTATTCAGTTCTTCATAAAATTATTTACACTCTTTTTTCCAAATAAATTTATCCCCTTTTCATGTGGGCTTTGTTAATGGGTTATCCAACCGGGTAAAATTCTAGACGAAACGTCGATGATAACCTGCTAAACAAATAAAACTGTGTTCCCCAGTTATTCTCATTGATGCTGGACATTCATGGATTGATATTGTCTTAGAAGGATCAATATAGATTCCATCCTTAGAGACAATAGGTCCATGAAAAAGAATCTCCTGAAGCCAAAATTCACTGTTACTAAACTTACCATATAATTCATGTCTTCTAAGAGACTTTAGGATAATGCGCAAGTGATTATCCTGATTTTCATAGATTATGGAGTATACCAAGATATCATCAATAATTACCACTACAAATTCATCAAGATATTCCATGAAAACTCTATTAATTACGCCCATGAGAACATAAGTTGAATTAGTCAATCCAAAAGGCATTATTGTAAACTCGTAATGCTCGTACCTGTTTCGAAATGGAATTTTTGGAATGTTTTCCTTCTTCACACACAACTGATGATATCCAGATTAAATTTAAATCATTGAAAAGTGTTTAGATCCATGAAGTTGGTCAAATAAATCATAAAGGCGAGGTAAGGGATACATTTTCTTTAGTGTTATAGAATTGATCTCCCTGTAGACAATGCACAACCTCATAGATCAATCATTCTTCTTAACAATAAGAACATGGGCTCCCCATGGAGAAACACTAGGGAGAATAAATCCCTAATTATTCAATTCTTATAGTTGTTTCTTTAGTACCTCTAATTCCATAGTGTACATTCTATAAGGGACCTTTAATATGGGGCTTGATCTAGGAATTAAATCAGTGGAAAACTCAATTTTTCATTCTGGAAGATGTCCAGGTAAATCTTCAGGAAACTCATCAACATATTCTTTCACAATAGGAAAATATTCTATATGAATATTTCTTTCCCCACCCATATTTATTTTATTCTATTCCTCCCAAATAATTTAATTTAGTTGAACTATTGGGGGTGGACCTAGATAATAATTAGGTGGTGACTTTTCTACTCTAAAGATACGTTACTCCTTATCATCATCACAAATATGTAACCTCCTTCTTCTTAAAATAAATTTTCACATCATGGTCTGCAAGCCAAGCCACACATTGTATTATATACACATAAATCATGTGTATGATGATGAAATATGTAGATAAAGAACATTTATATGTCCTAATGGGGACCAATTCACAAACTCTTGTTGGAATGATACTTCCCTTAAGAGTTTGGACTGACAACTCCCTTGTTAAATCAAATTGTAAATATCTAATTTTCATAGAAAATAGTGAAGATTTGAAACAATAGGATGATCCAAAATCAAATAAAGCATTGGCTAAACTTGAGGAAACCATTAAATTAACTTCCACTAAATCTTTCGGAGCATCAACCTCTGTTGTAGTGATAAAATAATATTGGCCTTGATCCCTTGGACTTTTCTTAGGTAAGTACCTCTAACGCTTAGTACATCCATTTTCATAATGCCTCCATTCTCAATAATTGTAGCATTCAAAATTGAAAACCTCTTTCTTCCCATTGCAATAACAAGCTTGGTGGCCTTTTTCACCACACTTATAATAGACTCACATTCCCTTCCAGCAAGTAACATGGTGTTTCTTCCCAAATTTACTAGAGAATTGATATTCCAGTTTTCCCTTCTTCCCCTTATTTCTATTCCCATAGTGTTATGTAGATATCTTCTTCTCTTGCATTTCTCTAAAATTGTATGACTTAGAGAATTATTTTTCTGTCATGATAGCACATAAGAGAATATCTAAGTACGTAGAGAAGGATTGCGAGACTAATAATTGACGGAGAAATGTTTTTATCCCTTCAAATAAATGATCAATCATATATCTTGGGTTACGTAAATAATCTGCAGGATGCCTTGCTAACCTGGTAATGTTCGCTTCATAATTTTTGACATTATCATCCTCCTTTTTTCTCAGACTCAGAAATTGTGTTACCATATCTTCTCGATGATCATGGGGAATGAATTTTTGTAATAAAATTTCATTAAACTCCCTCCATTCCATATTTGATAATTCATCATCTTCTTTTGTGTTTTGAATCAATGTCCACAATTGATCAGCATCTCCAGTGAGGCGGTAAACTTCCATGACAACTTTTTCCCTTTCACAACATCCCAAGGCATGGAATATTTTATCTATCGAATTTATCCATTTCATATATAATAGAGGATTTGTACCCCCATTGAATTTTGGTGGTTTTTTCTCATAAAGTGATCTAACAATGCTCCTCCATGATTTGTATTAGGGTGCTTTATATAGGTATGTTTATTATTCATAACCAGAGTGAGTTGTCCCAATATAGTGATAAGATGATCAGCACCAGTTGTATCACTAGCTCAACAATAATTATCTTGAGTAGGATGGAAACACATACATGGAGTCCAATAATTGATACGGATTCCATTCCTTCCACTAGGAACCATTTCTAAATAATGGAATTAACTATATTAGTTTATGAATCTCAATTCATAAATCCAAACGTGTAAAACACTTTACATAAATTGAACAGTTTACAGATATATTCCATAATCGTTAAAATGTTTTCTTTGAGAAAGTATATACTGAGAAATGATTCACAATGGTTTGTAATGAAAATTACAATTATTCTAAGCATATCCCATGGAAGTGTCGTATCCAAGAGAAAAGAAAGGCCAGTTGTCGTGCACCAGTTCTCATTAGAGTCCTGCTCAAAGCAGTGTTTTCGGGTTTTACCCCTAGGTTCATCAATACCAGATACGCCTCTACCTATTCGTTTCCAAACAGGGATATATTTCTTGGAAAAATAACAAAATCTCAACAATACAAAAATTCTAGGAATTTATTCTATAGTAATCCCCAATGTCTATCTTAGGGCTATGTGCTCTAATCAGAGATTATCTAAATCTAGTTTCAAATGATTGTACTAAACATCCTCTGATACTAACTGTAACACCCCAACCCCAGTTACCTATATTCGGTGTATTATTATGTATCATTGTCCTGACAGCAAAAGATCAAGTCTCGAAAGATCAATTAGTTTAGTATCCTTGGAAGTACTAGATACATTTATAAGGTTTACATTACATCAGAAAATGGACAACTACAACCACAGTGTTTCCATAGACAACACTGAGATCCCATATACTAACCATGTTGGTCAGTCATAATATATTTCTTCACAAACTAGGAAAAATAAAACCAAGAATGGGGTGAGATCAAATGCTCAGTAAGGATAACAATATAGAGTAATTTTCATAAATAAGTATATACATTTAAAGAAATGTATATGACTAAAACAAAAGCCTTTTAAACATGATCGTTAGCATAATATGTAAAAGATAAAATCAAATAATTCAATTTACATATTCATATGGATATTCCACTAGTTGAATAATCATATGCAATATCAATAGCCACTTTCTTAATGATGGAATGCATAATATTATACTTTCATAACCACATAGTCAAGGCCTTTTCCCAAGACTACAAATAAGATTTTTTTCAAGACCTTGTGCCAAGACACTAGTTTGTCTCATTAGACCTAGAGATGCATCGATGAGCTATAGCGGGCTCCACACATAACTTACTAAGTCCAATTCATTCCTCATCTGAAAATGATTAAACATAACATAATCATTCGTATTAAAACATGAATATGAAATGTCAATAATTCATCCATAAACTATTAATGGTATGAAATATCACATCCATAGTCAAACATATGATAAAAACTTTAATACAATATGGATGTTTTTGTCATAATAAATCGACTTCAAATAATCTTAAAGTCCATAAAAGGATGTTGACATAGATTAAATAAAAACCATTTTAGATAAATATATCTTTCTATATTGAAATCATTTAAAAGACATTTAATTATAAAAAATATTATATTTGAAGATATTTTTATAAGCTTGTTAGGGAATATTTGAGGATGTTATAATGGCAGAAAGTAGCCACACCCACTGTATAAGTTTAAAAAAGACATTCATACCTTAATATTGGTGAAATGGTTAAAAAGTACTTTTTTGGAAAATGACAGAATTATTTCCTTTAAAACACTTTATAAAATGTCAAACAATGGAATAAATGAATTTAACCCATCGGATAGTAAATATTATAAATCTACTGGAATACATTTTAAAGAAACATGGATGTGGATAATAAAGAGGTCCTAGTAGATATTTATATAAAAACAACCTCGGAAAATAAAGAGATTGTGAAATTTACCCTTACCATGTACTTTTCCTTGGTCGAGGGTTGGTTAAAATCCTGTATAATAGTGGAATAATTTTTATTAAATTATTCAAGTTTCATATAAATTAATATTATATCATATATGATCTTTTAAAATTAATTTGTTAATAATATCTTAGTATTATCGTGGTTTCAAGTGTTAACTGATTCGTTTTCCATTGTATTCTTTGTTATGTAAGTAAATATTGTTATATATATGATGTATCTTATTCATATTAATAAATATATTAAGTATTTAAACATTATTTTTAATTATCTAATTAAAATTAGTCTTGAATGGATAGGATGGGGAATTAATCTCATCACGTTCGTGGAGACGGTAATCCGTACGTACGTACGAGCAACAATATCATTTTTTT
Organism: Viscum album; assembly: GCA_963277665.1. Taxonomy (NCBI): domain Eukaryota; kingdom Viridiplantae; phylum Streptophyta; class Magnoliopsida; order Santalales; family Viscaceae; genus Viscum; species Viscum album. The sequence goes on from OY728136.1 coordinate 830,202,758, forward strand.
GAAATTAAAATAATATATAATTGGATGATATATCATATAAAAAGTATCATTATAGTGTAATATTTATTATTTACATCAATTAAACATCATTATTATACTCATCCAAATAATAATTTATTGAATAACAATTACACCATGACGTGGAGACGGTAAGTCATACGTACGCACATATGATGACATGTCATTCAAAGGATAGATAAAATAATGAATAGGTTAGTAACATATTTATAATAACATCATTGTATATAAAATATACCGGATTTATTATTTTATAATGGAAATAACAATGAAATAGGTAGTGGACGAAGAATTGAACATGAATGAGGTGATGAAATTTTTACCTCTTTTTCGGGTTCTTCCTTTTGATTTGATCAGAAGGGCTCCATAGGATGGATTTATGACTAAATGTAGACCAATTGTGAAGGGAGTATAGTTTAGAGGGTATTTAGGCATGGGTTCGGCTAATAAAAAATTCTTTGAAGGTGTGAATTTGAGGGTAGGGGTGTGCCCTTTTATAAGAGGGGTGAGGGGCACCTTAGGAAAAGCTGGAAATATTATTTTATAATAAAATAATTTTCGGTTTCTAATGGATAAAAATGAATTATTTAAAGGATATGGTGGTCTGGGGTCCAAAACCACTCAATCAATTTGTTTTATAAAGGATTGGGTCATTATATTAACATTATCTTTTAGATTTAGCTCTAATTTAAATATTTTGACATTTACCATGTCTCTTTGTATTTTTATATTTTATTGTTAATAAACATACTCTATACGTCCAAGAAAACCCAAAGTGGTTAAATATGATACACCTATCATTAAATAAGTAACTTGGCCAATATTTAGATTTTTATAAATATTATATCAATTATTAAAATAATATTTGTTTTAGAAAACACATTTATGTCAATTTTGACTCTATTTAATAATTGATTTTTTTAAAGTACTAGAAAAATTATTAATTAGAGATAAATTAACTTAATAAATCATATCATGTCATATTAACCTATAAAATTCGTGGATGGTGTAAACATGTTCAAATTATATTTATTTTAACATTTATAATACCATTTATTTGATTCGTTCATTAATAACGAAAATATTGCATCATCATTGTGTCACAAATAAATTTAAATATTCAAATGTCTGAAAATGATAAATAATATAACATTATGTAGAAAATAATTTTATCTTTGTAATTAATATTTATAGTCAATGCGATAACATGTATATCCCTATGTAAAACATTTTTTTACTAAAAGATATATGCTTGTGTCGTTTTTGTATTTACATTAATTTAATTAATATAAAGTGACATTATCACTTACAAGTGGCTCCATAGGGTCCCAAAATATACCCAAATATTCCCATGGTTGGACATGTATCATCCAATAAGTGTAGGACTTGTGTTAGGGTAATTTAATATTATTATAATATTATATTTTTACCCTTATTTACCAGATTTACCCTTTAACAATGGTAAATAAAATATTTACCAAAATAATTTTTCAAAATGTCTAAAAATAAAAGTTTCATATTTACACATTTTGACCTCTAGATTCTAAATATGGAATAATTTTTTCTAAATTCAATAAATAGTAGTTGCATAAATAAATATAAAAATAATTCCTGATATCAAAACAAAGAGCGTGTTTTTAAGAAAAAACAACTATTAAAAGATTGGCACTTGCTTTTGTCTAGTTTAAATGTTAAATTATGTCCAATGACCAAAATTGTATTAACTGTAAAATTATAATCTATTTATACTTTAAAACACTTAATATTATAAATTAGAAATATAAATTCTTTTGATTAAAAAAGTTATTTTTAATTAAAATATATTATTTTGCACTATTCATCAAAACTGAATGATTTCAGAAAAATTCCAAAAAATCACCATAAGATAATTTTGATACTCTGATTCTAGAATGGTAGTCCATTTTGACTGATAAAATTGATAAAATTGTAAAAAGTGTGTATTACTATTCATAACGGCTGGTTTGATTGGCTGTGGTGTGTTAGAACTCGACGTTGCGTACGACACACTCTATTGTATTTTTCAAAGAGAAGCGTACTATGTAAGCACAGAGTGTTACAATTATAACTAATATAAAAGAGCCACTAACACATGATACTACTCCAAGATACTTTTATTTCATGTTGAAATATCTATTTCAGTCCTTTCAACTAAAAATATTAATTTTTATGTTCTTCTAAAATTAGGATGAGAAACTTCGACTGCCCGGTGAAACTACGTCAATATAAAACAATTAAATTTAATGTATCGACATTAAAATAGTTCTATTTATAAGATATTGTATTTACAAGTGAAGATACCATTATTTCCCCAAAATTACCTCCTACCAAGATATTCTAAAACATCAAAATTCTAATGTTGAACAGCACTACCATAAGAATCATAGGAAAATTTTTTTTACTACCGCATTATAGATTTGAATTCACATATAATTATCAAATTACTATATTAATTCTTTTAATTAATGTTAGAAGCACGTGGATTTCTGATTTATTATTAGTAAACAACTCTATATTGGTTATAAAGGCCATGTTAGAATATTTTGGATTAGTGTTGCAGTATGAGGATTCTACATGTTCTTTTATTATTATAAAAACTAATAATTGGATTAGCTGGAATTATATAAATTGATAATTTTACACATATTGATGTATATATATATATGAATTTTATGAATAATGATAAATAATATGACATATCATGTGACATAAAAATATAGTTGTTATACATTTGTTGAGAGGACACAAGTTAATAGACAGGATGAGAACAAATATTTTTCAGGAATTCCATGACCCTCTATTTATATGTGCCTTCAATGTAATTTTGGTTGAAGACTTTCAGTAATATTTTCTAATACTCGTGGAAAAATAAATCACGTCATATTGAGATACATGAAAACATCAAAAATACCTTTCATTTATCTTTATGGTTTTGTATACATTCATGATTTTTGTATATTCCGCATTTTAACAATAAAATATTCTCTCTTATACTGAACTAGAGAGTGATTGACACTCTATATGGATTGTTTTCAGCTTTACTCACAGATATATCTGTAGGATATGATATTTAAAAATATTATATAAGTTGTTCCAAAAGTAAATGATGAAGATTATCATTTATAGAATAGACCATCTATGTATAGTAGTGTATAAAAGATCTACCTTGGTTATGGATTAATTTTTTTTTATAAAAAACTACATGGAAGTTGGATATTTCTATATAGAGTGGATTGAGTCTCAACATGAGTGTCAATCACTTGTTTAGAATTCAATTGTGAATTATTTTTTGTAATTAATTTATATTTTTCATATATTTAAACTGAATTTTGGTTATAAATTCTTAAACATAACATTACTCTGATGTTAAAAAAATTATTTTTTATATGTATTTTTTGGATATGAGTAAATTAATTTCAGAAGATAAATTATTACAAAAATTATTTTTACTCATATATTATCATTGTATTGGAAATATTTTCTAAATGTAAAAATTATAAATAATATTTGTTTTAACTACCTAGTTTTATTAATTTGGATACTTAATATTTAATTATATTTACAAGAAAATTTGAATTTTAAAGTCAAATAACCCCACCCCATTATAGTTTTGCACTAAGATGAATTTTTTTATAAAACCACATATTTAATATTATTTTATGCTACTTGGGAATAAAAAATGATGAAATTTTATTTCTTCATGAGTATGGTGATTTAATTTCTCCCAATCCTATTGAAGATATGATATATAATAAATTTATATGTTAAATAATACTCAATAGTTTTATAAAAGTACACCGATCAAAAATATAAAATATCTAAGGAAAAATAATTTTTCATGAATGGTTGGGATAAATTATATATATAATGACCCATACATTACATAAATTGTTAATAATTCAAAATTTATGCACACTTATTACAACATATAAAAAAACCATGAAAAGACCGTATAGGTATAGTGTCATTAGAAACTGGGAAACATAAACACTGGTTCTTAAATCATCTATATTTTCTCCCTATTATTTTATCATATTTAGAGTCCCTTTTGGAAAATCTTACTTAATAATCTTCTTCCTGACCTGGTGAAAAAAAAATGTACAAAAGGGTGAGCTCAAATGCTCAGTTAGGGTAAACAAATGAAATATCAGTCACATCATATTCATAATAACATGACATTTTGGAAATCTTAACCTGCAAAAGAGGCCATAATTTCATAACATGGGATAAATAATAGTAGTGAAATGTAAACCCAATAATCATAACATAAAACATGAAACTTTTTGGAATACACACATAATCATATAGAATCATTTTTTAGTAGTCAATACTCATTGCCAAGACTATCTTAGCGGACAAAGTCCATTTCTAAACTGTGTTCACTCCTCGTTTTAGTCCTATTTCACTAAAACGGATTAACCTTTCATTCCATCCATGTCTATCTCATTAGATGTAAATATTTACCCAATGCATTGTAGGGAGATATTGGTCCCACCGATCTCATAATGATACCATTCTTATGTGTGTGACAAGATCATAAATCATACATCATAGCATAACCCATGTAATAAAAATGGGATTCTTAAGCATCATTCCATCATAACATAATCCATAAAAGGACATCATAAAAATAATTCCATCATTACATAATCAAATCAATGTAAAAACAGGGATAGAAATAGAACCCCATATTATCTTAGATGGAAAATAATTTGGATTAAACACTTTAACTCCATTTTTGAAGAAAATATCCTTTCTACTTCAAAAACATTTTCTATTCTTAAAATGTCATACAATTTTAAACTAAATAAATTTGATTAAAAATAAAATATAAAACTTGTAAATGAAGCTTCATGGAAATAATGTTCAAAAATTACATTTAGGCCGTATAAGTAAAAAAACATGCTTCTCGTACTTTGGTCGGAAAAGTCAAAAAAGTACCTCATACTAAAAATGAAAAAAGATTCCATTCATATCATTTAATAAAAACACAACAATGAGTAAAATTGGACTTAAACAATTGTAGTTGTATGTAAATAATATTAAATATTGAGGAAACATTTATGTGGATGATAAATATTCCCCAGTAAATTCTGAATTATAAAATCTCTGATAAAAATGAGATTGTGAGATTTTCCCTTACGGTAGGTCCAATTTTCATCGTACATGTCCAATACTCATGTATAATGATTTTAATAATGTTATTGACTTATTCCAGAATCTTAATCATTGTTATTATATCATATATGGTGATATTATTATCTTCTTATTAGTAATATTTCATTGCTACTTCTTATTCGGGTGTTTATTTCTTTTTGTTCTTATGCGTGTTTTATTGAATAAATTCTTATTCTTCTTTTTATTTTATAGATTCCTAAATTAAATAAAGTTATTAGTTTAATATAAATCATATTTATTCATTCAATTCATTTATATAATCATTAATCATTGATTATTATGTAGAATGAGTCGCATCACATCGTGGAGACGGTAGGTCGTACGTTCGCACGAGCGATGATATTGTTCCCATGATCATGGAATTGTATTGAAGTGTATGTATACTATTTCATAATTAATATAAATTTATTATAATCTTATATAGTTATTATTTACACCATTATACCCTTCCAAGTAAGGTGGTGGTGGAAAACATATTACACCACGGCGTGGAGATGGTATTCCGTACGTACGCACGCGCGGTGATTTTGTTTTCCATAGGATGGATAGAAGATGAAATAGGGTTTTTTATATTTGTAATAAAATATCAGTATATTATTGATACTGATGTTATTAATTCATAATTAAACAACTAATAATGATGATGTAGAAGAAGAAATAAAGTTGAAAGAATTGGTAACAGACATTACCTCTTCTTTGAAGCGCCTCTTCTTAACCTCCTCTTAGGGAACTAAAGATGGTCTTTTAAGAAAACCAGGTCCTCTAGGATGTTTTCATGAAAGTTAAGAAGTGAAATGGTCAGGTTTTGGGCGAGCATGACGGCTCAAAGTGGTGTGAGGAGGAGAGGGAGGATGTTCCCTTTTATAAGGGAGGAGAGGGGCACCTTAGAAAAAACATAAAATATTATTTTATTATAAAGTAATATTTAGATTCTAATAGCTCAAATTAATTTATTTACAAACTAAGGTAGGGAAGAGTCGCCATTCTCTCAACAAATAGATTTTAGACAAGTTTAGGTTACTATTTTAACATTTTTATTTTGATTTAACACTAAGTTAAATAATTTAACTGTTATTGTGTCTTTTTGTTTTCTTACACTATATGGTTAATAAAATTACTATAACAAGACAAACGAACCCCAAGTGGTTCATTATTAATATATATAACCTTATCTAAGTCATTTGGATGATCCTTCGATTTTTTGGAGTAAAATAACAATTAATAATATAATTATTTTTAAAAAAATATTTTATGATAATTTTGACACTATTTGGTAATTGATTTTTGTGAAAATCATAACAGCATTATTAGTTCTAATAAGTTGATTAAATCAATACTAATATGTCATATTAACCTATAAAATTATTTTAATTATTACAAAGTCTCAAATTACATTTATTTGGGTATTTATAACATCAATTAGGTTAATATTTCAGTAATAAGGTAATTACTGTATCATCATTGTGTCACAAATAAATTAAATTATTTAATGTCTAAAAATTATAAATAAAAAACCATTAGGTATGAAATATTTTAAGCTTTTTACCGAATATCTATAGTCGAATTTATCTTATGTATAACCCTACATTAAAAATGTTTTTATTTATTAAGCTTTGAATTTATCTATTTTAATACTTCTTTAAATAAAATAATAATCAGTGTCCTAAACTAATCCAAGTGGACCAAAACGGTCATATTTTATTCCTAAGGTTGTTTTTTGTCCAATTAAACTTATCCAATAGAATCATTACAGTGTTAGGGTAATAATAATACCATTTCTTACCATAATTACCCTATTTACTTTTAACTGTTGTAAATAAAAGTATAAAGCTACTATTCACTAAAAAATATCTTTATCTTATTCAACCACATTTTACTCCTTAATATTAACCGTGTCTCTCGGATTTTTGAAATTACACTCATAGAAGTGGTAAAATTAAGTTTTATATAAATTTTCAAACTCTCCTAGGAGGTCGGTAAAAGACGGTAAAAAGTTCAATAAAATTTTTATATATCTAAAATTATTATAAAATGACTTCAATGACTTACATTGAACTTATATAGGTATTATTTGTCAATTTTGACATAAAATTAATTTAAATAGAATAAATAATTATTTAAATAAAAATTTGGTTTTTAAATAGTAACCCAGTGTTTTCACTATTCATCAAAAATTGAAAGTTTTCAGAAAAATACCAAAAATTCACCCTAGGATAATTTCGATATCCCGAATCGAAAAAAGAAGTCCATTTTGAATGATAAAATTTATAAAATTTAAAAAAGAGGGTATTACTATTCATAACTGCTAATTTTAATAATATTATAATAGCATATCGTTGTTTAGTGAAATACGACATTGCGTACAATGCAAGCTATTGAGGAAGTTCATGATTGTGTGTAAAATAAGCCCTGCTACTGTTGTGTGTAGTGAATGATTCCGTTGATGATTTATATAACATAAAAAACAAAATATTTCTCATAAAACTACTTATTGTTACATTCTACCCCCCTTAAAATGAATTTCACCCTCGAAATTCGTCACTTTGTAAGAAACAGATGAGGATACCTCTCCATAATCATATCGTCAAGCTCCCATGCAGCTTCTTCTAATTGGTGGTTCCTCCATAGAACATTCACCAAGTGAGTGGTCTTGTTCCAAAGGACATTTTCGCTACGATCCAGAATCTTTATTGGTTGTTCTTCATAAGAAAGATCTTACTCCAGTGGTACAACTTCTGATATGAGTACATGTAAAGGATAGAGTATGTACTTTATCAGGAGAGATACATGGAACACATCGTGAACTTAAGCGAGATTCTGTGGAAGCGCCAATTGGTAAGATAACTTCTCAACACAATCCAATATTTCTAATGGTCTTATATACCAAGGGCTCAACTTTCCCTTCCTTCCAAATCTCATTACTCTCTTCAAAGGAGATATTCGTAAGAACACTTTATCAACAACTTCAAACTATATATATTTTCTTCGGTTATCAGTATAAATTTTTTTTCGACTTTGAGATGCTCTTATGTGTTGTTGAATAAATTGGGCCTTTTCTACCAACTCATCAACAAGATCAGGTCCTAATAGCTTTCTTTCCCCAAATTTATCCCTGCAAGTTGGAGTTTGACATTTCATTCCATATAGAGCTTCATAAGGAGCCATCTAAATACTAGAGTGAATGCTATTATTATAAGAAAATTCCAACAAAGGTATGGGTTTATTCCAACCACCTTTGAAATCCATAGAGCAAGCTATGCAAATATCTTCTAGAGAGTGAATTGTCCTCTCATACTGACCATTTTCCTGAGGATGATAAGTAGTGCTGAAACTCAACTCTGTATCTAGAGTGTGCTGAAGACTTCACCAAAAAATTAAGGTAAACCTCGAATCCAGATTATATATAATGGAAAGTGGTACTCCATGCAATCTTACCACATCTGTTACATATATACTTGTAATCTAATTAGGAGATAAATCTTCTAAAACAGAAATGAAGTGTGCCGACTACGTAAGATGGTCAACTATGACCCATATAACATTATTACCTTTGGATGTTTTAGGAAGTCTGGTGACAAAGTCCAGAGTGATTATTTCCCATTTCCATTATATTATGGGTAATGGTTGTAACATCCCCTTCGACTTCTATATCTCAGCTTTAACATGCCTACAAACCAAGCATCGAGAGACATATTCAGCAACATCTCTTTTCATGTCATCCCACCAGAAGTACTCTTTCAGGTCCATATACATCTTCATGCTTCCAGGATGAATAGAGAATGAACAACTATGAGCCTCACCCAGTAGCTCCTTCTTTAATTCTGGAATTGGAGGAACACAAACCTGATTCCTAAACCCTATTAACCCATCACAATCAAGGTATAATTTAGGAATATTTCTCACCTTCTTTTGTAACACTACATCTTCTTTCTGTGCCTCTTTAATCATGAAATGTATAGATGGTTGATCATTACTTGGATAAAGATAATATTTTTCTCTTTCCATTATAATTCCAATATATATCCACTGTGAATCCATAAATATTGGATCTTTTGTGATCCTTATCATGGATAAGCTATCATGGTCTTGTCGACCTAATGCATCTTCCACCTTGTTTGCTTTCCCCGACCGGTAATGAATTGAGCAGTCTTAATCCTTAATTAGCTCCCACCATCTTCTTCGGTGCATATTCATCTCCTTTTATTGGAAAATATAATTTAATCTTTTATGATTAGTATAAATATCACACATTTCTACATAAATATAATTCCTATAAATCATTAGTGCAATGATTACCACAGCTAACTCGAAATCATGATTTAGGTAATTTTGCTCGTGGATTTTCAACTGTCATGAGGCATAATCTCTCACCATATAATTTTTCATGAGAACACACCCCATTCTTTCCTTTTATGAATCACTATATATCACAAACGTTTCTCCACTACTAGGCAGTGTGAGCACAGGTGCACTGGATAATCTTCATTTTAACTCCTTGAAATTCTTTTCACACTCCTCTGTCCAAGCGATCTTAACTCCTTTTCGAGTCAAACTGGTGAGTAGATTAGATAATCGTGAAAAATCTTTCAAAAAATGTAGATAATATCCATAAAATCCAAGAAAAAATTGGATCTCAGTTAGTGTTTTTGGTCTCGACCATCTTTTGATAAACTCTGTTTTTGCTGGATCCACAGATATCCCCTCTTTTGAGATTATGTGACAAAAAAGTGATACTTTTTTATGCCAAAATTCACACTTGGTAAATTTGGTATAAAGATTCTCCTTTATCAGGGACTTTAGTACAATTCTCAAGTGATCTTCATGTTATTCCTCACTCTTTTAATAGACAATAATATCATCTATAAGGAAAACCACAAACTGGTCAAGATATTCTTTAAATAGTCTATTCATTAGATCCATGAAGATAGCTTGGGAATTAGTAAGACTAAACGACGTCACTATAAATTCATAGTGTACATCACTTGTATAGAAATCTTTCGTTGGTATATCCTCCCTTTTAACCCTTAATTGATGATACCCTAAATTAAGATCAATCTTGGAAAATTATTGAGCTCCACGTAGTTGGAAAAATAAGTCATCAATGTGTGGGAGAGGATATTTGTTCATTATAGAGATCTTGTTATGTTCTCGATATTCAATGCAAAGCCTCATTGATCCTTATTTCATCTTTACAAACAGAACAGCTTCTCCCCATGGTGATGAACTAGGGAATATGAATCCCTTATCATGATTATCTTGGAGTTGCTTCTTCAATTATTGCAACTCAATTGGGGTAATCTTATAAGTTGTCTTTGAAATAGGTAAAGCACCCGGTACGAGTTCTATTGAAAACTCAACTACATGATTTGGTGGAAGACCAGAGAATTCCTTTGGAAAGACATCATCAAACTCCCATACAATGGGAATATTCTTAATCATGAGTTTATCTCCAACCATTTGAGATAAATAACCTTCATTTAGTAGAATGAAGACCCATAAGATGGAATAAATTTCCAATAGAAGGTTATATTCATCCTGGCATCGATAGAGGATAGTAGATTGATCAGGAATATAAAATGTGATTTTCCTTATTTGGGAATTGATATGATCTCCATATAAAGAAATCCAATCCATGCCAAGAATCACATCAAATTCCAAAATAGGAAGGATCACATGATTTGCAGGAAACATGTTCCCACAAAATTTAATCGGAGAAGAATTATAAACTTTTGATGTGACTGTTGTTCCATTAGGGGTTGTCACAGCTAACTCAATATCTAACTGCTGAGGTAATATGGAGATACCCTTATAAAATTTCTCAGAAATAAAATATTGGGTAGATCTAGAATCAAATAAAATAGTTGTTACTTTATAGTGGATAGTAAGTTTACCTTTCAAAACATTGTTATCATACTCCACATCATTGATAGAAATATCTTGTGTCTTTCCTTTGTCTTTGGCCTTAAGGGTTTGTTGACATCAGTCATTTTCAAAAAACCTTGGATTAGGGCATTGATTGGCATAATTCCCCATTTCCTTTCACTTGTAACCTTGAAGTGTAGGAGGTGCACTCTGTGTAGCATTTGATTCATTCGAATCACTGGACATATTCTTCCCATAATTGTGGTATTCAAATTCCAAATGACCTTACTTTCCACATTTGAAATATTTACTTGTCCCTTTAAGACAACTCCCTCCATGTTTCATTGCACACTTTGACCATAAGGGAAAACTCATCTTCTTTTCTGTGTGGTATTTAGATTATCCTTTGAGTTCAATTTTCCTCTTGTTATCAAATCAATTTGACTGATGGGTTACTCCAATCTACATTCAACCTTAAGAGCACATTAAATGATTTTCTCGTAGCTATTCAAGTCCTTTATGGCTAACTCCCTTAGAAAACTTGTTTTTAAGCCACTAAATAATCGATTGGTCTTACTCTCAGGTTGGATAATAATCCCAGAAACTACCTTTCAAGTCTTATAAAATTTTCTTCATAGATACCAATAGATTCATCATCCTTTTCCTTCAGTTCAAGAAACTCCTTCTCCATATTTTTTCAAATAATACGAAGGTAGTACTTATTGAAAAATAAGTTCTTGAACTCGTCCCATTCCATGGACTCAATTTAATCTCGTTCCCTCATATTCTTGATAAGATTCCACCATTGATCATATTCACCTTCCAAACGATAAACTGCTAAGATGAATTTATCATGATAAAAAAATTGAATAATTGAAAATATCTTTTTAGTGGTACTGATCCACTATTCAGCCACTAATGGATTAGTAGACCCACTGAATTAGGGTGGATGCTTCCTCATGAGGGATTCAACATAATCTTTCTCATCATTTTCGCATTTGGAAGTCCTGTATGATTCATAGCTTGTGAAATTTGTGTGAGCATGGCTACAAGATTTCACATTCCAGCTCCCATAACGTTTGGTTGCTCAGGGGGGAAATCATTTCATTGCCCGTCGCATTCAGAATCAACACGGTTCATTCATGTTCTAGCCATTGACTAAAACCAATAGTAATATTTATACAAACACTACTAAAAATATTAAAACCACATAATCAAGAAAAAAAATTCATGGTTTAGGTCTTATCATTGGTTATTCATTAAAATTTCTAAAACACGAAGATTTTGCCTTATGTTTAGACATATCCTTATAGTTTTTACTAAGGATTTCACATCCTAGTTTCCAATGGTTGATTATACCTTTCCCCTCATACCAAATATAATGACCCATAATTTACATACATTGTTAATTAGTAAAAATTGAAGCACACTTATTACATCATATAACAAAACCATGAAAGGACTGTATATGTATAGTGTCTTTAGAAATTGGGAATCATAAACAACTGGTTCATAAATCATCTAAACTATCTCCCTTTCATTTTTTCATATGTACAGTCCCTTTTGGCACATCTTACTTAATACCATTCTTCCTGACCTGGGGAAAAGAAAACATACAAAAGGGTGTCCTTAAATTCTCAGTAAGGGTAAACAAAAGAAAAAGCAATCACATCATATTCATAATAACATAACATTTTAAAAATCATAACCTGCAAAAGAGATCATAATTTCATAACATGGGATAAATAATAGTAGTGAAATGTAAACCTAATAATCCTAAAATAAAACATGAATCTTTGTGGAATACACACATAATCATAGGGAATCAATTCTAAGTAGTCAAGGCTCATTTCTAGGACAATCTTAGCGGACAAAGACCATTTTTGAACTGAGTTAACTCCTAGTTTAAGTCATGTATCACTGAACCAGATTAACCTATAGTTCCATCCATGTCCCTCAAATGTGATATAAATCTTTACCCAATGCATTAGAGGGAGATATAGGTCCCACCCATCTCATAATGATACCATTCTTATGTCTTCCACAGGATCATAAATCAGACATCATATCATAACCCATGTAATAAAAATGGGATTCTTAAACATCATGACATCGTAACATAATCCATAAAAGGAAATTGTATAAATAATTCCATCATAACATAATCAAATCAATTTATAAATAGTGATATAAACACAACCACATATTATCCTAGATGGAAAATAATTTTGATAAAACACTTGAACTCCATTCTTGAGGAAAATATCTTTCTAATTCAAAATTTTGTTTCCTTTCATAAAATGTCATGAAATTTTAAACTAATATAAGTCGATAAAAAAATATGAAAACTTGTAAATAAGCTTTAGGGAAATAATGTTCTAAAATTACATTCATGCCATATATGTTAAAAAAAATTCTTTTCGTAATTTGTCTGGAAAAGTAAAAAAGTTCCTCGTACTAAAAACGACAAAAGATTACATTCATATCATTTACTAATAACTCACCAATGGGTAAAATTGGATTTAAAAAATTGTAGGTTGATGGAAATAATATTAAATATTGAGAAAACATGGATGTGGATGATAAATATTCCCCAGTAAATTCTGACGTATAAACAATCTCAGATTAAAATGAGATTGTGAGATTTTCCCTTACATTAAGTCTGATTTGCTCCGTACGTGTCTGAACCCATTGTATAATTAATTAAATAATGTTATAAACTTATTCCATAATTTTACTCATTTTTATTATATCATATATGGTCATATTTTTAGCTTCTTATTAGAAATATTTCATTGCTACTTGTTATTTGGTTGTTTAATTCTTTTTTTATTATGTGTGTTTTGTCGAATAAATTCTTATTCTTATTTTTTAGGTTATATATACCTCATTTCCAGAATTTTATTAGTGTAATATATATCATATTTATTCATTAAATTCATTTATATAATCATTATCCATTCAAGATCATGTAGAATGAGTCACATCACATCGTGAAGATGGTAGGACGTACGTACGCATGAGCGATGATATCGTTCCCATGATCGTGGAATTGTATTGAAGTGTATGTATAATATTTCAGAATTAATATCAATTTACAATAATCATATATAGTTATTATTTACACCATTATACCCATCCATGTAAGGTGGTGGTGGAAAACAGATTACACCACGGCGTGGAGATGATATTCTCTACGTATACATGCGTGGTGATTTCATTTTCTGTAGGATGGATAGAAGGTAAAATAGGATTGTATCATATTTATAATAACATATCAGTTTATGAGTGATACTGATGTTATTAATTCATAATGAAACAACTAAAGAAAAAGAATTAGAAGAATAAATAATGATGAAAGAATCGGTAACAGACATTACCTCTTCTTTGAAGCGCCTCTTGTTAACCTCCTCTTAGGGATATAAAGATGGTCTTTGAAGGAGAAAAGAACCTCTAGGATGTTTTTAGGGGAGTTGAGAAGGGAAATGGGAAGGTTTTTTCCGAGATTGAAGACTCAAAGTGGTGTGAGGAGGAGAGGGAGGAGGTTCCCTTTTATAAGGGAGGAGAGGGGCACCTTAAGAAAAACATAAAATATTATTTTATTATAAAGTGATTTTCGGTTTTTAATAGCTCCAAATTGATTTATTTCTATGATAATTTGTGGAAGAGTCTATATCCTCTCATCCAATATATTTTAGGCAATTTTAGGTTACTATTTTAACATTTTCATTTAGATTTAACTCTAAGTTAAATAATTTTTCTTTTACCATGTCTTTTTGTTTTCTTACAGTATATGATAAATAATCTTACTATAACAATCCAAAATAACCCAAAGTGGTTAATTATTAATTTATATAACCTTATATAAGTCATTTGGCCAATCCATCGATTTTTAAGTTTAAAATAACAATTAATAATATAATATATTTTTTAAAACGATTTTATGTCAATTTTGAAACAATTTGGTATTGGATTTTTTTGAAACTCATAACAGAATTATTAGTTAGAAAAAATTTTATTAAATAAATACTAATATTTAATATTTACCTATAAAATTAGTGTAATTATTAAAAAGTCTCAAATTACATTTATTTTGGTATTTATAACGTCAATTAGGTTAATATTTCATTAACAAGGAAATTATTGCATCATCATTGTGTCAAAAATAAATTAAATTATTTAATGTCTAAAAATTATAAATAAAATACCATTAGGTATGAAATATTTTAAGGTTTCTAATTAATATCTATAATCGAATTTATCTTATGTATAACGCAACATTAATAATGTTTTTAGTTATTAAACTTTGATTTTAACTATTTTAACACTTCTGTAAATAAAATAATAAAATGTGTCCTAATCTAATCCAAGTGGACCTAAATGGTCATATTTTATTCCTAAGGTTGTTTTTGGTCGAAATAAACATATCCAATAGAATTTGGACATGTTTTAGGGTAATAATAATACAACTTTTACCCTTATTTACCCTATTTACTTTTAACCGTGGTAAATAAAAGTAAAAAAATACTATTAACCAAACATTATTTTTATCTTATTGGACCTCATTTTACTCCTTGATATTAACTGTGTCTCTCAGAGTTTTGAAATTCTTCTCATAGAAGTGGTAAAATTAAGTTTTATGTAAATTTTCAAACTCTCCTTGGCGGTGGGTAAAAGACGGTGAAAAGTTCAATAAAATTATTATATATCTAAAATTATTATAAAATGACTACAATGAATTGCATTGAACATATATAAGTATTATGTATCAATTTTGACCTAATTTAATGTTAAATTAAAAAAATATTTTAAAAAAGTCGGTTTTTAAATAGTAACCTAGTGTTTTCACTATTCATTAAAAATTGAATGTTTTCAGGAAAATACCAAAAATTCACCCTAAGATAATTTTGATATCCCAAATCCAAACATGCAGTCCATTTTGAAAGATAAAATTTATAAAATTTCAAAAAGTGGGTATTAATATTTATAATAGATAGTTTTAATAATATTTCAATCGCATATCGTTATTTAGTGAAACTCGGTATTGCGTACAACACAAGAATTCGATGAAGGTCGTGATTGCGTGTAAAGCAAGACAAGCTAGTGTTGTGTATAGTGAAATATTATTTTTATGATTTATATAACATAAAAAAATATTTCACATAAAAATCTCAGGTGTTACAATATATATATATATATAAGAGAATAATTAATATTATTTTTTATACATATAAGATATTGAAATAAAAATTATTGAAGGATACTGATTTAAAATGATGAAAACAAAACATAGGCCTGATGTTTAACAAATGTTTTGTTAACCAAAAAATATAATTCATAAGAAGAATTAAATGAATCTGGCATTGCATAAAGATAAACATAACCTTAATAAACTAATTACAATGTTTTAATTATTATAGAAATTGATTACTTGGTGTACTATTTGAGTAAGTGAACATGAAAAAATGTGTGGAATAATTTGACCAAAGTGACCTACAACCTAATTTTTCATGACCTAACCCAACATGCCTCATGATGAAACTAATCAAATTCCACCTCCATAGGACATTGATGGAAACAAGTGGGAAATGTAATATCTTTCATGGGAGACCATTACCTAATGTAAATGTATGAAAACACATGTCCATAACATTTCATAAGAATAATTGAATAAAAAATTGATGAAATGATTAGAGAATAAAAATACATTCAAAAAATCTATGGTGTAAAATAGTGAGATTGTGAATACTGAAATTTATGGGGGGATAAAAACACCCACTAAGAAATATTTCTCTTTATGAAAAGATATTTATGATGCTTAGAGACCCCAGATCCATATCAATAAAATCATACCACTATATATGACCCAATATACTAGATATCCCCATGCTAATGTGTTGTCATAGTATTATTTTCTATCATCTTCATAGTATAAGACACGTGCGTGAAAATCCAGTGTGGGGTTGAGTACATGCATAACCATATGTATTCTCTAAAATATAAAGGGGGACATTAAGTGACACATGAGAAACAAATAGATGTCTCCACCAAATGATAGAATGCGGAAAAATTGAACATTGTGGATAGAGTTATATATATATATATATGATCATACCAAATAATACAAATTTGGGAGAGAAATGACATCTTCATATCACAACCAAGCCTAGAAAATGAGTTCCATCATTTTCTAAATCCAATGAATGATGCGTCGCATCTTGCGCATCATTCTGATGAATTATACATCCCAAAAAAACCCTCTCCACTATATTAGAGATTTTAGGGGAACATTACTTATATAGAGGAATCATTACCTGATAATATAAGTGGGTTCCACTCAATAAATGGAAAGGGACACATGCATGACATAGTATGAGGGTCCCACACTAATAGTTTGTAGAGGACTGATTCACACCCCTACTAGAGTGTGATTCTCTGGTAGACCATAGATGACCCATACCCCGCCTAGCTTGAGGATTCCACTATAGTAATCCAGGAACCACTCATATCCTACCTGTAGGGTCCCCTATTGTATTAGAGGAATCATTCCATGCTACCCGAAGAGTTTACCATTCGGAAGTCAGATAAAAGCCTCATACCATGCCCAGTAGGAGTGTTTCACTTTTGTAGTTGGGGAAACATTCTCTAATTTTATAGGAGTGCTTCAATCAGTGTATTTTCATTACTCCTTCCGCCAATGATGTCCCTATTGATATGGTAATAGAGAAAATGAGAAAATGTACCCCTTGTACCTTCTCCCAAAGGCCTCGTGGTAGAGATTGGTACCAATGGTATACAAATATCACAAAATGGAAAGAATTACAAATTTATAATAACCAAGAACATGAGTAAAGATATATCAACCACAAAAAACTCTAAAAATATACATATTAATGAATTCTGAAATTCATCCAACATGATTGATTATAAAAAATAATTTTACAAAAAAAATAGTGTCTTTTTGGTAAACATGAAAAACAAGGCTAAGTTGAAACATAGAAACTATGCAAATGTCCGAGATACTAATGCCTATAATGGTCCTTTTAGTCCTCCTAGAAACCTGAAAATGGATTCATATACAGCTTAGGAGAATACATGTACACTTATTATGAGAAATAGATGTTTTTCATGCACATGTGGAGAAGAAAACTAATGCCCATGTGATAAAAAGAAGAATCTAAAATCACCTAACTATGTATAATAGCCACACCAACCACACCAAATGCACTCTAAAAAAATAATTTATGTAATGTAAAGTAATATTGTAAGAACGTCGATGATTGGGTACCCCTCACCACTTTCCCACTGATTAGACACTCACATCCGAACAGAAAATGTACGGGCACTCTAAAATCTTTTGAAAGAACAATGTTACAACCCACCCACACACAACTAGACCACATACCACCTCACATCCAAATCAATCACACCTTGGACTCAAAAAAACATCCCATGTTCCTCGTAGACATCATGGTCACAATCAAACCACATCTCAAAGACACCTGGGAACCACAAAACATCTCATCCCAACGACACTTAAGAAGCACAACATGCCCTCACACACCTTGGAACCAAAAACCAGAACCAACCCAAACACCCTTGGGATGTCACCACCAATTATAGGGATAAGGGAAGAGTGGGTGGCCATCCATCTGTTGTCCCACATAGATTTCTGGGAAATACCACCTCCCTATAACAATAGGGGTGTTTTTCATATAGTTCTCTAATATGGTGGTGTTTGTATAGAATCACAATAATGTAAAAATATATATATATATATGTGTGTGTGTGTGTACCAAAAACTCATACCAACCTATGGGTTCCCATGAAATCAATAACACTAGGACATTGCCATGTTTACTAAAACCTCTAAATGTATATATCCTAACAAACAATATTCCCTTCCGAAGTGGATAAAAGAGAGCCACTGAAGAAAAAATATTTTGATGTTATTGTGAATTAACTGGATATTACATCCTTACCCAAGAAATTGACAACCCCATCACTCAACCATCCTCACAACCAAGAAAAATAGGTGATGGAAACTCTGATAAATAATTACACTTCACACTTCCTCCCCACTTAGCAAAAAAATACAACATCTTCCATTTACATTCAGCAATGTAATACCGCATGACCTATGAAAAATACCACAACTACCACAAAACCATCCAAAATATAACATCACAACTATACTCTACATCCCCACTACATATCTACAAGATTCACATCATGATAAACAAAACCTAAGATGTTTCAAGTCCCACTGCAAAACACTTCTCAACTATTCGACAATTAGACATTATCTCAACCTCAGATTTGGTTACACCATTAAACCATCCACACACACCTCTTTGATCTCAACATTAGCATAAAAACTCATAAAATGAACAAGAACGAAATTAACCACACTCATCCCACAAAAACACAAAACAAGGAAATGTGTATTCATATTTTACACATTCATTATTTAATTCCGCATTGATAGATTTGGTATTATCACCAAACAAGTTTGGTCATGGGAAATCCTTTTTTTACTAGATATATGTAATTATTTTTTTTCATGTTCAGATGAACTCAAAAGATGATTAACACCATGTATTCATGATTCAGGTGAGGAAATAAGGACCACCAATGACAATGATTTTCAAATGGCGTACGACCAAATCAATTCACAATAAGGACCAGTGATAACCAATGAAACAAAAAAAATATCATCATCATATTCCCCACCAATAATTTATTAGTTAATTTAAAATTTATCCTACCATATTCAAAAGAATACATTTGAATACCCACCATATAAGAGACACAATCAAAAGATGGATGGGGGATTCCCATCCTAGAAAAGTAGTCGATCAACAACAACTCCTTGCGCAAAAAATGGTGGGGGTGGGAGTAGTAGGAATGTATCTAAGGTAAAACATGATTTGAAGGCCGTAAAAAATAATAGGTAATAAAGGATCTATGAACACTAAGGGAAAATGTAAGGGTTCAAGGATGAGATATTTTCAGCTTAGAAAAGGATATATCCTACATCAATAGAAGGGGGATTTCAAAGAACATAATTTCAGGATATGGACAAGGACATGTGGTGTGGCCATTTCAATGTCACAGTGGGTTAAGATACTAAATATATATTTAAAACCTTTTGAAAATACTTCATAAATTTTCAAACAGGTTTTCATACTCTATTTTCATCAAATAAAACGTAAGAGGGGTGAAACTAGAATATCCTCGAAAAGCCTGAAATGAATTAAACTGGGGTGTGTCCCTGACATGAGTCACTGACACACCTTACAAAGGACAATCATTGACACAAACTACCAATGTCACTCACCGACACCACCTATTAACACCTCACACTGATACCAATCACTGATAATGATCCTTCGATGTGACCCACTAATGTGACCTATAGATAGTGAGTCACAGATGTGACCCACTGATGCGACCTATTGATAGAGAGTCCCCTATGCGTCTTATTGATATTGATTCACCTAAATGACTTACCAATGCAACCTACCGACTAGGAGTCATCAATGCAACACACTGATAGGTAGTCACTTATGTGACCCATTGATGCCACCATCCATGGGAAAATTTTATTTTGGGAAAACTCTTTAAATGTGTCATTGTGACTCCCCATAACACCTCAAACACATAATTATCACAATGGAAAAAACAAGAGGGGTAAATAAATTACATTAGGTACCTCTCAATCTATTCTAAGCCTCAATTTTTTGTCCAAATGTAGAAGAGAGATGTTTCAAAAAAACAACACATAATATACCAATCAATGATAAACCACCCTATTGGTTCTAATGATGATGTAAAACATAAAATTCTAATAACACGTCCTATGAAATCTACAAACCCCAACCAACCAAAAGACACAAGAAAAGGGAACCAATACAGTACTTTCTGTTAACATGAATTAAATAATTATTCCATATATGTCATGATATTATCCACTCTGGGCAGCATTGACTCACCCACATGAGTCAAATCACATCTAAATTAATTCATATTGATTAGAAATTGGGTCCACCTCTCCTCATGATTAGGAAATTATATCCCAGTATAGAATTAGGAAAAAACACATCTAATAGAAAAAATGGTTCAATAATTACATAGAAAATCAAAACAAAAAATCAAAACACAAAACAAATCTATGTACCTGGCATTTATCTTCTATTGTCAGTCCAATGTACTCTCGTCTAGGCCACTATTCCTCCACAAAATACCAACAAATGGAATAGTACATCCATCAATCACCTTCTCACAATGATATTGGATCTCTATAGGATGCTCCACAAATGTTGTGACATCTAAGACATCCAACTATCTCTATTCAACGACATGGGATTCATTGTGAAGTTCTTGGTGAAGCTACGAAATGTGAAAAACATCATGGTGCTTCTCCATCTGTGGTGGAAGTTATTACTACTATTTGACCTTGACATCTCATCCCATTTACTCAAAGGTTATGATTAACCTTTGACAATGATTTATGAACTACCAAACCATGGATTTTCACATCAAGGGGAAATCATTTAGAACAAGTGGTACCCATCCTCCAACCCCAATGGAATCCTCATACAATCCATCTATGAATATTTCCAGCCTAGTACTACATTACTCCTCTCATATAAATGATAAACCTTTTATTTCATTGACTGCACCACCTCAGGACGGTAAACAGTTTCCCCCCAACCACTATCTTGCACAAAGTGGAAAATCTTGGACTTCCTTATAATGATTCAAATGGATCAACACCAATGGAAGTGTGATAACTATTTTTGTAACAGAACTCATATAGAAAAATTATTCTCACCCTAGACCCACTTTAGTCCAAGATTCATTCTCATAGCATGTCCTCTAATATATGAATGGTTCGTACTATCTTCTCATATGTCTTTGGGTGGAAGGTAGTGCTGATTCCAAACTATTTTCTAAAATCATGCTACAATACACTCCAAACTCATGAGGTTATGAGTGTATATCGGTCTGAGAAAATGGACAGAAGAACTCCATGCTGCCATACCATCTCGTCCACATACCTCATGAACAATTCATCAAGTGTGCCTGACTCCATGATTACTAAGAAATGTGATAATTTCGTCAGCTGATCCAAAATTACCCAGATACCATCACATACTCTCGAATACATAGGTATCCATGTGATGAATTCTATAAATATATCATCCCAATTCAACTTGGGTACATCTAAGGGATGCCACAAACCATTGGGAACATGTTACATATCCTTCACATGTTGTCACATTAAACATATCGCCGCAAACTCTTCCACTTCCCACTTCATTCCGGGATGCCAAAACAGTATTATCAATCCATGATACATCTTCAGAAATATTTGGTTTACTCTAAAGGGTGATATGTGAAACTTACATAAATCTCCATACACATTTCTACTGGAACAAACAGATTCCCATGAAAAAACATCATATTCCAACTATCCTATGAGTATCCCTCTAGAGCATCACTATGTTCAACACAATCGTTCATTAACTCTACCTCCATGTCTCCCCCCCGAGACTCCTCCACCGGCTACATGATATTAGACTACACCATTATCTGAAAAAGTATTCCGCTACCTCTATCTATTCCTGCTTCTATGTGAAATAATGAAAAATCCTCCACCACCGTCTATGAATCTGAAAATTCTAGAACAAAATATTTTTTTGACATCCAACTCAAATCATGGGGCACAAAATACCCATTCCTTATGTTTAAATGGATGTAGAAACTGTAATCTTGAAGGAACTTCACCCTCCTCCACCGTCACTAGTCCAAATATCATGGTGAAAAGACACACCTCAAGATCTTGTGATATGTGAAGACTATAATGTGCTCCCAAATGAGGTAATTTCACCAAAATTTCCACACAAACATGAATTATACTAGATCCAGATCATGGGTGTCATAGTTCTGTTTTTGGGGACAAAATCTCTTAGACCCATAAGAGATCACTCCGCGATTTTTTCATCAACACTAATCCCAAATGCTGATGTTAAGCATCACAAAACACATAAAAAATAACCCCTTCCTCTAGAAATTGGGGTACTAGATCACTGAATAAAAAATCCCCTATAGAATGCTGAATGCTTCTTGACACTACTCTCTCCGCAAAAAATCATGATCATTTCTGGTCAGGGCAGTCAACAGAGTGGATGCTTGAGAGAGGTCAGTAAAAATATTTTTCAATCCTCTTACAGATCTAGAAAATTGTGAACCTTTTACACATTCATGGGTGATTCCAAATAAAAAACCACGTATAAATTCTATGGTTCAACTGTTACACCATGATGAGACGCCACATTCTAATGTATGTTCCCCTATATCATCTAGAACATTCAACTGTAAAAATTCCCAAAGACCGGGTGGTGTCAAAGGACCTCCAAGACAGTCATGAGATGATTGGTATGATGCTCCACTTTCTTTGATTATATCAAAATATAATCGATAAATATGATGATAAATCACTCCAGGAACTCCATAAATGTGGATTTAATTATCCTTATATACATGGATGGGGAATTTGTTCCACGGTTTTCCAAACCACAAACTCAATGTTCCAAAACGTGCACGTGAAAGCACTTTTCGAGATGTTATCATGATTTACCCTCAACTGGTGATACCAAAACCATAGATCAATTTTATAAAACCATATATCTCCACCCTTCTATATGAAAAAATTATTTATATTTGATAGATTTTAATAGATCTTGATCGTCACCTAATTCGACCTCTAGTAGCCTTTGAAGAGCCGCATACCACAATCTTCCTTCTTTTTTAACAGGACTGGAGCACCCAATGATGACATACTAGGCCAAATAAAGTTCTTCATTATCAATTATTCTATCTCAATATATAGCTCCCATAACTCTGAAGGTACCATCAAATAATGATCCATCAAAATCAAAGAAGCATCGGGCTGCATGCCTATCCCAAACTCAATATCATGTCGATGGTGTAGAATCAGAACCTCCTCCGTAAAAACATATATGAATTCCCAAGAACATTTATGGACCCCCTCCATATTAGGATATACTAATTCCACTGAAATCTCATCCAATAATGAAATAAGGGGCCTCACACACTGACATCAAATCTAATAACTCCACTAACCATCAAATGCAACACACTGGCCATCAATGTAAGAAACATGAATCTCTCATGAAATATGTCGATAATAGTATTAATTTATTATAACCTTTTGATTACAAGGATTACATCGTATTGTTTCATCTATAATATAAATATATCCCCATGGGACTAATGTGGCCCCATCATCAGTCTATATCCCAAGCACACATGAATGAAGTTAGTCTGAAATCCAACTAGGTTAATCAACACTAAGTGTATGGGATGCCTCTAAATGTCTTGACCAACATCATGTGCTAGAATGGGAGAAAAAATGATTTTGAGTCTACATAATGAAAATAATATTATGTATGAGTACTAAACAAAATGATCATAACTTGAACAATATCAGGCCTTGCATAAACTATTTCCTCTACAACATGTAACTGACCACACACAACACATCTACCCCTCTTCCAATGACGACCTCCAAAACCACATCCTGGTAGATGTACCAGAGTAACAACATGAGGTTAGCCTTCCCATAATCCACATCCCTCAAAAAAGAAGGAGCCTTCTCTCATTAAGAATATTTTTCTTCACATCGCATGTTTTTCAAAAAAATCAAATTGTATGAGAATAGGAAAAATAAAGCAAACAATTAAATAATATTTTAATCAAAAAATAAATCATGGCTACTTTTAAACAACATTTAATTTTGTAATAAATGTATATTGTTTTAGTGGTGTCCATAAAGTATAAATTTAAGCTATTATATAATAGTTATGTCAAAATTATCTATTATACTAAACATGAAAATATAATCAAAATGAATTCTTGTAATAACTCAAGATTATGAAATTATTAAGGCATGGTAACTTATAGTTGGTATCAGATGTCAATTTAGATAAATTTATTTGTTATTATATTGTTGATAAAATATAATTAAAGGATTTATTCATTATTTTCAAATTTAAATGATATATTATTTTATTATTTCAATTTTTTTATCAATTATATGTTACTTTAGAATGTGTTTCCATTGAAAAAATAAGAAAGCTATGATGGGAAGAAATCAAGAAGAAAAATACCTTCAAAATCAAGAACCCGAGATGTTTATAATTATAACTGAAGTGTTTTTTTCATTTATGGGATAGTTGACATAGATTACAAGTGGTGGTGGTATCCAAGCAAGATATAAGACATATCAACAAGCGAGAAACATGTCAGTATTAGGGAAATTTATGAGGAAAAATCCTTCATTATTCAGAGGGTAATATGATCATTTTCTATCTAATGGGTGGATTAAATCACCAAAAACTAATTATGTTGTCAGGGTTTGTTAAGGAAATTGAAAGGATAGACTTCCTGTTTACTATTTTGAAGGTGATTTTAATTAGTGATGGAATATGGATAAGAATATTAAAGACAGTGAGGAGATTGATGCTCTGGATTTGGATGATTTCAATGGTATTTTTCTTTATAAATAATTTTCTATGGCGGTTCGAATTTGGATATAAAATAAATTGTTGTAAATTAGTAAAGATAAGGACTTGTCGGATTATTACAAATAAAAATTATATTCACTTGAAAAGTATAATATATGTATCATCTAGGATCATTATAATGAAACCAATCATTTTTACTCAGAATTAATAGAAAATTATCGAGGGGAATTTTCTTTTGTTCATTAATAATGTTATAAAATGATTCTTCGATGTGAGGAGAAGGTGGAGTGGAATTTTTTTGATGATCTATTTTCCATTGAATAACATCATAATAAGAGGTTGATGTGGAAGGAAAAATGGAACAATTAGCCAAAAAATCATGATGGTAAAAAAACAAAGATTACAATTTGTAAAAATCATGGTAAAAAGGACCCTGGGGAATGCATTTTGAATTCTAGTATGTGATTCTGATTTGATAAATGGTACATACGGCTTGTAATTGCACTGAATAAATATTAGAGTTGTGGTTAGACATAATCTAATTTAAATCCTGTAATTTTATTTATGTTTAATGAGATGGTCCATTATATAAAATAGTGTCTGATGAAGGATTAAAATTATGGGAGGTAGTTGTACTGTAAAAAAATGTGATGAAATCCTATTCATCTACCTCAGCAGATGGTGGTCCACAAAATGAAATGTTATCATGTACATTGTTTGTTTATTCAAATTAGGACAATGTCTTCTTTGACTATGGATCTACTCATTCTTTCACATATAATCAATTTTCTAGTTAATTTGTAATTCCCCCTCACGAAATGAATCAATAAATTAACATAATAACACCAAGGGTGAAATGTTGAGACACAAATAAATTATAATAATCTTTTTTCCTTCTCAATGGAGAAAATATAACTACAAACCTTAATGTTTTTCCTCTAATAATGTTTGATGTTATTCTGGGTATGGATTTCCATTCGGTTTACAATTATAGTATTTATTGAAGAGCTAATAATGATTATTTCTAGAACATGTTTATGTTTTTGTATAATAATGAACCCTTTCCTTTGATAACATATCATGAAGATGAGAAACAACTAGAAGAATGAAATGACTGATAACTTGTAAATAATGATGACAAAATGAAAAATTGATCAAATTAATGATATAATGGAGGAATATGAGTTTATTTATGTTTTCAATGATGAGTTTTTTTATTATACTTGATTGGAAAGTTGACTTAACTATTTACTTGGTTCCTGATTATAATACAATTTCAAAACCCACTTATCAAATGGATCAAATTAAATTCTTATAAGTAAAGAAGCACACACATGAGTTTTTTGATAATGGTTTCATTTGTCCTAGAACATTACCATAGGGTTCCCCTATATTGTTAGTTAAAAAGAATTATCTTTCAATGAGACATTGCATTGATTATAGATCGACGAATAACACCAATATTAAAAAAAGTGTCCTTTGTCTCATGTCTATGATTTATGAGATCAGCTATATAGAGCCTCGTATTATTAAAATTTTTATTTGAGGTTGAGGTACCATCATTTGAAAGTAATGGAAGACGAAATTCTGATGACTATGCTTCATACTAGATATGGCCATTATGAATTTTTAGTTATTCCATTTGGGTTAACTAATGCACCTGATGTATTCATGGATATTATTAATGGAATATTCAATGTGTTCTGAGATACATTTGTTGTTGTGATTATTGATGAAATTTTGGTATATTCTAAAAGTTTAGAGGAGCTTGAATTTCATTTTAGGGTTCTTTGTAAAAACCTAAATTAAAATAAATTCTATAAAAAAATTTGCAAGTTTGTTTATTTGTTATGACAAATTTATTTTCACGGTCACATTGGTTTTGAAAATGGAATAATATTTGGTCCTACTAAAACTATATTTTCTGAAGAATGGCATATACCACCAAATATAGCCTATATTAATAGTTTTCATGGTATAGATGAATATTAAAAAATGGTTTTTGAAAATTATTCATTCTTATCTTTCCCACTGACTATGTTAACTCAAAAAAGTGTTATGATCATCTAGATAATGAAATGTGATTATTGTTTTTAGTAATTGAAAATAATATTGGGTAATTCAATAGTTTTGGAATTACATTCTAGGTATAGTGAATTTAATATCTATAATGATGATTCGTTGAGGGTACTTGGTTTTTTCATAATTAATAATGATCTTGTAATTGCTTCTACCTCACATTAATTGAAATTTCATGAGATAAATTACCATACCCATGATTTGGAATTTGATGCAGTATATTTTACTTTAAAATTTTGGGGGTATAATGTATATGTATTAAAATGAGAAATATATACTAATAAAAAAAGATTGAAATATATATTCACACAAAAAAATTAAACATGAGGTATTGAAGATGGTTGGAACTAATCACGGACTATAATTTCACAATTCATTACCATCCTAGAAAATATATAAAAGGTGATGACGCTTTTTGGTGGAAATTTAATTATACATTAACTATTAAACATTTGGAATTTGATCCATTGATTAATGATTGGATGAAATTTTGGTTGGATGTTTTTGGTAAAGAAAATTTCTTTATTATGTTTCATGTGTCAGTGAAAACATCTCTTTCATATAGAATAAAAAAAGAGAAATAGGAAAAAAGTGAGTTGAAATAAAGGTAGAATTGGTTCATAATGGTAAGTTTCCTTAATTTAACATTGATAAAGAATGGGTTTTTGATATTTCAAAGGAAGTTATGTGTTCTTTGGGATTGAAAATTAATAAAAGATTTTTTATGTGTAGCTCATAGTTCCCTATATTCAGTTGAACGTGATAGTACTAAGATTTAGATAGACCTTTGAGAATATTACTGGTTTGATGGGATGAAATGTGAGATTTCTTACATTTCTATGAAGTGTTTTACTTGTTAGTAAGTGACATAAGAATTACAATTTCCCAAAGGGATGGTTCATTAATTCCAATTACAAGAGTAGAAATACGAAAATATTTCCATGGATTTTGTAATGGGATTTCCATATACATATCAAGATAAAAATGTGATTGGGGTTATTTTTTATATATTGTATAAATCATCACATTTTCATCCTATTCAAGATACGCAATCTATAGATAAGATTTCTGGAATGTATCTTAAATAGAAATTCGGGTTAAATGGAGTTCTTATATCTATTGTATCATATAATGATCTCAGGTTCATTCTATCTTTTGTTAAAGCATTCAGAAGTCATTGGGGAGTGAATAAAATTTCAGTACATCTTCTCATCCTTAGTGAATTGTGATGTTAGGAAGAATAATTTATACCTTGGAGGATATGACATTAGGTATTTTAATGTATTACCAAGGATGTTGGGATCAATATATTGATTTATTGATTTTTCTAATAACATCACATTTAATTTTAATATAGAGATCGAACCAATTGATCCATTATATAGATTGTCGTACCGAACTCTTTCTTTTTGGGATGTATTACATGAAAAGATGATGATGAGACTAGAACATGTAGAGGATATGGAAGAAAAAGATTAGTTTATTCAAAAGAACATGATGATAATATTGAAGAGGAAGAAGAGTAATATGGATAAGTGGGGGACATTTATTTCTTTGATGTTAGGATATCAAGTATTTATCAATGATTCTCCATGGAAATGTGTGAGGTGTTTTGGTAAGATGTTAATGTTGAGTCTTCAGTTCAATAAATCCTATGAATCCTAGAGAATGTTGGATCAGTTTCCTACACAGTGGCTTTACCTCCATATTTATTATAGGTACATAATGTTTTTCTGGAAATAATGGGATTCATCAAGTTGGGTTTTTTTGGAAAATTATATTGTTTAAGAGGCCACAATGTAATCAAAAAAATATATGAGGGAGAAATGCCGCCATAATATCTGATATGTGATGAAAATTTTGAGGACAGAATTTACCATTGGGGGGAAGGTTGTAACAATCCAGGTAATTATATAAAAAGACATTTTTATATATATTTATATTTATAAATATCATATTAAGATTACCTAAAAGGGGATTTTATTTATTATAGATTTCATGACATGCCACATTGGGTTTCTTCATAATCCTATGTTACAAACAAGGCTGGTTTATTCAAAAAATAATAAATAATTAATAATAATATTTTAAATGGGTTTTAATGCATAGTTATTGTATTAGAGGGAATGCACATAACTAACTATGCTATGTTTACACATATTTGTTAAATTTTATTACATTCATCAAATATCTTTTTGAGGCTTAAAATGAGAATATATATAATTTTAACCCTAAATTACTTTAATATTTTTAAACGGTAGTTTTACAAAATTTTGATGTAGAAACCATTTTAAATTAAGTTTTTTGAAATTCTATATACTGATTTTGACAATAATATACTTATATTTTGAAGTGAGAGATAATATTTTAATTTTTTAGAATTTTTTTTTGATTAAATTCATATTTTAATGAATGATAAAAAATACTAAATTTTAATTTTCAACTACCTTATCATCTAATTTATTTATATATTTAGGCCATCTGTTTAATTGGATATTAAGTTTACTTTGACTATGATTTTATCATTTAATATAATTCTTTTTCATTGGATGCAATCTCACATTTAAATTTGACATAAGCATATGTCAATCTATTGATGGTTATTATTATTTAAAAACTCGTTTTATAATTTCAACAATGGGAAAAAATTTTAAATTAAATATTTTCACTTATTTGAATTTAATTTTCAATAACATACATAAATTTTTTGTAATTTGTAAAAAAATGATCTTTAATATCATCAAAATAAATTTTGGTGAATAATAACTTTAGTATTTTATTTACTACGATTAAAAGGAAAATCATGAAAATAAGGTTAATAAGAATAATATAACAACATAAAAAATCATAAAACATTTCATAATATTATTTTATGAGATATGGATGACTGTGAAAACCATTGGGATGAAAATTTGGCCATTGGAGTCAATATGGGTATGATTATGACACTTATAACTTTTAATTTAATGTAATGGAAAATATGATATAAAAATATAACTTCTTACTAAGTCTATTTTAATATGGGTTTATATAATTTTTCCCTTCAACTATAAATATTCCATAGAAATTTAAAACAATTACCTTCATCATATTGTTTTATTTATAATTTTTTTTAAAAAAATAATTAAATTTATTTTTGACACAATGATGATACAAAAATTTCTTTATTAATGAATTACTCAAATATATGATACTATATATATTAAAATAAATATTTTATGACACTATTTATCTCTTCAATGAATTTTAAAATTTTATATAACATGTTTTAGGACAATTGAATTTTTTTAACTAACCATACTATTTAGATTTTATTTAAATTCAATAAAATGAATAGTGTAAAAATTGACATAATTGATGTTTTATAAAAATAGTTATTTATTAAATTATTAAAGAACCCAAAAATATTTTAAAATAAAAAAGTTACTTTATGAAGGTGTAAATGATTCATATGTTTCAAATTATGGAAAATTTATCTCATATATGTAAAAATAATTGCTTCTTAATAATTATAATGTTGCTTCTACTTCTAAAATTAATGTAGAAAAATTAAGGGAAAACCAAAAAGTAAGGATTAAAATAAATAAAACAAGTCTAAATATTATTTTATTAGACGATTCAGAACTACCCCCATATTATATTTTCTATATTTCAATTTTGATGAATTTTTATGGAAATATTAATTTATATTAATTTAATATTTTAATACATTCTAAGGGTTACCCTCCCCTCTCATATAAAAAGTTACCCACTATTTAAGAATAATCACACTTCAATAACACTTATGTTCATCCAAGACATACCCAAAACATTTCTTAAAATCCCTTACCTGATTATATAAATATCCCATATGTTAGAGAGCTTCCCAAGTATGCTTTTTTGTATAAACCAAAAGAAGTTACATGATTAAGTTGTAATGCCTTCTCTCATGATTTTGAGTTTATTTTTCAGTCTCTAATCCATAAAATCTCCTAATTCTATGATTCAAAAATATAAATAGTATCAGAAATAGATTATAAGTTCGTTATTCTTAGTTATGTATCTACACTTAGACATACCTTCATGTACAAGGTAGGGAACATATTGTTTCTTGTGTGCGATGAAATAATGACTTATGAAACAATGATTGTTTAATTTTCTCCAACCACCTAACATGGTGGCCATTATGACAGACACAATATTAATATATGATATATATTATTTTTATATTTTCTTCATGATTATGTAATTTTTATATAGAACATACATTTATGCTTCTCATGTTGTGTAGATAAAATAATTTTTTTGATCAAATGTGAACTACCACCACCTCAAAGCGATAAGATTCATTTCATATGTACACAAAACATATAATGTATGGTTTTATTTAAATAGGATACATATATGAAATTAATATAATAATGGTATTATAATATATATTAATATCATTTAATTATTAATCATTTAATATCAATGTGGAAAAAAGTATTGTTCATATGTACATACGGCCAACTTTATCCATGAATGGTGCATTTAATTTCATATCTCTAAATATTATAAATTATTATAAATCCATATATATTCGGATATATTATATTTAAATGATGATTAATATTATAGAGATGATGGAATTTGGACCAAATTGTTAATTTACAACAAAAAATTGTCATTTTTGACTCAAGTACTAAATATCGACAAAACGTCTGATATTAATCTAAAATGATATGTAATATTAATAACATAGAAATAATTGATATTAATATAATAATAAATATTAATAAAATTATAATTATTGTCGATATTAATCCATATTTATTATTTAGGAATATACATATTGTATGTCATGAGTTGGACTCACTGCAAGGGACATCATCTCAATCTCCTTTCATTGAGGAATATTTTGATGTTAAACACCGCCTTCTTTAATGATGCGTAAAATAAACCCCATTTTAATTTACTTTCATTAAAATTATTTTCAAAATAAATCTTTCTATATGAATAATTTTATATTACTAAATGACAATGGGAGTGTTTTTATCGTTTAGGGTGACAATGAATTCTCTGCCACCGTAACAGTTATTTGATATTTGGATTCTACTAAAAACCACAATGTCATTAAAAAAATAAATACTATAATATATTTTCATTATTTTATGTATTGAAATTGGTATTTATAATTAATTTATTTTATCAATATCATTAAATGTTCGCCTTTATTGTAATGTAGAAATGTTATTTTTCCTTTTTCTAGTTTTATGTTTTATGATTATCATATGGTTATTTGGAATTATTTATGTATATGAGTCATTATATGTTAAAATGATGGTGGGTGTTCCAAGGATATATCTCTAAATCATTGTCCAATTAGATGGAGTTAAATAGTAAGGAATCTCCTATGATATTTTGGGAATATACTATGATGGGAATTACATATGTAACAATGATGGATAGTCCCTGTGTAGCTGTGAAATATATAATCTAAATTTAATATGGATACCAAAAATTACCTTTATGATTTATAATTGTAAGTTGTTTTTCAGGATTCTTATCAATTCATGGTTTTACAAATACTCATAGAATAACATTGCATTTCATTGTTTTATCTCCTCAACTGAGCTTTTTGTTCTCATCTGATGTTTTTAAAAATAATTTCATATAGTATAAGGATGGGTTAGAGAAAGAAATAAGTTAAGAATATTTATAACAAGAAAAATACTTCATGTTTACATTTAATGTTATTATATTGTATTAAATTGAAACTATTATAGTGCTGTCCACATTATATAAATTTGAGATATTATGTATTAGTTATGTCCTAATTATAAAAATCTCTAAACCTAAAAAGATCCTCAATGTCAATTTTTGACATAACTCAACATTATGCAATGTTTAAGTCATGGGGACATATATATGGTATTAGAGGTCAATTTAGATTAAATTAGTGGTTAGGATGTTGTTATTATAATATCCATAAATGATTTATACATAATGGTCAAATTTAAATGATATGGAATTTGAAGATTAACATGTTTTGTTTTCAATGATATGTTGTTTATAATAGTTTCCATAGAGTAAACATAGAAAATATAATGGGATGACCTCAAGAGGAAGAAATCCTTCTAAATTGGTAACAAGATATTGTCAAGATTGGAACCAAATAGTTTGTTGAAGTGATGGGCCAATTGAATAAAGATATTAATGGTGGTTGTATCTGTGCCTTAGATCTTCCAGATTAACCACAAATGAAAAAGTTTTTAGTGGATAATCTCATGAGGAAACATACTCCATCATTGATAGGATCATATGACATTATAATAGATGAAGGTTGTATTAAACCATTAGAAATGATTTTTTATTTTTTGGGGTATTTTGACAATAAAAAGGTCAAACTTGTTGTTTATCATTTTAAAGGTGAATCTGATCCATGGTAGTTGATGTTTAAGAATATCATTTACAATTAGGATCATTATACCCTATATTAGAATGAATTCCAAGGTATTTTTCATGACAAATATTATCCTAAGGAGAATTGACTAAGGATGGAAAACAATTCTTATAAATGAGGCATGATGAGGACTTAGTGGCTTCTGGTGAAGAAAAATTCACTCGATTGGAATGGTATGCTCCAAATATCATCTGGGATCATGTTAGTAAAATTAATCACTTTCACTCAGTATTCATACGAATCTATCAAATGGAATTGACTTAATGTGAGTTCCAAAGTTATTAACATCTTGTTCGATGTGTGGAATAGGCGAGAAAGGAGTTTCCCCATGATCAATTATTCTTTGAAACATAGTATAATAAGAGGTCTAGGTGGCAAGAGAAAAAGAATAATTTTCACAAAAAGTATAATTGTTTGAAAATTAAGTATATTGTATTTGAAAATTGAGGTAAAAATAACCCTTGGTAATGCATTTTGAATTATAATATGTTCTTCAGATGTCATAAAATGGGACATGAGGCTCATAATTGCACTGAAAAATATCAGTCTATTAGTAAGACAGAATCTGAATCATATGTAGTAAAACATTTTATGTGAAATGAGAAGAGTCATTTTCCAAATGAGTGTCTGAGGAAGAACTAAATTGATGTTAACGATCCAAACTATAAGATGAAAGGTATGGTAAAATCCATTTCAACTAATTCATTAGATGTTATTCAATCAAATTATGTAGTATCAGGTACATTGTTTGTTTATTCAAAATATGCCAATGTGCTGTTTGATTTCGGATCGACGCATTCCTTCAATTATGACATATTTTCTGGTAAATTGGAAATTCCAACTCATGGAACGAATCCATAACATAGGTTAAAAATATGTGATGGAAATGTTGAAAGAAAAATATATTATAATAATCATCATGTCCTTGTCTATTGAAATGGTCTACATTCAAACATTATTGTTTTCCCCTATAGTAGAGATTGATGTTATTATGGTTTTGGATTGGCTTTCTATTTTCCATTCTATGATTTACTATATATATAATGGGTTTTCTATAGAAAGACATATAGTTTGGGAATATGAATAAACCATTACCAATGATATCATACCAGGAAGCTAAGAAACAACTAAAAGTAGGAAATGAAAGCTACCTAGCACATGTTGTAGAAAATAATGGAATTTTTCAGATTAATGATGTGCCAATGGTAATTGTGTATCTTGATGTCTTTCTTATTAAGTTTCTTATTATTATACCTTATCATGAAGTTCAATTTACTATTGACTTAGTTCCTTATGATAATCCAACATTAGATACCCCTTATTGAATGACTCAAATTGAAATTATTTACATAATGTGGTAATTGTAGGAGTTATTAGATATAGGTTTAATTAAAACTAGCTAATCAACCTAGGGTGATCCTATCTTTTTTAACTAAAATATGGTCTCATAATACCGTTCATTGATTATAGATCCTTGAATAACATCAATATTATGAAAATATATCATTTGTCTAATATTTATGATTTCTTTACCAACTCCAAGGAGCTCATTATTTTTCAAAGGATGAATGGAGGTTAGGGTACCATGAGTAGAATGTAAAAGATCACGACATTATAAAATATATGTCTCATACTAGATATGGCCATTATTAATTATTATTAATGTTGTTTGGGTTCCCTATTGTACCTGATGTATTCTGGGATCTTATGAATAGTGTATTCTGTGAGTTCATGGATAAGTATGTGTTTTTTTATATTGGGGACATTTTTTTATATTCCAAAAGGAAATAGAAACATGAATTTAATTTAAGGGTTGTCATGTAAACCTCACATGAAAATATTTTGTATATGAAATTTTGTAAGTGTGGTTTTTGGTTAAAACAAATATCATTCCTTGGTCACATTGTTTATAAATATAGAATTCATATTGATCGTTTTAAAGAAAAAGTTTTTGAAGAATGGAAATAAAACACAAAAAAAATCATGATTCATATTTTTTGGGATTTAGAAGGATATTTCTGAATGTTTGTTGAATATTTTGTACCACCATCTAGACAAATGGCTATGTTAACTCGAAAAGGTTTTATGTTCATATGTACAAGATAAATTGATGATTGAGTTCATGAATTGAAATGATGATTGGTGAAAGCCCACATTTTGGTATTACCATCTAGATTGGTGAATTTATTATCTAAATTGATTCTTCTTTGAATGTACATGGTAGGTTAAGAATGTATAAGGAGAAGGTAATTTATTTTTCTCCTTGTCAATTTAAAACACGTGAGTTAAGTTCCCCTACAAATGAATTGTAATTAGCTACTATTTTTTCCTTTAAAAATTTGGAGGAATAATTTTTATAGAGTAAAATGATAAATATATATAGATCATATTTGTTTCATGTATATATTAACTCAAAATTATTTGAACATGATATAGAGAAGATACATTGAACGAATCATGGATTATTATTGAATGATTCATTTCAATCCAAGAAATGAAAAAAAAGTGGATGATACGTTGACTAAAAAATGTAATGCTACATTAACCATGATATTTTTGTATTGTGATCCTTAAGTTAATTATTTGATGAAATTTCGTTTGGTATTTGTTGGTATAGAAAATTCATTTGTTCTATTTCTTGTTTCTATAAAATCTTTTCTTTCAGAACAAATTAAGAAATCATAGGAGGAGGATAGATAGTTAAGGTAAAATGTATAATTCATTCAGAACTATATGTTTCTTGAATTTAACATTGGTAAATATATTTTTTAGATTTGGTAAAAGGTAATGTGTTCCTTATCATAAAAAATTAATCAATTAGTAATTATTTGAATCTCATAGTTCTATATTTTAAGTTCATCATGGCAGTACTAAGATGTACAAATGTCATTGAGAGTATTATTGGTGAGAGGGAATGAAAAGTGATATCACTAACTTTACAATGATGTGTATGAATTTTCATCATTCCAAAAAATAATGATAGATTCCAAAAGGGATGGTTCATTCTTTTCCAATACGATAATAGAAATGGGAAAATATACCCCTAGATTACATTGTGGGATTACCACTGACTTTTTGAGGTAAAAATGTGATTTCGTTATTGTTGAATGATTGAATAAATCTTCTCATTTACTTCCTACTCAAGATACACTATCTCTAGATAAAAAATTTTAGCTGTATATAAAATATATAGTCATTTTACATGGGGTTCTTATCTCCATTATATCAGATTGTGATCCAAATATCACTACTAACTTTTGGAAAGGTCTTAAGAAGTCACTAAGAATTGAATTAAATATTAGTACATATTTTTATCCTCAATCAGATGGGCAGTCAGAAAGATAAATTAAAACCTTGGAGGATATTCTATGAGCCTGTTCAATGTATTACAATGGAAATTTGGATCTGTTCCATTCTTTGGTTGATTTTACTTCTAATAATAGTTTTCATTCTTTTACACCAATGAACCTTTTGAGGAATTATCCAAAATGTAGTGTAGAACTCTATCATTTTAGGATGAGGTTGATGAAATGATGTTGATTGGTCAAGAATTGGTAGATGAGATGGTAGAAAAAAATCCTTCAGAAGCACATGAGGACATCACATCGTAGGTAGAATAGTTATGAAGATATGTGGAGGAAGGATATTTCATTTGAGGTAGGTGATCACATCATTCTCAAAGTTTCTCTATAGAAATGGGTGATGCATTTTGGTATGAATAGAATGTAGAGTTCGTAGTTAATTAGAACATATGAAATCTGAGAGAAAATGGATCAGTTTCCATAGAGTGACATTATCTCTACGTTTATCTGTGGTACACAATGTTTTTCATGTGTCAATGTGGAAAAATTATCTATCAGATCCATCTCAAGTTTTGAGTCCAGAAGTTGTTAAGTTGGAAGAGAAACATTCTTATGAGGATCATTCAGGATATATTCTTGACCAAAAAAAGAAGGTTTTGTTATATAAGGTGATTCATTAAGTTATGATTTTTTGGAAATACCATATGGTTGAAAAAACTAAATGAGAATATGAAAATCTTATAGGGGAGAAATACCCCCACTTATTTGATAAGTAAATAAAATTGTGAGGACATAATTTAAAAATGTGAGGAATGATGTTTCATCCTAGGTTATTATATAATAATAGATTTTTATATTTATTAATATTTATAAATTATATATTATGTTTTCTTAAAAGGGGACACTATGTATGAGATTATACTCGACAATCAACTATGGGTTTCTCTACAACCTTATGTTGCACACAAGGCTAACATATTCCAAAAAATATACATTATTTTTAATATAAATTTAATTGGACATTTATTCAATGTATTTTTATTAGAATTAATGAATATAACAAAATATTTAATGTTTACACATTATTGTTATTTTTTTATTAGTGAAATAAATTTTTGAGTAATAACATTCAAATAAATATAATGATAAGATGAAAATATTGTATCAATTTTTAAATGTTGTTTTATAGCCTTTTATTGGAGAACCCTTTTTACAGCTTCTTTTTGGAACAATTATACAATATAGTTGACAAAATAAACATTCTATTTCGAATTGTGAAATAAAAAAATTATTCGTTAAAATATTGTTATAATTTTTGATAATATTCATATTTTCATGAATAGGGAAGAATACTTCATTAATATTTAAAACTGGGTTTTCATCTATTTTTTTATATACTTTGATTATCTTTTTAACTGGTATTAAGTGTAATTTCACTATGTTTTTATCATTTAATACAATTTTGTTTGTTGGAATTAATTTCACATTGAAATTTGATATAAACACTTGTCAACCATTTGATGGTTTTTACTATTTAAAATCATTTTTTCTCAATCCAACAATAGAATTAATTTTAAATTTATTTTTTCTATTTTATTGAATTTTATTTTGAAAAATTAATATATATATGTTTATTTATTTATTTTTATTTATAATGACAAAATATGGTTTAATAAGATAAAATAATATTTTTTGAATAGTAAATTTATTATTTTCTTAACCATGGTGATAGGGTAAATTATGTAAATAAGCATTAAAATAATATTATAATAATATAATACTACAAAAAAACTTTTACACATCTAATTGGATCAGATATCGCTGACAAAGGCAAACATTTTGAGGAAACATTATCCTTCTTAATCCACTTGGTTTTGAATATAACACTTATAAATATAGATTTAATGTAAAGGAAAATATATTATAAACATATATATTCTTACTAAAAAAATTTACGGGTTTATATAATTTATATATTCAACTATAAATAGTAATTTGAAAATTGAAATTATTTCATACATCATTTTATTTTATTTATAATTTTTAGACATTAAATAATTATATTTATTTATGACACAATGGTGATACAGTGATTGCCTTATTAATGATAAAAGTAAATAAATGATAATATAAATATTAATATAAATATTATTTGATATTATTTCTATCAATAATTATTTTCTATAGGTGAATATGACATGTTATAATTATATAAAATTGTTTTTAGAGATTATCGGTCAATTTAGAATTTATTTAAATTAAATAAAAAATAATATTGTTACAATTTAAATAATTAATGTTTTATAAAAATAATAATTTATTACATTATTCCAAAATACTAAAAATATAATAAAACCAAAAAGTGACAATGATAATTTCAAAAAATTTATTTTGTGTCCAATTATTTTAAATTGATCTCATATAAGTAAAATTAATTGGCAATTAATAAATAATATGTTGTTACCACTTTTAAAACTAAACTAAAATCAATACATATATAAAAATTATTGTAAGATTGGATTTATAACTATAATCATATTATATTATATATATTTCAATTTGGAATCATTTAGTTTAAAAATTAATATATATTAATTTCATATTTTAAAACATACCAAGGATTCCCCTCCGCTCTCATATAAAATGGTACCATCTCTTGCCTAATACTCACAATTAAATAACCCATTGTAATGGCCAATACCGACCCACCCCTCTTATTATAATCCTTCCCCTTATCCTAGAATCCTCCCATAGGATTGAAAACCTCTCAAGTAAGTCTTTTGGTATAATCCAAAAGAAGTTACCCGATTAAGAGGTAATGCTTTCTCTCATTATTTTTAATTTCATTTGCATTATCCACTCCCTAAAAAATATTTATTCGAGTATTACATTAAAAATCTATTAAAATATATATAATATGGTGTTTTTATGATATATTTTCTATCTACACATACACACACCTTAATTTAATTGGTAACGAACATACTGTTTCTATGTGCGGTGAAATACTGCCTCATGAATCAGTGATTGTCAATTTTATCCTACAACATATCAAGATATATTTTATGATGAAAAATTTATTTATATATTATTATATCATATTTTCATTTATTTTACAATTATATTATTTTTATTTAGGACACAACATTATTCATTCAATGTTTTTCAAATAAAATAATTTTGTTTGAGGATGTGTGGACTACTGCCCCCTCAATGTGATATGACTCATTCCCACAATATGTGGAGTGTATAAAGGGTAGTTTTATTAATAACATTAGAAATATATGGAATTATTATTACAAGAGTAAAATAATATTCATTTATTTCATTTATTTGTCATTCCTTTCATAGGTTAATGAAATGGAAGTATATTTTATACATATGTATGCCAACCATCTCCATTCACGATGCATTTCATTTCATATCTCAAAATATTATGGATTACTCTAAATACATATATAAATTATGTATATGATATTTAAATCCTGAATATTATTCTGTAGATGATGGAATTATTACCACATTGATATTTTACATCAAAAAAATACATTTCTGACTCATGTACAAAATATTGACAAAATGTATGATATGAACAGAAATAGTTATGAATTATTTATTATATGAAAATAAGTGATATAAATGGAATAATAAACATGAAAATGGTTATATAGTTAATATCAATTAATATATGTTTGTTATTCTATAATATAAATATTACACGTGATGAGTCAAAACTACAGAACAAGACATTGTCTAAATCTACTTTCATTGAACCACATTTTGATTTTATACACCACCTTCTCTTATAATGTGTAAAATAAACCCATTTTTCTTTATATTTCAGTTAATTCCTTTGAAAATTAATCAATCTATATGAATATTTATTCATTAAGAAATGACTAAATTAATTTTTTAAATGTATGCAGAAACAATGACTTCTCATCCGTCGTTACCGTTGTTTGAAATTTTGATTTCTCTATGAGCCACGTTATTTTTTAAAAAATGTACCATATTTCATTTTTAGTGTTTTTTATTGATAATGGTTTTGATATTGAATTTATTTTTACAATATAATTAAATGATCTATTTTTATTGCAATATTGAAATGATATTTTTTTGTTTGTTTTATGTGTTACAATTATCTTATGGTTCTTGGGAATGTTTTATCTTTATGGGTGGTTCTATGATAAACTATGGGAGAGTGATACCATGATAGATCTCCAATGCATATGGGAATGAGATGGAGAAAAAAATAAGGTTTATCCTAAGGTTTTTTGGGAATATATTTTTATTGGTATTCCAAACCTAACCATGATGGTTGCGGCCTATATAGTAATAAAATCTAAAATTTATGTATAATTTTGATGCCAGATGTCACCTTTATGATTAATGATTTCTCTGAAGAATTTCCTGATTATTATGATTTCATGGGTTTAAAAATATTCATGGACAAACTTTTTATTTCCTTATTTTATATCCCTTACTGAGCTTTTTTTAAAATCCAATGATTTTAAAATTATTTCATGTTATTTAAAGATGTTTAAGTGAAAGGAAGAAGTCAAGAATATTTTTATATAGAAAAAATAGTCACATTTACATTTAAATATTTTTTAAATTTGGAGGTAATGGATTCTATTGTGTATTATCCATTTTATATAAATTTGAGTTATTATTTAGTATTTGTGCCCTAATTACCTAACACTATAAACCGTAAGTGTTCCTAAATATGAATTGTTGACTTAACACAAGTTAATGCATTTTTTAAGGCATGGGGGCCAATACAGTGTACTAGAGAGAAGGATGAAGTGCATCCACTATATGTCTTGCCTATGAATCCTCATTCCAAAAGTGATACAGAGTTATGAGATTGAGATCCTTTTACATTATCCCCACCTCCCATAATGATCTAATCCCCTATTTTAGGGAGAGTAGATCATGTTTATTCTCATCCATTATGGATAATGAAAGTAATTAAACCTAGAACTCCTTCTAGATGTCTATCAATAGATAATTTTTATTCCTTCTCTCCGCTAGGTATAGTGACATACACAAGCATGCAGCTCCCCTCAACTGACTAACTACCTAAAGAAACCAATACACCATCAGATCCCAAATCAGGATGAAGGTGACTTCATGTACTCGGATCTAGCTCTCCATCTCTATGTATGAGAAACTACCCCCATAATACCATGACCCTACCCTGTAGGGTTTGAGCCGTAACTCCCCAAGCACGCCTCCAATAGGCCAGGGGATTGATTCTAGTGTCGTGTAGGATACCAAGCACATGATAGACCATATCATATTGTAAATGTACCCACACACCCTTAAAAACCACAATAAAACTATATAGAGATATATAAAAACTGAAAAAAAATTAATTCTTACATTTATCCCAAAACAGAGTCCAACAGATGTAAAAAAATAAAAAATATAGTGCCCCCCAAAAGAAAACTATAAAAGCATCCGACCTGATCAGAAAAAGGGGATCATTTTCAAAAGTATGCATCAAAAAAAAATCAGCTAAGATCATCCTACCTTGGGTCCTCCTAGGACTCCATGAAAAGGTGTGTGGTCGGCACAAGACAGAAGGCATGTGCGGTCAGCACCCATATAGAGGTGAGTATAAAAATAATCATTTGGAATTCCAAAAACCCCAAAATAAAAGATAGAAAATGAAGGAAATATTCAGCTCATCCAATCCAATGATAAACCAGATTAGATAGAAAATGAATCTCAATACCATCCAATACTAAACAAGACTAGATAGATCAAACATTGGGTATACTATCGAAGTTGTGACAACCTCGCAAGGAAACACAGAAATCACCCAGATGTACTCGTCTTGGGAAACAAGAATCGTGAAGTTTTGACCTTACATCTAACGTCATATTCTACTCGATTATCTAAGGAAAAAGATTACCAGGAGAACTCACTCCATGATAAATTTCATCCCAAATGTCACTCTTCTAAGATATATTATTCATCTGCTTACACCACCATCCAAGATAACCCATCCGAGAGAACAATCTGGTGGAATATTAGCACTAAGAACATCACACTAAAACAACAGAAAACCAAACGCCTCAGATAGGGGATCACTCCTAGGTTCCACTATGGGATACCAAAATCCACCTTGGTAAATCTATGATTTTATAGATAGGTAATCACTCCCAGAAACCACTAGTGGTACCAAAATCTAATCAGATGTTCCATAGAACACAACACACATATAAATGATCATCTCTTACATAAAGTTGGTCTTGAAAATACAGTAAACCCCATATAGTATAACATTTGAATTAGTGGATCAGATTGGTTATTCCACAAACCCAATCAAATCCACACACTGATTACTGTATTTCATTATTGAAGATATGGTGACCCTTCAAAAAACCACATCTTGAGTAGGGGATCATTTGCCTGATGATACCAAAGCCCTAATAATATGACCTAATCCTTATAGGA
Organism: Viscum album; assembly: GCA_963277665.1. Classification (NCBI taxonomy): domain Eukaryota; kingdom Viridiplantae; phylum Streptophyta; class Magnoliopsida; order Santalales; family Viscaceae; genus Viscum; species Viscum album. Next base: position 830,246,659 of record OY728136.1, read on the forward strand.
CTATTTTCTTGATGATTTTACAGACCGTACATGGTTGTCCTACTAGATTGGGCATCATCACCCATGTAGTTATTTCTGGAATGATAATGAGAACCCGATATAGGGACGTGAAGCAAGGGAATCATTCCCCAGCCTCACCGGAGATATTCCCCAAGACTATCCAAAATCATCCTATTGAGGGGTTCACAAACCTATACTAAGGTTGTAATTCCACACAAACCCTAATAAGAGTGAACCATTGGTGTTCCCTCAACTATTGTTGGTCAAAACATCTGTAACCCAAGACACCCAAAATAATACAACATTATGAAACTCTTAGGCCTTAAATTAATCCACCATCACATTCTATGCAGAAAAACATGCTGGATAAACTACTCACTTGGCTCAAACAGAAATCCTATTAAAAATTCAAAAAACACTTCACAGATATTCCTTGGAGACCATACCTTGGTTCTGAAAGTCATCAAGAGGATTGCATCATTGCAATCCCCTAAAAACACATGAGATCGACTACTCGTGTGTCCGAAATGGATGACCGATGAAAATAGTATTATTTACCACAACAGCCCAAACATGTCATCATGGGGCCCATCCTTGATCTCAAAACACATTGAATAGATCGCACCACTATGATCCTCTCTAAAAAAGAATTGGCATTGAATAATCATTCATTCAAAATGGACTCCTAGTTGAAAAGTCACATTTCAGTGCAACTACCCAAAATAATACTCATGTGCCCCACATCCTGATCTTGGATTTAGCACCCCAATTTTAGCTTGAAATATCTACATCATCATTAGGGTCAAAAATTCAATGATGGTGCAACAATTGGATGATATGATCAAAAATTATAATGCGTCAGTGTTGAATAATAATGAAATATTTTTATCATTTTCAATGTTTAGTTGAATAAGAACATGAAACCAATTATTTAAAATCCTAAACCAACGTCAAACAGTCTGTCTCAATGTAAGGTTCATGTATCCTCTGATGTCATGCAATTTGGACTTCAGTTATTCATTTTATATGGGTTTAATGAATCCTCAGAAAATCCTTGCTGGGCCACCATTGACTCACCGGAAAGAGTCGCCAGTCAACCGCCACATGCCAGAAACTGTCACCACTGCCTGATTGGACCACCACACCAACTACTGGACCACCACTAAAGCTGCATGCCTTGCAAAAAACCGCCGTCTAACATCAAAAAAATTCCATTGTAGCTTTTGTGGACCACTAAGAGCACCCAAGTGCTCCAAATTGAGATCCAAAACGTGTTTTCGGAAAGCTCGTGACCTGATCTACACAGCCATGTTAAAAATTCAATGAAAAAAAATGCATAAATTGGATCTGATATTTTATAACTAAAATCAAAAAAAAATTTCTGTAACACCCATGTTTACAAGACTATATCTATGTTCCACTACATTTTCATGATCTGAGGGCATCCTCTATCATCATCCAAGACGGACAGTGCATCTTTTCAACAATTCAGACTCCAATTCATCGGTTGAGGATGATGTTGGAGGGGAGGAAGAGTTCTCCTCATACGTTGGTTTTTCAAAGATAATTGTAGGAGATTTATTATGTGTAAATAATTATTTAATTAATTAATCTACATTTAAGCAACCCAGAGAAAAACTCAGGACTCAAAAAATATTCAGTCATCTATAAGGTAATCGTGGAATTCTAAACTCAAAAGAGGGATCAATATCTTGATCTGATATTCTATTTAGAAGTTACTTGAGCAGATTTCCATAAATAAGAAGATTTATTTGTTTACAAAAATGTCATTGGTAACTCTTTATATAAAATTCTTTCTCCCTAAATTTTTAGACACCGTTTAAGGTAAATGGAATGACTCAGATACAACCATGCCGTTAGATTTCAGATCCGAGCTATTGTTTGAGAGATAACGTGTTCCCACATAGTGCATAGTAAAAAAATATTTAATATTTTCATAAATTTTATTTTTTGAAAACAGAGAATCAGAATCGCCCACCGTCTTCATACCTAGGTATGTAATTATTCGTAGTAATATTTAAAATTCTAACATGGCCAAGCCTGAGACACTACACATACATTCTAATTGTATGCTGATGGAAAGTATTTAATGTTTTCTTCCTCTAGTTTTCCTCCTCCTATAGATCATCCCTCTATCGATCTGAGGGATTATCTTGATGAGCCTCCACATCATAAGACACTCATAGACAACGACATGGCTCCATAGCAAAAAAGTAAATAAGGAACTCCTAATCCCATGTAGTTTTTAATTTTTATTAAGATTAATTTTAACTTTTTATTTATTTCAATTACCCAAAACCGCCCATTTCAATAAAAAAAGTCATCATGATGAATGTAACTTTTTAAGGATATCTTCCATGAAAACAGTGTAGCCGTAATTGGTCAATTTTTAATATTAGAGTCCTTTCATCTGATCACAAGGGCCATGAAATCATGTTTCCAAGCCTGAATTCCTTGGCATATGTCACACACCAAGGTCACCTAACTCTATTTTCCCAACCAAATGGTGAAATATTTACTATTACTAAATTCATGCTCTATCCTATCTCGCAACCATACACCTTTGATACCATTATTTCATGCCCCCTTCTTCCAAAGATGCCATTCCTGATCTTGAAATGGTATAAGTGAGATAATGACCCAGGAGCCCTACCTTTAGTAGGCCCCGGGGTGGCGACCAACACCAAGTGTATATAAATCATGAAAAGTGGGAGGAATTACTTTTTTTTGTAATCATGCTAATGAGATAAGATGTATCAAACAAAAAATATGTCATTTTAGTATATATAATAGAAACACAAAATCCATCACACATGCAAGATTTAAAATATAACTGTTATAAAACAAGTGTCTCGAGGGTAAATACAAAAAAATTATTTATAGAGAAAGAAAAATATTCCCAATTTCCGAGCTAGTAACGCCTATCATGGCCCCAACAGTCCTCCTAGAAACAAGAAAATATTTTTATATATGTAGGATGAACATACAAGTACACTTAGTCGGTAAAACAAAACATACTTGTACACAAGCGGAGAAGCTTACTAATGCCCATGTGGAGAATCAAATAAACTAACCGCACCTGACAAGGGAGACATGCAAACCCGTACACATCAAAGAAACTCTCAATAAATAATTTCTTTAATGTAAAGTCATATATTAAGCACATCAATGATATGGTACCCCCCACTAGATTCCCACAGAATAGGAGCTCTCACACCCTTAAAGAAAACATTAAGGATATCCTGCCTCTTCCAAAAAAACCACGTCACAACCCACCCACACAATCTTCAGACACATATCATATCACATCCCACCATCAAACACATGGGCCCTCACAACGACATCTCATCCCACCCATAGGCACATTTGACAAAAACCACACCACATCCCAATGACACCTAGGAGCGACAACACATCTCATTCCGATGATGCTTGGGAAGAAGAAATCACCCGAAAAAATTTGGAACTCAAATAATTCCAAAGAGTATTGGGATATCACTACATAGAAGAGGGTGAAGGGAATAGTGGGTGGCCAGCTTTCCATCCTCTAACTGGGTTGTTTGGGAAATACAGCCTCCCTCATAATAATGGTGGTGTTCGGTAAGTTGTTCTCAACTACGGTGTAGTGCATATGGAATCCCAAGAAAGTAAACTTATATATATATATATATGTTTCTGTGTGTATACCAAAAACTTAGACCTACCTAAGAGTTCTCAAGAAAAAAACCACCCTATGACCATACCACCTTTGCTGCAAACTCTTAATGCATGTATTAGTGCAAACAACAGTCACTTCCGATGTTGATAAAATAAATCCACTTAACATCCATTCATTTTGACATTATTAACTATTTTACTATTATTCCATCCTAAATAGGGAATCCAAAACCCAATTCACATAATGATCCCAAAAACCAAGACAAACATAGATGGAAACTATGATAAAATACCCTACTTCACACTTCATCCCCACTTAACACCAACACAAACCATTTCGACTGTCATTAATCAATGTAATTTTTTCCAACATAGGAAAAACCACCAAATAACAACAGATTATTCCATCATATCACACCACATCCATAATCGGCATCCCCACTGTATATCTCCACTATGCCTATTAAAACTATCAAAACACAACCCAGTTACCGTCCCACTACAGAACACCTCTCCCCCATTCCACAATCAAACAATATATCAACCTGATATTACATTACACACAAAAACCATCCCTATGTGCAAATGTTCTCTAAAAAACCTAACCACATAACCAGTACAAATAATTATAAAAACAAATATCCACACATAGCACACAACCAATCCAAAAAGGAAATTTCGATTCATATTTAACACACTCCTTATTTTATTCCACATTAAAAAATTATGTGTCATCACAAACCAATTTTGATCATGGGGAATCCATTTTTTTAACCAGATATACATAATTAATCATGTTTTCAAGTTCACAACCCCTCAATTAATGATTAAAAACATGTTTTCAAGATTCAGGTTAATAAATAAAGGACACCACCAACCATGACTTTTAGAAGGCATATTTCAACACAATTCACATAAAAATCCATGATAGCTGATAAAATGAAGAAAAAACACCATCATCTTACCCCAAATTCCCTTTTTAATTTTTTATAATGGATCCAACTATATTCAATATAATACATCTATATTCCCACCCTATATGATACCCAATCAAAAATAGATATGGAGGAATCAATTCATTGAACAATAGTAGATCAAGAACTCCTCCTTGAACAAAAACATGGGGTGCATCAGAAATAGTAAATACTAAAATGGAAAATGGATTTTGAAGGACACAACATAATACAAGACTCCATGAGTAAGAAAGGATCAGGGTGCACCTAGAGAAAACAGAAGGGTTCAAGGAAGATATTATCTCTTCTTCATAAAAGTACAGATCATATTTCATTATAAGGGAGAGGATTTAAAATCACTTAAAAGACGGGTTGTGAATAAGACCATGAATTTTCCTATTTTATTGTCTTAGGGGTCGTTAGGATATTAATAATATAACTATAATCCTTTTAAACTTCTTCATATATGATAAAATATTGTTTTAAAATATATATATATGTCAAATAAATTGTAAAATGGGTGAAATTGGAAAAACTAGGAGAGGATTGAAATGACAAATCGTTGGGTGTTTCAACGACCCAACTCATGGACGTGACTCACTAACACCAGTCAATAATGCCACTCACAAACTCCACTGACTGATTCCAATCTCTAATTCTACCTAACAATTACACTCACATACACCACTCACCAATATCAAGCAACTAACATGACCAACTAACATGATATACCTACAATAAGTCACTAACATGGCCTATCGACACGTCCTACCATCAACTAGTTACACACATGACCAACCAACAATGCGTCACAATAGTGATCTACCGACAGCGAGTCACCAATTTGTCCTCCGATAGAGAATCATAAAAAAGACCCACTAAAACCACCTACCTACATCACCTACCGTTTTAAAAACTAGATTTTTCAAAAACTCATCAAAGGAGTCAAAGGACTCCCCAGAACACCTCAAAAACCAAATTTTCACTAGTTAATGGACTGGAGGGGTTGGGCAGTTATTGTATTGGTATATTACCAATTCCATATAATATTAGGAGGTTTCCACTAAAATATTATTAAGAGGAACCATGCTAAAAATTGTGGGAGAGTTCCACTTTAATAATTGAATGATGAATCATTCATTATCCAGCTGGAGTATTCCACTCTGATCATTATAATGATTTTTCTGTATAAATGGTATCTTCAGGTGTAAAATAAAAACATTTATATAGGAAAAAACTATATCCATACCAAAAAATAGAAAACATTTGATAACTCCACTTTCTATATGATAATAATACATAAGATTGGCCAATCACTAGGTAAAATATGATTCCATACAAAGTAGATGTGATAGGTTATAGTTTCATTAAAAGAAATGATGGAGTAAATGGAATAAAAGTGGAACAGAAAATTGTTTATTACCTCTCCATTTCTAAAAAAATAATTTTTATCACAAAGATCACTTACCATGTAACCATATAGGGTCTGAAGATGGTCTATACAGTGTTTCTGATCGACTCAGTTTCATCCTCGTGCTATTGGATGGGTCCATTTAGCATTCTCGTGTACATGTACATTGGCACATGGAATGTTCTTGGACATTCCCATTATCATGTAGTATCATATTACATAATAGGTCATGATAAAATATGTCACAAGAAATGTGGGTGACCCACACATTGTGTAATAGTTTTTTTTTTCCTGAAACCATAGTTATTTCAGGCAAGGTGTCACATGGTCTATGTTCTTCTGATCTACATGATGTATTGTCATTATTTACCTCAAAACTCATATTTTCAACCTTAATGTCCATATATATGTCAAATAATTCTTATATAACCTCTAAGAAACTAGAAATAAAATGGGGAGTTCTTGATTCCTTGTTTATGGCCCTATGGTGGTTATAAAATGGATTCCAAATCCACTCATAAAAATCCATACACATTCCTCCACCCCTCCTTGATTTTATGTATTCCCCTTCCTCAAATGACCATTAAATCCATTGTGGCATCACTCATATCCAAAAAATAATTCAAATCATTCGTTGATTCATCAATCAATTACATTCACAATAATTTATTACAAGTTTTGTGGTCTAATGATGCTCAGTCCCACCCAAATACATCATACCAAGACATCGTAGGACAATTGATGAAGAAAACAATGAAGGATTTGGGGAAAATAACCAAAAGATAGGTAAAAGATCACTAAAAATTAATTAAGGGAAACCAGACCAAATCATGGATATCCATGGAGGGAAATAATTAATTAATCATTTTAAAACAGATACACTTGTGTATCCAAAGGATCACAATAGTCACATATCAATGATTAAAATGTTGAAATTATAAATAGTTTAACACAATGAGGTATAATCAACAAATAATGAGTACTATGTATTTTATTATTTTTTATCATCATTGAAAATGCTAACCAATAATGAATAGTGACCATTGTGTTTACTTTGTATCAATCTACCTCATTCCAGTGTCTCTTCATCCTTCAATTTTGATTCTCCAATAGAGGATAGAAATAATTAATGTAAATGACCCCAATGTCATGGGAATAGATGTGGAGATCCATACATAATAATGTATTGAAAATTTAAAATTAATTAGATTAATTATTGTAAATAAATAATTTTACAAATTTATTTAAAACAATGAAATTCCACATTAATCATTTTATACAAACACCCTGTGCTAATATATTTTAGGTGGTTCGAGGGTAAAAATTATATTCTTGACTAACTTGTTGTCTCAAATGTATGATCCAAAATTCTACTAAATTTTTATCCAATTTCATTATACTACATCATTCAAATTATATAAAATATATTTAATATTTCAATAAAATTAATTTCAAGCACATTATTCCTTGTAATCATACACAGTCTCATCACACGGCCCAAAAAAATTGAAATACTACGAAGTTGATCATGGATAAAATAGTGTCTCCAAAAAATTCCCTCCATCAATTTTTTCATCCCTCAAAACCATAACTAAAAAGGAATATCAAAATATGGATCATGCATCTATCTCTTCTACTCCTATGATATTTCCTACCTCCTCCCATGTTTCCATAGAAAATGATCTAAAGGGATGTACATTCCATGTAGGGTCCTCTCCTTCAAATCCAAAACATACAACATTATCTTCACAAAGTTGTATCTATCCAAGATTTTCAGATCTCCCAATTCAGTGACCTGTATGGTGTCATGAACATATCTCTACAGTAGAAACATGTGGATGATGGTGTGAACCTAATCCAATTCTAGGAATATAGAGTTGAATTAAGAAACCTCACCATCCACCTTTTGAATCTCAATGGTCCAGATTATTGAGTCAAAAGTTCTCTTTTGACTTCAATATCTTGTTTTGGAAATCATAAATGTCTTTGACCATGTTGATCATACTGACCATGTTGATCATACTGACAATGGTGATCGTACTGACCATGATGATCGTGATGAACATGCTGATCGTACTGACCATGCTGATCATACTAACCATGATGATCATACTGGCCATGCCAATCGTACTGACAATGCTGATCGTACTGACTATAATTATATACTGATTCTGGAAATTGTATTGACTCTGTTAATCGTACTAAGTCTTATAAGTCTACTCACTTTGTATCGTTTCAAAACATTACACAGTAATACTCATAATACTCATGCTTTCATTACCTGCTTGTTTTGGTACTTAGTCAAAAACACATGTTTCATTTTAATCATACTCTTTTTGATCATCTTCATATATCTTTTGTTTTAACCAAAACGATGTCTTGGAGTTATTTACAAACTAATCAAAACAATTTCGTGTTTTCTGTTTCAATATGACTGTTATAATTCCAGGTGTCCAAGTCCCTCTGAGTTTTCTGGTGAAATATGACCGTTGGAAGCAGTATGACCATTGGATCCCAAGGCCTAAAAATAGGAGGTCATTTGAAGACCAGAATAGAAGTAGGCATGTATGAGACTGATCATTTTGTGCTGTCAAGTTCTAGAGAGAGATACTAAGACTTCTCTCCTTCTCTGTGTAAAAGGCTTGAAACTACAAAACAATAATGTCTTGTTCTTAGTTTTTGTATGTCTATAAGTGCTTTGTTTGTGCTTTGTGCGACCGATCATCATATCGAGGGCTTTCAAGTGATTGAAAGACAGAGGTGCTGATTACCTACAAAATTGAGGGCTTCCAGGGATATGCAAACAAACGTACCGATCATCGTATCGAGGGCTGCTGGGGATAATCAGATAGACGTACCGATCAACATATCGAGGGCTTGGCAAGGTGGTGGTAAGAAAGAGCTTTTATCCTAGGGAAAAGGATAAACTTTCTATTTGTGTTAAAAGAATTGTAATACTTTTTACATTTCCTCTTCCAATTGTATTAAAAGGGAGATTATTTTTTTCCATTTCTATTTCATATACATTTGTATTTGTTCCAATTAAACTTATACTATTAAATTTTGTATTGTTAGATTCTCTATGCTTTATGATAGAATATCAAAATTTTGTATTAATCATATTATTGTATTCATATTGAATATAATTTCCCTATTATTCTTATAGTATTACATTTTATCATTTCTTTATATCCAATACAATTGTGGTTGTTGGTTTCTGTTGTGAATTGTATTAGTTTAAGATCATTTAAACTAATTTCTTATGTATTTAAACATAAATGTTTTAAACCTACAATTCACCCCCCTCTTGTATTGTTCCACTTAATATACATATACACCTACATATTCGATCCAACAATTGGTATCAGAGGAGGTTTCCACTAATTTTTATTACTTTTTCTATTTCTTTCAATCATTCATTTTAACTACATACTACACTAACGTGTAGAGTGGAAAAGATTTTTGTTTTATTAGATGGTAGGAATGAATATTGGATCGATTGACATTATAAATCCTTCTAGACCACAAATATTTGATGGGAATGATTATGAGAAATGGAGAGATCGAATGAAGAAATTTGTTATCAATACTTTCATAGGCAATTTTATTATTCTTACTGGATGTTACAAAATTCCTGACAATGAAGTCAGTACTTTTACTAACATAGAGTAGCAAGAATATGATCTGAATTACAAGGTACACAATTCAATATTATGTTCTATGACCAGAAATATATACAGCCAGATATATTCTTATGATGTATCCAACTATATTTTGAAGAAGTTGGAAGTCACACATTTTGGTACATCTAAGGTTATAGAAACAAGAAGAGCAATGTTTCGAGCAGAGTATCATGGATTTATTTTTCCTTTTGGAGAGCCGGTATGTAAAGTGAAACACAGATTTATGACAGTTTTCAATATATAAAAATCTATGGTAGAAAAAGGTATTCATGATGAAGGTATTGTTGACACGATTATTGATATAATTCCAAATGAATGGGAGTCAAAAAGTACAGCTATTGATGAAAACAGAAAAATTTCCTAGATTACTCTGATGAACTCTTTGGAACACTTCTACATCACGAGACAAGAATGAAGAGAGATTCTTATTTCAACAAGAAGAAAAATAGAAATGGAAGTTTATCCTTTACTACTACAACTAAAGCTAAAACACTTGAAAGGATAACCGGATCCAAATCCAAGAAAGTTGTTATATCATAATCAAGTGATAGTGAACACTTGGATAATGAGTTATCCATTCTTTCTCCAAGAATAAACAAGATTGTGGGAAAGAAAGACTTCCAATACAGATTCAAAAAGAAAGATAAGAAGGACAAGAATAATTCATAGGTAACTTGTTTCGAATGTAAGAAAGTAGGACGTATAAGGCCTTAATTTCCTTTATTGAAGAGGAATGACAACAAGGAAAAATATTCTAAATGAATAAAAAAAGTATTACAAGTCAAAGACAAAGAAAGTATTGAAGTAAAATGATACATGGAGTGCAAGTGATAGTGTTTCATCAGATAATTCTTCAGAATATTAGTCCTTAGGACAAAGGAATATTGGCTTTATAACCAGATTACCAATTGAAGATCATAGTCTCGTGGCTAAGGTACACAATGCTGAAGCTTTTACAAATGATTTCTTAATTGGAGATTATACTGATAATACGTATTATGAATCATCAGATGAGTCCTCATCATCAGAAGATAATACTTTACCATCTTTTGAATATGTATAGGTTTTCTAAATTACTTGATAATGAAAATTCTAAACTCAAGAAAAATCTTGATAAAGAAAATTATAGAATTTCGATTTTAACCAAAGAAGTATCAGATCATTCCAAGGATCTTGATACGAAAACATATGATTTTCAAATTATTTTAAAAACCCTTGACAAAGTCAAATATGAGAAGGATAAACTTTTTAAGGATCTTGAAAATGTAATTTATATGAAAAATGTTTAAGATCATAACTCTACTTCAAAATCAAATGTTTTAGAGGATAAAAATATAGTTTTAAAAGTAAAGTTAGAAATATTTTCTTTGAAAAAATGTTGTCAAACATTACTTATGGCAAAGAGAATTTTGAAAAAATGTATTCCCAAATACGGCCTTTGAGAAATCATTCTGGACATGGTTATACTCATTCCAAACTAGTTTTTACTAATAACTATTTTGTTCTACAGAATAACTCTTTTTGTTCTAAGTGTCAATGTGGTGGACACTAGAAAAGAGAGTGTTCTCTTAATAGAACTCAGTCTTTAGGATTTCATAAATCTCATTTTGAAAAAAAATGTGGATACCTAAAATTCTGTTATATAACCATTCTGGATCCAAACAATTTTGGATTATGAAAAACTAATTTTTTCTTTTTGAGGAAAATGAGAAGTGTACCAATAAGAATATTTGATACATGGATAGTGTTTGTTCATAACACATGATCAGAAACAAATATTTATTTGAAAAGATTATCAAAACCAAAGGTGGAAAGGTTACCTTCAGAGATAATGCTCAAGGAATGATCTTTGGGATATGTAATATTGTTTTTCTTGGAAAAGATCATATCTCAAATGTTTTGTAATTTAAAGGTCTTAGTCACAATCTCATCAACATAATTAAATTATGTGATGAAGGTTACCTTGAGAATTTTAGAAATGATAAGTGTTTAGTTCACAATTCCAAGGATAAGTTCATTCTATCTTCCCATAGGCAAGAGAATGTATACACTATTAACTTAAAAGACCTTAGGAGCCAAAATTTACCCTTCTTAAGTGCAATATAAGACCAATCATGGCAATAAAATAGATGACTAGGACACTTCAACCTATGAAACCTTTGTAAAAATTCAAAGAAAAGACTTGTAAAGTGACTATCAGATCATTGATATGATTCTTCAAAAATCTGAGATCCATGCCAATTTGGAAAGCAACATAAAACTTGCTTTAAATCAATTAATGTAGTTTCAACTTATAATGAATTACAGCTAGTGAATATGGATCTTTTTGGTCCATTACAAACTGGAAGCATTGGAGGAAAATACTATGCATTTTTATTAGTTGATGACTTTACTAGATTTACATGGGTCTGTTTTCGAACAAAGAAATCTGAAGCCTTTTCCTATTTCAAAACTTTATGAGCCGAAGTTAAAAATAGGAAAAACCTAACATTGATAACTATTCATAGTAATCATGGTGGTGAATTTCAAAACACTATTTTTGATACTTTTTGTAGTATGAAAGGCATTACTCACAATTTCTCAGCTCCAAGAACTCCTCACCAAAATGGTGTTGTTGAAAGAAGAAATCACATTCTTCAGGAAATGACTAGAACCATGTTGATTGAATACTCAATTGCTAATCACTTTTTGGCTGAATCTGTTAGTACTTCTTGTTATACAATAAATCATGTTTTAACAAGACCATTTTTTAATAAAACACCTTATGAATTATGGACTGTCCAAAAACCTAAAGTTTCATTATTCAATGTTTTTTGGTGCAATGTATTCATTATGAATACAAAATATAATCTAAACAAATTCACACCAAAATATGATGAATGAATCTTTCTAGGCTATTCTACATCTTCAACGACTTATAATGTTTTCAATAAAAACACTTGTACTGTTGAGGAAACAATACATGTAAAATTTGACGAAACTGATCCTTTTGTTTTTTTTAAACCATCCCAACCTTTATCCTCATATGGGTTTTCAAAAACTGATTATCAACCTTTGTTTGAAGATATTTCTGATAAGAAAAATGTTCATGAAGATACTTCTGAAACATTTACACCAGAACAATTTCTACCATATGTTGATGGGCATGTCTTATAATACACTATTCAATTGCTTTTTAGGAATCATCCTATTGATAATATCATTGGTGATGTAAATCTACCTATAAGGACAAGAAATTCCTTATGAAATGAAATATAACATCTTTTTTTTCTTTCCCAACTTGATCCTAACAGTCCAAGTGACGCCTTAGGTGATGAAGATTGGATTAAAGCAATGCAAGACGAACTAAATGAATTTGAGAGGATTCAAGTCTGGACTTTAGTTGAAAGACTAAAAGAAACAACTGTAATTGGAGTAAAATGGGTTTTCATAAACAAATGTGATGAAAATGGAATGATTGTATGAAATAAAGAAAGACTTGTATCTAAGGTCTATAATCGACAAGAAGGAATAGACTATAAAGAAACATATGCTCTGGTAGCTAGACTTCTATTTTTTCGTATTCTATTATCCTTTGTAGCATACATTAATTTAAAAGTATTTCAAATGGATGTTTAATGTGCTTTTCTAAATGGTTTTGTTCATGAAGAAGTTTTTGTTGAAAAACCTCTTGGTTTTCTAGACCCAAAATATCTTAATAATGTTTTTAAACATACCAAGGCACTATACGGCCTTAAACAAGCCCCTAGGGCATGGTATGATAGACTTACATGATTTATCCTACAAAAAAATTATGCAAAAGGTACAGCAAATCCAACCCTTTTTATAAAAATGAAAAAAAAATTGTTTTGATTGTTCAAATTTATGTTGATGACATCATATTTGGGTCAACTCAGCAATCATTAACTGATTCTTTTTCCAAATTAATGAAATTTGAGTTTGAAATGAGTATGATGGGTGAGTTAACTTTCTTTTTAGGTTTTCAAATTTCTCAAAAACTAGAAGGAATATAAATTTCCCAACATATGTATATAAATGACTTTCTCATAAATTATGGTTACGGAAATACTAAAAGTATTAGTACTCCAATTGGTACCTCAAATACATTTGATCTTGATGAAACTGGGAAACCAGTAGATCAAACGATTTTTACAGGTATTATAGGAAGTTTTCTATACTTGAATACTAGTCAATCAGACTTAATGTTATCCATATTCTTATGTGCAAGATACCAATATAATCTAAAAGAGTCTCATTTAAATGCTGTGAAGAGATTCTTTTGTTATTTAAAAGGCAGTATGGATTTATGAGTTTTTTACTCGTCTGGAAATGAATTTGTTTAATAATGTTTTTCAGATGCTGACTTTGGTTGTTGTAGAATGGATAGAAAAAGTACCTCTGGAACATGTTATTTCATAAGAGATTCTCTGGTTTCTAGGTCTTGTAAGAAACAACACTCAGTTGCACTTTCCACTACTGAAGCTAAATTTGTAGTAGCTGGAAGTTGTTGTGCTCAAGTGTTGTGGATGAAACACACACTCACTGACTATGGATTGAGTTTTTCCAAAACTCAAATTCTATGTGATAACACTAGTGTTTTAGCTCTTAGAAATAACCCAGCACATCACCCTCGTACAAAACACATAGATTTTATGCATCACTTTCTTAGAGATCACACACAGAAAGGAGATATTATTTTACAATTCATCGGAACGAAAGAAAAACTTGCTGACATTTTTACAAAACCATTACATTCGGATAGATTTGAGTTTATATAATAGAATTTAGGAATTATTACATTTAAATATTAATTCATATCAACTTCATGTTTTACATTTCTCCTTATATATAATAACTACTCTTAAAAAGGGGGAAAACATTTCTTAATGTGTTTCTTTTTATCTTATAATTTTTAATTATTTTTTTCTCCTGGAATGTGCTTTTGTATTTTTTATCATATTGACAGTTTTATAATATTATTTACATATATGTTTATCATATTGATAGTTTTATCGTATTATTTACCTATATTTTTATTATATTGACAGTCTTATCATATCATTTACCTATCTATTTATCATATTGACTGATTACCGTAATTAATTTCTTTTCCATCGGCACGACCGTTCATGGTAATGAGTTTATTTTCCATCGGCATGACCGCTCATGGTAATGAATTTCTTTTCCATCGGCACAATTTTTCATTGTAATGAATTTCTTTCCCATCGGCACGACATTTCACGGTAATGAATTTCTTTTCCACCGGCATGTCCGTTCATGGTAATGAATTTCCTTTCCATCGGCATGTCCGATCAGGGTAATAAATTTATTTTCCATAGGCACGACCATTCAGGGTAATGAATTTCTTTTCCATCGGCACGACCGTTCATGGTAATGAATTTCTTTTCCATCAGCACGTCTGTTCGTGGTAATGAATTTCTTTCCCATCAGCTCGTTCGTTCATGGTAATGAATTTCTTTTCCATCGGCACGTCTGATCATGGTTATGAATTTCCTTTCCATAGGTACCTCTGATCATGGTAATAAATTTCTTTTCCATCAGCACGTCCGATCGTGGAAATAAATATATTTTCCATCGGCTTGTCAGTTCATGGTAATAACTCTATTTCCCATCGGCATGAAGATTAATGGTATTCTTTCCCTTCATTCGATTGTGTTTTTCTATCACTATTAATACTATCTGAACCAACAATTACCTTACAATCTTTGGAAGGTACATACTTTCCAATTTAAAAAAAATCACTTTAAATCATATTTGTTGATCTCTTTTCTTCTAATCTCCACTGTAGAAGACCAACATTCAGTATTTTTCCGCCTATAAATAGCCCCCCTCCCTAAACCCACACTGGGTTTTTAGTATTTGTGGTGAAGCTATGCCCCATAAATTTAAGACTCTGTACGATATTTCAAGCGGCTTCTCTTATATGTCTCAGTCCTCGGCTTATACTCTCGTCGAAAGGGATTCAAAGAATTTCTCAGAGAAAGACTTTTTCAGAGAATGGTTAGTCTCTCGGGACTTTTTTGATTCATAAGATTCTACAATCAAAAGAATTATTTTATTTCAAGGCTGGGAGAATTTGTCTATTGAAAAACCAGTGTCTCAAGATCCGGTCCTTATTGATGAAGTCAGTCTGTTCTATAAAACTGTGTCTTTAGACAATAATATGACTATCAACATTGTTGTGTACGATAGAATATTATCTATGTCTGTGAAACAAGCAGCCCATTTTCTGAATGTTACTACAGAAGGTGATTCTTTTTGTCCATCTCATAGACTACCAGAGGAGGTTGGTGCGTTTAACAAAGAAAGCGCTAAAAAGTCTTTGGTTATTATAAATAAAGAAAATAAGAAAGTGTCTCATCTTTCTCCAGACAATAGATTTGTGGCTCTTTGGATGCAATGTTTTCTTATCCCATGAGAAGTTTATAGAGAGACTTTGAAGGTTTCTGATATATTCATGTTGTACTATCGTTTCAACATGAGAAAAGTAAATCTCATGGGATACAACTTTGAAACAATTAATAATGTCAAGTCAAAAGAAGTCAAATCTCATTTGATCATGTATCCTGATATTATTACAATGTTCATTCTTGAGAGTATGAATTTTTGTAACATTGATTTGAAAGGACAATTAAAAGACCTAAAGCCTTCATGGATTATTAAGAGTACTTTGAAGAAGTTGAATTTTTTTTTTGATCTGAATTCAAAGATTTTTGTTAAGGATGTAGAAGCTAAATTGGCTAAGAATCAATCGGAACCTATACCAGTCCAAGGAAATCCATTCGTTGGTGCTCCTCAAAAGTCTAATCTGTAAACCAATTAAATGCCTAAGAATAAACCGAAGTACAGTAAGGAGGTTGTGCCCAATTGGAGAAAAGATAGAGAATAGATAAAATAAGGTGAACCAAAGTTCGGTCATGACCCAGCTGAAGCCTTTGTAGAATGAATAAGTGTATAGGAAACCATTCAAGCTGAAAATAAAAAGAAGACCCTTTTTAAAATAAAGGCTCAAGACATTTATATCTCTAAAGTTCTGATAATGGTTGAGGATGCTAGTTCTCAACTAACTGAATAAGTGCATCAAGAACCTATCGTACAAATTCAACCAGGGAATGAAAAAGAGAAACATATATTTGAAGAAATTTAGGAAGTTGAATAAGATGAAGTATATTTCATTTTATAATTCCTTCAGAGTTGGAAAAAGAGTATATGCGAATCGGTTCAAAATCAATGTGAATGTATTCAACAAGTTCCTCATGCCTATCAAGCACCTTTTGAAACTTCTGAAACTCTAGATAGAATTTCTTCTCAAGGAAAGCAAGGTGCTCAATCTTGTCATACTGAAAAGGTTATTATCATCAATGAAAATCTAGAAGATGAATGAAGGGAGAAAGAAAAAGCAAAATGAAAGTATCCAGTTATTGACTCAAGCCGATCAAATGAACTGGATTAGTATGACAAGGATACTGATTTAGAACAGACAATTTATCTCAAGAAAAGTGATTACATTGTTCATGTTTTAATGAGGGTTGAATAGACTATTCCCAATTTCCCCAAGTTGGAAGGGAAAATTGTTTTCATTACTGAAAATCAGAAAAATAAGTTCAGATCTGTAAGAGAATTGAGAAAGAGAGTTTTGTCAGATGAATCTTATTTGAAAGTTCTATCTGAACGTTTGGCCGCTCATAAGAAGGCTTGCAATAGGATGACCAAGTGGTCATTCAAAACAAGGAGCTCAGTGAATGACCATGAGATAACAATTGAAGACATAAGGAGTTTGTCAAATTAACTTGCTATTGGTTTCAATAAATTTGACGAAGATACACTAGAAATACTGAATCAGGTAACTCATGGAGCCGATATTCCTTCAGTTAAATAATTGAAAGAGAGAATGAATGCTGTTCAGTCTGAATTATTGAAGGTTTCATCTTTCAAATATGATTTAGTTTTGATGAAGAAACAAGACTCTATGTTATCCAAAGATAACAAGAATTTTCAAGACATAATTGATACTCTGGAGGAAGTAATCAGAGTTCAGACGGAGACAATCAAGAATCAAGATCATCTCTTTTCCGACCAATCAGTGCTTCTTAGATCTCAGGGTGATTCAATTTCTAAAGACAATAAAGAAATCAAATAGATGAAATATGTTCTTCATTAATTGATAATGAATGAAAAGGAAAGAGAAAAAAATGAATTGAATTTGTTTTTTGTGAACCCTGTCGGTTATCATAATGAGTTTCATATTACTCATTACATTGCCTTGAAATTATTTTCTCTAACTCTTTCAGGCATCTCAAGATTACCCCATTATTTTAGCAAAACATAAAGGGGGAGAATGTTTTATAAAGTCGAAAATGTTTTACAAAGGGATAATGTTTTAATCAAATACATCGCAACCAAGGAAAATATATGAAAACTATCCTTAGGAAAATACATACCTAAGGGGGAATTAGTTGTATTCAATTTCATATTCAGAAGAGTTCCCAATAACTCATGGGGATATTAGTATTTTTTTTGTTTTTACTTTTTGTTTTTTTTTCAAAAAAGGGGGATATTTTTGAGTCAAAAGTTTCCTTTTGAATTATATATCATGTTTTGGAAATCGCAAATGTCTTTGACCATGCTGATCGTACTGACCATGCTGATCGTACTGACCCTGCTGATCGTACTCGCCATGCTGATCGTACTGACCATGCCTATCGTACTGACCATGCTGATCATACTGACTATAATTTTCATATTGATTTAGGAAATTGTATTGACTCTGTTGATCATACTATGTCTTATTAGTCTACTCACTTTGTATTGTTTCAAAACATTACACAGTAATACTCATAATACTCATTCTTTCATTACCTGCTTGTTTTGGTACTTAGTCAAAAACATATGTTTCTTATTAATCATACTCTTTTTTATCTTATTAATATATATTTTGTTTTAATCAAAACGATGTTGTGGATTTAGTTAAAAACTAATCAAAATGATGTCGTGTTTTCTGTTTCAATATGACTATTATAATGTCAGGTGTCCAAGTCCATTAGAGTTTTCCGGAGAAATATGACCGTCGGAGGCAATATGACCGTTGGAACCCGAGGCCTATAAATAAGATGTCATTTGAAGACAAAAAGTTAAATAGGTGTGTGTGAGACTAATCATTTTGTGTTATCATGTTCTATAGATTGATACTGCGACTTCTCTCCTTATCCATGTGAAATCCTTGAAACTACAAAACGTGAATGTATCGTTTTTAGTTTTTGTACTTCTATAAGTCTTTTGTTTTTTCTTTGTGCGACCGATCATCGTATCGCGGACTTTAAAGTGATTGAAAGATAGAGGTGCTGATTAACTTCATAATCGAGGGCTGCAAGGAATATTCAGACAGACGTACCGATCATCGTATCGAGGGATTACCAAGGTGGTGGTAAGATAGACCTTTTATCTTAGGGAAAAGGGTAAACCTTCTCTTTGGGTTAAAATTATTGTAATACTTTTTACATTTCTACTGTCAATTATATTAGAAAAGAGATTATTTTGTTACCTTTTCTATTTCATATACATTTATATTTGTTCCAATTACACTTATACAATTAAATTTTATATTGTTATATTTTATACGCTATATGATTGAATCTCAGAGTTTTGTATTACTCTGATTATTGTATTCATCTTGAATACAATTGCTTTACTTTTCTTATAGTATTACATTGTATCATTCCTTTATATCCAGTACAATTTTGGTAGTTTGTTTCTGTTGTGAATTTATTAGTTTAAGAAAATTTAAACTAATTTATTATGTGTTTAAATACAAAGTTTTTAAACATACAATTCACCCCCCTCTTGTATTGTTCCACCTAATATACATATACATATACATATTCGATCAAACACAGATGAACATTTGGAATTACAT
Source organism: Viscum album (assembly GCA_963277665.1). NCBI lineage: Eukaryota > Viridiplantae > Streptophyta > Magnoliopsida > Santalales > Viscaceae > Viscum > Viscum album. Next base: position 830,266,318 of record OY728136.1, read on the forward strand.
TCATACCTAGATGAATCGCCACAATTCTCATTTTGGGGAGCCTCTCTGTAGAATGTGGTCGACCTACACAAACTCCAAGGTCCTCCTATGTCGATATATGTAAGAACTCTACCAACTATGTATGTCCTCACCCATTAACCGATGACTTTGATTTTATCATTCATCTCCTATACAATCTATGACCTATAAGATATTACTTTCCAATATCATTCTAGCATACAGGTGACCTACATGGTCTTCTATATAGGGCCTCTAATGGTTCCATGTCGACATCATAGTGGTAGTTATTTTTTAACACAATCAATACCAATGTTAAATGATCCACACAATTTTTTTGCATTGTCTAACGTGAAAACCATCAACATAACCCTAAACACCAAATTAATACACTATTTCTTCCAATATGATCCGGGGTGGAAGATCAGTCACATACTCCAATGGGTCCCAAATACCTCATATTTAACTATACGTAATAATCACTTATTCTTCATATCACGATACGATAAAATAGGCGAGGTCACCCCATGAATGTAAAAACTCCTTCATAAGTACATTTTTGCAATACACTCCAAGCCCAAACCAGTTGTAACGACCTGAAATTTTAAATAAATATTGTTTCCTAATTTTATGTGTTATTTAATTTTATTTTTATACTCAACAAAAATGTTTCATTTGATAACATGAGTATAATTAAAATGAGACTGTTGGGTTTTGACAGTTATTTGACCATTGGTCAATATGACCACTGGAAACTAAACGTTTTGACTATTGTCTGTAAATACAAGCAATCTTGGTTAATTAATATAGAAAAAAGATTTGATGGCCTCACCCTGTAGTCTTGGACCGATCGAAGCCCATCTAACAGAACTTGGGAAGGAGGTAGCACCACTGGGCATTGCTCTGGACCAAACCCAAGCTGAAATTCAGCGTATAAAGCTAGAACGGGATTGCCTTCGCGAGAAGTTCAAACTGATAGAAATTACTACTCGTGCGATGTTGGCTGAGCCTCCCTCAGATTCCTTCACCTTAGCACACCTTACAATTAGGTACTATGCTGGTGTGATAAGGGGCTATGTAAGGAGACCGTAACTGTCTTGTGTAATCCTTTGTTTTAAATAAAAATTTCGATTTCTTTTATGAATTTTCAAATGACCGGATAAATATAGTATGCATATATTTGATGAATTTTAGAAAAAGGATATTTTAAATATGTTTATGTAAACCCTAAATAATAAAAAATGTGTAATGATTTTAAAAAAATGGTCTTCTACAATTATGTTCAGTACAAAATTTAGAGTCTAATAAGATCAACTTGATTTTTGATGAATAGTAAATTATGAATAGTGATTTTATGATTAGTATTAATAATGTGTTCAAATGGATTAGTAAACTCACTTAAAGAAAGTATTAAAACAAGCTAGTCACTTCGATTAAGTAATGTGATTCAATAAAATGGTTAAATAACGGTTTCATAAATAATTATTCAAGTATTCGTTTTTTCAGATGAATAGTTTTTTAAATTAAAATTTTAATTAAAAATATTTAGAATATTATTTTTATAAAATGGACTTCATTTTTGAACTCAGAGAATCGATATTATGATAAGGTAATTTTTGGGGATTTTTCTGAAAAAAATAAATTTTCGATGAATAGTGTTTTTAATTAAAAATTTAATTAAAAATATTTAGAAAATTATTTTTATAAAATGGATTTCATTTTTGAAATCAGAGCATTGATATTTGGTTAAGGTGAAATTTTGGGATTATTCTGAGAAAGTTGAATTTTCAATGAATAGTGAAAATACAGTTTTTAAGTTGCGAGTGTTTAATGACATCATTAAATGATGTATTAAGTATATAATCAATATGGTCGACTTATGAATAGTAAGATAAGGTATGAGGTGTCCCAGGTGGCCAATACCATGGGCAAATACCATGGGCAAGCCCATGGTTTTGCCAAAACCACTAATGAGGTGTCCCTTGGCCATTAATGCATTTTCCCCTCACTTTCCCTATAAATACCAAGCCATCCTCTCATCCATTATACTCCCCACTCTCCCCCAACTAATTTATGGTCTCATTACCTCCCAAATAGTCCCCCCAAGGTGCCCCCAAGCCCTCAAGGTCCAAACCTTTGAGTTTTAAGAGTTACGTTTTAAGGTAAGGGATCTGACCTCTCTCTTTAATTTCAAGTAATCTCTTTTATGTCATTCCTTTTATGCTCCATGTTCATATGTTGGAGGATGTTCTTTAATACTCCTCTTACTGCCCTTTTCATGTTCATATAATGAGATATCCCCTCTTACTCTCATTATTTCGTTTTATGATGTTTTAAGTGGCGCCGTTAGGCTGCCGAAATTTTTGTAACGGATTCTTTCTCCCTTCTCATTTTTCAAGATCTATTTTCATGTAAAGTATTTCATGTAACCTTTTATTATGTTGGGGTATGATATCTAAATTTATCATACTTATATTTTATGATCATATGCTGAGAGACCCCATTTGATCTCTTCAATTCAGTATTTTGAAGTTTTAAGTGGCGCCGTTAGGCTGTCAAATTTTTAAGTGGTTCTTCACCATTCTCATTTTGAAGTTCTACTTTCATGTCAATTCTTTAAAGTTCCTTTTTGTTATGTTGGGGTATGATCTCTATATCTATCATACTGATATTTTATGACCATATTATGAGAGACCCCATTTGATCTCTTCAATTCTGTATTTTAAAGTTTTAAGTGGCACCGTTAGGCTTTCGAATTTTTAAGTGGTTCTTCACCCTTCCCATTTTGAAGTTCTACTTTCATTTCAATTCATTCAAGTTACTTTTTGTTATGTTGGGGTATGATCTCTATATCTATCATACTGATATTTTAGGACCATATTATGAGAGAACACATTTTATCTCTTCAATTCAGTATTTTGAAGTTTTAAGTGGCGCCGTTAGGCTGCCGAATTTTTAAGTGGTTCTTCACCCTTCTCATTTTGAAGTTCTACTTTCATGTCAATTCGTTCATGTTCATTTATATTATGTTGGGGTATGATCTCTATATCTATCATACTGGAATCTTATGTTCATATGATTAGAGACCCTATTTGACCTTGTCAATTCAATTTTGTTGAAGTTGAAGTGACGTCGTTAGGCTGCCGAATTCGCACAAGAGAAATCTTATCTTTTTCTTCCTTTCATGTTCTTCATTTCATATGTTATATTTTAAAATTTCATTACCATGTTCTTAAATGCCTTATATATTTTCCCTCTACTGTTTGATGGGTCATTTATGAATGTTTTGACCCATGTCCCCTCTCTTCTCAATGTTTTCTAAAACCCCGAAACATAGCCGTTATGCTGCAGAATTTTCGTCTCAAAGTGCCTCTCTCTCTTTTCTCAAAATTAATTTATGTTATAAATTGAATACTCAAATCTCTTATTTCTACAGGGGTATTCACATATATATCAAAATGTTCTATTTTAAATTCTGGTATTTACATACATGAAACCCTCTTTCCCTTTTCTGTGGTTTTAATGTGACATAAAGATCATGTCTTTAAAGCAGTTTTTAAAATTTTATGATTATGAAATGAAACCGATTTATTTTATGCTATATGGGTTATTTATGAAATTTTTGATGATGATATATGTCGCTCACATGATAATAAAGGCAAATTTAAGGGTGCGCCCTGATAGCGCTCCAATGCATTGGGTAATGATGTAACCACTAGAGATTACAATTTTCACGATACCTTGGTGAATAACCTTGGTAATTTTCAAATGACACCTTGGGGATGGACCTTGGTGATATGTTCATGATTGTCTATGTTAAATGATGTATCCACATATTCAAGTTATGAATATGTTATTTTTATTATGATATACCTCATAATTTCATTCTCATGCCTTAAAGTTCTTTTCATGACTTTATTGATGTATCTCAAGTTCATATGTAAAATGTTTCACTTGTTTCCCTTGCTGGGCCTTCTTATCACCCTTTCTTTTGATGTATGTCCCCAGGTTATGAGATGCAGTAATGAGCCTAGGGTGAACATGAGGAGAATCCATTCAAGTGTTTAAGAATAATGTTTTTTATTTTTTTCATGTTTTATGTTCCTTGTTTCCAGGACACTAATCCTTAATGATCCCCAGTTCCGTGTAATGGAATGAAAGTTATGTTATAAAAATACCGGATGTTATAGTTGGTATCAAAGGATGGTTTAGTTATTTCTGGAAATTAGGATATAAAAACTCTAGGAAGAAACCTATAGAAAATTTTAAATATAGGAAATCTTCCTGGTATTTTGGTGAGTATTGAGTAAGGGGTTGCCAAGAAAATACATCCCTGTCTGGATACGAGCAGGTAGAAGTGGCTTTGGCACAGATGTACATAGGGGTAAAACCCGAAAACACATCTTTGTGCTAGACTCGAACGGGAACTGGTACATGACAACGGTCCTTGCTGCACTCTTGGTTACGACACTCCTGGGGGATATTCTTTGGTAAATTCATATGCATGGTATGAACCATTGTTAAAGGAACAAAGATAAAATAAAATAAAGATTCACATAAGAATATATGATCATGGATAACCTATATGGGAACCTAGGGGATCACAAGTTAGGGTATATTTTTCTTCTACAAGTTATTATTATATGTTTTAAGTTCCTTTTCATGATTATTCGTTAAGTATTTAAGCCTCTAATTATACTTTCTCTTCTTAGTTATTGGTGGGAAATGGAATAACGTGTCCCAACAACCAATGTGATAGGAAATGCGTCAATTTTCGTATTAATATGACAGAGATGATTAGGGGATTAAAAGATGATTATTATTTTGGAAGACGTTCACTATTTTGGGGACCCTATATGATCTAGGTAAATAGATTACTATAGTATTTTCATTGAGGAGTAGGTTGACTTATATTTTGAAGAATTGATGAATTTAAGGTGGACATATAGTAATTTAGGTTACTTATGGGAATGATTAACCTATCATGGGTAAAATATGTTTAGGTTAGCTACTTTTGTTATAATATGTTAGGAGTGGTTGATGTTGTCTGGAGATGAAGAATGAAGTTGTTTTGGAAGACTATGTTATCAAATCATTCTTGTATTTGGGTTTCAATCTTAGTTTGGTTTATTTTGAGGAAATCTAAGGACCGTTATTTATGGAATGGTCTATGATGAACTTTGGGTAGTACCATGGAACATTGAAGATTTAAAATTAGTTTCCATTCTTATGGGATTCTTTCTTTTTGAAGAGTTGTTTTACCTTAACCTTTCTGTTTTTGGGATAATGTTTAAAGATAGAATAAATAGATAGTCAATCTTTTTTTATGTGATTCTCTAGAAGATGATTCTTGTGATTTTATAAGACCATGTGTTTTTGAATTCTCATCATTTGAAGAAAATATTAGTGTTGGTAGGGACTTATTAAAGGATGAAACTCTACTTGAAGGTAGGTATATTTTCTTATGTTTTTGTTCTATGTAGTAAATTAATTCCTCAAAATTATTTAAAGAAATGTAAAACAAATATTTTGTTGGTTTACGTTTCCTACTAGGTAATCAAAGACCGTTTACACACATCATAAGTTTGGGATTTTCTTACGGTTAAATTTCTCCTAATCATGTTCTCTATCACTATCCCTCAGAACATGACCCTTTGTTTTCTCCTCCATGTCCATGTTTTCCTACATGGAATCCCCTTGTGGGTTAACTCGGGTGAACTTTGTACTTCCCTTTCATTTTTTTAAAGTAATAGTTTTACTGACTCCTTTTCCGATTTGGTAATTTCAATGAAATTTCAAAACCCAATTTTAAAAATTGCGAGGATGCAATTTCTTAAGGGGGGATGATTGTAACGACCTAAAATTTTAAATAAATATTGTTTCCTAATTTGATGTGTTATTTAATTTTATTTTTATACTCAAAAAAAAATGATTCATTTGAGAACATGAGTATAATTAAAATGAGACTGTTGGGTTTTGACAGTTATTTGACCATTGGTCAATATGACCGCTGAAAACTAAACGTTTTAAATATTGTCTCTAAATACAAGAAATCTTGGGTAATTAATATAGAAATAGGATTTGATGGCCTCACCTAGTAGTCTTGGACCGATCGAAGCCCATCTAACAGAACTTGGGAAGGAGGTAGCACCACTGGGCTTTGCTCTGGAACAAACCCAAGATGAACTTCAGAGTATAAAGCTAGAACGGGATCGCCTTTGCGAGAAGTTCAAACTGATAGAAATTACTACTCGTGCGATGTTGGCCGAGCCTCCCTCGGATTCTCTCATCTTATCACACCTTACACTTAGGTCCTATGCTGGTGTGATAAGGGGCTATGTAAGGAGACCGTAACTGTCTTGTGTAATCCTTTGTTTTAAATAAAAATTTCGATTTCTTTTATAAATTTTCAAATGACCGGATAAATTTACTATGCATATTTTTGATGAATTTTAGAAAAAGGATATTTTAAATATGTTTATGTAAACCCTAAATAATTAAAAATGTGTAATGATTTTCAAAAAATGGTCTTCTACAATTATGTTTAGTACGAAATTTAGAGTCTAATAAGATCAACTTGATTTTTGATGAATAGTAAATTATGAATAGTGATTTTATGATTAGGATTAATAATTTGTCCAAATGGATTAGTAATCACACTTAAAGAAAGTATTAAAATAATCTAGGCACTTCGATTAAGAAATGTGATTCAAAAAAATGGTTAAATAACGGTTTCATAAATTATTATTCAAGTATTAGTTTTTTTAGATGAATAGTGTTTTTTAATTAAAATTTTAATTAAAAATATTTAGAAAATTATTTTTATAAAATGGACTTCATTTTTGAACTCAGATAATCGATATTATGTTAAGGTAATTTTAGGGGATTTTTCTGAAAAAAATAAATTTTCGATGAATAGTGTTTTTAATTAAAAATTTAATTAAAAATATTTAGAAAATTATTTTTATAAAATGGATTACATTTTTGAAATCATAGAATTGATATTTGGTTAAGGTGAAATTTTGGGATTATTCGGAGAAAGTTGAATTTTCGATGAATAGTGAAAATACAGTTTTTAAGTTACGAGTGTTTAATGACATCATTAAATGATGTATTAAGTATGTAATCAATATGGTCGACAAATGAATAGTAATATAAGGTATGAGGTGTCCCAAGTGGCCAATACCATGGGAAAATACCATGGGCAAACCCATGTTTTTGCCAAAACCACTAATGAGGTGTCCCTTGGCCATTAATGCCTTGTCCTTTCACCTTTCCCTATAAATACCAACCCATCCTCTCATCCATTATACTACCCACTCTCCCCCAACAAAGTTCTTGTCTCCTTACCTCCCAAAGACTCATCCCAAGGTTCCCCAAAGCCCTCAAGGTCCAAACCTTTGAGTTTTAAGAGTTACGTTTTAAGGTAAGGGATCCGACCTCTCATTAATTTCAAGTAATTTCTTTTATGTCATTCCTTTTATGCTCCATGTTCATATGTTGGATGATGTTCTTTTATACTCCTCTTACTTCCCTTTTCATGTTCATATAATTATATATCCCCTCTTACTCTCATTATTTCGTTTGATGAAGTTTTAAGTGGTGCCGTTAGGCTGCCGAAATTTTTGTAACAGATTCTTTCTCCCTTCTCATTTTTCAAGATCTATTTCCATGTAAAGTATTTCATGTTCCTTTTTATTATGTGGGGGTATGATCTCTAAATTTATCATACTGATCTTTTATGATCATATTATGAGAGACCCCAATTGATCTCTTCAATTCAGTATTTTGAAGTTTTAAGTGGCGCCGTTAGGCTGCCGAATTTTTAAGTGGTTCTTCACCATTCTCATTTTGAAGTTCTACTTTCATGTCAATTCTTTCAAGATACTTTTTGTTATGTTGGGGTATTATCTCTATATCTATCATACTGATATTTTATGACCATATTATGAGAGACCCCATTTGATCTCTTCAATTCCTTATTTTGACGTTTTAAGTGGCGATGTTAGGCTGCAAAATTTTTAAGTGGTTCTTCACCCTTCTCGTTTTGAAGTTCTACTTTCATGTCAATTCATTCAAGTTCCTTTTTGTTATGTTGGGGTATGATCTCTATATATATCATACTGATCGTTTATGATCATTTAATGAGATACCCCATTTGATCTCTTCAATTCAGTATTTTGATGTTTTATGTGGCGCCGTTAGGCTGCCGAATTTTTAAGTGGTTCTTCACCCTTCTCGTTTTGAAGTTCTACTTTCATGTCAATTATTTCAAGTTCCTTTCTATTATGTTGGGGTATTATCTCTATATCTATCATACTGGACTCTTATATTCATATGATGAGAGACCCTATTTGACCTTGTCAATTCAATTTTGTTGATGTTGAAGTGACGCCGTTAGGCTGCCGAATTCTCACAAGAGAAATCTTATCTTTTTCTTCCTTTCATATTCTTCATTTCATATGGTATATTTTAAAAATTTCATTACCATGTTCTTAAATCCCTTATATTTTTTCCCTCTACTATTTGATGGGACATTTATGAATGTTTTGACCCATGTCTCCTCTCTTCTCAAAGTTTTCTAAAACCCCGAAACATAGCCGTTATGCTGTAGAATTTTCGTCTCAAAGTGCATCTCTCTCTTTTCTCAAAATTATTTTATGTTATAAAGTGAATACTCAAAGCTCTTATTTCTAGAGGGGTATTCACATATATATCAAAGTTTTCTATTTTAAATTCTGGTATTTAAATACATGAAACCCGCTTTCCCTTTTCCATGGGTTTAAAGTGACATAAAGATCATGTCTTTAAAGCAGTTTTTAAAATTTAATGATTATGAAATGAAACCCATTTATTTTATGCTATATGGGTTATATATGAAATTTTTGATGATGATATATGTGGATCACATGATAATAAATGAAAATATAAGGGTGCTCCCTGATAGCGCTCCAATGCATTGGGCAATGATGTAACCACTAGAGATTACAATTTTCACGATACCTTGGTGAATAACCATGGTAATTTTCAAATGACACCTTGGGGATGGACCTTGGTGATATGTTCATGATTGTCTATGTTAAATTATTTAGCCACATCTTCAAGTTATGAATATGTTATTTTTATTATGGTATGCCTCATAATTTCATTTTCATGCCTTAAAGTTCTTTTCATGACTTTATTGATGTATCTCAAGTTCATATGTAAAATGTTTCACTTGTTTCCCTTGCTGGGCCTTCTGCTCACCCTTTCTTTTTATGTATGTCCCCAGGTTATGAGATGCAGTAATGAACCTATGGTGAACATGAGGAGAAGCCTTTCAAGTGTTTAAAAAGAATGTTTTTTATTTGTTTCATGTTTTATGTTCCTTGTTTCCAAGACACTAATCCTTAAAGATCCTCAGTTCCGTGTAATGGAATGAAAGTTATGTTATAAAAAGATGGGATGTTATACCAGTGGCCCAATGTGAATAGTTCTAGAGACTATTATAAAAAATAGTAGCTTCTCCAATGACTGCTACAGTGCTTGCACTGTACTACAACAGTACCTGCTACAGTACTACTACAATGCTGCTACGCTACTGTTATAGTAACCTGGAAATATGCCTCTACCTGGTTTTGATCCTAAATCTCATAGATTCACATAAGGAGTCCTCACCAACTGGGGTGAGGCTCATGTACCCTTTCCAAAATATGAAACCACTCGTTTCAATAAATTCATTTTTAATACATATTCACAATTTTGAAATACATTCAAATCCTTCTCTATATTTTTAAAAAATCATTGTCTTTATAAATAATTATTAGTAATAAATACAAATTATTAGTAATAATTAGAAATTATTACTAACAATTACTATATATTATAATTCATTACTAAGTTATTACTAATTATTAGTATTTATTACTAATTATTAGTTTTTATTAGCAGTTAATAATGTTTATTACAAATAATTACTAATTATTACTAATTGTTTGTATTTATTACTAATTATTTGTAGTTATTTCTAATTGTAAATACTTATAACTAATTATTAGTATTTATTACTATATTTAATAATTATAATTATTTTTCATAATTTTTACATCTTACCATTAATTATTAATAATTTCGCTAATAATTACTAATTACCATTAATTACCATTTATTACTACAACAATATTCTTAAAAATTATGAATTACTGCTAATTATTTATAATACTTACTTATTATTATTAATAAATATTAATTACTACAAATTAATAATAATTAGTACATATAATTTCAATTTATTATTACTAATATATATAGATGAAAAAACAAACTAAATATAATATAATTACTACTAATTAAAAACAATTAAAAATAATATAAAAAATTAAATTAATACTAAATTAAATAAAATAAGAATACAGTTACACTTAATATATTATTAGTGTAGAGGACTTCAAAACCTGTTTATAAAAAAAGTTACATAGAATTTTTTTATCTAAAATTAGTGTTTAGAGATAGAGAGAAAGTTGAAATAGATAGGAAGAATGAAAAAATGGATGCTGGTATATATAGGTAAGATTATTTGAAATGGTACTATTTTTGAAGAATCCCATCACAAATATTGGCATATTGACATACTATTTGTGATAGGGTTATGCCCCTTTCCCAAGTAGTATTTACCACTAATGCGTATTTGCAACGGGGAGGCACCCACCATCCCAAATACCCTTCCAATGGTTTAGCATGAAAACTGGGCAAACCCTTTAGCTATGAGACCCCTTATCCCATCTCAAATAACATATTATTTATGATGGGATATGTTCCCCATCGCAAAGGGCCATTTTTTCCATAGTGAGATGACCCTTATCTATAACAAGAAGAGCCTCCTCTAGCTACATGGAGCCCCTTATGAAAGGATTCACAATTTCAACAACACCCACTCCAACACCTCTACATAGGTGGGATTCACAATAGTACCACACTTTCAAGACTCTCTCTTCAAATTCCCTTCCAAAACCACAATTCTCAAAAATATCCCTCCGAAATCATGTCAATAGAGAACTATTTATGTTTGGAAAACCTCACAACATACTCAGCCACAAGAAACATTGTCTGATTCAAGTTTAGAATATCATGTATTATAAAAGAGATCAAATAATAGGGTTAGTAATACCTATTAAACTACTACTTATTTTCAAGAAAATGAGATTTTAAAATATTTTAGCATCTATATAATAAGACTTCCCTAGTTCCCAATGGATCCATGGAAACTAAAACATTATAGTAAAACCACATGATCAATAATTTTTGGATAAGCTAGAAAACACAGATCACTATATCTACTCAATCCTATAATGTCTAAGGATACCCACAATACTATTTATTTTAACATGAACATACCAAATAAAAAAAACCCTAACCTAACTAAAAATATGAAATTTTTCCACTATTTATTGAAATAGAAACAACCCATAACTAATGGGTTCCGATCTATCTCACCGTGAAACATTACTGTCCTATAACACTAAAACAAATACAGCATGCTGAACTTGCATTCATCCATAGGTTGAACTACTAATATAATCTATTGATATACATAAAGGTTATGTTACCTAGACTCTTGGAGGAAGATTCCCATTGGATGGCCCATGAACCATGGCCCCATCTATCATTGTATTTTCTTTACAGTCTGGAATTGGTAACCTAGAAGGATGATTTCATGGAGGTATCAATAGAATTTATTCATGGTGTAACATGGTAATATAATCCCACATATCTTTATAAACAATTAGGATCTAAATCAAGAAATAATGTCAATGAACCAATCCTATTTTTTGAATGTAACATAGATCCTAGAAACCTGTGTTTAGGTATCCAATATCAACAAGAACATAGTAAATTTCATTGTTAATGGATACATAAATTTCCCCACTAAAAACAAATTATATGTCCAAAAAGACACACAAAAAACTATTTTTTATTTTTGCACCTAACCCAACTAAATCAATGTAATGGGACTATTAAAAACACCATATGAATGATCAAATAACGACTGATACCATTTTATCACATCCCCATTCCAAGGGGGCTAGAGCTACAACTAACCCATGACAACATCCATAGGAAAATCTTGGTTACAAGGAACAAATGGAATATATGTTTTAATATTACTTTTCATAATGTACTTATATTAAAACCCATGACCATATAAGTTCTAAATTTAAGAAGAATAAATTAAAATAATTAATTAAATAAAGTAACATTGAATTTGAAACATCTTTGGGGAGCACGAGTAAGAATGTGTAAACTAAATATTTATGTAGTAAAATTTATTACCAAAAATAAATTGGTATCAACTAAAAAAATATATAAAGAAAAATTCCGAGAGATCCTAGATCATAAAAACCCACCTCCCACTATTGTTCATGGACCAATGAACCAATTATACATATGATTTTATGTAGTCACATCCAAAAATTCTATTGTCTTCATAAGACATTACATGTGAATGTAAATACCATGAATGGGTGAGTATATAGATACCAAGTATGAAGCCTCAAGATTGGATGGGTGGACAGTATCTGACATAGTAAAAATATAAAGAAATATTAAAAAAAAATGTAACAAAATTTAATAACATGTATACATATATTAAAATCAAATAAGGACTAATAATATTAAAAAAATTAGAATCTATATATCACAACCCATCCTATGAAAATACATCCATTTGTTCTAGATGTCCTTCAATGATTCCCAACATCTCGAATGTCTACCTGATGAGACTTAAATTTCACATGACACAACTACATTTTTAAACACAGTCAATGGGGAATAAAATATAAGTAGAGGATCCTTGTCATTGTATAATAATGAGGTAACAACTCAATAAATGGTAGAGGACCAATGCCTAGCCCATCATAAGTGTTCCACCCAAGTTGTCAGTAGATAAACAATGCATGGACTTTATTTAGTGTTCATCTATAGTAGTCAATAGAGGGAAAATTTGATGCCCAGCTAGAAGGTTCCACTCTAGTGGTTGTGAAAACATTATAGGAAAAGATATAGGGTTGTACTCTATATGTAGAGGATGTTTTCTGTAATGTCTCATGAGGGATCTAATCAGATTGAATATAGTGGAACCATTCCCTGACCAGCAGTTTGGTTCCACTATTATAGTCATGGACTCATTCCCTAATTTTGTAGGAGGGTCATTCTTAATGGATAGTTAGAGGACCAATGTCATGTACTAGAATAAAGGGTTCCACATTAATTGTTTTTAGTGCATCCATTCCATTCCCATATAGAATATTAATCTATAATAGTAGATCAATTAGACACTTCCTTCACATCAATAGGGTTACACTTTGATCTCTAAAAATATTCTTCATGTTCAATAACATCGTCATGTGTTTCCTAAAGATGATTCACTCTATGAATATACAAAATCAATTATCAAAATGTACAACAGAGGATGACATCATGTACATTATGGGAAAAAACATTGGATATGCTACTCATTGGAAATCATCGATGTTAAATTAGGCCCAAAAAATATCACATTCAACTATCCATAACATGGAAATATAGTCTTGTCTTTCCATGTACCACATGTTTCCCAGTAGACATGTTGACCACTCCATGGGGTACACACACATGCGTGAATGGTTAAATAGAATATTGGTTTCCCCAATAGGATAAATGATTTTCATTCATGTATCATTTTTTCACATGAACACACACTATAAGAATCATCTAATAAGTTTGATCAACTAGATTATTACTCCATGAGAAGCACACTTAACTATGGATTTTTCATCAAGTTGGATACTAAAATGAAATGTTATATTTAATAACATGAGCCAAACCATTTATCTATTTAACACTTAATAAATCATTTGTATTACATCCAACCACATTAAAACAACAAGATTATCATTGGGGACTAAAAATGTCAACCTCATTAGTTCCACTTCACTTATGTAAGGGTTCTTTATTTTATTCCAATCTGACCAATAGACTGCACTGAAATCACAAACAAAGTTCCATAACACGTCCATCAAGTCTCGACCCGCCAGGTATAACTAGTTTCCCTATAGACACATTGTCCCCTAACTAGGGCACACCAACATTCCCTAATGGGTCATCATAATAATTACTGTCCCACATGTAAATACATGTTCTTTCCAGTGTTCATTGATCTCACTAACACTAACCTTGGGAGTATTCCGAGATGGTCACCCATTGTGATCACTAATCTATGATAAAAAAACATATTTGTGGAGTTCTAACCAGGTAGCCTCCTAGAATAAATGGGAAATTTCTTAATTTAGATATATGATTTATTCATTTAACCCTTTATCATTCTAGGATGTTGTAATCGAAGTTAATGGTTCCCTGATCCATAGCATGGTATAAAAATACATTCCAAAGGTATGAAATAATATGAGATTACTAGCTAATAATTGTTGGGGACTATAATTATTTAATATAATTGGAGGTCGGTCTCATCACACACTTTTGAAAAAAAAAATTATTTCCTACGATATGACTCTATTATATATTTATAATATGTTGGTAAAAAAAATATAATCCCTTTTTGGGGTTGGTTACCAGAAAAAATCATGGATTAATTATCATTCATTTGAAAATTATTGTAGTCTCTTTAATAAATAAATCTGTATATATCTGAGGTTCCCCATTTTTTTTAGTAATGGTCTCTTTCATCTGTTGATGCTTTATAACCGATATATTTAGAATGTGCTTCCATAGAATGAGGTGGATAATATTTTTAGGTGGACATTATGCTATTATGATGCATCCTACACATCTTGGATATTACTGGAATCAAATCCCACATAGCTTATAATGCATGTAAAGTTTTACCTCCTACTGAAAGGACATAAAATAGTGTTCTATGTCAGCAAGTGTTCATGCCCATGTTCTAGAGTGGATTCACTTGTATCATGATGATTATGGTAATCAGAGTTAGTGTGGTTAAATTTTTCATGACTTATACACTGGGGTTTCCCTTGACATTGTAGAGACTCATAGTGCACACAACATAATTATTTCAGTTCCCTATGCCCACATCAGCTATGATCAATGTCAGATACACGGGATAAAAAATGATCATTTCTCATTTCTCATGATATGGTAGTTCTATGATGGGACCTCTCAATGATGATTTGTTATAGGGATCGTTCCTCAGGTAAATGTCCATCATATACTATTTATGGGATGGATTATATTACGATATTAAAACTTATTTCATAGTCTACTGAGGGATTATGTAGAGTAATCAACCCCTGGGAATGATTTGGTCCTATTAGAAGAAAAAAAATTGAAAAAAAAATCATACATCTATATTGATGTTTCTTTGATCTTGGGTCTTTGGAAATGTACATGTGTATTCTGGATTTTTGGAATCAAATTTCTCATATTTAAATCTCTACCTTCAGACTGTCTCAACAACAGGTTCCCTTTTGTTGAGGTTAATGTGTATTTCCACTCATTTGGGATTACACAATGATGTTTTCCTAGATGGTGGTGTCCCATGATTCAAATTATATTACTATTGAAACTCCCAAATCCAAAGTGATATATTCTTAGTTTGAGAAATAGGGGATGGAAAATAGTCAATCACTCGATGGGTGAGGGATTTATTTACTGGGACAACCCCTTGGATATTTTTTACAGAGATAATTCCTAGTAAATATGTCCTTCATATCCAAATATGTTTGAGGATTACACTATAATGTTTTTCTATCATTCCTTCATGACATCGAACCTAACATGTGCTAACAATTGTCTCGTCCTAATATGTTGGAGAGTATCTTCTTGGATTTATATAATAAAAGATATTGATCTAGCTATCTTTCTAAATAAATTAATGTAACTTGGGTGGAAAATCTGATGATTGATGCATGATCATGTATAAATTATCTATTTTACATTTCAAGATGTCGATTATTTTTCCAATATTCCATCGATGGAATCAACTAGCTTGTCTATAGGGTGTCCCATTATCCAGCTAACTTTCCTTTATTCAATTATCAAGATCTAGTAGAAAAGTTTTTAGGTTGTCATGGGATTTAATATGAAATGATTCATAGGGTATCATATGTATTTTCTAGTAAACCTGGAGGTAATTACGAGACATGTAAGTCATGTTTGGAGGGAGTCATTAGTTTTAGTGAAATTCTGAGAGGGTATCATGAGATTTGATTTAAATACCAAAATGCTACCATGATACTCGAATGTCATGTACAGGGGTTCCATGTGACTTTATTTAACATGTTTTGAGGATTTAAACAGACTCAAATATCAACTTGAAGGAGTATTGAGAGTTTTGGGGGATATCTCTTGGATATGTTGTGTGTCTTGGATGGTTCATGTGAAGTGCATGAGAGCCAGCGACCATGTTTTCTTCTTATGTAATACACCTATAATAATTGTATTATCCCTTGTTCTATAAATTTATTTTATTTGTTTAGTGTAAATTTAATTTGAGTGTGATATAGAAGATATGTGGTATTTTATTCGAATATCATTCTAGAAGTACATTTAGGTATATATGAATGATCAGGCGATGTGATTTATGCATGACACATGATCACCCAGATAATTTTCTAGCATATTACCTCATGGAATACTTTCTGGTCACAAGATTTGATAGTACATGAAATTTGGTTTCTTCCATGGGGGTTATAGATAGATTAGATGTAAAAAAATACCCCTAATTTATTAGAGGTAGGGTGGGGATTTATAGGCCTCTACAAAAAAAAATGTTTTGTGGTTTTTCAGTGGTATCATACAAAAATCTCACATGGAGTCGATAAAGGGATATAACACCACATTTCTTCACAAGCCTCTTCTATGGAATGCTCTGAGGGTGTCACCCAATTTTATGTGACCGTGGGTCCCTCCTATCATGTCCTACTTTATTGGATTAAATTTCAATAATGTGGACATTGTAGACTTATGGGGTGATCTTGAGGGACTTCAGATTGTAAGGGAAACGTGTTCAAAGGAATTCATGAGATCATGGCACTTGTTGGAAAGAGTTATCGAGATTTCTAATGACAATACAAGGAAATTTGGTAGGGGAAGGATGGATCTTATTGAGGTCTCAGTGAGATCATGGATTCTTATCCAGGTCTCTTGCGATATAATGCTGCAAACTTCTTTAGACCATCTCTAGCAATTTAAGACTAAGAGCGGTAACATCCTCCTCCAACTTTTATTTCCTTTGTTTTATTCTTCATAGGTCGAGGGTCATTA
This sequence comes from Viscum album, assembly GCA_963277665.1. Classification (NCBI taxonomy): domain Eukaryota; kingdom Viridiplantae; phylum Streptophyta; class Magnoliopsida; order Santalales; family Viscaceae; genus Viscum; species Viscum album. The sequence continues at coordinate 830,283,571 of OY728136.1, forward strand.
TATGTTACATGAGTATTTACTAACACAATTACTATAGCTTATGATGATGCATCACATGATTAATAAGGGTTTGGTGGAGATATTCAGACACTACATCAACAAAACCATCTTTTTGTATATAGGGAGCTAAAGTGGAGAGAGATGTTCCATGGACATACCTGAGGTAATTCATTCATTGATGCTGAAAATCAAAAAAACATTTTCATGATGATGTGATCTTGTAACATGGTTCTCTTGGTTCCTTTAATGCTATTATGGTCATGTCACACGATAGTCATAAATTGTGAGTGATCTCTACCTCCTATCCTTTAATTTGATTGGTTTTATTTTAAAAATGATCTAGGTTTTCGTGAGTTTATACTAATCTTTTTGAGGAAGACCATTATATTAATTGGTGATTAATATCATGATATTTATTATCCCTTGGGACATCCACCTCTCATATATATATATATATATCATCATAGTTTTGATGTATTTTCATATTATGTTATCATGTGCTTACTGTAGACGTCTTTTATGGCTTGGGGGAGATTATCTACAAATTCTTTATGACCCTGAAATGTCTAAAAAATAATTATTAGAGAAGAATGAATTGTCAAGAGTGAAATCAAGGGACCTATTTTAGAATATATGATTCACCTTATTCCACATGTGACCCTATTATGGTCACACAACAACATGTCCAATGGAGACATACAAAATCAACTTGATTAGGACACATTATAATTTATTTTCATTTGTGAGGAAAATATTATTCAAATTCGTGTATATTTTTCCTTTATTAATTTCACTAATTATCATTTTGATTTAATCATAAAATCCCATGCCACTTTTAGTAGTGACATATGTTGGGATAAGGGCTTGACACTGTAGAATGTAAATGCGCACATATGTCTTTAACAGTGTCACGAATTGGTGTCTTGGGTAATGTTTCATCATCCAAGGGTCATATTGTATTAAATTAATTTCTATATATATAATTTGATAGAATACCATTTCATTAATCATCCACACCATCTTCATATTTCACTTACAATTAACCTATCATCTTCCACCATTATTACGGTGGTTCTGTGATTCTTGAGCATGAGACCTATTTGCTAGACCTGATCTTGAGACCCTCTCGCCTTAACTTTTATACAGGAATCGAATTTCACAAGATCCTTTTAAAAAAATTCATAAACCATATTCGGGTATCATTATGAACATAAAATGAAATGGTTACGATTGTCTTAATGGTTCTGTGGGGTTCACTATTTTGATCATTCAATCATTTATTATCATGTGATTGATGTGACCATGTTTAGGTCATGTGATCCAAAGTCTCTAAAGGATCATCTGATTTAGAAATGGCCTACAGGATTATGTTTCCCATAAGACATTTTGAGGTTAAGTGATTCATGATGTCTTTATACAGTTTGTGAATTGCATACTAATTCATGTCATGCATGTGATATTTCATGTTCATTATTTCTATTTATCTCAAAAATATTTTATATTCAATTTTTCTCACATATGACACTTACTCTGGTTCATATTTCTTGCAGTTCTCATTGATATTCCTTATCTATGTCCAATCAATCTTCCTCAGTTATGGAAAATAAAAGGTACATGATTTCTATAAATCACAACACCAAACCTCAGTATCATTTATATACTGATAATGTGAGACTAAAGTGGTTATTATTATTTGATCATTGAGACTATCCTTTGTCTCAATGTCTCCCTCTAAATGTGTTTAGTATGTTGGATAATAATCACATATCTCCTACAGATGTTCATTTTCATGATCACTAGGTGTTGGCTTCTGTTGACTATGTCCAAATGAATTTTTATGAGGATGGATGGCTGATAATAGCTAAATTTCATGAGATAACATATATATTGGAAATATAACCTTTGCATTGACAGGGTTTTAAGGCTTCTTATCAAATAATTTCTCAGATCTATTTGAGTATATTTTCATTCTCTCTGAACAATATTAGCATTGGATGGTGTTTCAAGTGGGATCTCATTATTGGAGGAAATTTAAATAATGAATGGTCATGTCCATTCTATGTAAATGAAATATCCATAGTGTTTTTAATCTTTTATAATAAGTTAATCTTTTTTAATATGTGTAAATTTCATAGGTCATCATTTACCAACAGCCCAACCTTCTTCTATAGATGATATATCATTAGTTCCCTTGCTTCAACACATTACATATCTTCCATGGTGAAGTGGATATCAGATTATGGGAAACATACCAACTAGGTGGTATTCCCCCACTTGTAGATATGTAGGATGAATTACTTCACATTGTGGAAGTCTTCAATGATCCCTTATAAGCCCCAGTTTTGGAAATATATATTCTTATTGTTTGGTATGACAAATTGAGGATGGATCTGAAAAAGAGTTAACATTTTTCATTCAATGATTATATTTGTTTCATTTTTTATGTAGTGGGGATAGATGAACTTTTATGGGCCCTCATTAGTTCCCTTCAAAAAAAGACATCCACGATATTATATTGTTTGGGATATATTGGATGTATGGGATTATATATTAAGGGGATAACAATTTAATTTTTAGACCTCTATGAACCATTGGTTTGAAGAATTTATAGCCATGTTTTTTAAGGGGTAAATTTATACTGTTGATGAAATGAGCTATAGGATCTGTGTGAGCACATTCGCAATAATTCCTCGGCATGCGTAACTATGTCTCATTAATTTGGAAGTGCCATACATGAACACATTTACCATCATCCATATCCTATTATGTCTGGGTTAAAACCCTTACAAGATCATTCATCTTCTCTTGTTTTTATATTGTTGGATAGAGGAGAACATTGTTTTTTATGAATATTACAACACCGCCTATTTCACCAATGGTTCATACCTCCCATTATTGTTGAATATATTAGGGGTTGGGGCTATGTTTTATGCCATTTTGATGTTAATGATGATTATATTTAGTATGATAGATTTTATTTTAATCTTTTTATATGCACCAGCTAGAATGATTATTGATAAAGGTAGTGGTTTCATTGATGAAAGGTCATATATAATATCTCTCTTTAATGGGGTTGTTTTTGTAAGATTGGATGAGCACGTTATTTGGGAAATATTGTCACATTATCTATTCACTTATCAGTTTTGACTCATTCAAATGATCTCCCCTCTTCCTATATTTTTTGTTCATGGGAAGTGACATCCTGGGATCATCCACCAATTTTTAAAGATGCTAGAACATGAAGTTGCAAATAATCACATCATAAGTCACCTATTTTTTCTTCCACATTCTTTGCAAATGATAATTCATAATCATGGCTACAAGCTTTCTCAGGTGTTGTTTAAAACATGTTGGTTCATAATTTGGGAAGGCCCATTGCCTCCACAACCCCATTGTTATTATTGATGATGGAATTGTTAAAATATCTAGTTGATATGATAGAAAATAAACCTCATATATGTGTGGATTATTATGATGGTGAAACAAACTCTATTGAGAAAATGTATCCCCATTTATATGATACAGATGATATTCATGATCAGAGAAGGGAATATGGAGAATCTTCTCCCTTATTCATATTGGTTCAATCAGTTATTCCTCCAACATCCACACTTACATCATCCATTATAGAGGTTATGGTGAAACATCAACTGATTTGGAATAATTTTTATTCATTTATCTCTAAGGTACCCTTCAATTTATTCAATGACCAAGGAGAATTAAATCACCTATTATTTCATGGCTTGGTGGGAATGTTGTTTTGAGGGATAATCATTTTATTAAATTATGATGAACGGAAAGAACTGTCCACGAGTGAATGAGTTTTTCAAGACTTTATATATGTGGCTCCACTTTGGTGGAAGATGATGGATATTTCAGATTAATTGGAGAATAATCATCAGTTGATATACAAATTAATGACTCAAATTTATTATTGGACAACACATATATAGATATGTGTGTATATTATAACTCAGCTGAGGTCTAGTCCTTCAACATCATCATCTTCTTGGAAATTGCATGAGAGATGGTTGAGGCGTTGATGGATTTGGTTGAGACTCCCCATTACCGAGTAAAATACAAATAAATCTGGTAAGACTCTCTTTATTCTTCTATTTATTCTTTAACTATAACTCTGGTAGAACCATCCCATACAACCAAGTGAATTTTATCATAGTTTAACCATTGTGATGTATTCAATCATTGAGACATAAGAGTGAATCCAAAATGTGGATATTTCACCACTTTTTTCACACAATAAATGAATAAATTTTGTTAAAAATGCATACTAATCTCCTATATTCTTCTATTCAGGATGTTCATTATATTTGGTTTTATCCTATTTTTAGAACAGAAAATACTACCCATCTATTTCATAACATCAAGTATAACTGAATTTTTATATATGAATATTTATATCATAACCGATTTCATTAAAGAAGTAATCATGAATTCCCACAAAAAATATATTTTCAATTTATTTATCTATTCCAAATATCATAATATCAGCTAATTTGAAAAATTATTTCCTAGGTAGGATACATATACAAGAGGGAGAGTTCACTCTCATTCTTCAAAAGATGATAGTCCTTGGTAGATTATCTTGATTGTGATAAGTACATGTAGTGTGATTAACCTGATTTTTTATGCTAAATTACTACCATGATGTGTATATTAGTATTTTATATCGAAAATGATATTGATTATTTTTAGTTTATTTTATCTCAGACATGATAGTTCTCTAGTTTTGAGGACTTTTAGCTCAAACCTTGACATACATTAGTTTAGGATAATTTATCACATACATTGATATACAATAGTTTAGGTTCCTTTATCTCAATCCTTGTTGTAGTGTAGTTTAGGTTCTTTTATCAAAGACCATGATGTTCATGGCCATGTAATAGGGTGCACATATTCTAGGAACACCATAATACCAAATAAAGTGTTGGTTTCTACTGTGTTGTTTCTAGGGCTCATGAGGATTGGATCTACTTTATTCCAAAGAAGAGATACCATTTTTTTGTGTGTTAAATTAATTATTACTAGACATAATATCCATTTAATATTGATCTACTCCCTTTTCCAAGGGTTAAGGATGATTTATTGATGTAATATGGGTTGAGGCCAAAATAGTAGGGATGATAAGTCTACCTAGATTATGGGAGTGTATGTGATGTATGTCATATCCTAAAATCATTATTATGTTGAAATGGTTTGGATAAGTCATTCTATGAATGAAACATAACACTCTATGGTTCCAGGTTTCTCTATGGACTTTCTAGGGTGCACAAGTATTGCAGACCCTTTAATTCAGGTAAAATATTCCTTTAGTTGGTGGGTTATCGAATATATGTATAAGTAGAATTACCAATAAAAATACAATTTCAACTTTATTATGATTTATATGAACGTTATGTGAAGGGTCATGCTTCTAGAAAATGATTTTTTGTATAAGAGGGATGCTATCTAGGAAGGGTTCTTGTGACAACTGGGCCCCGCCCACCAGTTTCCCCGCAGACATGTCCTTTTAAGTGTGTTTTTTCCTCACTCACACACACCCTAGGAAACATCCTAGATGGTCACCCATCCTGATCACTACTCTAGTCCAAGCACGTTTAACTATGGATTTCTAATCCGGTAGGCTCCCAAAAAGGAAGGTGCGCCTTTCTGGCATGATTCATATCATTTAGTCATTTAACCCATTATCATTTGGGGATGTTACAATCACCCCCCATTTATAGCACAACGCCATCGTTGTGAGCCGTACATCCCAACCCAGGCAGTGCACTGCACTTAAGGCTGGGTTCCTCCTCTGATACCAAATGTGAAAACTGGGCCACACCCACCAGTTGCCTCGCAGACACGTGGGCCCCACCCTAGGTCCCACCAATATGCCCGAACGTGTTATCTAACTAATGACAGTCCCCACATGCCAACACATGTCCTTTCGAGTGTGTTTTGTCCTCACTCACACACAACCTGGGAAACTTCCTAGAAGGTCACTCATCCTGATCACTACTCCTGGCAAAGCACGCTTAACAATGGATTTCTAATCAGGTAGGCTCCCGAAAAGGAAGTTGCACCTTGCTAACCTGAGTCATATCATTTAGTCATTTAACCCTTTATCATTTGGGGATGTTACAGGTCTGGCCATGTAAGGGAGTTTTTCCCCTTATTATGATATCCAAGACCTATTTTCTATGGTTTCAAATAACAATTTGTGTGTTATAAAAGTTAATAGGATAGAGTTTTACATTACAGTCTAAATAATGTACACAGAACATGGTGACATAAAATTGAGGATATCAAATATTCATGAGTAGTATGGTGTGGGGATAATAAATCATGGTACAAAGTTCAGGGGACATTTTAATTTTTTCGGATAGTCACACATAGAGAGGTACAGACAAAACTAATGTGTTGAGATCAACATTGGTGATGACCGGCTCACAGGGATTGTATGGACATCCTAATAGAGCAAATAGGTCACTAGTTCGTGTGACTATTCCCTTCATTATGAATAGAATTGTTGAACTGAGAGATCCATTTTCCATTCCAAATTCTATGGGATATTTTATGTGAAATAATGTTCCTAAATTAGGATTTGTAATTTATGGTGAATTTAATATCCAATAAGGGGTTGATGAGAGTAAACGTTTTATCACCACCAAGAAAACATATTATTGCAAGGATGTGATATGAAAAAATCATTGTTATAACTTTTTTTGGACCATGGGATCCAATGTGAATTTCATGATTTTTATTAGGTCTACAATTTATAACCAATTTAATTTATGCCACATTTTTTTATGCCTTAATGTTTTACACATAAAAAATATAGATATTGATTTTGGTAAGTGAAGAATCAACATTTTATCATGTTCCCTTTATGGGTTTTAAACCTAACAAGTATATTGTCTCTTTCAATAATAGTTTAAGGTATTCTTATTTGAGCCATTATATGTTGAAGTTTAATTTTGTACATCATTGAACAAAGATCAAAATGTTTAAGATAGTTATCACATGGTTCTAATATTGGATATGTCACAAATGAACCCAATTTGGATATAGATGGCGTGGAGTACTCCAGCATCCTTCTGGGAAGGAGGAGAAAAGATTGTAAATTATGGGTCGAGTTTCATCGTCTTGAGTAATGATATTTTAATTTCATGTAGGTATGTTTAATATAATACGAAGGTGGTGAGTTCATCATTGATGTTGTTAGCCTCAAAAAAATTATAAATTATATTATCTTTGTGATATAATGTTGCAGGATGGTGGGTCTAAAACATTTATGTGCCAATAGCAAGGCTGAATCAATATATCTTTACTCTTTTCAAAGTGATTTGAAAGGATCATTGAAACCTTAAGAACTCAATATATGATCTTTTTCACATGTATTGAGTTGGTTTAAAAATTATAGAATCACGCTATACTCTTATAAACCAGGGTATGGCACGTGTTTTTATTTGATAGAGAATTAATAATGGGTGATGGATTGCATAGTTTATCAACATATAGTGGAACATTTTCAATAATTTTGACTACTATGCAGTTAGTAATTATTAATTTCAACTCAATGTCATGTGGTAAGATAATATTTTATGTGTTATTTCTAGGTAGTGAGACCAAGAGGGTTTCATTAATGATTAACTTAATGTGGAAAAGACATATTTCCTTGAAGTTCATTATCAAGTTGTATGGACATGGGATCCTATGTGAAAGGAAATAAATATTGTGGTTGGGCCTAATATTGGATTTCTGGGAGTCACTAGGTATCTCATGAAAATGAAAATCAAAAAACACATGGTTATGAAGAGATGTGTAGATTGTCTTCAGGCGGTGAGGATATGGATCCCACAACATGAAATGATAGTACTCGGACTAGGCCTATGGTTGGAATTGTGTGTGTCACTACGTATCCCATGGTGATTGGAATAAATACATTCATAGTTCATTGTGATGTTTCATGTACTTGTGTGACATTTATGTAAAGAAGGGGGGATTTTATATTGACTTATAGTGATTTTCTCGGGTTTTCAAAATATGGGAATCCCTATATTTCACGACGGGATAGGAATCAAGTCACACATATTTTTTGAATGAAAAACTCTCACATTACTGATCATTTCCATACACATAAGTGGACATTATTTCCATTGATTGTTGTTTATGAGCCCGATATTATAGATTTGGGAGTCACTGTGTATCATATGATGAAATTAGTAAATCCACACATAGATCTAAATGGAATGTATAATTATTTGTCATGTGGAAATTAAATTGATCATGTGGTTTAACATCATGAAATAAGGACTCGTGTTCTTCCTTTTATGTTCTGGAATTAAAGATTGTGATAAACATTCCATGTACATTCAAGCCTTGTTATTAAGTTAATCACATAATTGAATTCCCAAGATCATATGAGATACAATTGGTGTGAGAAAAAAGGAATAGAAAGGCTTTTTCTCATAATGAATAAGAAATTTACATTACAACATATTCATTTTGTATTATGTTGTGGTTGGACTTTGATGTATGATTAAAGAATACCATTGTATCTCATTTGAACAATGAAAAACATTCCATATGTAGTTCAAATGTAGTTTAGTGACTTTTGTTAAGATACTTTATCACCTAATGTGAATAATGGGATATGTTGTGGGTCTGTGTAGTTTTACATCATACAATGAGGAATCAGTATACCATGTAGTTTAATGTATTTTTGATAGAACATGGTTTTATAGTTTAACATCATACAACCTAGATGATATCTGTATAGTTTAAATTCATGTGATTAGTATGATTGATGGGGATTAGTCAAATGTGGATGAACATATAATGACATCAATGAAAATTATTTCTTCAGAAATCTCAAATTGGTGGGTGGTATGAGACTCTCCATATCCATTGTGTCAAATGAGTGTGAACCATTATAATATACCTTATGTATAATGCAAGAACCATCTAATTTTGGTTCTATCTTCAGGTGATTGTTTCCTAGTATCTACAGGGTTCTGAGAGATGACACCATTTATCCATTGAGTAATGAACATAGGAAATCTATTTTTAAAGTCCCATGAAATCTGATTTTGATGTTCCTCTAGGTTTTTTGTTTTACACAACCTATTATCATATAGTCATTCAAATTTTTGCAGGTACTTTTGTGATTATTCATTAACTAAGTGTTTTTCAAAAATGGATATTCATAGTGAAGGAAGATTGGCCTCCCTGGGTAACACTACCTTAATATTGTACAACAATGTGTACTATATCACATTTGTGGTAGTAAAAATGGTTGAATGATATGACCATAAATCTTGGATGAACTAGTCTGATTAAAAATTCATATCATTGTTCCACATATATTAGAGTATATTCTATAATGACATATTAAAGGACATTATTTGTAAATTTTATTCTCTATTATAAAGACATGGATTATTGGACATGATATTTTACTCTTTGTACAATATATAAAATTTTATAGAATAGAATGTGCTGTTTTTCCGTCAATAAATTATGAGGTGCACCAAACCTTGTGATGATATGGGACATTAAAAAGATGATGATATTCTTCTACTGAAATCCTTTAGGGGTACCACCTCATCCCATTTGGATAATAATTCTATAATATCAAGGACATACTTGAGCTACATAGATGTGGATGGGGAAAATGGCCCTATAATATCCATTCCCATAATATAAAATGGCAATAAATATTTATATATATGTAGTAACTTCAGTGGTAGAAAATGATATTTGCATGGATATACAACACATGACATAACTTTGTTAATTACATACAATCCTATTTCAAGGATTTCCAATAATATCCCATCCTTCTGATTTAGTGGTAGATCATAGTCCTGAATTGACGTGTCCCACAATAGCCTATATGTATTTCATCCATATCACATAAAATGATCAATGTGACAATTATTTGATTTTTGATATGGACTTTTTCATCCTCATGGAATATGTCTGTAATAACCTGAGATTTTATGAGAATTATTTTTTTTATTTTTATTGATGTCTTGTGTTTTACGCTACACCAAAAGGATCTTGTGCTACACGCATCCCTGATGTGGCTTGCATTATACGCAATCACAACCTTCCACGATAGCGTGTGTAGTACGCAATATCGGTTTTCACTAAACAACAATATATTATTATAATATTATTATGGACTTTCCATTATGAATAGTATTAATTACATTTTAAATTTTATAACAGTATTATTCATCTTACATATTTTTTATAACATGGTATGATAACAAAATAAATTTATTGGGTAAAATATGTATTTTTAAAAAAATGCAGTTTTGAGGGCTTTTGATGGAACACCCACATTAAATCTAGTTTTTGACATATTTATAAGATCAATTAGACAAAATAAAATTTTTATTTGGAATCAGGATATAAAAATTTACATTGGATAATTTTTTCATATTATTATGATAACGTTCATATTTTAATGAATAGTAAAAACACGGTATATTTTACTTAAAAACAACCTAATCACAATAATTTATATTGTGAAATTATAATATTTTGTAGTTTTAATTTATAAATAGAATATATTTTTAACATTTTATTTAATTTATGTCATTATCATTAATTTTACATTGAATTCATAGGTAAAAACGTTTAAATCTTTGGCAATATTTTAACTTTTAAAACCCATTTTCTTAACAACGGGATAAATATTAATTTAATTACTGCAACTTATGGGTTTTTAATTTAAAAAAATGTATTCCATATTTGGATTCAGTGGGTCCCAATTATGTTAATGGGTCATTTTAATTTTTTTGATACTATGAATAGTAACTATGGTAATTTTTGATTATTTCAGTTAAAGATAAATCGAGTAATTAAGGGTAAACCTAAGATTATAAAATCACCCTAACCCATGCCAAAATTCTATTGGATTACTAAAAGTCGACCCATATCACCTAAGGGTGGTATTAGATTCATTTTACGGACTTTTGACCATGAAAATATTTTATTTTTATTAAAACCAAAGAAATTGAAAACATGTCACTCTCTTAAATCTTATATGTATAATAATTTTAATTTAGTGATAAACGTCATGAAGCTTCGATCATGAAGAGTCTAAATAAATATAATAAAATTATCTACATCATGTGAATTTATTTAGAATTTATATGGATTAAATAATTATAATTAATGGTGACATAATAGTGATGTTGATATTATTTTTTTGATTGAAAAATCAAATAAATGGTTTAAAAAAAAATTAAAAATAAATATTTTATGAACTATTTAATGTGATACACTAATATTATAGATAAATATGGAATGTTATGAATATATTTAATATTTTAGTTCGAAAATATCTTTTGGGTGGATTTTATTTTAATTCAAATTAATTAATTGTGTCAAAACTGACACTATTGATATTAATATTATTAAATTGTTTAAAAATAACAAAAATATTTTACAAATTACAAATTAAAATGTATATGATCTAAAATTTAATAAAATATCAAATTTTTTATATTGAAAAAAATAAGTATGTATTTAAAACCATATGAAATTTATAACATTATTACCACAAATATAATTAAATATATTAAATAAGGATAAATCAAAATGATAAGGTTTATTATAAAATCAAAACATGTCTAAATTTAATGTTTTTGATGATATTACAATTATATATTATCTAATATCTGAATTTTAGTCACTTTTATAGTTTTTATGTTGGGTTTAGGTTTATTATAAATTAATATTTTAGATGTTTCCAAAAGTGCCCATCTCCTCCCTTATAAAAGGGAACCTCCTCCCTCTTCTCTTTACACAACTTTGAGCCTTAAATATCAGCCAAACCCATCCCATTACTCTTTTAAACTTCACTATTAATATTTTTGCGGTTCTGGTCCTCTCGAAAGACTATCTCTAGTCCATTATGAAGATATTTAAAGGAGGCATTTCGAAGAAAGGGTAATCTCTTTTACCGATTCTTTCAAGTTTCATTCTTCTTGAACTTCTTCATCTTTAGTTTTTTCATTGTAAAGAAATAAAATCCATATCAGTAATATACTTATATGATATTATAAATATTAAACAACCCCATTTCACCTTCTATCCATCCTATGGAAAACGAAATCACCACGCGTGCGTACGTATGGAATTTCGTCTCCACGCCGTGGTGTAATTAGTTTTTCCACCAACACAGTACTTGGATGGTTATAATGGTGTGAATAATAACTATATATGGTTATTATAACATCATACTGATTCTGAGATATTATATCATTCACTCCAATAATATTCAATAATTATGGGAACGATATCATCCCTCGTACTTACGTACAGACTACTGTCTGCACGAACGTGATGAGATTCATTTTCCATGATTAACCATTCAAGAAGGATTATAAAGTATATATGTAATAAATAATCTTTAAATATATTACATATTAATGTTACTGTAGTTATGTACATATATGTTTCATTTATATAATTCCATTCAATTAAATAAGGAAACAAAAATAGCGTTCATGCGTACGTACGGCCTACCGTCTCCATGAACGGTGTATTTCATTCCATTTATCAATCTATGATATATATTTATATACTGAATATATATTTCATAGAAATCATGATTTACATTATGTAATTTAGTAAATCAGGATATGAGTAATAATATCAAGAACAAAAAATCGAAACATGTACGGTAAATGAATCGATTTTAACCAAAATGCTGCATTAACATAGAATTTACAAAAGAACGGGTAATATAAAGTCATAAGTAAATCATATATGATATCATAACAATAAATATGATTCTGTAATAATTCAATGAAATTATTTAAATCATTATGTATGAGGTTCGTATACATACAAATCATATCAGACATATGGTAATGGATAATTTTTCAAATCTCATTTTTCTCTGAGATTGCTTATACGTAAGTATTAACTGGGGTATATTTTTCATCCATGTACATATAAAAGTTTTTCATAAAGTTTTTAATATTCTACGATGTATTTATAAAGTCATGTTTAACCAACGTTGACTTTTACTTTGTGTTATTGAGGGAATCTTTTATTTGTTTACCATACGTGGAACTTTTTGAATTTTTCATTAAAAGTACAAGGATAATATTTCTATAATTATAAGGCGTGAATGGATTTTTGCAGTTTTATAATGCCTTATTTTCATGAATCTTACTCTACAATATTTGATGGTTATTTTCAATAAAAAAAATTTCTTTTAAAATTGTGTGTCATTTTTTGAAAATAAAATGATTTTTAAGGAGAAAGGAAATTTTCCTCAAGAATTCATTCAAGTATTTAATCCAAACCATTTTCCATCTAAGATGACATTATTTCATATGGGTATGTTTCAAGTATAATGCCTCTATGATTTACATGCTTTCACTTTTCTTATGATGAAATGATATCCATTTTTTTTATTTGGATTATGTTATGATGGGATGATGTTTATGAAACCCATTTTATTCATTGGGTTATGATGAATGATTTATGGTTATGTTGTGGCAAACGTAGTAATGATTTAATTATCGGATTTTTGGGACCTATATTTCCCTCCAATTCATTGGGTAAAGATATATATCTCATGAGATAGACATGGATGGAACATTATGTTAATCAGGTTCAGTGATACCGGACTGGAATGAGGAGTGAACTCGATTCAGAAAGGGACTCTGTCCACTAAGATTGTCTTTGAAGCAATGTATTGGCTACTTCGGAAATCATATCATGTGATTAATCATTTTCCACAATTATATGTTTTCTTTCCATGATATTTTATCATGATTTATGTTCAATTATGATATATTCCTTAAATACTTCCATGATTTATGTCTTTGCTCAAGATTTTAATGTTTAGATTTTATGTTCAGGTTTTTGGATTCAAGTGTTTATGGATTGTTTTGTGTTCACTATTTTTACCCTTAATTATAATTTAATCTCAACTATTTTATGTTTTCTTTTCCCCAGGATATATATAATGTTTTTATGTAAGAAATCAAAAGGGGAAGATCTTTATAGGAGATTTTGAAGATCTTTCACCATGATTAGAAGATTATGTTCCATGTTTTAATGACAATAAATTGTTACGGTCCTTTGGTGTCTATTTTATTATGTATTATGTATTCCGCAAAAGTAATGTAATGTCTATGTAATTCAAGTATGGGTCACTACAGTTGGTATCAGAGGAAAGGATTAGTCAACCCATGGAAAATTGGATGCGAGAACTTTATTGAGATCCCTAGAGATATTTCTATGGTATGTCTATGGACGTCCCTATATTTAAGTAAAAGTATAGGTAATAGTCTTTGAATTATGGTAATGATATTAGAATTAACCCTAAGATGTTATATATTGAAGTTACTCCCTTGTTATTATGTTGTTTTCCTTGCATGATTTTTTCCTCTCACAATGTTCTTTTTGGGTTTTAGACGATGGCTGGAACCCGAAGGAACCGTGCTGATCAATGTAATGGACAATGCAAGGATTGTCCTCCCGAGCAACCAAATGTGATAGGAGATGGAGTGAAAAGTATTATTGCTATACTTATACAAGATATGATTCATTCTAGATTTCCAAATGATCAGAGAAGGGAATAATATTCTATTGAGTCATTCATGAGGCAACATACACCGTCATTAAATGGGTCTTCTGATCGAATTGTTGCTGAACAATGGATCAGTACCATTGAAAATAAATTTTCCATACATCACTGTTCAGAACATGAAAAATTCAATTTTACTATTTACAGTTTAGTATGTGTAGTAGACCAATGGTGGAATATAATTATGAATACAAGGCCCAAAGATGAAATTGAATCCATGGAATGGGACGAGTTCAAGAACTTTTTTTTCAGTATGTACTTCCCTCGTATTCTTAGAACAAATATGGAATGGAGTTCTTTGAGCTTATGTAGAAGGACAACGAATTTGTTGGTATATACAAAGAAAACTTAAAATACATTCAAGGTATGCATCTGGCATTATAATCCAACCTGAATGTAATGTTGATCTATTCTTCAGTGGCTTAAAACCATGTATTCGAATGGAATTAACTATAACAAACTTCTGTAACCATGAAGAAATTGTGTGTTGTGCAATCAAGGTTGAACTTAAAGTTGGTGTATCATTTCCATCTCATGATTTTCACAAGAAACAAAATATTGAGTTCAAGTAAAAACCAGAGAACAATGGAGAAAAGAAGGTGCATTTTTCTTTATGCTCAAAGTGTGGAACGAATCATGGTGGAGATTGCCTAAAAGGTACTAGAAAATGTTTCAAGTGGGGAAATGTAGGTCATCAAGCAGCTGAGTGACGTAGTAATTGGAAAAAGGTTTCTAATGACGTGAATAGAGAAAAGACAATAAAGAATGCTCCACTAACACTTCAATCCTACAAGTTCAAGGAAATGGGGCATTATGATAATCAATGCCCTAATCCAAGGGTTAATTTTATCGACTTCAGCAACCTTTTAAGGTAAATGAAAAAAGGGAAGTCACATGCAATCACTATTGGTGATGTTGAGTATGAAAATGATGTAGTGGAATGATAATGTGTTTATATAACGGGATTCCAAAATAATGATGTGGAATTTAATATATAGTACTGTGGAATATTGGAATATCTATGTATTGGTTTATTATGGTTTTCAATAATTATATGGTACCGATGACCATGAAAAGTAATTCAAATATAGTGTAAAGAATATGATATGTTCATAATTAAGGGATAAGGAGAAAAAAATATTAATGATATCTTGACTGATATAAAGACAACGTGTTATAATGATTTGAGTATATTGAAATTTTGGGATTTTGGTATGTTGAAAGAGTTACCTTTTGACCGCATTCGTGTTTTAAATATGTTTCTATGTTAATTCATGTTACAAGAGAATAATGATTAAGGTATTATAATGTTTATAATGCGATCAACAAGATATATCTTATGATATATGGGGTATAAATGATGGTATTCACATGCTTTGTTAGTGACATTTATAGTAATCGTTTTCTTTATACTATGAGATTGGATAGATGTATTTTAGATAAGTCTATACACTGGAATGGATTATGTTAGACAAGGTTGTGGGAATTGAACCCACATCTGAATTTTTAAAGGCCTTTATTTCCTATAACTGGCCTACAGGAAGTCCCTAGTTAGTAGAAACTAGTTTTATTTTATTAAGAGGTATGATCGATGAAGTATAAGTCCATTTTTGGAATCATAGACGATTAACCTCACCATAGATGGAATTATGTATATTTGATAACATTTTCTAACCTTCTGTTTGAGACATATGGAATGACCCATTATTCTATAACATGATCTGCTAACACTTCACAAATGACAAATTAAACTTCATTTCATTAAGAGATGAGTTGGAAATTGTTCATGGCACGCACAATGGTGAGATTATACCGAAATAAAGTAAGTATTTATTATATTTCAAATTATTCAACTTTAGATAAATGATATAAAAAACCAAAAATGTTCTTCTATTTCCATTATATTCGATGATTCAAATGTTACCTTATATCATAAAAAAAGTTATGACTTTTTGATTTTATTTCTTTTTCATAGCCATATTCTCTACCACTCTCCACCAGAACATGATGGTTAGGTTTCTCTTCCATATCCATATTTTCATCTATGTTCTCCTTTGTGGAAACCCAGTGATGAGTTAATTTGGGTAACTGATATTATTCATACTTCACTTTTTAAAATTAGGTTTTTATATTCCTTTTTACATTGTGCATTTCTATGAAAGAAACTTTCAAGTAGTAAACCATTTATAACCCCGACGAATTTCGAGGGAGAAATTTATTTTAAGGGGGGTAGAATGTAACAACCAAGATATTATGAGAATTATTCCTTTTTAATTTCATTGATGTCTCGTGTTGTACACTACAACATAATGATCTGGCACTACACACATCTCGGACTTCGTTTTCATTACACACAATCGCAACCTTCCTCGATAGCGTGTGTAGTACGCAATACCGGGTTTCACTAAACAACGATATATTATTATTATATTATTATGGACTAGCCATTATGAATATTAACTACATTTTTAATTTTATAATATTATTATTCATCTAACCCATTTTCTAGAACATGGTATGTGAACTAAACAAAAGTTTCTGGTAAAATATGTATTTTTAAAAAAAATGCAGTTTTGTTGCCTTTTGATGGCGCACCCACATTAAATATAGTTTTGACATGTTTATATGTTCAATTTGACAAAATAAAATTATTCTTTTGAATCAGTATAAAAAAGTTTACTTTGGATACATTTTTCATATTATTTTGATAACTTTAATATTTTAATGAATAATAAAAATACGCTATATTATAATTAAAAACAAATTTTTTCATCGCAATAATTTATATGGTTAAATTATAATATTGAATGGTTTTAAAGAATAAATTTAATATATTTTTACTATTTAATTTAATTTTTGTCATTACCAATAATTTTACATTGAATTCATACGTAAACATATTTCAGTCTTTGGCAATATTTTAACTTTTAAAACTCGTTTTCTTAACAACAGGATAAATTTTAATTTAATTACTTCAACATCTTTGTTTTGATTTTTGAAAACTGGATTCCATATTTGGATATAGTGGGTCCAAATTATTTTAATTGTTCACTTTTATATTTTTGATATTAATAATAGTAACTATGGTAATTTTTATTTACATCCATTAAAGTTAAATTGTGTAACTAAGGATAAACCTAAGATTATAAAATTACCCTAATACATGACAAAATTCTATTGGATTACTAAAAGTATTTCCATATCACCTAAGGGTCTAATTCGATTCATTTTATGGACTTTTCACCATGAAAATAATTTAATTATTATTAAAACCAAAGAAAGTGACAACATGTCACTCTCTTATATATTATAAGTATAATAATTTTAATTTAGTGATAAAAATAATTAAACATCAAACATGAATAGTACACAGAAATTTAATTACATTATATACATCATGTGAAATTATTTTAGTGTTTTTATGGATTAAATAATTATCATTAATGGTGATACAATAGTGATGTTGAAATTATTTTATTCATTGAAATATCAAATAAATGGTTTTAAAAAAATTAAAAATAAATATTATATTAACTATTTATTGTGATAAACTAATTTTAAAAATAAATATAAAATTTTATGAGTCTATGAAATATTGTTTTTGAACATGTATTCTACATAAATTTAATTTAAATTCAAATAAATTAATTGTGTCAAATTGAAAATATGGTTATTTTATATTATTAAATTGTTTAAAAATCACAAAAATATTATAAAAATTACAAATTAAAATTTAAATGATCAAAAATGTAATAAAATATTAAATTATGTATAATTAAGAACACATAAGTAAGTATTTATAACTATAATAAATTTATTACATTGTTACCACTAATAAAATTAAATAAATTAAATAAGGATAAATCAAAATGATAAGGTTTAAAATAAAATCAAAACATGTATATGTTTAATTAGTTGATGAGATTACAACCCTATATTATATAATGTCTGAATATGAGTCCCGTTTAATGTTTTTATGTGGGGTTTAGGTTTATTATAAATTAATATTTTAGAGGTTTCCAAAATTGCCCATCTCATCCCTTATAAAAGAGAACCTCCTCCCTCTTCTCATTACAAAACATTGATCCTTCATGCTCCACCAACCCCTACCCATTACTCTTCTCAACTTCCCTAGTAATATATTTAAGTTTAATGTCTTCTCAAAATCCTACTCTAGTCCCTTAAGAGGAAGTTTGAAAGAGGCACGTCGAAGAAAAGGTAATCTCTTCTACCGATTCATTCAAGTTTCTTTCTTCTTCAACTTCTTTATCTTTAGTTGTTTCATTGTACTGTAATAAAATAATTATCAATAATATACTGATATGATATTATAAACATTAAACAACCCCATTTCTCCTTCTATCTATCCTACGAAAAACAAAATCATTGCGTGTGTGTACGTACGGAATACTGCCTCCACATCGTGGTGTAATTAGTTTTTCCACCACCACCTTACTTTATGGGTAATGTTGTAAATAATAAAAATATATGGTTATTATAACATCATAATTATTCTTATATATTATATCATTCACTACAATTCTATTCAACTATTATGATAATGATATCATCGCTCTTGCGTACGTATGGACTACCATCTCCACGAACGTGATAAGATTCATTTTACATGATTAAACATTCAAGTATGATTATAATGTATATAAAAAATAAATAATAATGAAATATATTGAATAATAATTATACTATATTTATGTACTTATACGTTTCATTTACTTAATTCCATTCAATTCAATAATGAAACGAAAAAAACATTCATGTGTACGTACATCCTACTGTCTCCATGAACAGTGTATTTCATTCAATTTATCGGTCTATCATATATATTTATATACTGAATATATATTATATATAAATCATGTTTTAAATTCTAGAATTATGTAAATCGGGATATAAGTAATAATATCAAGAACAATAAATCGAAACACGTACGATAAATGAAACGATTTTACCCAAAACCCTTCTTTAACATGAAATTTACAAAAGAACGGGTAATGTAAAGTCAAAAGTGAACCATATATGATATAATAACAATGAATATAATTCTTTAATAATTCAATGAAAATATTTAAATCATTATACAGGAGGTTCAGATACATACGAAGCATATCATACATAAGGTAAGAGACAATTTTTCAAATATCATTTTTATCTAAGATTGATTATATGTAAGTATTTACTGGGATATATTTTTCATCCATGTCCATAAAAATGTTTTTCATAAACTGTTTAATATTCTTCATTGCATTTTTAAAGTCGTGTTTAACCCTCTTTGAGATTTATTTTTTGTTATGGAGGGAATCTTTCTTTTTTTTACCATACATGATACTTTTTAACTTTTCCGTTAAATGTACAAGGAGATTGTTTTTTTACTTATATGGAATGAATAGATTTTTACGGTTTTATAATGCCTTATTTTCATGAAGCTTACTCTACAATATTTCATGGTTATTTTCAATAAAATCTGCTTCTTTTAAAATTGTGTGGCATTGTGTGAAAAGAAAATAATTTTTGAGGAGAAAGGATATTTTTTCTCGAGAATTCATTTCAAGAATTTTATCAAAACCATTTTCCATCTAAGATGACATTATTTCATATGTGTATGTTTCAAGCCTAATTTCTCTATGATTTACATGGTTTCACTTTTCTTTTGATGAAATGATATCCAATTGTTTTATATGGATTATGTTATGATTGGATGATGTATATGAAACCGATTTTATTCTTTGGGTTTTGAGGAAGGATTTATGTTTATTTTGTGGAACACATAATAATTATTTCATTATAAGATGGGTGTGACCTATTTCTCCCTCCAATGCATTGGGTAAAGATTTATATCTGATGAGATAGACATGGTTGGAATGGTAAGTTAATCTGGTTCAGTGATACAGGACAGGAATGAGGAATGAACTTGATTAAAAAAAGGAATTTTTCCACTAAGATTGTCTTGGATGCAATGCCTTGGATACTATGGAAATCATATGATGTGATTAATGGTTTTTCACAATTACATGTTTTCTTCCCATGCTATTTTATCACGATTTATGTTCCCTTATGACATATTCCTTACGTACATCCAAGATTTATGTCTCTTCTCATGATTTTGATGATTAGATTTTATGTTCAGGTTTTTTCATTCAAATTTTTATGGATTGTTTTATGTTATCTATGTTTACCCTTATTGAGCATTTAATCTCACCCTTTTTATGTTATCATTTCCCCATGATATAAATAAAGATTTTAGCTAATAAAAAAGGGGAAGATCTTTATAGAAGATGTTGAAGATCATTCACCATGATTAGAAGATTATGTTCCATGTTTCCAAAGACACTAAACTATTATGGTACTTTGGTGATTGTTTTTGTTATGTATTAAGTATTCTGAAAAAGTAATGTATTGTCTATGTATGTCAATTAAGGGTCTCTACAATGTTGTCTAAGACAGTGGATACATTAGGTTGTTCATTAGTGTGAGAATTTAATGGTCTGGGAACATGGTGAAATATGTGTTCATAACATAATTCATTAATCATTCCCATGAAGTATCCCATGTTGGGGTATAGTTCATTATTTCAAACGAAATTTTCACCATTTAAATTTTTTATCCCCAATTATGTGTACCCTTTATTATTCAGGTATTCAATGTTCATCTATATAGAT
This sequence comes from Viscum album, assembly GCA_963277665.1. Lineage (NCBI taxonomy): Eukaryota > Viridiplantae > Streptophyta > Magnoliopsida > Santalales > Viscaceae > Viscum > Viscum album. The sequence continues at coordinate 830,304,874 of OY728136.1, forward strand.
TGTTCCAAATTACTAAGGGGTCTTGATATTTGGCCTCGTTTTTCTTCATCCATTGGATGATGAGAAAGAGTTGAGAAAAAAACTTTTTCTGGAGAGAGACATAAAAACCCTAGACCAACATGGTTTAGTTTCAGGTTGTTCCATCCTCATATATGTAGGAAATCACGAGGTGCCATAAAAGTACATATCCTATGTCCTAGGAGTGTCATGGGAATTTAATACCTCATATCCAAAAATATTGGTGTCTTCTGATATATTTTACAAGGCAAGATCTGTTTCAAAGAAATCACCAAGGGCTTTCCCTTTCCCCGACTTCTATGATATGGATTGAATGTAATATTTCTATATAAAGACCATCAATTGAACCAAAACTCAATCATCATAGGGGGAAAAGGTTGTATTTGAGTCGGTCAATATGAGAGACTAGGTGGATGTTCTGGTGATGTAAGTAATACCTTGATTTTTTCACCTAAAAGATGTTTGCAGGGAACTTCTTCTCGACATAAGAATTACTTGTCACTTTATCTTGAACCATTTGGATGAGGTATTGCAAAATATTCTCACTACCCACCTAATATTAATGGGTTAGGAGGGCGCCTAGTGAGTGATCCATGATGGGAAAATACAATATTCTTATCCTCCATTCAACCAGAGTTCTATAAAATTGTTTGTATAGTAGGTACTACTTGAGACATTAAATGTTTTTTTGGAAGTAATCACCCCATTGATATAATATTACCATTTTTAGTTAACTTGGTAAGGGTGTGGTGGGGGATTTAATGGCTAGGTTCTCTTTTAATCACAAAAAATATAAGATATTATCTTGTATTACACTATATTTATTTATATTTATAGGGGTGAAATTTTGAAAATATCACTAGTCCTTTATGTGTTACCCTCTTTGTTGTGGTGGAATATCATATGGTGGTGGAAGATTCTTTATACTACCGTAAAAGAATTTATAAATAGATTCTTCATCAAAAAATGTTTTCTAATATTGTTTATGATTATTTAGAGATCCATGAGTTGATCACATTGCTATCATGATTTGAAAATCGAGTCATTGAGATGACACTTAGTTTTCTTTCCCAATAACATCTCACAGATGTGATGCAGAGCATGTTCATATGTAGTTCTATCATTCACTGATCCAAAGGTCAATAATATATATAATAATATCACTTGTGGTGCCTTGTGGGTTGTGATTTATGCATTTTTGGGACCACATTGATTTGATTATACACCGAATACCATTATATAAATGAATGGGATTGATAGACATCAGTTGTATAGATCAAGAGTTACGTGATGGGAAACTGTAAATTTCACAATGATTTATTCATATTAAGGTCGTTGAATTCAATGAAGACCCTAATTTCACCATTATATTTCAGGACGAGGATGATGTTGAAAATTTATTATAGTTATCACTTCTCGAACAACGTTCCATTTGATCAACATGTCAACTTCCACCTCTATATTGGTGGAATGAGTGGTATTCATCCCATGGATTCCAATAATAGTCCTCAATTCTCATCTTCTTGGTTGGGATGTTGAATATCCAAATATACAATCTACCCAATATTTTCGTTATTGTACCATGAAAACATGTAGCAATGATTTATTAGGAATGAAACAATAGTATCTTCCTCTTCGAGAGGGGTGGATTAACTTATTAATGAAGTCCACAGGTCTTATTATGTTCCTAGATTTATCAGTATGATCTCGTCTATGATAGTGGAGACACCATCCATGAATTATAAAATGGTGTTCCGGATGTCATCCTCATCGTCTTCTATTTCTGAGAATGTGCATTCAATTTTAGGTTACAATTGAAATCAAGTGGCTTCTTCATCACAATAATGGTGAGGGATGATATTATAAGAGACATCATCATCCCTTTATATCAATTCACCAGAGAGATATTTCGACGTTAATTTAATTTTACACATCACTGAGGATAGTTGTGGAATTAACCAATAAGATGATTTTTTTAGATTAACTATATTAACAGGGAGATCATAATCGATTTCAAAATACCCAATGGATTTGAAGGGGTGGTCCCCCTGAAATGTGTAGCTAAAACCTATATATATTCACCCTCAATTTGTTTTTTGACCCATTTATTGTGTAAATGTATTTCAGCATATATGAAATCATATTCCATGATGGGGAGACTGTAACCATGTAGTATTTCAAATTTTACATCAATGGTGATCATCTGAAACTGGTGGAATGTTGAAGGTAGTTCCCAGGAGCTATTGAGTTATGTACTTGCAATTAATACATTATATGTAGTTCCTTGATGGATACACATGGAAACAACAACATGTGTGGTACCCCAATAATTATTCTTCAAGTATGACCTTCTTTAGAGGAATTTTCCAATGCTTATCATACCCATGAATAGTAATATTTGTTGTAGACTTTTCCCATTATACAACTTATAAATGAGAGTTGGTTCGAACTGGGATGAGATTGATCCAAAATCCATTGTACGTTGGATCCTTTTGGATGTTTACATTAACGATATTTCACAAGGCATATAAGGGTATTATTTTCCATTTGATGAACTCTCTCTCATCATGTTCAGAGAATGAGATTGGGATACGACCTAATGAGGACATGGTATCCACCAGTTAGACTTCATATATAATGAGTTATATCTCAAATACATGTAGGCACTAGAGGGATTCAAAAACACCCTCAATGTGTATATTTTAACGATGCATCACAAAAAATATTATGTTATAGTATATAGTAATAGATAAATATTTTAGGACCTTGTACTTTCATTTAATAGTCTGCACTTCTCAACATGGGGTTTCACCTATGAATATGGTCTATGAGATGAGGAATTTTGGGGGGATATGAATGAGACTTGTGAATTAGTTGCAGTAATATCTAATTCTAGTGAAAAAGGGAACCCTAGACATTCTCTATATATGGATTGATCATATTAATCCCCTATTAGGCATCCATGAAAGGAAATTAGATGATTCCAACTATTGGAGGAATATGAGGATCTAACGTACGTCTTTTGTGCATGTTGGAGCATTTTTACCATGAGTCAAAAATGCATATATTTCCTCTAATGTGATATAACTAGAATATTGTAGCCATCCAGATTAGTATTGTCCCATATTTCATTGGTTTTAGTGCATTAATCTTATGATTATCCAATAAATTTGGAGAATTCATATTCATTGGAAAATTCAGCATCTATTAAGGGGTGTTCTAAGTGTATCACATTGAAAGAAACAATGATGACATATCTTTCCAATGATGATACTATTTTTCAGAGAAATTCCCCTGTTGTGGATGATGTTGGGATGGAATCTTTATGATATGGGACTTGAATTGAAGTAGAATATTATTATTTATCATTTATTTCATCATACATAGGGTGGTCATGCTCACCATTGGGAGTAAATAATTATGTATCCATTAATAGTGGTGGGTATTTTGAGGGACTTCACATCTTTTACATCATGGATTCATGTGGTCAATAATTTTTTTTTGAGTCATATTGTTTTAAAAAATTTGGGTACTAATTGATGAAACTTTATCCCATACATCTTCTTCTACTACAAGACAACATTTATACATCACACATGATCTACTGAGTTTTCAAAAACCACTTGTATAGAATCAAAAATTATATGAAGGATGTATTTGAAGTAAAAAAATTAATATATATTTTTAACCATCCTATTATAGAATGGAATGTTTTTGAGATGGTCGGTGTGGTTGACCTCATCGGGAATTCATGTTTTTGGGATCTTGAATAGGTTATTGTATATTATAGACTAGAAATAACCAAGGATTTTTTCAGTTCATTTGGAGTATACTTTTTAATACATTACTCAAACCCTATGAGACATTGATTTCCCTATTCTTCTAACTGAGGATGATTCTATGGTTTTTACCACTCAATCAATGGAGATGGGTGGTTTAGAGACATACTAGGTTATTGGAGGTCCACTACCTCTAGATTGTGACTGAATGATAGATATTATAATTTAACTAGAATTTTAAAGTACGTTCTTTCCATGAGTTGTGATTTGGATTGGTTTGGTTGAATAGTATGTTCTTCCATTTCATCAAACTCATAGAACTCTCCTTGAAACATCTTGGGGACTACAGATGTCTACAAATCATCCATATATTATTAGCATGTAGTTCTAACTGTGTTACATATTATAGATCTATAATTAGGTAATAGGTTAAAAATTTCAACCTCAACATGAAAAAATACACCGTATCATTTTCTGTCATGAACCAGCATGGGTACCATTGTAACCTGATAAGTATGCCTACCTTGACGAAGCCTAAATGGATTTATGTGACAACATGAGTTAGTGACTAGCACCTATCATCATACAACATGCAAGTGGGAAGTAATTTTCCACCAAACATAGTGGAAACAAGGCGTGAAAATCATTATTCATATAATAGAACATCTGCTAGTGGTAATGTACTATAATACAACAAGACCTAAATATCCAAAAATACTATGACCAATATACCAAATGGATAAAAACCCATGGACTCTAAAGTCACTACTCGACATGACCAATGTTCAAAAACTAATTCCTCCACTAAAAGATCTTTTTCCCTTTCTCAAACATGGAAGTATAATGTCAACAATCACCCAAATTAAAAATTAGGGTGTGATAATAATTCCACTAGGATATGACCAAATATTCCATAAAAGATGAAAAATATATATTATCTCAGGAATAGAGTTAAATTCTCTAAATAAATAGGATTGGGAATACAAATGAAAATTTAATGAAAACATGTTTTACAATGTCAAATAATGAAAATATGTGTTTAATCCACAGGATTTACATTACAAGAGACAGAATATTTCTAAAAAAAATTATTGAATTAAATAGTTACATAAACCACATTTCATAAATAAATTAAATCCATGTAATTATGTTTAAAAATATTTTTATACATTTATATCTCATATATAAATAGGAAATGAGTAGTATGGTCAACTTCTAAATGGTATGGTAGTATCAACCACATATGGTATTCTACAATCTCTATGAGATCTCATCAAATTGTGTATTCCAAAATCCCTCCAATAGTATACATAGGTGACTCTTTACCCTCTCATTTAGGATGTATCCTTCCGTATGTATGTTTAGAATGTAGTAATTGCATATAGTGTATCCAAATAATTAACCGACTACTTAAGGCTTTCATGTGATCTTACATTAATGTCACATTTTTAAGACTACTTAAAATACAACTAAATACCATTCTTCCATTTCAACACCCCAATTTTACCATTAATACCAAAATCAGTTTTAATATGAATACATGTCATTTCCACAAGAATAAACAACTGGGTTTCTATTGAATCATTTTTAATGCATTTTCTGTAGTTTGATGTATATTCAAATCCAATTTCAACTTTTTCAAAAGTCATTTATCCACAATTAAATTCAATAATTTAATTGAAATCATTTCCATCAAATCGACAACTTAAATTCAGCAATTTAAATCATAAATTTCCATTTACATTTCGCACTTCAATGCATTTGGGGGTTTTACAAATTCTCATGAAAAAACCATTTCAAATGACCTGATTCTAGAGAATCAGGTGTTTATAAATTTAAATGAATGATTTTTGGAGAAATGGAATTGAAATATACAATTTAATCATATCATGAATTTTAGGAATAATAAATTTGTTAATTTAGGAAGGAACCATTGAATGCTTTTCGAAACACAACACTCGCGACGACAAACATCAATAAGATAGAATGTTAATATGATCTCAAAATCCAAACTAGAATTGATATTTAATATTACATGTAATAGATAATTCAATATCAAGATGATATGTTAAAAATCCCTGAGGGGAAAAATAGATAAACCTGATGAACGGGATAGAATACCTACATGAGAATCACACCGCTAGTGAAATGATGTTCAAACTAGAAAGGAATGGATTCAACAGGGTTGGAAGGATTCATTTTCTACGAAGAGAGACATTGCTCAACAAATAAGTAATTGAATAGTATCCAAAATTTATTATCTAGTCGCACTGCATACTTTTTAAATTGCAGTTGAGGAATTACAAAATGTTTATTCCCAATAAAAGTCATGAACCATTTAAATTTTATAACAACCAAAAAACATTTCCTTGAATTAAATACTGATACTCAAAATTAATAACATAACATTAACTCATTCGTGATGTGAATTAGAAACTCTGTACATGAACCCATCATAGCGTGAATCCAATAAGCACCTATTTTCACAACAATTACGTGATGTGTAAGCTTGTTACATGTTGTATAACCCTCTAAAATTCTTCTTAAAATTCGATTTAAAGCTGATAATCCAACAAATATATGAATTCACAATTAAATGTATTCAACCAATCTAAGATACTACCAACCCAGTAAAATTATATGGCCATATATGATATGTTTTAGGGTATACCAGCTAGAATGGTAATGGGATGTTTCAACCTCCAACCATAAAATCATTCTAACCCTAGAGAGCCTATGAAGTAGATTACATGCCAAAATGATAAGGCAACTACTATCCCATTAGTTACACATGTTACCAAATCTCATGATTATTAAATCCATGTTTCCATATTACACAAACCAAGGTTATCATCCCACATGAAGTACCTTGGACTCAGAATCAACTATCCTGATCAGCTGCTTATTCAAGGTTAAATCTATCTAAAAACATGATATAAATGTGATAGATATTTTATCATCTACGATACATGGAACATGTTATGTATCAACATTCACTATGGTGGTAGTGCTAAATGGTATGGAACTTTCCCTAATTGATCAACAACTTCAAAAGGTCACACAAAATATAGAGAAAGATTCCCTTACCTCCCAGGTTACAGATGACCCAACTAGGGTGAAATATTCAAGAATACCTGATCACGAATTGGAAACTCCCAAGGTATACGAAATCTATTGACATAAGACTTCTATTATATCAATGTTGTCAAAAAAATTTGTCGAATCAAATTAATCTTAGTTGTTGAGACTTCCACCATGCTTGGTCTATCCATGGATCAATCACAATCCTCCGACCATCACAATAGAGATTTACAAGGCCGACTATAAAAGCCTTCAAAAGGATCAATCCTGATCATGGACCGGTAATTATTATTATATGAAAACTAAAACATCCCCTAGTGGTCATTTAAATCACCACCATAGTCGAGAACCCAAGTGAGAATGATATCATAGAGAATCTATATAGCTCACTCCATATTTCCATCCAACTGTGCGTAGTAGCTCATGCTCAAATGAACCTGTGATCCCAATGCCTCCGTACGTCCCCTCCAAAAGTGTTATGTAACCCGATAATCCCTATCAGATACTATAGTAGGTGAAATTACATTGATAATTACAATATCATTCACATAGAGACTTATTAACTCCAAAAAATTGGTTATATCACAAATCAGTATTGAGAGAGCTAACATGGCCAAATTGTTGCTGAAAACCCATATTGAATTCATATTTCTCAAGGTACCTGTAATCCAGACCAAAATATATAAATATATTTCATCCCACATGCAACATGTAATAGAAAGTAGTTTAAGAGAACTTCATTGTCTCTAGAACATAGCCTAAACCTGGTGGCATGTATAGTAATGGCAGAAAAAATCATCAATGTCTCTCCTCATCCCTGACCACCAAAACTGCCGCCACATCACATATAATAAAATTTTGGTTCCTAGGTTTACTTCCCATTGTGATGTATTGTAGTCCCCCATTACATCCTTCCTTGTTTCCAAAAGGCACAACAATGATATTCAAATATCATAGAACACCCTCCATGGAGAATTACCATTTTGAAACTATCTCACCATCATAAATAGAGTCCCTAGTGCAACATAATTCATCCACAAGATGTTGATCTTGAATTATCATCTATAGAAGAGTGGATGTCAACTAAACGCTGGATAATGAATCTTAAGCCCCTTTCTCCTAAACTCCAATATGAAACAATTAATATCGATCCATCAAAGTCCACTCTTCTAAAGTCTTTCTCCCAATATCGGATGGAAGTTCCCTACTTTACTCATCTTAAATGCCATTACTTTTGTAGAGACCTGAAGCTTTACGTATACAGAAATTACATTAATTATTCGGAATACTTATTACATAACAAAAACACACACACAAGGACCGTAATAGTTTAGTGTCTTTGGAAACTCGGAACATAATCTTCTAATCATGGTGAAAGATCTTCAACATCTCCCATAAAGATATTCCCTTTTTTTCTTACCTAAAACCTTTATTTATATCCTGGGGAAAAGAAAATATAAAAGGGTGAGCTCAAATGCTCAGTAAGGGTAAACAAAATAAAAATCAATCCCATCATATTCATAAGAACATAACATTCTGGAAATCATAACCTGCAAAAGAGATCATAATATCATAAAATGGGATAAATCATAGTAGTGAAATTTAATCCCAATAATCATAAGATAAAACATGAAACTTTGTCGCATACACACATAATCATAGAGAATGATTTCTTGTTATTCAAGACTCATTTCCAAGACTATCTTAGTGGACAAAGTCCATTTCTGAACTGAGATCACTCCTCGTTTCAGTCCTGTTTCACTGAACCGCTTTAACCTTCCGTTCCAACCATGTCTATCTCATGAGATATTAAATATTTACCCAATGAATTGGAGGGAGATATATGTCCCACCCATCTCATAATGATACCATTCTTATGTGTGCCACAAAATCATAAACCATACATCATAGCATAACCCATGTAATAAAAATGGGAATATTAAACATCGTGACATCCTAAAACAACTCATATAAGATAAAGGAATTCATAAAAATAATTCCATCACAATATAATAAAATAAATGTAATAATAGGGATAGAAACATAACCCTTTATTATCTTATATGGAAAATAATTTTGATAAAACACTTGAACTCCATTCTTATGGAAAAAATCCTTTCTACTTCAAAAACACTTTTTCTTTCATAACATGTCATACAATTCTAAACTAAAAGAAGTTGATTAAAGATAAACATGAAATCTTGTAAGGTAATATTCTTGTAAATAATTTTTTAAAAATTCATTCATGCCGTATAATTTTAAAGAAAACATTCTTCTCGTACTTTTTTCAGAAAAGTCAAAAAGTACCTCGTACGAAAAATGACAAAAGATTCATTTCATATCTTTTACTAAAACGTAACTGAAGGGTAAAATTGGATATAAAATATTTTATAATGATTTAAATATTACATATTGAGGAATCATGGATGTGGATGATAAAATACACCCCAGTAAATTTCAAATAATAAACAATCTTGGATAAAAATGAGATTGTGATATTTCCCTTACCTTAGGTCCGATTTGCCTCGTAAGTGTCTGAAACTCCTGTATAATGATTTAAATAATGTTATTGACTTATTCCAGAATCATATTTATTGTTATCATATCATATATGGTCATATTCTTAGCTTCTTATTAGTAATATTTCATTACTACTTATTATTCGGGAGTTTATTACTTTTTGTTCTTATGCGTGTTTTGTCAAATAAATTCTTATTATTATATTTAGGTTATAGATACCACATTTACATAATGGAATTAGTGTAATATATATCATAATAATTCATTCAATTCATTTATATAATCATTATGAAATGAAGATCATATAGAACGAGTCGCATCACATCGTGGAGACGGTATTCCGTATGTACGCACGAGTGATGATATCATTCCTATGATCGTGGAATTGTATTGGAGTGTATGTATAATATTTCAGAATCAATATAACTTTATAATAGTCATATATAGTCATTATTTACACCATTATACCCATCCATGTAAGGTGGTGGTGGAAAATAGATTACACTACTGCGTGGAGACAGAATTCTGTACGTACGCACGCGCGGGGATTTCTTTTTCCGTAGGATGGATAGATGATGAAATAGGGTTGTTTCATACTTATAATAACATATCAATATATGAGTGATACTGATGTTATTACTTCATAATGAAACAACTATAGAAGAACAAGTGGATGAAGAAATAAAGATGAAAGAATCGGTAACAGACATTACCTCTTCTTTGAAGTGCTTCTTTGAGACCTCCTTTTAGGGAACTAAAATAGGTCTTTGAAGAAGACCAGAACCTCTGGGATGTTTCTAGGGAAGTGGAGAGGAGATATTGGCAGGGTTTGTCTGTATCTTGAAGGCTCAAAGTGGTGTGAGGAAGAGGGGGGAGGAGGTTCCCTTTTATAAGGGAGGAGAGGGGTACCTTTGGAATAACTAAAAATATTATTTTATTATAAAGCCAAATTCGGTTTTAAATAGCTCCAAATTAATTTATTTTGACGCTAAGGTGGGTATGGGTCGATATCCTATAATCCAAGAGAATTTAGACATGTTTAGGTTCCTATTTTTACATTATCATTTAGATTTAACATTAAGTTAAATAATTTTACTTTTACCATGTCTTCTTGTGTTCTTACACTATAAAGTTAATAAACATACTATAACAAGCCAAACGAACCCCAAGTTTTTTATTATTAATATATATAACCTTATCTAAGTCCTTTGGACGATCCTTAGATTTTTAGGAATAAAATAACAATTAATAATATAATATTTGTTTTAAAAACTATTTTATGTCAATTTTTACACTATTTAGTAATTTATTTTTGTGAAAATCATAACAGAATTATTAATTCGAAAACGGTTTATTAAATCAATAATAACATGTCATATTAACCTATAAAATTATTTTTATTCATAAAAAGTCTCAAATTACATTTATTTGGGTATTTATACCATCAATTATGTCAATATTTCATTAATAACATAATTACTGCATCATCTTTGTGTCATAAATAAATTAAATTATTTAACGTCTAAAAATTATAAATAAAATTCCATTATGTAGGAAATATTTTTATCTTTCTAATGAGTATTTATAGTCAAATTTATGTTATTTATAACCCTATATTAAAATGATTTACTTATTAAACTTTGATTGTAACTATTTTAACCTTTCTTTAAATAAATTAATAATAAATGTCCTAATCTAATCCATGTGGGCCTAAATGATCATATGTTATTCCGAAGGTTGTTTTTGGTCGAATTACACTTATCCAGTAGAATTAAGACATCTGTTATGGTAATAATAATAACATTTGAACCCTTAATTACCCTGTTTACTTTTAACTGTGGTAAAAAAAGTAAAAAGTTACTATTCACCAAAAATTATTTTCATCTCATCGAACCACATTTTACTTACTAAAATCAACCGTGTCCCTCAGATTTTTGAAATTCCACTCACAGAAGCGGTAAAATTATGTTTTAGGAAAAATTCATTTTTTTAACTACCACTTAGTGGTTTCACTATTCATCAAAAAATGAAAGTTTCCAGAAAAATACCAAAAATTAGGCCTAAGCTATATTTGATATTATGAACTCAAAAATGATGTCTATTTTACCAAATTCAAAACATATTAGTTGCATTAATTTATTTAAAAATTAATTCCCGTCGTCAAAACAAATAGCGTGTTCTTAAGAGATAATAACTATCAAAAGATTGACACTTGTTTATGTATGGTTTAAATGTAGAATTACATCCAATGACCAAAATTGTAATAAATTGTAAAAATATATTCTAAATATACTTTAAAACCATTCAAATTAATAATTTATCACTATTTATTGTTTCGATTAAAAAAATTTTAATTAAATTTTAATAATTTTCACTATTCATCATAATATGAAAGTTATCCGAAAAGTACCCAAATTTCACCTTAGGCAAAATTCGATACTCCGAATCCAAAAAATGATGTCCATTTTGAGAGATAGAATTTCTAAAATTTTAAAAGGTGGTTATTACTATTCATAATGGCTAGTTTTAATAATATTTTAATAGCATATCATTGTTTAGTGAAACTCGGTATTGCGTACTACACACGCTATCGAGGAAGGTCGTGATTGCGTGTAATGCAAGGAAAGTTAAGGATGCGTGTTGTGAAAGCTTATTTTGGTGTAGCGTACAACACAAGACATTAATGAAATTAAAAAGAATATTTTTCAAAAAATCTCGGGGTGTTACATTCTACCCACCTTAAAATGAATTTCACCCTCGAAATTCATCGGGGTTATAAATGGTTTACTATTCGAAAGTTTCATTGATAGAAACCCACATCGTAAAAAGGAATACAAAAACCAATCAAAAAAAGTATGAAACGTAACAGTTACCCAAATAAACTAATCGCTGGGTTTCCACATAGGTGAAAATATGGATATGGAAGAGAAATCTAACCATCATGTTATGATGGAGAGTGGTAGAGAACATAGCTATGGAAAAGCTAGAAATCACAAAGCCATAAATTTGTGACGATCTAAGGTACCATCTGATTCATTAGATATAAGAGCACTAGGACAACATTTTTGGTTTTCATGATCATTTCCCTAAAGTTGACGAAATTGGAATTAGAAGAAATACATTAATGATTTTGGTATAGTCTCACCATTGGTCGTTCTTTGGACAATTTCCACTTCATCTATTAAATAAATGAAGTTGAATTTGTCATTCGTGATGTGTTAGCAGATCATGTGATAGAATGATGGGTCATTCCATCTCTCTCAGACAAAAGGTTAGAAAAGTTATCAAAAAATACATAAGTCCATCTATAGTGGGATTAATGATATATGGTTCCTAAAATGGACTTATACTTATCATTCTTCTTAATATAATAAAACTAGTTTCTACTAAAAATGGACATCCTGTAGGCTAGTGGTAGGTGATAAAGGCGAGTCACACTTCGGTAGTGGGTTCGATTCCCACGGCCTTGTCCGACGTGATGGGCTGTCGCCCGTCCTGCAGGTTGTCCTTTTTTCTAAAAATATATTACTATAACATCCCATCAATAATATCGAAAAAACCTCTTTCCTTAAACAATACTAACTTATGTCCAACATAATCCGTTACAATCTTTAGGCTTATCCATAATACTGTAGTCCACTCTCATAATATAGTGAAAATGATTACCAGAGATTTAATACCATCGTTGATCCCCATATATCATAAGATATGTCTTGTTGGTCACATTCCAAACATTCAAAGGCCTTAATCATGTATTCTCTTGAAAAATTAATACCCATTGAACCTTAGTGAAAACATGTATGCAGTTAAATGTTAACACTTTCCACATACCAAAATCCTCAAAATTCTATATACTCAAACCATGATATCACTTAGTCCTTATATCAATCATGATCTCAGGAATACTGTCAAACATTTCATTTTTTCCTTATCCCATCATTATGCGCATATCATCTTTTTTCCAAAAATTTCTCAATATCGTTCCATGGTTACGTGTACCATAAAATTATTGAAAACCACAATAGACCAATACATAAATATTCCAATATTCCACAATATTATATACAACATTATTTTGGAATCCCATTATATAAAAACTTAATCATTCCACCACATCGTTATCATATTCATCATCGCCAATGGTGATCGCATGTGACTTCCCTTTGTCTTTTTCCTTAAGTGGTTGCTCATGTCGATCATCACTAACCCTTGGATTAGGGAATTTATTAGCATAATGTCCCATTTCCATTCACTTGAAGCATTGAAGTGTAGTAGGTTCATTCTGTATATCCCTTCCTTTGTTTGCATCATTAGACATCTTCTTCCCATCATTGCGGCATTCAAATGCCCGATGACCTTCCTTTCCACATTTGAAACATTTACATGTCCCTTTAAGACAATCCCCACCATGATTCTTTCCACACTTTGAGCATAAGGAAACATTCATCTTCTTTTCACCATTATTATGAGATTTCTCCTTGAACTCCATCTTTCGTTTCTTGTCAAAACTATGAGATGGATAAGTAACACCAACTTCCATTTCTACCTTGATCGCACAACGCTCAATTTCTTCATAGCTACTGATGTCTCTTATAGCTAATTCCCTTCAAAGATTTGGTTTTATGCCACTAAAGAATCGATCAACATTACTTTCAGGTTCGATGATAAATCCAGATGCATACCTTGCAAGCCTTGTAAAATTCGCTTCATATATACCAACAGATTCATCATCCTTTTGCTTTAGTTCAAGAAACTACTTCTCTATCTTTGTTCGAAGAATACGAGGGAAGCACTTATTGAAAAATAAGTTCTTGAACTCGTCCCATTCCATGGACTAAATTTCATCTCTTTGCCTTGTATTCTTGATAAGATTCCACCATTGATCAGCTTCACCTTCCAAACGATATACTGCTAAGATGACATTATCGTGTTTAGAACATTGAAGAACTGAAAATATCGTTTCAGTGGTACTGATCCATTGTTCAGCAACAAGTGGATAAGAAGACCCACTTAAAGAAGGTGGACGTTGCCTCGTGAAGGACCCAATAGAATATTGATCCCTTCTCTTCTCATTTGGAAATCCAGAATGATTCATTGCTTGTGTAAGTATAACAATAAGATTTTGCACTCCATCTCCTACAACATTTGTTTGTTCAGGAGGACAATCATTGCATTGTCCATTGAATTGATCAACACAGTTCCTCCGGGTTCCACCCATCGTCTAAAACCAAAAAAGAATAGTGTGAGAGGCAAAAATCATGCTAGGGAAAACAACATAATAAAAGAGAGTACCTTCAATATCTAACATCTTAGGTTTAATTCTGAGATCGTTAGCGCAATTATAGGACTATAACCTATACTTATACTTAACCTTATGTAAATCCCTAGACATACCTCCTAAATATCTTTAGGGATCTCACTAAAGTTCTCGCATCCTAGTTTCCAAAGGTATACTAAACCTTTCCTTTGATACCAACTGTAGAGCCACGAATCTTGACGTACATGGAAATTACATTACTTTTGAGGAATACTTATTACATAACAAAAACACACAAACAAGGACCATAATAGTTTAGTGTCTTTGGAAACTCGGAACATAATCTTCTAATCATGGTGAATGATCTTCAACATCTCCCATAAAGATCTTTCCTTTTTTTCTTACCTAAATCATTTCTTTATATCCTGGGGAAAAGAAAACATAAAAGGGTGAGCTCAAATTCCCAGTAAGTGTAAACAAAAGAAAAATCAATCACATCATATTCATAAGAACATATCATTTTGGAAATCTTAACCTGCAAAAGAGATCATAATATCATAACATGGGATAAATCATAGTAGTGAAATGTAATCCCAATAATCATAACATAAAACATGAAACTTTGTGGCATACACACATAATCATAGAGAATCATTTCTTATTAGTCAAGACTCATTTCCAAGACTATCTTAGTGGAAAAAGTCCATTTCTGAATCGAGTTCACTCCTCGTTTAAGTCATGTTTCACTGAACCGGTTTAACTTGCCGTTCCAGCCATGTCTATCTCATGAGATATTAAATCTTTACCCATTGCATTGGAGGGAGATATAGGTCCCACTCATCTCATAATGATACAATTCTTATGTGTTCCACAAAATCATAAACCATACATCATAGCATAACCCATGTAATAAAAATGGGAATATTAAACATCATGACATCATAAAACAACTCATATAAGATAAAGGAATTCATAAAAATAATTCCATCACAACATAATAAAATCAATGTAATAATAGGGATAGAAACAGAACCCTTTATTATCTTAGATGGAAAATAATTTTGATAAAACACTTAAACTCCATTCTTGAGAAAAATATCCTTTCTACTTCAAAAACACTTTTCCTTTCTTAACATTTCATACAATTCTAAACTAAAAGAATTTGATTAAAAATAAACATGAAAACATGTAATGGAATATTCTTGGAAATAATGTTTTAAAAATTCATTCATGCCGTATAAGTTAAAAGAAAATATTCTTCTCGTACTTTTGTCGGAAAAGTCGAAAAGTACCTCGTACGAAAAATGACAAAAGATTTTTTTTCATATATTTTACTAAAAAGTCACTGAAGGGTAAAATTGGATATAAACTATTATATAATGATGTAGATATTACATATTGAGGAAAAATGTATGTGGATGATAAAATACACCCTAATAAATTTCAAATTATAAACAATCTTGGATAAAAATGAGATTGTGATATTTCCCTTACCTTAGGTCCGATTTGCCTCATAAGTATCTGAACCTCCTCTATAATGATTTAAATAATGTTATTGACTTATTACAGAATCATACATATTGTTATTATATCATATATGGTCATATTATTAGCTTTTTGTTAGTAATATTTCATTACTACTTGTTATTCGGGTGTGTATTACTTTTTCTTCTTATGCGTGTTTTGTCGAATAAATTATTATTATTATATTTAGGTTATAGATACCTCATTTACAGAATGGTATTAGTGTATTATATATCATATTCATTCAATCAATTCATTTATATAATCATTATGATATGAAGATCATGTAGAACGAGTCACATCACATCGTGGAGACGGTATTCCGTACGTATGCACGAGTGATGATATCCTTCCTATGATCGTGGAATTGTATTGGAGTGTATTTATAATATTTCAGAATCAATATAACTTTATAATAGTCATATATAGTCATTATTTATACCATTATACCCATTCAAGTAAGGTTGTGGTGGAAAATAGATTACACCACGGCGTGGAGACGGTATTCTGTACGTACGCACGCGCGATGATTTCTTTATCCGTAGGATGGATAGATGGTGAAATAGGGTAATTTCATAGTTATAAAAACATATCATTATATGAGTGATACTGATGTTATTACTTCATAATGAAACAAATAAATAAGAATAAGTGGAAGAAGAAATAAAGATGAAAGAATCGGTAACAGACATTACCTCTTATTTGAAGTGTTTCTTTGAGACCGCCTTTTAGGGCACTAAAATAGGTCTTTTAAGAAGACAAGAACATCTAGGTTGTTTCTAGGGAAGTGGATAGGATAAATTTTCAGGGTTTTGACGAGCTTGAAGGCTCAAAGTGGTGTGAGGAAGAGGGGGGAGGAGGTGCCCTTTTATAAGGGAGGAGAGGGGCACCTTTGGAATAACTAAAAATATTATTTTATTATAAAGCCAAATTCGGTTTTAAATAGCTCCAAATTAATTTATTTCGAAGATAAAGTGGGTATGGGTCTAAATCCTCTCATCCAATATAATTTAGAAAAGTTTAGGTTCCTATTTTAACCTTATCATTTAGATTTAACATTAAGTTAAATAATTTTACTTTTACCGTGTCTTCTTGTGTTCTTACACAATAGGGTTAATAAATTTACTATAACAAGCCAAACGAACCCCAAGTTGTTTATTATTAATATATATAACCTTATCTAAGTCATTTGGATGATCCGTAGATTTTTAAGAATAAAATAACAATTAATAATATAATATTTGTTTTAAAAACTATTTTAGGTCAATTTTGACAGTATTTAGTAATTGATTTTTGTGAATATCATAACAGAATTATTAGTTCGAAAAAGATTAATTAAATCAATATTAACATGTCATATTAACCTATAAAATTAGTTTAATTCATAAAATTTCTCAAATTACTTTTATTTGTGTATTTATAACATCAATTATGTCAATATTTCATTAATAAGATAATTACTGCATCATCTTTGTGTCAAAAATAAATTAAATTATTTAATGTCTAAAAATTACAAATAAAATACCATTATGTAGGAAATCTTTTTAGATTTCTAATGAGTATTTATAGTCTAAATTTATATTATGTATAACCCTATATTAAAATGATTTACTTATTATACATTGATTTTAACTATTTTAACCCTTCTTTAAATAAATTAATAATAAATGTCCTAATCTAATCCAAGAGGGCCTAAATGATCATATTTTATTACTACGGTTGTTTTTGGTCGAATTAATATTATCCAATAGAATTAGGACATATGTTAGGGTAATAATAACAACTTTTTTACCCTTTATTACCGTATTTACTTTTATCCGTGGTAAAAAAAAGTAAAAAGTTACTATTCAACAAAAATAATTTTCATCTCATTGAACCACATTTTACATACTAACATCAACCGTGTCTCTCGGTTTTTTGAAATTTCACTCACAGAAGTGGTAAAATTATGTTTTATGAAAAATTCATTTTTTAACTACAACTTAGTGGTTTCACAATTCATCAAAAAATGAAATTTTCCAGAAAAATACCAAAAAGGGCCTAAGATATATTTGATATTATGAACTCAAAAATGATGTCTATTTTAACAAATTCAAAACATATTAGTTGCATTAATTAATTTAAAAATTAATTTCCGTCGTCAAAACAAATAGCGTGTTCTTAAGAGATAATAACTCTCACAAGATTGTCACTTGTTTATGTCTGGTTTAAATGTAGAATTATATCCAATAACCAACATTGTAATAAATTGTAAAAATATATTCTAAATATAATTTAAAAACATTCAAATTAATAACTTATCACTATTTATTATTTTGATTAAAAAATTTCTTTATTATTAAAATTTAGTAATTTTCACTATTCATCAGAATATGAAAGTTATCCAAAAAATACAAAAATTTCACCTTAGGCTAAATTCGATACTCCGAATCCAAAAAATAACGTCCATTTTGAGAGATAAAATTTCTAAAATTTTAAAAGGTTGTTATTACTATTCATAATGGCTAGTTTTAATAATATTTTAATAGCATATCATTGTTTATTGAAACTCAGTATTGCGTACTACACACGCTATCGAGGAAGGTTGTGATTGCGTGTAATGCAAGGAATGTTAAGGATGCGTGTTGTGCAAGCTTCTTTTGGTGTAGCATACAACACAAGACATTAATGAAATTAAAAAGAATATTTTTCATAAAATCTCAGGGTGTTACCACTTTTTCGAAGGGTATAGGTGATTTCAATATATAATGACTGCAGGTACTCCACCCAACGCCTCTAGAGAAGAAATAACTATTTTTTAGAGAATATATATCTCAGGATTTGGGGTTGTGAAAACATAGTAATCAATTAAATAAAATGTTAAAGCCACCAAATCTTATTATGTGGATTATAGCTGCATGTTCAAGGTCATTGGAAGGGTAATTATTACTGGATATCCTATGATGATGAGGTCCCTATGAAACAAAATAGTTATACTACATTTGAACACCACCCCACTATGAACCTAATTTGTCCCAAAAGAAAACATCTCCCTGACAATCCTCTGGATGAGTCAACACTGGTGTCGTAGTCAAAATATAATTCATCTCAATAAAATAAGTATGACATTTACCATCCATAAAAACATCATCCTTTTCTATGTTACAGTAGTCATTAGAGAAGCTAACATTGAGACGTCCTTCGTAAACCTGCATTATTATCTGGCTATTCCCATTAAGCTGCAGTTCTTGAAGGAATTATTTGGTCTCTCCCATGTCAAAAAAACCTTCATCTTACAAGGAACAACTAAAATACCCTATTTAGACACCCCATGTCCCAAAAACATTACTTTCTGAACCCATAAGACATATTTTAAAAAAATATCATACATTCAATAACTTCTCATAAGACTCAGAAATATTCCTAGTGGATGCACTTATTCCTTCTCGAATCTATAATATAAAAGGATGAGGTTCAAATAGTCATCTAAAAAAGTACCCAGATACTCATGGATGGAATTTTTTATCAAATCCATGAAATCTACAAGAGACTTTTTCATGAAAAAGATAATAAGATGGTACTCATAATGGTAGTACCGACAATGATAGGTAATTTTCCGAATTTCATAATTTATTATGCTTAATTTATGGTAACTATACTGATGGTTCATCTTTAAAAACCACTTCGCACCATTCAACTAATCAAATAGATCAACAATCCATGGAAATATATACATGTTCTTCACCTTATATCTATTGATATTTCAGTAATCAACACATAAGAGAAGTGAATCAGCATACTTCATAGAGAAGAGAACCATCCCCACACTAGGTGACACACTCTGGTGTATAATTCATTTTTCACGAATATCATCCTACCAAGACATCATCTCATTCAGTTCATATAGAGGCATTCATAAATTGGGAATATATACTTTTTGTCTACCAAACATTAATGAAATATAAAACTCAACCGCTCTCACAGGTGGTAGATTAGATGAAATCACGAGAAACACGTCGGGAAACATAATAATGACTGGATAAAGATCACTATTCATTTATTCATACTCCAGATCAATCTCAAACACTAATCTCAATTTCTACAACAATAGATAAGAATTTTCACCTCTCCATGACCTCAGGTCCCAATCTCCTTGAATGAAAATTGAAGCACCAATGGGAGTAGTATAATGGACTCTTAGAAGATAAAAACAATCTAGGATTTATGGGCAATGATCATATCCATCCTGAATATAACGTCCATAGATTAAATATGAAGAACTAGAATACATCACATTAAATCGATATCTGATAGAGAGAAAAAAATAGTAGGGAAACAGAGGCCATGATATCTCTACATACCATGGGGTGTATTAATGTATATTAAAAATATAAAATCCTTATAGTAGGATATAGAATATTAAATATATAGGTTGAAATAAATCAATGTGATGCACCGGTATCAAATATAGCAGTCCATAGTGATGATACAATAGTAATGGCACCTATGACAGACAATAGACCCATGTCTACTTCCTCTAGAGGCTCATAAAATTTTTGAAGAATGTTCATTACAGAATCATGTGGATTGATCCCTTTTGTATGGGAACATTCTGGTTTCCCCATAGTTTTAGGTAGATCTGATGATCTCATTCCACTATGTGGAGTACTAAAATGGTTGAAGAATAATTGTGACTGTAACCACCAGAGATTTTATGAGATTTTTTTTTAAATTTCATTGTTGTATTGTGTTTCATGCTACACCAAGTTTATCTTGAGCTATATGCCATACTATATTATCTTGCAGTATACGCAAAAATATTCTTGGACCGTGTAACAGAATCTTTCATGATCGTTTCATAGAAGTTATTCTACGAAACATTGAGTTTATATATATATTTATATATTCAATGTATAAATGAAATATGGTTGGATTATATTATACAAAACAAAAAATAAATCTTGCACTACATGAAAACCTGACATGGATTTCCTTACACGCAATTGCGACCTTCCACGATAGCTTGTGTTTTACGCAATACCAAGTTTCACTAAACAATGATATGTTATTAAAATATTATATAAACTAGGAGTTATGAATAGTAATACCAACTTTTTGAATAATTAATAATTTTATATATCAAAATGGAATTCATTTTTGGATTCGGAATATCGAAATTAGCCTAGGGTAATATTTTTGTATTTTTTTGAAAACTTTCAATTTTTTATGAATAGTGAAAACACCGAGTTACTGGTTAAAATCGAATTTTTATTTAAATAATCATTTATTTAATTAAAATTTATTTTAGGTCAAAATAGAAAAATAATACCTATATATGTTCAATGTAATTCCTTGAGTCATTTTAAAATAATTTTAGATATATAAAAACTTTATTGAACTTTTCACCGTCTTTTACCCACCTTCTAGGAAAATTTGCAATTGTACATAAAACATAATTTCACCGCTTCAATGAGTTGAATTTTGAAAATCTGAGAAACACTATTAATATCAAGGAGTAAAATGTGGTTCAATAATATAAAAATAATTTTTGGTGAATAGTAACATTTTACTTTTATTTAGCACGGTTAAAAGTAAATAGGGTAATTAAGGGTAAAAATGATATTATTATTACCCTAAAACATGTCCAAATTATATTAGATAAGTCTTATTATACCAAAAACAACCATAGGAATAAATTTTTATCCTTTAGGGCCACTTGCATTAGATTAGGATACTTATTATTATTTTGTTTAAAGAAGAGGTAAAAGAGTTAAAATCAAGGTTTAATGACTAAACCATTTTTAATATTCGGATATAAATAAGATAAATTAGACTATAAGTATTCATTAGAAAGATAAATTAATTTCCTAAATAATGGTATTTTATTTATAATTTTTATAAATTATATAATTTAATTTATTTATGACACAATGATGATGCAGTAATTACCTTATTAATGAAATATTAACATAATTGTTGTTATAAATACCCAGAGGATTGTAATTTGAGAATTTTTATGATTTTCACTAATTTTATAGGTTACAATTAAATTTTAGTATTTTTTTAGTTAATTTTTTTCGAAATAATCATGCTGTTATGATTTTCAGAGAAATCAATTACCAAATAGTGTCAAAATTGACATAAAATTGTTTTTTTTAAATATTATATTATTAAATATTTATCAATTTGTAAAAATATAAGGTTCGAAACAATGACTTATATATCGTTATATATTTTAATAATTACCATCTTGGGGTCCTTTTGGTTTGTTATAGCATGGTTATTAACCATATAGTGTAAGAAAACAAGAAGACACAGTAAAAGTTAAATTGTTTATCTTAGAGTTAAATCTAAAAGATAAGGTTAAAATAGTAAACTAAACATGTCTAAAACCTATTGGTTGAGATGATTTTAATTCATACCCACTTTAATTTCTAAATAAATATATTTTGAGCTATTATCAACCGAATATTACTTTATTATAAAATAACATTTTATGTTTTTCATACGGTGTCG
This sequence comes from Viscum album, assembly GCA_963277665.1. Lineage (NCBI taxonomy): Eukaryota > Viridiplantae > Streptophyta > Magnoliopsida > Santalales > Viscaceae > Viscum > Viscum album. The sequence continues at coordinate 830,327,548 of OY728136.1, forward strand.
CTCTCCTCCCTTATAAAAGGGAACCTCCTCCCTCTTCTCTTTACAAAATTATGAGCATTCATGCTCAGAAAACCCCTTCCAATTTCACTTATCAACTTCCATATAAATATTATAGAGGTTTAGGTCTCCTCGAAATACCAACACTAGTGCCTTAATAGGAAACTTAAAAGAGGTGCGTCGAAGAAGTGGTAATCTCTCCTACCAATTCTTTCAAATTGTCTTTCTTCATCAACTTATTATTCTTTAGTTGTTTCATTATAAAGTAATAACATAAGTATCAATAATATCTTTATATGTTATTATAAAAATGAAACAACCCCATTTCACCTTCTATCCATCCCACGGAAAATGAAATCTCTGCGTGTGCGTACGTACGGAATTCTGTCTCCACGATGCGATGAGATTCATTCTCCATGTTATCCATTCAAGAATGATTATAAAGTATATATAATGAATAATAATTACATATATGATTTAATGAATCTACTGTATTTATTTATTTATATATATATATGTCACTTACTTACTTCCATTCAAGTCAATAATGAAAGGAAAATAGCGCTCATGCGTAAGAATGACCTACCATCTCCATGAACGGTGTATTTCATTTCCTTAATATATCAATTATATATATATATATATACTGAATATATATTATATATAAATCATGATTTACATTCTGGATGTAAGTAAATCATGATATAAGTAATAATAATATCAAGAATAACAAGTCCAAACACATACGATATGTAAAACGATTTTACCCAAAACGCTGCTTTAACAAGTAATTTACAAAAGAACGTGTAATATAAAGTCATAAGTGAATCATATATGATATTGTAACAATAAATATGATTCTGTAAAAAGTCAATGACATTATTTAAAATATTATACATGAGGTTCAAATAAGTATGAATCATATCGGACATAAGGTAAGAAATAACATTCCAATCTCATTTTTATCCGAGATTGTTTATTCGTAAGTATTTACTGGGGTTATATTTATCATTCATGTCCCTATTTTATAAAAATTCTTTCATTTATTTTTAAATTCATTTTTACCCATTTTTTACTTTTACTATATGGTATGTAAGGAATCATTCTTTTTTTTACCATATGAGGTACTTTTTGAATTTTCCGAAAAAAGTACGAGAAAAATGTTTTTTTATGTTATACAGCATGAACAGATTTATACGGTTTTATAACGCATTATTTTCATGAAGATAACTCTACATGATTTAATTACTATTTTCAAAAAAATAATTTTCCTTTAAAATTTTCATGGATTTTTGTGAAAAGAAAATAATTTTTAAGAAGAAAGGATATTTTTCTTCAAGATTTCATTTAAAGTGTTTTATCAAAACCATTTTCCATCTAAGATGACATTATTTCATATGTGTATGTTTCAAGTATAATGTATTTATGATTTACAATGTTTCACGTTTCTTATGATGAAATGATATCCATTTGTTTTATATAGATTATTTTATGATGGGATGATGTTTATGAAACCCATTTTATTCTTTGGGTTATGATGAATGATTTATGTTTATGTTGTGGAACACCTAAGAATGATTTCATTATAAGATGGTTGGGGCCAATATCTCCCTCCAATGAATTGGGTATAGATTTATATCTCCTGAGATTGACATTGCTGGAATGGAAAGTTAATCTGGTTCAGTGATACAGGACTGGAAGGAGGAGTGAACTCGATTCAGTAAGGGATATAGTCCACTATGATGTTCTTAACAGCAATTCCTTGGTGACTATGGAAATAATATCATGTGATTAATGGTTTTCCACAATTAAATGTCTTATTCACATTCTATTTTATCATGATTAATGTTCCTTTATGATCTATGAATTACGTAATACCATGATTTATTTCACAACTGAAGATTTTGTTGTTTAAACATTATGTTCATGTTTTGAAGTGAAAATGTATATGGGTTTTTTATTGTCTCCATGCATAACCATACATTGAATTTTAGCTCACCCTTTATATGTTTTATTTTCCCCAGGATATAATGAACGGTTTTAGGTAAGAAAAAAGGGGAAGAACTTTATGGGAGATGTTGAAGATCTTTCACCAATATTAGAAGATTATGTTCCATGTTTCCAAACACACTAAACTATTATAGTCCTTTGGTGTCTGTATAGGTTATGTATTATGTATTCTGAAAAAGTAATGCAATTTCTATTTACATCATTTATGGGTGTCTTTATTTGGTGTCGGAGGAAAGGATTATTTAAGCTTTGGAAACTATGATGTGAAAACTTTAGTCAGGTCCCTAGAGATATTTCGAAGGTATGTCTAGGGATGTCCCTAAGGTTATGTATAAGTATATGTTATAGTCCTAGAATTACATTAATGATATTAGAATTAACCCTAAAATGTTAGATATTGAAGGTACTACCCATTGATTATGATTTTTGCATCTCACACTATTCTTTTTGGGTTTTAGAAAATGGAAGGAAACATGAAGATTCACTATAAAGGAGGATATGATGGAAAATGGAATGATATTATTCATGAGAAACCAAATGAAATTGGATCAGGAAGTCCACATATCGTTATTATGCCTAATCATAAATCTCATAATATGATCAATAATCTCAAATTTGGTATGTTTCCCGACATAGCTAATAAGAGAAAGATGGATTTTCATGATGATCACGGAGGAAATAAAGTTCAATTTCACTCATGTAAATCAGGTGGGAAGAGGCATTAGGGAGAATGTTTCAAAGGAACTGGAAGATGATTTGGGTGTGGAAAAGAAGTACACAAAGCCAACAATTATAAAAGAAAAGGTCCAGTTAAAAAAATGGACAACGATAATGGTATTGCTACGACATCAACAACGATTATATGTTTCAAATGTTGAATGTACAGGAATTATGCAATCCAATGCCCTAAGAAAAAATCTCATGATGAGAATCGGCATGGTCATATGGGTAGTATTTATGTGGATGATGATGAAGAGACTACAAATGATATATGAGATGAAAGAAATGATGAAGCACATTCAGTGCGTTAAGAAGGTAGTGGAATGATTGTATTTTTATCAAGAATAATGTAGGGTACTAAGGAATAAAGAAAAATATATGGATTTTTACACTGTTGTCATTCCTTGAGTTTTTGAAAGTATATGATGAATGGCACCAGTAACCATGAAAGTTTATTCAAATAATTTTGGAAGGTAGAAGATATGCTCATAATGAAAGGATAAGTAGATAATGAGATATTTGACAGTATTAATGATCTCATGACTAGTATGAGGACAAAGTGATATCATGGTTTGAGTAAACAGAATTTTTAGATTTTGGTATTTGGAAGGAGTTAACTTTTGACAACATTCATGTTTTCACTAAGGTTTAATGGGTACTCATGTTTCAAGAGAATACATGATTATGGTATTCACATGTTTGAAATGTGGCCAAACAAGATATATCGTATGATATATGGGGGATAAATGATTGTATTCACATGCTCAGTAAATGACATTTCTAGTAATTGTTTTCTTTATACTATGTGGTAGGACAGAAGTATTTTAGATAAGACTAATTATTAGAATGGATTATGATGGACATAAGTTAGTAATGTTTAAGGATTGATCATTTTTCGATATTATTTTTGGGATGATATAATAATGTAGTTTTATAAAAAGGAAAATCTGCTAGACGGGCGACAACTGATTACGTCGGACAAGGATGTGGGAATCGAAGCCACAACCAAAGTGAGAGAGGCCTTTATCGCCTACCACTATCCTCCAGGAAGTACCTGGTTAGTAGAAACTAGTTTTATTTTATTAAGTGGTATGATTGATGATTTATAAGTCCATTTTTGAAACCATATATGATAAATCTCACCATAGATGGACTTATGTATATTTAATAACTTATGATAACATTTAGCTTGAGATAGATATAATGGCCTATGATTCTATCGCACAATCTGCTAACACTTCATCGAAGAAAAATGAAACTTCATTACTTTACGAGATGAAGTGGAAAATGTTAAAGGCACAATCAACAGTGATATTTTACCAAAATCAAGTAATTATTTATATTAATACAATAAAATATTGAAAATTAGTGAAATGATCTTGAAAAACAAAAATGTTGTCCTAGTTCCCTCATATCTGATGAATCATATGATACCTCAGATTATCACAAATTTTTGGAATGGTGATTGTTGGCTTTTTCATAGCCATGTTCTCTACCACTCTTCATCCAAACATGATGGTTTGGTTTCCCTTCCATATCCATATTTTCACCCATGTTCTCTTATGTAGAAACCCAGTGATAAGATAATTTGGTTAACAGATATGTTTCATAATTGAATTTTTAAAATTAAGTTTCAGTATTCTTTTTTACGATGTGGGTTTCTATGAATGAAACTTTCAAGTAGTAAACCATTTATAACCTCGACGAATTTTGAGGGAGAAATTCTTTTTATGGGGGGTAGAATGTAACAACCTGAGATATTATGAGAAATATTCTTTTTAATTTCATTTATGTCTTGTGTTTTATGCTACACCAAGATTATCTTGCGCTATATGCAACACCGTATAATCTTACAGTATACACAACACTATTCCTGGATCGTGTTACACAAAATTTCAAGATCGTTTGATAAAATTTATTCTACGCAACATTGAGTGTGTGTATATATATATTCAATTTATAAATGAAATATTGTTCGATTATATTATATAACAAACAATGGAATCTTGCACTACAGGCCACCCTGACGTGGCTTTCTTTACACACAATCATGATCTCCCACGATATCATGTGTTGTACTCAGTACCGAGTTTCACTAAACAACGATATGTTGTTAAAATATTATATAATCTAGTTATTATGATTAGTAATAACAAGTTTTTGAAATTTTTTAAATAATTTATTTTAAAACAGACTTCATTTTTGTATTCGTAATATCGAAATAAGCCTAGGGTGAAATTTTGGTATTTTTCTGAAAACATTCAATTTTTGATGAATAATGAAAACACTGAGTTATTGGTTAGAACCTAATTTTTATTTAAATAATATTTTCTTTTATTTAAATTATTTTATGTCAAAATAGATACTTAATACTTATATAAGTGCAATGTAATTCATTAGAGTCATTTTATAATAATTTTAGATATATAAAAAATTTATTGATCTTTTCACCGTCTATTTCCCACCTCCAAGAAGCATTTGTAATTGTACATAAAACTTAATTTTACCGCATCTGTGAGTTGAATTTTAAAATCAAAGAGACACGGTTAATATCCAAGAGTAAAATTTTGTTCAATTATGGAAAATTAATTTTTGGTGAATAGTAAATTTTTACTTTTAGTTACCGCGGTTAAAAGTAAATAGGGTAATTAAAGGTAAAATTATATTATTATTACCCTAACACATGTCAAAATTCTTTTTGATTATTGTAATTCGACGAAAAACAACCTTATGAATAAAGTATTACCCTTTAGGTCACCATGGAATAGATGTGGACACTTATTATTATTTTATTTAAAGAAGAGTTTAAAGTGTTAAAATCAATGTTTAATAACAAATTTTTTTTTAAAATATGGTTCTAAATAAGTTAAATTCCACTATAAATATTCACTAGAAAGGTAAAAATATTTCCAACATAATGGTATTGTATTTATAATTTTTAGACATTATATAATATAATTCATTTATGACACAATGATGATGCATTAATTAGCTTATCAATAAAGTATTAACATAATTGATGTTATAAATACCCAAATGAATGTTATATGAGGCTTTTTAGGAATTTCACTAATTTTATATGTTACTATGACGTGTTAGTGTTGATTTAATTAATTTATTTTTGATCTAATCAAGATTTTATTATATTCACAAAAATCCATTACCTAATAGTGTCAAAATTGACATAAAATATTTTTTAAAACAAATATTATATTATTAAGTATTTTTATATTCTTAAAAATATAAGGTTCGGCCAAATGACTTATATATAGTAATATATATTAATAATTAACCACTTGGGGTCCTTTTGGCTTGTTATAGTATGTTTATTAACCATATTGTGTAAGAAAACCAGAAGACAAGGTAAAAGTTAAATTATTTAACTTAGAGTTAAATCTAAATGATAAGGATAAAATAGTAAATAATCGTGTCTAAAATATATTTTTAGAGAATATTTAGACCCATACCCACTTTTACTTCGAAATAAATCAATTTGGAGCTATTAAATGATTAATATGAGTTTATTAGAAAAATAATATTTTAAGTTTTTTCTAATGTGCCCCTCTCCTCCCTTATAAAAGGGAACCTCCTCCCTCTTCTCTTTACACAATTTTGAGATTTAAAGCTCGAACAAACCCTGCCCATTTCTCTTATCAACTTACCTAGATAAATTATAGAGGTTCTGGTCTCCTAAAAATACCAGCACTAGTTCCTTAAGAGGATGCATAAAAGAGGTGTGTCAAAGAAGAGGTAATCTCTTCTACTGATTTTTCAAGTTTTCATTCTTCTTCAACATCTTCTTATTTAGTTGTTTCATTATAAAGTAATAACATCAGTATCAATAATATACTGATATGTTACTATAAATATGAAACAAACCCATTTCACCATCTATCCATCCTACGGAAAACGAAATCGTCGTGCGTGCGTACGTACGGAATACCGTCTCCACGCCATGGTGTAATCTGTTTTTCACCACCACCTTACTTGGAATGGTATAATGGTATAAAGAATAACTATATATGGTTATTATAACATCATACAGATTCTGAGATACTATATCATCCATTCCAATTCCATTCAATAATTATGGATACAATATCATCGCTCGTGCGTACGTATGGATTACCATCTCCACGATATGATGAGATTAATTCTCCATGTTAACCATTCATGAATGATTATAAAGTATATATAATGACTAATAAAGTAATATATAAAATAATTAATCTACTGGATATATATATATATATATATATATCATCTACTTACTTCCATTCAAGTCAATAAGTAAAGGAAAACAATGTTCCTGCGTACGAATGACCTACCGTCTCCATGAACAGTGTATTTAATTTCATTCATCTATCTATTATATATATATATACTGAATATATATGATATATAAATCATGATTTACATTATTGAATGTCAAGAACCAACCCGGGTCGACCCCGAAACGGTCACCCGAGTCGGTCCACGGCATGGCCCGAGAGGCGTTCCCGATCCACCCGGGCTGGCGACAAGCGCCACGGCATCACAGAGTACATGTGGGAACGATTTCGCCCAGTAAAAATTTACTAAAAAGCAGAAATAAACAAATGTCAATAAAATTAAACAGCCAAAAACATAACTAACCTGACCATGAACCCAACTCCTCGCGACCCCGAGGGTCGATCGTCAAACTACCACCAACTCTCGTCCACGGCGAGGAAGCTCGAGTCAAACCTGTGACAGAAACTAAAAACAAGAAAACACTATAGGCGTGAGTATTAAAACTCAATAGTCGTTCCCAAAAAACTATTCCCAATGCACTACCTTTAAATGAAGAATTTACCAATTATAGGTTTGAACTAAATATAAAAAAATATTGGTTTTCACACACACACACACACTTTAATTTCTAAAACAAGTATCATTCCACTTCCCTTTTTAATTTGAAAAAAAGTTAATGTCTGAAAGGATTATGTATATTTCTTTTTAAAACATTTTCTATGAACCATTTAGAAGACCAATGTTTAGTTGTTTGCCAAAATTGCGAAACCACACATAATACACAACACACACCAAGGGCAATGGAAAAAGTGGCACACAAGGGTCAGCAACCAAACTAGACCTCTCAATCATCTGCCACATATAAATAAACACTAAAGGAAACATGGTTCGGACCTAGGATATCGTGAACAATCCAGAATGTACTATACATCTGACTCATCCTGAAGGCATGCCCTAACTCGATGACGTCATAACGCCCTAACACCTGGCATAGCCCTGCATGGCCTAACCGAGGGGCCCAATCCCCATAGCAGCAATAACTCAGTATTCCTCTGCTACGAGGCCACTAGCCAGTGCGTAATCTAAACTAGTGCAGCAATCGTTCTCAGAAGATTCACTCACTATGCCGGGTTCCCACGTCAACACATGCAATAAACAGGGGTGCGCCCACAATGTAAATCAATCAGTCACGATGCATAAACATCACATAAAGCTCACACAATCAACGCACACCAAAAGTCACCCCTGAGTGGGTTTTCCAAAATAATTTATTTTATTAAAGTGCCAAATGGGCCTTCACCAATTTTAAAGAAAAACATCGTTTCTCAAGAAAACCCGAAACACTTGTTCAGAAGAAATAATTTATCTTTAAAACCAGAACCATATTTGAAATTCTGTAAATTATGGTTAAAGGTAAAATGGTCATTCTTTCAATACTGGGTGTCCGCTTGTCAAGAAAATATTTCAAGAGACGTGTATAAAATACACGACTCTTTTTTACATTGAACAATCATTTAAAAATTAATTATCTTATATTATTTATCATTCATTAAAATTAATTAAACGACAAGAAATTAATAAATTCTAAATTTAAAAGTAAGTGCAGTGGGGGACCTACCTCAACTCGCAGTTCTGTTTCGACGACGACGCGCCGCGTCTCACACTCGCGCACAAGTACGCGCAAGGCGACGACTACATTACCGTGGGAATACGTCGCCGATGTGCTGCAACACCCACACACAAAAAATTAAATAAATAAATAAATAAACAAACTCATAATAACCAACAAAGAAGCAGCACAAATGTTACCTCGGTGTGGGGCCGACCTTGACCAACAGGGTCACACGAAAGGGTAAATGGTCAGGCGCGGTGCTGCGGTTCACTGGAATGGTCACCGACACCGTCAACGGCGGCGCAAAGACTCGGGAAGCTGACGACAGGCCTGGTCGAAATAGCTGGGGGGTTGTGATGCATCTCCTGATGATCGAGGGACGACAAAGGGGTCATGCGACGGTTGGAAGGCAGCGACACGCACTGGAAAGGAGGATTGCAGGCCGGGAGAACGTGCACGTCGCATCGACGGGGGCTGGCCAGATAGCAGGTGAGAAGCGGGGCGCGCCAGCTGGAAATGTAGAAGGGGGGACGGCGCTTTCGCTGGACCGTGGTGGTGGTTGGCGACTGCTTCTAGAAGGTAGATCAGGGTACGGGGGAGCGGAGGCACCCAGGGGGTTCGCCAGGCGGAGCAGGGTTCGGGGGAGCCGAGGTCGCGGGTCGGCTGGGAGATGCGGAGGGGGAGCCCAGGCATGCAGGGGGTGCAGGGCAGTAGCGGAGGCCTGGGAAACAAGAGGCGGAGCAAGCTGCTGCGGGAAGAAGGAGAAAAAAAAAGAAAGAAAAAAGAGAAGGAGGCAGTCTGCTGCAAGGCGGGGGACACCCGCGTGGAAAACCAAAAGAGAGAAGAAAAAAAAATAAAAGAGAAGAAGAAAGAAAGAAAAGAAAAGAAAATAATAATAATAATAATAATAATAACCTTAATTATAACAAATGTAATAATTAAAATTAATAATCGTAACCAGAATAAAATACAAAACATATTAATTTTAAATTCTTCTGAAGACCGATGGACAGTGTCGTTTCATGGGCGAAGCCGCGCGGCGTCGCGCTCTGCCCGTGCGTTCAATGGGGTCGAACCCAAAACAAGCATTTTTTTTACAATGCACAATTATCTGGTTCTGAAATAAATGCAACGGATAGGTTGGGTGTGAAAATTCTCCCCACCATAACGCTTCCCGTCCCCGGGAAGCCACAACAAGACCTAGACCATAGAAGAAACTCCTTAAGTGTCAAACACCCCCAAAAGTTTAAGCACCTCCAGTTGAATGATCCAAGTAGACACCGAAAACCCATGACACACAACTTATCCTCAAAACACGAACACTTTAAACACCACCCAAAACGATACCCGAGAAGAAACTCTGATACTGACACGGGGAGGCCCGAACGGACTCCCCACCATAGGAAACAAGCCAACTGAATTCAATGAGACCCATGATCATTCACCCAACCATAAGGAATGACTAGGGTAACCGAGCTTGAATATTTTCCACACAGTCCAAAAACCCCCCACCACAAGGGGGAGAAGGTAAGGGGCCTACGGGTAGAGCATCAAAACTACCGTCACCGTCACTCCAACGATGTCACACCCTCAGAAGAACACAAACCATACCACACTAATGATGAAGATTAAACTAAGGCCCTTATTCACTGCTGGGGTTCAACTTACTACGCGCCAGCTTCACTCTGGAGCCTATGGCTGGAGCACCAATGATTGAAGCATCTCCTGCCTCGTAGTCAGGCTTAAAAAATTCCCGAACAAGAACTTTACCAAACACACATCCATTAGAACAAAGGTTTAAAAGAGGTTTAGCCACAACCATTCTTACAACTGAAAGAAAAGGAACACCACAAACGGTACAGGTGACGACTACTACATCCAAGAAACACTATAAAGAGAAGACCCCAAAATGATCTTCAAACACCATCCTACTCCTGCGGATGGGCTGAGGTGACCTTCGACGAGCCAGGTATGGATTTAGCGCGTTTCTTGAAAACACCTCGACAGAATCGCTGTTAGTTCCCCAGACGTCCACAGGTGTGGCAGGGTTTCAGAGCATTCGGGCACATTGGCCTCTTGTGCCCCCGCTTATCGCACTGGTGACAGATCAATGCATTGACCATTGAGGAATACGACTGAAGGTTTGAAGGCCTCTTGATTCCTCTAGTAGTTCCACCACCATCATGCCGCTTCTCTTTCTTCTTATCGCTATCTTCTGCACTGTTTCCCAAAGACGGAGGAGGATTTGTCACCTCATGTCCTCCTGCTAACTCACCTTCGACGAGGAAAGAATGTCTCACCACATCAGGGAATGTGATCACGTTGAATTCTCCCACCTTTGACTGCAGCTTAGGACGTAATCCAAGCTCAAAATGCTGAGCTTTCACAGGATCATTTCCAACATACCACGGTTCATACGGAGCAATGTCCAAGAAACGACGAAAGAATTCAAACACTGATCTGACACCTTGCTGGAGACCGCACAACTCCATCCTCTTCCTCACCTTTGTCACTTCAGAGAAGTACTGTTGAATGAATGATGACTTGAAGAACTCCCAAGTGAGATCTTTCCGAGGTTTATTTTGAGACACGGACTTCCACCATTTCCAGGTTGGACCTTCAAGCATAAAGGTAGCCAACTTCACCTTTAACGACTCAGGCAACCCAATGAAACTTAACTTCCTCTCAATCTTCCCTAACCACTCCTCTGCCTCAAGAGGTTCTGTCTGCCCATAAAAGAGGGGAGGGTTCAACTTTCGAAACTCGAGGATGTAGTCTTTAGGATGATCAACTTGAGGATTTTCTAAGGATGCACCACCTGAAGCTGCACCTTGGGCATCCATCGAACCTTCGTGGGGAAAACACTAAGGAACAAGAAAACAGAAAGATGGGTCAAACATGGTCATTGTCATTTCAAATACCAAAATAACACTTTTCAAAACAATTTTTTTTCAGAAATAAGGAAAATCCAGACGAATCACTAGAGGGAAACTAGTGATTATGGGTGACTCGACCATATGGTTGGCGGCCATACGCCAATCACACCACCGTCACTGAGAGCATTCTAGGGTAAAGTCTCTGGAACCACATGGCTTGCCAGACCTTGTGAGCTCACAGAGGTCACTTGCCCAACTCTCATTTCATTTCCCAATACCAAACAAACCATAAGAATCAAAAGACATCGACAACCCAAACGTCTGATGGTAACCCGAGGTTCGGAACAAGCAAGGGTTCATGGCATCCTTCTCATCCGTGTGCCTCGAGTCCCGATAATCATACACCTTCTACCATGAAAACCCCAGATAATAATGGGAACTCTGAAAAACATGGTCCGCTCAGGAGCTGACCTGCTCTGATACCATTTTTTCACGAACCAACCCGGGTCGACCCCGAAACGGTCACCTGAGTCGGTCCGCGGCATGGCCCGAGAGGCGTTCCTGATCCTCCCGGGCTGGCGACAAGCGCCAGGGCATCACAGAGTACACGTGGGAATGATTTCGCCCAGTAAAAATTTACTAAGAAGCAGAAATAAACAAACATCAAAAAAATAAAACAGCCAAAAACATAACTAACCTGACCACGAACCCAACTCCTCGTGACCCCGAGGGTCGATCGTCAAACTACCACCAACTCTCGTCCACGGTGAGCAAGCTCGAGTCAATCCTGCGACAGAAACTAAAAACAAGAAAACACTATAGGAGTGAGTATTAAAACTCTGTAGGAGTGCCCAAAAAACTATTCCCAATGCACTACCTTTAAATGAAGAATTTACCAATTACAGGTTTGATCTAAATATACAAAAATATTGGTTTTTACACACACACACACACTTTAATTTCTAAAACAAGTATCAGTCCACTGCCCTTTTTAATTTTAAAAAAAGTTAAAGTCTGAAAGGATATGTATATTTCTTTTTAAAACATTTTCTGTGAACCATTTAGAAGACCAAAGTTCAGTTGTTAGCCAAAATGGGGAAACCACACATAATACACAACACACACCAAGGGCAATGGAAAAAGTGGCACACATGGGTCAACAACCAAACTAGACCTCTCAATCATCTTCCACATATAAATAAACACTAAAGGAAACATGGGTCAAACCTAGGAGATTGTGAACAATCCAGAACGTACTGTACATCTGACTCATCCTGAAGGAATGCCCTAACTCGATGACGTCATAACACCCTAACGCCCGACATAGCCCTGCACGGCCTAACCGAGGGGCCCAATCCCCATATCAGCAATAACTCAGTATTCCCCTATTATAGGGTCACTAGCCAGTGCATAATCTAAACTAGTGCAGCAATCATTCTCAGAAGATTCACTCACTATGCAAGGTTCCCACGTCAACACATGAAATAAACAGGGGTGCGCCCACAATGTAAATCAATCAGTCACGATGCATAAACATCACATAAAGCTCACACAATCAATGTACACCAAAAGTCACCACTGAGTGGGTTTTCCAAAATAATTTATTTTATTAAAGTGACAAACGGGCCTTCACCAATTTTAAAGAAAAACATCGTTTCTCAAGAAAACACGAAACACTTGTTCAGAAGAAATAATTTATCTTTAAAACCAGAACCATATTTTAAATTCTGTAAATTATGTTTAAAGGACAAATGGGCATTCTCTCAATACTGGGTGTTCGCTCGTCAATAAAATATTTCATGAGACGTGTATAAAATAAATGGCTCTTTTTTACATTGAACAATCATTTAAAAATTAATTATCATATATTATTTATCATTCATTAAAATTAATAAAATGAAAAGCAATTAATAAATTATAAATTTAAAAGTAAGTGCAGTGGGGGACCTACCTCAACTTGCAGTTCCGTTACGACGACGACGCGGCGCGTCTCACACTCGCGCACAAGTACGCGCAAGGCGACGACTACAGTACTGTGGGAATACGTCGCTGATGTGCTGCAACACCCACACACAAAAATAAATAAATAAATAAATAAATAAAAAACAATCTCATAAGAACCAACAAAGAAGCAGCACAAATGTTACCTCGGTGCGGGGCCGACCATGACCAACAGGGTCACATGAAAGGTTAAATGGTCAGGAGCGGTGCTACGGTTCACTGGAAAGGTCACCGACGCCGTCAACGGCGGCGCAAAGACTCGGGCAGCTGACGACAGTCCTGGTCGAAATTGTTGGGGGGGTTGTGATGCATCGCCTGATGATCGAGGGACGGAAAAGGGGTCGTGCGATGGTCGGAAGGCAGCGACACGCACTGGAAAGGAGGATTGCAGGCCGGGAGAACGTGCACGTCGCACCGACGGGGGCTGGCCAGATAGCAGGTGAGAAGCTGGGCGTGCCAGCTGGAAACGTAGAAGGGAGGACGGCGCTTCCGCTAGACCGTGGTGGTGGTTGGCGACTGCTTCTTGAAGGTAGAGCAGGGTATGGGGGAGCTGAGGCACGCAGGGGGTTCGCCAGGCGGAGCAGGGTTCGGGGGAGCCGAGGTCGCGGGTCGGCTGGGAGATGCGGAGGGGGAGCCGAGGCACGCAGGGGGTGCAGGGCAGCAGCGGCGGCCTGGGAAACAAGAGGCGGAGCAACATGCTGCGGGAAGAAGGAGAAAAAAAGGAAGAAAAAAGAGAAGGAGGCAGTCTGCTACAAGGCGGGGGACACCCGCGTGGAAAACCAAAAGAGAGAAGAAAAAAAATAAAAGATAAGAAGAAAGAGAGAAAAGAAAAGGAAATAATAATAATAATAATAATAATAACCTTTATTATAACAAATGTCATAATTAAAATTAATAATCTTAACCATAATAAAATACAAAACATATTAATTTTAAATTCTTCCGAAGACCGACGGACAGTGTCGTTGCATGGGCGAAGCCGCGCGGCATCGCGCTCTGCCCGTGCGTTCAATGGCGTCGAATGCAAAACATACATTTTTTTGACAAAGCACAAAAATATGGTTCTGAAATAAAAGAAACGGATAGGTCAGGTGTGAAATTCAATTAATTAAATCAATATATAAGTATTAATAATATCAAGAACAACAAGTCCAAACACATACTCTAAATAAAATGATTTTACACAAAACACTGCTTTAACATGGAATTTACAAAATAACGGGTAATATAAAGTCATAAGTGAACCATTTATGATATCATAAAAATGAATAAGATTATAAAATAAGTCAATGACATTACTTTAAATATTATACAGGAGGTTCGGATACATTCTAAGAATATCGATTTAAGGTAAGGGATAACGTTTCCAATCTCAATTTTATTTGAGATTGTTTATTCGTAAATATTTACTAAGGTTATATTTATCATTCATGTCACTATTTTCTAAAAATAATTTCATGTATGTTTAAATACCATTTTACCCATTTTTTACTTTTACTACTTGGTATGAAAGGAATATTTCTTTTTTTTACCATACGAGGCACTTTTTCACCTTTCTAGAAAAAGTATGAGAATAATGTTTTTTAACTTATACAGCATGAACAAATTTTTACGGTTTTATAACACCTTATTTTCATGGAGCTTACTCTACAAAATTTCATGACTATTTTCAAAAAAATCATTTTTTTAAAAATTTGCATGGAATTTTTTGAAAAGAAAATGATATTGAAGAAGAATGGATATTTTCCTCAGGAATTCATTTCATGTGTTTTACTAAAAACATTTTCCATCTAAGATGACATTTTTTCATATAAATATGTTTCAAGTATAATTTCTCTATGATTTACATGGTTTCAATTTTATTATGATGAAATGATATCCATTTGTTTTATATGGATTATTTTATGATGGGATGATGTTTATAAACCCATTTTATTATTTGGGTTATGATGAATGATTTATGTTTATGTTGTGGCACACATAAGAGTGATTTCATTATGAGATGGGTGGGACCTATATCTCTCACCAATGCATTAAGTAATGATTTATATCTAATGAGATAGACAAGGTTGGAATGGAATGTTAATCCAGTTCAGTGATACATTACTGGAACGAGGAGTGAACTCAATTCAGTAAGGGACTTTGTCTACTATGATGGTCTTATCAGCAATGCCTTAGCTACTATAGAAATCATATCATGCTCTTAATGGTTTTCCACAATTAAATTTTTTATTCCCATGTTATTTTATCATGATTGATGTTCCTTTATGATCTATTCCATACTCACAGCTAAGATTAATTTCACAACTCATGATTTTGATATTTAAACATTATGTCCATGTTTTGAAGTGCAAATGTATATGGTTTGTTTTATTTTCTCCATGCATACCCATACTGAGCATTTGAACTCACCCTTTCTATGTTTTATTTTCCCCAGGATATAAAGAAAGGTCTTATGTAAGAATAGAAGGTGAAGATATTTATGATATATTTGGAAGATCTTTCACAAGATTAGAAGATTATGTTCCATGTTTCCAAAGACACTAAACTATTATGGTCCATTGGTGTCAGTTTTTTTATGTATTATGAATTCAGAAAAATTAATGTAATGTATATGTACATCAAGTATGTGTCTCTCCAGTGAGTAACCTGAACGTCCACATGATCTATAGTTATTGGGTGCCTCAATGAAAAAACACTTATAATTTCTGGGATTTCCACATTGATAGCATGTAAAATAACATCAACCATGCACATTAGGAGGTTTTGAATGGATCATACATCAAGAACTGTAATGAGAGTCACCAAGATTCCATTTTAAATTATAAGTAAATAACACTTCCACTATGAGAAAAAGGAACTCCCATCAACCCTTGCATTCTTTCCAGGTCCATCACATCCATCATCACCATATATATGACATCATCCAAAGTGGGTAGCTTTAGAATGAAATCTTGTTAATATATATTTGATCTAATATTTAAATAAAACATTTGACCCATCATCCATTAATTCGATATAATCGTAGATGAAAACTACACCAGTTTAGAAAAGCGGTTTGAATACTAGGCCATGGTGTTGTCAGCAAGCTCATGCTTGAAAAACTCCATATCCATGGACAACACCATTGAATCATGGTAGATCTAGTCGGTGAAAAGAACCTTTAATTCCATCCACTGAAAACCATCATGTTTCCCTATTGTTACCATCATTTACCACAATATTTTACTTGGTCCCTCATATAGGAAGGTGGAATACATCACCCTATCACATATGGTTGTCTCCATGAATTCAAACCGATGTTCAATCCGGACCAACCATTCATCAACATGATGATTATTAGTGGAGCCTTTGAAAACTAGTGGAATTATGAAAAGTAACACTTGATAATGATTCCAAAAAATATCTCCTTAAATATCCACAACTGGATCCTAATTGGGAACTTGAGGTGGTACCTATCCTAGAGCATAGACAATGAGAAAAATAACTTCAACCAAATTTCGATATACAACATGATTTTCTTTCTAATGATCATTAGTAGAATCTCCTTTTATCTAAATCACATGTCTTCTCAGAGGCATGATGCTACACAACATCATTATATTAATTGAATAAGTTATATTAACACTCAAATGGAGAAACAATTAAAATTAATCATAATAAATGGATGAAAATTGTTTTGATTTCAGTCTATCCATATCACAATTGGGATATTACTAGATCAAATCCTAAATACATCATTCCCTAACCACCCCTAGTGCCATACGGGTCATTGGGGTGAGACATAGAAATGCACTAAATCACAACAACCACCCAATACCTGACAAGATTTGATAAAATACATATCGAATTCAAGAAAAACAATGAGCAACCTCTTCTAATACAACAATGTCACAAACTAGCATGGGTACCCGGATAACATGATAACAGAGCCAAAAACTAACATGGTCCAATGAAATTTTTTGATACACATGTCTTGGAGACTAGCACCTGGCACTGTACAATATGGAAGTGGGAACAAATATTCCTCAAAACATAGTTGAAGAAATATAATAATGTCAATATATAAATAAACGAAACTCCACTTGGTGTAAAGTACCTGAATACAACATGACATAAAAATCACAGCATACCTCATCCAATCAACAAATTAGATAAAAATATCCCTAGGACTCTATGGACACAACACACCTATACTGTGGTTCAAGAGATGTAACCTCCTCCAAGATATCCGTTCTCTTGCTCGAACGTGAATGGAAAATACTAAAAACACCTGAAACAAAAAGATGTGTGTGAGAATAATCCTAGTAGGATACCACCGAAAATTCCACAAAAAAATGCTAATATATTTTATCAAAATAAAATCATTCAATTTTATAAATAAACATGTTTGGTAATTCAATAGCATATTTAATCAAAACATGATATACAGTTTCAAATGATTTGAAAGAATCATTAATTTAATAGTCATTACATTACAAGATAATGAATATTTTTAAACCAATGGCTTAAATCTAACATTAACATATACAATTTTATACAAATATAGAAAAGTATTTTATATAAGTTTTACAACATTGGAATACATTTAAATATCATATATAAATAAACATGTTAGCATCATAGTCATCTTCCAAAAGGTATGAAAGTATTAAACAACTCCATGATTTTGTACTCTCTATGTGATTTCAACCAAATGAGTATACTCACACTCCCTTGACACTATCCCTAAGTATCTTTTCACCCTCCATTCATGGATGTGACCCACCGTATGTCTATATTTAGAAAATTGTAATAGCATATAGTGTATCCATATAACTCACCAACTACCTAAGGCTTACATGATCTCTTACATGATGGAAATTTTATTTTATTATTGAATAAAATTAAATTAAATTGCATTAACTCACTTAAAAAACATAATTTTTCCATTTAAAATAAAAATGTTTTTAAATAAATAAACATTCTTCATTAACAAGATAAACGAACTAGGTTTTCATCAAGCCATTTTGAAGTCATTCTCACATGTTTGAAATGTATTCAAACCCAACTCCATCCCTTTCACAATTAATTTTTCCAAAATAAAATTCAAACATTTAATTTTTATCATTTACATCAAATACACAATTTAAATTCAAGAATCTAAATCCAAATTTCCATAAACACACCCCAATTCAGTAGAATTGGGGGTTTCTAAATTTCTATGAAAAAACAATTTCAATTATACTGATTCACTGGAATCAAGTATTTATCAATTTAATTGAATGAATTTTTGAGAAATTGAATTTAACTAATAAATTTAAATAAATCAATCAATATAGGAATATTAAATTAGGATATTCAGGATAGAACCATCTACAACTTCTCGAAACTCAACAGTCACAACAAACCAATCAATGCGAACGAAGGTGAAGAATATCTCAAAACCCGATCATAAAATGAGATCCAAAATCACATGAAGTACACCCATCACTATTAATATGATCTATTGAAAACCCATGAGAGGATAAATAGGTAAAAATGATGAATGATTGAATACACCTACTCAGGAAACACACTGCTAGTGAAAAGATGATCGAACACCAAAGGAATGGATCTGGAATGATTATACAGATTCAAGATCACCTATGAATTCTTTTGGTAGAAGGAGAAGGAACTAAATATGATTCTTAATTTATTAACCAACCTCACAGATTTTTTAAAAAAAACATATTAGGGGAATTAAATGACGTGTAATCCAAATACATATCGTGAACCCTTTAAATTTTGTAACTACTAAAAAATACATCACCTTGACATTAATCCCAATGTTATGAATATAAAACCAAACAGTAAATCCTACATGACATGAAATAGTGATTTAATATGTGTTTCCATCACATCTTGAATCGAATCACAATAAGTTTGTTAGACCATTACACGACATGTTGGATCGTTACACTACATGTAACACTCTAGAAGTCTACATGAAAATTTCATATGATGGTGAGAATTGAAAAATGATATGACATCACCATTATATGTATCATCCTAATAAAAAATACACCATACTTCATTAATGAAATTGAATGATTAAGACAAGGTCTAAGTCATACCTCTTATAAAGGTAATGAGATGTTTCATTCTCGTATTGTTTTTAGATCAGTATATCGATGATCGTTGTTTTCATCATAATGAGGATAAAATGAAAAATTAATAATGATAAAGGAATTCCCACCCTATAAATTATCATGCTTAAAGGATGTTTTACTAAAGAAAGGATGTCCAAGTTAGTATTTGTATGAAACACCTCTGCTTTGATTCATAATATTGATCTCATGGGACCATAATCGGTCCACACCAAGACACTATTTTTATGAGATGTTGTTTCAAGACAATTGGAACATCAATGATTGAGAATATTGTATTGAAAAACTATGGTGGATTGGGAGAATAATCCACCCATTCGGGATATTCCATCTTTTCTGGTTGTAACGGTTCATTTCTCCCTTTCATTTATTTTATTCAAGTTAATAGAGACTCAATAACATAATGTTACTATGGGGGAAATACTATCTGGTAAGCCTCATATGTTTCATGGAGTGACCAGGTTTAGATGAGTTCATCCGGCCTTTATCTTCCCATGATTATTGATTCGTCCTATGACATAATGAATTCACTGATGTGGGTGAGGCTATGCCGCAACAAAGTGATTTCATCATCATTTTATTCTTACCCATTTATGAAGACTGAATATATAAATCTTTATCCAATATAACTAACATATGTCAATATTTCTGGAAGATTAGATATAAAAGGTATAATATTACTCTCTACATAAATAAGATACCCATCAAGAATATTTCCCCTGACTATCTCCTTGTTGAGTTGTTTGGGATTTTGTATTTCACTCTGTTTTATGGAATTAATCTACACTATTCTATATGTTTAGTAGGATGTATCCACACCATTCCCTTTATCCCTAGAATCATTATACTAGAGAGGTTATAGGTTGACATTCAATGTAGAAAAAGTATTTCTCCTTATCTGGTTCCGAGTGTATGTAGCCTCAGTTGGGGAATCAAAATCATCATCCTGTTATGGTGATTTTTGTGTATCAGCCCTATTCATTATTACCATGATCAATATAATCCATGTTGATATTTTTGTCATCGTAGAGGCATGTCATTCAACGGTGGATATTCCATTACATCGAACACAACATGTTAATTCTACACTGTGTTCATTAAGGTTCTTATTTTAATATTCGACCGTATTAGTCCATTTTGGCTTGCATCCCATTAAGTAATGTTCCCCATTATCACATTCACCACCCATATTTTCTTATAAATAATTAATTTGATGAATCATCTAGTTTTTGTTTCAGTATAGGCTCTTAAAAGTATAGGTTTTTCTCCTAGTGGGATGGATATGTGGGACATCAACAATTTTCCTCCCAACCAAGAGAACATGGATTCATAATGTGGTTATTATGATGATTAAAATTCCATAATACCAATGGGGTGGGGTTAATGTAGGATTTAAATGGAACTGATTGGTTCTGTTGATGATGATCCAATGACTCTAGTCGAGGACATGACGATTTTCAGGGAAGAAATGATTATATAAATCCCCTATACCAGTGGGAAATTGATGATCTAAAATCACAGTTGATTCAACCAATACCATATTGGGGGTTGTTGAACCATGATATATTGATTGAGAAATAAATTACCCCTTCTCGAAGGGTTTGGGTTTGCACACACCTGTAGAAGATATGTCTTGATTCTTCTCGGTAATTGATGATCTGAGCAGTGTATGTGGTGGTAAATATTCTGCATAGAGCTGGGTGTCAGGTATAATCTATGATGGATATAATAGAAGCTTATAATATGTATAATTTGATGTGGAATATCTATTCCAATGTTTGAGATTTCTACAATCGCATCCTATGATGTGAACCATTCATTACAAGATGTTCCCTAAATGACCTATGATTAATTTTTATATTCTGAAATGCATCATCATTTCATCGAGGGGCCCAATTTTATGTTATTTTGGAAATAATAATCATTTTTAATGATTTAATTAAATCATAAAGGTTGTGTAATTTCGTTGTACAGACCAACTGGCAAGAGCTTTACCCAATCCTCTAATTTCACTAGGGGTATAACATTACTAGACACTAAATTTGAGCATTTCAGTTGTTCTAGTGGTTTGACAATATTTAATGCTTCATATAGATCCCATAATAAATTACAGATACATGAAATTGCTTTATATATCATATTTCGAATGGTCACGATGCAATGGTAGCAAGAATGTTGCATATTTGCCCTATGATTTTCCAGTTTTGGATCCTAGAACATGGATATACCAACTAGGTTAATTTGAAAAAAGAGTATATTAATTGTGTAAATATGGAACTCATATCCTAGATAAATAATATGACGATCCTTGTGTAATTGATTAGTAGATCACATTATCCGGGGTTGACAAATCACTCACCCCTTTCCTGAGTCATATGTGGTCCCATAGTCAAATGCAGCATGTGTCCAGACCCTGATGAGATGGTTGTTTCCAGATAACTCTCCCAATATGTCAAATAATACTTCAAAATTATCAAACATACAATACTAAATGTTGTTATACCTTATATTATGGATCTGATGGTCACATGTAGATTATATTGGAGTGTTACTGGAAGTGGATGGGAGAACTATTTTCATTTCAACAATGATGATTCAGTCACCTCTATGTATTAAGGCATCAATGTTTTGAACACCAATTTATATAGAGGATTCTTAGAAATGGGAGGTTTTACATGAATGGGGGGAAATTGTCCTGGGGAGGTTCACCATGGTTTATATCAAGAGTTTTGTCCCTGCAATCTATAACCATACTATAATGTGGAGAACTATCATAGTAATGAATGTATTCTTCTTCCAATTCGATCGATAAGTAGACAGAACCTCTTACTATTGAGAATGGCTCTTGAATGACTTCAGGGAAGCTTTCATTAATAAGAATAAAAATATAGGAAATGTTCTATATCAAGGGTATAATATTCCAACCTAAATTTCAAATTAATTTTGGGATATGATATTACAATATATTGCTTGTTGAAACATTCCTATAACTGCTTGGTGCTGGAATATGTTCCTGTTGTTGAAAAGATAGTAGAATATGTGAGTAATTAGAATCATTTTCAATAGGAATATCTACATGTATACAGAATATTTCTCTCTCACAATGTGATATTGATTCCTAATATTAGTATGAGCTAGATCCTGAGCCTTTTGGACATATCAAATGGTCTTCTTATACCTGAGTATGATCATGCCATGAGGTATATTTCACTACCACATGGTGAGTGCTGGTTGGAACCAGAATATGAGAATGGTCTATATATGCATTCACCACCCGAATATAATGATGGAACTACAGACTGGGGGAAGGTATGTGATCATCTTCATGTATTTCATAGAATGATGATGGAGCAATCATTCATAGGTGGATGTAGGAAAATGATCCAGTATTTAGTGTTCTTCTCGAATAAGTTAGGATGATTCACTAAAAGAAACATATATCTAAATCGATGCCTGTTCAATTATCACATCACCTGCCTGGGCCATTATAGTAATATAAACTAGATACATTTCCTTTTTTGTATACCATTGGAGAAATCAAACATGAACATGAACTCATACCTAGTCTCATTCCACTCTCATGTGGGGATCCCAAACTAGAACATGGATCTGATCTAGTTCATAGAACATTGATATATTCCATTAGAATATTTTTGACAGTAAAGTGACCCTATCCCATGACATGTTCCACTCTCACCCAGTGATCCGTTATTGGAATCTCTATACAAGTCATATATGATTCTTTTTAGAATATTGTAATATGTTAATCCTCCAGGGTGGGTGAATGATTGTTCCCATTCTTTTGTACAACCATCAGTTCATAATTATGAGAGTGTTAAGTTAACATGACTATAAGGATATTAATAATCTCTTGTCCCTTTAACTTTTGTAATTTTGGAATATACTAGCAGAGTTATGATTTTTCACTAAAAAATGTTGAAATTTTATAAAGGCGCATACTAAGATATAAACATTCTCATTTTCCATCTCCTTTATAAATGATCATATGTCTTAGATTGTAGAGGTAATATGCACACAATTTTTTCCTCCTAATACAATTATAATATGATGATGTAACTCATTTATATGGGTATTTATGTGCACCGTCCCCATTCATACTATCAGAATATATTATTATACTTGTTTGGAGTTAGCATAAATATGATATCAGTCATTGGTTCGTTGCATTATCTGCTGACAAAAAATATCTGTATTAGTGTGTATATGAGCCATCTATTAGGAATCCAATTCATTCCTACTATGAAGATACCTCTTTATGACCTATTCATATGCATTAATGGAAGATGTGTTTCATGTCATAAATTCAACAGTCGATTGGTCATATGGTGTTAGTAAAAGTAGTTTACAGGTTTCATCCTTAGTAGCACCAAAATATAATGGGATCTATATTTGGAAAATAGATCTATCATTATCAGAGACTGAAGGTTAATGTTTCTGTGCTCCATGGTTATGTCGATGATGCGGTTGGTTGTAGCAATAAGGGATACTATCATACATACAACTTTTCTTGGGTAATGCAGAGTCACGAGTTTCTGTTATTGGATAACCTTGTGGGATGCTTCCATGGTTGGAATTTTACAACATTGGTTGTTCTACCATATCACCATATTCACAACCATACATTGCAATTGTCAAGATTGAGTGATCATTTTGTATCCAATGTTGGTTTAAACCACATATGGTTTATTAAAGTGAATGTTGGATGATAAATAAATTATCTCAAAATGAGATGTTGATATTAGTATATAAAGTGGAAAAGATGGTTAAGAACATTATTATAGATTAGTGTGATATCATAGGCACAATATAATCAATCAGAAATTAATGTTTAACATAGTTGTACTCTTCATTCTGATACACATATTCTTCACTTTTCGACATAAAAAATTGAGGATGTATATAATTCATGAGATATTTGGTAATAGATAATTATCTATAAAATCAAAATGGGCATAACGATTTTGTTATATAGGGTATGAAAGAAAACTATACTACAACAAGATCATTCCTTCATTTGATATATTCTCATCAGTCTTGTTAGTTTTTTTTCTAATGTGGTGATAACAATGTTTTCTAAAAGATTATAACCCTGTCATTTTTCTATTAAGGATGTTCACATTTATTTCACCATATTTTTCATTGGTATTAAGGGTTTGATCAGTAACCATCATTGAAGTGATTTCAGTTAGATCTATTGGTTGATTTTAGGGTTGTTTGTGTTGTGGAAAATCATGAACATCAGGTTAATATTTTCAAATAAACTATAAATCCCTATTGCTCTTGAATCCACAGCTGTGTATATAACTATTTTTCAAAGGCATGAGACTATATGGGGTTTTTAGGATAAATGACTCTTAGGGACTCGCATTGGTCATGAAGAGGGGAGGTTGATCTAATCACACCATTTTGGGGTGAATAATTTCTTACATAAATACAATATTATAGATTTATGATATGTTTGAGAATCTCTTCATAATTCAGATAAGGGGCTGGTTATCCCAAAAACGTGATCATGGGTAAATTATTTTTCAAGTGAAATGAATATGGTCACTTTAGTGAATCCATCTATATGTATATGAGGTTATACATCATTTTATAGTAAAATTTTGTTACAAATGTGATGAATAATTATAACTATGATTTTTAGAATGTGACGACATGCACTGAGTTGTTTAATATTCCTTGGAGCCGATAGATCCATTATGAGAAGTCATACTTATCATAGATATTGTAGGTATCAAAACCCACATAGTTCTATGTACCCATTCAATTATACATCAAATATAATGGACATATACAGTTTCTTTGGGACACCATATGTTAATTATTGAGTATTAGTGGTTCATCATATTTATCCTGATAATGGATTGAATCATGACTGTTATTATTCATTTTTTTATTACATGTACATTGAGGTTTTCCTTGCCATTATAGAGACATATACTGATTATGACATGATTATTGGTGTTCCATATTCCCATGATAGATATGTTTGGTGTGAGAAACATATGATAAGAAATGATCTATTTTTCGTTACTCATGTTCTGGGACTTACAAGCTGGGAGGTTCATTATTGTATTTGTTATAAATATCAGACTATAGGGTGATGTTCTACGTATCTTGTGTATGGTATAAATTAGTGTCATTGTAGTTGAGAGTATATATCAATCTGCTGATGGATTTAGTTGAGTGATCATCCTAAGGAATGATTGTGTCCTAATTGGGTGAATTGCATCAATATATGTTTCAGATAGATGTGAATATGTATTTGATCATGGTCCCATGGAAGGCATCATATGTATCCTAGTTATGGAATAAATCATAGTTCTCATAGTTTAATCTCCCCGTTCGGACTAGGTCCAAGTTAAATGGCCTTATAGTGAGTTTAATGGGTCTTGGTACTTTTTGTGGAAGATATAAATATGCTTCCATGAATATTTCAGAATGATATGACTAATGAAACTCCCATATCCCATGTGATTTGTGCTCATTGTGAGAAAAAATGGTATGCAAATGGTCCATAACATGATGGGTGATGAGATTTCATATTGGTAAATCACATTGTAGATTATATATGGAACATGGGCAATATAAAGGTTTCATGTGTATCTTAATTGTGTTGGGATTCATATTTCTTGAAGTTCATTTCATTGAGTTTTAAAGTCTTATGTTTCCTTATTGTTTTTCCCATATTTCCAACCAATCGTGGACTAATTTTATGATCAACCTAATATTTATAAAAGTATCTACATGGAATATCCAATGAAGTATATGTTATCATGGTTTAATTTCTAAAGAACTTCACATAACCATTGTGTCACATCCAAATGTTTTTTCATGATCATGTCTCACTTATCCAGAGGTACTCATATGACCTAGATGAGTTTTCTTGGAATCCGTCACATTGCATGTCTTTCTTGGATAGAGGGTATTGTATAACCATCTTAATTTACTTGGGGTAATTCACAAGATCATATTGATAGTTATGAATGGTTTTGGGAGATACAATATGACATGTTTTGGGGGGTATCATTTGTCTTTAATGATACACTTATAGGGCATCATGAGACCTGATCGACGTGTCCGGAGGGCATCATGAGACTTGGTTGACTTGCCCATTGGGTATCATTATAGATGATTAACATGACAAAATGATACCATCATACTCAGTTGACATAAGTGGTAATTTTTAAATGAAACATGATTTATATATTAAAAAATCACAAGGATTGGAAAATTTTCAGAGAGGGATTTGTGGGACTAATGTGGCATGTCTAAGTGATTAGCGTGACTTATGGTGACATGTATGGATGATATATCATGGCCTAAATAGCATGATTAATTAAATATTTTTTATCATGGATACATGTACTTATATTTTTTATTTTCATAGATGGTTCATAAAAAGAACATCAGGGTCATATGATGTTTTTTCTTCTAATGTATACCACCATTAAAATTTCATAATCCTTTATATTGATAATGCCTTAAATTTATTCAGTGCAGTTTTATTTTGAGTCCCACGTAATCTTTCATATGTGTTGTATGTTATTCATACAACTTTCTAGAATTATTTCATGTGTTCAAATATTGACCATGTGATGTACATTATTCAAGGTCCATGAATACTCTGGCTATTTATTAATATATTACTATAAGGGATACATGTCGAGATTGTGATCAACTACTCCATGAAATCATCACTATTTCCTGGGTTTTATAATGAGCATGGATGATAAAAAGTACCACTTTTTTAATTGAGTATGGGGTAGTTGATTAATATTCCTCACCACATATATTGACCATCAGTTTGTGTGGCGTATCTTGCGTGAATATAAGATAGAGTCAGTGATGGGTTCTAATGCCACAAATCATCACAAGCCTCTTTTAAAAATCACAAAAATAAAATCTGATATTTTTTATTGACAACAAGTCCCTCCGATAAATTCTCCCTTTATTATATTATTTATAATTAATTAGGACTATATTAAAGTAGGTGATCATGATAAATGGAATCATATTTTAATTATGACATGTCTAATGGAATTTGTGAGGTCAATTATCCTGTATAATTGAGTATTCATGATGTTCGATGCCTTGGATGATAAATTGTTTTGGGAAATGATGTTTTTTTGGGTTATCAGTGTGATTAGGGATGCATTTATAGGAGTATTGTGAAGTCGTGATGCATACATCTTTAACGTGTCCTGATTATTTTAGGAACATGAGGGGATTTCATCTCCTCTATATTTTATTATCATTTTTAAATATCTAATGGTTGAGTTTAATAAGAAATACCATGAGTAAGGAATAAGACAATTACTCTATATAATGATGATTCATCAAATTAAAAATAACGGTCAAATGGAGATACATGATCAAAACTTGGAAAAATCCATCTATTTGTCCTTATAAAGATAATGTTCTAGTGAAATGTTACTTAAGCAGACATGTAGTGCTTCATGCATCTAGGATGAAATTCAAATGAGATTTTGAATGATGATTTGAGCATGCCACCAGGGTCTTGCAGTTCCTTGATGGCCTCTAGTGACAAGTTGCATGATGTCCATTATGCCTGAGTGGTCTCCAATTCCCCTTTTATCATCTCTTTATATTAGAAAGGTTTATGGGTCTCTCCATTTTATTTTAATATTTTTTAGGATAACCATTATCTTCATTTTTTATGCATCACATTAAAATACATACTTTAGCGACCTTCACATTTCAAAAATCATTCCCCCCATTTTTAAAGGATTTTTAGATTGGGTTGTCAAGTTATCACTACTGACCACCAGTGTGGCTATGGGGAGCATATATAGATTCTACCACATGACTGTCAATTGTCTGAGGTGTCATTATAAGAAAAATAGGACATGTAAAGATGGGATTCATGGGATCTTCTACAGACAATCCCATGCACTCGATTCCTTCAGATGACCCTATAATGGTAATGTGATTGCATGGACAATAGATACTTACGTGATCCACAATCATTACCCACCTTCTCCTCCCATTTATTTTATATGTAATATAATATGAATATTCATATATTACATCCATTATGAATTTTTTTCAATGGTCATTTTGAAGGGATGAAAAAGGAATTCATGGCGTCATATTGGGTACGTATATACACACCTATGATAATTGTAAAATATGTAATTGTTGGGATGATCTAGGATCAAGTAGTCCACTAGTAATTTGGGTTTGGCCAACAAATAGAAGGGACTCCTTTGAATCCTTCTTGGAATTCCTATTAAGAATACTCTAAAAACGTAGAGAACAAAACCATATCAAATTACAAAAAGAACATGAAAAATAAAAGCATAATCTAAATACCAATATTATAAATGAAATCATATATAAAAACAAAAATCAATACCATTTTTGTTTTCAACCTAAAAAAACCATAACTAAGTCACAAAATAAGCAATGAATCAATTTAATAACCATATTCCATTTTACATTAAAAACATTTCACAGCATTTAAAAAGTATCATCACATCCACATTAAAATTCAAAACAAAACCTCACTCATTTATTTAAAACCAGAAACCCCAATAGAAAATAATCCCTTTCTTCACTAAAATGAATTTCATTATTAAAAACCACTATGGAAAATCTGAGTAAAATTTGATTTTAAATACCCATGAGTGTTATTCCATGATATATCACATATTTTTTCATCCCACATCACTATATATATTACATGAATAAGTACCAAAATTCAATTTCCATATACTCAAACATATATGTTAATGTTCAAACATAATACCAATGGATACACATAACATTTTTATAACAATACAATGAATTACAAATTTACATATAATTTTTTATAAAACCGTTATAAATTACAATCTTTTTCCCCTTCATTTTAAAAACATCCCATGGTTCCCTTTTTTATTTTCAAATACTTCTTTAAAAAACAAATCCCTATTTTATAACTCATGGAAAGAACCCGAAAATTAATTTAAAATCACACTAATGAAAATAATTCCATTGAATCACCCACACCTATAAAATTTAATCGGGGAACTATAGGTCATGCATACCATTTCCAATAGTTTTAGAAGAGGATGCACTAGCATGAAAAAACCTTTAGAAGAATATTGAATCATTTACATGGGATATATATAGTTCTATATGCCATATAATGTCACCATGTAGCCCTACCACACATCCACTATCATCCCCAACAGATACAATCTCATCATAATAAAAAAAACTCTAACAAAATAAAATAATAAAAAATACCTAAAACCCAAATATCATTAGTTAATAAGGTCTTTTTAAATTTGGTGGTGATTAGTATCAATCCCAGGACCTACCTATCAAGCTCTGAAAATCAGATATCTGATCTACTTGATACTAAATATAAAATTTTCACATTAAATACCATTTTGTTATGAAAAATCACAATTCAAATACGAATCATTCAACCAAGATGATAGCATTCTCGAACTTTATCTATTAGACCTTTATTTGGACATCAACATAAAATCATATGGAATGATTGAGAAGAAAAATAAGAATATAAATAAATGAACAAAAACAAAAAATATATAATTTTAAGGGTGGAAAAAATACTCATACCCTCATGTGACCATCTAGGTCACCACCAACCAATAAATCAACACCACTACCTAGTGACAGCATTTGTGAATGCTACTACACAATAAGATAAAAAATATAAATCAATAAGAATTTGTTTTAATACATAATAGGTGTTTCAGAAGAAACTATTCTATATTCCATTCCTTGAAAAAGAAAAAAAAGAATTTTTATATTCAAAATAAGACATACTAATTTATTTCTCTCATTATATTTAAAAACAAGTATAATTATTACATTTTTATAAAAAAATTGAAATAAATTTTCAAATAGTATCCAAATAATTATTGATTTATAATAAAACATTTATATGTTAGATAATGATAATAAAATAATAGTCACTATAAAAAATAATTTATTTCATCAAAACATATGAAATGAAATTTTCATTTTATAAATTCAAACATGTAGATAATAATATGAAATAAGATTAAAAAAATACTAATATAGAAAATTAATGGTAAATAATAGGAAACACCATTGGAAAAACCTAGGTTTGTAGGGATAGTGGGGTACTACTATCTTTCAACCTCAATTATGAATACTTACCAAATCTTACAACAACCACATGCACAATCTACAAGAGGGAAATCACATACCAAGGTATAAAGGTGTGAAATAATATTCATATGTTACTCACGTGTTTTATAGTCAATACTACTTAGGGAACTGGGCCTCTTCCCAACTGAACAACTTAGCATACTAGACCTAGTCTACAATCCTAGGTACTTGGGTTCCCACATTCTCTACTTCAAGTGGGTGGTGAGTTTTTATAAATATAGAATATAAATGTAAATTATTTTCTTTACCATAAACCCATCCAACATCTACCCAGTAACCTCCCTTCTCAAACACATCTCCCTATCAAAATCGCACAATAATATACAAGCCTCTTCATAATGGAAATATCCTAAATGACACATTTAACACACACATAATATCTAGAGGACCCATAACCAATTTTAATAGTATATAAAAATAATATAATATTGAAAACATGTTTTCCCACAATCATGAAATAATGAATTTCAAGTTAATGTGTTAGTCATTGAGAACCTAACTTACAAGGGATATAATTCATATGTAACATATTTCCACATTATGCCTTCATCATTTACAACAGGAGTCTTCTCCATTCCTCTTTCACACATACGCATGTCCACATATATATAGAAACCTACAACCTATGTACATATTCATATTTCCATTAATATTTATATGGGATTATTACATATTTGATAACACATTATTATAACCCATAAAATTTAAAAAAATATTCATTTCATATGTATATATATATGAGAACACATATCCCAAATTTTTTTTCATATATTTATGAGTGAATAAAAAAATGGGGTTCTTATATTTATACCTGAGTATGTGTGATCATGTATGTTTCCATAATTTATTTTAGCTTGAACCAACTTTAAAGAAGACCATGAAACACTAAAAAAATACTAATAATATTAAAAATCACCATAAAGTCCCAAAAATTTAGAAGAAACGAAGATAAAATAATAAACCAAACTCATATTGGGATGGGTGAACAAAATTTGTCTGATATTCTTCATCTTTATAGGTGAATGTAGAAAACACTTGATGTTGGCCTGATAGAACAATTTTATTTCATATAAAGAATAGAAAATCCAAATATTGACCCTCTAAAAACCAATGGTTTTACTATAATAAATAGGGGAGGAGGGTAAGAGGAAAATCACCAAAATAAGGGAGGAAGTGGGAGTTGGAGACCCTACATTCTGGAGATAACTTACAATGTAGCATAAATACAGGAAAAAAATATGAATATATATAATCGAGAAAAAGGTGGGGAACACCCATAAATAAATAATGAAGGTGTTTTATCTCATGATATAATATTGGTAAGGGATGAATAAAAATATGGAATAAAAAACAATAAGGAAAAAAAAGAAAAAAAATAAATAATAATAAAATAAAATTATTTTTACAAGGCTCATATCACATGAACGAGATATGGTGGCCTTCAAAACTGGAAACTTACCCATTCCATGAAAAGGCCCACATGGTGTTCCCTATCCCCACAGGAAGGCATAGGATCCCTTGTGTCATAAATAATATTTTGGAAGACCACCCATTTTTTCATGAAACAGATAATGTCTCCATCCAAACCCGCACCTGACCTGGTCCATGATAAGGCCTGAAGGGAAATACCTTTCCCCACGGGATGAAAAAAGTTCATGGATATCATAAATAAATTTTGGGAATGATTTACCCAAATTTATAAATCCAAAACAACAAAAAATAATAAATAAATTGAATCTAAGAATTCAAACCTAACATGCCTTAACAAAAATTTAGAATTGAGTTGCAAGGTCTATAAAAATGACCAAAGGCTACCATATGGAAATAAATCTAGAAGTAATAGCCCAATAACCACCTCTTGGTGAGTGGTAATATCCATCAAACCATCACTAAGACACAACACTAGAAAGGAAAACTATAAACATGAACCCCCGGCTCCAAACACTTTACCCATATCTATGAAAAATATTACAATGTCTACTTACACCGAAGGATGTATGTAGGGTGTAACCCTAAGCACAATAGTATTCCACTCAAGTAATGATTCCCTGGTATAAACATTATAAGACCAAAATCTCTCATGTTTTCATAATAAGGAAAATCAATTAACAATCTTAAATGGGAAAAACATTAAATATTCTCTTTTCAGGAGTTAATCATTGAAGAATATAAATATTTAATGAAAAAACACATTTTACTAAATTTTCCAACAAAAAACCCATATTCTGATGGTGAGTACCATCATGAAAAGGAGAACTTGTCAAAGGAACACCTTTGGACACTAACATTATGTGTGTCCCTAGGTACATCGTATCTTGGTTTATATGTAACCATAACCAATATCCTTCTCATGAATTAGGCACAAGGTGGGGAACCCCCGATGGGCTTCTGGTCCCCAAACATCATCAAAGGTTTAGTTAGTTTTTTAATTTTCAATGTTTATAAGTGAAATCCATATTATACCTCTACTATATCACTATCTTATTAGTTCATTTCCGCCCACATAGACACTTACGTTTCCTTCTTTGTGCTCAAAGAATCTCCACTTGTTATAAAATACAATTTTCACACACAAACTCCATTTTTTAATCATTAAAACACAAAAAGTACCCAAACAGGTTCTGTTTCTTCAATATAATTTATGAAACACTTTTGAAATTTATAAAGTAATTTCATGTGGAACGAAAATAATTTGAACACAAAATCCCTTAAAAATAATATTATAAGGCCGAATATAGAATAATAACATACCAAACCAGAATTGGAATCCCTAAAAAAATTTAAAAAAAAATTCATGAATCATAAAATAATCTCAAATTAAATAACACGGAATTCCTTTGAAAAAAATTCAATTTTAAAATAAAACACAAAAATATAACACCTAATCATTGCTAAAAAAATGGTTTTAAAATTTTTTTAAGACATTTAAAAAGTGGTTCACATAAAAAATTGAAATAAAAATTTAAAATAACCATTATAATAAAATACACACACCATTATAGTTTTCAAATATGATTTTACCCTCTTATATCATTTAATAAATCCATTTGTAAACTTTTAAAACAATCCCAAGAAGCACAACATGTACTTACACTAAAACAACACCCAACCCCCCTTTTTTTTGAATAAAAAACACACTAAAACCACACCAAAATAGATTTTTCAGGTCTCTTATCATTTATGAAACCAAATTCACAAGTTTTAAAGAACCAACAAGAAATAGAAAATGGGTTTACTTAAAAAACACCCCATTCTAGATAGACATATAACACCCCAAAAAATTTATGGAATTCCCTCTAAAATACATAATATTCATATCCAATATTTCATAATGCATTGTGTTAAATTGAAACAACATTTGGTTATTTTTGAGATAGTCATATCATTTCCATTAAACATAAACATTCCACTTATATGTTTTGAATTTCGAAAAGTGGTCATCTATTGTTGTGACTAGTAAGTCACTTAGAGTCTGATAGAACCAAATAGATTTTATTGATGAGTTGTATCATAACCTTATGAATAATAATATTAATAGTTATATCATCCTTATTAATAGTAAATAATGATAATAGTTTATTTTATAATGTTAATAAGATAATGAGATCATAATTAGTTTTTAAATTTGATATAGAACAAATTATACAATTAAAATTGTTATTTTTCAAATTAACAATAATTTTATTGAAATATAAATAAATAATATTTAAAAAATTATTTTCAAAAAATGGATTTATTTTTGGAATACTATAAATCAAAAAAAATTTGGTTTAATTCTTTATATTTTTCTAAAATACGTGATTTATCTTGAATAGTCAAAATACAGTTTTGAGTATTCAGAAGTTTAATGAAATCATAATGATGTAATAATTAAATATAAAAGGATGGTTGTATTTTGTGTAATAAAATATAAAAGGAGGTGTCCCAGGTGGCTAAATCCATGGGAAAATACAATGGGAAAGACCATGGTTTTCCAAAAACCACTAATGAGGTGTCCTTTTTAATTAATAAATAGTATCCTCTTAATTACAATAAATACCCCTCACCCCCTTCATTTTATTTAATTACAATCTCAGTATCCTTGATTATCCTATTGAAATAATTCCCTAGGAGTCCTCCTAATGTGTACTCAAACCACAATTTCCCAACCTTCATTTTATGGTAGTTACTCTACAAGGTAAGAGAATCAAACACCCTTCTCTTTTCTTAAATAATTCATTTTATATTTTCTCTTTTAATTTCAATTGTATTTTGTTGGGATATTTCATTCCAAATTCCCCATAAATATCTTATTATGTAAGTGTTATGAGATTCACCCTTTCTCTCATCGAACAATTTTATGAAATTTTATGTGATACCTTTAGGTTGCTGAATTTTCATGAAAGATTTCCCAATTTTCCTTCTATTTTGAGTTCTTTTATTTAATACATATTTCTTTATTTCCCCTCATCAAAATTATATTATAATTCCATTAAATTACATGAACATAAATTATATTGATCTAATTTAATATTTAATCATCATATCTCTTCCCCCTCCTCTAATACTAAAAATGAATATATCGTCTGAGATGTGTTAATTTATCACATTCAAGGAAAACATGTACTCAATTTTCCTAACCATATTCAATTCCGGTCATGAAACCATTTTTATGGTCAAACCATATAATTATATATTTATTTCATATCACTAATGTTTTTTAATCTGTACACACTAATAATATGGTATAATAATACAATACATGTTCATTGTGCACAAAACCGCCATGCTAAATCCAAGCATTTATCAGTGAGTTTTATCTAATGATTCATCTTAATGTATATAAACCATAATCATTATTAGAACTTTTATATCACTATTATTTATTTAATAAGATATATTAATTATTTTCTATGTTTAGCCACACAGAAAAAACAATAATCCATTCATGAATACAAGTAAATAGATCCTAAAAACAAAAGGAGAAAATGCATAAAAAAAATGAAACCTCTCAAACCCATAAAAATGACAATGAATTAACATAATAAGGTATAATAATTCAACTGAATTTATAGGTGGTTTTGTAATTATTAATTACTGAATCTGAATTTTATTAATCATGACATTAAAATAACCAAGAACACACACATTCATAATGTACGGGGTTTATTATCTCACTTTTAATTACTTGAGACTTCCATTGTTCACCACATATTTCTTATATGTGGCATATTGTTTCTTCCATTAAATATAATATCATGATTCCCATTATATTCATGGTATTTAATTATTCATTTTATTGTTATAATCTTTTGGGCCTATGATTTGACAAATTACATTGTGGTAGGAGACCTTACCTCAATTCACATTTCGTTGTGACTTACCATCAATTGTGCACATAATAATCCTTATATGGGGTACATACTTCCCCTTTGATATAAAATTTATTTTGAAATTTTATATCGATTATATATTTTTTTTAATATCATGGATATGTTTATTATCTAAACTATATACCATTTTTACATATGGTGTTTATTTAGAATGTTGTTTTAATTTTTGAAATATTGATGAATCTGTATCGTCTACTCTATTCAATTATTGAGAATTCATATTGAATATTTATTAAATCAATGTAAAAAAAGAATGATTTGAAATTGCAATGGTGGGTGGTTCCCACTATATCAACTCAATGGAGCAACAGTTCTCATGAGACAAATCAGTTTGTGATAAACCCTTTGATTTTAATTCAAAAAATCAGATATATTTCTACTCAAAGAACTAAACTATTTTAATAGCATTATGGTATCATGTTCCAAATACATGATGTACAATTAATAATCATTCTCTTTATTAATTTTCAGTTATTACTATCCATGAGTATTTTAATGTGAAAAAAATATATGAATTCAATTTTATTCTTAGTTTATTAATGGTGTCAGTTTTTTTATTCACTATTCCATATTGATTATGTAAAAATGTTTATGATTCATTTATTATTATATTCATGCTATTGATATTTATATCCCTTACTAACCATTTGAT
This sequence comes from Viscum album, assembly GCA_963277665.1. NCBI lineage: Eukaryota > Viridiplantae > Streptophyta > Magnoliopsida > Santalales > Viscaceae > Viscum > Viscum album. Next base: position 830,364,384 of record OY728136.1, read on the forward strand.
GTGACCACTTTAATTTTTTTACCTTCAATGGGTGATGAAGATGAGATCATTTGTTGAGTTTCTATGGATTCATTTTTTCATTTTTATTATGTATTTTATTTTGTAAACTTTATAATTGTAATTTGGGTTACATATATGTATCATGTTTCTTCAAGACCACTAAACTAATAATTCCTTAAGGATTTAATTCATTCTGATCATGCAATTGTAATTAGTAGTGCATTATCTTTGATTTAGAGGGGTCAGGGCATTACAGTTTGTATCAAAGGAATTTTAATAGAAAACATGGAAACTATAGTAAAAACTGTATAATAGGGAACAAATACCTATGGTAGTATTTGAGGATAAACATATAAGTATGTACTTTTATTTTTTATGGAATAGATTATGTGAATATTTCTAGAAAATACATCCTTTTCTACATACAAATATGTAGAGGTGGCTCGGGCATAGATGTACCTAGGAGTGAAAGATTTGATAAGGAGTTTCAGGATTGATCCATGTTATCCTAGTACACAAAAACGTTCTTTACTTAACTCTTGGTATTGACACTCCCAGGGGATATTCATTGTATAATTCACATTTTCATTACAAGCCATTATGAAAGATTTAAATGTAACTAATTCCCTATAGAAGCCATGTTTATGAGATTAGTTATGCATAGAATTTCTATTTATGTTTAGTGCTTCTCTATTTGAGATTCATATCATATTATAGTGTATTCCATTATTTGGAAATTGAGACTGATCAAATATGGGGTATCAATACTCATGGGAAATGTTGGGGTATCCCCACTAAGCAATTCAACAGAGTCAATGTTAGAGCAGATCAGATCATGGACATATTAGGAAAATATAGCCTGGTTGAAATTAATAACCATTCCAAACCTATGTTAGAATGTTTCATGCGGCAGAAGACTCCATCTTTCAGCAAGACTACAAATCTAGTGGTTTCAAAAAATTGGACCAAGTCCCTTGAGAAATATTCATGGCATTAAGATGTAATTGAAATTAAAAGGTAGTACTGGTAGTATATTGTCTAAAGGGATACACTAATCAATGGTGGTCCTTGATTCAGAATACCATAGAGAAAGAAGAAATATAAGATATGGGATGGTTGACTTTTAGAATATGTTTGGTCATGATTTAGTAAAAGAAATGAAATGGTTTCCTAATTTATAAAATAAATGAAAAGATAGGAAATGATTTTCATTTCTCTTCATTTTATTTGGATGTGAAATTTAGTAAAAGAAAATAAATGATTTCAATTTCTCTCCATCTAGTTTGGTGAATATTATTAAAAGAAAAGACAAGAAATGTTTTGTAAATATGACAAAAATAACCCTTATTAAAAAATATAGTTTTCCAATACTTAATTACATCAAATAAAAAAATGTTATTATTTTAAATTGTATCTTTGATTTTAATACATATATATATATATTATTTATTATAAATATTTATATAATAATAAATAAATATATTTATTTATTTTTAAAAATATTTATTCATATATAGGTTTATAAATATTCATTCAAAAATAAATATTAATTCAAAAATATTAAATCAAAAGTTTTTATAAATTATTTAAACAAATTATTAATTCAAGATAATCAAAATTATTTATAATCCAAATTAACTATAATAAAAATTTACTATAACAAAAATTATTTATAAATGTTTAATTTTATTACATAAAAACTATGATGAGGTTATAAAAAAATTATCTACAAATTACGTTCCAAAAAATATTTATATAAAAATAAAATTTTATTATTAATAATCACAAAAAAGATAATTTAAATAAATTACAATTCATTAAAATTTTATGTGAAATAAAACATGCACATGGGCATGGTTGGAAATTTTAAAATATATATCACGCCTGGGCGTGTTTCCTTTCAAATCACCACACTTTGGGGGGTGATTGTAAACCCACCGATTGGGAGAAATACATCTCCCATTTTCTCCCCACTTGATATTTCCCTCCCTCGCCTAGCTCTCACCAATCAAAATAAATCTGTTTCCTTTGTTCCAAATCCTTTCTTTTCCCCCCAAATCTCCTGTTCCAAATGAGGTATTAAGGAAATATTCTTTGAAAAATATTTCCCTCGTGAGAAATGAACCGAAATAAAGATGAAATTTTATAGCTTAAAGCAAAGGAAAAAACCAAAGTTGCAGATAATGAGGGTACCATAACCGGATTATCTAGGTATGTCATATATTACATACAGGACTTGGAACACAAGATTGATCATTTTATTTTTGTTATAAAGCCATGTTTTCGAAGGGCACTGGATTATCAAACATTTTCCTCATATGATGAAATTATATCAAGTGCCTTAAAATAAGAGATAAAATTTTCTAGATCATATTTTTTTAGAGGAAAAAAATATTTAAAGTGGTACTTTGATAAACAAGGTAACGGTGAAGCATCAATGTTGAACAAGGGAATGAAGAAATTCCCATTATACATGAACTATGGAAGGAATCATCTCGGGAAATGCTTGAAAGGCATTGGAGTCTACTATATGTGTGGAGAAAAGAGTCATTGATCTAATGAATGCAAGGGGAAGAAGTAATTTGATGATGTTCAATGATACAATTATAGAATGATGAGACACTATGAAAAATAGTGTCTTAAGCACCAAGAAAATATGCCTTGTAAAATGAAAAGAGTGTAAGGGATAGATTATGCAATTACAACTGCGGAGGTTGATGTTCCTAATGATGTGGTGGCATGAACTTCAATTTTTTCCACAAAATTATCCAACACTATATTTGATTCTAGATGATCACATTCATTTATATATTCCATGTTTTCCTAGAAAATATAGATGTCTAGTTTGATTTAATAATAGATTTTTCAGTCAAATCTCCTTGGGGATGCATCATTGCAACAAAGGCATTTCAACTAGTCCCCGTAGTGAAACATAAATTCTCATTAGGTGAAAACCATATCATCATAAAAATTACATAATTTGATATAATTATCAGAATGAATTGGTTATCTAATTATGATATGAATATTTATTTCACGAAGAAAAAAGTTGCAACATTTATAAATGCTGTAGAATCGATTATTTTTAGAGATGAAAACTAGAAAACTTATTTTTATCTAGATACACCCCTTGTGTAATACCCCAAAATGATGATGGGTTAAATTACTAAATGATATGACTCATGTCAACAAGGTTCACATTCCTTTTCAGGAGCCTGTCTGATTAGAACTATAGAGTTATGCAGGTTTGGCATGGAGTAGTGATCATGATGTGTGAAATTATGAGATGTTTCTCAGGGTGTCTGTGAGTGAGGAAAAAGCACACTAGAAAAGACTTGTGTTGGCATGTAGGGACTCTCAATAGTCAGATGACCCATTAGAGAATTGGGTGGACCATTGGTGGGAACAACGTGTCTTGAGGGAAACTGGTGGATCCTGGTGGGGAAGGACCTAACGAACATGTTAAGGCAGGGTGTATGAGCTATAACTGGGACCCAGTTGTTACATTTGGTATCTTAGGTGGTACAGAGCCTTAAGTGTGGTGCACTTCCTGGGTTGAGATGTAGGGCCCACAACAAGGGCATTGTGGTCTAATGGTGGGGGGTTGATTGTAACAACCGAAAATGATAAAGGGTTAAAATACTAAATGATATGACTCATGTCAACAAGGTTCACATTACTTTTCAGGAGCCTGTTTGATTAGAACTCCACATTTAAGCGTGGTTGTCCTAGAGTAGTGATCAGGATGGGTGACCTTCTAGGAAGTTTCCCAGTAAGTGTCTGAGTTATGACAAAGCACATTATAAAGGACATGTGATGGATTGTGGGGACTCTTATTAGTCAGATAACCCGTTCAAGATTGTGGGAGGACCCTTGGGTGGGGACCACATGTGTGTGGGGTAACTGGTGGTTCCTAGAGGGGTGTCTGTGCTATCACTGGGTCCCAGTTGTTACATTTTGTAACAGAGGTGGTACCCATCCTTATGTGTGGTGCACTGCCTCAGTTGAGATATAGGGCCCTCAACAAGAGCATTGTGCTCTAATAGGGGGTTGATTGTAACACCCCAAAATTATAAAGGGTTAAATGACTAAATGATATGACTCTAGTTATCAAGGTGCACCTTCCTTTTTGGGAGCCTGTCTGATTAGAACTCCATAGTTATGCATTGTTTTCCTATAGTAGTGATTAGGATGGGTGATCATCTTGAATGTTTCCCGGGTGTGTGTGAGTGAGGAAAAAGAACACTAAAAAGGACATGTGATGTACTATGGGGACTCTCATTAGTCAAATGACTCGTTCAGGCGTGTGGGTGGACCCTTGGGTGGGGAGCACATGTCTACAGGGAAACTAGTGGTACCTGGCGGGCCAGGACTCGATGGCCATGTTATGGCGCGGTGTTTGTGCTATCACTGGGACCCAGTTGTTACATTTGTTATCTGAGGTGGTACTCACCCTTAAGTGCAATATACTCCCAGGGTTGAGATGAAGTGCCAACAACGAGGGAATTTTTCTCTAATAATGTGTGATTGTAACGCCCCAAAATGATAAAGGGTTAAATGACTAAATGATATGACTCATGTCAACAAGGTGCATCTTCCTTTTCAGGATCCTGTTTGAATAGAACTCTATAGTTATGCATGGTTGTCCTGGAGTAGTGATTATGATGGGTCATCTTCTGGAATGTTTCCCAGGGTGTGTGTGATTGAGGAATTAGAACACTGGAAAGGACATGTGAGGGCCTGTGGGGGCTCTAATTAGTTAGAAGACCCATTTTTGCATGTGGGGGGACCCTTGGGTGGGTAGCACATGTCTGTCAGGAAACCGGTGGTACTTGGCAGGCCAGGACCCGATGGCCTTATTAAGGTGGGGTGTTTGTGCTATCACTGGGACCCAGTTGTTACATTTGGTATCAGAGGTGGTACTCAACATTAAGTGTGGTGTACTGACTGGGTTTAGATGTAGTTCCTACAACAAGGTCATTTTTCTCTAATAGGGGGATATTTTAGTGCCCCAAAATGATAGAGGGTTAAATTAAAAATTTATAAGACTCATGTCAACAATGTGAAACTTCATTTTCAGGAGCCTGTCTGAATAGAACTCCATAGTTAAGCATGGTTGTCTTGGAGTAGTGATTAGGATGTGTGATCTCCTGGGATGTTTCCTAGGATGTGATTGAGTTATGAAAAGGCACATTGTAAAGGACATGTTTTGGTCTGTGGGGACTCTCAATAATGTGCACCTTCGTTTTCGAGAGATTGTCTGAGTAGAACTCCATAGTTAAGCATGGTTGACCTGGAGTAGTGATTATGATGGGTGATCTTCTGGAAATTTTCACAGGGTGTGTGTGACTGAGGAAAAAGCATGCTGGAAAGGACATGTGATAGCATGTGGGGACTCTAATTAGTTATACGACCCATTCAGGGATGTGGTTGGACCCTTGGGTGGGGAGCACATGTATGCGGGGAAACTGGTGGTACCTGGCAGGCCAGGACCTGAAGGCCATGTTATGGTGCGGTGTCTATGTTGTCACTAGGACCCTGTTGTTACATTTGGTATTAGAGGTTCTACTCAGCCTTAATTTCAGTATACTGCCTGAGTTGAGATGTAGTGAAAACAATGGAGGTGTTGTACTCTAATAGCGTGTGATTGTAATGCCCCGAAATGATAAAGGTATAAATGACTAAATGATATGACTCATTTCAGCAAGGTAAAAATTCTTTTTCAAGAGCATATCTGAATAGAAGTCCATAGATAAGCATGGTTGGCCTGGATTAGTGATTATGATGGGTGACCTTTTGGGATGTTTTCTAGGGTGTGTTTGAGTAATGAATTACAACACTAGAAATGACATGTGTTGGTATGTGGGGACTCTCATTAGATAGACGACCCGTTCAGGAATGTGGGGGGACCCATTCAGGCATGCAGGAAGTTTCATATGGTGTGTATGAGTGATGGAAAAGAAAATTGGAATGGACATGTGTTGGTCTATGGGGACTCTCATTAGTTAGATGACCTGTTCAGGATTGTGGGTGGACCCTTGGTTGGGAACCACATGTCTGCAGGGCAACTTGGGGTACCTAGCGGGCCAAGACCCACAGTGCAAGTTAATTTGGGGTGCCTGTGCTGTCACCGATATCCAGTTGTTACACCTAGTATCTCTATTGAATACAATTATTTTAGAGGAAGAGAACCCATTTTCTATGGGTGAGGGAAAAATATTCAAATGGAATATTTTTATGGGTTGGGAAAAAAATATTCCAATTTAAGCTGTACATAGAGTGCAAGAATACATTGATGTATTCCCAGAAGATTTACCTGGACATCCTTTAGTGCAATAAGTTGAGTTCTCCATTGATTTAATTATTTTTTCAAGACCTATATCAAATAATCTTTATATAATTTCCATTTTGGAATTAGTGTATCTAAAGAAACAATAAGAAGAATTGAGTGAAAAATGATTTATTCTACCTAGTGTTCCTCTATGGTGAACCCATGTCCTCTATGTCAAGAAGAAATATGTATAAATGAGGCTATGTATTGATTACAGGGAAATCAATGATATTACAATAAATAATAAGTGTCTGATAACAAGAAGTGATGATTTATTTGATCAACTTTAGGGAGAACAATACTTTTTCAAAGATTGACCATCGATCTGGATATCATCAGCTATGCTTTCAATGGGACCTAGTTGTTACACCTTGCATCTCTATTGAATGAAATTCATGGAGAGGAAGAGTACCCACTGACTATGGGTGAAGAAAAAAAATCAAATTGAATATGCCTATTGGTGGGGAGAAAAATATTCAAATTGATTATGTACATAGAGTGCAAGAATACATTGATGTATTCCAAAAAAATTTAACTGGACATCCTCAAGTGTGAGATGTTTATTTCTCCACTGATTTAATTCCTTTTATAAGACCTATATCAAAGACTCATTATAGAATGGCCAATGTGTAATTAGTGGATGTAAAGAAACAACTAGAGTAATTGAGTGAAAAATGATTTCTTCCACTTAGTGTTTCTCCATGGTGAGCCCATTTCCTATTTTTCAAGAAGAAAGATGGATCAATGAGGCTATGCATTGATTACTGGGAAATCAATGATATTACAATAAATATTAAGTATCATCTACAACGAATTGATGATTTATTTGATCAAAATTAGGGATAACAATATTTTTTCAATGATTAAACATTGATCTGGATAACATCACCTGCGTGTGAGGAAGGAAGATATTTTAAAGATAGTGTTCCAAACCAGGTATCAACATTACGAGTTTACAGTGATGTTATTTGGACTTACAAAAGAACCATCTGTTTTCCTGGATTAAATGAATAGAGTTTACAAGGAATATCATGATAACATTGTTGTGGTATTCATCAATGATATCCTAGTATAATCTAAAATCTATGAAGGCCATTCCAATCATGTGTGTACTATTATGAAAATTTATAGAAGAAATGAATTATATGGTATTTTTATAAAGTGAGAATTATGGGTTCAATCAGTTTCTTTTCTAGGATATATTGTCTCTAAGGAAGGAATCCAAGTTGATCCTGTGAAGAAAAAATACAATCGAAGAATCTCCAAATCTAAGGAACATTACCGAGGTATGCAATTTTACTGGAACAGTTGGTTTCTATCAGTGTTTCATTAAGAATGTTTCCCGATTGATGGGACCTTGGTTAGTGTCCACATGTCTGAAGGGCAACTTGTGGTACCTAGAGGGGTAGGACTCGACAGCCATGTTAAGTCAGGGTGTCTGTGCTGTCACCGGGACCCAGCTGTTACACCTAGTGGCTCTATTGAATGCAATTCTTGGAGAGGAAGATTACCCATTCTATATGGGTGAGGGAAAAAATATTCCAATTTAAGATGATTGTGGGTGAGAAACATAATATTCAAATTGATTATGTATATTGAGTGTATGAAAACATTGACGTATTCCCAGAGGATTTACCTGGACATCCTTTAGTGTGAGAAAATTAGTTATTAATTGATTTACTTTCTAGTGAAAGACCTATATCAAAGACTCCATATAGAATTTCCACTATGGAATTAGTGGAGGTAAAGAAAAAACTAGAAGAATTGAGTGAAAAATGATTTATTCCACCTATTTTTTCTCCATGGTGAGCCCATGTCCAATTTCACAAGAGGAAAGATGTATCAATGAGGCTATACGTTGATTATAGGTAAATAAATGATATTACAATAAATAATCAGTATCCTCTAACATGAATTGTTGATTTATTTGATCAAATTTAGGGAGAACAATAATTTTTCATCTATTGACCTTCGATCTGAATATCATCAGCTGTGCTTTCATCGGGACCCAGTCATTACTCATTGTAGCTCTACTGAATGCTATTATTGGAGAGGATGAGAACCCACTATCTATGGTTGAGGAAAAAAATATTCAAATTGAATATGTACATAGAGTGCATGAATACATTGATGTATTCACAAAGTATTTACCTGGACATCCTTTAGTGTGAGAAGATGAGTCCTCCATTCATTTACTTCCTTGTGAAGGACCAATATCAAAGACTCCTTATAGAATGGCCACTACTGAATTAGTGGAGATAACGAAACAACAAGAGAAATTGAGTGAGAAAGGATTTATTACACCCAGTGTTTCTCCATGGTGAGCCCATGTCCTCTTTGTCTAGAAGAAGGATGGATCAATGGGGCTATGCATTGATTATAGGGAAATTAATGATATTAAAATAAATACTAAGTATTCTCTACCTAGAATTTATGATTTATAGGATCAAATTTTGGGAGCACAATAATTTTTCAATGATTGACTTTTGATCTAGATATCATCATCTTGGTGTGAGGAAGGAAGATATTCAAAGAAAGTGTTCCGAACAAGGTATTGACATTACGAGTTTACAGTGATGTTTTTTTGGACTGACAAATGCACCATCTGATTCGTGGATTTAATGAATAGAGTTTTAAAGGAATATCTTGATAACATTTTTGTGGTATTAATCAATGATATCCTAGTATACTCCAAAATATATTAATTCCATGGATATCATGTGAGGACAATTCTAAAATCTCATAGAAGAAATGAATTATATGGGATTTTTTGAAAGTGATAATTCTGGATTCAATCCGTTTCTTTTCAATGTTATATTCTCTCTAAGGATGGAATCCAAGTTGATTCTCTGAAAAAAAAATCCAAGAATCTCCCAATCCAACGAAGATAACCGAGGTATGTTTCTTTACTAGCTTAGTTGGTTTCTATCAGTGTTTAGTTCATAATTTCAACCGATTTGATAACCGGCTAACCAAGCACACATGTAATGGAGTTATGTTTGAGTGGTTGATAGAATGTACATAATGCTTTGTAAAATTGATATTAATATTGGTCTAAGATCTAATTTTGACTCTTCCATAGGGAAATTATGGATTTGTAATATACAATGACGCCTCAAAAAAAGGGATGTGTTTCGTCCTTATGAAAAATATTAATGTTATTTCTTATTCATCAAGGAAGTTTAAGACTCATGTGAAACATTTTCCAACACATGATCTAGAGTATGTATCTGTAATAGTTTCTCTGAAAATATGGAGACATAATCATTAAAGTGAAAAATGTTAGATATACATAGATCACAAGCATTTAAAATACATTTTTACACAAAAATAACCCAAAAAGAGGCAATGGAGATGGATCTAGTTATTAAATGATTATCATTTTTCAATATACTACCACCAAGGAAAGGTATATAAGCTAGAAGATGTATTATAACGGAATGATCATGGACTTCAGACTCAAATGAGTATTGAGATAGGTCCTATATTCATGGATATACTAAATATGGATATGGGAATTCATTTAGGGAAGGGGAAAAATATTTCTTCTTTCAAATGAATTTTAAATGAACATTACTAGAGAATAAAAAATGATCTAAATTTGATGTTTAAAAATCTATAGAATAAATTAATTACTCTTATGGATGAGAGATTGGAAGAATTCGTGTATGAGGTTGGTATTCTGATGTTTTGGAAGAGGTTATGCATTATATTAGTACTTTATCTAAAAATATATCTATTAGATGATGCTCATATCTCAAATTTCCCTTTACCAAAGTGTTGCACAATAATTTATAGAAATATGAAGATAGTTTTTTGGTGGGATAATATGAAGTTGGAAATTGCTGACTACGTTTCAGGGTGTCTAGTTTTTTATCATTTGAATGTAGAGAGACAACACCCTAGGGGAATAATGAAACATCTACCTATTCCTATTTTGACGTGGGATTAACATACGATGGATTTTGTCATCAGACTATAGAGGACACCTAGAAGTAATGATAAAATATGGGTAATTTTTCTTCGTCTCACAAAATAAGGTAATTTTCATTCTAATAAAGAAGGATTTACCACATGGGGACCTAGAAAGACTTTATATTATTGATGTTGTAAGAAATCATGGTGCACATCTATCGATTGTATCAGATTGAGTTCCTCGGTCTATATAAAATTATGGAAAAGTATTCATATTGCTTTGAATACTGAGCTTCGTATGAGTACTATTTATCACCCCCAAACCGACAGACATTCTAAAAAGGCCATTCATACACTAGAAGATAAGATGAGATCATGATCTTTTGACATTAATGCTATGTGGGATCAATACATACCTTTCGTGAAATATTCCTACAACAATATTTTCCATTATAGTATTCAAATGGCTCCATATGAAGCATTGTAGGGAATGAGTTTTCGAACACCAAGTTGTTGGGACGATGTCGGTGAGGTGAAACATATAGGCGCAAAACATATTGAATAGACCATGACAATGGTAAAGAAAATCAAATCACATATTAATGCATCCCAAAGTAGGAAGAAGAGTTATGTTGAGAACTAGAGAAAGGATTTAGAATTCCATGTTTGAGATCATGTATTTCTAAATTTATCACCCTGGAAGGGTGACACAAGGTTTAGAAAGAAAGGGAAACGGATCCCCAGGTACAACAGAACATTCAAAATTCAGGAATGAATCGATGTTGTAGATTACCATTCAGCAATTCCACCATGTATATCCAAATTCCATGATGTGTTCCACGTTTCATTGTTTAAGAAATACCTTATAGATGCAATTCATCTACACACCTATGAAGAAATAAAATAAGTACCTGATTTATCATGCTATGAGGATCCTATTGGGATTCTTGATATAAGAGAGAAGGTATTGAGAAATTGGAAAATAAGTCTAATAAAGGTTCATAGGAGAAAACAAAAAATGGAGGAAAGAACATTGAAAAATGAGGATGTTGTGAAGATGAACCACACACATCTTTTTTGTGGAAATTTTCTATAAAATTTCTTAGGATGAAATTTATGAAGTAGAGAATAATATAACACCCCAAATATTTTATGGTCTGATCTCTTAAATACATTCAACCCTTAGCCTATGTTTAGGGGAATAATTGTGTTCCTTTGAAATAAAATTTGGTTACTTATGAGTTATCCATAACATATACATTCAACATAAATTTTCCTCTTCTATGTTATCAATTTTAAATAATGGTCATCTAGAGTTGTGATCAGTAAGTCATCTAGAGTGTAATAGATCCAAATTGATTTTTTTTGATAAGTAGTAACATACCCATAATAATAGTAATATTATCTTTAGGTATAGTTAATAATGATAATATTCCATTTTATTAAGTTAATAAGATAATAAGTTCTGAATTAATTTTTAAATGTGATATAAAACTAATTATACCATTAAATTTGTTATTTTCTGAATTAACAATGATTTTATTTATAAATTAAATTAATAGAATATGGGAAATTAATTTCAATAATGGAGTTTATTTTTAAATTCTACTCATTAAAAAATATTTAGGGAGAGTTTTTGTGATTTTTCTAAAATACTTTAATTTTTTGTGAATAGTAAAAATAGAGTTTTGAGTTTTCAGTAGTTTAGTGACATCATAATGATGCAATAATTAAATATTAAAGGCTGGTATACTTGGGTATAGTAACAAAGGAAATGAGGTATCCTATGTGGCTGAAGCCATGGGAAAATATATGGCTATATCCCATGGTTTTTCAAAACCAATAATGAGGTGTCCCATTAAATAAATAAAAAACTCCCTCTTAATTACTATAAATGCTCACTGGCCCCATTAATTTTTTTCATCCCAACTAATTACCCTCGATTACCTAGTTTTATTAACTTCCTATGATTCCTCCCAAGGTGTCCTCAATCCCCCAAGGTCCCAACCATCATGTTTTAGGAGTTACTCTACAAGGTAAGATAATCAGACACATTACTCTTTTTATAATGCTTTCATTTTATGTTTTATCTATTATTTTCAATTTGTTTATGTTGGGATATTTAAATTAATATTCCCCTTAATTCACATATTATGTTATAGTGATGAGATTCCACCTTTCTTTAATCATACTATTTATGAAATTTTATGTGACGCTGTTAGACTACCAAATTTTGGTGAGGGATTTCTGAATTTATCTTCTATTTTGTGTTACGATATTTTATATTTATTTCCTCATATCCCCTCATACTAATGTTATGATAATTAAAATACCTTACATAATCTTAAATTATATTTTGATACTGTAATATTTCTTCATCATCTATCTTTCATTCTCCAAATATAATAAAAATGAAAACACCGTCTGAGATGTGTTAATTTATCACATTCAAGGACGAAGAGTTCACAATTATCAATACCATTTTTAATTCTATTCAGGAATACATATTTATGGTTAAACCAGATGAAAATATATTTATTTCATTTCATTAATTTTATATAATCTCTATACACTCAAAATATTTTATAATAATACAAAACAAATTCATTTTGCACAAAACTGCCAAGCTAAATCCACACATTTTCAATGAATTTTAACTACTGATTCATCCTCAAGCATATAACCCAGAATCATTATAATATCATTTATATCAATTTAATATCATTAATAAGATATATTAAAAACTCTGGATATTTAACCACACATTAAATGAACTTCCATTCATGAATACTAATGAACTGATCATGAAAACCATGGAAGAAAATGCCTCCAAAAAATAAAATTAAACCTCTTAAACCCATAAAATCGGTCATGAATGAACAATATAAGGTTATAATAAATGAATTACATGTACATTATGTTCATGAATTATTAATTAATTAATATAATTTTGAATATTTATGTCATTAAAAGAAACAAAAAATACACTCAAGCATAAGGTAAGGGCTTTCTTATCTCTCTTTAAATTCCGTGAGATTTCCATTGTCCGCCAATTATTTCTTGTATGTGGTATATTTTTACTACAATTTCAAATAATATAATTATTAAATTTATATTCATTTTATTCAATGATTCATTTTATTTTTATTATGTTTTGGTCATATGATTCGACTTATTACATTATGGAAATGGACTTTGCATCAATTTCTATTTCGTTGTAACTTACCTTGTATTGTGGAAATAATAATCCTTTTTTGTTGTAACTACTTCCAATTTGATACCCACTTTCATTTGAAATTATGTTTATATTATATATCCATATTCTCATATCTTGGATATGTTAATTGTCTAAACTGTATACCATTTTTTACATAAAATATTTATTTGTTATGTAGTTTTAATTGTGGAAATATTGATGAATCCTTATCTTCTACTCTATACAGATATTGAAAAGGATGATTGAAATTTTTTTAAATATATGTATATAGAATTATCATTACATTCATTGGATGTTTGGGCTCTCTATAGCCCCATGATGCATCGATAGGTTTAATGAGACAAATCAGTTGGCGATGAACACTTTGAGGTTGTTTCCAAAAATCAGATGGGATTCTACCCACAGAACTAAACCATTTTAACAGTATTATGGTATCATGCTCCAGATACATGATTTAAAATTAATATGAATTATTTTTATTCATTATTAATTATTAATATCGATGAGGTTTCCAATATGAAAAAATTTATTCATTCAGTTTTATTATCAATTTATTAATGCTGTGAGTTATTTCATTTATTCACCGTTCCATATAGATTATATCAAACTGTTTATAATTAGATAATTATTGAATTAATACTTCAGTATATGTAACCATTACTGAGTGTATTATCTTACTCCATTCATTTTTTCCTTCAACAAGTGTCAAAAAAGAGATCATTTATCAAGTTTCTGTGGATGCAGTTTTTTGTTTTTTTATGTATTGAATTTTCTAACCTTTTACGATGTAATTTGAGTTACATCTATGTTTCTATATTCATCAATAATACTAAAATGATCATTAAATCATGATTTACTTCCTTATGACCATGTCAATGTAATTATTAATGCACCAACTTTGGTTTTGAGGGGTATGTGCATTACATAACATACCATATAAAAATCAATCAAATGGTAGCCTCATCAAAACACAACATTTGTACATAATATGAAACTAAAATAACATTATAATTAATTTAATAAATCACACCAACTCATTATATAATTTTTACAGATTGAACCACCTTCCTTTTTTTCAGAAACTCCACGATTTGGTGTAAAAATTCTACCACACCACACCCACAACACAGAAAAGTGAAATCGAACACAAACCAAGATGATTGATCCAATAAAAACAAGAATAAATCATATAGACTAATTCCTAGTAACATTAAAAATAGAACCTCTTGACAGGAAATAAGATACCCAATAGAGAATAACGAAAACAAATAAAGTCTCACCTCCTTGATGGATCATGATGTTTCCACCCATCAGAACCCCTTCTGAAATTGGTTCTAAGGGTGCTTGTGGGAGTTCTTAGGCCTCAAATAGATGAAAAAAATTGAATGAATAAGGGAAAATTTGGTTTATTTATTTATGGGTAAAATGATAAAAATATGTTTTCTAATAGCTAGGCATTATGCACAGTTTGACTGCATGGTTTAGTAAATTAGTCAGCAAAACCATGCAGCCTATTCTGGCCACCCAAAACTTATACATTTCTTCAAAATTATATGTATGACATGGGGGAACCATGGGGGAAGATATTACATTAATAGAATAGAAATAATGTCCCAAAATTACAAACCTATCACACCTGGATCCTAAGCAA
This sequence comes from Viscum album, assembly GCA_963277665.1. Lineage (NCBI taxonomy): Eukaryota > Viridiplantae > Streptophyta > Magnoliopsida > Santalales > Viscaceae > Viscum > Viscum album. The sequence goes on from OY728136.1 coordinate 830,379,498, forward strand.
ATGACCATGAACATGACCTGAATTAGAACATAGTGATACTTAAAATCCCAGGTGTGACAATTCACACCACCATAATTATTTTGGCCCCCCATTAATAAAAAACATGTCCATATAAAAAAACTAACCTCAACAATAGGACCATGTTCAATGGGTGTTTCCAACCATTATCAGATGAAAATACAACATATACACTTCTAGCCGGTAATGTGGGTATGAGCGTACACAAGAGAACTATAAAGACTCCATCACTAAAGGTCACCCTCCCCCAAAATCCAAAACACCTTTAGACAACCAAAAAAGGAATAAATACTCTCACAAAATAAAATTTACACCACTGTCTTGATGTTAGAGAATAGAAACGAACCACATCCCAAGGAAAAAAACATTAACCCCTACAATACAATTATCATGCAATTTACCTAAAACAAATAATGAATTAGAATGAGTTTACCACAATATTACTTCAATAATGCAATTTGGCATGCTACAATCCAAATATTTACCCATGAATGAATTTAGTGTTTAGATATCTCCGAATGAGACTACAGACTGCCAAGCCATTACCAGGAGCACAACCAAAACACTTATTTAGGGAGAACCATAACAGACTCCCCACCAATAGAAATAATCTAACACCCAATACTGAACTCTATCATCAACATGGGGAGGTTTGGACAGAATCCCCAACATAAGGGACAACATAATTTCCCATGAAAGAGATAGGACACAAATAAGGGAGCCCTGAATTGTATCCCAAGCATATGGGTTAGAATAACTTTATACATATTCTAAAAGAACTCACATGAGACCCATGATGTGAATCCACATGATAGTAACCAACCATACAAAATGTTTCACAGACAAGAGTTCAATAACATTGGTTTGAGAAAAAAAATCAACCCACCTCTTTACAAGAAAGGTGTAACTTTTTACTGTAACATGGATTACAACCCTGAGTAATAAGGTCTTGATGTCTATTTACAGCACCCATAGCAATTGAAAATGAAATTCCACATCAAAACCTCAAATTTTCTACAGATCCCACACTGGAGACAGAGGTAAAAATGATCATTTACATTCATAGGGGTTTTCTTTACTACATTCCAGCCTCACACTAGGATGTATGACTGGGGCTTAGATGATTGTAGTGTCTCTATCCTCATAGTCAAATTGTTGAAAAAATCATAGTCAAAACATATTTTTTGGGTTCCATGAGAAACCAAATCACCTCTCAAATAAACCTCCAAGTCATAACTAACATTGAAACCCACATTACTCGAAGATGGATCTTTAATGAAAAAAGTACTTTAACAATGCATACTCATTTCCCCTATCACCCCATACAAGAAAACTATAGGAAATAACATAAGGAAGAAACCATAATTCATTATATATAATTTCATGAATTCTTGGATGAAAACACATATTCATCTAAATATATGTCCTCAAAAGGTTCCATAAAATCTCTTTTCGCATAAAGAAGAAAACACAATGCAGAATGATACCACCAAACATGACCCTTGAAACTGATAGAGTCATTATCATCATTGGGACCTTGAAAAATTTACCCAGCAGTATGAGATTGCCGCAAGAAACCCAAATTTCCTCGAACAACCCGATTTACTGCAATAGTGGCCAAACATGAATTCTTGTTTATGAGATATTGATGATTGAACCAAAGGCCCTTAATTACTACAGATAACTATCTAATATGGAATGATTTACCCTTCCACACTAGAATTCCAATACACTGCTTAAGGATAGAGCCTACAAACACAAAAGTGTCAAATTTCACATATAACAACATAAACACATAAGAGTTTAAGGCCCATCTCAACCATCCACAACCACTCTCCTGCTACAAATGGATACATTTAACTAAAAACGAATAGAGGTATACTCAATCTCTGATGCTCAAGAAGAATGTCTATATGTTCATCAAATAGAGGATCTACTAATGGTAAATCACAATGGGATGCACATAAATATTTCAATAACTCTTAATGGGGGGATACCATTCTAATAAGATATCCCTTGTACCCAATTGAAATGTCCTTTTTGTCAAATAATACCACAAATTGAACCGAACCCATTTTGGGAACCACCACAAAGGCTTCCAAAAAAATTTCCCATAAAAAACACTAATCAACCCATCAATGAAACTTACCAACAAAACAAAAAGCCAAAACATCGACCAAAAAATAATGGATTTCATACTAAAACCCCCCTACAACATTCCCAAAACACCAGAAGACTCGCCAAAAAATTATTGATCACTAAACACTCAAACGTTTATTTAATTGAACTTTAGAAAATAAAACTGGGATGGTCGAATGCACTTTCACAAGTGGTATCACATTGATCCTCTCCCAAGCATTAACCTCATGATAAAATTAGATCCCATTAATTTCCCACTGAAATTATATGAATGTGACCAATTACAGAAATAAACAAGTTAAAGAAAAATTTCCTTCCATTTTTCAAAACTACAGTTAACGCGCACCTCCTATTGTATAAATGAAGAGTCAAAAAGATAAAACCATTGTAAAGTTCAAAAATATATTATTTGGAACAGAAAAACCCCATTCTAGAAAAACATTGAATATTACAAATCATTTTAAAAAATAATAATCATCTAAACAAATTTTATTCTCAAACCATACACATCTATTTCAGAACATTTCATTCCACTGAAAATAGGATTTAAAAACCCACATTAAAATCATCATTTTTTCTAGACCATTGAGTTTGTAATTCAACATGTCTTATTTATAGAAATCCAATATCTCATTACAGAAATTCAATTTCATAAAAATCCACATGTTCAAAACCTTTTTTAAAAATATTTTTGGAAACCCATTTTTTTCACTTTGAAAATAACATTATTCCTACATTAAAATCCCATTTAAAATAGATTTCATAACCCTGATTTAACATTACATATTATTTTCAAACAATTAATTTTTTTAAAATACATGTATAAATTATTAAAATACACTCTCGATAAACTATACGACATACAGTTAAAAAAAATTCATTTTAATGTTTCATTTAAATGTTTTTTAATTAGCAGTCTTCAAACTATTTTTCAAGGACCTGTAAATTTTTGTAAGGAATTAAGGGGATTCTTGTGTGGATAGGTTACTCAGAAATATTGTTGGAGTCCATAATCCAATTTCACCACCATCAAAGAGAGTGTTCTTGGGAAACATCCCCAACTCCCCAAGGCTAACTAGGTCTTGCGATCTCACTGATACCATTGTCCTAACTCACATTTCATCTAATATATACTGAACAACCACTAGGTATAAAATAATAAGATGAATCCCCTACTTACCTTTGTAACTCATGTCCCAAAATGAGGTGTGATGGCTAGATACCTCACTCGTAACTAGAGCATTGAGTTCAAGAAATCCTATATCCATTCAACCCAGTCTCATTACCAAACGAACATGACCCAAAAAGAGTGAACCACTTCTGATGCAATTTTTTCCAGAACTAGATCAAGATATCATGCAAACCAACGTTGGAAACAATCATGATATGGCCCGATGTTAATTCCCTATCACCAGGGGAAAGTAAAAGTACCAGAGTATCATAAATAAATGTTGGGAACAACATCCATTTTGTCACAAACTAGATCTGGTCTTTATCCAAACTAGCACCCGACCAAGTCCATAACAAATACAAAAGCCTGTTATATATCCCCATGAGTTGTCACATGTTCCCAAGTATCAGAATTAATATTTTGGACCAATTTATAACATTTAATTAATATAAAACAACAACCAATAAAAAATATTATGAAAGTTCACATCAAACATGTCATTAAATGTTAGAATTGACTTACAAGGGTAATACAAAATCCTAATGACTTACAGAAGGGAAGAGGGCAGTAGAGGTTATCCCAATAACCACCTCATTGAATTGGGGCATAACCCTCAAGAAATTTTTATGACACCACTTCCTGATGGACCACTATAAACATGAGTCACAGGCTCCAAACTGATTACCCATACATGTGACAAGTATTACCTATTCAACATACACCCAAAAATTTATGTAGGTTGTGAGAAAATGTCCAATAAGATGACACTAAGGAACGATTCCATTCTATAAACATTATAAGAAAAAAAATCATGAATGCATTCATTAAATAAAAAAAGAGTAACAATTTCAATGTTGGAAAACATTAAATAAAATGTAGTTTTTTAAAGGGAAACCATGAAAAATGTGAACTTTAAAAAAACACACATCCTACTGATTTTTCAAACAAAACACTTTGTATGCTGATAGTGAGTACCATATAGACAATGAGCACAAGTCACCAGAACACCACTATGAACTAGCTAGATATTGGGTCCTAGGTATGTTATATCTTAGTTTATAATTAACCATAACAAGTATACTTCTCGTCAAAGGGCCACTAGGATGGGGAACCCAAATGGCCTAGTTTCCCCTAATCAACATCAAAGTGTATTTTGTTTTTTCATCACCAATATTTTAATGTAAAATAGGGATGATACCACTCTCAGATCACTAGAATACTTGTCTAGTCCTCTATACATGATACTCAGGATTCCATTGTTATAGTCAAACATGTTCCACATGTTATAAAATACCATCTTCACATCATAACATCATTTTTGAATCATACACAGCAAAAAAACCTGAAACAAGTTTCACACCCTCAATGTAATATAATAAACCATTTTAAAATTTTATAAATCAATTTCAAGAGGTTTTAACCGATTTTTCCCACAATATCCCTTAAGAAAATAATATTTTAAGCCTGACACCCCAAAATACCAAACCAAAATATAATTAAAATCCCTAAAACCATTTAGCAATTAAATTTCCGGAACCATAAAATATACCAGAATGAAAAAACATGAAATACCACTGAAAAACAACAAATTCCCTGTCAAAATGCTACATAAAAATTAAACACATAGTCAGTGCTAAAAAAAATGTTTTTCATAATTTTATAAGACATTTTAAAAGTGGTGCACATCCAAAACACCCATTTCTCAAAATAATGACCCATTTTAAAAACATAAACGTACCAAAACAATTTCCAACAACATTTTCACCTCTTATATCATTCAGTAAACCTTTTTTGAAAACATAAAAAAGAAGACAAGGAAACAAAACATGTAAATACAACAACAAATTTAAAAATAGACCTTTTTTATTCAAAAACACACTAACAGCACATCAAAATAGAAAATAATTCTCTCAAATCATTTATGAATCCAATTTCACAAGTTATATAGAACCTCCCCAAAATACCAAATTGGAAAACATTAAAAGTACCACAATCCACAGAATCATGACATATATAATTAAAAAATGTGTTAATATATTTCAAAAAAACATCCTCACAAAATATATGACTCCAAAAATATTCGAATGAAGTAATTAAATCCAAAAAACTCATCAAAAAATGTTTATGGATGAAACCACCAACATTTTGTGTCAAAACACCCAAGAATTGTTGTGAAACTTCAACCACACCACAATCGCACCACTAATAAGTAAAAATAAACCCTAATAATGAATATTGAAGAAAAAAAATACAATAATAAACCCAAGGGAATAAAAAAGAGAAAATGGAAAAGTAGAACCTCAAGAATAGACAGAATAATACCTATAGAGGAAGTAGAAAACATATAAAAACCCAATGACACGAATGATCCTAGAATTTCCCCCACCAAAACCCCTTCACAAATGGGTTTCAAGTGATATTGATCAATAATGTAGGAATCCCATGGATGAAAACCATAAATGGGAAAGAATATAGAGAATTTGGATTATTTTTTGAATGGTAAAATGATCAAATCCAAATTTTTTAGCACATAGACACTTTGCATGGTTTGCTTGCATGGTTTGCTAAACTGTGCGGCCAAACCACGTGGAATGTTATGGACACCAAAAAATAGTCCATTTTAAAATATATTAAAGTTGGATTTATGGGGATCCAAGGGGTGAAATATATGACAAGGATAGAAGAGAAACAATGGTTCAAAATTTCAATCATCTCATGCCTAGTTGCTAAGAAAATTACCAAGAACCTATCCTGAACCCGAACAAAGTGAGACATAATAATCTGAGTGTGGCATCAAATTATTTAGAGGACTAACCAAATAAATTTCCCGCTATTGTATCCCTAACATGCAAGAATAAATAAATTCATGGTTACCCCTAGCTGAGTCACACAATTGTGAAATCATTGAATTTTTTTTCAATTTTGAATTGTCCTAATGATAGTCCCATATTCAATGTTGTTTCATGGTTAACTCTAATAGTGTGTAAAAAATGTTTAAATTTTAGATCAATTTATTTTAATGAACATTCTTGTCAAAATCCCAATGAGTTTCATTTTTAATATTTAAAAAATATTTAATGGAATGATTCACATAACAAATATATAATCAATAGAATTTTCTGACATCATGAATTCTCAATGATTTGAAAAAACCTTTATAAGCATCCAATGATATTCTATAAGAATTTTTTTAAATATATTTGGAAAATATTAGTTCATAAATTTGTGATTTTTAAATAGATATGGTAATTTCTACAAGAATATTTTCATGATATTTTTATGGAACCTATATGCATGAATAACAATTACATTATCTGTTGATTATGTTATACATTGTAATTATCTGATTTGTCATTCCATATTCTTTATTTAAATGGTTTATGATTATGAAAATGATATTTTTATAAAAATAATTGTTTTTAAAGGGTTTTTTCTATTATATATTTATTATATTTTTGAGACACCCAATTTCCTTACCCAGGTTATGACATAGTGATACGATGAATATTTAATTATATCATGGGAATCAAATTTAATTTTTTATGATATGATTTTTTAACCTACAATTATAATTCCATGAAATGATTTAGATAATTTTCAATATCATATGATATAAAAATGGTAAATATCTATTTATTCTTGGTCCATTATGGGAAAAAAATTCAATGTGCTTGATCTATTATGAGAAAAAAAAATCGATTGGAATCATGTTTTATGGGAAACAAATTAATGTCCTTGTTCCACCAGAGAAAATTGGTGTTGATGGGAAACATATTATGATTTAATGGTATTAGGATTTAACATTGAAATATTAAATGGTTTTTAAACTTATGATGATTACAAACATATGTGACATGAACTTACAGTTTGTCATTATAATATGACAAGATTATATATTACATGATTCATTTATGTTGATTTATCACACAAATAGTACATTTCATTTAATAGTATAATTTTTTGTTCCATGACTCATTTATACATTCCAAAACATATTATGTATGGGTATTTTAAGTTATATTTATTTTATCACACTCTTTTATGTATATTATTCTTTCTTATGGTATTTGATTGTTATCTCCCATATTTATAATTACTCAGAAACAGAGAACACCCTTTCTTATTTTATAATTTCATAGGTTAGAAGGGTAGGTTCTATTAATGGTATGACTATTAAGTATAAATAAATAAAAAACCATAGTTATAAGTGTTAAATATATTTCAAAATAAACTTATTTTTTATAATGTCTTCAATGAAAATAATCCATTATTTTCTTGAGGTGAGTATTTGTGAAATATGATGAATATTCACTAAAATTATCATATTTATGTATGGAGATAATGGTATAATATATTTTGTATCATATTCATGTTTTGTCATTAAATTGATATTAGGTTTAGACAAAAACTTATTGAAAAACATGTGGATATATTTGGGTTTTTGATCACATCCTAATGTTCTTATTAGAAAAATATCATTTGGTCATCCAAGAAACAAATCCCATTATATTTTATAAAAGCTAATTTGTCCCTCAAAATGGTTCAATTAGTGATAAAAATATCAAAAATAACACATTGGGATTTTACCTGATTTCCCCAAGTGGAATGAAAAAGTTTCTTACTAAACAAATTGCTTGACACTCCAAGGGATTATTTTTTATACAATTATAACTCTTTAAAAACAATAATGATTGAGTATAATATATGTGAACCATGAATGACCTTGGATAAACCTAATATGTACTATTATGAGAATAAGGTTTCAATATTTAGTTTTTAACACACAATGAATTTATAGAAAGATATAATTTATAATGCCTGAAACACTGAGTCCTTACAAAAAGAAAACATATTATAATCTAGTGGTTAATCACAACTTTTCCTCTAATATGTTTTGAATTATGAAAAATGGTTACCTAGAGTTGTGATCTATAAGTCATTTGATGTTTGACAGAACCAACATGATTTTTGATGAATAGTAACATATCCTTATGAATAGTAATACGAATAGTAATATGACCCATATTAATAGTAAAATAATAATATTATTTTACTTTATTAAGGTTATAATATGATGAGATGTTAATTACTTTTTCAATAGGATATAAAACTAATTATTCCATTAACAATTATTTTTTGATATAACCTTAATATTATTTGAAAATTAAATTAATAATATTTACAAAATTACATATGAAAAATGGAGTTCATTTTTGAATTTTACAAATTGGAAAATGGTTTGGGTGAATTTTTTGCGATTTTTCTGAAATTCATGAAATCTTGATGAATAATGAAACAAAGTAAAATACTATATATACAAATTATCAGTACAATACACTATTTATGACATCTTAAGTGATATAAGACAACTTGGTTCTAACTCACCTTCCATTTTTACTATTTGGGGTCAAATAAATTAATATTATTCTTAGTCTTGAACAAAAATATTATAATAATGATTAAAATAATGAAAACCCCCTCCTCTCATCCACTATAAATACCACCCTAAATCTCCTCTTCCCTCCACGCCATTCAAGCCTTGTTCCTTACCAATGTTCTTCACAATAATCCTACCAAGACTCTTCCTCAATTATTAGTGCTTTTGGTATCACCAAAAGGAAAAAACCCAAGTACATAAGAAGGATCTCAAGGAGAAGAGATCAAGAGGTAAAAATCTACTTTTGTTTTTGTTATTTTATTTCTTGTTATGTTATTCTTTTTAATTTCCTTTTCCTTATGTTGGGATATTTAATTATATTTCCTCCTTAATCCCATATTATTTTGGAGTGATTATGAATACCATTTCCCTCACCAATATATTTTATTAAATTTTATGTGACATCGTTAGGCTGCAAAATATTTGTTAGATATTTCTCAATTTTCTCCTATTTTGAGTTCATTTCTTTTCTAATTATTTTTTAATATCCTCTCATCAAAATTTGATGATAATTATTGTACCTTATGTGAAATAAAATTTTATTATTCTAATGGAATATTTCATCATTATTTCTCATTTACTTTACTTTTATACTATAAATGAAAACAATGGCTGAGATATGTTAAATTATCCCACTCATGGAGGGAGAGTTTTAAATTTGCATTACTATCATAAATACTAGTCATAGAACTTTTTTAATTTTTGAACCAGACCATAATATATTTATTTTACAATATTTAATATTCATGAATCCTTATAAACTCATAGTACAATATAATAAAACAAAACAAGTTCATTAGGCACAAAATGGGAAAAGTTAATCCAGGAATTTATCAATATCTTTTAACTAATGAATATAGCTCATGTATATAACCCAAAATCAATTTAAGGTCATTTATATCTCACTAATTTCACTAATAATATATATTTACTATTATGTATGTTTAACCTCATTTCAAATGAACTTCCATCCATGAATACTAGTAAACCGGTCATGAAAACCAAAGTAGAAAATGTTTCCAAAACAATAAAATTGAATCTCTTTAAATCACTAAAAAGGTCTTGAATGATCCTAATATGGTTATAAAATATCAATTACACGTTTATTTGGTTCTAGAATTATTATTTAATGAAGCTAAATTTTATTATTCCGTTCATTAAGAACAGTCAAGAACACATTCGAGCTTATTGTAAGGGATATCTTAACTCAATTTCCATTAATTGAGCTATACATCAATGTCATCGGTTTTTTATTTTTCCAGAATATGTCTGAATTAGCTATGATTGTTTTAAAATTTATATCCAAATTTAATTTGTGAGTTTATTTTTATCACAAATAATTATTTCATTTATTTTTCCTTAATATAATGATACATTCTTGGTAAAGGTTTCTTCATCCCACTCCAATCATTGTGAGATATTCTGTATTCACTACTATAACTTGTGTATGGTGTATGTATTCAGAGCATTAGTGTTTCATTACACAAATAAATTTATTTTCATGATATTAAATGTATAATTTGTTGACTATTAATTTTGGGGCATATGGTTTAATTGATTACAAAATAGTATGTATTTTTTACATAAACTACCATTTTCAATTGGGTTGCTTTTATTCTATATTCACCATAATGAAATTATTATTTATTATTATATACTCCACAAAAATTCAGTGCAATTATCTTATATATTAGTACCAATCATATTATTTCTTTAATTTTTAGGATGTTACATGTTTTAAAATAATCATTAAAAAATTATTCAGAAATGCAAGATTAATTCAAGGAACTTCTAAAATTCATACCTATTTTAATGTTCACTCTATAATTTTTTTATTCCATATTTATATTTTTAAATCACACAGTTTAAATTTTATTTGAGTTTATTTCTGGATTTATTAAATAATAAATTCATTTGAGTGTTAAAATTTCATTAATGAATTCTTTAAACTGCCCTAAAATGTTGTAATTCTAATGCTTCTTTGAAATCACATTTTACATGATTTCACTTTAATAGGACATCATTTATTCCTCAAATGTAAACTTGATATCCTTACATTGGTTTTCTAGGATATATATTTTTAAAAATAAATTTATGTAAAATACACATGGTTTACCAAAAGAACTCTTCATTCGAAAGTAAAATGGATTTTTCTCCTCACACATTATCTTTTTTTGATATATTCCTTGTTCACCAGTTATTTCATTTTTGTGGTGTATGTACTTCCATTGGGTGTATCATATCGAGAGTATATGTATTCTCATGATATTATATGGTAATATTATTTGAATGTTACAAGGTGGTAATGGAATATTTGGAATGTTTAAGGATTATTTCCTCAAGAATTTTTTAATGGTCTCATTTGAAATAATATTTATTTATGTTAATGTCCATTGATGATTCTGTATCCTAAAATATATATTGATATTGGGAAGGCATGTTGTAATTTTATTAAATCGATGTATAGATAATTTTTTGGACATACAGTGGCGTGTAGGGAATGCTATAGCCCATCAATTCATTGACATATCTCATGAGACGAATCTGTTGGCAGCAAACCCTTCGAGTTTTTTCCTAAAATTAGACAAGTTTCTACCCACAAACATAAACCATTTTGACTATATTTTGGTATAATGTGCTAGATACATGATGTCCTATTAATAATAATTATCATTATTCATTTTCAGTTATTACTATATGTGAGGGTTTCACTATGAAAAAACATGTTTATGTAGTTGCATTCTCAGTTTATTAAGGAAGCATGTTTTTTATTTATTATTGACTAGTCATATTTAATATGCCTAATAATTTAGGATTCATTTTATACTGATTCATTCTTCTACTATTTTTAAACGTACTTTTCATTTGAGCTCACACCTTTCATTTGTTTATTTTAAATGGGTTATGAAAAGTAGACCATTTATTGAGTTCTCAATGATGCAATCTTTTAGTTTTTGTTATGTGTTGTTTTTTTGTAACATTTCCCAAGGTAATATGAGTTACATGTATGTATCTAATTTCTTCAATACTAGTAAACTACTCTGTACATCGGAATTCTAATCCTCGTAATCATTTTAATGTAATTAGAAATGCACTGGATCTTCCCTAGAGTGGTCAGGGCATTATAGTTGGTATCAAAGGATGTTTAGCGGAATCCTTGGGAACTAAATTTGAAAAATGTAGGATAGGGAAAAAATCCCTAATAAGGTCTATGAGGATAAATAAATACTGAAATCCAATAATTTTTCTATGGAATAGAGTATTTGGATATTCCTAGAAAATACATCCATGTCTGGATAAAAACTAGTAGAGGGGGCTCTAGCACAGATGTACCTAAGGTTGAAAACACTTACAAGGGGGTTCGGGCTTCACTGGCGTTTCTTGGAACATGACAACAGGCCATTCTGCACTCTTGGTTTGGCACTCTCGGGGGATATTCTTAGGATAATTCACAATATTTACCAACCATTATAAAGTATTGATGCCCCAAAGTGACAAAAAAAGAAGGTTCTAGGATTTATGATGTTTAAATTTAGGTTGTGTACAATACAATTTTTGGACTTATAGAAAGGTCACAATTTTATGAGTGAATATATAATATGTATATTTATTAGGAATGGTACCTAGAAAAATGAAGAAAAACTTTACCAATGCAGGTGTTATGATGTATAAGAAGGATCACATATTGAATGGTTGTAAGTCATTTATTAAATAGAAGATTTTCTCCCATGTATCATCATCAGATGAAAAAATAATATCATCTATTAAAAATTAATTTATAGACTTATCTCTGTTATATGGAATTGAAGGGAAGAAAAAGAACAAGTTAATGGCAGAGAAATGTGGGGATAAAGAGAAGAAGGGAATGAACATTTTTCCCAAATGTGAAAATTATGGAATGAATCACCATAGTAAATGCATGAAGGGAATTGGAATTTTATATAATTGTGTTCAAAAAGGACACAATGTTCATGATTGAAAGGGTAAGAAAATTGTTTCCAATTTACAACGTTTCATCTCCAAGTAGATGGGACATTATGAGAATCAATTCCCCAATCGTCAAAGGAATATACCCCAAATTCTGGTTTTGGATAATGATCATGTTTTGATCCTACCGCATATAAAGTGGAATGATTAATATTCCTTTTCAAGAATCATGTATTTTTAATATTGTGTCAGCAATATATTGGTTATATGATTTATGAGGTATATAAGGACTATATTGCAGTATTCTTTCATTAAGGAATTGTGGGCGTATGTTCAATGGTACCAAGGAAAAGTGATTCAGAACATAGTTAAACTTTATATATATATATATGATTGAGGGAATGGAAACAATTAATATATATATATATATTAGATTTTGAGATAATTGTGATGAAATGATTAATTTGGATAAATAATGAATACCTTGGAACTGATTTTCTTGACTTGCTGAGAAGTGGTCTATGCTATCATCAATGGAGTTTACCACACATTTAGATTTATGGTATATATCAAATAACATTTAACTTACACTTGGAATATAGAATAATGCTTGTTTCCAATATGTTATTTATGGGAATTCAACGTATTTCAAAATTTTAGGAGGATAAATGATGATGTTATTCGCATGTTCGAATGTGAATTTGAGATCTGCTTCTTATTGAATAAGTGTTAATGTTATGATCATCATGGGAATTTAGAGAAATTCATTATCATTTTTTGAATCAATATATTTCTAAATTTTTAACCATTTACAAAATGGGTTATGTTGATCATTGTATGGGGTTTTTAGAGTTTAGTTTCACTACATGATGGTTGAATTATTCCAAAATGACAATGTTGTCCAAATAGAATTCATTTTTTTCAGTAATCTATGCATTTAACCTTCCACTTAATCAAAGGATATTCTAACCATATTTAGGATGTGGGTTTATCAAAATGGAATTTTCAAGTATTAACCATTAACATTCGATGTTAAATTTCAAATTTTGAGGATAAATGTCAAGACCCGTCCTTGGGGCCCGTGCCGTGACTACCCCAAGCCCGCCTTCCATAGGCTAGGGGATGGAGACTAGCACCAAAGGCATAAATCCCGATAACTGGGAAGGAATTGCCTTTATAAAAGTAAACAAAACACCACATAGTAAAAGCGGAAGTAAAACACTAAGTACAAAGAGAAGTGCTGAAAGGTAAATGGGCTAGAATACAAACCCAAATGAAAGTACAGCTAGAACTGAACAATGTACAACAGGAAAAGACAACAACTGGATGAATGGAAGCGGCTCCTGGGTCGTCCTCCTCAGATCCTACCTGAAGGGTAGGTATAGATGGCACAACTCCTAGATCGTCCACCACGGATCCTACCTGAAGGGTAGGTACAGATAGCTTCCACAATGCTCTCACCCGTCAACCTCCTCCGAGTGTCGTCTCGCCGTGAATTCCACCTACAGATACTGACTCGTCGTGTAGTCCACCTCCGGGTACTGTCACGTCGTGTAGTCCACCTCCGGGTACCGCCCAGTCCTAAAACCCTCGGCCTCCATCAGCACTGCCTGTCGTCTGCAACCAACACAACAATGTGCGGGCATAGCCCATGCATGGGTGAGTATAATGATACTCATTAGGGACCCCGAGACCCTCAAGGTCTCAATACAACCAACAAGGTTAACCACAATGAAGATCTCAACAGATAACCTCTACTTAGGTATATTCTCATGCATATACCTAAGTTATCAAGTAACCCATCTCAATCATGAAGAAAACAACAATATCATGAAATCAACAGATAACCACTACCCAGGTATATGCCCATACATATACCTAAGTTATCAAGTGACCCATCTCAATCATGAGGTAAACACAATGGTCAAAAGTCTCATCTCAAAACAGGATTTTCATTATTGAAACCATAACTGCAGAAGAGCCATGTCTCTGGAGTGCATAGTGGTCTTGTCACGACTCCGAGGTACTACTCACTAACCTAAGACAGCTGAGGTACTCCTCCAGTCGAGTACCTTGGGAAAGCCACCCAAACACAGTAGTGCTTCCCGCCTGGGTATGCCACCCAAACACAGTAGTGCACACCCCCTAGTAGCCTGCAGAGGTACTATCCAGATGAGTACCATGGGTCTGCACTGTCACACAGGTAGTGCCCCGTCTTCCATGGGTCTGCACCCAAACAAAGTAGTGCTCCGTCCACTGGGCTAGTCGACTCACTCCAAGTTGAGTCGGTCAAGCAGTCGTCAGGTCTCAGTCGGCTACACGGTCTCCATACTCCACACGCTCATATCTAGGAGGGTCCGCTCCATGAGCTACAGGTCGATACTCCAAGTATCTCAAAGTCCCAAAAAGAAGTATCTCAAAGGACCGCCTCGCCATAGGGGTCTCAACGCAACAGACGGCGCATCAATCTGATGCCTGTTCTGTGAGTTATTAGCCTTTTCGTCCTAGGGTCCTGGTTGGTTTCGTGAGTGAACCAACCCGGCCATATCTCAGATGTACCCCGAACTCTCATAGGGTATACTTATAGGGATCGTTTCTCAATGTGATCACCAACACCGCTAACAATTTGTCAAAGGGACGTCTGGTCTGAATGATAACAGCTTTTCTATTCCAAGGGCCTGGTTGGATTTCGGGTGCAATCCAACCCAGCCACTATCCAAATACATCCAAAACTCGGGCGAAGTATGCCAAATGTTCCGCCACATCAAGAGGAAATCAATGAAACATACAACGCTTCAATCGGACGCCTGGTCTGTGAGTTATTGGCTTTTTCGTTCTAGGGGCCCGGTTGGTTTGGTGAGCGAATCAACCCGACTGTACTTCGATAGCATCCAAACCTCTAGCATAGTATGCCAAAATATCCATCTCACTTAGAGGAATCCATCAATGTCGACGGCACGTCAATCGGACGTCCGAAACTCAAGATATAACTGTTTCTGCTCCGAGGGCCCCTTTGGTTTCGTATCCGAACCAACCCGGCCGAACCCAAAGTATTCTGAAACCTTTAGTGCAATATACCAAAACGAGCGCCTCGATCCAAGGATCGCATCTCCGCTGACGGTGCGTCGATCAGAGGTCTACATCTCACGATATTGGCGAAAGACCGAAAAGATTCGGTATTAAGGGGTTCGAGCCCGGTCCCACCCGGCCCGATACCCCCAGGGTCGGCCCAAACCGGGTGGACCCGAACCGGGTCAGGGTCCGGCCTGCTTGGGAGCGGCCCGGCCCGGCCTGGGCGCGGCTCGGCTCGGTCAGGCCAGGCCTGGGTGCGGCCCGGCCTGGCGGACCGGCCGAGCCGTTTGGAGTGGTGGCGCCTGCCCCCCTGGTTTGTAACCGCGACCCCCCATTAAGGGGGCCGTTGTGCTGCCGGCCGGGGGTTTGAACCCCCGACATCCGCTTTTCTAGCCGGCCCTCCCCGGCCGGCCGGTTTTTCCCACCATAAGACCGATGTCGGCCGGTCCCCTCCCTGCTCCGACGCCGGTCACCCTGCTTCGCTGCGGCCAGGAACCCGCCGTGGCATTGGTCATTCGGTGGGGCGCGACAGCACCGTGTTCTTCCACCGTGGCCCCGCTCGGGCCGGTATTTCTTCGGGTTTCCCCGACACGGCGTGACGGCGTCGTCTCCTTGTTCGTTTCCACGGCGCGGCGTGACGGCACCGCACATTCCTTGTCGCACGATCACACGAGGTGTGATGGCACCGCGCCATTCTTGTTTCAATCCACAAAGAATCAAAATGGATAAAGGAGGAGGGTCAGCGGTGTTTGCGCGGTCCGTCCCCCTATCATTAATCGATAGCATTTGGTCTTATTTTCACAAAGAACGACAAGGTGGTAAACACGTACAGAATAATTAAATAACCCCTACTTGGATATTTGACGTTGCACGTCGGGTGTCATGGAGAACGGCATCATGGGGTCGGACGTAGATTCTGTGGACGTTGGGGTGCCTCCAAGGACGAAACGACATCTCCTCACTTATTGCTATGATATATAAAGAAGGTACTTTGTCATTGGTGATGTTCAATGCGGTCGGCGACTTCTCCCTTGTCATGGAGGAAGATGAAGACAGAAGAATCTGGGTCGCCGTGTCTTCTAAGTCGAAGGGTCAATGTTAATCATCGGAGAAGAACCGTTCTTCAGGTTCTTCAACATGGAAGATGATTTTCTTCAATGTATAGAACTCTCCCTCTCACAATTCTCCACCGCATAAACCAAACTGAAATAAAATAATGCTTTGCCTTATTTTATTTACTTATGAAAACATTTTCAAAAACTCAAAATTCAAATCACATAACTCACTTAATTAAGTTAATGTGTTGGCTTTGAATTAAAGTGGGGAGAGGGAAAGTCACCCTAATAAATGGTGAGTTTTTAAGGGTTACACACTTAAGAGGGAGTTTTATGATTTTTAAGGGGTGGGGCTCGTGTGGGCCCCACCTCACAAATATCCTAACAAGAGAAGTTAGGATTTAGTGGGTTGCAACCAAACTCTTTAACATGGAAGTTAAACCACTTAGAAGAGAGAAATAAAGTTGTGACACAAATTTATTTAACTTAACACTTATACCTCTTAGTAATGAAATAAAATAAAATTGTAAAACAATTATTTTTATTCCTCACATATTTAACAACTCCTCCCGAGTAAACGCACCTTCGGAAAAGGTGCTCCTAAGAAAATACCGGCACTAAGATTCCATTGGTGCCCTCAAAATTCAATTCCGAGCACCGGTTCACAAGTTAGAAAAACCCGCTCATTCGCTCACTGACCGTACCCGAGCTATTCTTCGGAAATTAATTCAGGGCACACCGGGCCTTAGAATCAGGATCCGTCAGAAATTGCATTTTGTAAAATTCCAAAGAAAATTAAGAAAAAATTTTCCTTGAAATTTCTGAGTCTTTACATTAATCCCACCTCAAGGCTTTATGTCCCTGTAAAGCTTCAAGAAAAACTAGGGTCACAAAATCTGTATTGAGCATGCGTCTGAGCCTTCCGCTCCCATGTGCTTACCTAGAGATTCCTGTACTGCCAAAGAAAGCACACCGAAGGAATCGATCTTCCTAGTAGGATCCGCTCCTGTCGATCCTCGATCCCCACTGGAACCTCCGTGAAGGACACCACATCGCCATCGTCCAGCTCCACATGGTCGATGATATGCGAAGTGTAGAGCACATATCTCCTCAGTTGAGATACGTGGAAGTTGTCGTGCAACTGAGGTGGATGGGTCAAGCGGTAAACCACTAAGCCTACCCAGTTGAGGACCTAAGAAGGTCTTCTGAACCTCAGAGATAACTTGCCGCCTTGGCCACATCTCTGTAAACCACATCGAGGTGAGACCCGTTTAAGGACGTGATTGTCATCCTCAAACTCCAGAGGTCTCCAATTCCTTTTAGAACTGGAACTCAAAACAACTGCTTCCACAAGGGTAAGGATGACCAACTCAAGAGTGATCAGTCGCACCCTCATGTACATGAGTTATCCTGTGCTGCCTGGGGTTTCCTTTTTTCCGATCAAGGAAAACTCATCCCGACATTTGCCTAAACCGTCAATTTGAGTATGAACAGTTATTGACCATTCTATACTCAAACTAACGCCGTAAGGCCTCGACGCTGCCACTAAGAGATTCCAACCGAAACTCTCACCTCGAGGGTCTGACCACACCATCGGTGTAAGTGGGATTATCGAGTCTCTTCCCAAGGTATCTCCAGATGTGAGGGTCAAGTCCACGGCTTACCAGAAACTCTAGGTCTGGAACAAGATTTCTGAAAGCAAGGAATTATTCATATCGACGTCTGTTACTACAGCAGCTAGTAGTGAACACAGACTGTCCCTTGAATCGTTTTTAGAACCATTGGGTCACACTCCTTGACCGTATGCAGCCGCACTCTTCCTCCGCCCTCCAGCTCCTTGAGCCTGGCGGGGATAACTGTGGCGGGTGGTTGTAGCATGTCAAAATGTACACCACCTCATGCTGCTCTCCTACCTCTGCCTCAACGTCTACTGCTTCACAGACTCATTTCTCCTAAAGCTTCCTCTTCGTGAAACATTTAACATGCTTGAGTCTTTAAGACGGGTGCCGGTTTCCTATTTCTTAATGCTCTGTGCAGTCTTCATCCGCTCCTGGATGATCTGCACCTTCTTTGCATACGATCTGAAAGAGATACTAAAATTTCTCCTTTCCAAAAAGAGAAACTCGCTCTCATCCCCTTGATGAACCACGCTTATTGCCTAATACAGTCAATCCTAACATGAATGATGTATTCATGCCATGGATGACGTTGTAAGGCCTCAAAGTAACTACAAATAGATCCAACCATCACTCTCGCCTCCAAGGGTCGAGTCACGCTGTCAGCATCAGTGTGAGGTCACTGGGTCTCCTCTAGTAGATATCTCGAAAGTGAGGGTAAAGTCAACAGTTTTAACCAGAACCTCTCAGTATCAACAGAACAAAGGGACAGGAAAGAAAACATCTCAATGATAAGTGACTTTTTATTATTGCAGCTCATAGTACAAAGACACGAATACAACAACAACATGGAACTAGAAGTACATGGGATGTATCCACTAGTTCCTCTCCTGTCCACCTACTCCTGGAGATCTACTGACTTGTCCACTGCTTGGCTGTTGCTTAGGAACAAGCCGTAGCTTATGTCATGGTGGCTCCTCAAACACCCGCGGATCAACTGTGCAGGGGGTCGTACAGTCACGTGCTAGGTGACACTTCCTGCCGCAGGAGTAACACTGTCTGTTTCTGGAACGCCTAGCTCTGACCCCACCCCGGGTGCCCCGCACCACCAATCCTAAAACCCGAGATCGCCCAACTGCTGGTCTAGTCCTCATGGACCTCTGCATCGTCTGTCTACTTCCCACAGATGACTCGGCTACTGATCAAAAACCCTACGGCAATGGCAGAAGCTCCTGTACACGCTCGGGGTGTAGAGCTACTGGCACAAACTCCACCCTGAAGATGGTCTCGATGTCTTCCCATGGGAAGGTCATTCCGTCGCAATATTGGAACAAGTTTCTCCACCACCTGCCTACTGCTTCCTGAAGAAGGCTGGCAACAAATATCACCATGAAGTCTGCTGGCATCCCCACTAGCCTGAAGACTCTCACCACAGCCTCCAGCCAATCCTCTGCCACCTGCGGGTCCGTCACTCCCCGGAACCTGGGTGGCCTCTGACGCTGGAACTCATGTAGTGCACTCAAGTGGTGTGCATCGCCTACTGCTAGGGATGGTGGAATCGGTGGCCCAACGTATGTTAGTACTGCTGGTGCCTCCGCTGGTGCCTCAACTGCAAGAGGGCCCTGTACCGATGCCTCGCTGCTTGACAGGCTGTCAGTACGCACATCCCTCTAGGCTCTAGCTGGTCGTTCGTGAAACAGAATTCTGAATGAAACAAGGTGATGCGGTCAAATGATTATACCTGGTGAGATGACCTCGTTTGATTTGTTTTAAGGGAAAACCTTTGAAAACACACACGCAATCAGTGTTTTTGTGCACAAAGTCGGAAATCAGTTGTCAGGGTCCTGGTGTATGGATACGTCGGCCGCCCGCACCAACACTGGACTACCTGAACTGAAGACCACACTCGGTACCCTTAACACTATTGCTTCACAGAAAGAAAATATTAGAGTTATAAGTTCTGCGGTAGAACCGACTCCTCTGATACCAATTTTTCACGACCCATCCTCGGGGCCCGTGCCGTGACTACCCCCAGCCCGCCTTCCATAGGCCAGGGGCTGGCGACTAGCACCAAAGGCATAATTCTTGATAACTGGGAAGGCATTGCCTTTATAAAAGTAAACAAAACACCACAGAGTAAAAGCGAAAGTAAAACACTAAGTACAAAGAGAAGTGCTGAAAGGTAAATGGGCCAGAATACAAACCCAAATGAATGTACAACTACAACTGAACAATGTACAACAGGAAAATACAACAGCTGGAATAACGGAAGCGGCTCCTGGGTCGTCCTCCTTGGATCCTACCTAAAGGGTAGGTACAGATGGCGCAACTCCTAGATCGTCCACCACAGATCCTACCTTAAGGGTAGTTACAGATATCTTCCACAACGCTCTAACCCGTCAACCTCCTCCGAGTGTCGTCTCTCCATGAAGTCCACCTCCAGATACTGACTCGTCGTGTAGTCCACCTCCGGGTACTGACTCGTCGTGTAGTCCACCTCTGGGTATCGTCCAGTCCACGAACACTCGGCCTCTGTCAGCACTTCCCGTCATCTGCAACCAACACAACGAGGTGCGGGCATTGCCCGTGCAGGGTTGAGTATAACGATACTCATTAGGGACCCTGAGACCCTCAAGGTCTCACTACAAACAAGAAGGTTAACTACAAAGAAGATCTCAATAGATAACCTCTACATAGGTATATGCTCATGCATATACCTAAGTTATCAAGTAACACATCTCAATCATGAGGAAAACACCAAGATCATGAAATCAACGGATAACCACTACCCAAGTATATTCCCATACATATACCAAAGTTATCAAGTGACCCATCTCAATCATAAGGTAAACACAAAGGTCAAAAGTCTCATCTCAAACTAGGATTTTATTATCGAAACCGTAACTGCTGAAGAGCCCCGTCTCTGGACTGTACAGTGGTCCTGTAACTACTCCGAGGTACTGCTAACTAACCTAAGACTGCTAAGGTACTCCTCTTGTCGAGTACCACGGGTCAGCTACCCAAACACAGTAGTGCTTCCCGTCGGGGTATGCCACCCAAACATAGTAGTGCACACCCCCTAGTAGCTTGAAGAGGTACTCTCCAGACGAGAACTGCGGGTCTGCACTGTCACACTAGTAGTGCTCCATCCGCCATAGGTCTGCACCCAAACAATGTAGTGCTCCGTCCACTAGGCTAGTCGACTCACTCCAAGTTGAGTCGGTCAAGCAGTCGTCAGGTCTCAGTCGGCTACACGGTCTCCGTACTCCGCACGCTCATATCTGGGAGGGTCCGCTCCACGAGCTAGAGGTCGATACATAATGTATCTCAATGTCCCAGGATGAAGTATCTAAAATTACCACCTCATTATAGGGTTCTCAACCCAACAGACGACGCATCAATCGGACACCCGGTCTGTGAGTTATTAGCCTTTTTGTCCTAGCGGCCCTGTTGGTATCGTGAGCGAACAAACCCGGCCATATCTTTGTTGTACCCCGAACTCTCATAGGGTATACTTATAGGGACCATTTTTCAACGTGATCACCAACGCCGCTGACGGTTCATCAAAGGGACGTCTGGTCTGAAAGATATCAGTTTTTCCGTTCCAAGGGCCCAGTTGGATTTCGGGTGCAATCCAACCCGGTCACTATACAGATACATCCAAAACTCAGGATAAATATACGAAAAGTTCCATCTCATCAAGAGGAGTTCAACGAAATAGACGACGCTTCAATCGGACGCCCGGTCTGTGAGTTATTGGCTTTTTCGTTTTAGGGGCCCGATTGGTTTCGTGAGCGAATCAATCCAACCGTACTTCAACGACATCCAAACCTCAACAGAAGTAAGCCAAAAGATATGTATCACTTAGAGGAATCCATCAAAGTCGATGTCACGTCAAACGGACGTTCAGAACTCATGATATAAGTGTTTCTGCTCCGAGGGCCCGGTTGGTTTCGTATCCGAACCAACCCGGCCGAACCCAATATATTCCAAAACCTTGAGTGCGATATACCGAAACGACCGTCTCGATCAAAGGATCACATATCCATTGAAGGTGAATATATTGAAGGTATACAGCTCATGATATGGGCGAAATACCGAAAATATTCGGTATTAAAGGGTTCGGGCCCGGTCCGACCAGTTCCCCCAGGGTCGGCCCAAACCGATTCGACCCGAACCGAGTCTGGGCCCGGCCTGCTTGGGAGCGGCCCGGCCCGGTCAGTCCATGCCTGGGCACGTCCCGGCTTGGGTGAAGCGCGCCCAGTGCACCGGCCCGGCGCTCGGCCGAACGGCCGAGCCATTTGGAGTGGGGGCTTCTACCCCCCTGGTTTGTAACCGCGGCCCCCATTAAGGGGGCCGTTGTGCTGGCCGACCGGGGGTTTGAACCCCTGGCTTCCTCTTGTCTGGCCGGCCCACCCCGGCCGGCCGGTTTCTGCCACCACAGGACTGGCATCGGCCGGTCCCCTCCCTACTCTGACGCCGGCGGCTCGTCTTCGGCCGCCGGTCACCCGGATTCGCCACGGCCCGGAACCGGCCGAGACATTGGTCATTCGGTGTGGCGCGATGGTGCCATGTTCTTCCACCGCGGCCCTGCTCCGGCCGCTATGTCATTGGGTTTCTCCGACACGGCGCGACGGTGTTGTGTCCTTGTTCGTTTCCACGGTGCGGCGCGACGGCGCCACACATTCCTTGTCGCACGATCACACGAGGTGTGACGGCACCGCACCATTCTCGTTTCAAACCACAAAGAATCAAACATGGATAAAGGAGGAGGGTCGGTCGTGTTTGTGCAGTCCAGCCCCCTCTTGTTAATCGATAGCATTTTGTCATATTTTCACGAAGAACGAAAAGGTGGTAAACACGAACAAAATAATTAAATAACCCCTACATGGATATTTGACGTCGCACATCGGGTGTCGCGGAGAACGGCGTCGCGGGGTCGGACGTAGATTTCATGGACGTCGGGGTGCGTCTGAGGAGGAAACAACATCTCCTCACTTATTACTATGATAAAGAAAGAAGGTACGTTGTCGTTGGCGATGTTCACCACGGGCGGCGACTTCTCCCTTATCGTGGAGGAAGATGAAGACGGAAGAATCCGGGTCGCCGAGTCTTCTAAGTCGAAGGGTAGATGTTCATCGTCCGAGAAGAACCGTTCTTCACATTCTTCAACATGGAAGATGATGTTCTTCAAAGTATATAACTCTCCCTCTCACAATTCTCCACAGCAAAAACCAAACTGAAATAAAATAAGGCTTTGCCTTATTTTATTTACTTATGAAAACATTTTCAAAAACTCAAAATTCAAAACACATAACTCACTTAATTAAGTTAATGTTTTGGCTTTGAATTAAAGTGGGGAGAGGGAAAGTCACCCTAATCAATGGTGAGTTTTTAAGGGTTACACAATTAAGAGGGATTTTTAAGAATTTGAAGGGGTGGGGCTCGTGTGGGCCCCACTTCACAAATATCCTAACAAGAGAAGTTAGGATTTAGTGGGTTGAACCCCAACTCCCTCACATGGAATTTAAACCAATTAAAAGAGAGAAATAAAGTTGTGACACAACTTTATTTAACTTAACAATTATACCTCTTAGTAATGAAATAAAATAAAATTTTAAAACAATTATTTTTATTCCTCACATTTTTAACAACTCCTCCCGAGTAAACGCACCTTCGGAAAAGGTGCTCCTAAGCAAATACCGGTGTTGTGATTCCATCAGTGCGCTCGAAATTCGACTCTGAGCACCGGTTCAAAAGTTAGAAAAACCCACTCGTTCGCTCATTGAACATACCCGAGCTAAACTTCAAATATTAATTCTGGGCACACCGGGCCTCAGAATCAGGCGCCGTCAGAAACGGTGTTCTTGTAAAATTCCAAAAAAAATTAATAAAATAATATCCTTGAAATTTTCGGGTCTTTACAATAAATTTTTTTTATGAGGGAATAATGTAACACCCCAATAATTGACAAATAGATTTAATTTATAATGCATGAAACACAGAGTCCCTACAAAACAACACATTCTATAATCTAGACTCTAAGAACAACTATTACTCTATAATGTTTTGAATTTTATAAAATGGTCATCTAGAGTTGTGATCAGTACGTCATTTGGAGTTTTATAGAACCGACTTTATTTTTTTGATGAATAATAACACACCCTTATGAATAGTAATATGAATAGTAATATCACCCATATGAATAGTAAAAATAATATTATTTTATTTTCATAAGGTAATAAGATGATTAAATCTTAATTAATTTTTTAATTTGATGTTAAACAAGTTATAACTTTAACATTGTTATTTGTCGATTTAATTAAGATTTTTTTACAAATTTAATTAATAATTTTAAAATTTTACTTTTTTAAAATGGAGTTAATTTTTGATTTCTAAACATTGAAAAATGATGGGGGTGAATTAATGGGATTTTTATGAAATTCAGGAATTTATCATGAATAGTGAAATAAAATATAAAACTTTATATACAAATTATCAGTATATTACACTATTTATGACATCATAAATGATTTAATACCACATAAATCGAACATAGATGCCTTTATTACTATTCGAGGCCACATTAATCATGAATATTCATACTCTGGAGAAAAGATATTATAATAATGACTAAAATAATGAAAATACCTCCTCTCGTCTTGTATAAATTCAAACCTCATTCACATATTCTTCTCACACCAACCAAGACATGTTACTCACCTATGTTCTGCCCAATATTCCTCCCAAGAATCTTCTTTACGTCCTAGAGCATTTTTTTCACCAAAAGGCCAAAAACAAAGGCCTTAAGAAGGATCTCAAGGAGAAGACATCAAGCGGTAAACATCCTCTTTTGTTTTCATTCTTTTCGTTAATTTAATGTTATTATTTTTAATTTCTTTTAGATTATGTTGGGATATTTCATTACATATCCCTTTTAAACAACATATTATTTTAGGGTTATGAGATACCCCCTTTCTATCGTCAAATTATTTTATGATATTTTAGGTGATGCTGTTAGGATACCTAATTTTGGAGAGAGATTTCTCAAATTTCTCTTATTTGGAATTAAATTTTATCTACATATTTCCTCAAATCCCCTCATCCAAATACTATGATAATTATATTACATTTAATGTACTTTAATTTTATTATTATAATGTAATTTTTCATCATCATATCTCTTTCCCCCTACTTTTATACTATAAATGCAAACACCATCTGAGATGTGTCAAATTATCCCACTCAAGAAAGACAGGGTTTCAATTTGCATTAATGTCCACAAGAGTGGTCCTGAAAACTTTTTAATAATTGAAAAATATATAAATATATTTATTTTACTTTATATAATATTCTGTAATCCTTACACACTCATTATAAAAAATAATAATAAAGAATATGTTCAGTTTTCACAAAATAGGAACTGTTAATCACTACATTTATCAGTAGCTTTTAACTAATGAATAATCCTCAAACATATAACCCAAATTCATTATAAGTTCATTTATATCACATTAATGTCACTAATAATATATATTAGAAATTTTGGTTCTTTAGAAACATTTCAAACGATCTTCCACTCATTAATACAAGTAAACAGATCATGAAAACTAGGGGAGAAAATGCATCCAAAACAATTAAATTGAATCACCAAAAACCCAATAAAATAGTCTTGAATGAACTTAATAAAGTCATAAAAATCAATTACTTTTTAATGAGGTACTTTACATATTATATGAATAATAGAAATTTTAATATTCATGTCATTATGAACAATCAAGAACACCTTCAAGCTTAAGGTATGGGATATCTTAACTCAATTTTCATTCGTTGAGTTAAACATCAACGTCCTTGGTATTGTATTTACCAGATTATGTGTGAATAATATATTATTGTTTTATTCTTTATATCTAATTTTATTCTTTGTAATCCTATTTTTCACGCGTAATTATTTCATTGATTTGTTCTCAATCTAATGATATATTCTTGGTAATTATTTATTCACCCCTCTTCCATCATTGTGAGATATTCATTATTTACTAATATTACTTGTTTGTGGTGTATGTATAATGCATATTGATGTTTCATACCATGAATCTATTTATTTACATGAAATTAAATGTATCATTAGAGGACTATTAATTTTGGTTCATTTTTTCAATTGATTACAAATTAGTATGTATTTTCTAGTTGAATATCCATTTTCATTCGGTCCCTCTAATTCACTATTAACCTCCTTGAAAATATTGTTTATTTTTTTTACTACTCATAAATTCTGTTTGGATTTCATATATATGTGTACTAATCATAATCGTCCTTTATTTTTTTGGAATTTCCACGTATTAATATAATCTTTCGAAAAATTCTTCAGAAATGCAAGATTGATTCAAGGAACTTCTAAAATTATTACCTAATTTAATGTTCAATCTGTAATATATTTAAATCCATGTTAATATTTTTAAATCACACATTTTTTAATATATTCTTGTTCATTTCTTATTTTATGAAATAAAACATCCCTTTTTTCTTTAAAATCTCTTTAGTGAATTTCTTAAACCGCCCTAAAATGTTTAATTTCTACAGGTTATTCAAAATCACTTTTTACACGATTTCACATTAGTAGGACATAATGTATGCTTGAAATGTAATCTTAATATTCCTGACCTTTATTTTCTCTTATATACATGTTTAAAACTAGATTTATGGAAAATAAAAATGATTTTCCATAATAATAATTATTCCAATGTAAAATAGATTTTTCTCCTCACACTTTAACATTTTGAGATATATGCCTTGTTCACCACTTATTTCATTCATGTGGTGTATGTACATCCATTTTTTATATCATATCTAGAGTCTCTGTATTCTCATGATATTCCAAGGGGTTATGATTTGAATGTTTCAATGTGGTATGGGAGACTTTGGAATGTTTAGGGATTATTTCCTCTTGAATTTTTTAATGGCCTCATTTAATAGTATATTTATTTATTTCAACATCATTTGATGAATCTGTATCCTAATATATTTACAGATATAGAGAAGTCATGTTGTACATGTATTAAATCTATGTATAAATAATTATTTGTAGATGCAACGGTGGGTGAGGCCCGCTATATCCCCTCAATGTATCAATGTGTGTCATGAGACAAGTATGTTGATGACAAACCCAGAGAGTTTAATTCCCAAAAGCAGACAAGATTCTACCCACAAACATCTGTTTCGACATTAGTATGGTATCATGTGGCAGATAAATTAAGTCCAATTAATAAGCATTCTATTTATTGAATTTCAGTAATTACTATCCATAATGTTTTCACAATGAAAAAACTTATAGATATAGTTTTATTCTTATTTTATTACAGGAACATGTTTTTAATATGTTAGCCATTCTATATTGACTCTGCCTAATTGTTTAAAATTTAGTTATTACTGATTCATGCTTTCTAAAATTTGAAACCCTTATTGATCATTTGTGCTCACCCTTTCATTTGTTTACCATCAACAAGTTATGATGAGGAGAACATTTATTGAGTTCTCAGGGATGCAATCCTTTAGTTTTCATGTTTGTTGTTTTTTGTTAAATTTCCCAATGTAATATGTGTTTCATGCATGTATCTAGTTTCTTTAGGACTATTAAGCTACTCGTTCTTTTGGTATTTTATTCCTTTTAATCATTCCAATGTAATTAGTAATGCACCAGCTTTGGTCTAGAGAGGCTAGGGAGTTATATTGTTAAACTATAGTTATTCAATTATTATGTAATTTTACATATTGGTCATTGTTTTTCACACTTTCATTTTATATTTAGTAGATTTTTTTAACTAATCATTTATTTTTGACAAATAATTTGATTGCAAATGAAAATAATTTCCACCTAAACATCCAAATGTTTGTGGAGCAGGAATAAGAATCTCATGGCCATTCTTACCCAACTCTCTCAAACTACGGATCATGATAATGAATGAAATTATAAATTTAGGTATCAATGATATATTTATACTATCAGGAGGAAACAATCACCCTCATTTATAGAGTATATTAATCAAAAATTTGATGAAAATTAGGTTACTACTATTGAAAAGTATTTTTTTTGTTCTCGGTGATTAGATTGTGACAAAAATCCATTTTTACTTGTATTTGGAATGTGGAAAATATCAATAAATAAATCATTTTATAAATATGATAAAATTTGATATGAAGGACTACATATAATGAAATGTGTTCTGTTGATTATGTATCATATTATATTCATACCAAAATGGATATGGAATTCAATGTTTTAATATTAGGGATGATGAATTTGTTGGAACATTTGATAATATTTTAACATAAAATATAAGGAACTCTTATGGTATTATCATCCAACCTGAATAAATGGATGATTACTTCATTATTGGTATTAAATATTGTCTTCAAAATTAGTTAGTTGTAGGCGACATTAGTAAATAAGAATTAATCATTTAATATTCACTAATGTTATAAATGATGTTTATAGATTCCCATAATTTCCATGGTTTTAATAAGAAATAGATGATTGAGACTCATGATGACTCAAAAAGATCACATGGAGGAATTATATTTCTTGCATCAATGTTACAAAAATTTGGGATGATATGTAGAGGCCCGAAGCTTGACGTACATGAACATTACATTACTTTCGCGGAATACTTAGTACATAACAAAAACACACACACAAAGATCGTAATAGTTTAGTGTCTTTGGAAACTCGGAATACAATCTTCTAATCCTAGTGAAAGATCTTCAAAATATCCCTTAAAGATCTTCCTTTTTTTTACCTAAAACCTTTCTTTATATCCTGGGGAAAAGAAAACATAAAAAGGGTGAGCTCAAATGCTAAGTAAGGGTAAACAAAATAAATATCAATCAAATCATATACATAAGCACATAACTTTTGGAAATCTTAACCTGCAAAAGAGATCATAATTTCATAACATGGGGTAAATCAGGGCAGTGAAATGTAATCACAATAATCATAACATAAGATATGAAACTTTGTGGCATTCACACATAATCATAGAGAATCATTTCTTGTTAGTCAAGACTCATTTCCAAGACTATCTTAGTGGACAAAGTCCCTTTCTGAATCGAGTAACCCTCGTTTCAGTCCTGTTTCACTGAACCGGTATATCCTACCTTTCCAGCCATGTCTATCTCATGAGATATAAAATCTTTACCCAATGCATTGGAGGGAGATATAGGTCCCACCCATCTCATAATGATACCATTCTTATGTGTGCCACAAAATCATAAACCATACATCATAGCATAACCCATGTAATAAAAATGGGATTCTTAAACATCATGACATCATAAAACAATTCATGTATGATAAAGGAATTCATAAAAATAATTCCATCAAAACATAATCAAATCAATGTAATAATAGGGATAAAAACAGAACCCTTTATTATCTTAGATGGAAAATAATTTTGATAAAACACTTGAACTACATTGTTGAGGAAAATATCCTTTTTTACTTCAAAAATTTTTCTTTTCTTAACATGTAATACAATTTTAAACTAAAAGAATTTGATTAAAAATAAACTTGAAAACTTGTAAAGGAATCTTCTTTGAACTAATGTTTTAAAAATACATTCAGGCCGTATAAGTTAAAAAAAACATTCTTCGTTCTTTTGTCGGAAAAGTCAAAAAGTACCTTGTACGAAAAACGACAAAAGATTCCTTTCATATCTTTTACAAAAAACTCATCGAAGGGTAAAATTGTATATAAAATATTGTAGAAGGATGGAAATAATTTTACATATTGAGGTAACATGGATGTGGATGATTAAATACACCCTAGTAATTACCAAAGTAAAAAAACAATCTCGGATAAAAATGAGATTGTGATATTTCCCTTACCTTAGGTCTGACTTTCTTTGTAAGTGTCTGAACCTCCTGTATAATGATTTAAATCTTGTTATTGACTAATTCCAGAATTATATTAATTGTTATTATATTATATATGGTCCACTTATGACTTTATATTACCCGTTCTTTTGTAAATTCATGTTAAAGTAGCATTTTCGGTAAAATCGTCTCATTTGTCGTTCGTGTTTTTAACATGTAATTATTCATATGATTACTTAGATCATGATTACTTAATTCCAGAATATAAAACATGATTTATATATATATATATATTCATAATACACATATATAATAAATCAGTAAATGGAACGAAATACACTGTTCATGGAGACGGTAGTCCGTACGTACGCATGAACGCTGTTTTCGTTTCCTTATTGAATTGAATGGAATTAAGTAGATGACATACATATAAATATAAATAATTCCAGTATAATTATTAGGTAATATATTTCATTAGTACTTATTATATATACTTTATAATCATTCATGAATGGTTAATCATTGAGAATGAATCTCATCGCGTCGTGGAGACGGTATTCCGTACGTACGCACGAGCGATGATATCCTTCCCATGGTCGTGGAATTGTGTTGAAGTGTATGTATAATATTTCAGTATCAATATCAATTTATAATAATCATATATATAGTTACTCATTACACCTTTATACCCATCCAATTAAGGTGGTGGCGGAAAATAGATTACACCACGGCGTAGAGACGGTATTCCGTACGTACGCACACGCGGTGATTTCCTTTTTCCGTAGGATGGATAGAAGGTCAATTAGAGTTGTTTCATATTTATAATAACATATCAGTATATAAGAAATACTGATGTTATTACTTTATCATGAAACAACTAAAGAATAAGAAGTTGAAGAAGAAAGAAATTGAAAAGGATCGGTAATGGGTATTACCTCTTCTTTGAAGTGCTTCTTTGAGACCTCCTTTTAGGGCACTAAAATTGGTCTTTTAAGAAGACCAGGACCTCTAGGATGATACTAGGGAAGTGGATAAGTGATTTGGGCAGGGGTTGGTAGAGCCTGAGAGCTCAAATTGGTGTGAGGAGGAGGGGAGGAGGTGTCCTTTTATAAGGGAGGAGAGGGGTACCTTAGGAATACCTCAAAATATTATTTTATATTAATGTCAAAATCGGTTTATAATGGTTTCAAAGGGTCTTATTTCAAAGATAAAGTGGGGATGGGTAGAAATCCTATCAACCAATAGTATTTAGACAAGTTTAGGGTATTATTTTAATCTTATCAATTAGATTTAACTCTAAGTTAAATAATTTAACTTTTACCGTGTCTTTTTGTTTTCTTTCACTATATGGTTAATACACTTACTATAACATGCAAAACGAACCCCAAATTGTTTATTATTAATATATATATATATCCTTATCTAATTCATTTCGCCAAACCTTAGATTTTTAGGAATAAAATAACAATTAATAATATAATATTTGATTTAAAAACTATTTTGTGTCAATTTTGACACAATTTGATATATGATTTTTGTGAAAGTCATAACAGAATTATATGTTCGAAACAAGTTGATTAAATCAACTCTAATATATCATAGTAACCTAGAAAATTAGTGTAATTCATAAAAAGTCTTAAATTACATTTATTTTGGTATTTATAATATCAATTATGTCAATATTTCATTAATAAGATAATTACTGCATCATCTTTGTGTCATAAATAAATTAAATTATTTGATGTCTAAAAATTACAAATAAAATACCATCATGTAGGAAATATTTCTAGATTTCTACTGAATATTTACAATCGAATTTATCTTATGTATAAACCTATATTAAAAATGTTTTACTAAATAAACCTTGATTTTAACTCTTTTAACTCTTCTTTGAATTAAATAATAATAAATGTCCTAATCTAATCCAAGTGGGCCTAAATGATAATATTTTACACTTAAGGTTGTTTTTGGTCGAGATACACTTGTCCAATAGAATTAGGACATGTGTTAGGGTAATATTAATATCATTGTTACCCTTAATTACCCTATTTACTTTTAACCGTGGTAAATAAAAGTAAAAAGTTACTATTCACCAAAAATTATTTTCATCTCATTGAACCACATTTTACTTACTGACATCAACCGTGTCTCTCGGTTTTTTTAAATTCCATTCACAGAAGCGGTAAAATTATGTTTTATGAAAAATTCAGTTTTTTAACTACTACTTAGTAGTTTCACTATTCATCAAAAATTGATGTTTTTCAGAACAATGCCAAAATTTCATCATAAGCTATATTTCATATTCCGAATTCAAAAATGAAGTCTATTTTACCAAATTAATAACATAAAAGTTGAATTAATTAATTTTATAATTAAATCCCGCTGTTAAAACAAATAGTGTGTTTTTAAGAAATAATATCTATCAAAAGATTGACATTTGATTATGTCTGGTTTAAATGTGAAATTATATTCAATGACCAAAATTTTATTGTATTGTAAAAATATATTCTAAATATACTTTAAAACCATTCAAATTAATAATTTATCACTATTAATTATTTCGATTGAAAAAGTTGTTTTTAATTAAAATTTAGTAATTTTCACTATTCATCAAAATATCTAAGTTATTCGAAAATTACCAAAATTTCACCTTAGGCTAAATTCGATACTCCGAATCCAAAAATGAAGTCAATTTTGAGAGCTAAAATTTCTAAAATTTAAAAAGTGGTTATTACTATTCATAACGGCTAGTTTTAATAATATTTTAATAGCATATCGTTGTTTCGTGAAACTCAGTATTACATACTACACACGCTATCGAGGAAGGTTGTGATTGCGTGTAATGCAAGGAAAGTCAAGGATGTGTGTTGTGAAAGCTACTTTTTATGTAGCGTACAACACAAGACATTAATAAAATTAAAAAGAATATATTTCATAAAATCTCGGGCTGTTACATTCTACCCCCCTTAAAATGAATTTCGCCCTCGAAATTCGTCGGGGTTATAAATGGTTTACTATTCGAAAGTTTCTTTAATAGAAACCCACATCGTAAAAAGAAATACCAAAACTTGGCTTTAAAAACTAAAGTATAAAATGTAACGATTACCCAAATAAACTAATCACTGGGTTTCCACATAGGTGAAAATATGGATATGGAAGAGAAATATAACCATCACGTTATGATGGAGAGTGGTAGAGAACACGGCTATGGAAAATCCAGAAATCAAAAAGCCATAAATTTGTGACGATCTAAGGTACCATCTGATTCATCAGATATAAGATCACTAGGACAACATTTTTGGTTTTCAAGATCATTTCCCTAAAGATGAAAATTTTAATTAGAATAAATACCTTCTATATTTTGGTACAATCTCATTGTTTTTCATTCCTTGAACAATTTCCACATCATCTCTTAAATAAATGAAGTTGAATTTGTTATTCGTGAAGTGTTAGAAGATCATGTGATAGAATGACGGGTCATTCCATCTGTCTCAAACAAAAGGTTAGCAAAAATTATATACATAAGTCGATCTATAGTGAGATTAATCACATATGGTTCCTAAAATGGACTTATACTTCATATATCATACTTCTTAATATAATAAAACTAGTTTCTACTAAACGGGGACTTCCTGTAGGCCAGTGGTAGGTGATAAAGGCCAGTCGCACTTCGGTTGTGGGTTCGGTTCCCACAGCCTTGTCCGAAGCGATGGGCTGTCGCCAGTCCTGCAGGTTTTCCTTTTTCTAAAACTAAATTACTATAACATCCCATCAAGAATATCGGAAAAAAACTTCTATCCTTAAACAATACTCACTTATGTCCATCATAATCCATTTCAATCTTTAGGCTTATCCATAATACTGCAGTCCACTCTCATAACATAGTGAAAACGATTACCAAAGATTTAATACCATTGTTGATCCCCATATATCATAAGATATGTTTTGTTGGTCACATTCCAAACATTCAAAGTCCTTAATCATGTATTCTCTTGAATACCTTAGTGAAAACATGAATGCAGTTTAAATTTAACACTTTACACATACCAAAATCCTCAAAATTCTATATACTCAAACCATGATATCACTTAGTCCTTATATCAATCATGAGCTCATGAATACTGTCAAACATTTCATTTTCTCCTTATCCCTTCATTATGCGCATATCATCTACATTCCAAAAATATCTGAATAACCTTTCATGGATACTGGTAACATTAATCATACACTTTCAAAACATAAGGAAAGACAACAGTGTAGAAATCCTTAGATGTCTCTTTATTCAATAGTACCATGAGATTTCTTATACAATATTACACATGATAAACATGTAATCATTCCACTACATTCTTAAACCATTGACTGAGCTTCACATATCATTTGTAGTCTCATCATCATCATCCACATAAATACTACCCATACGGCCATATTGATTTTCTCCATGAGACTTTCCCTTAGGGCATTGGTTTGCATAATGCTCGTACATTCTACATTTAAAATATTTAACCATTGTTGATGTCATAGCAATACCATTATCCTCATCCCTGGTGTTAACTGAACTTTTTCTTTTGCACTTACTTGCTTTGTGTCCTTCTTTTCCACACCCAAAGCATCTTCCAGTTCCTTTGAAACATTCTCCTTGATGCCTCTTCCCACATGATTTACATAGGGGAAATTGAACTTTCTGTCCTCTATGATCATCATGAAACTCCATATTTCTCTTATTAGCCGAGTCAGGAAACGTACCAAATTTTACTTTATTGATCATATTATGAGATTGTTGATTCGGCATAATAATGATGTTTGGACTTCCAAATCCCATTTCATTTGGTTTCTCATGAAGAATAACATTCCATTGTCCATCACATCCTCCATTATCGTGAATCATCTTGTTTCCAGCCATTTTCTAAAACCCAAAAAGAATAGTGTGAGAGGCAAAAATCATGCTAGGGAAAACAACATTATAAAGGGGGAGTATCCTCAATATCTAACTTCTTAGGTTAAATTCTAAGATCGTTACCGTAGTTATAGGACTTTATCCTATATGTATACTTATCCTTAGGGACATCCCTAGACAAACCTTATAAATATCTCTAAGGATCTCACTAAAGTTCTCGCATCCTAGTTTCCAAAGGTTGACTAAACCTTTCCTCTGATACCAACTGTAGAGGCCCGAAGATTGACATACATGAACATTACATTACTTTCGCGGAATACTTAGTACATAACAAAAACACACACACAAGGATCGTAATAGTTTAGTGTCTTTGGAAACTCGGAATATAATCTTCTAATCCTGGTGAAAGATCTTCAAAATCTCCCATAAAGATCTTCCTTTTTTTTACCTAAAACATTTCTTTATATCCTGGGGAAAAGAATACATAAAAAGGGTGAGCTCAAATGCTCAATAATGGTAAACAAAAGAAATATCAATCACATCATATACATAAGCACATAACTTTTGGAAATCTTAACCTGCAAAAGAGATCATAATTTCATAACATGGGGTAAATCATGGAAGTGAAATGTAATCACAATAATCATAACTTAAGACATGAAACTTTGTGGCATTCACACATAATCATAGAAAATCATTTCTTGTTAGTCAAGACACATTTCCGAGACTATCTTAGTAGACAAAGTCCCTTTCTGAATCGAGTAACCCTCGTTTCAGTCCTGTTTCACTGAACCGGTATAACCTACCATTCCAGCCATGTCTATCTCATGAGATATAAAATCTTTACCCAATGCATTGGAGGGAGATATAGGTCCCACCCATCTCATAATGATACCATTCTTATGTGTGCCACAAAATCATAAACCATACATCATAGCATAACCCATGTAATAAAAATGGGATTCTTAAACATCATGACATAATAAAACAATTCATATATGATAAAGGAATTAATAAAAATAATTCCATCAAAACATAATCAAGTCAATGTAACAATAGGGATAAAAACAGAACCCTTTATTATCTTAGATGGAAAATAATTTTGATAAAACACTTGAACTACATTCTTGAGGAAAATATCCTTTTTACTTCAAAACTTTTTCTTTTCTTAACATGTCATACAATTTTAAACTAAAAGAATTT
Organism: Viscum album; assembly: GCA_963277665.1. Classification (NCBI taxonomy): domain Eukaryota; kingdom Viridiplantae; phylum Streptophyta; class Magnoliopsida; order Santalales; family Viscaceae; genus Viscum; species Viscum album. Next base: position 830,415,904 of record OY728136.1, read on the forward strand.
GATTGAAAATAAACTTGAAAACTTGTAAAGGAAGATTATTTGAAATAATGTTTTAAAAATCCATTCAGGCCGTATAAGTTGAAAAAAACATTCTTCGTTCTTTTGTCGGAAAAGCCAAAAAGTACCTTGTACGAAAAACGACAAAAGATTCCTTTCATATCTTTTACAAAAAACTCATCGAAGGGTAAAATTGTATATAATCTATTGTAGAAGGATGGAAATAATTTTACATATTGAGGTAACATGGATGTGGATGATAAAATAAACCCTAGTAAATACCAAAGAAAAAACAATCTCGGATAAAAATGAGATTGTGATATTTCCCTTACCTTGGGTCCGACTTGCTTTGTAAGTGTCCGAACCTCCTGTATAATGATTTAAGTCATGTTATTGACTAATTACAGAATTATATTAATTGTTATTATATCATATATGGTCCACTTATGACTTTATATTACCCGTTCTTTTGTAAATTCATGTTAAAGTAGCATTTTCGGTAAAATCGTCTCATTTGTCGTTCGTGTTTTTAACTTGTAATTATTCATATGATTACTTAGATCATGATTACTTAATTCCAGAATATAAAACTAGATTTATATATATATATATTCATAATACACATATATAATAAATCAGTAAATGGAATGAAATACACCGTTCATGGAGACGGTAGTCCGTACGTACGCATGAACGCTGTTTTCGTTTCCTTATTGAATTGAATGGAATTAAGTAGATGACATACATATAAATATAAATAATTCCAGTATCATTATTAGGTCATATATTTCATTAGTACTTATTTTATATACTTTATAATCATTCATGAATGGTTAATCATTGAGAATGAATCTCATCGCGTCGTGGAGACGGTATTCCGTACGTACGCACGAGCGATGATATCGTTCCCATGGTCGTGGAATTGTGTTGAAGTGTATGTATACTATTTCAGTATCAATATAACTTTATAATAATCATATATATAGTTACTAATTACACCTTTATACCCATCCAATTAAGGTGGTGGCGGAAAATAGATTACACCACGGCGTGGAGACGGTATTCCGTACGTACGCACGCGCGGTGATTTCCTTTTACCATAGGATGGATAGAAGGTTAATTAGAGTTGTTTCATATTTATAATAACATATCAGTATATAATAAATACTGATTTTATTACTTTATCATGAAACAACTAAAGAATAAGAAGTTGAAGAAGAAAGAAATTGAAAAGGATCGGTAATGGGTATTACCTCTTCTTTGAAGTGCTTCTTTGAGACCTCCTTTTAGGGAACTAAAATTGGTCTTTTAAGAAGACCAGGACCTCTAGGATGATACTAGGAAAGTGGATTGTGATTTGGGCAGGGTTTGGCCGAGCTTGAGAGCTCAAATTGGTGTGAGGAGGAGGGGGAGGAGGTGTCCTTTTATAAGGGAGGAGAGGGGCACCTTAGGAATACCTCAAAATATTTTTTTATATTAATGTCAAAATCGGTTTATAATGGTTCCAAAGGGTCTTATTTCGAAGCTAAAGTGGGGATGGGTCGAAATCCTATCAACCAATAGTATTTAGACAAGTTTAGGGTATTATTTTAACCTTATCAATTAGATTTAACTCTAAGTTAAATAATTTAACTTTTACCGTGTCTTTTTGTTTTCTTTCACTATATGGTTAATACACTTACTATAACATGCCAAACGAACCCCAAATTGTTTATTATTAATATATATATATCCGTATCTATGTCATTTGGCCGAACCTTAGATTTTTTGGAATAAAATAACAATTAATAATATAATATTTGATTTAAAAACTATTTTGTGTCAATTTTGACACAATTTGATATATGATTTTTGTGAAAGTCATAAGAGAATTATATGTTCGAAACATGTTGATTAAATCAACACTAATATATCATAGTAACCTATAAAATTAGTGGAATTCATAAAAAGTCTTAAATTACATTTATTTTGGTATTTATAATATCAATTATGTCAATATTTCATTAATAAGATAATTACTGCATCATCATTATGTCATAATTAAATTAAATTATTTGATGTCTAAAAATTACAAATAAAATACCATCATGTAGGAAATATTTTTAGATTTCTAATGAATATTTACAATCGAATTTATCTTATATATAACCCTGTATTAAAAATGTTTTACGAAATAAACTTTGATTTTAACTCTTTTAACTCTTCTTTGAATTAAATACTAATAAATGTCCTAATCTAATCCAAGTGGGCCTAAATGATAATATTTTACACTTAAGGTTGTTTTTAGTCGAGATACACTTGTCCAATAGAATTAGGACATGTGTTAGGGTAATACTAATATCATTCTTACCCTTAATTACCCTATTTAATTTTAATCGTGGTAAATAAATGTAAAAAGTTACTATTCACCAAAAATTATTTTCATCTCATTGAACCACATTTTACTTACTGACATCAACCGTGTCTCTCGGATTTTTGAAATTCCATTCACAGAAGTGGTAAAATTATGTTTTATGAAAAATTCAGTTTTTTAACTACCACTTAGTAGTTTCACTATTCATCAAAAATTGATGTTTTTCAGAAAATTGCCAAAATTTCATCATAAGCAATATTTCATATTCCGAATTCAAAAATTAAGTCTATTTTACTAAATTCATAACATAAATGTTGAATTAATTAATTTTATAATTAAATCCCGCTGTTAAAACAAATAGCGTGTTTTTAAGAAATAATATCTATCAAAATATTGACACTTGATTATGTCTGGTTTAAATGTGAAATTATATTCAATGACCAACATTGTATTAAATTGTAAAAATATATTCTAAATATTCTTTAAAACCATTCAAATTAATAATTTATCACTATTAATTATTTTGATTGAAAAATTTGTTTTTAATTAATATTTAGTAATTTTCACTATTCATCAAAATATGTAAGTTATTCGAAAATTACCAAAATTTCACCTTAGGCTAAATTCGATACTCCGAATCCAAAAATGAAGTCAATTTTGAGAGCTAAAATTTCTAAAATTTAAAAAGTGGTTATTACTATTCATAACGGCTAGTTTTAATAATATTTTAATAGCATATCATTGTTTCGTGAAACTCAGTATTACGTACTACACACGCTATCGAGGAAGGTTGTGATTGCGTGTAATGCAAGGCAAGTCAAGGATGCATGTTGTGAAAGCTCCTTTTGATGTAGCGTACAACACAAGACATTAATAAAATTAAAAAGAATATTTTTCATAAAATCTCGGGCTGTTAAATGATACATTAAGGGGACATATTGAATGAAATTTCGAGGTGCATTAAATTTTAAATTTTTGATGAGAAATCCATTGAAGGTCAAAAGTCAATTACTTTCCTTGATATTGAATTGGAATAGAAGAAGATTACCAAAAATGTATAACCCACTAATAAATGTTAAAAAAGAATATTTTATGTGAATTATGACCACTAGTGCATGAATATGAAGGATTATGATAATGATTAGTGTCAAAAAACTCTAAAGATCAACTATAATGTGAAATCTCAGGTCAACATGAATGTATAAGAGGGTTGTATTATTAATGTGGTAAATCATATAATTATTATCAGCTCAAGGGATGATAATTTATTATATGATTCTATAAAAACCTACTCATTTAGTTATATATATTTTGAAAACAATGTTGAATTACAAACACAATGAATTGATTTTGATTCTTTTGTAACACTCTAAATGGTCATATTTTCTGAAACCATGTTTGTATTTTATCTATAATGGATGTTTGTTGGAATTGATTCCAAAAAATCATCAGATTCTCCATTTACTTGATTTTTTATTTAACTCTTGTAATTGATTATATTTCTTTTTATAGATCCCATATCTGTTATTTAGGAAGGGAATTGAAATTTCATGTTCTAAATGAAACCCTTCCAATTTATTGGTGAATGGATGAAAAAATATTATAATAGGAATTTCGTACCTTGAATAAGACACTTTTACTATTAAAATGTTGTGATAATATAAAATGGTAATGGAGAACCACACAATTGATATTATGAAAAATTGTATAAGATTTTGTGAATATATTTCTACCTGAATTTATGTGACCTCCCCGAATCATGAATTTCATTTCTAAATTTTTTTCATAAAGGGTTCTATAAATATTTCAAATAATCCCACAAATAATGGCACTGATACAATTATATGAATAAAGGATTAAACTCTATAAGAATATTGAATTAGTAATAATTCAAACTTTCATTTCACATTAGTGTGTACCTATAATATTTTATTGAATAATTATGGTTAAATTTAATTCTCCATTGATTATTTAGAAATGAATAAAATCACACTCAAGAACATGAATCTCTAACCATTTAACAAAGACAAGATTGATTAGCTGAACAAATATTATTACTATACCGTGATTGAACATAATTTTAAATATAATCAATTTAATTTCAATAAGGTGAATAGAAATACTATATGATATTATAAAATATATAGACACTATTAATATATAATGATTCCATATAAAAATATCAATGATATCATCATTGATTTAATGAATACAGACTTAAAATATTGCATTGATTTGTTCGTGGTATGCTTTATTGATTGTATTCAGATATAATCATATTTAATGCTACATCATCATGATCACTTGATATTGATATTGGTGAACCTATTTAAATTGGTTCATTATTAAAAATTTAACAACTATAATGTTTTTCTATAAATTTATTTCTTTTTGGGTAAGATATTCGCAATAGATTGTGAATTTTTAATGAATCAATGGACAATGTTATTTAACACTTCCCAAAACAACCATGTGAAAATGATAATATTATTTCAGCATTTTTATTGATTTTATCATGGGTTTATGAATAAATTATCAATAATATATATTATAAGTATCATGTTAACTCATATGGGATCTAAGATCCTTTGAGAAAATAAATGTGGAGAACATTTCACAAAACTGATATAAGGTCATTCAGTTCACCTATTCAAAAATTAGCCTATATAAGAGTATGTGATGTAATATATATTTTTCTATTTAAGATGTTATTGTAATATTTTATTAGGTTTAACTCCCTAGTTGTAGATTATTTCTCATTAAAATTAAAGGCTCATGGTAAAAAATACTGCTCATTATTGAGATTCATCTACAGTGACTTTGTAATTAAATTTATGGATGAATTTTCATTATATTGAAGGGATATATTTATATACTTATCATAAATATCTATATTACATACTCACATATAAAGTGTTTAATATTCAAAGCTGATGATAGTTGGGACTGATTAAATATCATGCCTACTATATACATAACTATATTTAATAAATCTGAAAATATAGCCAATGATTTATGTTAAAATTATCATGTTAGATTATCCATGATGAGGATAAAATAATATCCATTATATCATTATTTTATAAGGATTGATATCAAAATATTATAGTAAGGGGAGAAATATAATCATTCTTATACAATCTCTCAACAATATATATATATATATATATATTTTTGATTATTGAGGAATCATAGATAGAAGATATAGATTTGTAGAAGAATGTATGATGCAATCTATTGTTTAACCTTGATTATGAATGATTTATAAGGATTAGAAACATAGTTTTTGGTCTTTCATAACCTAATTTTATGTGGGATATATTCGAGGATTGAAAAATATTTACTCTCTAATCATCATTGTTGAATTCAGATTTATAGATATGTTAAATTATTTTTATGGTGGGATGGTATTGAGGGAGATATTTAAAAAAATTTATCTCTATGAAAAATATGTTGTCATTTTAAGGATGAGAGAAAAAAATATAGGGATGTTAAAAATATTACCCATACGATAATGGATTTGATAAAACATCACTGTTGATTTTGTTGTTAGACTCCTAAAAAATCTATAGTTTAAAACACTATATTGGATGTCATTATCCTTCATAAAAAGTCTTCACACATTATTTAAATAATAATTGAATTACATATTGATCATAAATTCCAAAATATTCAATAATGAAGTGGTTTTTTATGGAGTTCATATTTCAATTGTCTTATACTAGGATCGTAGGTTCACCTCATGTTGATAGAGATGTATTCATAAATCCCTTGGTATATAGTCGAGTTTCAGCACCACATATCATCCTTATATATGTGATTATTTTAAGTGAACTATTCAATACCAATAAGATATATCATGATATTTATTTACATATTTCAAACATTGTTTGGATCAAAACATCCATCAATTAAGGTTTTTGTATATTAATTTCATTTACATGATCATTTAGATGGATCCTTATTTAGTTCTCTATCAATGGGTCTACATAACCATGACATTAAAGAATTATGTTGGAGACATTATTTTATTGGGGAATTATTTAGTTGAATAATTTAATGGAATATTTATATCAATTCAATAATAATTATTTATAGAAACATGTCTACATAAATTTGATGTTCAAAATCAGTAGCATGATTATGCGTTAAATGTTGATGAGAATCTCTTTAGCCGATTTTTTATATTGAACAATTTTATTTCATTCCCTAAAAAATGGAAATTAGATACAATGTTTTGTTGCCCCCTTACAAATTTTTTATTGATAATTGATGGTATCTTATCCGATGTCACTCCCAACTAACCTCTATCAAGATCTTGATGTGTTTCATTTAACTCTTTTGAGGACTAGAATACCTAATATTTCACATGTATTTACATTACAATCCATACCACTAAAAAATATTGTTCTGATGGTGTTAAAACTAGTGGATATTTTTCAATTTTTTGATAATGATTAATAATAACAAGGTAATATTTTTTTTAAACAACCAATTCATTGTTTCTAAATGGGAACCTAAGAATATGATGAGGAAATATTATCCTCATGTGTTTGTATGAGATTAATGGAAATTTTATGGTGAAATTAATTTTAATGTGAATAAAATGTAACACCATGATATGTCAAAATATTTTATAAATATATTTGATTTAATTAATATACTTTATTACATGAATCATTGTTTTTAAATGAGCCACATAATAATATTTAAATTTCATTATTTAATGGAATGTGTAACACCCCAAACTTCCACGGTATGTTTCCCTTTGAACAATGTAGTAGCTCGCATTGTAGGCAACTTGGGGTTTTGACACACCACAACCAATCAAATTAGTCATTATGAATATTAATACACACTTTCTGAAATTTTATAAATTTTATTTGTCAAAATTTATTTCATTTTTTAATTTGGAATATCAAAATTATCTTAGGGTAAATTTTTGGTGTTTTTCTGAAAACATTAAATTTTTTATAAATAGTGAAAAACACTATGTTGTTGATTAAAAACATATTTTTATTTAAGTAATTAGTTATTTTATTTTAATATATTTTAGGTCAAAATATATACATAATACATATATTTTTCAATGTCATTAATTGTAGTCCTTTTATAATAAGTTTGGGTATATAAAATTTATTGAACTTTTTACGGTCTTTTACCAACCTTCTAGAAGCATTTGAAATTTTGAAAAAAAAAATAATTTTTCCTCTTCTGTGAGTTATATTTCAAAACACTAACAGACATGGATGACATAAGTAAGTAAAATGTGCTTCAATTAGAAAAAAATAATTTTTGGTGAATAGAAATTTTGGACTTATATTTACCACGGTAAAATGTAAATAGGGTAATAAAGGTAAAATGATACTATAATTATTTTAACACAAGTCCTAATTCTATTGGATAATTGTAATTCGATCAAAACAACCTTATAAATAAAATATGATCCTATTGGGTCTAATGGAGTAGATTATGACATTTATTATTATTTTATTTAATGAAGAGTTTAAAGATATAAATTCAATGTTTTATAACTAAACCATTTTTAATATATGGTAACACCCAATATAAATTAGTCTAAAAATAATCATTATAAATATCAAGAGATTTAATACATAATGAAATTTGATTTATAATTTTTAGACGTTAAATAATTAAATTTATTTATGACACAATGATGATGGAGTAATTACCTTAATAATAAAATAATAAAATAGTTGATATTCTAAATATCCAAATAAATTTAAATTGGGACTTCTGATAAATTCAAATATTTTTCTAGGATAATATGACATGTTAGGTTTTATTAAATAAATTTTAATGTAAGTTAAATTTTTATGGATTTCAAAAAAATCAAATAATAAATAGTGTCAAAATTCACATAATTGAGTTTTTTAAACAAATACTATATTATTAATGAATATAATATTCCAAAAAATATAAGGTTCATCCAAATGAATTAGATAAGGTTATATATATTAATAATTAACCACTTTGGGTTTGCATGTCTTGATATAGTTAGTTTATTAAAGATATATTATAAAAAAAACAGACTTGGTAATTTTCAAACTATTTAACTAAGAGTTAGATCTAAAAGATAAGGTTAATATGGTGACCTAAACCAGTATAAAACCTATTTGTTGAGAGTCTTCCAACCCATAACCACCTTATCCTCGAAATAAATCATTTTTGAGCCATTATAAACCGAAAATTATTTTATTATAAAATAATATTTCGTGCTTTTCCTAAAGTGACCCTCACCTCTCTTAAAAGGTTTACTCCCCCTTTTCTTGATTTCACCCCTCCAAAGCAATTTGTATTGGACAACAACAACCAAAATATCCTATCAAGTATCCTCCATTCCACCAAGAGGCCTTAATTTGATCAGAAACCCATCCTATGGATCGCTTTTGATCAACTCAAAATGAAACACCCTAAGAAGATGTAATAATTTTCACCACCTTCTTTCACGTTTGTTTTCTCTTCCACATCAACATTCAATGTTGTTTCCATGCCAAAATAATAAATCATGTATCTCCTACAAACTGTGATGTTATTATCAAAATGGTACAACCGTATTCATTATTCCATCTATCTTATAAATGAAAAAGTTACCATACGTGTGTATGTAGGACTTACCCTCTCCACGTAGTGGTGTAGTTTCATATTCATATAATTCATTAATTGGATGGTAAATAATGTCTATAACTAATGTAAATAATAAAAAAAACATGTTAATTATTTTGTATATATGATATACCATCCAATTACATATGATTTATCCATCAATATAATGATATTTTCACTCATGTGTACGTACGAACTACCGTTTCCACAAATGCGATAAGATTAATTCCCCATCGTAATCATTGAAAAAGAATTTTCATTTTATGATTAAAAATTCTGTTTATGAAAATAGTATCTTTCTGTATATGAACCAGATAAATCATCTCTGTAAAAACATATCATAAGTAACCATGAATATAAAAGAAAATGAATCATTTAACACCCAAAATGATGATACTAATGAAATATTATTAATATCATATTTATGTATATAGTTCTTTTATAATATCATAAAAATTCTTTAACTATTATACAAGAGGTTAACATACTATCAACTAAGTAAATGTATAAGGTAAGGGTTAATTCTACAATCTCTTTACTTATCCGAGGTTGTTAATACATAAGTATCTACTAGGACTTTCTTATCATCCACATCTGTGTTTTCTTAAAAATGTAATTCAAATAATTTATCCTATTTAATAGACTATGGGTTATAGTAATTCATACCCATAGTTTACCAAATATGTTTTGAAAGGAATCTTTTAGTCATTTTCCAAACAAGGTACTTTTAGACATTCCCAACAAAATTAATGTAAGAATGTATTTTTTATCTTATTCGGATGGTGTGGATATTTTTAGCCCCTATAACATTGTTGAACCATCTCATACAAGCCTATAAGATTATTTTCAAAATAAATTTTTTATTTTATAATTATATAAATTTTAAAATATTTCAAAATAGAAAGAGATATTTCACTACAGAATGTTTTTTTCTCATCTTTGTCAACATCCATTGATGGATTTTAAGCTTGTTTGAATTTGATTTATTATCATACAAATCTACCATATTATATTGATTATTCTGTGGTATGTTTGACTATGGATGTGTTATTTTAACACCGTCCATGGTTTATGGAAAATGTATTGAAATTTAATATGCTAGTTTTTATATGAATGTATATGTTATGTTTAAACCTTTTCATATGAGGAATGAATTGGACTTAGTAAGAGACAGGTGAAACCTACTATAGATCCTCGATGCATCAGTTGGTCTCATGAGACAAAATAGTGTCTTGGAACATGGCCTTCACAAAATTTGTTTAAAAGTATTCGCACAAGTCCTTGACTATGTGGTTATAAGGGCTGACATTTTTCATTCCAAAATTATGAAATTGGATATTTATATTACTTGTGATTATTAGACTATTAGAATATCATTAATAATATGTAAATGGAATTATTTTATTTACCTTTTTAATATTATGTTAATTTTTATGTTTAAATGGCTTCTGTTTTAATCATATAAATTACCTTAAATTTTTATTCTTATTCCTGTTAGTTTCCACTATATTTTTATTCTTACTGAGCATCTGAGCTCACCCCTTTCTACATTTTATTTTTCATAGGACATGACGTAGTATATTATGACTGACCTGTAGGGATATCCTAAGGAAAGAATGTGGTCAATGGAGAAAATTTTGTTATATTTTTTCATTTTATAATGTAAAACAAAACTTATGAAAGTATATAGTATTACTAAGGCTTCTAAACTGATCGGTAATTTGGGATTTTGATCCCTTGTGTTCATGCCAATGTTATGTAAAAATGAATCAACTATGGGTAACTGGGGTCGGTGCATTATATCTTGTATCAGATAATGTCTAGTACAAACCGTGGAAACTATCCTTAGATAATCTCTTATTAAAGAACATTACCCTAATAGAGACTTTGAAGAATGGTATAGAAGAACTTCCTATAATTTTGGTTATGTAGATATTTTGTGTATTTTCTAAGAAATACAACCATGTCTGGATATGAGAAGGTTGAGGCCACTTTGTCATAGTCTTACGTAGGAGTGAAAACTCTGACATGGAGTTTTGAGCTTGACCTTAGGTATCCTGGTACCCGACTATGGACCTTGCAGCCCTCTTGGTTACAACACTAATGTGGATATTCTTAGGATAATTCACCTTTTCTTTACAAACCATTATGAATGATCTATGAGTATATACATCCTTAATGAAAACATTTTTTTGTTGATTATATCGATAAATTACACAATTTATGTAATTTGTTTTATAAGTTTGGAATTATGTATTGTGATTAATAAACTAATCTAGTGTATGCCATTGTTTAGAAATGGATAATAGTGGAAGGAATGGAAACAGTATCAATGAATGTAAACCATGTAGGGATATCCCACCAAATGATGATAATTATAGTAGATCTGGTGATGCAACAGGTGGTGATCAGCTTATCACCATAATTGGAAAACTCACTCAGGTTATGAATAATAACCATACCCTTATAGAGCACTATGATCCACAACGAGGATGATCAACGTTACAGCTTCATGAAGAAACAACAAGAAACATTCAATGGTAGTACAAATCTATTATTATCTAAGTAGGGGATAATTTCCTTAGAGAAAATGTTTCATTCTTTGGGGAGTAGAAAAAGGAAAAAGTTGTCATGGTAGTTTATCGCCTCATTGGAGATGCAGATCAACGGTGGTAATTAATCCAAAACACAAAGTAATACGTAGAAGTATCAATCACGGAATGGAGAGGGTTTAATGATATCTTATTAGGAATATAAATTCCATGTAACCATAGAGAGGATATGGAAAGAAAATATATTAGTCTGAGGAAAATGGAGTATGATAATGTCACAATGTATGAGGCTGACATTACAAGGTTACCAAAGCATGGGCCTATTATATACATAACCCAAGGAGTAAAATTGATCAATTCATTGATGGGATAAAACTATTTATCCATTAAGCATTAGTCTCACAATACTTCTCATTGTACGAAGTTGTTACCTCATGAACTATGAAGACTAATGATTAATTATTAAATTCTTATAAAATCAAAGAAATGAAAGAGAAGAAGAGATCAGCTGACCAATTAGAAATTAAAATAAGGTAAAGAAGGAAAATGTTGAATATCTATCATATGGTAAATGTTGGAAAAAACACCCTGGTACATTCCTAAAGGGAATGGGAGTCTGTTACAAGTGTGGTGAAAAAGTTCACCATGCTCATGATTATAAGGGAATGAAATAGGCTGTCAATGTTGAATACTAAAATTGTTGTGGAAAGGGACATTGTGAAAATGAATATCCTATGCGACAAGGGAAGTTACCTCAGCAAATGTCAAGGAATAAATGCTAAGTTTATGCGATCACGACTGCTGAGGTTGAAGCTCTGAATGATGTGGTGGGAGGAAATTTAATTGGTTCATCAAGATTAGCAAATGATTTATTTGATTCTGGATCATCACATTGTCTCATATCTTCCCAGTTTGGATATATTCAATCTGACATAACATGGGAGTTTTCTTGTCAAAACTCCAAATGGAATTATCCTCTCTATAGAGTTTTGTGAATATGTACCCATTAGGGAATATAAATGTTCTTTATCTGATGATCTCATTGTCATACCCATTATTAAATTTGATATAATCCGTGGAATGGATTAGATTTCAAACCATGAGGCCAAAATTTATTTTATGAAGGATGTTACTATTGTCGATGGTGATAAAGCGTGCCTTATCATTAGAGTAGAAACGTCACCACATGATTCTTATCAAGATTCACCCCCAGAATCTCTACCAAATTCAATTATTTGAGAGTAAGAGAATGAAATAATTATGGGTGAGGAAAATAATGTTCAAAGAGAGGATGTACATATTTTTGAAGAATATGTTTATGTTTTTCTGGAGGATTTACCTTGACATCCTCCAGAATGGGAAATTGAGTTACACATTGATTTAATTTATATTTCAAGGCTATTTTCGTAGACCCCTTATAGAATGGACACTATGGAATTTTTTGAACAAAATAAACAACTAGATGAATTGAGTAATAAGGGATTTATTCTCCCTAGTGTTTCTCCATGGGGAGCCCCTATCCTTTTTGTTAAGAAGAAAGATGAATCTATGAGGTTGTGTATTGACTACAATGAGATCAATGTTATACCAATAAACAACAAGTATACCCTACCTAACATTAATGATATATTCTACCAACTTCATAGATATCATTAATTTTCAAAGATTGGCCTTTGATATGGATCTCGTCAGATGTGTGGGAAGAAGGATGACATTCTGAAAATAGCATTTCGAACCATGTATGTGAATTATGAGTTTACAATAATGATTTCTGGATTGACTAATGCACACTTTTCCTTCATGGATTTAATGAATAGAGTTTTCAAGGAATATCATGGTGAATATTAAGTTTTATTTATTAAAGATATCATTGTATACTAAAAAAGTGAAAAAGATCATAAAAATCACTTCCACACTATCTTCAAACCGTCATCGAAAATGAATTATATGGGATGTTTAGCATGTGGGAATTCTGGGTTCAAGAGATTTCTTTTCATGGCCAAATTGCCTCTACATATGGAATCTATATTGATCTTTCAAAGCACAAGGCAATCCAAGAATGTCTAGCACCGACGAGTATAACTGAGGTATGCAGTTTGAATGGTTTAGTATGTTAATATCGACATTTCATCGAAACTTTTTCCTTTTTGGCTAACCCATTAACCTAGATCATACGTAAAGGGGTTAAATTTGTTTGGAAAAAATAGTTTAAATAATGTTTTGCTGAAAATAAGACAAGATCATTCAATGCTCTTATCTTGACTCTACCATTAGTGAACGATGGGTTTTTTTATAGTGATTCTTCAAAAAAAGACCTGGTTGATTTCTTATGTATAATGATATTGTTATTTCCGATGCATAGTGGAAGCTAAAAACTCATGAGAAAAACTATCCCACTCATGATCTTGAGTTTTCAGCTCTAATCTTTGCTCTGATGTCATGGAGACACTCTCTCTATGGTAAAAATGAGAGATTTATACTAATCACAATAGTTTGAAGTATATTTTCTCACAAAATGAACTCAACTTGTGGAAATGGATTTGGATTCAACTGCTCAAGGATTATGATTGGACAATACACTACCACTTAGGGAAGACAAATTATGTGATGGATGCTTTGAGCAGAAAGGGTCGTGGTGTTTTGAACAGTATGAGAGTTGAAAGGGATCATATTTTCATGGATCTTATAAATATATATATGAGAATAACCATGAAAGGTAAACCATCATTACTTTTTCAATTTTTTTCTAAACAATGTTTACTATAAATGAGAAAATGTAATCAGATATACGATGAGGAGTTTCAAAATATGATTAATGCTGTAAATGGTGGGAGATTGAGTGACTTTCTATATGAATATTGAATTTTGAAATTTAGGAAGTGACATTGTGTTTTCGATATACCTAATCTAAAAATGGATTTTTTTGGAAGATTCTCATAGCTCCAATTTCTCTATACACCCTAGGAGAAACAATATATGTAGAGATTTGAAGGAACATTTTGGGTAGTGCCACATGAAGAGGGAGGCTGTGGATTTTGTGTTAAGATGTATGGTTTTTCAACAAGTGAAAGATGGAAGGCGACAACTAGGCGGATTCATGAAACCTCTTCCTATACCTGAGTGGAAATGTGATAGTATTATGATGGTATTTATCACGGGGCTACTAAATCCTCCTAGATGGAATGATGAAATATCATTTTACCATGTCAGAACATTTTCATGCTATAAGAGATGATTTACCAGTTGATTGTCAAGAAAGACTATATATTAATGATGTTGTAAGACCCCATGGTGTTCCCATATCGACTAATTATGATCGTGATCCTCGTTTTACATAAATATTTTGGAAACAACATCTGAAGGCCTTGGAAACTGAACTTCGTTTGAGCACTTCCAACCACCCTTAACCCCACTGTCAATCAGAATGAAGTATTCAAAACCTATAAGAAATGTTGAGATGTTTCTCACATGACTCTCAAGGTATGTGGGATCAATATTTACCTTTGGTAGAAATTTCCAATAACAATAGCTTTTATTCAAGTATTCAGTTGGCACCATATAAAGTTTTATATGGAAAGAGATGTCGCACACCAAATTTTTGGGATGATGTTGGTTAATGAAAACTTGTAGGCCTAGAACTTGTTGAGGAAAAAATAAAAAACAAGAAGATTATCCAAACCCACACCAATGTAACTCACAGTAGGAAAAACAATGTTGTCGATAGTCGAATGATGGATTTGGAATTTTAAGTAGGAGATCATGTTTTCATGAAGTTATCTCTATGTAAGGGTGTTATAAAATTCGGGAAGATGGGTAAATTGAGTCCCCGGTACATCAGACCGCTCAAAATTCAAAAATGAAATGCAGTTGTGGCTTATCGTTTGGAAGTGCCTCCAAGTCTTTCCAAAGTTCATGATGTGTTTTGCATATCACTGTTGAGAAAATATATTCCTGACCCAATGCATTACTCACATATGAGGAAATTGAACTATAACCTGATCTCTCTTATTGTGAAGATCCTATCAACATTCTTGATACTAGAGAACATGTGGTAAAAACCAGATGACTCGTCTGGTAAAAGATCTATGGAGAAACCATATGATAAAAGAGGAAACATGGGAACCAAAGGAACTTATGATGAATAAAAACATGTATCCTTTTATGCATTAATATTTAAGAAATTTATAGGATGAAATTATTTTTAAGGAGGGGAGAATGTAACAACCCAAGATTCCATGATATGTTTCCATTTGAGTAATGCAGTTTCTTGCATTGTACACAACGTGGATTTTCAACACACCATGACCAATCAAACTAGCCATTATAAATATTAATACACTGTTCTTAAATTTTTATAAATTTTATTTTTCAAAATGGAATTCATTTTTTAATTCAGATTATAGAAATTATCTCAGGGTGATTTATATGTATTTTTATGAAAACATTCCTTTAATGATGAATAGTGAAAAACACTGTGTTATTGTTTCAAAATGAATTTTTATTTAAGAAATTAGTTATTTTATTTTATTCTATTTTATAAAAAATAGATACATAATACCTATATATGTTCATTGTAATTAATTGGGGTCGTTTTATGATAAGTGTAGATATATAAATTTTTATTGAACTTTTTACCGTCTTTTACCAACCATTTAATAGAATTTGAAAATTTGCATAAAACATAATTTTATCGCTTCTCTGTGTTGAATTTCAAAAATCATAGAGACA
Organism: Viscum album; assembly: GCA_963277665.1. NCBI lineage: Eukaryota > Viridiplantae > Streptophyta > Magnoliopsida > Santalales > Viscaceae > Viscum > Viscum album. Next base: position 830,432,161 of record OY728136.1, read on the forward strand.
TGGTTGTCATCAGTAAGTAAAATTTGGTTCAATAAGATGATTTTTTTGGTGAATATTAACTTTTGACTTATATTTAACGTGGTTAAAAGTAAATAGGGTTATTAAGTGTAAAAATAATATTGATATTACACTAACACATGTCTTCATTCAATTGGATAAATTTAAATCAACCAAAAAAACCTTAGGAATAATATATAATCCTTTTTGGTCCACATGGATTAGATTAAGACATTTATTATTATTTTATTTTTAGACAAGTTAATAGAGTTAAAATCAATGTTTAATAACTACACCTTTTTTAATATTGGGTTACAAACAATATAAATTAAACAGTAAATATACATTATAAATATAAATTTTTTTCCTATATAATGGTGATTTATTTATATATTTTAGACATTAAATTATTTAATTTTATTTATGACACAATGACAATACAATAATTATCTCAGTAATGAAATATCATAATAATTGATATTATAAATATCCAAATAAATGTTAATTCAGACTTATGATGAATTACACTAATTTTATGGGTTAATATGACATGATAATATTGATTAAATAAGTTTTATTCTACGTGATAATGATTTTATAGCTTTCAAAAAAATCAAATACTAAATAGTGTCAAAATTTACATAATTGAGTTTTTGAAACAAATTATATATTATTAATTTATATAATATTCCTAAAAATATAAAGATCAGCCAAAGGAATTAGATAAGGTTATATATATATATTAATAATGAACCACTTTAGGTTTTCTTGACTTTTTATTTTATGTTTATTAACCGTATAATATAAAAATACTAAGAGACATGGTAAATGTCAAACTATTTAACTTGGAGTTAAATATAAAAGATAAGGTTAATATGGTGACCTAAAATTCTCTAAGACCTATATGTTGAGTGGTTTTAGACCCATCCCCACACTATCCTCGAAATAAATAATTTTTGTGGCATTATAAGCCGAAAATTATTTTATTTTAAAATAATATTTCAAGTGTTTCCTAAAGTGACCCTCAAATCTCTTATATAAGGGTACTTCCAATTATATTAATTTCACACCCCAAAATCCATTTTTCCCTACCATGAACAACCATAATATCCTAAAAACGCTTCCCTTCATCCAAGAGCCCTTAATTTGATTAGAAATCGAACCTAAGAAGCCCATTGGGTCAACTCAAATGGAAACAGCTGAAGAAGATGTAATAATTTCACCACCCTCTTTCAAGTTGTTTTTTTCTTCTACTTCCTATTTCTTTATTGTTTCCATACCAAAATAATAATTCTAGTACCTTATTTATACTGTGATTTTATTATAAATACGGTACAACCATATTCTTTATTCCATTTATCTTATAAATTACTAAGTCACCATACGTGCGTACGTATATCTTGCCTTCTCCACATTGTTGTTTAGTTTTTTATTCAAAAACATCATTATTTTGATGGGTATAATAATCATTATAATTAATGTAAATAATAAATATAAAATTTTAATTATTTTTTATATATGACATACCAACCAAAACCAATTACATATGATTTCACCATCAATATAACGATATTGTCACTCGTGCGTACGTATAGACTACTGTCTCCATGAACGCGTTGAGATTAATTCCCCATCATAATAATACAAGAATAGTTTTAATTTTAAGATTAATAATAATGTTCAAGAATATAGTATCAGTCTATATATGAATTAAATACATCATATCTATAGAATACAAGGATTACATAATCAAGCACATAAAATAAAAAAAATCAGATAACACCCAAATCGGTGATACTACTGAAATACTATTATCAATGAAATATTATAGTAACATATATGTTATCTAATTTCTTTATATAGTTCTCTTATAAATTAAAAATATTTTTTTTAACTATTATATAGGTGGTTAACATACCATAGGCAAAAAAATTACAAGATAATGGTTAATTATACAAACTCTCTACTTATTATGGGTTGTTAATACGTACATATCTACTGAGACCACTTTATCATCCACATCCATGTTTTCTTAAAAATGTAATTCAAAACTTTTTATTTATTTTCTATACTATGGGTAAAAGTTATTCATACACTTATTTGACCACATATTTTTTGAATGGAATCTTTCCAACATTTCCAAAAAAACTTTATGACCTTCTAGACAAAATTAATTTAAAATGGCTTTTTTTAACTTATACAGTAGGTGCAACTATTTTCCACCATTATAACTTTGTCAAAGCTTCCAAAAATGCATATCAAAAAATTTTCAAAATATATGTTTTCTTTTATATTTACATGAAATTTAAATTCTTTCATAATAGAATGATATATTTCTCTAAAAACGTTTGGATTTCATATATGTCAACATTCTTTGATACATTTTAAGCATGCTCGATGTTGATTTATTATGATACAAATATTTCATATTGAAATGAATGTTTTGTGATATGTTTGACTATCGATGTGTTATTTTTACACCATTCATGATATATGGATAACTTATTGACATTTCATATGACACTTTCAATACGGATGATTATGTTATGTTTAAACCTTTTCAAATGAGGAATGCACTGGACTTAGTAAGTGATGGGTGGAGCCCACCATAGCTCCTCGACGCATCGGTAGGTGCCATGAGACACACTAGTTTCTTGGTACATTGATTTGAAAGGATATTATATATATTCTTGAAACAACGCCTTGACTATGTGGTTTTGAAGTGTGGCATTATGCATTCGAACATTATGAAATTGGATTTTGATATTACACGTGATTATTCAACTAGTAGAATATCTATCTGAATACTAAAATGGAATTATTTGATTTATCATTTCCATTTTATGATGAAGTTTATGTTTAAATTTATTGTGTTTTATTCTTATACATAGCCTTAATTTTTTTTCTTATTCTTGATAGTTTCCACTATATTGTTATCCTAACTGAGCAGCTGAGCTCACCCCATTCTATGTTTTATTTTTCCCAATATTAAAAGAACTATATTATTAATGAACTGCATGGATAGACTAAGGGATGAATGTGGTAAATGGAGGCAATGTTTTTTTTTGTTTTTAATTTTATAAGGTAATGTAAAACTTATGATTTTATCTTGTACTTCTAAGTATACTAAACTGATTGGTCTTTCGCAATCTTGATCCATTATGATCATGAAAATATTATGTAATAATGCACAGACTCTGGGTAACTGGTTTGGGGCTTTATAGAATGTTATGTCAAAGGGTTAAAATTAGTGTGTAAAAATAGTACAAAATATTATAGAGAAAATATATGGTTAATATATTAATAAAATAAATTCATTGGTTATAAATTGATTAGAAATGACAATTAAAGTCATTTGAATATAAATTAATTTTATGTAAAATATAATTTTGATGTTTTTTAAAATATAAATTATTTAATCACTATTTGTGAATGATGTTAATTATATTAATATATTATATAATAATTAAAAATATTATAATTTTCTAGTGTTTATACTCGGCATGGGATAAGAATAAATCTCATTTTATGATTACCAATATTATATTTATATAATTTAGTTTTGTAACATTTTTTAAAAATAATATTAATACTAAATATGGCCAAAATTATAAAAAGTGTTTGGAAAATTAACTTCATTTTATAAATTGACATTTCAAAATATTCATATAAATAATTTTTTATATTTTTATAAGAATGTTAATTTTTATGGATAAAGAATGTTAGTAACTATTACAAAAAAATGTATTTTATTTAAAGAATATACAAATTTTCATTTATTAAAACGTTTTTAAAAGAAATATTAGTTAAATAAAATTATTATTAATCAAATTTATATAAATTGAATCAATTTTATGTTAATCATTTAAGATAAAGCATCTAATACTTAAGAATCTTTTTTCATTAGAAATGTTTTTTTGTGGCCCGATATGACTTGATTCTAAATTAAATTCAACCACTTTTGTGAATTTAATTTATTTATATCAAATATATATTTTTATTAATAATTAAAATTAGTTAATAAGTTCAATATTAATTTTTATAAATAATATAAACATATTACTAATTAATTATCATAGTCAAGGTGAAAACATGTTTATCGCACTGTTAAACGAAATGATTAAAGTATGTTTCCCAATTCTACTTCTCTTAATCCTATTTGATGACTGTATTTTAACATGATAATATCCTAAAATTGGAAAATATATAAATTTTAAAAAATTATTCATCTGAATAACATTATCATTATTAATTATATAAAAAATAATCTATTTTTTAGTGGTCCATCTCTCGCAATTAAAAAATCACACCACCTCTCCTCTCCTCTCCATAATTAATGAAAATTTTGTTATAAAATACCTCAAAAAAATCCATTCATACTACCCCTATCAGATTATATTTTACATACTTTTTTTAGAAAAACATGAGAATAATTTCATTATAGAAAAATCAAAATATTATTTTTGAAGAAGATAAATAGATCTTAATGTATCATTTTTGATTTAAACATTCTTACAACAACATAAAAAATTACTAAAACATGATGATAATTGGTAATTAAAATATAAAATATATTTTTATCTTATAAGGTTAATTTAATAACATACACCAATCTCCTCTTCCATCAAATGAAAAATTTAAATGTGAATTTTTGTGGAGTGAAGTAGAGCCTCAGGATACTATTTAATTTTTTTTTCTAATACCCCCAATCCAATATGGATATAAATATAGATTAAATTAATTTATATCATAATTTTGACATTGTTTTAAATTTTAAATTATGGTAGAGATGATACCTTTTTACCGTGAAATTCTTTTAAAAACTATAACATCAATTGGGCATACGTTAGACTAACACTTACATGAGGAAACATATTACTTATTTTCATCTTATATTAACATGGATGGTAATATGTATATATATAATGAAATTATGTTATATCAAAAAATAAGTGAAATATTATATTTGTGTATTATTATATTCCATTCTATCATTTATTCCATCATAAAACTAAAAACATTATTAATGTATATGTACATCCTACCATCTCTATGAAGGGTGTAATTAATTTTTCTATCTATAATAGTTATTGGTGAATATACATATTTAAATATTGAATTTATATGATATATAAATCATGAATAAAATTAGAGTGATAAATAAACTATAATAAATATACAAGTATACACACTACTAGACTAAAACATATATAAAAAAATGTAGTTGTTAATTGAAAGTGTTGTCATAACGAATAATTATTAATAAAAAGGTGGTAAACGATTATAATTAATTAATATATCATATTATATATATGATTATGGGTTTTTAATATATATATAATAAATATATTATTACATGATATGAGGTTTGAATATTTATGTATAAATTCGGGACATTATGTATTGGATTTTGTCTCACTTTTATTTCCATTATACACGTTCAATATCCAACACCTGATTATTAAGTGTAGTGTATAAACTAAAAATGAATGTATATAATGATTATTATAATAAATATAATTTTATATAAATATAATCTTAATTTTATTACCAAAATTTTGATTACGATTTTAATGTTAAAAATGGTGCCAATCTTTTATGAAAGAATATCATTATTTGTCTGGATTGTTTAAGATAATGCTACCCATGTTGAAATATTATGATATATCTCTTAAGAACAACTTATTTTTCTTATCCTCTATTTATTTATTAAAAGGTATATTTTTCCATTCAATTAACTCACTTTATGTACTCATAATTACAAATGGTTTTTATGCAAATTGAAACATTATTTCTCCCTCAACCAAAACCCTTTATCATATATACTAAGGTTTTCTGCAGTTTTTTGTATAATGAATATTGTATTCTAAAATGATTATTTAAATTCATTTCTACCCATGTTTAAATTTTATCAATTTTTTTAATGCAATTTTCAAGTCGTTTTCCCAATGAATTACCTTTTTAGCTTTTTACAGTGTATTTAAGGTAATGATAAAACAAAACTTATACAACATGTGTGAAATTTAATAATATAAAGAAAACTCAATTTTATTAATGATTAACTTACATGATTATATAGTTAAGTTAAATGATATTTAATCATAAATATTTTATTGATTTGTATTTTCAATATGTTAATTCAAAATGTAAATATTATATTCTTCAACAATGTTTGAATAATAATTTTACAAGAATTATATTAATATATGATTAATACCATGAGTGTTTTCTATGTTTTACCTTGGATATGATTCAATGGATCCTCAATTAATGTCTCAATTGATGGTTTATGATTCTGATAATGTGGTTTTCTTTAAACCCATTCATTTTCAATGGGATATCCTATGATGCACTGATGAATGTTTATGACACTCGATTTATTGGAATGATATATTATATTAAGATATGATTAATGTTTGATTATTTTATGGAATGTATATATTAAAATGTATTTTATTATGGTATGGGTTGGAATGGAATTATATGTCACTCAAAATCAATGTGTAAGGATTTATATCCCATTAGATAACTATAAGAAAAAAGTTGATGAGATGGATTTTATATGGGATACCAGTAGATGTGGTTGATATACTATTGGAAAGAAGTCAATGTGTTTGATCCATTATGAAAAACTAGTCTCATTTCCCAATCCACTTTAGGAGATGTGATGACCTAGACTCTCTTGGTCCTTCCCTTTTCCAAAATCCGGGTTCCAAAGGTGTGGCATCTCGGCAAGACCGATCGGTGAGACAGATCAGTGAGACCGATCGGCGAGACCGATCAACGAGACCGATCAACAAGACCGATCGGCATCACCCGACCTTGTCAAGTTGTTTCCAGCAGCGCTCCTTTGTGTAAATAGGGGTTTTCACTTTATTTTGACTCGTTTAACCGTGTTTTTATGACCCATAACTCCCATAAGAGTTTTAATTAAATGCTTCATCAATTCATGAGTCATCTTAAACCACCTGACCCCCTTTTGTGACGAGTGGGGCCGCGTGATCATCCCACGACCCCCGCGCCTTACTCGGTTTCGCGTTTTCACCTCAACCATCCCTGGATCTTATAAACTAAGGGTTAGCCGTGGATTCTCCCTTCCTCGATCATGACTTTTCAAAAACAGCTTCTGGTGCATTGGGCCCGCCGCATCGTTATCCGTAAAGTTCCGTGCCCCCGGCCTAAATGTCGATCATCTATCACCAAGTAGGGAACTTCTTCTTCATCTCTCTCTTTTGTATATCATGCGGGGTGGGCGTGCTTTTGGTCCTGTAGAATTGGGTGAACAATACCTATTTAAAGATAAAGAATGAATTCTATAAAGAAAGAAGAGGGGGCTGTGATCGTTGATGGTGTTTTATATTTTGATGTTGTTTCTTCTATGACCATCTTGTTGAGTTTTGCTGGCTTATGCCTCCTGAAAATTGAGGCCGTTGGTGGTCGTTGTTTGTGCACTAATAAACCCCGCTGATCTTTTAAATGGCTTGGTTGTGGTTGTAAACTCCTCCTGTGAAAAGTGAATCGGTTAATCACGTATATCCGACTGAATAATTGAAAGCACCAGGATCAACCCTTCTGTGATAACTCTCGGTTAGAACACACAGAATTTGAAATCATGGAGTGTGTTAAGATATTTAAATCTGAAAATTCCTGACATGTGTTTGTGGTGGTAGTTGGTTGTTTTCCTTTTGGGCCGATTGCTGGGAATGTGGGAGGGGATGGGATCCCATCCTCTTTTATACTCTAGGTGGTTGTGTGAATTTGGGGGATGAGATCTGTTGTTGGTATGAATTTGGTGGTTGTGAGTTTTAAATCCTGGTGGTTACTTGTTTATATCACAAATTTGTGTGGAATCCTCTATTGTTGAGAACCAGGTGTGGACGTTTTGGTTGATGTTTGACTTTTTACTTTTCTGCACTTATGCCTATGCCTATTAGTTTCCCAGTAGTGCTTAAACGTAAACATTATTACTGAATGTGATATAAGAAAGGGGACAAATGGGTTGTTGGCGTGAGTCGTGACTCAGACTTGAGTGTTGTTGTGATCTGTAGGTGGTCTAAAGAAAAACCGAGCATTGGGTGAGTGCTTGTTAGATATATATATATATATATCTATAGCTTTGTGTTTCTTATTCTCGCCCCACCCAAGTTGAGCACTTAGTGCCGAACATCCCCATTTCACGGGGGAGGGTGTTTTTCCCAACACTATTCTTAGTGGCTGGTTATTAGCTCCTTTTCGTCTCTCTTTCTCGGATAGCCAAAGTGTCTTCGGGCAGGCTGTGATGGCCTGAAGTCCATTATTAGCCCAAGAACCTTCGGGCGGGGTGGTGTGGTGGTTGGCCAGGTGTGTGCGCCAGGTGGTTTCCCAAGTGTCTTCGAGATGAGGCCCAGGTGTCTTCGGGCGTGGCAGTGGATCCTTTAGACTAGGTTTCTTCGGGCGTGGTGGTGGTTGTTCTGGCCTAGGAGTTTGTAGGCATGGTTACATGTGACAGTTGTGGCCCAGGTGTGTGCGTGCGGGATTCAGCAGTGGGACTGCGTGCGATTGAGGCCCAGGTGTGTGCGGGCGGGATTTCGGTAGTGGAACTGCATGTGGTTGTGTCCCAGGTGTGTGTAGGCGGGTGTGGCAGTGGGACTGCGGTGAGAATGGTGGGATTGGTTCGATGCGTAGGATATCTCAATAACCAGTGGGAAAGTGGCATGGGGTACCCAAACATCGATGTGCTCTTATTATATATATTACTTGACTTGCGTTATTTGGGGAGTGAGCCTTGGTGGGGACTGCGATGGATAGTTTGCCTTGTTAGGTGTTTGGTTTAGTCTTTTTCTTACGAGACTTTAGTATGTTCCCCCACATGTGCACGAGAGTCTTGGTTTTCCCTACTGAGTGTACTTGTATGCTCACCCTACGTATATAAAACTACTTTCAGGTTTCCAGGAGGACTTTGGGGATCACGCAGGACCTTACTAGCTCGGACCTTTGGAGCAGTTGCAGTTGTTGTTTTTCTTTTTGGTACTTACCTTGTAGTCACCTTTTGCACTTTGTGGCTTTTAATTTTGAAACATGCATGTGGGAATGGTTTACTTTTGGATTTACTTTTCTTTCTACCTTGGTGTTGTTGGGTTTTCTTCTCCTTATCTCTCGATCCTATAAAATAAAAATAGTAATGCCTTCCATTTGCGAGAATTTTCTCTACCCTTGGTGCTAGTCGCCACTCTGGGACCTATTGAAGGCGGGTTTCGGGGGTCATTATCTCTCCTTAAACTTAAAGAAGGAAGGGCCTAACAATCTGCTGACCCTTCCCTCCTTTTGGTGAAGGCGGGTCATGACAGAATGGTATCAGAGGAATGGTTGAGAGATAGGACGACTTTTGGATTTAGGAACAGTGAGGATTGCATGGGATGGTAAGGCAACGATGTTGGGTGACCTTGGAGTGTGAATTAGGCCAGGGAAGACCGGCTAGGACACGGGATTTTAGGGCCCCCCATGATCTGATGCAAGGACTCTGGACCTACCGAATGACCAAGTGAGGCCACACTGATTGCAGGGTAGAGACCCTAGGAAAGGTACATTCATCATGATGACTTGTGTTCTTGTGTTTCTGGGATGTCTTGGGAATTAAGAATAAATTAAATATTAAGACGTTTTAAGAACAATATTCTGCACTACTTGGGCTTAGGCATTCCTAGTTTACCTTGCAGCTATGGCACCTGGAAGACGACCACGTGTGGTACAGGCGATCGAGGCCCCTGAGATTACTTTGGCCAATCAGCAGAGAGCTGATCAAGAAGAATAGGACGACCAGTGGCAGAAGACTCTTCGAGCCTTCTAGCGACAGTCCCTCGAGAAGTATGAGGGAAGCACCTCCGATGTGATGATGGAAGGCTGGCTAGAGGAGCTAGTTATAGCCTTCAGCCTGATTCGGGCCCCGACCGAGTACTGGGTTCCTCTGGCCGTTATCTAGATGCGGGGAGCAGGACGTCAGTGGTGGATGCTTTACCTAGGGGAGAGGAGAGAGTCTGAGGTGGCTTGGGTGGATTTCGAGAAGGAGTTCCCGGCGGAATTCCTCTCCTCGATGATAAAGGCAGAAAAGAGGCAGGAACTACTCTCCCTCCAGCATGGGAGCATGTCTGTGAGGGAGCTAGGGATCAAGTTCAAGGACCTCCTACGTTTTTCTCTGGACCTATTTCCCGACGAGGAGTCTCGGGAAAGACGTTTTAAGGAGGCACTCCGACCCTCCCACCGGTATGTTGTTACACCCTTTACCCTGCCGACGTACTTGGAGGTCCAAAAGAAGGCCAAAGTGGTGGAGCAGATTCATGCTCTAGGGGGAGTGTCATGAGAGGGGATCTAGCTGGGACCATCAAAGTGGAAAGCCTTCAGCACCAGGCCTCCAGCATCAGGACCCTCTAGGTTCAGACCCGTAGGGAGCAGGCCGCAGCAGTTTCAGTTTCGATCCCCTGGTCCTCGCCCTTTTCCTACGGTCCTGGGACTACGGTGCTACATCGGTGGGAGCCCTGGGCATCTCCGGAGTCAGTGCCCAGTCCGGGTGTAGTACAGTAGTGGCAGTAAGCCCCAACACCCACCCCAGCAGTAGCTTCCAGCCAGACCTTTCGAGCAGCAGCCGCAGGGACAGCGAGCTCCCGCTCCTCCAAGGAAGACGTAGGAGGAGGCCGACCTCAAGGTGCTCCACAGGGACCTTGACCAGGGCATGGTCAGGGAGGTGGCCAACAGCCGAGGGGCAGGGGAGCTGGGCGTGGACAGTTGCATGCTTCATAGGCAGCAGTCCCAACTGGGCTAGAGGTTGTTCGAGGTACGATTAGTCTGTTTAACACTCTTGCTTACGATTTGTTCGATACCAGAGCTTCGCACTCCTTCGTTGCACCCAGTCTAGACCGAGCCTTGGGTATAGATGCCGAGAGACTTCCAGTGCCCCTGGGGTTAATCACACCCGTTGGAGGTCACACCGACTTGTTGATCATTTGTCGGGGATGTAGACTGATGATAGGGCCACATCAGTCAGTTTGGGATCTTCTTCTACTACAGATTCATCCATACAATGTAATCCTCAGCATCGATTGGCTATTTTCTGTGTGCGCCGTCATCGACTGTTTTTGAAGAAGGTTGGTGTTCTCAGACTTGGACATCCGGCGTGTTACCTTCACCGGAGAGCGGAGCAGTCCGAAGGGAAACAGGAGAGAGGAACCTCTCCTCTCCTTGTTGACTGAGCTGACGGTAGAATCAGTAGATGTGGAAATAGTGGAAGTGCCAGAGATTGTCCGTGAGTTTATGGACATCTTTCATGAGGAGGTGATGACTCTACCCCCTCAACATGATATCGAGTTTGGGATAGAACTGCAGCCCGACGATCGTCCAATCTCGATGGCTCCATACCGGATGGAACCTTCAGAGGTATGGTAGTTGCGGATACAGATTGAAAATCTGATGAAGAGGGGTTATGTTCGTCCGAGTGCGTCACCGTGAGGTTCTCCGGTCTTGTCTGCAAAGAAGGCAGATGGGGGTCTTAGGCTGTGCTTAGACTATAGTAGGTTGAATCAGGTGATGATCAAGAATCGATACCCTCTCCCAAGGATAGATGATCTTTTTGACCAGATGAATGGGGCAGGATGTTTCTCGACGATCGACCTGCGGTCTGGGTACCACCAGCTGACGGTGAAAGAGATCAACATCCCGAAGACATCATTCAGGTGCAGGTATGGACACTTCGAGTTCATATTCATGACCTTCGGTGTTATGAACACCCTGGCTATGTTCATGGGTCTTATGAACTCCATCTTCCGGGAGTACCTGGATCGGTTCGTGGTTGTGTCCATCGATGACATCCTGGTCTACTCTAGATCAATGGAGGAACATGCAGAGAACCTGAGGACAGTTTTGGAGGTCCTCCGACAGCACCAGCTATATGGGAAGTTGTCAAAATGAAAGTTTTGGACACAAGAAGTGAACTTCCTCTGGCACGTAGTCTCTGAGCAGAGGGTAGCGGTCGACCCATCAAAGTTTGAGGCAGTTTTTTCTTGGGCAGCACCCAAGAATGTGGCAGAAGTCTAAAATTTCCTCAGTCTGGCAGGTTAAAACCGGAGATTCATACCCATCATCTCCTGAGTAGTAGCCCCTTTGACGGCTCTGACCTAGAAGGACCAGGATTTCGTATGGAATGAGAAATGCCAGTCAGCCTTCAACTATCTGAAGGAGAAGTTGGTCAGTGCCCCAGTACTGAGATTACCAGAAGAAGGGGTGGCCTATGAGGTATTCCGCGATGCTACGGGACAGGGCCTGGGATGCGTGTTGATGCAGCGACAAGGGGTGATCTCTTATGGGTCCAGGTAGGTGCATTCCCATGAGCGTAATTACGCCACCCACGACCTAAAGCATATAGTGGTAGTTTTTGCGCTAATGTTATGGTGGCACTACCTCATTGGGGAACGCTTTCAGGCCTTCACGGATCACAAAATCTTGAGGTATATCTTCTCCTAGCGGTACATAAACATGCGATAGTGGAGATGGGTGGAGTTCCTCCAGGATTAGGACTTCGAGATCTCTTATTCTGATGGTAAGGGAAATTTGGTGGCCAATTCTTTGAGCAGGAGGACGCAGAAGGATGCGGTCCTAGAGTCGGCGGATGCCTGGAAGGCAATGGAAGAGTTGGCTGCCTTACACCTAGATGCGACGATGGATAGCGGCAGAGGCGGCCTATATCAGATGACAGTGCAGTCATCCCTGTTTCAGAAGGTGGAAGAGTATCAGTGGTGAGACCTAGAGTGCGAAGTGATGCATGACAATGATGACCAGGGAAATGCTCCGGAAGGACGGACCGAGAATGGTCAGAACCGAATGCCTTTCCAGGGAAGGTTGTTTGACCCAGAGGCGATGCGCAGCAGGGTTCTTAGTGAGTTCCAAAAATCACCCCTGGTGGTACACCCTGGAGTTTCCAAGATGTACCAGGGTTTGAAGAGGCAGTTTTGGTGGCCCGGAGTTAAGCGAGCGGTGGCAGAGTTTGTGGCCAAGTGCCTAGTGTGTCAGCAGGTGAAGGCTGAACACCGAGTTCCAGGCGGCCTACTACAGCCCCTAGGTGTCCCCGAGTGGAAGTGGGATGATATATAAATGGATTTCTTCATGGGACTACCCAATGAACAAGGAGGGTACGAGGCCATCTGGGTGGTAGTGGACAGGTTGAAGAAATCGGCTCGCTTTCTGGCGATCAGGGAGTCGAGTGCTGTGGGTGCTTTGGCACGAAAGTAAGTGGATGAGGTGGTGTGGTTGCATGGAGTCCCGAGGTCTATAGTCTTGGATAGGGATTTTCGGTTTACCTCGCGGGTCTGGAGAGGATTTCAGCATGCGTTTGGCACCCAGTTATGTCTTAGCACTGCTTTCCATCCCCAGATAGATGGACAAATGGAGCGCACCATCCAGACCTTAGAGGATATGCTGCGAGCATGTGTTCTAGACTCGGGAGGGTCATGGGTGCAATACTTGCATCTGGTAGAGTTTTCCTACTATAATAGCTACCACTCTACCATTACCATGGCCCCGTTCGAGGCTTTGTACGGGAGGTCATGCCGTTCGCCTGTGTGTTAGACCGAAGTAGGAGAGGCAGGCATCCTAGGTACAGATGTGGTGCAGAACATGACAGAAGAAGTTTCAGTTCATACGGGAAAGGATGAAGGCAGCCCAGGACCGACAGAAGTCATATGCTGATACTCGGAGGAGGCCCTTGGAGTTTGAAGTTGTGGACCACGTGTTCTTGAAGGTATCCCCTCGGCGTGGGCAGCAGAGGTGCGGCTAAGGGATCAAGCTTTCCCCTACGTTCATCGGGCCCTTCCAAGTGTTGCGGCGGGTCGGAGAAGTGGATTACCAGCTAGCGTTGCCACCACCGCTAATAATGATACATGATGTCTTTCATGTGTCCCAGATCTGTCGGTATCTGCACGACGATTTTCACGTCCTTGAATGGGGCGAGCTGGACATAGAGGACGACGTGACCTTTGTGGAGAGACCAGTGATGATCAAGGATCGCAAGGAGAAGGTGCTTCATGGGTGAACCATTCCCTTGGTTCACGTGTTGTAGAGACATGGTGGGATTGAGGAGAGTACGTGGGAGAGGGAAGCAATGATGCGTACCCAGTACCCAGAGTTGTTTTGAGTTTTGTTCCTTGTTGTACCTGTTGTGAAAGAATGTTTTGTCTTTTGGCTATAAAATGTACTGGTTTCTTTCCTCTTCTTGTGTGTGAAAACCCTCAGCTATAGGGAAGGATAGAACCCGGCCACTAATCAAGACGCATTAAGGGGATGCGATTAAACCCATGCGGGCGAGTCAGTGCTTCCCAAAGTGGATAATATCTTGACATGGGGGAAGAGACTCCCCAACCCACGTGCCCGGGCAGTTTGTCATGGTATGTTTCTTGGTTCGTGGCAGGAAGATGTTCTTAGTTAGCGATGAGGTTCACTCTTGAGAGGTATCTTTTGGGGTGGTTGTTCGGACCCACCCTTTCCTTCTGGGTTATCTAAATTCTCGGGGATGAGAATAGTTTGAGATGTATTTGATGTGATGACCCAGACTCTCTTGGTCCTTCCCTTTGGAAAAATCCAGGTCCAAAAGGAGTGGTGTCTTGGTGAGACCGATCGGCGTCACCCGGCCTTGTCAAGGTGTTTCTAGCAGCGCTCCTTTGAGTAAATAGGGTTTTAAACCCTATTCTGACTCATTTAATCGTGTTTTTAAGACCCATAACGCCCATAAGAGTTTTAATTAAATGCTTCATCAATTCATGAGTCAACTTAAACCACACGACCCCCTTTTGTGACGAGTGGAGCCGCGTGATCAACCCACGACCCCCGCGCCTTACGCTGTTTCGCGTTTTCACCTCAACCGTCCCCAGATCTTATAAACTAAGGGTTAGTCGTGGTTTCTCCCCTCCTCGTTCCTGATGTTTCACAAACAGATTCTGGTGCATCGGGCCCGCCGCATCGTTATCGGTAAAGTTCTGTGCCCCCGGCCTAAATGTCGATCATCTATCAACAAGTAGGGAACTTCTCCTTCGTCTCTCTCTTTTGTGTATCATGCAGGGTGGGCGTTCTTTTTGTCCTATAGAATTGGGTGAACCAGACCTAATTAAAGACAAAGAACGAATTCTATAAAGAAAGAAGAAGGGGGGGGGTCTCTGATCGTTGACGGTGTTTTATATTTTGATGTTTTTTCTTCTATGACCATCTTGTTGAGTTGTGCTGGCTTATGCCTCCTGAAAATAAAGGCCATTGGTGGTCGTTGTTTGTGCACTAATAATCCCTACTGATGTTTTAAATGGATTGGTTGTGGATGTAAACTCCTGTTGTGAAAAGTAAATCGGTTAATCACGTATATCCGGATAAATAATTGAAAGCACCAGGATCAACCCTTCTATGATAACTCCCGATTAGAACACACAGAATTTGAAATCATGGAGTGTGTTATGTTGTTTAAATATGAAAATCCCTGACTTGTGTTGGTGGTGGTAGATGGTTGTTTTCCTTTCGGGCCGATTGCTGGGAATGTGGGAGGGGATGGGATCCCCTGTTCATTAATACTCTCGGTGGTTGTGTGAATTTGGGGGATGGGATATCCTGTTGGTATGGATTCGGTTGTTTTGAGTTTTAAATCTCTGTGGTTACTTGTTTATATCACAAACTGGGATGGAAACCTCTATTGTTGAGAACCAGGTGTGGACGTTTTGGTTGATATTTGACTGTTTACTTTTCTGGACTTATGCATATGACTACTAGTTTCCCAGTAATGCTTAAACGTAAACATTATTACTGAACGTGAAATAAGATAGGGGACAAATGGGTTGTTGGCGTGAGTCGTGACTCAGACATGAGTGTTGTTGTGATCTATAGGATGTCTAAAGAAAAACCTAGCTTTGGGTGAGTGCGTGTTGCATATATATATATATATATATATATATATATATCTTTAGCTTTGTGTTTCTTATTCGCGCCCCACCCAAGTTGAGCACTTAGTGCCAAACATCCCCATTTCATGGGGGAGGGTGTTTTTCCCAATACTATTCTTAGTGGATGGTTATTAGCTCCTTTTCTGCTCCCTTTCCCAGAGAGCCCAAGTGTCTTCGGGTAGGCTGTGATGGCCTGAAGTCCATTATTAGCCCAAGAACCATCAGGTGGGGTGGTGTGGTGGTTGGCCAGGTGTGTGCGACAGGTGGTTTCCCAAGTGTCTTCGGGATGAGGCCCAGGTGTCTTCGGGCATGGTAGTGGATCCTTTAGCCCAGGTGTCTTCGGGCGTGGTGGTGGCTGTTCTGTCCTAGGTGATTGAAGGCATGGTTACATGAGAAAGTTGTGGCCCAGGTGTGTGCGGGCGAGATTCAGGAGTGGCACTGCGTGCGGTTGAGGCCCAAGTGAATGCATGCAGGATTTCCGCAGTGGGATGGCATGTGGTTGTGGCCCAGGTGTGTGCGGGTGGGTGTGGCAGTGGGACTGCGTTGAGAATGGCGGGATTGGTTTGATGCATAGGATGTCTCAATAAACAGTGGGAAAGTGGCACGGGGTACCCAAAACATCGATGTGCTCTTAATATATACATTACTTGACTTGCGTTATTTGGGGAGTGAGCCTTGGTGAGGCCTGGGATGGATAGTTTTACTTGTTAGGTGTTTGGTTTACTCTTTTTCTCACGGGACTTTAGTACGTTCCCCACTTGTGCACGAGAGTCTTGGTTTTCCCTACTGAGTGTACTTGTATGCTCACCCTACATATATAAAACTGCTTTTAGGTTTCCAGGAGGACTTCAGGGATCACGCTGGTCCTTACTAGCTTGGACCTTTGGAGTAGTTGCAGTTGTTGTTTTTTTTGGTACTTACCTTGTAGTCACCTTTTGCACTTTGTGGCTTTTACTTTTGAAACATGTATGTGTGAATGGTTTACTTTTGGCTTTACTTTTCTTTCTACCTTGGTGTTGTTGGGTTTTCTTCTCCTTATCTCTCGATCCTATAAAATAAAAAGGGTAATGCCTTCCATTTGCGAGAATTTTCTATACCCTTGGTTCTAGTCGCCACTCCGGGACCTATTGAAGGCGGGTTTCGGGGGTCATTATCTCTCCTTCAACTAAAATAACGAAGGGCCTAGAAATCTGCTGACCCTTCCCTCCTTTTGACGAAGGAGGGTCGTGATAGGAGATATGTTTTTGTTACCAATAAATTATTCTTCATGGTATGAATATATTATCTATATATATGAATTGGTCTATATACACATGATGGAGACAGACTTATCAAAATTTAACTTATTATATATGAGAGATATTTTATTATTTCTCACTCCTGTCATTCATGTCCAAAGTTTTATTCCATGAATCATTATTATGGTACATGATATATTGGGTATGACCATTTTAGGTCGTATTCATAATCCCATATGATTATACATATCTTATTCATACATATAATCATGAATGATATCTCGCATGTTTATACTTATTGTGTAACTATGATCATGCATTATTTTTTTCTGATCCCTAATTTAGGAATAAATGTATTTTTAAGGTTGTATATATGATGAGTATTAAATCATAAATTAATTTTGGAATTTGTTGTAGATTGTTTAAGAAATTTGAGTATTGTAAATGTAGTATCCAAAGACACAAACCATTTATGTTGTATGGGTGATTATTTATGTAATTTGTAAAATATTTAATAGAAAATATTTAATATACATTTATGAAAATATAGGGTTATTATATCGAAAATTACAGGGTTTCTAAATTTAAATACTTTTATATATAGGTTGATTGAAAGGGAAAATCCTATGACACCCTAAATTTATTATATCCTTCAATACTACTATGAATTAGTTAGTTTACTTGTATTCCCATACTATATTATAAACATTATAATTTCCCCCAAATGTGGTTATTGGTTCACCCTAGATTAACTAGTTTCTAATGTAAAATTATGGTTAATCATTAAATTTGATTAGAATGTATGTACCCTCTATATATAATGATTTAATTAAATTTTTTATAAATGTAATGTATCAATGAGTGTATATAATTAGAGTACATGAAAAAATAATTATTTCCCTAGATTTTATCCATCGTGGAAAACACTTGAGTATATTATAAGTGGATTGGTGCTCGGGGTGACCTCATGAAACATATATAATAGTCACACTATGCATGGGCCTTTTAAAAGGACACTCATAATCACATATGTTAAAGAAAAAAAATAAGGGAATGTAATCTAAATGTGGGACCTAGATACATGTGAATCAACATAAATAGGTGGAAATATTTTTCATATTTACTGTTATTATATTAATGATATGAGGGAAATCATAATCACTTACACACATATCTATTTACCATTAGATCCTTATACGAATCTTGGTTATAATAACATGAATTTATTCTGATTTTTTCAACTATACACTATAATTTTGAACTGGGTTGTAATTTTTGTTAAACCATTACGATGTTTGTGTAGTTTTTTCATATACAATAATTCATCCATGGCTAATTAAATTATCAACTCACATATTTTTTTTCTTGTTTATACTATGGTTACACTATGTTTTTTTTGTTATTACATTTAATTCATGAAACAATTAATATTACATAATTATTACAAGGGTTAAAACCATCTCAAATCATTATTCATATCACCTATAAGAACATAAAAGATCCTCTAGTGATTATCATTTGTGTCTTATGGTTTGTGGATACTCAACCAAATACATTTTTGTTAATGATGAAATTATCATTACAACAAATATCTATATTAAAAAACATTATAATGTTTCCAAATAAACTCATCAAATCCCCACATTGTATCATATAATCAATCCAAATGGATCATTACAGTATACTTTCTTCATATAGAACATTCATTAAGTCCTGCATTAATAATCTTCATCATATCACCATTTAGGATGTACTCAAAATATATTCACATAAAAAATTATTCGGCATACAAAAATATATTTTAATATCTTATTATATAAGAGATTTTGTATTCTGGTTGAAATTGAGAAAATATAACAATGTCATATTATTATTTGTTCACATATTTAGTCATCACTAATAACCTTCATAATCCTACTAAATAAAAATAAATCATATACAGTTTCAATTTTCATTATGAAACCAAAATTTCAATCTACAGGGAAACTATTGTGAAATTGGTTACACAAGAACCACAATAACGTCAAGATAAATTATATATATTTATATTTATTTTAAAATTTAGTGATTTAAAATTCATCTCTCTAGATAGGGGTTATAGAATGTGGAATAGTTGGACGAATAATCATAAATGAATGATGTGTTGAGTGGTCGCAGACGCTATATATAGTGATTCAATGAGACATGATGCTATATATTTAGCTCAATAACTCTGTTACACATGCCACCACCATGTCATTTACATGGTTATGTTATTTCACTAACATCAAATAGTGTTTATAATGAGAAAATCATATTTCTTAGGAACTAACATGGTTAGTTTACCAATAAGTGTGATATATAGGGGTAGATTCGATCATCATGAATTTACCTATAGGGGGGACCTCTCATCCTTCCCTTTATAGTATCATATCATAAAATAATCCAACCCCATCCATCATAGGGAAATTAATATATATAATATCATCTTCCGTAGGGATCATTTCTATACATGATCACTTTTAAACAATCTATTCATTACATAATTTCTCGAATTTAATGGCCTCTACAGTATATAACAGATACATAATCCTCATATATCCATTATTATTTTATACCCTTCCATTAACTTTATATTTTGACTTCTATTTTGAGATTTAATTTCCAAAATAATATTCCCTTTCCATTATATCTCAAACTATTTTCAATTAACAAAGAATTTCAGTATTAATTATGTAATCCAGGTAATTCATACATAACCATCTACTACATATAATTTTTGATTAGTCATCAATGGGGCCAAGTGCATCGTATTGGAAATTTAATTGAGTGCTATCAAAGACACATCGATAACAAAAAAATAATAATAAATATGAATTATTTTTTGATATAATTAAAATTTATATATAATGTTTTCAATTTATATAAAATTATTGACATGTGAGAACATATAGGTTAAGAGGATCATCGATCCTTACATAATGGGAAATTTCATTCTCTAATCACCATTTCATCTACAATAATTTTTTATTTAAATGAGGGTTAACAAAAATATTAATATGGTGATATATCATTTAATATAAAAAATCTTTTCCCTTAGGGTTATATATAAAAATATTTAACATTTCAACCCTCAATGAATAACAATATTTTGAGAAATATAATACTATATAATTCTAAATATGGGGGCCAATTTATGTGATATTATTACAATTCAATATGGACCCTTATATATCCAAAAAAATAATTTATAAAATTAATTATCATTTAACCTTTTAATATTCATTGAAAATATATAATATAAAAATTATTTTTACATGAACTATTGTAAAATAAAAAAATTAAAATATTCTCATAAAAAATGAAAACAATTTTATCTATGTATAACAAAGCCCCCAAATTTATCACATCTTAAAAAAATATCCCCAAAATTAAACACTCAATTGAAAATAATGTATTGTATATCTCATATACATAGAATACACACCAATTTAGTGTAATCAATACAATAATATACCTACGGACATTATAGAAGAGGAATCATTATATAATTTTCTATCCCCATCTTCCTATATAGTATCCAAACTATTTGTATCAAAAGACCAAAATATTCCTCCCCGCATGTTATATGAAATCATGATAATTGTGTAGGTTATTGAAAAACACATGGTGAAATTATGAAACATGTCATATGGGGATAAATAATTGATGGAGAATAATAAATCACCCTATAAAAAGCAATATAATATAGAAATTTTTGTTACCTACAAACCATATATCAATCAACATCATGTGTTGTAAAAAATGGTACATACTATAATTGTATAATAATAACTGAATAATTTTTAGGATAACATGAACCATAGTCATATGTTAAAAAATAATATATATATATATATATATATTGAAAATTGTGACATATGGCTCTTTATATTTCAATCTCCCAACTACTTCCATAGATTCACCAAATTATCCATCAAAAGAAAGTTCCATTTCATTAATTCCATCGTGAACCAAGATGTGTGAATGTACATTGAGATTCACTTTCATTATGTACATTAAACTATTTAGATCAACACCGAAATAATTATAATTAAATCATATGATCGATATTTTTTATATATTATTAATATATAAAAATGAAAAATTCATTTCATTTTAAATTCAAATCATGGGAACTAATAGCCCCTCAAAATAATGATCATACTTCACTCAAAAAATGACCAAATTGGATAGTGATCAAAAAATATAAACATATACTGTAAATAAAGGATTCATAATTTCTTATTTAATCTGGATGGGATAATGTTCATCAATATATTTATTGAAAATATATACAATATCACATTTATAAAAAATATAATAGTTTTTGGAGATTATAAACTATTGTTGAGTATGGGTGAATGAATCATCACAACTCAAGACACATAATTATCAAAATGATTTATTTCCTTATTGTTCTACATTTGTCAATTTATTTCAAATTCACATATCCTTAAATGCTAATTTATAATTATCTCCCTTGAAATATTACAATTAATTATCAAGTGTGATTGAAAGTATTCATTTCATCATTAAATTTTTAATCATTATAAACCATATATATGTTCAATTTATTCACCACTACAGTACTAGTAATGTATTTCTGTTTATCATGTTCTATTTTTATGGATATTATATAATTTAGGTATTTTAGGGTTCTATTAAAAATATTATAAGGTAAATTAAGTGGTTTGGGTATGGTATTTCAATATGCATAATTTAATCTCCCTTAAATAATTTATTTTTTATATGTCCATCAATTACATTTAAACAGACCCACCTCAATTATTTTTTAATTTGAAATATAACACCTTAAGAAATTAATTTGATATATTCAATCCACTTCTACTTTATATTAATTGATTTCACATTTCCTTATATATTTTTGTATACTCATAATGGTAGATACAGAAATATTGTTACATTATGCTTTTAATCCACCATCTCATAGTTTTAGAATGTATATTTCTTTATCATCATCATATTTTTCTCTTTTATTTATTTTTTCTCCAAGAAGATGTTGTAATTCATTCATGGAACACCCTCAAAAGATATAAACATGTTTTAACATAGAAACATAATTAGAACAACAAAATTATTTTTCTTCAAACATTATCATGCTTCTTGATGGGTGTCCAGTACAAAAGGAAAACACTAGAAAAATAATATCTTCCACTTCCCTCATTTTTCAATAAACACTAACCATCTTTCAGTGATATGAAATTATAGTGCATCAATATATATTAGTGGGAATGAAGGGTATCATTTACCATAACATCTATTTTATATTTCAAAGACTATATTAGTATGGAATATAAGAGATCCTCATATTAATCCTAGAATTATTTTTCACTAAAAACATTTTAATAAATGAATCATAATTTATTTAAATTTGTTTTATCATATTTAAAAAAAAATTAGATCACAGTCTTCCATCACTATACATTATTCAAACTGAGAAACCACATCAACATCGAGATAAATGAAGATAAATTCATTTTTCTTATAATGTTGACGTGTATTAAAGTTATTTATTGTTTTTTATTTCTACAAAAATTTAATATCATGTTAGGAAATAAGTTATTTTATTATAATATCATATTTTTAAATCAAAATTACAAGTGAATAATATATTCAATAACATTATCAATGATTCATCATTTTGATAATACTACTAAATATAGTTTTGTGAACCTATAAATCCACTATTTCTTAGAAAAATATGGTTTTTAGAATACATAAATGTATATTTATAATATTCACTAGTATAATATTAAAATATAGAACATAATTTCTATACGTCTCATTCAAAATTAAGATTTTTTTGATGAACTACACTAAAATATAATTTTAAACTAATTTATGTTGAATGTTATTCTATGTTGAATAAATCAATTATATATGTTTCAAAACAATTTACAATGTTTTAAATAACCAAATAAATTAATATTGAGATAAATGGTTTTAAATAAATAATTATGTTTAAAATAAACCAAAAGAAAATATTTTGGAAACCCAAAAATTAAGATGTAAAAAATAATTTAAAATCATAATCTATATATATATTCCCTTCTAATAAATTATTTATATAGTGTCATCAATTATTATATTTCAGTGGATAATATTAATTTATGTAAATTGAAAAATATTAATTAATTATGTATAAAATAAAAATATTATATTTTGATTTTATTTGGTAGATATTTTGGAAGCGTTTGATATCATTTAAACGTTCATGAGGAAGTATTATACGTACTTTCATCACCCAATACCCATTAATAATAAATTGTTTTTCCACACCATATTTCTGAGTATCCAAAACCTAATATGTTCATTAATATATGAATATAAATGGACCCTCCAATATGGAATGAGTTTCAATTGGAATCATCTTGAGACATGCGTTGTATATAAACACTTGGTCATTAATATGGAATCCCGTTTATTGAAATCACCTATCATGATCCACCATAGGTATTTCATTATTAATTGTTTTGTTTGAAATTTATGGTATTCTAATTTACTCACTAAAAATATCTAAATTTTTATCTCTTTTGTTGATTTTTTAAAATTCATATTCATCTCTCTTACTGTGAAACAACCCCTATGCACAAAATCCAAACATAGGTGAAGAAAATTTCACAAAATACATCTATATTGGATCATTCCTTTTATAATTTTATAGCATATCTTATAATATTATAAGGTTTCATAATAAATTTTTTCTTGTATTCAGTAATTTATTTTGATGGTTTTATTTTCTATTCCTTTTATATTATGTTAGATAATTAAACATGTACATTTGTTTGAGAATGATAGGGTGTTGATGTATTTTTATTCTCCCATTATGTTCTAATCAATACATATATGTTCCATTGTCAAAAGTGATTCCCCTTCTTCGTGATAAAATATCTTAAAACATAAAACCAATAAAAATGTTTAAAATTTTCACAAGATAGTGGAATCCTCATTTTTTGTCTTGGTATCCACCGAACTTAAAGCATAAAAACAACAAAAAATGTGGAATAATTTTATAATGACATGAGAAAATTTATACTGAATATTACTCACCATGTATCACATATCTAAAAAAATATTAAATTAATATGTGGTAAATGATGTTTTTAAAATATGTCACTAGTAATAAAACTGTCCAACTTCCACTTTCAATATTCATATACCTATTCTACAATAGTACTAAAATATATTATTGATCTACACAAATTCTAGTATTCCTTCGAGGTACCGAAATACTTTTTTTAATTATTTTCCAAATAATTATAGGAAAAGTGATAAATCCATAGTGACGTTCAAGCCCAAAAAACACATCGAAAACCGAAAAAGAAAAAAAAAACCCAGAGGAACCGACATAGAGTAAAAACCATAATATCCATACCCCTCATCGCAACTAACATAGGAGTGCTCCTCTGCGGTGGTTGTTCCCCATTCAAAATCCGGATTAAAACGCCTCATGAAATCACCATTATAGTCCCACCTCACACCATGTTAAGTGATTCTCCCAAGAACTTCTTTCATTGAAGGGTTTACTTTGTAAAATCTAGGGTCACCCCATGATCTCATTTAAAGGAGGCTCTGGTGAAAAACGGTCGAGGTAGATAGGAGTAATCCTTCTTTCGTTTTCTTTTTTGGAGTTGCAGATGCCACTCCTCCATCTTTATTCTTGGTTCTATCTACACCTTACACTATATCACTGAAGGAGTGATTGAAAATACCTCCTCTATTATCTTTGTCTCACCTGGGAAGCATCCCCTTCCTCCCATGTAAGCTATCCGATGTTTATTCATTTCCCTCCTCATATCTTCCTCTACTCTAATCATGCATATTCAAGTCAATACCAATAATATAGTTTCCCGAGACGCCATCTTCTGTAAATGAACCTTTTCATTTCCCCTTAACAACATTTCCCAAGTTGGAAGAATTGCACTGCTGATAAACGGTATTCACCATAGTGGATTCCTCCAAAACCTTACAGGAATCCTCATGGTCATCTTCTCCTACCACGAAATACCTCATACATTCCTCAAAAGATTTATCCTAATCCACATGAAAAAAATTAAAACCCTCCTTAGCAAGTTCCTGGACCCTGTTACTCAAAGAAACCAGAGGCTTATATGAGATACCTGGTCCCCCACTATCCTGGTATCTCCCAATTCTTCCTAATTCCACTGCTGAGGCACCTTTTTCACTTGTATCCCTCTGTTCTCTCATCTCCATAGCATAAATCAGATGACGATCCCTTAAATTCTCTTTCGAGGTATAGATGAGAATCTATAGAGTTTGGTATGGTTGAAT
Source organism: Viscum album (assembly GCA_963277665.1). NCBI lineage: Eukaryota > Viridiplantae > Streptophyta > Magnoliopsida > Santalales > Viscaceae > Viscum > Viscum album. The sequence goes on from OY728136.1 coordinate 830,457,668, forward strand.
AAAATTTATATTGTATCACACTCTAAGGAAAACATTTTTATATCATTTAATTATTACTATATTTTCTAATGATATGTATTTAATCAAAATTTAAATCTTGATATATATGTGTGTATAAAAAATGATATTAATTCAAGTGATATGGGTCACATGACATTAAACAAAAGTTCATGTTATCATAACAATGTTCATATCCTATAACCAAATTCAATTTTTCATTAATAATGTGATAATTCAGTGTTCCATTTTTTGGTATCTTAACATTTTATATATTGGGTAAAATACCATGATTATTTTCCACCTAGTTCCCAGAAAATTTATTTTATTGATATATATATTATGTACATATTTTAGTAGAATACACCTATCAATACATGTTTTAGCCTAAACATTCACTTTTAAATAAATTAGAAATTAAATATCATAAAGAAAATATCATTAGATCCTAAAAGGTTTTTTCCAATACATGACCAAAGATAAATTACTACTCATAATCAGTTTTTAGTGATTTAGTACATGTTTTGAGTAGTATAAATTGTCCATGATTTATGTAAAATGGCCTAAAATCAGCCATAAATTCTCTATGATAAAATTTATAATTGATCATTGTTTGAATCATTATAGTGAAAATAAAATGGTTGTTTTCATCTCTAGAGATTCATAAAAGGTGTTTTAATCAGTTTATTCATCAATTCATCAAAACCCCAAATTGAGTATCATAAAATAATTTATTGTTTCATATTTTTGGACTAAATGAAATACCAATGGATTTTGAATTTATTAATTTTTTTATGATACAATATGTAAACTGTGATTCAGATTTTTTTTCCAAGATTTGGAATAGTAAATTTGTTCATTCTAGACATTTTAAAGGTTCAATGGATTTTTTGGGTTTCCTAATGAGTTTTAATATAATTCTACACCCAATAATGAAAATCAGAAATAATTGATTGCATAGAAAACTATTTCTAGGACCGTGTGAACAACTAGTAGTAACTGTTCACCTTGTGTGGGTGAGATTATCTGGTGTGCATGGGCTGAAAATGGAATCATAATATGTGTACCTAGTCTGCATGCACTGTGTCACTTAGGCAGTTTTCATACGTTGTTGATCATAGTGTCACCACATAGACGGGGAAACTATGTAGGAGAACAATGGGGGGCTAGGGTTCTAAAGATATGTGATCCACAATATTTATAAAATATCATGGTAAATCCAGGAGTCCAATAAGTGGGTCTTAAATGTAAAACTTTCTATTAATATGGTTTTTTTAAAATCTATCTTTTCCTTTTATCACTTGGAGTAAGATTTCACTCCTCCCAATTATGTGGATCTCTCCTTTCCTCTATGATTGGTATTTAAATATAGCCCTCATCTGTCATCGACATTACTCATCCTCAAAAGAATAAAAATGATTTAGGTAGTCAAAATATTCTCCTTGGTTAAATTTTCCATTTCTAAACTTATATTTTGTGATATTTTGGTGAGACCACTAATTTCTTATTTTAGGTTTTAGGGAGTTTAATTTTATGTCTATTAAACCAAAAAAATAAATCCTCGATATCATTCAATTTTGGGTCATATATGGTAGAAGGTCGGCTATCTAGAAACATTCCTTAAGTATCATTTCATTTTAAATGGTGAACTGTTTATTCCCATTATAGAACATTCCACTGATTCCTGCCACTGTCTAATATGTTAAATTGAATGTGCCAAAACTTATGGTATTCCCATAGTGAAAAGAGAATCATAACTTTGGGTGTTATCCATGAATATTTCCACATCTGTGGGTGTGGTTCCTCATTTGAGACTTAATTCCATTGTGCCTTGCCAATTTTAAAAAACATTTGGGTGGGTTGCATCATTAATAAATTCGTTATATAAATTAATTGAATAATTAGGGTCATAATCCACGAGTAAAACATGGATGATTAATGCCTATTATCCATTCCAGAGTTAAACCATATTAATGAAATTAGATTGATTGAATTTTTTAAATGATAATATTTTTTTGAATTATCCTATATACTTACACCCTATACCATGTACCATATAACTCATGTAACTTCTTAAATCCCTATGAATTGTGGTTATTATTTTTATTATTCCCTTCAATAAAATTCGATTTTGTTTTAGAGTTCTTATTTCATATGCATTATATTATAGGGATTATCTGTTAAATTAAATTTCTTTTGTTTTATTCAAGTGATTTAATTTATATTCTTTATCCATATTTGATTATCTAGTAGCATGGTTCTTTTGTTATTTTTAGTACATTGTGATTATTAGTGAGATAGGTTCCAGAAGGGAAAACTGTGGATGGACACATTATCAAGATTGATACACCATGGCTTGGGTGATACTAGTTCCCTATTTGAGATACTAGGAATGGAATTGTATTTTACCGTTCCATTATTGATATGAGGGTTTCCATTATGGGTCTCCTCATATAGACTAAGTGTTATTAGTTATAAATACAGATCATGTAGTGACCCGTGAGATTCTATTATGGATCTCTATGAGAGATCTTTGGTGTCAAATACTGGATTTGAAGGATTCATTTCATTTATTACCATTGGTTCATTGTTATTATTATTGTTAATATGATTTAAAGAAGGTATCAAAATAATTTAATAATGTCTTACGGGTTTGACCACCACAAAAATGAAGAATCTTGGCTCAAACCCACTACTATGTATTATATTGGATTCATATTATATAATATATTCATTATACATGATTCCTAGGGCAAAGACATCAGGATAAGGCTGATGAAGGTATAATCGGTCATGTATCAAATTTGAAACATGAACTAAAGTGTAATTTTTTATTAATTTATTTCTTGTACTTAGTATATCAGAATATTATTATTTTTTATTATGCATAAAATAGATAAATCTGAACACCAATGGTTTCATCCTACTAAGATTAAATCTCAAACCCTCCTTAGGCTGTTATTATTCTGGGTACCCTATTTGATCTTCCTTATTTTTAGGTACTTATATACATTTATTTTTCTTTATTGTCTAAATGGGAGCTAGGGAGCACATGAATGAGATAGTTATTAAGGTTCACTTGGTGTTTGATGACATATTCCTTTTATTTATTTTTTTACTTCATGTATGATATTACTCATAGTGTGTATCCTATTTTAGATTAAGTATAATCAATGAAAAAATCAACCATCTATTGTAAATTTTTATTGGCCGTTTTCAATTATTCATTTTTTATCTTACTTTTCATTAACATTTCATATTACTATTTTTATTTTTATTTCATGATTTTTATATGATATACTATTGTACTACTCAGAATATAAGGTCATAATATCCCCATCATTCCATCAATAGGCCCTTGCTACTGGTTGACACCCTCTTATGTATGGGGATGAATAATTTTGGTCATTTGGAGACTGGTCGGGAATCCATTTAGTGGTCAGTTGGGTTTGTATTTTATAAATTTTTATCATAGCATTCATTTCTTATGCATCATTTTTTTACTGGTATAAAGAAGACTATGAATGAGTCATTACAAACTAAATAGTCATATATGGGGGTTATTAAACAAACATATTGGAAAATTTCCAAGTTACCTGGTCTATGATTGTTGTTTATGCTATTACATGTTACAGTGGGTTATGATTTCACATTGAGTGATTGGAGTAATTTTATCTTCTTACTAATTAACTTGATTACAGTATCTACTGTTGGCCTAATATGGAAAGGTTGAATCATTTCATTCAACATTATTAGAATGCATGGATTCAGAATTCATGAATATTTAATTTCAATGAGGATTTATATTCTAGTTATTTGAAATTATTTGTGTCCACTGATTGTAATTTGACTTCTTGATATATTCTATGCCTGGTTCTTCAGTTACATGCATAGATTTTACTTCATAGGTATTTCATTACTATCATGGTTGAACATGTTTAAATGTATTTTCAATATTCTTTCCATTAGTGTTATTCCATGATTCAACGATTTTAGTGTTATAATGAACATGTTTTTGTGCATCCATATATACTTTCCATGTTAAAAATTTTGAAATGAAAATTTCTAGAATTACTAGATATAAATTAAAAAAAGTAAAATTCTCTATTGACGGTGAAACATTAATAGCCATTAATTAAGAGATTTATTCATGATATATTATCTCCTTGGATTGAATAATTTGTTTTTGTGGTTATATGGGAATATTTTTTTTAATGGGATTGAGGCCAGCACATGTTGGAAAATGGGGTCCCATATAATCAAAACATTGTATATGGGGCTTATATATAAAGGATTTTGTATACATTTTTTTATATTGAATTTTATATTATCCATGATAAAATGTTTGTGGTTAGATGGTATATAACCGCATCATGTAATGTGTATGGGAGAATAATAATTTGAGAGGTTATAACCCATAAAAGTCAAACAATCTATTATTATCTTTTACATTAAACCATTTGTAAATATAAAGAATGTAATATATTTTTCTTCAAATATTTGGCTTTGTTTTATAAGGGTTTTAAATCTATTTTTTTTTCTAATGACCCATATGGATAAAATTTGTAAATGTAAAATTGGAACCATGTAGGTCCATTGGGGATTCATACTTTTAAAAATAATGACTAAGGGGTTTTTAAATCTAAATTATTATAAATTATTATTTTTCTTTTAGCTAAATCATAAATGGATAAGGGGGACCATTATAAGTCAATATTTCTTTTAGTTTTCCTTGGAGCGTATTCATGTTGGTGTGTTATTATGCATTTGGTTAAGGGACATTTCTTATGGACTGTATCTATTTATATGGTTTTACACATAATAATTGGTTGGTACCTATCATTGAAAATAAATCATGAATAAATACAATACCTTGTTTATCTACATGTAGATTTTTATATTGAGATTCCAATAAACAAATAATTCTTGAAAGGATGTCTGAAATAGCATGACCATTATTCTTTGAGGAATATTCTGTTTCTTTTTTATTTTTATCCTCCAATAGTTTTCCATTAATTATAAACATTTAAATTTTTATATAATTTACTAAATTTTTGTTTCATGTCTTGAGGTGAAACGTTATAATCTTTTGTTACTATTACCCATCATTTGGGGGTAGTATAAATCCTTTACATGGGTTTTTTACTTCAAATTTAATGTTATCATTTTTATTAGGATCCTTTTTCATAGTCGGAACCCATGTAATAGGAACATCCACCTAGTAAGAATTTATAGGTCTGACCTCATTTTGGGAAGTTGTTTACAATTTTTGGTAATAGGATAGAATATTTTGGTATCACCCTCATATCTTCAATGCCCATTATATTCTATTGAGACTCTTCTTTTAACCAATGGTATTGTTTAGGTTCCATTATTCATGTTGGAATCATATGTATTATGAGGAAGTCCTTGTTTTTAATAGTGGTGAAGAGTTTTTATGACATTTTATGTAAGTGAAATAATTTGTAACTAGTCATTTCTAGTTGTATTGACATTATAATGGAATGGTTAACCACTATCACGGTTGTGTGACCTTCTTTTCGTTCTTATTTATTGATGAATGACTCAATACATTATTTTTATAGTTTATATTCATATGGGGTAATATTGATTTATGATCAATATTATGTTGGAAATAAATAATTGAATGCATATGGAAAACAATCCTATGTATAGTATCATAGATGTGGTGTTCTATATGTGATGAAATTTTAGTATGCATAATTATACATGTGGTCATCATGTTGTAAAAGGTTACAATAAACTTCTCAGGTTCGATGGTAGCCATATAATCATGAGGTTTTAAAATTTTATTATTGGGACACCTCTAGAGTATATTGAAATGGGATTATGTTAAAAAAATTATTTTCTTAACAAATGTGATAACTCTATAAGAGTATCAAGAGTTTTAGCACACCAGACAATTTTTTTGATTTTATTCCAAATTCCTTGAACTTGGCGAGTTTGACTCAATGTGGAATCTCCTATCAGCCAAGTGAAAAACTAATATAGTGTCATGAATATTGGTTTTATTATTTCTTTTCTAGGGATAATGTTGTTAAAAAACATTCTTTCAATGTCCATGATCTACAATTTGTGGTCCATGGAGTTTGTTACATTGGATGATTTTTCTTATCAGAAGATTTTATGATAATGAGAACCAAAAGTAGGTGATAATCACACCAATTATTGTTAAATGTTTCCTTTCAATTATAAGAAACCCATCCCATAATTTCCATTTCAAAAATAGTTTTCCTGCATAAATTTCCCATGTGGCTACTTCATTAACCCATCTTGTTTTGATTATTCAGAGGGTTCACACCAATGAAGTTTTTTCCATTTGAGCAGCCTTTATAAATTATAATGGTTAGGGAGGGACTAGGTTGGTGGTGCTTTAGTGGTCACATAATGACTCCGGAAATCATGATTTTTTGATAAATTAAAGGTGATGTTTGGGCACGTGAAGTGATGGTTCATATAATGGAATTCAATTAGTGATGTTTTGACTCTTCATGTTTTAAGAAGTTGGAATAGTTTGTTTCAAACTGTATAGAGAACATGTCAACTTTTGTAGATGGAGTATATCAGGTTCATTTGAATGATGTTCAAATCCTCATGGTGTACATGTGAAAAAATGATGTTCATTTCTAACATATTAACATCATAACAGTGCAATGAGATAAAATTATTTGTATGCCAAGAGAAATTTAAAAGTTGATGGGCATGTTAAGTGGTCTCTATTAGAGTTTTCAAGGAATGAATTTTTCTACACAACGGCATGGTTAGTCTTGATGGATACCCATGATTCAATTTATTAATTCATTATATGGACTCCTGGTATATATATTTTCACTGTATATTGATCACTAATTGGATGCCACTTCAGGATGGTTTAGTGTTCTTGTAATTAAGATGATCTGTTAGTATCAATGTCTCCATTTAAAAATGTTGTGTATGGAATTACTATAATTATCTTGTTGCTTCTTAATACATGATTCTGAGGCAACACTAAAATTAAATATATTCTAATATTATTGGATTCAAAAATTAATTATCTATGTATGAGGGATTATGGATTCACCCATGATCATGATGGGCAATGATGTCTTATTGTTGCAATATTGGCAATAGGCATCACCTGAATCCAATTGACGGATTCTATAACCATTTTTGGTGACATATCTATGTGCCAACATTAGAATGAATCAGTTTTAGTTTTGGAATAAATTGTAAATATAATAATATATTTTTATAGTATTTGATCGGTGAAATTATGATTTGTTATCCCACTCTCTAGTCATATGCGATTGATGATGAATCGATTAATATAATGATGATTGATTGAGGCAAGTTTGATAAGTGTCTCTTAGAAATTTAAGCTAGGAATCCTACCAAATGTTCCATTTGAGTGCAATGGGAATTTTTAAATCAGAAGTTCAATTAGTTGAATATTGTGACTCAGTGTTGTATATAAAAATTCATGAACCTAGTGGTGAAGGATATAAAAATGTTATCGTTTATTATATAAGATGGGTTGAGGTGAGCATCATCTCTTAGATTCATTTTTGAGATTTTTTTTTGATTTTTATTTATAGAATATCATTCGTATGTAATAGTGATTCTCATTGGTTCAAGGGGAATTTGGAGATATAATTCCAAAATTTGAATAGGAATTGAAAATCTAGATCAGTTTTGTGATGTTTTATTCATTTAAAAAATTATTCTTAGGGGTGGTATGTTTTATTGACGGTAGATTATAGAATCACATGTTTTTTGACTGAATGAAATACCAATGGATTTTTAATTTGATCATTTTTTGGAAGACCGAATTTATAATCCAAGCATAAGAATAATATTGTGTGATTTTGAAAACATTAATTTGTTTTTTAGACGTGGATAAATTACTATGGAATGACAATAGTGATCTAATGTTTTATGGGATAATTGTTCCATAGAATTTAAAAACTACATAGGAACAATATGTCTGAATAGTTTGTCAATACCATGAGACCCTACTGTTGTAACATTTCATCTTGTGTAGGTCTAAATGTATGGTGTGCATGTGTTGAACATGGTTTTCCCAACCATGAAACTTTTTCTCACATTTTGATCCATATTATAAGATTCTATAAATTGTTCATCACACTACCATCTCATGGAGGGGGATACCTTGCGGGACAATTGTTTACGGTTAGTACTCATATGAAGGGGGATCCACATGGTTGGACAATGATTTAGCCTACCATGCGACAAAACTATGTAACATAATTTTTATGGTGAAATTACTAAATCAACCTTAATAATTGTTTTAATAAAACATGTATTCTCTATTTATTTCCTTCTATGGGATTTCACCCCCACCTCTTTCATGGTGTTTTCTCTTTATCTTTTATAAAGATTTTTATTTATCCTACATCTTTCTTCCAAATCACCCATAGTCAAAAACCTCAAAATTATTATAGTAAGTACTACAAGATATATTATTATATTTCTCTACACTTCCGTCCTATGTTTTTGTTTTTATGAGCTACCACAATTCCCTTATTCTATGTGTGTTTGGAGGTTTCATTGATTTCTCTCAATCCTGACTGAATCCATGTTTGATATGAGATGTGTAAATAATAATTATTATACGGTCAATTTTCTATCATCTATCACAACATTTCATTTCCTTTCATATAGTGCAATAATATTCTTTTATCTAGAATCATCTGGTGATTACTAACATTTTTCAATGAATCAAATTTAATATGGTACTCTTAATGGTATGCCCCTGATGTACAACGAATAACCACATTGGAGGATATCCTTGTATCCTTCCACCTTTACGAGAATAGTTCCTCATTTAGGACACATTTTCATTGACCAGTAAATGGTTTTTCAAATATTATGGTGTGTCTCATCGATAATAAATTACATATATTAGTGAATTTAATTTAGAGGGTCATCATCCATGAGTAAATACAAGAAGAATAATTCTTATACCCCATTAAATAGTTATATGATTTGAATGATATGAATTTTAAAGAATTGGGCGATTGATAATATAATTTTATTTATTCCTTATTCATAGTCCCTATACCATTAACCATATAACTAATGAAACATTCTAATTGAATTTTGGTTGTGGTTATTGTTTTGCTTCTGTTTTTCATTATCGTTTGGCTTGTTTAATTATGATTACTTCTAAGGACTTATATTATACATATTATGAATCAAATAATGTGACTTTTGTTATATTTTTAACATTTAATTTCATTGAATGAGTCATATGTTCATTCCTAGTATCATTATGCTAATCGTATTGTGAGTATATTATGCATATTCCATCAAAACAATGTAATTTTGAAATGTAGTATTTTTTGTAGACATCATAAATAGTTATACATATGTTATACATTTATTATGTGTTTATTTTTTTCTATAACAATTATTATTGTACTCTAGGATAGAAACAATTCCAAAATTATGTATGATGGGTAAGGACTATCCTTTTTCATGTTGGTACGACATGACATTCAAAGATCGATCATTGGATTTTCATTGCAAGGGTTATCATGGAATATTTTTATACACATATGTGACATCAGTTCCCTATGGGTGAAATTAGGGGTGGAATCACTAGGAATATGGATAATCCGTTCCATGGTTGAATCCCAGTCACCTATGTGTGATAATTGATATGGAATTAGAGTTTACAATACCCTAAGATATAGAAGTGATTTTGTTAGGGGTCACTTTTGTTGGAGTTGGTGGTATTTTTTATAACAAGGGATCATGATGAGATATCTGGGATTGCATTCTGGATTTTCCATGAATGGGTTTTATTTTCGATTAATGGAATTGTGATTTTACATTCATGAATTACATGTGGCTCCATATTATTATTATTTATATGATTACAATTTGTTATCAAAATGCATGAATGATTTCTTACAAGTTAGAAAAAAACGAACAATCATGAGTGTAATACTGATTCTATGATTCATATAAGATTCAATATATATAAAATATATCTTTTATAGTTACACCTATGTTCAAAAATCAGGATGAGGCTATAGAAGGTATAATCGGTTGTGTATCCATTCTAAAATATGTACAAAAGTGTTGTATATTTATTTATTTGTCACTTATACTACCAATGATAAAACATTATTCATTTTAATATAGAAAATAAATGATTCATCTAGACATGATTGGTGGTATCCAACTAGGATTATGTCTCACACAAAACTCATGCCACCATTACACTAGACTATATGAGAAGATATATTTGTTTTTTGGTCTATCAATTCATTCACTGAGTAGGGTTTTTTCACATGGGATTTAGGGAGAACAAGAATGAGTTGGTGATTATGAATCAAATAGATTTATTTATTGTTTTCCTCAATTTATAGAATTATACTTCATTTATCATGTTACTTGATATATGTATATTTAATTAGTGTAGGTATCATCATGAGGGCTTGCGTGCCACTATTTTATATTGGCATTGGAATGTAACATTTATACATTCATTGTATTTATCTTCAATTTTTTTAACAATATTTTATTATTAATTCCATTATTTTCCCTGAATTTATATATGATATACAATTTTGATACACTGATTATAAGTTTATAGTCTCCCATAGTTAAATGATTAGCTCCTCACAATTGGTTGGTATATTCTAGTATATGGGAAGGCGTTCTTGATAGAATGTGGTGACTCATCTCACTGTCGGTTTGTTGGTCTGTCGGTCCAAAATGATATAAAATAAATCTAATTTCATTAAACTATTACCCGAAATTGGGATGGGTAATCATACTAAAATTGATGTTCATTATTTTTTTAATTATTTCAAGTGCTAGATAGAATTTAAAATTTTTACCCAAATTTTATACTGAATTGAACTTATCACTAAAATTATGGACCTACCCACCACAATGCATTTTTAAAAATAAAATTCTAAATTATTATTCATATTTCATCCGAAAATAATAGTTTTTATAAATAATAACTATTATCATTTCAATACGGGTACTCAAAATTCTTTAAAAAAATTCAATCCTTCACCAAAAGAATATTAAAAAATAGTGATGTCATTCATAAATATCTCCAATGAGTGTTCAAGAAGATCTAGAAACATTATTAACCTAAATATATGAAATATAAAATTGGAATTTCATATTTCAAATTGTATACACTTCATTAAAAATTATCTAAAGGGATATTTAAAATTTATTTTTAACTTCATTATTGTGTAATTGCAACATGAAAGAGTTCTAAATAATAGAAAAATATAACATTAGTCTCAATGTTATCCATTAGAAATTCAATATATTTAAATGAAGAGGAAGTGATCATTCCTTGTAACATAATTAATCTTCCTATAATAAATGATCATTTTTTAGTATTATCAATTATAAGAAGTATCTATTTATTTTTTTCAATCCATAAATCAATCAAATTAGTTTTATAAAGAACTATAATACTGGTTTAACTAGTTATGGGTGTGGGATTGAGTAAATTATTAATTATTCAAAAAACATATATATCATATTTTTTACTACATATGTCACAATTACATTATTTATTCTGTAAGTCATATTAATATGTTTATAAAATCCATCCATGAAAATTATATATGATAAAACATTAATTCATATATCTAGAATGTCTCTTAAATTCATATTTTTTGTCATATATTTTCTATTAAAATATTAAAAACATTTTTAATATTTTTTAAATAAATTTCAATCTATAATAATTATAAATTATTATATTTCTACGATGTACACAAATTTGAGTTAGTTGGGTAACTCATTATATTCTACATTTAGTAGATGTGATAAAAATAAACATACCCTTGGAATTATTACCTACAATAATAATATTTTCTATAAAACATATCACATGTAATATTTTAATCTTGTATTAAATAATGGAATCCGTTAATATGTTCTAGTGTTACCTCTTATTTATATACCTTAAGATATAATATTTATTTATGAATATCCTTTTTCTCTACTAAACATTTATTTGATAACTATTTCCATAAATTTAATGTTTCATGTAACATACAATGATCACCACTGGGTATAGCCTACTCAATGACTAATAATATAAAATCTGTAAGTACCTCAAGAAGAAGCTTCCTAGAATCCAATATATTGACATAGGTAGTGTTATTTCCAAATTCCATGGTGACATATCCCTCTTATAAAATGGTAATGGTACTTTATATCATCCAAAATTCTCTCCCACATATGATGGTAGTAATTAATTTTATTATATGATGGAATTATTTATTTCAAATATCTAACTTTAATTTACTCTAAGACATATATAAGAAAATATATAAACATGTTTCAATGTTGCAGTACCAATAAATTGTGATTTAATTAACTTATATATAATAATGATAAAGTAAACATTATATTTTAATTAGAAAATAAATCTAAATCTAAATTTCATTTAAAAATATCATCACTCCAGTTGTATATTGTATTAAAAATTTACTATATCATGACATTTTTTAGAAATTAAGAGGTTATCACTGCTAATTCACATATTTATAAATTTTTTCATTAATTACATTCATGATTCCTTTTATTATTGATGAATTAGATAATATAATTTCTATTATTGAGAATATTCTTGTTTGATTCTAGAAGTGGACATAGATATTGATTGTCTAGTAATATTCCAGAATTGTTTTTCAATGTTATACCTGTGGGAACATATGGGATTATATCATTCATGATTGGAATGGAATTGATATATCATATTTCTCCATTTTGGACACTATATGGTTGTCTCTTTCATATTACATACTTATTAGTTCTCAATATTCATCTATTTTTCCAATATTGGATCTTATTAGATTAGTTTTCAATAAAAATTTCATATTTATTATGTTCTACTTACTAGAAATTTTATTTTCTGTGCATATGCACTTATATGGCATTGGCGTATATCTCATTGCCATTATTTTTGACATTTGTGGTCAAATGTTCCCTAAAATATGGGAGTTATTGTTTTATGAATTTTTCCAAAATTTTACATATAATCTATATACAACCTCCATGTTGGTTTTTCAATTACATTACTTCATTTAGGAGGTACTTATATTTAGATCCCTATTACTACTAATTTGGTTAATGAAAACAGGTTAAGGGGTATTCAACTACATTATAATTTTATAAAGGGGGTGGTGAGTAATATGTTTAGTTGTAGAAATAAATAATAGGATATCTAATGTGTTATATTTGATAACACATATATTATAATGGTTTTTGATACTAATACTAATTTGTAAATGGTGGTAAATATTTGTTCTGATTACTCAAAATATCATATTATTAATATGTATTATCTATAATCCTTGAACATGGATACAATACATTCCTCTTTTTATACGTTTTAGAATATATTTATTTATCATTCATCAAAAAACCCAAATTTGTAAATAAATGAAGAGATACACACAAATAACATATCAGGACTAGTTTATCCGCTTTAATGCATTTCAATTGGGGTAATTATCTAACATAACTATCAATTTCCCATTTAATTTGATTTTATCTATGGTTATGATCCATAAAAACATACCACATGTGTTGGTCGGAGTGGACACTCAAGAGGGGTGGGGTGTGAATTGAGTTCCAATTAAAATTTCTGTTAAGAATATTGTCTAGTTAAAAATACCCCGATTTATAAAATATGTTAAAATTTAGTGAATTTATACAGATTGTAAATGTTCACTTAGCTTCTCAAAGATTGATTAGATCTCAGTTAGTTTAACCATAGGATCAAACTAACTTTTGAAACTAATCTACTGATTTACAATAAGTGTAAACACTTGCTAATTTAATTATAAAAGTAGCTTCAAAATAATTTTGTATTTTAATGTAATAGCAGCGGAATAAATATGATATATGTCGTATACATTAAACATAAATAAAATATTCACAACAGATATAACAAGAGGTTCAGTCTCAAGCTGAGACTTATTCCTCTCAAATATATATATAAATTTGATCCACACCCTGGATCGGGGTTAACAACAGTTTTACAAAAATTGTCCAGGTCCAAGACCTCTACCACTGTTATTCGTGGGAAACAAAAAAATAGCAAACCGGTTTTTCAGGTCACACGCAACCTCTACCACTATCTCAGTGGGTGATAAAAGATGTAATCATTTGAGTGAGGATTTACAGATCCTCCCGTTAATGTTCAGAAGACAGTGTGTGAGTAAAAATACAGCATATGACACATACTGCTCGAAAAGTAAATAATGAATCACAGATCAGAGATGTAGAGTTTAGAAATGGCTCTAGTGATTGTCAATGTAGCTCTGGACTCGTTGGATTGAGCTGTAATTCTTCAGAGTCCTAATCTGGTTTTTCAATTCAAAAACTGAGTGTTGTAGTTCAGCATGTGTTCTACTATCTCTAGATTCATCGTGTGTTCTTCAGAAATGTACGATTTTATGTAAGGAACTTATTTGAGAATCGTGTAATGTGTTCTTCAGAGTTGTGCTCCAAATTGTTCTTCTTGTTCACTACAGAGCACGCCTGTATTATAGTATATGTGTCGAGACGTGTCAAGAGCGCGCATTCTCTAATGAATCTCAATCTTCTTTATATTACATGAGTTCTGGAAGTAGTAATGATTCCCTTCTCATAGGTACGAGATACAGTTTCCTGTAAAGACATCAACTAACATTAAATAACATTAATTGCATTAAAAACGAAAAATATGATCGTTAGCATTAGTTAAAATAATATTGACAAAAGCTTAAGAAACAATGTCACAGTGATCATGGAAATTGTGTCTGGTCACGGTGAGTGGTCACGGTGAGTCCTTCACAGTGTCTGTGTCACGGTGTCTATGTCACGGTGTCTGGTCATGGTGAGTCCTTCACGGTGTCTGTGTCACAGTGTCTGTGTCACGGTGTCTGGTCACGGTGAGTCCATACTTAGAAGAATATCTGTATTTGAACTAAGACAGTGATATACAGAATATGGGTTAAGGTTAATCATTAGAGATAATATATAAGAGAATTGTGATCATGCATAAGACATGTAAAGAGTAATTAACATCCATAATATTTGTTATTATAAAATCAGGATGTGCACCTATTGTTGAGTTTGAAGAGCATTAGCAAGATGTGCACTGAAGACCAAGATTAATTAACAGTAATTAGATTTGTGATCATTAAAACCTGATTTACACATGAGGAGTCCAACAATCTCCCCCCTTTTGATGATCACAAATCATATATAAGCATAATATAAAATACATGTAATATTAAAGATACTAGCATAGCAAAAACATTATAGAACAGATACTTATAGTTTTTCTCCCCCATTTATACTATTATAGAACTAATACCTGTAGGTTTTTCTCCCCCTTTTGAGATTATCAAAATGTAGAGAAAACAAAATGAAACTCGGTAGTTGTCATTAAACAAATGATTCATAGTACAAAGTACATGAGAAGTACAAATTTTAAACAAGAAATGACATCACATCAAAAAGAAAAACAGTCGGTAAACTCTTTAGGGATCCATTTTTGTCCTACCTTTATCAGCATCAGGAGCGGGTGCTGAAGTAGAAGAAGGCATAGAAGAGGGAAAGGGTAGACCTTCAAAAACAGATGTAGCCAAAGTAGGAGCAGTAAAATATCTTGGCTTAGGTTGGTCAAGAATGACTGGTCGGATCTGAGAAAGGGCTTGGCTAATTAACATGGTAGTTGATGCTAAGGCAGAAATTCCAGGTCTAAGGGGTGCAGCGGCTGGAGAAACTATAGCAGCACTCTGCACATGAAGATACGGCATCAAACGATTGATGAAATCAGTAATGATTTCACCACCATACTGAATAGCCTTTTCAAAATCATCCTTATTCTCCATAAATCGGTCCAACAATCTGGTGAACTCTGAAAGTTTCTTGAACATGAGCTTTAAAATCTTGAGTCACTGGAGGGATTCATAGATTTTCCACAAGATATCTAAAGTGATATGTCATGTCACTTTTAGAGAAAATACGGGAAAGATACATATCTATTTTCTTTGAGATATCTTGTTGAACATCATTAGCTATCTTTGAATGGATCCTAACCAAGTCCAGTGCTCTATCACTGTTCTTAATCACTTCTGATAAAGAAGATAGATCCAAGCCACTGAAGGCATTCTGTAATTCTTCCTTAATTATGGATCTCAGCAGAGAATCATCCAATACAGGTGTGGAGGTATGACCAGAAGCAGGTGAAGCCTTGACAGCTTCAGTTAGAACATTGAGCTGTTTCATAACTTTTTGCAAACATCCAGTGTATTCATATGTAATATTATTCAATGTTTCCACAACCTCTCTCATGCGTTCCAGCATCTTCGTGTACCTTTTTCCAATATTTTCACCAAACTATAGTATGTAAGGATGAACGTGAGACACAACCTCACTAGCAAGGATAGAATCATAAGACTCAGGTGAAACAGCAGTAGGTGTAGGGGAAGAAACAGGAGCAGGTTCTGATCTCATAGATAGCTCATTCTACAGACTTGCAACCATACTTTTCATATTTTCAACATCAGCACTCAGCAGCTTATTCTCTACTAGGAATTCTTGAATTTCTCAGATCATCCTTGGTTGAATATGCAAGATAATATTTTCCAAGAGAATTGATGCATCTTCTTGGCTTAATTGAGTCACTGGGCCAGGTTGAGTGGAGACGATTTTCTCAAAACCATCAAACAAAGTCTCGGCAAAAACATTCAGATCATCATTGGTAACAAAAGAATGAAGATCAGGTAAGGATGCAGGTATATGTAGAGATTCGGATTCTGGTTGAGGATCAGAGTCATCTTCAGACACAGATTATGATTCAGATTGAGGTTGGGGCTCTGGTTCTGGTTCTTAATGAGATAAGGACTTCAGTTGAAATAGATAAGAAAGATCAATTCCAGTTGCAGTCACATGCTGTGACTCATTCACATCATAAAAGCATGGGAACTCATACCGAGTGTGTTCAAAGAAAGTGACAAACGGTTGAGAAGATTCACCAGAACCAGCTTCTATAATATCAAGATTTCAAGTTTCCTCCCCCTCAACTTGTGCTTCCCTTTTATATTCTTGAGGTTCAGGAACATGGACAAGATCCACAGGATCATCCCTAATTTCCTCAGAAAACTCTTGCCTTGCCCACTGAAAGGTAATTTCCATTATTTCTTCAACAGATGGAATAATATCAGGAACTGATTGTTTCACTAGATAAGCTTCAAGACTTGCTTCTTTCTCAACAGAAAGAGTCTCTTCAACAAAAACTTCCTCAAAGGTTTCTTTCTGTTCTAAACCAAGATAAACTAATTTCCTTGCAGCATTAGGATGAGTTTATTCTTCATAAAGAACCACTAAAGGACACTAATTCCTTTCCTTTTCAACAACAACTTCCTCTCCTTGATGTATTTCTGCAGGGATAACACCCCTTTCATCTTCAATAGGAACTGTTTCCATTGGAGGTATTACCGATTCTTCTCTAGATGGAACATCATCTGTTAATTATTCTTGATATTCTTCTTCTGAGTACTCAGCCACTTCATCTGGTTCAAAACCAGGATCAGCTAGGTTCAGAGGACTTCTTGGATAGTCAACAGTATTAAACTTTTTATACAGTTGATCACTATCCTCAACCCATTTCTTTTTCCAGGGATTCCAGCTAATCTTCATCCTTCTGATGATAGGCATGGATAGGCAGAAATCAAATTCCTCTAATTTTTCTTCATTCGGTCCAACCATTCTTTTGAGACTAACATGGCTGAAATCATCCTTTGGAAGTTACATTGATTAGCTCACAAATATGGTTGATAACATACTTACACAGATTGATCTTTTGTCCATTTTTCAACAGGTGAAATAGGAACACATCCTGATAATTCATCGCAGCAAAATATTCATTTCGTGGACTAACCAAATTCTGAACAAACTTGAAAAAAAGTCTTGTCTCCCCATCCAGTTCAGCAGCTATGGCCCTTCACTTGGTTCTTTTCCAGTTAGATTTTCCAAAGCGGCTTCTATGTCAAAGATGTCGGTTGATGGAGGAGGGTCTCTCTGGTAGTCTTCACACACTCCTTCATGTAGAATTCTTAGGCATGCAGCCCACTACATTGAAGAGAAAGAGCACTTCTGACCATCGATCCAGCTGGTCACCAAATATCTTTCTCCAAACTCAAAAGATAACATCACATACTGATAGAATTGAGATACAAGCCTAGGGTAAATTGTTCTATTCTGTCCAGTGAACCATTCAAGCCATGCTTGTTCTGTTAAAACTTTTAAAACAAACAATCTGCTAGACAGAAACCATTCAGGGAAATCCTCTTTTTCAGGTACAAAGGTACGGCTTACTAGGTTTGGGTTTAGAGGTCCTTTGGGAGATATCCTCGGTATCCTCCTTTGTTTCTTAGAGTGGTGCTTCTTAGACTAGGGAGAAGATGGACACTTCATCCTTGGAATTCACTAAAGGTTCGGGCAAGAGGGAAGAGAAGGTTCAGGAGAGAATTCTGGTAATTAGTCGAATGAAACCCTTATGTTTTATCGTTTGGGAATTTCAAACGTCATAAAAACATAAACGCGGGAAATCAAATAGCAGTGAAATAAAAATTACCGTGATAAGGGTAAAAATAAAATAAAAAAATTATCATACATCTCACAGTGAGACAGAAAACTAGCCATCACGGTGAGACAGTTTATAGTTATCACGGTGAAATAGTGAGCAGTTTATATAGTCACAGTGAGATAGTGAATTGTCAGACCGTGAGCATAAAACAATAACTTAGAAGCAGTAAGTATAAAACTGTAATGTAAAGTACAATAACGTTTGAAACATTAAGATCAGTAAGATAATCATTTATGATTAGTCATACCAATTTCATGTATGATGTAGTCTAATCTTTCAGAATTTAATGGTTTAGTGAATATATCAGCATGTTGATATTCAGTACCAGTGAATTCCATGGTGACATCACCTTTTTGATAATGATCCATCAAAAAGTGATTCTTACATCAATATGTTTTTTCCTAGAATGAGAAACAGGATTCTTAGAAATATAAATAGAACTTGTGTTGTCACAATCTATTGAGACATGTCTGAATTGATATCCATAGTCCAGTAATGTGTGTTTCATCCACAAAATTTGTGCACAAAAACTTCGAACAGCTATGTATTCAGCTTCTGCCGTTGACAATGCAACAAAATTTTGTTTCTTACTACACCATGATACTAGTGACTTGCCTAAAAGATGACATGTTCCAGAGGTGCTTTTTCTATCTAGCTTACATCCAGCAAAGTCAGCATCAGAATAACTAACTAGTTAAAATGATTGTCCATTGGGATAGAACAGTCCTAAATTGGGAGTATGCATCAGGTATTTAAAAATTCTCTTTACAACATTTAAATGTGACTCTATAGGGTTTTCGTGAAAACTAACACACATACACAGATTAAACTTAATATCAGGACGACTAGCAGTCAGGTAGAGTAGACTTCCAGTCATTCCTCTATAAGTGGATTGATCAACAGATTTACCATTTTCATCAAGATCCATCTTACAGGTGGTACTCTTGGGCATGTCACTACTTTTTGTGCTATCCAATCCAAAACGTTTCAAAAGATCTCTAGTAAATTTACATTGAGTTAAAATAATTCCATCACCATTTTGAAAAATTTGAAAACCAAGAAATAATTTAGGTTCACCCATTAAACTCATTTCAAATTCATTTTGCATCATTTTTGAAAAATCACTACATAAAGAATTTTTAGAAGACCCAAAGATAGTATCATCAACATAAATTTTTACTACTAAAACATCATTAGTAATTCGTTTTATAAAAAGAGTAGGATCAGCTATTCCTTTTGTAAAACCTTTAGAAATTAGAAAATTACTTAATCTATCATACCAAGCTGTTGGAGCTTGCTTTAAACCATATAAATCATTTGATTGTTTGAAAATATGATTTGGAAAATGAGGGTTTGAAAAACCAGGTGGTTGTTCAACAAAAACATCCTCAACAATATATCCATTTAAGAATTCACTCTTGACCTCCATTTGATATAGTTTGAAATTTATATGTGAAGCATAAGCAAGAAAACTCCTAATAGCTTCTAATATAGCTACTGGAGAAAAAGTCTCCTCATAGTCAATACTTTATTCTTGACTATAGCCTTGTGCAACTAGTCTAGCATTATTTCTATCAATGTTTCCGGATTCATCTGCTTTATTTATCAACACCCATTTTGTGCCTATTGTGAAAGTGTCCTTAAGTCTTTTAATAAGATTCCAAACTTTATTTCATTCAAACTGATTGAGTTCTTCATGCATAGAAGTTACCCAAAATTCATCATTAATAGCATCATCAAAGTTTTTAAGTTCAAGCTGTGACAAGAAGGCTTGATGTTCAACCTGATTTCTATGAGAAGCTCTAGTCTGTGTCCCTCTATCAATATTTCCTACAACAGCATCTAAAGGATGATTCTTTATAATTCTAGTTGATCTAGTAAAGGTAGGGCTAGAAATTTTAGGTTCATCAACAGGTTGGGAATCAACAGAAGCAGGTTCTGGAAAATTTCCAGAACTGGATGTTTTAACTATAGCTCCACTGTCTTTATCATTATGGTTCAAAACAGAGAGATCATCTTCAAGATTTTCAAGAGAGGTTTTAGGTTCATGTGGATCAGTTTCATCAAACTTGATGTGAATAGAATCTTACACACACTTGGTTCTCTTATTGAAAACTCTCTGGGATTTACTAGAGACAGAATAACCTAGGAAAATTCCTTTATCACTCTTGGATGAAAACATGTCAAGATTATCTTTGGTATTAAGAATAATGACTTTGCAGTCAAAAAATCTGAAGTAGTTAACCATAGGTTTCCTATGGTTCCACAACTCATAATGGTTCCTCTTAAGAACAGGCCTGATTAAGACTATATTGAAAATATAACAAGCTATATTTATAGCTTCATCCCAAAAATAAAAAGGTAGGTCACACTCATTAATCATAGTTCTATAAATTTCTCGCAGGGTTCTATTCCTTATTTCTAATACACCATTTTGTTGAGGTTTCCTAGGGGCAGAGAAATTGTGACTATAGCCATTGTGTGAGCAGTAAGATTCAAATTCATGATTTTCAAACTCACGGCCATGATCACTTCTCAGAGTTTTAATCTTAAGTCCACTATGGTTTTCTACACATTTGGAGTATTTAACACAGTAAGAACAAGCATCAATTTTGTGAGCTAGAAAATATACCCAAGTATATCTAGAAAATTCATCTACTAAGACATAGACATAGTGCTTCCCATTTAAGCTAGAAACTCTAGAGGGTTCAAATAAATCCATGTGAACCAACTAGAGATGTTGAGAAGTTGAGACTTCTTTCTTTGGTTTGAAAGAGATTTTGTGTTTCTTTCCCTTTTGATAGAGATTACAAAATTTGTCTGCTGGAAATTCAAGTTTGGGTAGGTCTCTAACTAATTTCTTCCTAGCTTGTTTTCTATGTGAATCCACATTTCAGTGTCCTAATCTTCTGTTCCAAAGCCAAGACACATTATTAAAATCATTTAAACAAGTAATATTTTGCTTTGCTAAAGAATTCAGATCAACAGAATAAACATTTTCATTTCAAAAAGTAAAAAACACTAAATCATTTTTAGAATTAAAAAAATTTCATGAATTATATTCAATTTTAACATAAAACCCATCATCACATAACTAAGAAATAATTAACAAATTTTATTTAAGTCCATCAACAAATAAAACATTAGAAATTAATACTTAGTCATTGTTACCAATCTGGACTAAGCCGATGATTTTTCCTTTTGAGTTATCACCAAAAGTGACAAATCCTCCATCAATCCTGACTATGCTTTTAAAGCATGATAAGTCTCTAGACATATGTCTTGAAAATCCATTGTCCATGTACCAGGTCTTCCTATAGGATCTCTTTAAGCAGGTTTACTACAAAATAGATTTAGATAGGAAATGATTTTGGTACCCAGATCTTCTTGGGTCCAGACAGGTTAGAAATCAACGCTTTTGGTACCCAAATTTGTCTTATGGGTCTCATGAAAGTTGTAGAATCAACAGACATTGAAAGATAATACTTATTAGATCCATAACTATGAATATAACTAGATGAAGCATATAAATGTCCAGAACTAGAATTAGCAGCATTCTGTCTAGAATTAGGAATAAATCTATTTTTAGTAAACTTTCTCTGTCCAGGTTTGTAGCCTATTCCAGTAGTGTATTTTGGTGAAACATTTTTTCCTAGAATTTGAGTTATTGTATCCTTCCCATTTGTGAATTTCTCTAAATCATTTCTGAGTTTCTCATTAGATAATTTCAGTTCAGTGTTTCCTTTAATCAACTGAGCATTATTTTCCATTTCAATGTCAAGATCAGATTTATGTTTATAGTTAAAGCATACTATTTCTTTAAACCTTTGTATTTGTCATTCATCTCATTACAGGTTTCTTTTAACATAACTCAATATTCAAATAGTTCAGATTTTGACATGTTATTAGAGTCAGTTTCATCTCCAGAATAATAGGAATTTAAAGCAGGAGTTTCAGCCGTTACCTCAGGAGTGTTTGTCATAAAACACATGTTCGCCTTATTTCTGTGTTCAGTTTCAGAAACTTCAGATTCAGTGGAGCTATCCATAGAAGCGCTCCAGGTTTCCTTCATAGCCTTTTTGTACATACTGTCCTTGTAATCATATTTATTCTTGAATTTGAGATTTGGGCAGTCTACTTTAATATGTCCTTTTCTTTGGCACTCATAACAGAAAACTTCATTACTTTTATCTACATTTTTCTAATCCTTCTTCCAATGTTCCTTATTGTCATGCTTTCCTTTATAATTTTATTTGCTGAAGAATATATTTTCCCTATAAAAATTCTTAAAACATCTGGCAATGTGAGCCATTTCAACATCACTATCAGAAGTACTTTCACTGTCATCACAGCTTGAACTGTCGTTTATATCTTGTAGTTTCTCCTTATCCTTGTTCTTTGATGATGAATATTTGAATGAAACAGACTTTCTTCTAGGTTCTTCTTCTTTTTCATTGTTCACCTTGACTTCTTCTTCATAGATCATAAGCTTACCAATGAGTTCTTTAACAGGTAGAGCAGCAATGTCACATGACTCTCTGATTGAAACCATTGTGCCTCTCCATCGGTCTGGTAAACATCTCAAGATTCTCATGATTTGTTCCTTTACGGGAACATCTTTTCCAAGTGAATTCATTGTATTGACTATATCATTAAACCTGAGATACATATCAGAAATATGTTCATCAGTTTTCATTTTAAAATTATCATATTTAATAGTATAAGTATTCAATCTCATTTCCTTAACATTGGTTGTTCCTTTATGAGAAATATCTAAGGTATCCCAAATTTCAAAAGCAGTTTTACAAGAAGAAATTATGTTAAACTCTTCATCTCCTAAATCACAGTACATGGCATTCATGTCTTTACAATTATTATTGTAAGAAGTCTTTGTAGGTTCATCCCAAGTGGATCTAGAAGTAGTGGGAAGTTTATATTGCGATTCTATGGAAGTACAAATATCAAACCTTATTCTTTCTAAATGAATTTTCATTTTAAGTTTCCACTGAGCATAGTTGGTACCATTGAAGAATGTTGGCCTGTTATTAGCAGCACCCTCTAGTCTATTATCAATAACTAGATTTTAGAAAGACAATTCAAAGAGATGAAAAAATTTGGAACTAACATAAATTTAAGATCTTTAATGATGAAACTAAAATCACAGTTGAAAAACAGAGAAAAAAATATTTTAAATAGTCATCTGATACCAAATGTTGGTCGGAGTGGACACTCAAGAGGGGGGGGGGTGAATTGAGTTCCAATTAAAATTTCTGTTAAGAATATTGTCTAGTTAAAAATCCCCCGATTTATAAAATAAGTTAAACTGTAGTGAATTTATATAGATTGTAAATTTTCACTTTGCTTTTAAAATATTGATTATATATCAGTTATTATAACCACAAGATCAAACCAACTTTTGAAACTAATATACTGATTTACAATAAGTGTAAACACTTGCTAATTTAACTATCAAAGTATCTTCAAAATAATTTTGTATTTTTAAGTAATAGCAGCAGAATAAATATGATATATGTCGTATAGATTAAAATTAAATTAAATATGCACAGAAGATATAACAAGAGGTTCAGTCTCATGATGAGACTTAGTCCTCTCAAATATATATATAAATTTGATCCACACCCTGGATCGGGGTTAACAACAGTTTTACAAAAACTGTCCAGGTCAAAGACCTCTACCACTGTTATTCGTGTGAAACAAAACAACAAAAAACCAGCTATTCAGGTCACACGTGACCTCTACCACTATCTCAGTGGGCGATAAAGGATGTAAGAGTTTGAGTGAGGATTTACAGATCCTCTAGTTAAAGTTCAGGAGACAGTGTGTGAGTAAAAATACAGCAGATGACACACACTGCTCGAAAAGCAAATAATGAATCACAGAGCAGAGATGTAGAGTTTAGAAATGGATTTAGTTATTGTCAATGTAGCTCTGGACTCGTTGGATTGAGCAGGAATGCTTCAGATTCCTTCTCTAGTTTTTCTGTAGAAAAACAGAGTGTCATAGTTCAGCTTGTGTTATACAGTCTCTTGATTCGTCGTGTGTTATTTAGAAATGTAGGATTGCATATATGGAACTTTATTGAGAATCATGCAATGTGTTCTTCACAGTTGTTCTCTAGATTGGTCTTCTTGTTCAGTACAAAGCTCGCATCTATTGTAGTATATGTGTCGAGACGTGTCAAGCATGCGCGTTCTCTAATGCAGCTCAATCTTCTTTATATTCCATGAGTTCTGGTAGTAGGAATGATTCCCTTCTCATTGGTATGAGATACGGTTTCATGTCAATCCAACAACTAACATTAAATAAAATAAATTTCATTAAAAACAAAAAATATGACCATTAGCATTATTTAAAATAATATTGACAAAAGCTTCAGAAACGATGTCACAGTGATCATGGAAACGGTGTCTGGTCACAGTGTCTTGTCATGGTGGGTGGTCACGGTGAGTCCTTCACGGTGTCTGTGTCACAGTGTCTGTGTCACGGTGTCTGGTCACGGTGAGTCCTTCATGGTGTCTATGTCATGGTGTCTGTGTCACGGTGTCTGGTCATGGTGAGTCTATACTTTGACGAATATCTGTATTTGGACTAAGACAGTGATATTCAGAATATGGGTTAAGGTTAATCATTAGAGATAATATATAAGAGAATTGTGATCATGAATAAGACTTGTAGAGTGTAATTAACAGCCATAAGATTCGTTATTATAAAAACATGATGTGCACCTATTGTTGAGTTTGAAGAGAATTAGCAAGATGTGCACTGAAGATCAAGATTAATTAACAGTAATGAGATTTGTGATCATTAAAACATGATTTACACATGAGGATTCCAACAACATGTAACACTCTTTTTCATAATCATTATATACCAAAAATTGGTGAGTCTTATTTAACCTTCTCAATTGGTCTCTCGATTTATACTGGTGATTTGTATATTAACCCTCAAAAAGATGATATATCAAAAATGTTCAGGTAAATATTAAGTAAAACAATGTAAACAAGGAAAAAGAGATGTTGATCCTGAATTTATTGATGTGTCATATGGAAAAAATCTTCCTCACATTATCCTAACACTTATAAAGTGTCACTTTAAATATTTTATTGATGGTGTATATCTCCTTACTACTGATTGTGCATTTTGAGGTGAGGAATAATCTCTAAATTAAGACTAGTTATTGGTCATCCATGTCATTGTCGTTTGTTTGTTTTAAATTGAAAAATCACTCCTTAGCTAACCCTATGAATGAATAGGTGAATTACATCAAATTAATATTCACTAATTCCTCCCCTCTACTATTTAATGTTTATAAAAATAGAGAAAACAACATGATGTAGTTATTGTGGTCTTCACCTTCATGACCATTAACTGAAAGAAAAAATTTAATTTGATATTTTTTTAATTTGATATTTTTGTTAAAGACGGAATGGTAATTTTTTATTTATAAATTCATTTCCACAGTTATCTCTATAATCGTATTTGATATTTACTACCATATTTTAATGCTAAAAGTAAAAAAAATTATGTATAACTTGATCTTATTTGGTAAATATCTATAAATTTACTATTTATGTTATAATTTTTATGTATTATTAATAGGGTATTATTTATAAATCGTTCAATAGATAACAGTGTAACAGATAAAGCTCATATTGTGAAATTATAAAACGTTATTTTGTAATTCCCCTACCCAAACCAATGGTACATTTTTTTAACATTAATTTATCACTATTTATAGAAAATGTATAAAATATTCTATTTAATTAAATTTTTAGTGAATTAATTGAGATGATTATAATCTATATTCTAAAAAACGTTTTTCATTAAAATTGAATAATTGGTGATATTAAATTATTTAATTGAAAAAATATTAAAATGATGAAATTAAATAAATGGTCTGAAAATCGAATGATTTAGGGGTGATGATTCAGGGGTTGTGTTAGAAATTATATTTTTTCCAAGGATTAAATATTAGTTCACCCATATTACCATTAATAGTAAAATTAAAGGTTCTATAATAATTTCACCTCTCACCCAAGGTGGAATATATTTTACGATAATTTATTTATTTAATATAGCTTCATGATTTACCATTATTCCTTCTACATGAAGTGATGTAGAAACCCACTCGTAGTTAAATCAAAAAATTAACGAATATGAGTTATTATTTATAATCCCAAAACAATTCTCTCCTGCTCCTTTAGAATATATAAATTAATATCTAATATCATCACCAATTAGTGTGTATATATTCCATTAAATATAAATTATACTTGAGTTTATGGAGGAAATTAGTTATATATTTATGTCACCATATGAAAAGTTAATTAAATTACACATACCCAAATATTATATTATTAAATTTTATTTAAATATTAAATAAGATAAAATAGACGTGTGTATTATGGATTATTTTTTATAATCATATATAATAATTAATATCATTCAAATTCCATGTCAGAATAAATAATTTAAAACTATAATGTAAATAAAATTTTATGTAAATAAATGCATTATTATGTAAGACAATTATAGAAAGAACATGATCTAAATTAGTTAATTTATACTCATATATCTAGTTGGATTTAAAATATCACTAGGAATATTATTCCCTGATAATTTAGAAATTTTATAGTCAATATTGAGAATACTATAAATTAAGGGTAACTATTATGCCCAGTTGTAAAAAAAGAAAATGAATACCTTGATTAGTTGGATTATATCCAATGAATCCAGTTTATCTAAGATTCTGAGGGACATAGGTTCATTGTGATTTTCCATTTAATAATAAATATTCCTGATTTAGTAACTAATACATGAAAAAAACCATTTATAGAAGATGTCTAAGCATATCGATAACATAGAAAACAACTATTTTTATTGGACCATTCTCGATAAGTGCCACTATTGATCATCATACATCTATAGTTTATAATATTGTAATCATTTGGTTTGTATATTACCATTGTATAATGAAATTATATAATTTATTTGTAAATAAAAAATGATTCTATCTATTTCATTTCCTTATTAATATATATACAGAAATATATATTTGTTGATTATGAATTTTATTTTATAAAAATAAACCCAATTTTTTCATAAAATATATTTCTTTAAATAAATTTCAATTTTTATGAGTTTTATATTTTTGAAAGAAATTTTATTTATTATTTAGTATTTTCACTAAATAATAAATATTTTTATAAAAATGATAACATTTTGTAATGAATCCTAATTTAATAATTATATGTGTAATAATATTGGTATTTTTGTAAAATAAATTATTTTATATAAAATTAGTACATTTTCTAAAAAGAATAAATTATAAAAAATAAAAAATTATTTTGATAAAATAAATATAATTTTTTCAAGTGATATTTTTTTAATTATTCAATTGTTAATATTTATATTTTTTGCTAGCAGTCAAATTTTTGGGATAAAATTATTTATTATGAAGAAATACATTCTATATTATTCATCATAATAGTATAAATTTTATCAATTAAATTATATAAAAGGAATCTATGAAGACATATATATATATATATATTTATTATATTTGATTTAATTAATACCAGTTTAATATACCATCCAAAAACTGTGTGATATTTTTTTGTTTTAAAATAAATTAATTATTAACAGTAATCACATCTACATAATTCACATATTTTGTTGTTTCTTTTAATTCATAGAAATATAAAATATATAAATCTTTACTTCCAATTTATATACAATTGGTGAAATACATTGGATGGTTTTTGATTTTGAATATAATTTTGTATAGGGAATAAATACAATGTTTAGAAATTAATAAAGAATCAACCTATTTTTTTGGAAAACACCCAACCATCATACCCCTCCTCTTCACTTAATACCCATTAAGTGAAATTTTCCACACCCTATCCATATCAAAATCTATCCCGTGGTGTTCTGATGTTATAAAAAACCAACATCATTATTTGAGAAGTTATTTCTCAAGGTAAATCAATCTTTCGACATGTACATTATTCATGTACGTTCTGTGTATCATGGCAGACAATTTCAAAAATTTCATGTTGGAAGGTGTCTATACACAAACATTTTAGAGTAAATGTGATTATTAGGTAATTATAGAAAACCCTTTAATATCATTAATACCTTATATGAAACGTTCTATACACCCATAATAATTCTAAAATTATCCTACAAATTTATCATGACAACCTTTTTTTATTGAATTAATATTCTATTTTCCACTCAAGGGTATTCACTAGGATCAACCAATCCTTATTTGATTTAGTAATTCTATATATGTAACCCACTCACCAAAATAATTATATTAATGGAAATAAAATAAGTTATTAGGTTGTGTGGTCTATGTGGGTCAATAATTCAAACATATTATATGAATGTGAAGGGTGGGCCTAAAATCAATTCCCTACAGTGCTTTGGGTAGTGGATTTATCTAAAAATATTCAATGTATTGTGCATTAGAAATTTTCTTAATAACATGATGTTATGATGTCATTTTCGTTATTCATGACATAATATTATGATGTCATGTTTTTTTTATTTTTTATACATTCTTTTGTTGCCGTGATATGACAATATTATAACATGTCTTGAGGTTAATGGTTTTTATAATAAAAACTATATTTCCCATTTTCTTCCCAATGAGATCAGATATATTACATTCCACATTATTGAATCCTACAAAATGAGAATTGGAAATTTTATGATTGAATAAATACCCAAAGAAAATGTATTATTCACTCCATAAAAGAAAAAAATGATAATCATGGATTCATAGAGAATAATAATCAGTAGCATAGAAAAATAATAACCTTAAATTGGACAAATGACTGCCTAACCTAAGGAAAATCAAGTAATATAATCTTGTACATCACATTATTTATCCGTTTTTTATCCAAAATCCATTTGATTATATATATATGGATCTTTTGAGGAATTACAAAATATCTCATATGGTTACTCAAATCTGTACATAATGTATCTTTTGATTACATGACATATCAATTGAAATTTATCTAATAATAACTTAATGGGGTGATTCAATACATGATCTAACATACAGAACCCTTTATGTGAAGAATAGTTATGTTTTTCATGAGAATAGGATACGTCGCTCATGTTATTCATTAATTGATCACAAATAGGCCCCTAGAAATTCCATAAATACCAAAATAGGGGTCCATATGAGTTCAATCGGTCACCTAAAAGACCAATGACATATAACATGATCAAAGAAAACATCCATACATATCTTATTGATCCTTCAATGGCTCTATGACATGTCAACTCAATCATTAAATATTAATTATACATATTGTTCGGATTATGAAATGGATTATTTGTCATCCATATTGATCATCTGAAATACCATTATATATTTGTGGGATCAATAATGTTGTTACTAAAAGAGTGATAATTTGGTCATTGTTTATATAGGGGAATAATAATTGCATCATTATTGACAGAAAATGACTCATGTGATGTGTCTTTTACATTACGTGAATGCTCCACCCACCTACACATACATATATATATGATAGTTAAAAACCATAAAAAGTTACATATATTCTGGAAGGAAATGCCAGTATTTTCACCCTAGATAGAAATAACACACACACTTAGAGGTGAAAAAATATAATTGTTTGAAAGATCACATGATCTCAATATTCATCTACATGATAATATCTGAGGATTAATTAATATGATTACACAATATCTATATATTCTACCTTCTAGTATTACATTATGAATGAAATGGATCTTTGAAATTTCACTGATATCAATTGATGTTCCATTAGAACATAGAAAATATCATGTGATTCCCCGTTAAAAAATTAAATATAATATATTGGTGTGATTACTCAAAGAAGGAAAAAAACAATTGAACATATATTACCATGAAGGATGTTTTGTTTTTCATTTGAAAGAATTATGATATTTGATGTGATCAAAACCATGATCACATGATATCCCCCAATCATTTTTATGGGATCAAAAAAAATAGTCAATAAGTTATGTCAAATCACACAACAACCCTCATTCATGTTAGCTGGATTAGGTGAAAACCACAATCAAGTAAGGTAGATCATATGACAACCCTCTGTTTGTTTCTTTAGATCCTGCAAAAACCCTCGGACATCCCATCATGATAATGAAATGTTCTCATACATGTAATACATGTTCATCTGAATTCCATCAGTCATGTTATATTCGATCATAAAATACCTATCTATTTTCATCCATGTCAGGAAGACACCGTCTGACATCTAAACCATGTTTCATAGAGTCTTTTCACATATCCAAATGTATCATATGACTTGTTATTATATTAAACTAGATATGTAATCAAGGTTCATGAAAATGCATCAGATATGATATCAAGGATAATAAGAAATAACTTGGAATGTCAGATGGATCACATAATATACCATAATAATTACATCTATGTATATTTGAATTCTATTGACATGATTTTATGGGATATTATGATATTTCAACTCCATTGAACAGATATTGTAACACACCAACCCTACAATCTTGGATTTTGTGACATAATTTATTACATTGAAATGATTATACAGAATAATATTCCTAAGGAAATATTTATTTAGTTGTTTCATAAAACCTTATTAAATAAAATATACCCATGTTACAGTGGTAAATATAAGATAAAAAATTATATTATTAATAAAATTCAAGGAAGTGCATCCTTGAAATCCCATTTAAATAATTATTCATAATATTCGGTGGAATGAATCAAAATAAGGGTGAGAAAATATACACACCTAGGGTAATTAAAATTTATGAAATAAAGATTCAATTATCACAATCATCATGGTATAAAAATAACACAACACACATAACAAATAAATATTTGTATATGATATACTCAATATGGAATGGAAGATAAATATTAGACATGAGATTTAATCATTATAATATTAATGAAATGAATAAAATGAAATGTTATAAAAAAAATTTAAAAATAATTAATGAATTCTCAATAGAGTAGAATATTTATTATTGGATGTCATTTTTTCTATGAATATGATACCATTACCTTCATTATTTATTCTAAAGATAGTCTAAACAATTCTTATTTGGGAAACTGATTCTTCCCTTGAGACTAATTATGAATCGAGTATATTTCATTAATAAGTCCCCAACCCATTATATCATGTTCCAAGAATTCTTAATATATCTAATAATTTATTTTATTTTTAAAAAGTTCTCCTTATCATATATCAATATTGAATAAAAAATGTTGATTTGTCAATAATTCACCAGTTTATCAAATAATAGTTAGAGTGAACACAATATGTAAAAATGGAATATAGTTTAGGAAATGATAATAAAAATTTCATGAAAATATTAATATTTAATATAAATTTATTTTACAGTAACAATTATCATAAATAATTTATTATTTTCAAGAGAATGATATCAATCAAAAAATAATGTGATACTATAAATATAACATTCACCACATAGTAAATATAAAATTAAAACCCCTTGGTTGAGGAAATTAAAATAAATAATATAAATAAAATGAATTTTTTTATTTAGATAATATATAAAAAAGTAATAGTATATACATAACATATAATAAGTAATTGTTGATTAAAACATATATCCCATATATTTAAATTGTGAGATGAGAATCCCTTATCATGTCCTTCCATTTTTTGTGTGGTATTAAACTATATGTGTAGTTGTTTAAAATATGTTAATAACTAATAATAACACCATTATAATAATTATATTTTCATATATGATATTATTACATTATTTAATTTTTTTTTATGGTAATCCTTTAATATTTTCAAAAAATCACACATTACATACATAGTTTTCTTTTATGTTTTGAGTTGTTATTTGATATTACTATTACATAGATTAAAATTTGAGCAACTAAATAATGTAACTCATGATTTAATTATGGTATATATTAATTATATATATGTTTTTATAATAATATAAAATCATTCTTGTTAGTAAATGAAATACCTCTTTCACTGAGATGGTAGGTCGTACATATGTATGAATGCTACTTCCATTCATTTCCAATATATTAAAAAGTAAGTGATATATATAAATTTATAGTATAATTATAATATAAAATTTATAACATATATAAAAATGTGTGCATTTAATAATTATTTTAATAAACACGTTGTATAGTGCGAACAAATCACATAACATTGAGGATACAGTAGTCCACACGTCCACAAACAATGTTATCATGTCCCCACGAAATAGAATGCATGGGGATTTATGTTATATAATAATTTAAATAGTGTTAATATATTATAAATATCATATATAAAATATATAAAATAAAAATATATAATTATTTACCACCATTAATAGTGGTAAATGGAATATCAAATTACATTTGTTCGTGTGGTGGTAGTTTGTTGTCCCCATAATTGATGATTGTGTATCTAATTTGAGTGATGTGTGTAAAAGTGTAGGTAGAAAAATTATCATAATATAATAAATATATAATTATGATTTTTTTAAATTAATTCTAAAATAATAATTGAATTAGTTCATAAAGAAATATAATAAAACCGATTATTGGAGAATGTTATCGCCTTTTCATGTAACTCATTTTAGATAAAACTAAAGTATATCATTTTTTTATTTTATTGATAAGGTCGGTATTATATATTAAGGGGACGGATTTAGGGATTTATTGAATAGAAATTTTGAAATCCAAATGGATTGAGATGTGTGAATAATAGGGAGGGCTATGTGTATTTCTATAGTGGATGAGGAGTGGCATTATTGAATATTATTTAAATGGATTTCCACCCAGATTTTTCTTAAGTCATACTTCTACAATTATAGTAAAAATAAGAAAATTTGAGTATATAGTCTAAATAATAGCCATTAATGGATTTTTGACATGTTTATAGGTAATTTTGAGCGTTATATTTATGGTATAGTCCATTATTAAGCTAATTTTCAACCTCATCTCTATTACAAGTTTTAATCACTTTCACTAATAATATTGGTTTAAACTATGTTAAACATGATCAAAATTAATAATTTTTATTATTCAAAATTATTAACCACTTTTTTAAAATTTAAATCGCATAATATGATTAATATGAAAAAAAATTAATCTCGCAGACGGTATGCCAATGAATGTTTTTTAATGTATATCATTAAAAAGGATGAAAAATTTTTACTCCAATTCTAAGGATAAATTTAGATAAATGTGAAAAAATGTACTAATATTTTTTAATATTGATCTAAAATGCCTTTAATATTAATTTAATGTATAATTTCTCAACATTAGTAAATTATATGAAAATGTATGTTTCAATTAAAAATAATATTTTATACATTTCACCAAAAATTGAAATTTTCATAAAAATATAAAAAATTCACTATAAAATATATTTTATTCTAATAACGAAATAATGAATTTTTATTCCATATTAAATTTGTAAATGATTCAAAATTCATATTTAAAATAAATTTTATAATAAAAGGTTGATAAAATGCCTTTTAAAAACATAGTTTTTATATGTAAAACTTTGGTTTTCTCTTATCATGTTCTTATAAAATTGATTGAATAAATGTAATAATAATTTTCTGGATATATAAAATATAAATAAAATATAAAAACTCTCTATGATTGTTATAATTTTATCATATATAATAGAAATTACTGAATTGTGTTTTTAAGCTAGGTGTTTCATGTATTTTAAAACAGACCCAATATTGTGTGTTTTGCAAGATATTGACTAATATTATTATATTTCAAATGGGAGATATGTTAAAGTACCATGGTGACACATTTTACCCTCATTACATAATTTTTTCATCACAATATTATGGTCATTACCTTCTAAAATGATGTGGAAAATTATTCTTCATGAAATCCACTTTTCCCCAGGTAGCTTCTTTAAATTTTTAATTTTTCTTATGTTCCTTTACCATAAAAGTTATCCAATGACTATTAACAGTCTATATGGTATCAAAAATTTGTATTGGTTGTTCACAACATGTATGTTCACCTTCAACCTCTATTTCATTTGAATTAAGCAGATGCATTAGGATAAATATGTACATCCTTATCATAGATATATGAAACAAATCATTTAATTTTGAGTAATATGGTGGTATTTAAAAATTATAAGAATAAATTATAACTATTTCAATAATTTTGTACAATCAGAAGAGCTTAGGTCATACGTTTCATTTATTATTGATCCGTAGAAAACCATTCCATATAGATACTTTCCAGATAACATGATCTCACAAATGAAACTATAAATATTTTTCTCTAATTACTGACATAACTATTTTTCCAATATTGAAGTTATATAATATGAACAAAAATATCCTTTACCATTTTCATCATATCATCATAAAATTTATGGCCTATGAGTTTCATTTCCCCTACATCATCCGAACACATTCGATTAAGAAAAAAATATCCTTATTATTTATTATATGATACCATTTGAATATATTAACATAAACTATTATTATAGAGAAAATATAACATATGTAGGTACTGATACCATATTGCTTGAATTTAAAGTTATCATGAATAAAAATATCCACCATTTTTTGAATTGTTCTTTTATAATATCCATCAGTATGGGGATGGTATGTAGTTCCTAAATGAAGCTGAGTATCAATATCCTTCTAAAGACAGTTTTGTAAATTTTATTTATAGCATGTATCTGGATTAAAAAAATTGATTGTGGTTCTCCATGAATTATAAAACAAATATAGAACTTGTTTTGGTGCTAAATAGGTATGTCTTCATTTATAGAGAAATATATTTTTGATTTGGTTATAGAACCATTGATAACCCTTATTACATAATTCATTCAAGGAGTCTTTTGTAGTTCCTTGAAAAATATCATAATAATTTCATCCAATATCCATATAGTTATAGGAATATGATTGATGAATTATTTAGGATTCTCCCACACATCCTTCATATGTTGAAGAACAAAATATCTAGATACATGACCATCAATTACTTAATTCATGTGGTCTCGCCAAAAATGATGTGTCATGTCCTAATACCTCAATGTGTTTCCATTGTGTATAAAACTTTTTGAGCTATAAGCATTTTCCAAAAATAAATATTTTATAACAGGTATAAATTGAACACATAGTGTTTTTATACATTATAAAACACCATCTTCACAAACATAGTCTACTAATTGTACAACATTATCCACTTTAATTTTATTCATTGTTCTCATATCGTCAGATTAAAAATTCATTATCCCCTATACAAATCATGGTTTTATAATCAATTAAAATATATATTAAGTCTCCCACTCTATTTAAATTACTATATCCATGTTTACTAGATTTGTGTTCATAAGTTCCTTCTCAGTTCTCATTTTCATTCAAACTCTAGGATCCTTACTAATCAATTTATTGACTAAATTATTTTCTCTCTCTATGTTGTAGTGTATTGATAAATCAGAATCCTTGAGTAGCATGGTATATTAGCTTTGTCACATGTGTAGATCTTTCTATGGGAATGGGTATTTTAGAATTTTATGATCGTTTTATATCTAACATATTTCACCATAGAGATAATGTCTCAATATTTTAAAATCAATGATTAAAAACCCAAAACTCATTTCATTTGATTGATAGTTTGAATCATGATTTGTCAATTCATGGATTCTTATTAAATAAAAATATCATTTTTCATTATGAGAAAACTACATCTTGTCATCGATGAATAGCTATATATGAAGAACCCATCACTTCATAATGGTATGGTCAAAATCAAGTCATTGGCCAGTCACTCTTTTGTACATCAAACCATTATCGACATTATATATTCCAAAACAACATGACACCTTTTACATGTATTAATGGTTAATAGGATATCCAATCTGGGAAAATTCTAAATGAAACTTCGATATTAACCTATAAAACAATGAAAACACACTCCTAGGTTGTGTTTTTTTGTGTAGTATATTATCTAACCATATTTTTCATTGTAAGACCAACTAATATCCATTACGTTGAGACAATATAGTAATGAAAAGAATCTTATTGAAGCCAAAAATCAAACTTACTAAATTTTAAATATAACATTTCACTTTTAAGAGTATTAAGAATGATCTTCAAGTGATTCTCATGGTCCTCACATATATTATAATTTAACAAAATATAAATAATTAAATCCCCAAAAATTCATCCATATATTCCATGATCACATTGTTCATTCAGTCAATAAAAATAGAGGGTTCATTATTGAATCAAAATTTCATAACTATATTCTCATAATTTACAAACTATATATGAAATTTTGTATTAATAAATTATTCCTTTGTTACATGAAATTCATGACACATATATCAAATATAACTCATTGAGAAATTTTGGGCTCTATAAATATGATCAAAAAAGTCATGAATGTGATGTTGGGGATACTTTTTATTTATTTTATGATCATTAATTTCCTTATAATCTATAAAAAATATATCCTTGATGTATCATTCATCTAAATAAAAATGATAGGGGATCCCCATTGTGAAAAAAAGGGAGAATAAATCCCTCATTACAAAAATAAATTAGGTAATTATTCAACACCTCTTATTACTTAGTGGTTATTCAAAATGGATTCAATGGAATTGGATTCCAATGTAAATTATGTCAATTGAAAAATAAAATTCACATATGGGGGAATGTCTATGTAATTCCTCTGAAAAAAACATCAATGTGTTTATGAAAAAAAATTAATCCTCAATTTGAAGACTAAATTATTAATCACATGATATCATTTAACCTTTCTTCCAATGAATTTCATTTAGTATAATTGATGAAGGAAGATCAAGATAATTATTAGGTGGGGATGATTATTCTTTACATATTACAATTTATATACCCTCTTAACAAATCTCCATTTCATACCTCTTTAAATAAAGGTACGAATCCAATTTGGGATCCAGTCCACAGTAAGGATTATATCAATGTTAACTAAAGGTATGGTAATAAGGTAAGAAATTAAATAATATATAGGATACAGAATAAGGATTTATAGACAAATATTTGTTGCAACGAGACTTCTCAAATATGATTATTAATAATAACTATATTATTTTATCAAAAGAGAAATGTTTAAATTTTATAGAGAACTAATTATATATAATATAGTCTGATGATCCAAAATATAATAATGAATTTGATAAATTTAAAGATATGATTAATTTACCATCCACCACCTCATTTGATACTTATACCTCTTATGTAGTGTTCGAACGATCTTTAGTATATCCCCATTTTTCTTTCTGTGGTAGATTACCTTAATGAAATAATTAGTAACATTCATTATAACTTATCTCCCTACTAGGGAAACACTATATAATAGTTATTTCCATATTCACTATTCATTATTGAACATGATGACTTTTATATCCACACATATAAGACACTAAAAGTCCCTTCCAAAATTTCCTAGGGTTATTTTTCCCATATTTCCTAAAAGGGGGTTATTTCATAATTCCCTTCATCTTTGAATAATTAAACTTTCATAATGTTCAAGAGGAATATTCCACATTTCTATTCTTTTGAATACATATTATATTTAAATTTTCATATCTACATTGAGGGATTAAAAAATATCTGCATCCAATGTAAAAGTTTGAGAAACCATAACAGTTTAGATATTTGGCATTAAATCATTAATGAAGTGGTCAATATTATACTGATTTTTTGTTATGTAATCCATAGAATCATTGGTTATCCCTATATAAGTTGTATCATGATCTGTAACAATCCGTTATTTCTTTTGATTTAGGATGTGGATCATTCTCTTAATCTCAATTTCTTGATCATGGTGGAATTATCTACTAGATAATGTATCCTTACAATATATCAATTCCATGAGTTCTATTTATTATTCCCCCCTTGTATTATATATAAATATCCACAATTGATTGTCTTTTCCATTGATACAATACGTAGGAATTTTAACCATTTCCATTTCATTGCAACGTATGGATGTAAATAACTAATCCAGAGATATAATACATTACTCTACCAGAATTTATTTAGTAGTTCCACTAAATAATTGGTGATAATATCACATAATGTGATAGAACATGGTTAATTATCTCATTGAAATCCATTCCTCCATTCACAGAGGTTATTTTTCTTAACCTAGTTATGTTTTTCTAGTGTCCCCATAATTTCCCTTGTCCCAATACGAGCAGTATTACTTTCTTTAATAAGAAAATATATACAATTTATATTTTTATTGAAATTATTATTCATTCTAATAATTATATATAAATAATAAAATTTAATTTATTATATCATCTAATCATTATTTTCAAATATGATATAACACACAACAAAAAATAAAATATTATACGTCATAAATCATAATCTTTTGTTAATTTGGGGAAATCATTACATTTAAATCCTTTATAATGGTATGAAAATAGATTGTGAATTGTTCTCGGAATATACCTCATGATTGTAAACCATGTTCATTGTATGGTCCGTTGATGTGAACCATGTTATACTTGACTCAATCTAAATAACTATGTTTGAGTTGTTACCCTCTGGTACATCTATTCAAGAAACACATCCACATATAGTCCAGATAGGGACATGTTTCTAGG
Organism: Viscum album; assembly: GCA_963277665.1. Classification (NCBI taxonomy): domain Eukaryota; kingdom Viridiplantae; phylum Streptophyta; class Magnoliopsida; order Santalales; family Viscaceae; genus Viscum; species Viscum album. Next base: position 830,496,989 of record OY728136.1, read on the forward strand.
AATACCCACATAATATACACCATACCCAAATTCAGGTATGTTCTTCTAATCAAATCATCAAATTTTACCAGAGTGTTATGTTCTCTTATCTATGTTATCCTAAATCGGGTTTCTATGGGATTTGGTAAGCATCTTTTGATACTAAAAATTATTCCTCAACCATTGAATTTCATAGTAGGACCCTTAAATTATTATATTTTAGTGATTACATGAAATAAAATACATATGGACTACTCAGTTTATCCATTTAAAAAAACCATCTTACTAACATGATAAACCTATTACAGTAGGAATTAATAATATAAAACAAGATTTTTAATAAACTGACAATAACTACATTGTTAACAGCTTAATAAAAAATTTATTCTTCATATACTATGAAAATGAAAAAAATAAGGTCTATCTCAAATTATTATTAACAGTTTGTAAAATGAATAACGATAATGAAACAATGTGAAAAAAACATCATGAAAATTTAAATAACTGAGAACAACTATCATATAAATATTTACACAAGGCATGCCTAATATGGCATAATAGTTAAATAAAACAAATTATTTGTAATTAAATAACTATGAATGAAATGATTTCATAGACATTTCAATGAAACTATTTCAAGGATAATCATAATAATTTCATTAACAATAATAGAAATTATTTATTATTAGATTGCATGTATCATCGACACATGAAAATTTTACCTCCTATATTTGTACTTAAGATAGTTTATACTATTATGATTTTCCTAGCTAAGTCATCTAATGATACCACTGATGAATACATGTTCTTGAATAAAGTAGACTAAAATATACGTACGACATGTCCACATCATTCTTTATTTATTGAGTAATTGAATTAGTTCATAAGTAATGTTCCTTATCAAATATCTTTACCAAATAATGTATATACATATATCAATTTTCCCTATATTATCATATAACAGTAATTGTGAAAACCATATGTAAAAATATAATATAGATAAGATAATTAAAAATATCTATTTCAGGATTAAATGTTCATTTAATATAAATTAAATACATAATTAATATGATAATAGTGAAGTGATTGTTTCAAGAGAATATCAAAAACAACATAAATAAAATGATATTGAAAATATTACTTTAATCACATTTTAATTTTATTTTCAAAACACATTGGATAAGATAATTTTAATTAAAACCACATATACCAGGATGAATAGATGGTGTATGATATAAAATATTAAAAATGGTAGTAAATAAATCACACAAAATAAGTAAGTGCTGAATATGGTATTCATCTCACAAATGTAAAAATTGAGATTAAAATACATTACGTTAATGATAATTTCTATGTAATGGTATTTAAACTCATGTATAGAAATTTGAAGAATAATACATACTTATTATATTACAATAATCACATTTATAATATCATATATGTCATTATTATGATATCTTACTACCTGTTTGATAGTAATCATTCCTTATTTTAAATATTAAAGGTGTTATTTATGTAATTTTTAAAGAATGATTTTACATGTTATTTTCTGAACATATTATATATATCATAATTTAAATTTCACCATTATTTAATTCATGTCTTAATTATGATACGTATTTCTTATATATGTATTTATAATGAAAAAATGAGCAATATCGGTTTGCAAGGTAGTAGTTCTACACATGATCGATGATTGTGTACCTCAATTGATGGATGTGTGTGAATGTGTTGTATAAAATAATATAATAATAAATCTACATTATATTGATTATAATTTTGTTTTTTATTGAAATGATATTATAATAATTTTTGTGGTGGATAAGGAAATGATAAAAAATTGACTGTTGGAGAATGTTGCATCTTTTTTGGGAATCTTCCAGGGGTGTATACCAAAAGACATCCTTGGTTAATTTTTTTTACTAATGACAGGATTCTAGGATGAGTTTATGGTTTTTAAGATCCTATTATAGTATATTTTGGTTAATACAAAGGGATTTATTGGTTTAAATATGTCAGTTGTGTGAGTCTTTCTATAGTGGATGAGGTGTGACATTCGTTTTAATTTTGGGAAAGCAAATTCCATACATGTTTCTTCAATGTAAGGTGGATCCAGTAATTGTAAAAATCATATAAAAGAGAGTATATGATATAAATATGTATATATAATTTAATTTGGACTACTTTATATATTATTTTGTATCTTATAAAAATGATTTAGTATTTTCTTTTGTAAATTTTCTTCTTAATCACAATAATTTATTTTTATTACATTTAATAATATTTTTATTCAAAAAATAAGTTGAGATTAATAGAAATTATAAAATAATATGATTTTATATATTTAATCTATTTTGAAAATTTAAAATCATAGAATCTGAAGAAAATAATTTAAAATTAATTCTGCAGATGGGACGACATTGCGAGATTTATAGTGAAAACATTGAAATGTTTTCAATGTTTTTATATAAATTTTTAATGATAAATACATTATAATTATAAATACTGGATAAATATATTTATAAATGATATCATATGACTTTTAAATATATGGTATGTATAATTTATCCATAGAAATAAATTAGATAAAAAACAATATTTCAATAAAAATTCATTATTTTTCATTGTCATTAAAAAAATGAAAAATCAATGAAGAAATAATGAAATTTCATAATAAAATAATTTTTTATTTTTTATTAAAAAATATTTTTATTATTTCATATATATAATATATTTTTTTCATAATTCATATGTATAATAGGTTCTACATTATAATTTAGACATAGTGGCTTTGTAAATATATTATTTTTTATGCATAAAATTTGACTTTATTTCTTATCTTATAACAATAAATTATATTTAATGAATGTAATAATACTTTATTGTGTATGTAGAATAATAATTTACTATATAAACTCTCTATGACTATAATAATTTAATGAACTGTGAAAAACATTATTAAATAGTGTTCTCTTTAAACTTGTAGTGGCGTTCAATGAAAACTAACTATGTATTTCATTTTTTCTAGATGTATAAATAATTACATTTAATATAAATGAATAAATAAGATAATGTCTTTGGAAGATACATATATTTTTAAATATTTTAAAAATGTGCCCCAGGCATATCATCTTTTTCTAGCAAGAATACTTGGAAAATTACCCATGAACAATGTGAACCCCTAAATGTGATTTATTGTTATATAATTTACCATTCATATCAAAAGTGTTAATAGTTGACCATGGATATAAATTTATATATCCCCATTGGTGTTTTGGGGTCCACATTCCATCTAATCTAGATCATTTGACCTCTCATGCTTCCTTCCCTTTATCCAAAAGATGATAACGTTTGATTAATTATATGGGCTTACACATCTATTAGAGGAAAAGTATTGGATATAATTTATGGAAATCTACCAAACTGTATATCCCTAAATATTCCACTTAATATAGTTTATACTAGCCTATAACTTTTTTTAATATCATTATTCTTAATTCATTTGAATATTAGAAAAAATAACTGAACAATGAAGAATCTAATTCCTACTATATTTTTGAAATGTAAGATTCCTCCCTTGCGTCCTGGAACTATATCAACAAGAAATCATTGTAGATGTTTTACTACATATTTATGGAATCCCAATGTAGTGAGTTTGTTAACATTTTATCACTATTTTCCCAAACTATGCATTACTCACCCACTCTTGAGGATATGTATCAATCTAATCCCTAACATGATAATATATTCCAAATTTGGGAAAAACTCATGTGTTAAAACTGTAAATTAAAATGAAACAAATTCATATTTAAATTGGATTCCACCTTATTGTGTGTCTTGATAGATTCCCCATATTGAAAAAAACTGTGGAATTTACCCTCGCACGTGTTAGTTATCAACACCCACCCATCTATATGTTGAGGAATGAGACAACTACAAGGACACCAATTCCTGTTATAAGAATGATGCATGTGACACATTAATAAGGCCCGATATGAGAAACAAATGACTAAATTCCATAATATTTTCCCATTATGAATAATTTTAAACCTAAAATCCTAGAAATAAATTAACAATTATAGTTATTATTCTTGTCCGTACATGATACATATGATTCCTATTTTCGGTTACAACTCAATCTTCAAACTCCAAACACCTTTATATATGTTGGTACAATTGATAGTTCATAATCAACTGGTATAAAAAAATTATTAGTACCTCATGGTTATGATATCATCGAAGATAAGGGTAAAATCTAATATATATAGAGGGTATTTTTTATAGAAAAACCTGTTTCATATATATAAATTTTACTCCTGATTTTGTTATTATGGTAACTAGTCTCATATTGAGATTTGGTAATGATTCATGATCATATCATAAAAATATAATAGATTCACACCATATGTAAAAATTCCCCCAGAATTGGTGTCATGATATCTAAATCACATCGACTCGTCCAATGTGAGTTGGTAAGCATTTTGGCGCTTAAAACCTAAAATAGTTTCTTCCTTTATAATGAAGGGCCATAACAAGTTTTAGATGTTGGAGTCATTAGGTGTTTCCATGATTGATGAAAAATATTTTTATCCAACCATTATCCTATCAATAATAAAAAAGGATTTATATGGGTTGTTTTATTTTATATAATATTGAAAGAAAGAATTAATTACCATTATGTGACCCATATCACATTATAATAGGAATGGGTTTTTCATGATTTTATATTTTTCACCACCATTTAAAGAATCATAAAATAGTCATCTGAAAATGAGTCATAATTAAGAAATATAATCATGGTTACCATGAGGAATTATTTTTTTCAAACTCAATAAAATAAAAGTGGTCAAATTAGAAATAAGAATAAACAATTGTGTTACTTTATTTTAGTTAATTGAGAATGTTTCATAGTTTGGATGAAGCATTGTTTTGTGACTTTGTTAATTGTTAATATTATTACTAAATATCATATTCTCATAACTATCACATTTAATGGATATAATTTCATCATAATGTGAATTTTATGAAACTAAAAATATGAATACAACCATAATGCTTCTCTAAGAGGAATCACCATCTTGATGCCTTCGGAATTTTGTGGTGAATACAATGGTCCTAGAATAGCAATGAAGTGGTACAACCATGACCCTTGAGCAAACAAATAGATGCATCTAGACAATAAATCCTATAATATAACCTATAACATGTAATTATATAATGAGACCATTGATACATGTCTCCAATAAAAGCATATTTTTAGGATTTTACCAATAGCATGATAATCAATGACTTCTTTACACTGGGAAGGTTTATCCAGAGGTCATCTATGGATATTTTCTTATTCAGTGGATACTAAGGAGAGATCTTTAAAATCTAATTCAAATTAAAAATCCCATCAGTTTCCCCCAGTCTACTAATGATATAATTTTTTATAGGATTCTACCATGGACACTCAAGCACATGTTCCATGGAGATCTCTTCAGGTGATGAAAGGTAGAGATCATAGGGAGTGGTCGCATTTTCCCACTTTATATGAAGAATATATTCATAATATTATAATAATTTCTATATATCATACTCATTAACTATCCCACATAGATCATTTTTTATTGTTTAATACAGCATCATTCTTGTTGGAAGCGTACATCCCCATAGATGTACATCATTCCCATCAAAATCTATTGATGGAGAATAGTGGAAAAGAGTGGTATTAAATCACATAATCAATCAAATACATATTATTTTATATAATTGAGATTAATAATGTATATCAATATATTCATAAACATAATCGGTAAATATATCATTACATTCATTTGACAATAGAAGATATCCAATTTGATATTCTGACCGCGATGTCGATTTCCATATAGGATTATATTGTTATTCCAATGCCTAGATAAGAAAATGACAATGATTTGCACTAATATGTGGATACTTCAGGGAATGGACATATGTTTCCCCCATCTAAGAGTATTAACTAAATATCCCATTAATTTATGAGTCACAAGACCATGATTATATTCCCATTCCAATTAGAGATCACTTAAAAAATTACTAGACACCATAGAACATGCATACATTTTTATCGAATAGATATTTTTGTTTATTACAAAGAATATGACCATGTTTATATCCTCTCCAAATTTTTTTTTCAATCTGGAAATCCATTGAGGTTGGGAATATAGATAAAAAATTAATATACATTAAAAATTAAAAATTTATAATATATACAGTCCTATATCCTTACACCTGACAATAATAGACTACACTATCATCCTCATGAGCTGATAAAAAGGGATTTATATACACTTTCTCCAATTATAGAAGTCTATCTAGATAACACAACATGTGTATAATATATGAACATATTATATTCCCCCACATCAATTGAAAATATTTAAATTTTCCAGGAACCACCAAATGAATGGCTCATATCCCTATATATGATACATAATCTCACCAACATACATCAGCTTCTTCATAGTAGTGTGATCATTTTTCGAAATTAAAAAATTTACACTAACATATTGTGGTGACTATAATGTCTAAGGCTCATATCCCATCATAAATAAAAGATGATTGGTCTGTATATTCCATCCATGACATGAAATAGTGCTCATCTTTTTAATATTTAGGATTCAATAATCTATAAAGTTGAAAGTATAGTATTGTATATAGCTTGAGGGTATTCTAACTCATTTATTGAAAAAGGTTATTACTATCTCGATAATGCTCCTATATGATTTTTAAAGATGTTTTTTGGATATATACCCCAATCATCTTCCATCAACAACCACCCCATAGTAATATTTCTCACAAAAATGGAGATCTTCTCACTCTTCTATAATCCATCGTATAAAGTGGTGCATAATCCAACATGGTTAGATATATATTATTACCATTAAACTATCACCAACACCTCACCTCAGTTAGTATGTTTCCTAGAGAAATAATGTATGTTATCTAATTAGTATTAGGAATATAACATTGATGCCGTAGAATATGGAATTCATTTGTTGAATGAGAATCCCAAAAACAACTTTTTGGCAATTATTTTGACCATTTATTCTTATAAATATGAGGTTCTACATAAATAAAAGGAATAAATGCTAAAAATATTTAAATATATACCAAAAATTATCAATGGTGGTGGGTAGAAATATCTTATATCAAGAATATGAGGCACAACACCCAATCAAAAAACTATTTATTTTTAGCTGGACATGGAAATATTCACCGTGAATCGAGGTCCCGAATTGAAAGAGCATGATGAATGCCTATAATGTGATTTACTATATATAATGATACCCATTTAGTGAAATATTGATAATTACCAATAAATTTATTCTACCATAGGATAGGGAAATTATTCTTCCTTGGACAATAAAGTATCCCTTTGATACAGAAGCATCCCATATTCAACAACTTGGAATGTTGTATCTGTTGGAAAGATTGTTGGAATGGGTAAAATATCGATTATATGGCCTACAAATGAATCTCCTCCACAATAAAGCTAAAAATATTCAATGTACATAGATAGATTATAAAAAATGGATTCTTATTCTGGTCCCATAAAAAATGGGTACATACATCAATCAATGAATAATAAGTCTGGATGTCTCGATAGCTTCACATATATTGTGAATTCCTTCACAAGATCCATTAAACCCATCCCATTTGTGAATTATATTTCACGAAATAATATAGATAGATGTAGAATATTCCATGAAATTCCTCCAATAGAAAGACAAAATTATTGGAATGGGATAATTTTAATCTCAATAACCAACTCCATAGTCATTACACCCAAATAGGTTCTTAAAAATTTAACTACGGTTTTGGATCAACCCATGTTGACATAGATGAGGGTGATTTTTATCCCTATTTATGTCTCATTGGTCAATTTATCTTCGTGAAAATGATTATAAATTAATAAAACCATAACTATATAATTGGGTATTTTTTAAAATAACATCATTGCAAAATGAATTGGTACTTTCTTGTATTGGAGTTAAATACACATCACCACCATCCCATATTGTACATTTTCCATGAAAGACACCTGCCTTGTATTGGGCCATCCAAGATAGTATGAATAAATACTCCATTAATGCAACTATCTGCAAACCAGGATAGAGAGAATTTATGGAAAAGGAAATCAATCCTTTGAATATTAAAAAGAAAAGATGGTCTAATATGAATAAGGGTCAGATAAATTACCATGATGCAACCCACAGATGAGGGGAATGAAGTATAAAACCCCCATATAACATGGAGTGTGATTGGGTAATTAAATTATCTTAGTTTTACTATGTTACTATAATTGAAATCAACATAATAAATGATGTAGATCAATATATAATGCAATGAGGAAACAACACTTTAGGAGGTTGGTGGTTTTTATAATCTATTTGAGGTCACAAATATGTGGAATCAATATCCAAACATAAATCTAGAACCTATGACTGATGATTTTCAACCACTTTAGTGTGACACAACCATATATAATGGTAGAGGGGTGCCTATATCCTACTCACCACCTAATAGATCCTAAATCATCTCTACATATAAACAAATATAAATGAACATGAATGCTATTTTTATATTATCCAAAAAATCAATAAGTAAATTTTCTGTAGAAATATTCAAACTATGTATCACCAAAAAATAGAACTATATCTCCATCCCCAATAAAATAAAAAACGTTTTATTTTATATATATGAATGGAATTTCAGAATGATGTATGATATTGATATATAAATTGAGTATGCATAAATGGGGACTTTATGGATAATCTTTGGTTTCATATTTTTAGGTGATCACCGTCCCTAAATGTGGGTTATAATATGTTCTTGATACAGATTTAGAATCAGATTGATATGAATGTGGTGCCACTATGTCAAACATTGTTGTTCCCTCTACAAGGGTGGTGGTCCATAGAGTAATACATCATGAACCCTTCAACAATATAGAGTCTCTATTTTTTTTAATGGAATACATTTAGGGTAATTCTTCCCCTGTGTATCATAAAAATAATATGATTCAATAATGGCTGGATGAATCATTTCACATACTAATATTATTTATTCCAATCTTATCCATAGTTGATGGAACAAAAGATCTTAAACTATATTTTCTGTTCTTTGATCCCAGATACGACTTGATGATGAGACCATAAGATGAGTAGCTATAAAAAACCGAGTATTCTTTAATAGTCTATGGTAGGAACAAACTTCATTTAAAAAATATCTATCATTTAGTATTAATAATGGTCTAAGAATACATTTATGTACAATTTCATTATCTTTTTTATGATATAATGAGAGATTTCTCAAATGGACATGATTTCTTTATTGAATAAAAACATAATTACACATGTCTAGATACCATTTTTTATAAAATTAAATTTTTTAATAAAATATGTTCTAATCATCTGTGTCATTCATCCATATCAAATCTGGAGATGGAATAACCTTATTATAAAGTACATCATCTATTTAATTTTCCTAAAGATATTCATGCATGATGATACAGTTCATGAGTGAAAGATTGTTCATGTAGATTCAAAATATAGAAGTCATATTTCATGAAAGTTAAATAATTACATTATCAGTTAATCTTTATGTTAAAAAACAATAATGTTTCATCCATCTGAATCAGAATAGTGCATAAATTAAATTGTTTCTAATTATAACACTAAAAGCACTAGTTTAACATATTCACTAATAATCCCACTATTAGAAGATATGTTTTTGGAACATTATGTAGTGAATCCATTAGAATAGTTTTGGACACCATTGATCTAGATTAAATATCATGGATGATTCTATGATTTCATAAAAGAAACACAATCCCTAGAATATTTCATTCGGTAAAATTGGGCCATGTCTTAGTATACACAAATGACATGTTTAAAAGGTACATGTAAAGTTGAGAGTTCCACTTTTACCCTAAAACCAATAAATGTTCTTATTAGATACCCCAAATAGTAAATGAATCAACTAAAACCTATTTATGAGTGGATTTAGTAGTAAAATATCCCTCGACTATACATGAAATAAATTCAGGTTTTGAACTGATTTTATGAATTTCAGGAAAATATTTATTCTCTATGGAATGAAATGACTATTTTTTATTTCCTGATAAATTTTTAAAATATAATACTTATTCTATGATAGCCTATGAAAACAGAATTAATCTACCTTAGTGACCTCCCAGACTAAATACCTTTTATAGGAGAGGGTTTACACTATCCCATAATACGTTGTCTATAGTGAAATCCTCATATTCATGGTTATTTATAGATATTTGATACTGGAAATGGACATAGACCAGCTGACATACGTGATCGTCACACAAATATATGAGTACTGTGATAGAAATGATGATTCGATAAGGAATTAATAATGGTTCAATAACATTATGAATATAATATTATTGGCCCATAAACATTCCACCATTAGAGAATATATACCAAATCCATTAGTAAGACCAGTTCCTATGATGTAGAAATTAACTATGGAACCTTGATGTAGAAATAATCAGTTGAAATAAGATAATATATAGGATAATGTATTATATATAACATGCACCTAACCACTATCTCTTATAGATATCATTCAATCGAATTTTTGAGAAGAGTAACCACCAAAACAATGAAACCCCAGTTGGATGAAGAGTTCATTTATGGTTATTTTAATGTAGTTCAAAAATATATCCCTTCTAAAATTAATATTTTTCTTGTTATTATGGGATCCACATACCAACCCTCGGAGTTAACATCTGGGATGCAAGAGCCAATGTTACAGAGGATGGAGTAGGTATCGTGAAACATAATATTGAGGTCAAATTTTCATGGACACTATTTATACTACTAATCCCATAAGAAAAAAATTTAGAAACCCCAAAAAATAATTAGGATTCCTCATATCCAGTCAAATTTAAATAATATTTAATCAATTTAAATTTCGGATTGTAGGGGTTTCAATATTTTTGGTACCCTAAACAATGGGGAAGTCCAGTTCGAGTGCCATAATTTTCAATATATTCTACATGGATCATATCCCATGATTAAGGTCTATATACCTAAAAATATAATCTCTTATAAAATATTATAAGTAGACACACCATATTAGAAATCAAATATGTATGAAAAAAATATAAGACCATAATTTAGTTAGTTTTTTTCTATGTCTAATTTTCAATCCTAGATACTATAAATCATTCAAAATAACATAGTGTGGAAGACATTGAGGCCATCTAGATACCACAAGTATATATGATAGATGTTTTGGTTGTATAGGATTACTGAGTGTAAACAACATCATCATAATTTTATATCGACAAAGAGTTCATGAAAGAGGTCAAGAGAGAAGATATCGAGCCACAAATCAAAATTCTTTATATTTCAGGAAAACTAAATACTTTTGATATATAAAGGGATTAGAAAGAAAATTGATTTTATATCAATAATACTTTGATCTACATCATATTATGTCTGGGATATAGTTATATGGACTTTTCGTTAACATTATAGTCTTTTCAATGGTTTTAAAATTGAGTGTAATTTCCCCTCCAAAATAATATTATTAATGTTGATATGGTGATTTTACATCCAATGTTGAATCTACTTTTATCGACCAAGTGGAAATATACAATTTCATTCATGTAATACCATAGATTCATATCCACATGGTGGTATCTTTAATGATTCATTGATGATCAAAATTGTCAAATTAATAGAACTTTTGGCATGTTTCATGGTGACTTCTCCTCTAGTGAGCCACATGATTCAGTATATGATGAGGCATGTTTCATCAAGATATTTGAAAAAAAACAAATCACATATAGTTATAAATGGATTATTATTATCAATGTATTGGTAATCATACCAAATAATCAGAAGATATTGATCGATGATGATTATGTTTCATAGATAATCATGATTGCAGTAGACGATTCAATAAAAATAAGCCCTTATAAAAATAATATTCACTTAACCTTGTACATGTGATATAAATCATATTATATTAATTTCTTTCATCACATATAAGTTGAAATAATTATTAATCACTATCTATTTATTGTATATCACTATTAGAAAATATATATATTATCTGTAATACATTCATTGTAAATAATAAAGCTGGTACCTCTCCTACCCCTCGTAGCAGTAAAAACAATGATAATAATCAAAGAAATATCTCTATATGACCATGTAAGATCACGAAATCGATGAATATTATCAGTACCACTTTTTCATAATTTTTATTAAGATAAACATCCTTTTACCACCATTTTGAAAATTGATTTTCCACATAATGTAATGGTAGAAAAATAAAATAAACGTAAGAACCATTCTCTAGCATTTGATAAAGTCATCTCCACCACTATTCATGTCCAAAAAAGGTGAATTTGGGGAAAAAAGAATACCTGTTTCCAATGTTGATAAGTGATTCTATGCATCTTGATGATAAATTTATATTGATGTATTTCATTTCTACAGTTTAATAAATAAATTTTATCTTTTAATTATAACTATATTCCTAGGATGAAATGATATAAAGATACACATCACCTCAGAATTCCTGATGACCATTGAGTTTTTCTGTAGGATACATAGAGAATGAACCCGTATCATCCTACAAACATCGGAACAGAGGAAGCAAAATTGTCCAAAAACATGTTTTTATCAGAGGGGTACTACCCAAAAGGTATTTCCAAAAAAAATATATCTCGATAATGTAAAAGAATATTTGAGTCTATATTTATTTCCCTGACCATAATTGAAAATTATTGAGTAAAGACTTCATATATTCATTAACAGTAATCATTTGATCAATTAAACATTTGGATAAAAAATCCTTTCCATTATGGATGTGTATTATGGGTATAATCATATAGAGATGTCCAAATAAGATGAGGATTATATCATATTAACAGCACATTAAGGGATAATATTTAACTAGAATATGTATTATGTACTAAGGTATAATGTAGAAACATAATTTTGTTTGCATGATGCATATCTTTAAACCATACATGGGATAGATAATTGAATGATACATCTATTAACTGGTCATCAAATCTCAAAATCATTTTTATGAACTCATTATCATTAATGAAATATTCAGAATATTTCTGTATAAAAATATGTTGTCTAATCATCTAATGTTTTAGTTTTTTTATTGCAATGGAAACTCATTTGAATTTCAGTATACCACTATATAATATAGAATGATGAAAAAAATTCTAGTGAAATAATAGAATAAAAATACCCTAAGAATCATAATGGACTAGGTGATCCTAGGGAACTACTATTATAATTGAAATATCAAAGCCAACATGGATTTCAAATATCCACTATGACTCTATTAATGAATAATGGATTTTCTAATTAATATTATGAGTAATTCTAAAAATATTTCAAGTATCTCAATAAGTACAATATGTACCCAACAGTCATAAATAAATAATTTATATGAATTACACTTATCATATATGTGGAATTCATGAAATAATCTCATGGTGCAATTATATCATTGAATAATTAATGGGAGAATGAAAAATACCATTTCAATTTCAGACAATTGAAGATACATAATGAAAATAAATAACCTTACATCGAAAATAATCAAGTCAAACCCATCTTAGAATTGTAAAATCCGAGACATTACTTGTATCATCATGAAATCCATCTACTCTACCTTGTAGACCCTATAATTTAATTTTTCCCATTGCTAACTAGGGGCTTGGATTGATGATTTCTTGTCCTACAGTAGCATGAAATTAAATTTTTTCAAATAAGGTTGTTTAATGGAAAGCCCAAGGTTATTTTATTGGGTAACACCCCACCTCAGAAAACATTCTATTGGACACTAAACATTTATACAATGACATTTTTATTCCACAACACATTATTAAAATTGTAGTGATTCGGAAAATTGGATAATTTTTTTGAATGTCCCTCCTTAATAATTATTAGTTGTATAATAGAAAACCCTTAATTAAGTCATGTTATTCTTTGGATTGCATTTTAATTCCTAGACAATGAATTTTTTTCAATATCTTTGTCACTATAAAATGAACACACTATTAATGATGAATAATATGCACCCTTTATCATTGGACTAAATCTAGACCAGTAGCTTCATATATCCAACCTAAATAGAAATGAATAATTAACCATTTTATTCAAATATATCAATTGTGGGTGGTCCATAAAAAATAATAAATGCTCCCATCATCTGTTACATAACATTATTTTGGTGTATTTATCATTGTAAATATAAGGCCGCAGCCTTAAACCTTACTTAATCTAGAGTTATTAGTAGATTACACATTGATGATCTTTACAGGTTTAGAGTTTTAGAAAATTAGATCATAAAACATGCATTACATTCCACATTTAAAAAAAGTGGTTACATAAAAGATAGTATTCATTTTTCCCCATCAAGAGAAACATATTTAAAAATAAAGCATGGACTCTTTCTTGACACTTCCTTGACACTATCATCATATCATGTACCTTTCCCTTGACATGTGAAAAACATTTCAAAAACCATGGGATGAGCATAAAAAGCTCATTAAGGGTTATAAAAAAATATGGAAAGGAAACATGACTTCATATATACATAAGAATGAAATCATACTTTACCCATAAATCATAGGCACATTAACATACCTCATCAAATCATGAATAAATCATAGAAATCATCGGACATAAAAGGAAAATTGAGTCATTCATAACATTCTTACAAAAGGATTAACCCTCTTGGTTACGTTTGGAATACCCACCACAGTATATTCCCGAAATATCTTCAGAGAAACCATAACATTTCACTCCATCGCGTTACCCAATGCATTGGAGAGCTATATCGGGCTCACCCTCCCTTAGATTATCGCGGAACCACCCATCTTCATAACAATTCCCAAGAACCATAACATAATCGTACCACATAATACATTCATAAAGAAAACATAACATTTCCACATTTCAATCACAAGAAATCAATAAAACACATTGATATAAAAAAACTTATGAAAACCATTTTCAATACCAAAATAAAAGAAAAATAAAACATGGTATTTATTTTTCTTTTAAAAAGAATGTATGTATTGTAGAGGAAGCTGAATCTCAAATAATGGTCACGGTGGCGGAGAAATCGTTGTCGCCGCATACGTATGACAAAAACACTCCCTTTATTTGTTTAGTAAATGATTCATGTAAAAAAAAGATTACTTTTGAATAAACGTAAATGTCAAAGGGGTTAATACACCATATAAAAGATAGTTGTGTATAAAACAAAATATATCTCAATGAATGGAGATTGAGACGAAGTCCCATACAAAGATGGTGTCCTTGGATTAAGGGTAAATCAATTACATAATTATGTGTGACAAATGAATACACGAAATATAAGTGGTTATTATTTGTAAAATAATCATAGGTTATTCACACATATTCATAGAACGACATATTCAAGGAGTACAAGTTTATCCCAAAGAATCAAATTTGGGTTAAGAATTTCCCTTGCAAAAATTTGACAGCCTAACGGCGTCACTACAAAACTCAGAAAATGAGTTGATGAGAGATAAAAAGGTTATCTAATCACATTGAAATAAAATTTAAATCAATAAGGATATAGAATAAAATATCCCAACATAATAGTATGCGAATTAAAAGACATAACAAATTATGTCTTTTAAAAAGAGGTGGGTGAGAGGTTCCCTTACCAACCTTGGTATCTTTCGAGACATGCACCCTGTGAAAGATGGACAATACAACATTGATGTAAATACTCATAAATTAATGTATATTACACAATTAGTAAAATAATGGGCAGTACATACACCACTCAAAGAAAATTGTGACAAATGTATCATAAATCTCACAGGAATAAAAGTGAGATGAAAAATCCCTTACGAAAACTCAGCAGCCTAACGGTGCTACTTAAAACTTCCAAAATGGATTGATGAGAGAAAATAGGGTCTCTAATAATATTAACATAATGTTTATATAAAGTGGAAAATAACATCCCCCAACATAAAAATAGGAACTAAAAAAAGTGACATAAAAGAGAGTACTTAAGAAGAAACATAGAGGTTAGATCTTTTACGAAAATTCGGCAGCCTAACGGCGCCACTCAAAACTTCCAAAATGGATTGATGAGAAAGAATATGGTACCTCATTATATTAACATAAAACTTAGAGTATGTTTAATATAAAATATCATCCCAATAACAAGAAAGATGATCTTTAAAAGGAATGACATAAAAGAGTGTACTTAAAAAGAAAGAGAGGAGTAGGATCCCTTACCTCAAGTCCGAATTGTCTTGTTCATTTCTTTATATTCCTAAATAATAAAATTGATTTAATTTATACTTCCTTAAGAACCTTTTTAAAGTTCATTATTCCTTTTATATCAATTATTACCATGTCATGCACACTATGTTATTATTTAAGTTAATAACAGCCGTTTTAATGATCATTGGTACTTGAGTCAAAAATAAACTCTTTATAATTACAAGTTGTTCATGTGGTAAAATATCCATTATATACAGAATTTTATTTATGATTTAGATATCATATATATGATATATATCATGTATATTCATGTATTTATAATATTACATAACATTTAGTGGTAAGAAATGAAAATCATCGTTCATGGAGACGGTAATCCGTACGTACGCATGCACGCTGCTTCCATTTCTCTTTCATATTTAATGGAATTAAAACATAATGGTACATAATAGTATTTTAATTCCATTATGGTATCATATATAATATCATTAAATATATCCTTTATACATACCACATATGGTATTAATTAATCAAATCACTTTGAGGGGGCGGTAGTCCGCACTTCCTAAAATGAAGTTATCGCGTATATCCATAATGGAAGCCATAAAGGTATGACATAATTGAAAAATACAGAAGCTTATGAAAAACATTATCATATTATATATCATATATAAATATAGTGAAATCTTAATGGACACCTTTGAAGGTGTTAGAAGGATATTGAACAATCATCGTTTCGTGAGGTAGAAATACTCCATCCATGGAAACAATATGTTTTTTAACCATTAAGTGTAGGTGTGTGTAAGTTTTACTAGAATCCTTATTATAAAAAAATCCTAGTATATTTAAAATACTAGAGTTGTTACAAAAGAAATGAATAAAAAGAGTTTAGGGGGTTGGAGAAGAGAAATAAAACAAAAGGACTCAAGTGAAGACAATACATTAAAATCGGGTAACTCCCTTTGGTTTGAGCTCAAATGCTTCCTTGAGAATACTTCTTCCCAAAGTAAGGCTTAAAAGAGTTATAGAGGGATGTGGAGAGACAAAATGGGCAGGGGTTGGCCGAGCCAATGGCTTTGGAAGTGTGGGTATGGAGGTAGAGGTGGGGGCTTTTATAAGAGGAGGGGAGAGGCACTCTTGGAATGTAAGGAAATGTTACATTATTTTAGAATGAGTTTCGAATTTTAATGTTCCCACATTGATTTTTTTTTCGAGGATAAGGTGATAAGGTTTCTAAATACATCCATACAATAGGTTTTGGACATGTGTAGGTCATATATTTTACATTATCCTTCCATTTTATTTAAATCGTTAAATAATGAGGTCATCGCTGCATCATCATGATGTCATAAATAATTTAATTTATTTAATGTCTAAATATTAGAAAAAAAATATTATGTAGGAAATATTTTTCTCTTTCCAAAGAATATTTATAGTCAAAAATCTTACTAGTATAACCCCATGTAAAAATTGTTTTAGTTAAACAACTCATGTTTGTGTCATTTTAATTTTAACATTAAATAAAACGGTATTTATGTCATTTTCCAACAAAAGTGGCTCCATGGGTTCCCCAAGTTGACCCATGGATTGTCTTGGTCTGACATGACTCATATTATGATGGTAGGAAATGTGTCTAGGTAATTTTATTTTACTAAAACATTATTATTACCTTAAACTACACTAATTACCTCTAATCGCGATTAAAAACTTAATAAGGTACTATTCACCAAAACAAATTTAATCCCATTGAACCAAATTTTACTTCTTAATGAAAACCATGTATGTAGTATTTTTGAAATTCAAAACACAAAGGTGGAAAAATTTCATTTAAACGGAAAAATCAGTTTTTATAAGTACCACTTAGTGGTTTCACTATTCATCAAAAATTGAAGTTTTTCAGAAAATTACCAAAAAAATCACCCTATGATATATTTGATATTCCAAATTTAAAAATGATGTATATTTTAAAAAATTCAAAACATATAAGATGCATTAATTAATTTAATAATTAATTACTGGTGTCAAAATATATAGTGTGTTTTTATGATACAAAATGTATCAAAAGATTCACACTAGTTTAAGTCTGATTTCAAAGTGAAATTAATTCCAACAACCACTATTGGGTTAAATGTTAAAAATATATCCTAATTTCACTTTAAAACCAACTCAAATGATAATCTAATCATATAAATAAATTAGATTAAAAAGAGGTTTTGAATTAAAATACAATATTTTTCACTATTCATTAAAAATTGAACTTTTTCGGAAAAATACCAAAAATTTACACAAAGTAAATTTTGATGTCCCAATTCTAAAGAAGAATTTTATTTAGTCAAATATAACACATAAAATTGTGAAAAAGTATATTTAAAAGAGGTTCTCCGTCAAAAGGTGGTTAATCGAACCTTTTAAAAAATATTAGAATGTTTATGCTTAAAATTGGATTCATTCGCATTTTTAATCCTCCAACATTTATTGTAAAGAGTAAAAATATTTGACAAACATATATAATAATTTTTTTTACTTCTGTTCATTCTTGATATTACAATGGCTAGGCATTAACTACCATTTAAAATAATATTATTTTATTATTAGAGTGCAATGTAAGATTCCCAAGAAACTCGTTGTTGCGTATTGGGTATGCCATCGAGAATAGCATCCCCATTAAATTAATATTAATATTTTATTCACAAATATGGATAAATGTGAATATGTCATACTCTTTATTTACCTGGGGTGTTACATCCTTCCCCCCTTTTGGAAATTGCATCCTCGCAATTTTAAAATTGGGTTTGGAAATTTCATTGAAAATCCCACATCGGAACAAGACCCAGTAAAACAATCACTTTAAAATAAAGAAAGAGAAGTACAAAGGTCACCCGAGTTAACTTATACTAGGATTCCATGTATGAAAATATGGACATGGAGGAAAAAATAAAGGTTCATGTTCTGAGGGAGAGTGATAGTAAACATGTCTAGGAGAAAGTTAACCATAAGAAAATCACAAACTTGTTATGGTTTAACCGGTATTTGATTCCCCAGAAGCAAAAGATAACAAACAACATTTTTGTTTTAAGTTACTTTTTATTGATGAATTTATTCATAAGGAAATATAATCAATTATCATGTTGAAATTCAACTTTTATTATATTCCTTACACAAACTCATATTTTCTCCAAAAGACAAGCATTTAGGAAGACTTGTTCACATTAAGAGTACTATAATCAACTTCTAGAGAATCACCTAATCCAAAAAAGAGAACTATATACTTCCAATGTCTTTAGACTTTAACCAAAACCAAAAACAAAAAGGTTAGTATGAGTTCAGATAATCCAGAAAAAGAAAAACCCTTTATAAAAAGAAAAACTATTCTTAATCTCCAAAATTTTTCCAACAAAACCCAAAGTACAACGAGGACCATTCAATAAACAATTTTTCCATAAAATTCTTCAAATAAACCAAACTAAGATTGAAACCCAAATATTTGAAGGATTTAGTCACATAGTCTTCCAAGTTAAATCGTAACATTTATCTCCAAACAACATCAGTTGCACTTAATGTCTCATATTGAAAAGTAATTAACCTAATCACATATCCTCCATGATAGGTTTATAATTTTCCATAGATAACCCAAAATCAACTTACTCTTATTTAATAAAATCATCTAACTAAAAATAATCAGTCAAACTAACTAGAGACTTCACATAGTCCAGTGGTAGGCGATAAATACCAGTCGCACTTTGGTTATGGGTTCGATTCCCGCAGCTTTGTCCAATGCGACGGGTTGTCACACGGTCTGCGTGTTGTCCTTTTTCCAAAACTATATAATTCTTAAAACATTCCCCAAAACTAGATAAAATCTTCAAAAATAATCATAACATATTTTATCCTAATGTTTATCTCATGCCTTTCATTTTCCATCATATCATATAATAACCCATAATTACCTCAAAAGTAAGGATCATATAATGCCAAATGGTACTTTGTAACTATGTCCACAAAAGAACAGATAACTATTCCTTGAATAAAATTTTCATATATTAAACAACAGGGTTACACATACTATAAAAAGTCTCCTAATGTAACCCCATCATAATAAAAAGACTTAATACTCTTAAGAATTTCACCATAACTCTTGAAGCCCTTATATGTTGACTTATTACTCATTAAACATTCTTCATGATTCATTAACCAATCATTTCCAACTTATTCTGAAATACTTATTTCCTACAAACAAAATCATGGATCATATCCAATGATTCCAAAATAAGAAAACAGAAGTTATGAAATAATCCATACCTTCGAATGGTCATTGTCACATTCTTCAGCCTCAATCGAAATGGAATTAGATATTGGTAAATGAATATTTGTACGATATTGGTGATCCCATTCACAAAACTTCTTTCATAGGACATTTTTTTGCATAATGATCGTGCACAACACATTTAAAACATTCAATTGATACCTCAGAACGAACTTCATTCCCTTTCCTCGAGTCAACCAGATGCTTCCTTTTTCCATGGCAGGTTCTTGATTTATAACCTTCATTTCCACATCTATAGCATATTTCTGTCTCTTTGAAACATTTTCCTAGGTGTTTCTTTTCACATCTTTTACACATAGGATTTTGAACACTATTACCATTATGATTATTACCCGTAGTTCCGTAGGGATTTGTTTCTCGCAGATATAATGCCTTATAGAAATCACCAAGGTTTAGGTGGTCAATCATGACTCCAAATAGTTGGTTGAGGATAAACACAAGAGTTCTCATTGCATCTCCCATATCATTCAATTGCTTGCTCAAAAAACTGTCACAATTTCCTTCACATCCACTGTTACTTTAGTGCTTGCTAGATCCAGCCATTTACTAAAACCAAAAAGGACAATGTGAGTATATCAACAAAACCATCATGTACTAATGAGGAATATAAACACTAAGATATACTTACTCATTCTCTTTATCTAAAACTAGGACTCTTTCTGAAATCCTAACCATTATGGTAATGTCACTTATGCTTACAGAATACCCTATACTCTAAAGTTATCTAAACTGACCTCTGATACCAACTATAAGGCCCCAGCCTTAAACCTTACTTAATCTCGAGTTATTACAAGATTACACATTGAATATCTTTTCAGGATTAGAGTTTTATAGAATTAGATCATAAAACATGCATCACATTCCACATTTAAACAAAGTGGTTACATTAAAGATAGTATTCATTTTTCCCCATCAATAGAAACATATTTAAAAATAAAGAATGGACTCTTTTTTGACACTTCCTTGACACTATCTTCATATCATGTACCTTTCCCTTGACCGGTGAAAGACATTTCACAAAACTTGGGATGTGCATAAAAAGATCAGTAAGGGTTATAAAAAAAATATGGAAAGGAAACATGACTTCATATATACATAAGAATGAAATAACACTTTACCCATAAAACATAGGAACTTAATCATACCTCATCAAATCATGAATAAATCTTAGAAATCATAGGACATAAAAGGTAACTTGAGTCATTCATAACATTCTTACGTAGGGAGTAACCCTCTTGGTTACGTTTGGAATACCCACCATAGTATATTCCCTAAATCTCTTCGGAGAAACCTTAACGTTTCACTCTTTCGCGTTACCCAATGTGTTGGAGAGCTATATCGGGCGAACCCGCCCTTAGTTTACCACGAAAACTCCTGTATTCATAACAGTTCCCAAGAACCATAACCTAATCGTACCACATAATACATGCATAAAGTAAACATAACATTTCCACATTTCAATCAGAAGATATTAATAAAACACATTGATATAAAAAAACTTATGAAAACCATTTTCAATACCAAAATAAAAGGAAAGTAAAACCTGGTATTTATTTTTCGATGAAAAAGAAGTTATGTCTTGTAGAGGAAGCCGAAACTCAAATAATGGTCACGGCAGTGGAGAAGTCGTTGTCACCGCATACATATGACAAAAACCCTCCCTTTTTTCATTTAGTAAACGCTTCGTATAAAAAAGAATACTTTTGAATAAACATAAAAGTCAAAGGGGTTTATACACTGTATAAAAGAGAGTTGTGTATAAAACAAAATATGCCTCAATGAATGGAGATTGAGACGAAGGCCCATACAAAGACGATATCCTTGGATTAAGGGTAAATCAATTACATAATTATGTGTGACAAATGAATACATGAAATATAAGTGGATATTAAGTGTAACAAAATCATAGGTTATTCAAACATATTCATAGAACGATATATTCAATGAGTATAAGTTTATCCCAAAGAATCAAATTTCAGTTAAGATGTTCCCGTTGAAAAATTTGACAGCCTAACGGCGTCACTACAAAATTCAGAAAATGAGTTGATGAGAGATAAAAAGGGTATATCATCACAATGACATAAAATTTAAATCAATAAGGATATATAAGAACATATCCCAAAATAATAGTATGTTAATTAATAGACATAAGAAAAGAAGTCTTTTAAAAAGTGGAGGGTGAAAGGTTCCCTTACCGACATGGGTATATTTCGAGACATGCACCCCGTGAAAGAAAGACAATACAACATTGATGAAAATACTCATAAATGAAATTATATTACACAATGAGTTAAATAATGGTCAGTACATAAACCAGTCAAAGTAAATTGTGGAAAATGTAGCATAAATCTCACGGGAATAAAAGTGAGATGAAAAATCCCTTACGAAAACTCGGCAGTCTAACAACGCCACTTAAAACTTCCAAAATGGATTGATGAGAGAAAATAGGGTCTATAATCATATTAACATAAAGATTACAGAAATAGGAAAATAGCATCCCACAACATAACAAAGAGGATATTAAAAGAAATGACATAAAGGAGAGTACTTAAAAAAAAGAGAGAGGTTATATCATTTACGAAAATTCGGCAGCCTAACGGCGCCACTCAAAACATCCAAAATGGTTTGATCAGAGAGAATAGGGTATCTCATCATATTAACATAAAACATAAAGTAAGAGTAATAAAAAATATCATCCAAATAACAAGAAAGATGAGCATTAAATGGAATGACATAAAAGTGTGTACTTAAAAAGAAAGAGAGGAGTATGATCCCTTACCTCAAGTCTGACTTGTCTTGTTCATTTCATTATATTCATGAATAATAAACTTGAGTTAATTTATACTTCCTTAAGAACCCTTTTCAAGTTCATTATTACTTTTATATCACTTATTACCATGTCATGAACACTATGTTATTATTTAAGTTAATAACGGTCATTTTAACGATCATTGGTACTTGAGTCAAAAATAAACTCTTTATAATTACTAGATGTTCATGTGGTAAAATATAAATTATATAAAGAATTTTATTTATGATGTAGATATCATATATATCATATATATCCAGTATATTCATGTATTTATAATATTACATTACATTTAGAGGTAAGAAATGAAATGCAACGTTCATGGAGACGGTAAGCCGTACGTACACATGAACACTACTTCCATTTCTATTTCATATTTAATGTAATTAAAACATAATGATAAAAAATATTATTTTAATTCCAGTATGTTAT
This sequence comes from Viscum album, assembly GCA_963277665.1. Lineage (NCBI taxonomy): Eukaryota > Viridiplantae > Streptophyta > Magnoliopsida > Santalales > Viscaceae > Viscum > Viscum album. The sequence continues at coordinate 830,520,843 of OY728136.1, forward strand.
TATATATAATATCATTAAATATATCCTTTATACGTACCACACATGGTATTAAGGAATCAAATCACTTTGAGGGGGCGGTAGTCAGCACTTCCTAAAATGAAGATATTGCGTATAACCATAATAGAATCCATAAAGGTATACCATAACTGAAAAATACATAAGCTTAAGGAAAACATAAACATATTATATATCATATATAAATATAGTGACATCTTAATGGCCCCCTTTGAAGGTCTTATAAGGATATTGAACAATCATCATTTCATGAGGAAGAAATTCTCCATCGACGGAAACAGTATGTTCTTTAACCATTAGATATAGGTGTGTGTATGTTGAGCTCTAATACTTCATATAAAAACATCCTAGTATATTTAAGATACTGGATTTGTTACAAATGAAATGAATAAAAAGAGTTTAGGGGGTTGGAGAAGCAAAATAAAACAAAAGGACTCAAGTGAAGACATTACCTTAAAATGGGGTAACTCCCTTTGGTTTGAGCTCAAAGGCTTCCCTGAGAAGACTTCTTCCCAATGTGAGGCTTCAAGGAGTTATATAGGGATGTTGAGAGACAAAATTTTCAGCGGTTGGCCGAGCCAAAGGCTTTGGAAGTGTGGGTAAAGAGTTATAGGTGGGGGCCTTTTATAAGAGGAGGGGAGGGGCACTCTTGGAAAGTAAAGAAATGTTACATTATTTTAGAATGTGTTTCAGATTTTAATGATCCCAAATTGATGTTTTTCAAGGATAAGTTGATAAGGGTTCGTAAAACACCTATAAAATAGGTTTTTGACATGTGTAGGTCTTAGAGTTTACATTATCCTTCCATTTTATTTAAAGCGTTAAATAATGAGGTCATCACTGCATCATCATGATGTCATAAATAATTTAATTTATTTAATGTCTAAAAGTTATAAAAAAATAATATGATGTAGGAAATATTTTTTTTCTTTCCAATTAATATTTATAGTAAAAAATTGGACTTGTATAACCCCATGTAAATATTGTCTTAGTTAAACAACTCATGTTTGAGTCATTTTAATTTTAACATTAAATAAAAAGGTATTTATGTCATTTTCCAAAAAAAGTGGCTCCATGGGGTCCTCAAGTTGTCCCATGGATTTTCTTGGTCGGACATGACTCATCCAATGATTGTAGGGCATGTTTCTAGGTAATTTAATTTTATTAAAACATTATTTTTACCTTAAACTACACTAATTACCTCTAATCGCGATTAAAAACATAATAAGTTACTATTCCCCAAAAAAGTATTTTAATCCCATTAAACCACATTTTAATTCTTAATGACAACCATGTATGTCGGATTTTTGAAATTCAAAACGCAAAGGTGGCAAATTTTCATTTAAACGGAAAAATCAGTTTTTATAAGTACCACATAGTGGTTTCACTATTCATCAAAAATTGATGTTTTTCAGAAAATTACCAAAAATTCACCCTAAGCTATGTTTGATATTTAGAATTCAAAATTGATGTCTATTTTACAAAATTCAAAACATATAAGTTTCATTAATTAATTAAATAATTAATTCCTGCTGTCAAAACAAATAGCGTGTTTTTATGATACAAAATGTATCTAAATATTGACACTAGTTTAAGTCCGATTTCAAAGTAAATTAATTCCAACAACCACTATTGGGTTAAATGGTAAATATATATCCTAATTTCACTTTAAAACAAATTCAATAGATAATCTAATCATATAAATAAATTATATTAAAAAGAGGTTTTGAATTAAAATACAACATTTTCACTATTCATTAAAAATTGATCTTTTTCGGAAAAATACCAAAAATTTACACAAAGTATATTTTGATATCCCGATTCTAATGAAGAATTTTATTTAGTAAAATATAAAAATTAAAATTATAAAAAAGTAGATTTAAAAGTGGTTCGGCATCAAAAGGCGGTTAATCGACCCTTTTAAAGAATATTAGAATGTTTACGCTTAAAATTGGATTCATTCGCATTTTTAATCCTCCAACATTTATTTTAAAGAGTAAAAATATTTGGTAAACATATATAAACATTTTGTAGTTAGTTATGTTCATTCCTGCTATTACAACGGCTAGGTGTTAACTACCATTTAAAATAATATTATTTTACTATTAGAGTGCAACGTAAGATTCCCAAGAATCTCGTTGTTGCGTATTGGGTACGTCGTCGAGCATAGCATCCCCTTTAGAGTAATATTAATATTTTATTCAAAAAATGGATAAATGTGAAAATTTCATACTCTCTATTTACCTAGGGTGTTAAAGTAAAAAACCCCATATAACTTCAACAGATCAATAACTTATCTTTTTGATGTAATGCCTAGGAATCCATAGCCAGGGCAGATCATGATAAAAAAATGTGGTTTTATACAACATGCACCGAGGTTGGTTTCTACCACCATGTTATATTATATGGAGGTGATCAATCTTATAATATTTGTCCTATAACATGATGATATGACACCATCCCAATGATGGATGGTTCTCAAAATATATTACCTCTACAATGGAACCCTCCAATTAGATCAAACCATCATGGATCAAATTTTATATAGACAATTTAAAATCACCATTTAGGACAAATCAAATACTTTTAAATCCTATAAAAACTAGGTTTTTATGGAGTTATACGTATTTTTATTATAAAATAATGTATTTTTATCATCATGGTAGAATTCGATTTAGGCTCTAATAGAACTCACTAGCTAGAAAACAAATACTCAAAGAAAATTAGAAGGCTTTGATTTTTTTAGAAAATTCTGACATAAGACTATGTGGAATTCACCAAGTGTTATAATGCAAGAAAATTTAATTTAAACATTATCAATCATTTAATGGGGTTTCTCCATAAATCTATGTATTCATTTTCGTTTGATGTATGTAAAATGAATGTTGTGAAGATATATCTACCAGCTAATGCAATGTAGTTAAAATAAATCCATACTATAAACAACGTAATTTCTAAATGGGATATGTCTATAACCCCAATGGAAGTCTCTATAATCAATATCATCAACTTCATAATGTCTAATATTGTCACTGGATTCAATGACCCTCGTTTGATATTGAAAAAATGGTATGAACATCCATTATTACAAGAAAAAAAGATTGTATCAAGGATATAACATTGAGATTAAGCATTCATCCCACTATCATGAGGCATAAAAAATATATATTGATGAATTCATATAGAATATGTAAAATATACAGAATAAATTGGGGGAGATAAAAATTAATTCTTTATTGGACATGACCATTCATGCTTTATGGGCCTATTTACCACCAAATGCATTATAACAAAAGACACCCCAAATTGATTTGTTTATAGGGTAGATGAAATATTTCCTAGAAAATTATAATTTCTATCCCATTAGAATAGCTATTTTTTAAAATATATCCAATGATGATGAATCACATATGCAGCACTCTGAGTTAGATATGCTCAGTGAAAAAATTGATTTGTATCTTGATCAACATCTATGTTAATCAGAATCGGATTGCATGAGACTTCTACTAAACTACATTCTTCCACTCATTACCCTAATAAGAATTTCTATTAGTTCTTAGAACTCCAATAATAATTGTGATGAATCCTAAAAAGAAATAGGACATGTCTGAATGTCATCATGTCATATATAATTTCTACTCCGAAATAAATTACTCATTATACACAATGGATGGGGAATGTGTTAGTCACCATGGACATGAGTTATTTAATGTTATAATTCATATAGTTTTTTATAATTAAATCATTGAATATGTGTAAATACATAATAATAAATTACATTTCTCATACATACCACATGACATTAAACTAAATAATAGATGTTTGACTGTCTGAAATTAAACATCTTGGATGATATCCTCAACCCATGAAATTAATCCTTATAGAACATCATCTTGGTTAATGTACATTAAAAAATCATGATAGGTTATCAAATTTCATGGCCAACCTAAATATATAACTCTTGAGATAATTTTTTATTAAAGGTTTCTATTGTAGTGGGCTACAAGATCATGTTATGTTTAAATTATACAAAGATACACCAGATGGGGTGAAATTTTTATTTTCGATAATAATGATTTTTTTTATTCCATGTGATTATAAAGACATGAATAATTATATTATATAATAGATTTATAAATTAGATAAACTAGAAATAAAAAAAATTTATAGTGGTTTTAGGAACAAACATCCCTTAGTACACTGAACAAAACATATTTGTGTAAGCATGGTGATTTTTAGTTGACAATTTCCTCTTATTGTAATGACTTTATAATTTAGTGTATTAAATTGAATCATTTGAAACAAGACATTAAATAACCATCTAGATCTTTTAAAGGGGTTAGGTTTCTCCATGCCTTTGTTTAAGAAGCTAATACTCCCCCACGACTGAGTCCGAGCAGTGGATACTTTAATAAAAAAAAGTTTGTTATATTTTTTTAATGCTACTAGATAATTATTACAATTGAAACTGAAATAATATAGATATTATTCAACAATGATGAATATATTTGTATAATGACTAATTTTAAGATACCCTAGTTGTGATTGATCTTCAGTAGTAGTTTCCAAATACCAATAGTTACAATTACACAGTAGTATAATGTTCTATATGTATATATTCAACATGTAACCTCTTCATAAAATAGTACTATATTTGATATTTGAAAAAATTATATAATAAAATTATATTCTCAAAAATACACAGGAATATAACATAGTTATTTTTCAAATATAATCTTTTATAATTTATAGAATACATTGTTTTTATTTCGGTTGAGTAGATCCAAAAATATAACCTAAAAGATCAATATCATTCAAATTCAAATATTTCCAGATAATCATAATATCCCTTATGAAAATGAGTGACTTATTTCAATGAATATGATTTTTTAGGTCGATCAAAATATGCTTATGAATTAGTCATAAAATACATTTGAATAGATCTTTTAATTAGTCAAGAATGTTGAATAAATCATAGATAAATCCATAGATTTAATAACATGTCATTGAATTGTAAAACACTGGGTTCCATCACATAATTAAAAAACTCTAGATTCATGGTTTCCAACACATGGATGATCATAAAGTTAGGGATGATATACCATATGTTTTTTCCTCCAATGTAGGGTTCTATACCAATAGATACTTCTTTATCCACTATTTCTAGGATTTCAACCATCAATCTTCATCAATCTATATGGTTCCTAAATAATTGATTCTTGACAATGTAGGTTTTATTCCTTATGCAACAATTAGAAATTTATGTCATTAATAGTTTTTTAGAATACATAAAAACATTTTTGGATTACTTTATCAAATATTTACGATTGATCAAGGTATTTCAATATGATTCCAAAATAAATATTTAAAAAAATTCTAATTTCATGAAAGTCACATATTATAATTTCAATAAAACAACAAACAATGTAATTTTTTACCATGAAAATATGTAATATTTATTGAGTATTAATGAGAAAATAAATGACCAACAATATACTGATATTTTTGGATAAAAAACCCAACACTAAAATTACATAAACATTATTAATTATAATCATTAATGAAAAAATATTTTAAAGTATAAATATTATGTTTTCAAAATTAAATTTTCAATGTATTATTACAATATACTGAAAAATAGAATTAAGAACGTTTTTTAACCAAATTTTCCCCCTTTTTTGATATCAAAATAAATATATATATCCAAATGGATTAAAACACATTTAATGTACAATATAACTATAAATGAATATAACTTTCATCATAAGAGAAAGAGATATGTGTTCTGAAAGAAGAATAAAATAGCAGGGAAATAAAAAAAATATTAATCAGAATAATTATTTAATTTTTTTTTAAAAATAATCATCAACAGAGTATGATTTGAATTATAAAGACATAAAAAATTAGGGATTCTTATCGGTGAAAGGATTGGTTCAATAGTTTATTCATGATCTGGTGTAACATGTCCAGTTTAACAAAATTCTTTTAAATCTACCATGAATCCTTGGAAACATTCTTGAAGTCTATCATCTAAATGAATTATAAAATTTATTGATTCATCTCACACATTTAAACATTTAATCAAATTATTTTTTTGTAATTCAACAATATTTTCCTCAACATGTAGAATGTGAGTGAGATTATCACCTAAATGATGAAGAAATATCATGATTCCGGGTGCACTTGAGGTTAAATGTGAGATAAGATCTCTCTAATTATATAATCTCACATTTATTGGTTCACTATTATATTAATGTAAATCAATACCAATACTTATTTCAGATATTAATGTAGTAATTTATTGAAATCGTTTGGATATATCTGATGAGGTTGGTGGTGCAGAAGTGGATTCTCTGGATTGACTGAGACAACCATTTATATATTTAAACTATCATCACTAATACCATTTAAAATCTCCAAAATTATTATTTGGGATATATTTTTATTTTATTTTTCAAAAATTATCTACCATTTATCAATAAAAATAATTAAAATCACATACTGAAACATATATTTTTTTTATATTCTAATGTCTAATATGAATAGATTAAAATTCCTCTCAAAAAATTATTGGACTTCTCAATTATTAAAAATATTTTATTGGTTACTATATCTCATTATTTAGTCATGAGTTCTCCTACTTTATTCTATTATACTTGATTACTATATATTTAGTATTATTATTCAGACAGTCAAATGTGGCATTGCCTTAGAGTCGTAATTTCAGAGCTTCTTCCATGAACAGTTAAATATTTTTCATGGTTCATCTCACTAGAATAATGATAAATTTCATCATGATATCATGTTATCTCTCATTATATAGAAGTTTTATTTTAATTATATTGTCATATAGAAGAGATTAGCAGGTTTTTGAAATCATCAGCTTTTTTAGCTACTAATGATTGAAAATTATCACAACCATGTGTAGTTTTATTTAAATGATCTATTCATAGTTCACGCTGAACATGTTGGACACATATTTTATCTTTTTTTTCCTTAGAAAGATCTATAAATCTTAAAAATTTTAATGGAGTTTCTTATCCATTATTTTAGTATCAATTTCAGGGTAGCATGTGGTGGTTATTCACTTTTTTTGACCGAGTGAAAGGGATTTATTCCACAACATCATTATTTTATTCCTAACCTTGATTATAAATATCATATATGTGCCTCTTTATTTATCAATGAGCATAAAATTCTATTATAGCTTCTCCATGTTGTTCTTAACATATAATAAATGATTCAGTCATTTTTTCTTTCTCCCCCTCATAATTTGGACCATATTTTTGTTTGTAATCCATACCAATAAGAAGAAATTTATATTTCATTTTAATCTAAAAGAAACTAAACATTTTTAGAGTTCTATAACATATAGTATTGTTGTGATAAATCATTCTAAAAAACCTATATGGAGGATATTATTATTTCATGATAGAAGAATATAGATAATTAGACCATGCTGATATATGGACATATGGCCTTTAATTGACAATAATGATTCAGATATATAATCATATATCTACATTAATTTAACATATTATCATTAGTGAACTAAAAAAATAAATACTCATCGGTATAAATAATCATTTTTAATTCTAAAAATCTACAGTGGATGGTGGATTCTATTACCTAGGATAATAACTTATGATCAACCTCAGGGTACATAATGTACATGGGCCAAACCATTGAAAATTGAAATTATTTATTCTGACATGTGATCTTGATTTCAAATTGATCGAATATCAAGGTGGAAAGCTCTTTCATGATAGAATTATCAGATTTCAGATTTTTCCACTGATGAGTTTAAAAAATCCCTGTCATCTACCTAAAGGGTATCACTATACACAATTTTCTGAAAACAAAATAGAAGACTTTTATAGAACTAATTCAATTTTAAAACAAGAAAAATCTATATTTTCATAACTAAACATAATTTCTAAACCATGAAAGGTGAGATATTCCACGAATGAATTTTTTTTATTCAACCAATAAGAATATACTAAATTTATTTAAAGAATCGTTATATATGGGGAGCAATGATGTTTTGAGGCACTTGGTTCACCATCACCCAAACTCTTGTTTTTCATCATTTCTATGAATCTGATGGTTTAAGGTTTTTAGATTCTAGGGTTGTGATGGATGATAAGAATTATATAATTTGAAAATGTTTGAAATCATTGTCTTAGAAGATAATGAGATGGAGAAACGGTTTATATAACATTTTTGGGTTATGTGGTTAAATAATATATCTCCAATTGTATACTTTAATAGTTATTAATGATTATTTTAAAACACATAGTTTTCAAAAAATCAAAATAAAATATATTTTTTCTTTAAAATAATAAATAATAAAATGAATAAAAATAATAAACATTGACTTAAAAAATTAAATCACTAATAATTTATTTAAAATTAAATATTCTACTCCCCCTTTAATAAAATTTAAACTTTTTGTTGTAAAGGGTTTAGTAAAAAATCATAATGTTGATGTTCTATATTTATAAAACTAATAATATATCCTTATTATGAAAATGTTCTCTTTGAAGAAGATACATTATATCAATATGCTTAGTTTAGAATGACTAGTTTGATTTTTCGAAATATTAATTACAAATGTATTGTCACCTAAAGTAGGTATGTTATTAAAATTATGTCCAAATTATAGTAAGCTGTGTTTCATCTAGAACACAGGTGCACATAAACTGCCAGCTGATATACATTTTGAATCAGCTATTGACATAGTAGATGCGTGTTTTTTATTTATTGACCATGATAACAATTATATTTCTAAAAAGTGTTGGGTTTCTGATGTTATTTTTCTATCTAATCTACATTCTTAAAAATTTTAATCTTAATATGACATTAAATTAAAATATGAGTTTTTTTATAAATTAGTGATTAAAAAATTGTATCTTTTAAATATATAAAAAGTATTTTAATAGTAGAAATACGTTGTTATTTTGGGTTTGACTAAAATCTAAAATAGAGACACACTAAAAAATTATGTATTTTCTTCTGGAAATAAGATATAGAAAACTACCAATCATACCACCATAACATATGTTCCCTACTTGATTCCAAGAATGATCCAAATCAGGTTTTGATTTTTTACATAATGGTGTTTAATATATATTATTATAATTTAGTCCATAAATTTTAAGTAAATCAATAATAAATTTAATTTGATTTATAACATTTCTATAATATTTTTTGTAAAATCTGAAATAAAAAAAAATAAATTAAAATCTCCCATCATCCTCACATTAAATAAGTTTATCTAAATATTTAAAAATACATTATATTATTTTTATTTTTTGTTCCAAAAATAAGGTCATCAATATATATATTAAATAATAATATATTTGATAAATTAGTTTTAATGAAAATAGTAGCATATTCAAATCCCATATAAAATATTTTTTTATAAAAAACGAGCTTAATCTCTCATAAAAAGCTTTTGGTTCCTAATTAAGGCTATAATATGATTCAGAAATATGAAAAATAGAATCTAGTGTATGAGGGTCTTTAAAACCTAGTGGTTGTTCAATTTAATCTTTCATCATTAAATATCCATTTTAAAAAGTTGATTTTACATCCATATGGTATTCTTCATAATTAACATGAGATATACAGTCTTGGGAGATTCCAATTTCTTCTAATATAGAAATAGGATCAGAGTTTTCATCATAATATATTCTTACTTCTAGATTGTATCATTTTTTTTACTAATCTTTCATTATTTTTGGTAATGATAATTTTATCATATTATTTATTTCTAAAAACTGTTTTGGTTCATATGAATCAGTAATTAGTTGGTGTATTTACCAATTCTGAAACCTCCTTTTTTCAGAATTTTTTTATCTACTCATGGATTAAAAATATCCAAATTTTATCATCTAATGATTCTTCAATAGTTGTGGATTCTATTTGTGATAAAAATGAAGAAAATTCAGTTGTGTTTCCGATATTTCTTCTAGTTAGTGCTCTAATGTCTTGGATTCCCATAATAGTTTCTATAGCAAGATCCCTTATGGTTCTAAAAAATATGCACAAGTCACATTTATATTTTTCAGTCTCATTTTCAAATATAATGGAATTAAATAAAATATTATTGTTTTCAAAAATAGGTCTTTGGAAAATCATGTGCCATTTTTTCTAATGATCAATTAATTATATATGTTTTGTTTTTTTACTTTTATTAAAATAGTCACTTTTATCAAACATCACATGAAAATATTCTTCCAAATCCTATACATTATTTATAGGTTCTATATTATTTTGAAGTAGAATAATATTCAAGAAGGATTACAATGATTTCTTTTGGGTTTAATTTTAAAATTATATCGTTAGTATTTCATATATTTACCTTTGTCTAAACCCGTTAATGTAATTTAATTTATGTTTTTAGTTATTCGAATGCTAAAAGGGTTTTTTAATAATAAGTCTTATTAAAACATTAGTCATCATATAGATTGTTTTTATTAAATATTCAACCCAATAGTATGTTGGAAGGATATATTCATATTTCACACTCTTCTCCATTTTATGAATATTTGTTTTAATTCTTTCAAAAATTATATTTTTTTGACGTCATATTTGGGCAGAGAAGGTCTGTTTAATTTCTAAATTTTAGAATATGAAAAATAAAATTCATGCCTATGAAATTTTCCACCATGATCACTTCGTAATGAAATTATTTGGTAATATTTTTCATTTTAATATTTTTCTAAAAAGAAATCAAAAATTGTGAATTCTACACTTTTACAATTTTGAAAATAAAAATACATAAATCATTAAAAATCATAATATAATAGATTATATTATAATTTCTAAACAAATATTATACACTTTATAGTTCAAAAAAATAAGGGTATGTTCTAATTGTTTATATATAGAAATGATTTAAATTGATTTGATGGATGATTAATTTTTTTAAACAAATTTTTGTTTACCACATAACAATTATTATCAATTTTTATTTTAATAAATTTAAAAAATAATTGTTTTTTATGAAATTTAGATAATGTAAATATATTTTAAGGACATAGACATTTATTATATATTTATGACTCAATTTTCATAGTAGTTAAGCAATTCACTCTTTGATCACAAAATGAATTGAGATCTAAAGTATAAAAAAATTTAGTTTTAGGTGAACTAAATCAAATAATATTGTCTTTTAAAACTGTGCATGAATTTTTATGTAAATCAACACACAATACAACAATATAAAGTTGATATATATTTATAAGGTCATTATTTATCCCTTGTACATATTTTTCATGGTTTATTAAGATTGAATTTGGACCTCAATTAGACCCAACTCCAATTATCTTCCACTTTTAATTATATCCAATGGTAATTAGGAGTCCTTAAATTATTTTTAGTGTCTATTATTTGGAATTGTATCTAGTGAAATTTGATGACAATCCACTGTCCATATTACGTAAACATTTTAGTTCAGGTTTTATTTTTCATGCATAATATTTTATGAACTTGTTTGATTTTGTATCCATGATTTCATTGGTCGATATGTGTCTACATGAAGTGATGCAGGAATCCATATTTTCCTTAACATACCAAAATCTATATTCTTATTAAAAACAATATGTTTATAAATGAAATAATTCTTTATTCTACTTATCAAATTATTTCTAAAATAACAATTTGTAAAATAATGTCATTTGATTCCATAGTTGTAACAAGTAAAATAACTAGAACTGGGAAAAAATTAATTTTTGTATATATTTTATTTTAACACTTTGATCTTATTCCACATTTATTTCTTTTAATAACATTTTTATGAAGTATTTTCTTTAGAGGGATTTTTCCATTTCTAATATTCTAGAATAATATTCATAAGATTATATTGCATCGTATAATTTTTCTATTTTTTTCTTGAATAATAAATTTTTAGTGTATATGTGTTCACCATCAAAATCCCTTAATGATATTATTATATCATTGGGTCTCATTCAACTAAAAAACCATTATAAATATTTCTTTATGCCTTTTATGATTTTTTATATGTGAATAATAGTTTTCTTCTAGCATTGATGAATATTTAGCTATTTATAAATATGAACAACAACGAATATCAAATATAATAATAGTAATAGGTTTGTAACTCATTTTTATCCTTATCCATAAATACCATTTTGGTGTTGTTGTATTATCTCTTTTCTTTTTGAATCAAATTTCGTGAAGCTAATAGAGACTTTAGATACACCCTTATTGCATCCATGGGTCTTTTTCTTTTATTCTTGTACAATGTTTTCTTATGATTTTTTTTCTTTTATTTTCTATTTTCAACAATTAGTTTGCTGAAATCAGGTATAAAATGACTCATTTTTGTGCAGTCTTAGTGTCTAAATTATTTAGAACCATTCACAACATTCATGAAGAATTTTATGAGACTTATTTATTCATATATACTATGATTAATTTTCTAGTGAACTAGGCTAATTCCTTGTCAAAATATGGGAAGTCTGAATCATTTATATTTTGAAAATTTTAATTTGTGTTAATTGCTTGATTCGAAAGATGTTCCATTAAGGGAATTGTTTTCATTTTCTAATACTATCTTGTGATCTTCATCTTCATCTTCATCTTTCATCTATTTATTTTACAACATCTGGGGTTCCCATAAAATTTTTCATTTATAGACCCTTTTCCAATACTGATTTCTATAGTGAGGTTAATTTCCCAATCCATTTTGAGGTTAATAAGCAAATTAGTATTATTAATTGGTAAGATTTTATATTGGGATCTCTGTGACAAGAAACATCAATGTCTATTTTTTTGAATCAACTATTCATTTGTGTTCTTCATTCACCATCCTACATTAAGAAGGTGCAATCCTTATACTTGAAGTGTAATACATTGTCTTTTTATCATTATCAGTACCTTCATATAAAAAGATGATTGTTAAAAAATATCCTATGTTATGGGATGTTGAGATGTCTCATTGAATTCATCGTGTCAAACTACACATATAATTTTATTCATTTACTTTGATTTCATCTCCTATTAAGATTTATTGGTAGTATCCCACGTTTCTAGTTTCATAGGGAAAACATTGGGTGTTATTATTATTATATTAACACAAAATCCAAGATATTTTAGATTGATTATCATTTTGGATTTCTAATATCAATAGTTTTTACTATTCAAATATTAAGAATTAATCATTATTATTCATTCTCTAGGATCATCTGTTGATATCTTTCCATTTACAGACCTCATACTTTTGAATGTGCAATGTATTTATCAAAAAATATCACTACTGATAACTATTATTATGTTGGAATAGTATAATGTTATCTAGAGGGGGTGAATTGTGTATTTTCAATAATATTGACAGAATATTTGTTTTCCATTATTCTTAATAATGATATGGAACGTTCTCTTCATTGAAATATGAAAGAATAATATAAATAATAAATAATACCACATCTATTATTGTAGTGGTTTGGGAAAAAATCTCCTTGTAAACTACACTGACACTCTATCTATGAGCATGCTAATTTACAATAGGCAAGGTCATTTTATCATAAGACCCTAACAAACTGATTTTATGCTCTAAAAAACTACAAAAAATACATTTAAAAGACTTATAGTTCTTTTATATGGAACTAATTTCTCCATATCTTATTTTGATAATTGATAATCTCCTGAAACCTAGTTCGAGAAGATGAGACTCCAAAAAATCAAAAGTGATTTACTCGAATGTTTTGAAAGGTTATAGATCCCAATTATAGAATAAATTGACCAAATATGGATTTTCTTCATCAATGTGAAATGTATTTTAGTATGTATATACATGTAGAGATACTAGTTTTAATTTCTCATCAATGAAAGTAGTAATCAACCAATAACAACAGTTATAATATTTAATCAAGTTAAAATATGAATCTGATTAATGTGTGGGATATTTAGAAAATAGTATTTTTGTTTTATCTTTTCAGAAGTTCTCTATTCAAAATATATTCAAAAGAACACACAGTAGTATTTTATAGTTATTTTTCTATGATAATTTATTATAATATATAGAATACATAGTATTTTATCCAGTTGAGTAGATCCAAAAATATTGAACGATAGATCACAATCATTCAAAATTTATTCATTCTAGAGAGTCATAACATACCTTATAAATTTTAATGAACTAATATATTGAATAATATTCTTTAAATAAATCATAACAGTCCATATAATTTATTGGAAATTATATTTGAACCGATAATTACTTTTTTTAATAAAATTTTATAACTCCTGAAAAAAACTGTGGATTTAATCCTACATCATTGAATAATGAAATATATGGTTCCATCACATGATGAAAAAAAATTTGACTTAGGTTTGAGAACATATAGGCGATAATAGAAGTAGTGTTGATGTACCATACCTTTGTTTCAATAAAAAAAGGGTCCCATCCCATTATATGGTTCTTTATCCATGATTTTTCGAATTTCAAATGTATTATTCCATCAATACATTGGGTTTCTAAAAATTTATTTATTGAAAATTTAGGGTTAATTCTTTATTTTATGCTTAAAGATTTCAGGTATGAATATTGTTTTTAGAATATGTAAAAACACATTTCAAATACATTATCAATAATTTTATGTGGGTCAATGTTTTTGAATATAAATTGAAAAGAAATATTTTAAATAAAATTAATTTCCTTAAATTCACCCAATGAAATTTAATCAATAATAAAACATGGATATTTTTCTTCAAAATACATAAGATTGATAGATAATTGTTGAGACAATACATTCCCAACAGATGACACAATGTGTCCTCCAATCACCACCCACTGGGTAAATTTTAAGATGACTTTTTTTAAACACTGAAACCTCATTCCTGATAGGTTTCATTATTTAATTATTGGGTATGATAATTTATGAATGATTCAATAAACTTGGCAATGTTCATTTCTAGGGAATAAATATTATACTACATTTTCTATGTATGAGTAAGATATGTATAAGGGGATTTCAAGAGAAATACATGTGTCTCCACTACTGTTATCCAATGATATGTAGGGATGACCCATATCTCCACTACTGTTTTGTTTTAATTATTATTTGGGGAATGAATCAGGTATTCACAGGCTATTAAGTATCACCCATATATCCAATTCAATGTCCTACGATAATATAAGATAAATTATACCTATCACAAAATATGTTTTAGACCTATATTGTGAAATTTTCCAAGAACAATGTGGGGAAACATACATTTTTCTACAAGATTTTTATTTATGCCCATATATGATATGATGCATTGAACCTCAATATTACCCAACAAATAAATATTCTATTCTTATGGATTATACCTTCTTGAGATACATTAACATCGATGAACTATTTCGGAATTGATTTTTGTTACCACATGATACATAATGACTCTTATATATCGATAATTTTCACAATTGTAATATTATATCATTATCACACCCCCACTGACATAGGAAGTCAAGGAACGTGTGGAATTAACCATTCAATAACAAAATTTTGATTGATTCCTATTACAAGTATACACATATTGATATATAAAACTATACCCTGTGTTCCATACACAATAAAAATTATATAGAAATATAATTTCATACCTATATATATGTGGGACAACCTGTGCTGAGATATTTCTTAATAAATATTCAAGTGTTTATTCATTTTACCATAGGAGAAGTGAATAATTCAAGTTCAAAAATACATTGTCCAACCTTAATATAAAAAATTCAATCATTGTTCAGATATGGGTCAAGAAACTATAGTAGTGTCAATATAATAACTATATTATTCTTGTTTCATTTCAACACTTGGTAGATATTGATCCCAGGATCCTTTGTTACAAGACTATCCATTATTTAACATCACATAAAATCATGTCACTGAATGAGATTCAGATCTATATATACTCTATATTATAGATTAAGTTGTGAGAACTACGATATATTACCTATCACTCATGATCATGAAAAACAATCGAATTACCTAATTTACCTAGTATCTCATATTGTAGAAGAATTTATTGATCATATGAGCCATAAAATTAAATTTGACTTCACCGACTGATTTGAGTTCTTCTTTGGGATCTACATTATAGTCACAATATGTTGAACTACACAAGAACATATTTATTTTTGGACATGAAACTTCATGACGACATATTTATTAAATGATTTCAGATATAATGATGATAGGAATACATTCCAAAGAGATCATCCCACTGAGGTCTGTGGATTTTGAAATTATTATTTTTTCATTTTCCCAAAAAAAAATTCAATACATGTTCGAATATAATATTTTGTTCTCAAATAATTGTTTAATATAATGCTACCAATGGAAAAAAGTAAATATACTCTATATCTCAGTTGATACGCACTAATTCCTAAATTCGATAACATTATATTTGAAATTAATCTTTCATGCCCTCTTATTCTCTTGGCCCCCTATAAGAAAACTTGAAACTAAGATTGGTTAATACATGGGGACCCCAACATGATTAAATGGTTTGTACTATAATTTCATTGGGATTTCACATATTGGATGCGATGGTCTTACGAGAGAGGTTCCACTCATATCAAGGAAATATATTCCAAACCATGATAAATGTCATCTTTAACCATTATTAATTTTAGACCTACACTGTGTGGTTTCCACAACATATTTCGTAAGATATTATTATTTTTAACTATTTACACATCATATAACCATACTATTAAGGCAGATTCTAATGAACATAATGATATTCATATGACTATTGTTCCCATTTTCAATGTATGATTATGATTTCGAATTCCAGTAGCTTTTAATTTATGGGTTTGTAAAACTATTAAATAGCTAAATTTCTTGAGATTCAAATTCCTATCGAACAAACCTTCATTATAATCATAATATTTTCATCTCCTTTTATCAGGACTATATTTTTTGATAAATTGAGTACATGTTCAATTGAAGCATCACATTATATTTTTAATTGGGACTCACTAATAGTAAATGAAGCACAGTAAGATTCAATGATGAATATAATAACATCTATGAGCTTGTTCATAGGGGATATGTTTCTCCCAAATGAATTTCCCCCCTGATCCAATGAGTCATTTCTCTAACGGTGTGGTGTTGGTACTAATAATTATTCATCAATCATACATAAAATTAAATTTTTGTAAAATTATTAATTTTTTATGTATTTCCCATGTCTAAGAGGGATCGAGAATTTGTCAATGCTATGTGCATGAATCTTTCATGTCATAGTATCATGAAACACAAGTTTATATCAATTATATTAGTACTACATGTGTATTTTCCTTATTACTATAGAATATATATAGATATCTGAATCTCCAATAACTTTTCCATAAATGATTAAATGATGAAATACCCCTTCCACCCATATGATTTTTATCTATGTTTGGAGCCAATATAAAATCTATGCAAGGATATATTCTTTTTACCATGACATATATAGTGAAGAATGGATATTTATTTTAGTTTCAACCATCAATCAGTCCCTATTTCCATGAATAATCCTTGATAAAATTTACAGCCTATGCTTGATTGTAGTAGTCACCCCTTCCCTTCCCATAATACTAATAACTGTAGAAACGTTTCATTGGAGGAAAAGAATGACTCTAGATTCCTATTTATAGTAGATATGTAGTGATCCATAAAATTCCAATCCAATGTAAATTCATGATATAATGAAAAACTCCCCTTACATTATGTATGGATCAGTCCTTCACAAGTGAATGTCTAATATGAACTAAATATGGATTTATTCCAACTGAATTGGAAACATAATGATTCTTGGATCATCTTTTTATTTCCCAACTATGTATTCTCATCATGAAAAAATATATCCCCTGATGATATGAAAAATGGTCTTCGTATTCCAACACATACACAAATACTAATTCCCCTACATATTCCATGTGATTCACTGTCATGGGGTTAAACAAAATATCCATTTTTTCTATTTTTCTCTTGTTGATCATAATATATTCAAGATTTTGGATCATATAATGTCACTATGACCAATTCGACAATGTTATATTATACCCAATGACATGTAACAACAACCTAATAGCATGATGTTGAACTACAAGAAAATACGTCTTCAATTAGAACAGATCAACCCTTTAACGTGGTTGGTTATAAATAATCACATGATTTATCCCATGACCTCGAAAAATGTTCAATAAAAAATGATGTATTTTTTAGGATTCTTGAAATAGTATTGATTTTTAATACAACATTTAAGAACAAAATATCTCCAATATCTATATTAATAACAACCAATTCCTAGATTTTACATCCATATCATGGAACCCCGTGGGCCGTAATCCCACAATGACATTGTTCTCTCCCTTAGAATATTTGTAAGAATGTCTCATTAATAAAAATCAACCATATTATGATTCACTAGGGAGTACCAAATTTCCCAAAATAATGATCATATTATATGTTATATTCTAATAGTAGAGGCCCCACATAAATCTAGAAGCTGGTTTCCTGATAACATGTGCTATGAAGATACCACCATTATTAATGGTTAACCATTAACCCAAAAACTCTGAATCCCATTTACTAGGAATTTCATGGTTTCTTATTTAATCTTCCCATAACCCATATATTTAAGTATATTGGGATAACCATAAAATTAAAAATACATTCATCATATGATATTTTATAGAATAATTATAATTCAATGTTTAGACACCACCATTTTATGTTACTAATATCTTAATAATACCCCATATTCTTTAGTTATTAATTCTTCTCGGAAATACATGATATTACCATGAAGTTAAACATCATGAAAATGTGGAAGTCCATCAATGAAAAGACACATGACATTTTTAATATCCTAGAAGAGATACAATTTCTTATATTGGGAATTCATATCAGTATATCTAATCTAAATAATAATTTCCCCTATCCAGAATAGGATGAAACATTAAAATACCACCACCATGAATACCAACAAGATATGAACATGGTGTATATTTGAGTATAAACAATGATTTTTCTAATTACTAATTTTTTAGGATAAATAGTGATATTCTTGAATATTTTCTTAGGAACATATATTGTTTTTTCACTATCACTAGTATACCATGTTCTTTATTCTTATTGAATAGTGTCACTATGAATTTTTTCTGAGACTTTTGAATGTCCAAAAATAATTATGGACATTAACAATATGATATCACTTTACCTAAATAGTATCATCAATAGTAATAAACAATAATCCAGAGTTGTAGTAGATAAACTCCCTTTAATGGTAAACATTCGCTTCTCCCCTATATAAAAACCTGATTTATGTAATAGGGACACTAAATTCCAACAAACAACATGTGGAATTATTCTTATTCCTATAGAAAATATATTGATTCAAAGATCACTATTCACCAATCCTAATAACAAATTTCCAAAAAAGGGTCCCATACAACCTTATTGTCTGATCATATATAGTGACCTATCACCTCTGTGGCATCAGTTATTGAAGATAAGAAATAATCCTCCCTTAGTGGTCATCAGATAATACCATACAGATGAAGCCTCACTAATATTGTGTAAGGTCAAATTGAAAACCCCCTCTCCATGTGTGAGATTATCCCTATAGTGATCAATATATGTATGAATACTATGTAATTAGTGGTGTAGTTACAATAATACATAGGTGAACTATGAGATAACATTCAAATAAATTTCATATTCCATATGCAGTAGTGTGTCTTCAAGTCCATAAGGTAACCAAATCGTACAAAATATCATCTCTAATAGAGGAATAGGATACATGCATGAATTTCTTGATCATGATATAGAACTATTAAAAATGGTCTCAAATATATTATTTCCCAAAATTATATATGTTCTGGGATAAAATAATCCTACCATATCTAAATTCCCCTGAATATTTTAGGGTTTTCTTATACATATATTTCATAATTTTACAATTGTTCCCATGTCCCTACCCATGATATTTATCAATATAAAATATATCTTCGACACATGGCCTTAATGTGTAATGAAATTATGTTCTTGTCACAAGACATTGAATTGAGAGGCATATGTTTCTACACTATATGACATTATACTACGCAGAACACCTTCAACGATAACTCCATTTGAAATAACCTGAAGATTTTGTCCTTGTCCGACCATTGTTCAGGGTTCATCCATCATCAATTTGAGATACTAAATTCATAAACAGAATATCACATATTCATGGACCCGGGTTTCTAAAAACAATTCATTCTAATAAAAAAGGGGAATAAATATCATTTTCTACCATTGTTTGAGATAGATCAAGATAAGGTCCTTAGATGCATCAAGTAGAGATATAAAAGGCCTGTAAAAAAATTCATCAAACCCTTTTGATCCCTAAATTCATCATATTAGAAAATGACTCTATATTTTGATCCACTATCATCATAATCATAGTTTTCCAAACTCACTACTTATGAATCAAGGACCAAGAGACATGATTTACTACACCTTCACCCTTTTCCCAAAAGGGAGTTGGAGTACTCTTGACCATTGGGAACAAATTAGGCTAATGCGTAGTTTCCCACTAATACCATGTCCACATGATGCTATATCATTGAAAAAAATCACCACTTAATATATATTAGGATGAATAGAAATATAATCCCATGATGGTTTGAATCACATGAACATAATGTTCTATCAAAACTGAAATAATGCATGTCATAATGAGAACGTACCGAAGGAGTTCTTGGAAAAATTAATTTTTTGTCACTAAACTCTTCATCTTAATAGTTTAGGAAGAATAATTAGAATAATTAAAAGTGGAATAAATTTTAAATCACCCATCTTCTGGACCTAGTAAAATCCAATCCAACTTGAATGTCCCCATGGTCTAACAAAAAGTTAGTGTAACAATTTTTCACCGCTCCTCTTCATGATATTTTCTTCCGTACATGGAAATTAAACATTAAAGAATCATGAAAACTTCATTAATAGTTATTTTGATAAATACACATAAAAGGTTTAATGTATGAGCTAATATTAAACACATCCATTATTTTATCCACTACTCGTGGAACCCCAAATCCTTGAGTTAGTTTTTTATCTTCTATATATAGTTTTAGTAATAGGGAATGACTAAACAAAAGGTATAACAAACCATATATTTATTACGAATTTTTTCATTATTTATATCATATAATTAATCATATTACAATATTTAATGATTATCATTCTATTCTCTTTTCGAATTAGGTACAATGAAAAACAAATAAAAATAGGTAATACAACGTCATTATTCAGAATTGCATTAACAATATAAATTTTAAAATTATGTGGGATAACTATGGGACATATATAAGGATGTGGTGGGATATAAAGAATGCTGTGAAAATAACCATGTAGTATCATAAATAATTATATACATGTAAAATAATTTTAATATCAATGAGTAATAAAATGGGAGAAAATAATAAACATGATAATGAAAAATGATATAGCATGATAATAATAGTGGAAACAAGGGAAATGTGTAAACAACATAAAAACATCATGATAAAAATAATTCAAGGAAAAATGGAAAGATATCATGATGGAAAAAGTACCATGATAGATTAGGTTAAATACCAAATCCCTTTCAGTATATCTCATTAAGAAAAAATCTCCTCTAAATGAATTTGAGATCTATATAAATTTGGGAACACCCTTCACTTTCATTCCATTCTCATGCTCATGTTTTCTATATAGATCATAAGACATAGATGTCATTATCATCGTATTTTATTCCAAAAAGAATGAGTGTTGAATAAATACATGTATGTATCCAATCATGAAGTATATGTTTGTAATGTTAAATACCCTTAATAGAAATTGGGTAAGGGTATTCACTATACATTTTCTTGGAAGATAAAATCATTGTGATTTTTTGTAAACATTACAGAGAAATTTAAATGTTAATGGAAGGAATCAATGATATTGTATGGGGTATTTAATCAGTCATTTATAATAGGGGGTACTGGGGATAGGAAAGAATACATATTTCCATTAATAATTTATTATATATACCATTAGATAATGAATGAGACAGAATAAATAGGGGAAGGATATGATCACTTACTAAATATCTCCCTAGAAATAAGTCTTTATAAATGTTCATTGGTGGGATTAATGATAATTAAGTGTGTTATATCAGTATTAATAAATCAAAGCACATGAATGGGGGATATGAATGATCATACCGGAAATAAATAAACACAAACTAAGTGGAATAACATAAAAGAGGATATTAATTGGAAATTAGAAGACAGACATCGCGTACCATTAGAGGGAGATTCTGTATAATTGGGAGGATATTCTTGAGATATTGTGGGAACATTTTAAGGACATTATATAGGTTTAATTGTAGTAAGGGTATTCTCTATGTATTTTATAAATGAGAGCACGGGTGATTTTATATTGGAAAAGGGATAAAAGTTCATTATTAATTTCTAAATATTTGTTTTAGACTCTATATACCAAAATAACAAAATACAAAATTATTCACATGATTTTTGACTACATTATCAAGAATATAGGATTGGTTTAAATTATTTTTTAGTTCTGGGGTCCGAACATATTAAAATAATACCATTGGTGATGTGTATGTGAGTCACATCCGTATAAATATTAGTTAAAAATCATAAATTGTATTATAGGTTTTGGAAGATTCATAATGGAATTATAAATTCAAAAAAATATAAAAAAATATAAAAAATAGATTTGGTCTTCTATACAAATTATATTATTTATTAAATCATTTTTGGTTTATTTTTATTTCTCAATGCACACCATATATTTTTATTTTATTTATTTTTTACCCAAGGATCTGTCACCGTTTTGGTGAAAGACATATGTGAACCTGAATGTGATATACTGACAAGAATGAATTAATTCAACATAATGACCTTTAGATATAATTATTATTCCATAATATATTTTTATCCATCCAATGAGAAGAAATCCATATATTATCCGTACCTAGAATATGGTTGGATATAAAATCCACCACCAAATAAAAAAAGAAAATCTAATGGTAATTACTATTAAATTCAATATAAAACATGAAAAAATAGTGGATTATCCATATCAATATAATTATAAAGATATAAAACATGAAAAATGATATAATAATCCATAACAAGAGATGATATTGTCTTCAATATCCTTTTTAAAAATCATAGTAATTTTTAAATGTATAATAATCACCCTTAATATAAATTAATTTTACACATCGATGATTACAATTAATGTGATGTTGATTCTGATTCACATAGTCATCCACAATGATGGCATTCCTACTACTTATGTATAATAATAAATAATTATTGATACTATTGTAACTACTAATCATAATATTCTATCAAAAAAATATTTGAAAAATCATGTCCCCAACCCCACTATGTATATCAAAATCCATCACCCAAATATATTAAACAAAAAATAGCTCAAAATCAGTAACTAAACATGTGTAAATAATAGATTATAGAGATATAAAAACCAAAAACATATAATAAAATGTTAAATTATTTATTAGTGTACCCCAACTAGTATATGGTCACATTCCATGTTCAAAAAATTTCTACTTGATTTCATAGAGAGGATATAATTCTATCCTAGTGTCTTTATCATTAGACTACAAAGAGGTGTATAATTCTAGTGACATTAGTTATCTCTAATTTATTATTAAAATATTCCTCAATGTTGAGATCAACTAAAATAACTCTCAAATAATCTCTATTGTGATGCTCCTAGACCTAAACCTAAAACCTAATATTTAATAGAAACAAGCCCAACAGATTCCTAGGCTGATATACAAAATATATATATCTTTTTTGAATGAAACAATATTATATAAACTATTTTCATTATATATAACTATTTGAATGGAGGTATCATATCCCACTACCCTGATATCCCGCCATAATAATCCAGCCTATCAGTAGAAGTGATGAACCCCAATTCTAACATGTTTTTCTTTTGATTCCCAAAAAAAGTTTTATTAAACCAATACATAATGAATAATAGTAACAAAAACCAATACTAATAAAGGATAAAATATAATCAAAAGGTCTATTATCATATTTTTTCCCTATAAAAACATGGTCATCATTTATGAATTCCTAAAACTAAGTTAGGAGACTGTCATCATAATTGGATCATACATAATTTCATAGGAAATAATATAATCAATTAACATGGATTTTCCAATCTACAACTCATATAGGATAAAATCTAATGAATAATTTCAAAATAATAATCATAGTAAATCACAAATATTTACAATGAACACGATTCATAATCGCTCAATATCTATCCCCAATAAAAGTCTTATAAATATATTCTCTGAAGAAAAAAGTTGAAAAACCCTTCCCACAAAGCCCCACTTACAGATCTTGATGGAATAGACCACATGAATTGTGCATTTTTGGTTATCAATGAATTTACATAGATGAAATCCCCTTTAAATTATATGTGTTTTAAATTGATAAAATATCACATAAAATAACACTATGAAGAAATATATAGAATGTTGAACACCATTACTCCTAATGAGTGGTGTGTAATATATATATATATAAAACTCTCTTCAAATATGAAATTAATAACATTGTAAACAATTCCAAAAAAACTATATACCGAAAGTGATATATATTTTTTCCCATATATAATTTTATATATTTGGTAATGGGGAAATATGGGATTTCAACTCAACTTCCAGAAGGGTATGAAATTTCATTACCATTTAGTTCTCATCCAGATCTAATCAAAGAAGAGTATAACAGAATTTCCAAAATCATATATCATATTACATTTATCATAATTTTTTATATCATTGTATATGAAATGATCCATGTAACTATATCTATACACACCTTACATCATATGGGTCTCAAATATCTCTGGCATAGATAATGCACAACCAACCCAAACTCTAGATACATATAAAATTAACATATAATCAAATAACGTAAATAAATTTATTTTAGAAGTATATATAATATTGATTCATCCATATAGATAACCAACATTAACATATTAAGAAAAAATATTGTATAATATGTTTTTGGCACTTTAAATATCTTTCAACTATCATAGTATATTCATAAAACACAAAAAAACAAATTAAATTCAATTGAATCTTGTATGTTAATGCATATTCTTGAAAACATTCAATTTTTCACACCTGGCGATGAGTACCACTAAATAATATTCAATAATTAAAAAATTAATATTTATTAAAAAATAATGTATAATAGGGAATATAAATCACAATATTATAGTACATGGAAATAAATATTTTATTTAATCATTGAATTAATTTGCATGAAAATAAATTGCACCACAATTTTTTAAAATATTCTATAAACCTTTACCATATGAAAAATAATAAGAAAAAAATAATGGTCAAATAAAAAGTTATAACATCTCAACCATGTATATTTTAATGATAATTGAATGAGTTGAAATACTAGACAACAAAATAATTAGTTAATATCTCCAATAATCATGAAAATTGTTGAATGTATAAAAAAATATCATC
Organism: Viscum album; assembly: GCA_963277665.1. Lineage (NCBI taxonomy): Eukaryota > Viridiplantae > Streptophyta > Magnoliopsida > Santalales > Viscaceae > Viscum > Viscum album. Next base: position 830,546,442 of record OY728136.1, read on the forward strand.
AGAAGTATATAAGATCAATTTGAGAACCATAAATAAATGATGAAGAAAAATAAATTAAATTCTACAATAAATAGAAATATAGGAATATTTGAGTAATAAAATGAAAATATAGAAATAATTACTATATAATCTAATAATATGAGATACATTTCAATTTCATATGATCCACATTCTAAATTTATTACCACCCATAGTTCTGTTATAAAAAATTTTATTTAATATTATAGAGTTAAAAAATTAAAAGACTAGGTCATGATCCCCTCTCTTATATCAAATCACTGATTCTTCAAATTATCCACTAACTTTATATTTATTTACATTACATTCATGATAGAAAATATAGGTAACAAGAACATGAGGATTCTATTTAATGGTGTGAATAAGACACTAGAATCTACCAATAATGTTCCATTAATTATATCTTATAATTGATATGGGTGAATGGATAATATCATATTAATAAAAATAAAAACTAAATGATATTTAATGGGTTATCCATATAAGTGATTCATAATAAAATGAATATAATATATAGATTAACATGGATATATAATAATGTTAATCGGTTGTTTGTATATCTATAAATAAAATTATATATGATAAATTAATTTTTATAGTCATACATATATTCATTAGAGACACAGTTCTCATGATATGTATAAATGAAACGATGACAATATAATAAAATTATTTAATTTACTTTAAATATAAAATTTTTGTCACCAACCAAATATTAGTGAATAAACTATCCGTATATGAGGAGTTAAATAATAAAGAAATATTATTTTACCAAAACCCAACAGAGATAAATATTTTACAACCAAGACACATCTATCTCTCATAAGTTACCCAAAAATGTGATTATTCTATTCCAAACATTAATATCATTTCTAATAAATTCTATCCACACTCAAACAAGAACATCATAATATGAATAATATTTTTAGGAAATTTGTGTTTTAAAAACAGTGACCCTTGTAACCAATGGGTGGTATCAAATTTATTTAAATAGCATATATAAATGTTTTAAAATGATAAATAATTGGTCAATTTATTTTTCAAAGATAGCGAGGAATATACATGATACCCATTTTACATTAGTGATAAAATATAAAACACATTAATAGAAACACTTCCAAATCATTGAACACATTGAATTGAATATTCTCTATATAATGGGAAATGGAAAAAATAAGGATGATACTAAATACACTGTAAGGGTGACATTGAGTGGAAACTATGATGATTATATTTGGATAATGAATATTTAATAGTAAATAAATAATAAGTCATTCTATTTAATAATTATCATTCTATTTCAAGGATCTGTCACAGTTTTGGTGAAAGAAATATGTGAACCTGAATGTGATATACTGACATGAATTAATTCATTCAACATAATGACCTTTAGCTATAATTATTATTCCATAATATATTTTTATCCATACAATGAGAGGAAATCCATATATTATCCATATCTAGAATATGGTTGGATATAAAATCCACCACCCAATAAAAAAAGAAAATCTAATGGTAATTACTATTAAATTCATTATAAAACATGAAAAAATAGTGGATTCTCCATATCACTATTATCATAAAGATATAAAACATGAACAATGTTATAATAATCCATAACAAGAGATGATATTGTCTTCAATATCCTTTTTAAAAATCATAGTAATTTCTAAAGGTATAATAATCACCCTTAATATAAATTAATTTTACACATCGATGATTACAACTAATGTGATATTGATTGTGATTCACATAGTCATCCACAATGATGGCATTCCTACTATTTATGTATAATAATAAATAATTATTGATACTATTGTAACTACTAATCATAATATTCTATCAAAAACATATTTCAAAAATCATGTCCCCAACCCCACTATGTATATTAAAATCCATCATCCAAATATATAAAACAAAAAATAGACCAAAGTAAGTAACTAAACATGTGTAAATAATAGATTATGGAGATCTAAAAACCAAAAACATATAATAAAATGTTAAATTATTTATTTGTGTACCCCAACCAATATATGGTCACATTCCATGTTCAAAAATTTTCTACTTGATTTCATAGAGAGGATATAATTCTATCCTAGTGTCTATATCATTAGACTACAAAGAGGTGTATAATTCTAGTGACATTATTTATCTCTACTTTATTATTAAAATATACCTCAATGTTGAGAGCAACTAAAATAACTCTTAAATAAACTCTATTGTGGTGCTCCTAGACCTAAACCTAAAACCTAATATTGAATAGAAAGAAGTCCAATAGATTCCTAGGCTGATATACAAAATATATATATCTATTTTGAATGAAAGAATATTATATAAACTATTTTCATGGTATATCACTATTTGAATGGAGGTATCATATCCCACTACACTGATATCCCACCATAAAATTCTAGCCTATCAGTAGAAGTGATGAACCCCAATTCTAACATGTTTTTCTTTTGATTCCCAAAAAAAGTTTTATGAAACCACTACATAATGAATAATAGAAACAAAAACCAATACTATTAAAGTATAAAATATAATCAAAAGGTCTATTATCATATTTTTTCCCTACAAAAACATGGTCATCATTTATGAATTCCTAAAAATAAGTTAGGAGACTGTCATCATAATTGGATCATACATAATTTTATAGGAAATAATATAATCAATTAACATGGATTTTCCAATCTACAACTCATATAGGATAAAATCTAATGAATAATTTCAAAATAATAATCATAGTAAATCACAAATATTTACAATGAACAAGATTCATAATCTCTCAATATCTATCCCAAATATAAGTCTTATAAATATATTCTCTGAAGAAAAAAGTTGAAAAACCCTTCCCACAAAGCCCCACATAAAGATCTTGATTGAATAGACCACGTGACTTGTGCATTTTGGTTATCAATGAATTTACATAGATGAAATCCCCTTTAAATTATTTGTGTTTTAAATTGATAAAATATAACATAAAATAACACTATGAAGAAATATATAGAATGTTGAACACCCTTACCCCCAATGAGTGGTGTGTAGTATATATATATATATATTCAACTCTCTTCAAATATGAAATGAATAACATAGTAAACAATTCCAAAAAACCTGTATACCGAAAGACATATATATTTTTTCCCATATATAATTTTATATATTTGGTAATGGTGAAATATGGGATTTCAACTCAACTTCCAGGAGGGTATGAAAATTCATTACCATTTACTTCTCATCTAGATCTAATCAATGAAGAGTATAACAGAATTTCCAAAATCATATATCATATAACATTTATCATAATTTTTTATATCATTGTATATGAAATGATCCATGTAACTATATCTATACACACCTTACATCATAAGGGTCTCAAATATCTCTGGCATAGATAATGCACAACCAACCCAAAATCTAGATACATATAAAATTAACATATAATCAAATAACCTAAATAAATTTATTTTAGAAATATATATAATATTGATTCATCCATATAGATAACCAACATTAACATATTAAGAAAAAATATTGTATAATATTTCTTTGTCACTTTAAATATGTTTTCAACTTTCATATTATATTCATAAAACTCAACAAAACAAATGAAATTCAATTGAATCTTGTATGTTAATGCATATTCTTGAAACATTCAATTTTTCACACCTGGCGATGAGTACCACTAAATAATATTAAATTATTAAAAAATTAATATTTATTAAAAAATAATGTATAATAGGGAATATAAATCACAATATTATAGTACATGGAAATAAATATTTTATTTAATAATTGAATTGATTTGCATGAAAATAAATTGCACCACAATTTTTGAAAATATTCTATAAACCTTTACCATATGAAAAATAATAAGACAAAAATAATGGTCAAATAAAAAGTTATAACATCTCAACCATGTATATTTTAATGATAATTGAATGAGTTGAAATACTAGACAACAAAATAATTAGTTAATATCTCCAATAATCATGAAAATTGTTGAATGTATATAAAAATATCATTAGAAGTATATAAGATCAATTTGATAACCATAAATAAATGATGAAGAAAAATAAATTAAATTCAACAATAAATAGAAATATAAGAATATTTGAGTAATAAAATGAAAATATAGAAATAATTAATATATACTCTAATAATATGAGATACATTTCAATTTCATATGATCCACATTCTAAATTAATTACCACCCATAGTTCTGTTATACAAAATTTTATTTAATATTATAGAGTTAAAAAATTAAAAGGCTAGGTCATGATCCCCTCTCTTATATCAAATCACTGATTCTTCAAATTATCCACTAAATTTATATTTATTTACATTACATTCATGATAGAAAATATAGGTTACAAGAGCACGAGGATTCTATTTAATGGTGTGAATAAGACACTAGAATCTACCATTAATGTTTCATTAATTATATATTATAATTGATATGGGTGAATGGATAATATCATATGATAAAAAATAAAAACTAGATGATATTTAATGGTTTATCCATATACGTGATTCATAATAAATTGAATATAATATATACATTAACATAGATATATAATAATGTTAACCAGTTGTTAGTATATCTATAAATATAATTATATATGATAAATTAATTTTTATAGTCATACATATATTCATTAGAGACACAGTTCTCCTGATATGTATAAATGAAACGATGACAATATAATAAAATTATTTAATGTACTTTAAATATAAAATTTGTGTCACCAACTAAATATTAGTGAATAAACTATCCATATATGAGGAGTTAAATAATAAAGAAATATAATTTTACCAAAACCCAACAGAGATATATATTTTACACCCAAGACACATCTATCTCTCATAAGTTACCCAAAAATGTGATTATTCTATTCCAAACATGAATATCATCGCTAATAAATTCTATCCACACTCAAAAAAGAACATCATAATACGAATAATATTTTTAGGAAATTTGTTTTTTAAAAACAGTGACCCTTGTAACCAATGGGTGGTATCAAATTTATTTAAATAGCATATATAAATGTTTTAAAATGATAAATAATTGATCAATTTATTTTTCAAAGATAGCGAGGAATATACATGATACCCAATTTATATTACTGATAAAATATAAAACGCATTAATAGAAACACTTCCAAATCCTTGAACACATTCAATTGAATATTCTCCATATAATGGGAAATGGAAAAAATAAGGATGATACTAAATACACAGTAATGGTGACATTGAGTGGAAACTATGATGAATATATTTGGATAATGAATATTTAATAGTAAATCAGTAATAAGTCATTCTATTTAATAATTATCATGATCCCAAATTGTATTATCAGAAGAATAAATAAAAATATTAAAATTCTATATAAATAATCTAATGGTCTTATAGTTAAACCATTACTAATATAAATTTACCAATATCGTTGATTAATGTAATTGAATTCTCATTGGTGGATATTTAGAATATTGGATTTCATGATCTCAATCATCCTTATACTTATGTCGTCATGAAAATTGGCCATAAATGATTGAACACAATGGATGTAACTAATTTAATTAGGTGAATGCATTTTCCTCGTGAAACCAGTTATTGAATATTGGGGCTATATAACATCTATCACAATTTTGAACACATTTTTTTTAATTCGGTATATATAAGTACTGATATAAGTCTGGAACATTATTCGTTATCAATGAATATCCATATAGAATAAATAATAATTAATATAAATTTTTACCACATTCGTTAAATCAAATTCATAATAGAAAACCATGAATAGAAATGATATATGAGTTGCTAAATTTGTATCAAAATGATTAGGTATAAAAATATTTAAGAGAAATGAAATTTATAAAAAATAAAACAGTAATGAAATTTTCTCATGAAAAATCAATCAACAAAATTATTGAATAGATGAATGTTGACCATTATGTCATCATGATTATAGGTTTTATAATAAAATCATCTACTATGGAAGAATAAACTGAATGGTATTGAAATATTAAAATAACCATTAATTAATGTTTTTCGTTCTAAAACTATTTATGTTTTTTGATAAGATGAATTTCATAAAATGGTTATTGTGGCATGGAATTCTATTATCAACGTATAATAAACATCATTTCAATGGAATTTTAAAAATGAAATTAAAAAATGTACCTACAAAAAAATTGTAAAACTATTTATTTCAATATATTTTTAAGAATAAATGATCATATAAATTTTCATTAAAAAAATATCGGAGTAAATAAAATATATTTTTATAAAAAAAATTTATAAACATGCACATGGATGAAAAAAATATCAAAATAAAATTGAAATTGATTTTTTTTCTCTTAAAATTCTTATTATATGATTTTATTTAAAAGGAGAGAAATTTTCTAAATAATATATAGAATACCCTTATAATTAAATCGATAAGAGAGTTACTGGATATTATGAAGGAGAACTGATAATATTCCTTCAACGAAAATAAATTGAATCCCTACAGAATGAGTGATTTTAAATTATATTCTAACCTACACGGAAACAATAAAATCATAGCCTATTGAATTATTATACATGTATTGAAATATTCATAATAATAAATAATTTTTTATTCATATTGAATACATCAACAGTTCAATATATACCCCCATATAAAAATGGATAGCTGTGTAATAACAAATTTGTCTTAATTGAGTTAAATTTTAGTAGAAATACCATAACACGCACATTACATTACTATAACATGACTTAAAATCCTATATAACTGTATTCATATTGTTATTAATTTATAAAAAAACCTTATTCACATGTATATTATCACATGTATTCATTTTATTACATTTTACAACGTTTTGTATATAATATTTCATTGTTTTTGTTTTTTAAGTGTTTACTACTTCATTTTCATAGGAATGTTTATTTAGGTCTATTCAAGTTATTATGTATATGATATAGATCAATAATATATAAAATTATATTAGTTATATAAATATATATATCATTCCAATTCATTAAATAGATATTTGAAAACAAGTTTCATCATTTTATATATAAAATGAGTCTCAAATCATTAAAGAGAATGTATGGAATATTTATGTGTGCCCGATGATATCACTCCCATGATGGGATAAAGGGTATTAGAGTGGATGATATATCGAATTTACAAAATTAATATCTTGTAACATGTATAAAATATATTAATTATATCCATAATTATGAATACCCTTGTGAGTTGGTGATTAAAACAAATTACTTATATTCACTAGACTGTAGTATTCAATAAAAAGGCCCAAAGGATTTCCATCAAACATAATAGGGAGGATTATGGATAAATATTATTCGATAAATATGTGACAATATAATATAAGGTAATTTATTTTTATTATAATAGATTAATTATGATTTATTTGAAGGGGTAAATTAAAATGTAAATACTAAATAATTTGGTGAAGACATTTATCATTTCATAGAAGAAACACTATTATATCTATTATTATGGACACTGTGGTTGATATATAGGGAGTATATACCCATTATAACATAGATAATGGTGTTTTGGATATATATATTTTATATTTCATATAAATATATGTGGATTCATATGTGGGAATGAAAGACGAGATTTGTGGCCATTTATAATTTAGGTGGACTAGAATGTTTGTAATTACAAAAAATGACACAATAATTTGTTATAAATCACAACATAATTTCGAATAAAAATGAAAAAAAAAATTATGGATTATTATGTATATAAACATCTACACTGCAAAGAATAAAAATTATTTATATACAATAGTTCATTAAACTAAGAAATTATTTACTTTTACCATTTTAAGTTTCACTATGGAAACCATTTTCTTAAAATTGGATATTTTTTGTTTAAAAAATTATCATTAGATGATAATTTGGATCAAATGATAATAAATTCTGAATATTAAATAAAAAATTAAAATTCAATGTGTGGGTAATATATTTTATCATTAGAGCATGTAATGAACATAACACTATTTTTACATTCACATTATTAACTATTTTTTCTTATGTTTTCTGTTACTTATGACCAAATATTAATTTTAAATTATGACATAATATTATATATTATCATTAAAATAATTGATTCCATTTTATCAAATTAAATTCATAGAAGTGAAATAATTTAATTTAAAATTAAACCAATATTTTATGTTCAAAAAAGGTTTTTAAAGAAATATATATTTCCAACATAAAATGTCCATATTAGTTCAATATTTATTTTAATAGTGATTAGATGTAATTAAATTAATATATTTAGAAATATAATTTAAAAATATAACACAATTAATTCATAATTAATTATTACTTCAATTAAATGATATTGATATATATTATGCCTTTAAAAATTAAAACAATTTCATAAAATATTATAATGCAAAATATCCTCTTACAACAAAATTGTATTATAATTTTTTAAATAAAATTGATGGTAAATATTTATGAATATAAATTTAATTAATAATTAATATGGTAATACTAGAGAGTATTTAAATACATCTATTTCAATAAGACATAATTTCCATAGGAGTATTCCCCAAATTCATTCTAGGTTATGAGACGAAATTAGATCAAAATAAATATTCGTCCTATAAAATTTTATTTTTATGCTATAATATATTTTAATTATCATTTTATATATTATTTTATGTATTATGATGTTTTCATACTATAATGGTGGATTCTATGCCACATTATTCCCTCATTAAAAATCATTATCTTTGACATTTTCATGGATATTACATTTTATATAAATTAGAGGGGATTTTAATTATAATATCCACTAGTACCAGTGTTTCATCCTCTATTATTTTCTTACTCCAATGTACCTTTACCAATCAAGTGGTTTTCCACCTTTGTAATTTTCCTCTAGTCTAAATAATTTGTATATGGTTCTCACAATAACTTAAATCAGGATTTAATTACATTTATTCATTTGTGGAAAAATGGATTGAGTACTTTATATAATTCCTTAACACTGATATATAGATAATATAATGCACATTAGAAATATTTGGTGGAAATTAAAATCAATAAACCATATATAATTCTCATTCCATAATTTTAAGGGGTTTAATGTACATGATGCCACATATTACCTTCATACTAAATATTATGAAAACATTCCCTGGAGATAATTTCATGAAAACATGATCTAAAATATGAAATTATAAATCAATCATCAAATCTTCTACATTAATCCTATTCCAAAATTGATATGATTTCAATTAAACCAAAAATTTCATCAATGCTATTATTTTATCTGTTACATTTATCAGATTATAAGTTTATTCTCCCCAATAGCATCCCATCAAAATGGTGATAAACATATCATTCATAATAATACTACATAAGACCCCATTTGAATGCACGAATAGAGTGTATTGTTATCAAAAATACAATAATGAAAATATTAATCCCACAGAATGTTAATTAAAGGAGATTATCTCCTCAACTTGTATTTATATGTATGAAATATCCAACTTCCCAACAAATTAGTTTTTCAATGTATGGTGGTGCTCAAATGAAGCTATGTTTCTAATAATTCTGATGACTCATCCATAATTTTTATGTAAAATAGGAATAATGATCAGAAACAATTGAAATATGGTATCTATGATGTTTTATAATATCATTAATGATAATCATTTTGATTCACTAAATATGTTAATATTTTCTAATAAATTAGAAATGTGTAGATTGTATATGGTGATCAATAATAAAACATATTGTATCACTCTTTAGATTAATCATAATTAATCTTATTAAAAATTACATATTAGTTCTACCCCCTTAACACATAGTATTAGGAATTGGTTTCCAGAAACCTCTTGGATATTTCCTCCCATCATTCGCTTTTTAACAAACTAAACATACAGACACATAATAAAAATCCCTGAGTATTTTTTTCCATCATATTTACCTCATATTGATATAATATTGTGAAAATACATATTTTATTCTCTAATTATATGTGTATATATCACAACAATTATTGTATTTATAATGTTGACATATCATCAAGGAATATTAAAATTTTTATCCCATGACTATATGTTCAATATATTATTTCATGAGTCATCAAACTCAACAATATATATTTAATAACTTTATAATATTTTAAATGAACACAACATTTTCCAATATATTATGTGTTGAAACATATAATAAACCATTTTTCCCAATAGTAGATAAAAAATTCAATAGTTTTAAATTTATAACATTAATTTTTCAAAATATTATTTTCATTCTATTGTCTTTATTAACATAAACTATTTTCACGTAATCATGTTTAAAAATTTATCTAATTATTGGATATAATGAATTAATTAATGATATGAACCATCCAATCCAATGAATTTTTGTACACTTGTTATTTTCAATGGTGTTTTCTATTATTTGGCTACTGTTATCATCAAATGATCATTTGAGAATCTATCATGAGAGACAATATGTCTTTGAGAAATAAATATAATAACTTCATAATTCTCAGTTACTAAATTTCCCATATAAAAAATTTGTACTAGTGGTGTCATGTATGATAAGAAATTTATTCTCAAGTTTCTAGAGGATTTTAGAATGCATCAAGATACCATAGATGAATTAGACTAAAATATAATCATTATAATTAATGAATACATAATAACTATTATCATTAAAAGTCATTTTTATATGAATCAATTAAATGGAATTATTATAAATTCATAATTAATATACCACATTTAAAATGATTTCTATAGTCTCAATTCATTATTAATAAAAATTCAATATACCCTTATCAATGGTCAATATTTTATAAATACTGAACCTTGTGAGTTGTATTAATGTATTCCTTAATTACAGGCATATGACACGTGTTCATTATAATTAGCGAATTTATTTATAAATAATCAATACATAGACTCATGAATGCATCATTATTTCTAATGAATATATCTGGGGATTCCCATTGTGAAGCATAGGTGGATATAAATCTATTATAACACTACATATCATTTAGTTTTCTTAATTCCACTAATTCCACAATTTTTGGTCTATATGGATTCATTGATATAGGTCTTATATCAAGAATTTAAAAATCAAAAAACTCAACATCACTATATGATGGATGACTAGTTAATTCCTATAAAAATTATTAATTTAATTTGTGGAAAATAGCTACATCCTCAATTTATTGATTTCATTTTCCATCTATATATTATGTTCACAATTCATCCCATTTGTATCATTAAAACATTATGTTGGGGTGAATATAGACATGAATCAGAAGAGGAAGTCTTTTCCATAAAGATAAATAATTCCACAACGTCATCACAAAAAGGAATCTCCATCTCCTTGCACTAAATTTTTCCATTATTTTTTAAATTTTAGTCCATACCTAGGATTTTATTAATTTCTATCAGAGGGATGATAATAAATTTTGATAATTGGTTACAGCTATTTCTCACAGTATAATCGTCATAGAACATCCTTATCGTACTTTTATTTCCACTATCAGTGTTGATTAATAACTCCCTTTTTATGTTGATAGGGAAAAATAAAATTTTCAATGAAAAAATAGATGGGATAAATGATAGTATATATCCAATATTAAACAAATCATTGATTACTTATGAGGGTATTCTTAATGTTCCAAACACTACATCATTGTGCACATCCACCATAGTAGTAGTGATCACATAAACATAGCCTTCTCACCTCATCCACTATTATGGTTTGTACCATTAATGTTTGTAAAATTATATAGAATAATTCCCCAATTAATTATATTTTAATAACTAGATAACATTGGACTCTTTCCTTCCATTATATTCATGATCTAAATTTTTTTTACCCCGCCCATGTTACAAACTCCCACTACCTTAAATCATTTCATTGATTTTTTTTCATTAATTATGACAGGACTATAATTACTAATTCTATTTATTATTTATGTTTGACACATTCCCATATTCTTTATATTAAGTTAATCCCCTATTATCTTAATTCAACTTGGAGATATATTATCTATGTAATTCCCTCTCAGTTTTTTGAAGCTTAGAACTATTTCATCACATAACGATAAATTATGAAAAACCATCACCATATAGACACATAACAAAATCCCATCATAAAAATTGTAAATATTAAATTATATATATTTCATGTAATCATTTTCACAACCTTATAATCTTATAAAGGTATCCTCATCTGATTTAATACATTTTATCTTGTATTTAATTTAGGGAAAAAATCTTTTCATTTCAGAGTTTTTTGTGATGAGATAAATATTAGTGGAGGAATTTTTCTAGAAATTAACTTGTAGAGACCCATATCTTGACGTACATTGACATTACATTACATTTGCGGAATAATTAGTACATAACAAAAACACACACACAAGGATCGTAACAGTTTAGTGTCTTTGGAAACTCGGAATATAATCTTCTAATCGTGGTGAAAGATCTTCAAAATCTCCCATAAAGATCTTCCTTTTTTTTACCTAAAACCTTTCTTTATATCCTGGGGAAAAGAAAACATAAAAGGGTGAGCTCAAATGCTCAGTAAGGGTAAACAAAAGAAATATCAATCACATCATATACATAAGCACATAACTTTTGGAAATCTTAACCTTCAAAAGAGATCATAATTTCATAACATGGGGTAAATCAAGGTAGTGAAATGTAATCAAAATAATCATAACTTAAAAAATTAAACATTGTGTCATTCACACATAATCATATAGAATCATTTCTTGTTAGTCAAGACTCATTTCCAAGACTATCTTAGTGGACAAAGTCCCTTTCTGAATCGTGTAACCCTCGTTTTAGTCCTGTTTCACTGAACCGGTATAACCTACCATTTCAGCCATGTCTATCTCATGAGATATAAAATCTTTACCCAATGCATTGGAGGGAGATATAGGTCCCACCCAATCTTATAATGAATCCTTTCTTATGTGTGCCACATAATCATAATCCATACATCATAGCGTAATCCACGTAATAAAAATGGGATTCTTAAACAACATGACATCATAAAACAATTCATATAAGATAAAGGAATTCATAAAAATATTTCCATCACAACATAATCAAATCCATGTAATAATAGAGATAAAAACAGAACACTTTTATTATCTTAGATGGAAAATAATTTTGATAAAATACTTGAACTCCATTCTTGGGGAAAATATCCTTTCTACTTCAAAAACATTTTTCCTTTCATAACATTTCATACGACTTTAAAATAAAATAAGTTAATTAAAAATAAACTTGAAAACTTGTAAAGGATTCTTCTTGAAAATTATGTTTTAAAAATCCATTCATGCCGTATATGTTAAAAAAAACATTCTTCGTACTTTTGTCGGAAAAGTCAAAATGTACCTCGTACAAAAAAACGACAAAAGATTCCTTTCATATTCTTTACTAAAAACTCACAGAAGGGTAAAATTGGATTTAAACTATTGTAATTGGATGGAAACAATATTACATATTGAGGGAACATGGATGTGGATGATAAAATACACCCCAGTAAATGCCAATGTAAAAACAATCTCGGATAAAAATGAGATTGTGATATTTTCCCTTACCTTAGGTCTGATTTGCTTCGTATGTGTCCGAACCTCATGTATAATGATTTAAATAATGTCATTCACTTATTACAAAATCATAATAATTGTTATGATATCATATATGGTTCACTTATGACTTTATATTACCCGTTCTTTTGTAAATTCCATGTTAAAAAGCGTTTTGGGTAAAATTGTTTCATTTGTCGTCCGTGTTTTGACTTGTAATTATTCATATGATTACTTAGATCATGATTACTTAATTCCAGAACATAAAAAATTATTTATATATATATATATTCAGGATATATATATATAATAAATCATTAAATGGAAAGAAATACATCGTTCATGGAGACGGTAGTCCGTACGTACGCATGAACGTTGTTTTCATTTCCTTATTGAATTGAATGGAATTAAGTACATGACATACATATAAATATATAAATAAATCCAGTATCATTATTATGTCATATATTTCATTACTACATATTATATATACTTTATAATCATTCTTAAATGGTTAACATGGAGAATGAATCTCATCGCGTCGTGGAGACGGTAGTCCGTACGTACGCACGAGCGATGATATCGTTCCCATGGTCGTGGAATTGTGTTGAAGTGTTTGTATACTATTTCAGTATCAATATCAATTTATAATAATCATATGTAGTTAGTCATTAAACCATTATACCCATCCAATTAATGTGGTGGCAGAAAATAGATTACACCACGGCGTGGAGACGGTATTCCGTACGTACGCACGCGCGGTGATTTCATTTTTCCGTAGGATGGATAGAAGGTTAATTATAGTTGTTTCATATTTATAATAACATATCAGTATGTAAGTAATACTGATGTTATTACTTTATCATGAAACAACTAAAGAAGAATAAGTTGAAGAAGAAAGAAATTGAAAAGATCGGTAATGGATATTACCTCTTCTTTGAAACGCCTCTTTGAATCCTTCACATAGGGAACTAAGATTGGTCTTTGAAGAAGACCAGGACCTCTAGGATTATTCTAGGGAAGTGGAGAAGGTATTTTTTCAGGGGTTTGCCGAGATTGAGTGCTCAAATTGGTGTGAGGAGGAGGGGGAGGAGGTGCCCTTTTATAAGGGAGTTGAGGGGCACCTTAGGAATATCTCAAAATATTATTTTATATTAAAGTCAAAATCGGTTTATAATGGTTCCAAAGGGTCTTATTTCGAAGCTAAAGTGGGGATGGGTCGAAATACTATCAACGAATAGGATTTAGACAAGTTTAGGTTATTATTTTAACCTTATCAATTAGATTTAACTCTAAGTTAAATAATTTAACTTTTACCGTGTCTTTTTGTTTTCTTACACTATATGGTTAATACACTTACTATAACATGCCAAACGAACCCCAATTTGTTTATTATTAATATATATATCTTTATCTAAGTCATTTGGCCGAACCTTATATTTTTATGAATAAAATAACAAATAATAATATAATATTTGATTTAAAAAAACTATTTTCTGTCAATTTTGACACTATTTGATATATGATTTTTTTGAAAGTCATAACAGAATTATATGTTCGAACCAAGTTGATTAAATCAACACTAATATATCATAGTAACATATAGAATTATTGTAATTCATAAAAAGTATCAAATTACATTTATTTTGGTGTTTATAACATCAATTATGTCAATATTTCATTAATAAGATAATTACGGCATCATCATTGTGTCATAAATAAATTAAATTATTTAATGTTTAAAAATTACAAATAAAAAAGAATTATGTAGGAAATATTTTGATCTTTCTAATGAATATTTATAGTCTAATTTATCTTATGTATAACCTCATATTAAAAATGTTTTAGTAAATAAACTTTTATTTTAACTCTTTTAACTCTTCATTGAATTAAATAATAATAAATGACCTAATCTAATCCAAGTGGGCCTAAATGATAATATTTTACACTTAAGGTTGTTTTTGGTCGAGATACACTTGTCCAATAGAATTAGGACATGTTTTAGGGTAATATTAATATCATTTTTACCCTTAATTACCCTATTTACTTTTAACCGTGGTAAATAAAAGTAAAAAGTTACTATTCACCAAAAATTATTTTCATCTCATTGAACCAAATTTTACTTACTGACATCAAATGTGTCTCTCGGATTTTTGAAATTCCATTCACAGAGGCGGTAAAATTATGTTTTATGAAAAATTCAGTTTTTTTAACTACCACTTAGTAGTTTCACTATTCATCAAAAAATGATGTTTTTCAAAACAATGCCAAAATTTCATCCTAAGCTATATTTCATATTCCGAATTCAAAAATGAAATCTATTTTACCAAATTCATAACATATAAGTTGCATTAATTAATTTTATAATTAAATCACGCTGTTAAAATAAATAGCGTGTTTTTAGGAAACAAAATATATCAAAAGATTGACACTTGATTATGTCTGGTTTAAATGTGAAATTACAACCAATGACCAACATTGTATTAAATTGTAAAAATATATTCTAAATATACTTTAAAACCACTCAAAATAATAATTTATCACTATTAATTATTTCAATTGAAAAAGTTGTTTTTAACTAAAATTTAGTAATTTTCACTATTCATCAAAATATGAAAGTTATCCGAAAATTACCAAAATTTCACCCTAAGCTAATTTCGATATTCCGAATCCAAAAATGAAGTCCATTTTGAAAAATAATATTTACAAAATTTCATAAAGTGGTTATTACTATTCATAACAGCTAGTTTTAATAATATCTTAATAACATATTGTTGTTTAGCGAAACTTGGTGTTGCGTACAACACACGCTATCGTGGAAGGTCGCGATTGCGTGTAATTCAAGCCAGATCAGAGATGTGTGTTGTGAAAGATCTTTTTGGTGTAGCGTATAACACAAGACATTAATAAAATTAAAAAGAATATTTTTCATAAAATCTTGGGCTGTTACATTCTACCCCCCTTAAAATGAATTTCTCCCTCGAAATTCGTCGGGGTTATAAATGGTTTACTATTCGAAAGTTTCTTTAATAGAAACCAACATCGTAAAAAAAATACCCAAACCTAGCTTTAAAAACTAAAGTATGAAATGTAATGATTACCCAAATAAACTAATCATTGGGTTTCCACATATGTGGAAATATGGATATGGAAGAGAAATCTAACCATCATGTTCTGATGGAGAGTGGTAGAGAACATGGCTATGGAAAAGCCAGTAATCACAAATCCATAAATTTGTGACGATCTAAGGTACCATCTGATTCATCAGGTATAAGATCAATAGGACAACATTTTTGGTTTTCAAGATCATTTCCCTAAAGTTGAAAATTTGAATTAGAATAAATACTTTCTTTATTTTGGTACAATCTCACTTTTGTTCATGCCTTGAACAATTTCCACTTAATCTCTTAAATAAATGAAGTTGAATTTGTTATTCGTGAAGTGTTAGCAGATCATGTGATAGAATGACGGGTCATTCCATCTGTCTTAAACAAAAGGTTAGAAAAAATTATATACATAAGTCGATCTATAGTGAGATTAATCACATATGGTTCCTAAAATGGACTTATACTTCATATATCATACAGCTTAATATAATAAAACTAGTTTCTACTAAACAGGGACTTCCGGTAGGCCAGTGGTAGGCGATAAAGGCCAGTCGCACTTTGGTTGTGGGTTCGATTCCCACATCCTTGTCCGACGCGATGGGTTGTCGCCCGTCCTGCAGGTTGTCCTTTTTCTAAAACTACATTACTATAACATCCCATCAATAATATCAAAAATCATTTATCCTTAAACAATAATAACTTATGTCCAACACAATCCATTTTAATCTTTAGGCTTATCCATAATACTGCAGTCCACTCTCATAATATAGTGAAAACGATTACCAGAGATTTAATACTGTCGTTGATCCCCATATATCATAAGATATGTCTTGTCGGTCACATTCCAAACATTCAAAGGCCTTAATCACGTATTTTCTTGAATACCCATTGAAACTTAGTGAAAACATGAATGCTGTCAAAAGTTAATTATATATACTCAAACCATGATATCACTTAGTCTTTATATCAATCATGAGCTCATGAATACAATCAAACATCTCATTATCTTCTTATCCCTTCATTATGCTCATATCATCTGTATACCAAAAATGTCTCAATCACTTTTCATGGTTACCGGTTCCATAAAATTATTGAAAACCACAATAGACCAAAACATAAATATTTCAGTACACCATAAAAGTACCTCAACAACATTATTCTTGAATACCAATACATAAACACTTCAGTCCATCCACTTCAATGATTGTCCTGAAATAAGTCCTTCCTTGATTTAGAAGTAACTTTTTAGGTCAGGGCATTGAGTTGGGTAATGCCCATGTTCTCCACAAATAAGACATTGAACTCCATAACAATCTGTCACTCTATGACCCTTTTCTCCACACAGATAACATCGGTCCCTCCATTTGAGGTATTCCTCAAGGTTCTTCTTCCCTTCTTTAGAAATCTCAATCTTCCTTTGTTTATGCTCCTCAACATGCGAACATGCATAATAGTTTATCTTCCTCTTCTTTGATGAATTATTCATACCACTAAATTTCACCTTGTTAATCATATATCGCGATGACTGATTCGGCATAATCACAATATCTTTATCTCTAGGTATTACAAAATTTTGTTGCTCATAGTCACCAATTTTTCCATTGGATTCAATGTTAACCGAATTCCTTCTGGTTCCCTCCATTAACTAAAACAGAAAAAGAATTTTGTGAGAGGTGAAATCATGCTATGGAAGACAACATAGTAATGGGAAATCACCCTCAATATCTAACATCTTAGGTTAAATTCTAAGATCGTTAGCGCAATTCTAGGAATATAACCTATACTTATACTTAACCTTAGAGACATCCCTAGACATACCTTAGAAATATCTCTAGGTATCTCACTAAAGTGCTGGAATCCTAGTTTCCAAAGGTTGACTAAACCTTCCCTCTGATACCAACTGTATAGACCCGTATCTTGACGTACATTGACATTACATTACATTTGTGGAATACTTAGTACATAACAAAAACACACACACAAGGATCGTAATAGTTTAGTGTCTTTGGAAACTCGGAATATAATCTTCTAATCGTGGTGAAAGATCGTCAAAATCTCCCATAAAGATCTTCCTTATATTTTACCTAAAACCTTTATTTATATCCTGGGGAAAAGAAAACATAAAAGGGAGAGCTCAAATGCTCAGTAAGGGTAAACAAAAGAAATATCAATCACATCATATACATAAGCACATAACTTTTGGAAATCATATCCTGCAAAAGAGATCATAATTTCATAACATGGGGTAAATCATGGCAGTGAAATGTAATCACAATAATAATAACATAAAACATGAAACTTTCTGGCATTCACACATAATCATAGAGAATCATTTCTTGTTAGTGAAGACTCATTGCCAAGACTATCTTAGTAGACAAAGTCCCTTTCTGAATCGAGTAACCCTCGTTTCAGTCCTGTTTCACTGAACCGGTATAACCTACCATTTCAGCCATGTCTATATCATGAGATATAAAATCTTTACCCAATGCATTGGAGAGATATATAGGTCCCACCCATCTTATAATGAATCCTTTCTTATGTGTTCCACATAATCATAAACCATACATCATAGCGTAATCCACATAATAAAAATGGGATTCTAAAACAACATGACATCATAAAACAATTCATATAAGATAAAGGAATTCATAAAAATATTTCCATCACAACATAATCAAATACATGTAATAATAGGGATAAAAACAGAACCCTTTTATTATCATAGATGGAAAATAATTTTGATAAAATACTTGAACTCCATTCTTGAGGAAAATATCCTTTCTACTTCAAAAACATTTTTCCTTTAATAACATGTCATATGACTTTAAAATAAAAGAAGATGATTAAAAATAAACTTGAAAACTTGTAAAGGATGCTTCTTGAAAATAATGTTTTAAAAATCCATTCATTCCGTATAAGTTAAAAAAACATTCTTCGTACATTTTTCGGAAAAGTCAAAATGCACCTCGTACAAAAAAAACGACAAAAGATTCCTTTCATATTCTTTACTAAAAACTCACAGAAGGGTAAAATTGGATTTAAACTACTGTAAGTGGATGGAAACAATATTACATATTGAGGGAACATGGATGTGGATGATAAAATACACCCCAGTAAATGCCAATGTAAAAACAATCTCGGATAAAAATGAGATTGTGATATTTTCCCTTACCTTAGGTCCGATTTGATTCGTATGTGTCCGAACCTCCTGTATAATGATTTAAATATTGTCATTGACTTATTACAGAATCATATTCATTGTTATGATATCATATATGGTTCACTTATGACTTTATATTACCCGTTCTTTTGTAAATTCCATGTTAAAGAGCGTTTTGGGTAAAATTGTTTTATTTGTCGTCCGTGTTTTGACTTGTAATTATTCATATGATTAATTAGATCATGATTACTTACCTCCAGAACATAAAACATTATTTATATATATATATATATTCAGGATATATATATATATATATAATAAATCATTAAATGGAAAGAAATACACCGTTCATGGAGACGGTAGTCCGTACGTACGCATGAACGCTGTTTTCGTTTCCTTATTGAATTTAATGGAATTAAGTACATGACATACATATAAATATATAAATAAATACAGTATCATTATTATGTCATATATTTCATTAGTACATATTATATATACTTTATAATCATTCTTAAATGGTTAACATGGAGAATGAATCTCATCGCGTCGTGGAGACGGTAGTCCGTACGTACGCACGAGTGATGATATCGTTCCCATGGTCGTGGAATTGTGTTAAAGTGTTTGTATACTATTTCAGTATCAATATTACTTTATAATAATCATATGTAGTTACTCATTAAACCATTATACCCATCCAATTAATGTGGTGGCAGAAAATAGATTACACCACGGCGTGGAGACGGTATTCCGTACGTACGCACGCGCGGTGATTTCCTTTTTCCGTAGGATGGATAAAAGGTTAATTAGAGTTGTTTCATATTTATAATAACATATCAGTATGTAAGTAATACTTATGTTATTACTTTATCATGAAACAACTAAAGAAGAAGAAGTTGAAGAAGAATGAAATTGAAAAGATCGGTAATGGATATTACCTCTTCTTTGAAACGCCTCTTTGAATCCTTCACTTAGGGAACTAAAATTGGTCTTTGAAGAAAACCAGGACCTCTAGGATTATTCTAGGTAAGTGGAGAAGGGATTTTGGCAGGGGTTGGCCGAGCTTGAGTGCTCAAATTGGTGTGAGGAGGAGGGGGAGGAGATGCCCTTTTATAAGGGAGGAGAGGGGCACCTTAGGAATATCTCAAAATATTATTTTATATTAAAGTCAAAATCGGTTTATAATGGTTCTAAAGGGTCTTATTTCGAAGTTAAAGTGGGGATGGGTCGAAATACTATCAACCAATAAGATTTATACAAGTTTAGGTTATTATTTTAACCTTATCAATTAGATTTAACTCTAAGTTAAATAACTTAACTTTTACCGTGTCTTTTTTTTTTCTTACACTATATGGTTTATACACTTACTATAACATGCAAAACGAACCCCAAATTGTTTATTATTAATATATATATCCTTATCTAAGTCATTTGGCCGAACCTTAGATTTTTAGGAATAAAATAACAATTAATAATATAATATTTGATTTAAAAAAACTATTTTGTGTCAATTTTGACACTATTTGATATATGATTTTTGTGAAAGTCATAACAGAATTATATGTTCGAACCAAGTTTATTAAATAAACAATAATATATCATAGTAACCTATAAAATTAGTGGAATTCATAAAAAGTATCAAATTACATTTTTTTTGGTGTTTATAACATCAATTATGTCAATATTTCATTAATAAGATAATTACGGCATCATCATTGTGTCATAAATAAATTAAATTATTTAATGTCTAAAAATTACAAATAAAATACCATTATGTAGGAAATCTTTTTATCTTTCTAATGAATCTTTATAGTCGAATTTTTCTTATGTATAACCCCATATTAAAAATGTTTTAGTAAATAAACATTGATTTTAACTCTTTTAACTCTTCTTTGAATTAAATAATAATAAATGTCCTAATCTAATCCAAGTGGGCCTAAATGATAATATTTTACACTTAAGGTTTTTTTTGGTCGAGATACTTTTGTCCAATAGAATTAGGACACGTGTTAGAGTAATATTAATATCATTTTTACCCTTAATTACCCTATTTACTTTTAACCATGGTAAATAAAAGTAAAAAGTTACTATTCACCAAAAATTATTTTCATCTCATTGAACCACATTTTACTTACTGACATCAACCGTGTCTCTCGGATTTTTGAAATTCCATTCACAGAAGTGGTAAAATTAAGTTTTATGAAAAATTCAGTTTTTTTAACTACCACTTAAAAGTTTCATTATTCATCAAAAATTGATGTTTTTCATAACAATGCCAAAATTTCATCCTAAGCTATATTTCATATTCCGAATTCAAAAATGCAATCAATTTTACGAAATTAATAACATAGAAGTTGCATTAATTAATTTTATAATTAAATCCCACTGTTAAAATAAATATCGTGTTTTTAGGAAACAAAATATATCAAAAGATTGACACTTCATTATGTCTGGTTTAAATGTGAAATTACAACCAATGACCAAAAATGTATTAAATTGTAAAAATATATTCTAAATATACTTTAAAACCACTCAAATTATTAATTTATCACTATTAATTATTTCGATTGAAAAAGTTGTTTTTAACTAAAATTTAGTAATTTTCACTATTCATCAAAATATGAAAGTTATCCGAAAATTACCAAAATTTCACCCTAAGCTAATTTCGATATTCCGAATCCAAAAATGAAGTCCATTTTGAAAAATAAGATTTACAAAATTTCAAAAAGTGGTTATTACTATTCATAACGGCTAGTTTTAATAATATCTTAATAACATATCGTTGTTTAGTGAAACATGGTGTTGCGTACAACACACGCTATCGTGGAAGGTCGCGATTGAGTGTAATTCAAGCCAGATCAGAGATATGTGTTGTGAAATCTCCTATTGGTGTAGCGTATAACACAAGACATTAATAAAATTAAAAAGAATATTTTTCATAAAATCTTGGGCTATTACATAACTCCCATCCATATTTTATATAAAATATCCCTCTATTTTATTTTATATTATTATCCACCATTTATTAGAATCCCATTTTAAAAAAATACACTAATCATAACCTATTTCTTTTCATTTCACCCTATGTATAAAAATACATTTTTATTAGAAGTAATCAATTTATATCATACCACTACATTGGTAGTCCCACTAAATTATATGGGATTATATCACATTAAGAAATATGAAACAAGTGAACCATGATATTGGAAAATAGAATTCTCTATTCAGGAATGGTTTTTTGACAACCTTAGTATGGTGATCTAAAATATTCTTAAACATCATAGATCCAATATATATAGTCTTGTCTTTCTCAACATGGAATTATATACATTTTCCATGATTTTTGATAATATATTATCTTATAAGAACCATTTCTAGCCAATTTAATATACAATATTATCTCATATAATTATGAATTTCAAATCATAACTTATAATTTGTAATCTATTGTAACACATTACTAAAATAAAAAATTCATGCATTATTAATATAGGAGTCATAAACATTGTTTATTTTGGAATAACATTAAATCATAATTTCATTTCAAATAAATCAAACTAGACTATATAAAATTATAAATATCATATGAAATTACATCATGATTTTCAAATGAGGTTCATAGTATGTCATGTTGTCATTCACCATGTTAAGATTGAGTAAAAGCCATATGATAGCATTTTGGAGTTATTACCCCTTTGTACAATTTTTCAAGAACCATGTGAACATATAAAGTCAAGATAAGGATTTATTTATATAATAATAAACATGATATATACCTTTACAAATAATTAAAATATTAATCCCTTGTTCTACATATCCTTAATTTCTAGTAATTTTTTTATTCACTAGACTATGTTTTCCATAATATTTTTCATATAGTTTCTAAATAAATTCTGATGATACTAATTGTAAAAACAACAACTCCAATTACCTAGATGTCGGGCATACATTAATACCTTCCCAAAGAAATAGTATATCAAATTCACGAGTTTTGTTAGTTCATTAGTATTGGAGACACAGATACATGCATGATACCCATTTTATATTATAGATAAATTAAAAAATATAATAATTGAAATCATTTAGATTTCACAATCTCATTTAAGGGATTCTTCACTAAATCTATGAGAATGGAATAAATATAATTGGGAGTTAAAATTATTAGTAATTCATACATAATGTAGAATTTTCATGTCTATATTAGTCATAAAATATACATAATGACAAATTATTGAAAATAAATTTCCGATAATAAATAAAGAGATCAGATTTATTAATATAAAACTAATAGTTGGTGATCAAATAATGAAATATAAATAGTCACATAATCATTAACCTTGTATACAAATCACATCAATAGCGAAACATAGTGGATAATAATAATGAAAATCTTGAGGAATGGAATTATTTATATAATATTTAATGTTCTTATAATACATGACGTCATTACTATCATACCGATAAAAAATACACTTTGAAAACAATGTGTAAAAAATCCATTAAAATTGGGCTACAAAGTTATTACATGATACTAGTTGATTCATATGGGGTACATATAATTTTTGGGCCTATTTATTATATTATATCTAATGAATTATATATATATGGAATGATATATTTAATTCATGGAAAATATTCCTTATAATAAAATGTTTGTATTTAATATATAATATGGAATTTAAATATTTCCCCAGTTAAAAAAATATGATTCAATGAAAAACACCTTAGATATAAATGATAAATAGTTTTTATAACGATCATATATTTGGTAATGATTAGTTTTATTTAATAATTATTAATTTTTATAAAATTTAAACCATATTTTTGTTTATTCTAGAGAAATATTACAACCAAATAATTGCTCAAGATATGAGAAGTGAGCATTGGTTCATGGGGAATATAATTTTTCCATAATAATTATTCGTTTGAATAATAAATGGAATGTATATTTTTTTATAAAATAATAATTAAAAAATAATTTTATTTTTTCGAGACTTATAAATTTTAATAATAAATAATTTTTTAAAAAACAATTTAATTGGAAGTGATGTATATTATTACAATATATGTTTTGAAATTTCATTCTATTTTTTTGTAAAGAATGGATAAATCATATTATCTATGAAAAATTATAATTATTTCATTAAAAAAATTTTAAAAATAATGTACAAATTATTATTAAGAAATAATATTTATAATTAAAAGGAATTTGGATAAACGATTTTCAAATTCATCAACATAAACGAAAAATATACCTAACTTAGAAAGAAGTACAATCTGCTTTCCATTTAATAATTTGTTTTTAAAACTCAAATTCCAAAAAGACGAAGTGATTTAATAAATTAAGTAAACTCTTAAAATATCCAATGAATAGGAAAATTATTGTAGTTTTCATTATATTTGATAATATTCATTCAATGAAAATATAAGATACCATAAGAGAATGGAATATTGTTAAATAGATTTTTACCAATCGGGTAAAAAATAAATTTTCTACCCATTAAAAAAAGCGATGAATTATTTCATTAATAATTTTGAATAATTATTTTTTCTCATGAAATAATTTAACATGAGATCAATCATACAACATTAATTTTAATATGTGCATAATAACAATTATTTATTTTTAGAGTGTGAATGGAGACACAATTTTAAAACTCACACTAGTCTTTAGTTAAAAAATAATTATCCAAATATATAGTGGTTTTATGAATGTTAATAATTCATACTAGAACCATATTCAAATTTTTATTATCATATATCATCCTATTAAACATATCACCACCCATTTTACAAATATATTTTATTATTACCATTGTTTTAGGTTTAAAAAACATCATTTCACCATGCATGTTTTGTTATGGATGTTCTGGTGCATCTACATAGGATTTTGATACATCAAATAAATAGTTATATTAATGATATAAAGACACATTTACTCTTTATATAAATTTTTAGAACTATTTTATAATTTTGTATGATGAATATGAATCACATCACATCATGGTGATGGTAAGACATATGTAATATAGAGCGACAACATCAATCCATTAATGGGTGAAAGTGTAAGGATATGGATGATTTATTAATGTTATAGAATTCATATCAATTCATATTTATTAAATATATTAATTTTTACATCATTATTAATATCCATTTAATTTAGTGATAAAAAATTATTTACAATGGTATTTGAGGTTGTAGTCTCCCGTATACATGTGGGATGGTATAAAAAGAATTCTTTTTATTTCATATGTAAACATGATTTATTACATAAATTTACACTTAATAAAACTAAATATATATATATATATGAATTGTTTCATTGGTTTTTTGGAACATTACAAAACAATATTAAACATGAAATATAACAACATCTATATTGAAATTTTCATTGACATGACCACAACAGTCCATTGTACTTAATAGTACATGAGAATACGTGATAACATACATATAAATGGGATGAAATATAAAGCACCGTAAAATAATAAAAATGTAATAACATGCGGATAATAATACATGTTTGACAAGGAATATGAGTTAGTTATAAAGGAACCTGAATAATAAGTTATGAAATAACATGATATTCATAACATGGGAAATTTGGAAATAGCATAAAACACTTCATCATAATAATAAGTAAATGTTAAACAACCAAGACATTACGGTGGGAAAATTTTTCCATAAATGAATTATGTAAATCTATATCCCAATATTATGTAACATGATACTACACATTACCCAATGCAATGGATCACTATCAGAGGATACACTTTATATACATTTCAATATCATGCTAATGTGTGCTGCATAGATCATATAACATGGATTCATTCAGCATAATAATATTATTCCATGACCTAGAGATGTGGAATAAATATATTTTGTTCCCCAATCAATAGGATTATGTTCATGAAGGTAAATAACCTCTATAAAAAAATGTTAAAAGATTTTTCTACACAATTATTTTTGGATAGTAAATCGTTGTGCAATATATGCAGCATAAAAACATCATATAGAAAATAATAAATTGTGTAAATGAGATATAAATGTGTCTCTCATAATTTATAAATGAAATATATAGTAATTCTAACATAGAAGGAAATTACCCCAAATAAGTTAATTGGAAATAAAATGTTTAACAAAACAAGTAGTCTTAAAGAATAGGAGAATGAAAAAAGAACACTTACAAAATTTCGGCATGGTAACCGGTGTACATAAAAATAATAAGTATGGTAAAATAATAGTGAATGTGGATATAATAATTTATAAAATAAATTTATAGTATGTGGGATATGTAATAATATATCCCAATATAAGGGAATAGAATTTAAAAACCCATTTAATATATGATGTGTTTTATTGTAAGAGAAGATAGAGAATCCCTTGAGTCATTTTGGCACAGTAACATCTTTGTTGAGTGTCCAGATGAAGATGATAAGTGATCAATCATAAAAATAAAATCATTTGGAAATTAATGTAATGATAAAATATGACCGGAAATACATGAAATATAAATTAAAAAAACTAATATAAAACAAGATTATAGAATTCAAAGGTGTGTAGAGAAAACCCTTACATGGATGTGTGACTCCAATATCTTAGGATAGACTTCTTGATAGAATTGGGGAGCCTTTTTTGGACACTAGATTATATAAGGAAGAGGTTGTGTGTATATATATTTGAGACATTTGTAATCCTTATATATTTCAAAATTCTCCCTAAAATAGATAATTCCATTAGTTCTTCATGAGAGATATCATAGAATCCAACACCATATGTTGTGTGGTATTGTTTTACTATATTATTTTCACCTTTCATGATTAATAGTCAATGAATTTTTCATTTTTTGTAAACAAAAATCTCTATCCCTTCTCTAATGCATCACTGAAAATTAAGAAAATCTCCCATATTATGGTTAATCTAAGAACATGGTAAGTGATAAGTCTCATTATAAAATCCATTAAGATTTCATCACATACATTATCCCAATAAAATTAAACTTCTGTTTGAGTTATCTATGTATGAATGTTTCATAATGTAGATGAATTTGTCAAAAACCGGTGATAATATATAGGTTAATGAATGTTTCTATAGATATCTATCATATATTTAGGCCTTGGAAATCAATAATGTTTTCATTTAATGGTCAACATATATCACATTTCTTGTGATGATATTAACCATGAATGATACTTATTATATCTATTTTTTCTACATGTTTTACATTGCATATAACATTACATTTTACATAGTCTTTAGAATTGTGATCAGATTATCTATATGGCCCTCATTGTATTTGGAGAATATTATAATATCATCGATAAACAGTACCACACTATTTTTGAGTAAATATCTATGGACTCTATTTATCATTTCCAAGAGGATTTCTGATTCATTAATGAGTCTGAAAAGAATCACTAGGAACTTATAATGCACGTACCATGTACAAAAAGTAGTTTTAGGGATATCTTAAATCTTCACCCATACATGGTATTATCCTAACCATATATCCACCATGACGAATTATTTTGATTCATATTGCTGACCGACCAAGTAATCGATTCCAGGAAGAGGTTACTTCATAATTACAAAAAATTTATTGAGATCATTAAAATCAATGAAAATGCACATTGACTGATCCTTATTCCAGATGAAGGGGATTGGTGCACCCCATAATGATCCACTTGGTTGTATAAAACCTTTATCTAGATTCTCATAAAAAATTTCAATAGTTACCAATGTTCCACAACATCCATCCAATACCAAGTATTTGATATTAAAGATCCCCAATGTTTAATCTCAAACAAATATTTGACATCTCAAATAGATGGAAGAGCCAAAAATTCCTCGGGAAACACATTATCATATTCCTTCATATTAGGTACGTCTCAAGGGGCGATCCATTAAAAAGACTAAATCATATGAGGTATATATACTAGATCATAGGAAATTTATATCCATTAGTGAGATGATGGTTCTTATGATCATTCATCCTCCTCCTTGCACTTGTATAGAATAGAGGGTCGATTCCCTATTTGGAGAGTGATTTTCCTATTGTGGCAATTCATCTTGGTTATATATATATAAATTGAATCCATGAATAGAATTTCATCAAATTTCACCAAAGGGAGACTTATAATATTTCCTAAAAGAACATTTCCACATAATTCAACATGTGATATAATACTCATAGAATTTTTTGCTGATGAATTAATATCATTTAAGTTGTGAACATGATGTTCTTGGAGAACAAACAAGATATTATGATAGGATATAAATTGAAATACCATATTACAAACACTACTTTTATGTAGTGGCTACGTGTAATTCATTCCTCATCATCCACCTCGTCATTGGAATTTCATTTCTCCCATGGTCAGGGATATTGTTGATGATCATCATGGTTCTCATCCCATTCTACATAGAATAGTCTTGCATAATTCTTGAAATCTCAATATTTTTGAAATAGAATTTTATATTTTTTTAATATATTGAAATTTACATCAATCAATCACATTATCCATTTTCGTGGAAATTTTCTACAACATTCCCTATCTTTCGACATATCAAACATCTCCCAGTCTCATTATGGAATTCCCCTTAGTTTTTATTTACACACATGTAGAATGAAGGAAATTTGTTCTTCTTCACATTATTTCCATTTTCAGGAGGACATTCATGAGATGTCATCTTTCTCTTCTTTTACTAATATGTAATTAAATAAATTTAAAAAATTAATTATCATTATTTTTAATAGCTCATTTTGAATAATTATGATATGTCTTACTTGAGCTCCAATATGATTCGGAATATTATTGGGGTAATTTAGGACACTGCCATTTTCATTGTTTGTAAGCTCAATCCGTCCTATTTTTGGCCTTTGAAAAAAATGTATTTAAAATTACAGAGTAGTATCTTAAAATATTAATCACATAAAGGGGAATCCAGTGACAAGAAATTACTAACATATGAATTACATTTATCTCCTTATATTATGAGTTTTTAGGATTCAATCTATGTTATCCATGATCTACATCCAAACATATATTAATATGGAAATTTTTTATCTTTCTTCCCTTAATAACGGTTTGTAATGAAATTATGAATTTACCAAATCATATTCCCAATAAGGGTAAAACAAGGTACGCAGTATGGCCTATTGTCATGTACTAGGTTACCCACATGTCTAGCTTGGAACACTTTGTATGAGTTATTACGTCAAATAAAATTTGTGTCTGAACCACGTCCTCTTGTATTATCTAGAAAGGGATTTATTTTATTGAGAAAAACTCTCTATAATATCAAAATGTAAGGATTTTCTATTATAATTATTTTTATACCTTGGTGTTTTCACTAGGATTTTCAAATCCCAATCGCAAAAAACTAAACAAATCCTCTAATTCCAACTACAACAGCCATACTCATTATTTTATAGTAAAACATGATTTAATAAAAAAAATTACACATAATACAACTCAAAATATTGAGTGGTATAGTTTCTTTGTTGTTTAAAAAAATTAGATAACAAATTAAAATAAGAAATACAACAACATCTACACTGAGAACTAATTTGACATGACCACATAATTCCTTCATAATCAACACATCATTATATAACATAAGGTTGTTCATTAGAATGGGATGAGCATTAATGACCAGTACGAGAATAATAATTGAATAACATGAGGATCATAATACATGTTACACAATTCATATAAATGAGTCATAAAGTAACATGAATAAAAAGTCATGATATAGAGTGATAGTCATAACATGGGATATGTGGCATCAACAAAAAGCATTAAATCATAAACAAAATTCATTGGTAAACTAACTAGACATGAAGTTGTATAAAAGATAAATAAAGGATTTAGGTTCACCATTTTTGAATATGAATTATTATTAGACTAGCTGATACTCAATGCATTGGAGCACTATTAAGGGACACCCTTAATATGTATTTCAATATCATGCTTAAGTGTTCCATATAGACCACATAACATGGATTAATTCAACATCATAGTTTTATTAAATTTTCTATAAATTTGGAATAAATACATGTATATACCAAATCTGTTAGAGTATATCTATAAATGTGAATACCCTTTTTAGTGAAATGGAAAAGGAATTCCCTAAAAAATTCTCTTGATATGGTAAATTTTAATGCAATTTCAGCAGCATAACTGCATTATATAGAAATTCATAAAATGGGTTGAGGGGAGTGAATGTTATCTTCATAATTTTGAAGTTAAATGGATATAAAGGGGTAAATGGAAGGAAATTATCCATAATAAAAAATAAAAAATAGAATATTTCATATAATAAATTGTTTTGAAGAAAGAGGAGAAATAAAAAGAACTCATAACAAATTTATGCTTCGTAATTGGTGCACATAAAGGATCTTAGGATCATTAAGTGAGAGTGAAAGAGGGTGTCATAATTTATAAAATAAGTGGAATTTATGTGGGACTATTTATAATATATCCCATAATATGCTATCCGAAATTAAAAAGGCATATCATAAATGAAGTGGTTGATTAAAAGAGGATAGATTGAATCTCTTAGAGAATTTCAGCATAGTAACGTCAAAGGTAAGGGACCAAATGAGGGGGATAAATTATCCATAATAAAATTAACATAAATTATATAGTAATTTAATGACTAGTAATTAATGTAAATACATGAAATTAAAATTAAAAAACTAATGTCAAAGAAGGTGCTTGAATTAAATGGTGATGAGAAAAATTCCTTTAGTTGGTTTGGTGATTCCATAGGATTAAGAAGGGCTTATTGGGATCCTGGGGGATCCTTGGGGGGACTCTAAAGAGTATAAGTCATACGATGAATGAGCTTCATGTGGTTTTATTGATGTGGAATGGTATCTTTGGTGGGTTTATACATAGAAGGAGGGGATTTCCTGATTATTTTCGTTTTGGAAACCACATAATAAAATATCCAAACCCATAAAACATACCATGGGGTTTTACCATGGATTCTACAAAAGGGGAGTGTCATAAATTATTTTATATGGCCTTGGGAAGAATATAATTAAACATTTCTGTTGATTATGTGGAGGTGGGTCACACATTCAATTAAATGATTTTAAAATCATAAATTATATTATAAGTCATGGGAGATTCAATATGGCTTTTATAAAACTAATCAAATAATCATAAAATTATATTATTTAAAATTAAATACCTATATTTTAGTGATGATACATTTCAATCTATTTATTATATCATTATAGGCCCATCATGATGTCATAAGACACATTGTATATTCATACGACATTTAATTTTTAGCAAAAAAATTCATTTGTATTAAAATATTCATGAAAATTTACGATTGGATAATTTTGGCGTAATGACCCCCAAAATAATATTCATTTTTTCTAAATGTATATATATATATAGGAAATGGAATTTATAAAATAAAAACCAATATTTATTGAAAATGAATGGTTTTTTTGACAACAACAGCTTTTCAACCCAAATTAAAATTAAATTTTATGTTATTAAATTATATGATTATTAAAAAAGTATTTTTATAATATTTTATTAAAATATTATTTAATTCAAAATTCCATTAATTTATCAAAATTTATTTGAAAAAATACTATTTTTTCTCAAAAAATCATTTACCGTGTCACAATAATAGGGTGTAAATAAAAATAATTTTTTCATATAAAACAATGTAAATAATCATATAGTTAGGGTATTGGTAAAAATAAATTTATTATAATATAATATACCCTAAGGGTATGGTGTGTGATGGTGCATCTTTTATGGGGATGTTCGGTGAACATGGTTTGGGCCCTAATCATAATGAGCTTGAACATCTCCCATTAATAGTTTCACAAATACTTATTTTATTTGATGATGTCCTTGGATTTTCTTAAGGAAAATCCTGGAGAGGATAAATCCCTAAAAATCGTTTTTTATTGGGCTTCATAAGGTATAATCCTACTGGGTGAGGATCTCACTCTGTTATCTATTTCATAATGATTTAATAAAAACCAATATTTAAACTAGTAAAGTGATCATTGTTCAATGACTATATTATCAATGGTAAATATACATAACTAAAATTTAAAAGAAAATTGAATATAATAAAATAACTGTATGTTTATTCTTTAACGATATGGCATTTAATTAAATCTATTTGAAGTGAATTATAAATATAATTGTTCATGTTGTTACAGATAGATTTTTTTCCACATAATGGTACTTGATATTTTAGAGACTCATACAATTGATTGGTAGATATCAAATATAAATATATGAATATCAATTATATAAAATTACTATCTATGATGAAATCATCTACATCTAGTTCATTTGGAATCATGGAAATATAAACTACTACTTAATATATAACCCATATCACCTCCCTCTATGATCTTTATTACTTCCACCTTTATAGTTATATCATTTCTAAAACCATTCTTCCAAACCAATGGATGTTATACAAAATTAATGGTGATCATATATCCTTAAAATTTTTAAACAAGGAAAATTTAATGATCACGAATGAACAATTTGAGAAAAATTATTTTGTAATAGGAGATTAAAATTTGAGATCGACATTATTCATATCACATATGATAATATAAAATCCTGGAATAAATTGTGGAATCTCATAAGAAATGAATAATAATATAATCAAAGGCTATGATCTATGTGTGAAAAATATTTTTATATGTATTGGAATTGTTTCATAAATAGAAACTTTTCTTATAGTGATCATGTATTAATATATTTAGGTTCACTTTTTAGGTTACAAACATAAAATGATACCATCAAATAAATATATAGACATGAAACTGGGACCAAGAATGATATTATTGACATAAAAATAATATATACAAATTATATTGTGGAAACTATATCTTTTTATATTTATATATTAATGGACATTAAATCTAGGTCTGTGAAAAATTATTGTTAACATGAAAGCAACTTTAATCAAAACATATATACCTCATAATTAATGCATATTTAGATAAGGAATTAAATGAAGATATAGGTTACCAAATAAAAAAAATAAAGGTCCCACATATGTGTACCATGATATAATAAAACAATTATAAATTAATAACCCATTAAAAAATGTATTTTGAAATCATTTCAGAATATTTTGACCTATAGAAAAGGGAATGGGTTTGATAATCAAATTATCATCAAAACCATTTGTCATATACAAAAAGAATATGTATGGTTTCTCTAGAAAATCTAACCATTATATATTGTTTAACATAAAATTAAGTTAAACTAGATGAATAGTTATTTTAGAATATTACATAGAATAGTTTTTGTGGAAAATATCCTTCCTGTTTTGAAATCGCATCAATAAAATATAATTATTTTGAAAATATTATAAAAAAATTTAAAAAATAACCATAGAAAATTGTAAAGGAGTCATCAAGGAATTAATTTCTCATTATTGTAGGAAATTACAATCACAAGTTATAAATTAATAAATCATTCACTTCATTCATTTCTAAAAAAAAGTTCATCTTTCGGTTAATGTAATTGAGATTTTAAAACATTTGTATAACATGGTTAAAAAATAATATAAAATTACAGTTTAGAACTAAATTTTTCATGGACATCATTATTGGAAAACATGATTATAGAACAAAATTTATTTTTTAACAATGTGAGAAAATTTTTTGATTTCACTTCTATAATAAATTTTGAGTCTGTTGAATACATGAGGTGAAGAAAATTAAATTAAAATATTTATTATCAAGAAATAACTAGAGGTGAAGAATATAGTTGTTTTTTATGGGAAGAATATATTGTATTTCCATCAATGGGAACATAATCCTGAATAATACCAATTAATAATGTGGCTGTAAAATAAAACAAGTGATAGTTTTCTAACATTATACTCATATGCCCCATGAAGGAGTTAAACTTATATATATTGGTAAATATCCATAAATCTCATGATAATCATAATAAAATAAATTCATGGATGCTATATAGACAACATAAAACAAAAATGGTTCATATATTTAATGCTTCCCATATAAATAATTGGGATATCAAATTATGTTTGCTCGAGATCGACTATTTCTAAAAGTCTTTTAACCCCCTCTTATTTGAAACAAAAACTATAAATATTCACTTGTGGATCTCAAGGTTTTTATTTTGGGTAGACTGTAACCTATATAATATAGATAATTTAGTTTATTATATAGTTTTTTGTAGTGGATGGTCAACCTAGAAGGCATAAAGTGCTGTGAAAAATAGAATAGAGGGTACATTTTATAATTTTAAAGAGGGGAACATTTGGGCTTTCATAAAGTATAAGCTAATGAAAATATAATATTAATATAAAAATTGATCTATTTTGAAATATAATAATATCAAATATTATTCAATATACTATCATCCAATAAAATTTTTACATGCTTGGATCAAATTTTTACACTTATCTTTTAGTTTTAACCCTTTCATTAACCCTTTGGAAAATAATTATAATATTAGTGTTTTTTACATTTTAAAAGTTAATAATATTACAATAAAATGATAATTGAATCCTAAATGTTATATAAAATATATTTAGAACCATATCCATTTAATTTTGATGAATATAAAATTTTAATACATTTTAAATTAGTTAATAAAATATTAGT
This sequence comes from Viscum album, assembly GCA_963277665.1. NCBI lineage: Eukaryota > Viridiplantae > Streptophyta > Magnoliopsida > Santalales > Viscaceae > Viscum > Viscum album. The sequence goes on from OY728136.1 coordinate 830,581,982, forward strand.
TGTTTTAAAATATTATTAATGTCATTTTGACACAATTAATGTAAAATAATATTTTATAAAGCATAATATATGGGGAATTAAAATAATTTTTTTAAAATAATACTTAATATTATATATATATATTTTTTTTGGGACATGATAACTAATTAATATTTTTTAACCTTGAGTTTTATTAAAATAATTTTTTATTTTCTAATAATTAAATAAATAGAGTATATGTGTTTCAAAATAATTTAGTCTAATTATTACATTTTTAAAAATTATAATTAATAATTTATTAAAATAAAATTTTAGTATTTTCATAAAATGAAATTTATATTCATTTATGAAATACAATTTTTGTACGTTGACAAAAAAGTGGTTTTTAAAAACATAGAGAGTGACATTTTGTAACCTTTTTTTATTTGAATATATTTAATTTAAATGAAATAATCTCCCATAGAAAATATTTTTTTACCGTAAGATAATATTTTTATATTTAAGTTCCATCATTAATAATTATATTGAAAAACTATTTCATTATCACATAGTCTTGCATAGATTTATATAATTTATCCTTTACCAAGATGATAATGTTTATCAAAGTTTCAATTAATTAAGCCTAAAATGGGATTAATTTACCAAATGTTAACCTCATTATTAAAATATAAAATCCATTTTTTTCTATTAAATAACTATAAATAATAGTTTTTAATTTTAAAATATGTACGTATATTTTCATGAAACATATTTTTCGAATGGTACGTTTTTTTGGAAAATGGATTTATTTTTAGAAAATATATTTATAAAGAAATAAATTGATTTAAATGGTTCTAATTAGATATTAATAATATAAGAGAACTAAAATATTTTTTAGACATTTTTTTATATAATATTTATTTTATAAATAACTTAATAAAAAAATTGAAATTAAATATAATTTTTAAATATGCAATATTTAATAACTAATTTTTTATATGAATTCAAAAAATATCCAAAGAATAATATTAGTGAGAATATATAAAATATTATATTAATTTTATTTATTAAAATTTATATGTTATCTAAAATTAATTAAAATAATTTTTCAGAGAAAAATAAAATACATTTTAAACAAAAACATACAAATCTAGAATAAAATAACATTAGTGTAAATTTTGAAAATTTTTATTTTATATAATATTCTATTATGAATTTATTATGTTAATTATATATTATTCATCATTAAATCAATATTATTCCTTATATCTAATTTATTGGATATGTCATAATAGCCATATTAAAATAGCAATATTTAGGTGTTTATTATGTATCGGTGTTGCATGTCGTATACTCATTCGAACAATATTCCATTTGAAAATTGTGGGGAATTAAATTATAACCCCCATAAAACAAATTTCACCATTAAAATTTGATCACATTTTTAATCAATACTTATAAATTTGAAAATTCATTTACTGAAACCCCTATAAAAAATGGGTTAATAAAACTTTCCCATAAAAAGAGTGAAAATGATTATTGTAGGTTATCCAATAAATTTGTTTCATAATATAATAACATCAATAGTAAGTGAAATATGGATATTTATGAGAAAAATTTCAACAATTTATTAATAAATATTGACATAGTACTTGTTCAGGTAAAAAATTAAAATTAAAATTAAAATATATGTGATTAGTTAAGAGGAAACTAATGTATCAAATTGAATATTAAACAGATGACGTTTTTATTTCAAGGACCTCTTCCTATATTTGAAGGATTATTTTAATATCTATATAAATTTCTCATGGACATATAATTTATTGAATTATTTCTGATCTATAATCACAATCAAATCATTGCATTTCACATGGTTTAATTTCTACTTCATTTCTAATGCCATAATAATTATATTTAAAATTAATTTTCATATATAAAGCACATTTAATAAATCCTAATATCCATAATACAATCTTTCAACCTCTAAATTTTTATGAAAAAAAATATTATGTACATGTTATAATAAATCATAATTTATAGTAAAAATATATCCATTGTTTAGATTAATCCATTCAGTGATTATTTATGTCTAAGAATCCCAAAAAACATTACTAAGCATATTCAATACCCAATAATTATTTCATCTCATTTCTATCAATGACCAGTATAAAACTATATTCAATCACTCATAATGTATCATATAAAAATATATACACCATGATCATATATTCTATAACATATTATAACAATTTCTCAATTTTTCTCTACTAAATAATTTATTCTTTTAAAAAAATATCCCCTTATTAATTAAATAATATCGTATATAAGTCAAAAATAATTCATTAGAGGTTTGGGTTTATACTTTCGTCGGGTTATGATGATTGGATGATTAATAATATAAATATCATTTCATTATTTGAGAAATATTTTTGAAATATATGTAGTGTGAGCTAATCCATTCTTATAATCACATCAAATTCAACTAAAGAAATATATTTTCATTAGTAATGTTCTTAAAATCATTAACATGGAACCCTCAAATCTATATTGAAGGATATATACCCCCTAATAATCATAGTTAAAATAAAATAAAGTAATATCATAAGAATTATATTTTTCCTTATACTTTAGTCGTTATTTGTGTCTTATCATCTTAATTAAACCTTGGATTTTGTTATTGATTTTGAGAATTCTCATTATTAATGAATTTATAAAAATAAAGAGTGTTTTGTTTACATTTTTTCAGAGATATATCTGATTATTAAATTGAAAATAATCTATAAATCACTTCAGCACTATATTTCGTAATATAAATTATTTTCACACAATAAACATTTACATGATCCTTTTAGTAATTCAACTAATTAATCCTAACAGTTTTTTTGGCATGATTGAAGTTGAAATTTATTCATTCCTCATTTTTTAAAAATACTTCAGCTTCCATGAATATCCATAATCCATTTTTTATCACATGATCGTTGGGGGGTTATAGCCTCAATTTAAACTTTTTGGTCAAGTTTAATTATTTATTAATTTCATCAAAAGTCCCATATGGATAGCTACATTAAATTTGATAGTTTGAAACCAGAAAATAATCAATAAATTTATCATTCAAGGATGAAGATTAATCTATACAAATAACATGCATGTCTTGAAAAATCATCCTCATAGGTATTAATGGATTTCTAATACACCTACTCACGATCAGAGGATTACTCCACAATTTTGTATTTATAATATGAAAGATGTAGTTTCAAAAAAATATTCCATTTAAATAATTCTATTTGATAGAGATAATTTCCTCATTGTTCCTCATATAATAAATAATATCCCACCACTGATCTACAACACCATTAATATGATAAATATTTACCAATGTAATTTCATATTCTATGAAATCAATATCAGAAAATATCTTTTCAATGAAACTCATCTATTTCATAGAAACTAAAAGATTAAGACACCCATTGAAGGAAGGTGGTCATTTATACATAAAATGTTAAATAACATTTTTCTCCATGTATGCTACAATAATAAGTTTATAATGATCTTTTTTAATGATAATAGATTTCTTGGGTTTAGTTTTTATAGCCATAAGTAATTTCATCCCAATTATTAAATGATTAAATTTATCATATTATTGGCCTTTTCTTTGGATGAGGAATTCAATATTCACATGATTTTTTCAACATTCATGTATTAACTCAATCCAAAAAAATAGTATCAGAAATGATAACATTTATAGAAAAAAAATTATAACAATGAAAAACCATTATTTATTTCTGTAAATCAAGAAATTTCATTTTCAGTATATATATTATCTATTTATCATAGTTCACCCCTGATCAATAAAAAAACAATAAGATGTTTTCCCATTCTGATATCTTTCCATAGGTTTTGAATTATTTTTTTGACATACATGTTTCAAATTGTTAATTAAAGCATTATCTAATTGAAAATATGGTGACCCATTCATTTTATAAATATATATTTACATCAAAATATAATGATTCATTACAGAATTATAATGTGTTTTTAATATTTGAAACATATACACATAAAAAATGGATCATAAATGATCTAAATTGGCTTCCACTATGATCATTATTACATGAACCATTAAGTGGAATGTACTTTCAAAAACCATTACGTAAAACATATGGAAGGAAAACATAAGTTACGGTGATATAATTTTCATATTAAGGGTAAAAAAGGAATATATCAATGATCATTCACATTTAACATGAAAATATGGGTGCGATAATAAGATATAATAATTTGAAATCCACACCTCATGTATATTATATCCTAAACAAGGGTCATATAACAATTCATGGAAAGTCGCTAATATTTTTATTTCATGATTACATTCTATAGTGTTTATATAATTAAATTTATGAATTTATTTTGTTATTACTTCCCTTTTTTGATAGTTTACCATGTATTTTATATCATAAATGGATACAAAGAATCATGTAAATTGATGCATCAGATAATTCAAAATGGATAAAACAACACTTCACAACATGATGTATAAAAAACAGCATTATTATTTTTTGAGGATGCTCATGGTTCACTTATAAATTATAAAACTGAAAAAACAATGAAAAATGAGGGTTTTGAAGAAAAACATTTCCCTAAATATCTTGAAATCATTATACGCTGTGTACCAATTCATTTAATGAAAATAAGGACATGTCATATAAATTTAGAAGAAGGAAATTTAACACCCTGATTCAACAAATCTTCAACTTTTGAAAGACAATCTGAAATGAAACCCGCCCCTAACCACATTTACACCCAATATTAATGATCTTCTTTAACATAAGATCTTATCTAGAGCCAATAAATTTGGGGATACCTGGTTGTTGTTGTATAGACCATGTAGACTATAACATGGATTGATAAGATGTGTTTTGTAGGTCCCTTCCTGAGTTCATCTCTATTTTCATTATGATTTATTTTTTATTTTTCCTTACCTATAATTCTCTAATTCCTAGGTTGAGGGAGTAAACTCTGCATGAGCTAGTGTTGTGTATATATGAGTGGGAAGTTGTGTTGTATTTATTTATTTTCTATTATTCATGTATTTGGTCTGTATGGATTCTTTAAAAAAATTAATCCATGTATTTTTTGTATTTTATCAATACCATGATATTTCAATCTAAATTGATCATTTATATTTCAAAATTGATAACCCTAATTGGGGAAAGTCCACATTCAAATTTATGTGTAATAACATTAAATACGGTATTGAAACAATCTTCATTCTAAAATATCATTGATTACTAGACTATGGAAGATTTGGTATTGATATGTTGAGGAGTGGATACCATGACCATTGAATCCTCCTCATCATAAATCTGACACAATCATGAATTAATAAACATATTTTCAAAAATCCAATTTCACATAATAGCTGAAATTATAATACCTTAGAACACATTGAAAATCAGATCTCAAAAAATCTATCTTCAATTATTTCTTTATTATTTTTATCAAATTCAAATAAAACCAATCTTACCACAATAGTTTATCTACATTATAAAAATATAATATATTGAAAATATAATCGAAATAATTTCCACATCCATATAGTTAAATCTATAAATATTTCTATACTTATATTTATTAACTACATATTATTTTAGGAGTTTTGTTAATTTTTATTTTTCATAGACATTTAGGGAATTAATGTTTTCTTTAGGGCATGTCAAACTAACATCATTGGTGGGGATGGTAAAAAAATAGTTTTATTAGTTATTTTATTTTGTTGGTTTGTTTCAATTTATTTGTTAAAATTTGGTTTTCCCAAACAATCATACACTATAGATGGCCAAAAACCATGGGATTGAAACTGAGCATTTGAGCACCCCTCATTGGGGTAAACTAGTTCGAGATCTTGTTTGTATTAATTTAATACATATAACACATCATTCAATTTAACATGTAACACCCTAATATTTTATGAGAAGTATGTATTTTTTTATATGTATTATGTTATACGCAAAGTTATATTTCACTCTAAACAACACTATCTTGGTTTGCGTTACACGCAATCACGACCTTCCTCGATAGCGTGTGTAGTACGCAATACCGAGTTTCACTGAACAATGATAAAATATTATAATATTATGAACTAGCCGTTATGAATAGTATTAAATGAATTTTAAATTTTATAACATTATAAATCATCTTACACATTTTCTAGAATGAGGTATGAAAACAAAATCAGTTTTGCGGATAAAAGAAGTATTTTTAAAAAAATGCAGTTTTACCACCTTTTGATGGTGCACACATTTTAAATCTAGTTTTTGACATTTTTATCAGTCAAATTGGAAAAAATAAAATTCTTCTTTTTAATAAGGATATAATAATTTTCTTTGGATAAAATTTTCATATTATTCTGGTAACTTTCATATTTTGATGAATAGTAAAAACAAGCTATATTTTAATTAAAAAAATCTTTTTTCATCACAATAATTTATATTTCTAGATTATATTTTTAATTGGTTTTAAATTGTAATTAGGATACATTTTTACCATTTAATCCAATTTTGGTCATTGTAATTAATTTCTCTTTGAAATTGGATATAAACAAGTGATGATGTTTTGATAGTTATTGTTTCTTAAAAACCCGTTATTTGTTTTCATAGTGGAAATTAATTTTAAAATTAATTAATGACACTTCTGTGTTTTGAATTTAGAAAAATAGACATCATTTTTGAATTCGTAATATAAAATATAGCTTAGGCTGAATTTTTGGTATTTTTCTGAAAAACATAAATTTTTGATGAATAGTGATAACACTGAGTTTTTGGTTAAAATCGACATTTTATTTAAATATTAATTTATTTTATTTAAATTTATTTTAGGTAAAAATGGGTACATAATACTTATATATATTCAATGACATTCATTGGAGTCATTTTATAATAATTTTAAATTTATAAAAATTGTATTGAACTTTTCACCGTCTTTTACACACCTCCTAGGAGCTTTTGCAATTGTTCATAAATAATAATTTTACCGCTTCTGTGAGATGAATTTCAAAAATATGAGAGACAATATTAATAACTAGGATTAAAATGTGGTTCAATTAGATAAAAATAATTTTGGTGAATAGTAACTTTTTACTTTTATTTTCCACGGTTAAAAGTAAATAGGGTAATTCAAGGTTAAAAGAAAATTATAATAATTCAAAATTACCTTAACACTTGTCCAAACCTTATTGGATGAGTAATGAATGACCATGGGAATCATTTGGTCCATTTTAGGAGTCCATTGAGCCACTTATGAACGACAATGACACATTAGATTAATTAATTTAATGTTAAGGAAAAATTGGCTTTAACAGCACAATCCTTTAGTAATTAATTTTTATATGGGATATATAAAATATCTTTTAGACTATAAATATTCGTTGGAAAGATAAATATATTTCGAAAATGTTGGTAATTTTTTTATAATTTTTAAACATTAAATAAATTAAATTATTTATGACACAATAATGATGAAGTATTTACCTCATTAATAAATGAGTTAAATAAATAAGATTATAATGATTAAAATATTATCCAAAACATGTCCAATTCTGATTGGATTATTTTATTTCGACCATGAGTCATCTTATATCCATCTTTAATTATTTTTTGACTTTTTGAAACTGAAGATATGTTTATAATAAAATAATATTTTCACACATTCGAAAGGTGCCCCTCTCCTCCGTTATAAAAGGGAACCTCCTCCCTCTCCTCCTCACACCACATTGAGCCTTCATGATTGGCCAAACACTACCCATTTAACTTTCCCACTTCCTTAGAAACCTACTATATGTACTGGTCTTCTCAAAAGACCAACTCTTGTGCCCTAAGAGAATGATTAAAGGAGGCACTTGGAAGAAGAGGTAATACCTTATACCGTTTTCTTCAAGTTCCATTCTTCTTATACTCCCTCTTCTTTAGTTGTATCATTATGAGGTAATAACATCAGTATCCCTCATATATAGATATTTCATTATAAATATGAAACAGCCCTATTTCACCTCGTTTACATCTTACGGTTAACAAAATCAACGCGTGTGCGTTCGTACGGAATACCGTCTCCACGCCATGGTGTAATATGTTTTCCACCACCACCTTACTTGGATAGATATAATGGTGTAACTAAGTAACTATATATTATTATTGTAAAGTGGTATTAATTATGAAATATTTTACATACACTTCAATACAATTCCATGACCATGGGAACGATATCATCCCTCGTGCGTACGTACGGCCTACAATCTCCACGATGTGATGCGACTCGTTCTATATGATCTTCATTGAATAATGATTATATAAATTAAATTAATGAATTAATATGATATATATTACACTAATACCATTGTGTAAATTATGTATCTATATCCTATGAAGAGGATTAAGAATTCATTCTACAAAACACGCATAAGAACATACAGCAATAAACACCCGAATAACAAGTAGCAATTAAATATTACTATTAAGAAGATAGAAATATTACCATATATGATATCATAACAATGAATATGATTCTGTAATAATCCAATTAACATTATTTAAACCATATTACAGGTGGTTCAGATTCATATGAAGCATATCGGGCCTAAGGTAAGGGAAAATGTCACAATTTTATTTTATCTGATATTGTTTGTACTTTGGTATTTACTGGGGTGTATTTTATCATCCACATCCATGTATCATCAATATGTAATATTATTTACATCCTCCTACAATTTTTTAAATCCAATTATACCCTTCGGTGAGTTTTTAGTAAAAGATATGAAAGGAATCTTTTGACGTTTTTAGTAAAAGGTACTTTTTGACTTTTCTGGTCAAATTACGAGAAGAATTTTTTTTAACATATACAGCATGAATGTATTTTTTGAATATTATTTCCAAGAATATTCCTTTACAAGTATTTGTGTTTATTTTTAATCAACTTCTTTTAGTTTAAAATTGTATTACGTGTTAAGAAAGGAATAATGTTTTTGAAGTTGAAAGGATATTTTTCTCAAGAATGGAGTTCAAGTATTTTATCAAAACTATTTTCCATCTATGATAAAATAGGGTTCTGTTTCTATCCCTATTTTTACATTGATTTTATTTTTTTATGATGGAATTATTTTAATGATGTCCTTTTATCTTATATGGGTTATGTTATAATGGCATGATGTTTAAGAATCCTATTTTCATGACATGGGTTATGTATGATGTATGATATATGATTTTGTGGCACACAAAATAATGGTTTCATTATGAGATGGGTGGGGCCTATATCTCCCTCCAATTCATTGTGTAACGATTTATATCTCATGAGATAGACATGGCTTGAACGACAAGTTAAACCGGTTCAGTGATACAGGACTGGAACGAGGAGTGAACTCGGTTCAGTAATGGACTCTGTCCTCTATGATGTTCTTGGAAATGAGATTTGACTAATATGAAATGATTTTCTATGATTTTGTGTATATGCCACAAAGTTTCATTTATTATCTTATGATTATTTTGGATTACTTTTCATTACTATGATTTATCCGATGACATGATATTATAACCTCTTTTGCAGGTTAATATTTTCAAAATGTTATGTTCTTATGAATATGATATGACTGATATTTCTTTTGTTTAACATTACTGAGCATTTTAGCTCACCTTTTTGTATGTTTTATTTTCCCCAGGTCAGGAAGAAGGATATTAAGTAGGATATGCGAAAAAGGGACTCTAGATATGATGAAATAAACGGAAGACAATGTAGTTGATTTTATGAACCTGTTGTTTATGATTCCCATTTTCTAAAGACACCATACCAATATTGTCTTTTAATGGTTTTGTTATATGTTGTAATAAGTATGCTTCAACTCTGTAGTAATAACAATGTATGTAAATTATGGGTCATTATAGTTGGTATCAGAGGAATGGTATAGTCAACCTTTGGAAACTAGGATGTGAAAGCCTTAGTCAGAACCCTAAGGATAAGTCTAAGCATAGAACAAAATCATAGTGTTTTAGAAATGGCCATGAACAACCTATGATTAGACCTTAATTGTGAAATTTTAATCTTGATTTTTTGGTTTTCCTATTATGATTAGTGTTTTTCACACTATGCTTTTTAGTTTTAGTCAATAGCTGGAACCCGAAGGAACCATGTTAATGCTGATGGTGATGGGAAATGCAATGATTGTCCCCCCGAGCAACCAAATTTTATGGGAGATGGAATGAAAAATTGTGTAGCCATGATCACACAAATTTATCAAGCTATGAACCATGCAAGAATTCCAAAGGAAAAAAGTAAGGATCAATATTCTGTTGAATCCTTCATGAGGCAGCGTCCACCTTCATTCAGCGGGTCTTCTAATACATTAGTAGCTGGACAATGGATTAGTACGACTGAAAAGTTACTTTTAGTTGTACAATGTTCTGAACATGACAAAGTCAACTTATCAGTGTATCGTTTGGAAGGTGATGCTGATCAATGGTGGAATCTTATCAAGAATATGAGGTAAAGATATGAAATTCAGTCCATTCAATGGGATGAGTTCAAGAACACATTTTTCAATAAATACTTCACTTGTATTCTCTGAACAAATATGGAGAAGGAGTTTCTTGAACTGAAGCAAAAGGATGATGAATCGGTTGGTACCTATGAAGATAATTTTAAAAGACTTTCAAGGTACTCTTCCGGAATTATTATCTAACCTGAGAGTAAAATTGATCGATTATTTAGTTTCTTAAAACCAAGTCTTCGAATGGCGTTATCCATAAGGGACTTCAATAGCTACGAGGAAATTGTTCGATGTGCTCTCAAGGATGAGATGGAGATTGGAGTAACCTATCAGTCATATGTGCTTGATAAGAAGAGGAAAATGGAATTCAAAAGAAAATCTAAAGACCACACTGAAAAAAAAAGATGATTTTTCATTTATGCTCAAATTTTGGAAAGAAACATGGAGGGAATTGTCTTAAAGGGACAGGAAAATGTTTTAAGTGTGGAAAAGAAGGACATCAGGCTGTTGAATGTCGAAATAATGGGAAGAAGATGTCTAATTATGTGAAAAATGAATGGGATACACAGAATGAACCTCCTACACTTCAATGTTTCAAGTGCAAAGATATGGGACATTATTCCAATAAATGCCCAAATCCAAGGGTTCTTGATGATGATCGACGCTAAAAAACTCTTAAAGCCAAAGACAAAGGAAAGTCACATCAAATTACTATCGGTGATGTGGAGTACGATAACGAAGTGGTGAAAGGTACACATATCATCCACTCTAATGTAGCTAATGATTTATTTGATTCTGGATCCACCCACTCTTTTATTTCTGAAGACTTTTCAAATGGTATCATCGTATTATCTCAACAATTAGATGTTGACTTAGCTGTGACAACTCCTAATGGAAGAATAGTCGCATCAAAAGTTTATTATTCTTCTCCGATTAAAGTTTGTGGGAAAGTTCCTCCTAGAAATCTTGTGATCCTACCAATAGTGGAATTTTATGGGATTCTTGGCATGGATTGGCTTTCTTTATATGGAGCTCATATCAATTTCCAATTAAGGGTAATCACATTTAATATTCCAGATCAATCTATGATCGTCTATCGATGCAAGGATGAATATAACCTTCCAGAGGAAATTTCTTCTATTTTATGGGTCTTGTTTCCAATAAATGAAGGTTATTTATCTCAAATGGTTTTTGAAAAACTCATGATTAAGAATATGCCCATTGTAGAGGAGTTTGATGTTGTCTTTCTAGAGGAATTTTTTGGTCTTCCACCAAATTGTGAATTTGAGTTTTCAATAGAACTCGTACCTGGTGCTTTTCCTATTTTAAAGAAACCTTATAGAATGGCCTCAATTGAGTTGCAGGAATTGAAGAAGAAACTCCAAGGAAATCTTGATAAAGGATTCATACGCCCTAGTGCGTCACATTGGGGAGCACCTGTTCTGTTTGTTAAGAAAAAAGACGGATCAATGAGACTCTACATTGATTATTGATAACTTAACTAGATCACAATCAAGAACAAATATGCTCTCCTGTGCATTGATGACTTATTTGAACAATTACGCAGAGCTCAAAACTTTTCCACGATTGATCTTCGTTCAGTGTATAATCAATTAAGTGTAAAAAGGGAGGATATACTAAAGACGACTTTCCATACAAGGTATGGACATTATGAATTTATAGTGATGCCATTTGGTCTTATTAATGCGCCATATATCTTCATGGATCTGATGAATAGTGTCTTTAGATACTATCTTGATCAGTTTGTGGTAGTCATTATAGACTATATTCTTGTCTATTCGAAGAGCAAGGAAGAAAATGAAGATCACTTGAGAATTGTATTGAATACCCTGAAAAAGGAGAAGATTTATGCCAAATTTACCAAGTGTGAATTTTTTCTTAAAAAAGTCACATTTCTAGGTCACATAATCTCAAAAGAGGGGATATCTGTAGATCCAGCAAAAATAGAGGTTATCGAAAGATGGTCGATACCAACAGTCATAACGGAGATCTGATGTTTTATTGGTTTGGATGGATATTATCGATGTTTTGTGAATGATTTTCACAATTATCTAATCCACTCACCAGTTTGACTCAAAAAGGAGTTATGTTTGTTTTGATGGATGAGTGTGAAGAAAGTTTCAAGGAATTGAAAAGAAGGTTATCTAGTGCACCTATGCTCACACTGCCTTGTAGTGTAGAAAGTATTGTGACCTATAGTGACACATCCAAGAAGGGATTGGGGTGTGTTCTCATGAAAAACGATATGGTGATAGCTTATGACTGACGATAGTAGAAAATTCATGACCAAAATTACCCAACTCATGATTTGGAGTTAGCTGCGGTAATCCTTGCATTAAAAATTTGGAGGAATTATCTTTATTGTGAAAGGTGTGATATTTATACTGATCAAAAAAAATTAAAGAATATTTTCACACAAAAGGAGATGAATATGCGCTAAAGAAGATGGTTGGAGCTGATTAAGGATTACGACTGCTCAATTCAATACCACCCTAGGAAAGCAAACAAGGTGGAATACGCATTAAGTCGACAAGACCACACTAGCTTATCCATGATGAGGATCCCAAAAGATCTAATATTTATGGATTTACAAAGGATGTATGTTGTATTTATAATTGAATGGGAAAAATATTATCTTTCTCAATTGAATGTTCAACCATCTATACATATGAATATTAAAGAGGTACAAAAAGAAGATGTAGAGATACAAAATAAGGTGAGAAATGTTCCTGAATTCAACCTTGATTGTGATGGGATAATAAGGTTCATGAATCAGGATTGTGTTCCTCCAATCCCCGAATTAAAGAAGGAGTATCTGAATGAAGCTCATAGTTCTTCATTCTCTATTCATCCTGGAAGCACGAAGATGTATAGGGACCTGAAAGAGTACTTCTGGTGGGATGTCATGAAAAGAGATGTTGCTGAATATGTCTCTCGATGCTTGGTTTTTCAGCATGTTAAAGCTGAGGGATAGATGTCTAAGGGGATGTTACAACCATTACCCATACCTGAATGGAAATGGGAAAACATCACTATAGGATTTTTCATTGGACTTGCTAAAACATTCAAAAGCAATAATGTTATCTGGGTTATAGTTGATCATCTTATAAAGTCAGCACACTTCATTTCTATTAGGGAATATTTCTCTCTAGATCATCTTGCCAGGATATATGTAAAGGATGTGGTAAGATTTCATGGAGTACCACTTTCCATTATATCTGATCGGGATCTGAGGTTTACCTCGAACTTCTAGAAAAGTCTTCAGCATACTGTAGATACAGAGATGAGTTTCATCACTACTTATCATCCTCAAATAGAAGGTCAGTCTGAGAGGACAAATCAAACTCTAGAAGACATGTTAAGATCTTGCTCTATGGATTTAAAAGGTTGTTAAGATCAACACCTACCTTTGGTGAATTTTCCTATAATAATAGTTTTCACTCTCATATTCAGATGGATCCTTATGAAGCTCTTTATGGAAATAAATGCAGAACTTAATCTTCCTGGGATGAAGTTGGGGAAAGAAATCTATTAGGACCTGATCTTGTTGATGAGATGGCAGAAAAAGTCTTTTCTATTAAACAACACATAATAGCACCTCATAGTGGACAAAAAAGCCATGCCGACAGCCGAGGAGATGACCTAGAGTTTTAAGTGGGTGATAAAGTGTTCTTACAAATATCTCCTGTGAAGAGAAGCTATGAGATTTGGGATGAAAGGAAAGTCGAGCCCTAGGTATATCGGTCCTTTAGAAATACTGGATCATGTTGGGAAGGTAGCTTGTCGATTGGCGCTTCAACCGAATCTCTCTCAAGTTCATGATGTGTTCCACGTATCTCTCTTGAGAAAGTACATACCTGATCCTTCAGATGTACTAAGCTCGGAAGTTGTACCGCTGGAGCAAGATCATTCTTATGAAGAACAATAGATAGAGATTCTGTAACGTAGAGAAAAAGATCTACGGAACAAGACCGCTCTCTTAGGGAATGTTTTATGGAGGAACCACCAATTAGAAGAAGCTGCTTCGGAGCTTGATGATATGATGAGGGAGAGGTATCCTCATCTGTTTGATACGAAGTGACGAATTTTGAGGGAGAAATTCATTTTATGGGGGGTAGAATGTATCAACCTGATATTTTATGAGAAGTATGTATTTTTTTATATGTATTATGTTATACGCAATGGAATCTTTCACTACACACAACACTATCTTGGCGTGCATTACACGCAATCATGACCTTCCTCGATAGCATGTGTAGTACGCAATACCGAGTTTCACTAAATAATGATATATTAGTATAATATTATGAACTATCCATTATGAATAGCATTAACTGAATTTTAAATTTTATAACATTATAAATCATCTTACACATTTTTTATAATGAGGTATAAAAACAAAATCAGTTTTTCGGATAAAAGAAGTATTTTTCAATAAATGCAGTTTTACCACCTTTTGATAGCGCACAAATTTTAAATCTAGTTATTGACATGTTTATCAGTTCAATTGGAAATAATAAAATATTTCTTTGGAATCAGGATATATAAATTTACTTCAGATAAATTTTTCGTATTATTATGGTAACTTTCATATTTTTATGAATAGTAAAAGCACGCTATATTTTAATTAAAGACAAATTTTATCCTAGCAATAATTTATATGGCTAGATTATCTTTTTAATTGGATTTAAAGTTTAATTATAATATATTTTTACCATTTAATATAATTTTGGTCATTGGAAATAATTTCACTTTGAAATTGGAGATAAACAAGTGATGATCTTTTGATAGTTATTATTTCCTAAAAACACGCTATTTGTTTTGATAACGGGAATTACATTTAAAATTAATTAATTCCACTTCTATGTTTTTAATTTTGGAAAATAGACATCATTTTTGAATTCATAATATCAAATATATCTTAGGCTGAATTTTTTGTATTTTTATGAAAAACATCAATTTTTGATTAATAGTGAAAACACTGAGTTTTTGGTTAAAATTTACTTTTTATTTAAATAATCATTTATTTGATTTAAATTTATTATAGGTCCAAATTTTTACATAATACATATATAAGTTCAATGAAATTCATTGGATTCATTTTATAATAATTTTAAATTTATAAAAAATTTGTTGATCTTTTCACCCTCTTTTACCCACCTCTTAGGAGCTTTTGCAATTGTCCATAAAACTTAATTTTACCACTTCTGTGAGTTGAACATAGAAAATCCAAGAGAAATAGTTTATATCAAGGATTGAAATGTGGTTCAATTAGATAAAAATAATTTTTTGGTGAATAGTAACATTTTTCTTTTATTTACCACGGTTAAAAGTAAATAGCTAATTCATGGTTAAAAGAAAATTATAATAATTCAAAATTACCATAAAAATGTCCAAAACATATTGGATGAGTAATGTCCGACCATGATAATCCTTGGGGAGATTTTGTGACCCCATGGATCCACTTTTGAAAGACAGTGACACATTAGATTAATTAATTTAATGTAATGACAAAATTTCCATTAATAAAAAATCCTCTAGTAATTATTTTTTACAAGGGGAAATATAAATAATCATTTTGACTATGAATATTCATTGAAATGCTAAAACGATTTACTACATGTTAGTATTTGTTTTATAATTTTTAGAGATCAAATAAATTAAATTATTTATGACACAATAATGATGAAGTATTTACCTCATTAATAAATGATTAAAATAAATAAGATTATAATTATTAAAATATTTTCCAAAACAAGTATAATTCTAATATGATGATTTTCTTACGACCATGAGTCATCTAATATTTATATCTAATGATTTGTGACCTTTTTAAACCGATGATAAGTTTATAATAAAATAATATTTTCACACTTTCCAAAGGAGCCTCTCTCCTCCCTTATAAAAGGGCACATCCTCCCTCTCCTCCTCACACCACTTTGAGCATTGAAGCTCGGCCAACCCATGCCCATTTCAGTTACCCACTTCCTTATAAACCTACTAGAAGTACTGGTATTCTCAAAAGACCAACTCTATTTCCCTAAGTGTATGTTTAAAGGAGGCACTTTGAAGAAGAGGTAATACCTTCTACCATTTTCTTGAAGTTCCATTCGTCTTCTACTCCCTCTTATTTAGTAGTTTAATTATGAAGTAATAAAATCAGTATCCCTCATATACTGATATGTAATTATAAATATGAATCACCTCTTATCCATCCTATGTTAAACAGAATCACCACGCATGCGTACGTACCAAATACCATCTCCACGCCGTGGTGTATTATGTTTTCCACCACCACCTTACTTGGATAGATATAATGGTGTAAATATATAACTATATATGATTATTGTAAATTTTTATTAATTCTAAAATATTATACATACACCTTAATAAAATACCACAATCATGGAAATGATATCATCATTCGTGCGTACGTACGTCATACCGTCTCCACGATGTGATGCGACTCGTTCTATATGTTAATTATTGAATAATGATTATATAAATGAAATTAATTAATGAATATGATATATATTACACTAATACCATTCTATAAATGATATATCTATATCATATAAAGAGGAATAAGAATTTATTCAACCAAACACGCATAAGAACACAAAGCAACAAACACCCGAATAACAAGTAGAAATGAAATATTACTACTAAGAAGATAAAAACATGACCATATATGATATAATAACAATGAATATGATTCTGTAATAAGTTAATTAACATTATTTAAACCATATTACCGGAGGTTCGGATTCATATGAATCATATCAGACCTAAGCTAAGGGAAAATCTCACAATCTAATTTTTATCCGAGATTGTTTGATCGTTGGTATTTACTAGGGTGTATTCTATCATCCACATCCATGTCTCATCAATATTTAATATTATTTCCATCCTCCTGCAATTTATTAAATCCAATTTTACCCTTTTGTGAGTTTTTATTAAAAGAACTGAAAGGAATATTTTGTCGATTTTTGTACGAGGTACTTTTTGACTTTTCCGGCCAAAGTACGAGAAGAATGTTTTATTAAATTATATGACATGAATGGATTTTTATAACATTATTTCAAAGAAGATTCCATTAAATGTTTTCATGTTTATTTTCAATCAACTTATTTTAGTTTAATATTGTATGACATGTTACGAAAGGAAAAATATTTTTGAAGTAGAAATGATATTTTCTTCAAGAATGGAGTTCAAGTGTTTTATAAAAATTATCTTTCATCTATGATAAAATAGGGTTATATCTCTATAAATATTTTTATATTTATTTTATTGTTTTATGATGAAATTAATTTTATGATGTCCTTTTATCTTATATAGGTTATGTTATGCTAGCATGATGTTTAAGAATCCCATTTTTATGACATGGGTTATGCTTTGATGTATGACTTATGATTTTGTGGAACACATAAGAATGGTTTCATTATGAGATAGGTGGGACCTATATCTCCCTCCAATGCATTGGGTAATGATTTATATCTCATGAGATAGACATGGTTGGAACGACAAGTTAAATCGGTCCAGTGATACAGGACTGGAACGAGGAGTGAACTCAGTTCAGTAATGGTCTTTGTCCTCTATGATGGTCTTTGAAATGAGCATTGACTAATATGAAATGATTTCTTATTATTATGTGTGAATGTCACAAAGTCTCAGGTTTTATGTTACGATTATTTGGGATTACTTTTAATTACTATGATTTATCCCATGACATGATATTATGACCTCTTTTGCAGGTTAATATTCTCAAAATGTGATGTTCTTGTGAATATGATATGACTGATATTTCTTTTGTTTACCCTTGCTGAGAATTTGAGCTTACCCTTTTGTATGTTTTCTTTTCCCCAGGTTAGGAGGAAGGATATTAAGTGGGATATTCCAAAAAGGGACTCTAGATATGATGAAATAAATGGCAGATGATGTAGTTAATTTTATGAACTAGTTGTTTATGTTTCCCATTTTCTAAAGACACTATACCTATATGGTCCTCTCATGGTTTTTCTATATGTTGTAATAAGTATGCTTCAACTCTAAAGTAATAAAAATGTATATAAATTATGGGTCGTTATATAACATACATCCAAATGATGATATAAACTAACATGTGGGAATCTTCTTCGAGATCTAAGGCATGTTCTATGTCCAAAATGTTTCAAGCAATGTTGTAAGACTTTATATTGAAGAATTTTAATAATGTGAAATAGATCAATATTGGATCCAAATATTTATATTGTATTCCTTGAGAGTATGGGTGAATATGAAATGAAACATCCTCAAACTATTATTTCCACCTTAATAGGTAATAGATATATGGGAAAACATCATAATAATTTGTCAATTTGAAGATGAATTTTTGTATCCTTATTGATATTTATATCACAATATGAGTTGAAAATTCCACTATCATTGAATATAGTTGTGAATAATAAATCAAAAATTATATAGGGTCATTTTTTGGAAACAATTCAATTTTAGATGCCACATATGGATGACCATTAATGAATAATTCGATTAAAGTGAGCTACAACTTTTTAGACGAAATGGATAGCAATAATATCCAATGGAAAGAAGAAATGAAAAAATGGATAGGATTTCATACAGTAAAATATAATGAATGTAATGTTTCACAGATTGATTCATTAATAATAATTATACACATCATGATAGGAAAATAGAAGAAACCCCTAATTTATTTTTATGGAAGATAAAAATTATGATGATTAGAGTCATGGTAATCCACTCCAGGGACAATGAACACAACAACCTCATGGAGGAAGAACTCAATATTGACAAAAATGTTATCTGAAACATGAACCAAAAGGTCACACACTTGAAAGAAAATTCCACACATTGGAAGAGACACTGTATACATTAATGATCATATATTGGCACTACTCATAGAAATAAAATATGAATCAATGATCCAAAGGAACTATAAAGGAATCAGAATCATTGTGTTGGGAAATTATTGATCATTTTAGAGAGTTTCCTAGAAAGATAAAACTATAATTCCCAAATGTACTGAAATGTTATCATTTATAATCCCTATAATATAGAAGTGATATTAAAAAATGGATGTTGTATATAATTCATTGTAAAAACCCACCGTAATTAATAGAAGATGAAGTCAAAATTAACAAGGAAAATGTAGCTAGAGTGGAAGAGAAAACTACAATACAATCCAATATATTCATTTATAGAATGAATAGAGAAAGTGAAAAATAAAATTTATAATGGTATATTTATCAAATAGTTTTAACAAAATCATATTAATATATCATTTTATAGGCTCTTCCAAATATGTGACATTAAAAAAATTAATGAAAGACCTAGTAACCAATAATAATAATCTGGATGAGACTAGCTCCATTCTGCTCTCATGATAGTTTTCTGTAGTGTTATCTAATGAACTACCTATTAATCCATGTGATCTTGGAATAATTTCAATTTACATATTTTTTGGATCTATGAAATATGGAAACAAAATTTGTGGAATAGGTCTCAGTGTCAATGTCATGTCACGGATTATAAGAAAGTGTTTTGGAATGGACTGATAGATCCTCGCAAGAGTAATTCTTCAATAAAAATTTTCAATAATAAAATATGTAAGATAATTTTTTTATAATATCCTTAGATGAGATGTCAAATTCTCAATTCCCATTAAATTTATAATGATGGACATAAAAAATAAGTGAAATTCTCTTATTCATGGAAGTCGATTTTTAGCCACTGGGAATGTGTAGATCAACATTCTATGTGGAAAGCTATATATGTCATTAGGCAATGATCAAGTATGTTTCATCATCCACCGAGAAATGAAGAAATATTATATAAGAGTTGGAAATGAATTCAGGTATGTAGAAACACATGATTTTTATAGTGTTGCTAAATGTTAAGTGGTATATAGGTAACTTGCGGTTGTGAAAGAGGTTTACCAACTAAAGAAAAATGAAAAGATGAATACCAAGACCAATGACACTAAAGGAGAGACTAAATCCAATTAATTTTTGAATGGGAAAAAGTTTTTTATTATATATTAACATACTTTTAGTTCATTTGTATTGAGGAAGAAATGGGGGATCAGTAAAATGGATATCAAACATGTAATACCATGAGGGAGAATTAGTCATTTCCCAGAATAATGATAGGGTTTAAACAATGTGTATAAGTCATGAATATGACCATTTATGGTCTCCGAATAGGTATATAATGTTTAATAATGTCATGACACTCCTTCACCATAAGGTGGGAAGGGTCAACAGATTGTCAGGCCCTTCCTTCATCAAGTTGATGGAGAGATAATGACCCCCGAAACCCGCCTTCAATGTGTCCCAGAGTGGCGACCAGCACTAAGGGTATAGAATCACTCACTAAATGGAAGGCATTACAATTTTTCTTTTAATATGATCAGGAGATAAGATAGTAAATCCCAACAACACCAAAAGTGGAAAGAAAAAAGAAAATGAAAGAACCATTCCCAATGCCTGTTACAAAAGTAAAAATCCACAAAGTAAAAAAGTGACTAAAAGGGTAAAGTACCAAAGAAATAAAAACATCAACTACAAATGCCCCAAAGGTCCGAGCTAGTATGGTCTCGCGCAATCCTCAAAGTCCTCCTCGAAACCTAAAAGCAGTTTTATATATTTAGGGTGAGCATACAAGTATACATAGTAGGGAAATCCAAAGAATCTCGTGCACAAGTGGGGAACGCACTAAGGTCCCGAGAGAAAAAGAGAAAACCAAATACCTAACAAGGTAAACTATCAACCCAAGCCTCACCAAGGCACACTCCCCAAATAACGCAAGTCATTAATATATAGTAAAAGCATATAGATGTTTGGGTACCCATCACCACTTTCCCACTAGTTATTGAAGACATCCTATGCATCGAACCAGTACCACCATTCTCACAGCAGTCCCACAGCCATACCCCGCCCGCACACACCTGGGCCACAACCTCACTGCAGTACCACTTCCAAACCCCTCCCGCACAAACCTGAGCCTTAATTGTCATACATAACCACCCTTGTAAACACCTAGTCCAGAACAACCACCGCCACGCCTGAAGACACTTGGGCCAGAAGATCCACTGCCACGTCCGAAGACAGCTGGGCCACATCCCGAAGACACTTGGGAAAACACCTACCTGAATACACCTGCACCAACCACCACACTACCTCGCCCGAAGGTTCTTGGGCTAATAATGGACTTCGGGCCATCATAGCCTACCCGAATGTACTTGGACTATCCGGGAAAGGTAGCAGAAATGAGCTAATAACCAGCCACTAATGGAGGTGTTGGGAAAACACCATCCCCCATGAAATGGGGGTGTTCAGCACTATATTCTCAACTTGGGTTGGGAGCGAATAAGAAAAACAAAGCTATAAGTATATGTTTAGGTAGAAATCACTCACCTAGTTTAGGTTTTTCTTCAACCAGCCTAAAGAACACAAACAACGCCATGTCCAAGTCACAACTCACACCATACCAAAACCCATTTGTCCCATCCTTGTTTTCATGTTCACTAATGATGTTTAAATAAGTTTCTTGCACCTACTTGGCCAACTATTAATCATAATCACAAGTTAAGGGGGAGAAAAAGTCAAGCATGAACTACAACATCCACACCCGGTTCTCTTGTAAAGTCACAACAACAATGGGATAAGTGAGATCCCTCGAAGTACTGGAACCAAAGAAAAACCCCATGATACACCCCCATGTCCCCATGATCCAGGCACCAACGGTTTCTCAACAACAGTGGATCCCTCCCAAATTTTTGAAATAACAGAGGATCCCATCCTCAATTTCACAACCCCCGAGAGTATAATAACAGGGGATCCCATCCCCACCCACATCACCCACCAATCGACCCGTGAAGGAAAAAAATCAATACACCACCACCAATGAAAAGAAGTCCCATGCCGGTATTTTCAGATTTAATTGATTTAACACAGTCCATGATTCCAATTCCGAAGTACTTTAACTGAGTTTATCATAGAAAAGGGTTGGTCCTCGTGCTTTTAAATTTATTTCGCCAGATTTACATAATTAAGAAAATTCCTTTACACGGAAAGGGTTCACGACCACAAAACAAACCAATTAACATTAAGGGTTCCTTAGTGCACAGATAAAGACCACCAACGGCCTTGATTTTCAGTAGTTGTATGCCCGTACAATTCAGAAATCATTAATCACGGGAGGTTATACAAAAAACAATGAAACATCATTGATCACACCCCTCCCCCTTCGTTCTTTATAGAATATATTCATTATCTTCATTTAGGCTTGGTTGATCTAATTCTACATAATCGAAATAATTCCCACCCCACATGATACACAAAAAGGGAGAGACGAAGGAGAAATTCCCAACCTCTTGATCAACGATCAACGCTAAGCATGGGCGTGGAACTCTACGAATAGAGATGCGGCTCGTCTGAACGAAAAGTGGATCGTCTGAACGAAGGGTACTCCTAGAACATGGTGAATGGATAAAAAAACTAGGGAGAACCCTTAGGTTAAAAAGGGCGAGATACAACATTACCTAAGCCATTAAGTGATGGAGAAAAGGAACACGAAACCACGCAAGGCGCGGGGTCGTGGGTTGACCATGCGGTTGAGACTCCCCACACGTCATTAATGGGTCCCCGCGGTTTAAACCGACTGAAACCTCACAACCATTTAATTTAATTATATGTGATTTATGGGCGTTACTGGGCTTTAAAAAAATATTATAGGGGTCAAAATATGGTTTAAAACCCAATTTGTGCACAAAGGAGGCGCTACTGGAATACCCGTGAGGGTTGGCTGGAGCGATCGGTAGCTGAGAGCTACTGGTGGCTGACAGATACCGGTGGCTGACAGCCACCGGTAGCCGAGCCACTGGTAGGCCGAGCGACCAGTAGGTAGCAGCTATTGGTAGACCAAGCTACCGGTAGATAGAGCTACCAGTAGACAGAGCTACCGGTAGGCTACGGCCACCGGTAGACCGAGCTATCGGTAGGCCTACTACCGGTAGGCTAAGGGTATAGGTAGCCCTACCGTTAGAGGACAAACTTCACTGAGATTACCAAGCTACCAAGAACACCCAAAATCATATTTTCACAATGTAATGGGCCCCAAAACCCGGGCCATTACATCATATACTCCTCAAATTATTCTCTCCCTCGAGAATATAAGAGCAAACCAGAATGGAGAAGTGTGGGGTCCGAACAACAACCCTCTTAAGATACTCCATAGGGGAAAACCCCTCTGTTCGAAAGATTGAACAAAACCCCCTACATCTAAGAACACTTTCCCAAAAGCCAAAAGGATTTACACTATCGATCACATGAGTTAGCGAGTCCCCTTATACATGTCAGGATATTTTCCGCTTTGGGCGGCACTGACTCGCCCGCATGGGTTTAATCGCTTCCACATTAATACGTCCTGATTAGTAGTCAGTTTTCCCATCATACACATTCGTGCGCACACACACACACAGAGAATAAGGAAATAAAGCACAAGCACTCCATATATATTAAATAACAATGTACAAAACCATAAGGATGAGAACAAAACATAATGTCAAAACAAATCTGGCTACTGAACATGTAACTCGGACTCTCGCTCCAATGTTCTCTATTCGATCCCACCATGCCTCCAAAACACACGATCCAAGGGAATGGTTCATCCACGAAGCACCTTCTCCTTACGATCCTCGCTCCTGATTGGTCGTTCTACAAAGGTCACATCATCTTCGATATCTAACTCTCCCCAATCGATGATGTGCGAGTCATCGTGTAGATATCGACGAAGTAGGAACACACGGAATACATCGTGTATCCTCAGTAGTGGCGGTGGTAGTGCTAGCTGATAGGTATCTTCACTGACCCACCGCAACACTTCGAAGTGTCTGATGAACCTGGTGGAATGCTTACTCCCCCTACCGAACCTCCGTCGTCCATGTCAGGAGAAACCTTCAAGAACATGTGGTCTCCAACCTCAAACTCGAAGGGCCTCTTCCTGGTAGCATCATATGACTTATGTCAGTCTTGGGCCACCTTCATCCTCTCTCGTATAAGCTGAACCTTCTCTGTTGTGCTCTACACCACCTCCGGGCCAAGGATGCCCGCTTCTCCGACTTCGGTCCAACACACAGGTGAATGGCATGGCGTCCCGTAAAAGGCTTCAAATGGGGTCATACCAATGGTAGAGTGATATCTTTTATTGTAGGTGAACTCTATGAGAAGAAAGTGCCGCACCCATTATCATCCTAAGTCCAAAACGCATGCCCGCATCATATCCTCCAACGTATGGATGGTGCGCTCCATCTGGCCATCTGTCTAGGTGTGGAAAGCTGTGCAAATGCATAGCTGGGTGCCAAAAGCATACTAAAAACCCCTCCAGACTCTTGAGGTAAAACATGCATCTCTTTCCGAGACTATGGAACTCAGGACTCCATGTAACCGCACTACCTCATCCAAATACATCCGTGCTATAGAGTCAAATGCACTCGACTCGTTAATCGCAAGTAAGTGAGCCGACTTCGTCAAGCGGTCCACTATAACCCAGATGGTGTTGCAACCCCCTTGAATTTTGGGTAGTCCGGTGAATAAATCAATTAAGATATCGCCCCACTTCCACTCAAGAACATCTAAAGGTTGAAACAACCCTCCTAGAACACGGTGTTCAGCCTTTACCAATTGACACACTAGGCACATAGCCACAAACTCTGCCACTATTTTCTTTACTCCTGGCCACCAAATTCGTCTCATCAAACTCTGGTACATCTTGGAAACTCCTGGGTGTACCAATAGAGGTGATTTGTTGAACTCACTGAGAACTTGGCTGTGCATTGCCTCTGGAACAAACATCTTCTCCTGAAAGAGCATATGGTTTTGACCATCCTCCGTCCATCCTTCCGGAGCATTCCTCTGGTCAACTCAGTCATGCATCTCTTTGCACTCTAGGTCTCCCCACATAGACTCCTACACTTGCTGAAACAGAGAAGACTATACTGCCATCTAATATAGGAAACCTCTTCTTCTATCCATCCTCGCATCTAGGTGTAAGGCAGCCAACTCTTCCATTTCCTCCCATGTGTCTGCCGACTCTCGGACCGCATCCTTCTTGGATCTCCTTCTCAAGGAATCAGACACTACATTCCCCTTCCCAGATGTGTAGGAAACCTCGATGTCATAATCCAGGAGGAACTCCACCCACCTTCGCTACCGCATGTTTAGGTCCCTCTGGGAGAAGATATACCTCAAACATTTGTGATCATTGAAGACCACAAAGCATTCTCCGATGAGGTAATACCGACATAACATTAGTGAAAAAAGGACCGTTGCAAGATCCAGGTCATTGGTGGCATAATTACGCTCATGAGGTTGTAGCTGCCTAGACCCATAAGTGATCACCCATTGTCGCTGCATCAACACACATCTAAAGCCTTCCCATGAAGCATCACAGAACATATCATACGCCTCCCCTTCTTATGGTAATCTCAGCACTGGGGCACTAACCAACTTTTCCTTCAGATAGGTGAAGGCTGCCTCGCACTGCTCACTCCACATGAAAACCTGGTCTTTCTTGGTCAAGGTCGTCAAAGGGGCTGAAACTCGTGAGAAGTTGTTTACGAACCTCTGATAGTAACCCACCAGTCTGAGGATACAACAGACTTCTGCCAAATTCTTGGGTACTGCCCAAGAAACAACTGCCTCAACCGTTGATGAGTCCACCGCTACCACCCGCTCAGACCCCACATGCCCGAGGAAGTGCACTTCCCATGTCCAGAACCTGCATTTTGGCAACTTACCATAGAGTTGATGTTGTTGGAGGACCTCCAAAATCGTCCTCATGTGCTCTGTGTGGTCCTCCTATGATCTCGAATAGATCAGGATTTCATCGATGAACACAACCATGAACCGATTCAGGTACTCCCAGTAGATGGAGTTCATAAGTCCCATGAACACAACTGGGGTGTTCATAACACGGAAATGCATGACTACGAACTCGAAGTGTCCATATCTGCACCTGAACGTCATCTTCGGGATGTCACCTTCTTTCACACTCAACTGGTGATACCCAGACAATAGGTCGATCTTCGAGAACCACCCTTCCCCTTTCAGCTGGTCGAAAAGATCGTCTATCCTCAGAAGAGGGTAGCGATTCTTTATTGTTACCTGATTCAGCCTCATGTAGTCTATACACAACCTGAGACAACCATCTACCTTCTTGGTGAACAAGACTAGAGAAACCCAAGGTGACGTGCTTGGTCGAATGTAACCTCTCTTCATCAGAACGTCAATCTAAATCTGCAACTCTCGTAGCTCCGAAGGTGCCATCCGGTAGGGAGCCATCGAAATCGGACGAGCACCAGGCTGCAAATCTATCCCAAACTCGATATCACGTTGAGGGGGTAGTTTTTTTCACCTCCTCCAGGATGAAGTCCATAAACTCACTGATGATACCCGGTACCCCCACCATCTCAGCATCCACTAACTCCACAGACAGCTCAGCTAACAAGGAGAGGAGGGGTTCCTCTCATCCACTGCCCTTCTTGCCACCCTGCTCACTGGTGAAAGTAACACATCAGCCACCCACGTCTGAGAACACAACCATTAATCGGAAGCAGTCGATGATGGAAGACATAGAGAACAACTCGTTGATTCCTAGAATGACATCATATGGCTGTATCTGTAGCAGGAGAAATTCTCTGACTGATTGATGTGGCCCTATCGTCAGTCTGCATCCTTGACAAACATAACACATGTCGGTATGTCCTCCGACTGGTGTGCTCAGCACCAGGGGCACTAGAAGTATCTCGGCATCTAGACCCATATCACGGTCTAGACATGGTGCAAAGAAGGAGTGAGAAGCTCTGGTATCAAACAAGGAATAAGAAAGGGTGCTAAACAAACTGATCGTACCTCGAACAACCTCCGTCCATGCTGGAACTTCTGCCTCTGTGGCTTGCAACTGCCCACGCCCCACTCCACTGCCCATCGGCTGTCGGCCACCACCCCGACCACGCCCCTATCGAGGTCCCTAGTTAGCGCCCTGAGGTCGGACTCCCCCTGCTACGTCTACCCTCAGAGGAGCGGGAGCTCACTGTCCCTGCTGCTGCTGCTGGAAAGGCCTGGCTGGAAGCTGCTGCTGGGGTGGTTGTTGGGGTTTTCCGCCACTTTCGTACTATACCCAGTCTGGGCACTGACTCTAGAGATATCCATGGCTCCCATAGACGAAGCATCGCAGTCCTGGGCCCGAAGCAAAAGGGCGAGGACCACAGGACCAGAATTGAAACTGTTGCGGCCTGCTCCCTGGTGGTCGGTACCTGGGGGGTCCTGATTCTGGAGTCCTGGTGCTGATGGCCTTCCCCTTCTATGGTCCCACCTAGATCCCCACTCGTGGCACACCTCCTAGAGCGTGCATCCTTTATAACATTTTGTCCTTCTTCTGGGCCTCCAAGTATGTCGGCATGGTAAAGGGGGTGACATCATACTGGAGGGAGGGTTGGAGCGCCTCCTCTAAATGTCTTTCCCGAGACTCCTCATCGGGAAAGTGGTTTGGAGAAAAATGTAGGAGGTCCATGAACTTGATTCCAAGCTCCCTCATTGACATACTCCCATGTTGGAGGGAGAGTAGCTCCTATATCTTTTCTACCATTATCGTTGCAGAGAGGAATTCCGCCTGAAACTCCCTCTCGAAATCAGCCCATGACAGCTCACCCTCTCCCCTCTCCCTCAGGTAAAGCGTCCACCACTAACGCGCCTCTCCCCGCATCAGGATGACGTCCAGAGGAACCCAGTACTCGGTCGGGGCCCGAATCAGCCCTAAATCTATCTCCAGCTCTTCTAGCCACCCCTCATTCTTAATGTCAGAGGTGCTTCCCTCATACTTCTCAAGGGTCTGTCGCTGGAATAACTGAAGTGTCTTCTTCCACTGGTCATCCTCCTCCTCCAGATTATCTCTCTTCCTGTCGGACAAGGTATTCTCTGGGGCCTCGATCTCCTGCACCACACTTGGTCGCCTCCCAAGTTCCATAGCTGTAAGGTAAAGAAGGAATGCCTAATCCCCAGTAGTGCATAATATTGTTCGTGAAATTTCATAAAATTCTTATTGATTTCAATTCCCAAAACACCGATGAAGAAAGAGAACACAAGTCATTATGAAGCATGTACCTCTCCTAAGGTCTCTACCCTACAATTAGTGTGGCCTGACTTGGTCATTCGGTAGGTCCAGAGTCCTTTCATCAGATCATGGAGGCCCCTAAAATCTTGTGTCCTTGCCGGTCTTCCCTGGCCTTTGTCACGCACCATGATTAACCAACACTGTTTCCCTACCCTCCCATGCAATCCTCACCATTCCTAACTCCAGACACCATATTATCTCTCAAACGCACCCTAGAATACCATTCTATCATGACCCTCCTTTACAATAAATATAGAAGGTTTATCATATTGCCAAACCCTTCCTTCGTCAAGTTGACGGAGAGATAATGACCACTGAAACAGACTTCAAAAGGTCCCTATGTGGCAACCATCACCAAGGGTATAGAATCACTCACTAAATGGAAGGCATTACACTTTTCTTTTAATAGGATCGGGAGATAAGATGGTAAATCCTAACAACACCAAAAGCGGAAAGCAAAAGCAATGCCAAGAACCATTCCCAATGAATGTTACAAAAGTAAAAATCCACAAAGTACAAAGTGACTACAAGGGTAAAGTACCAAAGAAAGAAAAACAACAACGACAACTGCCCCAAAGGTCTGAGCTAGTATGGTCTCGCGTGATCCCTGAAGTCCTCCTAGAATCCTGAAAGTAGTTTTATATACGTAGGGTGAGCATAGAAGTATACTTAGTAGGGAAAACCAAGGAATCTCGTTCACAAGTGGGGGAACACACTATGGTCCCGTGAGAAAAAGAGTAAACCAAATACCTAACATGGTAAACTATCCACCCAAGCCTCACCAAGGAACACTCCCCAAATAACGAAAGTCAAGTAATATATAGTAATAGCACATCGATGTTTGGGTACCCCGCGCCACTTTCCTATTGGTTATTGAAGACATCCAATGCATCAAACCAATACCGACATTCTCATTGCAGTCCCACAGCTATACCCCATGCACACACACCTAGGCCACAACCTCACCGTAGTCCCACTTCCAAACCCCGCCCGCACACACATGCGCCTCAACTGTCATACGTAATCATGCCTGTAAACACCTAGGCCAGAACAACCACAACCACGCCCGAAGACACCTGGTCCAGAAGATCCACGACCATGCCCGAATAAACCTGGGTGGCATCCCGAGAACACTTGGGAAACCACCTACCTGCACACACCTGTCACAACCACCACACTACCCGTCTAGAAGGTTCTTGGGATAATAATGGAATTCACGCCATCACAGCCTGCCCGAAAATACTTGGTCTATCCACGAAAGTGAGCCGAAAGGTGCTAATAACCAGCCACCAATGGAAGTGTTAGAAAAAACACCCTCCCCCATGAAATGGGGGTGTTCGACAATAACTGCTCAACTTGGGTGGTGCGTGAATAAGAAACAGAAAATTAGAAGTATATGTATTGGTAGAAAGCACTCATACAGATTATTTTTTTCATCAGCTAGCCTTCTGAACACAAACAACACCATGTTCAAGTCACAACTCACACCAAACCAAAACCCATTTGTCCCATCCTTGTTTTCATGTTTAGTAATGATGTTTAAATAATTTTCTGCACCTACTTTGGAACTTGTAATCATAACCAAAAGTCAAGGGAAAGAAAACAGTCAAGCATCAACTACAACATCCACACCCAGTTCTCTTGTAATGTCACAACAACATAGGGATAAGTGAGATCCCTCGAAGTACTGGAACCAAAGAAAAACCCCATGACACACCCCCATGTCCCCAAGATCTAGAAGACAACGATTTCTCAACAACAGAGGATCCCTCCACAATTTGTGATATAAAAGAGGATTTCATCTTCAATTTCACAACCACCAAGAGTATAACAACATGGGATCTTATCCCCACCCTCATCACCCACCAATCGACCCATGAAGGCAAAACAATCAAACCACCTCCACAAAATCCATGCAGCCACATGCCGGTATTTTCAAATGTAAACGATTTTACACACTCCATGATTCGAATTCCGATGTAATTTAATCGTGGTTATCATAGAAAAGGGTTGATCATGGTGATTTTAAATTTATTTAGTTGGATTTATGTAATTAACCAAATTCATTTACACTACAAGGGTTCACGACCAAAAAACAAACCAATTAACATTAAGGGTTCGTTAGTGCATAGTGAAAGACCACCAACAGCCATGATTTTCAGTTGTCGTAATCCCACACAATTCAAAAATCATTAATCATGGAA
Source organism: Viscum album (assembly GCA_963277665.1). Taxonomy (NCBI): domain Eukaryota; kingdom Viridiplantae; phylum Streptophyta; class Magnoliopsida; order Santalales; family Viscaceae; genus Viscum; species Viscum album. The sequence continues at coordinate 830,612,882 of OY728136.1, forward strand.
GGTTATAAAAAAACAAACCAGCATCATCGATCACACCCCTCCCCCTTCGTTCTTTATAGAATCCATTCTTTATCTTCATTTAGGTTTGGTTCATCCATTTCTACAGAATCAAAAGCATGCCCACCCAGCATGATACACAAAAAGAGAGTGACGAAGGAGAAATCCCCTACCAGTTGATCAACGATAGACACTAAGCCTGGGCATGGAACTCCACAGATAGCAATGCAGCTCGTCTAAACGAAAACTGGTTCATCTGAACGAAGGGTACTCCTAACAAAGGGTGAATGGAGAAAAAAACCTAGGGATAACCCTTAGGTTATAAAGGATGAGATACAGCCCGCCCCGGGCCGTTAATATATGGAAAAAAGAAACTCAAAACCGCGTAAGGCACGGGGTCGTGGCTTGAGCATGCTATTGAGACACCCCACACGTCATTAATGGGTCCCCGCTGTTTTAACCGATTCACAACTAACAAGCATTTAATTTAATTAGACATTATTTATGGGTGATAACAAGATTTAAAAAAAAATCTTTTAGGGGTAAAAATAGGGTTAAAACACAATTTGCGCACAAAGGAGGCGCTACTGGAAAACCCGTGACGGTAGGCTGGAGCTAGCGGTAGCTGATAGCTATCGGTGGCCGACAGTGACCAGTAGGCCGAGCTACCTGTAGGCTGTAACCAACGGTAGGATGCAGAAACCGGTAAACCGAGCTATCGGTAGACAGAGCTACCGGTAGGCTGAGCTACCGGTAGGCTACGACTAACGGTGCCCCGAGCTACCGGTAGACAGATTTACCGGTAGGCTGCGGCCACCGGTAGAACGAGCAAGTGGTAGGCCTGCTACCGGTACGCTAAGGCTTTAGGTAGGCTTACCATTAGAGGTCAAACTTCGCCATGATTCACAGGATACGCAGAACACCCAACATCATATTTTACAAAGTATTGGACCCCAAAACCCTGGACATTAAAATAATATGTCATTTGAGATGAATCTTCAGGAGTTAACGTCATGCTAATGATGGTATAAAAATCAAATATGGGAGGCAACCATATTTTATTATTTTTATTTTTTTATATAATTTTTTTATACATAAAAAATATCATGATAAAAATATTTGAAAATTCATTGATAATGGATAATAATTACAATAGTAAATTATTGATTTGAAGGACCATGAATACCAAATCAGGCATTACGCACCAAAAATCAAAACGTAGGATACACCAAAGTATCACTTCGGGAATCTGTAACATGTTGAACCTACACAAAAAAGGTTGAAGTACTAATTGATTAGGGGAATAAACATTTATATTATATATATTTTTACTATAATCCCAAATTAAATTTCTATTTTAAAGGAATTTTTTTTTCTTATCAGGATTCTAGTATCAATAAACGTAACTAGAAGACATAAACTGCTAAAGATCAATACCATTTAATGAATTTAAGATTATTTTTCAATAAATTCGAATAATAAAAATGAGGAAATGAATGAGTAGTGATAAACATGTGGATTAGGGTTTTAAAACTAATGATTTTGGGGAGGATGTATAATATTTTGAATGAAATATTTCTACGTTTATCCTTGATTTTAATGTTTGTTATCTTCATTAACAGATTTAATTATTCAACGTAATGCCCATGAGTATTTGTTCCAACCTCTCATTGAATTATTTAGAGATCCTTTGATGCAATTATTTCACCTTCTTTGATTCTCATATTTAGTGACAAACTAATGAATGATTTCGACTATAAAATTCATTGAATCTTATTGATGATTTGACTAAACAAAATCAATTTTAAAATGATTGATGAAGTATTAGTTAACTAATATCTTGATATTAACATTATATTAGTCATTTTTAATCCCATAGAATCCATGAAAATTATTATTAAGAAACCATCCATGTAACTGGAACAAATTATCCTTTTATACCATCCTTTATATAAATTTCATTATTTTCAAAAATAAGAGTGGGAGAAAAAAAATTGTGGAATAGATGGAAATTTTTTAATGAATATGTATAGGATAATTTTCATGCGATGTGGGGAAGAAATATTAATTATATATGTTAAACCCACTCTTTAAAAAAATAGAAAAAAATGTGTCATGTATGTGGAAATTAATAAAACATCATTACATGAAATGTGAACTCTCTATAACTATTAAAAATAGTATCATGAAAGAATTTACATTGGGTTGTGGATATGAGAATTTTTAGATGATTTTTTGGGAAAATAAAGTAGTAAGAGTTATTATTAAGGAGGGTTTTTATAGATTTAATTTCTTCTAGTTATGAGCCTACTCTTAGATACGTGGGGAAACAGAAATATTCATTGAGGTGATTTTTATTATCATGAAAAATACAAAAAATTAGGCCCTTCTTTTTTTCCTTAATTGATTTACATGATTTATTTACTTTCCCTAATCCATAAATTCATTTGATTATAAACATTGATTCCATCATGATTACTTGTTATTCAATCTGTCCTCATTGAGCCTATCAGATACCTTTCAAGTCTGTGGTAAGATACATGTTCTTGAGGTTGGTGAATTATTCTATTCATTCATACACTGATGATGTGTAGGAAAATCCAATTTGAGGTAAATATAATATATAATTCATGTTAATAATGAATTTTGAAATGAAAATAGTTGATTTATAATTATTGGCTATTTCAAAAGAGAAAAATTTAAATTCGTGACTGACTTGTTTATTTAAAAAATGATTCATTGATTAATATTCTACCTGTGATGCTTGAACATTTTTTTTCAAATGATCAATTGTTTTTAGTGAAGTATAATTTAAATCATGGTAAGTTGATAATACTTTTTATGAATTATGATATTCCATACATGAGAAAAAGTATGAATTCATTTGTGAGAGGTATTTGATATATGTATTTCATGAATAAATTTTATATTGTTTAAATACATTGTATTCTAAATAGAAGTGATATTTCAATATTTTTTTGAAATAAATCTATCTATTTTTTATATTTTTTGGAGGGAAACAATGAATCTTGTAAAATAATACATTTTTAATTCATTAATCATAAATATAACACTTCCCACTATGAGTGAAGTGAAGCGGAATTACAACATATATTTAACTTTTACAATGGAGCAATTTTAAGTCATAAAATTGAATAAAAAAGGAAAAATAATTCTTTCATAGAACAATAATGACATGTCATGTAATTTAATAATTACACATCATGTACTTGTGATATTCATGAAAAGGACACATCCTATAAATTTATGGGATGTGGTTTTAATATCTAGATTCTACATGTCATAAACATTTGGTAGAATATTTTTCATGGGACCGACCCTGAACAACCATTGGACCAATTATTAATGATATTAATTAATAAAATACCAATCTAGATCCAATAAAAGGATGTTAATCCTGGTTCTATTGAAGATATCATAGAGACCAAATCATGGATCAAGAAGTAACAATGGTTAGGTCCATCCATGAGTTAGTCTCTATTTTAATTATGAATTCCTTTTATATTTTTCTTCCATCTAATCCTATCAATCATAAAATGAGAGGGTAAAATTTCCTTCTTATATGGTTATTTAAATATAAGCGTGATGGTGTGTTTCCTTTATTCCTTTTCCATTACATATGTATTTAGTTTATAGTATTTTTCAACAAATTTTTTAATCCCTTAATTAATTATTTACAATGACTCATAATATTTTAATATAAAATGAACATTAAAACTGTATAACTAAATACCAAAAATAAGGGGTGTCTATTTTTTAATTTAAGGGAATTAAATTTTAAATATGGAATTAAGAATAACATGATTCATAAAACCCATAATTTATCAAACATAGTGATATATGGTATTAAAAATTTGCAGATTTCATACAATTACCACTGGATATTGCTTTTATGGACTCCAACACAAATCATTAATTAGACAACCAATTTTTCAAAAATCTAATTATACCTTAACCTTGAAAATAAAAAACAATGGCACTATTATAATCTGATCTCAACAAATAAATTTGTGCAATATTATTTTTTTTCTCAAAATGAAAGAAAACCAATCTTATCTCACTGAATTCACCAAATTAATAAAATTAATCCTTTTAAAAATATAATCAATATAATTTCACCCTATTTGGGGATCAATCATGACCAGTTCGAATACTTATTTTAATTAGTAATGTATGATATTTTCAGTTTTATAAATTTACATTTTTCATAGACCCGTTGATAATTAACGACTCCCACTGGGAATTACATTCAAATATTATGAATCAAATGTGAATTAAAAATATACAATATGAGAGAATAAATTTGGATTAAGAAACTGATTTTTTATATAAAAATAAACATTTACCTATTTGAACATGATTAAATAAAAATAGGTGCACTCATTATGTTTCGGACATGAAATACACACCTCTCATAATATTATGGAAATAAACCCATGTCTACATATGATCTTAAGGAAATCAAAGATAGGATCAGACATAAACATTGGGATTTGAAAAAAAATTTGATGATAAATATTGTAAGAATGAATGATATGTACACACATAAAAGTTTGAACCTGAAATTAGAATCAGCCATAATATTTTTATATCATGAGTTATCCATAATATCCCAATTCACTATAGTATGATATAGTTCCACCCATAACATATGTTAAATTATAAATGTGTGTTCCACAAGATCATTAATTGTTAATATTATCCTAATCCATAAAAATCAATGAAATTCAGAAAAATTTCATTATTTTATAACCATGAAAAATTTAATAGGATTCATAAATATCATTTCATTATAATCATAAACCACCCAATTATAAATTAATTATTTTATCCTATAATTATATTTTAATTAATGTTTAAATAATGTCATTGGATGTCATATTTAGTGGAGTTTTTTTAAATGATAACATGATATATTTTAGGAACAAAATTACATTTCTATATGAAAATAAATAGATTGAAATAAAAAAATTTGAAAAAAATATAGAAAACTCTTTTACTCAAAGATACAATTTATATATAATATTGAAGGAAATGATTTTCCAAGATGATGATAAGTTATCTTCATGATGTATAAGAATAAAAAAATTATTTCTATATTTTTTTAAAATTAAAATAGTACATAATTTTGTAAATGAAAATAATATTCCTTTGAAACACATATTTCTCAAAAAAAACTCCGGCAAGAGTAAGAATTACACAAAACCATTTTATGAGACTAGTGAACACATTTTTTAAAACCCTTTAAAAAATGGATATAGAAAAAAGTACATTAAAAATAAGTGATGAATAAGGACAAATTTCTTTCAAAAAATAATTTTCCCGCATTAACACATAATCTGATGAAAACTGCTACTATTATTGTTTGCTAACGACATAACTACAATAAAATATTAGTAAATAGTTTCATTAAAGGTATATCATGATTTTAAATCAACAAAAAACATAATCATAAAAAATCCTATCAAATAATGAGATTGTAACATGAAACCCATACACCATTGTTAGTTATTGAGTCATAATCCCCATGAATCCAATTACCATTGATGGATATGTAAATACCAAACTTTTTATGAGAATAGAAACAAAATAAATTAAATGGTATTAAATATACCACATAAAATAAAATGGTGTTGAATATGGAATTTTTCCAATAAAAAGTGACATGAATTTATATTACCTTCAAATAGTCTTGTTTTAGATTCTATTTATACTCTTATATATTAAAACAACTCCACTAAATATCCTCTTAAATGTCCTTGGGCTATTATTATGGGTGGAAAAAGACCTATAAAATATGTCTATAAATTTTATAATGTATTTTGGAATATCATAGTCAATCTATTAGGTTCAATCAAGTGAGAATACGAGAATGTATGGGTTCATGGTTAATATATATAGGATTAGCACGATGTGAATATTTTTAAAATTTTTAATTAATATAAATTAATTAAAATATCAATATAAATAAATTTTTTAAAATTCAGTTATATGATCTGGATGAGTCTAAATACTTCAATCTAATAAAATTGTGGCATGTTATGATTGAATGTGTACCATTTTCGTTTCGTTTTACTCATTCATTAACCATTTTAATAGTTACTATAATATGAAATATTTGTAGTCATTAAAGGATTGTGTTACAATAAAATAAAAATTTATCACTAAGTGATAAATGGATTATTTTTAACCACATATTATTTATTGGGTCTAATATAATAATTTTATAAATTTTTTCATTTTAGAACATATTATTTATTATAAAATATCATTAATACTACTTTTAACACTATTCAATTATTTTTTCATTAAATACATCAACAAAAAGGGCTAATATGAATATAATGATTTTAAAACTCAATAATATTTCACATATATCTAAAAAGTATGTGTGTTACATTAACTCAATCTTATTATATCACTTTTAATATCTTTAATGTCATCTATTTTTTTATTCCACAAGGTACATAAATATTTTTTTAGCATTTCACTAGAATAAAAGATAATTATATGAAATATAAAAATTAGAGGTAAAATAATAAAATTAATCTAATTTTATCTATATTAAAATAAAAATTTAAATTCATCCATAACTTTATTTTTACCTTATGTGGACATATAAGATTGTTAAAACTAAGAGTGTTTCATTTTCTATGATGCCTTACGTTAAATATTTAACTACATATTTACCAAAAATCAGTTCTATTATAGAAATATATTTTCATCATAAGATAATGTGGAATAAAATAACAGAATCCAATAGAAATGGGTGTTAATTATTAAGGCATTATCACTAAGATTTATCCAATATTCTAATTATTTTCCAATTTCTAATGTGATAATGTTTACCACATTTGCAGTTTATAAAACATAAAAACAAAAAAGAAAAAATTATAAAAATATAGTTATCTTATTTCAATGAATTAAATGAAATTTATAGAAATAAATATTTATTTATTATATATAATAAAAATAAAATTTGTATGAAAATATATATGAATCTTTATTTTAGAAATAAATTTTTTTTTGAGAAATATATATTCTTGAATAAAAAAATTATAACCAATAAAATTAATTATTAATTAAATAACTGTATATAATTAATGTAAGGGGAATATTATGAATTTTAATTTTTTTTCTAATAATATTATATTTTTTGATGTATGAAATGAAAATAATTTTATGGATTAGAATCTGTAATTTTCATTATTCAGTAGAAAAATAATGTTTTTAGAAAAAGAGTAAAATTCTTACCGCAAATATTTTATTAATGATAATATAAAACAAGAAGTTTTTTAGAAAATATAAATTAAATAATTTTATGATATTATTTATAATAAGTAATCAAAATAACTACTAAAATTTGTATTTGAAAAAAAATATTTATGATGTTTGAAAAAATTATATTTAATATTGATTACCATTTACAGGGCATTAATAAATTGTTTTTAAATGAGTAGGTAAACTATATATATAAATCATAAATAACTAATTTACGATTATTAATTCCATCCAATTTAATGAATATTATATAATGACCATATTTAAAAAATATTTTTGGGTTTGGAAATACTTAGAATTGTGTGTCATATATTCCACCAAACAAAGTGATTTTAAAAAATATAGTGGTGTTAGGTAGGGATATAAATATTTTTCCATATAAATAATAATAAATAATCATAGATTATATACTATTTTTTTATATTTTAAGTTTTATTATATAATTCATCCTTGTAAAAGAAAACGTAAAAAAGTGTAGTGTTTTTAAGATAATTGTTTCATATTCAAGGAACTATATTATATATCTTATTATTTATCCTATGGTTGGATATTTTGGAAGAATAAAACCACAATAAAATTTCTAAGGATTTTTTTAGAATTAGATATTATTTATTTGAGATAAATTGTTTGATATGCGTGATGTTGTGATGTGATGCGATACACTTTTATAATTGCGGGGTAGTTACATTTTTGTAAATACCAAAAAATATTCAATAATGAGAATCCACATTGAACCCAAATACCTAAAAAATGTTAAATAATGGTTTTGAGGTATTATATGGTCAATTTACACCTATAACAGAAAAAATAAACATGTATTATATATGATATTTACTTTACCTTCAAGGTTACAAACATTAACAATTTCATTAACTATAGAAAATCATTTTTAAACATATGTAATTTATCATAATAGTATAATTAAAAATGATCCCTATTTGATAATATTAAAAAAATAATTAAAATATTGGATTAAACTTATGAAATAAAAATATCAATATCTTATTGATTATTTTTAACATTATTTAATGTAATGTACAAAACCCCTTATTAACGTATCTATTGTTACTAATTCTTATTGATTTTACCATTCATTATGGAAAAAAAATTAGGCTTTCCATATTAAATAATATTAATTATGATGATTAAAAGTAGGGAATAAATTTTATCATAATAATGTAATATAATTTCATGAATATAGATTAATAATTAATCCACCATTCATGTAAAATAGTGATTTTTCAAGAAATTCATTTCTCAAAAATATGATGACCTATTATTAATTATATGACCTCTTATTAACTATATGACTAATAATAATCCTTATATATATATATATATATTTAAATATATATAATTATATATTTCAAATTCAGATTTCGTTTATGAGATTCATTATTAATGATAATTATCATTATTTAAATTACATAAACATTATTCCCTTAAAAACATTTTTCTAAAAAAATATTTTTGGAAAAAATCCATTATTACCAATAAAATGATTTATCATTATTTAATTGAAATTTATTTATAATATTAAGTAAATAATACATATTTTCTACATTATTATTAATAAAATGTGTGGGTTTAAATCCTAAAATTTCTATCAAATTTTACTTCAATGAAAAATGTCAACAATTAATTCTAGTATTATCTAGATACGTTACATCAAAATAACTATTCATCCTATTAAAATAGAATTTTTCAATCATGAAATATTAATATTTTTGTTATTTTATATTTTATAATATATTATGTTCATAGTATAAGGACCCAAGAATAAACATTGCTTAACCTTGAGTTAAGTCAATAATTTGAATATATTTCACATTGAGGATCTTTTCATTTTTAGAGCTCTAGATAATTTGTCCACAACTCATATAACAAAACCAATGAAAAATGTGGAGACTTCCAATAGTGTCAATTTCTTCTGTAAAACAAAAAATTAAAAAATTAAATGCGGCTTCTTTATATGTTTAAGCATCATTACATTTTTTTGATTCCATCCTTGAATATACTATTCTTATAATCCTATGAAAATATTTTCAAAAATGAGATGATAATAAAAACTATCATTAAAGAATTCAAAAAGAAGGAAAACTATTAGCCTGGTGAAGACATGTAAACCATGAATGCATTATCATAATGTAAAAATTTGCACAATTATAATGTAGTAAATATTATTCATTAAATATAAGCTCATTGCAAAACCATTTTGTAACCATAATATTACCATAAAACCGATATAAATAAAAAAATAACTTATAACAGTATCTTCAGACATAATCATACTCAAATGGAATAATTATACAACCAACTTCCAAAATATCACTCTTACAAATAGAATACCCATACAACCGACAACCATAACTTATGCATATGAGGTCATAACATAACCACCTTTCATTGGTTTATCACGAAACCACCAATAATTGTTATTTTATGTAAGCACTCATACTTGGTTTACCTTGTCACCACAAATAAAATTTCAATGTATTATTATATAATCATATCACATAAATAATTGAAATTATCAACATTTCACTCAAAAAAAAATTTATTTTCAATAAAAAGAAATAAATTGAAGATATTGAAATAGTCAATCCAGTTTCCAACCAATTTTCAATATATTAATACCGAAAATAAGAATAATGGATTTATTCATTACTTTTAAAAACATTAATTCTTATAGTGTTACAGAAATATCAAAAAATGGTTATGGCGCAAAGATGTCTTTGTCACCACGCACATTAAAAACATTTCATTTAATCATTTTTCAAATAATGTAAAAAAAATCATATAAAAATAATAATGTTCAAAACCTTTCATTGAAATTAAAAGTCAATGGTGTTGATTATACAACGTATTAAAAAAGGTATATATTATTAAAACATGACTAATGAAACAATATTGAGATAAAGTCCCTTATATTGAGTTTGCTTATCCTCTTTCATTCTTTAACTAACTGAATAATAATAATATTATAATTTAAACTATATTCAAATACATTTTATTGTTTATTATTCTATTTATATCACTTATTACAATGTTATAACAACTCATTAATTTTTAGAACTCATGTTGTATTCTTTGTCAATATTCGATTCTTGACATGAAAATCAATATGGTACTAGTCCATAGAGTCATAATTAAATTATATTCAGAATAATATCAAAGAAATTATAACCATTATTAAACATAACATATAAATTTAAATAAAACTATTATATGTTGTTATGAAAAATGTGAAATGATTTAATTATGGAGACGTTATGTCGTACGTATGCATGAGTAATGTTTTGGTTATTCATTGATCATTATGGAAAACAGGAAATAAATAGTTTATATTTACATAATGAAAATATCATAATTAACATCTTGATAATAATCATAATATACTAATATATATCATACAAGTGGTGTGTTTAATAAAAACAATTCACATCACCGTGTGGAAATGATTGTTCACACATACACATGAATAATGTTATAATTTTTATGTCCTTGGAATGTAAGAACATAATTAATATATTATTATCTTATAATGATAATTTTGTGATCAATATTATATAAAAACTCAACTTCATTTTTTATAACCAATCATGAGGGATGTATAAAAAATGAATTTGTTCACTTATGGAGATGATAGTTCACACGTACACCCGAATGATATTTTCATTGGTTTGTGAATAGAAGTAAAACGTAATTGATATTTTATTATTTTATAATGATTAATATTTATTGAATACCACAAATTATTACTAATTCTATTATTATAACTAGTCTTGAGGGATGATTTTGTAAACAAAATTAGAATGGTTCATGTAGGAGATAGTTCACATGTACACACGAACGATTAATTCTATTCCTATTTTATAGAAGTGGAGATGGATTTAAGTTATTATATTAACATAATAATATATCAGGATATTGAAGATATTGTATTTATTTTCTTATCATTTTTTGATGATATTTGATGAATCTGGATGAATAAATAAAATATACATTCTCAAATTAAACGACGCCCCTTCTTCATTTGATAACCATTAAAGAACACCATAAAACCTCTAAGGTTGTATTTCTCCCTTAATTTTTTTTTCAAAAATGTGGGGTGGGGTTCCAGGAAGGGGTTTGGGCACAACATGGCCTAAACATTGAATGGATTTATTAATAGAAGAAATATTATATAAATATATAATCCATTTTCATTAAAAAATTTATATAATTTTATAAATTTTAATTTATATATATATATATATATAATTGTAGGATTTAATTTATTACTTTTTATAAAAATGTATAGTTCTATAACAATAAAATATTCAAAATTTATATCAATAAAATATTTTTAAGGATTTATATGTTATAATAATAATAATACATTTTATAAATAACATAATTAAATGTTTTTACTATAATTTTGTTAATTTATAATTTCATATTTAAAATTAAATTATATTTATTTTTTTATTTGTATGAAATGAGTTTTGTAAAATCATTAGTAATAAATTTATAAAATAATATCTGTAATTCAAAAAATTATAACTCTATAACAGTTATAGTTGTATAATATTCTAAATATCACAATTAATTATAATTATTTTTTTTATTGAAAAAATATTATTTCAGGAAACTATATTTTATATGTAATTTATATTTTTTCAGTTTGTAATCATTTATTTTAATAAAGACATTTTGAGAAATTATAAAAATTAAAGTAAACAAATATTTATTCTGATCTAATGAAATCACATCATTTAATAAAATTATTTCATAACATTATATGTCTAAAATATAATTCATTTATTTAATTATATAAAATATCTAGGATGTTACATTCTCCTCCAAATTTGGGAAATTATGTCTTCATAAATTTATTTCAAGGTCGATATGTATTGTTTGAATCATATAAATAGATTTATTCCAGTCCCATAATAGAAAAAGGATTAATCATAACATTATTAAATAAATAAATAATAGTAAAAAGGTCGTGTGAGATTACAAATATTGAGATACCAGATAAAAAAATATGGATATGGATTTAAAATGCATTCATTTATTGTGGGATAGTGATGGAAACACAATTGGATGAATGTTAACAATCATAAAACACTAAATTTGTGAATTGTTAAAAGGTCACTGATTTCATAGTAGGAAAAGTAAAAAATAATTTTTTTAAGATAATATTTATAGTGTATATGAATTAATTTACATAATTAACTAGGGGAAAAAATACATACATACATTAAATGTTATGTTTCCTCCTTCAATCTCTTTCAACCACAAAATCATTTATCTCTAACTGAAGAGTATTCAAGATGAATCAACATCAATAGAATCACATAATACATAAAATATTAAATATAATCTTCTCGTATATAGAATCATTATCCAAAAAAAATGTATATAGGATATAATAAAAAATAAACCATAGGATGAGGGAAAAAAACTTTTAATTTCCAAAATTCAACAATAATACAAAAAGTTGAACATAAACAATTCAAAAACATTATTATCCATAAAATTCATCAATCATTTTGTAACTAAGATAAAATCCAAAAAATAAGATTGATTTGATCAAATAATCAACCATGATATGTTCTAAAATTAATCTATAAATAACATCAACCACTCTTAATGTCTTGTATGAAAATGTTGTTCACCTAATTGCATATTCTCGAGGACATGTTTTTTATATCCATAAATAACATGATTCTCTATATGTCTCAAATGAAATCATAGATTATTCGAAAATATAATTCAACCAAATAATTAGTAAATATAATATATTGTTATAATTACCTTAATAATATAATGTTCCCATAATATTGAACATCTTACATAATAACATTTATCACTTAGTCACAATGTCATTTACATTTCCAAGGATATTCATTTGATAAAACCTATGTTCCCTAAATAATTTTTTTATTTAATCACATAATTTTTCTAACAATATGTATTCACACTAACCATGTATTTCATGTAGGCCATCGTTAGGGGATAAATACTTTTCAAGCTTATGTTGTTTATTGGATTCCCTCAAAATTATCTGAGGTAAAGGGTTGTCACATGGTCTATGTGTTTTAGTTTTTTTAAAAACAATATAATTTTTTAAAATGAAAAAAATTGATATTAGATCATGAAAATAACTATAACATATTTTAACATCAATGTTAGTCTCCGACCATTGATTTTTAATCATAAAATGTAATAAGATATAATTATCTCAAACCTAAATGACCCCAAAAATATCATCAATCACCATAATATTTTGAAACACAATTACTAAAAAGTTATTTATAGGATATCTATTTTCTGATCCACATTAATATTAAAAACTAATATGATATCCCTATCACTTATGAAGACATCCTAATAACCGATGTTGTCTAAACAATCCTCTGATACCAACTATAGGGACCAAGCATTAAACTTTACATAGTATCGAGTTTAGTAAATAATTGGAATTTATTTCACACTAATGATCATTTTTATTTTAGATATCTAAATATTATTCCATTAATCATACTTACAAAATCAATATAATTATAATGTGGAAGCTTCGAATAATTTCCATTTCATCCATATAACAGAAAATTTTAAAATGAAATTTGGTTTCCTTTAATGTATAAAAATCTTAAATTATTCTCGATCCAATCCTTGAATCTAATGTTCATTATATTATATTAAAAATATTTCATAAAAGGCATGAGTATAAAAATATCAGAATAGAAAACATAAATAAGGACAACTGTTGGCCTTAAAAAACATATAAACCATGAATACATTATCGTAATGTAATATATTTCAACTTTTGGAGGTATTTTATAAAATTCATTGAATATGAGCCCATTTCTTATCCTTTTTAAAACCAAAATATTACCATAACACCCATATAAAGAAACAAATAATAATCATAAATAAATGGAATAATCTTTTGGTCAACTTCCGCACATGTCACTCTTATAAATGGAATATCCACATCGATGACTTACATACCCATTGCATTATATGTTATTCCATAACCAAACATCATTGGTTTATCAAAATATCACCCATAATTGTTTTTTCATGTAACCACCCAACATTGGATTATCATGTAACTACCCTTCATATCTCGAAGTATCATAATATTATCATATCAATGAAAGATTACAATTATAAAAATATCACTCATAAAAATCCAATGCAATCAATAGAATTTTTTTAAAGATATTGAAATTTTCAATCCACATTAAAATCCATTTTCAATACCAAAATACCCAATAAAGGAATTAGGGAAGTATTTTCCTTTTGAAAACATTAATGCTTATAGAGGAACCCAAATATAAAATAACAAATACGGTGGAAATGAAGTTGTTGGGGGCCCATATGATAAAATAAATCATTTTGATATTTTGCAAAGAAATTAAAATACTTATATAACAGGATTCTGTTTTTAAAACTGTTGAATGAAATTAATGACAAAGGTGTTGTTTATACATCTAATAATAGAAGGTGTTGTGTATTATTATAACATGACTCAATGAAAGTTGATTGAGATGAAGTCCCTTACCATGTCACTGAATTGTCTTGTAATTATTTATATTCTATATTAATAAAAATAGGATAATTTCTAATTGCTATATAACCTTTTTCAAGATAATTATTCCCTTTATATAATTTATTTATATTATTTCTCATATTAGTTATTTATCTTTGTTCATGTTCGGTGTTTTTCAATATTTCATTCTTGATTTAGAAATTAACAGGATACTAGTCCATGTGGTCATATGTTTATCATATTTAAAATAATATTCTGGAAACTATTATCATATTTATCCATAAATAATACCATTAAATATATGCACAATTTGTGGTAGAGAAAAAATTAAATATTTGTAATCATGAAGATGGAAATTCAGACGTAGACATGAGTAATGTTTTCATTTTTCATTGATGAATTTAAAAACAAGATGATAATTATTTTGCCTTTATAAAATTATCAGAATCTTTTGAACATTTTATGTTTCATTGTAGTATACTTATATATACTTATAAGTGATGTGGTGAATAAAAATGATTCAAATCACTTCAAGGGGGAGATAGTTCATACGTACGCACAGACGAATATATCATTTTTATGTGCATGGAAAATAAGAACATAATTGATATATTATTATATTATAATGATAAATATTATATTAAAATAATATAAAAACATTAATTCCATTATTATAACTTATCATGAGTGATGGCTATAGGAAATCAATTAGATAAGCTAGTGGAGCAGATAGGTCACACGTACGCATGAATGACATTATCATTTTTATGTGTATTTAATTAAGAATGAAATTAATTTTTATTATCATATAAAAATTAATATTTCATCTATATCACATATTAACATCAATTCCATTATTATAACCAATCAAGAAAGTAATTTATGTAAAATGATTTATATTGGTTCTTGGAGGTGATTGTTCACACGTATGCATGAACGATTAATTGCTTAACCCTTTAATATAAGTGGATATGTATTTATGTGATTATATTAAAATAATATCATCATAGTATTTGGTGTTTTCTGGAATTATTATCTCATCATTGTTGGAGGATATTCGAAGGAAGTGGATGAAGAAATAAAATATAAATACCTATTGAAAGTGATACCTCTTTTCGGTTGATCACTTTTGAATAAAACTTTAACAACTCTAAAGAGGGCGTTCTTCTTAAACAAAGTATTCAAGAATGCGAGAAGGGATTATTAGAATAGTTTTGGGCAGATCATGGATGAAAAATATAGTGCCATTATTGATAACAATAAATTTACATATATTCACACATATATATAATATTTTTTATTTTCAAATATTATATAAAATTTAGTCATATATATATATATATATTTATGTATCAATAATATTTCAGTTATTCTTTTTTTAATAAATTTTTTTAGTTTTAAAACAACCCATATATTTAAATTTTATATAAAAAATAGTTTTGTTGTTTTATATTTTCAAATATTAAAATGATAATAATAATAATTTTTTCTTAATAACAAAATTACAGTTTCATATCTATAAATTTTCTAAATTATATTTTTTTATAAAATTTTTTTAAAAAATATTTTGAATTTTAGATTGATATTATTAGGCTATGATAATTTGTTAATAAATTTATAAAAATAATCATTAAAATCAAAACATTATAACTCTGTATGAATTTTTGTAATATATTGTTTTTAATATCAACTGTATTAATAATAATTATTTACTAATAAAATATTATTTCATTATACTATATTTTTATCATTAATTTATATTATTGCAATATGTCTTCATGTATCTAAATGATTACCTTTGGAAAAAAACATAAAAATAAAAGTAAACTAATTTTTATTCTTATTAATTGAACTCACATAGTTTTATAAAAATATTTCATAACATTATTTATTTAAAATATAATGCATTTATTTAATCACATAAAATTTTTGGGATGTTACACCCATAATACAATTGATATTTAGGTGTTACATATATGTTTTTTAAATATTATAAATATTATACAACACCATTCACAAGTTCCAATTATTTTTTTCATTTCCAAATTCCTTAGGAAACATGGACTTCAATGACCATGGGTATGAATAAATGGTCCAAGAGATTCTACCATGTATATATTAAATATGTTATCTACTTTAAAACCAATTAATCTATGTTTTGTTTAATTACATGTTGAGTAGAAACTCCCATCCAATATTTCACATCATACAATATATAAATGCTTATAAAATAGTGAAATACGTTTCTACCACATACGTAGTAACTATAGTTGGCTCGTTACTAAATATGATAAAAGGAATCACTTTAAATATAAATAAAATTTAAATACATGCAACACCCCTAAAATTATGTATATCTTGTAGAGAATGATATATTCGGAAGGTAAAATAAAATTAATGATAAAAATAAGTATTTCAATAACATTAATAATCGATCGGTATAAATAAATTTTGTTTTGGTTTTGAAAAAATAGTGGAACCATTCTTAACGAGGGGAGCTACTAAGGAGCAGGGAACTCTTGTCATAAATCATAAGAATAGAGAAAATTGGTTTCAATAAAATTTAAGGCCAAAATTACTATATTACCACAATTAAAATGCAATATGAACCAATATAAAAACATCAAATAAGACCCACCAATCATCCATATATTTACTATGGTTATAGTATATATTATTGAACACTTAGTAATAAAGACATTATCCCTGACACTGGTCACTTAATATCTTTTGACCTCCAACTCGGCATCCTATAGGATGTCATCTAATGGTGAGAGACACTTTTTGCAACCTATTTGCAAGGAATACAATTAATCTCCACCACTACAACCAAGTACGATAAAAATATCAATAATATATATATTTTAATGAAAATATAAAAATAGCATGACATGTTGTTAGGTGGGGATTAATCAACATCCCTTGAGGAAAATTATTTTAATAATACATAATTAATATAATTTATGTAATGAAAGTAACAAAAATATCTTATATTCAAATACCCCTCATGTATGATGTATTAATTTTCATCATAAACCTCCTAAGGTGGGTAACATGTTAAAAGTGATGATATTATTCATCATATAGAGAAATACCATATGATTGTCGTACAAACACGAACTCTTCAAATTCTAAAATTATCTATTGTATTTATACGAAGGATTAATTCTCAGTTAGAACCTCTCAAAGTGACATAATAATTAATGTTTCCAAACCGTATTATTTCTCTCTTTGTTTTATAATATTGTCTATGGTCAGTACATTGGTATATTTTGAGCTTTTACTTTATCTATAACCACAAAAATATTAGATAAACATTTCTAATGAAGAAAATAACCAAATATATCTATATCATAATTATTTATAAAAATTAATATAGGAAATAATAAAAAATTGTTTATCCTACTAATATATTAATATTTCCATTTCAATAGTTGAGTGTTACCAACTATTAAAAAATTCCATTATCGGTAAATAGACATCCCATCATACTCTGAATTCACCTACATAGGATAAAATCATTTCATAGAAACAATTAGTTGTCTACTATGTTTTATCTTTGTTTTTATGGATGAAATGAAATGTACAATAAGATAACATACCTGTATCTTTTATTCAAACACATTAAATATTAATATTTTTAAATATAATATTGCTCTGATAAGATCAATAAAATTAATCCTTAAAATTGAATGGTCTCATTTGTAAAATAATATAGATATCTCCACTTTACATTGTTCAAGGATATTTATTAAATGATATTGATTTATTAGTGTATTTATAATCACCAATATGAAATAAAGATCCTTTAAAAAAATGGTTTTTAGTTTTTAAATATAACAATATCCCATCCCATATCCAGTATAAATTTAAAAAATAATAGCTCAACTCTCTAGGGACCTAGTTATCAACATTCACCTTCTAAAAGATAGGGTATTACACTAAGAACCTGACGACCCTCATTTTTATCACCATCTACAAATACGATTATTATATATCATGGGAAAACATCATCCAAATATGATATATCATTATATTAAATATGTGTAATTATTTTAGAATATCAATTTCATGAAAAATATGATCCATCCAAACATAATAGAAGGATTATCCCATGAGATATAACAAATCATGTTCTTGATTTATACTAATAGTAAATAAGATTATTAAATTCATTATATTCCTATGCTGGAATGATATTTAATGAAATAAATTAAAACCCATGAATCCAGCTCGAGTTTTAAAATGATGAACTTATACCATAATGATCAATGCATATAAAACTATCTTCTTCCATTATATATTAAATGAAACATTGTATAATAGTATTAACATAAAAGATATGGTAAATATAATGAATCACTAATAAAGGCCAAAAAATATAAAGAACACTACAGTTAAATATTGATATTGGGGAAAACGTAAAACAAAAATAATATCAATAATACAAATGTTATGTGTAATGATAAATAAGAATAATGTTAAACATAACCAATAGATATGAAAAATAGGAAACAAAACACATATGATCATTCATCATGATAATAATATTCACCCATCATCACAAACCCAATCAATATAGAAATCAATGACCATATTTGTAATTCCCCGACCCCAGTTACCCAGAGTCGGTGCATTATTACATAACATTGGCATGATCATAAGAAATATCAAATCTCGAAATACCGATTGGTTTAGTAGCCTTGGAAACACTAGATATATTCATAAGTTTTACATTACATCATAAAATGAAAAACTACTACAACAACATAATGTATCCATAATCCACACTCATATCCCCACATAATATCCCTGCAGGTCATTCATAACATACTTCTTCACTTCCTGGGAAGAATAAAACATAGAAAAGGGGTGAGCTCAAATGCCCAGTAAGGATAACAATATAGCGGAAACTTTCATAAATAAGAATAAACATTTAAGGCAATGTATAACTAAAAAAAAGCCTTTTATACTTGAACATTTAACATAGAATGTCATAAATAAAATGAAATAATTCCATTTACTTATTCACATGGTTATTCTACTAATCGAATAATCACATGCAAAATAAATAACCACTTTCATAATGATGGAATGCATAATGCCAGACTATCATAACCACATAGTCAAGGCCTCGTGCCAAGACTACAAATAAGATTTTGTCAAGGCCTTGTGCCAAGACACTAGTTTGTCTCGTGAGACCTACCGATGCATCGAGGAGCTATAGCGGGCTCCACCCGTCACATATTAAGTCCAATGCATTCCCATATGAAAAGGTTTAAACATAACATAAACATTCGTATTAAAACCAGCATACGAAATGTCAATACTTTCACCATAAACTATGAATGGTATAAAAATAGCACATCCACAGTCAAACATATCACAAAACCTTCAATACAATATAGAAGTTTTGTATCATAACAAATCAACTTCAAATAATCTTAAAATCCATCAAAGGATGTTGACATAGATGAAATAAAAATTCTTTTTAAAGAAATATCTCCTTTTATTTTGAAATCATTTAAGATCCATATAAAATAAAACATTTTCTTTGAAAATATTCTTTTAAGCTTGTAAGGGAAGCTTTGAAGATTTTATAACGGCTGAAAATAGCCGCACCCACCGTATAAGTTAAAAAAACATTCTTACCTTAATTATGTCGAAAAGGTTAAAAAGGACCTAGTTTTGAAAACGATGGAAAGATTCCTTTATAAACCACTTATAAAAGTCAAAAATGGTATAAATTACTTTATCTCATATTCTAGTAAATAGTAAAAATGTTTTGAAATACATTTTTAAGAAACATGGATGTGGATGATAAAGAGATCCTAGTAGATTATTACATATAAACAACCTCGGATAATGAAGAGATTGTGAAATAACCCTTACCT
Source organism: Viscum album (assembly GCA_963277665.1). Classification (NCBI taxonomy): domain Eukaryota; kingdom Viridiplantae; phylum Streptophyta; class Magnoliopsida; order Santalales; family Viscaceae; genus Viscum; species Viscum album. Next base: position 830,633,621 of record OY728136.1, read on the forward strand.
TGTACTTTTCCTTGGATGGGGTAGGTTAACCTCCTGTATAATGTTGAAATAATTGTTATTAAATTATACAAGAATCATATATATTAATATGATATCATATATGATCTTTTAACATTGATTTGTTAATAATATCTTAGAATTAACGTCGTTTCGGGTGTTAACTTACTCATTTTCTTTTATATGTTTTGTTACATAAGCCATGTTTGTTGTATCTTATTTATATCCATAATTATATCAAGTCGTTAAACATCATTTTTAAATCATCAAATGATAATTATACTTGAATGGATACGATGGAGAATGAATCTCATCGCGTTCGTGGAGACGGTAGTCCGTACGTACACACGAGCGACAATATAATTTTTTGATATCAAAATAATATATAATGGATGGTATATCATATAGACATAATCCTTAACATGTTATATTTATTATTTACATGAGTTACACATCATTATTATACCCATCCAAATAATATTAAATTGAATAACAATTACACCACGACGTGGAGACGGTAAGTCGTACGTACGCATGTATGGTGACATGTTATTCAAAGGGTGGATAGAATACTGAATATGGTTGTACCATATTTATAATAACATCACAGTATATATATGATACTGGATTTATTATTTTAGAATGGTAACAACAAAGGAAGAAGAAGTGGAAGAAGAAATGAACTTAGAAAAGGGTGGTGAAATCATTACCTCTTCTTCGGGTTCTTCCTTTTGATTTGATCAAAAGGGCTCCTTAGGTTGGCTTTCTGATCAAAATAAGGCCTCTAGGTTGTATTGAGGGATGTTGGGAGAGTATTTGGACAGATTTTGGCCGAACAAAAAGGCTTTTAAGGTGTGAAGAAAAGAGAAGGAGGAGTGCCCTTTTATAAGAGGGGTGAGGGGCACCTTTGGAAAATCTAGAAATATTAATTTGTAATAAATTCATATTCGGTTTCTAATGGCTCCAAAGTTGATTATTAAAAGGTTAAGGCGGGGATAGGTCGAAAACCACTCAACCAATATAATTTAGACAGGTTTTGGTACTTATATTAACCTTATCATTAATTATTAACTCTAAGTTAATTCGTTTCACTTTTACAATGTATCTTTTTATTTTTATATAATATGGTTAATAAACTTACTATATACATCCAAGAGACCCCCAAGTGGTCCATTAATGATTAACCTATCATGATATAAGTCTCTTGTCCGAACCTTAGATTTTTAGGAATTTAATATCAATTAATAATATAATTTTGTTTAAGAACTCTTTTATGTCAATTTTGACACTATTCAATAGTTGATTTTTGTGAAACTCATAACAGATTGATTACTTCAAAAAAAGTCAATTAAATCAATCCTAATATATCATATTATCCTAGAAAATTAGTTTAATTCATTAAAAGTTTCATATTATATTTATTTGGGTATTTATAATATCAATTATTTTATTTTTTCACTATTATAGTAATTACTGCATCATAGTTGTGTCATAAATAAAATAAATTATTTAATGTCTAAAAATTATAAATAAAATATAATTATGTAGTAAATCGTTTTATCTTTCTAATTAATATTTATAATCTAAAATCCAACATAAATAACCCAATGTAAAAATTGTTTTTCTAAAAGTTATATGCTTGTGTCATTTTTTGTATTCATTTTAACTTAATTAAAATAAAGTGTCATTATCACTTACAAGTGGATCCATGTGGTCCCAAAATAGACCCAAAGATGTCCATGGTCGACCATGTATCAACAAATAGGGTTAAGACACGTTTTAGGGTAATGTAGTATTATTATAATATTATTTTTTAACCCTTATTTACTGGATTTACCCTTAATCATGGTAAATAAAATATTTACCGCAGTAATTATTCAAAATGTCTAAAAATAAAAGTTAACTATTAACAAAATTTGAACATCCTGATTCAAAATATGGAATCCATTTTCCTAAATTCAAAACACAGAAGTGGCAGAAATTAATTTAAAATTAATTCCCGCTGTCAAAACAAAAAGCGTGTTTTTAAGAGATAATAACTATCAAAAGATTGACACTTGTTTATGTTCGGTTTAATTGTAAAATTATGTCCAATGACTAACATTATATTAAATGGTAAAAATATATTCTAAATATACTTTAAAACTACTAAAATTCATAATTTATCACTATTAATTATTTTGATTAAAAAAGTTGTTTTTAATTAAAATTTAGTAATTTTCACTATTCATCAAAATATGAAAGTTATCCGAAAAGTACCAAAATTTCACCTTAGGCTAAATTAGATATTCCAAATCCAAAAATGAAGTCTATTTTGAAATATAAAATATATATGATTTCAAAAATTAGGTATTACTATTCACAACGGCTAGTTTAATTAGTTGTGGTGTGTGTTAGAACTCGAGGTTGCGTACAACACACGCTATCGCATTATTCGAAGGGAAACGTACCGTGGAAGCTTGGGGTGTTACATTCTCCCCTCCTTCAAATAATTGTGTCCTCGCAATTTCTAGGGTATTACTGCATAAAAAGACTCGGGTGGTTCTTCATCATAAGTTCCTCGGGTTCCCACATTGCCTCTTCCATCTTATGATTTCTCCACAAAACATTTACCAGACGCGTCGTCCGGTTTCTCAGCACTTGTTCTCTCGTATCAAGAATCTTGATGGGCTCTTCGCAATAAGACAGATCGGGTTCCAGTTCTAATTCATCATAGGTGAGTACATGCGTTGGGTCAGGCATGTATTTCCTCAACAGAGATACGTGGAACACATCGTGAACTTTGGAGAGACTTGGCGGCATTTCCAATCGGTAAGCTACAACCCCAATTCGTTCTAGAATTTCAAAAGGTCCGATGTACCTGGGACTCAATTTAACTTTCTTACCAAAACGTATGACTCCCTTACACGGAGATACCTTCAGGAAAACATGATCACCGACTTGAAATTCCAAATCCTTCCTTCGATTATCGGCATAGCTCTTCTGCCTACATTGAGCTTCTTTGATGTGATTTTGGATTACTTTCACCTTTTCCACCGTTTCCTCCACCAGTTCTGGGCCTACAAGTTTTCTTTCACCAACGTCATCCCAACAGGTTGGTGTACGACATCTCTTTCCGTATAACGCTTCATATGGTGCCATCTGAATACTCGAATGGAAGCTATTGTTATAGGAAAATTCTACCAGAGGTAAATATTGATCCCACATACCCTGAAAGTCAAGTGAGAAAGATCTCAACATGTCTTCTAAGGTTTGAATAGTCCGTTCTGATTGTCCGTCTGTCTGAGGGTGGTAAGCAGTGCTCAAATGAAGTTCAGTATCCAGGGATTTCTGAAGACTTTTCCAAAATCTTGAAGTAAAATGGGGATCACGATCAGAAACAATTCATAAGGGTACTCCATGAAGTCTCACAACTTCATTAATATATAGTTTGCTAGACGTTCCAGGGATAGATCTTCTATTATAGCAAGAAAATGTGCTGACTTGGTAAGATGATCAACAATCACCCATATTGCATCATTCCTTCTAGGAGTCTTTGGTAGCCCCATGACAAAGTCCATCGTAATATTGTCCCATTTCCACTCCGGTATGGGAAGAGGTTGCATGACTCCTCCAGGCTGCTGCCTTCCAGCTTTCACTTGTTGACAAACCATACATCATGACACAAATTCAGCAATCTCCCTCTTCATGTTGTCCCACCAAAATTGTTCCTTCAAATATCTATACATTTTGGTGCTCCCAGGGTGTATAGAGAAATTGGAACTATGAGCATCATCCAGCAATTCCCTTTTTAGATCAGGTAAATCGGGAACACAAAGTCTCTTCCCGAATTTCAAAATTCCATCTTCATACACAAAGTCTCTCAATATCCCATCATTCACAGCTTTAATATTCTTTTGGAATTCTTCATCATCTGTCTGAGAACTCTTAATCCTTTCTAGTAAAGATGGTTTGGCAACCATTTGAAAAAGCATTGATGTTTCACCTTCCCTGGTTATTCCCATGTCCATCTTCACTAGATCCATGAAAATTGGATCCCTTTCAATTCTCATATTGTTCAAAACTCCATGGTCTTTTCTACTAAAAGCATCTTCCACCTTGTTTACTTTCCCCGGGTGATAGTGTATCGTGCAATCATAATCCTTGAGTAATTCAAGCCATCTTCTTTGCCTCATCTTGAGTTCTTTTTGTGAGAAAATATACTTCAAACTCTTGTGATCAGTATAAATCTCACATTTTTCACCATAGAGGTAGTGCCTCCATATCTTCAAAGAAAGTATCACAGCTGCTAACTCGAGATCATGAGTAGGATACTTTTGTTCATGAATTTTCAACTGTCGTGATGCATAGGCAATAACTCTATCATTCTGCATAAGGACACAACCAAGTCCTTTCTTCGATGCATCACTATAAATAACGAACCCATCATTCCCCGATGGTAGAGTCAATATAGGAGCATTGACTAATCTTTTCTTCAGTTCTTCGAAACATCCTTCAACCTCTTTTGTCCAAACAAATTTAACCCCTTTACATGTGAGCTTCGTTAATGGGTTATCCAATCGGGCAAAATTCTGGACGAAACGTCGATAATAACCTGCCAAACCAATAAAACTGCGTACCACAGTTATACTCATAGGTGTTGGCCATTCTTGGATTGCCTTGGTATTAGAAGGATCAACAGAGATTCCATCTTTAGAGACAATATGGCCAAGAAAAGAAATCTCCTGAAGCCAGAATTCACACTTGCTAAACTTCCCATATAATTCATGCCTCCTCAGAGTTTTCAAGATAATGCGCAAGTGATTTTCATGATCTTCGTAGGTTTTGGAGTATACCAATATATCATCAATAAATACCACCACAAATTCATCGAGATACTCCTTGAAAACTCTATTCATCAGATCCATGAATACAGAGGGTGCATTAGTCAATCCAAACGACATTACGGTAAACTCGTAATGCCCGTACCTGGTTCGAAATGCTGTCTTAGAAATGTCTTCCTTCTTCACACACAACTGATGGTATCCAGATCTAAGGTAAATCTTTGAAAAGTATTGATCTCCATGCAGTTGGTCAAATAAATCATCAATACGAGGTAGGGGATACTTGTTCTTTATCGTTATAGAATTGATCTCCCTGTAGTCGATACATAACCTCATAGATCCATCTTTCTTTTTAACAAAAAGAACAGGGGCTCCCCAGGGAGAAACACTAGGGAGAATAAATCCCTTATTACTCAATTCCTCTAATTGTTTCATTAGTTCGACTAACTCTACAGTGGCCATTCTATAAGGGGTCTTCGATATAGGCCTTGATCCAGGAATCAAATCAATGGAAAACTCGACTTCTCGTTCTGGAGGATGTCCAGGTAAATCTTCCGGAAATACATCTACAAATTCTTTCACAACAGGTACATCCTCTATTTGAACATTCCTTTCCTCACCGAAAGTTACTTCATTCTCTTTCTCCCCAATAATTGAATTAAGATGAGCTACTGTGGGTGGATCTAAATAAGAATTAGGTGGTGATGATTCTGCTCTAAAGATAAGGTGTTCCTTATCATTATCATCGAGAATCGTAACTTCTTTCTTTTTATAATAAATCTTCGCATCATAGTCCGAAAGCCAGTCCATACCGAGGATTATATCAAACTCAATCATAGGTATGACGATGAGATCAGCAGATAAAGAAAATTTATGTTCTCTAATGGGGACTGATTCACAAAACTTTGTTGCAACGATACTTCCCTTAGGAGTTTTAACTGACAACTCCCTTATTAAATCAAATTGGAAATATCTAATTTTCTTAGCAAACTGGGAAAATATGAAACAATTCGAAGATCCAGAGTCAAATAATGCATTTTCTAAACTTGAGGAAACCATTAAATTACCTGCCACCACGTCTTTTGGAGCTTCTACCTCTGCAGTAGTGATAGCATAAGCCTGGCCCTGATCCCTTGGCCTTTTCTGAGGTATGTTCTCCTGACGCTTAGGACATGTATTTTCATAATGCCCCATCTCCCTGCAATTGTAGCACTGAACATTGGTAGCTTCCTTCTTCCCCATGTAATCATGAGCTTGGTGGCCTTTTTCACCACACTTGTAACAGACTCCCATTCCCTTTAAGCAAGCACCGGGGTGTTTCTTCCCGCATTTACCACAAGATGGATATTCGACATTTCCCTTCTTCCCCTTATTTCCATTCCCAGATTGATCAGCAGGTCTATTCTTCTCTTGCTTTGCTTTAAAGTCATAATACTTAGATAATTCCTTTTCGGTCTTGATAGCACATGAGACAATGTCTTCGTACGATGAAAAGGATTGTGAGACTAATGCTCGACGGAGAAATGGTTTTAACCCATCAAAGAAATGATCAATCATACTTCTTGGGTTGCGAATATAATCTCCAGCATACCTCGCTAACCTTCTAAATTTAGCCTCATACTTTGTGACATTCTCATCCTCCTTTTGTCTCAGACTCAGAAATTGCCTTTCCATATCTGCTCGATGGTCGCGAGGAAAGTATTTTTCTAAAAACAGATCTTTGAACACCCTCCACTCCATATTTGATATTTCATCATCTTCCTTCATGTTTGGAATCAATGACCACCATTGATCAGCATCTCCAGTGAGGCGGTAAACTACCATGATAACTTTTTCCCTTTCACTGCTCCCCAAAGCCTGAAATATTTTCTCTAGGGAAAATATCCATTGCTTAGCTACCAAGGGATTTGTATTCCCATTGAACGTTGGTGGTTTTTTCCTCATGAATCGATCTAACATTGATCCTCTACGGTTCGGATCAGGGTGCTCCATACGGGTAAGGTTATTATTCATAACCTGAGTAAGTTGTCCCAGTATGGTGATTAGCTGATCGGCACCAGTTGCATCACCAGCCCCACTATAATTATCTTGAGCAGGAGGGAAATCCCTACATGGAGTGCGTGCATTGATACAATTTCCATTTCTTCCACTAGACGCCATTTCTAAACAATGGCATAAACTAGATCAGTTTATGAATCAAAATACATAATCCCATACTTATAAAACACTTAACATAAATTGAACTATTTATGGATATAATCCATAATCATAAGAATGTTTTCTTTGAGGAAGTATATACTCATAATCCCTTAAAAATTATTTGTAATGAAAATGAGAGTTATCCTAAGCATATCCCCCGGGAGTGTCGTAACCAAGAGTGCAGCAAGGCCCGTTGTCGTGCACCAGTTCCCGTTCGAGTCTAGCTCAAAGCGGTGTTTTCGGGTTTTACCCCTAGGTACATCTGTGCCAGAGCCGCCTCTACTTGCTTGTATCCAGACAGGGATGTATTGTTCGGAAAACTCACAAAATCTCTACAATACCAAAATTCTAGGAAGTTTTTCTATACTAATCCTCAATGTTCATCTTAGGTCTACGTGCTCTAATCAGAGTTTATCTAAATCTAGCTTTCAAGGTTTGTACTAAACTTCCTCTGATACCAACTGTAACGCCCCGACCCCAGTTACCCAGAGTCGGTGCATTATTACATAACATTGGCATGATCACAAGAAAGATCAAATCTCGAAAGACCGATTGGTTTAGTAGCCTAAGAAACCCTAGATATATTCATAAGTTTTACATTACATCATAAAATGAAAAACTACAACAACAACATAATGTATCCATAATCCACACTCATATCCCCACATAATATCCCTGCAGGTCATTCATAACTTACTTCTTCACTTCCTGGGAAGAATAAAACATAGAAAAGGGGTAAGATCAAATGCCCAGTAAGGATAACAATATAGCGGAAACTTTCATAAATAAGAATAAACATTTAAGGAAATGTATAACTAAAACAAAAGCCTTTTAAACTTGAACATTTAACATAGTATGGAATAAATAAAATGAAATAATGCCATTTACTTATTCACATGGTTATTCTACTAATCGAATAATCACATGCAAAATCAATAACCACTTTCATAATGATGGAATGCATAATGCTAGACTATCATAACCACATAGTCAAGGCCTCGTTCCAAGACTACAAATAAGATTTTGTCAAGGCCTTGTGCCAAGACACTATTTTGTCTCATGAGACCTACCGATGCATCGAGGAGCTATAGCGGGCTCCACCCGTCACATATTAAGTCTAATGCATTCCCATATGAAAAGGATTAAACATAACATAAACATTCGTATTAAAACTAGCATACGAAATGTCAATACATTCACCATAAAATATGAATGGTATAAAAATAGCACATCCACAGTCAAACATATCACAAAACCTTCAATACAATATAGAAGTTTTGTATCATAATAAATCACCTTCAAATAATCTTAAAATCCATCAAAGGATGTTGACATAGATGAAATCAAAATTCTTTTTAAAGAAATATCTCCTTTTATTTTGAAATCATTTAAGATCCATATAAAATAAAACATTTTATTTGAGAATATTCTTATAAGCTTGTAAGGGAAGCGTTGATGATTTTATAACGGTGGAAAATAGTCACACCCGCCATATAAGTTAAAAAAAACATTCTTACCTTAATTCTGTCGAAAAGGTTAAAAAGGTCATTGTTTTGAAAAAGATGGAAAGATTCCTTTATAAACCACTTATAAAAGTCAAAAAGGGTATAAATGACTTTAACTCATATTCTAGTAAATAGTAAAAATGTTTTGAAATACATTTTTAAGAAACATGGATGTGGATGATAAAGAGATCCCAGTAGATTATTACATATAAACAACCTCGGATAATGAAGAGATTGTGAAATAACCCTTACCTTGTACTTTTCCTTGATGTGATAGGTTAACCTCCTGTATAATGGTGAAATAATTGTTATTAAATTATACAAGAATCATATATATTAATATGATATCATATATGATCTTTTACCATTGATTTGTTAATAATATCTTAGAATTATCGTCGTTTCGGGTGTTAACTTACTCATTTTATTTTATATGTTTTGTTACATAAGCCATGTTTTTTGTATCTTATTTATATCCAAATTATATCAAGTCCTTAAACATCATTTTTAAATCATCAAATGATAATTATACTTGAATGGATACGATGGAGAATGAATCTCATCGCGTTCGTGGAGACAGTAGTCCGTACGTACGCACGAGCGACAATATAATTCTTTTGATATTAAAATAATATATAATGGATGGTATATCATATATACAGAATACTTAACATGTTATATTTATTATTTACATGAGTTACACATCATTATTATACCCATCCAAATAATATTAAATTGAATAACAATTACACCACGACGTGGAGACGGTAAGCCGTACGTACGCACGTATGGTGACATGTTATTCTAAGGGTGGATAGAATACTGAATATGGTTGTACCATATTTATAATAAAATCACAGTATATATATGATACTGGATTTATTATTTTATAATGGTAACAACAAAGGAACAAGAAGTGGAAGAAGAAATGAACTTAGAAAAGGGTGGTGAAATCATTACCTCTTCTTCGGGTTCTTCCTTTTGATTTGATCAAAAGGGATCCATAGGTTGGCTTTCTGATCATACTAAGGCCTCTAGGTTTTAATGAGGGATGTTGGGAGAGTATGTGGACAGAGTTTGGCCGAACCAAAAGGCTTTGAAGGTGTGAAGAAAAGAGAAGGAGGAGTGCCCTTTTATAAGAGGGGTGAGGGGCACCTTTGGAAAAGCTAGAAATATTAATTTATAATAAATTCATATTCGGTTTATAATGGCTCCAAAGTTTATTATTCAAAGGTTAAGGTGGGGATAGGTCGAAAACCACTCAACCAATAGAATTTAGACAGGTTTTGGTAGTTATATTAACCTTATCTTTAATTATTAACTCTAAGTTAATTAGTTTCACTTTTACAATGTCTCTTTTTATTTTTATATAATATGGTTACTAAACTTACTATATACATCCAAGAGACCCCCAAGTGGTCCATTAATGATTCACCTATCATGATATAAGTCTCTTGGCCGAACCTTAGATTTTTAGGAATTTAATATCAATTAATAATATAATATTTGTTTTAAGAACTCTTTTATGTCAATTTTGACACTATTCAATAGTTGATTTTTTTGAAACTCATAACAGATTGATTACTTCTAAAAAAGTAAATTAAATCAATCCTAATATATCATATTATCCTATAAAATTAGTTTAATTCATTAAAAGGTTCATATTATATTTGTTTGGGTATTTATAATATCAATTATTTTATTTTTTTACTATTATAGTAATTACTACATCATCGTTGTGTCATAAATAAAATAAATTATTTAATGTATAAAAATTATAAATAAAATATAATTATGTAGGAAATCTTTTTATGTTTCTAATGAATATTTATAATCTAAAATCCAACATAAATAACCCAATATAAAAATTGTTTTTCTAAAAGATATATGCTTGTGTCATTTTTGTATTCATTTTAACTTAATTAAAATAAAGTGTCATTATCAGTTACAAGTGGATCCATGGGGTCCCAAAATAGACCCAAAGATTCCCATGGTCGACCATGTATCAACCAATAGGGTTAAGACACGTTTTAGGGTAATTTAGTATTATAATAATATTATTTGTTAACCCTTATTTACAGGATTTACCCTTAATCATGGTAAATAAAATATTTACCGCAGTAATTATTCAAAATGTCTACAAATAAAAGTTACCTATTTACACAATTTGAACATCCTGATTACAAATATGGAATCCATTTTCCTAAATTCAAAACACAGAAGTGGAAGAAATTAATTTAAAATTAATTCCCGCTGTCAAAACAAAATGCGTGTTTTTAAGAGATAATAACTATCAAAAGATTGACACTTGTTTATGTTCGGTTTAATTGTAAAATTATGTCCAATGACTAACATTATATTAAATGGTAAAAATATATTCTAAATATACTTTAAAACTACTAAAATTCATAATTTATCACTATTAATTATTTTGATTAAAAAAGTTGTTTTTAATTAAAATTTAGTGATTTTCACTATTCATCAAAATATGAAAGTTATCCGAAAAGTACCAAAATTTCACCTTAGGCTAAATTAGATATTACGAATCCAAAAATGAAGTCTATTTTGAAATATAAAATATATATGATTTCAAAAAGTAGGTATTACTATTCACAACGGCTAGTTTAATTAGTTGTGGTGTGTGTTAGAACTCAAGGTTGCGTACAACACACGCTATCGCATTATTCGAAGGGAAACGTACCGTGGAAGCATGGGGTGTTACAATATTCAATATCTTTGTCAATATTATAATAAAACAATGTTATATTATATTCCTTAACATAAAATTACCATTATGATTTTTCTATACACCACATATATAACATTCAAAAGAATATAAATTTTATTATAATATTAAATATAATAATAAAATTGATCATTTAGGTTCTTATTAAATCAACTCACATATGTCAACCATATGAAACCATTATTTATAAATTATGAATGGTAACACACTTTAACATAAAATAGAATTAATATTTATTTGAAAATTATTACATTGATATACGAAAATAATGTTAAATTTTATTATTTTTTAAACATCCATCCTTATGATGAAATCTTATAAAAATTAAAACATAAATATTCATTTCATTTTTAATAATTCAAACAACATGATTATGCATTTATAATTTAAATAGAGTAATTTATTTTATAAATATATGTTTCCAAGGAGAGTATTGTATTATTAATATAAAAATACTCAACTTTAAAGTAACGTATTTCAATTTTCATAGATAAATTATTGAAACAAATTGGTATATGTATAAAAATTTACATTAATTGACATTAAAAGGTATGTATAAATAATCATTATAATTAAAAAAATATAAATAATAACATATATTTTATTCAATGATGATGTATAAATAAATCATCAATCATAAGTATATTCAAGTAATAATCAATATAGATAATTCAAGAATCTATCATCATGATAAAAACTATAATGGGTGGGGATAATCCCAGAAAAATTATTAATGTAATATATTTAATTGTTTCCTAATGCAACTCAACAATGAAAAAAATCAATTTTACCCTAAATGGCCAAATTGATGCTAAGATGCCCCGATATAGAGCATAGTCAACACCCTGGACACTAGTAAAAGTTTAAACATCAACTATTTTAGTAATACTACATTGATTTCAATCCTATCTTCCCACATAGTATCATGAAAAAAAGTAAGGTGATAATTCTACATGTAACTCAATGAAATACATATATATATATACTAATAATCATTACACACACTAACCTCTAACACCCTTCACAATAGAAGCCCTTTTAAAACATTAATATATAATATGGATATACCCTATAAATGATAAATTAATTATTTTCTATATTATTTAAATCTCACTTAATTTTATTGATAAAAACAAATGGGGGTCCATTAAAAGTTATAATTACAAAATGAAAAAAATATAAAGTTCCATGTGAGCGTTCAGATGATATTAAAGAATTATAATGATACAATCATCTTTTGAAAACAAATCCATGAATAGTTGATATTGAAATAATAAATGAAATAAATATTATAATAAAATATCTCCCAAAACCAACTTTGTAAATGTAATTGTAAAATGTTAACAAACCACAAAGAAAATATTAATATTTCTAAACATAACAAATTTTTGAATATAAATATCTGATAAAAAGAGTTTAATCCATCATAAATCATCTATTTTTTAAAACTACCCTTTCATTAAAAAATTACATTTAAAATATCTTCTTATGAATTTCCAAAAACACATGTCTAACTTGGAAAATAATCTATGTTGTAATAACTAAAAAGTACTTGAACATCTTTTATTATGAATAATATTAATTAAAAAAATAAATTCCTCTATATAATTTGGGTAAATATATGTATTATATAATTTCAATAGTTCATAATAAGGATTAAATATAAAAAATTAGTTAGTTATTTATATTAAATAGAATATTAATGGTTCATCCATACTTAATTCATCTAATCCAATGTGATTGTTGTTAATAATTCATAGCGGGAAATTAAATCACATAAATGACCATTAAAAAACTTATTATCATGAAATCCCATTTCAAAAAAGAGAAAAAATCGACCCTAGGTCCACAAGACTATCTTATGTCTACAATATGTGAGGACAGAGAAATCCTAGAAAGGAGGATGTGGGATTGATGAGCTAACAATTATAATTTTCATTAAAATAATAAAACCCTCAATGTGAATATTAACGATAATCAATTAATGTTGTAATAAATTGTTTGGAGGTTCTAAGGAATAAAATTTTGTAATGTTTACAATAAAACGAGATTATAGAAATCAAGTTAAATCTAAAATTTCTTATTTTTAAAACTAGGTAGAATGAAAAAAATTTATGATAAACTATAACATTTTTTATGATTTATGTCAACGTATATTTCATAATGGGACAAATAAAACAACATTGAATGTTCAATGAACCCATTTTTATGGATTAATTAGATATGTATCATAGTAAATATGAAATTGGGATACAAGAACATTATTTAGAACATCATAGTATACCCTTAAATTTCCATGTTATTTTAATACTATATAGGATATCATGTAAATATAAATTAGAATGTGTTTGAATATAAAATGTATTATTTAAATTATGATAGAATATAATAAATTTAAATAGTTTATTAAAGTGAATAGTAATAACATGTTAACTTAAATGGGATATAATCATTATAATAAACATACAATCATAGTTTATCAAGGAATTATGGAAATGTGGAAACAACATAAAATATTACATCATAAGCATAAGTCATGGATAATTAATAATGAATAATATCATAATTCCCATAGGAAATCATAAAATTCACCTAAAATGATATATCATGAAATAAATACTTTACCCAAATATATAATATGATTGTATACATTTAGGCTCACCTATTACATTCTTCATATGTGCATGCCTTTGTCTTCAACATAAATCAATAAACATAATAACAACCTTATTAAATTTTATACCCATAGTTGATCATTATGGGTTATGACCAAGGTTGTATGAAATCAATTAATGTTATAAATAAATAGGTGAATAACAATGAGTATAAATGGATATGTATATTCCTCAATCAATTATTTTTAATGGAATGTCACAAGATAATTTAGGGAACCTAATAGATCAACACAATGATTCATAAATGGGATTAATGATAATTAAATGGGGTATCTCATCAGATAGGGAAAATAAGGATATTAAATTGGTGTGTAAAAGGATATTATCATTTAATCAGTATTTTAGGCACTTTTATGAAATAACATACACCTAAACCTAGATTAAAGATGAAAAATAGCCTATAAATTATGAATTGAATGCTAACCAAGATGAGCCTAGTGCATTGGATCTCAAAACATTATAATTCCGTGACACCATAACACTATGATAGAATCACTAAAAAGCACCCAATGAACAACATACTACACCTATATTATCTTCGTTCAATCCTTATCTTCATTAGTCTATCAAACAATTCACCATCTATCTACCTTGATTTATATGAGAAAAAAATTAGAAAAACATCAAGAGAAATATTTTCAAAAATAAAAGAAACATTCTACAAATATCACCCAGAAAATTAAAAATGAGCCCACAAATAGTCAAGATGATTAGTTTTTACTCAGATTCATGCAACATCATCATTAGTCAATTAATAAATAAAGAAAAAATAATGGTGAATCATTCAAACTATACTGACATTACCTGAGAATGAAAAATAAGGACACATGACACAAGATAATGTCAATAATGGGTTCAATCGTCTGTCCAAATGAAATCCTTCCCCACAATAATACTTTGATTACCTAGATACCCATTCTATCGAAAAATATCATATCCAACTTAGGAGTCACTATGACAGTAATTGTCAAACACCCACAGTCTCGATGAAAAGAAAATTACTCTCCCATTATTATTCATAGAAATCAAATGGATTCGAAATCCATTCCACTTATTTCTAAAGTACACCAAAGAAATAAACCCCACATAAATGAACACACCAATTAATAGTAATTCCACTAGAACCTAATCTCATTGAATATCCATTATGAATATAGTGCTAGAAAACTGCGAAGAATACAATAGCATGACACTATATACTATCCTTGAATACCAATGTACATATGAAAAACAATGAACTAAACCATCTCTGTAGAAATATGTCACGAAAATCAACATAGACACAATCTCTCAAAAAAACCAAAAATCCACACACACATCTAATAGGAGCATCATTGGAAATACTGCACCATTGAAAAGCTTCAAAATCCCACGAATCCCATTATTGGGAGCCACATGGGTATCTGACCATTATCACGTGGTCAACCACACTTGGAAAAATCAAATATGCATATATAATCAATAGTACACATGATAAATTAAGAATATGATATATATAGTTTTTTACTTATTATTCAATGAAAATACTTAATATAATCTTCTTACAGAACTTGTTTTTTGGGTCCCATAAGTGCTTCTAGATTTTAGATTATTTAGATTACTTTAGAATGTAAATGAGATAATTTTGAAGGTTGTATGTCTGAATCCAACCAAAGAAGGAGAAATTTGGGCAACATTTAAGACACATCCAAATTGCATGAAAATCAATCCACAACTAGGACCATTAACATGTTGTTATATAATTGTATAACTCATTGTTGTTATCCAGAATAAAAAACTAAAAAATTAAAACAAATTTTTAATAAATTCATTATAATGATAAGAATGGATTGAATTTATCTACTAGTTAACACATATTAACGTTCGATTATCTCACTTATGATCAATGATAAATAATTTTAGAAAATAAGCAGTGAGTCTTATATTTTTGAAAACACACTAAAAACCACTAAGAGATAGGTACTATTTAAACTGATGCCTCCAATCCCTAAATAAAAAATCAAACCCAAAACAACATCCACAATTATTTTTATGTGTTTTCATGGAGTCAAAATTTGAAAATAACATATCAACATAAACTCCAGTATGTGTTCCAACAATGAAAAATAAATTAAACATTAACAATTATAATTTTTTTTGATTTGTATGTTTCAAATAATGTGTTCGAGGGTTACAGAATATTGAAAAGATCAACTTAGAGAAAGAGATGATTACAATAATTTTGAACTATCAAGGAAGTTGTGTACCAATGTAAGTCCTTTTTTCATATGCGATGCCTCGATGAATGTGTGAATCCACCCTAATCAAATTTCTTAAACATGAACTAAAATTTATATGCCAGAACCATATCACCATTGGCTTCACACTATCCACTACTTCCACTGAGAATATCCTAATTTAGACATAGAGTTATGTTTCTACCCCCAACATGTACATGGATATATTTTAATCACAGGTTGAAATATTGGTTCACACTAGTGTCTAAATTGGCTTAGTTCACTAGAAAATGTTTTTAATAATAATGTTTGATTTTCCCCTTGAAATTTAATCATTACAATAGTATTGAAGGAATATTCTAGTACCACTCCAATCATATCCTCTTATATATCTTTAGTGACCAATAATCAATAGTGGGAAATATATTCAATCTTAAAAATAAGTGTACAATGTTATAATAAATGATAAAACATGTTGTATAGTAAAACCCATTTTCACCCTATCACTGAATTGGGGAGGGAGAGTGAAATAATTAATAATGTTTTTATAAAAAACATTTAATATCCAACTAAATTTTTTAGGCATCATTGTTTCTAATTCAGTGTCGCTAAATGCATCACAAAACATGTCATAATGGCTAGTACACTATCCAGAGTCATGTTATTATTCTTCATAGATTTGGGGTGTACTGTCATACGTAATTCTAGAACATAATTCCTTATAATCATGTTGAAAATAAAAATCCATTTTTTTACATATAAAGGGATATGATTACATTGTGCAAATATTTTTGATCATTACCAACCCATCAAAGTTTATATAGGAGGAAAAAAGATGAAATTGATCACCTGTATGATTGTACTTTACGGTTAGGTTCTGAAATGATGGAGATGAGAGTTTTCCTAGAATTAGGTGAATGATGGGTGGTCATGAATCTTGAATGATAGTATATGGGGATGCTAGGATACACATAGTAGGGATAGGGTTATTGTTGATGGTCATTTGTGGTGGGGTTGCGCAGAGATCCTGGGGGACAGGGGTGCAAGGACATCACAAACGAAGGGGTCGTGGGGGGTGTCATCGTAATAGGATTTTGGGGACAAAGTGGCCCTGGGGGGTTTTCATTTGAGAGAAGAAAGGAATTCAAGCAAGGATGTCGGTGGGGAAAGCTAAAGTTGATGAAGGATTCAGTGAAGGCGTGAGTCACACCGTTGACAGAAGAAACTAGGGATGAGAATGATGATATAAGGAAATGGAAAGTGAGGCCAGAGAAATGTTGTATGGGATACGAGATGGAAGAGTTGGATGAGGGGTATGGTTATAAGAGATGAGGCAGAACACAGTGTAGGGGGCGGTGATGGACGAGGAAGAGTAACCAATCTGGGTTTTTCGGTGTTATTTTTTATAGATTTGTATAAATGTTTATTAGATATAAAATATTATAAAATATAAAATTGTTAAAATTATGAGAAAATTGAATAAAAATGATGAAAAATTTAAAAACAGTAAATATTTATAGAATATTTAAATTTACAAATCATGTATGATATGTTTTAAAAAAACCAAGAAAATAAAAATTTACATTTGGTATAAATATAATATATATATATATATTTATATACTGTGTTTCTATTGATGTTTTTTGATAATGTATTTTTGTAATTATTGAATAATTTTTTATAATAGTTTTTATTGACACAAATATATTTTTTAGTAATAACATTATTAATAATAGATACATGTTTTGGTAAAAAATGATTGTATTAGTGTGATAATGCAATGTATTCCATAGTTGGAAACTGATAAGTATATATTGAATGAAAAATATCAATAGATATATCAATTGGAACAAATAAATGGAAGTACTAAAAATTAATACTAATAAATCATAATATTATTTGTATTTCAAATTTTTACGAACTGATATATTGTATGTCAATAAATTTATATTCTTATAATACAATTTTTGTGATAAATGAGGTTTATTTGATATGATCTTATTGTTCAATGCTATATCTCAAATCTCCCGCAACAAATATATTTTTTCATAACGAATTATTTTTAAATATATTAATGGTCACTATAGAATTAATATAAAATCAATTAATGTGATGCATAATGGCCTTTTACTCCTAAAATATAAAATAATTTCTTGATTTATAATGGTAAAAAATTTAAAAAAAATATAATGTAGTCTTTCTGTTTTATATATATACGTTTCATAATAAAATAATTAAAAAAATAAATGATAAAATTAATTTATCAATGGTTATGTAATTACACCACCAAATAATTTTTTAAAAAGATATCATTTAATATACTAAATTATTTTATTGTACATCAATTTCATCACATATTATTCTTCAAATGTGGCGTCATCGCACATATTTTTATAGAAAAATAAATTGACCACGTGAGTATAATTTTTTCAGAAAATTGAATTTGTGGTCCATTATCATCATAGTCTACTAATCTGAATGATCATTCTATTATGGAAACACATATGGATTTATTAATTATAAGTGGTTTTGTATTTACTTTCTTATGAGAGATATAATTAACACATCATGTAATTGATGTAAGTTATTTCGAGTAAATATTAGTAGTCCATATCATCTATGTCATCATGGAACTCAATATGGATGATGTTTCGTTGAAATAAAATTATATTAGTTAATATCCACCCGAATTTCTTGCACAATGACATATTAAATGATAACCTTTTCTTAGACATGAAAATCATGGTCTCAAAAAATATTGACATTGTATCATTTTTTCATATAGATTACATTTGATGTTTAATGGGATGAATATTCCTAGTAATTAATTTGATAAAATCATGTCCTATCAACTTCCACTCTGCATCATTATACTGTAATATTGTAATATAACATATGTTGCCATATATATATCATCAAATGTATCCATTTTAAATTCAATAAGTAAAATATTTTTTATATTACAACTCTACAGGGGGAAGGTGTTGATCAAAATATCCTTTTAAATCCATTCAACACGATCTAATCATAACGTATAGAGAATTAATTGTTCCATATATCTAACAAAAAATATGGGGGTGGTAATATGTATTGAAACATAACTATATATCCAACACATGCTGAAGGCTACTGTATAACCTCTAGACAAATTTCTGATCCTAATTAGATACAAAGGTGAGAGGTAATCTGTTATGACTTATAAGTATTTTTAAATTTATATATCATGGTGTGTGGGAAATGTTCAAAATATTCATTAATAAAAATAAAATGAAATGTCTTTAATATTCAATCTACTACCACAGAAATGTTTGTAATATATATATATATGACCGGGGATTCCAATTATGAAATCTTTTCTTGTTTTTCCATTTCTATATTAGTATTTATAATGGACTGATCATATCATTTTCCTTATGTTTTTTCTACTTGAAATATTATATTATAAAAAAATAGATATAAATTATGTAATATTATATTACATTTCATCTAAATATATGTTTTCATTCCATATAAATTAATTTTATGACTTTTATAATCGATAATGTCGATCAATGGAAATAATATTGAAGATCCCTCTATCTTT
Organism: Viscum album; assembly: GCA_963277665.1. Classification (NCBI taxonomy): domain Eukaryota; kingdom Viridiplantae; phylum Streptophyta; class Magnoliopsida; order Santalales; family Viscaceae; genus Viscum; species Viscum album. The sequence goes on from OY728136.1 coordinate 830,653,365, forward strand.
CTGTATTTAATGGGTTAATTATCAAGGATTCAAGACCCATGAATACATCATTTATAATATTAAACTCTTGATTTTTCTATACCATATAATGTATATCTTTTCTCGGTTTATGGGACTCCATTATACTCTCATGAAAGTAAGGTTGAAAAGTATCCTATGGAATATAGTATGGTGTTCATTTAATGATTCCCATTTCCAACCATTATATATCTAATAATATTGAATGATTTACAATCCTAATCATGGGTAGGGTTAAAATAAAATTTCTACCCAAAGAATCCTCAAAATTATTCACCACCATAGGATTCTAATGGTTTGAACATTCCTATACCTGTATGAGCTCTGACTAACTTCATTTGTGAATATTGGTCACACAATTTTTTTAATATATAATTGATGATTTTATAAATATTTTATAAATCATACTTATCCTTGTATAGAATTTTTTTTCAAATTATCTATGTGATGATCAATAGAGCTAATTTATTATTATGTTTTTGGTGATTATTATCATGGATAAATAATTAGAAGAAGGAATATACTTTATCCTTATCATAATACATGAGTACACAACACAATACATTTTTGGATTCATTAATATAGATAAAAAATTCTTCCCTAATGGTGGGAAACATGATCATAAGTGATATAATTATCCTCTCCATTACCACATTAAATATATCCTCTCACTTAGTAGTCTATAAAAACATCTCATTTGAGTTTTATTTTTTAGTGGGAATGTATATGTCATAATTTTCTTATAAATCGATAATATTTTACCCATATTCTATGGAATATATGTATTTCTATCATTGATTTTAGTATAGACAATAATTGAACTATATATTACATCATTTTATATTTTGGCATCCCTATAGAGGTGAAAAATTCCCTAGGTTTTCTACAAGGGCCATTTAAATTAATATATATTGCAAATTTCATAAAAATATTTCTTTCATAAGTTATTCAACACAACAATAAATGGATCCTCATGTTTCAAAATAATTTTTGAGTGAACAATAATATAATCTTTAAATACTAACACAATTTTAATGAGGTAAAACCTAAACCTCTATTTATTAATTCCATGAACGTTGATGAAACATTATTAAGTCCAACTAGAATCACTATAAAATCATAATTCTCTTACCTTCTCGGAAATAATATCATATGGATATCATCCATATTAATCATTATATAATAATATCTCAAATGAATATGCCCCATATAGAATATATGGGTAATATATAAATCATTGAATAATTAATCATTCCTTGGAAAGAGGTGCTGATTAATTATCCTGATCTTACTGAGCTCATGATAATCAATTCAGTGGAATATTTACCAATCATTTTTCATGCAGAAATGGACTGGCATATCATGTGGTGAATATATCGGTTATATAATACTTCCACTAATATAGTTCTACATTTTCATATAAATCACTTAAACATAAATAATTTTCTTTATCTATGGAGTCTTTCATATTATAATAACATTGTATTTTTTCAGAATTTAACATATCATATTTGTTTGATATTATTAATATCATTAGGGAATACATAATCAGATTCTCTTATAAAGGGAATGTCACTATGGATGACCTTTCCCTTATCCTCAACAAATAGATCGTGACAAAATACTTCATAATACAATAAAAAATATACAAGATACGATGGTTCTATAAGAATTTCACTATCCTCTATAAACATTTATAGAATCATAAAGATATTTGGGCAATAGTGGTTGATTTCATTATCAATATAATTTTTGTGGTCTTTATATAAAGAAATACATTCCATAATAAGAATATAATTGAGTTAAACTAATAGGATTATCACATGGTTCACTTGGAAATTCAACTACAAAATATTTATAATGGATATGTTATATACATAGAGAATAATAAATTCCTCCTTTATCATTTTCAATTATATCTCAACACCCATAATAATGATGTGGTGTTTGAATAGTTTTAATATCACTAAATTATATCAATAAGTGTGTTGAACCATAGACACACGAGATATTTTTAGCATATCAATTGAGGATAACCATGTATTTACCTATCTGATTGTTTTTGTATGAATTTCCTTTATCCGCAATAAACTTACGGATAATAATATTAAAACAATTAATCATAAAATGAGAAACTAACATCATTGATGTGATAACACATAAATCACATATATTGATCAGCCTTTGATTTATAATGTTTCAATTTATAAGATCTATGTTATTTTTTATAATATAAAAATTATACGCATATTTCAAATTAATAATAAATTTTTTAATAAACTAAGAATTTACAACATCATATACTAAGGGATTCATTTTTTAGGGTACGAACTATAGTAATTATATTTAAATTTCCACAAAAAAATTGGTAGAATCTAGAGAATTATTTCATTCGATCGATACATAATAATATAAGCATTTCTATAATTTAGGGATGTTTTCCATGGTTTAGTCTTATCCATTTGTATTTCAATATGTTATTATAATACTAGTACCCCCAAATACCAAGACCATGATCGAATAAAATGGAAGCCATATATTTTATTCAATTTGTATAATGTTTTATTAGATAAATGTATAGATAACTCAATACCATTAGATCAATGGACAATTTTTATTTGTTTATTAGATACAAATGATAATAACATAATAACATGGATTACATAAACTTATTTAATACTCCATAGCATGCCAATTAATTCCCTTATTATTATAATACTACCTGAAATAACATGGGTATATATATATACATTTTGGGATCTAGATAACTATTACAAAATAATCAAATAACATTATATATTTTTGGTTGATACGTTAGTGAAGGTGAATAAAATTATGACAATGAATGGGGAGAATAAAAATAATTGACATTGATGACAAATATTTGAAGGCAACAATGAATTTTCAGAATAATATAAACCATAACATCATAAGAATTAGTTGAGGATAAAATTACTATAAATATAACATCATTTACTGCGGATTACCACCCATGTGAAAATATATTGTCTTATTAGATTAAAACATTACCTAATTCATTTGAGGGGTTCTTAATTTGGGATGACTGATATAATATATATAATCAAAATGAAATTGTGTCCCACATAGACTATAAAATATAATAATGTATTGAAACACATATTATACTCCTGATTATGTTGTTTGGTTTACATATATAGAATTAAAAAATAATTTAAGGATTGGTACATATTGGTTATAAATTGTTATTAGAAATGGGGAAGGGTATTCAAATGTAAAATATTGGCATTAAAATCATATGATAATTTCGACAACATAAAGGGTGAAAATAAATTTTATTTGATTCTATTGAAGAGAGTAAAAATATGTAACACATAGAAATAACTTTTCTTTTGTTGAAGTAGAGTAGAATCAATTATCCATAGAGTGGACATAAAATAGATTATGAGGAGTTTATTGAGGGATTAGGCACACCATTAGAAGTATTTAAAAATATATATGGATTGAATCATAATTATTAATGGGTTTTGAGTGATGTGGATTGGAAGTATGGGTGGGTTTTTTATAAAATTATATGATAAATCCTTATTAGAATGTAAACATATGTTTTGGACTCTATTTGGTAAAATAATCAAAACCACATACCCTCCCAAGTATTTTGGATATGGTTTCAACCCTAAAGTAGTGGTTTTGAATATTTTATAAGAATATGAATGGAAATAATAAAAAATAATATTAGTAATGATGTAGAAGTGAGTCTTGTTTATCATGAATTGATTTTTAAAACCTTAATTCAATATATATGATTTGGAGGATTGAATATTGGATTATGAAATTGATCAAATAACATACAAATATATTATTTTAAATTTGAAATATATTTTTCCAATATGTATATTTTTTATAGTAATTATTAAATTATTTTTGGACTAATAAGTTGTCATATTATATATCATATAATTATAATATATTAAATTTTTAATCAACAAATTGAAATCCTCCCAAAATTATGAATAATTATTTATTGGGAAAGTTTGAAATGGTAATTTCATAAATAATTATTATTTTTTGTAAAGTGTTTTCTAAATATGATACTCTTCAGTTTTAAATAAATATCCTTATTTAATGAAAAATTTCATTTCATATAATAAAAAAAATTATCCTTATAAATATTAAATTGGATTTCACTATGTTATATTATGATTTAGAATTAAATATAATTTATTTAAAATTAATATTTCTAGAAATTAAATTTCATTTCAATATTCATGGAATTATAAAAATTACCATTTTAATAGAAACTAGAAGTTTTATATAAATAAAATCAAACATTTTTATTATTAAAAATTATTATATAATTAAACATATTATATAAAAAGTATTATAAATTAATAATAAAAAGGAATAAATATAATCAAATAATAATAATAATAAATTAAAAAAATATCACAATACTACACTATAATTATATTAACTCTTATTTAAAAATTGTTTACTACAATGGTATAATGTGCAATGGTGGAATATTCATTAAATTATTTATGAACATGGTTTTGATTGTGATAGTGATATTATTTAACTTATAACGTAATAATATTTTCCTATTTTTCGGTTATTGATTATCTTCATGGGATTGATTAAGCAAAATCCCATGGATGTCATCTCCCACTGAAGTTCTAATAAATGGGATTCAAATATACAATCATACTATTCGATGTTATCACTTCTTTCATCTGTGTAAAATAGACTATATCATAACACTTAATTTCTAATAGTATTTATATTCAATGTAAATATAGAGTATATAATTAATGGTTCTAATGTTTAATATTATATTTATCATGAAAGCTAAATTTTATCCATAATTAATAATGGTCTAAAATTATAAAATGAAATGTATTGACTATATGTTCTATAAATACTCTTTTTAATAATTAATTTACTATTTAAAATGGGAATTTTTTCTCTAAATGATTGGGTCATTACATTTTTGTGGCATGTTTTGCAAAACGATGCACCAACTATGATGAAAATAGTAATTTCTTATTCTGTGCATGACATAGTTAGACTCTATGGTTACTTCTAAGCATACACAAACTACAAGAATTCTATGAAACTTCTACCACTATACATATTGGTAAAAAATATTCTAGTAATTTATAAATTCTACAAATTAAATCATTAAAGGAAATAAGTTCAATACATATGATGATTGTATATATGATATTTTAATTTTAATCTATGGATTGTGTAGATGCATGATAAAATAATTTCATAATAATGATTTATTGAGGGTCCAAAATCATGTTGAGTTTGAGAAGAATCAAAATGGTTGGATGACTAAAAAATCAATTGTGTGTTATTAATCATTATTTAAATTGTATTAAATAGAATACATGACATTAATGGGTCTTGTTGAATATTTATATTCATGAAAGAAATTTTTCCTCCTCATTTTCATTTAAATACTAAAGATAAGTATTTATATATTGTACGATTTGTTTATAAATTATAGTTTTTTTATGAATTAAAAAATTCATATATATTTTATGATGATTTCAAGTGACTAGAAAACCCCTAATAATATTTGAAGATAACCTATGCTTATTTGATGATATGGAATTTTATTTTGATGTTGTGAAGTTGGAAAAATCATATTTACATGATATCCACTAGAATATTCTGAGGTATATGTATGTGTACTAGTAAAATTAATATAAATAATTAAGGGTTTTATAGAACATTCACAATATCAAATTATCAATTTGGTGTATTATTCCACAAAATATTATTTTCTAAACATTTATAATATATTTTTGGGGTCATGGTTTTGGGTTTCTAAATCCTGGGCCTAGCCACATTTACTATAATATTCACTCCAAGTATCTGAAGTATATGATACAGTGAAAATGGATTTTGGGGAATTTAATAATGGTTTTCTCAATATTCAAGATTCGAATTTTTAAATGAATGTGATATAATGAAAAACACTATTTTATTTCATTCAATATATAATTGTTATTCTAGTAATGCGTTAATATACTCTGTGGGTGAAATTAAATTAGAAAATTCCAATGTCAGAAAATGATCTTCAATGCTATGTTTCTCAATAAATAAGTGTTATTATTGTTTTTAATAGGTAATAAATTATGTTACTCATAATTAAATATGAAAAGGGGCAAAATTGAAGTGAGATAAAACAATGTAACCTTCCAAAATTGTAATATCTAATAGTGAATCCATAAATTTAGGTGATATATAAGGGATTATATGGGAATAAAAAATAGTAAACATGATATTTCAGATAATATGTTAGAGTAAAAAATGGATTTTGTATCATACAAAATGGTTCATATAATATATATAAGAGTTAAAATATAATTTGGATTTAATATGCAAGGGTTACTAGTTATGATAATGCTAGGTTAATGGAGAAATTTTTTTCATAATGCTTTTATATCATTTAAATCATAAAAAGAATGAATGTGAGGAATTTATTTTATGAATCAAGGTATATTGGTAGAAATAATAAATGAAAATAATTCTGTGAGATTTATTGTTTAATAGTTTTGTGGTTTCCACGAAAACATATATATTGGTCAAACTCATTGTATGTATTTATAATATTATTAAATAGTTATATATGATTAAATGAATATTTATTGAATAGAAATAGAAATTGGAAGAAGAATATTATGAAATCATGGTGAGCAGTTCGATATTACTGTGTTTTTATATTTAACAAGAAGATCATCGTTCCAAATAGAAAGAAATATCAATATTGAAAATATGTAAATAGTATTCATGTGATTTCGAGAAAAATTAAAAGAAATTATGAAAAATATAGATTGTTTATTGAGTAGATAAATGATATTTTTTTCAAATATCGTTTATATTTAATAATGTTTGTGAGAGGGTAGATAAAAATACTATTTAGAGTAGATCATGTTCATCATAGAAGATTAATAATAATAAGTGAAAGAATACATATGAATAATTTAGTTGATAAATTAAAACACCATTGTTTCCTTTTTATGATATATGTATCAAAACTATTATTTAGGATGATTTGGAACATGTTGTCATACAATGTGAGAAATTAATGTAATTATAATAGATTATCTTTTACTGTAAGTGGACTATGATTGATTACTTAGAAAATATTATATTGATGTGGGGACATACTGTGTAATGAACCGACCCCAGTTTCCCTCAAACCCTACACCCAACATGTTCTTTTATATACTTGTAGAGAGTTAACAATCCCTGTAGACTGGCGATAAGAAAACATGCATTGAATGACACAACAGAGGAAATTATTTCTCCATACCTAGTAAAACACATATAATATATATACTATTAAAATAATATATGTGGAATATGAATACGATATATATGGAGTAACTATAAAGAAACGGATAAAAAAAGTATCAAAAACTTCAAATTACAATTCCCACATCAAAGGACCCATGAAAAACAACTACTCCAAATGATAGCATTGAAAAAATCCCACCATCTCAACACCAAGTATCGAACCCGTTGTCATCAACCTCACTACCACACTATACACGTTCTCCATCAATGTAATTTAAGACAATGGTCTACACTCCAGTATAGAGGTGCACCAGGTCTCAGCAAACAGTATGAGTAGGATCGTAACTAGGTGTTCCATAACATGCCTCTATATAAAAATTCTTCTATCATCATTTTATGTGAAAACATGGCATCATAAGAAGTAATACATATTTCTATAAAACGTATAAAATGATTACCTTTGACCACAATTCTAATCAAAAGAAGGTATGTCAATTTCAAAGCACATTTTACAAATCATTATTAAAATGAATAGTCATTCAAATATAGAAAAATTCCTAAATCCATTCAATAATAAATACAAGTATATTTATCACAACACCAAGGAATACTATAATTTCACGATGCAGACTTCTTTTACAACCATAATCCTGAGCATAATCAAATTCCTAGAACAATGGTCGTAAAGTGAAGAGGAATACCCCATGAGTAACCCACCCAACAATTTCATCATCGGTCCCATAAAAATATAGTAATAAGAAATACAGAAAATCCCCAAGAGAAACCACCATGATAATCTCAGAAAAATGAATGATAGACACAACAAAAACCGTCCACCTAAGGACTGAAGGTAACACATGTGTTTTCTTTCAAAATTCATTTCAATGCATTTTATACCATTTCAAAACCATTTGATGTATAATTACAATGCTTCAAAAATAACCTTTTTACATTCCATTAATCAATAACCATAGTAAAACAAATTTTCATTGAAAACTCTTCTCAACATGCACAAAAAAATAATGAAAATATTTCATTGTGAATCAGTTTGTATTGAAAAACAACATGACACATTATCATATAATTTTGATGGAACCACATACCTAAACTCCCAGATTCCACAAACCCAAATGGGATAGAAGAACAATGAAAACCCAATGATATAAAATAAGTCCCTAGAATAAAATCCATATGACATGGTTGATATAGGTATAATCCTATGAGGTCATGGAAAAATAATAAACCAACATAGCTCACGAACAGAAGCATGTCGCCCCATGACTGACAAATGGAAAGGTATCCGAATAAAAATTACAAGAAGGGTCTAGATGAAACCAAGAAGAAACATCAGCCTTACCAAACAAATCTGAACAGACAACCCAATATTGACTTAATGATCAAAGTAGATGATGAATCGGGGAGACAAATTATCCATATAGACTCACCAAAATAATAATAGAGATCAAATGTCAAATAGATCGACCCTGAATGAATGATTTCCTCAGAAAATGATTAAGGGAGACCTTGGGTTAGGGATGAAGGATTATGTGATGAATGGACTAAGAAAAACTATCAAGATCATGTTTTAAAACAAGATTCATGTTATTTCCTAGTGTGAAATTCACTTTCACATTGTAAAGTCCACATTAGATATGTACTCTAAATACCCCCATCAACTATAATGAAAAATATATTATATATAACATCCAGGACATGAATCCTCTATTAACGATGTTTAATGATTCACAACATGAATACCATTTTAGGAAATGTACCCAACAATAATTACAAGGTGTGTAACTGATTTAGACAGTGTCAAATCCTTTATCATCTGGAAAAAATAATTGGTTCAAGTTGAATTTCTAAAAAATACTTGAATTAAACACTATAGGTATCATCCCAATCTCAAAGGAGAGGGAAATATCCATGAGGTTAAGGATGTACCTGATAAAATGTTAATGGGGTGTTAGAAACATTCATCTATAAAGAGATGATATACCCAAGATGTCATGTCGAATATATAATCCATGGAAAAATTTGATGCCTCTAGTCTCTCATCATGGACTCCCACTCCAATGGCTCATGAAAATTTGATCCTTGTTTCTATTCCACCCTGACTAAAAGAATCAAATTTCCATACATTACTTTACCTTGAGATTCAATGATATCAACTGATTTCTACAAAAAAGAGGCACACAGTTATAGCACAATTTCTGCCCAACTCAGAATGTGTGCAAGATCAAAGTGATTCTTCCTATGATTGGATATATTTATAACAACATGAATATGTATCAACTGAATTATCTATTCTAACTATTAAGAATCATGTTTGTTCATCTTAATGACCTCAAATGATACAACATATCTCGGATCCATCTTTCCCTTCTTTACTAGGTTACAGTGACCCAACTAATTATAAATATTCATGAAAACCACGTATCATAAATAAAAATCTAATGGTCAATGTCGTGGATCCACATATGATTTTTGTAAACAACAAGATATTATCAGTTACCGATGTACCTCTTTAATCTTCTTGGATGTCTCTAAAACCAAACACATTCTCTCTAATGATTCTTCACCGACCACATCCAACTAAAGAGGTGCTCTACAAGGGGGAATATACAAATCCACAATGTGATACATTTTTATGGATGATAAATAAATATTGTTGTAAACAAATGTAACAAGTCCTTGGTGGATATCCCATGATCCAATAAAATCTACGACATATGCGTGGAGGATATCCTCCCTGATATGAATCACAAACTCTATTTATCCATCTATCATTGGATAGTATGTCGTACTCAACATGATATGAATTCTCATTTCCCCTTGAAGACTCCTCTAGAAACCTGAGGTAAACTATGAATACCTATAATAAACATTGGGATAAAGGATCCAATGTTACCTCACAAACTCATGCACATACATCTTACCTTGATCTTCAACTTTAGTGAATTGTTTTATCAGAATAAAATTAGAATACTTCATTATCCAACCAACAACCAACCAAATAGAATTCCAACCATTAAGAGTCCATAAAAATCTATCAAAAAAACCCATGTATACCTCTCTAAATTTTCAAATCGGTACAATAATATAGAAAAGTAACCCATATGTTTTTATATACTCAACCTTTATTCGTTGGAAGGTGTAAAAGTGAGACACAAACTCCCATATGTCATGCTTCATACCAGACCACCATAATCACCACCTCATGTCATATTACATCTTTATAGTGCCTCAATTAATATAACATGATGATATGTGACAATTGAACAAGAAAAATCATTCCATAGATACTGGGATAGAAATATTTTTCTCAATGTGAATTATATCATCAGAAAAAAAACACCAACCCAAAATGGCCTCATCACCATAAATGTTGACTCAAATATTCTAAAACTAATAATCCTTCTACTGAATCTACAAAAATATACTATATGATAGATTATGATAACTGGTCAATGGTCAGAACCATGGGGGAAACATCATATTAATAATCTAAATGTAACTTAGATAGAATCCACATATGGTTCCACAATTCCTTCGATTCCATAGTAACATGTGACTTTATATTCTTTGTAAGATCATCTGCAACAAAATATCCTTCCCTAGTCTACCACTGCCTTTCCTTAACCAAGATCTACTACGGTCTATTGGCAATGCCATCAGTCGCTTCATGTGTGCTGATTGGAAGACCGCTTCCTTGACGCACCCCAATTTTTCACTCATTTGTGTCAAAATAGACATTGCTTGGCCCCCTCCTAAGGTAGTATGGATTGTTATTGATGGATAATACAAGTATGAGCAACCCGTTGGTTATGAATCGTGGATGAATTTATGTTCCTGTTGTTTTAGTTAGGGTCACAGTTATTCTGATTGTTGCAAAATGGCTCGGAAGGAGGGTTTGGTTGAACCTCATGTTCTGGCTGAAGGGACTTCAATGATTGAAGAAGCATGTCATGGTCACGCAACTGATCTACGTTAGGGAGGTTCTTTGGTTGCAGTTGTGAATGGAGTTTCAAAGGAATATGGACCTCTTGTTTCAGATTTTTTGGCCCGGTTGCATAATGACATGGGTGCAATCTCCTTGCCAAGTAGTTCGGGTGAGGTCATGCAGGTGAGAAGGGTTCTTCATGATGAGGGGCTTTCACCCGCGGATGCTGATCAGGACAGAAAAATTTATGGGTAGGTTGTTAGGGAGGTCCCTCATCTCCCTTCTAAAATATTATCGTTGTTCACTCCATTAGAAGTTGAGGGATCTATTATGAAAGATGATATCAAAGTTCTTGTCTTCAGTGAGGATGCACAGTGATTGGACTCGAGCAACAACCCTAACCACCTCTAATTTATGGGTCATGGTCTGGAGAAAATAGAAATTCTAGTCAAGCCTAAGCAGGTCCAGCAGGGACCCTTCTATGTTGAGAATCTCAAATAAGGGGGGACTACCAGGATCTCTCAGAATTGTTTTGCAGTGCTGGATGAAGATCACTGCATTAACGAGGAACCAACAGAGGGGGTATATGGAAAAGACACTCAAGTTGGATCAGAATTATTTCTAGAGGAAATGGTTGATACATCAGACTATGATGAGTCCATGGAACTAGCCTTAGAGAAGGACTATTTTGGATCCTCTATAAGGAAGGGAAAGAACAAAACCATGGATTCAAACAGCTTCATTTCAAACAATCAAAGGGTGCATAGAAGGAAGGAGTACTCCAACCTCCCAAGTCCTCCCATCACAAGAACTGTGTGCAAAGGAATGATGTCACCAAATGACTCTACAAAGCTTGGCTCCACAACCTGGGACAGGACCATAGCCCCTAGCCAACAGGAGACGTCTTCCATCACCAAGGACATGTCCAGGGCAGGATGTGTTGAGGCATCTCCTGCTCCTCCTACAGGTGGTGTGAATTTGGGTGGTCAGGGGAAGCTGCATGAAGAAGCTCCCAAAGCTGATTCTCAGTTCCTTATGGCCGCAGTGCTTGACCATAGAGATTAAATCATTCATTCGGATGAAGAATTGGTTGATTCTACATTGAATATTAAGGAACTGAAGATGATGAGACCGATCCAAGTGGTCACTACAAAGGAGAAAGCTCAGTTGTATGATAAGCAGGCTCACATCCTCCATAGAGGCATCAACATGGGGAAGATTAGCATGAAGGAATACAAGATAGCATGGTACAACTTGGAACATCATTTAGAGTGCACCTTGAACGATCCCCACGACACTCAAGTGAATTCTATTCCATGGGTTTTGATTAGGGAAAATGATTCTAGAAAACTCACTCTTTTATTTAACAATTCTATTGTGTCCTTTGTTCCTGAACCTATTGAATTGTGAGGGTTCACACTTTCCCCTTTAAAATTGATTTTGTGTTTAATAAAAAATTAATATTGGATCTATAAACTACATATTGAAATATCACCACACAAATAATGACTTTCAAAAATTTCAAGTACCAAACTCATTTGTTTTTCCTGTTCATGATCGTATTTCGAATAAAACATAATATCATCCACAAAATATATAAAAAAGGTGTCTAGATATTGATAAAATATTCGATTCATAATGAACATAAATGATATAATAGTATTAGTCATTAAAAAATTAATCACAATATATTCATAATTTATACAAATACTATTGAAATCGATCATTGGTATATCAAAATTCTTATATACGAGCTGATGATAACCTGATTGTATATAAATATTTGAAAACTACTTCACCACCTTTATTTGATGAAATAGAATATCACTATGTGGCAAGGGATATTTTTCAAAAATTATACAAATTTAAACATTTTATCATCCACACATAACAAAAGTAAACCATCCTCTTTTTTTTGCAATAACAACCGAGGCTACCCAAAATGAAACACCATGTCAAATGAAACATTTATCCAACTTGTCCTCCAACTGATTCTCGAGCTCCTACAGCTTCCCAGGTTCCATATGAAAAAAAGGAATTGATATTGGTTGTGTACCCAACACCTGACAAAACATAAAATCTATCAATCTCTCTATAGGATGATCAAATAAATCATTAGATAAAATGAATTGAATGTCTTTAAAAACAACAATAAAAACAAAGATAAGAGAGACACCATCAGTATCAAACACAATAGTTGATAGCATTATCTTATGATATGAACAGTAATCCCATACATGACTAGATAATGAACTCCACTATCTTATAAACACCCAAGATATCCCATCCAGATTAATAAATGAAACACTATAATCATAATAATAATTTGTATCTCAATGAGTGACATAAATATCCATACCGATGATGATGTCAAATAGACCCAGATTATTAACAGGAAAACATAAATCTAACTCGGTATCAGGTATCATTGACAATGAAGAGAGACACCCAAACCTGTTCTCATTCCATTTTCCAAGAGGTGTCTTGAACTCCATTGTAACTTATATAGGTTATGTTTTAGGTTTAGTAAAATCAAATAAACCTGCATATATAAAAGATTGGGAGGCACTAGTATTGGATAAAAAATTACTATTGGAGACGCAATAACAATAATTCTTATGATTATTGTTGGAACTGCTACAAGATCCACTGAAAACTCATATACATAATTAAAATTCATTACACATGAGGCTTGTGGGTGGTGACCTGTAGTCATTCATTCATTGTACTGCATTTCAGTAGCTATTAGTGCACGAAAAACCTAATGATAATGAAGCATATTCATATCTTTACAAAGATGTTGTATGTGAAAAACACATCCAAAACTATTCCACAACATCAAGGGAATCAGATAAGAACATATTATGTTTCCACATTTTCCATACTTATAGGAAGTCAAAGGAACTATACCCACTAGAAAAGGTTTTTCATAAGAGTCTCATTAAGGAGATCCACATCAACTAATCTTGTGATGATCTTGTCACTTCCTTGTCTTCCCTTGTGTTAAATTGAAGCGTCCACTCTATGGAATAGAAGAGTTGAAAATTAAAACATTTACTATCACATTAATTTATACCATCATATCTCTTTCTATCATCTCCACATTTATATAATGATTCAATATAAACACTTGGGATATGATATCTACTCACAAACCCTTCTGGTACATCTGATCATATAGTTGGTCATTCGTTATAGAGTTCTAGGAAAAAATCAGTAGGCTTAGTAAAATGATTGGGGTTTTCTAATAACAAACACTCTCCTAGTTCTAATGATATGAACTCTATTGTCATAGACACCATAACCATGTCTGGGAAAAAATACTCAAAGAAAGGGGGTTTGAACCCCTTCCAATCCGAGTACATGTGTCATTCATCCTAGAATATATAATCCCATCATCCCATGTCAGACCCCTCGGTTTGAACATTGCATACATCACCCTATTGTACTCAGGAGTGTCTAGACATTCAAATATTTGACCAAGATTATAAAGCCTATCCTCCACCTCTTGAGATTCAGTCATTCCTTCAATGGTCTATGGCTTCTCTCCCATGAACTCAAGCGATCTATATCTCTCTCCTCATGATCTTTGTTATACCTCCACCAATGCATTCTGAACATGTGGTACATACTGATTGAAAGCACATACTTCACATATGACAGTATCATTGAGATTTATATCTATAGGTGGATTCCCACGAGGGGCATCATCTTGAATATTAGGAGGATCTCAGAGAATATGTATCATAGGCATATCACCACCCACCAGAACATAAGAATGATTAGAAAATTGAAAAAATCATAGTCCAAAATAGAACCCACTATGATAAAATGATATTAAAATAATGTCATCAGCGGTGACACACACCCCAACATCGCGTGGAAACATAAGACACTCCATGACATGATCAAGAGATGTACTTATTGCAATACAACTCTCATGTACCAACAATCCTATATAAATTCTAATAGAAATCTCATGAAAAGTACTATTGTGGATAGTCCTCCTATAATACCAAATTTTATCTAATAGACCTGCATTTCCCCCAATCATGGAATTTTAAAAATTCTGTAATGTATTCGAATGGATTTCCCATTCACCAAGGGATTTTAGTGAGCACTCAGGCATCGAACAACACAACAGAGAGAAGAATATTTAAAAACCTGATGAAACACATAGAATACATGCACTAAAAAAGAAGAACAACATATGATGAACATGATATTTATTAAATAAATGTATGAAAATAGTGGAATAAAATAACAAAAAATTATCTAAAAACTCCAAAGGAAAATTCCATCAATAAAGGACCCTAGACAAAAAATTACACTAAACAATATCATGGAAAATCTCCAACCATATCACCACTAGAAACCCTACCAGATGATGCCAAACTAGCCACCTCACATCATTTCCACACCTTTCCCTCAACTAGGAGACAAAAATAGGTCAACACACCACCAATGAGGTGAACAGGGTGTGAGCTAATATCCTTAACAGTATCTAACCACATTGTTCCATAATGAGACTCTATATAACAATTCATGTATTCATATTTTATTTATAAAAAAGGATTCATAAACAATAAAATATTTTTATAGAAAAAATGGTAAACATTTCCATTTTCAACATTTCAAAAAAAATTGATATATCAATTTAAAATCACATTTTTATATTATTTTTTTGAAGAAGATACATTTCATATCAAGGGTAACTAAAAAATCCAAAAAATAAAAAATAGAATCATAAATATCAAAACCCCATGGAATAATACATATCCATGATGAATACTACTCATACCATAATAATTATCTGTAATAACCAGTTCATAAAACAATGGACCTAGGAATCAGAAAAATTCCCCTTCAGTGAACTATAAATCAATGCTAATATCGGTCTCCAAGGACAATAGGCCTAGTAAAAATATGAAATCCCCCAAAAACCCATCATTAACAATAATAATACAATAGATGATGACCCAAAGATAAACCATCCACCTATGTACAAAAGGTAACCCAAGTTCTCATTTTTACAATTCATTACAATACATTAAAACCCATTTTAATAATATTTAAAATTTTCTTTAAATGTTATGAAAATAACATTTTTATATTCTATTTACCAAAAACCAGTGAAAAACATTTTCAATTGAAATATATTCTCAACAAAATAAAATAATCATGCCAAAATATCAATATTGATTAATTTTTTTAAAAAAACAATATCCATTATAATAGGAAAAATATAGAACAACCTACATCAATTCTCATGTCGCACACAACCACAATGGGATCCACCAAAAACTAAAACCCAATGGAGGAAACCAATGCCCTAGAATCCACTCCATATACCAATATTGATCAAAATATGAACACAAGGGGTTGAAAAAAACGAAAAACCAACATACCTCAATAACAGATGCCTGTTGCATGACCAATGAAGGAAAAGGCCTCCAGAGTAATATTTCACAATGGATACAAAATAAAACAAGTTGAAACACCATATTAACATAAAAATTATGAAAAATAAAACAAACATTGATATCGTAATCAATGGAAATGAAGAATATGGGATATGAACTACCTAGAACGACTAACAACAATCATAATAGAGACCGTATATTGAACCAATCAATACAAATGTTAATATGACTTTGATAAATGATTATGATAGACCTTGTGTTGAGGATGAAGGAGTCTAGATAGAAGGGGCTGAGAAAAACTGAAAATTGAATTTTTTTTAAATTGTACATGGGCCATTAAATGGAATGAAATAGACATCCACATCATGTAGTCAACAATGGATATGCACGCCAAAAAAATAATTTCCTTTGATTAAAAATCCATTATTTAAAACATACCGGATATTAAACAACTATTCACGATTTTTGATTTTTCACTGCATGAATTCCCTATCATATCTTTTACCCAGTAACAAATACACGACCTATAACCCAGTTACACGGTATACAATACAACTACATTCATTAGAAAATGTGGTTATCTTTTACAGTCCACTAATTCTATCATGTGACCATTATAAGATTCCATATAGTTTTAAAGTTGGGGAAAGAAACGATAAGGTTAAGGGCGTAGCTTATAAAAATGTAACCGGATGTTAAATACTGAACCAAATATAATATCATTTTCAATAGTGATTTATATATGACACTATATACTAGAGATATTATATATTGTGTAAGCAATCCAAATACTAGGATTTTTTGAGATACCAAAATTCATGAGATAACATCCTAATAGTCAATGGTTTATTCTATCCTTCTCTTATAGTCAGATAAATATCCTCACATGATTAATGTATATAGTAATACATTAAATTATTACAATCATCGAATTCTATGATATCATGAAAAAATATATGAGTTTAAAATTTATAAATATAGATAATAGAAATTTCTTCATATCAAAACATGAACAATAAAGATGTGATTCTTATATTGATGTCAGAACTTATAAAAATACCATGTGATTTTGTATTATAATTATGTACTCCTATAAATATGGTGTTATGTATTAATAAATAAAGATGATATCTATTACACCTCAAGCTTCCATGGTACACTTCTCTTTTAATAATACAATAGCATGTGTTGTACACAACACTGAGTTCAAGTGCACCACGACTTACCAAACTAGCTGTTCAAAAGCGGTTATGAATATTATTAACTAAATTTTAAATTTTATATTATCCTTATAATTTTATAATCCATATTTTGAGTTTCTAAGGCATAATTTAAGAACAAATCCATTTTTTCAGATAAAAGAAGTACTTTTCAAAAAAAATCAATTTTACAGCCTTTTAATGGCGAATCATTTTTTAATCCAATAATTGAATCATTTTTATATTAAATTTGACAAAATGAACTTTTTATTTAGAATTGGGACATAAGAACTCAGTTTCAATATTGTTTTGATGTTTTTCTGACAACTTTCAATTTGAGTGAATAATGAAAAATACTATATATTAATCAAAATAATTTATATTGTTAAATTATATATTTTAATGGTTTGGAAGTATAAATAGATTATATTTTTACCATTTAATCCTATTATGGTCATTTTATGAAATTTAACTTTGAAATTGGACATAAACAAGTGTCAATCTCTTGATAGTTATTATTTATTAAAAACGCGTCTTTTGGTTTTGACATTAGGAATTAATTTTAAATTAATAAATGAAACTTTTATGTTTTGAATTTGGTAAAATAAAATTTATTTTTGAATTCGGAATATCAATATTAGCTTAGGGTGAAATTTTCGTATTTTTCTGAAAACATTCAATTTTTTATGAATAGTGAAAACACTAAGTTTTTAGTTAAAA
This sequence comes from Viscum album, assembly GCA_963277665.1. Classification (NCBI taxonomy): domain Eukaryota; kingdom Viridiplantae; phylum Streptophyta; class Magnoliopsida; order Santalales; family Viscaceae; genus Viscum; species Viscum album. The sequence goes on from OY728136.1 coordinate 830,671,961, forward strand.
CTGAATTTTTATTTAAATAATTATTTATTTTATTTAAATATATTTTAGGTCAAAATAAATACTTGATACCTATATAATTTCAATTTAATTCATTGGAGTCAGTTTATAATAATTTTAGATATATAAAAATTTTATTGAACTTTTCACAGTCTTTTACAGACCTCCTAGTAGAATTTAAAAATTCTCATAAAACATAATTTTAATGCTTCTATGAGTGGAATTTTGAATTTCCAAGAGACACAGTTAATATAAAGTGGAAAAGTTTTGTTCAATAAGATTAAAATAATTTTTTTGAATAGTAACTTTTTACTTTTATTTAACACGATTAAATGTAAATAGTGTAATTAATGGTAAAAATGATATTAATATTACCCTAACACATGTCCTAATTCTATTGGAAAAGTGTATCTCGACCAAAAAAACCCTTAGGAAAAAAATATTATCATTTAGGTCCACTTGGATTAGATTAGGTCATTTATTATTATTTAATTCAAAGAAGAGTGAAAAGAGTTAAAATCAAAGTTTAATAACTAAATCATTTATAATATAGGGTTATACATAAGATAAATTCGATAATAAATATTCATTAGGAAGATAAATATATATCCTACATAATTGTATTTTATTTATATTTTTAGAAACTAAATAATTTAATTTATTTATGACATAATGGTGATGCAGTAAATACCTAATTAATGAAATATTTAAATAATTGATATTATAAATATCAAAATAAATGTACATTGAGACATTTCTGAATTAAACTAAATTTATAGGTTAATAAGACATATTCTTACTGATTATATAAATTTTTTTCGAAGTAATAACTCTATTATAAAATTATCAAAAACAAAATACCCAATAGTGTGAAAATTGACATAAAAGTGTTTTTAAAACAAATATTATATTATTAATTTATTTTCTATTTCTAAAAATATAAGGTTCAGAAAATATACTTATATAATGATATATTTATCATTAATGTACACCTTTTTGGTCTCTTGGAAGTTTATAGTATGTTTATTGACTATATAATATAAAAATACAAAGAGACGTGGTAAGTGTCAAACTAATTAACTAAGAGTTAAAACTAAAAGATAAGGTTATTAAATTGACCCAAACCTATCTAAAACCTATTGGTTGAGTGGTTTTCGACCAATACAAACCTTAAATTTTAAATAATACACCTTGGAGAAATTAGAAACCGAATATGAATTTATTATTGAATAATAATTTATGTTTTTCCGAAATAGCCTCTCCTCCCCTTATAAAAGCACACCACTTGTAACCAATTCTTCACACCTTAAAAGCCTTTTGGATCGTCCAAAACCTGCCCAAATACTCTCTCAACTTCCCTCACTTAAAACTAGATTCCTTAGGTTAATCATAAAGCCAACCTTAAGATTTCATTTGATCAAATCAAAAGGAAGAACACAAAGAAGAGATAATGTTTTCACCACTCTCTTCCAAGTTCTATTCTTCTTCATCATCAACTTTCTTTGTTATTTCCATACTAAAATAATAACTCTAGTATATTATATATAATGCTATGTTATTATAAATATGGTACAACAATATTCAGTATTCTATCCATCCTTTGAATGACATGTCACCATACGTGCGTACGTACGGCTTACCGTCTCCACGTCGTGGTGTAATTGTTATTCAATATGTTATCATATGGATGGCTATAATAATGATGTGTAATTCATGTAAATAATAAATATAACATGATAATGATTATTTATATATGATATATCATCAAATTATATTTATTTAAATATAAAAAGAATGATATTATTGCTCGTGCGTACGTAAGGACAACCGTCTCCACAAACGTGATGAGATTCATTCCCCATCATATCCATTCAAGACTAATTCTCATTTGATGATTTAAATTAATTTTTAAGAAATTTATATAATTCTGGATACGAATAAGATACAACCTATCATTAAAAAACATGTCTTCTGTAAAAAAAATATTTAAATGAAAATGAGTGAGTTAACATGTGAAACGATGATAATACTATGATATTATTAACAATAAATGTTAAATGATCATATCTGATATAATATTAATTTAAATGATTCTTGTATAATTTAATAACAATTATTTCACCATTATACAAGAGGTTAACCTTCCCTCAACCAAAGAAAGTACAAGGTAAGTGTTTATTTCACAATCTCTTCATTATCTGAGGATGTTTATTCATAATTACTTACTAGGACCTCTTTATCATCCACATCCTTGTTTCTTAGAAATGTATTTCAAATAATTATAACTATTTTAAAAACTATGGGATAAAGTCATTTATACCTTTTTTACTTTTTATAAGAAGATTATAAAGAAATATTTCTGTCATTTTTTAAACACGGTCCTTTTTATCCTTTTCGATAGAATTATGGTAAGCATGTCTTTTTAACTTATACGAAAGGTGTAGCTATTTTCCACCATTATAAAATCATCGAATCATCCCTTACAAGCTTATAATAATATTCTAAAAGTAAATGTTTTATAATTATTTGAATTTTAAAGGATTTAAAAAAAGAGATATTTCTCTCAAATAGTTTTTATTTCTTCTATGTCAACATCCTTTGATGGATTTTATGATTATTTGAAGTTGATTTATTTTGATACAAAAATTACATATTGTATTTAAGGTTTTGTGATACGTTTGAATGTGGATGTGTTATTTTTATACCATTCATGTTTTATGTAGAAAGTATTGGCATTTTTTAGAATGATTTAATATGAATATTTGTGTTATGTTTAAACATATTTATATGAGGAATGCATTGGACTTAATAAGTGACGGGTGGAGCCTGCTATAGCTCCTCGATACATCAGTAGGTTTCATGAGACAAACTAGTGTCTTGGAAAAAGGCCTTAACAAAATATTATTTGTAGTTTTGGCATGAGACCTTGACTATGTGGTTATGATAGTCTTCTATTATGCATTCTGTCATTATGAAAGTGGTTATTGATATTGTATGTTATTATTATACTAGTAGAATATCCATTTGAATAAGTAAATGACATTATTTCATTTTATCTTTACCATATTATGAAGAAGTTAAAGTTTAAAAGTATTGTGTTTTAGTTATACAATTCCTTAAATTTTTATGATAATTTATGAAAGTTTCCGCTATACTATTATCCTTACTAAGCATCAGAGCTCACCCCTTTCAATGTTTTATTTTTTCCAGGATGTGAAGAGGTAATTTATGAATGGCCTATAGGGATAGTATGAGGGGATATGAAGATAAGTTGTTTTTGTAGTAGTTTTCACGATATGATGTAACGTAAACTTTATTAATTTATCTAATTATTCCAAGGCTACTAAACTAATTTGTCTTTCGAGACATCATATTTTGTGATCATTCCAATATTTTGTAATAATGCATCGACATTGGGTAACTGGGGTCGGGGCATTATAGTTGGTATCAGAGGAAGTTTAGTATAGACCTTGGAAGCTATATTTAGATATACTATTATTAGAGCACATATACCTAAGATGGACATTAAAGATTATTATAGAAGAAATTCCGAGAATTTTGGTATTGTAGAGATTTTGGGAGTTTTTCGAGAAATAAATCCTTATTTGGATACAAGCAGGTATAGGTGGATCTGACACAGATGTACCTAAGGGTAAAACCCGAAAACACCTCGTTGAGCTAGACTCGATCAGGAACTGGTGCATGACAACGGGCCTTGCTACACTATTGGTTACAACACTCACAGGGGATATTCTTAGGAAAATTCTCATTTTCTTTAGAAATCATTAAGAAGGGTTTCTTAGTATATACTTCCTCAAAGAAAGCATTTTTATGATTATAGATTATATCTATAAATTGTTCAGTCTATGTTAGGTATTTTACATGTTTGGAATTATTCGTTGCAATTCATAAACTGACCTATTGAATTCCATTGTATAGAAATGGTGCCCAGTAGAAGGAATGTGAACTCCAACAATACGTATGATCCATAGAGTAAGAAGGATCATATCATTCATGGTATTATGCCAAAATTTAGAAGGGATATTGTCTCCCATATATTCTCTACACATGAAGAAATAATATCATGTGTTAATATGATAATTAAATAATTTTCTTGAGTCCTATGGCTTTGAAGGGAAGCAAGTGAAGAAAAGGATGGAAGGGAGCAAGATAGATAAAGGGAAGAGTGAAAAGAAGAATTTTCCAATATGTGATAACTATGGAAAGAAACACCCTGGAACATGCCTAAAGGGAATGTGTGTTTGTTATAAGTGTGGTGAAAAAGGACACCATGTATGTGACTGCAAGGGTAAGAAAAAGGTTTCAAATGTACAATGCTTTATTTGCAAGGAGTTCAGACACTACGCGAACCAATGTACAAATCATCAGAGTTTGCCCCAAATGATGCTATTAGATAATAATAAAGTTATGATGCTACCATAGATGAGGATGAATGATTAGAGTTCTTATGTTTTTAGTAGATAATTATGTCATTTGAGTGTTGTATCAACAATGTACTAGATATAATAATTATGGAGTATATAAATATTGTACTGCAGCACTATTTCATTAAGGACATGAGATTGTGTGTAACCATGAAAAGTGACTCAATAAGAGGTTAAATATTTGGAAAATATATTTTTGAAAGAATGATAAACCATAAAATGGTTTCGATACTTAGTTAGTAATTTTGGAATAAGATATGGTTGATTTGGATAAATTATATTGGATATTCTTGAATAACTTGGCACTGATTAATGGTTGGTTTATTTCATCATTGTTGGAGTATTCAATGTTTTTTTATATAAGTAATATATCTAGTATTCTATATGGAATAAGGGATAATGAATTTAATCAATAAGGTTTTATGGTAATTTAGGGTGTTACCATATTTTGAAAGAATACATGATGAAGGTATTCACATGTTATTACATGAATAAACGATCTTCATTATATTTACCATCCTCATAAATTTTGGACTATGAGTTTAGACATAAGTAATTTGGACAATTCTAAAAGATGGAATGGATTATATTTGACATCTGGTAATATTGTTCAGGTTAAAGCATTTCTGAAGATTTTATTTGGATTTTTATAAAAATAACAACTCGGTGGTCGGGCGACAACCCGTCGCGTCCGACAAAGCTGTGAGACTTGAACCCGTAATTGAAGGGAGACAATAGTGCATCACCTACCACTGGCATACATGATGACCTGGTTTGTATGATTTAGTTTTTATTAATATTCTAAAAAATTAATTATAAATTCATTATTTTGGAACCCAATATGATTAGGATAAATAGAATATTTTTGAAATCTTTTGGAATGAATGATAAAATTGTGGTAGGAATTAGTTGAAGGATTAAACTCTACTTGTCAAGTTTATATTTTTCATATTATCTTATTCTATGAATAAATTAATTCTTATACTTTATTGATGGTATCAAAAAACAAGAAATGTGTTATCCTAATACCATAAGAACCAATGATATTTTAAATCGTCATATATTGATGAATTTAAGTACCTCAATTTTACACATGTTTGTGATTGATGACCTCAATCACTAACTATAAATATTTACGTTTTCCCTCCAATTATATATCTCTAATTTCCACCAATGTTCTCTTAATTGAGATCATAATTTGGTGGTGACCCTTTCATTTCCATTTTCCTCTTATTAAGACTAAATTTTAGTAACCTAATTTCGAATGTTGGTTTTCCCAAATTTATTCTCTATTTTCAACCTTTTATTTTCAAATAAAAAATTTCAAATTGCGAGGACGAAACTTATTGAGGGAGGGGAGAATGTGGCACCCCAAGCTTCTACGGTACTCTTCTCTTTGAATAATACAATAGCGTGTATTCTACGCAACACTGAGTTCAAGAGAACCCCGACTTACCAAACTAGTCATTCAAAATCGGTTAGGAATATTATTAACTATATTTTAAATTTTGAATTATCCTTATAATTTTAGAATCCATATTATGAGTTTCTATGACATCATTTGAGAACAAATCCAATTTTTCTAATAAAAGATGTATTTTTCAAAAAATGAAATTTTACCACATTTTTATGGGGAAGCCTTTTTAAATCCAATATTTGAAACATTTATATATCAAAATTTCTCAAAATTAACTTCTTCTTTATAATCGGTACATAAGAACTTATTTTCAATAAAGTTTTGATGTTTTTCTGACAACTGTCATATTTGAGTGAATAGTGAAAAATACTATATTTTAATCAAAATAATTTATATTGATAAATTATACATTTTAATTATTTTTAATTATAAATAGATTATATTTTTACAATTTAATCCTCTTATGGTCATTGTATGAAATTTCACTTTGAAATTGGACATAAAAAGTGTAAAAGTTTTGATAGTTATTATTTATTGAAAATGCACCTTTTGGTTTTGACATTAGAATTCATTTTAAATTAATAAATGAAACTTTTGTTTTTGTAATTTGGTAAAATAAAATTCTTTTTTTAATTTGCAATATCAATATTAGCTTAGGGTGAAATTTTGGTATTTTTCTAAAAACAGTAAATTTTTTATGAATAGTGAAAACATTAAGTTTTTGGTTAAAACTGACTTTTTATTTAAATAATTATTTATTTTATTTAAATTTATTTTAGGTCAAAATAGATACTTAATACCTATATAAGTTCAATGTAATTCATTGGAGTCAGTTTATAATAATTATAGATATATAACAATTTTATTGAACTTTTCACCATCATTTACCCACCTCCTAGTATAATTTAAAAATTCACAGAAAACTACATTTTACTGTTTCTATGTGTGGGATTTTGAAAGTTCAAGAGACAGGGTTAATATCAAGGAGTAAAATTTTGTTCAATAAGAGGAAAATAATTTTTTCTGAATAATAACTTTTTACTTTAATTTAACATGGTTAAAAGTAAATAGGGTAATTAAGGGTAAAAATGATATTAATATTACCCTAACACATGTCCTAATTCTATTGGACAAGTTTATCTCGACAAAAAAAACACTTAGGAATAATATATTATCATTTAGGTCCACTTAGATTAGATTAGGACATTTATTATTATTTATTTCAAAGAAGAGTTAAACGAGTTAAAATAAAAGTTTCATAACTAAAACATTTTTAATATAGGGTTATACATAATATAAATTATATTATAAATATTCATTAGAAATATAAACATATCTACTACATAATTTTATTTTATTTATATTTTTAGACACTAAATAGTTAAATTTTTTATGACACAATGGTGATGCAGTAATTACGTAATTAATAAAATGTTTAAATAATTGATATTATAAATATCAAAATAAATGTACATTGAGACATTTCTGAATTCCAATAATTTTATAGGTTAATAATACCTATTAGTACTGATTATATAAATTTTTTTTGAAGTAATAATTCTGTTATGAAATTATCAAAAACAAAATTTCCAATAGTGTGAAAATTGACATAAAAGTGTTTTTAAAACAAATATTATATTATTAATTTATATTACATTCATAAAATTCTACGGTTCAGAAAATATACTTATATAATGATATATTTATCATTAATGGACACCATGGTGGTCTCTTGGAAGTTTATAGTATGTTTATTGACTCTGTAATATAAAAATAAGAGAAACATGGTAACTGTCAAACTAATTAACTAAGAGTTAAAACTAAATGATAAGGTTAATAACGTGAAACAAACCTGTCTAAAACCTATTGGTTGAGTGGTTTTCTACCAATCCAAACCTTAACTTTTAAATAATCCACCTTGGAGAAATTATAAACCGAATATGAATTTATTATAAAACAATACTTTATGTTTTTCCTAAATAGCCCCTCCCCCCTTATAAAAGGACACCACTTATAACCAATTATCCACAACTTTAAAGCCTTTTTTCTTGTCCAAACCCTGCCCAAATACTCTTTCAACTTCAATCACTTAATCCTATATGCCTTAGGTTAATCAGAAATCCAACCTAAGGATTCCTTTTGATCAAATCAAAAAAAGAATCTGAAAAAGATATAATGTTTTCACCACCCTCTTTCATGTTCCATTCTTCTTCAACATCATCTCTATTTGTTATTTCCATACTAAAATAATAACTATAGTATCTTCTATATACTGTGATGTTATTATAAATATGGTACAACCATATTCAGTATTCTATCAATCCTTTGAATGACATGTCACCATACGTGCGTACATACAGCTTTCCATCTCCACGTCGTGGTGTAAATGTTATTCAACATGTTATCATATGGATGGATATAATAATTATTTGTAATTCATGTAAATAATAAATATAACATTATAATTATTATTTATATATGATATATCATCCAATTATATTTATTTTATTATCAAAAGAATGATATTGTTGCTCGTGCGTACGTACGAACTACCATCTCCACAAACGCAATGAGATTCATTCCCCATCGTATCCATTCAAGAATTATTCTCATTTGATGAATAAATGTAATGTTTAAGAACTTTATATAATTCTAGATATGAATAATATACAACCTATCAATAAAAACATGGCTTATGTAATAAAATATATAAATGAAAACGAGTGAGTAAACACCCGAAACGATGATAATACAAAGATATTATTAACAAATCAATGTTAAAAGATCATATATTATATCATATTAATTTTGATGATTCTTTTATAATTTAATAACAATTATTTCACCATTATACAGGAGGTTAACCTGCCCTCAACCAAGGAAAAGTACAAGGTAAGAGTTTATTTCACAATCTCTTCATTATCCGAGGTTATTTATACATAATTATCTACTAGGACCTCTTTATCATCCACATCCATGTTTTTTAAAAATGTATTTAAAATAATTATTACTATTTGAAAAACTATGTGATAAAGTCATTTATACATTTTTTTACTTTTTATATGAAGATTATAAAGAAATATTTCTGTCGTTTTCCAAACAAGGACCTTTTATCCTTTTCGATATTATTATGGTAAGAATGTCTTTTTTATCTTATATGGAAGGTGAAGCTATTTTACACCATTATAAAATCATCTAATCTTCCCTTAATCTTATAAAAATGTTTTGAAAGTAAATGTTTTATAATTATGTGAATTTTAAATTATTTAAAATAAGAGATATTTCTCTCAAAGAGTTTGGATTTCATCTATGTCAACATCCTTTGATGGATTTTATGATTATTTGAAGTTGATTTATTGTGATACAAAAATCCCATAGTTTATTGAATGTTTTGTGATATGTTTGAATTTGGATGTGTTATTTTTATACCATTCATGGTTTATGGAGAATGTATTGACATTATGCAGCATGATTTAATACGAATATTTGTGTTATGTTTAAACCTGTTCATATGAGGAATGCATTGGACTTAATAAGTGATAGGTGGAGCCCGCTATAGCTCCTCGAGGAATTGGTATGTCTCATGAGACAAACTAGTGTCTTGGAACAATGCTTTAACAAAATCTTATTTGTAGTCTTGGCATGAGACCTTGACTATGTGGTTATGATAGTCTGGAATTATTAATTTTGTCATTATGAAAGTGGTTATTTCTATTGCATGTGATTATTCTACTATTAGAATATCCATTTTAATAAGTAAATGAAATTATTTCATTTTATTTTGCCATATTATGCTGAGGTTAAAGTTTAAAAGGATTTTGTTTTAGTTATACAATGCCTTAAATGTTTATGCTAATTTATGAAAGTTTCAACTATACTGTTATCCTTAATTAGCATCTGAGATCACCCCCTTCAATGTTTTATTTTTCCCAGGATGTGAAGAAGTAATTTATGAATGAATTATAGGGATAGTATGAGGGGATATCAAGATAAGATGTTGTTATAGTAGTTTTCACTTTATGATGTAATGTAAACTTTATTAATGTATCTAGTTATTCCAAGGCTACTAAACTAATCGGTCTTTCGATACTTGATCTTTTGTGATCATGCCAATATTATGAAATAATCCACCTTCTCTGGGTAACTGGGAACGGGGCGTTACAATTGGTATCAGAGGAGGTTTGGTACAAACCATGGAAGCTATATTTAGATAATCTATTATAAGAGCACAGAGACCTAAGATGGTCTGTACAGATTATTATAGAAGAACTTCCTAGAATTTTGGTATTGTAGAGATTTTTTGGGTTTTCCGAGAAATTAATCCATGTTTGGATACAAGTAGGTATTGGTGGCTCTGACACAGATGTACCTAAAGGTAAAACCCGAAAACACCGCTTTGAGCTAGACTCGATCAGGAACTGGTGCACGACAACAGGCCTTGCTACACTATTGGTTATGACACTCTCAGGGGATATGCTTAGGAAAATTCTCATTTTATTTACAAATCATTATGAAGGGTTTATTAGTATATACTTCCTAAATGAAAATATTTTTATGATTATGGATTATATCTATAAATTGTTCAGTCTATGTTAGGTATTTTACATGTTTGGAATTATTCATTACAATTCATAAACTGACCAGTGTATTCCATTGTATAGAAATTGTGCCAACTAGAAGGAATTTGAACTCCAACAATACGTATGATCCATAGAGTAAGAAGGATCATATCCTTCACGGTATTATTCCAAAATTTAGAAGAGATATTGTCTCCTATATATTCTCAACACATGAAGTTATAATATCATGTGTTTATATGATAATTAAATAATTTTATTGAGTCATATGGCTTTGAAGGGATGCAAGAGAAGAAAAGGATGGAAGAGAGCAAGATAGATTAAGGGAAGAGGGAAAACAAGAATTTTCTAATATGTCATAACTATAGGAATAAACACCCTGGAACTTGCCTGAAGTGAATGGGTGTTTGTTATAAGTGTGGAGAAAAAGGACACCATGTATGCGACTGCAAGGGTAAGAAAAAGGTTTCAATTGTACAATGCTTCATTTTCAAGGAGTTCAGACACTACGCGAACCAATGTACAAATCATCAGAGTATTCCCCAAATGATGCTATTGGATAATGATTAAGTTATGACACTACCACAGATGAAGAGGAATGATTAGAGTTCTTATGTTGTTAGTGGATAATTATGTCATCTAAGTGTTGTATCAACCATGTACTTGTAATAATAATCAAGGAGTATATAAGGATTGTACTGCAGCACTATTTCATTAAGGACTTGAGATTGTGTAGAACCATGAAAAGTGACTCAATAAGAGTTTAAATATTTGGAAAATATATTGTTGAGAGAAAGATAAACCATAAAATAGTTTTGATACTAAGGTAGTAATTTTGGAATAACAGATGGTTGATTTGGATAAATTATATTGGATATTCTTGCCAACCTTGGCACTGATTAATGGTTTGTTTATTTCATCATTGTTGGAGTATTAAAAGTTATTGGATGTAAGTAATATATCTAGTATTCTATAAGGAATAACGGAGATTTAATGTAATCAATATGGTTTCATGGTAATTTATGGTGTTACCATATTTTGGAAGAATACATGATGAAGGTATTCAATGTTATTACATGAAAAAAATATCTTCATTATATTTACCTTCCTTATAAATTTTGGACTGTGTGTTTGGACATAAGTAATTTGGACAATTCTAAAGGTTGGATTGGATTATATTTAACATATGATAATATTTTTAATGTTAAAGCATTTCTGAAGATTTTTTTTTGGATTTTTATAAAAAGGACATCCTTGAGGTCAAGCGACTACCCGTCGCCTTCGGCAAAGCTGTGAGACATGAACCCACAACTGAAGGGCGACAAGAGTGCATCACCTACCACTGGCCTACATGATTCCCTGTTTTTTATGATGTATTTTTTATTAATATTCAGAAAAATGAATTATAATTTCATTATTTTGGAACCCTATACGATTAAGATAAATAGAATATTTTTGAAATCTTTTTGAAGGAATGGTAAAATTGTGGTAGGAATTAGTTGACAGATTAAACTCTACTTGTAATGTTTATATTATTCTTATTTTTTTTAAATTTTGATAAATTAATTCTTATACTTTAGTGAATGGATATTAAAAATAATTATCCTAATACCATAAGAACCAATGATATTTTAAATCATCATATATTGATTAATTTATGTCCCTCAATTTTACACTTGTTTTTGATTGATTACCACAATCACTACTTATAAATATTTACGTTTTTCCTCCAATTATATGTATCTAATTTCCACTAATGTTCTCTTAATCGAGATCATAATTTTCTGGTGACCGTTTCATTTCCATTTTCATCTTATTAAGACTAAATTTTAGTAACCTAATTTCCGATGTGGGTTATCCCAAAGGTATTATCTATTTTCAATAATTTATTTTCAAAGAAAAATTTCAAATTGCGAGGATGAAATTTATTGAAGGAGGGGAGAATGTGAAACCCCAAGCTTCCACGGTATGCTTCTTTTTGAATAATTCAATAGGGTGTATTGTACGCAACACTGAGTTAAATCGAACCCCAACTTACCAAACTAGTAATCCAAAAGCGGTTATGAATATTATTATCTAAATTTTTAATTTTTAATTATAATTCTAATTTTATAATCCATATTATGAGTTTCTAAGACATAATTTCAGAAAAAATACAAATTTTCAGATAAAAGTTGTATTTTTTAAAAAATGCAATTTTACCGCCTTTTAATTGAAAAGCATTTTTAAATCCAATATTTGAAACATTTACATATTAAATTTGACAAAATTAACTTGTTTATTAGAATCAGGACATAAGAACTTATTTTCAATAAAGTTATTATGTTTTCCTGACAACATTAATATTTGAGTGAATAGTGAAAAATACTATATTTTAATCAAAATTATTTATATTGTTAAATTATAAATTTTAATGGCTTGGATGTATAAATAAATTATATATTTATCATTTAATCCACTGATGGTAATTGTGAGAAATTTCACTTTGAAATTTGACATAAACAAGTGTCAAATTTTTTATAGTTATTATTTCATAAAAATATGCTTTTTGGTTTTGACAATGGTAATTAATTATAAATTAATAAATGAAAATTTTATGTTTTTAATTTTATTAAAATATAATTCATTTATTAATTAGGAATATCAAAATTAGCATAGGGTGAAATTTTGGAATTTTTCTGAAAACATTAAATTTATGATGAATAGTGAAAAACATTGAGTTGTTGGTTAAAACTGACTTTTTATATAAATAATTATTTATATTATTTAAATTAATTTTATGTGAAAATAGATATGTAATAACTATATAATTTCAATGTAATTCATTGGATTCAGTTTATAATAATTTCAGATATAAAACAATTTTATTGAACTTTTCACCGTCTTTCACCCACCTCCTATGAGAATTTAAAAATTATACATAAAACATAATTTTACTTCTTCTGTGAGTAGAATTTTGAAAATCCGAGTGACAAAGTTAATATGGAGGAGTCAAATGTGGTTCAATAAGATAAAAATAATTTTTGGTGAATAGTTACTTTTTTACTTTTGTTTACAATGGTTAAACGTAAATATGGTAATTAAGGTTACAAATGATATTAATATTACCCTAACACATGTCCAAATACTATTGGACAAGTTTATCTCGACCAAAAACAACCTTATGAATAAAATATTATCATTTAGATCCACTAGTATTAGATTAAGACATTTATTATTATTTAATTCAAAGAAGAGTTAAAAGAGTTAAAATCAATGTTTCATAACTAAAAAATTTTTAACATAGGGTTATACATAAGTTAAATTAGATTATAAATATTAATTATAAAGATAAAAATATTTACTACATAATGGTTTTTTATTTATAATTTTTAGTCACTAAATAATTTAATTTATTTATGATACAATGGTGATGGAGTAATTACCTAATTAGTGAAATATTAAAACAATTGATATTATAAATATCAAAATAAATGTAATTTGAGAATTTTTATGAATTCCAATACATTTATAGGTTAATATGACATATTATTACTGATTATATACATTTTTTTCAAAGTAATAAGGCTGTTATAAAAATAAAAAAACGATATACCCAATAGTGTCAAAATTGACATAAAAGAGATTTTAAAACAAATATTATATTATTAATTTATATTATATTCCTAAAATCTAAGAACCATCCAAGAAACTTCTATGATGATAGTTTTATCATTAATGGACCACTTGGGGGTCCCTTGAAAGTTTATAGTATGTTTACTAACTATATAATATTAAAATACAAAGTGACATGGTAAGTGTCAAACTAATGAACTAAGAGTTAAAACTAAAATGATAATGTTAATAATGTGACCCAAACCTTTCTAAAACCTATTGTTTGAGTCGTTTGAGCCCTATACCCACATTAAATTTTAAAAAATCCACTTTGGAGCCATTAGAAATGGAATATTAATTTATTATGAAATAATACGTTATGTTTTTCTTTAAGAGCCCTCCTCCCCCTTATAAAAGGACACCACTTCTAACCAATTTTTCACACCTTCAAAGCCTTTTTTTTATGGGCCGACCCTATCCACATAATCTCTAAACACACTTAACATCAACCTAGAGGCATAATTTTATCAAAAATCCAACCTACGGAGTCCTTTTGATCAAATCAAAAGGAAGAACCTGATGAAGAGGTAATGTTTTCACCACCCTCTTTCAAGTTCCTTTCTTCTTCAACTTATTCTTTCTTTGTTATTTCCATTATAAACTAATAAATCTAGTATATTATATATACATTGATGTTATTATAAATATGGTACAACCATATTCAGTATTCTATCCATCTTTTGAATGACATGTCACCATACTTGCGTACGTATGGCTTACCGTCTCCACGTCATGGTGTAATTGTAATTCAATATATTATTATTTGGATGGGTATAATAATTATGATTAATTAATTTAAATAATAAATATAACATGATAATTGTCTTTTATATATGATATATCATCCAATTATATATTATTTTGAAATCAAAATAATGATATTGTCTCTCATGCGTACATACGAACTACTGACTCCACGAACACGATGAGAGTCATTCCCCATCGTATCCATTCAAGACTAATTATCATTTTATGATTAAAAGTAATGTTTAAGAACATTATATCATTCTGCATATGAATAATATACAACCTATCCATAACAAACACGGATTATGTAACAAAATTTATAAATGAAAACGAGTTAGTTAACACCTAAAACACTGATAATACTAAGATATTATTAACTAATCAATGTTAAAAGATCATATATGATATCATATTAATTTAAATTAATAGTGTATAATTTAATAACAATTATTTCACTGTTATACAGGAGGTTAACCTACCCTCATCCAAGTAAAAGTACAGCATAAGGGTTTATTTCAAAATCTCTACATTATCTGAGGTGGTTTATATGTAATTATATCTTGGACCTCTTTATCATCCACATCCATGTTTCTTAAAAATGTATTTCAAATCATTATTATTATTTTAAATACTATGGGATAAAGTAATTTAAAACTTTATTTGAATTTTTATATGATGTTTATAGAGGAATCATTCTGGCATTTTTCAAACAAGGTCCTTTTTAACTATTTTGGAAGAATTAATGTAAGACTGTCTTTTTTAACTTATACGGTGGGTGCGGCTATTTTACAC
Organism: Viscum album; assembly: GCA_963277665.1. NCBI lineage: Eukaryota > Viridiplantae > Streptophyta > Magnoliopsida > Santalales > Viscaceae > Viscum > Viscum album. The sequence goes on from OY728136.1 coordinate 830,687,590, forward strand.
CGTTATAAAATCTTCGAAGCTTACTTTAAAAGATTATAATAATATTTTAAAAGTAAGGTTTTTATAATTATGTGACTTTTAAATGATTTAATAAAAATAAATATTTCTCTCAAATATTTTTGATTTCATATATGTCAACATCTTTTGATGGATTTTAGGTTTATTTGATGTTGATTTATTGTGATACAAAATGTCCATATTTTATTGATGGTTTTCTGATATGTTTGACTATGGATGTGTTATTTTTATACCATTCACAGTTTATAGAGAATGTATTGTCATTTCATACGTTAGTTTTAATAAGAATATTTGTGTTATCATTAAACCTGTTCATATGAGAAATGCACTGGACATAATAAGTGACGTGTGGAGCACGTTATAGCTTATAGATGAATCAGTAGGTCTCATGAGACAAACTAGTGTCTTTCCCAACGCCTTGACAAAATATTATTTGTACTCTTGGCACGACATCTTGACTATGTTGTTATGATAGTCTGGAATTATGCATTTCATCATTATGAAAGTGGTTATTTATATTGCATTTGATTATTCGACATGTAGAATAATGATGTGAATAAGTAAATGAAATTATTTCATTTTATATTTTCCATATTATTCTGAAGTACAAGTTTAAAAGTCTGTTGTTTTAGTTATACATTGACTTAAATGTTTGTGCTTGTTTATGAAAGTTTCCTCTATATTGTAATCCTTACTGAGCATCTGAGCTCACCCTTTTCAATGTTTTATTTTTCCCAGGATTTGAAGAAGTAATTTATGAACAAACTGCAGGGATAGTATGAGGGGATATGAAGAAAATATGTTGTTGTAGTAGTTTTCACATTATGATGTAATGAAATCATTATGTATTTGTCTAATTATTTCAAGGCTACTAAACTAATTGGTCTTTCGAGACTTTATCTTTTGTGATCATGCCAATATTATGTAATAATGCACCGAATCTGGGTAACTAGGGTCGGGGGGTTATAATATCTATATTTCTTTACTATGAATGAAGATATGTTATTATTGGGGAAAATATAATAGGGTTTAATTTCCTAGAGTTATTTCATGGTCTTAGCAGGAATTCTAAAAATAATAGTTTCATATTATAAAATATTATCTACATAATTACTTTTGTAGAAAATGATAAAAAGATGATTAAATAATGAAAAATAAAAAAATTACACCAATTTCCTATGAAATCATTTTTCACATATAATTGAATGACCCCTAACAGTGTATTTAAAAAAAATTAAAATTTAGATTGAATTGAAACATGGTAACATGTATAATATAAGTATTTAATATAATGTGCATAATAATAGTGATAATAGATAATCATGATGTATCCATAAATTAACATTCACGATAACAATCAGATCACATTCATCACATTACAATAATGAATTGATCATCCTTGAATCATCTATAATTTATTGACATAATATTGAACCACCAAATAATGTAATCAATCAAATTGGATCATAATGTAATAAAATTATCAAGACACTTAGTTTTACCAAACCTTGATTAACCCATGGTAAACCCATGAGGCATTATGTATCATATATTTAGGCCACTACCTATAGATAAATCATTAGAAAGTGGAGTAATATTACATAGATATATGACATACATATATATGTTATCCCATGTTATGAAAATTTTGTGGAAGCATCAACAAATAATATAAAGTGATGTATATGTTAAATAAAATATAATCAAAACAGACACACACATTTGACCTCCCATCAAAGTGGAATCAACTTTTTTTTTAAAATTAAATATAATAATGAGATCGTGTTACTTGCATAAATTCATCAAATTCACCAAACATAAATATCACCTTAGCATTCTTAAAGAATATTAAATATTATCCCGTCATGGGTATAAATAAATTATGAAAACAATTTTATGATGTATTGAGTGGGAATTTATAATATCAATGAGAATCAATGTTTTATGGTCATCTATTTAAATCTAAATAGGGAATTCATACTTTTGAAATTACTTATTAGGTAACTAATTCCCTCAAATATAATCTATTCCAAAACACGTCTGTCACGACCCGTCCTTGGGGCTCGTGCCGTGACTACCCCAAGCCCGCCTTCCATAGGCCCGGGGCTGGCGACTAGCACCAAAGGCATAAATCTTGATAACTGGGATGGAATTGCCTTTATATAAGTAAACAAAACACCACAAAGTACAAGCGGAAGGAAAAAACTAAGTACAGAGGGAAGTGCTGAAAGGTAAATGAGCCAGAATACAAACACAAAAGAAATTACAACTACAAATGAAAAAAATACAATAGAAAAAGACAACTGCTGGAAGGACGGAAGCGGCTCCTGGGTCGTCCTCCTCGGATCCTACCTGAAGGGTAGGTACATATGGCGTAGCTCCTGGATCATCCACCACGAATCCTACCTGAAGGGTAGGTACAGATAGCCTCCACAACGCTCTCGCCCGTCAACCTCTTCCGAGTTTCGTCTCACCGTGAAGTCCACCTCGGGATACTGACTCATCGTGTAGTCCACCTCTGGGTACCATCTAGTCCTCGAACACTCAGTCTCTGTCTGCACTGCCCATCGTCTGTAACAAACACAACGAGGTGCAGGCATAGCCCATGCAGGGGTGAGTATAACGATACTCAGAAGGGACCCCGAGACCCTCAAGGTCTCACTAAAACAAACAAGGATAACCATAAATATGATCTCAATAGATAACCTCTACTTAGGTATATGCCCATACATATACCTATGTTATCAAGTAACTCATCTCAATCATGAGGAAAACACAAAGATTATGAAATCAATGGATAACCACTACCTAGGTATATTCCCATACATATACCTAACTTATCAAGTAACTCATCTGAATCATGAGGTAAACAAAAAGGTCAAAAGTCTCAGCTCAAACCAGGATTTTCATTATCGAAACCGTAACTGCTAAAGAGCTCCGTCTCTAGAGTGTACAGTGGTCCTATCATGACTCCGAGGTACTGCTCACTAAACTAAGACTTCTGAGTTACTCCTCCTGTCGAGTACCGCGGGTCAGCCACCCTGACACAGTAGTGCTTCCCGCCGAGGTATGTCACCCAAACACAGTAGTGCACACCCCCTAGTAGCATGCTGAGGTACTCTCCAGACGAGTACAGTGGGTCTACACTGTCACACAGGTAGTTCTTCGTCCGCCATGGGTCTGCACCTCACAAAGTAGTGCTCCATCCACTGGGCTAGTCGACTCACTCCAAGTCGAGTCGGTCAAGCAGTCGTCAGGTCTCAGTTGGCTACACGGTCTCCGTACTCCGCACGCTCGTCTCCGGGAGGGTCTGCTGCACGAGCTACAGGTCGATAATCCAAGTATCTCAAAGTCCCACGAAAATTATCTCAATGGACCGCCTCGTCATAGGGGTATCAACGCAACAGATGGCGCGTCAATCGGACGCCTGGTCTGTGAGTTATTAGCCTTTTCATCCCAGTGGCCCGGTTGGTTTCGTGAGCGAACCAATCCCGGCTGTATCTCAACTGTACCCTGAACTCTCATAGGGTATACTCATAGGGACCATTTCTCAACGTGATCAACAATGTCGTTGACGGTTCATCAAACAGACATCCTATCTGAAAGATATCAGCTTTCCCGTTCCAGGGGCCCGGTTGGATTTCAGGTACAATCCAACCCGGCCACTATCCAACTGTATCCAAAACTCGGGCGAAGTATGCGAAAAATTTCGTCTCATCAAGAGGAATTTAACGAGACAGACGACGCGTCAATCGGACGCCCGGTCTGTGAGTTATTGGCTTTTTCGTTCCAGGGGCCCGGTTGGATTTCATGAGCGAACCAACCCGACCGCACTCCGACGACATCCAATCCTTGAGCGGAGTAAGACAAAAGATCTGTCTCACTTAGAAGAATCGATCATAGTCGACGGCATGTCAATCGGACGTCCAGAGCTCAGGATATAAGTGTTTCCGCTCCAAGGGCCCGGTTGGTTTCGTGTACGACCAACCCGGATGAACCCAAAGTTTTCCGAAACATTTAGTGTAATATATCTAAACGACCGTCTCATTCCAAATATCGCTACTCAACTGACGGTGCGTCGATCGGAGGTCCGTAGCCCAAGATATGGGTATTTGACTGAAAGTGGTCTGAAAACAGGGCTTTCGGCCCCGGACCAACCCGGCCCGAGACCCCCCGGTTGGCCCGAACCGAGTCGACCCACCCCGGTCCGGCTCGGCGCAGCCTGGCACGGCCAGGACCGATGCGGCCGAAGGCCGAGCCGTTGGCAAAGGTGGGGGTGCCTGCCCCCCTTGTGTAACCACGCCCCCCCCCCCATTTATGGGGGCCGTTTGAAGTCCGGTCGGGGGAATTAATTCCCCCTTTCCTTCCTGTCTGGCCGGCCCGACCAGGCTGGCCGGTTCCTGCTCAACGGGACCGGCGATGGCCGGTCCCCTTCCAGCTCCAACGCCAGCGGCCCGGTCCGGTCACCTTGCTCTTCCGCGGCCCGGAACCGGTCATGGCCCTTGTCGTCCGGCGCGGCGCGACGACGCCGCGCCCCTCCGCTGCGGACCCGGAACTGGCCACGGTATTTTTGGGTGTCTCCGACGCGGCGCGATGGCGTCGCGTCCTTGGATTATTTTGCGGCGCGGCGCTACAGCGTAGCATCCTTGGTCTTCATTCCACAGCGCGGCGCAACGGCGCCGCGCATATTCTTTTTCGCTTTATTCCGTGTGGTGTGACGACACCATGCCTTCCCGTACCAAACCACAAAGGAATAAATAATGAAATAAGAAGGAGGGTCGGCCGTGTTTGTGCGGTCTGAACCCCACTCGTTATTCGATAATAATTGGGTTTAATACATGAAGATCTTCAAGCTAGAATCATGAATAGAAAAAAACAATTAAATAAAATTAAACCCCTTACCTCGAGCGTGGCTTGAATGAGGCTACCGTTTCAGAGAAAAATATGTCACGTCGCGGGTTGGTGTCATGGAAGAGGATTCATATACGAAGACGGAGATTGTCCGAGGATGAACGGTGTCTCCCTTCCTTTGTCATGGGAAGAAGAATGAGGGATGGCGCGTCGTCGTTCTTCGGAAGAAAGACGTGACGATGTTATTCATCGGAGACCGATTCGTTCTTCACGTTCTTCATTGTTGAAGAAGATGTTATTCAATACTCCAACATCCTCCCAATGCGACAAGACTCTAACCAAACATAAAATAAGCCCATGAATTATTTTATTAACAGAAGATAAGAAAAATAATTTCAAAAGTTTGAATTAATTCCACTTAATAAATTCAAGCCAAGTTGTCAACATTAAAGGGGTGAGTTGATGGAGTTAGGAATTTGAAGGGGTGGGGTTCGTGTGGGCCCCACCTCACCTTAAATCCTCCCATGGGTGGTTAACTCCAAGTGGGTCCCACCCATAACTCCCTTACATAGATTAAAACCACTTAAGAGAGGGTCAAGTGTTGTAACACAACACTTAATCTACTTAACAAGAAAATAAAAATTGTAGATAAATTATAAATTAAACTTCCACAATTTTTATCATCTTCTCCCGGGTAAACGCAACTCCGGAAATGGAGTTCTTAAGCAATTATTGGCGCTACAGTTCCATCGGTGCCCTCGGAATTCGATTCCGAGCACTGGTTCAAATGATATAAATTCCCGCTCTTTCGTTCACTTAATGTACCCGATCCAAACTTCGAAAAATGATTCCAGGCACACCGGGCCTGGGAATCAGGCACCGTCAAAAACTGTGTTCTTGTAAAATTTCAATGCAAGTTATGAAAAAAAATTCCTTTTAATTTCCGGGTCTTTACATTACTCCCACCTCAGGGCTTTACGTCCCCGTAAAGATTCAACACAAACTAGGGTCACAAAAGCGGTATTGAACACGCACCTGAGCCTTCCGCTCCCATGTGCTTACCTGGAGGTTTTGTGCTGCCAAAGGAAATAAACCGAAGGAATTGATCATCCTCGTAGGATCCACTCCTGTCGATCCTTGATCCCTACGGGAACCTCCGTGAAAAACACCCCATCGACATCATCCAGCTCCTCATGGTCGATGATATGCGAAGGGTCGAGCACGTATCTCTTCAGTTGAGATACGTGGAAGTCGTCGTGCACCTGGTGCAACTGAGGTGGATGGGTCAAGTGGTAAACCACCTCGCCTACCTAGCTGAAGACCTAGAAAGGTTCGTTGAACCACAGAGTTTATTTCCCGCCTTGGACACATCTCCGTAAACCTCGTCGAGGTGAGACCCGTATAAGGACGTGATTTTCATCCTCAAACTCCATAGGTCTCCAAATCCTGTTAGAACTGGAACTCAAACGACTGCTGCCACAAGGGTAAGGTTGACCGACTCAAGTGTGATTGGTCGCACCCTCCTGTGCAAGAGTTGATCCTGTACTGCCTGGGGTTTCCTTTTCGCCGACCAAGGAAAACACATCCCGTCATTTTCCTAAAACCATCAATTTGAGTACGAACAGTTATTGGCCATTCCATACTTAAACTAACATCGTAAGGCCTCGACATTTCCACCAAGAGATTCCAACCGAAACTCTCGCCTCGAGGTTCTGACCACACCGTCGTCGTAAGTGTGATTATCGAGTCTCCACCCAAGGTATCTCCAGACGTGAGGGTCAAGTCTACGGCTTACCGGAAACTCTAGGTCTGGAAGAAGATTTGTGAAAGAAAGGAATGATTCATATCGACGTCTGTTACTAAAACAACTAGTAGTGGACACAGACTGTCCCATGAATTATTTTTATAGCCATTGGGTTACACTCCTTGACCGCATGCAGCCGCACTCTTCCTCTGACCTCCAGCTCCCTGAGCCTAGCAGAGATAACTAAGGCGGGTGGTTGTAGCATGTTAAGATGTACACCACCTCATGATGATATCCTAGCTCTGCCTCCACGTCTACTGCTCTTCAGACTCATCTATCCATAAATATTCCTATTCTTTAAACATTTAACACACTCTAGACTCTAAGACTGGAGCCGGTTTCCTATTTCTTACTGCACTTTGCAGTCTTCATCCGCTCCTGGATGATCTGCACCTTCTTTTCCTCCGATCTGAAAGAGCAGCTAAATTTTTTCCTTTCCCGAAAAGAGAAACTCGGTCTCATCCCCTGGATGAACCACTCCCATTGCCTAATACAGTCAATCCAGACATGAATGATGCATTCATGCCATGGATGACATCGTAAGGCCTCGACGTAACTACTAAGAGATCCAACTGTCAGTCTCACCTCCAAGGGTCGAGTCACACTATCGGCATCAGTGTGAGGTCACTGGGTCTCCTCTAGTAGAAATCTCAAATGTGAGGGTCATGTCAACAGTTTAACCGGGACCACTCAGTATCAACCAAAAAAAGGACAAGAAAGAAAACAAAGACAAGTGTCTTTTTATTATTTCAGCTCATAGTAAAAAGACACGAATACAACAAAAACATGGAACTAGATGTACAAGAGACGTATCCACTAGTTCCACTCCGGTCTACCTGCTCCTAGAGCAATACTACCTTGTCCACTTCTCGGCTGTTGCTCAATCACCCGCCGCTGCTTCTACCTCGGTGGCTCCTCCAAAGCCTGCGGATCAACTGTACGAGGAGTCGGACAGTCACGTGCCAGGTGACCCTTCCCGCCGCATGAGTAACACTGTCTGTTTCTGGAATGCCTGGCTCTGACCCCAACCCAAGTGCCCCACACCACTGGTCCTAAAACCCAAGATCGTCCAACTATTGTTCTGGTCCTCCTGGACCTCTGCATCATCTGTCTACTTCCCACAGATGACTCGGATACTTATCAAAAAACACGCGGCAAAGGCAGCAGCTCCTGAACACGCTCGGGGTGTAGAGCTACTGGCACAAACTCCACCCTGAAGAAGGTCTCGAAGTCTTCCCATGCGAAGGTCATCCCATCACAAAACTGGAACAAGTGGCTCCACCATCTTCCTGCTACTGCCTGAAGAAGGCTTGTAGCAAAGATCACCATGAAGTCTGCCGGCGTCCCCACTAGCCTGAAGACTCTCACCATAGCCTCCAGCCAATCCTCAGCCACCTGCGAGTCCGTCTATCCTCAGAACCTGGGTGGCCTCTGGCGCTGAAACTCGTGCAGCGCACTCAAGTGGAGTGCATCACCTACTACTGGGGCTGGTGGCATCGGTGGCCCAATGTATGGTAGTACCGCTGGTGCCTCAACTGTAAGAGGGCCCTGTACCGAAGCCTCATCGCTTGACAGGCTGTCAATATGCCCATCCCTCTAGGCTCTAGCTGGTCGTCCGAGAAAAGGCATCCTGAAAGAAACAACGTGACACGGTCAAATGATTATACCTGGTGAGCTGACCTGGTTTGAGCTGATATTTAAATAAAACTTCTGGAAACACACATGGAATCAGTGTTTTCGTGCACAATGTCGGAAATCAGTTGTCAGGGTCCTGGTGTATGTATACTTCGGCCGCCCGCACCAACACTGGACTCCCTGAACTGAAAACCACACTCGGTACTCTTAACATTATTGCTTTATAGAAAGAAAATATCAGAGTTATATGTTCTACAGTAGAACCAGCTCCACTGATACCAATTTTTCATGACCCGTCCTCGGGGCCCGTGCCGTCACTACCCCAAGCCCGCCTTCCATAGGCCAGGGGCTGGCGACTAGCACCAAAGGCGTAAATCCTAATAACTGGGAAGGAATTGCCTTTATAGAAGTCAACAAAACACCACAGAGTACAAGAGGAAGTAAAACACTAAGTATAGAGAAAAGTATTGAAAGGTAAATGAGTCAGAATACAAACCCAAAAGAAAGTACAACTACAACTGAACAAAATACAACAGAAAAAGACAACAACTGGAAGGACGGAAGCGGCTCCTGGGTCGTCCTCCTTGGATCCCACCTGAATTGTAGGTACAGATGGTGCAGCTCCTGGATCTTCCACCACATATCCTACCTGAAGGGTAGGTACATATAGCCTCCACAACGCTCTTTCTCATCAACCTCCTCCGAGTGTAGTCTCGCCGTGAAGTCCACCTCTGGATACTGACTCGTCGTGTAGTCCACCTTCGGGTACCGTCCAGTCCTCGAACACTCAGCCTCCGTTAGCACTGCCCGTCGTCTGCAACCAACACAATGAGGTACGGGCATAGCCCATGTAGGGGTGAGTATAACGATACTCAGTAGGGACCCCGAGACCCTCAAGGTCTCACTAAAACCAACAAGGAGAACCATAAAGAAGATCTCAACAAATAACCTCTACTTATTTATATGCCCATACATATACCTAAGTTATCAAGTAACTCATTTCAATAATGAGGAAAACACAATGATTATGAAATCAACGGATAACCACTACCCAGGTATATGCCCATACATATACCTAAGTTATCAAGTGAATCATCTCAATCATGAGGTAAACACAAAGGTCAAAAGTCTCAGCTCAAACCAAGATTTTAATTATCGAAACCGTAACTGCTGAAGAGCTCCGTCTATTGAGTGTAAAGTGGTCCTGTCACGACTCCGAGGTACTTCTCACTAACCTAAGACTGCTGAGGTACTCCTCCTGTCGAGTACCGCGGGTCAGCCACCCAGAAACAGTAGTGCTTCCCACCGAGGTATGTCAACCAAACACAATAGTGCACACCCCCTAGTAGCCTGCTGAGGTACTCTCTGGACGAGTACCACAGGTCAGCAATGTCACACAGGTAGTGCTTCGTCCGCCATGGGTTTTCACCTCACAAAGTAGTGCTCCGTCCACTGGGCTAGTCGACTCACTCCAAGTCGACTCGGTCAAGCCGTCGTCAGGTATCAGTCAACTACACGGTCTCCTTACTCCGCACACTCGTCTCCGAGAGGGTCCGCTCCACGAGCTACAGATCGATACTCCAAGTATCTCAAAGTCCCATGAAGAAGTATCTCAAAGGACCACCTCGTCATAGGGGTCTCAAAGCAACAGACGGCGCGTCAATCGGACACCCGGTCTGTGAGTTATTAGCCTTTTCGTCCCAGGGGCCCGGTTGGTTTCGTGAGCGAACCAATCCTGTCCATATCTCAACTGTACCCTGAACACTCATAGGGTATACTCATAGGGACTATTTCTCAACGTGATCAACAACGTCGCTGACGGTTCGTCAAACGGACGTCCTGTCTGAAAGATATCAGCTTTCCCGTTCTAGGGGCCTGGTTGGATTTCGGGTACAATCCCACCAGGCCATTATCCAACTGTATCCAAAACTCGGGTGAAGTATTCCAAATGTTCCTTCTCATCAAGTGGAATTTAACGAGATAGACGGCGCGTCAATCGGACGCCCGGTCTGTGAGTTATTGGCTTTTTCGTTCCAGGGACCCAGTTGGATTTCATGAGCGAACCAACTGAACCGCACTCCGAAGGCATCCAAACCTCGAGCGGAGTAATCCAAAAGATCTGTCTCACTTATAGAAATCAATCAAAGTCGACGGCACATCAATCGGACGTCCAGAGCTCAATATATAAGTGTTTCCGCTCCGAGGGCCCGGTTGGTTTCGTGTACGAACCAACCCGGACGAACCCAATTTCTCCGAATCCTTGAGTGTAATATTTCAAAATGACCGTCTCATTCCAATGATCGCTATGCAACTGACGGTGCGTCGATCGGAGGTTTATAGCCCAAGATATGGACATTTGACTGAAAGTGGTCTGAAAACCGGGGTTTCGGGCCCGGACCGACCCGGCCCGAGACCCCCCGGTTGGCCCTAAACGGGTCGACCCGCCCCGTTCTGGGTCGGCCCGGCCCGGCGCGGCCCGGCATGGGCGCGGCCCGGCCTAGCGGTCCGGCCCGGCTGGGCCCAGCGCGCCCATCGCGCTGCCAGCTCGACCGAAGGCCGAGCCGTTGGTAAAGGGGGGGGGATGCCCCCCTTGTGTAACCGCACCCCCCCCCCATTAATGGGGGCCTTTTGAAGTCCGGTCGGGGGAATTAATTCCCCCGTCTCCTCCCTGTCCTGCCGGTTCCTGCTCAACGGGACTGGCAATGGCCGGTCCCCTTCCAGCTCCGACGTCGGCGGCCCGGTCCGGCCGCCGGTCACCTTGCTCCACCGAGGCCCAGAACCGGCCGCGGCCCTTGTCGTCCGGCGCGGCGCGACGACGCCGCACCCCTTCGTCGAGGGCCCGGAACCGGCCGTGGTATTTTTGGGTGTCTCTGACGCGGCGCGATGGCGTCACGTACTTGGATTAATTCGCGACGCGGCGCGACGGCGCCGTGCATATTCCTTTCGCTTGATTCCGCGTGGTGCAACGACACCATGCCTTCCCGTTCCAAACCACAAAGGAATCAATCATAAAATAAGGAGGAGGGTCGGCCGTGTTTGTGCGATCTGACCCCCTCGCGTTATTCGATAACAATTGGTTTTAATCCACGAAGATCGTCAATCTAGAATCATGAAAAAAAACAATAAAATAAAATTATACCCCCTACCTCGAGCGTGGCTTGAATGAGGTTACCGTTGCGGCGAAAAAGACGTCGCGTAGCGGGTCGGTGTCGTGGAAGAGGATTCATAGATGAAGACGGAGATTGTCCGAGGTGGAACGGCATCTCCCTTCCTATGTCGTGGGAAGAAGAATGAGGGATTGCACTTCGTCGTTCTTCAAAAGAAAGACGCGACGACGCTCTTCGTCGGAGACCGATTCGTTCTTCACGTTCTTCGTCGTTGAAGAAGATGTTCTTCAAGCCTCCCAAATCCTCCCAACGCGACAAGACTCTAACCAAACATAAAATAAGCCCAAGTCTTATTTTATTAACCCAAGATAAGAAAAAGAATTTCAAAAGTTTGAATTTATTCCACTTAAATAATTCAATCCATGTTGTCAACATTAAAGGGGTGGGTTGAGGAAGTTAGGAATTTGAAGGGGTGGGGTTAGTGTGGGCCCCACATCACCTTAAATCCTCCCATTGGTCGTTAACTCCAAGTGGGTCCCACCTCTAACTCCCTTACATAGATTAAAACCACTTAAGAGAGGGTCAAGTGTTGTAACACAACACTTAATCTACTTAACAAAAAAAATAAAAATTGTAGATAAATAATAAATTAAACTTCCACAATTTTTATCATCTTCTCCCGGGTAAACGCAACTCCGGAAATGGCGTTATTAAGCAATTACCGGTGCTACGGTTCCATCGGTGCCCTTGGAATTCAATTCCGAGGACCGGTTCAAAAGATAGAAATTCCCACTCGTTCGTTCACTGAACATACATGAGCCAAACATAAGAAAATGATTCCGGGCACACCGGTCCTCAGAATCAGGTGCCGTCAGAAACTGCGTTCTTGTAAAATTCCAGAGAAAATTAAGAAAAAAATTTCCTTGAAATTTCTGGGTTTTTACAACGTCCATCAAATACTAAAATATAAAAGATGTATAAAAATATTTACAAATCCATTATGATATTTTGTTTTAGTACAATCGCATGAAAACATGACACTCTATCAGTTTAAATTAAATGAAATTGATTAAAAAATTTACCTATAAAATTCCATTGAATATATATTTTTATCCAAATGTTTTAATATTTTTCTTATATGGTAATACAATTTTGAATTATGAACTAGTGAGTCTTGAAAAACCATTAATACCATGTGCAATTTTGGGGAAAATTTATTTGTTTGAAAAAATATTGTCTTATACACATCTGTTATCCATTTAAACCTAAAAATAAAAATTAAATATATTAAATGACACATGGATTTAAATTTAATGGAATATTAATTGATAAAGCATGCTTTAACAATCAAATCTATTATCAAATCTGTAAATACCCCATAATGATCTATGTAAGCCCTTAGTGTCCATTTAATCCCCTAAAATTGATAAATACTCTGTGAAAATCATGAAACACTAAACCCAATGTCACCATTAGCATATTTGGAAGAGATTATATCATGGTGAATGGGACGAAGAAGAATGTGGTAAGTAGATTGGATGAGTTTACAATAAATCATCTTAAAATAATGAATATAACCCGTTCGAATAATCATTGATAATTGATGAATAAGGTATGATGAATTCAATATTTCTAGAAGAATTTAATTTTGGAATGATAATACCTAATTAAATATAAATAAATCCTTTAAAAATATGAAAGTTCACTATATGAATGTAGGGAATATTTAATTTATTTTTCCTATCGGTAGACTAAATTGTTAAACTTAATCATATAGTAATCTCGTATTATAAATTGAGATTGAACTCCTTATTAAATTAAATATTCACAATTACTCTAGACTGTGTGCCAATAATACAACATTTATGAATAAGAAAAATCAATCATAAGGTAAATCAGAATGTTTCACCTAATTATTACATATATAATAATAGTTTATAGTTAATTCTATTCATGTATAACCCATGAATGACAATAAGTATATAATGTACACAAATAAAATTCTACAACAATAAAATCCCTAACCATGTGTTGAACAAATAATGAATATAGAAACCATAAGACATTCTATATCTCATAAAATTTTATACTATAATTCTAAAATACCATTATTTTAAATTAATTAATTAATTCATTAACTAAAGTTGAACTAGGATGTGACACAGCTCTTTATGCATGCTTGTAATGCATCGACCTTAGATGACCATAGTCAGTTCATTTATTTGTTATATTATCCTCATTAAACTAAATGAAATATAAATGCCATAGATTTTTAAGCATTTTAAATACTATATTATATACATTAGACACATTTTTTACACTGGTAATTGATAACAAAACATAATACATTAAAAATAAATAATAAATTTTATCCTTGAAAAATGATTCAAATATATATACTTCATAACATGGGTATATGAAAAACTAGGGGTCAACAAAAATTCCTATAAAGATTTTTCTACCATAGAAGAGATCATGAAGAAATAATGAATAAATTGAATATAAAGGAAAAAACTAAAAAAACATTCATTTAAATAACTGGAAAATGTAAAATAAATATAGGAGTGTAAATATTTGAAGACACATATGATTTTCACATCTTATTTTCTCATGAGACTATTGATGCATCAAAAATCTTTCCTTAACCATTTTCAATCCAATGTCATCAATTTACAAAGCGTTACACACATATATAATAATGACTTTAATTAATAATCAATTTTCTTAATCATATATTCGTATAGTGTAACTGTTACGAAATTATAATCATTTCCCAAATTAAATAAATAACATTAAAAATAAACAAATTTTGTAAAAATGTAATATGGTGTAGGTATGAATAATTTTCATAACAATAAAATATTTAAATTTATAATAAATGAAATTTTTTATAAAAATATACCATAAGGATGTGATTATTTGATGATAAAGTTTAAAATATAAAAAAAATGTTTGATATTAATGATTACATTTAGTACTTGGTAATTTTCATGTTAAAACTCTTGTGATTGGATAATAAAATATGAAACATATAATACCATTATTTATGAGTGAATCATGTTATTAAATATAGAACAACTATTATACAAACCACATCAATATGAATTAGTTCATAATAATAACTATGTTTCAATGGAATGTAATTTCTACTGATATGTCATTACATTATACTCTCTATTAGATGAATGATATTTTACCTCTATATAATTGATTTTGGAATTCTATTAATTTATAATAGAACCATAATAATAGTAATAAGATACTATGAAATACTTTTAAAATTTACAAATAACATCACATAATGGTTATGTGAGAATGGTACATGGAATACAAATAGAATAGGAAACATTCCCAAGGGGATCCACTATTTAAAGAACTAGCCAGACCATCCCCGAACATAAAAATTCAGTCATTGTAATCTAGAAAAAAAAATATTCATATGTGTATTTAAATGAAGATGAATAATGGTGAGGAATTAATCAATAATGAAACATAATTAGGAACTATGAGTCATTTGAGACACTATGGACAATGAAACAAAACAATAGTGAAACTGAAGAGTTCTATCATTACCAACTCCAACAACATTGTCCAAAATAATAAGGAATTCATTAAACATATCCAAAATGAGGTTGTGTGTAAAGGAGAGTGAAATATTCATAAGAGAAAACGATATTTTAGAACTATCTGTATAACGTAAAAGGAATCAAAATTCATAATGGAGATTTCGTACTACAACCCTGTGGGAAATAAACCCCACCAAAATAATAATAAAAAACACCACCATCATAAACTGAGAAAGAGATGTGAATACCAATAGGGGAAGATATAGAACATGTGTGAGGAAATTTTGATAGTGGACAATCAATGGATGGGACATCATCTTCTGAAATCCTAAAATCATAGCCACAGAATCGCCAAGACGGTATCATAACAACACGACACCGTCACATGCTGTTGAACACGAACAATCATGGAGAAGAGAACATGTAATTGCATCTACCAGTGCCCACCATGCTCGATAAAACCATCCTAACTCACTATTGGAATAGAACAAATATGATTTTGAAGCTTCTTTATATCTATAAGTAGTGCTGGGTTCCGTAGAGAAGAAGTTGATCTATGATGGTACACACATTGAATAGTAAAGAAGGATGGTAAAACAAAAAGGGGGAGGGAAGAGTGTAAGATGGAAAAAACTAGGTCTACTGATTGTGGGAACTCCCAATATATTACTTCAATACTAATATTTATAATATCATATAAGATCATATTGTAATATATTATTACCTCTTTGTTAATAATCATTCATTATATTCACAATTTATGGTGTTAATTACCATGTTTTTTAGTATATTTCGTCATGATATATTTTTCCTATTAATTAGATAATTATTTAATCATCTCTATTATCTAATCAATTATATAGATATTATATATATAATATATTTTTATTTATTTATATTTCTCTATAATGTTGGGAGATATGAATTAAAATACAACATTCATGTAGATGGTTAGTCATATGTATACATGGATGTTGTTTCATTTTTTTATCATTATTATATATTTAAACTTAAATGATATATGTGTATATCATAATTAATGTTACCATTATTTTGTAATATAAGACACATATGATTATTAAAACCATCCTTATTACATTTCTTGTATAGCGTTAATAAATCAGATTGCATTGAGGAGGCAGTAGTCCAAACATCCCCACTTGATGTTACCATATTCCCACAAAATTGAATGAATGAAGTTATGTGTTATATGATACATAAATAAGAATATATTAAATATAAATATCATATATATATATAATATAAACAATAAATACAATATTAATCTGAAATATTTATGGTTTTAATGGATGAATGAATGACATCTGTTTGTTTGGTTATTGTCTTCCATACACGAAAGATGATTTCTTATCCCATTTTGAGGTTTTGTGTTGAAGTATATATCACACCCTCAAAATAATAGAATCATAGTATTTTACGGTTTCTAATGTTATTATATAGTTGATATATATGTGAATAATTTCAGGGGGGTACAATGATGTAAAAAATTTGCACGCTGAAGAGCGTGACCTATTATTTTGGGTAACTACTTTTGGTTTATAACAGAATACATACTTGGTTTATATTCTTCCAAAATTGAGTCTTATACGATGAGGTAATGGATGTTTGGAGGTAATTATATCATGTTTTTTTTTCTACTCAAGGGGTTTATCGGTGTTAATGAGGGGATGTGTTCTCTTTTATAGTGGAGGAAGAGTTGAACAATTGTAAATACATAAAGGTAATCATTATTGGGTGGTCTCTCATACACAATGATCAAAAAATAATTTAAAAAATTATATCCATGGGTGTATTTGGTTTATATTTCAATTAAATTCGTTTTTTACATGTTTATAAGTAATTTTGGTCTTTATGAATATTTTTTAATCTCTTGATATGATAGTTTTTCTCTTAATGAGTTTATCTAATTTTAATTTCATTAGAAAAATAGTTTTCCAAAATCTAAGTTAACAATAAAATACAATAAAAATTATTATGATTCCAAATATTGAATCAGTTTTTCCAAATTTCAATCATATAAGTGGTGTAAAATAATTATAAATTAATCCTGAAGATGATATGATACTATAAGTATTTAATGTGGAAATGTTCATAAGACCACTTTGTTTTCATATATATTTTTAATATAATAATGGTTTAAATGACAGAATTTATATTAACATATATCCAATTAAAATATTATAACTTTAAGACAAGTTTTAATATAAAAATTTCATATAAATTAGTTAGATGAATATTCAGTTTTAAATTAAAATTTAGTATTTTCAATATTAATAAAAAACATACTTCTCAAAAAAATACAATAAAATCAATATCACCCAATTTTGACATACTCATTAAAAAATAATATTAATTAATCCAATAATATTTTTCAAATTTGTAAAATTTATTTTTAAAATAGATGTGTCATTAATAGGTTGTAAAAATCGATTATTAATATATATCTTTTTTTGAAAAAATTGGGATTGTTCATAACTTATGATTATCAAATATATTGGATTGTTGTGAAAAATATTTTATTAATTATATAATATATAGATATCATTAATATCATTCAGTAATATCATTTAATATCATTTTTAAGAATAATCACAGTTGTGACACTAAAATTAGATATTTTATAAAAATAAATCCTTTATATTCATTTTGTTTTTTAGATTCATTTCTAAATGATAAAATAAAAATTATTTAGTAAATTCTTGTCATTCATGTAACAAAATCTATCAAATTAAATATGTATTCAGTGGATCACAAAGAAACATAGTGTTCAATGTACCAAAAAAATATTAATGTTGTGCATAGAGTAATCTTAACTTCTTTTAACTTATAAATCAAGATAAAAAATTGAATTTATTTTCCAAATACAATATTGTATTTACATGTGGAGTTATATTCACCCCATATTAAATTAATTTTGTCCTGAAAATTTAAAAACGAAATCCATAATTGAGGGAATGATATAAGAAAATACTATTTTTGAAAATTCCACATCATAAATATTGTTAATAATAAATCCTCTTTATTAGTGAGAAAGTCAAATACGATTATCAAAAAACTAGTCTTTCAAATTTGGGAACATTATTGAAAACATAGGAATGGAAGAGAAATATGTCATTCATGTTATGATGGGGAGTGAATGAAAATATTGATCATAAGAATTTGGGTGACCCTATGTAGTTAACAACCTGAAGGCCATAAGAAACATATTTTTTTTAGAATTGTTTTATGGTAATCATAAAAAATGATTAAGAAGATTAAGAACCATAGTTACATCATATATTTTATCTTCATAATTATTTTTTCATCCATTTCTTGTTCCATAAACAATTTATACATCATCTATCAATACATGTTACCTTTTTTTGTGAAGTAATACAATAATATCTATATCCTTTCCCGAAGGTCAAATTTAAATTTTTAAAAAATAGTTATGTTTGAAAAAATATCATGACCCATTATTTTATAAATAAGGTCGATGAATTACATCTAAATTATCAAATACATAACATATAAATTCCTTTGTTAATTATTTTCTTGAAACATTGTAATAACATAAATATATATAAAACCATGTTCAAATAATACATACTTGTTTATTCCTTAAATTAATCATATATTAAATGATATATTATTTAAATCAAAAAAATGATTTTAACTGCCTCAATGTTAGCATAAACTATTTTTTCAACAAGTCGTTAATTAGATCCATGGTAGTTAGTATTATCCAATTTACCTTATCCATATCAATAATATCGTTATAGAATCATTATTATCTAAAAATAAATAGCATAATAACTCTTATATTTCATTAAATCATGTTTATTCATAAAATACCATCAAGTTAATGAATCACTTTTTATTGGTAAAAATCAATACATGCTTTCAAATCCTTTAAGAAATTGTGATGTATTACAATCTATATATATTTCATAATTATGATGATGAGAATATCACTAATAAAAAAATAAAAAAAATCATGGATTAAAATACATAATCTCATTTTTCATTCCATATAAGATTTATTAATAGTATAATCTTGACCTATAAACTTTTATACTTTTTTGGTAAATCCTCATGATTCATAGAGCATTCGTTGGTATCGGGCCTCATCTCCTTGCAATTGAAACACTGAATATTAACGGTTTATTTTATTCATATTTTATTCTTTTTCTTGGTGACCCATATCTCCACGTAAATAATTGACACCCAATCCCTTAAATACTATGCCTATGTGATTTCTTCCATAGTTATAACATGTTAGAAATCTTTATTTACCATTATCAAACTATTTATTATTTTCATATCATTATTTCACATCTATTTATACCATTTTAATCTGTAATAGTTAGAGAATTAATTATCTATCATTATAGAACATATAACTATTTCATATTAAGAATAATAGTATGTGGGACATCATATGCCTTCAGTTATCTAGATTAATCCCTTAAATTATATATTAAATCTTTTATCCTACATTTCATATGAAATCTATTTCACACCATCCAAACCATGTGAAGGTAGGTCAATACTTTTCAATTATTTCCTCTAAAATTTGATTTATACTATATAAATTTCTCTTCATCTCATTTTTTTCTCATGAGGTATATATTATTCATAAAAATTATCATTAAAATAATTGTATTCCATGATTTTTTTTCATCTTTCATGATATTATTCTATATTGATGACCACCATTGATCAACATCACCATTGGAGAAATACAATGAATGTGTATCCATTCTATTTTCACCACATCATAATTCTGTAAGTATCATCCCCAATGACATAATCCATTTCATTACCAACATTTTCTCATTATTACTACTATATAATGGGGGAAGAATTCACATTTGGAGGTCTAGTATAAGTGAATATCAATGTGTAATAGGTTTCTCCATTCATGAATGTTTATGTGTTGCATCCTGATTTACCTAACCTAAAACAACCATAACATTAATACTTACAATACCAACTAGATAATCATTCTCAACAAGGAAACATTTATATTGTTCATTATAATTTACTCCATTATTCCATAAAGAATTAATTTTTTTATGATGGAGTACACTAGATTTGATCATAATATCATATAATATAATGTTTAATCACAATACTTGTGAAATACATATCATAAATAGAATAATTTATCTGTATGTAATATCATATTAAAAAAGGCCTATTGGGTGTGTTGTTCAATACTTAGACTAAAATTTCATCTTACTATTATGTTCCATAATATTTTTCATCCAAAATATTATTTACAAGTTTCCAACTATACATCCTTGGTACTAAATGTGACACCTCGACCCAAGAATCCCAAAGTTATTGTCTTACTTTATTACATTGACAATATTAAAAGGAATCAAATCAAGATTCAAAAAATAGTATATATTTTTTTTAATACATATTACCATCATCGAATCCATTTTACATTTCAAATAGAAAATTGATCATAATACACAAAAAAACCATCCAGTTGCATATTTGAAAACACATTCAATGATCTCTTCTTCATAACATGCAAAATGGAATCAATATAATGGTGAAAAAATGTACATTAATGTATAAGAATAGTTTCAGATATCATGTATTAAAAAATAATAAACAATATAAAAAGTTAAATATCTGAACAAACATGAATCATAAACAATGGGATATGGAAAAATGAATATGTAATTGTAAATAATAGAATAAATCTTCCATTTAATCAATAAACATATAATTAAATGCATCCATATATTTTATATTGGTGAAAGTATTCTGTATAATAGTTATTTTAGACAGAATGAATATAATTATAAATTATTCAAATTAATGTCTTCCATGAACATAATATCATTACATCAAGATCAATCCTCAAGATATATTATATCCTAGTGTCTTATAACCAATCTGATTTGAAAAAATGATTCATCTCATGATACTTTTGATGATCAATGCACCTTCCAAAATTGTTCACTGTCTTACTTTATTTGTGTCCAATGAATTCAACACTATTCTATTAATCAATGTAACTCATAAAAAATACCCTAGATCAAATATCTATATTGTGTTAAAAATGTAGATTTATCAACATTTCTCTAATTAATCAAATTATATTATAAGTGAAAACCATATTTAAGAATGGAATATGGTTTAGGAAATAATAATTTCCATTAAATAATAATGTGTATATTTATGATAAATTTAATTTATAATAAAACATGATCGTAATTAATTTAATTTTTCAAATTAATGTTAACAATCATAAAACAAAGTGAATAAAGAATATCACATTCAGCAATTGATAAATTTGAATTAAAAATATCTTGTATCAAATAATTAAATGTAAGACATAAAGAAATATTGTTTCTATTTTGATATTAAATTAAAGTGGGTGTATAACACATCACATCAATATTAATTGGATTATAATTACAAATAAGACTACATAGAATATAGATTGAGATTAAACCTTTATCCTTATGTTTCCTTTTGGTTTAATGACTGTTAAACTCATGTGTAACATATTTATAATGATATAAAATAATAACAGAACCATTATCAAATTTTTTATATCATATATGGTGTTATTATAATATTTTAATACCTGTTTCTTTAATAATCATTCATTATTTTCACAATATTTCGTGTTATTTTCCAAGTTTATTTTAATATGTGTTTACTTGTTGTTTTTGTTTGTATTACATATATAATTAATTTATCATTTGAATAATTTAAAACAATTAGTAAATATTATATATATTATGTATATAAGTTTTATATTATCTTATAGAGTTTTGAGATTGGAAACAAAATACATTATCCACAGAGATCAATGGTTGTTCATATGCAAGGAATGTATTTTTGTTTTATTTCCATAATAAAAGAATGAAAATTAGATTATATATGTTTATTAAAATTCAAGTATCATATTAATTTAATATATGTAACATTTGGTTATTAGAATAATAATTAATATATTACATGTATTGTGTGACAAAACACAATGTTTTGGGGAGGCGATAGTCTAGACATCCAGAAACAATGTTCACATATTCCTAGAAAATTGAAAGCATGGTGGTATGTAATATGTAATAATTAAAAATAATAAATATTATATATATAATATATATTTATATAATATATAATCTATAAATACATCCTCATTCAAACCCATGAATGTTTGTTATGGAAGAACTGACATCATCGGTTCGTGAAGCGGTATTCTGTCGTACGCGTAGACGATGATTGTGTATCCCATTTTATTGAAATATTTATTACTAAAACTTATACCCTTAAGATAAAAACATCTCAATATATTTATTATAATTTTTTATTATATAATAATTATATAATAAAAATTTAATATGTGTCTAAAGAAATAAAACAGAAGTTCACGTTGAAGAGTGTTTTTTCTTTTTCAAGTAACTCTTCATAGTTTATATCAAAAGAATACATTGATTTGATTTATTCTAAAATTTAGGCATCTAGTATGATAAAAATAATGTTTTAATATTATTTTTTCTTTGGTTTTGAAGATCCAAAAGTTATTGAATGTTGTGAATAAGTTAGAGTGGTGAGATCCCTTTTGTAGGGGAGGAGGAGTGGCATTAAAATAACTAAAAAATAGAAAACACTATTGGGATGTCTATGTTACATAATGTCTCTCAAGTAATGATCCAAATTCTATAAAATTGATTATTTCATCTATAAAGATCCATATAACTGTTTTTATAAAAAAAATTATTTCATTTTATTCATTTTGAATAAGGATCCATCCCTTGCCATTCTAGTTTTTCACTTAATCACTATAATCGATTTTTATGTAGTTAAATAAAAATTTTTGGTCAAAATTAATTTTAAGATTAATATATATTATTAATTATATTGATAATAAATATTTAATCAATTTTATCAAATTTTAATAATCAATATATTGAAATTAATTCAAAATAAATCTTGTAGACAAAAATTCAACTTTGGTTTTTAATGTGAATTTATTGAAAAGATTAAAATGTTTCTCAAAATAAATTAAGTATAAAAATTTATCCAATGATGTAAATTGGATGAATATATTTATTATTGAAATTTTTTAACATTAAAATGAATTCAATATATAAATTATCTATATAATTTAGTTAGATGAAAATTGTTTTTTTTAATTTAATTTTTTTCACTCTCCATTAATAAAATTAACATCCCAGAAAAATAAAATTTATTAACCCAAATATAAATTGGAAATATTTAGTCAAAAAATTATATTTATTCAATAATAAGTATTAAAATATTATAATTTTAGTTTTAAAATTTGATTTCCATTAAGGGAAGGCAACACATCCATTATAAAAATATAGCTTATTGTGAGTAAAATTAGGTCATTCATTATGTTAATCATATAACATTTCTATGATGAATGTAAATATATATTTGATTGAATATATAATATATAAATTTAATTTTGATTATTCAATAATAGTAATTAATTAAATTTATTAAGATAAAACTCTAATCACCAAGCTTGACGTATAAAGGAATTACATATCTTTTATTTAATATTTAATACATTAAACAAATAGACAGCAATGAATGTATATGATTAATGTATATAGAAACTTTAACCACATTCCCGAAGCTTGGCGAATGATCTTAAAATTCTCCAATAATGATCATCCCCATTAGTTTTCCTACCTAAAACTTTTGTTATATCCTGGGGAAAAGAAACCATATAAAAAGGATGAGTTTAAATGATCAGTAACAGTAAGCATGTAAAACATAATACAAAACATAAACATATGAATGTAAAAACATGAAAATATCTATTCAATATAAAAATAATAATTCATTAAATAAATCTTGGTATTACATAAGGCATAAATCATAACAGTACACTAATTATGATATCATAGCATTGGCATAATCCATGAACATGTGGAAAACTCATAATCGTAGAAAATAATTTCCATATAAAACGAGGAACATAACCAATACCATCATAGTAGACAAAGTCCATTACTGAATGGATTTCACCCCTCATTCCAAACTGGTGTTACTAAACCAGATATACTTATCATTTCCACCCTATATTATTGAACCACATTTACATGTCATTCTAGTATGTTTATCTCATGAGATATAAATCTTTAGCCAAATCATCAGAAGGACATATAGGTCCCACCCATATAATTATGAAATAATTCTTACTTATCCTATATAAAAATTGATCATTTATCATAGCAGAACCCAAAAATAAAATTATTTTCCTAAACATCATTCCATAAAAACATAATTGTCACAACCCGCTCCAACCAAATATGACCCTCTTGAGTTGGAAATGGTGAAAGGGATATAATGACCCCCGATTCCTGCATCCAGTAGGCCCCGGAGTGGCAACTATAACCTAGGGTATGTGTTTTCACTATAATGGGAGGCATAAAACTTTTTCAAAATTATGATATGAAAATAGGATGAGTCAAACACCAAAAGAATATGGAACAAGTAAATGAAAATAAACCCAAAACCAGGCCCATATGCATGTTTTATAGAATACTGAAACAAAATTCCATGTACAATAAATGCATCAATGCATGATACCATGAAAGGAAAGAAAAAACTAAAACAAAAAAAACTTTAAATCCCATCTAGCAAGGTATCGCATGGTCCCTGAAGACCTCATGGAAACCTGAAAGTAAACGTAGGGTGAGAAAACAAGTATACACAGTAGGGATACCTAAATCTCTCATGCACATGTGGGGAGACATCCTAATGCCCTGTGAGAAAACAGAAGGAACCAAATCCTAGAAAGGAATATATCAACCCAACCACACACGCCACACTAACCAAATATCGCAATTCAATAGAGTAGTATATTAATATTATCAAAGTATGGGTACCCCTCACCACCATCCCACTAAATACTACTCAATCACTCACGCCTAATGCTCTGATGCTTCCCCCTATTCCAGAGCTAGTGGCACAACCTAGCCATACGAAGCTCGAGCTAGTGCCCCAACCTGGCCATACAAAGCTCATAGTATCCCGCTGGTACACAATCCTCAGCTATAACCACATGTCATCCCGTATTCCTCCAGCACTCAATAACCGGCCATAACCACATCTCATCATGAAGACACATGGGAACCAAATCACATCCTCATCCCAAAGACTCTTGGGAACCATCTGTCCCAACCTACCTAATAGATCGTGGGCTATAGATCCTAGAACAGGGAGAATAGGGAAGAACAGTAACCAACCATCCTTTGGATGTTTGGGAATATCATCCCCATCCCATGGGTTTTTGTCACATGGTGCTCAACATGGGTGGTGTGTTTAAAGAAACATAAAAAGTACAGATTTATATAATTATATCAACCACTCACCCCATCCTAAATCTTATACACAAAATATATGGGCACATGCCTCGACACTGCTTCCACAAAAGTATGCACACAATGAACAGCCCCAAACCCCATTAAGATTTTCATGTTTCAACAGTTTTAGTTTATCAGTTCCTTAACCACCGAGCAACCAACAAATACCAAACCAGATCAAACGTTCATAAAACATATCCTTGCCAACCACAAATAAGGTTAGGGAAGACACAAGAAACACAAATCCATTTTCATTTATCATCCAATCAATTCCATTTATTTTCCATATTTAAACATCTACAATGCCCCATAGTTCATTAGTTAACACTTACACTTTTATTCATATTCACAACCCATCCCTACAGCCCTAATTCCAACCACCACAACAACAAACACCTTAGAAACAAAACCTGTACCGCATCATTATCCCTTCAATACCATTCACCACAGGTCCACTACCCATCACAACCATACGATACATGCCAACCCACAACCAAGACAACCGCAGCCCCGCTGCTCACCCGTTCCACAACAACACACGAAACACCCCTTCACAAAATTAAACCACAACCAGCACCCACAAAATTCAGTCTTCTATTTAATTTAATCGGGGTGATCATAAAAGGGTTCCAGGTATACATTTAATCATCCAATTTTACATGATTAACCAATTTCCACTTTCTATGAATTCCATCCACAAAAAATCTAAAAAAAAGAAACATCTAATGGAAAAAGCAAAGGCCCCCAATGACCATGATTTTTAGTAGGGATAATCCAATTATATTCACAACATGATCAAAGGAAAAGTATTTATGGAAATAAACAAACAATACCAACAAAAATAACCCCAAATATGTTCTTTAACTAGTTATTATATTTATTTACTAGTTCAACCGTATCTCATAAAACAAGAGGATACCCACCCCACATGATGAAAAAAGAGAGAGAGAGAGAGAGAGACATAGGTAATATCCCTACATCAATGGTTTTTTACGAAACCACGATGGTCAAGAACGCCCACGAAACCGGGTCAATTCTCCATGAATCATCATTAGATATCCTATCCTAACACAACCAAGACCAAATATCATCATATTCGACATCCACAGGCTTAGATCTACCCATAACAGGGTTAGATCTATGAAACCGAGTGAATAAGTGGAGTAGATCTATGTAGATCTAGGAAATCAAGGAATAAAAATCACAGAACCCAAGAAACCAGCTTCAATTTTCCATGAAATGCCTCCGGATCGCCTCCAAAATTCTTGGGAGAGGTTCTTCCACCTCCTGGGAAGAGTAATCCCGAGTTATGGCCTCTTTGGGGCTTAAAAGGACCATTTAGAGGCAAATGATTTCAGATCCACAATTTTAGGATCTAACTTTATGTGATCGCACTATTTGTCCACACGGTTTAACAAACAGTGCTCTAACTGTGCGTTAGCTTATACCTTTCCAAACACTCCTTGCACGGCTAGTCAACATGGTTAGCAAAACCGCGTACTAACCGTGCGTTAGCCACTGCCTCCAACACCAACCTTGCACGGTTTGACCGCACAGTTTATCCAAACCGTGCGCCAACCGTGCGAAAGCTATAGACCTTTAGATTTACTTAAAAGTCCACCCAAATGCACCCCAAGGCACCTTGACCTCACATAACACCTCCAGCACCACATTTCACAAAGAAATGGATTGGAGATGTCTGGGCCATTACATCAGATACCTCTCAAAACATTCTTGTCCTTGAGAATCCAAAAACCCACCTAATGAAAGGAGAGGGGTTCGAATAACTCCCCCTTGAAAGATACCTCTTAGTGGCAGACCTCCTTGTTACCAATGAGCGCACCCTTCTCCATATATCTCATGAACAATCACAATCATACTGCTTCTCTCCCCCATGAACCATGAAAAACTAAAGAATTAACCATCCGATCATGTGGGTGAGGGGTTTCCCTTCCTCCATGTTAAGATATTATCCTCTTTAGGCGGCACTATCTCACCCACACGGGTTTAGGTGCATCCACTTTAATGAGTCTTAAGTAGGGATCAAGTCCCCACTCCCCACATCTCAAGACAATTCACACACATCCAGAGAAAAGGAAAACTGCACCTTCTATAATTAGCAAATTAAAGTGTTCCATCAACCAAGTACAAAAAAAATAGAACCTAATAAAGAAGAACTCTGGGTACTGGGCGTAGATCTACGTCTCTCGTCCCCAGGTACTTTCCTCAAGCCCACCATGTCTCCACAACACACGAACAAAAAGAATGGTTCATCCATGAAGAACCTTCTCTTCACGACCTTAGATCATCACCAGTCGCTCCACGAACATTGCATCATTCCCGATATCTTGCTCTCTCTAGGGGAGGATGTGTGAATCTTCATGAAGATACCAATGCAGTTGAGACACATGGAAGATATCGTGCACCCTTTGTAGCTGTGGTGGAACGCCAGTAGATAATCCTCCTCACCGACCCGCAGCAGCACATCGAATGGTCCGAAAATCCTAGGGGAAAGCTTACTCCTTCTGCCAAACCTATGATTCCCACGCTGGGGGGATACCTTCAGGAGTACATGGTCCCCGACCTCGAACTCCAAGTGTCTCCTCCTATTATCGGCGTATGACTTATTCCGGTATTGAGCTACCTTCATCCTCTCTCGTATAAGTTGAACCTTCTTCGTAGTTCTCTATACCACCTCCGAGCCAAGAACACCTACTTCTCCGACCTCCGCCCAGCATACGGGTGAGCGGCACGGACTCCTGTACAATGCCTCAAAAGGATCCATTCCAATGGTATGGTGATAGCTGTTGTTGTAAGAGAACTCTTTCAGAGAAAAGTGTTGTACCCATGATGCACCAAGGTCTAAAACACATGCTCGTAGCATATCATCCAAATTCTGGATGGTCTGCTATGTCTGACCATCTATCTGGTGGTTGAAAGAAGTGCTAAGGCATATATGGGTGCTAGAAGCATGCTACAATCCTCCCCAAGCTCGTGAGGTAAACCGTGCATCCGATTCTGACCATCCTTCGTCCACACATCTGGGGCATCACCTTGGGAACCCAGATCATGAATCACTTCACTTTCTGAGTCTCCCCACTGGGACTCCTCCACCTGTTGTAGTAGATAATACCTCACTATCATCTGATACATTAATATTCTACCACCATCCATATTTGCATCCAGGTGCAGGGTACCCAAATCCTCTATTTCCTTCCAAGAATCTGCCGACACTCGAACCACATCCTTCTACAACTTCCTACTCAAGGAATCAGCCACCACAATCACTTTCCTGTGGTGTAGGAAATTTCGAAGTCGCAGTCCTAAAGGAACTGCATCCAACTTCGCTGTTGTAAGCTCAGGTCCTGCAAGGAGAAAATATGCATCAAGCTTTTGTGATCCGTAAAGACCATTAAGTGCTCCCCGATGAGGTAATTCCACCAAATCATTACCATGAAAATGACCACCGCAAGCTCTAGATCGTAGGTGGCATAATTATGCTCATGATGACGTAATTTCCTAGACCCATAAGAGATCACCCCTTTCCGCTGCATCAACACACATCTGAGGCCTTGACCTGAAGCATCATAGAACACCTCATACGCCGACCCTTCTTCTGGAAATCTCATCACTGGGGCACTAACCAACTTCTCCTTCTGGTTCCTAAAGGATGCCTCACACTGCTCATCCAACACGAAAGCTCGATCCTTCTTTATCAAGGATTTTAAAGGTTCTACAACTAGGGAATAGTTGGGTACGAAACTCCGGTAGTAACCTGCCAGTCCAAGGAAACGATGAACCTCTTCCACGTTCTTGGATGCTACCAAAGAAACAACCTCCTAGACCTTTGATGGGTGCACCGTTATTTCCTGCTCGGACCCCACGTGCCAAAGAAAGTTCACTTCTCGCATGCAGAATGTGATCTTGGACAATTTCCCAAAGAGTTGGTGTTATCAGAGGACCTCTAAAACTATTCTCAGGTGCTCAGGGTGATCCTCCTCTGATCTTGAGTAAATCAAGATGTTTTCAATAAACACCACTATGAACCCATCTATCTTTTCCCGGATGATGGAGATCATGAGTCCCATGAACACAAATTGTTCATTTTCAACACCAAATGGTCTGAAAAAAAACTGAAAGAGTCCATACCTAAATCTGATGGAATTCTTCGAGATGTCGCCATCCTTCACCCTCAACTGATGATATGTAGACCGCGGATTGATCTTAGAGAACCAACCTACTCCCATAAGCTAGTCAAAGAGATCGTCTATCCTCGGGAGGGGGTAACGGTTCTTGACCGTTACATGATTCAGTCTCTGGTTGTCGATGCACAACCTGAGGCCACCATCTGCCTTATTGGAGAACAAGAAAAGAGCACCCCAAGGTGAAGCACTTGTTCAAACAAAACCATTCTTCATCAGATCACCAATCTGAATCTGCAACCCCCACAACTCTGAATGTTCCATCCAGTAGGGAGCCATTGAAATTATAAATGCACCAGGATGGATGTATATCTTGAACATAAAATCACGTCGATGTGGTAGGTCGCCACCCCTTCATAGAAGACGTCCATAAACTCACCGAAGATCACTGGGACTTCCAATATTTCTATATTCGCCGACTCCACTGACGGTTCAGCTAACAAGGAAATGAGGTGCTCCACTTGATGGTTACCTATATCGTAACCCTGCTCGCCAAGTAAAGTCACATGTCGTCCACCCGAGTCTGAAAACACAACACTTCTTCAGAATCAATCGATGACGACACACACTGAGAACAACCATTCGATGCCTATAATGACATTGTATGGCTGAATTTGTAGTAAAAGTAGATCAACACTAGATTGGTGTTGCCCCAACATCAACCTACATGCCTGGAAAACACGAGACACGCTGGTCTGACCTTCGAATGGCGTACTCAAAACTAGGGGTACAGAATGCGTCTCTATGTCTAGGTCCAAGGCACAGGATAGACTAGGGAAAAAAGGAGTGTGGTGCTCCTGAATCAAACAAGGCATAAACAAAGGTACTAAACAAGATGATCACACCTCGAATGACTTCTAGCTCTACTGGAACTACTTCCTTTGTGGCATGCATCATCCCGTGCCCAGTTCCTCAAACTCTCGGCTGCCGGCCACCTCCCCGACCACGCCCCGGCCGGGGACCCTGAGGATCGACCTAAGGTCGGCCTCCTCCTGCAACATTTGCCCTCAAATGAAAGGGATCTCACAACCCCTGTTGCTGATGCTGGAAGGGCCAGGTTGGAAACTATTATGGCTGAGGAGGGTGCTGTACCAGTCCACCTCCACTGTGTTGTACTTGGTCCGGGAACTGGTTCCAAAGGTGCCCACGACTGCCACAGATGAAACACCTTTGTCCCGGGCTCGACAGAAAAGGGCATGAACCGGGAGATCATAACTGAAACTACTGAGGCCTGCTCCCTATTGGTCAGGACCTTGAGAGACCTAATGCTTGAGGGCTGCTACTGACGACCTTACCCTTTGATAAGACCAACTAGATTCCTTCTTGTGACACTATTCCCAGAATGTGCATCCTTTTCACCACTTCATCCTTCTTCTAGACCCCCATGTATGTTGGTAGGGTGAAGGGAGTAACAACAAACTGGAGAGAAGGATGAAGTTCCTCCTGCAAACGCCTCTCCCAAGACTCCTCATCTGGAAAGATGTTAGGAGAAAAGCGAAGGATATGCTTGACCTTGATCCTCAACTCCCTCACTGACATACTCCCCCGCTGGAGGGAGAGTAGCTCCTACCACTTCTCAGCCTTCATCATGTTAGAGATAAATTCCACTCAGAACTCCTTCTCGAAGTCAGTCCACGTGACCTCAGCTTCCCTCTTCTACACAAGATAAACCATACACCACTATTGTGATGCTCCACGCATCTGGCTCATAGCTAGAGGAACCCATTACTCTGTCGGAGCCCAGATCAAGCTGAATTCTATCACCATCTCCTCCATCCAGCTCTTTGTCTCTATGTTTGAGATGTTGACCTTGTACTTTCTGAGAGTCTGGTACTGAAAGGCTTGAAGTTTCTTCTACCAACAATGATACTCCTCCTATCATTAATCCCTTTATTGATCATCCATGTCAAAATCTTGGGCATCGATCACCCGCACTACTCGTGGTCATCTCTGAGGTGCCATAGCTGCATGGTAAACAAGGAATTCCTTAGACCGAGTAGTGTGGAATATTGTTCATAAATTTTCATAGACTATTTATTATAAATCCCCAAAATTCCATAGAAACACAAGAACACAAGTCATTATGATGCATGTACCTTTCCTAGGGTCTTTCCCTGCAATCAGTGTGGCCTTACTTGGACGTTCGGTAGGTCTAGAGTCCTTGCATCGGATCGCGGGGGGTCCTAAAATCTCATGTCCATGCCGGGTTTCCCTGACATCTTTCACTCTCCATGATCACCCATCATTGTTCCACTACCATCCCATGCAATCTTCACTATGCCTAACTCCAATCACTATCCTATGTCTCAACCCCCATCCTCGGATACCATTTTTTCAAGACCCCCTTCCACCAAAGATGCCCCTCATGAGCTGGAAATGGTGAAAGGGAGATAAAGACCGCTTAGTGACACCACCAGTAGGCCCCGAAGTGGTTACTATCACCAATGGTATAAGTTTTCACAATTACTGGAGGCATTACCATTTTTATTAATTAAGATCGGGAAATAGGATGAGTCAAACACCAAAATTAAATGGAACAAGTAAATGGAAACAAACCCAAAACCAAGCCCATATGCATGTTTTATACAATACTGAATCAAAAGTAAAAGTACAAGAAAAGATTCAAAGCATGATACCAATAAATAAATAAATAACTCCAACCAGCAAAACACAAACGCCCAACTAGCATGGTCCCGATCGGTCCCTGAAGTCCTCCTGAAAACCTGAAAGTAAACGTTGGGTGATCATACAAGTATACTCAGTAGGAAAACCTAAAGGTCTCATGCACATGTGGGGAGACATACGAATGTCCCGTGAGAAAACAGAAGGAACCAATGCCTAACAAGTAATCTATCCACCCAAACTTACAAGCCACACTCACCAAATATCACAAGCCAATAGATTAGTATAGTAATATTACCAAAGTATGGGTACCCTGCACCTCCTTCCCCCTGAATACTACTCAAGCCCTCATGCCTAACGGTCTGATGATTTCCCCTATTCCTGAGCCGGTGCCACAACCTAGCCATACAAATCTCAAGCTTGTTCCACAACCTGGCCATACAAAGCTCATAGTATCCCGCTGGCACACAATCATCGGCTATAACCACATCTCATCCTGCATTCCTCCGGCACTCAATCCATGGCCATAACTACATCTCATCCCGATGACACAAGGGAACCACATCACATCCTCATACCAATGTCTTTTGGGAAACATCCTTTGTAACATGCCCGAAGGATCTTGAGCTATAGAACCTCGAAGAGGGAGCATAGGGAAGAAAAGTAACCAGCCATCCTTTGGATGTTTGGGAATCTCACCCCCCATCCCATGGGT
Source organism: Viscum album (assembly GCA_963277665.1). NCBI lineage: Eukaryota > Viridiplantae > Streptophyta > Magnoliopsida > Santalales > Viscaceae > Viscum > Viscum album. The sequence continues at coordinate 830,720,483 of OY728136.1, forward strand.
TTTCGGCACATTGTTCACAACATTGGTGGGGTGAGTTAAGAAAAAAAAAATTTATAGATTTATATAATTATATCAACCACTCAGCCCATCCTAAGGCTTCTACACAAAATATATAGACACATGCCTCGACACTGCTACCACAAATGTATGCACACAATGAATAGCCCCAAACCCCATTAACCTTTTTATGTTTCAACACTTTTAGTTTATCAGTTCTTTAACCACCGAGAAACTAAAAACAACCTAACCAGATCAAACGTTCGTTAAACATATCCATGTCAACCACAAATACAGTTAGAAAAGACACAATAAATAATAAACCATTTTCTTTTATCACCCAATCAATTATGTTTATTTCCAGTATTTAAACAACTACCATGCCCCACAGTACATTAGTTAACTCTTCCACTTTTATTCCTATTCAAAACCCATCTCTGCATCCCTGATGCCAACCACCATAACCACAAACACCTTAGAAACAAAACATTTACCACATCATTATTCCTTCAATACCATTCATCGTAGCTCCACTTCCCATTACAATCATATGATACATGCCAACCCACAACCAAGCCAACTGCAGTCTCGCTACTCACTCGTTCCACAACAACCCATGAAACACCCCTTCACATAATTAAAACCCAACCAGCTCCCACAAAATTCATTGTTCTATTTAATTTAATCGAGGTGATCATACAAGGGTTCTAGACATTCATTTAATCATCCAATTTTACATGATTAACAAATTTCAACTTTCTATGAATTCCATCAACAAAACAATCAATAACAACAAGGAATCATCTAATAGCGCAAGAAAAGACCCCCACCAACCATGATTTTTTGTAGGCATAAGCCCATTCAATTCAAAACATGATCAATGGAGAAGTATTGTTGGAAATGAAACAACAATACCTACAAAAATTTCCCCAAACCCGTTATTTAACCAGTTAATATCTTTATTTACCAGTTCAACCGTATCTCATAAAACAAGAGGATACCCAGCCCGCATGATGCACAAAAGTGAGAGAGAGACGAAGGTAAGATCCCTACCTCAAGGGTTTTTGATGAAACCGCGATGATCGAAGAACACTCAAGAAACCGGGTGAATTCTCCATGAATCCTATTTAGATATCCTCTCCTAACACAACCACGACCAAAGCTCATCATATTCGACATCCAAACGCTTAGATATACCCATAACGAGCATAGATCTAAGAAACCAAGAGAGTAAGAGGAGTATATCTAAGTAGATATAGGAAATCAAGAAATAACGATCACATGCCTCAAGAAACCAGCTTCGATTCACCATGAAAAGCCTCTAGATCGCCTCCAAAATGCATGAGAGAGGTTCTCCTACCACCAAGGAAGGGTAATCCTGATTTATGGCCGCTTATGGGCTTAAACGATCCATTTAGAGGAAACCGAGTTCAGATCCACAATTTTTGGATCTAACTTTAAGTGCCTGCATGGTTAGTCCGCACAATTTAACAAATCGTGCGCTAACCATGCATTAGCCTCTTCCTTTCCAAACACTCCTCACATGGTTAGTCTACACAGTTAGCAAAACAATGCACCAATCGTGCGTTAGCCACTGCCTCCCACACCAGGCTTGCATGGTTTGGCCACACGGTTTAGCCAAACCGTGCGCCAACCGTGTGAAAGATATTTCCCTTTATATTTCATTAAAAGTCCACCCAAATGCACCCCCAAGTCACCATGACCTCCCGTCACGCCTCCAACACCACATTTCACAAAGGAAAGGACCGGAGAGGTCCGTGACATTACAATAATCCACATAAAACATCATTACATCATTAATACAATCATAGCACAATATTAAGAGCGATAGAAACATAACCCTATTTAAATACCATCATCAAAGATAATAAAAAATTTATAAAACAATTGAACTTAATATTGAGGAAAATGTCCTTCCATAATAAAAAATTTGTGTTGTTCTTTAAGAAACAGTCATTTTTATAATAAAATAATTTAGTGGAAAATAATCATGAAATCTTGTAGATTAATGATCATGGAAATAATTCATTATGATGAAAGAAAAATCCATTTATGCTTTATAAATAAAAATAATTCTCCTAATATTTTTCTTAGAAAAGTTAGAATGTTTTTCTTATCGAATAACTATAATAGATTTATTTCATACCATTTAATAAAACATCACAAATGGTTAAAAATTACATTAAAAAATTAAAGATGAATATAAATAATGTTACAGACGAAGAAAAAATAGATATAGATCATAAATATAACTCATAAAATAAATACAAATAAACAATCTTGTATAATAATTCTATTTCAAAATTATCCCTTACCAATTATCATCTGTTGAATCATATGCATCATAAATTAAGGAAAATTATACGCATGTGATAATATCATAACCATTATAATAAGAATCAGAAAAAATTAATGGGAAGAATAAACACCACAAACAATAAATAGGTGTTGGATAAGGCATATTTCACACAGAAATAAAAGTGGGACAAAATAATCCCTTACTTTTGGTCTGTCATAAATTTTGTGTATCTGAACCACCTCTTCCATGACGTTTTTCTATAAATCTCCAAATAAATGTACTATAGTTTTTCTTTTCATAATACCAAATCCCATATAATGTGACTAATGAAGATTAGAAGTGAGAAGGGTAGGTTATGGCCGTTCATGATGGCCTAAATTTATGTGAATTTATGAGGGTGGATGTACTATTTTATAATTTAGGTGAGGGCACCATTGGAAATCTTTAAACAATTAAATTAATATAAATTAATTTTTTAATTTAAATTCTTCAAAATTAAAATATTTCGAAACTAATATGAGTATATTTTTTGATCCTCTTATCCATTAATTTTTCGACATATATTGATTTAATTTTAACCTTGTCTTTTTGGTTCACCCTTTATTTTTATAGTTTATTTTTAATTATTTTAATACCATTTTAATTAATAAAAGGTAATAAATTTTACTTATTTGGAGCCAATGACACATTATTTTACACTTAATGAACTTTTAAACCATATCATAGTCACATAGTTATTTTAATATATATTTTTTTTGTTTTTTTAAATAATTTAACGAAATATTATTTGTATAAAATATATTGAGTGTCAAATTTTTCACTATTCATTTCATTGAATTTATAAAAAAATTAGTACAGAGAGATAACTTCAAACCAAAACATGATTATTCTTATAACATGTTATAGTATCTATGAAAATACTTGGATGACATAATTTATTACATATGACATTTATTTTAATATACATATCATATTTTATTTTATATTTCTCATCATAAAATAATTATTTTATAATTTCTGTGTTATTATTTATCGCAATTATTTAATCTCTAAAAATTATAAATAAATTCACAAGTTTTGAATAATTAAATTAAATTTCTAGAGTCTACTTTTTTTAATAGTTTTATTATGTTTATAAATACATTAATTTTTTTATACTTATATGTCATAAAAGAGTGACATGTTGTCACTATACGTTGTTTAATTAATAATTAAATCACTTTCCTGGACAAAAAGACCATTAATATAATAAAAATTGATCCTCTGGTGTTAAGGGTCTATGTTTATTTATCCAATATTATTTTTCATGTTTTAGGGAAATTTTTAGGTTTTTTTTTACCATAACATACCTAATTTACCATTAACTGTGCTAAATAAGAATTACAGTAGTTCCTTTTCATCATGAAAAAAAAAGAAAGGGCCTATTTAAGTAATTTGGTCGTAATTATTGTTGATATGGAATTCCTTTTTCAAATTCAAGACACATAATAGGTAGAAATTAATAACATATTATTCTTTACTATCAAAATGAGAAAATATGTTTTTATGTAAAAACAATCAAACATTGACATGTGTTTGTATCTAATTTAAATTTAATAATACTTCCAATGACCATTATTGAATTAAATAATAAAACCTAATAAAAATATTGACTAAATCCTTTTCTAAAGATAATCTAACTATATAAATAACATATACATAAATGCAGTTTTGAATTAAAATGTAGTATCTTTCATAATTCATTAAAACATTAATTTTAACTAAAAAATAACAAAATAACATACAAAATAATATTTTTTGGACTGATTCAAAATGATATGGTTTTTAAAAATATAAACTTATAAAAGTGTAGAGATACTATTTTTAATATTGATGCGTCATCAAAATATGGAAAAACTGCATTTTTTTAAAAATAATTCTTTTATCCAAAAAATTGAATTTGTTATTATAACTTAGGTATAAAACATATAATATGAATTTTAAAAATTCTATTAAATATATTAAACATATATTTAATGAATAATATCTTTAAATACCAATATGATTATATTATAAACTCCATTATTTTCATTTAAATAGTTTTTTAGAATAAAGTTAATATTGTTCATACCCTCTATTATAAAGACTAGGTTCTACGGTAACAAATTTATATTTAGTTGTTCACTTAACCTCTATCTTAGATGAAATAATTTATATCAAATGAACTTGAAATTTTGTTTAACACGTGTCAAAAATTATATTTCATATACAGTAAGATAATAAGGTATTATATATACATCCTTCTAATCATGGTGTAGCATACAATACATGACACAAAATAAATAAAAAATAATATATCTCATAAAATATCATGGTTTCACATTCTACCACCAATAAAATAAATTTCTCTCTTGATGTTATAGGGTTTATAAAAGGTTTAATACTGGACATATTCTTTAATAAAACCCACACATAAAAATAAATACTAAAACATCATTTTAAAAAATGATATAGTGAAACATAACAGTTACCTAATATAACACTTCACTAGCTATATATATAAAGGAAAATAGGTGGGAAGATGAAACATATATATAGAAGAAAAATATAACCATAATGTTCTATTATAGAGTGATAGAGAACATGGGTTAAGGAAAGGTAACAACCAGAATTCCATAAACATGAAATGATTTATAGGATCATTTGATGCATCAGATAAAAAGGTAACATGATAACATTTTTGGTATTCAAGATACCTTCCCTATAGATGATGAACATGGTAATAAATACTTACTTTATATCAGTACAAGTTTACCATTTTTGTTCCTTGAACAATTTCCAAATCATCTCTTATTTAAAAAAATTAAAGATGAAATTTTCATTATTGATGTCTTAGCATATCATGAAATCCATACATAGAATGATTGGCCATTCCACATACCTCCACAAAAAGGTTAGAACAGGTCATCAGATATACATAATTACACATATATTTAGATAATACATTAATCTAAAAAACATTATATATTCCATAATATATACAATCCATAAATGGATAACATTATAATCCTTCCAAAAAACAAAAAATCTATAAATTTATAAAGTGGTGAAATACATTCGATTAAAAATTATCTATCATAACTCATAGGGTAGTTCTAGGTTGTCACATTCCAATAATGTGAAAATCACAATCATTTATTTTCATGAATTGGTTAATAACATGATTTACTATCGAGCCTTAGTGATAACATGAATGTTGTCGAAAATTAACTATTACCCAAATTACCTAGATATTCTATATACTCAAACCATGATGTCACTTTATAATTATATCATCATTGATTTCATTATTGCTATCATACATTTCATTATCTTATTAACCCATTATTATGTACATATCATGTGGATTCCAAAAAAATATTAATATTTTTTCATCGTTACAGTAACCATTCCACATATAATTTCGAATACTTAAAAGAAAACAACAGTGTAACAATAATTTGATTTTTCATTACTCTATTGTACCATAAAATTACTTATACCACATTATTCATCATAAAAATGAAATCATTACAGTATATTTTTAAAATCATTCCCAAGATTCATCATTTTATTCCTTAACACTTCATTCATCTCATAAATCATTCATTGTCTCTTAATCTTCAGCCACATAAATACAACCCTTATGACCAGACTGATTATTTTCATGAGACATTACCATAATAAATGGATTTTTATAATTCCCATATATTCCACAATAAAAACATTTAATCAACATTGACTCCATAAGAATATGATTATCCTTTTCCACTGTGTTAACTGATACATTTCCATTGTAATTATTGGATTTTTTTCTTTCTATTACACACTTAAATCATCTTTTAGTTCAATTGAAATAATCTCCATGATTCCCATTCCCACATGATTTACATCAGGAAAATTGACCTTTCTTTCCTCTATTACCACCAAAAAATTCCATCTTTTTCTTATTACATGGGTTAGAAAACTCCCCAAATTTGATATTATTGATCTTATTATGTGATTTCTGATTAGGCATAATAATAATGTTTCAATATCAAAGACCCATTTCATTTGGTTTCTCATGAACAATATCAATACATTTTCCATCATATTCTCCATTAACATGAATCATTATATTTCCACCCATTTTATAAAACCCAAAAACAGTTGTTTGTGAGGAAAAAAATGTACTAGGAAAACAATATCATAAAGTGTTATTAAATTTAATTTTTATTATATTATGTTTAGCCCATAGTTATTCATGATAATTACATAAATTTTAAGATAATAACTTATTGTTAGGAAAAACCTTTATGACATCACTAGGCATGTCTTAGAAATATCCATAGGGACCTCAAAAAAGTTTTAACATCCTAGTATCCAATGTTTGATTAAACCTTACATTGATACGAACTCCAAAAACCCAAGGCTATCTTATGTAGAAATTAAATTTCATTTTAGAATTATATAATATATTACTTAAATAGATACCCAAATGCCATAATAGTTTAGTTTTTTTGGATGCTCTAAGAACATTCTTTTAGAATGGTGTGTCTTCTTCAACATCTCCCCACATAGATTTTCCACATTAGTTTTCGGAACTAAAATAGTCCCTTATATCATGGGGAGAAGGAAACATAAGAAAAGTGTGAGGTCAAATTATCGGTAAAATTAAGCATGTAATACATCATACAAAACATAATAATATGATTGTAAAAACATGATCAAAACAATTTAATATCCCAATCTCAAGTCATAAAATATATATTTTAACTATATAATTCATAATTCATAATGCATCATTAACTACGATAACATATAATTTTCATAATCAATGATCTCTTCCAAAAAATATAAGCATATAAAATAATTTCCACATTATCCAAGTCTCTTATCCAATCCGTTGTTGTGGTTAATGTCAATTACTGAACCGAGTTCACTCCTCATTCTAGCCCTATATTATAGAACCAGATATACTTTTCGTTTCAGCACTTTATTGTTGAACTGTGTTTACTTTCTATTAATTTCATGTCTATATCATTAGATATTAATCATTACCCAATGAATTGGAGGGATATATAGGTCCCACCCATCTCTTAATGAAATAATTATTACATGTCCCACAAAACATAAATCTTTCATCACAGCATAATCCATGAATCAAAAGGGGTTTCATAAACATCATTACATAAAAAAAAATAATCCATATAAAATAGCATTCCATCATTATCATAATAAAAAAATTGTAATAATTTTGATTGAAAAATATCACTATTTAAAGAGATTCATATTAGATGATTTTTTTATAAAACACTTTGACCTAATTCTTGAAGAAAATATCTTTTTTTCATCTATTTTTTTAATACATTTCAATTTTAATTGAAAATATTTTATTAGGAAGTAAAAATGAAATATTATCTATGAATATTCATGAAAATTAGGCATTATTAAGATATAAAAATATAGTCATGAAGTATATGTTAAAAAATTATTCTCATACATTTTTGGAAAAAAATTAAAAAGAACCTTTTATTGAATAAGGACAAAAGATTCCTTTCATACCGTTTAATAAAATTCCACCAAAGGGTAAACTAGATTTAATTTTTTTTAGAAAAATAAAAATAATAATACATAATTAGGAAACATAAAATAGATGAAAACTATTCCCAGTAAAAAATTACGTATAAATAATATCAGAAAATAAAGATATTGAAAAAAAATTTCATACCAATTATTATATGTCGAATCATATACCACATAAAATAATGAAAATTATATGGATATTTAAATATCAAAAACTTCATAATTAGAATCATAAAAAATTAATGGGAATCCTAAAAAACACAAAAAAAAAAGGTTTTGTAAATGGAATATGCTTAATAGAGAAAAGTGAGGCAAACAAATCACATATGATAAGTTTGTTATCTGTTGAAAATATATGAACCTCCTCTTTCCCAACATGATAACTATAAATATCCTATTTATGTAACTAAAATTTTTCTTTTAAGAATACTATAATATTTATAATGTAAATAAAGAAACTAATATGGGAAAATTTTAGGGGTTGTCAAGTCTTGAAGGCTCAAATTGAAGGGATTTGGCGAGGGTTTAGGTGCCCATTTATAATTGAGGTGAGGTATTCACTTAGAAATTCATTAAATATTAAATTAATATTAATTTATTTATTAATCCAAATTCATAAAAACTTAAATATCTATAAGATAAGATGAAGATAGATCTAAATCCTCTCATCTAATAATTTGTAGACATATATGTGTTTTTTTAACTATATATATTTGGTTTACCCTAATATATTCTCTTTAAATTTAATTGTGTTAACAATATTTTATATGTTAGGAGGATATAAATATTATATATTTGGAGAAAATTTATAAAAATTTGAATCTTAATTAATATTTATACCTTATCATAGAGGAATTATGATTTTAAAGATTTTTTATATTTTTAAATAATTTAATAAAATATTGTTTTTATAAAATGCCAATTATAACAATTTCTATACTATTCATTTCATTCAATTTAACTTCAATTCATACAAATATATATCTTCAAACAAAAAAATTAATAATATTATAAATTAACATATTAAAATATAAACAATTTTGATGGAAAAAAATTATGTCATGTGTTATTTATTTTAGTGTTGATAAAATACATTATTTGATAATTCATTTAATGGAATAATTTTTGTAAAATAGTTGTGTCAATATTTATTGTAATTATTTAATATATAAATATCATAAATAATATCACAATATTTTGATAAATTCATTATATTTTTAGAGACTACTTTTTTTGTAGTTTCATCATGATTATCACTACATTAAAATTATTATACTTATTCGAGATAATCGAGTGACTTGATGTCACTTTACTTTTTTAATAATAATCAAATCACTTTGTTGGAAAAAATTATTTTTAATGAATTATTTTTTATCTTAGTTCTTAAGGGTATAAATTTATTTATCAAATAAGATTTTCTCAAATGTTAGCGACATTTTGATGCCCTTATCATAATCTTTTTACCTTAATTTATAGGATTTACCAATAACTATGGTAAATAAAAATTTTCATAGTTACAATTTATCATGTCAAAAAATAAATGGGGAATCTTAATATATTTGGTACCAACACATTAAAAATATAGAATCAATATTTTAGAAATAAAAACACATAATTTTAATAAATTATTTATAATTAATCCTCGTTGTTAAAACAAGAAAAGAGGTTTTTAAAAAGTAAAAACCATCAAAATATTGACATACGTTTTTATCTAATATCAAATTGAATTTACTTCCAATGACCACAACTGGACTACATTATAAAATTATAAATGAAATATACATCCAAACGAATTCAAAATATAATCTAATTATATAAATAAAACATAAAATGAATTTTATCATAAAAATAATAAAAATTCAACCAAAAAAATTTTGATGTCCCAACTACAAATATGAATTTATTTTTTCAAAAAGAACAAATAAATGTGTAAAATAGTATATTTAAAATGTGGGTGCCAACAAAAGGCGAAAAATGGGTTTTTTTAAAATGAATATTTTATTTGAAAAAATTGAATGTGTTCTTACATAATGATTATATAACATATAATATGAATTTTAAACATTATATGAAATATATTAAATATTAGTTTAATTAATAAAATCGGTTAGTAGTTATTTTATTTTTTTATAAACTTATTAATTTGAATTTAAATAATTTTTAGAAGTACATTAATATTATTCATACCCTCCACTAAGATAAATATGTTATGATATAACATAATATTATTTATTTGTTCAAATAAACTCAGTATTGTATTAAATTAATTCAATCAAAGTGTCATGAAATTATGTGTGGCAGAGGAATGCATAGTGTTGCATATACTGCAAGCCAATACGGTGTTGTGTATAGCACAAGCTAATTTTTGTGTAGCATAAAAAAATGTGATAAAAAATTAAAAATATTCTATCTCATTAAATCTCAGGGTGTCACACTCTACACCTCATAAAATTAATTACATCATTAAATTTTATTGGGTTTGTAAATAGTTTACTACTTGAAATTGTCATTCTTAAACCCCCACATCATAAAAAAGAACACAAAAACATCAATTTAAAAATGAATGTTTGAAATTCAATGGTCACCCAATAAATCTCTTAACTATGATTCCATATGTAATTACTGATCTGGGAAGAAAAAACAATGATATAAAAGAAAAATATAACTGTCATGTTCTGTTGGTGAGTGAGAGAGAAAATGGATTGGAGAAATTAACTACCAAAATACCGTAAATCTCTGACGATTTAAAGGACCATCAAATTCAAAGGATAAGTAGTTACCAAGATAAAATATTTGGTTTTCATGATCCTTTCCCAAATTTTTATGAACATGAGAAGAAAAAAATTATTTATTTCGGTACAATCACACAGTTTTTCATCAATTGAACAATTTCCACAACATCTCTTATTAAAATAAATGAAGTCGGCCATTTCATTCTTGATGTGTTAGAAGATAATTCAATCCATAAATACAATGATAATTCATTCCATCTATCTCAAAAAAATGGTTATAAAAGGTTATGAAATATTCATATGTCCAAATATAGTTAGAAAATAAGTTATTCTAACAAACATCAACTGGAGAATAACTCATTCTATCCATAAATGGATAACATTACAATCCATCCAAAAAATGATAATCTATAACTTCAGAAAGAGGTAAACTAAACCAAATTCTCAATTATCTACCATATCTCATAGAAAAGTTCATGTTTGTCACATTCCAAATATTTAAATACCTTCTCATTTATTTTCTTGAAACATGTTTAAAACTAGAATTACCATAGAACCTTGGTGAAGACATGCATATTGTACAAAACTAACTCTTAAAAAAATTTATATAAATTATATTTATTCAATCAGTGAAATCACATTGTCATTATATCAGTAATTAATAAATTAATACTATCAAACATTTCATTACCTCTTAATCTCATTATTATGTACATATCATGTATTTTCAAAAAATATGTGAAATAATGTTCATGGTTAATGGTACCATAAAAAATATAATTTAAAATAATTAATGAAAAAAAATTGTGTAAAAATCTATAGATGTATCATTATTCCATAGAATCATAAAATTATATATACAACATTATTCATGAAAACACATGTAATCATTTAACTATCTTCTTTAAACCATTTACAAAGCTAGATCATTTTATTCCATTTCAGTATTTTATCTCTTTTATCATTAATATTATCTTCATTGTAATGAACATAAATACTATCTATATGACTATAATGATTCTATTCCTATGATTTTACCCTAGGGAATCGTTTTGAATAATGCCCATACATTCCACTTTTAAAACATTTAATCATCGTTGATTCAGTAAGAATGCCATTATTCTTGTCCATTATGTTAATTTAACCTTCTCCTTTTCAATAATTAGCATTGTGTCCATTTCTGCATTGAAATCATCATCTTGTTCCTTTGAAACATTATCCTTGATTCCTCTTCACACATGATTTACATGAACAAAATTGACATTTCCTTCCTCTATTCTCACCATGAATCTATATATTTCTCTAGTTACGAGGGATAGGAAACTAACCAATGATGAGATTATTGATCATAATATGAGAAGGATGATTAGTCATTATAACGATGATTCCCATTCCAAATCAAATTTAATTATGTTCCTCATGATGTATATCATTCCATTTTTCTCCATTTTCACCATTAACATCAATCGTTCAGTTTCCTTCCATTTTATAAGAACCAAAAATATTATTATGAGAGTGAAAATTCATACTAGGAAAACAACATAATCAAGGTGATGTGATTTCAATCCCTATCATCTTAGGTTTATTCATGTGTTATTCATGATTATTAACATAATTCAAGGATAGTAACATATAGATAAATGTTCCATTCATGAAATCTATAGAAATACCTTAGAAATATATGAAGTGATATCACTAATGTTTATCATTAATGTTTTAATAGGATGGATAAACTATTTCACTGAAACCAAATCTAATGAACCAAGCATATCATACATGAAAATTACATTTATTTTTCATAATAATTAATATTTTAGACAAATATAGTCCCAAATTAATTATTAGTTTAGTTTATTTTTAAACTAGTAACTCATTATTCTATCTCAGTGATAGATCATCAAAATCTCTTATACAGATCATCCGCATTATTTTTCAAATAAAAAATATTATTTTTATCCTATGAAAATAAGAACATATGAAAAGGGTGAGGTCAAATGTATTTTAAAGTAAATCATGGAAAGAATCATATAAAACATAAACATAATAATGTTAAATCATTAAAAAAACTTTTTAATATCTAAATCTTGAGTCAAAAAATAAATCCTAGATGTACGTTAGGCATAAATCATTGTGGATCATTAACCATGATAACATTGAATTGGAATAAATCGTGAACATTTGGAAAACACATAAATATAGAAAATCATTTTCATATTATCCCAGGCTCAAATCCAAGACCAACATAGTTGACAGAATCCATTTCTAAACCAAGATCACACCAAATTCTAGCCATATATTGCTGAACCAGATATACATTCAATTCCAGCTCTATATTACAGAACCTGATGTACTTGTTATTGCATTCCTGAAAATCTTATGATATATAAATTATTACCCAAAGAATTAATGGGATATATAGGTCCCTCCAATATAATAATGAAATCATTCATACATGTTCCATAAAAACATAAATCATTTCTCATAACATAACCCAAGAAATAAAATGGTATTTTTAAACATCATTCCATAATAACATAATCCCAATAAAATATCATTTTATAATTATAATAATCAAATAATTATAATAATAATAGATATATTAACAAAAAACTATATAATGGTAATCGTATTAGATAAAAAATTTCTTTATCTAATACACTTGAACATAATTATTGAGGAAATTTAAATTTCTTCTTCAAAAACATTTTTATTTTCTACAAACATTGTGATATTTTGAAGGAAAATAAATTTATTGGAAAATACACTCGAACTCATGTAGTGGAAGATTTATTGAAATAAGGAATTTTAAAGACATAAAAATCCATTCATTCCATATTATTTAAAAACATTCTACTCATACATTTATCTGGGAAATTGAAATTGTACCTCATATCGAATATTGAAAAAATATTCCATCAATTCCAGTTCATAAAACATCACCAATGCGTAAACATGACTTCAAAAATATGTAAAATAATATATATATATATATATTATTAAATACTTAGGAAATATATATTTGGAAGATAAATATACCCTAATAAATACTTGAATGTAAACAATCTCAGAATATTACAAGATTATGATATTATCTTTTACCAATTATAATTTTTATAGTGGTATCAATATGGAATTATCGAAGGTTCTCTTGGCCCTCCCCAACTCTATGTCGACCCCTAGGCACCAATGATGGCGCTACTAGATCTCCTCATCTTTGGAGGGGGATATTCCTTCATTTCAGCCATCCCAATCTTGTTGTCTCCCTTTCATTAATTTCTCTAACCATGGAATTCTTCTGAAGCATCCAGAAATCTATCTTGTCCTGAAGGTCCTTGAGTTTTTATAAGGCTCCCTTAATCTTCTAATCTCACTTTTGGAGTTCTCTACTACCTCGAGTCTCTTCAACCTAAGAGTTGTTTCTAGTTTATGGATGTATCAGCCCATAATAAGAGAGTTGAATCGTTTCATCTTCGACTAATTGGGTATAAATAATTGTGAAGTGGTAGGGCATATTGATCAAAAATACTTCATGGTTAGGTTTATGACCACGGAGGATCTCTCTATCACATGTTCCAGCACTCCCCATAGATGTAATGGATGCTTTTTCTATATCTACTATTGGTCCTTTGATTTCCACATTAAGAGGAATTCTACAATGATGGAAATATGGGTATGTGTCCTGGAACATACCCTTCCCTTTCAAAATCCTACAACATTGAGGTCTATTGATTCCTAGTTAGGAGATTCTTGTGCTTCAATAGTCAGATATAAGTTTCCAGCCATCCCATTTTCCCCAGTATATGGATTGAAGATGGCGTTTTGATGGTACCAAAGGACTAGGTGTTGATTACAATAGGAGAGGAATTTCAGTGGACGTGGGATGTCATCTATGAATTGAGTAATGATTAATATTTCTCAAGGGGCCAAATCAGGCATCTGGATTCTCCAAACTGCCGTGGGTCTTAGAACAGTAGTTATGTTCTTCATAAAAATATGACCATGGGCCATGGTGGCTCCCTCAATATCCTTCTATCATCTAGGGAATCCCTAGATCATATCCTTAGTTTGATTGGTGTATTCTTTGATATAAATGAATTATGATGTTTTTATGGGCATGATATGAACACTTCTATTCTTATGCTCCATATTGATGGCACAAAGGCTGCCCATAAGCCTCTAATGACTATGTTGTGAGAAAAAAAATTCTATGACATTTTTAAAATACTGAAATTTGATTTGGGAGATATTTTCCCATCATAGGCAGTGGTTGTTCTGCCTCTATAATGTACTTAGGACAATTTAAATGAAAAAAATCACATTTGCACTACACTTAGAGGATGTGAATGGGATGAAAAGGTTTTGAAACTAATTTCATCAACAGCAATCATTGGAGATGTGTTTTTTGGAGAAATATGTGCTGATCTATACACTTGTAAGGATCCTCAATCAGTCTTGGTGGATTCAAAATCACAAGTCCAATTTATGGGTCCTATATTTGAGTATCCAAGTGGTCCAGATATTCTAGTGCAGGTCATGAAGATAAATAAATCATATTTTGAGAAGGTCATATTTGGTGGCATGAGTTTTAATCCTCAAACTCGTTTTGCTGTTTTGGGTGAAAAAGAGTTTCATGATTGTGAGTATAGGCATGAAGTTGAGTCTATACTGGATGGTATACATTCAACCTCATACTCCCCTACTGAGTTCATGGAAGAGGTCAAAGTGGTGGAATACCTTATATCATTTTCAAGGAATGGAATGATCAATACTTTTGATTCAAGCATTTTTATTTATCACCCCTGGAGGCCCTATTAAAAGAAATACTATTCAAATCTCTAATGTCCTCATGTGACAAGATCCTAAAGAATATTCAACAAACTTATAAAGGTGTCCTACAATGAAGATAACAAATCGTCAAGCAAAGACAAAGAATCTTATAATCCTCCGGTGACTGTTGGAAATGTGGTGGAAGATTTCGCTATCCAATAGTGTGGGAATGAAATGATGGGGTGTAATGGATGAGAACCCCTCATAAATGTCACAAATTAATTCATATGGAAGGCTATAGAGGTCAATTCCATGCAAAAAAATTGATAGGCTTGCTGGGAGGAGTATCCAGGTTAATTATAACTCAGAACAAGAATCTTGGATAAAAAACACTGATGTTTTTTAGATCATTGATTTAATTTTATAATGTCATTAGAGTAAGATCTCATCTACTAATAGGACAATATTGCAATATATTTTGAATACCTTCTCAAAGATGATCCGGATGGGTGGGCCTCAACTCCCCAATGGAGTCTCCTCAGAGGTAACATCAGTAATAGAGTTAAACTCCAATTCAGAGATACAACTATTTAAAGTTGTTTGATTTCATCTATGGTATTTTCTAGTTTGTAACATTTTCCTCAAATGTGCTTTCTTATTAAAAAATATATATTGGTTCTAATTATAATCATTCAAATCATATTCCAAAAAAATAACAAAAATTTAATGCATATGTAAATATCATAACCTACAAAATAAAAATAAGAAAAAATTTATTGGAAGAATAAATTCAAAAAAATGGTGGTGTATTAGGAATATATTCCACAGAAATAATCGTGAGAAAAAATAATACATTAACATAGGTCTTATATCATTTTTTTATATCTCAACCTCCTCTTCCTCGACATACGTCCTATAAATATCATATTAAATGCAACCATGTTTTTTTTGGAGAATTTTAGAACCTCTATAATGTGACTAAGGAAGTTGAGAAGGGAAAAGGTCAGAATATGGCCATGATTTAAGGGTAAAATTGAAGAGAGGATGTGAGGGAGGATGTACCCATTTATAATCTATGTGAGGGATACCCTAGGAAATTCATAAAATATTAGACTAATATAAATTAATTTTTTTGATCCAAAAGCATCAAAATTGAATATGTCGAATATTAGATAAGGATAGTTTGAAATCCTCTAATATAATCATTTTGAGACATGTATCCAATTTTTTGAAACCTTATCTTTTTGGGTTATACACAATTTTTATATTTTAATTTTAATTTGGAAACACCATTTTAGTTACTGAAAGGAATTAAATTTTACTTATATTGATTTAATTTCACATAATTGGTCACTTAATTAAATTTTTGACCTTATCATAGTGAGTTTGTGATTATAAATTGCTGCTAAAATTTTTAAATAATTTAATAAAATTTTATTTTTTTTAAAAATCAATAGTGATAATTTTTAAATCTTTAATTACATTTCATTTAAATAAAAATAAAACAATGATATAACATTGAAAAAAACCATTTATTTGTCATATAACATGTCAAATTCACCTATAAAATTCATGGAAGGCATATATTACGTAATATTATATTTTTTTCATGTTTATAATTACATTTATCTGATATTTCTCTTGGTAAAATATTTACTTTATAATTGTTGTGTCAATATTTATATTATTTATTTAATGTCTAAAATTATATACAAATTCACATGATGTATATAATTTCATTTAATTTTTGGAGAATAATTATTTTCATTTTTTCATCATGTTTATCACTACATTAATATTTTTATACTTACAGGAGAGAAGGGATGGACATATTGTAACATTCTTCTGTTTAAATAATGAATACATAACATTTATAGAAAAAGTAAATTAAATAATTCAATGTTGATTATAAACTGTTAATGGTATACTTTTATTCATCATATTGGATTTTGTTTGGAGTTGGGTTATTTTTTATAATATAAAAAAAATTATTACTTAAATTTACCTGATTTACTAGTAAACAGGGAAAATAAAAATTATCATAGTTACTTTTCATCAGGTCAAAAAATAAAAGAGACCTAATTATATAATATGGTCTTATAAATTTTAAAAATTCAATCCATATTTTAAAATTTAAAACATAAAATTATCAAAAATTTACTAAAAATTATTCCCCACATTCAAAACGTGAAAATAGGTTTTTTAAATGTAAACAACATCAAAATATTGACATGAATTTGTATCTAAATTAAATGAGAAATTAAATAAAAAGGACAATATTGTATTAAATGATAAAAATATAATCAAAATATAATTTAAAACTAATTCAAAAGATAATCTAAAAATATAAATAAATTTTAGAAAAATGCAGTATTTTTTACTATTTATGAAAATCTAAATCTTATCAAAAAATACAAAAAATTCATCCAAAAAAGCTGATGTTCTGATTAATAATATTATGTTTATTTTGAAAAAAATAAGTTATAAATTTTTACAAAACTAGATTTAAAATTTTTGCCCCATCAAAATGCAGCAAAACTCAATTTTTAGGAAAAATAATTCTTTTATCCAAAAAAATTAAATTGGTTCCTTTATCATGTATAGAAAACATATCATATGAATTTTAAAAATTATATTAAATATAATAATTATATTTCTCAGTATTAAAATACTTCATGTGTGATTTTATTATTTTATAAACTATCTTATTCTCATTAAAATAGTTTTTAGAAGAAAGTTAATATTGTACATACTCGCCATTATAATGACAAGGTTGTTAGGTAAAATAATAATATTTTTTTTCCCGTTAATATAAAACATACATAAAAGGAACTATATCAACGGAAGTTGAAATTTTGTGTAACACAATACAATAATAGTGTTGTTTATATCACAACCTAATACGTTGTTGTGCATAATTCAAGATAATATTGGTGTAGCATACAACACAAGAAATTAATAAAATTAAAATGAATAAATATAATAAAATCTCCAGGGGTCACAAAACTCCTTAATCATCATAATATTACATTTTATTATTAAAATATTTCCTCTATATTCTGTTTGTTTTTAATATTCCATTCTAATTAATTGTTATTCATTTTATTCAAAAAGATATTCTGCGAAGATAGTTAAAAATATTTATATTGACAAATTTATTGAATATGATATAATTTCTATTTAAATAATAATATTAATAGTATTCTGTAAAACAATTTCATTCATGTAGCACAATCTATCAAAGGGACCTAGAATTGTGATAATTACAATCCAATATAGTATTGTGCATACAAAATTTCAATCTCATTTTTGTGTGTACTATATTCTTAACATGGTGTTTCATAAAAATCATTCATAAAAAATTTAAATTGTTCGAAATAAAAAATATTAAATGTCATGGGGTTTTAAAATTACTGGATCCCATATAAATCTCTTATAGATTATGTAATTCACATGACCTCTAAAAAATATCATTTTATCATCCCTAATGTGTATAATGTTTTTTTTTTCAAAAACACATAATAAATATTATAAATTTGGGAATCCAATTAGTGGAAAATATTATTTCGGTAACCATCGTACTCAATATGATGTTACCCCTCCTTAAAATTGTCCAATAATAATAATAAATGTTTATATGTTATACTATTCAACGTCGTTTATTAATTCTTTTGTTATGTATTGTACTTCAGGATGAATGAACCTATAATAAATATTTTTAATGTATAAAAAATAAGACTCATATTCATAAAAATAATTAACACACATTTTATTTCATTGGATCAAAAGACTATGAGACAATATATTTCATAATCTATAATCTCGTATTTAGAAAAAATTATCTCCGATTATATAATGAATCTTTCCATTCAATTCGAATATCACAGTTAAAAAATAAAATTAAATGTTTATAGAATTCCAATATTAGAGTATCAATTTTAATAGAGCATAAAAACCCACAAAATACATATAAATTAGAATATATTGATCATTTCCATAATGTATCATGGAAAAAAACACATTCAACCCAAACCTTATGTCGAATGAGTAATAATGAAATAGTCATCCTACACATTTAATTCTAGATATATTTCTAATAGAGATAATGTTATAATAATGGTTGACCAATTAATAAAACCATAGACTTGATGTAATTTTTCAAGGATACATATTTTTAAAAATGATAGTATATAAATTTAATGTTATAAAATTATAACCACTAATTCATTCCTACAGGTATACCAATAAATAAAACTCATCCCATTTGAAGTGATTAATGTAAAACAACAATAAAATATAATAGACCACCGATATTGTATCAATAAAACCCTTTAATGACACATAAATAGTTTACCAAGTAACTATTAAAGCTAATGTGAGTATGAAAAATTTCTTAGTTAGTTAATGTGGTCCTCAATTTTTTCATACATCGAGAAATGATTTAACAATTAAAGAGAACAATGAGATGATACAAGTTTGTATGAGATACATGTTTTTTCATTTACATTAACATAACTATATAATTCATAATTCTAGAAAATATATATTGATTTTTTTAATTTCTATATTGAATATTGATGTCATAATCTTGATATCCCCAACCCAAATACAATTATGGTTATAGTGGACCAAGGCATTATTTTTTGGAACTCACATGACATCTTTATATGATCAAATTGAACATTAATCATTCATGGTGAAATATTTTTCCCCATTTTTACGTAGTTTTTTGTAATGATTATAAATTTTTATTACAATTCTAAAATTATATTATTTTTTTAAAGGACTAGAAATTTTATAGGGTGGTATATTGGGGCTATAGTGGTCCATCTCTACAAATTCCTCCCATATTTATCATATTAATTTATTATTCAATCATATATACTATTGAAGATCCTAGAGTGAGACATGGATAAATCTCTACTTTTAATTTAGTCTTCTATAATAAAAATTGTAATTATCATCTCGGAATATATCCATTTATTGTTTCACTCCATGTGGAAGGATAATATAATGGGAATCCACCATAAATAGATAATTCATATCTAGCTATATTTGACCATATAATATTTATTATAGATCAATGTAAATTATCCTATATAATATTATCGGTTATAATTAATTTTAAAAAATATATCTCATATCATTTGTAAATAAGGGATAGTTGATAACTGTTTACACTTGTTTGAGTACTGATCTACAAATCATTTAAAATAATAACATTATGACGGACTAGTTCTATCCCAATCAAGTTGAAGGATTTATAAACATATATTTAATCCATATCATTAATTAGAATCATATAAAAACTATTACATACCACCAATTGAGGAATCTAATAAATTTCATACTCAAAACCTTTCAAGTTTATATATAGTTTGTAGATTATGAAAAAAAAATTAATGAGATTGTTGATTCAATTCCTATCCATATTTAATGGAAACTAAATATAATTATAATCATATCATTAACTAAATCAGTAGTTATGTTGATTAATCATTCCAACTGGTCATGTTTCTTTGTATGGATGGGAAACACCTCTACTTCGACCATCATTGGAACAGTATTAAAATCCCCCCTAGGTGATATACTATGAAATCCCCTTTAATTTCCATAGACTCTATAATTTCAAAATATTCGTTTTCCATCCATTATAACTCCTTGAGATCAAAAAATAAAAAATATAAAAGAATAAAATTAATATATGTGAGCAGGGAAAATAAAATAGCCTCCCATAATGTTACCTCCCTATTTAGGGTTCCAGACATAGCCAACATATAATGAAGTATTTGAGGATATTAATTTTTAATTAATTTCAATTATCAATTTCTAATAGGATATTTTCATTCTAGAATCGCTCAATGAACCTTTCTCTAAATTTAATGGTCCATAAATCATTACTAGTACTTCTAATTCAATATAATATCAATATTATTTTGAAAAACATAGGTATATCTAGATTTGTGTATGTGTAGTTCTAATAACCGAATGAATTGAAGGAAACTTAATTTCATTTTTAATGTGTCGAGATTATAATAATAAATCATGTATCATTTCCTATTATAACCTAGAAAAGATTATATACCTAATGGAGTTCAAAACCATTAATGTTCACCCATGTCAAAAGTCATCCACTAACGAACATCATTTGCAGATTCAATAAGTATAACTCATGATGAAAGTTTTATTCAAAATAATCCAATGAAGATGAATTTTATTTAAATGTTAAATTTTCATATCCCACCAATGACACAATATTGATAAGTATATACTTTTTCTCACTACAAATCGTTATTTATTAGGAATTATTACTATGTGAAAATCCTAGACAAAACCTTCTGTAAAATCCACTTTATCAATATGTCGATATCACTATAGAATCTGGATAACCTCTATCACTATAGTTAATTAAATTTTGTTGATTGGAAATATTTATTAGTCTTGTCAATGAGGTATTTTCGAAATTTTTATTGATTTAATTCCAAAAGGTATTATTTTATGATCAATATGTCATCATTATAAGGATAAAAAGTAAATTGTACTGTATCATGATTATGTTCTTCTTAAATATGATTTTATCTCATTTTAAATTATATATATTGATGAATAATCCATAAATGATTAATACTAATATAATGAAAAAAAATATTGTGACATAACAAAAATTGAATGAATTGAATTGAAATTTTAACTATCTTACCTTATATGAATATAAATTCTCTAAAAATTAATAATTTCCACCATATGGAAGAAATGAACACTATAATAAATATTCCAGAAAAATTTTATCTTACATATTATTTTAAAAGTACTCAATTTTTTCTTCAAATGTTTGAATAACATTAAAAGGATTATCTCAAATTCAATAATCTATTATTTCCTTCCTTGTACATATAAAATAATATATACTATATTCAACCATGATTCCTTAATTATAAAGTTTAAACATTCAATTTTCCTTTATAAAACTCATATTATAAGAAACACCTTCCCGGATAACTATTTTAAATGGCCAAATCGGTTGACATAAAACTATTATGGGTTTTCAATATATTTTTCAAAAAATATTTTTCATATATATCTATGTAAATTGGAAGGCAAAAAAATTTGTGAATAAATATTAGTGGATGGAATCATTATAATATATCATCCACCATTGAATACCATGTATGAATCCATTGGTACCTGATGAGTTAAAAAAATAGAAACCAGAGGGATCTATATTGACCACAAAATAGAAATAAGTTTCAATAAGGTTGATGGTGGTATTTACCTAAGGATATGATAGTATTTCACAAAGAACATAGTATATTAAAAATAAACTTTTATAACAGGGGATTATTAAATTTTCATATATTTTATTTCTATTAAAATAATATTTAATTCATAAATTTCATGTAGATAAAACATGGATGTGAAAAAAATAATTTCTCTATTTTATTCTATTTAAATTTTATATAATCATAAATTTTTTTTAATTAATTAAAATAGAGATGTGTGATTTTATTCTTTATATTAACGCTATGGTATGATATGTCATTATTTATTTGATCCGCAGTATTTAGAAGTATATAGCATATAAATAATCTTTATTCATTTTATTTTAAGGATTATCATAATTCTATGTACCCATGAAAAAATGTATGAAATATTTTTTAATTGGTATTGATTAATCATGAAATGTTTTAATATTTACTTATTATGTTCATAAATTGATTTTTAATGTATTAATTTATTTGTGTTGATTTGGAACATTACAAAAGCTTTCTCAAATAATTATCTAAATAGTTTTTATTATAATTAAATTTATTTTATTTATGTAACATGATATATGATATTTTTTTAGATGTAATTATTTAGGATTATTAGTGCATTATTGAGAATTTAATTGAAAATTTGTAATCCAATTTAATGTTATATGGATTATGATTTTTTAATTTTGTTACCTATGGATTATTTTTTGTTGATTTATAATGGTATATTGTAAATTTACGATCATTATTTATATGTTTTTTGATTAAAAAATGAGTTATGTTTTTTTTATTTCTACTCGTTTAAATATTTGAAATATTATTTAGTTTTTCTAATAAATATTAGATGATAATAATAATGTATTTAAATAAAAAAATTTTATCCTAAAATGAACATGGTATTTAAAAATCATTTTATGTTTTATTGAAAAACACAGTTTTATCCGGAATAATGTTCCACAATTGAATTTTGAAATCATAATGTTTATAATGATTTTTGTGGTATTTCTATTAAATTTCATATTCCATAAAAACCAATTAGTTTTACAATAAACAATATCATTGATAATTTTTTCAATGTTCAGCAAATGTTAAAATCAAAATCTTAATTTTCAAATCAGAACATAATAATATATTATTTTTATTATTTTTATCTTTTAATTTAAAAAATAACTAATATCTGTAATTTTATTTTATATTTATATTCATTATTATATGGAATAATATTGGGACTATTTTCATTCATATAACTATGTAATGATCAAATAATATACACACACATATCAGGTATGTATAAGATTCATGTATCTCGAATCATGTTAGGATGAGGGATATATATTACATTGATGGGTTTTTTGGTGAATGGATATGGATTTAATGATGATTTAATTGCTATTTTTTTACTCTCAGATATAGATATCCCATTTCCTCAATTTATGTAATTTTCTTTGTATTGTATTTGATTTCTCATTGAGAGTCTTTTTGTTTTTCATTATACGACTTTATAACATGGAATACATATTTATAATTTGATATATTAATTATTATTTTTGGAATTGGATTCATTTTTTATATTTATATAGTTTATTATTATAATGTTTTTCAATTAATATTATATATTATTGTAAATCATCACTAAATTATTATAATTTACTGTTGGATCTAGTCACCATCCCCCAAATATCAAGGGATTTTTATGATTTCATTAAATATTTTATTTTAGAAAAATTTCTATTTTTTGTGAGATTTTATATGTTGGTATCATTTACATTAAATTATTATTTTTTGGTATATTAATAAAACCATTATGGTATAATGATAAATTTATATTCATGTTGTATACGTGCCTACCCAGTATATTTCTAGCTAAAGATAATATTACTATGGATTATATGAGATGGGTTACTGGGTTTTATAATTATTATTTGGTTTTTTAGAAAAGAATGTAATTTTACATAGGTGTTGGGTATTTTATTTATTTTTTTATAATAATAGATAGAGTGTGTGCCTATTTTAATATTACATATATTGAAAAACTATAATGAAATGTCTATGTTCAAACATGTCTGTTATTTTTTTACAATTATGATGGTAATAGATCTAGTTAATTTAAATATAAGTAGAATAAATTTATGATTTTTATATATAAATATTTGTGTTTTTTATTTAATTAGGACCAATTATATAGATTTTTTTTATTTTTCTCTAGATTTTTATAGATTTGATTATGATATACATGGAGAAATAGTTTATATGATAATTAAATTGGTATTAAACATCATAGAAAATTTTATACATGTGTATGATTTTTTTCTCATTGAATTAGGACTTAATTTGACTATTTTTAATTTGAAAATTTAAAATTTTGAAATATTACACCTAAAATTCATACTGGAATGTAACAAGAAGAAATAGATCCACTGGTGAAAACATCAAAATATCTTTGGCCTCACTCTTGGATAATTTTATTAGGGAAATTTTTTTAAAAAATATATGAATTTTAAGGGATGATTCCATGGTTGATGATATAACCAATGATCTATAAGTCTATAATCATTTGACATTAATTTTTCATATAAAATGGAATCATGTGTAATGATGTATTTAATGAATCAATAAGATCGTTAATCTAATTGATGTTAAGGAGACCAAAAATTTTAATTGGTTGTATTTATCATTATGAATGAAACAAGGCACTACTGCTATGTTTTTATATAGTATAATAAGACTGAGATGTTATCATCAGAATAATTTTTCACTCTCTTATAGAATAAATTTTATATTTATTCTTTGAAAATCATCAATACAATCATATAGAGTATTTGAATTTTGAATAAATGACATTAATCGAATAAAAAATTATATTTATTGAGTTTATTAATTTTGAAAAATGAGTTCAAATAAATGATTCTATAAAACATGATTTATTGATATTAGATGGATCCCATCTCCTGGATAATTGGAGATAAAATATTTATACCTTTATATATTGATTTATATTATGAAGAACTCATAAAAAATATTGACTAAAAGGAAGATATAATGTATACGATATAATTTTATCAAAAGGGTCTTTAAAATATGACATTATATGGCTAAGAAAAGACATATAATGTGATGTTATAGGATGGAGAGTAATAAGGATTTATTATTAAATGTATTAAATTTTATTCATCTAAAATAAATTATCCACTCTTATTGATTTTTTTAAAAAAATGTCATATTAGTGAAATATAATATATGGATAAAAAACATTTTCCCTTATGTAAGGATATATAATTATATATATTTCTATATTTGGTAGGGATTAAATTATTGTTTCATGAGTTCATTTATCATCCCAAGTATCATGATCATTGGATGAGTGACATTAAAAGTGTATCATTTAGATCTGATATATGATATTAATGTACAGTTATATAAATGATTCACGTAGACTGTCACAATAAAGGGCTTATATTTAGGCAAATAATGGTTCTCATTGAAAATATTATGGATCGAGGTAAGAAAATAATTAGAATATGGATTAGATAACAATTAACAGTGAAAATGAACCATTTAAGGTATGTGGTATGTGTCTTATGAATAATAAAAATTGTACTATAATTTTAGGTGATTACACATTGCATTCCCTTATATTTAACACTTTGTGGAGTGTTGAACCTTAATCCTCCATAGATGAAGTATGTTTATATATTTTTGATATTAATATAAAATATCTTCATTATTATTTTTATTGGGTAACAATTCAATTTTGAACCATTGAAAATTTAAAATTTCTATTTATTTATAAGTTGTTTTAATCATTTCAAAGTAAATATTGAATTTCATCAGTTGTTAGAGATTTTAGACTTTTTGAGAGACATGTATTAGTCTATTATAGGTTATTGGGATGTGAATTGGATATATAAAATAATTTAGTTATAATAAATTATAGTTATCTTTTCTATTTTACAATATTATATTTTTAATTCATTGTAAAAATATCATCTTTCTTTTATAATTAGTTACTATTTTTATGATTTTTTTGTGTAAGAAATATGTTTTACTCTGTGGTTAAATGTAATATTTATAATTTAATGTACACAGGTAATGTTAATTAAAAATTAATATATATAAAACTCATAGTAAATGAAAATAAATTATTAATTCTATGACATAAATGAAAAATGGATCATATGAATAAGAATTTCTTACATTCTTGTTTAGGTGTTTTTTCATAGAATGATTTTTTTAAGGGCTGGTATATGTTATCAGTAGTTAAATTAGTTAAATAAAAACTATTAAATTATATACATTTTTCATTAGCTTATTTCATTTGTTGAAATGTGGTATATGGTTTCCAAATATATATATATATATATATATATATATATATTCATCATTATCAATATTGTTTCTAAAAAAATATTTTTAGGAATAAACTGAAAAGTTGAAATTGTCATTTAGTGTTTATATTGATTTTATTATTATTTTTTAAAAATCTAATAGTATATATGGCCTTAATAAATAATATAATTCATCCTTAATTTAGATATTTTATATGGTCATCATAAATTTTATTCACATTTACTGAAGATTATATAATTTACATGATAAATATTAGATAGTTACCCTAAAAACACAATGGAAGATTCTTATGTATCAAAACACATAATGTTCAACTATTGAATAAATGGTAGAAATTTTGAGTCATTATTTGTTGTAAAAAAATATTTCAGTGGACCATTGAAATTTTTTCACATTTTTATGTTAGAAATTTATATAAATGATTTTGAGATATTTTTTTACTCATCCTCAAGGGAAATTATCATAAAATAATTCATAATTCATCTTGATTGATAATATTTTAGATTTATTTTAATACTAATTAATAAACAATTAACCATCTATTAGGGTGAAGCATAAAATTTTATATTCTAGGTTTTAAGAAGTATTAAGAGTATGTAAATTCTAAATTGATTTTTTCTGGAATAATTTTATAACGGAATATAATTTTTCCATTGGAATGTCCATTTTACTCAAATAGTTATTATGTTTATTTTATTGATTTCCATTATAAAAAAATAGGCCATCCAAGGCATGAGTTCCATGTAATCATGAGTGATTATCATATGGGAGTATCCTAATAAATTCAGAGTGATCCATCTCAGTTTTCTCTCGATATAGGAAGGGGTTTTATAAAAAATTACAAGTTTAAGGGGATAAGATATTCTCCATGGTTCAGGAGTATAGTAGAGGGTTATACTGACAAGGGGTGGTCCTTGAAAATGGTAGGGGAGAGACATATATGTTATTCTAACAACCAAAGGATATATGATGTGCTATTATGTGCCCTCTATTAGATCATTACAATGATATGGTAGGAATTCTGACACACAAACTCTTCCATTAAATGATAATATAGATATGATCTTAGACACTAGATAAAATTGAACTGAGATGTCTAATCGCATTCCAGAGTCATGTTTAACCAGCGTCTCATATTCAAAAGTCCTTAAGGATTTCGGTTCATGCCCGGGACTCACAACGATGACCCCATTGCTTATCATCCTTATATTCAGCCATCTCAAATGATAAATCTTTACAAGAATAGAAAAATATGACGTTAAATCCATCCATGAAAATTTTCATGAATGAGGAATGTCTTAAAGAATGATTAAGCCTTCTCATCGATATCCCACATTAAGATTTATAGATCATGTGAATTTCATATCTTTATTTAATAAGGTGACTTTTTAAAGGGGAAGGTATTAAAATATTACAATCATGTGATCTATTTTGAAATCACAATCCTATTATAAAAATTATTTATTATCTCTTATTTGATAAAATTAAATGGGCATACCCTTTCATAATTTTAACACATAAATACTTTGAGAGAACTTCTACTGTCATGTCGATGGGTCATGTGAATCCCCTAATGATACACTGTGATTACATCTTCAATTTTATTATACCACATCTCATGAATGATAGGAAAAATGAATCATTTTTTTCCATTCAAATATTAATTATTAAAAATTAAAAGCTCCATATTAAACTAATCATGTGATCATGATACGATATCACAAGTTTTATATGGGTCATGAAATCAAACAATGATGTTAACAAAAAAATTTGATGACATTAGAGGGAGAACATGAAAAGTGTTCATATATTCATCGTGATAACCTCCCATTACCTATAATATCATATGAAGTTAGATAACAACCAATCACATGATCACATAATTCCATATCATAAATTTAGTTCAGTAAGAAGACTCTCTTGTTTTCTATCATGAAGATTATCACCTATTGTAAAGAATGAAATCAAAATAAACTAAATCACATTTTTATTATGAAGACACGTGAGCCTTCCCAACCTCCATGAGACATTGCACAAAACATTTTACTCATTAAATAAATTATCCACATTAGAAAACCAAAATAAATATAAACCCATTCATTCCCATAAAAAACACACATTTGGGGAGAGGAAGGAGAAAAGTTATACAAGGAAGTGTAAAGTGAAAAAAAATGGTTGGGAGAACCAATATTAGAAAATAAAACCATGAAATCACAAGATCTATCATGTGATGCACTTTTCATGATCACAAGATGAATTTAATGTTATGATATAATATCTCATAGAGACTCTGTTACAAACATCATCATGAAAACCCATTTTTTGAGTCATTTTTTAAAAACCCATATCATGTGGGATTCCAGAACTAATAGAAGTGTCCTGAACAAATGGGCCTCGGAGAATTTTCATTTCATGTGTGATAAATCCATTAAAATCCCCCATTGTTCCTATCACATGTAAATCTATCATCATTTAAAATAAACCCACTTCCTTAAAATCACTTAGAAAAACTTATCCATACATCCTCATACATGCATATATATCTAATATGAAACACATATATAATCTTTAAGAACCTCTAATAGGACCCCATTATATTCATTCACATAACATTAAAAATTTAGAATCATGTGATGCCATTATATTGGTGACCCTTGATTCATATGTGTAATTAAGATGAATGAAAACCAATAAAAACCCATCATCTAAGCCTGATAAAATTAGGATGTGTAACCAGAACAAGAGCATTGGGGCATGAAACCCATTTCCATGTGAATTGATTTCGAGGATTCTATATACTAATATCTTAGGATATTTAATTCTGTACCATGTACATAATTTTTATAATATATCACAAAACATCATCAAGATCATGGAATCACATGGTTATTTGCTGGACTCATGATATCATCATATGTTATTGTATAAATATTGTTAATCTTTTCAGAAGCCATGGGGAAGAAAATTTTTCATCTAAAAGGCCTTAAACAAGTAAATTTGATCATGTGAAGAAATCATAGAAAATATAGGTGATCATTAGTTATTCCCTAGAAACATCCTCTTTGGTCAGGTGAATAAATCTTGTACAAGTCATTCAATTATGAAAAAAGGAACTATACATGTCCAAACAGATCATATAAATCACACTGGAAAAGTCATATTTGATCATTCCAAGAACCTAATATGTTTTAAGAGGAATCCCATGTCATTTAAAACAAACACCCATGACATTCCATGTATACAATCATGACATGTTAACCAGACAATCAAGAAATGTTAGGCAGACTCCCTTGACATGTTATTCTAAAAATCAAGAAATGTTAGGAAGATAACTGAGACATATCAAACATATAATCAAGACATATTTAGTAGAGAATAAATAAATAATAGGTAGATAATCTAGACATGATAATAAGATATTCAAGACATATCGAGTGGCCACTCTCAACATGTTAGTAAAAAACCCTAGGATATGTCAACCCTTTCTTGTTGACACACATGGAAATACAAAAGATAATTCTCCATCCAAGAACCTTCAATAAAATGTTATGAATATTATGGGATTATCCTTAACATGATAGGGTTACTAAATCATGTGAAAGTATTATTTTTATTCAACAATATTGTAAATCATTCTCATACCACACATATTCAACATACATTTCCTGGTTATCATCTAAATTTATCAATTAAAATATGGAGAATTTATATATAACATAGGAATCCATCCTAGAATATGTTCCAATCATTCAATACCCAAGGGTATAATGAAATTATATCGAGTATAATCACCCATTTCAACCCATCAGTAGGTTAGAAATTATTGAACTATAGTAGACTATCATTCAACTCTGTGAATGATATATATGGAATCTTTGAAAGGACAGAGAAAAAATTTGAATCGACTATGGTTATTATCCCTTTATATCCCCAAAGTATATATAATATGGAGTTTAATTCAATAATAAACATACTATCCTTCATTTTCCATCAACATACAGGAAACCGACTTATAATGAGAACACCATTATGTGTAATCATAAACATAACCATTAAGTACCCCAAACCAATTAGTGGTTTTGGGAAGAATTAAACTATTATACCATAAATACCTTCCAAAATAGGATATGTATTAAACCTTCCAAATTCCCAAACATCATATTAATCATCTGATTAGGGAATCCCTAGTGGATTATTACCATATCCATAAATATATGTGTCAGAGGAATTTTAATCACATGTTTTTCACACTGGGTATGGCAATGTGAGATTAGGTATTTAAGAATGATCATATCCCTAAAATCATGAATTTACCCCATCTAAGGAAACTATTATGTGTATGTCCAATTCAATGTCATCTCATGATCACCACTATATAACGGAACCAATACTGTTTTAAATTTAAATGGAATTTCTATATTATTAAAACCCGGGGAAATAACCCTCATAAATACACTTTATTTTTCACCACACATTAGTTGGTTTAGGGTGGATTGGACTACAATAAATATAATTATTTTCATATTAATGATATATTGGATGCCTTTTTTCTCTCCTAATATCCATACCAGATGTCTATGTTCCTTCAAATATGTCAATTATGAATGATGTTAAACTGCATGACTTAACATATGTTAACTGTGTTTGTTTTTATTATAGATATAAAAAGGATACATATAATTCCTCATTATGGTTTAATCACATCTTAGAAACACAATCCACCACCCTGATTAACAATATACTCTAGACTAAATATTTTTATGGATTTAAAATATATTAATCTTTTCATCATTACGAATCAATGATAAAATTTTAGAGAACATCAAATATATATATAAATTTCCTCATTAATAGTTCACTAATTACATGTGGTGGGATTCACTACCTACATATTGTATTTGGGTAACCAATCATATATCAAGATTTTGAAGAGTTTCATAAAAATATATTAAATCAATAATAGAATCTAGAAATGTGAAATAATTCCCACAAAAATATTTTAATTAACCTGACAACTCATCCAATCAGCCAATGTGAGTTCCTAATAATCATTGGGATTGACAACCCAATTGGAATCTCACCTTTAGAAATTAGGTATGTATCAATTTATGGATGTATTATATGTTGGATGTATCTATTCAAAATATAAATGGTAAAACCAGTGTATAACATTATTCAACCATACTTCAACCCCCACAATGAATCCTAAAATAGGATGCAATGATGGTGAACCCAATGTAAAAGAATATAATGAGACAATAAATGAATCATTGTAGTTGTTCGAAATCATCACTCTAAACCACACACATAACAATATCATTCCTCTTCATTTAATGTAAATAATGGCAATCCTGATGTGAATATCTTAAATTCTATAAATAAATGTATGAAAATGAAATGAGTAATTTTGATTTTTATTCCATGCACAATGAAAATCTTGTATGCCTAATGTGTATTTATTAACAATAGGGCGCCACAAAAAATTATACCATTCTCATAGAGAAACATATATGTGGGAAAATAGAAGAATCAAAAAAAAGTAAGGTCAATTAAATTTACTTTCCACTGAGGATTGGCCAGTGTTACATATTTTGATGAAGTAATAATTAGAGAAATTATTCCAAATATTCCTTATGAGTGATAAAAACATCCTCATTGACATATTGACCATAGATCATGTCATTATTCTTAAAATTCATCAATACTTCACTTGTAGTAGGGCCTCTATAGACAACAATGAAACCTCACCAACCGAACACATTCATCATCCGGTGGAAAATATGACAATTTTGGAATACCAGTAGCATGGTGTGATCCTAACACTCAATTATTGATATAATGTACAACATGTGATTAATCTAAATGGAATGTCTCATTTAAGGATATATACAATGAATGTAGTGGATATTATTATCTCTATTGTCAACATTTTCACATTATTCTTAGATATATAAAAGCGACACCTTTCATATAATAATATTATGGAACACATAGTCGAATATTTCCTTTTTCTTTGTTTAGTAATTTCTTAATAGGTCTCTGGTAATATATCTTTACCACTATCATTCTAATGGTTCCACACCATCACATATTGAATTAAATAACATCAACATTTCCACCATGTAACTGATGTATTGGAACCATGGAAATCTATACAGTTATAAAATGGTGGGGATAAATTGGAATGTATTATTATTCCTACATATAATATTGAATCCCATCATAAAAAATTTGTTAGTATGTGGCTTGGGTCATATCAATGGCCCTTTTTTTAATGTATACACACACACAACTGTAGTAAGAATAAGTGGAGAAAAAATCCTTCCCCCATGAATGAATCCAATCAATATAATATTAGGGAATAAATACCATAATAGTGGGATAATATCCAAAATTCAATTGAATATATCTTCTATTATATTGTAGTGACTGGAAATATGTGAAACTTTATACCTTCAAATCCTTCATTACGGTGTCACTATATTAAAGAAATAATTGAAGATATTCTTCAAAGTATTTCAATACTGGTATAGATAAAGGGGCAGGATAATATTATTATCCCAACATCAAGAGAATAATATTAATATAATAAATATGAAAAGATCATACTTCATCGAAAGTTAACATTATTTCTCATTTGTAGGGAGACAATCATCATATTATGATAAAGGATGATGCACATGTTTATGTTCACATCCCCATTCTTACCATTACAAACAAAGTGGGATTGGAACACAACTTAGTATAGGCTCACATTCTGGTAAAAAAATACATTGAACATAATTAGAAGGCACATGATCAGGAACCTATCTGTATCCTAATAGTTCTCTACATTTTAGATTGACTCTATCCACAATATGGCCACAAAATCCTATAAAAATATTAATGAAATACTCTCAATTTATAATAGCATGATATTGTACCTGATAAAAAAATGGGATTTTAAGTAAATGTAATAGTCACATTAGACTGGAATCATTTATCACCTAATTAATCTACTCATCATATTCCATAAACATATAGAAGCTAGGATCAAGCTTTTACTTCAGCTAATGAACAACATCACCCACAATATTCAGAGGCTATACAATAAGATGCTTATACCCATTCTCCAATTTCATAGCTATGTTAGAAAATAATTTTGGGGAAGTAATATTTTAATTGGGTTCATATCAACACATCATATAGGAATGACTAAAATATTCAAAAAAATGCATGATGTTTCATAATTATAATTATTATAAAAATCATAAACATAACAATAAAACATCTTATCATCTATGGGAACTCATCCTCACATCACTATATTGTTTTCAATATATTATGATAACCATCCTGAAGTAGTATTATAACTCTATTAACATATGAAAGGTAGATAAGTATATTCTGTACATAATATAGAATGCGGCTCATATCCATAATCATTTCATTTTTGGTGTCCTTGATGATGTTCAATGCATTGTCTCAATACCTCTAGGGACATTAACCACATAAAAAAGAGGGTAAAGGGACCATTTCATTGGTATTATTCTTCATTTCAGTGAAAATATTGAGAAAAAGGGCACAACTTCTAACATCCTCCATGGTCATCCTCCCCATAGTTATATCACTTTTGTCTTGATAATATTTATGTAACCCAAAAACCTATATATATAGATTTTCAAAAAACTCATACATCATCATATAAAGTGGTGCCAGAAATTCTAGGGTTAACCGTATATATTTCACCACAAATATAAAAATTTTCATCACCACAACTTATAATAACCCCGTAAAAGACACCATAGTTATATGTGAAGGTATATGCATATAAATATGTTGATGAATTGGCTTATATATATTTGGATTGATTTATCCCAAAAAATAATCCCAACCATGACCCTTTATATCACCACATATGACTATGAGATCCCATATGATCTAGAATATGAGATCATGAATTACAGATTCCAAATTATGTGCTAAACTAATTAGAATTTGAATGTTAGACACATCCCCTATCTGAGATATGATTGTCATCGTTATAAAATACACATAATAACTTGTAAAATGGGAATTTATTTTATCTTCATGCATAGTTACACAAAAATAGAACAAAATATTTAAAATTTATAACACGGTTTCCAACATTTCATGACAATAATTCTCCATCTAATCATTACTATGTTAAAAAATATTGTAATCCAATGATGGAGAATATGTAGAGTGTTTAATTTTACTATGTCCCAATAATAGAATAACTATGAAGGATCTCAATTTTATAAGCATATGAATAGATAATTTTAACCACTACAACCACTAAATAAAAACCAGTGTTTGTAAATACTAATGTCTTCATAAGATTTGGTATATGAAATTGAGAACATGAAACCAAAATGAAAATATCATTTATGTAAATCCAATAATTAGGGCCCAGATCTAAATGATCTCTAACATCAATATAGGGTAACCTTGTAAATACATGAACAAAGGGATAATATAAAATCCTAGTAAGGGAATTATCATAGGAATACCAGATAACAAATTTTTTATACGGATGATCATGATGAAATTAAATAAATATAAAATAAACAAACATATGGAATCATTACATATATAAAATGGGATATTTTTACCAAATATTCAATAAATGTGTCAAAAACATGAAAAATGACATATTCTCGAGTTTAGGATAACTACCACGACCATTAAACTTGGATGAGCTATATTCAAGGTTCACAACAATGACAATTTAAAAATATTATCATGAGTCATGGATAACCACCGAGTCCATTTCACATGAAGTCTCATGATAAAAAAATTACCCAATTCATTGTAGTTATATATGGGTGCACCGATAAAAATAGTTTCTTACATATGTTTTCCACATGAATAATAAATCATAAGGGTTACCCACTAAATGAATGTTGTATCATAATCAGTCATAAGTCATAATTAAATGGAATATCATAATGGTGTCCATAAAATATTCAATTTAAATTAGAAATTTAAATTCATAAGGAAAAATAGGCATAGATCACCATATTTGATATCAAAATTATGTGAAAACAAGAAAGAAAACGGTTTATGATACATTATAAATAAATCATTTTATTATAGTTTATGGAAAATTTTAAAACTATTTTAATGTAGGAAAAGGCATATTTGTTTCCAAAAAAAATGAGAAATGATATAATTTCATGATAAAATGAGTGATTTTATAAATATAATAGTGGCATAAAATAAATTATGGATGTGACATGTATACCCATACAAAATACATGAAGATCCCTTTATTCGGGCATTCATAACGAGAAGAATTGAGAAGGAAAAAATTCTAAAACATTAATTTTCTAGTAAGAGGAAGATGTACTGATATGGATACATGATTTTGGAAGAATTAAACATAATTTTGAATAATTATATATAAATTAATTAGTTTTAAAATAGGGTAATTATAGAGAGAAATTGTAACCTGAATGAAAACATGGTGGTTTATAACAAATCCCTTACATTATGTATGATAATGTTCTACACACAAAAATATTTTCATGGAATATGATATTAAATCCATTAATTATATAATTTAGAACCAATTATACATATATTTTATTTAATTTTATTTATGATGTTCATTTATAAGATATTCCTAGGTTATGAGATTCAATTTCAATATTTAGAAGCATTCTTTTCCTTGGTTTTCCTAATCGATTTACATGTATAAATTTATGAAAAATAATGTAGAATGATAATACTTCTCCATAATTGAAATTTTATTTTATGAAAAACATTCAAACTATTAAATGGTTTATGTATAATTTGATTCTATATGTGAGGATAATTTATTAGATAAAATGCAAATTTTGACTTCTTAGATTATTTTTTATTTTTTTATCATAATGAAGATGTTTTTTATAAATTAATATCATATAGATATAATGGTTATACAAAATTACATAGGACGTAATACATATATTATAAATTTTTAAACCATAAATAAAATATTATGTCATTTGATGAATATAGTAAAACAAATAAAAAATGCATCCTCCTTAAATGCGACAAATCAACACATCATAAATGATGTTTAAATTTTTTGTACATAACGAGATGAGAAG
The DNA here is from genome assembly GCA_963277665.1 of Viscum album. NCBI lineage: Eukaryota > Viridiplantae > Streptophyta > Magnoliopsida > Santalales > Viscaceae > Viscum > Viscum album. Next base: position 830,757,579 of record OY728136.1, read on the forward strand.
AGAAACGTTGATGGGTTATTCAATTTACACAATAAATTTTAAATATATAAAATATAATGATATATTATTTTCACTTGGATAATGGTAGCTGAGGATAGATTAGGAAATGAAAAAAAATAAATAAAATTAAAAGAGAACGTAAGAGGATTTTAACTCTTGAATTTATCCTCCTTGAGAACCACTTTATAGAAATGGGTTAGGAATTTTGGGGAGAAAAAGGAACATGAACATGAGAGAATTTATTTGGAGAGGAATGGGAATAATTTTTTCAATATTTGATGATTTTGAAGATTGATTATAAGAGGTGGTGAGAGGTGGTATTTTTATTTGATGAGAGGGTTGTTTTTTATTATTTTATTCGTATTAATTTTTATGTAGGATAAATCCTATAAATTATTTTTTTAATTTACAATTAATATATTATTTAATGATGTTTTTTGTTATATTTTGGTACTTAAATTTTCCATGACTAATATAATAGTGTATTTGAATTTTTAATGTTATATATAATAAATTAAAATATTTCACGCCTTACGAAAATAATACTATTATAGAAAAATACTAAAAAATAAACCCTTACAATTTCAATGTATAGAATTCAAATATTTACTCCATTTTATGAAAATAATTTTCTATATATGATAAATATAATTTGTAAAGAATTTAATCATTTAATTGAAAAATTATAATTTTATAATTATAACAGATATTTTAACATTTAAAAAAATTAATTAGTGACAAATAAATTTTTTATACCTTATGAAAAAAATTAATTTATCTATATAAATTATAAAAATATAATCACTTATAAATAATTATATTAATTATTGAATTTTAAATAATCATTCCTGTAATATAATGATAACAACAACAATTTATCACTTTCACAACATTTTTTTAATTCTATGATTATATTATTATATAATATTTTTATTAATTATATGCCCAAATTTTATTTATATTATCATTGGTGAGTTTACTATTCTATTGGATATTCAAATATTCTAAAGTATTGTGATATTATTTCAATGGTAGAAATATTATTTCATTGGTGTATGTTTGTTAATTTCCAAAAAGACGTCTAATTTTATTCGTTCAAAAATTATATCATTTGTTTTTTGTTATTTACGTTATTTTATTTGATTTGTAAAATATGAAATAATTATATGATGGTAAATTTCATTGATAAACTTTTCAGTCATTACAATATTCCCCCGTATTAAATTCCACTCTCCAAATTTCATTTTAAAAAAATGTGAAAAGTTTGTGATGTTACATCTTCTTTGTTGCTTCCTCTACTTCCCATGTTGCCTCTTCTTACTTATGGTTCTGAAATAGTACTTTGACCAAATGAGTACGATTTTTGAGTAGAACATTATACCTATATCCTACAATGTTCACTACCAAATCATCATAAGAGATATCATTTTACAACTATACCAGCCTCGATTTCAATACGTCTGAGAGATTTAGAATTTAATTCCACACTATGGAGACATTGAATACATCATGTACATGAGAAAAGGTAGGGGTATGTTCTATTCAATAGGCCAAAACTCTAACGCTATTAAGAATACTGAAGGTTTTGATGTACATAATACAAAGTTTTCCTTTCATCCCAATATCCTATGATCCTCTTCCATAGTGTTATATAGAAGAAAATTGTGTCTCAAACTGTATTTTTCAGGTCATGTTATTGACTATATCAAAATCACTTTTTTCAACATGGATATTCCTTGAAGTACTGGTGAATGGTTATTAACTATTCCATCATTTCCTTGACTAAATTTAATCTGAGAAGATTACGTTCACCCACATCAACCCAACACTCTAGTGTTCATTATCTTTTCATAGAATGGACTTAATATGGTGCTCTTTTAATGATTGAGTGAATAAATTTTTTTTAGGATAACTCGAATCGAGGTATATTTTCGTCCCATCGTCATTTGAAGTCTATAAAACACAATCTCAAAATCCCATCAGGTGTCTCAATAGAACACTCAAATTTGAAATTAGCATGATGGTGATAGGATATACTGATGTACAACTCAATGCTTATATATTTGGGGATTCATTTCAAAAAACTAGAGGTAAATTGTGGATCCCAATTGGAAAAAATTGATAGTTCTAATCTATGCAGGCTCACTAATTCTATTATCTATGTTTCTATAAGTTGATCAAGTGATATTTACTTTAAAATTTATTAGATGTATTATATCTTAATAAGATGATGAAATATTATTCATATTTATATATTTTTGAATTCCACAACAAGACCTGTGACAATGTCCACAATGATTTTTTATCACCTGAATGTTTTTATGAGTAATGTTTTCATCAACCCCTTATAATATTTCCATTTAACCTTTATTTTATTACCTACCATGAACATTTATGTATTTTCAATTATCTTCTTATTCATATAGTCCAACATATACTTATCTCGATGATCTCAATACATGTTTGTACTCCTTCGGTGAAAATAGATAGTTGAGATATATGTGTCATTAAGATGCTCATTCATTATTTTAAGATGTTATGGTATAGATAGACATGACACAAATATCATGACACTTTACACATCCATTTTTAACTATTAACATTTCCCATTATTGAAATCATCCACCTTTTTATGAATTTCCACCACACATCCTCGATCATGCAATATTTTTCTATAATGGATGATTTTTAAATAATATGAAAAATGATTTATGATTTTCTATACTTAATTAATTCAATGAATATCTTTTACAGGTCTATGAATATTAGATCATCATCAGTTATCATTGACTATAAATATGCACGATCCATTCTATATGGATAATCTCCTAGCTGATTTTCTATACCTAGATGGCAGTGGATTCATTATTCCTTTTAATTTTTGAGCTCAAACCAAATTTAATGGTGGATGTTAAGATCATTATATGTTTATATATAATTTTTACATTTACGATCAATTTATATTTCACACTTCTTCCAATTGGGATGATACTACTAGATTTTCCACTTACTGATCCCAACATCCAACTCTAGATCATATGTTGGATAGTTATTCTAATTAATTTTAAAATTTATTGAGGCATAAACTATCACATTATCATTTTCAGTAGTAAATAGTTAAATGAAATATTTTAATCATCATTGTACACCAAAAATATTTCTCCACCTATTCGTTATGTATGAAATGGTGAAGTGTTTGGCCTCTTTTTTTACCCATGGAATGAATCTTCACGTTCACTGGTCGAGATAAACATTAATACCTTTCATGTTAGATTTATTAGTATATTTTACCATTGTGGGATGTTATCCATAAATCATTGGTAATACTATAGAGACTATGGAAACTATGGATATTCAATAGGGATGTTGTTAGGTGCCACTCATCGATTCATTTTATCTTGGAGGACTCTACAGGTATTATATTTCTGGTGATAACAGGACCCAATAATGATACATACTTCATCTAGAACTTATATTTACTATAGTTTCCATATATTTTCTCCCATATTAATTTATTTATAATAGTACTAAACTTCTACCCATGTGCCTCCTAGATATATATTCATATAAAAATATCATCAATCAAGAATACAAAATATTTTCCGATTTAATCTCAAAACAAAATATTCTAAAAAATCCATTATAATTTATAGAGAATTAGTGATATTGATGGGTATCAACAAAAACACATAGTTTCCATACCTTATTCAAAATTTAGTCACACAAATAACATTTTTACTCTACAATAATTGATGATATCCCAACTGAAGATACAACGTAGAGAATTACAAGGAACCATGAAGTTGATCAAACAATTCATTGATTTGTGGTATGCTATACTTTTTCTTTATTTGTATTTTATTGAGATCATGATAACTAATGTGTTGGTTCATTGATATATTCTTATTCATAGAACTTTTGACTAGTGCACCCCACAATGAAGCCCATTTTCATATAAAACCTTTGTTTAGATTCTCCAATAATGGATTTATTAGTTTCTACAACATGATGGTGTACATTATATATAGTGTCTCTTATATGGTTAGGGGTGTGATAATTGGTTTAACTGATAACTAAACCTCTCAATCCGGAGTATGAACCTGAAATTATTTAGGGAACACAATAATGTAGTCCCTTATGATGGGAATGTACTCTTCTATGATCCTATCCTTTGTCTCAATCATTTTAGTTAGTTATTATTTCTCTTAAAGAATTAATATAAATAATTGATATGGTGATTATAATGAAGATTCATCCCCCTCCTTATGCATATACAAAATAAGTGAATGTATCAGGATGTGAAGTGTGATCTTCCATTCTCGATAGTTGGTGTTGGATCTGTATAATGATAGCCAAAACATGCCCCATATAGCCTAAAACACCACTAAAATAATTAAGATGATATTTATTGGGAGGTAAAATCCACAAAACAATAAACATGGTGGATTTATGTACATTGGATGCAATAATTTCTACTTTTTTATTCTCATAGTTAACTCATCCTTTATATTTTGTGCTTGTGTTTCATTAGTTTAGAAAAACAAGAAAGATATGAAAGAAATATTATAATCAAAATCAAATAGTTAATTCCCTATTGTTGAATTAAAGGTTATTTTTCCAGTCACTACAAAATTTCTTGGCTCCACCTTATAATTATCAATAACATATCCCCTTTATTTTTACATTGGTCATTGTTCATATAGATTTATTCAAGCAACCCTTTTCTTAGGGAAATGGTTCTCACAATTGCAATGTTTCTTGAAGTTGAGACACAACACTATAGGCAAAGTGTTGATCTAAACCTTCCATTCATGTTCAAAAATAGTGTAATTATTCATACCCCGTCATTTGTTATTTGAAAAATTCCCCATTCATCCAAATTGTAATCATTTTCTTCTTCCTTTTAGAATCATCCAATGATGCTTGTTCACATTTCATGACTCAAGGGATTTTGTGTTTTCATTCCATCATGAGATTTATCAGATTATACTCTCACAATAAACTCTATTTTTTTTATTTGTATCTATCTTCCCTTGGAACCAATAAGAATATATTCTATCCATATCTACATTAATGGAACTCCAGATAATATCATCATAGATATCATTGTCTCGAATAATGAAATCATTTCGTAAACTAATATTTAATTTTCTAAATAATCAATCCACCATTCTTTTCAGTGTTCCTAGATAATCCAATGGTTTTTAATTCATGCCTAGTGATGTATGAATGATATTACAAAATAGAATCGTATTCCTTTTGAATGTATCTGAGGAACTACAATTCCATATTAATGTTGAGGGTTTATGGAAAATTTTCCTAGAAAAATATTTTCATTAAATCATACAGTTCCATGGAATAAATTACCTCTATTAAAACTGTGTTTTCCATTAGTTTCATCCTCTTATTGTATTACCAATAAAAATTATATAATTAAAGTACAACTATCTCTTATTCTGTGAACTAGAAGATACAGAATGCATTATTAGTCGAGTTAATCCATGTTTATACGAGGCGGGGATTATAATATCAACTAAAAATTGGAGGCCCTTAATGTATGAGGGATTCAACCACAACATTATCTCTCTTAACATAATAATGGTGTTCCATATGATTCAATTACTTATTCATAACATGTTCATTTTGATCAAGTACTACCAAAATGTTTTGAAAAGTCATTTCAATTACATTTGGCCTGTCATTTGAGAAATCATCATATTTCGGATCATATTTATTATTGTAATGGGTTCATTTATACCCAACTGTTATCTACAAATAAGAAATTTTAATTAGGTAGATTGAATACATAACTAATATAAATAAAAATGATAAAAAGTGAACATATAATGATAAATAGAAAAATAAAAAGTTATATATTATCTTGTTATTCCATATGTTTCAGTCTATGTTATTCATGGTTATATATTTCTCCCAACGGTTCTACTAAACTCCTCTAGTACTAATCTCCAAAAATAAATAGATCATCCTCCGGTACCATCTATGATGTTCCTTTCCTTTTAAATAGATTAACATAGGATTTTAATCATAGTTGACCAATAAATTCAAATGAAGGAACGTAATGTCTAGTGTCATTGTATGATTAGGTACGTAAAACATGAATACATGGATCCAAAATGATGAATGAATTAATTTTAACTCCATAATGAGTTCCTAACTACCATTTATCTCTAATATCTATAAAGGGTAACTTGGGGAATACCAGAAAAAATTGATGAAACAAAATCCTAATATGGGAATAAACATTTTAATAAGGCATATCACATTAGAAAAAGGCATAGACAGATGATATAAAAGGAATTGAATATGAATAGATATGTAAAACCATAAAATATAAAACACATGATCATTTATGTGGAAATAACATGAAAAAAGACCTAAGAACGAGTGGAGGCATAACACTAAAACCATTTCAAATGGAGGATATTGAATCAAGGAAACCACCAAGATGGTTACACATAATTAACATGAGTTAAGGATAATAACCAAAATAATTGTAAAAGACATATCATGAGATGAAAAATTACCCAATTAATTAGTGTTTATTATGGGAGCACCCATTATAACATGTCCATTCATTTGTGTGCCACATGATGAATCCCCCATAATGGTTACCCATGGAATGAAATTGATATGATAATCATGTCATATGGCATAAAATAGAATAAAATAATGGTGACTAAAAAGAATAGATGTAAATAATTAATGTAAATTAAAATGGTAATACAGGATTTGATCATGAATGTTGATTAGTAACTAATTTTAAAATACATATAAATAGTGATTAAGAGGAATTAGAAATTATCCATTTTAGTGCGGTTTAAGAAAAATATTAATTGAAATTAAAAAGAAAAAAAGTTCTTTTTGTTTTAATAAAGGAATAAATGAAAAATATATATTAGAATTTTAAAATTGTATATTATAAAATTATAATTGTTGAATAATATATATTTTCGAATTCACTTGAACACATGAAATAAATTAGGGTGTTCCCTTTAATTGAGAGTACATATCATGAAAAATTGAAAAACAATTGTTTTAAAACATGTATTGCTTCATCCAATAATGATGTACTGATAAGGGTAAATGATTTTGAAACATATGAAAATAATTTTTAACAATTTAATAATAATAAATAAGAGTTACATTGGTGTAATGTGATAGAAAGTGTAACCTGACCGAAAAAATGGAGGTTCCGAAAGAATCCCTTACCTTTTGTGTGAAACGGATATATAGTAGAACTTAATGTCCTTGAAAATATAATTAAATCCATTAATTGATTAATTAATAATCATATCTACATTTATTTTATTTAACATTTTTTTATTGAGATCATTTGTGGCCTTTATTATGAGTTATCCGATTAAATATAATCGTTTAGGAGTGTTTGTTTCCTTGTTTTTAATTCTCAGTATAATTGAATATTTTAATAAAAAATCATTTAAAATGAGAGTAGTTTTCTAGGATTTTAATTATATGTAATTAATTAAAATTCAATATATTATATGGATTTAGATATCAATTTTTTCTATTTGATTTGATTATTCATTAGAAAAAAATGATAATCATAACCATATAGATGTTTTTGGCAATTTCAAAGCATAATGAACTGATTTTATTTAATTGATTGATATTAGGTATATATAATAAATGAAGAATATAAAATAGGCATTAATACATTTATTATAATTCTTTTTATCCATAGAAATAGTTATATGACCAGCCATGAAGTTTTAATTGTATATCAACATCTCATCACGCTTGAATGCAATAAATCAACACATCACAGACATAATTTTAATTTTTTGTAAAAATGGAAATGGGAAGAGAAATAATTATTGGATTTTACATTAACATGATAAAATTTAGTTATAAAAATGATATTGGAGTTATCATGTAACATTTATAATGTTTTTTGATTAGAGAATAAGTAATGAAGACAAAAATAAATGAAATTAAAAGAGAATGAAATATGATTTTTTCCTTGGGAACCTCAATAGAGAATTCTCTTTTGACTATTTTTGAGTCCAATGGATTTTTAACATGGGGTAGTACTTGGAGAGTATTAAAATAAATTTTCAGAATATTAATGGATTTTGGGGTGTTCAAAGGATAGTTGGGGATGGGTGGTATTTATATTGGTGGAGAGGGGTGTTTTTTATTATTTTATTCATTAGATATTATTTTTAACCAAGACTGTGAATAATTTCTTCAATTATAAAAAATTGTATTAAATATTTATTTCTTGTTCCAAATAATGTATCGTCCATCATCCATGACATAAGGAATAGTTTATTTTAATTTATAATGTTATATTCCATAAATTACCAATTTCAAAATTTAGAAAAAATTCAATGATTTTAGAATAATACTAATAATTCCGAATAACAATTTTCAATATATAGATTCAATGTTTTTAATCCATTTATGAAAATAATTTTCCAAATATGAGAGATTTTATTTTAAAAAAATCATTATTCACTCAAAAGTACCATTTATAAAATTAAAATAAATTTTAAAATGCATTAATAAATTAATTGAGGACCAATAAAAAATTCTTCTCATAACAAGAAACAAATTATTAAATTATAAATATATTTTATGAATATAATTTTTTATAATTATATTAATTGTAAATTTTTAAATAAAAATATATGTTTTATAAAAATACCATCAATTAATTTATCAATTACAAAAATATTTACTTATATTGATGTATAATTATATCATATTTTCATATATATGATGTCCCATTTTTTTAAACATTATTTGTTGATTTTACTATTCTCTTGTAAAATTTAATATTCATAATAGTTATGTTAATATTCCAATGGTTATGCTACTATTCCATTTGTATTGGTTTTCTAATTTTTGAAATCCTGTTATTTCATAAATTCACCATTTGTAATGTTAGTTTAATGTTCTTGAAGTGTTTTTTTTGTGAATTATACAATATGAAAGAATTATAACTGGTAATGTATCATTAATTGAATTATGTTTCATTAAAATCACATCTATGATATAGAATATTATAAAGTTCTTTCCATTGGATAATCTATGGGACCAGTGAACACATGATCATGTTGGTCAATTCAATATTATTCTCCCACATTGATGGTTAAAAAATTCAAAAAATAGGGAGTGGATTCCAAAAGATTCCTTGGTTGATCCCATTTGAAAAAAATAGTACTTACTATTTTACATTTAAGATGAAATTATGTATTGTTCTACATATTCACATAGATTATGACTCCCATCAATGACTTACATTGAAGCAATCTTGTACATGAGAACAATTATTCAAACCAATTCAATCAAAATTGAATATTACATTGTATGAATCAGAGAGAGAACCCATCCCACATGGCTAGGAGAATTATTACCACCATTTACACCGCTTCTTTTATTAATCCTTTAGATAATAGAGTAAATATTAGTGGTAGATGAAATACATACATAGCTTATTGGGATATGAGATTTTTTTTCTCAATATCCACCCTTGGGTTGACCACATCATTATGTTGTCCTTGGAAAATCAGTGTCAATTTAATATCAATTCCATCCCACATGGTTTGGGGATGTTATATCTCAATATTTGTCTTATGATAGAATAAATCCTGAACTTAAATCACCGAATCCACAATGAAAAAAAAGTCACAATGTTCTAGTTTTGGCACCAAATAATAATGAACAAATAAAAATGGTGGAATTTTTTTAATTATCACCACCATTGATATAATTAGACTTCTTCGGGTTGGGCAGAAAATATAAATGATTGAAATCCCATCCATTTATACCTCCCCATCAATCATATTCAAAATTTGGATATCCTTAAGTATGCATAGCCAAAATATCCCTTTAGGCCAGTAATCAGAGGCCATGAATAGTGGAACATATAAAAAATTAAATCAATCTTGCTATGGGATGTAATCCAAAACAAGACCAATCTGGCCATGGGTAAGATAAATATCCCTACTGCAACCCTTGATGAAGATGTTAGAAGTGATTAATCCCCATCTTGTTAAGAGGGTTATCAGATAACAAAAATTTCATGACAAATAACTACAAACTTAATACCTAACAATACAAATGATTATTTGGATCCATATACAAGCACCTAGAGATGTTATGTAGAAACTATATGTCTATTAGAGGGTGATATAGATGAATCAATGGAGGATACACATTCACAGAAAAATTTAAGGATCCAAAACACATTTTCTACAAATAGTGAATTTCCACCACTATAGTAAAACACCTCCACGGATGATGGGAGTGGTGTGGAAATATAATAGTCACCACCCATAGGATCCAAAATTATATACACATAGTATTATCAAGAATAATATATAAATGAGAAAATGAATTCTCAAAAAGATCAATATTTAAATACAAAGTGGAAAAATTCCAATTATGTACCATACTCTAAAATGAGTGAACATTATTCCTTGTATATACCAAGAGCGAGTCAGTCCACCCTCTAGTGCATCATTTGAGAAAGAAGATTATTTTTCATCTAGGAAGTTTTTCATCCTATATAAGGATATCTATAATGATGATCACATTCCTATGATATGGTGACAACCAATCCCCATTGGGGGGGATCATTTAGTCATAACACAGATAAAAAATTACCTTAATGTAATTAAATGGGGCCAAATCATCAAACATCACCCCAACTTATAGATGGGAGTTGTTCCCATTTTTTGTACCACAAGAACTTCTCAAAACCATTTAATCCTTGGATGGTCAACTGTAATCTATAAGAGATGATAACTCACATATATAAAATCAAAATATGACACGTCTTTTATGGGTGGACGGATATTTTCTCTAACCCAATTTCATATATCCCATATACAGAATCATTCAATGAGAAAAATATGTATTTCAACGTCTCATGCACTTTTATCTCAAAGTGTCTGAATAAAGGGCCATCAAAATTAATATGATGGTAAAAAACTAAAATGATTTGTATAAACATTGATAGGACCAACCATATTTTGATACATAATCCTCTAACCAGAGTCTATTACAGGATTTGAAGATCATAATTGTATGTTCCTTTAGTTGTTCATCACTGCAGTAAGAAAAAAAAAATTCTACCTCCCAAATAGAAAACAAAGCAAATCATAAAGGGTTGTGAATTTATTTCTACATGGAATGGAATAACCTATTCAACTAAAAATAGTCTCCCATAATAAAAACACATAGAACACTATGTTAAGAGTATTCAGTGTCAACTATAAACATCATGGATCATAATGATGTATCTTAGAGGCATTTGTGAGTTTTGAGAAATTGAACAACACTCAGAAGACACCATTTAATAGAACAGATCTAAATATTATCCTATAACCTATAAATAATAAAAATGTATTTTTAAAAAGTAAAATAATTATATTTCTCTCTAAGGTGTAGAAAATCCTTTTCTAACACCCATATAGTCCTGGAATCATATGTCACGTCCTTTTGAGTACAAAGAACAAAAATATCACCCTCAGATAGATGAAAAAAATATTTAGGTTTCCCAAAATTTGAGGAATTGATAGATAATGTTTATTCCTTATAAAATGATAAGGTCATAAGATATTTTCAAACATCCATGTATGATTTCCAAAATAATGTGAAAGATCCCATTGAACAAATTTTGGTCAACCTCACAGATCATCCTAACTAACTCTTCTCCCATATGACCTTCTTGGACTTATTTTTCTTCGAAGGAATACTCAAAATATGGTTTATAAAGAAATGTGAAACTAAAATAACTCACTTCATTGGTTTATTTTGAAACTATAACCTAACTAAATAAATTGGGTTCATTAAAATAGATTATATCTAATCATGGATATAAGATTGATTATTTTATGAATCAAAATATAGTTTTCTAATATTATGCCTCTGTGGGAGTAGATATTCTCAGACTAGTGATGACCATATAACCTATGGACATGTAATTTGATAACACATCTTGAATAATACATAATTTTTAGACCTAGGAAATAAAATAAGAGAATGTTTCATATCTATATCTTGTACAATCTTTGACACTTATAAACATCATTCCATAAACATCCAAATAATATGAGCCACCCTACCTATAGAATAAATAATCAGACAAAAGGATCAGTTTTTTCTTTTAAAATTGTTTGATTTATAGATGCCTTATGTGATGATTAATATGCCTCCAATTACTAATTCTCTAATCCTTAATGAGGAATTAGATTCCTAGAAATTAGAATCCAGGGATACAAGGGATGATGTGGGAATGGTTGAAGCCAAAATATCATTCGTATCATCATATAATTCATATATAATGTTTAATCCCAAATGATATCATTTTAGAAAGTCCAAAAGAGATATGGAGATACATCACTGCCCCTTAGTGGTCATCCATGCCCATCCAATTAACATGACGTATTGTAGGGAATTTTTTTTATGATCACCCCAGACCTAGGGAATGTCTGGCACAACATAATCTATTGAATGTAGATTCTCCTTCAACAATTTCTCAATCACCTAGATCAATAACCTTTTACATAAAAACGTTGGGTCCATATAATAGGTATAAACAACAAATTAGAAGTGAAGGCCCCTATGAAAAATGTAATCCATTTTATAATATTTGTCTAATTTTTCATCCAAACTATCAATAACATATTCTCTCTATAACTTAACAAAAATCATATAGTCACTCATCATATTCCTCAAGATCATACATGAGTTTTTTATATATTTCGTTGTATTTGAGTTTTACTGAGTGGATACTATACCATCATATAGGCATATCAACATTCTTTTCACATTAGTAGTTCGTATAGAAGCTATTATGATATATCTCACAATACTATATATTCCCTAAAATCTTGTTAATATCAATATATGATGTAATCAAATTGAAAAATGGTTTTGGGTTCATCCTCATCCTCATCATGACACTTCAAAATTTGGGATATAGAATGGGAGACTTATCGACAGCAAGGATTGCCTACCACGGGAATGATAAAATTGATAAAGAAATATTTTGATGATAAATCAGAAGTATCATTTCTGGGATCTCACATCTAACACTGAGTTCATGGTTATACTAATGGACACAATATAAAATGTCATACATGGGAGACCTTGTCTTCATATCCACATGGTGGTACTATCAACATTACAGTAATGTTGTAAATATCACATCTACGTAAATTTCAGAATATATAATGGAGACAGTTCCTTATTTGAGTCTTTAGAATACATATATTATCTAGAGGGCACATACAATAGGTAATTAAAATAGAAATTGGTGGATGATAATATGAAGGTTGAATCCCCCATGTGTATGGTGTCCTCCCCTACAAATCTATAGATCGTTTTTGACAACAATTAATTGCTTCCCATAATACTGATTATGAAAAAAGTCATAATAGCATATGAAAAAACATTTCCAATGCCTGATGTTATTTTAATATAAAATAATATATAATGGGATCACTCTTTGGAAACACTATCAAATAATTATTGAATTGTATCTTTTGTTGGAATATCTTAACTAGAAAACTATAGAGTTTCCCCCTAACTAGCCACCATGTCTAAAACTACTCCCATAGAATCCAATATGGAAGCCTAAAATGGTGACCTCAATAACACCAAAAAATCCATTTTTTTTTGTATTTTCTATAAGCCACGTTAAGGGTATGTGGTAACCATACATCATAAGATTCAAAAAATGCACCCCAACTTCACAAACACGCCAAATTCCAGAGATCTCGCTTCTTCGAAACCGCACCACCAACAGGGAAATCAAATTAAAAATTCAAAAACAATAAACCAGTTATCAGACCACGTGCCACCAACAGTCATAGTTATGAGTTGATCCGAGAGCCACATCGAGACGTGTAAATGTTGATTCAGTCACATGCCTTGATTCGTGCCGATTTCATATCCATCTCCGATATCATAGCTTCTCGGAACCATCACCTCCATCACTGCTGTCATCGCCAGAATCCCATCGCCATCATCGCCGACTTCATCGCTCGAGAAAACCATCAGATACAGAAGTTACAGGAAATCCAAAGATCATCGAACATCATAACTGAGATCCATTGTGTAACTGCCACCCCAGATCCGACATGGAGAGTCGCGGAGAAAAAAGGGGTCAGAGCCGTGGTTTGGGAGCCCAAGGGATTCGATAGGGCAACCTCCAACAGGACCCAGTGACGACAGCTCCGACTTAACACCATCATCAACATCCACGTCCAAACACCACATCATCATTGAGGAAATCCAAAACAAACCCATACCAGATGCAGAAGACAAAAAAATCACCAAGCCAACCTTAGACAAATACACTGCTGAAGAAGGATCACCCATATCATCGCTAATGCCAGGAGAAACAAGCCGCGCGAGAAGATACAACCGCCACCGTATACCATCTCCCAAAACCATTGAGTAACCACTGCTCCAGCTCCAACTCGGAGAGAAGTATAGGGCTTTAGGTTCAGGGCAGGCATAAGAGCAGCCAGAGCCTCCAAGCGGCGGCCTCCCACCTGAATTAAATATTGAATCCAAAACCATGAACGGGCCGACACAGGGGCGTTTGGAAATCCCTCGACCACCATTCACCTAATCCCAAAACCGTTGAGTAACCATCTCTCCAAATCTAACCTGGATTGGAGCGAAGGAACTCATGGTTAGAGAGGGGATAAATCGGTCAGGGGATGCAGCATCGCCGTCGTCGGGATCGAAGGACGCCTGCAAAAACACCAAATACATAGTACAAGAAGGAAAACAGCGGCACGAAGGAGGATACAAGGAGAGTCTTTTCAAGAAGAAGAGAAAAGGATGGAAGATATGAGGGGAGTAATCGGTGCTCAGACGCACCGCCATCCCCGAAGACAAGGGTTTCGATGGAAACCCTAGCTGATGCCTTGAACGGGAGGGGGGCCCAGTGACATCAAGAACACCCCTCTAATATTTATAAACGGAATCTGAAACACCATCAATGAGCTCAGATAAGTGAATCATGGAATATATGATGTCTTGTGGCCTACATTATTTTCTTTCACCATAACACGTCAATATTATTATATGTATATTGAATTTCCAAAATAATGTTGATACATGTAATAACATAATTATACGTAAATTAAAAGACTAAACCAAATTATTTCTACACTGATCCATGGATTTCTAGATGACCATTGATGATTTATATAGGAATTTATGTGGACTCATATCTCTCTTTCTAAAAAATTTGAATCATAATTTATAAAACTAATAAAATAAAATAGTTTATGGGAAGTGAAAACACCAAAATCGCTTTCCAACATTACCCATTTCAAGTAAAATAATGGGGTGATATTGGTCATAATAAAAATTCGTGATCTTAAACTTCTCATCCATTTGGATGATTCCCTATTTCAGATCTTAAAAAATTCTACGGATTAAAATAATTTCTTCTATGAACATTTCTTCATGGATGGGCATTGAGGGTATAATTAATTACAAAGTACTCCTAAAATTTGGGAATCCACAACCCGTATATAAACTAAAGGGATAATTTTTGATTGATAAAATCCTTCGAATGAAATAATGATTACACTTCTTACCATAGTTTCATGCAACATATTCTTATTTCTGTTTGGTCAAGGATAATAGAATTTAATGTTGATGTCCTTCTTGTAAAATTTCAACAACAATGTGATGACCTAATAATTCATAAAAAAATAATACACATGTTGTGATATATCATTATAATGACAAATCCATGGAATTATTATTTAGAGTAACTTTCAGAAAATTTAATGGAATTGTGGTATTCTATAGTGGAATTGTGTTTGGTCAGTAATAGACAATTGAAATCATAGCAATTTCACACCCTCTAAATTTCAAATAACTATGGGGTGACTATGGGAAACTCTCATAAATATTTACTTTCATAGAAAACATGAATGGAAAATATCCCCCCATAACCAAGCTAATGATGAAGGGATTCACATACATAGGAGATGATGGATGGAAGGAATCCATTTAAAATCTCATGTAGTATTGATTGCATCCACCATTAATGATGCTGCTGATTGAAGTAATATTTTCCCATTATTTTTCCACCATGTAGCAATCAATTCATGCTCTCATAACTAGAAAAAAATTACTTATCTAGTGATAATCGTCTCTATTACCTATGTCAAATGATGAGAAGTATGGTGAGATTTTATTCTGATATTGAAAATAACTGTCTCACAACCATCTTTCCATTGAAAAATATGAAACATTAATATTAGTGTCATAAAGTCTACATGGTATCTCATATCAACCCACTAATGTTAATAATTTTATTCCATATATTGACTATCAATCTAGATCAATGAGAGGATATCCTAAAAAAATATGACATCTAGTTTTTTACATAAAAGAGAGTTGAAGGGTTGAATGGATGATTTCCTTATCACATATCCTTTAACATAATACTTGACTATTTAATACTACCCATATAATATAAGAGGTATTTTATTCCCACTAAACTCCCCAAAAAATGTATTTTTAATTATTTTTTGTATTCCAATGTATTAATATCAATAAGGTGGAAAACACTAAGCTCGATTGGGATTCTATAGAGTATATTTTTTATTCTCTATAAAAATAAATTTTCCCCAAATCATTCACATATGATGTGTATATTGTCAATGAGTTAGAATAGACATATATCATTATAATCATGGATATATATATATATAGTTTCATGTAGCATACCCGAACATCAGAGGTGATTTAGGCATAGTTATTAAAGTTATCTATGGTGAATTTTCCATCAAGAAGGTAGAGTTGTACTGTAACATTGGTAATATTATTGGATTGATGGAAGAGTTCCTTTTGAACCAAAATTTCATTATGTGCCTCAATCATATAATTATCTATCCGACACGGTGGATATCTTTTTCATGGTTCTGACTTACACTGGTTAGGACGATCTTGTTTTCTTCATCACACACTAATGTTTAGTCTCACCAGTCATCATCTCTAACATGGTGTATATGAAGAAAGATAACATGACCTAGTATTATCACAAAATGATATAAACACTTAAATTGATGGATATAATTAATTATTAACTCCAAAATTGGAGCCTCCCATTAGATCAAGCCTAAAGGAAACTGAATCAACAGTAATTTCAGAATTATACTCTTCATGACTCAAAATGTGAGTATAAATTCCTCTAAAAATACATATTTTATGCAATACTATATAGAATGAAAGATCAAGGATAAATTTATGATGTCTTTGAATAATTCTATCATGGGTTATGTGTTGATCAATACTTTTGGATAAGGATCTCCAACAAAATTAGAAAGCATGGTTACTATTAAAAAACAATGATAAATAACTATGTAAAATTAAATGAAAAATCCCATGAATTCTACATTCATGAAACATAATCCATCTAGACCCATAATTTTTACATAAAAATTAATATTCATTGTCTTTTTCTATATGTGGAGTATATTTTGTGGGGACATATTGCCCTACAAAATCTAACCAGCTTAATTACATCCATATTTCTTCTAAATTATATTCAAAATGATATTAGGTGATACACCTCATGGAATATGGGATGTGGAATATCATTAACTTCATAAAGTTAAATATAATCCCATATTTGTGGTCTCTCACACACTATTGACAATAAATGTGCACAACTTCTAATTTTCCTAAAGGATGATATTAAACCAAGATTGAAACACTATATAAAACCATTTATCTCAATTTAATTTAGTAGAAAATTTACATTAATTAAATAAGACACCATCTAATACACTTTATAAATGGAGGAAAATATATTATTTCTAAGATATAAAGCTCATTTATATTTTAAGGTCTTATGATGCCACCACATGTGGGGCCACACAAAAGGCCCTAGATTCGTTAGTGTATATATACAAGGCCTAGTTTCCCCTATAATTCCATTTTCCCTCACACTCTATATTTATATGTAGATATAACTTACATTTTGAGAAATATTAAATGTCATTGGATGTATGGAACATCCTAATTAGAAAATTTTTTGTAAACTGCACAACATTATTGTCTAAAGGGGTCTAATTTTCATGATTCATCAATAAACATTTTGTTCATTTCTCATTACATCAAGTATTTTAGGTAATGGATATAAAAACCCCTATGATTCACAAAATGAAACCTCCCATGCTAGAAAACAAATGTGGAGGGCCATAAGTAATGCAAAAGGAATATTCCAATTGATCTTACTCATTGACCACACTGGATGTGGAATGAGTTATTCCTCTACCAAGGGATGGTTCCTCAAGAAGAAATTTTCAGTGATTCCATCAATAATCTATGTTCAATGTCATATGAAAAAATAAATTATATCATTCACACATACAAAATTATATTAAACTATAGATATGCCATCTTTTCAACATGATACTAAAGTATAGAGAAATGCATTTTTGGAATGACACTACAAGAAATATCTGATGTCCCCTCATTAAAAATAAATTAAATGGTATAAATTATTTCTAAAATATTATGATAAAATTTAGCATAAATATTTTTTCCATGTATAAGATGCCTTGGGAAAATAGAATAGGATTAATCAGTTCATAAACATGGTATTCCTCTTAGTAGATAACCTCCCGAACTCCTTGATAGAAACAATGGGTTTCCATGCCCTATATTTCACATTATATAATTTTCATCTTATCCACTTGAAATGAAAATATATATTTGACATTTCAATATATAGTTGTTAAAAAAATTCATAAAAATGTATATAATGATTCTCATTCCATTAAGATGCATATATATGCAAAATACTATATCATGGTCTAGACAATACATTGTAAAAAATTCCCATGTCAATTTTCTAATCTTCTTCTGGTGGTGAAAGAAAACACTTTCATCCTTGTTTTATGAAATTGATCCTAGATCACCTAGATTTTGGAATTTTGGTAATGGATTCCATGAATGATTGAGACGTATCTATTCACTTCATGGTTAAAATGTTCAATGATGAAGGATCATAAAAGTAATAACCTAAACCCCTAACACATCACATTAAAATTAATGCCTGGAATATATTAAATTATATAATAATATTCATTAATATATCATCTACCACAGAGAATAAAAAACACTATGGTTTGTCTCCCATCACACCTCCTCTGTAGAACTACATGTGGATTGATACATTCTATAATGTGATATGTAGTGACGAACTGATATAAAATTATGGGCCTATTCACAATAATTAGTTTAAAATATTCCCCCGTCTATGTATTTCATAGACTATGTCGGGTTGTATACATTCATGAAATAACTCTTTACTGATTATGAACATCACTTGATACATAGTGATTCCAAAATCCGCAATCTTAAATTTATCAATGATAATCAAATGAAATAATTCCACCTCTATGTATGGGTCCGACATTCCTATAGGAAATTCCATTTATGAACATTATGGGGTCTTGATTCTTTCTATAGAAGGATATGTAGTGACACCCATATCTCAAATCATAGGCTCTACCATAATAATTATTTAAAAAATTTCCCCATCTACATTTGGGTATGACTTTTATAAAGAGTTATTCATTCATGAACAATATGTGGCTTGATTCCTACCATCAAATGATTCATAATAGTTCTTATATCTCAATTCATGGGTCTATCCACAATTATTGATGGAAAAAATCTCATCCTTTACATATGTGTTAGGCCTATTTTGGGATTAACTCAGCGAAGAAATACATGTGCCTTGACTATTTCTATAATAGGATATGTAGTAATTCTTAGTTCAACAGTCCTATGTAAATCAACAATAATAAATTCAAAAAATCCCCCATAAAAATTTGTGTGTGACCTCTGTATGTAATTTTTCATTCAATAAGTACATATCAATTGATTCCTACTATCACATTATACATAGTGATGACCATATATCCAAATATAACTTTACCCCTAATAATCAATAAAAAAATTCCCCCCTTATACATATGGGCCAGACCACCCTATAATGTTTTCCATTATAAATTTATTTGTTTCTTGATTTCTACAATTAAAGGATATGTAGTAATTCTTAGATCATAAATCCTTGGTCAATCTAAAATAATAAATAAATAATATTTATCCTTTACATATGGTTCGAACATGAATATGGAGTTTTCCATTTAAGAACTATGTGCGGATAAATTTATTTAATCACATGACATATAATGATTCATATATCTCTAATAATTGGAATAATTTTCATATATATAATGATTAAAATTAACACCTTCATCTACTCTAGACATATATAGAGAACAATCTGAGTACTACACATGGAATTAACCCTTCTCATTCAATGTGAAAATGGAATCCATGTTTATCAAAACCAAAAAATTATCATATTTATATATTTAATGTTAGCCATGTAATGCTGACTTGATATACCTATATATTTTTAAAATCTATGTATGTATTTTACGATAATGAGATAAATATTCATAGAGGATATTTTCCACATTGATACACAGAAATAGACTTTTGCACATATAAGAGGTGACTAATATATCTAAATGAATTTTAACCAGTGAAATGTATATATATATATATATATATTTAATAATATCACATTAGTTCCTACTTCCATACAACATAATGTTAAACTAATGATAAAATTTATTTTTGTGGGATTTTAAAACTATAGTGAAAAAATTCATAAAACATGACATTAAACCAAAAGGAAAAATAATTAACACATTGTGTGAAACTATATTTAATCCTTCCTTGTGTAATGGATTTATATTTCAAGAATAATATACTTGGAATACATAGTGTTAAAATTTGAAATAAATTACAACATCATCACCCATTATCAATGTTTTGTGAGAGGTTAACCCTAGTCCAACAATGATCATGGTCCTTAAGTTGTTTTTCTGATCACCACAATCATTAAATTCGGCTTAATATCTTGAGAAATATGGATTTATGAATACCATACACATACCATGGAACATATAAATAATAAATCTATAAACCCATGTTTGATATGGATCTACATAATTGCCTTATACCTACCAACAATCAGTATAATGTATCAATAGAATTGAATTTTTGATCCTTGTGAGCCCTTGATCATCTCAAGGGAGCTTTCCACCAAAGATTTTATCACTGTAATTTCCAATGTGATTTTCTCATATCAATACTCATGTCCTATAAAACACAATCTATGATTTACAACATTTCCATCTACATTTAAAAATAATTATCGAGTAACCATGACCTAGGGTATCCAAATATTGTTATTGTTTAACCTTAACATTATATCAGGTAAACATTCATGATGGTTTTATACAATATAGACATTGTTTATGTTAATATGACCATAATCATTTTCCATTGACGATCAAAATTAATAGACCAAGAACATATACTAAAAGAGAAATAAAATATTTCATGATGAAAACTGAAAAGAGTCATCTTGATCAAAAATTCAATACTCCATTCCCAAAAAAGTGCATATCGATAATTTTTAAAAGAGTTTGAATGTAAATAATCATGGATTAAAGAACATAGGTCCCACTTTGAATCCCAGTAAAATTTTAATATAACCTTGTATGAAAAAATGGTCTACTAAAATGTTATTTTATTGATTTTTCACACCTCTTAGTTGTGAAACCATGTTAAATAGGTGGAGATGAAAAATTTACGGTGATTAAACCCTTATCTAATGTTACATTCATCAAAGACCACCTTCAGAAAAATTATTCAATTAATTAAAAGAATGATATAAATTGAAAAAAATTAGTAACTAATTAAATGAAATATGGTGCTTAAATGTAAAAGGGGACTAAATAAGTGGTACTTATTATATTCAATTATTATAAGGGTAACACAGTATAGGGAAAGAGATCCCATGTTAGTGAAGGAGAAAAACAATCCATGGAGTATTGGGAATAAGCAAATCACCTACCTTATTTATGTCTCCATAATTTTGAAGAATTTTTAACCATGTATTAATGAGAAACTGAATATCATGATTTTATAAGATGGACCAAGGGGTAGAATTAATGATTTTGTAAGAATAAAATAACTATCATGGAATCAGTTTCGACCATAAAAATCGTTATTATATGAATTCCAAAACTGTCAATGCGTGAGAAATTCCCAAGCCTCTACCAGCCAAGAATCATATCACCAAAAGGATGTTGTATTAGTATAAACAAAAAAACCAATGGGATCCATGAATATACCCCCCACACCTTTATGACACATGAAGTAAAATATCCACCTATACAATTATTTAAGAAACTAATGGGAGTGTCCCAATTAATCCCCTAGTCTTGAAAAACAACACTTTAGATATATTTTCATGAATTCTGAAGAACTAAAGATGTCATAATGATGGATAGGAAATCCACATATATATATATGTTACCCCTGGCCAGTAGCAAGGCACCTCATTCTAATAGTGACGTAAACCCTCAATCATGGGATCCCTTCAATATAATTCGTGTTCCAAATACACCAAAACAACCGACATCTATTAGACATAAGAATCTCGCCTTCCTTATAATTCATATTGTTCATTCTAACTCTATAAAATAAATTATGAAGGAATATTTCTCCTTAGAGAACTAGGGGTGGAAATCCAGTGAACTCTGCCATATATTTCAACATTGTGATAGCTCATTCACCCATGATAAATATGACATTAGTCCACTGCTCTTTAAGATTAAGAAAGTAATGATATTTAGTTATGGAATTAAACCCCATTTTTTCACCACCACATAGCTAGGTAATAAATTATTTCAGATAATCTAGTGGATTATGTTTTACATTATAGGTATTTTGTTTCCCTATTTACTATGATTCCATGTGTCATGAGCATATGAATCATTGAACACTTACCTATATGCCTTATATAAAAAGGTTCTGGATGACGAATCCCAGAAGAGAAAAATATATTATATTCATAATTTATCTAAATAATGATGAATATATCACATTTATATTAGTTTAAAATATCTTGTGTAGAATAGGGATATCATTAGGATTTTCTAAATGTAATATTCATGAACAAGAAGATGTGGAATATGGTAATGAAACCAATCCATTTATAACGCAAGAAGCTAATTTCACCCATACATAAAAATCCAATGTTCATATAACATTTGTTAAGGGATGTGGAATTGGATCATCCTCCACAGATTAGTAATCTTATCTTTGGTTATTTCAAGTTTCATTCCATACATTAATGAGATAATATTTTCCCAAAGGGTACACATTTTAAGCACCAACCTCACCAAACATGCATGTATAAATTTAATGATATCAGAGATGATCCCCAGACCAATCCCACCTTTATTCGTATATTCATAAATCCAGAATACTAATTCCCAATAATAAATTGATATTGTAACACCATGGTACATAGTCTCTCATTCTCCTTGATATTTCCTTTAAAAAATTGTTATCATGGAGGAGTTTCTCTGAAAAGAAACCATTTGGATTTGTTGGATAATTGTACCCAACTAAATAGATATTACATAAGTGATGTTTGGTGCTAGAAATCCACCCCCCTTAAATCAATAAGTAATTTTCATGGATTTCTGGAATATGGGAATCCACCATTACTAATGGTTGACCTATAAACAGCTGTTCCCACCTGAAGATAACTTATATATCCTATAAAATGATCTAAATTCCATATAAAGATAATATTCAAGTGGGATAGACATCTATGGCATTACGATTATATATATTGTAAAATTATTCGGTGTAATATTCCGAGGTTCCATTATTAAATATTTTGAAGACCCACACCAGGTGACATAAAACCACATAGTCTAGGGATCATGATTCAATATGAAAAAATTTATCAATGTTTCTAGAACCCATTCTAGTTATATAATTTCTCTATAACCTACGTATTCATCATGAAAATTGTGTCTAAAAATATCTTACATGGCCATTTCAAAAGATTGGACATCCCCGTTAATTGACCATCCATGTATGTACAATCATCTCATGAATAAGGTCCTATGAATCACCAAACTGATGGGTATCCACCTTTTATGAAATGAAATATACTCCTCATGGGCCTCAAAAATATTGTAGTGGGACTCAACACCTTAGGAAATTTTTTTTCATATTCAATATGACTTCTCCATTCCATATTCGTCAATTTAGGCTCCTAGAAATATGGATTACATAACCCATATGAAAACTATCATGGGTTATTGATATTCATATATAATATATAATACACAAAAAAACTTCCCTATATCATCAATGGCCCTTAGAAAAGAATAGTGATTCACATTATATAGTAATTGTTATACACACTATGGGACCATTACTAATGGATTATAAACAAAAAACTGTAGGCATATCCACCTTCAGAATAATGTAAATCTTACCCTGATGACCCCCAAAAACAACATAGTGGAAATCAACAATTTATTGTGTTTTATCTCATCCCATATATGTTTATACCATTACTTATTATTAAATAATTTCTTATAAATATGACTCTAAAAAGCATAACATGTCATGTGCTAGAAGGAAGTCTATAAATTATACAGTGTATCATATCCTAACATCAACACTTTAGACTCTACCATCTATGATGTGCCAACATCAATACTTTTAACAACATATAATTGTTCATACTTACCACATGAAGTTAAATTTTAAAGATTTCATCCTTACCTAAATCTATTAAACTATATGCTATAATTACTTATATCGTGGTGTTATACTACATAGAATATGTTTTTGTCGTATGACGTTAAACTTCATGGTGAACGATACCTCACAGAAGGATCAATACATAACACAATATGTTCTATGCTAAAAGTCCCTAATCTATAGCACAATAGTGTACTAGTTTTAAGAACATAAAAAAACAATTTAAAAATATAAAATGACTACATAGTTAAAAACTATACATGGTTCCCTAGGAAAATGGCATGCCCCTACCCTCATGGAATTCAACTTATGTGATCTATGAAATATTGGCGATATTAAAAATTGAAATACAGGAAACATGTCTGGTTAAAAACCTATTAAAGGGTTTCTATAGAAAATTAAAATTTCAACAACTGAAATTTTTTCCCCATAGCAATGTTAGTATAAAATTATGAAAATTTAATGATAGATACAAACAATATAAGGATGAATATTTATCCCTATCCCAACCCATGTTAAGCTAGCTAAGTTTACCATCATACGAAAACAATATCATCTATATCTAGATCCTTCCACCTACCTGAGGATACCTTTTCCTCTTATTACATAACCCTACATGATAATTTGTCAATATTGTATGAAATCAAATTTCACATAGTGGAATTCATTTTTTGGGATAAAATGTGGAACATGAGAATTTTTTTAAAAAAATCTCTACCAGAACAAGCGTCCAAAAAATGATGAATGTTCTCATCACACGTATGGGATAGATCAATGTTAGGAAAATATTCATAAATGTATTCAAACATGAACCTATATTATATATGAATGACCTTGAACATCGTAGAATATTATATATATTCCAATTTCTGGATTTCTGTGACTAAATTTATCTCATAGTTCTCAATACCTAATCCAATCATATTTTTAGATATACAGAATAGTGATCTATGTGAACCTTGAAATCAGATTATATTTTCCCCAAAATAACCTAATTCTAAGGCTATAATTTTATATGCACCAAATCATATGCGCCATACAATTTTCATTGAGTATTGTAGTTTGAAAATTCTTATTACAATTCCCAATTTCGTGGATTAGGCTCTATTTTATAATGAAATTTACTTTTTCCATTATTATATCATTTTTACTAGGATAAATATTAAATTTATTTTATTAATCCCAATTTGAAAAAAAATCTAGGAAAGGATACGATTCCAAGATATCTTAACAACATATCCTGTGGGAGTACGTCACCCAAACATGGTATCTTTCTCATATAGTGTACATAAGATGTAGTGGGTGCACAAATAATTGCTTCTGTAAGGGGAGAGATCTATGTCCTGGGTCGATAGCACAGTGGATGAGAGCGCTTGAACGAGGAGTGGTAGTGACGTTCAACACATGATCGGAATAATAACAGAATGTGACATGAGGATTAATGATATGTTATTAGGTACTGTCAATCCAACCATGAAACATGTGTAGGGTGGCCTTCGAGAAGCACACGATTCCTCCAAACCAATATTTATTGAATCTCAGAGGGTCAATGAAATCAATCAGAACCATAATGTCACCCACATGAGACAATTTCATCATCTTTTTCATCCACTACACACCTTTATATGACTTTTTCATGCTAGGCACACCCAATGTTAACCCCATCACTACAATCACATTATTCTAGAAAACTCCAACGATAAAGAGAAGAGAAAAGGATAATATGAATGTTCAAATCCGTTTATGAATCCATATTTTAATGGGTCCTGTTCTTTGTAAATATCAATATTTTTCATGACTCTCATTCTTAAGTCATTAATTATCATGTGAGTTACATGAAAAAATTTCCTCACTTGAATTATTGATGGAACGTTTGAAAAATATAATGTCCATGCGAGATATGATAGAATCACCATCTTCTCAATAAAGGAATACATCATCTCCATCATGAGAGTCATCACATATTTAATTTAAATCATTATTATAATTCATAAAGACAATGAGTGGATGTCCAGAGGAACAAAATAGGATCATGTGTGTCCCCTAATGTGACCCCACTACATGAAAATATTCATTCATCTATTATGTTGAAAAAATGATATAAAAATGAAATATATGTATGCCAAAAATATATGAACTATTTAAAAAAAAGTCCTCCACATGGAACTTATCTAGTCATCATGATATGAAATAACTCAATTTTTAAAGATCATTTGTTTAAATAACGCGTCTTAAGTGAAGCCACACAAAAATTAGTGGGGACTTTTGAAAATATTATGATCTCATCTCCTGAATACTCTCCATTAATACACCATATAAAATAATGTTGGATGATGACTAATCATTTGATCACACAACATCATCGCATTATTTTAGGATGATCACATTATTTCCTCGGTGCTAATTGAGTAAATACTTACAAATATTCATTAATTATATCAAAAAATCCATAATGTTATCATATGATGTTGTTCATGTAAATACTCCACTACAACAAACCAAAACATACTGTATTTTAACAACAGTAATAGGAATCCTTTTTAAGAGATGTTTTCATATACAAAACCATCCAACTCAAAAGGGAACATGAAAGGGGGAGTTGAAAGAAAGAAGATAAAGATAGATGATAAAAAGGAAAATATAGGTGGAGATGACATGCTATAGATTTTGGAAAACATTCATGGTAATTGTGAGCTCCATCATGTGATACCTTTCTCATAATCTCATGACTCATAGAATGACAAGAAATTTTATCACACAATGACCCTGGCCTAGACCTACTCATGAAAACCTATATTACATGAACCATTCTTAAAATAACTATATCATATGGTATTCTACACCTACTACAATTTTCCTAAAAAATAACATCAACACATGTAATTATAACACATGATATGTATATGAAACACCCCACAAGACCTCAAACATGAAAAATCACTGTGGACATGAATCCATTTTAATTAAAATGGTCTTTAAACCCTTGACCCTAAATCCTCATCTATGTAAGAGGATCCAAAAAGAAAACCTTATATATTCATGAAAAATATCTCTTATGAACCCCTTAATGTCAAGAAAATCTTATGAGAAACTGATCATAATGTGATTCTATCATATGGGATCCCCATGAAATGTCTTTTACCTTTATATGAAAGTTATTCCATGGACATGATCCCCTATCACCATAATAACCCATGTATGTTCTCCTTCAAAATGGATCATCAGGTATAGACACCTCTTACCATGAATATAATTTTCCATGTGGCTATGTGATTATTTACATGGACCTAAAACATTATAGCTTGGATATCCTTGTAAAACTCCATCGCATGACACCACTTAGATCATGTGATCTCTTGACTCTTCAGTAATATTTTGATACCTGCTTACTGCATTGGAAGCCACCATTTAATCCCATTATTGGCCTTTGAAATGTATTTTGTTAATGAAAATTTCCCTAGACATGTCACTTTGATCATGTGAAGATAACCCAGAAAATTCAGTTCATCATACGAATGGTCCTGGACCTATCCACATTGTTAATTTGAATACCTCCTGTAAATTTAGATTTATAATTTGAATTCCATTTGAAATTTGTAAATTGATCTTGTGAAGAACCTAGTACATTTAAAAATATTTCATCATAAGAACCCATGTATAATTAGGTGGAGACCGTGTGCATGTAATAAAATCACCAATTACATGTGAGGTTGAAACTCTAGACACATCATATAGACAATAAGGATATTTCATGAAGACACATTGTACATGTTAGGAAAATAATCAAGATATGTTAGGAATATGATAAAGAAATGTGGTTTATAAAATCATGACATTTTAGGAATAAAATCAATACATTTGGGGAGGAAATCATGAAGTTTCATGAAAAAAAATTATGACATATTGGGAGGACACTCAAAACATGTGGGGTAGGCACCCTATTATATTCCAACATTTTTTAGTAGACACACATGGAAATATAACTTGATCATCCTTGGATTTGAACATTCTACAAAGTAACTCTATAGTGGGAGTGTCCGTAATGGGTTTAGGATACAAAATCCTAAAACCATATTGGATTAATTCTCTTGGACAATATCTATATGTTATACAAGACATATTTGGCATACCATTCAGGTTTGTTATCTCCCATTGCATTTCATATAATAAATATTAAATAAAAAAGGAAATCAATCCTTGGGTATGTCCATATATTTCTTAAACATCATGGATAATAAAAAATAATTTTAGTGTAATCACCAATTCATCCTATCAAACTGATAGGAATAATAGAAATATGAAGGACACTGATTCTAGACCAAACATAATACAACAGACTCCATCCAAAATCCCAAACTCCAATGGGAATTCATTCTACTATAAGTCAACACATATCCTAAAAATTCTAAACTCGATGGATATCATTCTACCCTAATCCAAATATCCATCACCATCTATCAATGGTCAAAAAGTTGTATTACATAAGGGAATCCCATTACGTGTATACCCTGACTAAGAAATAAATTTCCCCAATGAATTTAGTGGGTCAGCGATGTGTTGAACTACGTGAACTCGAATTCCATACTATAATATATTCGTAAGAAACCTTACTACGTCCTACGATTAATATCATACAACATATAAGGGTCACCCCATTGTAGATTACTTGTATATATATTTTTTG
Source organism: Viscum album (assembly GCA_963277665.1). NCBI lineage: Eukaryota > Viridiplantae > Streptophyta > Magnoliopsida > Santalales > Viscaceae > Viscum > Viscum album. Next base: position 830,786,962 of record OY728136.1, read on the forward strand.
AGTCTGATCAATTTCTATACCTTGTTTCTCACACATAGCATGACTCACATTTGGAATATGGATTTTCTACAACCATATTACTAGCATCATGAATATCAATAATCTAGGGAATACATGGTGTTTAATCGCTATTAATTTCCATGATATGATTTCCATCATACATGGGAATTCACCTGGGTGTAATTCCCAAAGGCATTCCAATATTTTTAATCCATTGGACAATAACACTTATAGTTTCTAATTTTCTTTCACCACCTATCTATGGTATTATGGTGGATCAAGCTACGATGAATCTGATTCCTATTATAAGTATGGTATCGAAAAATCATTCCAACTATTTTCAATTTATACCAGATTCCAATGTACACTCATATAGTTTCATTATTAATGATGTCAAAAAAATATAGATTTTTTTAAATGAACTATTAGTGTTTAGATTCCAATTAAAAATATGATATGTAGGAATCCAATTGATGGATCATGTCCTACAACTAAAACACTAATCACCTTCGTAGATGGTAGAAAACTCAAATGTTCCATGTTATTGTGACTGAAACAATAATAGACATCCCATTTAAAAAAATAACAACACACATGTCGAGAAAATTGAATACATATAGGTGGTTTCATTATTAGAAAATCTTTTTATATTGCAAGAGTTCAACAGAAAGTGATTTTATCATGGTAATCAAGACTATATCATGATTTTTAAGTGATTAACAGAAAAATGATAAATATAAATGAGAGAAAAATAATATTATACAATTACCTCAAAAATGATTCGATGATATTGTTCTCTTGTTATCTTGGACAGTGTGACTTCCAAAGAGTCAATGGAATCAACACCACAATTTGATACAAGCCTCGTAAAAGTAGGTCTATTCATAGTAATTAATGTGGGATGAATTGTGAATTTCTATTAAATACTGAAATGTATAACCCAATTTATGCTTCCATACTGGAAATCCCCAATAATAAATCCTTAAAAAAGGATGATGAGTCTGGTATAGTATCATATGATGATAGAATTAATGAATCATTGTAGGTGTTAGTAATCATATCTCAGAACCCCAAGGATAACCACACCATCCATAATATTTTGAGGGAATCAAATTTTAATGGGTAATAAAATATATGACTTCATTTTATGGGTTGTATAATAGGATTATTATATCACTTATCATTAACCAATGTATAGGTTAGAAGATTAGTATTTCCTATATTTTTTAATGTGTTCTCTTTTTATTTTTATTCGTTCAGGATGATTTGGTTATGGATTATTGATTTCATCGACCTAAGACACATGAGATGAATTTACTTTAACATGATATTGAGTAAATGATGGTATTGGATGTGCCTAAATATTGTCATTGAATCATGGTTCATGATTGATGGTCAGTATTAACTAGAAAAATCCTATGTTTTATCATTTATTAAAGGAATTATAATCTCAAATATAGAATAAGGTTAATGTATATATGTTATTATTTTATTATATTGTAAATTTAATATAATATATTTATGACATTAAATGATTCCTCAGAAATCATTTGAAGTCAAATTATAATATATAATAATATATTATTTTAATAGTAATATTTACTCACAATTTGATAATGATTTGGGGTTTTTAAAATGGGATTAATGTTTTTTGATAATCAGGATAATTGAACAATGTTTTAATAGGTTTTACGAAATATGCATGTTAAATTCCATTTATTAGAAAGCCATGATTTTTCTCATCTGTTACAAGTATTATGAAAGTATAAACTACACAGTTAGCCATATAATTATTCAGACAATGAATTCCTCTTATGTATTCTAATTATTTATGATGAGTATGTTATATATTATATTTCATGTTGTGGGAGGATTGTGCATAATCAATGCGAACGTTATATAATGTTATATTATTCAACCAATATCAACCAAAAACACCATTTTTAATCCCATATAAACAATAAACTCTGATTATGATATCATTATCACAAATTGTATTAAAATTTATTTTATAATTAATAGATTAATGTATTTTTTACAATTTATGATCATTTTATTTCAATATTGAATTCAATATTCAATAATCTATTTTTTCATCATCTTATTATGTAGAATCTTAGTGAAATATATTTTTGGATGCTTTATGTAATTGATCATTGAATATATATATCAAATGGATTATTTTTATCAAACTTTCATTGTATTATTTTTATAATTTTATTTCTCAAAATTTAGAAATTTATGATGTTGGATTTTTTCATGATGAAGAAAATTCTAGGTAATGACCTGAGGTAGGTGATGTGAACACATTCATTTTATTTAGGAATTTTTAAGATTTATAGAGATTTGGTTCTCAAATATTGAGAGATTAGTATAGTGATATAGTTTTTACGAATTTTTTATTTTTCTGTGGTGTGATTAAATAAATTAGAGATGTTGGATTTTTTGAAATCATAAATGTTGTTATTTCATTATATTAAGATAAATATGGAAGATTTTATATAGATTTTATGGTATATAAGTTTTATTGAAAACTATAAAAATTTAATATTGTACTCATAGAGATGTGAATGAAAAAGATATTTAAAATTAATGATCAATCATGATATTTTTATAGTGTTTAATTGATGTTTAATGTTAAAGATATTATTACATATTAAATCCCATGGAAATTTATTGATTGATGTATTACTTTAAATTATTGTTATTTTTATATGATATGATACTTTTCTATGAAAATTATTATATATAACCTAGATATTAGACATAGAAAAAAAATTATATTGTTTTTATACTATTATAGAGTGTTATCCCATTATCAAGGATATTACTCAACGATGTGGGTGAATCATAGTTATATCTATTTATAACAATTATTCCTATAATTTGATATCATTCTATAAAATTGTAGAAAACAATTTTTTTCTCTCTGACTATGATTAAATAACATATTAAATATGTGAATCACAAGAGATATTTTCACTTAGTTCACCCACATGGGGATAGTATATGTATAATTAAATGAAAATGTGCAAATGTACCTAAAATAATAGATCACATTTCCCATATTTGGTATACATAATTGAAGTGTTTTACTAACCCTATGAGGATATGGTTCTGATAGATGATAAATGTGAACCACCTATCATTATGAATAAAAACTCAATACTCCTTCAATGAAATAATTATTTTTCACACAATGATTTAATTATAAATACACATTCAATCGATTTTCCCTATTTTACAATTCGGTGATGTCCCAATGAGATAATTATAATGTAATGTCTTCTACCTTTTCCACATTCCAATTTTCCATCTTGTTTGGAAAATAACTATAATTGCACATTTATATCCTCCATACAATCCTTCTATAAACCAATAAATAAATCTTATGTGTATTAGAGGATAAATCAAAACATTTGATTTATTCAAAGGGTAAAGATCAATTAACTATTTTTCATACCAAACATGACTATCTCATTTCCCATTTAATCATATTGGTGGTGAATAAGAACATTTTTTAAAAGCATAAAATCCCCCCAATATAGAGGATGACATCCCTACCAATCATGTAGTATATGACATTAATTTTTCAGTTTATATGTGGAATAACATCCAATGGTGTGTGTTTATCATCAAATAGAAACCCTTGGATTTATACTTATACACATCTAAATTAAATATTTTATAAATAAATTTCTATGGTCATGGTCCTAATTATGTTTTCTCGATCCATTTTAATATGCTTATTTTCCTCCTGAAAAAGTCACTACAAGAAATACCAATAATCGAACTATTATATCCAATAACAAATAAACTAAATAATATAATTAAGGTATGACCATGTCATATGAAATCATCTCTAATAAGATTATAATAAATTAAAATAATTCAATCTACTAAATCGTTAATCTAAATGCAGTGAGATATATTTTAGGATTTTTGGAATCAACATTAAACATATGTGGTATATATGTATTCTTTATTATATTAGAATAGTTAAAACTATAGAGATGAGGAGAATTATTTCATAACCCCTCCATATCTCCTCTTTGTGTAGCTTTACATGTTGTTACATATGTTCTTGTAGACATAGAAAAATAAACAAAACAATCACCCTTCCAAAAAACACACCCTTGAGATGAATTGAGGACTTGTAAGTAATATAATAACCAACAACATAAAACCTATTATGTGTATGGAAATATAGTGATAGTGGTATCCAAGTAATGTGAAGTTGGGTTTACTGGATAAAAGGATAGGTTTTGAGTTGTTTTGGTTGAAATATGGGTGTTTTGAGGACGAATATTGATCATGGAAGGAGGATACTAGTTGGAGACCCTTGATAGTAGAATATTGGATGTAAATATATAGTTGTATATCTATATACTTAAATAATTTTGAGTAGACATCTAGTTTTATATGTTAGGTGGTAGATCTGTGGATGCATATCTATAGAGGCAGATATGTGGATGTAGATCCCAAAATGTAGATCCTCAAAAATAGATCTCTAGAAATAAATATATTTTTTTATATTGATGGATGTATATCTCTTTATGTATATATAAAGAGGTGGATCCCTGGTGAATACATTTTTCAGAATTTCTTATGTTTCCCATCTATTATATTTTTTGAAAAAAATCTTTTTAAATACTCAAATATTACAATTTAAAAAGTTTTCAATGGGGGATAAAAATATAATTTATTTATTAATATTTTATTGATTTTATAAAATGATATTCCACATGAATATTATGAGATACTCTTGAAATGTTCGTCTAAAATTGTATCAAATTGAACTAGTTATAAATTTGAATTTATAAAATTAATATATCTTCGTCATTCCTTCTGTAGTTCATCCTCTTGAGACAATAGGATATAAATAATTTTCTCTTATAATCATGTAATTATGTAGTTCAATTTTGATAAAGGTTGTTTACTAGGTTTCATGTTTCTCGTACGTAGAGTGCTACAATTTGGTGTAATGATGCTTTCATCTAGGTAATTAAATCCTTCATTTCTCATTTATGTGTATCACACATAGATTCCTACCTATGATTATTTACATAGAAATGGTTTCATCCAGATTAACAAATAATAATTAATTAGTTAAATTAATAGGATATGTTGAAGGGTAATTCAAACATTATTTTACAATTTGTATAGAGTTTTTAATGACATTTTATAGTTCAAATGCTCATTGAATGTTATGGATATTGGTTTTCCATTATTGCATTGTTATGATATATGTTTTGGAATATTGTCTGGATTATTATTGGACATAGAATAAAAATTAATTGATATAACTTATATATAGAAAATAACATTCCTGCCCAAGGACTATATATTTTTTGTGAGAACGCACCTAAATAGTGAATTTTAACTAATTAAATACCCTATGTATAAGATTAATGTTCCTTATTGGTTGTAATGTAGAATTAATTTGTAGAAGTAGTAGTTTTGTATGGGATTCCATGGAATAGTGGAGTGTGGGTAGTGGATTATTTTAGTAGATGATAAAGGGTGTTGTGGTATAATATCTATATTTTAAGGATGTGTTTGTGATGCAGAACCATAGTCGAGTTGTGATAGTGGTAAATATGTGATGGACTGTGGTGTTTGTGTTATGGTTATGTAGTAGTGATATGGATGTGGATGAGTTTGGATGCATAGTAAAATGTAGACATGGTTTGTTGGCTTAATGGAATGTATAATGTAGGGTATTTACTATTGTGATATTCTTGTTGTTCTTGGTGTGTGTTTTTTTATTCCTAGTGATTAATGTATGTTATAACAAATAAAGGGGAATGGAATAGGATAAAAATAAGTTATGAATTCCTAAAATGGGTTGTTTGGTTAAAATGTGGTTATTTAAATAAATTTAATTGATAGAATTAAATAAATTAATGGGGATGGTAATACCTTAATTGGAATATTAAAAAAAATATAAAGAGTAATAAGAAATTTGAACATTTTGACACACTTGATTAAAAGTTGATATTTACATTTTGATAGATTTATATTTTAAAGGGGATGTGCTTATAGTATTGGTTGTAATGTTTTGACGAATTTTTTAGGTTTGTCTGTTATTTTTTGAGTTGTATAGTCATTATGTGACGAACACATATGATGTGATGGACTTCTATTATATCCTAAAAAAATATAAATTCTTATTATTTTCTACAAGAACCAAACCAATATCGAGATCCTTGTTCTAAAAACTAAATGTATTGGTGGTGTTTTCCAAAAATACTTAGGGTTAGGATGGATGTATGTCTAGAAACAATTTTTGACTATGTCTTCCATAAAATGATGACATGCGTGTGCTATAATGGAAAAATTACAGATGAGCCAAATTCATGATTTCTTATGATAGTGAATGTGTTTGTGGGTAGAATGTTATGGTCCATGTGTCTACATCTAGGATCTGATACTATTATGGACCATTTCTCATTATGAACGGTTAGATGTGTTGAGATGAAATGGCATATGGTAGGGGTTACTGATTGTGCGAGGAGGACAAGAAGTTGATGTCATACATTTTCATGATATCATACTAATTTTGTAATGATATGTGATGCGATAGGATTTCTCAGGTGTCCACCTATAGTTGCGATGTTTTTGTGATGGTTAGTTTCAAATGGGATTCCTATAATGATCAAGTATAGATGAGGTGGGAGATCTTGGATGTTCAATTTTTGGTTGTGAGAGTAGAAAATAAATGGGAATGTAGTGCGGTGAACCATATCATTGATAATATTCATATTATGTTATTATTAAGGGATTCATTATTTGGATAGTGAGCTATAGTGAGGTTGGGAGTTAAAATTTCATTTTTATATGAACTATCTGGTTATCCTATATGATCACATGATCAATAGTATTCTCTTTCAATATGGTTATGTGTGTCTATTGGGTTTCTTACTGAGTATACATGTATTCTCACCCAACATATATAAATATCTATATATATATAATTATTTTTATTTTTTATGTAGGAATTCTTGGAAGGTATTGGAATTTACAGGATTGGCCTTTTGGAATGTTGTTGTATCTCTATATAGGAAAATTATTTTGGAATTTACATTACATGATTTTAATTGTATCAGTTTATATATTCATGTATTTTTAGATTGTTTTTGTATTATATATATATATATATATATTTCATGATGTTTCTTGGGGTTGAAACATAATATCACTATATCATATTTATATTTAAAACGATAATTCATCTCGTAAAAGAGATGTCTATACATACTGTTTTTCATCATAACACGGCCCTACTGTAGGTGGGACATGGGGGTCATTAACGCTATATCCACTAATTGTGGTATCTTTAGATTTAGTGGGCCATGAAAGAGTGGTATCGAAGATAATTTTTGATATATAGATTGAGTTTCTGTCTTATTAAATATGATTATCTCATTAGTTGGTTGAGAAATAATTCCTTTTTGTCATATTACACGTCCTAGGCCAGATAAAACCAGTTAATAAATAAAACTATATTGCCACACATGATCTAATGAAAGGACTCAAATCCTACATAATTACTTTCTGATGTGGACCCACATTTTGGGTAGAGGCCTAAGAGATCCTCTTGAATCATGATTTATTTCTCTTGTGATAGAAAGATTTTTTTGGGATGCTAATGAAATTAAATAATTAAAAAATAAAATCATCAAATATAATGTGTTTTTATCAAACCATTCCCATTATATTGTGTACAATGATATATCATTTTTTGATGAATTGTCATTATACCTTGAAATCATGATTTCATAATGTTTTAAATTATTAGAGAAGAACACATATTGTATTTTGTTTTAACAACTACTTAAATTTGAATATTGAGAATAATCATTTTCCATTCAGAACACTTCATAATAGAATGATAAATTGAATTATGTTTGTACAATGATAAGAAGTATACGAGTTCGTTTTAAATTCATATGTTTTATTACATTTTGTAATTTATCATGAGATTATGTTATATGATTTTTATAAAACCAGGTTTTGGATATCTAAATTCTAAAATTTTGGAAAAAATCCTAACAAAAATTTTGATAATTTCGTAGATATTTAAAAGGTTGATAATAAAATAATTAATTATTTTGGGAATGTATTAGTTATGTAGTGTTGATATAACCATATGTAGTAAGAATGTGTATGGATGGAACTTCATGTGTCATTTTTTACAATTTATTTTATTAAAATGATTATTATGATTTGTGACATCCTGTTTATATATAAAACAATTTATACAATTTAACTTCTGATTTTAATACATATAATAGTTTTAACTGATTTAATAGATTTTATGTCCATGATAATTCATGAATGTAATATTAGGGAATTCGGCCTAATGTTAAAGATATTTGTGTGGTAACTTGGTAAAATATTGTATATCAGTATTTATCATGTGAAATTATTAGTATGTTTTTTTAATTTAAAGAATTTTAATAACATCACCGTATATACAGTATAACATTTTGGTTTCCTGAGAGATGAAATTACTAATGAATTTTCGTTCAAGCCTTATAAAGTATGAAACATTGAAATTTAGGGCATGAATTTTTAATTATATTATTATATACAATTTTTTAATTTGATAATTATTAATATATGATTCATATGTTATTGATAATTTTTCATTCGTACATGTACCTATAATTTAAAAAAAATCAAAGAAACAATGTAATATATTTAATTGGTAACAATATGAACATTATATGGGTTTTTTAATAATATTGTATATGATGTGTCATATAATGTGTTTAGAGTTTCATATTTAATTTGTCCTCAATTTTTAGCCACATTAATAAATGTATTACAGATCAAATAAATAAGATACATAAATATTGAGTTTTTTTCATTTTTATTTTTATCATTTAATTGAAGTGATGATATTCCATTCTAGAACAATCACTTTTTGAGAAATTTCTTATTCTCTGATTATCATGGATTACTAGACCCTTAATTATACCTCTTGGTTTATTTCACCATGAATGACATGTATAATCACATTTATATGGATAATGAACTGGTTCACCATTTAATATTGGAAATTTTGTGCTAATCCACATGAAAAAAATGGGTTGAAATAATATCATCGCTGGAATAATTTTAAAATCTTAAATTCATTTCTACTATGTGTTATTATTCATTTTTTGTTTCTTTGTGTGATGAGTGATTAAAAATATTAGGTAAATGAATAGGGGTAACATGGTCTGAAATTTATATTTTTTATAAATATACATGATTAAAACCATATGGGAGAGCCAGTTCCACCCTAAGAAGATAATATATTTTGATTAGAGATGTAACTCAATTATCTGGGTTCTAATTTAATTGATTTTTGATTAATGTATTCATCATTGGTTTAGTCATTGTTGGGGGCTGAGAATATGAATTTTGTTATGGGAAAGGGTATTTTCTTGTAGCTGTTTATGTTTTAATGCTATGGAGTTGTGTGAAATCTCTGGTGGAAATTATCAATGGTTAGTTAGTTTGGTCCATCTGTTCATTTTTGTTATCATAATGATGTGTGGTGTCTAAGATGTGTGGTTTTTGTAGTTATAGTACTTATGTTGGTTTGTGATTTATTTTTTTTGGTGAAATCATCCAAAATTTTAAAAATGGTTAATCACATAACATTAAAAATTAAATTAAATGGTTTTTTTAGAAATTTCTGAAATAAAAATTTATGATCCATCACGCATCACATGAATCATTTTATGAGGGATTTGATGGAAATATTTAATTACAATCATGTGATATGGTCTTTTATGATTTAAATTTTGATGATAACACATGTAATTTAATCTAAAATATGTAAAGATTTTAGATAATTGCAACATGAACCATTTATATTAATTTTATTATAGAAAATATGATAAATTATTAAAAAATTGATAAGGTGAAATGTTCCAGCCTTATATATTGAATAAATTTTATGCCATATGAATAATTTCTGATCTGAAAAATGATTTGAATTGAAAATCTTTTTGTTTTGATGTCCCTTGATAGTGAAATATTTTTAAAAATTTATTTATTGACATCCTGGAAAATGATCCTGATTTGTAAAAATGATTTGTAACTAAAATTTGATGAAAAGGTAAGGATATAAATTTTTTTTTGATTTTATTTTGGGTGATATGAAATTATAAGAATGGGTATTTGAAAAAGAGAAAAACATTTAATGTTTTTTAAATAAAAGATGTGGAATTATGAAACAAAACATTTTTTAATGGTTTTAAAAATATTTCATGGATAAAATTAATAAAATGAAGTGAAAATTTATCTATTGAATTGTTTTTTATATGAAAAATTTATTTAAATAAATATTTATTATGAAATTATATACTTAATTAAATATTTAAAGTTTACTTGTGTTAGAAAATATAATTTTTCCATAATCTATCAATATGTATTACATGTTGTGTTTTTTATAAAAATATATATGGATTTACTCTTGTTGGAAATTTATATCCCTGGGAGATTTTTAGAGCACATTGTAGAATTATACATCATTTTACAGTGGTTATTATGTCATAATTATATCGAGATCCTAGATAGGTATCTCATGGTATTCCATTTCAAAATTTTTCTAAATTTCATTCGTCGGTAGGATAGGATTCTTAAGGGAGAGAATAGTTTGATAAATTTTTGATATATTTGGATAAACCATCAGACCTATTACTTTGTAAGAAATCTTGTGATGGTTGAGACTAAGGATTCCCAATGGTATTTGGGGCACGAAGTTAGAAATTTTGATGCGTTTCGGAGGAATATTTGACGTTTTTAGATGATGACAGATCTTATTGATGGATAACTAGTGGTATATATATAATGGTATATCTATAGAGTTAGATCAAAATAAGTATATCTATAATTCTAGATTTGTGGTTGTAGGTATCTAGTAATATATCTATTCTGAAATGTATTTTTTTTTATCTAGATGTAGATATATGGTGGTATATATATGGAGGTAGATCACTGGCATTGGATATCTGGTGTTATATCATTGGTGGAAGAACTATTATGGTAGAACATTTGTTGAAGTTCAATATCTATAGATTTCCTGACGTAGACTGACAGTAGTAGATCTCTAGTTATTGACCACTACTAGTATATTTATGGTAGTAGATCAATGGATATAGATTTGTCGAGGTAGAACATTGGCAGAATGATCTAGAGGTATATATCTATTCATAGATTACTAGTTGATGATATTTGGTGGTATATAACTTGTAATGGACATAGAGTAAATATATTATTTTCCAATTTTTTTTTCTATTTTTACATATTTTTTTGACAATAATATTTCAAATCATTCATTACTGTAATTAATATATATATTATATGTGGATAAATATATAATATATTTCATAAAATTATGAATATTTTTTTAATATTAATATTCGGTGGATTTGATGACATCCCCCATTAATATTCTACTAAAATATTAACAAATCACTCTAGTTCTAGATATGATAATTGTTAAATAATTTTATTTACCCTTTACCATTTGAAATCCCACCTACTATGAAAATATGTTCCAATTACATTTCCCTTGGCGTCCCATAAATCTTTGGTTCAAGGTCCATGTAGTTAGTTTCATCTTATGCTTGTTCCCTAGTTTTCAATATAGTAAATATTATTAATGATTCCTTCATATAGCTAGGTAATTATATCAATTGTCATTTTTATATCATGATTGTATGGGTTTAAATGTTTATCTATTGAAAAAATATTTTCATCTATATTATCAATGATAGAATAATTAGATAAATGAATTTGATGAGGGGATGGATAATGAAATCATGTTTATACCATTTGGATATGTTTTTTAATGAAACAATATGGGATAAATTCCTTTTAAAAATCATGGCCATTGGTAGAAAATTATTTTTTTTGTTATTATATATGTTTTGGAATCTTTTTTAGTGAATTTTAACCATAGAATTTAATTTAATTTTATTTATTACTTATATTTAGAAAATAAAATAGTAACATGGGGATTACATGGCTTCTATGAGAACACCCCTAAATAAATGACTAAAAGTAATGAAAGGCCTTATTTAATATATAAAAAATTCTTTTTTTAATGTTTTTGTATAAGTGGTTGTTTGTTAATTATTTTATGGGAAACGTTTTTTACCAAAAGTATCATGTTATAGAAGACGAGATTGGGTTATATTGTATGTGATGTGACATGTGGGGGAGTCGTTGTGATGTGGTTGTGGAGGCGAGATGCGAATGTGGCTTCGATGTAATAAAAAGTGGTGGTTGTGTTATTTTTATTTAGTGGTTATGTGTATTATTTTGACATCTGATGCATAGAAGAATTTGGATATTGTTTATGTGATTGTTGGTAAGAAGAATAATAGGTTGTTGTTGTAGAGTTGTGTTTGATTCCGAGAGTATCATTGTTTTTTATGCCGAATGAGTAATGAGATATAATTAGATAAAAATCAATGATTAATTTAATGATATTAAAATGACTAATAAATTTTCAAACTTCGTATTTTAGCTAAAATGTGGTCAGATAAGTGAGTTAATGGGTTTAAATTAAATCAACTAAAGTGTAATGAAATTTTCTTTATGGGATATTAAAATGAAATTAAATGGTATTGTGAAATAATAAATTCTGTATACTGTGGATAAAATATTGATAATAATATTTCTATCTTTTTTCATGTTCATGTGGTTTGAAAATATAGTATTTGAATAATTTATTAGTGTTTTGATATGATGTATGGTGGTGATATTGTGAATTGGATAGTGATTATGTGATGAACCCACAAGTTTAGGTTGTATTTCTATATTACAATGTTCATGTTATAAAGTTTTTATTTTCTATTCACATCTGAGCCCCATTTTGAAACAATTTATGAAAACTAATAATTTAGGGGTTTTTCTAAAATCATGGTGGTGATGATGGATGGATGGATGCTTGCTCATCCTGACTCCCTCATCAAGGTGATGATGAGATGCATGGGTTGATATTTATAGAATTTAAAAGATGAACCATTGAGATTTGATGTGATGAACTATGAGTGTTGTGGTAGGATGTGATGCAATCTGGTGGCCTAGGTATCTCTGTGAGGTATGTGATTTGATTTGATGGATGGTTTCATCTTGGGATAGGTGAGATGCAATGTGATTATATTAATTATGGTTGAGGTTGTGCATTTTTGGTTGAGTGCATGAGGTCGTTGTACAAAATGTCCATAGTACACTAAACACGGGTAAAGAGATAAGATGTGATGTGATGGTCCAACTGCCTACGGTTATGTGTGACGTTAAGTGATGTACATTTTCATAATGTGTTTTCCGTATGACATGATACAAAATAGGTGGGGGTCTAGGATGTAAGATGTTGGTATGTGAGAGTGGAATGTTGGTTGGAAAGTGTTGTGGGGTACCCAATCATAAATATGATTTTTATAATGTTTTTATACATGGAATCATTATTTAGTGAGTATGATTTGGGTATAATGGGTCTGGTTAGTATATATTTAGAGGACCTATTTCGTTATATTGTTTACACACTGGGTTCATTGGTATTATTTCATTACATGTGCATGAGAGAAAATTGTTTTCCAAAAAATTATTATTGTATTCCCAACATAGGTATGTATAAATTAATATAAGGTTAATTGGAGGAATTTTTATTCTATGATAGACATTATTAGAATGGACCTTTGGACAATTATTTTTATTTAATTATATTAAATTTGAGGTATTAACTTTGTATGGTTTTATTTTTATGGTTATTAATTATACATTTATTGTGAGATGAATTCTGAAATTATTTAATATATTTCTTTGAGTTTCTTACACATGATTTATAATATCGCATGATCATATTTATATTATATAGGTTAATGCCTCTCATGAATGGTTTTTTTATACCCTTTGTGATAGTCAACCACATGAGGCTTATTTGAGGCAGGAGATGGGGGTAATTATCTCTATACACATAACAAGGTATCATTGTAAGGAGGGAGTCATGATAGTTTTGTATTAACATCATCCACACGGTTGTGATGGAAGACTTATCCTCCCAGAATAAACCATAAATACAAAATTTCATAGGGATTTTCTTAAGGGTTTGTTTCATAGTAATTTTATTTTAGAAAATAATTCCTCTCATATACAAAAACATATTGAACATTATGTAACACCGAAATTCATTATGATATATATATCATGGTATATATTTAACTTCATTAATGAGTTCTAATACATAAAAGTACAATTGTATATGAACTACGATATATTATTGATTTATTGTTGTTTAATTTTATTTTTACTGTCTAGCTACATGATTTTAGGGTTTTAATTATAATAACTATATTAGTAAAAAATTATTAGTATATATTTATAAAATTAATTCATTATCTCCACATTAGTTAGAATGAAAATAAAATAATTTATAGTTAAATATATATATTTATCTAAAAAAATATATGAGAATTGTGTTTCTAAATTAATATGTTAAATTAATTTCTACTATTTTTATATTTTAATATTTCAGAATATTATATATTCAATATATTATTTTAAAATTCATATAATATTTTGATTCATAATTGATTAAAGGTAAAATTAGTCTAATTCAAAAAACAATAGTTTTTCTAAAAATTATTTTTATTATGTTTTAAAAAATTATTTTAAATTTAATTTTCCACAGGAATAGATATCTAATTAGATAGAATTGAATAAATCTATTCCAAAAAAAATAATTGATATTCTATAATTAGGTCAATTTTTTTCCATTTGGAATTGTAGCGGAGTAAGATATTCATTACCACAATGTTGGTTAAATGGGGTTTACGAAGGGTTACACAAAATTTATAATGGTGAAAATGACCTAAAAATGTCTAAATACCACTGTATGGTTGAATTTCAATGACATTTAATAAAAAATTTAATTATAATTCATAATAAATGTATATATATTCAGTAATTAATAATAAATTTTAATCATCAGAAAAAACAAATTATGGCATCTCTTACTATTATAAAAAGATACCATATACCCTCTCATCCTGGAACATCATATGTTTATTTTATTAGAAAATTAATAATAAAATAACTTAGTAATATGTTTACTCTTGACTAAATTGTTCTTTTTCATCATTCCATTATTTCAGGTATTAATGAATAATTGAAAAGATGTTTCCCAATGATGAGGTTTAACTCTTAATTATATACATTCAATTTTATTTCATCTTCCAAAATCTATAAAACTATTGTATATATAATAACTTGATGAATCTGTAATTCTAATGATATTGAGATGTTATTATTTTTATTCTTAAAACATTGTTCGCATCTTTTTACAACAAGTTTGAAATGGAATCCTAGATTATATGTATGAGTCATCCACCACCTTATGAAGCAATACATTTAATTTTTCATAACCATCATTCAAGGTCATTTATTATAATGGATTAATTTCTATAGAAAATATTTAATGGAATTATTATAATTATAAATTATATAGTATTTTATATATTCTTATTATTCCATGTGCTCGAAAACAATAATGACACTAGTTCATATGTGTAGATTATGATGCCCACTAACCAGTGTGATATGTTTTTCACTTACACATTACGTAAAATTTAATAATGGTATATTTAATTAATTTATAATTAATTTATGAATATGTGAGAACCCGGACCTTCGTTCAGGTATTTTTTTCCATTTTTCTAGAGTTTTTAAGAAAAATGGTCTTTCTGGAAATTTTCAAAGTACACACCGTGTACTTTCTGAGTACACGCCGTGTACTCTGTTCCGGCTCGAAGCTGTGTGTTGGCCATGTCCGGGCCACACACACAGTGTGTAAGGCTAAGGTGGAGGCCGGTTATTTCAGAGAATGGAAAATTCAAAGTACACTCCGTGTACTCTAAAAGTACTCGTCGTTTACTTTATTTTTTTTTAATTAAACGGACCAGGGTCGCGCCTAACCCCCAAATATGTCTTCTTCTCTAGTTTTTGACCGTCCGGGAGCATCCGTACGGACGTATCATCGACGGAGTCCTGCCTCGTGGTCCGTTCTCCAATTCGAGGACGGTCGATTGTGTTGGAATCGCAGCGGTGAGTTCTTCATTCTGCTTGAGCCCTGTTTCTTGATTCCTCCTTGTTTTAATGTTATCTTGGGATTAAATTTTTGTGCATTTTCTCAGATCTATGTCGTTCTAAGGGGAATATGTCGTCGAAGTTCTCATATATCTATAACGACCCATACTTTACATACATTGTTAATACTTCAAAATTGAAGCACACTTATTACAACATATGACAAAACCACAAAGGACCGTATAGGTATAGAGTCTTTAGAAACTGGGAAACATAAACAACTGGTTCATAAATCTTCTATAGTGTCTCCCATTTATTTCATCATATCTAGGGTCCCTTTTAGCATATTCTACTTAATATCCATCTTCCTGACCTGGAGAAAAGAAAACATAAAAGGGTGTGCTCAAATGCTCAGTAAGGGCAAATAAAGGAAATAAAAATCATATCAAATCTTTTTGAAAATCATAACCTGCAAAAGAGATCATTAAATCTTAACATGGAATAAATCATAGAAGTGAAAATGAGATCCCCATAATCATAACATGAAACTTGAAACTTTGTGGCATGCACACATAATCATGGAAAATCATTTCTTGTTAGTCATGACTCATTGCCAAGACTATCTTAGTGGACAGAGTCCCTTTCTGAACCGAGTAACCCTCGTTCCAGTCCTGTTTCACTGAACCGGTATAACCTACCGTTCCAGCCATGTCTATCTCATGAGATATAAAATCATTACCCAATTCATTGGAGGGAGATATAGGTCCCACCCATCTTATAATGAATCCTTTCTTATGTGTTCCACATAATCATAAATCATACATCATCGCATAACCAATGTAATAAAAAAGGGATTCTTAAACAACATGACATCATAAAACAATTCATATAAGATAAAGGAATTCAAAAAAATGTTTCCATCACAACATAATCAAATCCATGTAATAATAGGGATAAAAACAGAACCCTTTTGTTATCTTAGATGGAAAATAATATTGATAAAATACTTGAACTTCATTCTTGAGGAAAATATCCTTTCTACTTCAAAACACTTTTCGTTTCTTAACATGTCATAAAATTTTAAAATAAAAGAAGTTGATTAAAAATAAACTTGAATACTTGTAAAGGAAGCTTCTTGGAAATAATTTTTTAGAAATCCATTCATGTAGTATAAGTTAAAAAAAGCATTCTTCGTACTTTTGTCGGAAAAGTCAAAAAGCACCTCGTACGAAAAACGACAAAAGATTCCTTTCATACATATTACTAAAAACTCACCGAAGGGTAAAAATGGATTTAAACAATTGTAGGTGGATGGAAATAATATTACATATTGATGAAACATGGATGTGGATAATAAAATACACCCCAGTAAATACTTACGAATAAACAATCTCGGATAAAAATGAGATTCTGATATTTCACTTACCTTAGGTCTGATTTGCTTTGTACGTGTCCGAAGCTCCTGTATAATGATTTAAATAATGTTATTAACTTATTCCATAATCATACATATTGATATGATATCATATATGGTCATATTCTTAGCTTCTTGTTAGTAATATTTCATTGTTACTTGTTACTCGGGTCTTTATTGCCTTTTGTTCTTATGCGTGTTTTGCCGAATACATTATTATTATTCTTTTAAGGATATAGATACATTATATCCAGAATGGTATTAGTGTAACATATATCATATTTATTCATTCAATTCATTTATATAATTACTATGTAATGATGATCATGTAGAACGAGTCGCATCAAATCGTGGAGACGGTATTCCGTACGTACGCACGAGTGATGATATCGTTCCTATGATCGTGGAACTGTATTGGAGTATATATATATTATTTCAGTATCAATATTACTTTATAATAATCATAAATAGTTACTCATTACACCATTATACCCATCCTTGTAAAGTGATGGTGGAAAAATAGATTACACCCCGGCATGGAGACGGTATTCCGTACGTACGCACGCGCGGTGATTTCATTTTTCCGTGAGATGGATAGAAGGTGAATTAGGGTTGTTTCATATTTATAATAACATATCATTATGTAAGTAATAGTGATGTTATTACTTTATCATGAAAAAACTAAATAAGAAGAAGTTGAAGAAGAAAGAAATTGAAAAGATCGGTAATTGATATTACCTCTTCTTTGGAACGCCTCTTTGAATCCTCCACTTAGGGAACTAAGATTGGTCTTTGAAGAAGACCAGGGCCTCTAGGATTATTCTAGGTAAGTGGAGAGGAGAAAATGGCAGGGTTTTTCCGAGATTGAGTGCTCAAATTGGTGTGAGGAGGAGGGGGAGGAGGTGCCCTTTTATAAGGGAGGAGAGGGGGACCTTAGGAATATCTCAAAATATTATTTTATATTAAAGTCAAAATCGGATTATAATGGTTCCAAAGGGTCTAACTTCGAAGATAAAGTGGGTATGGGTCTAAATCCTATCAACCAATAGGATTTAGACAAGTTTAGGGTATTATTTTAACCTTCTCAATTAGATTTAACTTAAGTTAAATAATTTAACTTTTACCGTGTCTTTTTGTTTTCATTCACTATATGGTTAATACACTTACTATAACATGCCAAACGAACCCCAAATTGTTTATTATTAATATATATATTCTTATCTAAGTCATTTGGCCTAACCTTAGATTTTGAGGAATAAAATAACAATTAATAATATAATATTTGATTTAAAAACTATTTTGTGTCAATTTTGACACTATTTGATATATGATTTTTGTGAAAGTCATAACAGAATTATATGTTCGAACCAAGTTGATTAAATCAACATTAATATATCATAGTAACCTAAAAAATTAGTGGAATTCATAAAAAGTCTCAAATTACATTTATTGTGGTGTTTATAACATCAATTATGTCAATATTTCATTAATAAGATAATTACTGCATCATCATTGTGTCATAAATAAATTAAATTATTTAATGTCTAAAAATTACAAATAAAATACCGTTATGTAGGAAATCGTTTTAGCTTTCTAATTAATGTTTATAGTCGAATTTATCTTTTGTATAACCCCATATTAAAAATGATTTACTGATTAAACTTTGATTTTAACTATTTTAACCCTTCTTTAAATAAATTAATAATAAATGTCCTAATCTATTCCAAGTGGGCCTAAATGGTCATATTTTTATTCCTAAGTTTGTTTTTGGTCGAATTACACTTTTCCAATAGAATTAGGACATGTGTTAGGGTAATATTAATATCATATTTACCCTTAGTTACCCTATTTACTATTAACCGCGGTAAAAAAAAGTAAAAAGTTACTATTCACCAAAAAATTATTTTTATCTCATTGAACCACATTTTACTTACTGATATCAACCGTGTCTGTCGGATTTTTGAAATTACATTCACAGAAGCGGTAAAATTACGTTTTATGCAAAATTCAGTTTTTAACCTACCACTTAGTGGTTTCACTATTCATCAAAAATTGAATGTTTTCAGAAAAATACCAAAATTTCACCCTAGGCTAATTTCGATATTCTGAGTCCAAAAATGAAGTCCATTTTGAAAAATAAAATTTATAAAATTTCAAAAAGTGGTTATTACTATTCATAACGGCTAGTTTTAATAGCATATTGTTGTTTAGTGAAACTTGGTATTGCATACGACGCAAGCTATCGAGGAAGGTCGCGATTGCGTTTAAAGCAAGCCAAGCAAGTGTTGTGTAGAAAAAGATTCCTTTGATGATTCATATAACATAAAAGTCTCGGGTGTTACATTCTACCCCCCTTAAAAATAATTTCGCCCTCGAAATTCGTCACTTTGTAACAAACAGATGAGGATACTTCTCCCTCATTCATATCCTCAAGCTCCCATATAGCTTCTTCAAGTTGGTGGTTCCTCCATAAAACTTTCACCAATCGAGTGGTCTTGTTTCATAGGACTTTTTCGCTACGATCCAGAATCTCTATCGGTTGTTCTTCATAAGAAAGATCTTGCTCCAGTGGTACAACTTCTGAGCTGAGTACATGTGAAGGATCTGGTATGTACTTTCTCAGGAGAGATACATGGAACACATCGTGAACTTGAGAGAGATTCGGTGGAAGCGCCAATCGGTAAGCTACCTTCCCAACACGATCCAGTATTTTGAAAGGACCGATATATCTAGGGCTCAACTTCCCCTTGTTTCCAAATCTCATAACCCTCTTCCAGGGAGATATTCATAAGAACACTTTATCACCCACTTCAAACTCTAGGTCTTTTCTTTGGTTGTCGGCATAACTTTTCTGTCGACTCTGAGATGCTCTTATGTTTTGTTGAATAGATTTGACCTTTTCTGGAATTTCATCAACGAGATCAGGTCCTAATAGATTTCATTCCCCAACTTCATCCCAGGAAGTTGGAGCCCTGCATTTCTTTCCATAGAGAGCTTCATAAAGAGCCATCTGAATACTGGAGTGAAAGGTATTATTATAAGAAAATTCCACCAAAGGTAGGTGTTGATCCCAACCTCCTTTGAAATCCATAGAGCAAGCTCTCAACATATCTTCTAGGGTTTGAATTGTTCTCTCAGACTGACTGTCTGTCTGGGGATGATAATCAGTGCTGAAACTCAACTCCGTATCCAGAGTATGCTGAAGACTTCGCCAGAACTTCGAGGTAAATCTCGGATCTCGATCAGATATAATAGAAAGTGGTACTCCATGCAATCATACCACTTCCTTTACATATATCCTGGCAAGCTGATCTAGAGAGAAATCCTCTCTAATAGCAATGAATTGTGCAGACATTGTAAGACGATCAACTATGACCCAGATAGCATTATTGCCTTTGGATGTTCTAGGAAGTCCTGTGAAAAAGTCCATTAGTGATGTTTTCCCATTTCCATTCGGGTATGGGTAATGGTTGTAACATCCCCTTAGACTTTTGTCTCTCATCTTTAACTTGTTGACAAACCAAGCATCGAGAGACATATTCAACAACATCTCTTTTCATGACATCCCACCAGAAGTACACTTTCAGGTCTCTATACATCTTCGTGCTTCCAGGATGAATAGAGAATGATGAACTATGAGCCTCATCCAGCAGCTCCTTCTTTAATTCGGGGATGGGGGGAACAAAAACCCGATTCCTGAACTTTCTTATCCCATCACAATCAAGGTTGAATTCAGGAACATTTCTCACCTTCTTTTGTAACTCGACATCTTCTTTCTGTGCCTCTTTAATCTTCACATGTATAGATGGTTGAACATTCATTTGAGAAAGATAAGATTTTTCCCCTTCCATTATAATTCCAAGATCCATCCTTTGTAAATCCATAATTATTGGATATTTTGTGATCCTCATCATGGATAAACTAGCATGTTCTTGTCGACTTAATGCATCTGCCACCTTGTTTGCTTTCCCAGGGTGGTAATGGATTGAGCAGTCATAATCCTTAATCAGCTCCAACCATCTTCTTTGGCGCATATTTAGCTCCTTTTGTGTGAAAATATACTTTAAACTTTTATGATCAGTATAAATATCACACCTTTCACCATAAAGGTAATGCCTCCAAATATTTAATGCAAAGATTACCGTAGCCAACTCCAAATCATGTGTTGGGTGATTTTGCTCATGGATTTTCAACTGTCGTGAGGCATAAGCTATCACCATATCATTTTGCATAATAACACACCCCAATCCCTTCTTGGATGCATCACTGTAGATCACAAACCTTTCTCCACTACAAGGCAGTGAGAGCACAGGTGCACTGGATAACCTTCTTTTCAACTCCTTGAAATTCTCTTCACATTCCTCTGTCCAAACAAACTTAACTCCTTTCCAAGTCAACATGGTGAGTGGATTAGATAATCGGGAAAAATCTTTTACAAAACGTCGATAATATCCAGACAAACCAAGAAAACTTCGAATCTCAGTTACTGTTGTTGGTCTCGACCATCTTTCGATAACCTCTATTTTTGCTGGATCCACAGATATCCCCTCTTTTGAGATTATGTGACCCAAAAATGCATCTTTTTGAAGCCAAATTTCACACTTGGTAAATTTGGCATAAAGCTTCTCCTTTCTCAGGGTCTTCAATATAATTCTCAAGTGATCTTCATGCTCTTCCTTGCTCTTTGAATAGACAAGAATATCGTCTATAAAGACTACCACAAATTGATCAAGATAGTCTCTAAAGACTCTATTCATTAGATCCATGAAGATAACAGGAGAATTAGTAAGACCAAACGGCATCACTATAAATTCAAAGTGTCCATACCTTGTACGGAAAGCCGTCTTTGGTATATCCTCCCTTTTGACCCTTAATTGATGATACCCTAAATGAAGATCAATATTGGAAAAGTATTGAGCTCCGCGTAGTTGGTCAAATAAGTCATTAATGCGTGGGAGATGATATTTGTTCTTGATAGTGATCTTGTTAAGTTCTCGATAATCAATGCAGAGTCTCATTGATCCATCTTTCTTCTTAACAAATAGAACAGGTGCTCCCCAAGGTGACGCACTAGGGCGTATGAATCCCTTATCAAGATTCTCTTGGAGTTTCTTCTTCAATTCCTGCAACTCAATTGGGGCCATTCTATAAGGTGTCTTTGAAATAGGCAAAGCACCCGGTACGAGTTCTATTGAAAACTCAACATCACGATTTGGGGGAAGACCCGGTAATTCCTCCGGAAAGACATCATCAAACTACCGTACGATGGGCATATTCTTAATCGAAAGTTTCTCACTAACCATTTGTGATAAATAACCTTCATTTAGTGGAATCAACACCCTTAAGATGGAAGGAATTTCCACTGGAAGGTTATGTTCATCCTTGCATTGATAGACGATCGTAGATTGATCTGGAATATGAAATGTGACTTCCCTTATTTGGAAATTGATATGATCTCCATGTAGAGAAAGCCAATCCATGCCAAGAATCACATCAAATTCCACTAATGGAAGGATCACAAGATTTGTAGGAAGCACTTTCCCACAAACTTCGATCGGAGAAGAATTATAAACTTTTGATGCGACTGTTGTGCCATTAGGTGTTGTCACAGCTAACTCAACATCTAATTGTTGAGGTAATATGGTGATACCCTTAGAAAATTCTTTAGAAATAAAAGAGTGGGTGGATCTAGAATCAAATAAAACATTTGCTACTTTAGAGTGGATGGTATGTGTACCCTTCACCACTTCGTTATCGTACTCCACATCGCTGATAGAAATTGAATGTGACTTTCCTTTGTCTTTAGCCTAAAGATTTTTTTGACGTCGACCATCATCATCAACCCTTGGATTTGGGCATTGATTGGCATAATGCCCCATCTCCTTGCACTTGAAACATTGAAGTGTAGTAGGTTCATTCTGTGTATCCCTTCCTTTGTTTGCGTCATTAGACATCTTCTTCCCATTATCACGGCATTCAAATGCCCGATGACCTTCCTTTACACATTTAAAACATTTACTTGTCCCTTTAAGACAACTCCCTCCATGTTTCTTTCCACACTTTGAGCATAAGGGAAATATCATCTTCTTTTCAGTGTGCTCTTTAGATTTTCCTTTGAATTCCATCTTCCTCTTCTTATCAAACCCAAGTGACTGATGGGTTACTCCAATCTCCATCTCGACTTTGAGAGCACATCGAACGATTTCCTCGTAGCTATTGAAGTCCATTATGGATAACGCCCTTCGAAGACTTGGTTTTAAGCCACTAAAGAATCGATCGATCTTACTCTCAGGTTGGATAATAATACCAGAAGCGTACCTTGCAAGTCTTGTAAAATTTTCTTCATAGGTACCAACAGATTCATCATCCCATTCCTTCAGTTCAAGGAACTCTTTCTCCATCTTTGTTCAGAGAATACGAGGGAAGTACTTATTGAAAAATAAGTTCTTGAACTCGTCCTATTCTATAGACTCAATTTCATCCATTTGCCTTGTATTCTTAATAAGATTCCACCATTGATCAACATCTCCTTCCAAACGATACACTGCTAGGATGACTTTATCATGCTCAGAACATTGAAGAACTGAAAATATCTTTTCAGTAGTACTAATCCATTGTTCAATAACTAATGGATCGGTAGACCCGCTGAAAGAAGGTGGACACTGCCTCATGAAGGATTCAACAAAATTTTGCTCCTTCCTTTGCTCATTTGGAAGTCCTACATGATTCATAGCTTGAGAAAGTTCTGTGAGCATGGCTACAAGATTTTGCATTCCAGCTCCCATATCATTTGGTTGCTCAGGGGGACAATCATTGCATTTCCCATCGCATTCCGCATTAACACGGTTCCTTCGGGTTCCAGCAATTGACTAAAACCAAGAAGAATAGTGTGAGCAACACTAATTATAATAGGAAAACCACATAATTGAAGAATAAAATTTTCATGCTTAAGGTCTTATCCTAGGTTATTCAAGGACATTTCTAAAACACTAAGATTGTGTTATATGCTTAGACTTATCCTTAGGGTTCTTATTAAGGCTTTCACATCCTAGTTTCCAATTGTTGACTATACCTTTCCTCTGATACCAACTATAATGACCCATACTTTACATACATTGTTAATACGTCATAATTGATGCACACTTATTACAACATATGACAAAACCACAAAGGACCGTATAGGTATAGTGTCTTTAGAAACTGGGAAACATAAACAACTGGTTCATAAATCTTCTACAGTGTCTCCCATTTATTTCATCATATCTAGGGCCCCTTTTAGCATATTCTACTTAATATCCATCTTCCTGACCTGGGGAAAAGAAAACATAAAAGGGTGAGCTCAAATGCTCAGTAAGGGCAAATAAAGGAAATAAAAATCATATCATATCTTTTTTAAAATCATAACCTGCAAAAGAGTTCATAAAATCTTAACATGGAATAAATCATAGAAGTGAAAATGAGATCCCCATAATAATAACATGAAACTTGAAACTTTGTGGCATGCACACATAATCATGGAAAATCATTTCTTGTTAGTCCTGACTCATTGCCAAGACTATCTTAGTGGACAGAGTCCCTTTCTGAACCGAGTCACCCTCGTTCCAGTCCTGTTTCACTGAACCCATATAACCTACCGTTCCAGCCATGTCTATCTCATGAGATATAAAATCTTTACCCAATGCATTTTAGGGAGATATAGGTCCCACCCATCTTATAATGAATCCTTTATTATGTGTGCCACATAATCGTAAATCATACATCATCGCATAACCCATGTAATAAAAATGGGATTCTTAAACAACACGACATCATAAAACAATTCATATAAGATAAAGGAATTCATTAAAATGTTTCCATCACAAAATAATCAAATCCATGTAATAATAGGTATAAAAACAGAACCCTTTTGTTATCTTAGATGGAAAATAATTTTGATAAAATACTTGAAATTCATTCTTGAGGAAAATATCCTTTCTACTTCAAAACACTTTTCCTTTCTTAACATGTCATACAATTTTAAACTAAAAGAAGTTGTTTAAAAATAAACTTGAATACTTGTAAAGGAAGCTTCTTGGAAATAATTTTTTAGAAATCCATTCATGCCGTATAAGTAAAAAAAACATTCTCCGTACTTTTGTCGGAAAAGTCAAAAAGCACCTCATACGAAAAATGACAAAAGATTACTTTCATACATATTACTAAAAACTCACCGAAGGGTAAAAATGGATTTAAACAATTGTAGATGGATGGAAATAATATTACATATTGATGAAACATGGATGTGGATGATAAAATACACCCCAGTAAATATTTACGAATAAACAATCTCGGATAAAAATGAGATTGTGATATTTCCCTTACCTTAGGTCTGATTTGCTTTGTACGTGTCCGAAGCTCCTGTATAATGGTTTAAATAATTTTATTAGCTTATTCCATAATCATACATATTGATATGATATCATATATGGTCATATTATTAGCTTCTTGTTAGTAATATTTCATTGTTACTTGTTACTCGGGTCTTTATTGCCTTTTGTTCTTATGCGTGTTTTGCCGAATACATTCTTATTCTTCTTTTAAGGTTATAGATACCTTATATACAGAATGGAATTAGTGTAACATATATCATATTTATTCATTAAATTCATTTATATAATTACTATGTAATGATGATCATGTAGAACGAGTCGCATCACACCGTGGAGACGGTATTCCGTACGTACGCACGAGTGATGATATCGTTTCTATGATCGTGGAACTGTATTGGAGTATATATATATTATTTCAGTATCAATATTACTTTATAATAATCATAAATAGTTACTCATTACACCATTATACCCATCCTTGTAAAGTGATGGTGGAAAAATAGATTACACCACGGCGTGGAGACGGTATTCCGTACGTACGCACGTGCGGTGATTTCATTTTTCCGTGGGATGGATAGAAGGTGAATTAGGGTTGTTTCATATTTATAATAACATATCAGTATGTATGTAATTCTGCTGTCATTACTTTATCATGAAACAACTAAATAAGAAGAAGTTGAAGAAGAAAGAAATTGAAAATATCGGTAATGGATATTACCTCTTCTTTGGAACGCCTCTTTGAATCCTCCACTTAGGGAACTAAGATTGGTCTTTGAAGAAGACCAGGACCTCTAGGATTATTCTAGGTAAGTGGAGAGGAGAAAATGTCAGGGTTTGGCCGAGCTTGAGCACTCAAATTGGTGTGAGGAGGAGGGGGAGGAGGTGCCCTTTTATAAGGGAGGAGAGGGGCACCTTAGGAATATCTCAAAATATTATTTTATATTAAAGTCAAAATAGGTTTATAATGGTTCCAAAGGGTCTTAATTCGAAGCTAAAGTGGGGATGGGTCAAAATACTATCAACCAATAGGATTTAGACAAGTTTAGGGTATTATTTTAACCTTATCAATTAGATTTAACTCTAAGTTAAATAATTTAGCTTTTACCGTGTCTTTTTTTTCTTTCACTATATGGTATATACACTTACTATAACATGACAAACGAACCCCAAATTGTTTATTATTAATATATATATCCTTATCTAAGTCAGTTGGCCGAACCTTAGATTTTGAGGAATAAAATAACAACTAATAATATAATATTTGATTTAAAAACTATTTTGTGTCAATTTTGACACTATTTGATATATGATTTTTGTGAAAGTCCTAACAGAATTATATGTTCGAAACAAGTTGATTAAATCAACATTAATATATCATAGTAACCTAGAAAATTAGTGTAATTCATAAAAAGTCTCAAATTACATTTATTTTGGTGTTTATAACATCAATTATGTCAATATTTCATTAATAAGATAATTACTGCATCATCATTGTGTCATAAATAAATTAAATTATTTAATGTCTAAAAATTACAAATAAAATACCATTATGTAGGAAATCTTTTTAGCTTTCTAATGAATGTTTATAGTAGAATTTTTCTTATGTATAACCCCATATTAAAAATGATTTACTTATTAAACATTGATTTTAACTATTTTAACCCTTCTTTAAATAAATTAATAATAAATGTCCTAATCTAATCCAAGTGGGCCTAAATGGTCATATTTTTATTCCTAAGTTTGTTTTTGGTCGAATTACACTTGTCCAATAGAATTAAGACATGTGTTAGGGTAATATTAATATCATATTTACCCTTAGTTACCCTATTTACTATTAACCGCGGGAAAAAAAAGTAAAAAGTTACTATTCACCAAAAAATTATTTTTATCTCATTGAACCACATTTTACTTACTGATATCAACCGTGTCTGTCGGATTTTTGAAATTCCATTCACAGAAGCAGTAAAATTATGTTTTATGCAAAATTCAGTTTTTAACCTACCACTTAGTGGTTTCACTATTCATCAAAAAATGAATGTTTTCAGAAAAATACCAAAATTTCACCCAAGGCTAATTTCGATATTCTGAGTCCAAAAATGAAGTCCATTTTGAAAAACAAAATTTATAAAATTTCAAAAGGTGGTTATTACTATTCATAACGACTAGTTTTAATAGCATATTGTTGTTTAGTGAAACTCGGTATTGTGTTCGACACAAGCTATCGAGGAAGGTCGCGATTGCGTGTAAAGCAAGCCAAGCAACTGTTGTGTAGAAAAAGATTCCTTTGATGATTCATATAACATAAAAGTATCGGGTGTTACAATATCGATCTCCTAGGATCGAGGTAGGTGGTTTGTGCCTTTTTGTAGAAAGTATTTGAGTATTTTGTGCAAACTCCACCAATACCCTTGAAAGGGGTATTGTGTGTTTCCTATTTTGCCCTTATTTCTTTCCTGCTTTGCTTGATTGCTTTAGTAGAGGTTATTTCTTATGATTAGAGTAATTTGTTTGTGCTCAGATTGCCTTTCCATGCTTGTTCTGCCTGTTGGGCGTTTTCTAGTTTCCATGCCTAGTCGTAGGATAGTGGAATTGTTGTTTTATTTTACTGTTGAGCCTTAGTTGATAGCCAATTAGTTCTTGAGGTTTACTTGGACGATACACATGCACTGAGAATGTTTAGTTACTCAGGACTGTGAGAACCTAGAGTAGGAGACCAAAGTGAGAATTGACGGAAGGGCTTCTCTAGAGTGTCTTTTAAATCACTATGTGAGACCATATGGAAAATTGATGGAAGGTCTTCTCTAGAGAGTATTTTAACTATGACGCAAGCCACAGGGGGAATTGACGTTGATTGATTCCCAGAGAGCCTTTAGAACGATACGAGACTATAGGGGGAATTGACGGTGTGTGATTCCCCATAGAGTCTGCTTAATTTACATAGCTGAACCAGAGGTGTGAGACTGTTTGTGCCTCCCAGAGGGTTGCTAGTACTTAGAGGTTGAACTGTAGGGGTTAGACTGTGAGAGCTACCCAGAGGGTCACCTGTTTTCTCCTTGTTGTTGGCAGATTACTTGTGTGTTATACTTGTTAGAACTGTGGATTGTAGCTATTTTTTCTTTTCCGTTTACAGCTTCTTGTTTTATTACTGTCATGTATTCATTGACTGTTAGGCACAAATACTTGGGTGAATACCTACTGGGATTGTATCTCACACCCTGTTTGGTCCATGCTTTTGGGCCCAAGTAGAGTATGTTGCAGCAGGTATAGATAAGGGCAAGCACCCTTCTTCTTCAAGATGTTGATTGCACCAGGAGCTAGGGAGCATGGGACCGAGACGTGGCTCGCGAGGCTGAGGAGCTTTCTTTGTATTATTTTTCACTAGGTTTTAAATGTATTTCAGCACGTTGTTGTGTTTGCTATTTTCCATAGATACTTGTACCAGCTGCACTATTATCATAATTGTTATATATCTGCATTTCTTCCCCTGTTTGGTTTTTGTTGTTATGCATGTTGGTTGCTTCTTCCACTATTACTGTGGTTTTCTTACCTCGTATACCTTACCGAATGAGGGCATAGATTCCCCACTAACTTACCAAGTCCCTCGCTTCTAGTTGGCAGCCTCTGGAATTCGGGGAAAAGCGTTTGAGGTCATGTGGCGAACCGGGTATGGGGCACCAGTGGATGGGCTCCAGACTCGGGACATTACAAAGTGGTATCAAAGGAGTTATTTTCTCTTGTTTTACTGTTTGGAGACCTTAGCCTGGGATAGGATGGACTTGGTACTTAGCATTAAGCTGTGATCGGGAGTAGCTATCCCATGTATAGGGAAATACCATACTACCACGTTAATTTCAGTTTTCTGGTTTTGTGATTTTATGGTTGGTATGTTTTCACCTAGAGTGATTCATATGACTTGTGTGGTTAATTTTTTGATATTTCGGTTCTATTTATGTCGCAACCTGATGAGATGAGGTTATTCCATCTCATGCATCATTTAGGAACTTGTATAAATCACATGTCATGCATTTTTACCATGCCATCTATGGTGCATTAGCGATTTCATGATGTTGTGATAGACATTGTGTAGATTATTCATGCTATTTTCAGAGTTGTTTGATAGATTCTTTTCTATTGTGTTAGAAAACTTTTGCATTGTTCCTTGCTTAAAATGAACGCCAAATTTTTGTTCTTAAGGTGTTACGGGACCTCAAGGATCAGAATTTGGCACCTTTTCCCTTGTTTTAGTATTTCTAGAATTCTACGCAGTTTCTGAGATACTGCCCAGAAAAACCCAGAATACATGGCTTGTACTTTTTGGATACATGCCGTGTAGTTTTCAGGCCATGTCACTGACCGTGTAAGAAGAACACGGGGTTGTGGGAGTATCTTTGGGAACATGCCGCGTACCAGTGGTACACGCCGTGTGAGTTCAGAGTCGTGTACCCGGCCGTGTCACTAATAACACGGGTCGGGGAAGCTCGGGTAGAACACACCATGTCCGTAGGGAACATGTCGTGTAGTCCTGTCCAGGTACCCAACCATGTCACGAACAACATGGGACGACGTTACCTTCATTTCCGCACGCCATGTTTGCTCGGAACATGCCATGTAGTCATGCCAGGTACCGACCGTGTCATGAACAACACGGGACGGTGTCGCCTTCGCCTATGCACACCGTGCTTGTTCGGAGCACGCCATGTAAGGTCCATCCATGTAGACGGACGTGTATTCAGAAACACGGACTGCCGGAGCCTCATCTAGTGCGTTCTTTGTTTGATTCGAACTCGCAGTGTAGTCTCGGGTTGAGTCAGACTGTGTGGGTTAACCGTGTAAGAAGACTCGGGCAGGGGAATAGTTTCTAGTACACGTCGTGTGTGGGGGTCAACACGCCGTGTAGTTTGAAGTGTACATGACTTTTAGGGCATGAGTACATGCCCATGTCAGTGGTTTAATAAGACACGCTGTGTAGTTTTATACACGCCGTGTAGTTTTATACATGCCGTGTAGTTTTATACACGCCGTGTAGTCGTGTTTTTCAATCTTGTTTGATTTCTTCTTATGTTTCTGTTTAGTACTCTTGTGTACTCTGTCCTTGTTTTCCTGATATAAGGTGTTCTTTTGATCATTCAGTGCAATGCCTCCGAGATGTCCTCCGGTCGTACATCTGTCATCAGGCAGTGATCAGATGCCACACAGGGCTGATCAGGGACTTCCTGTCGATCCCCCAGCTAAGCCAGCCTTGGCACTAGTTGTTGTACCAGTAGCAGGCACTGATGCGAAGTTCATGGAAGGTTTCCTGAGGATGATACAGGCCTTCTTGGGAGCACCTCCTCCTACCTCGTCTATGGCAGACTTGACACAGGAATTTCAGCATCAGCATCCTCCCACGTTCTCGGGGGATGGAGGACCTCAGGCTACAAAGTCATAGCTGGAAGACATGGTGACTATATTCGAGCATCTGGAGAGGCCTCTAGAGAGGAGGGTCAAGCTCGCCACCTACATGCTCTGAGACTCCACCAAGAGGTGGTGGGACGTGATCTCACAGGTGGGTCAGCAGTAGGCTATGACTTAGGAGGAGTTCCAGCACGTGTTTTAAGACTAATTTTACCCAGAGACCCTGAGGGCCAATCAAGCCCAGGAGATCATGATCTTAGAGAAGGGTGCTCTATCGGACATGGATTATTACTCTCGTTTCACTGAGATGCAGCGTTTTACACCCCTTTGGGATGGGAGTGGGGTGTTCTTGGCGAGGAAGTTTGAGGATGGACTCAGGAGGGATATTCTCTCAGAGGTGAACATCTTCCAGCTGACTTCCATTACATCCATCGTCAACCAGGCACTAATTGCAGAGTGCAATCTGAGAGACTCTGGAGCTGTGATTCATGGTGGTTCTACTTCCAGAGCTAGCTTTCCTTCATAGGATAGCAAGAAGCACTGTAGGGAGCCTACGCGCGGTGATTCAAGGAAGTGAGACGCATCATCAAGCAGCCTGGTGACGTGCTACCAGTGTGGTCGGACAGGGCACATCAGGCCGCAGTGCCAGATAGACCCCGTGGAGTGCCGATCTTGCTGCAAGTTGGGTCACCTTCAGCAGTTCTTCCAGGTTTTCCCACAAGCATCAGGTGACCGAGGTTCTTCCATGACTCCTCGTTCAGGAGCATCCCCACCAGTCTCTCAACAGTCGGGGAACTAGAGTTCTTCCAGCCATTTGGGCCGAGGTGGAGGTCGAGGCCGTGGCGGTTAGCCACCAGTCCCTCAGCACCAGCAGGGAGGTTCAGCTCAGAGTGGTCAGTAAGGGGCACAGGGCCTCGGTGCAGGAGAGTCTTTCGCCGGGGAGCATACTTATCATGCGCATGATCCATGCCCTTATACTGTTCGAGGTACGATTTTAGTAGCCTCTATTTTATCTTTATCCCTTTTTGATACTGGTGCTATGCATAGTTTTATCTTTGTTGCTGTTGCGGAGAGCCTTGGACTCTACATCTTTTCTTCTGCCAAATCATTGACACTAGACACACCTTTGGGAATGAGGACATCTAGTGTACGTTAGTGTAGAGAGTGCCCTCTCGAGGTTGCAGGGTATCACTTCCTATGGGATCTCTCTGTCCTAGAGATGACAGGCTATTATGTCATCCTTGGCACGGACTGGTTGATTCCCTTTCAGGGAGTCATCGACTGCTATCGTCGTAGAGTCAGTTTCATCGCACCAGAAGGTGAATCTTTCCTTCATAGAGGCGACTGGGACATTCGGGAGAGTCAGGCGGGACTCGAGCATCTTCGGCTAGGAGGGGTGACAGCCCATATTTCTAGTCTTTATCTAGATGACCCGGGGACTCCATAGTTGGACGTTCCTCTAGTGGTGGACCACTTCAGGGATGTCTTTCTAGAGGACTTTTCAGGTATGCCTCCGGAGCGTGAGGTGGACTTTTCTATTGATCTCATGCCAGGAGTGGCACTGGTGTCCATTCCTCCCTATAGGATGGCCACACCTGAGTTACCGGAGCTCATGAAGCAGTTGGAGGAGCTATAGGCTAAGGGTTTCATCCGACCCAGTACTTCCCCATGGGGTTCGCTTCTTCTGTTTGTGAAGAAGGCAGACGATACCCTTCGGCTTTGTGTGGATTATCAGAAGCTGAACTAGTTTACGGTCAAGAACCGATATCCTTTGTCGGGGATTGATGACCTTTTTGATCAGCTTCATGGATCCTAGGTGTTCTTGAAGATCAACATGAGGCCCGGTTATCATCAGTTGAGCGTTAGACCATCAGATATACCTCTGATAGCCTTCAGGAGCAGGTACCATCTTTACGAGCATACATTCTTGTCGTTCAGTCTCACGAACGCACCTTCAGTTTTCAAGGAACTGATGAACCGAGTTTTTCATCCTTACTTAGACTCCTACGTCATGGTCTTCGTGGACGATATCGTGATGTACTCTCACACTCGACACAACCATAGAACCCATCTTGATATCGTTCTGAGTACATTGAGAGAGCATTGTATTTATGCTAAACTCTCGAAGTGCAACTTCTGGATGGATCTGATTCAGTTCTTGGGTCACATCATCTCAAAGATAGGAGTATCTGTGGACCCAGAGAAAGTGAGAGATATAGTTTTCTAGGAGCAACCGAAGAACATTTTTGAGGTACGGAGCTTCCTAGGGCAGGCTAGATACTACAGACGCTTCATTTGGGACTTTTCTCGTTTAGCAGCACCCTTGACAGGTCTGAGCAAGATGGGGGAGAAGTTCTTATGGTCAGATTCTTCTGAGTCAGCCTTTCAGGAGCTAAATGGGAGGTTGATGTCAACACCGATACTAGTCTTTGAAGAGCTAGGCAAGAGCTACACTGTTTACTGTGATGCTTCAGGTATCGGGCTAGGAGTTGTGCTTATGCAGGATGATGGAGTCGTTGTGTATGGGTCTTGGAAGCTGAGGCCACATCAGAGGAACTACCCTACGTACAATCTGGAGTTGGCAGCTGTTGTTCATGCTTTGCACTATTGGAGACACTATCTTCTGGGAGATCACTTTGTGGTCATCAATGACCACAAGAGTCTCAAGTATATCTTCACTCAACGTGATCTGAATCTGAGGCAGCATAGGTGGGTTGAGTATCTACAGTCTTTTTACATCGAGCTTTCCAATATGCCAGGAAAGGGTAACTCCATGTCAGATGCGCTGAGCAGGAGAACATAGATTTAGGTAGTTCAGGAGGCCAGTAGTGAGTGGCAGTTGATGGCTCTGTTCTCTGAGATTCATCTAGAGGTGCATGACAGACGGGGATAGACTTTTCTATATTTTGTAGTTCTTACCTCCATGCTACTTGATCGGGTTCGGATGAGGCAGCTATCAGACATGGAAGGATTAGTCCTATGGGAGAGTGTCTCAGGAGAGGAACCTCTTCCTGGATGGACAATGGGTGAGGATGAGATCTTGAGTTTCCAAGGACACGTATTGGTGCCAGCAGAAATACGCTAGGAGCTGATGTGGGATTTCCATTCCTCAGTTTAGGAAGTTCATCTTGGCGTCACCAAGATGTATCGGGATCTTCATCTCCAGTACTGGTGGCCAGGTATGAAGAAGGATGTTGCTGGTTTTGTCATGAGATGTTCTTCTTGTCAGCAGTTGAAAGCAGAGAATCAGCGACCAGCAGGTCTCTTACTGCAGTTACTCATTCCGGAGTGGAAGTGGAACGATGTTGCGATGGACTTCATGACTGGGTTTCTGAGATCACCTCGAGGGAATGATGTTGTTTTAGTTGTTGTCGATAGGCTTATGAAGGTTTCTCACTTCTTTATGATCAAGGAGACCTTTAGTGTCGATGATATGGGATTACTTTGCATCAGGGAGATTGTGCGTCTACATGGAGTTCCACGCTCTATTGTTTCTGACAGAGATGCGCACATTACCTTTCGGTTCTGGTAGGGACTTCAGAAGGCCTTGGGTACACAGGTACATTTGAGCACAGCATACCATCCCCAGACTGATGGCCAGTCCGAGCGCACGATCATGGTTCTTGAGGATATGCTCCAAGATTTCATCCTTGACTTTGGCGGTTCTTGGGACATGTATATTCCTCTGGTGGAGTTCTCCTACAAAAACAGTTTCCAGGAGACCATCCAGATGGCACCATACTAGGCTTTGTATGGTAGGCCATGCTGATCACCCTTATGCTGGCTGGAGGCAGGAGAGGCAGTTTTGCTAGGACCTCGTCTTGTTCAGGAGACTTTAGAGCAGATAGAGCTGATTTGGAGGGGGTGGCTACAGCACAGTCTTGGCAGAAGTCTTATACAGATCAGGGGAGATGACCTATGGAGTTCCAGGTCAGTGATCGGGTTTTCTTATGTTTCGCACCTAGGTTAGGACACAAGAGGATTCGGAGACATGGTATTCTTTCGCTGCGGTACGTCGGGCCGTTTGAGGTCTGGGAGAGAGTGGGGCCAGTCTCCTATCGGTTGCAGCTACCTCAGAAGTATCGGGCCATGCACGATGTCTTCCACGTCTCTGTGGTCTGACGTTACTTTTCAGACCTATCTCACATCTTTCAGCCTGAGGAAGCTGAGCTTGAAGAGGATGTGTCGTTCAAGGAGCATCCTATCCGGATTGTCGATCATAGTACAGTGGTTCTCCGTGGGTGGTCTGTTCCTCTAGTACGAGTGTTATGGCAGCACGGGAGAGTACAGGACGAGACCTATGAGAGGGAGGCCAATGTACGATCGTAGTGGCCGGAGCTGTTTGGGGATCCTTCTTTCTCCACCCCGTTAAGGAAATTTGGGGACAAATTTCTTTAATGGGGGATGTTTGTAAGAACATGGACCTTCGTTCAGGTATGTTTTTCCATTTTTTTGGAGTTTTTAGGAAAAATGGTTTTTCTAGAAATTTTCAAAGTAAACACCGTGTACTTTGTGAGTACATGTCGTGTACTCTGTTCTAGCTCGAAGCCGGGTTCTGGCCGTGTCTTGGCCACACAAACGGTGTGTAAGGCTGAGGTGGAGGCCGGTTATTTCAGAGTACAGAAAATTTGATGTACACATCGTGTACTCTAAAAGTACACGTATTGTACATTATTTTTTTCATTAAACAGAATGGGGTCACACCTAACCCCTAAATATGTCTTCTTCTCTAGTTTTTGACTGTCCGAGAGCATCCGTATGGCCGGATCTTCGACGGAGTCTTGCCTCACCGTCCATTCTTTGATTCGAGCATGGTCGATCGTGTTCGAATCACAACGGTGAGTTCTTCCTTCTTCTTGAGCATTCTTTCTTGATTCCTTCTTTGTTTAATGTTATCGTGGGATGAATGTTTTCTGCGTTTTCTCAGATCTGCGTCATTCTAAGGGGAATGTGTCATCGAGGTTCACGTATATCGATCTCATAGGATCGAGGTAGGTGGTTTGCTCCTTTCTATATAATGTCTTTCAGTATTTTGTGAAAACTCCACCAATACCCTTGAACGGGGTATTGCGTGTTTCCTTTTTTTCCCTTGTTTCTTTCTAGCATTTCTTGATTTCTTTAGTAGAGGTTATTGTTTGTGATTAGAGTAATTTGTTTGTGTTTAGATTGCTTTTCCATGCTTGTTCTGCCTGTTGGGTGTTTTCTAGTTTCCATTCCTAGTCGTAGGATAGTGGAATTATTTTTTTATTTTATTGTTGAGCCTTATTTGAAAGCCAAGTATTTCTTGAGGTTTACTTGGATGATAAACACGCGCTGAACATGTTTAGTTACTCAGGACTGTGAGAACCTAGAGTAGCAGACCAAAGGGAGAATTGACGAAAGGGCTTTTCCAGATTGTCTTTTAAATGACGATGCGAGACCAAGTGGAGAATTGATGAAAGGGCTTCTCGAGAGAGTCTTTTAACTACGACGCGGGCCATAGGGGGAATTGACGTTGAGTTCTTCCCCAGAGATCCTTTAGCACATTAAGAGACTATAGGGGGAATTGACGGTGAGTGCTTCCACAGAGAGTCTGCTTAATTTACGTAGCTCAACCAGAGGTGTGAGACTGTGTGTGCCTCCCTGAGTGTTGCTAGTACTTAGAGGTTGAACCGTAGGGGTTAGACTATGAGAGCTACCCAGAGGGTCACCTGTTTTCTCCTTATTGTTGGCGACATAATTGTGTATTATATTTGTTAGAACTGTGGATTGTAGCTATTTGCGATTTTCCATTTACTGCTTCTTGTTTTATTACTGCCATGTATTCATTGACTGTTAGGCACAAACCTTTGGGTGATTGCATACTGGGATTTAATATCACAACCTATTTGGGACATGCTTTTGGGCCCAAGAAGACTATGTTTCGGCAGGTATAGATTAGGGAAAGCGCCCATCTACTTAAGGATCTTGATTGCACCAGGAGCTGGGGAGCATGGGACCGAGTCGTGGATCGCGATGCTAAGGATCTTTTTTTGTTTTATTTTTCACTTGGGTTTAGTTGTATTTCAGCATGTTGTTGTGTTTTCTGTTTTCCTTAGATACTTGTACCTACTGCATTATTATCATCATTGTTATATATCTTCATTGCTTCTGCTGTTAGGTTTCTGTTGTTATGCATGTTGGATGCTGCTTCCGCTGTTATTGTGGGTTTCTTACCTCGTATACCTTACCGAATGAGGGCATAGTTTCCCCACCGACTCACCAAGGCCCTCGCTGCTAGTCGGCAGCCTCTGGCGTTCAGGGAAACGCGCTTGAGGTCATGTGGAGAACCGGGTACGGGGCACCAGTGGAGGGGCTCTGGACTCGGGACGTTACAGAATATAATTTTATTATATAAATTATAATTAGAATTCTATTTTGTATTTTTTCAATCTTGTAAAACTAGAAACATCAACCGTGTGTATCTATGCACTATTGTCTTCACAATGAGATGTAATTAATTTTCCATCAATGGATTCTATAAATGATTTTTATAGTGTATATTATGAATAATTATAAAACATTTCATGAGTAATATATTTTATATTAGGAATCAATTATACTTCTTTGAGTTTTTGAACAATCAAACCAATAGATTCTTTTAAAATAGAAATGACATCAACTGAATATTATTCAAATGAATTTTTTTTAATCAAATGAAAATTAGAATTAAAAAAAATGATACATGATAATATGTGTATTAATAATGTCTTATATTAAATATAAAATAATTATATATTTATTAGACAATAAATTTGAATGGTTTCAATGAAATGTAGGACTTATAGAACCTTTTAATGTTACAATATTATTTATTTTTAGGATTTTATATAATAATTATACATAAAAAGAAACTATATTTATCTTTTACTTTAGGGCCCACATATTTTTATTTTATTTTCTTTATTCATGTATTTATTTTATTATTACCATTTTCCACTATTTAAAATGTAA
This sequence comes from Viscum album, assembly GCA_963277665.1. Classification (NCBI taxonomy): domain Eukaryota; kingdom Viridiplantae; phylum Streptophyta; class Magnoliopsida; order Santalales; family Viscaceae; genus Viscum; species Viscum album. The sequence continues at coordinate 830,825,206 of OY728136.1, forward strand.
TATTTTTGGGAAAATGTTTTTATAGATTTGTATTCCTTATTTCCATTTAGATCGATGAAAGTTAACTTCTTTGTATGTGAATTTAAAAATTGAATTATATAAGATATTATGTACACATGAAATTTTTTTGAAAATTAAATTTTTATTATTTTCAATGTTATTTATAATTCATCAAAGTAACCATTTAAATGATATGAATTTTCAATTGTCCATTTTTTATATATAAAATTGTGAAAAGAGTAATTTATTTGATCATACATGGAATTGTCATATTTTTCCAATCCCGTGAATATTATTTTATGTTAACATTATCTTAAAAGTTTCAGTGAATATTTTTTAGGAAAATAATGTTCACAATATTCTAGGAATTTTTAGGTAACCTTTTTTAGAATAAAAATTATATATTTCTTGTTTTCAAAAAAAAATATTATATGAATGGTATTTTATTTCTATTTTATCATTATTTAATGATTTTCATGCATTACTAGAGATATTATATATTAATACTATCTAATTAATTTATATAGATGTCTAATTGAGAATATGATTTGTTAATTATTCATTGAAACCCATTTTCTCATAAGGGATAATGAGGTTATGATGAATCCTATTTGAAACTAATTTATTTTAAATTTATATTTATATGATAAAAATTGATTCTCTTTCAAACTAATTACCTTTCCAGGTGTAATGATATAATGGAAAGTTTATTTTTTATGATTGTTTTTAAAAAAAAATCATTATTAGGTTTGTTCTTCCTGAATTATGTTTCTCTATAATACTATGTGTAAAGATCAATATCTCATGTGAAAATAATGTATATAATTTGGATTCAAATGAGTTTATTAAGGGTTTATTTCCCAAAATATTGTATTTATAGATACCCTGGACTAATGGAATTATATAATGGGGATTGAACCCAAAATTCTATGATAGTATAGATAGTCAATCTTGAATAAGTAAATTATTTTATATTTTCATGTGTATTGTGTAATATTATGTATTAATATTATGATGAGATCGCATGGCTTGGGATTAATAATTGATGATTCAAATAAATTATAAATTATGTCTTTTTTATGAAATGTAATTCTTCCATGATTTTTTATGAATGATATTTAACTAATTTGGTATGATTATCAAAAGATATGATCATCATATCATTCCTCATGAATATTTTATTCTCATTTGAGATCATTGGTTGATATCTCTTATGTTTACACTTAATGAGTTTCTAAGATAACTCTTTCATAAGATTTATTTCCTACAGTTATAAAGAATTTTTTTTAGTATGACATGTAATTGATGTGTAATATGTTAGAAGAACATTTTTTATATGTTATAGATCATTCATTATGGATAGTGATTATATATCAAGTTTCAAAATATACTATATCTATACAATCATTGTGTGTGAATTATTTTGTACTATTTTGAATAATACCATATATTGATTGAGTATTTTTAGATGATGTGTTTGGGTTTCATTAGTTTGTATAAGAGTGGGACATAGTTATTTCATGAGAATAAAAATAGATAAATTATGTAAAATCGATGAGCATAAGTCCATTTACAATATAATATATTAATGTATTTTAAATGGTGAATTTTTTTCAAGAATATATAACCATTTTTAGATACTAACATAGAATTGTGACTATGGTATTGATGTATTTAGAAGTAACAAGATTCAAATTAGTGAATTAAGTACTAAATAGATCATTATCTGTATATTATGTGTAGGGGTATGATTTCACACCAAGAATAAAAATATCATGGGATATACTTGGGTTAATTACATTTTTTTATGAATCATTATGAATGATTTGAATAGATTAATATGAGGAATTACATTCTGTAATCTTATGTGATCATGGATTCAAAATAATTTGTCATAATTTATACATCATATTAATGATTTTCAGGATTACATGATTACTCCCTATGAAATTTGAATCTTGCACTATAAATTTCGTTTTTTAATCAAATGATGGAACCATGCTGAATCTTGTGAGAAGAAAAAAAATTATAAGAAACTAAATGACTACCCAGATTAGAAACAAAATGAAATGGGAGACAGATGTGAAATATTGTGATTATGATCAACAAACTCTCCCATTATATGAATGGTTACATGAATCATGCAAAAATTTAAAATGTATAACAGAAGGAATAACAAATGATTTTTTTAGATAAAATCCTACATTACTTATGTCATTCCTATGATCCAGTTATTGTATATCAATTGGGAAGTTATATTGAAAATGTATTATCTTTTTCCAAATTTTGGGACCACTATATCGTTATATTTATCATGAACCATATGGAGTAAAATTTTATAATTCATAAAATCTTAGCGACAATATATGTATGGAGGCATTAGTTGACTACTTAAAAGATTATTATTTTAGGATTATATATTTTTTAATAATCATCCGTAAACTCTTCACAATATAATGTAAAGGAATTTTAAAACTTTAATGATGAATAATAATAATCCATTAGAAACTAGGGGTAAAATATGACTATATATTCACTGCACACTTCCAATTTTATCATCTTTCCAGAAAGAAAATTTATTTGATTCTTTCGTATCATAAGACAATGCTTTTGATATAAATTATGTCTAATATACATTGAATTATTTCTATAAATCATTCGATGTGATCTCAAGAAAAATATATATATTAGAGACTCTCTATGTTATCACTTTACTAGGTATAAAAATGAGAAAATGGAATTTTAAGGATATTATATCTATAATAATAACTATTTGGGATTACAAATTAACCTAACATCGTTTTAGAAGTGTGAAAGGGAGAATGGATGAATTTTCCTAAGGGATATGGTAAAATTTTTATGTTTTGAAATGAAGATATCATGAAAATTAGTTTTCATGTGTGGTGAATAATTGAGCCAATTAAATAAATGGTGAAAAATAAGAATACAATAAGACACAGACACTCCAATTCAATAATTGCATGGATTTTAGAAATTATCATAATCAATGATGGAATATGAGGTTAAATGATCAAAATAAGTATAAAAAAAGTTATATTCTAATGGGTAAATTGAAATCACATGTGATAACAACTTCCAAATAGGTGAAGGGGAATAATGTTGTAAAATTCATTCTTATCATTAAATCTATAACAAAAACTGATTTATTTTATTATGTTACATCCCACTATTTTATATTTGATGAATTGTATTATGGGGATAAGGTGTCTTCCTAAATTAAAAGTTATTTTGTGTATTATAAAAAGTCATAAAAGCATTATGATCACATTTATATTCTTTATCTCCTCTCTAGTACAAGAATTAATGGATATATTTCATGAATATCACATGATTTCTCATATAGTTTAATATAATGTTATATTGGGCATGAATTTCCTCTATATATAGATCATATATTCATTAATGTGTAAGGGGTTCATGATTGATATTCTAAACCAACCTTGGATTATCATTATTTGTGGGGATCAATAGTAACACATAATAGAAGAAAATTTCATTACATGAATCTTACTAATTATTCACGTGGGTTTTTATGTAAAATAGTTGGGGATAAATTCAACATCTATTCTATGATTTTATTGGATTACAATAAATTATTTCATAATTATATTCCCATTATTCCCTATAATCATGAATTTATGTTTTTATTTGAACTATTATATATTGATACATATATTTAAAAACATCTTATATAATATCGTAGATTTAGTTACTAGAAGTGAATAAGAAACATTAATTGAATCCGGATAAGGGACTCACATATCCTACTTTGTTATAATGTGGTGCACCTATTCATATTAGAGAGAATAATAATGGTTCATTTTATCTTTTCAATGATTATTTATAACATGACAAGACCACTATCAAGAACCTATATCCTTCACCCCATATAATTTTTATTGATCTACTTCAGAAAGGTCAACTATTTTTAACGATTAACCTTTATTTTGGAAATCATTATTAAAGGGTATTGAAGGATGGTACAACTATGATAGCCATCCATACATTGTAAGGTCATTGAAAATTAACAGAAATTAAATCAGTAATTAACAATAACATTTCTTCCGTCATTTATTTAATGAATATATTAATTACATATGACCTCAATCTATTTTTCCTCATCTTTATAGAGTATATTCTATTATAATTTAATAGAATGTATGGGTATTATGATAATTTTATGATTGTATTTCTGACCTTGATTACTTAGAGAATATATTCCAAATTTAGTAATTGTTAATTATTGATAAAAAAAAGATTCATTTGTGGCTTATAAAACTCAACTGAGATTATATAAGTGGATCATTTAATGATGGATGTTACTGAATAATAAAAGAGACCAATGATGGTCACAAAGTTCTATATATTTCTAATGTTGGATAGATAATATAGGTACATCGAGTGGAATTTCTCATTGATATCAAATCAAATAAACAATTTAACTCATAACGGGGATATGATTTATAGAAATACGAATGTGAGGAAAATTTCAATGAGATGGAATGAATGTTGATTGGTGTACCTATTCATACACAGTCCTAAAAAAAGAATGTTTATTTTTTTTATATTGATTCTTCAAATATGATCTTGTAATCCTTCCTCATGAAAAATTATATTTTGATTTCATAGTTCATGTGAAAATGGAAATTTCAGCAGAAATATTACATGACTGATGATTTCATGTTGGAAGTAGTAGTTTTTTCATTGAAAATACAGAGACATTACGTTTATAAAAAAATATGTGATATATATATTATGATAATAATATCATGATTTAATTATTATCAATGTATAGTTAAATATTCAAAATAACATAATCGTTTGAGTTAACTTTATATTGTGAATGCTCAATACACTACCACCCTATAAAGGTGAATACTCTGGTTGATGCATTCTGTAAAAATGACCATTCTAGTTTTTTTATGATGTGTGTTGTATAAGATTCAATATTTATAGACATGTCATATATAAATCATCAAATCATAATTAAATTTGGTATATAATGTATTACACATATTATGGTTCAACCAACCATTTTTCATAGCATTAATGAGGTGAAAATGGAAAAAATAGAACACCTGAATAATATGAGAATTGATTGAACATTTTGATTTTAATATATTAATATGGTTTGTGAATAATGTATATGTCTCATGAATACCAAACATGATTATAGATCTATTTGATGAATCCCATATTTTTTCACTTTATATTTATCATAGAAGCATGAAGATGTATATATATGTAAATTTTTATTTCTTGTGGTATAAAATTAAAATGGATACATCAAAGTATATATCTCAATGATTTTTTTTCATAAAGTTATCCCTACGAATCAAAATTCTAAGGGGTTCTCACAACAATGAAACAATATATATTGGAATGAAAAAACCATTACCCTGTATTTCGTCATTCGATTCACCCAAAACAACTAATGGACATCAAACTATTAATTTTATACATGATCACCTAATGAAGTCATCATATTTCATTTTCCGTAGAGAATATTTTTCTATTTATCTAATTTACATGATATAAATTAAAAACGTGGTATGGATTTTTGGAGTACCAAATTATATACTGCCAAATCGCAATCTAGGGGTTTCATTTATTTATTTTATAATTATTCAATATTATTTTAAGATATATTTTATCATTATGGTTTCATATAACCTGATGATTGATTGTTAGTTTAATGTATTGTTCTTGTCATGACCTCCTTCGTCCAAGGGAACTGAGATTAGAGGAGATATACAATGACCCCTTGAGTCTTACCTCTAGGATTCCTCAGGTTTCCAACTATCACCAAGGGTAAAAAAATATCATGTATGGGAGGAATTAAAATCAACAATAAAAATAGGATCATGAGATAAGATAAATCATCTACTATAACCTCCCTGGAATTTATAAATAAAATACAAAAACCATTCCTTGATGAATAAATATAATATATATATATATATATAACTACCTACAAAGTAAATAACCAAAATGAAAAATAGAATAGTTACACATAAAATATCTAATGGTATGTTCAGGTAATGTCTATAGTAATCAATAAATTCCTTATAGAAATATAAAAACTGTTTTACATTCCTTTGTTATGAATATGGGTATACTCATTAATAAAAAAAATTTCTATCATGAACAAGTTAAAAGATAATACTGATGCACCTATAAAAAGGTTAGAGTACCAAATTGAACCTATTTTATTATAATAACAAATTCCATCCTCACCATGTCCAACTCACTAAAAAACACACCCTATACTAATAATGTAATATGAATAATATCCATGAAGGGTTCCCCACACAATGTTCCCACAAATTATGAAATATCACACCTCAATATTATACGTAATGGATCCCCAACCTCTTTAAAATAACACCACAATACATCATATCCTAGTCGTGGACACCTAGATGATCAAATTACATCATATCTTTAAAACACTATAGTAGTGTATCATGAACATAATGTACACCATCCTTATTCCCATCTCATACGAAGGATGATATACACTATAATTCATCTAAAATATCATTCATGATGTCACTTGGGTTATCATATCACATCAAATCACATCACATCACAAGTAGAATGTGGTACTTTTTACATTTATACATTACAGAAATGCATGTTATCATTGCCAAGAAGATTGGGCCGGTAAGAGAGGGTAGCAATCCACCTATCCTACCACTGGGATATTTGTAAAAACAAATGATATATATATATATATATATATCGATTTTTGTTTATCTCATAACATGGTGCACGACATGGGTATGACACATAATGATATAACAAAGTAATATAATATAATTATAATTTCTGAACACAATCCTATCCTAGGGGTTTACAAAAAATGTACCAGTAAACTCAAAAAATTCATTTACACTGATGCTGCAACTAAATTAAATAAGCCTAAGTGAAATATATTCCAAAAAATCATCAAATGATAAAATTTATTGATTATTAGTTGTCACTCTCTTTCAATGAAACTATCCATTGCATGAAAAAAAATTCAATCCCAATTAATTTATATTTTACAACACACCATTTCAACCACACATCCTGTTATGTTTTGTTATTTCCTTTGAAAATCCATTTACATTCCAATACTACTAATTAAAATTAATAAAAACACACATAATGAATAATAACTGATTATTCCAACAACCAATTCCAATTTCCAAAATCCACCACAAAATAACTTTTTCTGTAGTACCATTACACAACAACACTACAACAACCATTATTTCCCTCTTGAACACACATCATGACATTTTAAAATCCCATGAATAACTTATTTGCATAGAAGACACAACACATAACAGCATCAAGAAACCCATTTCAAATTTCACTTATTGTGTATAAAAAATTATCCATATGGGATTTAATTTAATTCAACTTCATTATTATATGCCATTAGAACACATATCATAAAATCTTGAGGCTTCCAATTCATTAAAAAAGTATATGTGATTTTCAAATTTCAAATTTTCTTTCTTCAAAAATCACCAAAAATGTGTTATATAATTCATAAATTAGTTATACAACAATGACCCCAAATGTTCATGACATTCATTGGGGTTTAAGACCATAAAAATTCAATAAAAATACCATATCAAATAGTGAAATAATGACTACATTCCTCGTACAGTTATTAAATTCATTTAAACAATTTAATTACTATTTTTAAATTTGTATGCAACCCTACAACATAATTAAATATATATATTGATCTGCATGTGATACACATAAATGTGAAATTAATGATTTCCTACCTGGAAGAAATAATATTTACAAAAAATCATTACACCAAAATAGGGGGTTAATGTATAAGAGTAATCTTATTTTGGACGATCATGAACCCACTATAGAAATAGGGTTCTAAGACTCCAAGGAATGATGGATTGTGAACATCCTATATCAAGTGAGAGTAACCATAACAGATTAATGAAAATAACATCTATTTTAATGAATAGTTCCCAAACTAGTGGCATTATATATGCTATTAATTATCCATTAAATTTTAATATCATTAAATCCAAGTGTCTTAATCATTTAAAGGGTCTTCGTACTATTTTAATTTCAATCTTAGAATTCATCACCATGGAAAAAACTTTAATAAATCATTAATTTTGGTACTAAAACTATGTTTTATAAAAAATCGTATTTAAGAAAAATCTATAAATTTTGGTGAATTGGAAATTTTGTTGAATATCCTCAACCACTGGGGAGCCACCATTTTTTTTATATGTTCCATCACCAATGATCCAACATTAGTTTAATGTTAGAAAATGATGGTGATAATGATATAGTTAAATATGTACCAACATTAGTGATCCACTATTACTTTAAATTTATCCAATGTTTTTGATACACTATTTTTTCAAAATGATCCACTATTGGTGATAAACCATTTGTTCAAAATGATCCACAATTATTGATCCCACATAAGATTAATGTGATCCACAATTCTTGAACCACCATTGATGATCCAAATATAGTTCAGAATGATCCATCGTTGGTGATATACTATTAATTCAAAATTGTCCCCCATTAGTTATTCATCATTAGTTCAGATAGATTCACTGACATCCATTAAAACAACTATTTTCCCTAAAAAACATAAAAACCCACTATTCCTGCCCAAAATACTTTTGTACATTCTGAGGAAACATCCATCACTATATTTAAAAAATATTTACTTTTTGTAAGGTCCTACCTGTTGTAGTTAAAACCCATTATGAAATGATGAGATAATTTCATATGGATATAAAATTATTTTTGCCTTATTTTCTTCATTAGATATAATTTTTCTACAATAATTGATTTCAATCAATTATTTTTATAGCTTCTTCTAACGATTTATATTTGAATATGTATCAAACTCTAACATGATGAATGAGGATGGAGAAATAAATTTCCATGAAAAGGGAATATTTTTGGAAATGAAATAAAAGGCTATAGTTATTTAGTATCAAATTATGGTAGCATAGTGTTGACAATAATGTTATACTAGAAGACATCAGTGTTATCAATATTTTGATGTTGGTGAGACATCGTTCCTCTAAAAATATAATTATAATATTGTTTATATATTTGGAAATAATGGAAATATAAGTTATATATAAATTATTCTCTTTCAAATTATTGTTCATATCAAGATGTTTTCTTATCACCTCTTAATTTCACCGAATCTATCTCAATTAATAGTATTTCTTATATGTATTTATGATATGGAATTACAGATTTTAGTAGTTATATATAATAAAAAATGTTGTCATAACAATGAAAAAATACAAATCTTTATGTGTAACAACTATTAATGTTTTTTTATTGATTTGAGAATGTGACATTGGACATGATCACGTGAATGGTCAATATTTTGTGGAAAACCATAAATTTAATGAAGTTACATGGGACCCTAAAGATGTGATGTTGAACATTTATTCATGATTTTTTATATTAATTTTATTAATTTTAGAGAAATAAATTATTATAAGTTGTTTTAATGTAACAATCTTATATTATATGATTTATTTTACAATATATAAATCTAATTACTTTCATTCATTACTTACATGACACACTGATTATAAACAAACAGTGATATACTATTGGCTAATTATTATTTATATTGGATGTTATATCAATGTATTTTGCATTTAATGGTTTGAATATAAGTTATTAAATTTTAAAAACTATATTCTCACATGAATAATATACATTATTTGGTTATAAATTTTTTATAAATTGAAATTGAATCATTTTATGGTAAAAGGAATGTTTTGATAAAAAAACATTATTCACGTAATTTTTTTCTTCAAAAACAAAATTAATTATTATTTATGATTGATTTTAATAGAGTATATATATGTATATTATATTCAGTAATATTATTTAAAATTCATAAAAAATATTATAAATTTAAAGTAATGTATAAAAAATATGATTTATTCTGAAAAATAATATTTCCTAAAAACAATTTTATTATGTGTTGTGAACATATTTTAATATGATTTTATATAAATTATATATACTTAATTTCATAAAAATTATAAAATATTTGGAATGAAAATAATTGATATTTATAACATTTTCAACATAATGCTTACCACTACGTAAATTATCAGAGGTACAAATTTATTACTACGGTAATGTTTAAAAGTGATAGTTTGGGGATAAAAATTATTTGAGGATTACAGTGACCTAAAAAATTGGATAAAAAGCCACCTATAGTAATGTAAGGTCTATATATCAAAATATAATTTATTATGAGTCATTATTGATACATTTATCTTTAATATACGATCTATATTTTCTTATTTTTTGAATAATGTCTTGCGTGTCATATCAAAAAATTATAAGAGAAATTTGTATCTACTCTATTCCTCACACTTCATGATACAATTATCCTCAGAATAATTTACCATATTACAATCCAAACATCCCACTCCACTTCTTATAGGACCATTTTTTTATAATTCTATATATTCAAGGCTTATCTTGTTTGCTCGGGGAGGTTTTCAAACCAAGATGTGCTACTCATAATAGAGTGCTGTCAATTTTATTTATTATCATATGATCTATGAAACTATTATATCCATAATAATATTGTTAATCTAGTATCATAAATATATTAATTTGTAATAATTTAATGGTTGAAAATTTATTCATCTCTTCCAATATCGAATTATACTACAAAGAACTATTCATGCATATGTGCGATCTGTCACCTCATGAAGTGATGTATTCAATTTTTATATAATAAATATGTAACTATTATTATGAAATTAGTTTTTGATATAATATTTATATAATTTTTAAAATTTTATAATAAAATAATCTTATCATCATTTTTCTATTCCCGTTTTCTAGAAAAGGCTAATTTTTATCTTGTGGACACATTGACCACTTCCTCTGTGGATCAATGTGATTAATTATTAATTTAAAATTTAAATAAATTTTAATAAAGATAGATTTCAATTATATATTTTATAGTTACAATTAAATAATTATTACATAATGGTCGATTATTGATTACCATTTTTAGTTCCATCAATTTAAAATAGGAATCACCACTTGGTTTACAAAGAAATTCACTCACAATGATGTGACATATGTAATTTATCTAGAGATATTTATATGAATTTGTATATAAGTTAATTTAAGTATTAAATGTTATAATATTTTAGTTATTATTATTATATATATTTTTAAATACTGAACATTGAATTTTTTTTTGGAAATATCAAAATTTTATATGAATGGAAAACAGACCAAATTTCACCCAAATGATAATTTTAAAAAAATCAAATTAAATGATATTTAAACATTATAATGGTATTATAAATAGTTACTTAAGTAATAATATGGTTTTTATAATATATCTCAAGAATTCCATATTTTTTATAAACTATATTTGAGTGCTCAAATGTTAGATAGTTCTTTAGGTAAGGGTTTATGTTACAGTCTAAATGTTTTTCTAGATTGTCTATCCTAAATTTCCATTTCTGGATTTTATAAAGAATATAATATTTAATCCCATTAAATATTCGTATGTTTTATTTTTCATATAAATTCTATGATTTATTACCAATTTCCACACTTTGGTACCAAAAATAATATATAGTAATTTTTTAATGAAAATTAGGCATTACTTATTTCTTGATTGATGGTATTTTTCTTCCATGTGTACACCCTTGAAAAAATTACTATTTTTTATCAATAATTGAAAATTAAAAAAGATAAATTTTCATTACCATTTACATAATTTGAAAAAGAATAAATGGATTCATTCTAGTGAAATGTTTTCCAAACAATACATTTTCCAAATTATAAATAAATGATGAAAATAATTATATTTTAATTTATATGATATATAGGGATTTTATTACATTCATGACAATTATATATATCAAATATTAAAAAACATTTTTCTATTATTATTTTCATGAAAAAATATTTTCTCAATATTCGATAAAATTTTAGTTAGAATTTATAAAAATTAATGGATCATTTATAAATGTATTCAAATAAATGTTTTAATCTTTTTTGGAAGGTAATGTTTTTATATTTCAACATATTTTGTTGTTATTTTATATTCATGATTGATATGATGTTATTATTCCATCCACTATAATTTTAAGGATGTATTATGAAAATGATGATTTTAGGATGTTTCAAATAACCATTTTTTCTTCCCATGTATTAATTATGTAATGATGAAATCTTTACGAAAAACGTTTATTTTCAAAATTTTATCTTATGATAATATGATTAAATGTCGATGAAATGTATTTACATTAAATAGATCATGATATTATGATATGATGAGTGTTTCATATTATTTTGTCCCACATATTTTTTGTTTTTATTATGTTATAGTTGGGGCCATAAATATATATTAATTCATTAAAATAGTTAAATATGGATATCGCATGAGTTATTTAGAACTGTAAAATTTTTTGAAGCTAGGATAGTAATATAATTTTTCTAATAAGATATTCTTATCAGTGAACCATGACTAAGAAAATATGGTAATGTGGAGTATTCCAAACCGACTATAATAGTCTTTGTTTTGATCCATAACTGTGTCCATAATTATGTTTTAATACATGTATTACATAATATAATATATTATCATTATGTCATGTTATCGTGGATCATTGTTTTTTAATTACATTTGTCCAAAAATATAATTTTCCTTCTTAGTATTGAAAATGTTTTATTCCAAAATTTCTAAAAATGATCACTGACTAATTGGATATGATTATCATAATTTATGATCATATTTATTTAACCATATACTTATCTTATTATCACTTATGATAATTTATTGATATTTGTTATACCTACCATTTCATACCATTTTATATCATACATTATTATGTTTTTGTTCCCCAGGTTATGAAAATGAGTTTTATTTAGTATATGAAAAAAACGTGTAATATAAAATTAGTTCCACGAAGGATGTGTTAATTTTTTTTGTTATAATGATATGATTATGTATCTAGTCCCTAAAGATAATAAACCCATATATTCTATGGGAATGTATTATAATAAAATTATATGAATATTAATTTATAATGATGTAAACATTATGTATATTTTATCCATGTCTCATCACATGTCTAATCCATAAAAATACTACATTCGTAAACTCTTCCACATATCATTAAATTATTTACACACACCTTTTATGAAAACCAAAAAAAGGGTTGTATGTAAAAATACCCCATTATGGTTTTTTTCTAATGTGATAGCGAACCTATATTTTCTACTATATACAAAATAATTTAACACCAAACTCAATAAAAAAACCATGATATATTTCTTAAATTCTATTAATTAATTGCTTATTCATGAATACAAAACCATATGTTCATGTGCGACATGGATCATTTGATATCCTACACCAGCACGAGTTTTAAAAATAAGGGTAAGTTTAAATCTTTTTTCCAGATAATAATGAGTGTAAAATGGTAAATTATTTTATAATATGGAAACATATCAAATTTTAAGACACCTCTTCTAGTCTCGAAATACGATTTTCATATTATGAATGGATTCTGGTAGAAATATGGGTCATTAAATTTTTTATAGACTACTTAATATCTAATAAATTATATATTATGTTATTAGAGAGGGTTTTTTTGGTGTTATCATATGTATAAAGATGAGGATTCATATTATTTTCTCTAAATTTTAGTCTATAATTGTTGTTGTTTCCTAATAAATTCCTAAACCCATAAAAGGTACACGGTCCGGTCATTGAGACACAATTATTTTCATTTATATTTCTTTTTATTTTTTTCACCATGATTCTTTTTTCATTTCCTTACATTTAACATTTTCATCCTATGTACATATATTGTGAGATTTAATTTCATTTAATAATGATAGATATATATTGAAAAAATAGGTTAATATAGGTAGAGGCACCACCATGTTAGATTTCTATATGTATTTCTAGTCTCTGAAGTTGTGTGGAATAGTATTGATGTGATGAGTTAGATGTTTCATCAATGAGGTTGGAGGATATAAATTTAATTCCCTTGGTCATCACTGATATGATTTATAAGGGTTTTTAAACAATTTTTTGGGTTACTAGTGACCTCATGGGTGTTCATCTAGGAAACATTATGTGAAATGGTGGTTTCAAAAAAATTTGGGTTACGTTGTTTGGGAAAACCCTTGTACAATAAACACAGTTTAGGGTAAACACATCATGTGAACATAGTATTTGTGTAAAATGTGTTTCAAGAATTATATTCCACGTACCATGAGTACATCTTATGTTGTATATGCTTGGAGTGTGTTGGGGAACATGGTCATGTATGGTACATTTCAAGTACCCATGTAAAACACAAGGTCATTGGCCACCTACAATTATAATACAAGCCCCATGTTGGGGTACATGGATAAGGATAGGGTCTGGCACCCCATGTAAGTTAAACACATTGTATAGAGTAGGTATGAGCTACCGATGTTGTGTAATTTAGGAATTAAACATTGATTGGATTGTGGAACATGGCCAAGGAATACCATTGGTGTTACACTCTATATATCCCATATGTTCACAGTATGCACATTTCATCAATTGCATGTTTTAACTTTTATATTCCATAAATGTAGAATTGGACTTTTGAGTTTTCTATTCTAATTTTTTACAACATAGATCAGGATTTTGAAATTTCTTCTGCATTTATTTTCTTTTGGATTGTGTTTTCGAAGGGTGATAAATTTTAGGAGGATTTGATCATTTTTTGGTATCATAATCTTACTAGTGGATTGGTTTTGAGTTGTAAGTCCTGGATTTTGTCTTTATCTCAGTATATGGAAGGGGATTATTGATTCAATGGGAGATTTATTTGATATTTTTTTAGACGGATACTATATGGGTTGCAACAATTGTATCTCTATGGATATATGGGTTTTCACCTTTACAAAAAGTCACTTTTTGGATATTAGAGTAGTTGATGTATATATCCTATGATTCATGACCAATCATACTAGATACATTTTTATAGATTAACATTGTGGGTTGAAAATAACAGTTGGGATCTATTGGGATGTTTTTGAGACAAGTCTGAGGGACTCTTATAGATTCCCAACAAGTATGTTACCATATCAAGTGATTAGTGGTTTTAAGTTTTAGATATCAATGATGTGTGTGTTTCATTACGATCCATTGTATTACATATGGGTAACATGGTACGGATTGATTGGTTTTTTCAAGGGATGTCAGATGTGGATTTCTTATTTTGTGTGTTTCTTAAGGATTTTCATCAATGTTGATCCATTATTAAGACCTAAATTTGAAAAAAGTTTGAGTAACACTATGAATTCCCTTGTTTGAGTGATTTATTTTTTTATTTTCGGTGACTTATTGATAGAGGATGAGTTGGAGGCCACTATCTTATATTTGGTATGATCCCACTCTGAGAATTTCTCATTCCTTGGATGATATAGAAAAACCCCTTATAATGTATCCTTCTCTTATTATAGGCTAGGGGACTTTTAATGATCATTTTATGGGGATTTATAGGGATAATGGGTGTTGTAGGGGATTCCCTTATTAGATTTAACATTATAAGATATCCTTGTTGTATATAGGAACCCTGAGTTTTGGTTTTTCTGTGAGGAGTTTTAATGAGAACACGTGATATCTATTTTTCAGATATTGAGATCTCAGGAATCAAAAAGACCGATACCTATTTTTCAGGATTGTGTTTGCACATTTTGTTTATCTTTTTGGATGATGGGATTTACATATGGATTTTACAACTTTTTGTTCTCCTTTTTTTTAATTTTGAAGAAATATTCACATAGAATATTATTTTGATGATGATACACTTTAAATATTAGTGATCAAGAATTTGAATTGATTTTCAATCTTAATCCCTAAATATTGGATGGATTCTGCTAGATATAATTAATGGAATAATGGGAGAGATATATAAATGTAACCCATTATCCATTGTAGTGTTTACCCGAGATAGAGTGGATTCATTATCATGAGGTTATGACACACTCACAGAGTGTGATTTGTAGACTGTGGAAGTTATACAACTATGGGACTAGTTGATGGTGACTACTTCTGGGTATATATATAGATCCCATTTATTGTTAAAGCCAATACCGGGTTCCAAATTCATTCTATATTAAATTTGGGAAATACAGGTTCTCACCCTTTTTCAACCTCGATGATCAAATCACTAGTTCTGATCATGTTATTGGAGTCCTAGGGTCTGGTATATGTTCTTTTCAAAATAAATGCATGTGATTAAACCTTAAGGTCCAAAATTCATAATTTTTTATATTGAAATCATCTATAACATATGTCAATCTAAAATACAGATAAGATGTCAGGTGGAAGGGTGATATTCATGTTGTAGACCTTCTATCCTGGCCATAGAAGTTGTTAGATTTAAATTTTGTTTAATACATGTAGAAGTGGTTAGTCATTATTTTATTTACTTGATAATTTTATTATAGTTGTATATTGTGGCCTATTAGAATTAGATTTCGATTAGGATGGGTATATCATTTCTTGATGAACTAATTAGTACTATATATTATTTTCTCACAATTCGTAGTGGAAAACATAGATTTACATCTCATACCCTATTTGTATATTTAATTTTGAGTAATGACCAGGTGTCAAGATTATTGTTTGATAAAAGGGTTGAAGCGGATGGTTTTTAGGGAATATAATTTTTTTATTGAGTGTAGCCTCAGATTTGGAGACTTGAGATCATGCTTCTTCTAATCAAGTGTTGTGGAGATAGGGTACATTTTTTGGCACAATTTTAGTAGTGGAACCTGATTTATTTAAATTTATATTTTTTTTAATATTTTTTCAGACTAATGGGTGACATAATGATATGAATTATCAATGATATTAGTTTTAATGATGTTATCCCACATTATATTTTTTGAATAATATAATAAAATAATATTTTTTTATTATTTTTACATATGTGTTTATATTTTTGAACAAATTTGGAGATATTACATTGTTACATCACACTAAAAGAGGTTATAGAATCCCAATTATATCATTTAGTCTATTGATGTTAGTTATAATCCTCCATAATTCAGGTAGGTATGCCTGAGTCCTTTTGGTTAGCTAGATTCGGTTACCTGTGAGGCAACCTTGTCTTGTTCTATACAATCTATAATTATGTATATTTCCTTTCAAGATATGTACGAGATAGTTGAGAGGTTATATAGGAATGTTTCAGATCTTCTGACTGGTATAAGAATATTCATTCATGAACAAATTTACTAATGGGTAGTCTGTGTTACTAGGATAATTCATTTTTTTCATGGAATTTTTTTAACATTTATATAATTTAAATTGTTTGATAAACCATTATATGAGGATTTATCATTTTTATTGTTTTTTTCCTCTTACAATACGAGATAGAGTGTATTTTTTTAGTCATTCTATAAAAATAAGATTATCCTGTCATATTTAATTCTACGGTGTTTTTATAGGTGATAAATATTTGGTTGTATGATTTTTCTCCAACATTATAAATGATGTCTCAAATATATATCCTTATCCTAATTATACTCAAATTAACTACACTTAAATATTTCCTTCGTATGGGAATTTATATTGATTATTTAGTATTACACTCAATGGTGATGTAGATGAAGTCCCTTCATTGAGGAAGGAATGGAAATTATAGTGTGATGTTGTGGGATATGAGTACCTTGTTGGTGGATCGATGATGAAACAAACAAATGGGAGATTATTTTATTATTCTAGGTTTTCCCTGAGATGGTAGTTCCCCTATAGTTCTGGGATTTTTTTCATTAGATGATTCCACTCATGGCATGTGTTATCAGTTACTTCATGTAGGGGGGGCCCCTATTTAAACTCCAATTATTGTCTTGGATGGGTGTGGTTGTTCACATTTTGTGGAGAAAATAAGGTCTATAATATCTTATGTGTTACTTGGAATGAGGATTCATGGTGTTTAAGAAGTGAGGAACATGTATTTCACCCTATGTAATGCATGGCTTTGAAGGGTATGTTTTGTAAGAATCTTTTCCCTACTCATTTATGGTCACCTATGGAGTACATTAGTGTGATTTTGGTTGCTTCATATGGAATTAGATCAATACCTAACTGGTTGGTGGTTGATTGGTTGATCATTGAATGATGGTGATACATTAGTTTTTAATAGGAGAGCTGTGAGTGCTCATGTTTCCTTGAAACGGTCTATATGAATATCATATATAGTAGTTTTAGGAAAGCTAGCATAGATTCCATTAAACATGGATCATGTGAGAAAGATAATTATTACTCATTATGGATCAGTTTAAGGAAATTCTTATTATGGATTATTCACCATTTGATATTTGAATGTGTGAGTCTTGTTTCAGTTTTTTTCAGCATAGAGCCTATTATCCTTGTACAGGGAGAATTTTTTTTTGGGTTTTTTCATTTTTGTGATGGAACCCAAGTGTGATAATTTCTTCCATGCCTATACATTTCATTTGGTGATAGACATTTCATGGGTTAATTAGTTGTTTTCATGGACACATAGGCATTTATAAAGAATCTATTATTGTGGGGAGCATCATATCAGTTGTAGATGAATATATCTCATCTTGGGAGAGAGTTGTGGACATTGTAAAACCTGAAAGTTGATGTATGAGATGATTTTGGTTGTTCAAGTTCTTGGTAGATAATAAGGATTATGGAGGAAAACTATGTATTATAATGGGTGATAATTAATTTTAGTGTAGATTTCATGATGTATTTTATTTTAGTGATTTTTATGATTCAGTGGAAATTTGATCATTTATTTCATTGGATATTTCATGTCATTATACAATTATGGGTGTTAGGTAAATGGATAGGGAACTTGTTTTCTTTTATTCCTTCCTTTTTTTAGTTCGTTTCCCATTCTTCATTTTAAGTTTGATATCCCAATAATTCCATTTTTTGGATTTTGTTTTGTGTGGATAATAGAAGTGGTGGGAGGGAAGAGGTATTGAGAGGAAGAGGTACCACATGAGTTCCTCGTTCGGAGGTAGATCAGGTCTCAAAGGGTTCATGACATAGTTCTAGTGAAAAGTGTTGGAAGTTTCTCCCTATGGGTTAACCAATATTTGTTTTTTAACTATGATCCCTATAAAGTATTTTTTAGGTTTTAAAAATCATTATTTCAAATGTTGTGGCAATATTTTTGAACGATATAGGATTAATGAGGGGGAATCTAAGGTTTTTATCCATTTTGGTGGTTTTTAGTTTAGGAAGACCCATGTTCATCATGTATAATTCACTGAGTACACACCATGTGTTCTATTTATTCCTAGTGGAAGAGTTCTTTAGAATACATGCCATGTACTAGGAGTACATGTTTTGTAGTAATTATTTTGGGTGTTATAAGGGCACATGAAACCAAAGGGCATACGACCATAAACTGTTCGATGTATACAAAATGTGATCATGTACTATTGACTTCTAAAACCGATTTTTTTTTCATGTCCATATACACCACTAGTAACCCTTTTTGGGTAAAAAAAGAATGGGTGGTACATATCATGAATTCTGGATAAGATCATGTGGATTTTGGATAAGGTAAAAGTGAAGGTACCCATTTAGGGGTACATGACATGTAAACGGTGCACACTCCATGTACAATGGGAAATTACTTGCTCACATGATAGTGTAAAATTAAAATGGAGTACATTTAGTTATATTTCTCATGTTCCCATATGAACACATTGATTACTTTCTCTCTCATATTTTTTTTCCAAATTTTCCACCCGAGAGTTATTATTGGTATCATGAGTGGTCCTTTATAATCATTTTCCAAGTGAATCAGGATAGTTGAATATTTTCAAGGTTTAGAGTCCATATTGATTTTTTTCATGCATAGGTATTTTTGGAGGATTTCATTGGTGATTGGATTGAATTTACTCATGTTGGTTGGGTTCTAAGATGTGAGACCCATGCAGTTGATTTGATATTGGTAGTTGGCATGAGCAAGTATATGCTAGTATTTTTAGGATATTTTTTATGTATCCCATATAGATATATAAATTAGTATACCTGATGATATCATTTTTTTCCTGAATATAGAGAATGTTTGTATTATGTTACAGTAGATAAGGTTCAGGTCATATGATTTAGGATTATAGAAATTAGATCCCATGGGCCTTGTATATTGTATTGGTTGTTAGTTACAGTTGGGAGATATTGTGATCAAATTTGAGATGGATCAATGGGAGTACATATTATGCTCAATTTCATTGGTAACTAATCATGTGATCATCAATTTCATTGGTCAGTAGTCGATGATTTTAGTGTGGCATGATGTTTCGTTGGATTCCCAAATGGTGTGTTAGTACCTGTGGATGGGATTTTTCCTTGGGAGGTCAACTGAGAATTCTTATTGGGGGAGTTACATGATTATTATATTATGTAATGATCCCTTAATGGGTAATATGTTGGAGGTCTTAATGATGACTTTTTTGAAAACCGTTGTAGTAATGGTTTTTTTGGATTCCCTGTAGTTGAGTTGTTGATCAAAGAATAGTTTAATGCCACTAAGGGTTGTTTGAGATATTTCTAAATTGTCTTTCCTCATTCATTAGATTATATAAAGGAACAAATCATTTTTTCCATGCCCATACTATGGACTTTTAGAAATATCATTATCTTTTGAAAGGTGTGTCCAATGATCATAGCATCAATCAGGGAGTCCCTGGAACGTTATCTCAGAATGTTTTCTCCTAGGGGTCCATGAGAGTCTATTGTTTTGGATTGGAACTATTGAGGGTTATTGGGAGGCCTTATGATTTTCTTTATGGATTATGATATCTATATGAAAATGTTATTCCACACACATATTGTATGAGAGATTAATGATATTTCTTGTTCTACATATTATATGGATGGAATTACTGTGGGATATTCCCAAATTTGGTTGGCCATTGGATATGACATCTATGCATATTTTTTCTCATCAAATTACTTTATAGAGAATACCATTAGGGTATATTGGATATTTTTTTTTGGCCTTCTATGTTTATTTTGTTCTCTCCTTCATCGATTATTTATGGTTTGATGGAATAAAGAAGATAATGATAAATTTAGGTGAGTGAAACTACCATCTAGTTGATTTTACTCTTTTAATAGATTATATTGGTGCTAATTTAGTTACAAGGAACTCAAATAGGGGAATTAGTCCAAGGTGGATGTTGTGGAACTCCCTTCCTGATTTTTATTATTTTCTCCTAGTTTAATATCATGATCCAATATTTTTTTTTGAGTTAATACTTAGTTCCCTATTCATTCTGTAAAAAATTCAAAATAGACAGGTTCTCTAGTTATGTCAACCTAGAAATTTATATTTCTAGTTAACATAATTTTGAGGGAGATTTAGAGACTAATATATTCTTGCTTCTATGTGGAATCAATTCTTTTACTCCGTAGGGTTTGAAATATCTTCATTTTTTTTGGATTACTCAGAGCTCCTATATAGAACTAGTGGAAATGTTTATTTTTCTAGACGGGTGAACCAAATGTTATAAATCATATGGAATGGGCCACAGTGAGGTTAGATTCATCTCAATTGTCAAACTAGAAACTACTATTGGATTACTTATTTATTTTGGGTTTAAATGATTTTTTGAAATTTGTTTCTTCAATCCCTATGTTATTAGAATTTGATTGGCATAGGCAAATAATATGTTCAAGCACATCTAATGAATTTATATTTTTGGAACACCATTATTAGTGGCCAAGAAATATTTATTGAATTACCCATTTTTTTACCCTCATTATGTGTTCATACATTATATTTAACTTAATTTTGTACCATAGTTTATATAGTGGATGGGGATAATGTAATTTTTTTTGATCGAGTGGCACTTCTCTTGTGGATTCTCATGATTGGGATAGGGTGGTACTAGAGTCTTTGATACTAAGTATGTTCATTGACTATATTTTTTTATTTGAGAAAGATGTATTTATTTTATCAATTTATATTGTATAAGTGATTTTCCATGTCGGTGTCCATTGGTTTTATGTGTCTCATGCATTGATTTTGTATGATTATATACAATATTACATGGGATAAATATTTTATTTATTATGTTATCTTTGATGGTTTTCCTAATATATTATTTTATATATTTTTTAATATCATTCTACACTAACTTTATGGTATAGTATTTGAAAAATATAATTTAGACCCTCACCGCTTGTGGGTTGGATATTGAAGTTGGGGAGAAGTGCTTTTGGCCTTGTGTCGAGGTAGATCGGGAAACATGTTATGTTAACCATGTTTGGGTTATTAATTCTCAATGAGATAAATATTAGTAAAATTTAACAATTTTTATAATAACACCATGTCATCCTTTATTATTATGCCCTTCAAAAAACCTCCCCTAAATATTCATATTGAAACCCTCGTGTCCATAAAATTCATCCATTTTTACCACTTTTTAATCTTATTTGATTGATCATGAACACTTTCTTCCCATTTTTCAATAAACCAAAACAGAACATCCTTGATGATTTATAAGTGAGAGTTATAAATTAAAATATTAATTTTTTACATAGACTTTATAACATTATAAATGTTTAATATTTGTGTCTTTTTTCATATCCTTTTATATTGATATTTATATATTAGGTTCAAATCAAAGATCCAAGCACTATCATTCAAAATACAAATTGCATAGATATTTTGACATAATATGTGTGAAATCATTTTTTATGAACATAATCCAACATCGTGACTGGATACTCCATTATAACTTATAATTACATTCATTTTATATTAATGTAATTAATTATTTAGTGTTTATTGGTTTATTTCCAAATTTGGGAAGCACTTTATTCACCAAACATAATGGTTAGAAGATATATTACTTCAGTGTCAATATTTCCATGTTTTGGGGGTGTCTATATAAAATGAGAAAAGGAATTGATATCCAAACTATATTTAGGTTTTATAGTTCATACAAGAATAAAATATTTATTTTTTACTTTTCCATTAAATATAAGAGATAATAAGATATACCATACCTAGTATTTTTTTAGCCATCAAATGAACCTACACAAACAGAAACTGTATAAAACACCAATAGATTCAATGATTTACTCTAATAATATATCCAGATTTGTAACATCCTAATCCCCCTCATTTTCTTTAGGATAAAAATATGGTTTATTCAGTGTTAGGAAACATTCATAAGGCACCAAAGGATGGAAATATATGTCAAGGGCTCCAGGAATAGTAGAAAATGGTTTTCCCGTTGAAATGAAATCCACCAACCTGACATGCCAATAACATAAATGACTACATAATGCATGTCAAAATCATTTTATCATTCAACTATACCAATGGACGAATACAACCAAACCACAATCATCCAGAATCATATTTCCATAACGAATTATAAAACTAAAATAAATAATATACCATGATAAATAACGTTATATCCACACCAATATCCATGATACAACAACATATGACCACCAATTTATCATAATAAAACACTAAGGAAATGAGATTCTTTAATTGTACCTATTACTAGGAGTATATCATCAGGAACATAACAAATCTGATAAATAATGGGGTGAGTAATAATACTCATTAGGCTTTCACAAAATGAATTCAATATAGACCACACTATGATATATCCATTAGCACATTAAAATTAAACAATTTATATAAATCCAACAACTAATGTACTAATATCTAGAAATCAAAACACTCTCTTATAGAACCATTTTACAAAAATCTTTATAATACCATGGAAAAAAACAAAACACATCATTCACAATTTCACCTTGTGTTCCCACTCTCAAATTTAAATTGTAAACGAAAATTTCACAACCACACACCCGAGGATGGTGTTACCATGATGGTGGAGCTTCATTTCTAAGAATGTTCAACACTCTACGTTTATAGTGGTTCTTCTTATCCACTAATAATTGATGGTGGTTATTCATGTCCACTATCCATCCCCATTTTATAGTGGGTTTTCAAGACCACTATCCATCCATTTTAAACAAATTCATAAACACACAATCCAACAAATAATAAAATTGAATTTAATTAAACCAAAACAACATGAATATAATAAATTACAATGTTTATATCATACAAGAACTACCAAGCCATAAATCCAAAAAATTTACAAACCAAGAAACCCTATAAGATTGTCAACAATTAGAAAACCAAGAAAAACCACTTCAATAAATTACCCATTTATTGATATCACCCTTAAACCATTATCCATGCCAAACCACATTAAAAAAACAACATTTTTATAGAAAATAATTTTTTCTAACCCATTTTTTATAAATCAACCAAGACATTGATTATAAAATTAACATATTAAAATCAAAAAATAGAATACCTTTAACCATCATAGTAATTTTATACAAAATCCCAAAATCTTCATAAATTTAGTTTGAATCACGCTCAACCCATCACAATCAAAATCTATTTCCATGAAATAAAATTAATTAAAATTTAGAATTCTAGTACTACCAAAGAAGAGTTGAGAGGGAAGCCACCTACCTTAGGGTTTGCTGAAATAGACCCACTAAAAAAACCCACTACAAATATGCATAAATCCTATAAAAAATTCTTTATATCCCCCTCGATATCATAAAAAATACAAAATATAAGATTTATAGGAAAGAAGAATAATTGATCTACATGAGGAAGAAGAAGAACTATGAAACTTTTAGAGTGAATGAACATTATATCTATAGAAAACCACAAAAGTACCAAAAGACGGGAGTACCAAGGAAAACATTCTTTCAATGAACCCTTAGAACCCATAAAATAATATCCAAAATGAGGGGGTGATTCTATATAAAAAATAAAAAGAATTAATCTATAATTAGGTTCTAATGGGAGAGGAAGAGATGTGTTTAGAGAAAATCATTAACAGAAACAATTTTTTAAGTCCCCCATTTTATATCGTGCATGGTTTAGAATCACAGTTAGTAAAACCGTGCACGAGCCATGCAACTGCTACTATCTCAAAGGGTACCCTATATGGTTGTTCCACATCCTTAGGAAAATAATTGACCGACCATGTGAAAACATATTATCTCAAAATGAACAACTCACCTGGTTGCCTAGAATGATTAGAAAACTAATTTCAATACATGCACATAACTTTGCGAAAATATAATTTCCCGTACCCATATTTGAACCTTTTCCTATAGAATAATCCTAATTTCCACTAATTGTTCTTAAACTTTTCACACATAAAAATCCCCAGAACTTCCAAAAACACATAAAAACCCTCCGAAACCAATCCCAACAACTTTATACATAAAAAAAATGAATAAACAAGAGTTGCATACCTCATAATAGGGTTACTTCATTCTCACCACCATTAGTCTTTCCATTCTTGTAATGTTAAGACTCATCACTTTACCATAATATATCATTCCATTTCTCAACCATTTCATTCTTGACTTTCCATGTATCCCCGTAAATTTTACCATGTTGAAAGAAACCTGAACTAATCTGATGAATTTACCCTAAATGACTTTCACTTTCCTGTCCCCAATCTACACTGACACATTAACCAATGAATCATCCAAATATATCTGAATGTGATCCCATAAAATCATATGTTTAGGATCAAGATAATTAATTTTCATGTGAAAAATATGATATACATTATGCACCACACTAAACTATGGTAGAAAAGACAATCGATATGCCTGTTATCTACCCTTCTCATTTATCTCAAAAGTCACAATATTCCTCATACATAACATACCATCATTTCAAAATTTATGATTCCCAAACCTATGATATATTTTGAAGAACGCATGATTACCCACCTAAAACGACAATGGTTGTTATTGATGATCTGCATATGATTTTTGAATGATCTGTGTCATCTCCATTCTCTTCATAATAAAAAAATTATATATATATATATTCTCTTGGACAACACTCAACCCAACCATCAATGTATCTCATACCTCCATCCAATATAGTAGTTCATGACATAGATGCCCAAACAATGATTCTAATGAGGCCATATGTATGAATTCATTATAAATGAAATTATAAGAGAACTCTAGAAGTGAAAATTTCTCGTCCCATGAGCCACAAAAATTTATCACACAAGCCCACAATGTATATTCCATAATTTGTATTATATTCACCGTTTTACCGTCCATATAATAACGATATTCCATATTCATTTTCAAATTTTTCCCATGAAATTGTTGTAATGATATCAAACAAGAAGAAGTGAACTTCAGATCTCTATCTGATATAGTTAAAATGGCTACACCATGTCACTCTTCCACCTCATGGGTATAGATTTCGGATAGATCATCCACCATATGAGATTCTTGGATATGGATGAAATGATCCCAATTTTTATCCAATACACAATCACCCATATGAAATCATGTTTTCTAATCATTTATGGGAAAACTGAATTAAAAAAAAGTGTTATATATTCTAATTCTTCACATAGATTATTAAATACTACAATATTTGTTTCTACTGATGATTCTCTATCATGATCATTATACAATCAAGAATCTCGAAACAAACTTGGCCACATTCCATTTCTTTTTATCCCACCAAAAATGTTCTTTCAACGCTTTATACATTTATTGAAATCTTGGATGGATATCCCATATAAAATGATAAAAAACACTAATAAGTATATCTTTAAAAGAAACTACTACAACCATATGACTCTAAACCCACAACACCAAATTTGCATCCAATTTCTATCCCTTAAGAGTCTCAAAACCATTGAGTTTTGACCTCATACCCACACGCTCTGAATCGTTCATCAATACTTCTATAACCAACCACACTATGTAGAAAACCAAGGATATGAGAATGAAAACTACTAAATCTCCCAAGTTTTCACATTCCAAACAAATGTGGGCTATAACTGATAACAACTCCCACTAATTTAAAGCATCTTTTGCCACCAGAAAAAATGGCGTCCTAATTAATGCATCAGCCACTGAATTTTTTTTTCTCATTGTGTACAGAAATTCAATGTCAAGCATCTAGAGATAAATTAACAATCTCCATTACCTCAATGTAAAATCTATTTGTGTGAAAAATTTGATTCAAACTCTTATGATTAGTGAACATTATGAATTCTCACCAATGAGTTCATAATGCTGCAATTTCTATTCATGCACCAAAGACAAAACTCCAAATCATGTATTGGGTTGTTCTTCTCATGAAACCTAAAATTCTATGATCCATACCCAAAATCAAGATTTAGATAAATGAGAAAACACCATTGTTATAATATCAATGTGTCAAAATACACTGCATACCCATTCCCTAGATCAGGAAAATCTATTATTGGGGAATATGTAAGACAATCCTTAGGCTCTTTAAAAGAAATCTGGCACTACTCTTTCCATCGAGATGGAACATTATTCCTTGTAAATGATTTCATCAGTGATCTTAATCATGAAATGTCACAAAAAAGAATCGATAATGCTTATCTAGACCAATAAAGCATTATATCTTAGAGACATTCATTGGATGTTGGAAGTAGATAACATCAAATATCTTCTCTAGATCCACTGAAACTCTTTCATCTATAATAACATGTCCATGGAAATGAATGTATTATATCCAAAAATCACACTTTGATAAATTGGAAGAGAATTGATGATCTCTAAAGATTCCCAAAACTCTTTCCATGTGTTCCTCATTCCCATCCAATGTCCTAGAATATACCAATATATCATCAATAAACACCCCCATATAATAATCCATATATCTATGAAATAGTTTATTCATAAATTCCTTTAATTCCATTGGTGAATTCGTTATAATGAACAGTGTAACCACATATACATAATAGAATATCAACTTCTGAATGTTTTTTGGGATATCAACCTACCACACCTGAAACTAATGATATCTCAATCAAATTTTATTTCGGAGAACCAGTCATCTCCCCCCAACTAGTCAAAAAATTCATCCATACATGGCTGTGGATATTTATTATTTTTTATAACTTGTTTTTGTTTACAATAATCAATGATGATCTAAAAAGCTATATTCTTTTTTAACAAATAATATTGGTGCTAACCCATAGAGATATTCTATGGCAGATAAACACTTTGTTTTATAACTCCTCCAACATCACATTTAATAACCTAAATTCTACTCCTTCAATCATATAATAGGGATGTAATATATGAATAGTCCAATAAAATAGAGAAATTGTAAACTCCACTTCTATTATGTGTGTAAAACAAGTTAATTATTTTGGAAAATACAACTAAAAACATGTCAAAATTGCTTGAAAACAAATTTGGGTGATTTATTCCCTCGATTCCAATGATAAAGTGTCCAACTGATATGATATCATCCCAACCGCTGGTTGCAAAAATTGTATTGAACCCACCATTACATTCTTCTCCCCCGTAAATAGACGTTTGATTCCATCAACCATCATGAATCTAACCATCTGTTAATAACAGTAAATATGGTACTTTAACATCATTATCATATCAATTTAAATTATTATATCGAAATTATCCATCTCATGCACTGATAAATCCCACATAAATGCAACTAAATGAATGTCTATAAAACATTATCTACATGGAAAGGATCAACACCCTCTTTTACATAGAGGTGTTTGATGTTTTAAATCCGAAGGGATCATTTCCATTATTAAAACCATAAAATAAAAGATATGAGAACCACTAAAGGAATGAAAGAAATATATGTCAAAAAACACATTCAAAACGTTTTTATTCAAAATAATCATACCTTTAACAATGGATTATCCTAATTAATCATCATACTCAACCTTCTTGGCTCCAAACCGTTGTTTTTGTTCTAGACTCAGCGCTTTATTAACCTTATGAAACATTCCATGATGTGGAGTAGTTGTTTTCCAAGAATCATCATGAATAACTCTTCTATTATGAATATAGATATTCTTTTTCCCATATATAATGAATTTATTTGATACATGTGACCCCTGTGGAGTGTCACGAACACCCGACCTAAGATCATTGCGAAAACTGACACTGAAGATGGTCCAAATGATTGCATTTATGGAAATCTCAAGGTGTTGTCATAAAATCCTTCTTGATGTGTCATGTATAACCACAATGAAAACATATTACATTATATTGATGTTATGTATGAATATTCACAGCTCATGTTGTCGGATTTTGGCCATACACCCACAATAGAAATAAGTACCCCCCTCACTCTCTCTTGATCTCCACATTAGAGTTCGTACCATTTCTCGTGGGTACTAACATGATTCTACAAACTATATCCCATAACATATCACATGCATCCTAGTCTTCTTTATTTAACTTCTTCGTATAATACTTTATACAATGAAAAATAATTTTGGATTTAATGTCCTTTTTCAAACTCAATTCAATGATCCACACCATCAAGGACACACAAGATAGAACATCAGGAAAACCAGAAATCATCATGAACATTGCCACAAATTCTATTACCGAGAGGTTCTCTATCTTAAAAGTAATAAAATTCATGGATCTTTGAATTCTGAGTAAGTGAGGATAGCATTTTTTTTCTTACAATTCCATGAAACCTCACATTCCATAGCACCGTCCACTTATTTTATGGAAACTATCTCCCACTACTATCATGGATGATCAACCACCATATATGTTGCTAACATAACATTTTATTCTGTTGATGTGCCTAGGAAATTTAATATTTGTTTCATCATGTTCATCCTTTCTTCTATCCATTATATTTCTAAATCACCCATAAATATTGATGGATTCAGCTTCTAAATCTATGTTGAGTGATCAACATGCTTCGACTCATCCATCTTATTCCCACATTATCCATTCTGGAAAGATTAAACTGTGATCTAAAGTACATTTTATTTTCCTCTTAGGATCATGTGGATCCACAAATTTTGTTGGTTTCTATGGTTGTCATGTATGATGCATAATCAGTGCCGTTTCTAACAACATAAAAACCATAATAAATCTCATTCCCTATCATCTAAAGGATTACAATTTCAAATTATATTACATTTCAACTATCATAATTTTTTTTAAAAAATACTATTTTTTACAACTTTGGTCAATTTTGTATAATCCATCATGTTTTGAAAATCATCCAATTTTAAGAATACCACAACCATTCCCTTTTCAAATCATTACATTGGAAAACAATTTTCAGATTTAAAAAAATGTTTATACGACAACATAAATCAATATACCCAAGGAAATATTAAATCCTAATGGGAATTCATTACTACCTTACATTCAATGCTCATCTCAATAGATACACCAACACTACTGAGATCACACTGATAAAAGTGTATCAAAAACACACATGTTCCCAAATACCTAGTAACATAATGTTCAACATAAAAGGGGTTCTACATCATTTTCTTCTATACATTTATTAATTTGACAATAATAATCTTCGATACCATCCCAACTTATAGAATTAACTGAGAAAAAATTCTATATCCATGTCCAAAAATTGATGCCAAAGGACTGAACAAACTGATACCACTAGTAATATTCCACCCCTCCTCATTGGCTTGACTCCAGGTGGAAGTGTTACTCTGGCTTAGCATATATCCCCAAGGCACTAAAGGTTGAAATTTAATGACGTGGGATTTCTGAATAGTGGGGGATGATTATCCCTTTGAAATGAATAAAACCAACCAAACGTTTTAATACCAAAACAGATACATGATACATGTCAATAGTGTTTTCCCACACCAAAATAACAAAGGACCAATATGACCAAACCACAACAATCTTGAAACAATAGACCAAGTAGAATTCTAAAAAAATAGTACAACATCATGATAAAGCTCTATAGATCCACACCAAGAATTAATATTTAAACCCATAAGACCTCCCAAGAATCACAATGAACCACTAAAGAAATGAGATGATTTAACATTACCACTGTCTCAGAGTAAAATATCTTATAAATTCTCTCATGTTCCAAAGAAGGGTGTGAGTAATAATAATCAATCAGCTTTCCCCAAATGACACCCCTACACAAGCCACTGTGGTCAAGTCATTATCACATTTATATAAAACCAATTAAAAATTCAAAAAATTCCAGCATTCCAAATGCACCCATACTAGACTATTTTACCCAAATCATCACAATACTAAGGAAAACAACCAAACATTTACATAACGAGTTCACGATGCACTGCAACATGCATATTCAAACACTATATTAGAATTGAATACCCACAAACCCAATCTTGATGTTACCAGGATAGTGGAACATTACATTAAAGACTGTTCACCCCTCTTCATGTATAGTGGAACATCCCACCCACTTATCCTTGATAGCTTTCCTTCATGTCGACTATCTATCCACTTTTTTTTAGTAGTTCATCACATCCATTATCCATTCATTTCAACAAGTTCATTAACCATTAATCTGATGAACATGAAAATAACATTTTACAAAACCAAAACTACATTCCAATCAATATATACCAAGATCATATCAACCAACACATACAAAGACAAACCTCCCAAATGATGTCCAAACGGAACAATCCATTAATCCCACCAACAATTCTAACACCATGCCAAAATAACCAAAATAAATCAACAATTTTTGGAAAATACACTTTCTCGTTTATCCATGAAAAACAACATTTCAATAAAGAAACATTTTTCTTGAAAATATTTTTTCATAAAACATTTTACATAGATCAACTAAGCCACCAACATTATAATAAATTTTTTAAAATCCAATTTTAAGTAACATTTCAACCCCACAAAATTTCAAAAAAAATATCCACAAATCTCCCGAATATGAGTTTCCATCAAGAATCACACTTCACATTAATAATAAATTTTCATTAAAACAAAATTAATTGAAATTATGATTTCATGTTTTATCAATGTGTAGTTATGAGAGAAGCCACCCGCCTTCGGGTTTAATGAAATCAACCCACCACACAATCACACACTAAATACCTATGAAACCTCCACAAAATCACTTATCATCCAATTAATGATAGTCAAAATTCCAAAATATCACCAACATGGGAAACAAATAACATAGATCTAAAGGAGATAAAATTATACCTAGGAAACTATGTGAGATAAAAGATTATATCTATTTAAAACAACAAAACTACAAATATAGGAGTCTTACAAAAGAAGAATAACCTACAAATCCATTGAAACCCAATAATTAACATCCACAATTAGTGGGAGATCCTCCCTAACAACTATGAATAAGAAATATCGAGTTGTATTTTAGTTTAAGATGTATTGAGGTGTTTAGGGAAAATAATTTTCAAGCCCAATTTTGATAAACCCTCTTCTTAAACTACGAATGGTTTAGCTACATAGTTAGGAAAATTATGCTCTAACTATGTTTCTGCAACTGTCCCAAAGGGGAACCTGCATAGTTGGCCCACATGGTTATAACAACTATTTCAAAAATCCCAATACACCATGGTGGCCACACGTTTGGGAAAACTATGCTCAAACCGTGAACCCTAAACAAGGGCCAAACCAAGCCAACTACCTTTTTGTGCACAATTTACTATTGACATTTCATATTTTCCAAAAAACATACATAAATCATTCACCCTTATAAAAGACCCCATACCATCACAAACCCCTTACAAACTCTTCCGAACCATACCGAACCACCATATACTCCTAAAATTCATAAACAAGTGTTACATACATTTAATGATGGTCACTAAAAAAATTCATGTTATTTATTCAAATAAAAGGATTTATCACAGAGATTTCATGTGTCTTTATTTTATAGTTCTCTAATATTGGATGAATTGACAAGGAAAAGTGGTTATTATGGAAAAACAAACCACTAATAATAGTCCTATATTGAGTAATGTTATTTTTCTGACCTTCATCATCCATTGGCTACATCATCTAGGTCTCTTGGAGAGTATCCAACGATTTAGAATCATTTTTATGAAACCACATCATTAAATTTTAGGAATTTATTTTTTCAGTAGGTAAATTTAACATAAACACTTTTGATAACCTTCATACCTTGGACTCATGTGAAATTAACCAAATTAAAATTTTTCTAATTTACACATCAATTGTTCTGTTGTTTTTCTGCATTGAGCGTCATATGATCCTGCAAAAGATATTGCATCATCATGTATGATACCCTGTATCTATATCCTTATCTATTTCATTATATATATGGTGTTAATTGTAATATCCATTAATTTTTTAAGTAATATTTTTATCATACAAGATACACAACAAGGAGCATAAATGAATTGTGAGATATTATTATTTCAAAGGGAATATTCTATCCAAAAAATTTAATTTTCATGTTTGAATAGGAATGGATGATTTGTAAAAAATAATTTTTTTACTCATTCATAATGTATTAATTAGTTCATTATAAATAAGAACGCTATTTTTAGATAAAAAACATTATTCCCCATAAGTTCATTTTCATTAAAAATAAATTTTTTCTGAGGTAATAATATAATTTCTTTACCTAAATATTATCAATTTTTTTGATATGTTAATAACATTATTGAAACTATAATATTGAAATTATCTTCATAAACATTTTATACTCTTCTTAAATGATTTATTTTTTAATGAGTATTAAAAAATATTATTTTATAAGACAAATTACCTTATATTTTAATGTATTTACAAAATAGAAAATATTTTATAATAGTTTTTTAATTTAAAAGTTACTATTTATTTATATTATGTTTTTATATTCATCTTATAAATTAATTTAATATAATGTTATCTTATATTTATATTTTGTATTTTAAAAAAAAATTAAATTTTACAATGATATTTTACAACATCTTATGTTTTTAATTATGAAAAATTATTTCCATATTTTGAATTTGGGGGAAATACATATGAAATATGACAATATTATTGTTTCAAATATGATTATAAAACTTTCTAATATTTAAACCAGGGTTAAGGGTGAATTAGGTAATTAAGGTTTGAATGGAAAATGATAAGAACTGTAAAATATCATTAATAAAAACAAAAGAAAACTATGAGTTCATTAAATCTATTAAAATACCATATTTTGTTATTTGGAATATTATAGTCATTCATATGAAATGTATACTTTCATAGTATTCTATTTGAAAAAAAATCATGCATGTCCCACTCGTTTTTTTTAAACAATAATATTTTTAATATTAGTTTATCTACAGTTTTTTTCAACTATAAAATGATTTTTAAATTATGAAAGATTTAAAATAATTATAGTTATTTATTTTTTATTTTTAGTGTATAATATATCTAGATTAAATTCTTGAACAATGATGATCCAATAATTAATTAATTAGTAACAAAATAAAATAAATGATATTAAAAATATTAAAGCTAATATAGTTTCTCATCAATAATGTTGTCAATAAATTTTATAGAATAAAATTATATGTTTCTTATATAATAAATTATTTATAATGAATTATTATTATAATATTGATATTATTAATTTCATGGAAATTAATAGTTCTAAAACTTTACAATATATATATATTATTATAAAATGAATTTTATGAAATGATTTGTGATCAAAAAAATTATTATACTCATCCATGTGTTTTGGATATGTTTTATAGTATAAATGATGGTCCATTTAAAAACCATATATTCATTTGTAGTAAATATATTGACAAAAAATTGTTAAAATCCTTATTTCCACTAAATGATTAAAAATGGATAATAAGGTGTTAAAACAAAATGATGTGGTTACAAATATGACCTAAACATGTATAAAAACTATTATTTGGGATTATTTTGAGACAAAAAAATCTTATATTTTAAATAAATGAGACTTAATACAATTTAAATTATAAAAATGTTTACATTAATTTAATATATAGGGTAATTCCAAGATTTCCCCTCCCATATATTATAAAAGGTAACCTATTATTCTCAATCCTGTACACCTAAAAAACAATTTTTTTAGAAAATACCTTACAAAATCCAGTTGTATAATACTTTCCATCATAATAGTTTGATTTTTCGGCATAACAAAAATCATAGTAGTGTTATGATGTTAGTAAATGAAGGTTTTCCCCATTAGAGTTAAAGATTTTCTCTTCATAATTTGGTTTGGTTTCTTCTTCAGCCTCCTTCATATATTATTCAACCATGATAATATATTTGACCATTATATTCCATATGTTGAGGTGTTTTTTTATATAATAATATATATCCATCTTCCAAATCCATCGAATCATAGAAAAAATCATCGTTCATGTGTACAATAGACAATCACCTCATGAACTAATCTAATAAGATTACTATAAAACATTACCATTGATGGATTATAATGATGTACATAATTAGTTTATATTATATTAATGAAATATTTATCATTATAAAAGTAAAAGTTATAATTTTAAATATTACATTCCAATTTAATGAAAATTGAAAACATCATTCATTTGCATGTGTGGACTACAACCTTCGCAAATCGATGTGATTATTTTTCACAAATAAATCACAAGGATTATCTATTTCATAATATTTAAAGAAATAATATGATATTTATGATGTTATTATAAATTTATCTCATATAATTTCCTTGACTTATTCCCCTAATTATGATTTAATGTGGAGTAATGGCCTCTTTGACCATAGTCAACTTACTAATGTCGTTTTTTAAATATGTTCCGAATATAACTAAATTTCATGACATGAACATAAATAGTCATTTAATTTCTCTAAAATTTTAATAAATGATTTTAAATGAATAATAAATGTGAAAAACAATGCAAATAAATTCTGAATTTACTAATGTTGATTATTTTGTAGGAAAATCAAGAAGGTGATGAGTCGGGTACTGGGTAAGGGATTTTAGTCAAAGGTTTATATCTATGGGAAACATGTAATAGTCTAATGTTGTTATAGTAATGTGGGGTATATAATGATATTAAATGACTTTAATGGTTCATATTTTAAATTTTATGAGGATTTATAAATCCATATATTGTTATTTATTTCATTGGGAATATTATTCAAATTTCAACAAAGATGTAAATGTTTGTTTCACAATATTTTTATTAAAAAAGATTTGTAATATTTAATTCAATGTTCGATAATATGTATATTAAAATACCAGTTTATCAAAAAATGTTTCTTCAAAAGTTTTATTTAATATTATCATATAAATTATTGAAATGATTTTTACCTATATTTCAAATTTATGAAAATGGATTGTATTGATCCTTTTTATCTCTTTACAAATGTGGTAATTGGTGACATTTCTAAGATAATATGGATGGTATTTTTGTTAACATATATTTGAGGGGGTCATTTTCTACCATCATTATCCCTTAATTATTTAATAACTCCATCATATTTTTTCATTTTAATTTTAAAATAATTTTTTTTCTTTATATGAATGTTATTTTTTTTAAACAAATTGTTATTTCAAAATGGAATGGTATGTTTTTTCCAAAATTATGAAAACATTTCTTCATATATTTCATTCCATATATGATTAGTTATATGGATGATATTTTTTTATTGGTATTTTATATAAGGATTTCAACCTTATTATTTATTTATTTGGATTATTTTAATTAATAATAGATGAAATGTGTATGAAACTAATTTATTTTGCATCGTTAATTCATGGATGAAATGTTTTTGAAACCAATTTCATTTCATGGGTTATGATATGATAATTTTTTTAAATAATAGATAATATATACAATTGTTTTTCATTATTATATAGGTTAGACCTATATCTCTCTATAATGTATTTGGTAAAGAATTATATCTCATTAGTTTGTTAGGGGAAACAAGTCGATGATCCTGGTCTATTATGGGAAATATACTGATGTGTTTTATTTATTATATAAAATAGGATTATATTCTTGAACTACTCTGAGAAATAGGTATTCATTCTCTATTTGATGTTTTGGATGGTTAGTATTGAAATATAAAATGGTTTCTATATAAATAATGAAATAACACAAATTTATGACATGAACATATGATTCATGATATTGTTATGATTAATTCTAATGCTTATGAACCATTTCCTTAGAAATTAAAATATAGTATTCCATTAATCATGTTTATCACATTATAAAAATTAGGTGTGAATTTTATTATTTATTTTCCTGATCTTATAACCATATAATTATTTTATTCATGCATATAGTTATCAATTGATATCGACAATTTATTTCCTTACTATAAATTTGGGCCCATTAATTCTTAGGTTTCATATTCCTAGGTTGTGAATAATTATTATAAATAATTTCTTATTATAAAGGATTCAGGTGTGAAAAAATTTGTGGGAGATCTTTATAAAATTAAAATGGTATTTGAAATGATGTTTATAGATTGAAATTATCTTAATCCTTATGAACTAGTTGTTTATGCACTGATATTGTTAAGAGTGCGTCCTAATTTATGAATCTCAAATACTAAAAGGAATCTGGGTATATAAGTTATCCAATATTTACTTTTTATATTGTATGTTTTATATTGGATGATTTTTGACACATTTATTACCCTAAAAACTATATCTTTAATGATAATATTTTTATAAACTAATTTGTGAGTGTTTTTTTGGGTTTATACATGATCCATCCTAGCTTTATGAGAACAACGACTCTTCATATACTGATCCAACTGTGAGTACCAGGAATAATTATTTCCTCAACAATATAAATCATTGTTAATAAAATATAATATTCTCTTATCAATATTAATTAGAAGTAAATAGTGGTCTCTCAATGAAAACATCATCTTCATGATCTTCATTGAATAATGTTATTTTATTTCCATTTTATACACATTGAAAACATTTTATAACAATTTATCTAAAAAAATAATATATTTTTATTTAGATAAATGTGGAATAGTTTCATAAATATCAGTTCCATTGATCATAGAATATTATATTCATAGAAGATGTGAATTCGTATATATCTACATGACATGATAAAATTCTATTATTTCGAAAATCATTTTCATTCTTGTTACATTCAAATTTTACTTCCATGAGATATTTTCTAATGTCTTGTTTTTCAATACATTTACATTCTCTTAATGTATTAATATTACAAAATTATATTATATAATATAATAAACAAATGATATTTTCTATCCTTTTATAACAGTGTTGTTTTTTATTTTGAATTCATTCTTCTTATTTGAACTAGAAATGTTTTTTAACCAATAATACTGATATATGTTTTTTTAATCGATCGATTTGTATGAATCTGATGTTCCAGATATGTTTTCTCCATCTTTTATGATATCAACATATTTCATTTCACTAATTTCAAATAACCATTAAATAGAAACTTCTTCATCAATTTTTTCCTCAAAACTATATCATGTTTATGTGTTTTCTACTCATTCAATGTACAAATAAATATACATGAATGAAAACTCTACTCATTATTAATAATGATCGCATCATAAAAGTAAAACCTATTTTCTACACATTTATTTGTGGACCTATATTACATTATACACGTGAATAAAGATGAAAATATACTCATCCCCACATGTATTTATGTTTATATTATTTTATTTATTCATAATAAAGAAAATAATTACAAATAATTTGATGTGTTTTATTGAGGGATTCCATCCAAAAATATATATATTTAATGGATTATTATCATCAATTGGAAAAAAATCACCATATTTAAAATATATAATATTTTTATAATTATATACCTCTATGTATTATCTTGTTTGAAAATTTATATGAGTATAGTCTATGATTATTTATTATGATACAATCTATCCCCTCCACACCTCTATTATGTAGAGGAGTTATAACATCTGACATATACTGCTGAATCCCATGATTTTCATTATATTATTAAACATGGTATTTTTATAATTTGTTTAATTATTACTAGAATTTTTTACATTGAAAATAACACATTTTTTTATTTCATCTCTTATGTTGAGTAATTCACTTGAGAAAATTTGTTTTTTATGAACAACCATCAACCAAAAAATAATGAAAAAATAAAAATTATAACATATAATAAATTTATTAGAAAAAAATTTTAGCAGTTATTATCCCACAAACCTAGACATAAATAAACTATAATATGACCGATTATTTTTCCTTCGACATCTCATATGTTCTGTGAAAAATATTCCCTATATGACCATAATAATATCTATGGATAATTTAACATGTTAGTTTATGGAAATCACATAGTCCATCATTATTCAAAAAAATTACAACGATTTTTGATCAAATTATAAAGCCTCATATCCAATATCTTTTCTCAACTACCATATATGTAAATTTATAATCCTCATCAGTAATTTTTAATATTTTTTCCTTATTTATTTTACCTTGTTGAAAAAATGAACAATGTTTTTATTTAATAGATAATAAATTTTTTACCAATTACACATCATATCTGTAAAGACCCAGAAATTTCAAGGGAATTTTTTTCATAAATACTTCGTAATTTTACGAGACAGTGGCTTCTGACGACACTTGATTTTAAGGCCTGTTGTGCCCAGAATCAATTTTTAAAGATTAGCACAGGTACGTTCATTGAACGAACGGACGAGTTTTTCTATCTTTTGAACCAGTTCTCGAAATTGAAATCTGCGGGCACTGATGAACTCGCAATACCAGTAATTGCTTAAGGGGACCTTTAACGTAGTTTCGTTTTCATGGGAAGAGAAGTTAACAATTTTGGATTAAATGAGAAGTGAATAAAATTGTGGAACAATTTTTTTTTATATCTAAGGTGGTTTATCCTACATGGGGGAGTTAGGGTGGGACCCAATAGCACCTAACTACCCATGTGAGGATAAATGTGAGGTAGGGACCATATGAGCCCCAACCCTTCACATTCCCTAAAACTCATTAACCCACTCTTAATTTTTTGTAAACTACTTATTACCTGTGAAACCATTCCACCGCCTCTCTATCTCCTTCTTAACTCTTTCCAACACACTTTAATCAATTAATTGAACCACTTCAGTTAATTAATTAAGTGTTTTGAAATATAAATTTCTGAATACATGGCATGATTAAATAAAATAAGGAGAAGCCTTATTTTATTTTTGGTTGTCTTGTTGTGTTGAGATTTTGGGGAGAGAGCTCTTGAGTTTCGAAGAACGCTTCATCTCCTTTGTTGAAGAATTCCAACTCTCCGACGAAGAACATTGACTCGGCAACCCCGGATTCTCTATACCCTTCTTCCTCCACAACAAGGGAGGAGACACCGATGTGGGATCTCGCCAATGATGTCTCGCCTTAAAATATTTTCTCAACGAAAAAAGGGGAGACGTCGATTCCACCTCAGGCGCACTCTGTCGTCACTTACAGAACCTCAACCTACGACGCCATCTTCTGCAACACCCGACGTTCAATATATTTTGTTGAGTTAGGGGTTATTTTATGTTCAAGTCTTTATCATCGTTCTTCATTTCTTAATGTTAGGCCGCATGATATCATCGTAAAGGGAGGAGATCATACCGCACAAACAAAACGATTGTCCTCCCCTCTTCTTCGTTAATCATCGTTGAGGTTGGAGGAGGAGGCGCATGATTCCATTGCACCTTGCGGTGATTGGAAGGGAACCGCGACCATGCAATGATGTGGCGAAGGTGGCGTGGTGTCATTGCACCACGCAGAGACGTAGAGGGTCGTGGATAGAGCGGGCCGCAGCGGTGGTGTGCGGCGCAGTCGCGCCGCGTACTTGAGATGAGCCATAGACTAAGGCCATGATAGACCAGTAGGGGAGGATGGCCGAGCCATCCGTTGGCATCTCCAGGAAGTGGGACCCCTTTTGGGTCCCGCAGCAGCTCACAAACTGGCCAGCCTTAATGGTCTACCGTTACCTGGAAACTGGGGGTGTAACCCCCCTGACCGGATACTAGGGCGGACCCTACTGGGTCATCCGTTTCCAAATGAATGGATCTGTTCCCCCTTTGTGTCCCACTCAGCCAGCGGCCGAGCCGCGGTTGGCTTCCGAGGTGGGCCACAGGCCGCAGGGGTCGGGCCAGCCGCAGGCCACACGTGTGTAGTCGGCCATGCCTAGCCGAGCAGGGCCGTGCCACTTCGGGCCAGGCTGTGAAACTCACCGGTCTTGTCCATCCCCTTTTCCAGGTCGGACCCGCCAAAACTGAGACGACCCGATCCGTCAACCCATCAGGCCTAACAGACAGGGCCCGTTATTCACTTAAACATTAATAACATAAGGACCGTGCGTCCGATCGACGCGCCGTCTACGGAACTAGGACTCTTTCGATGAGACGGTCCTTTTGAGATACTATAAGTGAGTTTCGGATGAATTTGGATATCATCCGGGTTAGACATGAGTTTATTTCTAACCGGGCCCCTAGGACGGAAAAACCAATATCTCTTAGACCGGGCATCTGATTGACGCGCCATCTGTTGTGTTGAGTTTCTTTTTGATGAGGAAAAACATTGAGATACATCAACTCAAGACTTCATGATAGTTGACGTAACGACCCCCCTTGGCTCGTGGAGTAGACCTTCCCAGAATCGAGCGTGTTGTGTGCAAGAACCATAGAGCTGGCTGCAACTGCGACGATAATGAGGACTGTACTTGAATCCTACGTGGGTTCTGCAGCGATGAAGACTGTACATGTATCCTCTGTGGGTTTGGCAGGGATGACGATTGTACATAGATCATACATGGGTTCAGCAGTAATGGTTATTGTACTTGGATCCTACATGGGTTCGGCAGCGATGACTTCTATACTTGGATCCTACATGGGTACAACATGGGAGATGATTCAGAGGATACATCTATCAAATCCACCTCTCATCATGAGTTGTATACCTATGTGAGCTTAGTCTTGAATTTGAGTCATTATCATCGATATTATTGACTTGCTTTCCTTTGTGGACTGGGTTGTGCTTTATTTTTTGGACTGAGTTGTTCTTGGGCTCGTGAGTTGGAGCCAAACTGGAATTGATGTCTTAAGTATATGTATTGGCATATAACTATGTAGAGTTGGTTGATACTTTGTTTTTGTATATTTCCTTGTAGTTTATCCTTTGTTGATTCTTGGTGACCTTTGGGGATCTCGGGGTCCCTACTAAGTATCGTATACTCACCCCTGCACGGGCTATGTCTTAACTATGTTTTGTTGGATGAAGAAGATAGACAACACTGATCGAGGTGGAGTCTTGTGGAGTGGGATGGTACCTGGAGGTGGACCACATGGTGGGACGTACACGGAGCAGACGTCCGGACCCAAGCAGCTGAGGAGACCATTTGTACCCACCCTTCAGGTGGAATATCTGGAGGACGACTCAGTGGTTGTTGGTTTTCTTTACTACATTTGTTCTTTCTTTACTATTGTACTATACTTTCAGTTGGGTTTGTATTCTGGCCCATTTACTTTACAACACTTACTTTTGTACTCATTTTACTTAGTGTTTACTTCATCTTGCGTGCTTTGTTGTGTTTGTTTACTTAATTAAAGGCAATGCCTTCATTTTTATCGGGATTTATGCCTTTAGTTTTAGTCTCCATCCCCTGGCCTATGGAAGGCGGGCTTGGGGTAGTCACAACACGGGCCCCGAGGACGAGTCGTGACAATGTCCTTTGTAACATAGCTCTACCACACATATTAGATTATGAAATGTCCATCTACTAGGATTTATACTATATAGATTCGGTAATTTTCATCTACATTTTCATGTTTTTAGTTAATGATTTTATGTCATGAATTATTTCCAAATCATTCTATTCTCCATTTTCCATGTTTGATTATAGCGATATGATCATTATATTTGTTCATGATTTAAGTACACTCACTTTACATAACCAATAAATAATAACTCTAAATTGTACTCAATAAAATTTCAACATAATTTCCATCGCATACATTATTTTATTCTTCCATAAAAATTGATTAATTTTTCATGAAGATTTATAAAGTGTCCCTCCCTTCATTTGACAATTATATCACAATCATTATAAAATTATATTCTATTATAAATTTTAAATGTATT
This sequence comes from Viscum album, assembly GCA_963277665.1. NCBI lineage: Eukaryota > Viridiplantae > Streptophyta > Magnoliopsida > Santalales > Viscaceae > Viscum > Viscum album. Next base: position 830,868,252 of record OY728136.1, read on the forward strand.
GACCAATGAATGAATATTAAAATCACCCCCATTCTGTGTGTATTAGTTAAATATCATTGAAACTGTCAAGAAAAATAAGGTATTATGGCCCCAGAATTTTTTGAACAACATTGGATAGTGTTACATCACTCATAATGGTGGTTGATTCAGTGGAGATAAATTTTTACGATTTCATCTATTTTAAATTACAATCCTACAACTTTTTTATATTAGATTTACTCATGAAGATACTTTTGAGCTTATTCTGGAATGAATTTAATAAATCAATACTAAAAATGAGTATTATTAATTGATTTTTTCCAATCATGGGTTACTTACACCTTATTGTATTTTTTTATTCCCCCATGCATAGAATATTCAATATATGAAACAACAAATTATTGGATAATAGTAGTATAATATTTTTTCACTACGAAATTCTATAGTAACTCTTGAACCTACTGATTCACATCAGGTTTTAATAAGTTATATAGCTGAAGTAAGAAATATACTATCTAGAGAATAGTTTCTTCTATAATAATTGATTTACATCTACCTCATTATGCCTACAAATATACACATGAATAGTTTATCACAACATATTGGTCCATTTAAGATCATATTCCCAATCTCAAATGATATCATAGAATACATGAGTTCCAATAGTTTTGATAACAGATAACTAGGCTTCGCTCCAAAATCAATAATCCCCTATTCTTATTGTTATCACACTCTTTATTCTTCACCCTCTTTAGATTATTTTTTCAATAAAAATATCACATTTTTTACATAAATAAACAAAAAAAATTCACCTTTTGTATTTCCAATGTATCATTTAAAATGAATTAAATATCTCAAGTGTTTATTAGATATCTAAATTAGGGGTCTAGGAAAATATTAGGGTTTCTAAAAAAACATGAATTTGCATTCCTAATTTATGTATTCCTATAATTTTCATGTGTAGCTAAATAACGAATCCCATGTTACATTTATTAATATTAGAATTTTGATGAATTCATATAAACTCTCTATTATTGAATATATTTAATGAAATTTTTTCTTCGTGTTTTAAGAGAAAATCAACATAGGAAAACAAACCTCTTGATCATACGTTTTATATTATTTTCATAAACCTTTCATGGAATTAAGGTGATATAAAAAATAAACAACAAGAAAAAATAAAAAAACATAACTAAACACATCTCTCACTACTACATGATTAGAAATTGATATGAGTATCGATGAATTAATAATTATCTTCCTAATATAAATTCTAGAATCGATTTCTTTAGTTTAATTATTCAAATTACTTTCATGAATAAAAAGAAATATTAATAAAATAATTGATATGTAATAAAATATAATCCAAAATAAAATTATGAGTTATATTCTAAGAATAATTTTTAATCACATGATATATTTTATGTTTATGATATTAGAGATTGTTCAATAATCACAAGATTATATTTCTAAAAAACACATTGTTTTTAGAAAATGTAGTTGTGTGTAGACAAATTTCTTATTATAGATTCTAAAAAATCACATATGAACTTTTTGATCCATGAAAAATAATATATGATGAATATAAATAACTATATATGGATAATGGTTTTGGTAATTCTGATATGTTGATATAATTCCTATACATAGTATAAATATTGTAGAATCCCCGGTAAATAAATAATATGACTTTTTTATATTTATTAAAATTTGTGAATTAAATATTAATTTTACATTAAAGGGCATTTTATGTTCGATGGTATAACCAACACAAAATAATGGGTTCCTCTGACTTAATATGTTGCATCGAATGCATAGACACACTGAAAAATAATAATATAATATTATTATTTAAAATGGTAGTTAACGCCTAGTCATTTTAATGGTGGGAATGAATATAACTAACCATTTTTTGATTAAACATGTTTTTTAAATGTTTTTTATTCTATTCAATATGTTTTAGAGGCATAAAATAAAAATGAATCCAATTTTATGCATGAATACTCAAATAGTTTTTTAAAGGTCGATTTACAACCTTTTGATAGGTAAAACTTTTAAAATATAGTTTTTTTCACATTTACATTTTTAATTTGACAAAATAAAATTCTTTCTTAGAATCTAGACATCAAAATTTACATTGGATGAAGTTTTGGTATTTTTAGAATAATGATATTTTTTAATGAATGGTGAAAAATACTGCATTTTAATTGAAAACATCCATTTCATTAAATTAATTTATCTGGAAAGTGATCTTATTAAATGGTTTTAAAGTTCAATTGGATTATTTTTTTAAAATTTAATCCAATTTTGGTCATTATATGTAATTTCACTTTGAAATAAGACATAAACAAGTTTCAATCTTTTGATAGTTCTAATTTAAAAACAAAATTGTTGATTTTGACAATAGAAATTAATTTTAAAATAATGAATTACATTTATAAGTTTTGAATTTGGTAAAATATACAGCATTTTTTATTTTATAATATCATAATTATCTATGGTTGAATTTGTTGGTATTTTTCTAATAACATTCAATTTTTGTATGAATAGTGAAACACTACATAGTGGTTAAAAATTTGAGGTTTTCATTTAGACGGAAGTTTAACACTTCAGGGAATTGAATTTAATAAATCTGAAAAAATGGACTTCATTAGTAAGAAAAATTTATTTTAATATGATTAAAATAATTTTTGGTGATGAGTAACTTTTTAATTTTATTTATAGTAGTTAAAGGTAAACATGGAAATTCGGGGAAATAATAATATTATAATAATATTAAATAACCATATCACTTTTACTAATATTATCGGATGAGTCATGGAAAACAGATAAAATCTTTGGGTGATTCGTTTGGGATTCGGAAGTCATTTGGGTAATATAATGACATTAATAGCATTTTCTTCAATGTAAAAATTAAAAATATCATAAACATGTATTTTTTGGAAAAAACCAATATCAATTTGGGTATATATGGCTAATATTTTTTAATATAAATATTAATTAGAAATATAAAAGGATTTAATAAATCAAAGTAATTTATTTATAATTTTTAGACATGAAATAAGTTTATTTATTTATGACACAATGAAGATGTAATGAATACCTCATTAATAAATGTTTTAAATAAATGAGATTATATATTTTTAAATAAATTGATTTTTAAAATGTTTTATGCCATCCACGAATTTTATTGATTAATTTGACTTGTTATATTTGTATTAATGAATGTTTTTTGAACAAATCATGTTGTTTTGGATTTTTTTTAAAAAATCATTATATTAATAGTAAAAAAATCAACAATTTTTTAAATCAATAAATATTTTATTAAATGATAAAATAGTCTTAAATATCCATGATTCATTCAAAAGGCATATATGATGTTAAAATTGTCGTTAATGATCCATTTTCGGTGTCTTAGAATTTTATAGTATCTATATTTACTATATATTAAGAATATACATGAAGACATGGTAAAAGATAAAATAGTTATCTAAGAGTTAAAGATTAATTATAAGGATAAAAATGAAACCAAAACATTTATAAAACATATTGGTCGAAAGGATTTATAATAATAGTCATCTAATATTTGAATTTAATGACTTTTGAACCTTTTATAATAAAAATCTAGTTTATAATAAAATAATATATCCAAACATTCAAAAAGAGCCCTCCCCCCCCCCTTATAAAAGTCAATCACCTCTAACCCATTACTCAAATATCTCAAGACCCTTGTCTCGACCAAAAACTACCAAAATATGCTCCCGGCATCCCTATATTCTTCCTATAATCCTTACCTTTGGCATATGTAACTTCAAGGATTCCTTTTGGTTCAAACCAAAGTGAGTTACCCTATTAAAAGGTAATGTCTTCCCTCAACATCCCATCATTTATTTTACTTCTTCAATCCCTATATTCTTCTTAATTTTTTTAAATAAAAACAACAGTATATTAAATTTACTAGGATGTTTTTATGAAAATTATTTGAACTACACTTCCAAACACCTCCATCTAATGAATGTGAATATATAGTTTCAATGGATACTGACCTACTGCCTCACGAAATGATGATTGTTCAATCTTCTCCTACCAACTATTGTAGTGGTCATTAAGATAGAACTGTAGTTATATGTGATATATATATATATATATATTATTTTTATATTGTATTTATGCTTCTGTATTTTTCATTAATACATACCTTTATGGTTTCAATAATGGGTAAATGTGATAAATTTCAGTTAAGAATGTGCGGACTACCGCCCGCTCAATGTAATATCACCCAATAATGTCATACATGTAATATAATGGTCCAGACACTCATCATCCATCCCTTTGCTAAATTTCAAATCCTAATGGTGGAATCTCGATGTCAGGACGTCCATTCGGTGTGACACGATCGGTGTGTCACCGATCGGTGCAACACGATCGGTGGGTCACTGATCGGTGCGACATGATCACTGCATCACCAATCAGTATGAAACGATTGGTGTGTCACTGATCAGTGCGACATGATCGGTGCATCACCGATCTGTGTGACACGATCACTATGTCACCGTTTACTGCGACATGATCTATGTGTCACCGATCTGTGTGACACGAATGGTTTGTCACTAATCGGTGTCTCACCAATAGGTGGGACACCATCGGTATGTCACCGATCAGTGAGTCTGATCACTGTGTCACGATCATTGTGTCACTGATCGGTGCGACATGATCAATGTGTCACCGATCTGTGTCTCGCTGATAGGGGCGACATGATCGGTGTCACACATCCGTGTCGGGTTTTTCTTCTACAGTTTTCCATGTAACACGACTTTTAAAACTTTTTAAAATTTTGAAAGTGGTTCCAGACCATTTTTAGACCCATTATCAATGTTTTTAATTCCTAATAGTGCTATGAACCTCAACGGAACCAATTTTGTGTCTGTGTAATTTTCCCCTCTGTTTATATATAATCTTTAATGTCACACATTTTACCCCCTTTTTCAGATAAGAGTTATTAAATAACAATTAATCCCATTGTGTGTAACCACGCAACCACTTGGTGAAACCACGATCAACCATTAATTCCACCAAAAATCATGATATCCAGCAATGCCCAGGATCATCTTTATATCGCATTAGCTTTCATCTTTTTCTTCTTCTTGGATGGGTTCATTCTCTCATTGGAGCATTTAGAGTTCCCTTCCCGAGTCAAATGGTGCGCATGTGTTAGAGACCTTACTGCCCGTCCTTGGAGTCCTGACCGCTCCTCCCCTATAATTTTCGCATCCCCAGTTCTTGGCGCATGGAGAGAATACTCAATATTTGATCATCCAATTCTTGTTTTTCAATTGTCTCTCTTACTGTGTGTCATGTGGGGTGGGTATGCTATTGTTTCAAAGGGTAAGGTAGAAACCAAACATAAGTTAAGATAATAAATGAACTTTTAAAGAATTTAGGGGGGTGTGATTGGTGTTTCTGTTGGCTTTCTTATTCTTTATTACATGTTGTGAATTGTACGGGCTCATGCCCACTGAAAATCATGGACGTTGGTGGTTTTTCCTTCTACACTAATGAACCTATGTGCTTTAGGATATTTACATTATGAAATAAATTTCACATAGAAATTGGTTAATCACATAAACACAGTTAGTTAAATGGATGCCTAGAAAACATCAATCCGTGTGTAGTCACCCTGATTAACCAATAGAAATATGAACCTAATGAATAATTTGCTTGAACATGGGTGTTTCCATACATTGTTTTGGTAATATGTGTGTTGTTGTACTTGATGATTATGGAGTGATGTGTATGGGGATGGGATCCTCTATTGTGGCACGATTATTGGTTATGAATCTGTAGTCGTGTGGGGAAGTATCTCGAGGCATGTTTTGGTTCCAATACTTTGAGGGATCTCACGAATCCCTTTTGATGTTATGACATTACAAGAGAACTAGGTGTGAATGCTTAAATTGTTGTTTGGATATTTCACTTTCTCTGGCTTGTGGTTATGCTTATTAGATCCATGTATTGCATAATTTACATAAATAAAATCACTTGAACATGAAATCAAAAATAGGATCAATGGGGAATTATTTTTTAGGATGAGTGGTAAAACGGTTGTGGGATCAGTGCTTCTTGTGAATGAATAGTAACGATGGTGTGTGTGCACGGGTTTGTTTTGGAAACCCTAGATTGGGATGTGTGGTTGTTACATATACATATAATTTCAGTTCTTAGCTTTATTATTTGCGCCCCAACCAAATTGAGATCTTAGGGACGAACACCCCCATTTCCTAGGGGATGGTGTTTTTTCCAATACTCCTATGAGTGGCTGGTTGGTTTCTCCTTTTTTTCTCCCTTTCCCAAACATTCCAAGACTCTTCGGGAAATCAGTAATGGCATGAGGTCCATTATAGATTTAGATTCTTCTAGCATGGTAGTTCTGGTGGTTGGCCCATGTGTGTGCGGGCAGGTTGTTTCCCACGTGTCTTTGGGATGAGGCACATGTCTCTTCAGTCATGGAAGTAGTTGTTCTATCCCATGTGTTTTTGGTTGAGGTTACGCACGACTATTGTGTCCCAAGTGTTTTCAGGCGGGATGTGTGGTCGTTTCCCAGGTGTGTGCGAGCGAGGGTGTGGCATTGGGACTGTGGTGGAAATGGTGGGAGAGGATCGATGTGTTGGATGTCTTCAATAACCAGTGGGAATGTGGTGTGGGGAACCAAATCATCGATGTGTTATTACTATTATATTTCCTGACATGTGTTTTTTGGGGAGTGTGCCTTGGTGAGGATTGGGTGGGCAGTTTTCCTAGCTAGGTGTTTCGGATATAACTTTTCTCACAGGGAATTATAATGCCTCCCCACTTGTGCATGAGAGCTTTTTTCCCAACTGAGTATACTTGTTTGATCACCATATGTATATAATACTACTTTCAGGTTTCTAGGAGGACTTCAAGGATCATTTAGGGTCATACTAGTTCATATGTTGGGATAATTGTTGTTTCATTTTTTTCATTCTTTTGGTACATCCTTTTGGGGTTTTCTTTTGATTTTTTATCATTTACTTTTGGAACATGCATATGATAGTGGTTTGTTTTGGATTTACTTGTACTTCCACCTTTGGTGTTGTTAGAAATTACTATCTTATGTCCCGATCATATTAAATAAAAAGGTCAATTCCATCCATCTTATGTGCGATTCTATACCATTTGTGAAAGTCGCCACAACAAGACATTTTGAAGGCGAGTCTCAGGGGTCATTATCTCTTCTTCAACATGTATAAGGAAGGGTCTGGAAACCTGGTTTCCCTTCTCTCATCTTGGTGAAGGCAGGTCGTGACATAATGGTATCAGAGGTTTTGAGGTTGAGAGATATGATGGAGTCTGGGGTTAGGCACAGTAGGGATTGTATGGGATGGTAGGGAAATAGTGTTGGGTGATCTTGGTGTGAGAAATAGGCTAGGTAAGATTAGCTAGGACATGGTATTTTAGTTCCCCCTGTGATCTGATGCATGGAATCTGGGATTACCAAATGACCAAGTAATGATCCACTGATTGTAGGTTAGAGACCCTAGGAAAGGTAAATGCATCATAATGACATTGGTTCTTGTGTTTCATGTGTATTTTGGAGATCTAAAATGAATAACAAGTCTATGAAAATTTAAACTCAATCATCTACACTACTCATGCATAGGCATTCCTTGTTTACCTTTCAGTTATGGCACCCGAATGGTGAACACGAGTTGTGCGAGCGATCTATGCCTAGGAACATGACTTGGATGATCGACAGAGGGCTGACAGAGAGGAAGATAATGACCAGTGGAAGAAGACGCTTCATGCCTTTCAGCGGAAGACCCTCAGGTAGTACGAGGGTAGAATCACAGACATGGAGATAGAGAGCTTGATAGAGGAGCTGGTGATAGCTTTCATCTTGATCCGGGATCAGACGGGATACTGGGTTCCACTGGATGTAATCTAAGTGCGGTGACAATCACGTCAGTGGTGGACAATTTATCTTGGGGAGAAGAGGGAGGCTGAGGTTACATTGATTGACTTCAAGAGGGAGTTTCAGGAAGAATTCATCTCTTCCATAATGAAGGATTAGAAGATGTAGGAACTGATCTCCCTCTAGTAAGGGGATATGTTAGTGAGAGAGTTGGGGATCAACTTCAAGGATCTCCTCCTTTTTTCAATGCACAACTTTATAGATAAGGAGTCTCGAGAGAGACGTTTGGAGGGGGTACTTCGACCTTCTCATCAGTATTTTGTTACTCCCATCACCTTACAGACATAATTGGAAGTCTAAAAGAAGGTTGTAGTGGTTGAGAGGATGCACATGCTGGGAGGTGTATCATGAGAGGGAATCCAGTTGGGATAGTCAAAGGGAATGTTCGTCAGCAGCATGCCTCCATTATCATGGCCTTCTAGGTTTTGACCAGTTGGGAGCATTCCCCAGCAGTTCCAGTTCCGATATTCCAGTCCTTGACCTTTCCTTTCGGGCCTAGGACCGAGATGCTTCATCTGTGGAAGCCTTGGTGACCTTTAGAATTAGTGCCCAGACAGAGTATAGTACGGTGGGGGTGGCCAGGTACAACACCTGCCCTAGCTGCATCATCTTCCAGTCAGGCCCTTTCAGCAGTAGCAGGGACAACGAGCTCTCACTCCTCCGAGGGAAGACGTTGCAAGAGGAGGCCGACCTTAGGGACCTCCATAGAGACCTTGACCAGGGTGAAGTTAGGGAGGCTGCTGATTGTTGAGGGGCAGGGGGGATGGGCGTGGATAATTACACGCTGCAGAGGCAGCGGTTCCAGCAGGGCTGGAAGGTGTTCGAGATATAATCAAAAAATTTATTACTATTTCTTATTCCTTATTCGATACAGGATCTTCACACTCCATTTTTACACCCAGTCTGGCCCTTTCTATAGGTTTAGATGCTAAGAGACTTCCAGTTCCCCTGGTGAAGGGCATGCCATTCGGAGATCAGATCCACTTGTTTTATGTTTGCCGAGGGTGTAGACTAATGATAGGGCCAAATCAGTCTATCAAGGATCTTCTACTACTGAAGATAAAAGCATACGATGTCATCTAAGGCATTGACAGGATGTTCTCTATATGTGTCATCATTTACTGCTTCTGAGGAAGGCTCGTGTTTTCAGATTTGAGCAGCCAAAATGTAACTTTCATCGGCGAGCGGGGATGCTAAAAAATAAGCAGTCGAGAGAACCCTGTCCTCTCCTTGTAAGCTGAACTATGAGTGGATTCGTTGGATGTTGAAATGGTGGAAGTCTCGGGGATCATCAGTGAGTTTATGGAAGTCTTTCCTGAAGAGGTGGAGACTCTACCCCCTCGACGTGATGTTGAGTTCGGGATAGACTTGCATCCTGGTGCCTGTATGATTTCGATGGCTCCTTACTAGATAGAACCTTTTGAGTTGCGGGAGTTTCAGATTGAGATTTAAGATCTGATGAAGACGGGTTTTGTTCCACCAAGTGTGTCACCATGGGGTGCTCCTATATATTTTGGAAATAAGGCAGATGGTGGTATGACGCTGTGCATAGAATAAAGGAGACTGAATCTGGTGACCGTCAAGAATCGCTACCCTCTCCAAAGGATAGACCATCTCTTTGAATGGCTGAGGGGAGTAGGTTGGTTCTCTAAGATCAATATGTGGTCTGGATATCACCAGTTGAGGGTGAAGGATGGATACATCTAAAAGAATGCCTTCTAGTCTAGGTATGGGCACTTTCAGTTTGTAGTCTTGTCGTTCGGTGTTATGAATGCACCAGCTGTGTGCATGGGACTCATGAACATCGTCTTCCGGGAATACGTGGATCAGTTCATAGTCGTGTTTATTGAAGACATCCTTATCTACTCAAGGTCAGAGGAGGATCATGCAGAGAACCTGAGAATGGTTTTATAGGTCCTCCGACCACACCAACTCTATAGGAAATTTTCTAAGTGAATGTTCTAGACGTGAGGAGTGAAATTCCTTTTCCACGTGGATTCTGAGCAGGGCATAGTGGTGGGTCCATCAAAGGACAAGGCAGTTGTTTCATGGGCAGTACACAAGAACATGGCAGAGGTTCGTACTTTCCTTAGACTACTTGGTTACTACCGGAGGTTCATGCCCAAATTTTCCCGAGTTATACCACCTTTGATATACATTACCAAGAAGGAACATGCTTTCATATACGATGGGAAGTGCGAGGAACCCTTCAGTAATCTAAAGGGGAATTTGGTTAGTTCCCCAGTGCTGAGGTTTCCAGAAGAAGGGATGGTGTATGAGGTGTTATATGATGCTTTAGGACAAGGCCTCAGGTGTGTTCTGGTGAAATGACAAGGGGTGATCTCCTATGCGTCTAGACAGTAATGTCCCCATGAGAGTAACTATTCCACCCACGATCCAGAGCTTCCATCTATTGTGTTCTCACTAAAGATGAGGCGACATTACCTCATCAGGGAGCGCTTTTTGGTCTTCACAGATCACAAAAGATTGATGTATATCTTCTCCCAACGAGACCTGATCTTGTGATATTAAAGGTGGACGATGTTCCTTCAGGAGTACGACTTCGAGATTTATTACACTTCAGGGAAAGGGAATGTGGTGTCTAATTACTTGAGAAGGAAGTTGTAGAAGGATGCGGTTCGAGAGTCAGCAGAAGCTTGGAGGGAAATGGAGGAGTTGGCTGCCCTGCACCTGGATGTAAGGGAGGATGGTGGCAGAAGTTTTTTGTTTCATATGACAATGCAATCCTCTCTCCTACGGCATGTTGAGGAGTCACAGTGAGGAGACATAGAGATTGAAGTAATTTGTGACCGGGTTAACAAAGGCAATGATCTGGATGGGTGGACATAGGATGGTTAGAATCAGATTCTTTTTAAGGGAAGTTGTTTTCTCTTGAGATGATGGACGAGAGGGTTCTCACTGAGTACTAAAAATCACCCTTAGCGGTTCACTTGGGAGTTTCCAAGATGTACCAGGGTCTAAGGAGTCATTTTTTTGGCCCGGGGTAACATAGGTAGTAGAGGATATCAGGGACAGATGCCTAGGGTGTTAGTAGGTAATGGCTGAACACCGTGTTATAGGTGGTTTGTTTCGACATTTAGAAATCCTTGAGTAGAAGTGGGGTGACATATCGATGGATTTAGTAATAGGACTACCAATGTTTCAAGTAGGTTATGATGTTATATGGGTAGTGGTGGACCAGTTGACCAAATCGGCTCACATTCTAGCAATCAAGGAGTCGGGTGGAGTAGATGTCTTAGAAATGAGGTACGTGGATGAGGTGGTGCGATTTTGTGGAGTTCAGAGGTCCATAGTCTCGGATAGGGATGCATGGTTTACCTCAGGTGTCTAGAGAGGATTGCAGCATTCATTTGGAACCCAGCTATTTATTAGCACAAATTTCTACCCCCAGATAGATGGACAGATAGACATCACCATCCAAACAATGGAGGATATGCTACGGGCATGTGTTCTGGACTCTGGGGGATCATGGGTCGACACTGGCCTCTGGTAGATTTTTCCCACAATAATAGCTATCACTATACCATCGTCATGGATCTGTTTGATGCTTTGTATGGGAGTACATGTTTCTCACCGGTGTGTTGGAACAAGGTTATGGAATCATGTGTTCGTGGCCCAGAAGTGGTGAAGATCATGATGGAGAAAGTACATAATATACGAGAGAGGACTAAGGTGGTGCAGGACTGACAGAAGTCATATGCCGATAATAGGAGGATACACTTGGAGTTCGAGGTCAGGGACCACGTGTTCTTGAAGGTCTCCCGTCAACATGGAAAACATAGTTTCGGCAGTGGGAGTAATATTTCTCCAGGTTCATTAGGTCGTTCGAAGTGGTGTGGCAGGTTGGCAAAGTGGCTTATCAGCTGGCGCTACCACTGATGATACTGAGAATACATGACGTCTTTCATGTGTTTCACCTCATTAGGTATCTACACATCAGTTCACACGTCCTCAACTGGGGAATGCTGGATATCGAGGATGACATGACGTTTGTAGGAAGGCTTGTGAGGATCGATGATCGTGAAGAGTAGGCGCTCTATGGATGAACCGTTCCCATGGTTCGTCTGTTAAGGAGGTATGGTGGGATTGAAATGAGTACCTGGGAATGGGAGGAACAGATGAGCACCCATTACCTAGAGATGTTTTGAGTTTTTTTTGTTTCGTTTTGTTCTAGTTTTTGATGTAATGCTGACCTTATTGGTTTAAGAGATTTATTGTTTCCCTACATTGAGAATGTTATGAAAATTCATGATATGTGTGGAAGGGAGGACATGATCCCTAATAAAGATGCATTCATGTGGATGTTATTAAACCCGGGCGGTTGAGTCATTGCCACCAAAAGCACAGAGTATCTTGACATGGAGGAAGGGACTCCTAGAATCGTGTGTCAGGACAATATGGACCTTGAGTTTGGCGTGGCTGTTTGGGGTGTTTTTCCCCGAGAGGTATCTTTCTTGGGGGGTTTCAGACCCCTCTCTTATCTTCGAGTCAAGCTTTGATCCTCGAGGATGAGAATAGTTCGAGGGGTATCAGATGTAATGGTACAGACCCTAATGGACTATCCCTTTTCCAAATTCTGGATCCTAAGGGTGGCATCTCGGGGCAAGGAGGTCATTTCAGTGGGACACGATCGATGTGTCATAGATCGGTGCAACACGATCGGCATGTCACTAATCGGTGTCTCGCAAATCGGTATGACATGATCGGTGAGTCACCAATCGGTGGGACACGATTGGTGCAACACGATCGATGTTTCACTGATCGGTGCGACATGATCATTGTGTCACCGATCGGTGCGAAACAATCAGTTTTCCACTAATCGGTGCGACACAATCGGGGTGTCACTGATCAGTGAAACACGATCGGTTTCCATAGCCTTGTCGGGTTTTTTCTTCTACAGTTTTTCCAATAATGCTACTTTTAAACCATTTAACCATTTGGAAGTGGTTCAAGCCCGTTTTTTCCCAATGATCAATGTTTTTTATTCCTAAGAGTTGGGTGACCATCAACGGACCCAGCTGTGTGTCTGTGTAACATTCCCCTCTGTTTATATAAAATCCATAAAGTCACATTTGTTACCACCTTTTCCCAATGAGAGTTATTAAATAAAAATTAATCTCATCATGTGTAACCACCCAACTGCATAGTGAAACCATGATCCGCCTTTAAATCCACCGTAGATCTTTATATCCAATAACACCTGAGATTATCTTTATATCGCAATAGCTTTACTCCTTTTCTTCTTCTTGGTCGGGTTCATTCTTCCCTTGGAGAGTTTGGAGTCCCCTTCATAAGGAATGTGGTGTGCATGTGTTGGAGCCCTTACTGCCCGTCCTTGGAGTCCCGATCACTCTTTCCCTGCAAGTTGCACATCCCAAGTTCTTGGCACATGGAGAGAAACATAGATCTTTTATCATCCATGTAGGGTTTTTCCTTCATCTCTCTTTCTATATATCATGTGGTGTGGGTATTCAATATTTTCTATGGTGATGGATGAAACCAAACATAAATGAAGATAATAAACAGGCTTTTAAAGAAAGGAGGGGGTGCGATCTGTGTTTATATTTTATTTCTTATTCTTGACTATGTGTAATGACTTGTACGGGATCATGCCCACTAAAAATCCCAGTAGTTGGTGGTTTTTTCATTTTTCACTAAAGATCTTCGGTGCTTCCAGATATTTACATAATTAATTAATTGTTACATGGAAATTAGTTAATCACCAAAACTCGGTTGGTTAAATGGATGTTTAGTGAAAATCAATCCTTGTGTGGTCACCCCGATTAACCAAAAGAAAAGAGAGCCTACTGAATTATTTGTTTGAACCTGGAAGTTTCCATACTCTTTTTTGGTAGTAGGTGTGTTTTTTTTCTTCATGCTTATGGAGTGATGTGGATGGGGATGTGAACTTTTATTACAGCACAATTGTTGGTTGTGAATATGATGCCATGTGGTGTAGTTTATCAAGACATGGTTTGGTTTTAGTAATTTGAGGGATCTCACAGATCCCTTTTGATGTTGTGACTTTACAAGAGAATATGGTGTGAATGCTTAAATAGTTTTTTGGCTATTTCTAATTATCTGGCTTGTGGTTATTCCTGTTAGTTTCCCAATGGTGCAGAATTTACTTAAATGAAATCACATGAACATGAAATCAAGAATGGGATCAATGGAGAATTGTTTTCTAGTATGAGTGGTGACACAGTTGTGGGTTCGGTGGTTCTTGTGAATGAATTGTAAGAGAATGATTGTGCATAGGTTGGTTTTGGAACCCCTACGTTGGGATGAGTACTTGTTACCTATACATATAATTGTTGTTATTATGTTTTTTATTCACACCCCACCCATATTGAGAACATAGTGCTGAATAGATCTATTTCAGTGGGGAGGGTGTTTTTTCCAACACTCCTATGAGTGGCTGGTTATTATCTCATTTTCTGCTCCCTTTCTTGAAAATCCCAAGACTATTCGGGAAGGATGTAATGGAATAAGGTCCATTATATCCCATGATTCTTCTGGAATGGATGTTGGGTTGGTTGGCCCAGGTGTGTGTGGGCATGTTGGTTCCCAACTGTCTTCGGGATAAGGTAGAGGTGTATTCGGGTGTGGAAGCATTTCATCTAGCATTGGCTTTTTCCGGCGAGGTTTCACGTGGATGTTTTGGACTAGGTGTTTGCGTAAAGGATGTGTGGTTGTGGACCAGGTGTGGGTGGGTAGGGTGTGGCTGTGGAACTGTGGTGAGAATGGAGGGAGAGGTTTGATGTATAGGATGTCTTCAATAACCAGTGGGAATTTGGCACGGGGTACCCAAACATCGATGTGTTATTACTAATAAATTTATTCACTTGCGTTATTCGGGGAGTGTGCCTTGGTGAGGATTGGGTGGGAAATTTTCATTTATAGGTGTTTCAGTTATCTCTTTTCTCATGGAGAATTAGAATGCCTCCCCACTTTTGCACGAGTGCTTTTTTCCCTACTAAGTATACATGTATGCTCAACCTACGTATATAAAACTGATTTCAGGATTCCATGAGGACATCAGAGATTAAGCAAGGGCGTAATAGTTCAGACGTTGGGATAGTTGTTGTTGATGTTTTTTTCTTTCTTTTGGTACATCTTTTTGGGGTTTTCTTTTACTTTTGTATAATTTACTTTTGGAACATGCATATGAGAATGGTTTGTTTTAGCTTTACTTTTACTTCCACCATTGGGGTTGTTGGAAATTACTATATTATCTCCCGGTCATATTAAATAAAAAGGTTAATGCCTTCCATCTTATGTGTTATTATATACCCTTAGTGCTAGTCGCCACTCCGGGAACTATTGAAGGCAGGTCTTGGGGGTCATTATCTCTCCTTCAACATAATGAAAGAAGGGTCTGGCAACCTAATGTCCCTTCTCTCATCTTGGTGAAGGTGGGTCATGACTTGGAACATATAAAATACAGAGTTAATGATAATATATATTATATTAAAAAGGATTTATAAAATTCATACGTTTCATTATTTTTTCATTCCATTAAAAAAGAAAATTAAATTAATGTAGTGTTCATGCGTATGTATGGCATACCATGTCCATGAACAGTGCATTTCATTTATTATCTCCTACAGTTATGAACTATAATAAAAACGCATATATGCTACATATATGTATGTTTATATGATATATACATCATTAATATCATTTTATAGATAATATACTATTGACTACATGGACTAGTTTTAATTATAACAATTTCATTTATAACTCATGTACCGAACATCGACAAGAAGACGGTTATGAACTTACATAAATATATGATTTTTAAAGCAAGGTAATAAGTGATATAAAAGGAATAATAAACATGGAAAAGTTTCTAAATAAAGTGTAATTAACTTATTTATATTATTTTAGGTGATAAATAACGAGCATGTCATGTCAGACACAAGGTAAGAGGTTTTCATCTAACTTTTTATTCTGCTGAGATTCATGCAATATTTTCCAATATTTCCTTTTGTGTGGTTTATATTCTTCCCATGATTGTATTATTTCTATAATACAATTTAATTTATGGGTATTTAATTCTTCATAACATGATACGTCTTTCATGGGGAGTATGTTTCGTATGTTACAGAATCAGTAAAAGAAAATCGGAATCCAATTTCCATTCTTTGGGTTAAACTTGTACTTCATGATTATGTCGTGCTATTAATATGTGTGAATGATCTATTATTTTTTTACATATAATATACAATTATATTTTCTGTATTTATATTTTCCACAGAAAATAATTTCGTTGATTTATCCTTAATATAAGGATATGATCGTTGTTAGGAATTTGTTCTCAATTTACATTCCATTGAGACTTTTTTGTGGGTATACACCAATTCACTTTTATATAGTGTATATAATTTCCTTTGAAATATTATATCATGAATATAATTATGGTATTTAAATTATATGTTTTGTATGATTTTATTCTATAATTATATTTAGTCATGTGTTTCTCTATTATTACGAGACTCTTTATCAAAAACATCGTTCTAAAAGCATTACAGATTTATTCTTCTAAATATTTATCACTGATGTATATGTTTTAAAAATGGATTTAGGGATTTATTTATATTTAATGGAATGTATTTAAATTTATTTTTTTTTCAAAAGATTCAATGTCGTATGGGACACTTCGATTCAAAAATATATTTATTAATTATTTTAAATGGTTTTGAGAATGGTTTGATAAAGCAATAATTATGTCAATATCATGAAATGATATATTCTGATTACAATGTAGAAATATTTTTTTTCATTTTTTATGAGTTTATGTGTTATGAATATGATATGTTTTTCCCATTGATTATATTTATGTGGGGTTCAATGATTAACCTAGTGCGTGTGATCCCAAGATAGCTTTCCAATGTATTGGGTAACTTGAAGGTGATAAAAATGTTAATGTTTCTCCTAAGATATTTATAGATTATAATTTTATTGGTTTTTAAAATGTAACTCACTATGTAGTCATGATAGGTAACATGTAAGTATGAAAAGGATTACACAAGTTACCATTATGATTTATTATTTCTATGGGTTATTCATAAATCCTGCTATTTTGTGAGGTATGTTAAATATATTATGTTTTAAGACTGAAGATTTAATTTTCTATTATGGGTTAATTTTTTCACTCATTATTTTATAACCCTAAGTGATCATTTTATACTCATCCCAGGTTTTTGAAATGTTTTTTAATATTGTATTTGGAAGGGTAAGAGAATGAAATAATTAAAGAAGTTTTATATCATGAAATGAAATCTTGTTTTCTTTCTTAATGGGTTTTTTATTTTATAAAAAATTGATTCTGAGTAGGAGTGTCTAATTTGTAATTTTTTAGATATAATGTAATAGTAATTGCCTAATTCTCTAAATAATTAAACCTAAAAAGAACCTAAATGTGAATTATTAACATAAATCAAGATTATGTAATTTTTATGGTTGGGGCCTTACAGTTGGTATCAAATGTTAGTTTCGACAACATTAGGGATTCAGTGTTTTTGGTAGACACGTGGTTAGTCTTTATATATACAAATTATATTAAATCATTATATTGAAAAAATTTAGATAATGTAATATCTATTAAAAATGGAATTCAGAGGATCTCAAATGACTTTTATATCTCTTGTTGATGACTTGCTTGCAATTATTATTGCAAAGTCAGGCCCAGATGATTCCAAAAAATTTTCTAATATATAACTCACTTAGAAGAAATTGTTTGAGATATCAAAAACCTCCACTATACCTCGATACCATTATGATCATGGGTTTTATTTAACAAAATCTTATTTTTTTCATTATTTTCATATTTTCATGATATGTAAATATTATTAATGCATTTTTAAACATTTTAACTTATCAAAAGATTTCTAATCATATTAGTATTTTGAAAAATGTTTTGAAGAGAGAGAACCTTGACAAAACCTATTTATATTTTCATTTAAATTATAGTCTTTTAGCACATAATTATGGTATTTCAAAAGGGCCATTTATTGAAATTTTCAAGTCAAACTCAATCTGAATGATTTATAAAAATCATATTTTATCAGTTTTTTTGAAATTATATATCATACATCATTATTTTCTAAAACTATTTTTCTACTAACACCCATATGACCCATGTTGTAAAATGTGTTTTGGAAGAAGGAAGAAAATGATTATTAGGGATATCTAAATCATTCCTTTAATTCATGGACCTTCTACCTATGTGAACAAGATGACAATGACCCCATGTGGACACCATGATCGTGGTGTGATGATCTATCTATTGGGAATAGTTTTATTTTATCATATATATGTGAAATATAACAATGTAAATTATTTATAACTATTCATTAGGATGTTGAGGTCTTAATATGTAGGGGTGAAAAATGATAAGTATAAGATGACCTTTGACGTCGAAATATGTTAGAGTTATTTTTGAATTTCATAAAAAGTAAAAACCATAAGATTGGTTACAGCCCATCACATCTAGCAAGGCCATGGGAATAATACTCATAACTAAAGGGTGAAAATAAAGAATCAGATACCACTATCCCCATTGATGTCCCTAGTTAGTTTGAGTTATTCCATTAGTTAAATTATTTTATATTTTAAGAATATGTTTATTTTTGGAACTAATGTTTTATAAAATTGATATCTTTAGTATAGGGAAATGATTTGGTGAGTAATTGATAATGGATATTTTGGAATACATTCTCTATTTTGGGAACACTATATGATTAAGGAAAATATAATACTAAGGGATCCCATTTGTGGATTAATGGTGGATATTTTATTTTGGAAGAATTGATGTTTTATTTTGGAAAAATAACAATTTGAGTTAATTATAGAAATGATTAACCAATTGTAGAAATTTTTTGATTAGGTTAATTACATTTATTATGAGACTATAAGTGTAGCCAATATTATTTTGAGATAAATGTTATGATTTTTTTGAAGGCTTTGAGATCATGTCCTTCTTGAATTTTTGTTTTCAAACATAGTTTGGATGATTTGGAATAATTAAAAGAACAATTGTGTATTGAATTTTTTTTTTTCAGATTTAAGTATAGTTTTCTCAATTTTGGAGATTAAGTGTAATATTTTTCTTTAGAAATGTTTATCCATTTTTTGGGATTATCTGATCTTGTACTAACCATTTGGATTTTTATTAATTTCTAAAGACAGTGGAAATAATTATTGTTCATAATTTGAGGATTATTTCATTTTCTAGAAGATGATTCTAGCTCTTCAGATGTGAAAAAGTCATATTGAATACTCATAATTTGGAGAAAAGATGTGTTTTTTGTAGAATATTATAAAAGGATGAAACTCTACTTGAAAAGTAAATATACTTTCTCATGTCCTTATTCAATCATAGAAATAAATTCTCGAACATTATGAAATGCATCGTAAAACAAAAACATTTTCTATTTACTTTTCCTACTGGGAATCCAAAGACCGTTTAAACTATCACAAGTTTGTGATTTTTTGATGGTTAATTTTCCCCAAATCATGTTTTCTATCACTATCCATTAGAACATGACACTTAGTTTCTCTTTTGTATCCACATTTCATACATTTAATCCTATTATGGGTTTTCATGGGTGGCCTTTGTACTTCACTTTATTTCATTTAAACTGATAGTTTTATTTACTCATTTTCTGATTAGGGACTTTTAATGATGTTTTTTTGCCCAATTTTAAAATTATGATGAAGCAATTTCCCAAAGGGAGGATGGATGTAATATCACTGGTAAATAAATAATATTACATTTTTATATTTATTAATATTTTTGAATTAAAAAATAATTTTACTTTAAAGGGGATTCTATTTTCGAGGTCGTACCCAACATGAAATAATGGGTTTCTCTAATGTCTTATATTGTACACAAGGCTGCTTCATATAGAAAAAATACTAATATAATATTTTTATTTGAAATGGTAGTTAATGAATAGTCGTTTTAGTAGTCAGAATGAAAAAAATAACCATATTATAATTAAACTTGTTTTTTAAATTATTTTACTATTATCCAATATGATTTGAAGGATTAAAATAAAAATGAATCCAATTTTAATCATGAATACTCTAATATTATTTAAAAGGTGGATTCAACACCTTTTAATGGAGAACCCATTTTAAATCTAGTTTTCATCATGTTTATATGTTATATTTGACAAAAAATAATTCTTCTTTATAATCGGGACATCAAAATTTACATTGAATGAAATTTTGGTATTTTTCTGATAATGAGCATTTATTAATGAATATTGATAAATTATGTATTTTAATTTAAAATTTCTTTTTAATATAATTTATTTATATGTTTAGAATATCTTTTTTAATGGTCATAATATGTAATGGGATTATATTTTTACCATGTAATCAAATATTGGTAATTAGATGTAATTTCCCCTTGAAAATGGACTTGAAAAAGTGTTATTCCTTTGATAGTTATAATTTTCAAACATGCTTGTTTATTTGAACAATGGAAATTAATTTTAAATTAATTAAGGATATTTTATGTTTTAAATTTGGTTAAATATACTTAATTTTTTAATTTTTAATATCAAAATTATCCTTGGGTGAATTTTTTATATTTTTTTCTGAAAATGTTTAATTTTTAAACAATAGTGAAACACTACTTAGTAGTTAAAAGACGACTTTTTCATGAAAACAACATTTTACCACTTATGGGAATTCAATTTCGAAAATAAAACATACATGGATTTCATCTTTATGTAAAATTTGTTTTCAATAAGATGAAAATAATATTTGGTGAATAGTAAATTTTGAATTTTATTTACTATGGTTAATGGTAAATAGGGTAATTCAAGGAAAAATAATATTTTAGTAGTATTAAATTACCTTAACATTTTTCCTTACCAAATTGGATGAGTAATTTCCAATAAATACAATACTTTTTTGAGAATATTGGACTTTTCATGACATTTGTGTTATAAAATGACATTAATAGATTTATATTCAAAGTAAAAATAAAAATATCATAAACATGTATTTTTATGAAAAATCAATTTTAATGTGGGGTTATATAATCTATATTTTTTAATATAAATATTAAATATAATGCTAAAAGGATTTCCAAAATCATAGTAATTTATTTATATTTTTTAGACATAAAATAAATTTATTAATTTATGACATAATGATGAGGTAATGATTACCCAATCAATGAATGTTTTTAATAAATGAAACTATAAATATTAAAATAAATTTATTTTGAAACTTTTTATGCCATCTAAGATTTTTATAGATTATTGTGTCATTTTATATTTTAATTATTTAAGTTTTTTTGAAATAATCAGGTTGGTTTGGATTTTTAACTAGCTATTGATATGAGTAGTAGCAAAATTGAAATAAATGAGTTTTTAAATCAATTAATATTTTATTAAATGATAAAATAGCCCTAAAAACCAATGATTCATCCATGTATCATATATGATGTTAAAAATTTCATTAATGTTCCATTTGGGGTTGTTTTGAATTTTATTCTATCTATGTTAACCATATATTATTAATATACAAAAAGACATGGTAAAAGTTAAATAAGGTAACAAAAAGTTAAATCTAAATGATAAAGTTTAAAATGATACCAAAACACGTCTAAAACCAATTTGTATAGAGGATGTTTAAAAATATTCATCTTATAATAGAGTTTAATGAATTTGAGATATTTTAAAATGAAATTCAGTTTATAATAAAATAATATTTTCAATCTTTCCTAAAGATCACATCCTCCCCCTTATAAAAGGAAATCACCTCTACCAATTAATCACACCTCTCAGGCACCATGGATCATCCAAACTCTACCAAAATATTCCTAAAATAATCCCTCTGTTTTACTTAGAAGCACAACCTTAAGCATTAGGTCCTTAAATGAATCCTTTTGGTTTAAACCAAAGGGAGTTACCCGATTTAAAGGTAACATCTTCTCTCAAGTTATATTCTTTTATTTTACTTCTTCACTCCATATTTCCTTATTATTCATTTTTTTACAAATAAAAACATGTATATTAAATATAATAGATTTTTGTAATGAGTTTATTTGTTCTAAAATTCCACAATCCTCTATCTAATGGATATGAACATATTATTTCTATGGACGGCGAACTATTACCTCATGAAACGATGATTGTTCAATCTTCTCGTACCACCTCTAATGGTGGCCATTAAGATTGAACTGTATTTATATGTGATATCTATATTATATTTATATTATCTCTGTAACTATATATTTCATTTATATCATACCTTTATGGTCTTTATAATGGGTAAATGCGATAATTTTATTTGAGTAAGTACGGACTACAGCCCCCTCAACGTGATATGACTCGTTCATGAAATACGTGGAACGTACAAAGTTTAGAATTAATAAAATTATATATGATATTATACTGTATTTATAATATAACTAGTTATATTTATATTTTAATTCCATTAAATATAAAAAATAAATGAATGTAGCTTTCAATCGTACGTACGACATACCGTCTCAATTAACGGGGCATTTCATTTCATATCTCCAAAAGTTATGTACTATTATAAATACAAATATATACTAGATATATATGATATATATGATATCTAAATCATGTATATAATTCTTGAGATAATGTAATTTCGACCAAATTGACAATTTTTAATTATAACATGGTCATTTTTAACTCAAGTACCAGACATCGACAAAAAGGACGATATGAACATTAATAAATATAGGATTATCAAAGAATGATAATAAGTGATATAAAAGGAAAAATAAAATTGAATACGTTCTGAGACAAGTATAATTTACATAATTTTATTATTCATAGAAATAAAGAATGAACAAGACATGTCAGATACCTGGTTAGGGGTTTTAATCTCAATTTATATTCACATGAGATTCATGTTATATTTTCCACTATTTCGATTTGTGTGGGGTATATAATACCCATGATTGTATTATTTGTGTAATATCATTAAACTATGGGTATTTACATCTTCATTATATGATTCTTATTTCATGGGGTGTATGTTTCAAATGTTACCAAATTGGTAAGGGAACTTCTTAACCCAATTTTCATTCTTTGTGTTAAACCTATAAATCATTATTATATCATGCTATTAATATGTATAAATGAATTTTGATTTATTTACACATAATATAAATTTATAATGGGTGTAATTATATTTTTCTCACATAATTATTTCTTTCAGTTTTTCTTTAATCAAAGGATATGATCTTTTTAAGGGATTTAATTTCAATTTAAATTCCATTGAGACTTATTTAATGTTTTAAACTAATTCACTTTTATATTGTGTATATAATTCCGTTTGAAATATTATATCATGAATCTAATTATTCTCTTGATATTATATGTTATGTTTGATTTTATTCATTAATTATTTATAGTCAATTGTTTCTCAATTGTTATGACAGTCATTAACTAAAACAACATTTTAAAAGCATTGATGATTTATTATTCTAAATATTTCTCAATGATGTCCATGTTTTAAAAATAGTTATAAGGATTTATTTATATGGATTTTAATATTTGAAAAATTAAAATTTCTTTCAAATTCTTAAAACATGTATGAGACAATTTGATTCAAAAATCCCTTTATTAAAATTTTTAAATGGTTTTGAAAATGGTATGATAAAAAATTGATTATGTCAATATCTTGAAATTATATATTGTGATTATGGTGTGGAAAGTTTTATTTTTATTATTATTTTTTATGTGATATAAATATTTTATGTTTATTGGGAATTGTTTTTGTATATGAGTGGTTCTGTGACAAACTTCGGGCGGGTGAGCCCGGGATAGCCCTCCAATGCATTGGGAAACATGACAGAGGTAAATGTTAATGTTTCTTCGAATGGAATTAGGGTATATAATGGGATGGGTATTAAAAATGAAACTCATTATGTATCTATGATAGATTAAATATAATTATTATATAGATTCCACAAGTTACCTTTATAATTTATGATTTCTATTTGTTATTCATAATCTAATGGTTTTTTGTATGTTAAAGATATTATGTTTTAAGACTGAAAAGTGTGTTTATATTGATAAATTAATGTTTTAATTCCGTATTTTATAACCCTTACTAATATTTTTATGCTCATCGATAGTTTATGAAATGTTTTTCATATGTTTTAGGGAATTGTAAATGAATGGAATAATTCAAAAATATTTATATCAAGAAAAGAAATCTTGTTTTCTTCTAAGGGTTTTTATTTTATGAAAAAAAATGATACTAAGTAGGAGTGTCTAAATTTTAATTTTTGAGATGTAATGTAATAGTTATGACCTAATTTACTAAATCCCTAGACTTTAAAAGATACTCAATGTGATTTATTAACTTAATTCAAGATTAATTAATGATTAAGGTTGGGGTCTTGCAAATACTATATGTTATGGTGTTCAAAAAATAGGTACATTATCTTTAATAAAATTCAATTACCTCGAGAAATTTAAAAAAACATAATAAATAAGTTTTTATAAGGAATTTATATAAAATAAATTCAAATCCTTCATTTTTATATTTCCTCAGACAAAATGTTTATGAATTTTCAATTATGTAGAGAAAAATCATATGAATGTGCTGAAAACTATAACCTTATCATTGGAGTCATTATGACCTCCATGGAAATCACAATTCGAAATAGAGTTCCCATCATTTTTATAAATAAGTCCCCAATATCCTCAAATAATTATCAATATGGGAAAAAAATGAAAACTATCAACAATTCCAATGATTATTCAATCTCAAAAATTTTAAATATTTAATTTTTTCATTCGAGTTTTATGGTATGAATTGTGTTATATAAACACTATAAAAAGTTCCATATAATTAATTAAATCATTTCCATTCCCATATATGGAATATAATTTATCACAAAACCATAATATTTTATTAATTTTAAACAATTCCATCTCCTAGTATCATTAGAATTCATCTAAGTGACTGAGATAAACTCCCCTCAACTCATACATGATTGTTCCATAATAGTTTACTCCCCCCTTTAACATTATTCCTAAAAATGATTGATAATGTGGAAATACCTCATCATTTTACCCAAATTACTCTTTCCATTTTACATTGTATTGGTAAATATATATACTCATTTTTTTAAAAAAAAACTTATACCTGTGTGGGGGACGTTCCATATTTATTTATGTGCGGGCAGAGGGATGAAAAAGAAAATTCATCACCAACTCATCATAGAAGTCTCCAAGAATGGGCTTTATGAAAATATCAGAAAACTAACACTTATAAGAAATTTAGTATATATTTATATCCTCATAACTCATATGTTCATTATGGAAGTAATATTTCTTGTAAATATTTGTGGATCTATAGAGTTATATTTGGGTATTGAATAGATTAAATGGAATATGTTTATCAAAAAACCCTTAAGGTATTCTCATTTACATATTTCACATTTTGTATATAATCAACCTCTTTTAACACATGTGCACATGAATTATTTTCTTCAAATATTCTATATCAGTTTTTCTAAGTGTCACAATATTTTCCTCGAATCTATAAATGATCACATAGCCCTTAAAAACAAATTAGGTTCCACCATATGTGGATTTAATATCTATATAATAATTGGGGCAGTTTCCATTAGTATATGAATTTACATTCATAACTATAACAATTATTTTAACCATTACATAATATATTGTTCCCTTCCTATATATTAGTACACCATTTATAGTTATCATGTGTGACTCCCTTGGGTATCTCTAATATAATTCCTAAAGTGT
Organism: Viscum album; assembly: GCA_963277665.1. Lineage (NCBI taxonomy): Eukaryota > Viridiplantae > Streptophyta > Magnoliopsida > Santalales > Viscaceae > Viscum > Viscum album. Next base: position 830,894,034 of record OY728136.1, read on the forward strand.
CACTATAAATTATTTTTATAGTCAGGATATTGTCAATATAATTGTCATGTTACATGTATTATGATGTATTTTTAATAAACAATTCTTTATCTATGATCATTGCATATTTTGTCTTAAATATAAATTATTGGAGGAAATTCTATGGATACTTACATCCCAAATAATTTCAATTGTTATCAATAATTTTTTTTCTTGAAATATAAATATATCATCTGATTTAAACACATCTATACCCGTAAAATTTTTATCAACACTCTAAATAATGATATTTAAAACTATTATTTTAGTTTATCATATAACTAATTATACATATATTCATTGTTGGTTGAATTTTTTTTATAATCATCAAACTCTATATATTGTATTCTACCGGTTGACCACTCTCTCTTATACAAATTATTTTCAACCATGGCATTGGTGAAATAAGTTTCATTTTCGAACACATAAAGATAATAGAACCATGCTTTAAGATGTTTTTATAATCCACATAGACCCATCATATGAGTGAAACCCTTATTTCAATCCTAATTATGATTAATATAATAATAATTGTCAATAATTTCATTTTCCTCAAGGCCACATTTTTAAAATATCGTTTTCACATCCATTTGTTACAATTAAAACATCTAATATGAAACCACACAATAATCGCTATAATTTTTTCAATCATTTATCCTGAGGAATGCATCCTTTGAAATAAATCCCTCCCATTTTATTGTGTCATTTTCATACTAGTATATATTTGGGCCTTTTCATAAATCCTTCATTCTATTTTTCTTGAAAAAATATTTTTGTACTGATGAAATTCTTATCATTTTTATTAGGATAATAAGTCTAGTTGATTTTTCCCAATATAAAAAACCTATTCATATAAAGCACCCATTAATCATGATTAGAAACATTAGACAGTCTTTGTGAATCAAAATGTGATATTAGTGTTGTGTGACTTACCACTATCATCCTTCCTTATTTCAAGAAAATATAACATAGTTATCCTATAATGTTCTACATGTCAATATTATCTTTAACCAACAAGAGTTGATTTTATTGGATTTATAAATACGTTTTTAGATGTTTTTTGTTTTGAATGAACGAATTATGAAATATTTCTTGAACTCAATTTCTTTTAGAACATTATAGTCTGAAATATTCATTTTGTTTTCATCTAAAATTTCATACTCTTATAAAGAATAGTGGTATAATTTAAATTTATTTAGAATAATAATTACAACTAAATTTTCCAATCATTTTTTAATACGATTGATCCAATATCTATAACACATAGGATAAGTGCCCATAATTATATATTCATTTGATTTCTCCTTAAAAATTCCCATTATTTAATTTTAGAAATTTGTAATGAATTATCAAATAAAATTAATATAATAATTAAACATTGGTTTCATATTATACAATATTTAATAAGGACTAGAATATCTATTTGTACTCCAAATACATATTTTCTATATGTGAAGAGTAGGTTAGTTATCCAATGTCTAAAAGAACTTTTATATTTTATTTTTAGATAGAATAATCCCACCAATCTCTATATCACTCTTATTATCTATCATTTTTCATCATCATTTTTGATGAGTATTAGGTGTGTTAAAATTATTTCTGATTTCATTTTAATCAACATAACATTTAAATGATTCACTGGTAAACTGATTCCCTTTATTAAATCGATCATTTTTTCTGATAATTTTTAATTCCATTATAGATTATCTCTTAAAAACATTAAAAAAATGAAAGAAATTTGATATATTAATTTGAAACATTATAGTGGTAACTGAGATGAATAAGTATATGTTTATTATTAAATATAGACAAATATTTAATACATTTATCTTATTTATCTACATATATTTTTCTGTAAATAAACTAGTGGTCTAGTGGAGGTGATTTCTATAATTCATTGAGTTTTATTTGTCATCACTCGTTATTGACTTTTATAGAGATATACCATTTTATTACGTCTTCATCATGGTAATATCTATCACAATTTCAAGATTTTTGATTTTATAAAATCTTCTTTTGATTAGGTTTCCATTTATTATAGGAAAAAAGTAACATTTTACTATTCCACTTCTCTAAGCTGAATTGGTGGGATCTCCTATTAAAAATATATTTTCATTTTTCTTTTTACCTTGAGACGTGACTCTTGAATACTATAGTTATTTAGTAAAACATGCATAATTTTTGAATAGAACCTCAAGTTTATCGTCCCATAATAACTGACACATAAGATCTTATGATTCAATCCTTTCTATATATAACACAACATTTTATTACATATTTTGAGGCAAATCAAATATTTTAAAAACCCCTTAATTTTTAATGATAAATCATTAATAATTAATAAAAATAAAAAATTATTTGTCTAAAAAATATTCAAATTCATTATATAAATATTCTTCTGTGATGATAACCTATATCAACATTCTGTGATCATGTTTTTTATTGGAAATCAATGCATCTCTATAATGAATGTTATCACTTTATGTGTTTTTTGAATTCCTTGACATAAATAAGAATACAATGTATGTCAATTTTTGTTTATAATATTTTTTATTGTATCCCACTTATAACACCCCCCATGAACGTTATCAGAATAATAAAATTATTTAATGGGTATAATTATAAAACAATAAATTTACTTATCTACATTTATTGAAAATAAAAATTCCTAACATTTGATTAACTACCATAAATACTTCACATCAACCTAGAAAATGAAATACCATATAGAAATGTCTATGAATTAATCCAAGACACTCTAAATAACAAATTATACCATTCTATCCAAAATCATTATTGTTTATATGAATTCAATCTATATAAATTTAAAAAATGACATTCATGTAATAAATTTTCAATATGTTTTTAAATTTTTAATGAAAAAGTTCTTCCAGATATGTTAATTTCATTTACTGAATGGATAAATGGTTTCTCCAATTAATTTTCATGTTTAATATAGGTTTTATATTTATTTATTACAAATATTTAAATTATAAACTGAATTAGTACAAAACATTTCAGATAAAAAATTAACCTGAAATTCTATAGATTTTTTCTCGAATAAATTATAAGATTTATAATTCACTTCATCATTTTTATGATCTCCAATACCTCATTAGTTCATTTTCATCATTAATATATTTTGTTTCTACTTAAGATAATTATCTATTAATCAATGGAAATCCATATTCATAATCATTGCATGACTTCTCATTTTTAGTATCCTATAGAATTAATTTTTCATCTCGTTAACTTGAGTTACTTATTTCTTTTAAAATACAATTTTTAATCAGTAAATGTCATGTCTAGATTCCATATAAATTTATATTCTTTCATTATAATGGTATTTTACTAAAAAATATCATATAAGTAATTCTTAAATACATGTTCAATCGAAAATTTTTCTAATCCATCCTTATCACAACATGAAGAGTTGATCATTTTTTACTTGTGATTTCAAATTATTTTTTTTCTCTATAAAATCCCAGATGGATTAATTTCTAGATGAATTTCATTCCTCAGGTTATTTTCTAGTATTGCCTCTTATCCCATTTATTAATAATTATTTATTTTATTTTCCATCAATCTATGTTACTATTAAACCTTTATTTTTTTAATGTGTTCTCATATTCATCAGATTAAGAATAGGGTTCCTTTATCTTATAGTAGTTAATGGAAATGTTCACAATACCACTAAAATTTTATTCTATAAGGGGGCTCATGTGTTACACCATTATAATTAATTTATTTTATAATTTGGTGAAATATATTTTTTATAAGGTATCTCACATCCTCACCATTTTTATAATGACAAGAATTTTAATTATAAAAGGATATTTAATAAAAAATATTATCATGGCCTCAAACCAATTTAATATTTTTTCCCATTCCATCAAGGAAGAAAATGTTAACATATCATTTTCTATGATAATTCAATTCTATTAATCAAATTAATGATCTAATATATCATATAGATCTAATATCTTTTCATTAATAATCACTGGAAAAGTCTTAATAAGATTCATAAACATAGTAACATCATTAATATATTCTCCAACCCCTAAATACTATTAAAAATCATATATATCAAGGTGAAATAATAATTTATATTATATTTTTCATTCATATTTATTATTCATAAAAACATCTCCATTCATATTGTTTACCCTCCGAGAAAATAATAATTTCCTCATAAAAATATTAATGATTATACATGATTTCTATTTCAATTTGAATCCCATTGAATTTTTTCTACATTTATTTTAAAAAGATGAATTAAATAGTATATTGTGATTAAACATCATTATATATATATTTTACTCCAAATTTATGGATCATTTCCGTAAATGTGTGTAAAACCATATATAATAACATATCTAACCTCCAATAATGGTGACAACTAATTTAGAAACATTCAGTTCATACAACCATGATTATATTTTAAATAAAATGTTTTTAATCCCAAAATAGCCACATAATATATATTATCCCTAATTGTAACATGATAAAATAAAATAGATTTATCTATATCTGATACCAATTTATGTGAATGGGGGATGTATCTGAAAAAACTAATTTTAATAATTTATTTACAGGATTAAATAAAACTATTAAACCAATTATACTTTCATTTAGTCATTTACATACTCTCAAGATGGATCTTATATTCATAAAATAACGAATCAATGAATAATTGGGTGTTAATAAGGTTATATCCCATTGTGAATAAACTAATCTATTTTCTATTCACCCCAACCACATATTATTAACTATATAAAACTATAAAATATAATCATAATATATTTCCATAGATAAACACTATTGATAACTATATTCAAACAAAGTATTAGAGTATCATACAATAAATTTTACATGATATATAGGTTTGATTATAAATTTATTCGTATAATAATGGTTTGTTCAACAATAGTTGATAAAAATCACCCTAAATGATTGTCCTGATATATTCTAATAGAATTATGAAATAATATTTATTCATTTGATAACAACTTCTAAATATCATATGTTGTCACTAAATTAATGAGTTCCACAATATGTGAAATACCATAAATAGGATTATATTTTAGACTCATTGCACCCTTTTTTCTTCTTAGTAACTAATTATTGACTCTATTCCTTTTTATATATGTTAAATATATATATATATCTAATAGATTTTTAATATTAATAAAATCAGCCTAAATTAGTTTGTAATTTTCAAAGTAACCATTAATGTGAATTTAATCTCTTTCATCTTCATCAGATACCTTAATTGTGAAAGACTAAAAATTACACGCTTCATAACAATATACAAGATTAAGAAATTAATTTTTTTTATTCCTATATTTTTTAATTCATGTCTCTATATATTATACCATATTAAATTATTATTCATGATACCTTTACTAGGATAACCAAAATGGATAATTGTTTTGTGACATTGAGATAAAGAGTTTTCTTTCTTACTCGAGAAACAAATGTATTAGTTCATAAACATTAAAATCATACTCATTATTTTTCATCTTAATTACACTTGTGGAATGATGAAGATATTTGAGATCAACATTTCTACCAATCCCAATCTCAAAAAAATTATAAAACTCAAAAAAAATCATATCACTAAACGTAATTATTATTATTTGATATTAAAAAAAAGAAAAAAACATGAATCAAGAAGATATTCATGAATTGATATTTGTTGTTTCATCATTAATAGTGTCACCATCAAGCAGTAAAACATATTTTTATGATAAAATATAATATATATTTTAAAATTATGAATAATTTTAATCATTTGTAAAAGAATTCATGACCCATATTTAATCACATTTTAGATGTGATGTTTTTTGAAAGTGACATAAATTAAAGAGTCATCATGTTTTATTCCATCAAAACACACTTTATAAAAAACAATTCATGTGTAATAAATATTCATGTATGGTTTATTGAAAAAAATTCACCTATAAGTAATTTAAACATTTATGAATTCAAATATGATAAAAATTAAAACATCAAATGAGAAATATCTATAAAGTATCATAAAATGTCATAATTCCCAAACATAGTAAAAATAAATCATTTTATGGCATAAACATACATATAAATTCTCTTTTGTATGATTAAATAATATGGATTCATTAATGTATTAAATGGATTTCAAATAAACCAATTTAGTTCATAAACAAAATATTATTTATGTGGTTTTTTCCTTACAAATATCTTCATAAAGACAAATATTCCTTTATATAGTAAAAAAATCATCCAAAAATGTGGAAAATTAATCCTTCTCTAAAAAATATTAAGTAACCCTTTCAAAAACATCAATGTGATATCAATAAACCAATATCAGTTCATATAACTACATAATATCCTAAAAATATTCTCAAAACTTTTTTATACCAAATGAAAACAATCAAAACTTCAAATGGTGCCTCAATCATTGAAACAAAGTAATTGATGAATAAAGGTAATAATAGTTGATGAAATACTAACTTCTTATATTCCATGATGAAACCTTATGAAAATTAATATTTCAATGAATTACACATATTTAATGTCTTAAAATATTCCATATTAATAACCACTATTTTTTTGACATCATGTTCCTAACCATTTCCATTGGATCTCAAGTCTGTCAAGATTTTACCCATTTCAATTTCCATCGACGAGTTGAATATTATGGTCAAGAACATGTCTTTATAATAATCTATTTATGATAATTTTATAATTGGTTTTTTATTTATTTTCTTATAACTTCCCATGTTGGATGGGAATATGATCTTCTGAAGTGACAATACCAACATCGATACCTACAGTTGGGTTAATTTCATAGAGTATCCAAATAACTTCTATAGTTTAAGTAGTCTTCCCAAATTCTAACACATTAGTCTTTAATCAATGAAATATATTTCAAATTTTTCAAATATTGTAACTATTTAATTATCATTACATGTCACAAAACCATTGTTTTGATCTTGTTCATCAACTTTATGCATGCACTCAACTTTGTTCTCAATGTTTTAATAAATTAAATATTTTAGTTTGTCTAATTTTTTACACAACAACAATTTTTATTTTATAACATAACATATATATTTTTTAGTGTGATGAAAAAAATATTTTTCTTATTTGTATTCACCAATAATTTTGATGTTCATAAATGGATACATTAAGTTAAACCAATATAAAAACTGAACACCCAACATAAATATATTCTACAAAACAATCATCATCTATTTATGGTCAATAATAGTAACAAAAGAATCTCATTTGGGGTCTCTAAAAAACATTACATTTACAACTTCTGAAACATATTTCTTTCTTTCTCCATGTGACAATATATTCATACACATGATGAATTTCCTCATTTTTTTCTCCACTTTTGACAGTATTGAATTTTTTTAAAAAATGATCATGACCATTATCATCTAGAATGGTGTAAAAAAATATAGTATCAATATAGACTACCTTATCAGACCATAATTTTGAAATGGAATACTTCTATTAAATTTTCCTCTTCCCCTATTATGTTTTGATAATAGGGAAAATTTCACATCATTCAATTTTCCATTATTATGATATTTTTTAATAGAAAATTTCATCATTTAATTGAATCCAACATCTAATTAGCTCTCCTACACACCATATTCATTTTCACTATTTATTATTTCAGTTAACACAAGTTTACTATATATATTCACCATAGATATATTATTTGGATTTGTATAACCTATCATAAATACCATCTCATTGAATCATAGTGGGATTCTCCTCATAAGAAATATAATGTTATTTAATTAATTAACATTTTATTTCAATACCATTCTTGACATGTAAAAGAGAATATAAATTAATATATAATGAATTTATACTTTTATTCAAGGTCATCAATTTTTTTAATATTTATTTCATATAAAATGATTCATTTCATATCGAACAGTAAAATAAACATCATAAACATTCATATGTTTTCCCATATATATTTAGTTGTTAAAACGAAGTTACATAAATATACAGGGTTGTAAAAATATCTCCCTATATCATTGATTTCCTTTACAACAATAGAAAATTCAAATATGTAAAATTATTATAAATTCCCAATTAAAATATTTTTCGATAAACCATAAATGGTTTTTATATTACTATACATACCCAATTATCAAATACAGTGTTCCACTATATTCTTCCCTAAAAACAAATTTTTTTTAATTGAAAAAGTGGAATGTTTTTAGGATTAACATCTTCTTTTTTTCACAATTTGAAGAAAGAGAAACCATCACTCAGAAATCCACCTTTTGAAACAAATTTTTTGATACCTTAAGAAGAATAGTACCTTGGAAGGAGGGGAAGGAGGGGATATCTTGATTATAAATATATATAAAAATTTCACTTGAATACTATCATATTATCATAATTTTAAGAACACCGGTGTTTCACCCTATCATTAATTCTATGGGTTAGGAGTGAAATAACGTATAGATGTTATTTTAAACTAATTTCTTCATAGATTGTATAATCCATGTATTATACAATGTTGACATATATATGATACTAAAATTCTATGTAAAACTACTTTTAATTTAATTAAACAATAAAGCCTTTTCACTGACTCTATGAACACATTTTACACATGCCTGATAAAAGTGTGTTGCCTTATATTTAATGAAGGAACCCAATAATCCTGCCATGATATAATTCTTATCAATGTTCTAAATTTAAAAAAACATAATATATAATTTCTCTTATTAAAATATTTATTTTGTCATAATATGTTAATTATTATTGACAATCCTCATTCATCTAAGATTACCAATTTTTTAGAATGTTTTGAAATAACATGACCATGCCAAACCTATATTCCTCAACCCAAAATTTCTATCTACAACACCATTTTAAAATTTGAAATATAAAAAAAAGATTTGATTTAATACAAGGTTTAGTATCATCCAACCCTTCATATTTTATAATAGGAAAACACTATATATCATTTCCACATAATGGTTTTAAATAATGAAATGTTAATTTAATCAATGTGAACAATTATAATGTATTAATTCCTTATTAGTCATATATTTTTATCTATTAATATGATACTTTTTAATTTAGTCACATTATACAACTTACGATTCTATAACCAATGTAACAATAATGTGTAGCCTCATTGACTATGGTGAACAAGAGTGCATCTTTTAATATATATATTTGTGTTATCTAGTCATGTGTTGTGGTTTCCTATAAATAGTTCCATTTTTTCACATATACATATCCACTGATGAATACATATGAATTCACAATGATATCCTTAAAACTATCAACATAAATAAAAAGTTTGTCATGATCATCTCTGGTAGTGTTAGCTCTTACAAGATTATATGAAATTTAAATAATTTTCATTGAAAATTTCACACTCTCATCACTATAAAGTGTAACTAAGATGTGGAGGTATATGCATAGTAACTAAATTGAATATCATATTCTCATGGTGTATTCATCATTAAATATAAAATATTTTTTTAATATAAACTGATAAACCGTACACCAATCGTCACAAGAAACCTAAAATTTTGTTGTGTAGCCTCTGGTGGGAATGGTGAAACACAATAAACTATATTCCAAAAAACACACCCTCCATGAATCGGAGTAAACATGTATCTTGTTTACACTTCTCTAATATGTATATGATATAATTAAATATCCATTGTAAAGGATTCCTAAATCTAATAGATCCCACTATTTTTATTAGTGGGTTGTCCCATGGTGACTGTCTTATATAAATGATATTCCATATATTTGACACAACATAGAGAATTTCTTATTTTGTAAAAATCCCATATGGAGAAACTCTTCTATAAAAAAAATCTATTTAATGTAATAATAATTAACGTAATCTTTTTTAATGAATATGACTTGTATATAGTCATGTATATATACATATTTCCATGAAGTTGATATATTCTATATAATTTATTTTAAATATATTGGATGATCAATATAAAAAAATATATGGATAATTCATAAGGGATATAGATTATTAATGTAGTGATAATTTTGTTACTAGTTTTGTGAATATTGTTAGCATATAGTCTTATATATTATCATATAATAAATTATTGACCTGGTATTCTCTGTTAAATATGTAACCACAAATATAGTAGGTTCATCCATGATCAAATGTAAATATTGTATTTAATTTATAATGAACACAACTATCCATATTATAAATCATATTTATATATATTAAAATATCATGTTAATATTTATAATGGTGCATTCCATTCAAGTATTTTATACCATACTAATTTATATATATTTCATTTTCCCATTCATCTCATAATTAAAATGACTTTGTTGAATGTGTTATATTTTATTCTAATAAGAAAATGTGATGAAAATGATATATGTAACATTCCATGATTTCATATTATTTTATATCTTGTATGTAAGTCAATATCTTGTACAACACACAACACTACCTTGGTTTGCGTTATACATAATATTGAGTTTCTGTGAAACATAACATTTGTATTATAATTATTTAAACTGTATATTTAATTATCAATTATATATTATGATATTAACAGTGAAAAATGAATTTTTTTTGTTATTTATAATGTGTACAGATAAATAAAACATATTTATAATGAAATCTATATGTTTTCTTGTAATAGTTATATACTTAGAAGAACTATTTTTCAAAAATAACTACTTTTTATATCCTTTTGTGAAAAATAATAAAATTAATACTAGAAACTCCTAAAAATTGAATTAGGTAAAATAAATTTTATTTTTTTGATTCAGAATATCAATATTAGCATGGGGTTTTTTATTTATTTTTCTAAAAACAATACATTTTTTATGAATATTAAAAAATACAACATATTACATAGAAACTAAATTTTTATTTGAATAATTATTATTATTATTTAAATTTATTTTAATGTCAAAATTTATATATAATTATATATTATTACAATTTAATTCATTAGATACATTTTATAATGAGATTAGATATATAAAATTCTATTAAATTTTTTTCGCCTTTTACGCACCTTCTAGGAACATTTTCAAATTTTCATAAAAATTAATTCTACCACTTCTATAAATTTAATTTCCAAATTATAAGAGACATAGTTTACATAATTATGTAAAATTAGGTTCAATAGGTTGAAAATATTCTTTGGTATATAGTAACTCTTGAATTTTATTTACCACGGTTAAAAGTAAATTTGTAAATTAATGTAAAAAATGACATTACAGTTACCCTAACACATGAACTAATTATCTTGGATATGTGTATTTAGAAAAAAATACACCTTAAGAATAAAATATGATCCTTTTTATCCACATTATTTAGATTATAACATTTAATATATTTTATTTAAAGAAGAAAAAAAAGTGTTAAATTCAAATTGTAAAAACAAAAATGTTTTTAATATAATTTTTTACATAAGATAAATTTAAAAATATATGTTCATTGAAAAGATAAATAAATTCCAACATAATGGTATTTTATTTCTATTTTTTAGACATTAAATAATTAAATTTATTTATGACAAAATGATGATGCATCAATTACCTTATTAATGAATGATTAAAATAAATGAAATTTTAAATATTAATATTAATGTAAATTTATAATTTTTATTAATTTATACACATTATTTGGTTAATATGAAATTTTATTGTTGATTAAATTAATTTTTTCCCATGTGGTAAACTTGTAATGACTTTCAGAAACAGTAATTACCAAACAGTGTCCAAATTGACATAAATGAGTTTTTAAAACTAATAAAATTTATTTATATTATATAATAGTATTAAACATATTAGGTTTATCCAAACAAATTATATAATTATATATATTTCATTAATTAACAACATTAGTTTCTCTTGTAATTTTATTGTATTTTTATTAACCATTTAATATAAAAATATAGGAATACATGGTAATAGATAAACTATTTAACTAAGTGTTAATCTAAATGATAATTTTAATATGGTGAAATAAACTTTTCTAAACCCTATTTGTTGGGAGTATTTCGACCCATTCCCACCCTTTACTAAAAATAAATCCCTTAGGAGCCATTAGGAACATAAATTTATTTTATAAAAAAATAATATTTCACGATTTTCGTATAGTGCCCCTCAACTTTATTATAAAATGGTACTTCTCATTCATTTAATTCCACAAAAAAAAACCATTTGGATCAACTAAAAACTTCTCAAATATCCACCAGAAAACCCTCAATATATCCAAGCGGTCTTACTTTTATCTTAAAGAGAACATAAGGATCCTTTTTGATCAAATCAAAAGAAATCACTCGAAAATGATGTAATTATTCTTTCACCTCTTTCAATGTTCCTTTATTCTTCCACTTCCTCATTATTTGTTGTTTCCATAACAAAATAATAAATCCAGTACCTTATACAATTATTTATTTTAATATAAAAATGGTCGAACCATATTCAATATTTTATCAATCCTATGAATGACAAATTCACCATACGTATGTATGTACGACTTTCCATCTCCATGGCATAGTTTAGTTTGTTATTCAACACTTAATTATTTAAATGAGTATAAGAATTAGTATAATTTATGTAAATAATAAATATAACATGTTAATTATTCTCTATATCAAATATACCATCCAACTACACATGATTTCACTATCAGTAGAATTATATTTTCGCTCAAGCATACGTACGTCGTACCGTCTCCTTGAAGTGAATAGATTTTGTTCCCAATCATTACCATTAAAGAATAATTTTCATTTGAGGATTAACATTAATGATTAAAAACATAATATAATTCTGGATATGAATAAAATATATCCCATCCATAACAATCATGACTTACATAACAAAACATATAATGTAAAATGAATCAGTTAACACCTGAAGAAATGATACTAATGAAATATAATTAACAAATAAATATTAAAAGGTCATATATGATATCATATTTATGTATGTGGTTCTTGTATAATTTATAAAAAATGATTTAACTATTATGCAAGAGGTTAATGTAACCTGAAAAAATGAAACGAATATGGTAAGGGTAAATTTTATAATCTCTTTATTATTAGAGGTTGTATATACGCAGGAATCTAATAAGAATTCATTATCATCATCACATGTGTTTCATAAAAATTTATTTCCAAACACATTTACTATTTACTAGAATATGGGTTAAATTTATTTATACCCTTGTTTTATATTTTATAAAATGTTTGGAACAGATTCTCTTCGTCATTTTCTACACAATGTCATCAAATTATGGAAGAATGTTTTTTAACATATATAGCAGGTGTGTCTACATTTAGCTGTCATAACACCTTCAAATCTTCCATTACAATCTTATAATAATATTTTCAAAATAAATGTTTTCTTTTATAATTATAAGACATTTAAATTATATCAAAATAGAATGAGTTATTTCTCTCCAATAGTTCTCATTTCACCTATCTCAACATTCTTAGATGGATTTTACACTTTTCTGAAGTTGATTAATTATGATACAATCATCCATATTTTTTGTAGGTTTTGTGTTATGTTTTACTGTGAATGTTTTATTTTTATTCCATTCATTATTATGGTTAAATTATGAACATTTTTATGCTAGTTTTAATATGAATGTTTATGTTATGTTTCATCCTTTTCATATAAGGAATGTATTGGACTTATAATGTGATATGTGGAGCCTTCTATATCTCTTATATGCATCGATAGGTCTAATGAGACAAAACACTGTCTTGGTATAATCCTTTGTCAAAATATTATTTTTAGTATTGGCACAAGGCGTTGACTAGGTGGTTTTGATGTCTCTTATTATTCATTCCATCATTATGAAATTTTCTATTTATATTAAATTTGATTATTCGGCTAGTAGTATATCCATGTGAATAACTAAATTGAAATATTTTATTTATATTCTATATTATAAATATGTTTATGTTTAAAAGGCTTTTCTATTAGTCTTATAAGTTTCCTTCAATGTTTATGATTATTTATGATAGTTTTTAATATATTGTTATCCTTACTGAGCATCTGAGATCACCCCTTTCTTTTTTTCCCAGGATGTGAAGAAATATATAATTATTAACTTGCAGGGATACAAAAATGGTATAAGTGTGTTCAATGGGGAGACAATGTTGTTTTTTTATTTCATGATGTTCTGTAAAACTTATATATATAGCTAGTACTTCCAGGGATACTAAACTAATCGGTATTTCCAAAATTTATCCCCTGTGATAATTCCCATTTAATGTAATAATGCACAGACTCTCGGTAACTAGGGTCAATAAATTACAAAATACATCAATGATATTGATATGCACTAGTGATAATTAATCATCCACAAATGATTGTCTATTTATCAATATTTACTAATGATTTTCCATATACTTTGTCTTTATTTTTTTATGATATTAATTATATGATGTGGATAAATAAATTGTAATAATTTTTTATGGAGTTTCACTTGCATCATTGTGTTTTATATGTATTTTGCGACTCTTTATGGAAAAGAATGAGATTTAATTTTCAACCGTAAATCATTCACGAGTGGAAAATATTACATTTACGTGTTTTTTAAAACCGTAGAATATAGAATAAAAAATTCAAATATTTATTAATTGAAAAAATCATTAGACATACACAATATTATCAAATTTTTCATATTTGATGTGCTATTTTTATAACATGATACACTGAGGAGGATAACCTTATCTGAGTTTAATGGTTTCATAATTAGATTTGATGATTAATTTGATATAAAGGGTTCGTTTATATATCTATGATCATATTGATATGAAAAATAATTATTAGTCATATATTATAGTTATACACATACTAAGTTATATATACAAGAGGAATATTACACATAATATTTGTTATGATCGAGGAAACAACTGAAGGATAAATGAGATGACATGTTTGTCTATATTTAATTGTCGATGTATTTTTGTACGATTTTTAATGTAATTAATATAGAATTTTAGGATGAGGATCCCAAAACAATTTCTTTGTTACTATTCATTATCATGAATACAATTACATGAGTCACATTAGATAACAATTAAACACCAAAAACATTGGGTTTAAATAAAAAGAGTAATTGGAACTTGTAAACATATTTTTTTTGTTATTTACACTCTAATTATAACTATTTCTCATCATCATCATCACTATTATCTTGATAAAAATGATATTCTTGAACAAAACATCATTTAGGTAATAGATTTTGAAAAAAGAGAGAAAATAAAAATATCTGAATGGGTCTTTGATAAATTATTCACATCCCCAGTGGTCACAAATCAGTCAAGTATGACTAATTTTTTTGATTAGAGGCCCTATATTCCTATGGTTGTAAAAGTCATAGAATATTTTTATATATTTTCAATATATATAATTCAATTATATAGTGAAATTTTATATCCAATTTATCTAGTGTTACTTAAATATATTGACACTATCACTTGGTAATGCATGTTTTTTGTAACACCTTGACCCTAGTTAACCGGAGTTGGTGCATTTTTTTATACATTGTCATTATTACAAGGAAAAATTCCATAAAAGAACTATTAGGTTAGAAGTATCGGAAAATAGATTACATATCTGAATGTAACATTACACATTCTAAAATAAACACATCATAAGTAATCCTTTTATAACAAAATTACTCCCCTTGATTAACAATGGATATCAATTAAAATACACATCTTGGAATCCTAGGAAAGTATAACATAATAAATGGGTGAGCTCAGATGCTCAGTAAGGGTAAATAATATTGTGGAGGTTATAAACAATTAAGCTATTATGTGTAATAAAAATAATATCCATTTAAACATAAAAATGAATATAATATGGAAAAAATAAATCAAACATTTTCATATAATCATGTGCATGGACATTCTACACATTGATTAATCACATGTAATAATTGATTTCATAACATGGGATTGTATAAGGCACCACATCAAAAAAACATAGTCAAGCCCTAGTTCCAAGAATACTAATTTTGTTTTCAAGTCCTTGTGTCAAGACACCAATTTTTCCCATGAGACCTACCAATGCATCGAGGAAGTACTGCGGGCTCGACCCGTCACTTATTATGTCCAATATATTCCTCATATAAAAATGTTGAAACATAACATAAACCTTCCTATTAAATCTAGCATAAAAAATTTCAATAATTTAACCATAAACCATGAATGGAATAAAAATATCACATCTGTAGCAAGACATATCATAACGCATTCAATACAATATAGAAGAGTGTATTATAATAAATCAACCTCAATAAATAATAATATCTAGATATTATGTTGACAAAGTTGAATATTACCAGTTAACCTCTATGAGAGAAATATATCCTTTTCTATGAAAAAAAATGTAACACATTTCTAAAGGAAGTAATTTAAAATAGATTTTTGAATCAAAGTGTCCTAGACCACATTGAATATTTTGAAAATAATTTCCATTTTAAAACATTCATGTCCTTATAAATTAATCCTTAAAACCATTTTGATAACATGGACATTAATTAGAATGATTTAAAAGATTAAATATTTAAAACATTTAAAATAATGTACTAGTTAAAGATTCCCTAAAAATGAATCATTCGAAAACTCTTTTCATAAACATGGTCATGGATAATAAATATTTCCCTGTAAAAACATACAAGTACACAATCTAGGATAATAATGAGATTGAGGAATTAACCCATACCTTGTACATTAATTTAGTCTAGGGTATATTTATCATCATATATAATGACCATAGTATGTTATTAAATTACACCATAACCATATTAACATTTATGATATCATATATGAAAAATTTACTACATTATACTACCCATCTAATAACATTTTTTATGTTAAAATAACATTTCATGTATAAATCACTTTTGTTATCATACATGTTTTATCATTTTATTATAGATCGTATAACTTATATAATTATTTTATTGCTTCAAAAATAAAAAACATTATTTATGTATCATATATATTTAGAATATAAATATGTATAATTGGAATAAATATGAAATGTAAAACACCATTTATGGAGATAGTTGATCGTACGTAAGAATAAACAAAATTTCCGCTTTCATATCGTATTGTATAGAAGTAAGTGGATGAGATATATGTATATATATATTCCAATAGAATTTTTATTTTATATATTACAAAATTATAAATAATATATATTTTAGAAATCATCAAGGAATGTTGAACATGGAAATGAATATCATCGCGTCTTTGAGAGGGGCAGTCATATGTACGCACAAGCGATCATATCATTCTATTGATGGTGAAATAGTATGATATTGGATGGTATATTATTTATAAAGAATCATTAAAATGTAATATTTATTATTTACATCAATTATGCTCATTATAATATTGATTCAACTAATGAAGAGTTAAGTAACAATCTACACCACGACGTGGAGACGCTATGTCGTACGTACCCCCATATGGTGACTTTTAAATTAATTGGATGGATAAAATAATAATAAGGGTTATTCCATATTAATAGTCACATAAAATTATGTATAGTGTAATTTAGTTATTATTTCGGTATGTAAAATACATATAAAGAGGAAGTGGAAGAATAAAAGAACTTTGAATGAGGGGATGAAATAATTACCTCTTCTACTGGTTCTTCCAATTTATTTGAACAAAAGTGCTATTTAGGTTGAATTTATGATCAATGTAAGGACTATATGTTGATGTTAGGGTATTTGGGAAGATATTTGAGAAGGGTTGGACAAGACAAATGGATATGGAGGTTTGAATATAAGATAATGGGAAGTACCTTTTTATAAGAGTGGTTAGGGGCACTTTTGGAAAAGATTGAAATATTAATTTATTATAAAAACATTTTCGGTTTCTAAAAGCTCCCAATGAATTTTTTTTGGATAAGGATGGTATTGGTTGAAATCCAATCAACTAATAGGTTTTATACATGTTAAGGTGACCATATTAAATTTATATTTTAGCTTTAACCATTAGTTAAATAGTTTATCTTTTACCATATCTTCTTGTACTATTATAATAAGTGGTTAATAAACATACAATAAAATTACAATAGAACCTCAAGTAGTTCATTAAAAAAATATATCCTTATATAAGTATTTTGGCATATCCATAGATTTTTAGGATTATTATATCATATAATAATATATTATTTATTTTCAAAAGTCATTTATATCAATTTTGTCACTTTTTAGTAATTGATTTTTTGTTAAAGTCCTAAAATCATAATGAGTTCAAAAAAATACATTGAATCATCCTTAAAATTTAAAATTCAAATGTAAATTTTTTTTATGCATTCAAAATTTCCAATTTAAATTTATTTTAATATTTATAATATCAATTTTTTAAATATTTCATTAAGAAGGTAATTATTGCATCACCATTGTGTCGTAAAATAAATATAATAATTTGATGTTTTAAAATTTAAAAAAATACCATGATGTATGAAATCATTTTATCCTTATAATAAATATTTATAGTCTAATTTATCTTATGTTTAACCATATATTAAAAATGGCTTAGTTATTAAACATTAAATTTACCACTTTTAACTCTTCTTTAAATAAAATATAATAAATGTCCTTATCTAACCGAACTGAACCAAAAGGATATTATTTTGTACATAAATATGATTTTATCCAAATTAAAATTATCCAATAGAATTATGAAATGTGTTGGGGTATTTATAATATTATTTTTACCTTTAATTAACATATTTATTTTAACAATAGCAAATAAAATTCAAAAGATATTATTACCCCAAAATTATATTCAACCTATTGAAACGCATTTTAATTACTGATGTAAACAAAGTATCTTGGATTTTTTGATATTCAATTCATTGAAGTGGTAAAATTATGTTCTAGGAAAATTTTCATTTGTGCCTAGAAGTTGAGTAAATGTGCCTAGAATGTGGGTAAAAAGACGATAAAATGGTTCAATATAATTATATATTTATAATCATATTAAACAATGACTCCAATATATTAAATTCGACTAATATATGTATTATTTATCTATTTTTACTTTAAGAAAAAATTTATTTATAAAAGTTGATTTAATATAAAAGTCAATATTTGTATAAAACATAGTATTTTTTACTATTGATCAACAATTAAATGTTTTCAGAAAAATACAAAAAAATAACCAAAATATAATTTTGATATTAAAAATTAAAAAATTATGTAAATTTTTCAAAATTCACAACAAATATGTTGCATTAATTAATTTTAAATTATTGCATGTTGTGAAAACTAGAAAACGTGTTTTTAAAAAGTAAAAACTGTCAAAAGATTGTCATGTGTTAATGTTCAATTTAAATGTGAAATTACATCCAATAACCTAAATTATATTAAATAATAAAAATATAGTGTAATGATACTTTAAAACCACTCTATTGTATAATTTAACGCTATAAATTATATTCATTGAAAAAGTTTTTTAATTAAAATTTATTATTTTCACTGTTCATAACAATATGAAAGTTATCAAAAAAGTACAAAAATTTTGTCCTAAGTAAATTTTTATTTCCCATCCAATAAAAAACAATGTAATTTCAATAAATTTAATATATAAAACTGTGAAATATTGGATTTAATAAAGGTTTTCCATTAAAAGGTGGAAAACTACATTTTTAAAAAAATATTTCTTATATTTGAAAAATGGAATTTTTATTTTTATTATGTTTAATAAACACATAATATAGATGGTAAAATTATATTTATTATATAAAATACAAAATGATATAGATACTATTCATAACCACTTTTAAACGACATGTTTTGTCAGTCGTGGTGCGCTTCAACTCGGTGTCGCGTGTGGCGCAAGCTATTTAATTACATTAAGAAAATAACATATTTTGAAATCCTAGGGTGTTATATTATCCCATAATCAAATAAATTTCCTCCTCACAAGTTGATAGTGTTCTTAAAAAAACGATGGAAGAAAATTGCATTTGTGGAATACCAACATGAGAAATCGGGTTAACAAAATTTATCCTTATATGAGGGAAATGGAAATAAAAAAGTGACGAAAAAATTATGCTTATGAATAAGAGAATATTGGTATAAATTTGTGGCACATAATTGGTGGAAAAATTTATATATTTATATAGAGTGATTGAGGTCATCAATCACAAAAAACTGATCAATATATTGAATGTTGAGTTCCTCATAACCATAAATCTATGATGATTTAAAATATCATGTTGTAAAAAAAAACTTATTAGGAAAACAAATTTTTTGTTTTTAAGAACATTTTATGAAATTATAGGAATTAAAATCTTCGTAGAATATAAAAAATAAATACTTGACATGAAGAGTTCTATCCCTTAACTAATTTCTACCACAAACTAACATTTCACTTCAGAAGATTATAGAACTCAAAAATAATATATTCATTTTAATCGCATATGGTTTCAAAAAAATTAATTTATAATCAATCTATAAGGCCATTTAAAAAACACTACATTATTCGAACAAAAATATAACATAGTCCAGTGGTGGGTGATGCACTTTTGTTTCCCTCCAGTTGCAAGTTCATGTTTTGCGGCCTTGCCGGACATGACAGGTTGTGGTCCAACCTCCATGTTGTCTTTTTTATAACAATCCAAAAATAATATTATGAAATGAATTACCCTTAAAAAATAGTATCAAATTTCCAACATAATTCATTACAAACATTATACTTATTTTAAATACTTCTATCTAAACTCACAGTCCAAAATTTAAAAGGACTGTACAATTTTTGATGATCTCCTCTTCCATGTAATAACATGTTAATAACTTTATCATGTATTCTCCTAAAAATGGTAACACCATTAATTACTATAAAACCATATAGATTACATTCATATTCCCTTATTCTTTATATAATACTAGATATAATCTTTATATGAAATTTTTTTTGTAAACTCGAAAAATGATGGAACAAACAAACAATTAATTAGTTTCATGGTAGTAAATAATATCCAATATATATTATCCAAATAAACCATATTTTGTTACAAAATCACTACCTTAGTATTAGTACCATATTACAGTTTATCATTCCTTCAACCATGAATTTTACAAAAAAATTATATTTCTACTAAATCACATTTCATAGGACTATATAATCTCTAGTTCTCAAGGAAATAATACTATTTTACAATCCTTATATACTCTATATTTATTATATCTTATACACCACTAATACAATAATCAAATGAAATAATTCATTAAAAATAACATAAGAACACTTAAAATTCCTCTTCATCTATGATAGTTTCATAACATGATTATTATTCAATTGCATCATTTGGGGTATACTCAGAGGTTTAGTACATTGATTTGTGTATCATCCCAACTCCTTGCTGATGAAGTATTATACATTTTAAATATTTTTATTACCCTTGTATTCATGAACTTGGTGTCATTTTTCATAACACTTATAACACGATCCCATTCCCATCATGCATCAACCAAGGTGATTTATTCCACATTTATCACATGTGGTAAAATATTTTCTTCCCTTCTTCCATTTATCAATATTTTCTTCCATCCTCTTCATTACTTTCTTCCCTTCCAATTTATAGAACTCAGAGAATTCTTTACATATCTTATTAACACATCATATTATTTCC
Organism: Viscum album; assembly: GCA_963277665.1. NCBI lineage: Eukaryota > Viridiplantae > Streptophyta > Magnoliopsida > Santalales > Viscaceae > Viscum > Viscum album. The sequence goes on from OY728136.1 coordinate 830,915,718, forward strand.
ACATATTATAAGAATAAGTGGGAGGAATTTCATTTCTAAATGTTGGCTTATGAACAAGAATAATATTATCCCTCTTAATCATTGGGTCAGGAATATTTCTAGAGTTCTCATTCCTTCAACTGAGCACCATTTTTAAATGATGAAATACAGTAGGTTAGATCATATAATAATGAGTAATAAAAAAACTAGTAAATTCACCAAATTAAAATTAAAATTTTCACACATCTAATATCATAATATATAAAAATGAGTTCTTTTCATACATAATTAATAATAAATCCTTAATAATTGTTTGTACAGATAATGTAAGTTATCATATGAATATACCTTAGGATAATCGTTACCAAGAGTGCAACATGGCCTATTATCCTACACCAGTTCTTGTTTGAGTCTATCTCAATGTGCTGTTTTCGGGTTTTACCCCAAGATAATTTTGTGATAGAGCATAATTTAAGTTCTCCTATGTAGAGAAGGATGTATTGTTTTGAAAATTGACAATATATCTACATCAAAAAAAATTTAGGAAGTTCTTATATAATATTACTCAATGTATATCCTTGAGTAATGAATCGTAATTAGAGTTTATCTAAATATATTTCCAAGGATTTTTTTGGACATCCTCTCATAACAAATGTAATTATCTAACCCTAGTTACCTGAATCAGGTACATTATTTTAATACATTAGTTTATTACATGGAATCCAGTCCAGAAGGACCAATCTATTTAGTATTCTCAGAAAATAGATTAAATACATGAATTTTACATTACAGATTATAACATAAAACACAACATAAATAAAACTTTGAGAACACCATTATTATACTTGTTTAACCTGATATATCATTCATAATACACTACTTGGAATCCTGAGAAAAAAAATAAGAAAGGGGTTAGCTCAGATACTCAGTAAACGTAAATAATTTAGATAAAGCTATAAACATTTACCGAAATATGTGTAATAAAAACAATATCCTTTTGAAAATAAACATTAATATGATATGGAAAGAATAAATCAATTATTTATATATAAACATGCACATGGATATTCTACTTGTCGAATAATAACATGTAAAAATAGATTTCATAATGAGGTAATGAATAATACCAGACATCATAAAAAAATAGTCAAGTCCTTTTTCCAGGACTATATATAAATTTTATTTCAAGGTATTCTTTCAAGACACTACTTTATCTCATTAGAAATATCGATGCATCGAGAAGATATAGTAGGTTCCACCCCTCACTTTCTATGTCCAATTCATTTCTCATATGAAAATGTTGAAACATAACATAAACATTGATATGAAAACATGCATATAAGAGATAATATTTTAACCATAAACCATGAATTGTATAAAAATAGAACATCCAATTCCAAATATATCATAACTAATTCAATAAAATATGTAATATTTTATTATAATAAATTAACCTCAATCAATAAAAATTTCTAGTAAAGGATGTTGACATAGTTGAAAATGGCCACTAAATCTCTATGAGAGAATTATATTTATTTGTTAAATCATTTAAAATAATCACATTTATAAAGTAATTCATTTAAAATATATTATTTAGTCAATGAATCTTCAACCACATTCATCCATTTGAAAGGAATTAACATTTTATATCATCCAAGTCCATAAAAATAAATCCTTAAAACCATATTGAAAACTCGGATATTAATTAAAATGATTTAAAAGAATAAATATTTAAATCATTTGAAATGATGTTTTAGTTGAAGAGTCACTTAAAATAAATGCTTTAAAAACTCTTTTCTGAAAAATGGACATGGGTAATAAATATTTCCCAGTAAATACATTCATATAAACAATCTCGTATAATAATGAGATTGAGGATTTAACCCTTACCTTGCACATTATATTAGTAAAGGGTATGATTAACCATGAGTAAATGACAATAGTATGTTATTAAATTACAAGAGAACCGTATTAATATTTATTATATCATATATGATTAAGTTACTACGTTATACTGTCTGTTTAATAATAATTTCTATGTTAAAATAACATTTAGTGTAATAATCGCTTTCTTTATCACACTCATTTTAACTGGTTGTTCTTGATCATATAACATATATCATGATTTAATTTCATCTATAAAATAAAAGAATAATTTATATATCATATATATCCATAACATAAATAAGTATAATAGGTAGATATATGAAATGGAAAACACCATTTATGGAGACTATAGGCTTTAAATACGTGTAAACGCCGTTTCTGTTTCATATCCTCATAAACAGAAGTAATGAATAAGATATATGTAAATATTAATATATATATATATATATATATATATATATATTCCAGTACCATTATTATTTCATATATTACATACTTATTAATAATATATATTTCTACATTCATCGTTGAATGGTGAATGTGGAAATGAATCGCATCGCGTCGTGGAGATGGTAAACCCTACGTACGCATGAGCGATGATATCATTATATTAATGGTAAAATATTATGTAATTGGATGGTATATTACATATATAGTATAATTAACATGTTATATTTATTATTTACATCAATTATACTCATTATTATACTTATCCAAATAATAATGGGTCAAAAAACAATCTATACCACGACGTGGAGAATGTAATCCATACGTACGCACTTATAGTGACTTTGTCATTCATAGGATATTTGAATAAATAATATGGTTTTAAAATATTTATAATAACATAATAATGTGTATATGGTACTGTATTTATTATTTTGGTATGTAAATCAAAATAAATAGGATGTATAAGACAAAAAGAACATTGAATTAGGTGATGAAATAATTAACTCTTTTTTAGGTTCTTACATTTGATTTGAACAAAATGGATCTATATGATGGATTTATCATCAATATAAGTCCTCTATGATGATATTAGGGTAGTTTATGGTTGATCTGATCTTGGATTGGTCGAGACAAATGGATTTGGAGGTGTTAATTTAAGAGAAGGGGACGTACCCTTTTATAAGAGAGATGACAAGCACTTTATGAAAATCCGGTAATATTAATTTATTATAAAATAATTTTCAGTTTCTAATGGATTAAAATATATTTATTTGAAGTATAATGAGAGTATGGGTCTAAATCATAAAAACCAATAGGTTTTAGATATTTTTAGGCCACCATATTAATCTTATAATTTAGATTTAACCATTAGTTAAATAGAATATCTTTTACCATGTCTTCTTTTATTATTATAATACATTGTTATTAAAAATAAAATAAAATGAAAATATAAGATAAAGTGGTTAATTATTAACATTTATATAATTAAATAATTCCTTTTTAAAAAACATAGTTATTTAGTAATATTAAAACATTTAATAATATAGTATTGGTTTTAAAAACAAATTTATGTCAATTTTGACACTTTTTTGAAATTTATATCGGTAAAAGTCATAACAACTTGATGAAATTGAAAAAATACATTGAATCATCTATAAATTGTCTTATTAAAAAATCAATTTAGTTTATGGCATAAAAAGATTCTATTTACATTTATTTTAATATTTATAATATCAATTATTTTAATATTTCATTAAGATGTTAATTACTGCATCATTATTTTCTAACAAAAAAATATATTTATTTGATATATAAAAATTATAAATAAAGCAAAATGAAGTAAGAAATATTATTGGATTTCTAATTAATAATTATATACTAATTTATCATATGTGTAACCCTATATTAAATAAGTTTTATTTAGCAAACATTGAGTTTAACATTTTAACAAATTTTTAAATAAAAAATAATAAATGTCCTAATATGAACCAAACATATCAATAGAATATTATTTTTGTCCTATGGTTGATTTTGGTATAAATAAACATATCCAATAGAATTTGGACTGCTATTGGGGTATTTTTAATATTATTTTTACCTTTGATTACTATATTTACTTTTAACCGGGGTAAATAAAATTCCTAAGTTGTTATTCAACATAAATAATTTTTATCCTATTGAACCAAATTTTACTTACTTTTTTCAACCATTTCTATCATATTTTTGAAATTCAATTAACATTATTAGTAAAATTACGTTTTAGGAAAATTTTCATGCTTGCCTAGAAGGTGCGTAAATGTTCCTAGAATGTGGGTAGAAAACACGATAAAATGGTTCCAAATTTATTATTATATCTAATAATATAATAAATTGATTCCAATGACATAAATTGAAAAAATATATGTATTATGTTTTTATTTTTATTTTAATAATAATTTTTAATTTAAATATTTATCTAAATGAAAAATTTATTTTTTATCTACAACATAGCGTTTTTCTAAATTCATCAAAAATTCAATTTTTTTTGAAAAATAACAAAAATTAACCTAATTTCTTTTTTAATATTAAAAATTCCAAAATGATATCAATTTTATCAAATTCATAAAATAGTAGTTTCCGTGATTAATTTAAAATTATTTCTTATTTTCAAAACTAGAAAGCGGGTTTTTATGAAGTAAAAACTATCAAAAGATTTACATGTGTTTATTTATAGTTTAAATGTAAAATAACATCCAATGACCTATATTATATAAAATTATAAAAATATAATCAATAAATTCTTTAAAACCACTCAAATTTAAAATTTAATACTATAAATTAATTTTATTAAAAAATTATTTTTGGAATTAAAATTCCATATTTTTCACAATTCATCAAAATATGAAAGTCATCAGAAAAGTTCTAAAAATTAGTCCAAAATAAATTATTATGTCCATAATCTAAATAAGAATTTAATTTTTTTTAATTTAATATATGATAGTGTATAATATTATATTTCAAATGGTTTCTCTATTAAAAGGTGAAAAAATACATTTTTTGAAAAATCTATCTTTTATCTAAAAAATTGAATTTGTCCTTATATTTTTTATTAAAACATTTTATATGGATGTAAAATTTATATGGAGGATTTAAAATTCAATATTAAGTTAATAATAATAATAAATTCTTTTTAAATAACTAGTTTGGTATGTCGTGGTGCACTCGAACTCAGTGTTGTGAGTGGCACATGTTATTGAATTACATTGAAGAGATAACATATTATAAAATATTAGGGTGTTACCATTTTTGTTTAATTTTTTATTTTATTTTAAACTCAAAAAAGATGTCCAGTACGAATATAATCATTTTGAACTATTTTATCAAGTGGTTGTGAGGTCATTCATAGATTTACATAGAGTTTTGTCATCTATTGTTCAAAAAAATTTACTAAAATTTAAAAATCAATGTATTTCTTAAAAAATTGTTTTCATTTGACTTAATTTCATTTATAACATAGTGTAATTTTAAAAATTTATCAAAAAATATTCTAATGGAATATTAAAAAATAAATAAATGGGATAGGATCCCCAAGACAATGAATAACTAAATGTCTATCAAGGAAAATAGGAACAAGAGTTTGGAGGTCTATTCTGAATTTTTATAGTTTTTTAATAAATAAATTTTTTTATTTATTGATGAAAAATAATATAATAAAAATTTTTATCTATATTGATAAATAAATTCATTAGTTAACTAAACATATCCCAAATTCTAAAAAAACATTACATAGATATTCAATATGAAATAAATTTATAGAATTTTGATTTAATGACACATCTATCATTCATCAAATGGGCATTGGGTAATCCCATGGATTTCATGATGAGTTTTATTAATTAATAAAAATATGTTTTGAATATACATAATGATACATTATTGGGGATTGGAGGTATATTCTAGAATTATTTTAAAAATTTATAATCCTAAAAATATATTAATATTAATAATATTAAATATTGGAAACTTCATATAAAATTTTAGTTATTTTTAAATTTTTATACTAACAAAAGGATCATTAAAAGAAGGAAAAAGATAAACTTACATCCAAAATATCATTTCTTAATAAATTTTTTATGATTCAATGAAGAGGAAATGTTTTTGAATAATATGTATGTTACAAAAATATGCACACCCTTAAAATGAGAATCCTAGGAGTCAATAGGTATAACTGTTGGAGATTCCCTCTTTCCGAAGGCATATAGACTTTTTCACAAGTAACAAAAGAAAAAAATATGGAATCAAAACATACTAATATATATTGGGAAAGTCTCTATGGGGAGACTCACCCATATTTAGTAGAATTCCTATAATTCAATATATAATATGATAATATCCAATACTATAAAAAATTAGAAGAAAATTATTTTTGATATATAATGGTAAAATAAATTCTATAAATGAATCAGTTTCATATGTATGTTTCATACTATGTTATTTTCTCTTCATGAAATTGACCCTCTTAACATGTCACACCATCTCTCCAGTAGTACCTCTACTTAGACAATGGAAATGAGAATGAGAAATCTCTGTTGTCCCATATCTAGTAGGACCGATGTTATAGACTAAAAATTGGTGTCTAAAAAATAGAAATGGTAGGCATCTCCCATCATATATGAAATGGATCATGAGTGTCAATTAAAAATCAACAAAAAATCCATCACATAATATTAAATATACATAAAAAAATGAATGTTAGTGAATAAAAATAAATCTAATAATGTGAAATAAAAACGAAAAACTAATATATTCACTCTACAATTTCTCTAATATCCAATATAGTAATTCCCTTTCCATACCACATTATCCTCCATCAATCCTCAATAAAATATATCTATTGGGTGGGGAAAACATGTATACTTTATAGGATCATCCTCATGGTGTCGTAAAAAAATTTTATAATATCATACAAAGTCATCATTAAAAATATCGTAGAATAACCTCACACATGTATAAGTTATCTAATCATCAAATTCTCACAAAATAAAAAAATCATGTTGTATAGTAATATCCTGAAAACATAGATAGATTAACAATTCATCCACCAATCCTTCTAATTTTCCACTTTTATCCCTCATCATCAAACATCATGTTATTATATCACTTCTATGAAATCTCTTCACCACATATGAAGCATCATTTAATTTAAATTGGGTCCCAATCCCATCGACCGTAGCATCACTAAGGCCCTATCAACATTTATGAGTATCAATTTCATCATGCACATCTCTCCTGATAATTTTATAAGATCATGAATCATTCAATATGATATCAACTAGTGTTTTTGAGTATAATGAATTGGAAAAACATTAACCACATTTTGACTTTTAAATACTCCTCACTCGCACTATATATCATATACTCTCATCTTCATGAATCCTCACCAATTGCTCCATCCTAGGTAGGTACTCTCCATAAATTTTATTCTATTAACATGAACATTAACCGAATGAGTTTTGGGGAAATGTGGGGGTATTCTGAAAAATATTCCTTATTAGTCAAATAATTTAAATAAAACCCCCAAAACATATTGTTGTGGAGATATAGTACTCCATATGTGTGGGGGAAAAGTAAATTTAAAATTAAAGTTAAATAATGTGTATATATATATATTTCTCATGACAACACTTTAACATCCTAAATTTTATACATTAGTACTTCATCATCAATAGAGTTGAAGAAACCTAAAATAGTTTCACTAATATCTTCCACGACAATGATGAAACTCCATTTCAAAAAACATCCCCAAAAAACCCATAATCTTATCCTTTAATTAAATATTAAACAATATTTCCAAATCATTATATTAGTAGTAAAAATTCATTAATTATACTATTTCACATAAAATTTATGGACAACAAGAAATCCAATGACAAAATTTAATCCACATTTTGGTATTATAAAATTTTAATTTTTTGATTCTTCTATTAATTCATTTATCATTTATTTCCAAAAACATTAATTAAATACCATTAAACATTTTCATTTCATTTTTTACATTTTTATATTCAAATTATAATAGAAAAAAACAACCGTAAATCATATATAAACACATAATAACCCATTCCCAATCCAACACCACAACCAAACAATCTCAACACACAAAAAACTATACCCCCCTAATTCGGTGACACATAAAAAATAATTAATCTGAATAAATTAGTATTGAAATCATAAGAACCTCAAGAGATATAAAAAAACATAAGAACACAAAATTTATAAAAGTGTTAAATGACATATTTTTAGACCAAATAAATTAATAATTCATTTCCAGGGGGTTTCTCAGAAATTATTCCTTTTTATGTGTGTTTTCACAATTTTTTGGTATTTTCACTCCAAATAATTATTTGCGGTATATTATGTTATGTTAATTTTATAGATGGTTGGATTGATAAGAAATATATTTCTATCAATAAAAATAGATCATAATTCATTGTACAAAAATAGTAATATCACACTAGGGTTTATATTTTAGTATAAAATATAATAACTAACTGGAAAATAAATAAAAAAATAAGATTACGTTCATTCTTATATTAATATAATTAATTCCAACCATTATCCCAAAGTGTTAATAAAAAACCATCCCATAAAAAAAATTAATTCACGCATGTAAAATAGAAGAATAGAATAAGGATACCCTTCTTGGGAAATGTGTTCCTAACCATTCTTCATCATAAAAAGTGGTAAATGAATATGATGATGTTTCATGTATATATTTTACTAACGGTGACAATAAATCATAAAAAACTATAATAAAATAGGGGATTATAAAATATGATAAAAACTCATACCTCAAACATGACATAGTAAAATTGAAAATAGAGAGAAAACTAAGATTCCAAACACAATTGGAATCAAAATCGTAATGTTTTATCCTAACGGATTATAACCCCAAATATCTAGATAGATGTTTTGTTTAATTCAAATGTAAAGAAAATAGAATATTACCTGAAAGGGGGAAATACCATAATTCAATATGTTGGATACTGGTTCTGAATTGTCTCTAATGTTTAACACAGTCAACCTTATTAATAAATTTTTATTTTAGTTGTTTTCATTTAAAACATATGGAATAGAGAATTAGATAAAAAAATCACTAAAAAGTTAAAATTAAAAAATTAAATCCTGATAAAAATGTTATAAAATAATTAATTTAGATTTTAATTTAAAACATTTATTTGGAAATATTTTTTCACATCGTTGAAGAAAATATGTGTATTATAATTGAAAATTTGAAATATATTCACTCAAACATGAAAAGGTATTGAATAAAAAAAGCAATGAAACATAACCAATAATTGAACCAACCATCCATAATATTAATCAAACCTAATAATAGAAGAACTAACCAATCACAATAGTGATCCATCTGACTATGAGAAAGCATCAATTAACCTCAAGATGGAATCCTTTGACTTAACAAAGAAACTAACTCATTTAATGTAGAAATAAACTAACCAAAGGGGTACCAAATTTATTGCATGAATGAAACAATTAACTATTTTAAGAAACAATAAAACTAGATGAATAATCCAAATGAATGTATTGTTTTTCGGTTTACTATGAATGTATATTTGGATATTTTAAAAATAAAAATGTATATGAAATCTATTTTAAAAAAATTGAGCCATACAAAATCAAAAAAGAATTTTTTTGAGAAAACTAGTCAGTTTACATCAATTACCTCTCAACCAATTATCAATCTTGAGATTAGTAATAGAACCTAAAAGTAAGGGGTACGAACTTCAAAATTTTCATATACGAGATACCTTTCTTGTATCACACTATATCTAAAATATATCCATAAATAAGAGGAAAAACATATATCTAGAATAAATTATTTACTAATAGATACCATTATTATAATATAATGAATAATGATAAACAAATCACTACACCAATTGAAAAGAAGTGAAGTTACACAATCAAAACGATCTTCCATCAAAAAGATTAGGTTATTTGGAACACATTTTCATTATCTGTTCCCATGTAATCATTTTTAATCCATCGAGTATCCACATAACATGAGCATATGGTATAAATCTATGATTCAATATTTTATTTAGATAATATAAGATATAAATTTGTTTCATTAAAAAATTATGATTATCCTTGATGTCAAACACATCATAATAAATGACATGGTATTCATCCTAAATAAAAAAATAAATATATGGAACAATGATGTTGCTTCAAACTATACTAAACTATGGAAGAGGATCCAACCAATATGACCCCTCACCAGCATGGTCAAACACCTATAATGTCTTAATGCACAAATGGTAAATATTATCACTACAATAAAAAAATTCCATCGATTTGGGGAAACCATCAGGAACACATGTTATATGATCTCCAACTCTAAACACCTCCACCAATGATAGGTATTGTCTTTATAATCTCCTTCTCCGCCTTCATCTACTATTGAACCACATATACGTCAAATATTACTCTCTGAACCCCACGTGAACCAAAAATTTTTTACACCAAAAACATAGCCTAGCGTTATAGATAATGACAGGGTTCCCTATTTAATATCTTGAACTAAGTCATATCAATAGATGAATAATAACTATTTTTTAATGAAAAGACAACCAATTATAGGTGTTTGATACTTAATCATCAAATTTCTAATACATAATCCTAAAATATTTTCACTAGTGTCTTGATGGTCTTCTTTTTCTGCCCATATATATAAATATAGAATAGAGTGATATGGTGTAATAAAGATCCAAAGGAATGATATAATTTTCATGGAACTCATATGGTAAAATGACAATCATGTTCAGTTATAGTGTTCGTTCATACCCTTTCAAGATCAGATAATCATATTAAAACATCATTTACTATTTATCCCATACATGGAGCTCCCTGATAACTAATAGATTTGTTAGCTTTATCAATTTCCTCATGATCACCCAAATGACATCAAAACCACCCAGAGCCTATAGTAACCCGATGATTAAATGCATCATTAACTTTTAACATATACACATGGTAAGATATAAATGATCAATTAAACTCCATGAATATGGATCGCATATTTTACTAGATAAAAAATAGTACACCTTATCCAAACTTCCCCAAATGTTAAATCATTCTTATAATACCGAAGCTACCAACTCAAACTATGATACACCATAGATACACCTAGATTCATCATTTATTGCTAGATTTTATTTTTATGATGAACTAATAGAGATATGGAATACGCAAATAAAAATTATACTAGAAACAATATCTAGTATTAACCAGCATCAAACAGCCCCTTTGGAGTATCACCGTGAGAGATAAAGTCTCACATAACCTATAATACTGACGTTTCCCATTGAAAACGATTCTAATAATGCACCAAAGATTATTATAGTAGAATATTAATTTTATAATGTTTCCAAAAAATTACATATATATTTATATTCATTTTTGTAACATTTCAATCTATCACTAGAGCCTCGAACGACATATCCCCCCAATATATGTCTCTGAGCAACAGGAATCAAATTTCAATTTCATGCGTTTCATGAAATATGAATTTAATAATCTTTTAGATAATTCATAGAACCACATAAAAAATGTATATATAATCATAACAGTATACATACCTCGATGTTTTTTATTTAGTGAGGAATAAAAAGGATTCTCTAGTGTGGTAGTTCCACAACAACTTCATGGAAAAGTCCTCTAACACCACTGATATTTAATGAGTAGAATTATTATGGATATAATAACATAATTAACTTTACCCATAAGAGATAACTACCCTTTAATAAGTAATGAATAATCCAAATAATATACTAAAAGTGTCATAAAAGATTTTGTACATCACCCATTACTACGGAAACACAAACACAAGGGTATTAATCTACATCTTCTTCATACAGTATATATCTGATAGATTGGAAGTATTACATATTTAATCATGGTCATTCCTACTTAAATAGGTTAAAATGGATGTATTATAATTGAATATTTTCGCAAACCTCGGATATTATCCCATAAGTCAAGGGAAAATACGGTCCTTGGAAATTCAATTTAGTTTTTTAAAAGAAATAATTTCCTCATTATTTTATATGTTTTTTGAAAATCCAGAATGAGACACCAATATATTATTAATTGAATATTTCATTACCAAATAAATAAATTTAACATATTTACAAAGAGTTTATGGTTTTTAAGAACAGGTTAGACAACGACAAGATTCCATAAACTCTCTGCCTCCAACCATAAAATTTATAAAGTCTTCATCAATAAATATGGATACAAATATATTAACAATATCATGGAATAAATAGTTCATGATCTCCATGAGCATATATGTTTCTATCAAAAACTGAACAACATGAATTGAAAATAGATGTGAATACCAATAAAACTAGAGAATTATGTTTTGTATATCAACATTCATCACACTCATTAAGGGTTTTCCTGACTGCAAATTGATATTTAAATCCCTATTGGATCTATTTAGATTTTAAAATGGTTATCAACTCTTGAAAGGGGGGTCTAGGTTCTTGACCGTCCCCTATTTCATCAATTATTAGTCCATGCATTGCCCTAGATTAGGATTATATATATTAGGGAACATCATTGAGCACCATAAAAGATATAATGATTTGGATGAAGCCATTATATTGAAAACCATTGATATGTACAATCATTTCATGAATATATATGGGTTTTATATGATACAGAGCCCTTAAAATTATAGACACACCAGGATTTATTTATATCACAAAATGTACATCCTGTAGAGGGGGTAGTGTTACATCCTCAATGAAGAATGCATCATGAAACTCTCCAATGACACTAGGGATCTCTTCCAACTAATTCTCTTCCAATAAATCCCCTTCAGAGACAATATAGCATCTTCATGATTAATTAGAATCTAATTTCTACTCTGTAAAATGAATACCACTCATCATCCCTCCAAATATAATGATATTAGTCTCCCTCTAAAATATTCAACACATGAATGTAAAAAATCTTGCTCGACTAAGATAGGGATGACATATTTTGAATTCATTATCAAATTTAAGAATATATGAACTAAGTTATGATTACCCACCAACTGTCCACATTCCAAACACATATCAAACCAGTAATCTATGCATCTTGTTGGATTAGATAACACAATGGGTAATGGAATCATGTACACCACTATTCATATTCTGTTGTACAAAGTGGAATGATGGTGAATTACAATCACTAGTGCAGAAAATGTTCTTTACGTCAATTATTTTTCATTTTTTACGTCGGATTCTAGCTGACGTTAATACGTGTGACGTTATAAATAAGGTTTTTGACGTCAGTTATTTAAAAACCGACGTCAAAAATATAAAATCGCGATGTTTATCACGTCGGTTCTAAAATAACCGACGTGATAAAGAAAATGGGAAGGGTTTATCATGTCGGTTATTTAACAACCGACATGATAAAAGGCCTGGAAAATGGTTTATCTTGTCGGTTATTTAACAACTGACGTGATAAAAGGCCTGGAAAATGGTTTATCCCGTCGGTTCTTAAACAACCGACGTGATAAACAGGGGTGAGGGGGGTTTATCACGTCGGTTCATATAGAAACGATGTGATAAACCTGTGTGAGGGGGGTTTATCACGTTGGTTATAAAAGAACCGACGTGATAAACCGGGGTGATCATGGTTTATCACGTCGGTTCTTATAAAACTGATGTGAAAAATCGGGGGAGGGGTGTTTATCACATCGGTTATTGAATAACCGACGTGATAAACCATTGTCCAGGCCGATTTATCATGTCGGTCATTGAATAACCGACATGGTAAACCATTTTCTAGCCCTTTTACCATGTCTGTTATTCAATAATCGACATGATAAACCATTGAACAGGCCTTTTATCACATCGGTTATTGAATAACCGATGTGATTAACCATTTTCCAGGCCTTTTATCACGTCAGTTATTCAATAACCGACGTGATAAACCATTGACCAGGCCTTTTATCACGTCGGTTATTAAATAACCAACATGATAAACCATTCTCCAGGACTATTATCACGTTGGTTATTAAATAACTGATGTGATAAACTATTTTCCAGGCATTTTAACACGTCGGTTATTTAATAACCGACGTGATAAACCAATTTTTTTAACAGAATGCAGTCGTCTTCTCTCCTCTAGAATCAACCAGAAAACAAATCAATAAATCGTACCACAAAAACAGAAGTAGATCAAAATTAAGCATTTACATTGATAAAATATAAAACTTACCCCCTAGACAACCCCCACCCTCATTTATACCCCATGGACAGCCCTCCCCCACCCTGTTGGAGCCCTCACCCTCATGTATACCCCCTGGACAGTCATCCCCCACCCCATTGGATAAAACATACCCCCTAGACAGCCCCCACCCTCATTGATACTCCATGAATAGCCCTCCCCCACCCCATTGGAGCCCTCACCCTCATGTATACCCCCTGGACAACCCTCCCCCACCCCATTGGAGCTCCCAACCTCATGTATACCCCTTGGAAAACCCTCTCCCACCCCATTGGAGCACCCACCACACTCCTGGACTGCCCCCAGACCCCCGGACACCCCCAAACACCCCTCGACAACCCCCCACCTGCCTCAACAGCACCCCCTCACCCCACTTGGCAGCCCCCACCACACCCCTGGACAGCCCCAAACAGCCCTAAACACCCCTGGACAACCCCCCACCCCTGGAAAGCACTCTCACACCCCTGGACCACCTGCCCACACCCTTGGACATCCCTTCCACCCCCCACCCCACCAGACAGCCCTCCCAGACCACTGGACACCCCCCAACCCCACTGAACACACCCCCACACCCTTGGAACCGCTCCCCCACAGACCCAAATCTATACCAGAAAAACCATCAAATGTAGACCAAAACAAGAAGTAGAGAAAAATTAAACATTCACTTATATAACATTCAAAACTTACACTGTCAACTTCAAAAAAACTAAATCCAACCAAAACAACTACAAAATACACAATTAAAACGAGAATATTCAAAATTACATTTTACATTACAAACAACTGAAATTCAATCAAACCTGTAAAATAATTTGACCACTCCACTTGTACATGTTTGATGTCTTAAGCAGTATCAGGTTGAGGGTCATCAAAAAGCTACAAATAAAAAAGAAGATAGTTAACGTGTATAATTAATAAATCAAATTGAAATATTATGGAAAAGTATAAGAGGAAATCGTACCAGGTCAAAATTCACAACTGTCCTAGTTGTTATTATTTCATACATAAATCGTAACATATAATATCCGCATTCTATGATGCCTTGTTGTTCATGATAATTCTCTTTGAATGAGTGTAAATTCAATATATTATTTTTATGTAATAAATAAAAAAGTACAAATTATAAATGGAAATTTACATTCGCATTTACATATTTGATCATTTCATTTCTTTTCTTTGTGTTTTTTCGATAGTAGACCCATGAACTGTTAGAAAATAATACGAATGGGGTAAATTTAAAATTCATTATAATATATAAAACTATCGAGAAATTGAAACTTACTTTTCCAATATATTCTTAAAACTTTCCCGCACATCACCATGAACAGAGCATATCCAATAAAGAGCTTTCTCCCTTGGGGAAAAAATCCCTAACATCCAATGATCACTAATAAAAGGAAATTTAATGTTTGTTGTTTTTTATGTTAAAAGATAATTAACTCTTTGAGAGAAATGTGTTTCATACCTCTCAAAAAAAGTCATCATCCAACATTGTGTGATTATATTCTTTTCAAATCTTTCAGCAATATAAACCATTCTTTGTTCCTCATTCAATGCACATGCTTCAGGGGAAATCAATTGCGGGTCCATGAATCCATATACTTCTGTCAGCTCATTCCTCTCACAACTTTTATAAAGATACCTAATTCAAAACATATATAAGTATACATTTTTAATAAATATAACGCAGGGAAAATGTGTTAAGACATACATGGAAAAAATTTGAACCACGATGATGCCCAACTTATCTCCAGTAACAAGCTCCATGATATCAGATTTTGTAATCCCCACACTTATTTCACGTCCACAAACATGAGATTCCATTGGAAACTCATAAAAACCCAACGAAAAATGTGACTATCTTGACAATCTGTCAAGACCACTGGAATCTGTATATAATTTCATAGCTTGTTGTCTTTGTTGTTGTCTATACAATATTTCTTTACCTCTGAAGTATTCCTGTGAAAACAAAATTGAGAAATATAGTAGTTTTCAAATAATAAAACAACTTTAATAAAAATTAAAATAAAAGTTATAACATTCATACCTCTATGGTAATGAGTCGAAGAAGTCTGGATGGCCAAACTAAAAAATGGCCGATACTCTGTCCAACTGTCGCCACCTCATATATAGGTATTGGTAGCCTAGCTGATCTATCTATAATATCTTGTACAGTGACCCTCTGATTCTCTACCTCTAATTGTTGATGATGAACTGTATCTCATATACAATATACCAACCCGTATGCTACTATATGATGTTTAGAATCATCAACATACAACTCGCAATATGTAGGAAGCTGCGGCGAAGGCGTATGATAAATAATGGGGTCCGCAGGCTTAGGTGGGGGAGTGGGAGCTACTGGCGGAGGTGGAGGATAAATAATGGGGTCTGTAGGGGGAGGTGGAGGAGTGGGGGCTGCAGTCTGAAATTGTCTTTGCATTTCTGCAAACATAGACTGCACCGACTCTCTAATCTTATCCTCCATCGTCGCATTAATATTTTGAACATCAGTCTCCAAGGATTATATTTTTTTTATAAACCCCCTCAATGTTAGAAGTCGAAGAACGTGGAAACACTTTTATTACCGGTACACCTGCAGGATATCCTCTTACACGACCAGGATGTTCGGGCCTTCCCAATGCTGCAAATAAAATATCTTCCCTCCGAGTAGCTATAAATGTCCCCTCTAAACTCTGCTCCTCAAGAGAGTCCTGTATTAATTAATTGAACATTTCTGTAATGATTGAAACTTATATGAAGAAAAAAGTTAACTTAAATAAATTAAATAGATATCTTACAATCCTCTCAGCTACGATTCTTGATTCTTCCGAAAGATATTGCCCTTTTTTCCCTTTTGATCTCTCTTCCATTTTTCATGTATAGAGGGAGGGGATGGAGGGGCCACCTCTCCAGATCTTGAATAATCAGCTCTTAGTTGTTGAAATTTTTCCGCCGTCATTTTTTCTTCCAATAATGTATACCCTCCCCGAGATAAACTATGAGTGTATACATTTTTAGATTGGATCTCCTGATGAGATTTCCTTGTTTGCTATAATTTAAGAATAAGAAATCATTAAAAAACATTAATAAAATCATTTATATAAGAAAGTGTATAAAATTTTACATTGCCCTTACCAGAAATGTCCCTTTTTTTTACTTTCAAAAAACTATCTCCATGTGTCTTCATCTATAAAAGGATATATACGACATGGACTGTCATGACTCCTATAACCATAAATGAAATCAGATGAGAGGTTTTATTTGAAATCCCTCCATATCTTGGCAGCCAACGATATGCATTTCTTCCTGACCCCTCCAGTGTCAGGAATATCAAATTTCATCTGATAAAGAAGAGTTTAAACATATTATATATACTAGAAACATTAAAATAATGGTCAAACAATGACAAAAGATCTTACCAAAATCGTCTCCCACAACTGAGAGTTAATCGCTTTATCCACACCTCTCCAATCATCATGCAGAATGCTTACTTTGGTCTTAGCCTGAGTAGCAACAAAACTCTTAAAATCATTTGCATTCGGACCTCTAGGAATATCATCATCATTACACTCAACTACTATCCTCTGATCCTACGTACGGGAAAGAGATAATTTTAGTAAAAATGTGCACCCACGTTTACCATCCTTTGAACTCTTTGTCATAATAGGAGCATGTGAATGTTCATCCCCAGAGGTATGACCAGCAATATGCTCCTCTCCAGAATCATGTGGTTGATCATCTGAATGATCTGTCATTATCCTTCAAATCAAAAAAAACCAAACGTCAATTCACAAATATACAAATTCAAATATTTTTGTACTACTGTAATCATAAAATAGAAAAGTGTACTAAGTTACATAATAGTAAACATTGGTAATATGGTAAGCATGTTAAACAATGGTAAAGATGGCAAAGAAGGTCAAGAAGGTCAAGATGGTAAAAATGGTAAAAATGGTAAACCGGGTAAACATTGTAAACATGGTAAAGTAATTGTCAGTGAACTAATATACAAATTCAAATATTTTAATACTACTGTAATCAGAAAATATAAAAGTGTAATAAGTTACATAATAGTAAACATTGGTAATATGGTAAGCATGTTAAACAATGGTAAGGATGGAAAAGATGGTCAAGATGGTCAAGGTGGTAAAAATGGTAAAAATGGTAAACCTGGTAAACATTGTAAAAATGGTAAATTAATTTTCAGTGAATGAAAATAAGCATTTTAAAATTCATGTAATGGTTATAAACATGATAAAGTAAACTAAACAAACTTAAAACAAAAAAAAACATATAATTATTTTATTTTAAAACATTTTTTAATAAATAAAAAACATAAAATATCTAACATTTATGGAAAAAATAAATGTGAACAAGAAATAAACATATGTTACCTGTAATTTTAGAAATGTACAAATGGATTGTTTTCCCAAATTCCAGCGTCGTGATCGTTCATTATGGTACAAACTATGTCTTCAACATGATCATCATTTTGTTCTGTTAATATTTCCATGGAAGTAAGGATCTCACATAAATTAGCATATTCATCAAGTTCATCCTCACCAACATATTGTTTTTTCCGATGTAAAACAACAGCCCACTTAATATCTGATTGATCTACTACATAAAAAATTTTATTTGCATGTGTTTCCATTATAAAAGAATCAGTTGTGTCTTCCAATCTATTCAGATTAACAAGTGTCATTCCAAATTCAACGTGTCTGACACTGTTGTTACCGTTAAACCATTTACAATTAAAAATGGAAACATTAATATTAAAGTAATCAACCTACCATATCTCTTCAATCACTCCATAATATGCATTTGATGCATAAATTGTGTTTTTGTCCTAAGCACTCGAAAAATGTATTGCTTCTGCAAACACCAATACACCACTATTCTAAACTGCACTTCTATTGTCCTGATCTTTTGTATTAAATGTATAACCATTAATGTCATAACCGGACCATGTTATCACATTTAAACATGGACCACCCACTATCCATTTTAATGTCTCTGATACATCTGATCTACTAAGAAAAGTCTTTTTAATCCATGACAAAAATGTTTTGTTGTGCTCATTCAAAATCCACATTTCTTTCTTCTTTAGATGACATTGTTTCAACTCATTAATATGCAATGTGATATACGTTTGAGCATCAACTATGTTATTCAAGATGTATGATTCTAACTTCTTCATCTGTTCAGCTGACAATGATTTGACTTTCATGCCACGAATCCCCTTTCCCTCATTATTAACTCGTTCATGGAGAGATAGAGGCAAACCTATGTGTTGCGCCACATCCATGTAGCTCGTACAAAACTATGCTACCTCTATTGAAATATACTTTTCAATAATGGAGGCTTCAGGTCGATATATATTTTTAACATAACCCTTTAATAATTTCATATACCTTTCAAAAGGATACATCCAACGAAGATATACAGGTCCACAAAGCTTTATTTCTCGAACCAGATAAATCATTAAATGCACCATTATATCAAACAAATTTGGAGGAAAATAAATTTTCAATTGACAAAGTATAAAAATTGGATCCTTTTCCAAAATGTTCAAATCATTCACTTTAATTTCCTTGTTACAAATTGAATTGAAAAAATAACACAACTTCATTAGAGTCTTTCTGACATGAATGGGAAATATTCCACGCAATGCAACTAGTAGAATTTGTTGCATCGTGACATGAAAATCATGTGATTTCATACCTATCAACTTCAAGTCCTTCAATGAGACGAAAATTTTTACATTATTAGAATAACCTTGAGGCACTTTGGTATCATGAAGACACTGACAGAAGCTAATTTTTTCCTTCTTTGATAATTTATGACAAGCCGGGGGAAGAAATGTTCGTCTTCCTTTAGTAGTGGGAGCTAACTCCAAACGTACTCCCATTGATAGTAAGTCTAATCTTGCATTCAACCCATCTTTAGTCTTTCCTTTAATATCTAACAAAGTTCCAATCAAAGAATCACAAATATTCTTCTCCACGTGCATGACATCAATATTATTTTTAACTTCATGATACCTCAAATATGGTAGCCCAAAAAAATTTGACCTTTTCATCCAAATATGTCTATCATTACCAGATTTATGTGTCTTTCCCAATGTAACGTCAAGGTTTTTCACCCTCTCAAAATACAGATCAGGGGTTAAAGGTTTTTTAGCAGTATAAAATTCTTGTGAGCCATTGAATGCCTTTTTTAGTCTTCAATAAGGGTGTTCTATAGGCAAAAACTTTCGATGACCCATGTACACTGTTTTCCTCCCATGATGCAATTGACAATAGGACGTCTGTTGTTCGCAAATTAGACAAGCTTTATCCCCTTTAACACTGTATCCAGACAAATTTCCATACATTGGGAAGTCATTTATAGTGAACAGAAGCACTGCATGTAGTTTAAAATATTCCATTTTATAAGAATCATACACCCTAATACCATCATCCCATAACAGTTTAAAATCATCAATCAACGGTGACAAGTAAACATCAATATCATTACCGGGTTGCTTTGGACCAGATATCATTGTACTCAACATGACATATTTTCTCTTCATACAAACTTTAGGAGAGAGGTCTTAAATTACCAATAAAACAGGCCATGAACTATGTGTGATACCGAGTGTTTGGTATGGACTCATTCCATCTGTGCACAACCCTAGTCTGAGATTTCTAATTTCATTTCCAAATGTAGAATATTGTGCATCAATTTTCTTCCATTATGGACAATCATCTGGATGACGTATTTTTCCATCACATACCCGCTCTTCAGCATGCCATATTAACCTCTTTGCATCATGTGAATTAGAAAATAAATGTTTTAAACGATTAATTATAGGAAGATAACGAAATACCTTTGAAGGGAGATTTGTAATCTCTACATCAGCCTGTGATTTTTCTTTCAACTTATACCGTGATGTCCCAAATTTTGGACACTCTGACAGAAATTCATATTCCATCCTATATATAATGCAGTCATTCGGACAGTCATGGATTTTCTTGTATCCCAATCCCATCGGGAATAATATTTTCTTGGCTTTGTAATGTGAATCTGGAAGATTGTTATCTTTTGGAAGAATGTCTTTCATTAATTGTAGCAGCTCTGTAAAACTTCTGTCACTCCATCTATGCTTCGGCTTCAGGTTAATCAATCTTTACACCGCCAAAAAAATCTTAAAATCTGTACAATTGGGATATAATGGTTTTTCAGCATCACCAAAGAGACGCGCAGCTGTCGGTTCTATCTCAATTTGTTCTGCTACAATATCACGAATCATTTCTTCAATTCCATCGGAGTTACCATCTTACAAATCATCATCATTAGTGACATTTCGTCCAGTTTTACCATGCCAAATCCAAAGGTTGTAACTCGGATTAAAACCATGACAAATCAGATGATCTTTTATCTCTCTACTTTTCAACTTCTTCATATTCAAACATTTCAGGCATGGACAGAAAAAAATGTCACTACTTGGAACATTTCGTTTTGAAAATTCCAAAAAGGCATCAAAACCTTCCTCAAATTCATTGCTCATTCGATGTTCCGTAATCCAACTTCGAATCATTATTAACTATAACAAATATAAACAAAAAATATATATTTTTAAGATAAGATGAATATATGTTTATTTGAAAAAAATCATAATTTGAATGTAAAACAATTTAAAATATAAAACAAATATATAGGTATTTAAAAAAAATATGCTTTAATATTATTTTTAAACAAAATATAGTTAGATATAACAGTTTTAAATTTCATTGAATCAAAGAAAACAATGACGCCTACATAATTTAATATTGACTGCGGTTTTGATGTTTTAATATATTAGATAAACTACCTATTTAACATGTTATTAATGGTTTCTGTAGACCCTAAATCCATTTGGTAAATATTTTCACACAATTATAAAAATCAATGGAAGTGTTTTTGGGAGGAATATGTTCAATCATTGGATTTGTATGTCCCATATTCTATAACAAAAGGCAATGTGGATACCAAATCCCTTAGTTTGGTTTTTTATTCTCAAAGGGTTTGTGCTGAAAAATAATAGTATAAGTTGATGTATATGATAAATAAAATACAACTATATTTTATTTATGGTTATGATATAATGAATTCATACCATATCATTTTGGATCTGCTCCCACCAAAATTAATCCTCCTCAATTTGAAATGAATAAATTTAGATATTTATGCATGAATTCATACAAGTATTGTCGTACATAAACCAAAAAGAAGATTATTAGTACTAAAAGTAAAACTAGGAAGAAACAATAAACTCTATATACTCATGAAAGCTACTCCACAACACTTCCATTCTACTAACATCTATAAAAAACTACAAATTTCTTTTAAAAACCAAACAAATTGTTTATATTTATGTATGGTGGGCATAAAATGTATACATAGTAAGATCCTCAATAAAACATCTCATGAAAATGTTGAGGAAGCACACTAAAGCCCTTTGAAAAAAACAAATCTAAATCATCACCTAAACAAGGAAAAATAGTTTCATATACTCACTATGGATCAATCACAAAATAATTCATATAAATAATCCTTTTCCTATTAAAAATTATATTTATATATATATATTAATATTAAGGTTCTGGGATACCACTTCTCCACTAGTTTTCCTCTCACACCCCAATGCACTACTCCACAACACTTCCATGCTACTAACATCTATAAAAAACCACAAATTTCTTTTAAAAACAAAAAAAATTGTTTATATTTATGTATGGTGGGCATAACATGTATACATAGTAAGATCCTCCCTAAAACATCTCATGAAAATGTTGAGGAAGCACACTAAAGCCCTATGAAAAAAGGAAACTAAATCATCACCTAAACAAGGAAAATAGTTTCATATACTCACTATGGATCACTCACAAAATAATTCATATAAATAAACCTTTTTGTATAAAAATATATATATATATACTTTAAAATTAAGGTTCTTGGATAACACTTCTCCACTAGTTTTCCTCTCACACCCCAATGCGCATGTCATGGTCTCACCCCGCCCATAAATCATCCTACACCATGTGAAATTGTATCACTTACATCAATTAATCATTTGTATCTTAGATTATCTCATCACTATGTTATCAAAATAGTAATGACGTGCATACTTGGAAACCACTACATCTTGTTTACATTAAATGTATAAAAATCGCAAAACATAATTATAGAATATCCGTGAAAAAAAACAAATGAAATAAATTCGTGGAAGGATTACTTGAATGTTGAGAGTTGAGATGATAAATCCAAGAGGAGTGAATAAGATAATCAATAAAGCCAAAATGATTTTAAGGCAAGTCGATCGATGAGCCGATTAGGGTTTACCGCACGAGAGAGATGAGCCGGAGGACTGTCAATTGAAAAATCGTAAATGACAGTCCACTGGGATTTAATTTCATTAAAAGTTATATAATGTCGGTTATATAATAACCGACGTTATAAACTATTTTTTAAATTTATAACATCGGTTATTTTAAAACTGACGTCAAAAACCCTCCGCTCTTTCGTTTTTTACGTCGGTTATTTTGTAACCGATGTAAAAAATGAGTTATGTACGTGTTTTTACGTCAGTTATTTTAAAACCGAAGAAAAAATCTCCCCATGCTTTGGTTTTTTATGTTGGTTATAAAAAAACCGACATAAAAACCCAATTCGCGGGGGATTTTTTACGTCAGTTATTTGGAAACCGATGAAAAAAACTCGTAGATATCGGGTATTTACGTCGGTTTCCAAATAACCGATGTAAAAAACCCCACATGCATTGGTTTTTTACGTCGTTTATAGGATAACCGACGTAAAAAATGAACATGCGTGATGTGTAACGTCGGTTATGAAAATAACCGATGTTAAAAAGCTACTTGACACATGTTTTACGTCGGTTATATATAACCGACGTAAAAAATGGTGACATAAAAAACGTTTTCTGCACTAGTGAATGAATTGAAATAAATTAATGATGAAACTATAATATATAATAAATTAATAATTTTTGGAAAAAATCTAGTTTGTATCATACTATAACCTTTATTGAAATATACATATCACATAATGCTAATTTACCATGATAGTAACGAAATCTATGGCCATACTATGCTTTTCAAACCTCAATATTAAAACCATCATAGAGATAATCTCTACCAAATCCATTTATTCTATCTTTATATGTGAAATTAAATGTCCCCCACTACTGAAATAGATTCATAGGGTCTTAACCACTTAAATTAATCTAAAATCTCTTATCATTTTGAAATAGACCAAAATATGTGTCAAAACATGTAAATGAATATCACTGAATGTAAATTTCATAGTAGATGACAAAGAACCACCACACCCAAAAAAACAATAGGTCGGACTATTGGTGCAGACTCCATATTAATTAGAAACAATATTTCCTGAACATCAATGATCTCTTTATTAAATCAATTTTCCTCCAAAATATTTTCCAACCTTCCACTCATGGAACTTCAACTTTTGATTGAATTCATTCAACAAAACTCCACTATAATGTTCACCATCAAATTTAATGAAATAAAAAATGGTATGAATGTATATAAAATCTCTAAATGCAGTGCCTCAATAAGACATTTCACACTAGACTTCTCAATTAGAAATAAATCATGACAAAAAATATTAACGTTCCTTATACATACTTACATTCTCTCATAAGTTTATGATCCTATAAAATATAAAGAACATATACCACTATTTATTTCAATATATTATTTATGAAAAGAACTCATGATGGAAATAAATATGAAACATTTCCCAAGAAACAACTTCTTCTTCCTTCTCACCATGATAAAATTTCCACCTATATTGTTAGATTCAATAAATATGATTGACTATAAGTTTAATATATTTATCATCTCTTAACTGAATCAGATTAAATTTAATCTCAAGTACCCCCTTCCAATACTCTGTATCTATATCAGGGGAACTCCAGTCATGTTTTTATTACCAATCATGAGAAACCATACAAAACTATCTTTTACACATAATACTCCCATTTAGAGTTGATCAAATTTCAATTGATGGATCATCCTACCAAACCAATAAACTATTAACTAAACGTTGATAATGAATGTGATCCATCTCTAAAAAACACAATTTAAATAATCAAAGATCTATAAAATTGATTTTATTTAGATTAATTTATTAATTTATTAATTTTAAAAATCAATTAAAAAAAATTAATAATTCATACCCATATCCAATGTCTCTTTATATCAATTTATAATTATCTCTCCAACGTTATTTAGTAGGAATATATTATGAGAAAAAAATTATAGGATTCTTAAACACTTATTTCGAGGCCAAGATTCCTTGATACATTACACACTAGGTTTGATAATCATTATTTTACTATAATTATCACAGAAATATCATTAGGGCCTAACTATATATTATATATCATGTAAATAATTTAATAATACTCTATCAAACCACACCACCTTCTCTATAGGTACAAACCCCTAGGTATGTGGTGAATAAAAGGAGTATCCCATCGATTCTATCCATCATAGGCCCCATTTTAGACATTATCATTGAAGGTGTATAATAATAAAATGAGATGCATTTACCTTGACTTATCAATAGGATAGCGATAGATACGATAAAAACAAACAAAAAATATCCTACACATTACAAATGAAACCAAATCATCACAATAATTTTGTCATGAAATAAAAATAATATCATAAAATTAAAATATTGAAAGAGAAAAATAAAATATTGATCTCAATTATTATAATTTCACTCTTAGTACTAAAAACAATCTTGGTGAAATTGAATTCAAATTATATATATGTATGGTGATAATAACATCTTAATATAGTAGGATCATAAAAAAATTCTATAATGAAAACGTGAAAAGATCATACTAATGCTCCAGTGAATATATAACACAACTAACAAATACCTAGTTAGTTATTATACCCATACCATCCTCACAATTTCTCAATAATCCAATATCATAATAAATTTGTAATTCAATATCAACTAAAAATCAATAATGGTGTCTCACATCAACTTCAACCACATACATGCCAACCTAATTCCCTTATATTATGAATCATATACTCCCATCCATTTCAAGTTACGCCATACCCAAAAATAGAGTCCAATAGTATATAGGTCAGGTGACAACCCAACATACTCTAGGAATTCATGTGTCCCAACAACATGTTTTTAGTTAAAAAAAGAACAAATAAGTCTCTCATTTTATGGAATCATAAACTTCAATCTATCTACATAATCTCATTGTGTGATTTTTTAATCATGAATGTGAATTCCTTTATCCTTAATCCATTATTATACCTCACATAATCCATAGTACTTATCAAATACTCTTGAAAATAGACCTCAACTCCAACAACACCTTCCAAAGAAAATACTCACCATAAAATAGATATCACCACCACATAAATCTTTCATTATATGATCAGGGTAGAGTTGTTGGGGTATCATGTATTTGTTCCACACCATTCATATATTAAGTAAAACACCCCCACCCAACACCACCACATTTGGGTGTCTGTACATAGTATTCAGTGTAGGTGGTATAAACATAAATGTATCATGAAACAAAAACATTATATATATATATTTATTTATTTATTTATTTATAAACAGTACACTATCCTGACCAAGTGGTTTCAAAAATACATAATCTTTTTTTTCCGCAACACCACCTTATTGTTTCCACAAATGATAACCACTATGATTAAAATCTATCACACCAAAGTGTGACACACGTAACCCACTTTTTTATCATTCAATTAAAAAACAAATAAAAAAAATGATCATTGGATTAAATTATAATAATAAAAAAATTAATCTATTGCACTAAATATTTGAAGATACCCACATAAACTGAAACATATATTAAATCCACATTTTTTCACAAATTTAATTTCATAAATTCATTTTAATAAAATGAAGTTCTAATAAACATTTCTGAAATTATAGTATATTTTTAATTTAATTATTAAAACATTTATATAATAATACTACTTAGTAAAAAAAATAAATCACCACAAAAAAACCAATCATTTACTCTATGAAATTCAATACCCAAACAAATCATATCACGACAATATCAAAATATTTTTCACTAAAACCATCCACTACCTACAACGCATCATGTATCTGATCTAGTGAGTATCATAATAAAAAAATAATACAAAATTCCCACATACCAACAAGGATAATAAAACAAATTAATATCATATAAAAATGTATTTGTAAACAATATAAATTTTCAATTCATTTAAAAGGTTTATTTCTCATTAATTTATCAACTTTTTCTTGGGTATTTTTTAACAATTCTCACATTCACATTTAAGTAGTTCATTGGTTTCATATATTTTGTCAAACAATTATGAGGGGAGGTTTTAACACAAAAGTGAATTTGAATCCATAATAATGTTTTACAATTCGTTGTATACATAACATGTGTATCACAACATGTAATACGTTTCAAGAAACAAATATTTAAATACAACGAAATAAGTAAACACCAAGGATGAAACTCCTTTATTTATAATTAATTTTATTATAGATCATTAAATTTATTACTGTATTTATACCAGAATACATCTTAATAAATAATTCATGTTACTTACATAAATTCAGAAAATTTTATGAGTGCTAGCATCACTTTCTTGTAAAATAAGTCATAAAACTCACAAAATCAAATATAGGGGAAGAGAAAGATAATTTTATCACATTGATATCATGAAGGAATAGAATTGATAAATAATAGAAAAATTATACAGAGGAAATTAAAAATATTGAGAAACAAAATTACTACAAACAATGTAACACAATGATGTAAAGATCAGATAGGGTACTATGACTTAAAAAACACCTCGAATCACGAGTATGGAGGTTTTAGGTTAATGGTATATGAATCTATTCCTCAAGATAATAATTTCTGTTTATATAGAAAAGAAATATACATTAAAATAAATTCATTGAGTAAATCTCATACATTATTATTCCATATACATATACACGAATATGTCAGATTTTTTATATTTTCAAACAATATTTTTAATTATTATTTAATTTTTTATTTTAAGACTAATATAACTAAAAATTTAAATCTGCAAGATTTATGTAATTAAATTACTTGATTTAGTCGCTATAAAATATTATTCACAACAATTTATTTATTTTTTAAATACAAAATTTTACATTAAAATAATTATTTACATAATTTGTGAAAATTAGGGAGTTTTGAATGACCAGAAAAATTTGAAAACAATTCAAAAAACTATGTGAACTGATTTATAAAACATATCCAAATTACCAATCACATAATGTGATCAACTAAATTTATAAATAATTCAACTGACTACATCAAATATACAACCAAAAACCAAAAATAATAAATAAAAAGAATATACAAATTGATTAAATATAATAAGAAATTAACTGACCAGAAGAGAGAACAATTAAAAAAAACCAACTACATGTAATATGAAATTATCTGAAAATAGGAAATAAAAAACAATTATATGAATAAAAGAACATAATTCCAAAATATACCCACCAACAATAAGAAGAAACCAAAATGCAAAATTGGAATTCAAGTGAACATGTTATAAAACATAGAAATTTTAAAAACATGTATTTCCCAAAAATATATAATTACAATTAATGATTTGGGAAATACTGAAAAAAATTAACCAATACATTACATAGTATTAAATCCAATTTAGACAACAAAAAATAAATTTATGTGTTGTTGTCCAAAACAATGATTAATATTCCCAAAAAACATATTTCACCCAATAAGACTACATTATTGTAAAAATAATTGCGAAACAATGCCAAAATATATCTAAAAATTACACGAAAGAAGATAAATATGGATTGGAACACTAATACTAACAATAAATATATTAAATATTTTTTGTTTGAAAATTATTTTAAGGATGCACTAGTAGATCTCAATAAATAGTTGGATGATTATAAGAGGGAATAGTATAATAAAAGAATATTTGAATCATATTTCAATGTTATGAAAGATTATTCATTTATAAAATGAAATAGAAATATGTTTCCATCTGAATCTAATCTCTCAAATAAAAATAATATATTTAATAACATCTATAAATTAATATTACCAAAATATTATCTAAAAATGAAAATGAGAATAAAGAGAACATTATCACCACACTGATTAATAATGGAAGACATCCACATAATATATATGTTACTAATAAATAAATAAATCATTATAAACTATTTTTTTGCATAAAATTTCATTAAAATGTTTATTAAAATTAATCTTGGATATCTTTTAGACATATGTATTAATAATTATGATAGGATCTAATATTAGTTTGGCTATTTTAAAAATAATTATATTCCTTACAAGGATAATACTTTGATACTTGTTGATAATCTCAAAAGTGTGGGTAATTCATACAAAGGGGAATGAATCGGTTTTTTACCTGAACCATTAACTATCAAAAAATTTAATTTTTTCATTGATTATTTAATATATATATCAAAATGATTATGATATGATGTTATCAGAAAGATAAAAAAATAGGGGATTCAATGTTAAAATATAATGATCAATTACTTTTTTTATAACATGGATAATACATATGGTTCAATAGTTGTGATCTAAACACTAACATTACTATTTTTTCTAAAAAAACAATGAGTAAATGTGTATGGAGTGTAAATTAAACCTATATGTAAAATAATGAAAAAATAAATTACTTAATCAACCCCAAATTATGATATATAATTTTTCACTGTAATATGGATTGCATGTACAATATATTCATCTCATCAATCGATCAGAGATTCCACCTAGAATTTTCTCTATATTTGGTGGTTGGAATTTCACATAGTTTTATTTTTTAACATCATATATTAATTAATGATTGAAAACAACCATCATGTGGTTTCCCACAAATGTCATTTTGTATTTTATCTAGATATTATTTATAATACTACTTTAAACTCATTCATTATCTAGAAATGTTCCAAATCGCACATTGTAGAATATAAAAAAAATCAAAATTTCTGTTATGATCTTCCCGGTCTTGCACTAGTACCCTATGACATCATATCTCGTGTTATTAAACATGTTTAACCTATATTCTACCTTATTTGTATGTTTATTAAATCTATATTCCTAAATAAGTTTTTCATTAAAATGTTTCCCTCAAATATGATGATCTAAAAGGCATATTTTGGGATAGGAATTTGTCCCAAATAATGACCAGCTGAATAACTCAATATGGGATGTGTTTCATTTTTAATAGATTCATTAATATTAGACCATCCAAATCGATGTACGTGATTTCAATTATTTCTTAACTAATATATGTATCATAACTATGAAGAAATATAAAAATATATTGAACACATAGATATATCATGGTTTGAGGTCCAAAATTCCCCTTGTTCACTCCACCAGCACTCTTATCCAAGATTTTGATGATTTTTTTAACACCCCTAGCTTCCCTAGTACGCTTCCTTTTCAATAATTTCAATAGCGTACGATGTATGCAAAACTGGGTTCAATGCCACCACGACCTATCAAACTAGTTGTTTAAAAGGTGTTTATGAATATTAATAACCTCATTTTAATTTTTTTATTTCCCATATAATGATATAATTCATGTATTGACATTCTAAGACATAATACATTTAAAAATTAAAATTTTTATATAAAAGCAGTATTTTTTTAGTAATAATGTTTTTTCCACCTTTTAATGGAGAATCCTTTTTAAATCCAATATTCAAAACTTTTATATATTCAATCGGATTAAAATTTAATTGTTTTCAGATGAGGAATATATAAAAATTGGATAAATTATGTGTTATTTTATTATAACATTCATGTTTTTCTTAATAGTGAAAAAATACATAATTTTAATTGAAAACTAGTATCTTAATCTATATAATTTATACTGTTAAATAAAAAATTTGAGTGCTTTATAGTATAATTAGATTATATTTTTACCATTTAATCCAATTTAGGTCATTGGATGTAATTTCAAATTTTATTTATATATAATAACATGTGAATGTTTTGGTAGTTTATACTTTTTAAAAACACGCTTTCTAGTTTAAAAAATGAGTATTAATTTTAAATTAATATCTGAAACTTATATGTTTTGAAATTTGAAAAAATGGATTTCATTTTTGTAATCACTAGGTCCAAATTGTGTAAATTGGTTACTTTTATATTTAGACATTTTGAATTATATCTCTATTAAATATTTTATTTACCACGGTTAATTCATAAATCTGTTATATAAGGGTAATAATTATTTTAATAAATTACCATAACACATTTCCTAACCCTATTTTATGATACATTTTCTACCATGGGAATCCTTGGGTCAATTGAGGGACCCCATGGAACAACTTTTAAGTAAAATTGACACTTTATAATAATTAATATAATGTTAAGGAAAACGTAGCATAAACATATATATTTTAGTAAAAAAATTTATATAGGGTTATATATGTGATATTTTAGACATTAAATTTTAATTACCTTTATAAATATATTTTCTATATCAAGATATTTTATTTAAAAAATATACAAAAAAATTAATATATTTATTTATGATACAATAATGATGTAGTATTTTATTTATCAATGAAAGAATCCAATAAATGATATTTTAAATATTAAAATGAAAATAATTTTAATTTTTTGATTCCATACATGAATTTTATAGTTTCATATGACATGTTATGGTTTATTTAATGTATTTATTTCAAATTTATCTTGATTTTATGGCATTCACAAATAACAAATAATAAATAGTGTCAAAATGGACATAAATGTGTCTTTAAAACAAATAATATATTATTAAATGATATAATATTTCTAAATATCTAATATTCAGACAAATGACATAAATAATTTTGGATATATCATTAATTAACCACATTAGGATCTTCTGGCATTTTATATTATGTATATTAACCATATAGTCTAAGAATACAAGAAGACATGGTAAAAGTTAAACAATTTAATTATGAGTTAAATCCAAAAGATAAGGTTAATATGATAATCCAAACTTGTCTAAAAGCTATTGGTTAAGAGGTTTTAGACCCATACCCACCTTATACACGAACTAAATCCATCAAGAGATATGAATAACCCAAAATAGTTTTACAATAAATTAATATTTCAATCTCTTCCAAAAGTGCCCATCACCTCTCTTATATAATGGTACATCCCCTTCTCTTAAATTCACACCTCCAAATCCATTTCTCTTTGCCCCAACCAGCTCAAATATCCTATAAAGTACCCTATATTTATCATATAGACCTAAAATTGATCGAAAATCCAACCTAAATTACCAGTTTGTTCAAATCAAAAGGAATAACCCGAAGAATATGTAATTATTTCATCACCACTATCAATGTTATTTTCGTTTTCCACTTCGGCTTTACTTTTTGATTCCATAACAAAATAAAAAATCCAGTACCGAATAAAAAATTTTATGTTAAATTGATTTTATTATAAATATGGAACAACCATATTTATTATTATATCCATCATATGAATGAGAACGTCACCATACGTGTGTACTTACGGATTACCATATCCACGTAATGGTGTAGTTTTTTTTCATCACATAAATATCTGGATGGGTATAATATTGATTATAATAGATTTTAATAATAAATTTATCTTGTTAATTTATATTTATATATAATATACCATCAAATAACAAATGGCTTCACCATCAATAGAATTATATCGTCGCTCGTGCGTACGTACAACTTACCGTGTCCACAACACTATGAGATTCAATTCTATGTTCACCATTAAACAATGATTATTAAAAGAGATATATTACATATATATGTAATTTATGACATAATAATTCTACTGGAATTTATATATATATATATATATATATATATATATGTATGTATGTATATATTTAAAAATATCTCATTCACTTACATCTATTTCATACTATATTAAAATGGAAACAACATTTATGCCTACGTACAGTATACCGTCTTCAAAAACGGGGATTTCAATTTCATATATATATATATATACATATATTATAAATATTTATATTTTGAATATATATGATACATAAATAATATTTTATATAGTGGAAGAAATTAAATCATATTATAAGTGAGATGATCAAGAATGACAAGATAACACACGTATGATTAAGAAATCGAATATTACCCAAAATGTATTTTTGATATGGAAATTATTTATAATTAGGTAATATAAACTCACTAATATATCATGTATGATATAATAAATAGGAATATGGTTCTGGTTATATTTTAATAACATACTATGGTCATTATACAGGTGGTTAAATGTACCATTGACCAAAGGAAAGTTCAAGGTAAGTGTTAATTCCTCAATTTCATTATTATCCAAGATTGATTATCTGTACGTTATTACTGGGACATATTAATTATCCATGTCCATATTTCATAAGAGTGTTTTTAAAGGTATTATTTACAAGGGACACTTTAACTAAAATATCATTTTTAATGGTTTAAATATTTATACTCCTAAATCATTCTCATTTAGATCCATGTTTTCAAAATAGTTTTAAGGATTTAATTTTATAGACATGAATTTTTTAAAATGATAATTTCATTCAATAGTTTCAATGTGGTGTGGGGCACTTTATTCAAAAATATCATTCAAATTCCATCTTTTCTTAATTATGTTACTTTTAATTTATTTTATGAAAAAATGTACATTTCTCTCAAAGAGACTCACTGATAATTTTCAACTATTTCAACATCGTTTACTAGATATTATTCATGATTAAGGATTAATTATTATAATATAATGTTATATATTGAATTGAATGATTTACGATAATTTTGACAATTGATGTGCATTTTTAGACTATTCATGGGTTACAATTTATGTATGGACATTTTATATGCTAGTTTTAATACAAATGTATATGTTATGATTCACCCTATTAATATGAGGAATGCATTGGACATAGTAAGTGATGGGTGGGGCCGGAAATTTACCCTCGATGCATTGGTAGATCTCATGATAAAAATTATTATCTTAGAACAATCCCCTAAGAAACAAATTTATTTTTAGTCTTGGCACGAGACCCTGACTATGTGATTATGACGTCTAACATTATACATTCTCTCGTTATGAAATTAGTTATTACATGTTATTATATGACTAGTAGAATATCTATGTACATGTTTATATGGAAATGATTTATTTGTTTTATTCCATATTATGTTCATGTTTATGATTAAATGAATGTTTTTTTATTAATCATCTTTCCATAAATGTTTATAGATTCTACTAAATTATTTACCCTTACTGAGCATCTGAGCTAACCCATTTCTTATGTTTTTTTTCCCATGAATACAAGATGTGTATAATGATTCATATTCAAGGTTAT
This sequence comes from Viscum album, assembly GCA_963277665.1. NCBI lineage: Eukaryota > Viridiplantae > Streptophyta > Magnoliopsida > Santalales > Viscaceae > Viscum > Viscum album. The sequence goes on from OY728136.1 coordinate 830,950,292, forward strand.
TCTACTGTAATGATTGTGTTCTCAGTGGATTATTTAGGATGGGATTAATGTTTGAATGTGTAAGGTAATGTTCATGTATGTAATCTATTTTTTAACATTGTTAAACTGATCGGTCCTTCGGGACATGATTATTTATAATCATGCCAATGTATTGAAATAATTCAAATTAAATGGGCTTCTGGGGTCATGTAGTTATATTTGGTATCAAATAATGTTTAGAAAAAACCTTGTAAATAGATTTTGAAAACTAATATTAAAAATCATAAACCTAATATAGAATTTGAGGATATGTATTAAATAGAATCATACAATTTTAAAATAGATATTATGTGTGATTTCTATGAAATATATCCATGTATGGATAATACAAGCGGACATTGTTCTAGAAAAAATGTTCCTAGGATTGAAAACTCTGACAAGGTGTTTCAGGCTTGACCCGGGGTATCCTTCCACATAACAATGGGCCTTATCACACAACATATTTGAGACTCTGGAGGGATTTCTTACGATGATTCATATTTAATTTACCGAAAATTATAATGGATTTATGAGAAAGTATGTCCTCAATGTATCGATATGTATGATTAAGGATTAGATATGCATAAATTTTTAAATTTATGTTATGTAGTTTTTTAATTTGGAATTATGTATTTCAATTCATAGCTTAATATAATGTATGCTGTTTTTTATAAATGGCTACAATTAGAAGATATGGGAATCATATCAACTCACGTAATCAATTTATGGATTTCCATCCTATGAAAGATAATGATAATGGAGCTGGGGACACAACTGGTACTGATCAAATTATAACCATATTGGGACATCTTACATGGGTTATGAATAATATCCTTACATGTATGGAACATATTGATCGACAACACAGAGGATCAAAGTTATAATGATTAATGAGACAACAAACTTCAACGTTTAATGGGACTACAAATCCTTTTATATTTGATTAGTTGATAAGTTTATTAGAGAAAATTTTTTACTTTGGGAATAACGAAAGGGAAAAAAGTTGTAGCATTTTATCATCTCTCTGAAGATATAGATTAATGGTTTCCATTAATTACATACACAAATGGGTATGAATAGGTGGGAAATGTGTAATTTAGGGAGTTTTAAAAACTTTTTCTAGGGAAATGATTTTCTTGTGAATAGAGAGATGATATGGAAAAACAATTTATATGCCCAAGCCAAAAGTAAAATGAGAATGTTTCAAAGTATGAGTCAAACTTCAAAATTTTAGAAAGGAATTATACAAAATACATGGGAATCACAACAAGTAATATTAATCAATTCATTTATGTGTTAAAACCCCTCCTTCGATAGGATTTGTTCGCATAATCTATCTCATCATACCAAGATATAATATCACGTACTGTGAATTCAGAAAAATAATAATCTATGTCTTCTGAGAGTAAACTAATGAAAGGGAAGAAGATAAAAATGATTAAAGAGATAGATAATGTGAAAAGGGAAAGAAGGATTTACCCATATGAGATTTTTTTTTTAATAAACACCCTGGTGCTTTCCTAAAAGTAATGAATGTTTGTTACAAATGTGGAGAAAAAGATCACCAGTATTATGACTATCAGGGAAAGAAAGAATCTATTCTATGTTATAATTGTAATGATTTTGGATATTATGGAAATGATGGTCAAAATAGTAATGGAAATGTGGCACATCACAAAATGGATCAAGTGCATGATTCTGTTGTTACTGTATTTGAAGTGGAATAATTATGGTATTTGGGTTTTTAGATACAAGAATTTCATTTTGGTTATAAAAGTAATTTGATATATATAAATATTTTTCTTCACTAATTTTTTTCATTATGGTTTCAATTTGATTAATTTAAATGTATAATCTTTATGTTTCAATAAGAGAAACATTTAGTTGTTTGAAGAATTTGATGTAATAATTGATTTTGGAAAATTTTGAGACCTTTTAGATAGATATTAGTGAGAAGAATTTTGGATAAAATTAAATGCTGGAATGGATTATAATGAACATGGTAAAGTATTGTTTATGGTTAAAACATTTCTTATGATTTTTTTTGGAATGTTACAGTACTATTGTTATAAAAAAAGGCCAACCTGCAGGTTTGGAAATAACCAATCTCTTCAAAAAAAGATGTGGGAATCGAACCCACAAATGATGTGCGATAAGGATTTATCACCTACCACTCATCTACATTAATTTCCTAGAAATTATAAAGTAGTTTTCTTCATTTAAATGGAATTTTTTTTATATTTAAAACCTTATACTAATGAGACAAATATAATTTTTTATGTTTTATCTTTTGGAGAGAAAGGTGAGTTTGTGGTAGAGGATGAAACACTATATGTAAATTATGTATCCTTCATTGGGTTATTACTCTATGAATTAAATTATATCTACAACACTAGGAAAATGATCATAAAACCAATAATATTTTTCTAGCACATTCTATTGTGTTTGATCAAATGGTCCCTTAGATCATCGCATAGGTATAGCTTTCTAATTGTTAAAATTCTCCTAATAATATTCCCTATCACTCTCCATCAGAACATGTTAGTTTTTTTCTTTTCTATATCCATGTATTTCTACATGGGCCCTAGTATGGGTTATTTTTAGTAACCATCACACTTATATTCCATTATGTTATAATAGAGGCCTCATTAATCTGTTTTTCGATGGGGAATTTCAAATAAGATATTTTGAAATGTCAAACACCTAGTATTAAATCCTTGGATTAAATTGAGACGATGTAATTTATTGAAGGAGAGGATAATATATCAATACAATATTCCACAGTACACTTATTTTTTAAATAATTAAATAGTGTGTGATGTACACAACACCAAGTTTAAGTGCACCACGACCTATAAAAATAGTCATTTAAAAGTGTATATGAATACAATTAACAATGTTTTGAATTAAATATATCCCATTTAATTATATCATTCATAAATTGTGCATATTAGGCATAATATAAGGAACAATTAAATAATTCAAATTATAGATGATTTTAAAAAAAAGTAGTTTTCCTCCTTCTAATGATGAACCCTTTTTAAATTCAATATTTGACACTTTTACATATTCAATTTGATAAAATTAATTTATTTTTTGTAATTACGACATAATAATATAGTTTTGATAAATTTTGGTTACTTTTCTGATAACGTTCATAATTTGATGAATAGTGAATAAATTTCTACATTTTAATTTAAAACAAGTATTTTAGTCAAAATTATTTATAGTGTTAAATTATAAATTTGATTAGTTTTATATTATAATTATATTATATTTTTTTCCATTTAACCCAATGTTTTTCATTGGATGTAATCTTACTTTTTTATTATAGATAAAGATATATTAATCTTTTTGTAGTTTTTTACATTTTAAAAACTCGATTTTTGGTTTTGACAAAGGTAATTAAATTTAAATTAATTTTTTGAAATTATGTGTTTTTAATTTGGAAAAATAGATTCCATAATTGGAATTAGTAGTTAAAAATTGTTTAAATAAGTAACATTTATTTTTATACATTATGAATAGTATCTTCAGTAAATATTTTACTTACCATGGTTAAAGGGTAAATCTGTTAAATAAGTGTAAAAAATAATATTATAATAATATTAAATTAGATTAAAACGTGTCCTAACCCTGTTGAGTAATACATTTCTTACTATGTGCATCCTTGGGTCGATTTTGGGACCACATGGAGCGACTAATAATTGAAAATGACACTTTATAAAAATTAGTTTTATGTTAAGGATAATTTAACATAAACAAATATATTTTAGTAAAACATTTTTTATATGGTGTATTTAAAAGATTGTTTTGACTATAAAAAGATATTATAAATATATAATATTTCATACATCATGATTTTTTTTTTATCCATAGAATAAATATATTTATTTATTACACAATAATGATTTTGTATTTTCTTTATTAATGAAATAATCAAATAAATGATATTATAAATATGAAAATAAATTTAATTTGAATTTCTTGAAACTATCCAAGAATTTTATAGGTTAATATGACATTTTATGTTTTATTAAATGTATTTTTTTCTATGTGATCAACTTTATTTGGCTTTCACAACAACCAAATACTGAATAGTGTCCAAACTGACATATATGAGTTTTTAAATCAAATATTACATTATTAAATGATATAATATTTTTTTAAAACAATGATTCAAGCAATAAAAATAAATAATGTTATATATATAATTAAGGAACCAATTACAATTTTTTTGTCATTTTATTGTATATTTATAACCATATATTGTAAGAATACATGAAGACATTGTAGAAGTTAAACTATTTAACTAATAGTCAAATCTAAAAGATAAAGTTAAAATGGTGAACAAAACATTTCTAAAATCTGTTGCATGAGAGGATTTAGAACCATAACCAAAATAACTAAGAAATATATCCATTTGGATAAATTAAAATACAGATAATTATTTTATAATAATTTAATATTTCAAGCTCTTCTAAAATTTCCCATCACCTCTCTTATAAAAGGGTACTTCACCTACACTTAAATTAAAAATTCAAAATCCATTTAGCTTGTCCAAACCCTACTCAAATCTACTAACAACTAACCTAAATTCAAACTATACAACTTAATTTGAATATAAATCTTTTTTATGAATCCCTTTTGTTCAAATCAAAATGAAGAACCTGAAGAATATGTAATTATTTCATTACCTCTTTCAATGTTTTTTACTTTTCCACTTCCTCTTTCTTTTTTGTTTCGACACCAAAATAATAACACATGTAACTTATACATACTGTGATGTTACATTGATGTTATTATAAATATGGCACCACCATATTCATATTTATATTTATCATATGAATGAAAAAGTCACCATACCCGCGTACGTACGACTTACCATCTCCACATTGGGGTGTAGTTTTCTATTAAACACATCATTATTGGGATTGGTAAAATATGAGTATAATTGATGTAAATTACAAATATAACTTGTTAAATAATATGTATATATAATATATCATCCAATTACAGATGATATCACTGTCAATAGAATGATATTGTTGCTCTGGTGTACGTACGACATACCGTCTCCATGATGCGATGAGATTAATTTCCACATTCACTATTCACGATGGTTATAAAAATATATATATTCAAAAAGTATATAATATATGTCATAAAAATGTAACTAGAATATATATATATATATATATATATATTTGTGTGTTTATTTACATATATCTCATTTAGTTACTTTTCTCCATTACGATTCAAAAAACGGAAACAACGTTTATGTGTACATATGGCCTACCATCTACATAAACGGTGTTTTTCAATTCATATATCTATATACAATACTTTTTTATATTATGAATATATATGATTCAAAATATAAGTTGTATATTCAAAAAAAAATTAAATCATTAGATAAGTGATATGATCAAGAATAACAAGTTAAAAACGTACGGTAAGGAAAGCGATTATTACTCGAAATGTTATTTTAACATTGAAATTCTTGTTAACTGGGTAGTATAATGTCACAAATTAATTAAGTGTGACGTCATAAATATTAATAATTTTATTTTATAATTTAAAAACCTATTATTTTCATTATATAGAAGGATAAACGTACCCCCATCCAAAGGAATGTACAAGGTTAGGGTTAAATCCTCCATTTCATTATTATCTGATATTTCTTATGTGTATTTTTTTACTTGGATATATTTATTTTAAATTTCCATGTTTCATATAATAGTTTTCAAAAGGATTATTTTTAAGGGACTTTTTAACTAAAAGATCATTTTAAATGTTTTAAATATCTACTTTTCTAAATCATTCATTTAAATGTCCATGTTTTAAAAATGGTTTTAAGGATTTATTTATATAGAGATGAATTTTTCAAAATGCTAATTCCTTCCAATATATTAAATGTGTTATTGGACACATTGATTAAAAATGTCTTTAAAATGTATTCTTTTCTAAATTTTGTAAATTTATAATGATTTCATTAAAAAATGATATTTCTTTCAATGTGATTCACTGATAATTTTCCACTATGTAATCATCCTTTAGTAGATATTATTCATTATTGAGGTTTATTTGTTGTAATATAATGTTATATATTGTATTGAATTAGTTATGAAATGTTTGAATATAGATGTGCTATTTGTTTTCATTCATGGTTTATGGTTAATGTGTCAAAATTTCATATTCTTGTTTTAATAGGAATTTTTATATTTTGTTTCACATTTTTCCTATGATACATGCATTGGAGTTAGTAAGTGGTGAGTGGGGTCCACTATAGCACCTCGATGCATTGATACGTATCATGAGACAAAGTAGTGTCTTGGTACAAGGCCTTGACCGAATTTTTATTTATAGTCTTGGCTTGATGCCTTGATTATGTAGTTTTGATGTTCGACATCATGCATTCACTCATTATGGAACTCTTTATTACATGTGATTATTCAACTAGAATAATATACATGTTCATATTTATATGGTAATGTCTGATTTAATTTTTCTACATTATGTTCATGTTTATGTTTAAAAGGTGTTGTATTTATTACACTTCATGCCTTAATATTTTATATCTTTTGCTAAATTGTTTACCTAAAAAAAGTATCTGAGATCACCGATTTAATATGTTTTTTCAGGATTCCAAAAAATTTATTATGATTGATATGCTCGGTTAATCTAGGGGAATAACGGAGTTCTCAAGATTTTTTTTTATGTTATGTTTGAATTTTTAATGTAATGTTCGTGTACATAATATATTTTCCAAGACTGCAAAACTGATCGGTCCTTCTGGACTTGATTATTTGTAATCTTTCCAATGTATTAAAATAATGTAGTGGCACCAGGTTTCCTAGGTTACGACATTAATATTTTCACTATAACTACCCTTTTATTAGGGGCTTCTAGCTATGTACAAGTTGTTGTCACATAATACAAAGGTCCAATAGCTTTTGAATAGTATCTCACTTTTACAAAGACCTATCTATGGTCTTAACCACACCCATTCCCTAAGTAAAAACATGATATAAATTTTGATATAAATGTTTTTTATTACACAGTTTCAAGAAAAAACTTCAACAGTATAAATTTTAATCCTTATAGAATGAAAAAATTCAGTAAATTTACTAGGATTTTCTTTTGTAAAATAAAGAGAGCTGATGTTATTAATATGAATATGTGGTTTCATCTATGTAAATGTTTATTGTATTTTATCTTCATTATGATTTGAAAAATTACTATTCTATCATATATATTTTTTGAGACTAACTGATCATTTTTATCTTATTATACTTGAGCACGAGATACATCTAATGTTCGATAGAGTTTGTTATATGAACATTAAGAGAAATATAATTAAGTGTATGTTCCCAAGGATTTCAAATATATAAATTTCTTTTGAGTGATCGTTGAAAAATATCTTCTTGGTCATTATATTTCAATATTCAAGGAAAACCTTATGGAGATCAATTTTTCCTTAAATTGATAATCTCTTTTTGACATTCTCTAATGGTACGAATTATATTATAGTGAGATTATAAAATTGAACTTGTTGTTTTTCAATTGCAGATCTTGATAATCTATTTATTGGAATCACTTCACATCAAAGTATTAACATTTTTAAGAAAAGTTCTATACTCCTCAGAAGATAATATATCTTCACAATAGCTTATGATAATTCTCTTGTGTAGGCGTACATGTTTATGTGATGTCACATTAATTTCTATTAATATTTTTTTTGAATATTTATTTAATTTTCTTAAGATAATTTCCTTTTTGTTTTTCACCTTTGAAAAATTATTTTTCTATGAGAAATTTAGACAAACTGTGTTTGACGATGTTTAACATTAAACTTTTCTATTCTTAACAATATATGATATTCAACAATTCTCATAATAGAAGTTATTAAAAATAGAAAGATAAATACATGGACACATTAATTATAATAAATAGAATCTAAAACACTTGAGAAAAAAATGATAGAATAATAGTATGGATTTTTTGAGTTATAAAAACACATAATAATGAGATTTATTGGAACAATATAATCTTTATAAAAATTTCCCATAATGAATTTTTTATATCATCCTCTTATTACTACTATTGGAATCCCAACTATCATGGAAAGCTATAGCTGTCCATTTAAATTCATGTTAGTGTAATTTTTAAAACATATTTTGGGCCTCTATATAGTATACTAAAAAATAACATAGAATAAAATCCCACTCAAATTCATGAATTCTCTTTATCTTTTGGAAGTTTAATTAATATTAACCCAAAAAACATGTTTTCAGGTCATGGAGAAAGTAATTTGGAATTATGGATATTATTTATTCATTATTTAATTCCCATAATTAAATTCATTGATCAACCCGATCATCAATTAGTGTGTTTTAAATAAATAAAACCTGACCACACATTAATATACGGAAAAAATTCCTCGAGAAACTAGTATTTTCAGGCCTCGCATGTGAAGGTATTAAAATATGACCACGTATGATAGAATTGTGATCATAACGGTACTACAACCATTGGGGGTATGATCAATAATATATTAACCATGTCTCAATTTGGAGAAACTCACAAAACAAATGTTATTAAATAAATTTTAGAGAGAACATATATTACCATTGATCATAAATGACCTAAAACTAAAGAAATATTCATCCTTATGAAGTGATCTTCAATATTATAAAATATTATGTTATAAAATTGATACCCCTAATTCATTAATTTAGCTTCAATAATTTTTGATTGATTGATATAAAATGGGGATATTATGTGAACAAATTTATTATTGTTTTTTATGAGAAATCAATTAATCGAATATGTTTTCATTATTCATGTGGAGAAAATTATTGTATCATCATTTTTTGGTTTTATGTAATTTATTATTGAGGTTAATTTATGTACCACGTGGATTTAATTATCAATTACAATTGTTTCATATTGTGATTTTTCTATAATAAGGTTTTATTGATTTATGGATATTTTTATTATAAAAAATTTATCCTTTATATTCTAAATTTTTTTATTATGATAACTATTTTTAAATATATTTTTTAGTATAATATTGGAATTGATTACCCTTTATAAAATTAGTATTATTATATCATATATATGTTTTCTTTGTAAATAATTTCAATTTATTACAAAATTAGATAAGGAAAATTAGGTCATTTTAATAAAACCGAGAAATACCAAAGTAAAACATATTCCCTGATAATTATTATTTTTTATTTTTTTTAAGGTGGTGAAATAGAATACAATTCCCAATTTATGGTGGAAATCAAAGTGTAGTTTGGTGAAAATTTTTATTATTTATATTATTAGTAATTTTTCCATAGATTTTATGATATTTCATATAGAATATAATTCATTATAAAAATGGATAATGAAGATCTTAGTTCGATGAATCATAATCGGTGTTATTAAATGTCAAATAATTTACAAAGATATGATGTTCATACAAAGCATAATGTATTTTATTCAACACCAAAGAAAGCTATATTTTATATAAATAGAAGATATTTATAAGGTAAATAGATATTGAGGCATACACGCATTATGTTTTGTATATATTGTTATCATATAAATGGTTTTGAGGTGTAGTGAAATCATTTTTGTAACAACACAATATTTTATGTTATTTGGGAAATTAAATATATTTCAGTAGTAGGTTGAAGTTTATGAGGAAATATGTATAAAATAACTTTTATAATATACTAAAATACTTATTTTGAATATTTATATCATTTTCTTAATTCACCATATCAGTAATATCTTAGTTATAATTTTTTTTATTTTATTAAAATAATTAATTTTCCTATAACTAATTAAAAATACATATTTTTATAACCCTATATTTTATTTTAGATGTAAACCCATCATAATTCATTGAACATAATCATAAGATATCATAATATTCCTTTAATTATATTTTATCTAACTATTTTTTATTTATTTTTCATTCTAGAAGGTTTTCATATATTTTTATTTTTAAACATAATAATACATTTTTTTAAAAAAATATTGTCTAATAAATTTATATTTTTATATTTATATTTATTTATTTATCATCATGAATAAAAGTTGAACAAATTGATTCAACATTTTGAATAAGAATGTTCTAAATTCATATATGATCCTTTTATTTTTTCTTATTATGATTAGTAGGAGTGAAAATCATATCCCCTCGGTAAACGATATGTCATCTAATAAATTTTAAAAGTAATGTGTTAAGGCTATAAATTTTTTCTAACACATAAAATATTTTATTTTATATATACTATATTCTATCCGTATTTCTATCTTATCTCTTCTAAGGTTCAAAAATATTCAATTTTTGGATCTTTTTGGCATGAGAAAAATGTAGAAAATTTAATTTATTTTAAAATTTACAAGTATATACTTACCCCCAATAATAAAATTCGAAACCTATCATATCTTTTAATGAAAATATAACAACCTATTGGATCAACCAATACCTTCCCAAATCACTACCGTACTTCTCTCTACTCATCCTAGAATAGTTGGATTGTATAAAAACTCAACCAATTATGCATTTCACTACAATCCAAAAGAAGTTGTCAAAAGAAGTGTAAATTTCCATAATATAGAAACATAGATGATATAATAACCTAATTATATTACATATTATGATGTGTTTTTAAATTAATGAAATTAAATTTAACTATTTTCTCCTCCCTAAAATGGAAAAAGAATATGTTCATTATGTGTACAATGGACTACCACATCACGTGCCAACATAATTCATATTCTATTAAGGCTATTGGTTGATGGATATACTGATATATTTAGTTATTATTGAAGATATTTATTACATAGTTATACCCCAACATTTTTAATATCACATATTCCTTCAAACTTTCCATTCCATATAGAATATGATAAAGTCACTCGTGTGCATGAAAGTGTACGTCCTTGCGAAGCGAGTTGATTTCTTTCAGTAAATATTTAATTAAGAGGATAAAAAGTATAAATATAATTAATATATTTTAAATATATTAAAGGATATTAAATATTTAATATTAATACACAATCCACTTCCTTTCCCTTTTTCATGTTAAAGAAATGATAACTTTTCTTGTGTGTATGTATGACCTACCATCCCCATAAAGTGATGTGATTCATTATCCATGAAAAAAAATTGAAAATGATAGTATTGGTGTATATAATGAAATGAAATTATGTTTATAAAATTAATATCAATATTTATTTTATTTTATTATGAAATATGTTCATGATCGGAAACTGTCACCATGAAAGGTGTTGGAGAAAACAAGGAAATTAACATCTGAAACTATAGTAATAATGAATGGATATTAAAAATTGATAAATAAGTCATTATTAAAGGATCCTATAACGAATTATAAATAATATTGTCATTGTTGATATGTTAATAACATGTTTAAAATACAAATTGGTGGTTATGTAGTGCTCAACTAAATTACATCAAAATGTATGGGGTTTCTTAACACATCATCCATTCTATGGGTTATATGTCTACATAGTTCATTATATTATGCCAATAAATTATATAAAAGGCACATTTATTAATTTATTTTAATTTATCCAATTTTATTTGTGTGGATAATCATTTTTATTATAAAATGCATCTATTAATTCTTAACTCTGCCATATAATCATGGAAGTTCTTCGACTTAAAACCCCATTCTTTAAAAAACATATACTCTTATACCCCTAGTTTCTATTATATGGATTATATAAACCAATCTTCATATTATATATTTTATTAATAATAATTCATGGAATTTTATTTACTAATCCATTTTGATCAATCAGGTTGGTTATGACTCCAAAAATTTCAATGCGGTAATAGTTTATGTTTCAATATCATTATAAATTGGATTATTTATTCATTAAATTAAATTATATGAAATTATTTGATCATTTCATATTTAGACCCTTAAATATTATTCTCTTATGATAATACATTTTTTTATGTAACTTTTTCATTGTCCTTTATTAAATACCTAAAAATATTGATAATTATTTTTTAAGGAAACTAAACTCCCTTCGATCAAAGAACCTTCCCCCTTTGTGTCCAAGAAATACATAAGTGACTAGTTCAGAAAATTGAATATTCTAATATGATTGTTTGAAATTATTTTATAATTATTTTATTTTTTAACAATTATTTTAATTTTTTCATCACAATGTTTTCAGTGTGATGTTTCTCAAAAAAATTTACCAAAAAATTGAAGTGAATGTTTTTTTAACATGTACCACATGAAATGCATTGTTTTCCCTCATGGATGTAAAACCTGAGACTTTTATGAGAAATATTTTATTTTTATATCATTAATGAAATATTTCACTACACACAACACTAGATTGGCTTGCTTTACACGCAATTGCGGCCTTCCTCGATAGCTTTCATTGTATGCAATACCGAGTTTCACTAAACAACGATATGCTATTAAAATATTATTAAAACTAGCCGGTATGAATAATAACAACCACTTTTTGAAATCTTATAAATTTTATTTTTCAAAATGGACTTCATTTTTGGATTCGAAATATCAAAATTAGCATAGGGTGAAATTTTGGTATTTTTCTGAAAACCTTCAAATTTTGATGAATAGTGAAACCACTAAGTGGTAGTTAAAAAACAGATTTTTTCATAAAACGTAATTTTACCGCTTCTGTGAATGGAATTTCGAAATCCGAGAGACACGGTTGTTGTCAGTAAGTAAAATGTGCTTCAATGAGATAAAAATAATTTTTCGGTGAATAGTAACTTTTTACTTTTATTTACCATGGTTAAAAGTAAATAGGGTAATTAAGGGTAAAAATGATATTATTATTACCCTAACATATGTCCTAATTCTATTGGATAAGTGTAATTCGAAAAAACACATCCTTAGGAATAAAATATTACCATTTAGGTCCACTTATATTAGATTAGGACATTTATTATCAATTTACATAAAGAAGGGTTAAAATAGTTAAAATCAATGTTTAATAAGTAAATCATTTTTACTATGGGGTTATAATTAAGTTAAATTCGACTATAAATATTCATTAGAAATCTATAAAGATTTCCAACATAATTGTATTTTATTTATAATTTTTAGACATTACATAATTTAATTTATTTATGACACAACGATGATGCAGTAATTATCTTATTAATGAAATATTGACATAATTGATGTTATAAATACCCGAATAAATGTTATTTGAGACTTTTTATGAATTACACTAATTTTTTAGGTTAATATGACATGTTAGTATTTATTTAATTAACTTATTTCGAACTAATAATTCTGTTATAATTTTCACAAATATCAATTACTAAATAGTGTCAAAATTGACATAAAATAGTTTTTTAAAAAAATATTATATTATTAATTGTTATTTTATTCCAAAAAATCTACGGTTTGTCCAAATGACTTAGATAAGATTATATATATTAATAATAATCAACTTGGGGTTTGTTTGCCTTGTTATAGTATGTTTATTAACCTTATAGTGTAAGAACACAAGAAGACATGGTAAAAGTAAAATTATTTAACTTAATGTTAAATCTATATGATAAGGTTAAAATCGGAACCTAAACATGCCTAAATTCTATTTGATGAGTTTCTTTCTACACATCCCCACCTTAGCTTCGAAATAAACCAATTTGGAGCTATTTATAACCGAATTTGTCTTTATAATAAAATAATATTTTTATTTATTCCAAAGGTGCCCCTCTCCTCCCTTATAAAAGGGCACCTCCTTCCTCTATTTCTCACACCACATTGAGACTTCAAGATAGGACAAACCCTGCAAATTTCATCTCTCCACTTCCCTAGAGACATCCTAGAGGTCCTGGTCTTCTTCAAATACCAATTTTAGTTCCCTAAAAGGTGGTCTCAAAGAAGCACTTCAAAGAAGAGGTAATGCCTGTTACTGATTCATTCATCTTTATTTCATCTTCCACTTCTTCTTCATTGGTTGTTTCATCATAAAGTAATAACATCAGTATCACTCATGTAATGATATGTTATTATAAGTATTAAACAACCCTATTTCACAATTTATCCATCCTACGGAAATTGAAATCACCGCACGTGCGTACGTACGAAATACCGTCTCCACGCCATGGTGTAATATATTTTCCACCACCACCTTACTTGGATGGGTATAATGGTGTAAATAATGAATATATATCATTATTTTAAATTGAAATTGATTCTGAAATAGTATACATTCACTCCAATACAATTCCACGATAATGAAAACGATATCATCGCTCGTGGGTACGTACGGAATACTGTCTCCACGATGTTATGCGACTGATTCTACATGATCTTCATTGAGTAATGATTATATAAATGAATTGAATGAATTAATATGATATATATTACACTAATAACATTCTTTAAATGAGGTATCTACAACCTAAAATTAATAATAAGAATTTATTCAACAAAACACACATAAGAACAAAAAGTAATAAACCCATGAATAACAAGTAGCAATGAAATATTACTAATAATAAGATAAGAATATGACCATATATGATATCATATAAATGATTATGATTCTGGAATAAGTAAATGAAATTATTTAAATCATTATACAGGAGTTTCGGACACTTACGAAGCAAACCAGACCTAAGGTAGGGGAAAATATCACAATCTCATTTTATCCGAGATTGTTTATACTTTGGTATTTACTGGGGTGTATTTTATCATCCACATCCATGTTTCCTTGATATGTAATATTATTTCTATCCCCTACAATTGTTTAAATCCAATTTTACCCTTCAGTGAGTTTTTAGTAAAAGATATGAATGGAATCTTTTGTCGTTTTTCGTACGAGGTACTTTTTGACTTTTCCGACAAAAGTACGAGAAGAATGTTTTTTTAACTTATAAGGCATGAACGGATTTTTAAAACATTAATTCCAAGAAAATTATTTTAAAAGTTTTCATGTTTATTTCTAATCAACTTTTTTTAGTTTATAATTGTATGACATGTTAAGAAAGGAAAATGTTTTTGAAGTAGAAAGGATATTTTCCTCAAGAATGGAGTTCAAGTGTTTTATCAAAATTATTTTCCATCTAAGATAATATAGGGTTTTGTTTCTATCCCTATTATGAAATTTTTGATTTTTCTGTGATGGAATTATTTTTATTAATTCCTTTATCTTATATGAATTTTTTTATGATGTCATGATGTTTAAGAATCCAATTTTTATTACATGGGTTATGCAATGATGTGTGATTTATGATTTTGTGGAACACATTAGAATGGTATCATTATGAGATGGGTGGGACCTATATCTCCCTCCAATGCATTGGGTAAAGATTTTATATCTCATGAGATAGACATGGATGGAAGGACAGGTTAAACTGGTTCAGTGAAACAGGACTGGAATGAGGAGTGAACTCAGTTCAGAAATGGACTTTGTCCAGTAAGATAGTCTTGGAAATGAGTCTTGACTACTAAGAAATTATTCTCTATGATTTTGTGTGTATGCCACAAAGTTTCATGTTTTATGTAATGATTATTGGGATTACATTTCACTACTATGATTTATCCCATGTTAAGAAATTATGATCTCTTTTGTAGGTTAAGATGTCTAAAAGTTATGTTCTTATGAATATGATGTGATTGATATTTCTTTTTTTATCCTTTATGAGCATTTGAGCTCACCCTTTTGTATGTTTTGTTTCCCCAGGTCAGGAGGAAGGTTATTAAGTAAGATATGCCAAAAGGGACTATAGATATGATGAAATAAATGGGAGATAGTGTAGAGTCTTTATGAATAAGTTATTTATGTTTCCCAGTTTATAAAGACACTATACATATACGGTCCTTTCTTGGTTTAGTTATATGTTGTAATAAATGTGCTTTAATTTTGAAGTAATAATAATATATGTAAATAATGGGTCGTTATAGTTGGTATCAAAGGAAAGATAAAGTCAACCTCTGGAAACGAGGATGTGAATGCCTTAGTAATAACCCTAAGGGTAATTCTAAGCATAGAACAGAATCATAGTGTTTTAGAAATGACCATGGATAACCTAGGATATGACCTTAAGTGTGAAATTTTATTCTTGATTATGTGTTTTTTCTTATTATAATTACTGTTGCTCACACTATTCTTCTTGGTTTTAGTCAATGGCTGGAACCCGATGGAACCGTGTTAAAGCAGAATGCAATGGGCAATGCAATGATTGTCCCCCTGAGCAACCAAACGTTACGGGATATGGAATGAAAAATCTTGTAGCCATGATCACAAAACATTCTCAATCTATGAATCATTTAGGACTTCCAAACATGCAAAGGAAGGAGTAACATTTTTTTTAATCCTTCATGAGGAAGCTTCCACCATCATTCAGTGGGTTTAATGGTCCATTAATTGATGTACAATGGATTAGTACTACTAAAAATATATTTTCAGTTCTTCAGTGTTCTGAACATGATAAAGTCATCCTAGCATTGTATCTTTTTGAAGGAGATGTTGATCAATGGTGTAATCCTATCAAGAATACGAGGCAAGGAGATGAAATTGAGTCCATGGAATGGGATGAGTTCAAGAGCTAATTTTTCAATAAGTACTTCCCTCGTATTCTTCGAACAAAGATGGAGAAAGAGTTTCTTGAATTGAAGAAAAAGGATGATGAATATGTTGGTACCTATGAAGCAAATTTTACAAGACATGCAAGGTACGCTTCTGGAATTATTATCCAACCTGAGAGTAAGATTGATCGATTCATTAGTGGCTTAAAACCAAGTCTTTGAAGGGCGTTATCCATAAGGGACTTCAATAGCTACGAGGAAATTGTTCGATGTGCTCTCAAAGTCGAGATGGAGATTGGAGTAACCCATCAGTCATATGGGTTTTATAAGAAGAGGAAAATGGAATTCAAAGGAAAATCTAAAGAGCACACTGAAAAGAAGATGAGATTCCCCTTATGCTCAACGTGTGGAAAGAAACATGGAGGGATTTGTCTTAAAGGGACAAGTAAATGTCTCAAATGTGAAAAGGAAGGTCATCGGGCATTTGAATTCCACAATGATGGGAAGAAGATGTCTAATGATGCAAACAATGGAAGGGATACACAGAATGAACCTACTACACTTCAATGTTTCAAGTGCAAGGAGATAGGGCATTATGCAAATAAATTCCCTAATCCAAGGGTTGTTGATGATGATCGACATCAAAAAAATCTTAAGGCTAAAGACAAAGGAAATTCACATGCAATTTCAATCAGCGATGTGGCGTACGATAATGATGTGGTGAAAGGTACACTTACCATCCACTCTAAAGTAGCAAATTTTTTATTTGATTCTGGATCCACACACTCTTTTATTTCTGAAGATTTTTCTAATTGTATCACCACATTACCTCAACAATTAGATGTTGGGTTAGCTGTGACAACTCCTAATGGCACAACAGTCGCATCAAAAGTTTATAATTATTCTCCTATTGAAGTTTGTGGGAAAGTGATTCCTGGAAATCTTGTGATCCATCCTAGAGTGGAATTTGATGTGATTCATGGCACGGATTGTATTTCTTTATATGGAGCTCATATCAATTGCCAATGAAGGGAAGTCACATTTCATATTCCAGATCAATCTATGATCGTCTATCGATGCAAGGATGAACATAACCTTCCAGTGGAACTTTCTTCCATCTTATGGGTCTTGATTACACTAACTGAAGGTTATTTATCTCAAATGGCTGGTGAGAAACTCAAGATTAAGAATATTCCCATTGTATGGGAGTTTGATGTTGTCTTTCCGGAGGAATTGTTGGGTCTTCCACCAAATCGTGAAGTTGAGTTTTCAATAGAACTTGTACCAGGTGCTTTGCCTATTTCAAAGACACCTTATAGAATGGCCCCAATTGAGTTGCAGGAAGAGAAGAAGAAACTCCAAGAGAATCTTGATCAGGGGTTCATACTCCCTAGTGCGTCACCTTGGGGAGCACCTATTCTATTTGTTAAGAAGAAAGATAGATCAATGAGACTCTACATTGATTATCGAGAACTTAACAAGATCACTATCAAGAATATATATCCTTTCCCACGCATTGATGACTTATTTGATCAACTATGTGGAGATCAATAATTTTCCAAGATTGATCTTCTTTCAGGGTATCATCAATTAAGGGTCAAAAGGGATGATGTACCAAAGACTGCTTTCTGTACAAGGTATGGACACTATGAATTTATAGTGATGCCATTTGGTCTTACTAATGCCCCTGCTCTCTTCATGGATCTGATGAATAAAGTCTTTAGAGACTATCTTGATTAGTTTTTGGTAGTCTTTATAGACGATATTCTTGTATATTCAATGATAATGGAAGAACATGAATAGCACTTGACAATTATATTGAAGACCCTAAGAAAGGAGAAACTTTATGCCAAATTTACCAAGTGTGAATTTTGGCTTCAAAAAGTTGCATTTTTGGGTCACATAATCTCAAAAGAGGGGATATCTGTGGATTTAGCAAAAACAGAGGTTATCAAAAGTTGGTCGAGACCAACAAAAGTAACTGAGATCGAAAGTTTTCTTGGTTTGGCTGGATATTATCGATGTTTTGTGAAAGATTTTTCACTATTATCTAATCCACTCAGCAAGTTGACTCGGAAAGGGGTTATGTTTGTTTGGATGGAAGAATGTGAAGAGAATTTCAAGGAGTTGAAAAGAAGATTATCCAGTGCACCTGTGCTCACACTTCCTTGTAGTAGAGAATTGTTTGTGATCTATAGTGATGCATCCAAGAAGGGATTGGGGTGTGTTCTTATAAAAAATGATATGGTGACAGATTATGCCTCACAAAAGTTGAAAATCCATGAGCAAAATTACCCAACTCATGATTTGGAGTTAGCTGCGGTAATCTTTGTATTAAATATTTGGAGGCATTATATTTATGATGAATGGTGTGATATTTATACTGATCATAAAAGTTTAAAGTATATTTTCACACAAAAGGAGCTGAATATGCGCCAAAGAAGATGGTTGGAGCTAATTAAGGATTATGACTGCTCAATTCAATACCACCCTGGGAAAGCAAACAAGGTGGTAGATGCATTATGTCGACAAGACCATTCTAGCTTATCCATGATGAGGATCACAAAATACCCAATATTTATGTATTTACAAAATATGGATCTTGGAATTTTAATGGAAGGGGGAAAATCGTATATTTCTCAAATGAATGTTCAACCATGTATACATGCGATGATTAAAGAGGCCCAGAAAGAAGATGTCGAGTTATAAAAGAAGGTGAGAAATATTCCTGAATTCAACCTTGATTTTTAGGGGATAATAAAGTTCAGGAATCGGGTTTGTGTTTCTCCCATCCCAGAATTAAAGAAGGAGCTACTGGATGAGGCTCATAGTTCTTCATTCTCTATTCATCCTGGAAGCACGAAGATGTATAGGGACCTGAAAGAGTACTTCTGGTGGGATGACATGAAAAGAGATGTTACTGAATATGTCTCTCAATGCTTGGTCTATTAGAAAGTTAAATATGAGAGACAGAAGTATAAGGGAATGTCACAACCATTACCCATACCCGAATGGAAATGGGAAAACATCACTATGGACTTTTTCACAGGACTTCCTAAAACATCCAAAGGCAATAATGCTATCTGGGTCATAGTTGATCATCTTACAATGTCTGCACACTTCATTGCTATTATATAGGATTTCATTCTGGATCATCTTGCCAGGATATATGTAAAGGAAGTGGTAAGATTGCATGGAGTACCACTTTCTATTATATCTGATCGGCATCCGAGATTTACCTTGAAGTTCTGGAGAAGTCTTCAGCATAATCTGGATACAGAGTTGAGTTCCAGCACTGCTTATCATCCTCAGACAGACGGTTAGTCTTAGAGAACAATTCAAACTCTAGAAGATATGTTGACAGATTGCTCTATGGATTTCAATGGTGGTTGGGATCAACACATACCTTTGATGGAATTTTCTTATAATAATAGCTTTCACTCCCGTATTCAGATGGCTCATTATGAAGCTCTCTATGGAATGAAATGCAGGACTCCAACTTGCTGGGATGAAGTTGGGGAAAGAAATCTATTAGGACATGATCTTGTTAATGAGATGGCAGAAAAGGTCCAATATATTCAACAACACATAAGAGCAGCTCAATGTCGACAGAAATGTTAGGCCGACAACCGAAAAAAGTCCTAGAGTTTTAAGTGGGTGATAATGTGTTCTTACGAATATCTCCCTGGAAGAGGGTCATGAGATTTGGAAAGAAGGGGAAGTTTAGCCCTAGATATATCGGTCCTTTCGAAATACTGGATCGTGTTGGAAAGGTAGCTTACCGATTGGTACTTCAACCGAATCTCTCTCAAGTTCACGATGTGTTCCATGTATATCTCCAGAGAATGTACATACCTGATCCTTCACATTTACTCATCTTAGAAGTTTTACAGCAGGAGCATGATCTTTCTTATGAAGAAAAACCGATAGAAATTTTGGATCGTAGTGAAAAAGTCCTACGGAACAAGAACAGTCGCTTGGTGAAAGTTTTATGGAGGAACCACCAATTAGAAGAAGCTACATGAGATCTTGAGGATATGATGAGGGAGAGGTATCCTTATCTATTTGTTACAAAGTGACGAATTTCGAGGGAGAAATTCATTTTAAGGGGGGTAGAATGTAACACCCGAGACTTTTATGAGAAATATTCTGTTTTTAAATCATCAAAGGAATCTTTCACAACACAAAACACTAGATTTTCTTTCTTTACACGCAATCGTGGCCTTCCTCGGTAGCATGCGTCATACGCAATACCGAGTTTCACTAAACAACGATATGATTTTAAAATATTATGAAAACTATCCATTATGAATAGTAATAACCACTTTTTGAAATTTTATAAATTTTATTTTTCTAAATGGACTTCATTTTTGGATTCAGAATATAGAAATTAGCCTAGGGTGAAATATTGGTATTTTTCTGAAAACTTTCAATTTTTGATGAATAGTGAAACCGCTAAGTGGTAGTTAAAAAACTGTGTTTTTCATAAAACATAATTTTACCACTTCTGTGAGTGGAATTTCGAAAATCCAAGAGACACGGCTGATGTCAATAAGTAAAATGTGGTTCAATGAGATGAAAATAATTTTTTGGTGAATAGTAATTTTTTTCTTTTATTTACCACGGTTAAAAGTAAAAAAGGATAATTAAGGGTAAAAATGATATTATTATTACCCTAACACACGTCTTAATTCTATTAGATAAGTGTAATTCAACCAAAAACAACATTAGGAATAAAATATGACCATTTAGGCCCACTTGGATTAGATTAGGACATTTATTATCAATTTACTTAAAGAAGGGTTAAAACAGTTAAAATTAAAGTTTAATAAGTAAATCATTTTTAATGTGGGGATATAAATAAGATAAATTAGACTATAAATATTCATTGTAACGAAAAATAAAATTTCCATCATAATGGTATTTTATTTATAATTTTTATACATTAAATAATTTAATTTATTTATGACACAACGATGATGCAGTAATTATCTTATTAATGAAATATTGACATAATTGATGTTATAAGTACCCAAATAAATGTAATTTGAGACATTTTATGAATTACACTAATTTTATAAGTTAATATGAGATGTTAGTATTGATTTAATTAACATTTTTCGAACAAATCATTATGTTATAATTTTCACAAAAATCAATTACTAAATAGTGTCTAAATTGACATAAAATAGTTTTTAAAACACATATTATATTATTTATTGATATTTTATTCCTAAAAATCTAAGGATCATCCAAATGACTTATATAATGTTATATATATTAATAATAAACAACTTGGGGTTATTTTGGCTTGTTATAGTATGTTTATTAACCTTATAGTGTAATAACACAAGAAGGCGCGGTAAAAGTAAAATTATTTAACATAACGTTAAATATAAATGATAAGGTAAAAATAGGAACCCAAACTTGTCTAAATTCTATTGGATGAGAGGCTTTCGACTCATACCCACCTTATATTAAAAATAAATCACTTTGGAGCAATTTAAAATCGAATTTTTCTTTATAACAAAATAATATTTTTTGTTATTCCAAAGGTGCCCCTCTCCTCCCTTATAAAAGGGCACCTCCTCCCTCTCTTCCTCACACCACATTGAGACTTCATGCTCGGCCAACCCCTGCCAATTTCTTCTCTCCACTTCCGTAGAGACATCCTAGATCTCCTGGTCTTATTCAATGACCAATTTTAGTACCCTAAAAGGAGATCTCAAAGAAGGACTCCAAAGAAGAGGTAATTCCCGTTACCGATTCTTTCATCTTTATTTCTTCTTCCACTTATTACTCTTTAGTTGTTTCATCATAAATTAATAACATCAGTATCACCCATATACTGATATGTTATTATAATTATGAAACAACCCAATTTCACCATCTATCCATCCTACGGATAATGAAATCAACGCGCGTGCGTACGTACAGAATAGTGACTCCACGTCGTGGTGTAATCTATTTTCCACCACCACCTTACTTGGATGGGTATAATGGTGTAAAGAATGAATATATATGATTATTTTAAATTTATATTGATTCTGAAATAGTATACATACACTCCAATACAATTCCACGATCATGGGAATGATATCATCGCTCGTGCTTACGTACAGAATACCGTCTCCACGATGTGATGTGACTCATTCTACATGATCTTATTGCATAATGATTATAGAAATTAATTGAATGAATGAATATGATATATATTACAGTAATACCATTCTATAAAATGATGTATCTATAATCTAAAATGAAGAATAAAAATTTATTCGACAAAACATGCATAAGAACAAAAAGTAATAAACACCCGAATAACAAGTAGCAATGAAATATTAATAATAATAAGCTAAGAATATGACCATATATGATATCATAACAATGAGTATTATTCTGGAATAAGTCAATTACATTATTTAAATCATTATACAGGAGGTTCAGACACTTACAAAGCAAATCGGACCTAAGGTAAGGGAAAATATCATAATCTCATTTTATCCGAGATTGTTTATACTTTGGTATTTACTAGGGTGTATTTTATCATCCACATCCATGTTTCCTCGATATGTAATATTGTTTCCATCAAACTACATTTTTTTAAATCCAATTTTACCCTTCGGTGAGTTTTTAGTAAAAGATATGAAAGGAATATTTTTTTTTTCGTACGAGGTACTTTTTGACTTTTCTGACTAAAGTATGAGAAATTTTTTTTACCTTATATGACATGAATGGATTTTTAAACCATTATTTCCATGAAGCTTCCTTTACATGTTTTTATGTTTATTTTTAATCAACTTTTTTTAGATTAAAATTGTATGACATGTTAAGAAAGGAAAATTTTTTTGAAGTAGAAAGGATATTTTCCTCAAGAATGGAGTTCAAGTGTTTTATCAAAATTATTTTCCATCTAAGATAATATAGTGTTCTGTTTCTATCCCGCTTATTAAATTGTTTTATTTTTTTATGATGGAATTATTTTTATGAATTCCTTTATCTTATATTAATAGTTTTATGATGTCACAATGTTTAATAATCCCATTTTTATTACATGGGTTATGCAATGATGTATGATTTATGATTTTGTGGCACACATAAGAATGGTATCATTATGAGATGGGTGGGACCTATATCTCCCTCCAATGCATTGGCTAAAGATTTTATATCTAATGATATAGACATGGTTGGAATGGCATGTTAAACCGGTTCAGTGGAACAGGACTGGAATGAGGAGTGAACTCGGTTCAGAAATGGACTTTGTCCGCTAAGATAGTCTTGGAAATGAGTCTTGACTACTAAGAAATGATTCTATATGATTATGTTTTTATGCCACAAAGTTTAATGTTTCAAGTTATGATTATTGGGATTACATTTCACTACTATGATTTATCCCATGTTATTAAATTATGATCTCTTTTGCAGGTTAATATTTCCAAAAGTTATGTTCTTTTGAATATGATGTGATTGATATTTATTTTGTTTACCCTTACTGAGCATTTGAGCTCACCCTTTTGTATGTTTTCTTTCCCCAGGTCAGGAATAAGGCTATTAAGTAAGATATGCCTGAAGAGACAATAGATATGACGAAATAAATGGGAGACAGTGTAGACGCTATATGAACTAGTTGTTTATGTTTCCCAGTTTCTAAAAACACTATACCTATACGGTCCTTTCCTAGTTTTGTTATATGTTATAATTAGTGTGCTTCAATTTTGAATTAATAACAATGTATGTAAAGTATGAGTCAATATAATGGAAATTATTTTAATTGAATATACCATAATATTTATCCAATATTATGTAGAATTAATATCTTATACACTATATTATGATAATTTTGGTTTTTGAAAAGTGATTTTTAATATTGAATGGTTTTTTCCACAAGAATATATTTATCTAATTAAAATTATTTCTATTCCACACCAACAACAACCTTTAACGTTATTGAATTATTAAAAATAATATTTTCGTACATTTATACCAATCTATTCAATAATTACCCTTATACAGATATAGATTCCTTATGATCTCTTCTCAAATTACTCATTAATGAATTTTCATTTTATTATGATGTGATATATTGTTATGAAACTAATTTTCCATCCATGGGATTTTTTATCATTATTCATTATGTGGAGCACATATTCAAATACATAAAATGAATATGTGGGTGGGCCCATAATTTTATATCCCTTCAATTTATTGTATAATGTCTTATTCCCACATGAAATCATTTGTGGGATTATGAAGTGTACCTAATATATTATGGTATTTATTTTCCACCATGTGAGTTTTCTATTGTAGTTATACATGACATATTATTATGTCAATTTTTATGTTTTATTGGAATTTCTTAACGATTCCATTGTCTACTGATACCATTTTTTTATGTTTTTCCCTATTACTGATCATGTGCCTTCTATTTTATGATATCATGTTATTCTAATGAAACCCATTTTATGTTTTTATATTATGTTTATTTCGTTACTATGATTTATATATTACACCTATTTTTTGTATTCCCTAGTTTATACCTTATAGAGTTAAGAGATCGAATATATTAAAGGATGTAACTATTAATAATTAAATGAGTTTGTTAGTTTTAAAATATACGAAAAAAGTATATAAATTTTACTATAACATTAAGATCCTTGGGTCCTATTAATGATTACATATTGTTAATAATAATTTAATAATATGAGATAAAGGCCTTGGTCATAATATATATCATGAAGATTAATATAAATAATGATACAATTAAACATTTCTCTAAATTATAACTCATTTATTATAATCCATGTGATAATTGTTTTGATATTATTCAAGGTTTCATTTAATAAAAAAGTTATTGATTCCATAGAATGAATTTAAAGTTATCTAAATATCCCTATTGTTTATGACTTATTTTGTAAGGGTATATTCCATTATATGAAAATATTTCAAAGAATATAAGGACACCCTTTATTTTTTCCATTTACCGTATATATAAATAAGTATGTTATGAATAATTTCAAGGATGAAATACTTATTATAATGCTATTTATACTATATTTATAGTATATTATGGGAACCATGTTTTTATTTAGTCCTTCAAGAATACATAAGTTATCATACTTCAACGATTACATACCATGTATCATATTTTAATATAATAAATTATATTCCACCTTTAGAACATATGTGCTTTAGTTTCTACTCATGGTATAAAAAGAAATTTAGTATTAATCATGGTAAATAGATTTAAAATGACAATATATAAGATTATAATTAAGATAACTCTTAATAGTACCAAATAGAAATTTCCATCATAATATTCATTATGATTAATAGATAACTCAATTTGTGTGTTATTTTGTGATGGAACCTAACTAATGAAAGGGAATTAACACCCATATCAATGTATGAATATACCTACTATGAAAGGCAATTAAGTTGGTTTTCTGATCCGAGCTGATCATTTTAATATTAGAGCATCACACATAGGTTTTAATGGAAAACCATGAATAAAGGGATAAACATGTTGTTATAATGACTGATTTTCACTTATTTAATTAATTTATACCGAATAATCTATAATAAATTATGGAATCATCTAACCCATTGGTTTATAAAAAATTGTTTAATTCATGAGAAATTTTTCTCCCAGCATTGGGATGTAATAAAAATGAATAGGTTATTTTGTAAGTGTATTTTTAAAAATAATACGTTCATCAAAGGTGGTCATTGATACAAAACACTAAATATGATGAATAAGTAAAAAATTGAATGTACTTCTATTAAAGTGATCTTCATTGAGAAATACATCCCCAAAAACATGAAACTAAAATTGAGTTTAATTTACTCACTTTATACTACTTGAAAGAATAAAAAGTTGTGGGGTATAAATAAAACATTAAAATATTATTCATATATTCTTCATACAACATTCAAAATCTAGAAATAACAATTTATCATTTCATTTGTTTTATTAATTTGAGTCTCTGATGGTTATTATATTCTCAAACATAATCTATATATGGTTCAATATAATATAGCTCCAATTACATGGAGAGTAAATATTATTGTTTCAATATATTCAATGGGAATTAAGAGAATAAGATTTCTTCGAAGAACCATAAAAATGGAACACAAAAAATAAATATAATAGAAATGAACATTTATATTTTCAAAATTGAGGAAAGAAACATCATGGTAAATGATTAATGGTAATGGAATTTCATTCCACGTTTCGTGAAATGGTCTTTATTATATTGATAATCAGGATAAAAACTAATTGATTTTAGTGGTTCAAAATTAACAATATGAGATATTATTTAAAATGGTCATCTATGAATTAGGATAAACTACCCTAGAATAATCCAACGGTGGAATTCCAAGATTTTGAATTATCATGGAAAATGTGTATGTTACAAGACATATAGGGAAAGGTAAACTTGTCATCCACTATAAATGTGAAAATATTTTAATTTATTCATTTTGTACCGACTATTTTATATTTGAATAATTTTATATGGTTACCAAATGACTATAAAAACAATTATATGTGGATTTAGTGGTAAAAACTCATAGTTTTAGACTGATCGCATTTTATTTCTATTTCATTTGAAAAATAGAAAATTGTGGGAATATGCTTCTTAAAAATAATTTTACATTTTTATTGATGAATTTAGTTAAATTTTGGTATGTTATTAGATCTATTTGTATTGATAAAACAAAATTTTTTATAGATGTGAATTCATAATTGATATTAAGAATAATTATAAGATAGTATTTTAATGTGAGTGTAGACCTAAACACCCAATGAAAATTACTTCAATCATATGTATTTTTACTTATTAATGAATAATATTTATCTCATATTATGGTGTTAATCATAACATTAAAAACATGCCAATTTTATGGGATTTTTATGAGGCCTTCGAGGAATATTCTTCATATCTCCCCAAACATCATGATGTTAATTTTTTAAAAAAACTTATACATTGTGTAACACTAATTAAAATACTACATATATATTGGTCCCAATTTAATTTCATTAATTTTAATAATAAACTCCATTTTAATATAGTTAAGGTATTTACTCATCCCAGTTCATATCCAAGGGGTGAACTATTCATATTATTAAGAATAATGATAGTTTAATGCATCATTCAGTTGATTATCAGAAACCTAAAATCATTATTATGAAAAAATATCTCTTACCATGTATTGTTGACATATCTATAAAATTTCAAGGCGACTAATAATTATCACAATTGATCATCGATGTAGAATGTATCACCTATGGTTCATGGGGGAAATAAAAAATGTAGGCTTCCATATGAGGTTTGAACATTTAGAAAATATAGTAATTTCATTTGGACTTAGAAATGATCGTTCCTTCTTAATGGAATTAATAATTATATATTTTATACGTTAACATAATCAGATATTTGAAATAATTATATATGATATTATTATATATTTTATAGGTCAAAAATTTAGTCCTTGAAAAATGATGTTTATGAAAATATTTATAGAAATTATGGTGATTATTAGAAACCAAGTGGGATGATGAGTTAAAGGAATGGTAATTTGATTATTCCAAAGAATTAATAGTGACATATTATTAAAAACCAATATATTACAAAACTATTGGACTCACCAATGATGGTCACAATATAGTCTTATAAGTGATCAGGTGGTCCAGACCAAGACATAAAGATGAATTAAATTCATCCATTCTTAAATATTAAACAGAGTCACCTATGAGACATAAACGAATAAGAAAATGTATTCTTCTAGGGAGATAATTTCATGGTGTCATGAATTTCAAATTAATGAATAATAGTTCTTTAAGGATATATAAATTTTATCTAAGAGATCTTTCTTTAATTCATTCTTGTAAAAATGAGTTGATCATGGTAATTATCAGAGTCAATGAAATAGTCTATAGGATGACTAAATGAACAGGAAAAGACCAATGTAAAAAAATTAGTTGAACTAAAATTGATAAAATAATTATTAATTGGGATTCATGAAAAACATGTAGATATATTTTTACCAATAGTTTTCGCATATAAGAGTCATGAAACGCATAAAGAGTTTTATAATTTTTTAAAGTATGCATGTCTTCATATATGATTATATTACAAGTTAGGGCTACAATCAAGGATTTGTGATTTTAATTTTCATCATATTTTTATATTATTAGGCCCCCATTATGAGTTTTAATTAATAGGGTATTAATATTATTATTGTAATCTTTAGTAATCGATAATTGTGATATTATATATGAAACCATTAGGTTAAACATGAATTATTATTTAAGGAATAATTCCTTATTCAATGGATTAGAGTTATTGAAAACCTTTATTTTTTATATGATCTCTAATAGTTATGATTATTTTATGGATTTTTATGTTTTCTAGTATCATTAGAATAATTAAATTAATTTATTTTATGTAAAAAGGGAAACATGTCACATTTTTAATGGATGTTAGGCTTAAACCACAACCAAAGGGTGATCAGGGTGGAAGGCCAAAAATTTTCCTTCATAATGTTTTGAATAGTGGGAAATATTTTAATAAAATTAAATGCCTTGTAAATAATTTTTTTTAACATATGTTTCATCATAGAGATAACTATGGGATTGAAATGTGAATTTTTAATTAATGTGACTTTAAAAGTTATTCCCTCTTTTTTGAACCTTATATAATCAATGTAATGAAAAAATATGATTTTTTTTTATAAGACATGGGTGATGTATCCTTTCAATGAATATATTATTTTAATCTTAAAAAAAGTAATTTATGGTAACTGTGATGGGGTATTTGTGATTGACTTCCATCATAAAACATCATTTCTGAAGGGTGTCCATTTCAAATACCCTATCATGGATAATGTCTTCTCAAATGTATTTCTTTTAAACGGTCCACGATAAATAATATATATTTCTAAACACAATGTGTCTCTCACATAATAATTTCATTAGTGTTTTTAAATAACATTTTGTGATGATCCATTGAAAAATGGTAAAAATGTTATTTGCGATGGATGGCTACTTCCATCCAAAATAATAATTTTTTGAAGAAAAAAATTACATTTCTATTGGGAAATTTAATATAAAATTATTAATATAAATATAT
The DNA here is from genome assembly GCA_963277665.1 of Viscum album. Classification (NCBI taxonomy): domain Eukaryota; kingdom Viridiplantae; phylum Streptophyta; class Magnoliopsida; order Santalales; family Viscaceae; genus Viscum; species Viscum album. The sequence continues at coordinate 830,980,005 of OY728136.1, forward strand.
TATCTAAAAATGTTAAAAATAATTAATATAAAATAATATATCAAAATAAATATACAAAATATTAATTTAAATATTTTAAATTGGTGAAATTAATTAAAATATTAAATATATATAAAAATAATAATAATAATATATATATTTTAGAATAATTAAAAATCCAATAATTAATTAGATTATCTTAAAAACTTTAATATATATAATAATTTTAAAATTATTTAAATTTCATTACAATAAATTAAACAAATTCAAATATGCTTAAATGTAATACATGTGTTAAAAAAATAACATTTCTATCATTCCAAATTACAAAAAATGTCCTAAGAATATCATCAATCAACTACTATCATCTGATGGTGGAGGATCACTTGACAGACCAATTGGAGGATCAGTCGAAAAACAGGGGAGGTGAAACTCCCTATTAATGACACATACAATACACCACATATACTACATCATCTGTCACCTCTCATACACTACATCTCATGAACCTCCTCCTTATCCTTTTGTATCTGTTGTATCATCACATCCTGAGCTCTTATCCTCTCCTCGTATTGTTCTTCCGATGAAAATGTTGAAAAATACTCTCTATGAGATCCCTTTATTCTCACTGATGTCCTCATAGATGTATTGTTATAACTCATAGGAGTCAGGTGAGAACCAATACCAATCACCCGACCTTTCTCGACAACTTGTGAAGTCACCTTTATCAATGCATCCTCATCAAAACCCTAATCAATAGTGAAATTTTGTTCGGTCACAGATTGACTCTACCATGGGTGATAAGTCACATCCTCATAAGTTTCAATTATATATAATAAAAAATCTGAATGAAAAAAATAACAATAATTTTTAAATTTTTTAAAAAATAACTAACAAAAATATGACACAATCATTCAACTACAACATATATTATATGGGGATCTGTGTATATCATCTTATAAACATCAAAATTAGTAATAGATGGGTCATTAATGTCTTATATAAATATAAAATTGTTTTTTTAGTTAAAATATAAATACATTGACAAATAATATCACTTTCCATATATCATCCATGTATGCCAAATGTATGACTCATGACCCTGTGGGTGATCTCATTCATCCCCTAGATCAGATGTCTAGCTAGTGATCTCCTCTTAAAATTCTCTCCTTGAAGGAATGTTCAAAACCCATCCCATTCATAAGCAGATATTTAGTTGGAATGATGGGAAACACAAGATTGATCGAAAACGGTACCACGTTATTTATCCACAGCTCCCTTTTGCATGTTTTGTAAAATCTAATTAATGAATTAATGTATATAAGTATCACATGCCTCTCAAATAGGACCACTCAAACTATTAGATATTAGATAAAAAAGTTATCCATCATACTATGAAAAATATTTTAGTATTTATCTAAATTTTACAAAATATATATTATGTAAAAATATACAATCTCGTGGTCGAACATCTATTCATGCACGATGTTGGGTACCAAGTCATGGGACACCAATGACTCATAAAAATAATTTCTCAAAATCTCACCAGCCTTACTAATAGAGTAATATATAAAACTATAAAAATTAAAACAAATATATCATCAGAAAAATGTTATCAAAATTAATAAATATAGTTAATATATAATAATTATCAATAATCAATTAAAAATACCTCTGTAAAAAATGATCAAAATCCATAGATGGTCATCCATCTAGAATAATATTTTGAATCAGTAATCAAGAAAGACCACACCCCCTCTGATTAGGTACAACATCTTGAGGAGGAACTTAATCGAGCTCATTAGCAGGAAGTCAGACATCAGTGTGATAACATAGTATATCATTTGGATCATCTCTACCAATTTGAAACAAATATTTTCACCCATAAGAGATAGTAAATACATATACAAAATATAAAAAACACAGAAGTTTCAGACTTAAATAATTTTACCAGTACCATATTGTTAATAAACATATTTCATTTTGAAAACAAATATTTATAATATTATAATAATTACATAAAATTGAAGACTTTATTATATTACATCAATCGTAATCTTCATTACCATTTTCATAGAAATAAATTTCTTCATCATTATCTTATGTATTTTCAACATTCATAATACATTCAGTTTAATTGTACCCTATTTCTTCATATATATTCTTATAATTTTTTTAACCAATATACATATCTAATTTATATATACATATATATATATATATAATAACTCATTTTCATTTATTTATTAATTTTTATATTTAAAAACATATATAAAACATTTATACAATTAACATCATATATAATATTAAATTATTAATCATTTATACAATTGAAAAAATATACAATTGACATTCCTTATATATAAACTATTAAATTTTTTACAACTGACAGCATATACGATTTAAATTTATACAGTTGAAAGCATATAAAATTGAAAATTATAATATTTAACTATTAAGTATTTATAGAAAAAAACATTTCTAAAATTTATAGCATTGATAATCAATTGAAAATGTATTCCACTGACATCCTATACAATTGAAATCATATAAAATCTGTGGAAACTATTGGTAGAATATATAATAAAAGTTCAAAAAATCAATTGATAGTCAAAAATAAATTAAACCAAAAAACTATTTAAAACATTTATATAAAAAAATTGATAGTAAAAAAGATTTACCAAATTATTATTCAAATGAATCCAACTCCTATAAAATCATTTAACACCAAAATATATACCGATAAATTAATATTAAACCAAAACATCAAAAAATTACAAAATGGGTAGGATGATTTATTTAGGTTTAAATTAGACCAATATTAATAATATTGAATCTAAATAAAAATCATATGGGAGAAAAAACATTTGTCTATACCTCACATATCAGTGTAGAGTGATCTTGGGTGGTGTTGTATTATAGTTTTGTAGAAAATGGATTGATAGAACAATTTTGTGGTGCGGTGGAGTAGTATGGAAGAACAGCGAAGCATTATATTGGTGTGGTGGCGCAAAGGGGAGAAGGAGATGTTTACCAGGGGAGAGGAGGGCCAGAGGTTCTGTGAAGAAGAGGAGGAAGAAGAATATAAGAAGAGAAGGGGTTGTCCATGTAGGTCAAATTGATGAATTTTTTGGGATGAAACACTTATTCTATCACAAATAGTAATTCAGTTAAAAATATTTTTGATGGATTTTAAATTTAGTCACAACTACTTTTTAATGAATAAATATTTCCAATGGAATTATTCATCCATATCAAATAATACATAGTTGATGACTTTTCCCTTAGGAGGAAAAAACATGACCAAAACTATTTGCGATTGCAAACATAGTTGATTGCAAATAAGCTATTTTTGGGGACTATTGGCGACAGGTCATTTTTCATTCACAAATGACCCATCCCAATAAATAAATTTTCTATTTCTAAGTATCTTTGGATATTTAGGTCATTTATTTAAGTGAAAATTATATGCTGGATATTGTATGATTAAGCCATACACATTTTTGGTATGACACATTTATGGTGTTGATATTACTCTGAGAAAATGTTTAAAATTATCATGGTTGATTATTTAATAAAATAATTATAATCTATATATTTCAATCATAGTATATAATATATTAATGATTTTTATGTTTAGTTATTTATCAAATAAAATATTTTGATCATTGAGAGTTACTAATGAGGCATTGGTGATTAATGTTTAATTTCATTATATGATGATCAATAAATTTTTAAAAAAATATTATGCTAACCATTTATTCGTTAATATCCAAATACAGAACGAAGATATTTTTATCCTTTTTTGGGTTAAGGGATCTTTTAGATGTTTATTTTAGTGCACAAACAATATAAAAATTCTTATTTAATACACATCATTTAGTTAAAATAATGGTATAGTGGAGAAAATTGATTAACGGATCAAATTATACTTGTTATGTATGTATATGTCCTTGGGTACATTGTCTCGAATGTAAAGTAACTCCTCAACTATATGATATATATATTGAAATATAAATGTTACTGTAAAAATATTATTTTTTTAATTTATTTTTTCAAATGAATTAAATTTCATTAATTGTTTTAATTACACTCAACGCCATGTTAATCTTGTGCCACAAACAATAATATGTAGGCTTTCACTAAACATGGAACCTTGTTTTAACGAAACCATTAAATATTTAAATATATATTTTATTAATTATTACTCTTATAAACTATTTGTAAATCTTATTGATAATAATAGAAATAAATATATTTTTAATATTAATTATAATATGTTTATGTAAATTAAATATTTAAACAAATCATTTATATAATTCCATTATATGTTTCAAAATTAATATTTTTTTAAAAAAATAATATCTATTTTTATCATTAAAAAATTCATTTATTACACATTATGAAAATTAATTTGATATAATAAACATTATTTTTTAAATTACCGTATAAAAATTTTCATTTGTAAATTTTTTTGGGATTTTTATGAATTTTTTTATTTCAATATTATTTATGAACAATATTTTATTTGAATTAAAAATTTTGTATTCATTAAATTTATTTAGAAGGTAATTCTATATATTAAATTTTAATTAATTTAAACTTATATCATATGTACATATATTAATTCATTTGAGGGAAATTTTATAATTTTCACTTATAGTTTAAAAATTAAAAATAATTACCTTTTGAAATGTTAATAATTAAAAACTACCATTATAGTCATGTATGTGGGATTATATTAAAATTAAATTTTAGAAATTAATTGAATTGAAATTATAACATGGAATCTATATTCGAAATCATAATAATTAATAAATTATAATAATTTCAACTATTTTTTTACAAAATAAATATTAAAAAAGATAAAAATTATTTCTCTAGTAAAGGTCAAATGGTGTTACCATAGCATAACCAAAAAAGATAAGAGTTAATTTACAAATAAACTTTTGATAAATTACTTTTTCCACTATTTGGACATTGTCATGTATAATGAGTGAATTTTTTTCAATCTTATACCTTTTGACATGTGAAAATTATGGGTAGACTTTACATTGAAATAATTTTAAGTGTGACACTCATCTTACTTATAAAACACCACCCCTTTCTACACATATCAGAATATAAACCATATTTTAAAAAAAAATCCAAACTCACTTACATACAAACCTCCTCTCATCCTCGAATCCTTATTTTTTATATAAATCCCACTTAGAGAAAATAATTTTGAAAAGCTATGAAGGCTACTCACAGAAGAGGCCACGTTCATCAATATGTAATTTTTTTATATCTCATTCACCTAATTACATTCATATTATTACATACTGATGTAACCAAATAAGTGTATTCATATACAAATATGTTTTTATGTTGAAGATGCTTCTGAATTGAATATTTTCATCCATCAAATGGGTTATAATGAACAACATTCAAGTTAACGGCATGTTATCATCTGAAGAACAAATGTCATTTGTTTTTTTATTAATAAAATTAAAGGCTAGTCATAATGGTGAAGTTATTATTTATTAATCATATTTTTTATGTAATTATTAATATTGTTTAAATATCATATTAAAAATAACATTATAATCTCTATTTTTTTGTGAATATGATAATTTATCTCATGTGCACAACGGTCTATCTCCTCATAAGGCTATGTGATTCATTCACACATTACAAGTAATGTATTAAGGATATGATTGATAATAAACTATTGTAAATATTACATGAAAATTGTTTCCTAATGTTATTATATATATATATAAAAAATTTTCATTCCTCCATGTATTATTAAAAGATAGTGGAAACAATGTTCATGCATACATATGACATACCGTCATAATGACATTGAAATTAGTTTTTTATCATAAAATATTATGAATTATATTAAATAAATGTGGTTGCGACCCAACTCATTAATCCTGGTTAATATATATAATACAATTACATAGGAATGATAAAAAGGAATCAAATCCCAATAGACCGAAGAGTTCAGTAGACATGGTAAACCATATATATACATTAGTCTTTTATTATAGATGAATACACTGACGGAAAGATAATTTTATTATTTAATGGATATCATTATTTTAACTATTATATTCTATAATTTATTTCAATAAAAACTTATTGGAATCCTTTGGAATAGAAAAAAATAAGGGTGAGATGAAATTCTTAGTATGGGTAATTTATAATGGAAGAAATACAGAATTAATGAGAATAATAATTATAGAATATTAAATAATGGAAGAAACAAAATGTGTAATCATTAAACTGAGAAGAAAGTGAATTAATAGTATATAAGGATAATAACTATAAACACATGGACTTCAAATGTCATGATAAGGATGAATCAATATAACAAAATATGAATCAAAAACACATTACATTTAATTGATGAACTGAAAATGAATGCTCTCTATAGCAATGTAAATTTAAAATATCATGGATGAATAATAACTAAAAATAATTTAGGAATGATGGATCCCTTACCAACAAGATTCTTCACAATATGGTTTTGCATATCGGGTAAAAACCCATATAATTTCTGCAACTAATTTCTACAATGAGACTATTGATGCGTCAAGGGGTTTTCAATAACTAGTCCCCAACCCACAAGGCTTAACATATATTTTCACTAACCCATATCATTCAAGACCCTAAAATTAGTCATATCAAAAAAAAAATATAAATTATCTATTATAAATATTTAATAAAACATACAAATTTATCAATATTTCTGCAAATAATCAAATTACATTCAAAGAAAATAACATATGAAAAAATGTAATATGGTTTGAAAAATGTTCACATCCATGAAACATTCAATATATATTAATTCGAAAATAAATATCAAATTAATATAAGAAATATAATATATTTTAAATTAGTCTAAAAGGTATTTAAAAACTAAATGAGAAGAAAATTAAACAATTTACTATAAAATGATCGAAAAATTTCTTCTAATGTAAATTCTCATTTAAACCATCTCAAATAATTATATTCTAATGTAAAACATGGAGTAGATTATAATGTTGGAGTGAGAATCAATCAATGGGTAGATTATGTGTATCAACTATAAAAGCATATATAAAAGTGTAAATACGTCAATTGATTATAAATTCTATTATAAACATAATCATAGAATATTAAAAATAATGAAGAAGTAATATATCTTAATGAAAATAAATTGGGTTAAGAAATTATTTTCCACTTTATAGCTTTTAACTAAAATCTCATTACATGAAATAATTCAAATTAAAAATCAAATGACAATGAATAATGGATAGATCATGCTATCACAATTAAAAAATTGAATTATGTAAATAATATATAATACATTAGATAAAAAATATTAATGTTTTTGGTTCCAGATAATCATTTAAACGACAAAATTAAATGATATTATAATGATAATCATTAAAAATGATTTTATGAAATTAATATTTAAAAATCCCAATTTTTCTCATATCACATTGAAACATTTGAATCATAATATATATTATGGAATAAAATTAAATGAAACTCATAATAACATGAGAAAAAAATATTAATGATATATCATTTCAAAAGTATTTATGTACACTATATAAAAGAAACTAGTTTCATAACAACAAATAATACCCACTGTTATGTAAATTGAGATGAATTACCTTATACTGTGTTTCTGTTTTGGTTATAAAACATTTTGAATGTTTTATAATTGTGGTAAACCTGACACTAACTAATAAAAGGACCCTAATAATATTTTTAATAACATATATTGTCTTCTTTTAATATCTTCCTAAATTTTTCTTAATAATCATTTTTTTACTGTTTCCAGTGTTAACTGCCAAGTCTTTTGAGTTTGTTTTAAATTGTTACATGTTTTTCAAATTATGTGGATCAATGTTTCATCATATCCATAATGTAAACCATAATTTCATAATAATATATATTCAATATATATTTATTTTGAATTTTATATAATATTTGGATATAATAAATGAAATCCACCATTCTTGCAGACTGTTGGTCATACATATGCATTAACACTACTTTCAATTCATTTTCATATAAATCTATTGAAATTAAAATGATATATATGAATATGTATATTAAAAATAATTTATAATATCTATTTCATAAATGTTAAATATTTTTATAAAACATGGTTTTTTACATATCATTTCTTGGTTGAATGAATCACATCGATTTCAAGCGGTGGATGTACACATTTTCATAGAGGATGTTATCTTATTTACACAAAAAGGATAAAATAAGTGTACGTGTTATAAAATAATAATTTAATTATAAAGACATTATATATATCATATATAACATATATAAATAGACGTTCCCCGATAATACAAAAACACTAAAGGTGGTCAAGGAAAAGGTAACATCGTCATTTTGGGAGACGATAGTTTTCTGTACATATTAACAATATGTTCATTACCCATTTTCTGGAAGGGTATGTAATTTTATGTAAAAACCCATGTTATAAAAAATATTAGAATACTTATGATACTTATTTATTTTATAATCATCTAATGAAAAACATATTTGGCTATGGTGAATGGAAATAAAACAAAAGATCTTGAGGAAGAATGTTACCTCTTATTTGTGTAACTCCTTTTGGTTTCCATGAAAGGGATATCGTTGATAGAATTATGACCAAGGATGGAATTATGACCAATTATGGGATTGTAGGTTTATTGGAGTGATTTTTTTGATATATTTTGTTAGACCATCATTAATGAAATTTGGATTGATATGTGTGGGAATGTAATTAACCAAACTATAATGAATAAAATTTTCCATTTTGATTATATAGATATAAAAAAGCTAGAAATATTACATTTTATTTAATCAAATTGGATTAAAATGACTATTATATATATTTACCATTTATAATATAGTGATTGGATTGTGATCCCATAAATAATATAAATATATGGTTTTAAAAAAATCCTTTTGACATAGACAAAGGAAGTGATAGCCACATTTAGAAGGATTACATCCTATAATAACCATTTTTCAAAGCATTTGAGGGAGATATAAAATATGAAATTTTCCCTAGACCAATCCCAATCTATTATCCAATAACCTAAGCATGATGGAATCCTTTTATGGGAGTAGTTCAAGATCATCGAAATCACCACCCAAACCATATTTACCGAACGACCCCATGAAAGCCACAGTACCATGCACCTTATTCATTGGCAATATGCAAGTGTAATAAGGGTATACGTATCAAAACCATTAAGATAAAATTATATAGATTCATTTTTTAGAGAATAATTAATATATATTCTTCTTATTATTTTTACTTCGTAAATGATTTTTAAAACAAAAATATATTTTTGGTTAAAATTTATATTCAATTAAGAAATATATTTTTATGAAGAAATGGAATTTCTAAAAAAAATATTATTAAAATATTAATATTTTTATTAAATATCAATAATCATGTAATTCTCATGATGTCCAATATAATTTTTATTAGTGTTCAAAAACTATTATTATCAAAATCTCATCATTTTCAATAATATCAGTTTCTATTTTTGAAAATGGAAATTCAAATATTTATGTATAGTGAAAATTATTTAGTCAAAAAATAATATCAAAATTATTTAATGGTCGATGTTTCATAATTTTCTGAGAGAATGAAATTTTTCTATAAATATTAAATACTGTATAAATATACAATGTGTTTTATGAGGTCATTATGGCCCAATAATGAGGTAATAAATTATATAAAATATATTTTCATAAAAATATATTTTTTTATATTGAAAATAATGTAATTTTAGGTTTATTTTATTTATTTTATAAATCCTTAGTGAATCCTTCAAGCCATATAATATATATTTATATTATAAAATCTTCTGTTTGAATGTATAACTCAACTACACAAAGAAAGGGAAATATTTGGTTATATTTATCCCGTGACCTCATAAAAAAAATGTAAACTACTCCCATTTGGAAGAAACCACGGGAAAAAACCCTAGTATTGTTTGTGGTTTTGGATAATTTTTATGTAATGTTCAAAACCAAAATAATAATACAATTTCTCTTTTTTCAATATAAACCCACCCATGATCCCATTTATCTTCACTAAAACACCATAGAGCTACTCCAAACTCTTCGATATATTACCTATATAACTCAAAAATCTCCCCTAAAATCCCATGAAGTATCTCATAAATCTTTGGATCCAGACATACACGTATGTGATTTTTATCCTCAGCATTGAATTCTATCTCCTTCGTTGGGATTAGTTCTTTTAAATTCAATTACAAGTATTAACATTAAATTTCAATCAATACGTTATTGTTAATTGATGTTATTTGTTTGATGGATCATTTATCCTCCCCCATTTTGACCCTTACCAAAGTCGTTACATTGTCAAAATTCTATAAGGGGTTATCTCTCTTCTCTTTTAAGCAAACACTTAATTTATAATATTCCTTTTTTATTTCCTTTTTTTTAATATGGGAAAAATTCATAACATTAAAACATTATTTATAATTGTTTTATAAATGATTATATCCCCATTCACTCTCATGGATCCTCCTATAAACCTTTACAAACACCGATTACCATGCCGAAATTTGGTAAAGGTACTTTTTATTTCTCCACAAACTTCAGAAACCTTTATTATGTTATAACTTCTAGTTACAATTAAATATTCTGGGGAATGTACTCACATGTCCATATTTCAGACCATTTCAAATATGAATAATTATATTCCCCTTTCTATCTCATAAAATTAATTTATTAATTTATATATGGTGAGGTTCTGTTGTAGAAATTACATCGCGATTTTTCATTCTGAAATCATTGTATAGTTAATACCATACACATTTATCTATCAAGGGTATTATCTATTATTAACATATACATATTGATTTTGGATATATATATATATATAAATGTATTCAATATTTCCTTGACCATGAACAAAATGATGATGATTAATGAATCCTAGTGGTATAATCTATGTGGAACACTTAAGCATGAAAACGAAATGTTTATGAAGGGTGTTCCATTTTATCACTCCAATGAATAAGGTAATATTTAGTTTCTTCATATGTCACCTGAAATGAGATTTGACTCGTTATTATCCATATCCAATGAGTTTGAATCTTACTCCTCTAGGATCAATTAGCTTGACTGAAGCTCTTTCATGTTCAATGAGCTCTACCTCATGCTCATCCATGTTCAATGAGCAATGACTCATGCTAATATCATGTTAAATTTTGTTTCCACATTTTCCATTTTATTACTATCATCCTATAACATACCCTATTATTCATCTCCATTTTTTGTTCCACTGATATGCCAATTGTCTAACTTGTATTTTATTTCTCATTTTATAACTTTTTCATTCCCTTGATGGGCTTTATATCTCACCAAATTCTTATGTATGTCTTTAGGTTATCACATGTAGATTTAATTATGATGTTATTTTATGGTTAGGTAATATATGTTTTCAATAAATACATTTCATTACATATTTTAGGATGTAATGTAATGTACCAAATTTTATTTGTCATAGATCTCTCAATCTTTTTTGTTGTATTAATAATATTATAAGTAATAAAACACGTTTAAATATAAGATGATGAAAAGGGTTGTTATATATGGTATCAGGAGATATGATTAGTTATTATTGGAATTAGTATTAAAAATCCTTAGTGAAACCCAATTTATAAAATACTAAGTGTAAGAAATAATCCCTAAATTTTGGTTTGTATAGAGTATGTGGTTTATCAATAAAATAAATACATGCATGGATACTACAAGTGGAAGTGGTTCTGGAATAGATATAATTTAAAGTATCATCATTGAAAATGTGTTTCGGTCATGACTCAAGGTAACTTGGAATATGAAAACGGGAATTACAATGCACCTGGTTTTATGCTCTCAGGGTATTTTCAACTTTAAATTAAAATTCTCATTACAAACGGTTATTTATAAACCCAAATAATTACCAAATTAATATATTGTAGGAACTAGATCATTGATAACATTTAATGAATCTTAGAAACTCTTACACTATGTAAATAAATTTAGTTTATATATTATCCACTTAAATAGAATTATATTCCCAATTACATGTTTAATTGTCTATGATAATCATCACTAATTTTCCTTTTATTCAACCGAATGGATGAAAATTTGAGGAATCATCGTAATAATTATTGTGAAGGGTAGTGTGAGGATATCTTTAATTAGAATCCCTGCATGATAAGAGTTTGAATCAAAAACATTTTCAGAATTATAACATACTTACCACAACATTTAAAATAATCCTGGACAGGGTAGAGCACCACCCCCCCCCCCACATATGAGAGAGAAACCAACAGTCAAGCGATTCATGTGGAAAATCTTCCTACATTCAGTAGATTATATAATCCCTTAATCACATAGTAATCGATCAATTCCATTTAAAAGACCTGTTTTTTACTTCTATGTCATTAGAAAGATAATATTATTCTATTTTTTTATCAATGAGTGGGTGAATATTATTATTGGAGGAAATTGATCAGAAAATACTAATCCTGAGGAAGAGATGGATGAAATGGAGTGGAAGGAATTTGGGATAATTTATTTTGATAAATATTTTCCTCACACCCTCCATATTAAGATGGAAATATATTTCTTTTCAGAAAATAATATGTATAAAGAATCTATTAGCGAGTATGAGGAAACCCTCAAATACATGGAAGATAAACATCCAATTTTGACTTTATCCTTGAATGGATGGTAGATATCTTAATTTTTTTTATAAATACAATCATACCAAAATCTATATCAATCCATGACGTTGATAGAAATGAATTAATTGTTTGATGTTCCCTCAATGTTGAGAGTGAAATCAGTGAATCTCATAGGTATCGTTAAGAAAATTAGTGGAAATTGGACTTTAATTTTGGTAGTCTAATGGAAAAATCCAATAGTGCTAAGAAATTCTAGTATCACACTTGTCAATGGTAATGAATGAATCAATATAGAAATTTCCAATGGCGATATGGGAAATTATATAGTTGCATTAGAGATGTTAACCTATGTAATAATTACTGATAGAAGAATGCCAACAATGTGTCAATAGAAAGGAACACTACGGTCTACCATCTATATGATGTTTATTGACACTACTACAATGAACCAAGGTACTTTGTGACCCAATTACCTGATCCCATGGTTTTTGGAGGCATCCAACAACCTTCAAGGAAGCAAAGGAGATATTTTTATCACTACCAGAAAAGTGAATCTCGACAACAATGTGGTGATAGGTAAGCTTGATATTTATTCAAGTATAGAAATTTTACCATTTGATTCTAGTTTTATTAATTGATTTATAATATGAATGTTTTTCATAACTAATCAAAAAATATCAAAATTCATGGATGTTGAGATATCATTGAAAATGGAAAATGGGGAAATTATTTCATTCCGTTTATATAAATCCTCCCCCATCACAATTTGTGGATTCAAAATCCCAAAAAAATCATGGAATACATCCACTAGTGGAATATGTGGCAATTGTAAGAATGGATTGGATTTCCCAATACAGATCCAACAAAAATTTTATGAGAGGGAAATTTCCCGGTAAATGGAAAATATTCCCCCGATTCAATATAATTGTTAGGAGGAGGAAAAATAATCTTTAGATTAATCATCTCAAGAATGGATAATATTACCCAATGATAAAAAATATCTAGATTAAATTATTGAGTATAGATAATGAAACATTCATGAATATATTCATATTGTTAAGGAATATTTTTATGACTTTCCTGAGGAATTGGATTGTCTCCCTCATAGCTGAGAGGTTGAATTTTTGATTGAGCTTATTCTTGATGCATTGCAAATATCAAATACTCTGTATTGAATGTATTTTGAGGAACATGAGGAAATGTAGAAACTACTGAAATAGAATCTAAATAAATGGTTTAAATGCCCATGAGAATCACCATTGGGTTCACCATCCCTCTTCATTATGAAGATGGATGGGTCAAAAATCTTTTAAAATGATTATCTTGAGATCAATAAAATCAAGATAAGTATCATGTATCCATTTCCACAAAATGATGATTTTTTTTATCATTTACATTAAGATAAATACATGTCCATGGTGGATTTAATGTCAGGAAATTACCTAGTATGGTTGAATAGGAAGGATATCCCTGAGAATAATTTTTTACAAGAGGAGGGCATTATGAGTTCATAATGATATCCTTCGGACTCACTAGTTCTCTATAAATCCTCATGGACATGATGAATAGTGTCTTTAATTATTATATTGAAAAATTTATAGTAGACATTATAGAAGATATTTTAATATACTCCCAAAAAAAGGAGGAGCATGAGGAGCATCATATAGCAGTGGTGAAGACATTACGAAAAGAGAAGGGATATGATAAGTAAAGAAAGTATGAGTTCTAGTTAATTTATGTCTCATTCATGTGGAACATAATCACAAGAAATGTTGTATCTAAATATCCTTCCAAGACATAAAAAATTGAGGAATGTTTGAGACCAAAATCTATGATAGAAAACAATAGATTCTATATATTAGTATGATATTATCTTCAATTTGTGAGAAATTTCTCACGGTTTTTCAGACACTCTTACTAAGATAACTCAGAAGGGAGTAAAATTTTAAGGGAATAATGAATGTGATTAAATAATCATGGTGTTGAAACGGAGTCTTGTCAATGCCCATGTGGTAAAACTACCCATAAGTGGGCAACATTTCTTGATTTTCACTGATGCTTCAATGTTCGGATTGTGAAGTGCCTTAATGAAAATTGAAACGGTCATTTCTAGCACCTCAAGGTATTTGAAAATTCATGAGAAGAAATATCCCACACATGATATGGAGTTAGTTATTGTTATATTTGTATTAAAAATATAGTAACATTCTCTAATTTTGGTTAAATGAGAAATATACATGGATCAAAAAAGTAATAAAAATATATTCACAAATAAATAATTTAATTTTTCAAAAACTGTTGTTTAGACCTCATCATGGATTACAAATCCTCAATTGACTACCATCCTCGAAAGCAAACAAGCTAGAAGATTTTTTATGTTTAAAGGACCCTTCAAGTCAAACATTGATGATAATCTAAAAGGATCTGATCTTATTAGAATTGAAAAATAAGGACATGAGAATCATAAATAATGGAACATCCTCAATATTTTCACAATTTATTTTTCAACCATCTCTTATGGAATGGAAAAAAGATGCTCAAAAAGATTATGTAGGAATTCAAAATAATGTGGAAAATTTTCCGAAAAGTAAAATCCATGGAGATCAATGATAATGAAGAGGAAATGTTGGGATTTGGTTCAAGACAATGTTTTTGAAAAAATCATATGTAAAAGAAATATATTTTGGATGATTCATGTAATTTTAGTTTCTCCATTCACCCAAGAAACACAAAGATATACCAAGATCTGTAATTGAACTTTTGGTGGGATAACATGAAGAAGGAGACCACATAATATGTATCAAATTTCCTAGTTTTTTTTAAATTTAAGGATGAATAGAAGAATTATAAGGGGATCTTTTATCCATTACCCATAAAAATGGAATTGAAATAAATTCACCATGGACTTTGTCACCAGACATCTGAAGACACCCAAATGAAAAACAAAATTATATGGGTTATTGGGGATTAATATACAAAGTCTAACCACATCATTTTGATTCGATGGGATTTTACAATAGACCAACAAAACCAAATATACATTAGATAAGTGGTAAGGATGTGTGGATTAACACTATTTATTGTGTCTGATCGATATCCTTGATTCAAATTAATTCATTGATATATTCCCTAGAATGATCTAAAAACTAAGGAAATTTTCAGTATGTCTTATCACTATAAAAATGATTACCAATCATAGAAGTCCCTCTAAGTATATGATGACATATTGAGGGATTTTTCATTATATTTCTATGGTGTATTGTACCAATATATTCATTTGGTAAAGTTATCTTACAAAAATATTTTCCATTTGAGCATCCAAATGTACACTTATGAATCCCTTTATGTAAAGAGGGGAAGAACCCTGGTATGTTGGTACGATGTTTGGAAACAAATAATTTGAGGCTGGTAAATGGTCAATGAAGTGGTTATGAAGGTAAATATTATCCCACAAAACATCAATGATACTCAGAGTCGACAAATTATATATGATTACAATAATAAATGTGACCTATAGACCATTGTCAGAGACATGTAAATACTCCACATTTCTCCATAGAATAGAGTGACATGATTTTGGGATAAAGGAAAGCTTAGTCCAATGTACATATTCCCTAGGACCTATCACTGTATCAGATATGTGGATTATTGACAAGTACTTCAACCAAACATGTCTCATGTAAATTATATTTTTCACGTATACCACTTCAGTAAGTACATCCTATACTAATCACATGTACTAAATCGAGAGCTGGTACCATTAAATAATTTCCTCTCTTGTGAGGAGTAGTTGATGAATATCTTGGATAGTAGATAAAATGTTCTATGATATAAGATAGTTCCCCTCATCAAGGATATGTGGATAAAGCGCATGTTTTAAGAATAAACGTGGGAACCAGAAAAGGTGATGTTCAATAGTAAACCTCATATGTTTATTATGGGAAAATGAGAATTCTATGATGAAAATACATAAGTGTGTGTGGAGGTTTTATCGACCCAAAATGATATGAATAAAATTTTCCATCATGATTTAATTGATATAGAAAACAAATTCACTCCTTATGTTTTATTTTATCAAATTGGATTAAAATAACATTTTAGTATCATTTTCCTTGATAATATATCTGTGGAATAGTGAACACATGATCAGTTTAAAAACATGGTTTTAACCGATCCTTTTGACACATAAAAGGGATGTGATGGCCTCCTAAATTATGATAGTACCATATGATGCCTATTTATCAATGTTTCTGATGAAGATAGCATTTTTAGGATTGTCCCAAAACCATGAACAAGCTGAGATCCAATAACTAATGGATGAGAGAAATCATTTATGGGAGATGTTCAAGCTCATCAAGATCATAGACCAAACCATGTTCACTAAATGGCCCAATGATATCCCCACAATCGTAGACCTTAATCTTAAAGAATATATGGGTGTAATAGAAATATATGTATCAAGACCTTAGAAATAAGATTATGAACATTATTATTGAATTTAATAATAAATATTCTTTTTGTCCTATTATTGTTTCATATAAATGAATTTCAATGTAGAAATAATATTTTTTGGTTAATATTAAAATTAAATAAAAAATATATTTGGATGAATTAATAGAATTTTGAAATAAAACATATTTTAATAAAATGTTATTATTTTTAGTAAATATAAAAAATCATATAATTTTCGTGAAGTTAAATATAATTTTTATTATGGTTCATATATAGTTATTTTCACACAATCTCCATTTTCAATAAACATAAATTTTTAGTTTCCAAATTTAAAAATAACATATTTAGAAAATATGAAAATTATTTTATTAATTATGGCATAAAATTATCTAATGGTGAATTTTGAATAATTTTCTTGGATAGAAACTTTTTTGGGTAAAAATTAAATATCATTTAAATATACAGTGTCTTTTATGACATCATAACTTTCCAATAATGAAGAAATAAATACAATAAAAGGTATATTAGGAAAAATATAGTATTTAAATTTAAAATAAATTACTTTTATGTTTATATGATTATTTTTATAATGATTTAGTAAATCCCACATGACATATAATATATTTTATGATTTTAAAATTATTTCATTGAACATGTGACTCACATCAACATAATCAAGATAAATATTTTAATATCATTGGCCACGGGATTCATAAAATAATGTATATCACCCCCCTTTGGTTGAAAAAATGGGATAAATTGTGGGACGATTTGTGGTTTTGAATATTTTGTTATGTATTTCCCAAAACCAAAATACTAATGAAATCCATATCCTTTTCTATATAAACCCAACCAGGGTCCCACATCTCTTCACTTAATGACCATTAATATCGTCCACACACTTCTCTCTACTCTATAGATTCCTAACAACGTTCCCAAATGCTCCCAAGAATCCTTTTAAAATCCTTTTGTTCCCAACATCCATGTAAGTTATTTCCATCCTCTCATTTGAATTCAAGATCCTTCTTTGATATTACGACATTTAATTTCAATTTCTTATATTTACATTCATTTATAATCCTTACATTACAGTAATATTTATGTTATTTGTGTAAAGGATCATTTCTCCTCCCTCATTGAGACCCTTAGCTATACAGGGATTCTCTCTCTCCTATTTTAATCATGAAGTTCATTTATTATAGGCCATTCTAATTCCCATTTAAATATGTTGCGATTAATTTATACCTATTCCACATACTTTTCTTGTGTTATATAAATGATGTGATCCCCATTCACTATCAATTTTACCCTCCTATGAACCTTTACGTACACCTATTACCATCCCAAAATTTTTTAAGGGTTTTTTTCTTTCCCCTCATACATTAAGGCTCTTTATTATGTTACACACTCTAATTATAATTATATATGTTGGATAATGTCAATAAATGTCACAATTACTGTCCATTTCATGTGTAAATAATGAAGTAACACCTTATCTATCAACATTTAATTTTGTGAATTTTTATATGTCTTTGTTGTACTTCCGAAATTGTACTACGAATTTCTATGCCAAAATCATTATGTAGTGAATAAAATACCCACTTATCTATCAATGTTATTGATCATTATTCACGTATACTTATTTAATATAGATCAATTTTTTAGTATTCCACATTTCCCTGATCACAGAAAAAACAATGATGGTAAATGAGTCCATGTATTATGATTTATACGGCACACTAATTCATGGATATAAAATGACTATGAAGGGTGCTCCCAAATAGTGATCCAATTCATTATGTAATGATTAGTATCAGGATATTTCTTATTATATAATTTTAATGACCTAGAAATTTCAATGAAATTTTTTTTCTTAATTATTTGGAATTTTACGAGTCCACATTTTCTGACGGCGCCTAATTCTGAGGCCCAGTGTGCCCAGAATCAATTTCTGATGTTTTGTTTTGGTACGTTTAGTAAACGTATGTGTCGGTTTTTCTATCATTTGAACCGGTTCTCGGAATGGAAATCTTTGGGCACCAATGAACTCGCATCGTCGGTATTCTCTTAAGGGTACCCTTACCACAGTTGCGTTTTATGCTGGTTGAAAATTATAATTTTTAAATTTATCTTAACTTAAATAAAATTTTGGTGATACACAATTTTATTTTAAGAGGTGGGTATTTCCTACAAGATGATGTTATGGGTGGGGCCCACACCCCACATAACCTTCCATTAGAAGATTTAGTGTAGTGGGGCCCACACGATCCCAAACCCATTCACCCCCCCCCCCCATCAACTCCCCATTATTTAATCTGACAACACCTCTAATTTTTTATGTTGGAGTCTCTCCACCTCCAACCCATTAATTATGCCAACCCATCTAATTAATAACTACATTAATTATTTTGCACCTCTTTTGAATCAATTTGAATTTCATTGTAACTCTATTAATGTTGGGTATCTTTTAAAATATTGGATAGAAAATATGTTGGTGGAGAACCCTCTGGGGAATTAGAAGAAAGGAGTTCATCACTTGACGAAGAACACCGTTCTTCAACGAAGAACATCTCTGACAAAGAACGCGAAGAACATCATTGAATGACACTTCCTGCTCGGACGCACCCAGACCTTAAGGAATCTACGTCGTCTTCGGATTTTCTTTCTGTTTCACTACAACGACTCTTCCTCCAACGTTGATGGGAAGACACCGTTTTCCACGACACTCGTCTTCTGCATCTCAATGACGTGTGGCATCAATTACAATGTAGGGGGTTTTTATTGTATTATGTGATTAAATTGTACATTGTTCTTTGTTGAAAACTATGGAATGTCTTCGGCCTTAGGTTATCTTCTAACGCAGAGTGAACGGGCCGGACAAACATGGGATGATAACCCTGTGATGGTTCTTGAATATTTTGGTGGTGGCAATCAGAGATGATGGTGATCGAAGGAAGTGGCTGCCATGTGGCAGCCGTGTAGAGAAGAACAACGGCCTGCATCCACGGGCCGCTCGGCCGAAGAAAACCGGCCAGCTAAAGCTGGCTAGGCCGAAAGAAACGCGTCGCGACTAGGGCATCGTGCTATGGATGAACTAAGTTCGGAAATCCACAGGTCGCTCGGCCAAAGAAGAAATGGCCATCCATAGCCCGCTGAACAAGGAGACTGCGACACCACAAGGGGTGTCGCGCTGCGGAGGACAGTGGCCCGCGTTCCGTAGGCCGATTCTGTAGAGAACTCTTTGGCTGCCTGACTGCCTGTTTGAAGGCAGCGGCGCATCCTGGTGCTACGTGTGGAGGATAGCATGCCGCAATCGCTGGCCGCTCGCGCCAGAATGACCGGTCGGCTTCGGCCAGCTGGACAGTATGGGTGGCTCCTCTCGATGCCACAGTTTCGAAAAACTAGGGGTCACGCCCCCCGAACCGCTTGGTAAACAGGCCAAGCCGCGGCCTGCCTCTAGGCCGGGTCACGCCCCGCCAGGCCGGGCTGCCTACCACTGGGCTGGTCCGGGCCACACCCTACAAAGCCGGACCGGACCCGGGTTGGGTCGCCCCAGTTCGGGTCGACCAAGGGCGGGTGGGGCCGGGTTGGACCGGACCCAAACCCCCCTCTTCGGACCCATTTTAGTATTTCTACCATAATGCGATCTAAGGACCTCCGATCAATGCACCATTGATTGCGTCAGATTTCTAGGATCGAGACGGGCATTTCGGTATATTACAATCATGTTTTTGGAAACGTTTGGGTATGGCTGGGTTGGTTCGAACTCGAAACCAACTGGACCCTCGGAGGGGAAACACTTATAACATAAGGACCGAACGTCCGATTGATGTGTCATCAAAAACATTGGTTTACCTTCGACAAGATTTTCCTATAGGAAGACTCAACATGGGATACAGATGAGATTGGAGTATGGTGTGGTTAGATTGCACCCGAAATCCAATCGAGCCCCTCGAATAGAAAAACTAGTAACTCTAATTCTGGGTGTCTGATTGATGCTCCTTCTATCACGTTGGGTTACTTGTGATGGTACAGAACATCAAGATACATCAAATCAGTATTTCGTGATAGTTGATGTATCGACCCCTTTTCTTGAGGAGTGGACCCTCCCAGATTCCAGTGTGATGTGTGTGAGAACCCTAGAGCTGGTTGAAACTGTGATGACTACCCTACTGGGATCCTTTGTGGGTTTGACGACGATGTCTACCGTACTAGAATTCATTGTGGGTTAGATAGAGTTGACTTCCGTACAAGGATCCTCTGTGTGTTCGAAGATGACAACCAATGTACTAGGATCCTCTGTGGGTTCGACGACGACATCTACCGTACTGGAATACTCTGTGGGTTCGACGGTGCTGAATTTTGTACTGGGATCCTTAGTGGGTTTGACATTGATGACTTTGGTACTTGAATCCACAGTGGATCCGACAGAGTAGCTGGTCTTGTATCCTGAGTGGGTCCGACAGCTTAGCTGGTCACGTATCCTATGTGGGTCCGACATCTTAGATGAATAAGTGACTAAATCTGATCATCTCTATCGCTATATGAAGGATGTATACTTGTGTGAGCAGAGTCTCAACATTCTATCATTATCATTGGTGTGGTTGACCTTACTTCACGTGTGGACTGTGTTGTTCTTGGGATTGAGAGTTTGGAGCAGATCTACGATTGATAACATAGGTATATGTATTGGAATATACCAAAGTAGGGTGGATTGATACTTCGTGGTTGCATATCTCTTCTATGGTTTATCCATCGTGGATTCTAGGAGTCCTTTGGGGGTCTCGGGGTCCCTACCAAGTATCGTATACTCACCCCTGCACGGGCTATACCGATACTACCTTGTGCTGGATGCAGATGACGGACATCACTGATCGAGGTAGAGACTTGTGGAGTTGTACTGTACCCAGAGGTGGACCACGTGGTGAGACGTACACGGAGCAGACTGACGAACCCAAAGTGCAGTGGAGACCATATGTAAGCACCCTTCAGATGGGATTCCGGGAGGATGAAACAATAGTTAATGATTTACTTTACTACTATTGTACCAAATTTAATTTGTATTTTACTTACTGTTGGGCTTGTATTTTCATCCCCTTCCCTTTCAACACATAATTTGGTATTCAGATTTACTTAGTTCATACTTCGGTTGCGTACTATGTTGTTTTTGTTTAATTTTATAAAGGCAATGCCTTCCCAGTTTAGGGAATTACGCCTTTGGTGCTAGTCGCTAGCCCCTGGCCTTTGGAAGGTGGGCTTGGGGTAGTCACGACATGGGTCCTGAGGACGGGTCATGAAAAATTGGAATCAGAGGAGTCGGTTCTACCGCATAACTCATGACTCTGGTCATTATTTTTTTTGAAGCAATAGTGTTAAGAGTATTGAGTTTGGTTTTTATTCCAGGGAGTCCTTTGTTGGTGTGGCAGTCGACGTATCCATACACCAGGACATTGATATCTGATTTTTGACTCAGTGCACGAAAACACTGATTGCATGTGTGTTTCCGTTGAAAATGTTTTCTTCCTGATTACCTTGTGTCTTTGTACATTGAGCTGCTATAATAAAAGGCACTATTACATATGATGTTTTCATTCATACCTTTTTGTATAGTTGATACTGAGTGGTTCCAGTTAAAACCATTGACATGAACCTCACATTCAAGATTCCTACTTGAGGAGACCCAATGACCACACACTGCTGCTGATAGTGTGACTCGACCCATGGAGGCGAGAGTAATGGTTGGATCTTTTGTAGTGGGGTCTAGGCCTTACGACATAAACCATGGCATGAAATATTACAGGTCATGTTAGGATTGACTGTATTATAAAAATAATTTGTTTCATCTCGGGGATGAGACCATATTTCACTTTTTGGAAAAGGAGAAATCTTAGCAGCTCTTGTAGGACGTAAGTAAAAAAAGGTGTAGTAGCGATCTTTAAAATTGGATAGTCACACTCATAGTTCATTGACCGAATGGGTTTACGGTTAACTATAATATCAAAAGTCTAGGGTTTGTTTTCTCATAGAAGTACCTGGACCTGAGACGGTGACATTGGCTTGAGTTCTTTTGGGACTATGACTTTAAGATAGTCTATACTCCTGGGAAGGGGAACGTCTTAACAGATGCTCTTAGTAAGATATCATGATTTTAGCTGCTAGGATAGGTGACATAGTAGCTGGCCACGTTACAGATATCCTTTGTGTGTAGGGATGGAGCTGTCTTTTTGCAGTCCCTCACAGTCACTCCTCCACTACTTCAGTGAGTCAAAGATGGTACAGGCTATGAAAGAGAACGTGCAGATCATCAATAAGTGGATAAAGACTGCATAGAGCAGACACAAGATCTATTTTGATAGGAGACTGAGACCCCTGGAGTTCGAGGATGGTGACCATGTCTTCTTACATGTAACACCCCAAGATTCTACGGTAAGCTTCTCTTTGAATAATGTGATAGCGTGTGTTGTACGCAACACCGAGTTCTAACACACCATAACCAATCAAACTAGCCGTTATTAATAGTAATACCTAATTTTTAAAATTATATATATTTTATATTTCAAAATGGACTTCATTTTTGGTTTCGGAATATCGAATTTAGCCTAAGATGAAATTTTGTTACTTTTCGGATAAATTTAATATTTTGATGAATAGTGAAAATTACTAAATTTTAATTAAAAACAACTTTTTTAATCAAAATAATTAATAGTGATAAATTATGAATTTGAGTGGTTTTAAAGTATATTTATAATATATTGTTACAATTTAATATAATTTTGTTCATTGGACATAATTTTACAATTAAACCGAACATAAACAAGTGTCAATCTTTTGATAGTTATTATCTCTTAAAAACACGCTTTTTGTTTTGACAGCGGGAATTAATTTTAAATTAATTTCTGCCACTACTGTTTTTTGAATTTAGAAAAATGGATTCCATATTTGGAATCAGGATGTCAAAAATGTGAAAATAGGTAACTTTTATTTTTAGACATTTTGAATAATTACTGCGGTGAATATTTTATTTACCATGGTTAAGGGTAAATCCGGTAAATAAGGGTTAAAAATAATATTATAATAATACTAAATTACCCTAAAACGTGTCCTAGCCTTATTGGTTGATACATGTTCGACCATAGGCATCTTTGGGTCTATTTGGGGACCCCATGGTGCCACTTGTAGGTGATAGGGACACTTTTTTTTAATTAAGGTAAAATGAATACAAAAATGACACAAGAAAATATCGTTTAGCAAAACAATTTTTACATAGGGTTATATATGTTGGATTTTAGATTATAAATATTCATTATAAAGATAAAAAGATTTCTTACATTATTATATTTCATTTATAATTTTTAGACATTATATAATTTAATTTATTTATGACACAATGATGATGAATTAATTACTATAATAGTGAAAAATTAAAATAATTGATATTATAAATACCCAAATAAATATAATATGAAACTTTTAATGAATTAAACTAATTTTAGAGGATAATATGATATATTATAATTGATTTAATTGACATTTTTTTGAATTAATCAATCTGTTATGAGTTTCACAAAAATCAACTATTGAATAGTGTCAAAATTGACATAAAAGAGTTCTTAAAACAAATATTATATTATTAGTTTATATTAAATTCCTAAAAATCTAAGGTTCGGAAAAGAGACTTATATCATGATAGGTTCATCATTAATGGACCACTTGGGGGTCTCTTGTATGTATATAGTATGTTTATTAACCATATTATATAAAAATACAAAGAGACATTGTAAAAGTGAAACTAATTAACTTAGAGTTAATACTTAAAGATAAGGTTAATATAAGTACCCAAACCTGTCTAAATTCTATTGTTTGAGTTGTTTTCGACACATCCCCACCTTAACCTTTGATTAATCAACTTTGGATCCATTAGAAACCGAATATGAATTTATTATAAATTAATATTTCTATCTTTTCCAAAGGTACCCCTCACCCCTCTTATAAAAAGGCACTCCTCCTTCTCATTTCTTCACAAATTCAAAGCCTTTTTTTCGGCCAAACTCTTCCCAAATACTCTCCCAACTTCCCTCAGTACATCCTAGAGGCCATAGTTTGATCAGAAAGCCAAACTAAGGAGCCCTTTTGATCAAATCAAAATGAAGAACCCGAAGAAGAGGTAATGATTTCACCACCCTTTTCCAAGTTCATTTCTTCTTCCACTTCTTCTTCCATTGTTGTTACCATTCTAAAATAATAACTCCAGTAACATATATATACTGTGATGTTATTATAAATATGGTACAACCATATTCAGTATTCTATCCACCCTTTGAATAACATGTCACCATACGTGCGTACGTACGGCTTACCGTCTCCCCGTCGTGGTGTAATTGTTATTCAATATATTATTATTTGGATGGGTATAATAATGATATGTAACTCATGTAAATAACAAATATAACATGTTAATGATTCTTTATATATGATATAACAACCATTTATATATTATTTTAATATCAAAATAATGATATTGTCGCTCGTGCGTACGTACGGACTACCCACTCCACGAACGCGATGAGATTCATTCTCCATCATATCCATTAAAGTATAATTATCAGTTGATGATTTAAAAATGATTTTTAAGGACTTTATATCATTCTGGATATGAATAAGATACAACCTATCCACAACAAACACGTCTTATGTAACAAAACATATAAAATAAAATGAGTAAGTTAACACATGAAACAACGATAATGAAAAGATATTATTAACAAATCAATGTTAAAAGATCATATGTGATATCATATTAATGTGTATGATTCTTGTATAATTTAATAACAATTATTTCACCATTATACAGGAGGTTAACCTACCCCCAACCAAAGAAAAGTACAAGGTAAGGGTTATTTCACAATCTCTTCATTATCCGAGGTTGTTTATTTGTAATAATCTACTGGGATATCTTTATCATCCACATCCATGTTTTCTTAAAAATGTATTTCAAAACATTTTTATTATTTACAAGAATATGGGTTAAAGTCATTTATACCCTTGTTTTACTTTTCATAAGAGGAATCTTTCCGTCGTTTTCAAAACAAGGTCCTTTTTAACCTTTTGGACAGAATTAAGGTAAGAATGTTTTTTTAACATATACGGCGGGTGTGGTTATTTTCCGCCGTTATAAAATCGTTGAAGCTTCCCTTACAAGCTTATAAGAATATTTTCAAAGAAAATGTTTTATTTTATAAATATATGACTCTTAAATGATTTCATAAATAGAAAGAGATATTTCTCTAAAAAGTGTTTTGATTTCATCTATGTCAACATCCTTTGATGGATTTTATGCTTATTTGTAGTTGATTTATTATGATACAAAACATCTATATTGTATTGAAGGTTTTGGGATATGTTTGACTGTGGAAGTGCTATTTTTATACCATTCATAGTTTATGATGAAAGTATTGACATTTCGTATGCTAGTTTTAATACGAATGTTTATGTTATGTTTAAACCTTTTCATATGGGAATGCATTGGACTTAATATCTGACGGGTGGAGCCCGCTATAGCTCCTCGATGCATCGGTAGGTCTCATGAGACAAACTAAGGTCTTGGCACAAGGCCTTGACAAAATATTATTTGTAGTCTTGGCACGAGGCCTTGGCTATGTGGTTATGATAGTCTGCAATTATGCATTCCATCATTATGAAAGTGGTTATTGATTTTGCATGTGATTATTCGATTAGTAGAATATCCATGTGAATAAGTAAATGGCATTATTTCATTTTATTTATGATATACCATGTTGAAAGATCAAGTTCGAAAGGCTTTTGTTTTAGTTATACATTTCCTTAAATGTTTAATCTTATTTATGAATGTTTCCGCTAAATTATTATCCTTACTGGGCATTTGAGCTCACTCCTTTTCTATGTTTTATTTTTTCCCAGGAAGTGAAGAAGTTAATTATGAATGACCTGCAGGGATATTATGTGGGGATATGATTGTGGATTATGGAGACAAAATGTTGTTGTAGTAGTTTTTCATTTTATGATGTAATGTAAGACTTATGAATATATATAGTGTTTCCAAGGCTACTAAACCAATCGGTCTTTCGAGATTTGATCTTTCTTGTGATCATGCCAATTTTATGTAATAATGCACCGACTCTGGGTAACTAGGGTCGGGGCGTTACATTACGGGTCTCACCTCAACAAGGTATATGACGATTTGGATGAGGAAACAAGTTATATTTGTGCTTTAATGGGCCATTCCAGGTCCTCAGCAGAGTAAGTGAGGTGCCATACTGCCTGGCCCTTCAACCTCAGTTGCATCGGGTGCACGAAGTCTTCCACGTATCTTTGCGGAGGAGATACGTGCATGACCCGTCCTACATCATCGACCATGGGGATCTGGAAATAGATGACGAGAAAACATCTACATAAGTCACGGTGGAGAAAGAAGATCGACAGGAGCAGGTCCTACGTGGATGGTCAATTCCTATGGTTCCCATTCACTGGCAGCACGAGAGCCTCCAAGAGAGCACATGGGAGTGGGAGGCTCAGAAGTGTGATCAGTACCATGTTTTGTTTCCCTAGTGTATGTTTTAACTTTACGGGGTTGTAAAGCCCTGATGTGGGTGTCATTTAAAAACCCAGCGTCTAACGTTTTTGACGGAGCCCGACTTCGATGCCTGGTGTGCCCGGAATGAATTTTTGATGTTTGGTTCAGGTACTTTCTGAAAACATACATGTAGGTTTTTCTATATTTTGAACTGTTTCATGGAATTGAAATATGAGGGCATCGATAAACTCGCAGCGCCGGTATTCTCTTAAGGGGACCTTTATCGTGTTTTTGTTTTATGCAGATTGAATGTTATAAATTGGGGATTTATCTTAAATAAAATAAAATTGTGGTGATAGACAATTTTATTTTAAGAGGTGGTTATTTCCTCCAAGAGGAAGTTAGGGGTGGGTCCCACACCCCACATAACCTCCCATGAAAAGATTTATTATGGTGGGGCCCATAAGAACCCAAACCCATTCACCTCCACTCAACTCCCCATTAAATCCCCATTATTTAGTTTTACAACACCTCTCATTTATTATGGTGGAGTCTCTCCAACTCCAAACCATTGGTTATGCCAACCCATCAAATTAATAACTACATTAATTATTTGGCACGTCTTTTGAATCAATTTGAATTGCATGGATATTCTATTAATATTGGGTAGATTTTATAAAATTGGTTACAAAGTATTTCGGTAGAAAAACTATGAAGAATTAGAAGAAAGGTGTTCCTCTCTCTACGTAGAACACCGTTCTTCAATAAAGAACATCTCCGATGAAGAACGCAAAGAACTTCTTTGAATGATGCTTCCTTCTCAGATGCACCCAAACATCAAAGAATCTACTTCGCCTTCAGATTATATTTCGGTTTCATGATAATGACTTTTCCTCCAACGTTGATGGGATGACACCATTTTCCATGACACTTTTCTTTTGTGGCTTGATGACATGTGATGTCAGTTACAAGGTAGGGGTTTGAATTATTTTATGTGATTAAATTGTAAATTTTTCTTCATTGAAAACCATGGAATATCTCTGGCCTTATGTTATCACATAACGTGTAGGGCGTGGGGCGAACAAACATGACAAGACGACCCTATGATGGTTCTTGATTGTTTTGGCGGTGGAAATCGGAGGCGATGGTGACCGGAGGAAGCGGTGGTCGTGTGTCGGCCACATAGATAAGAATTGTGGCCCTCATTCATGGGCCGCTCAGATGAAAACAAATCCACCGGCTAAAGCCAACCACACTGAAGGATCTGCGACGCCACACTATTGAAGAATAGAGACCCCCAATCAGGGAGCTGTTCGTCCAAAGAATAACTGGTTGGACGTAGCTAGCCGGACAAGGAGACCGCAGAACCACATGGGGTGCCGCATTGTGGAGGACTACTCCCCTTATTCTGTGGGCTGCTTTCGCGGTGAACCGGTCGACCGCCTGTAGGACGGGTTGAAGGTCGCGGCATCACCTGGCATCGCGTGCGTATGGCAGCGGCCCACAAAGGCGGGCCGCTCACACCAGAAAGACTGGCCAGCTTTGACTGGCCGGACAGTAGAGGAGGCACTGCGTGGAGCTTCCATTTCAGAAAACCGGGGGGTCACACCCCCTAGACCGCTCGACCAATAGGCCGAGCTGCGTCCTGCGGCTGGGCCTGGTCGGGCCGCCTGCCACTGGGCCGGGTGGCTCCCCATCGGGCCAAGCCGCCACCGCTAGGCCAGGCCATGCCCTACTGATCCGGACCCGCACTCGGGTCGGGTCAACCCAGTTCGGGCCGACCCCTAGCGGGTTGGGACGGGTCGGACATGACCCAAACCCCCTCTTTAGACCCGTTTTAGTATTTTACCTATAACAAGAGCTACATATCTCCGATTGATGCACTGTAAGTTGCATATGATTCCCTTTATTGAGATGATTGTTCATTATATTTCACTCAATGTTTTGGAGACGTTTGTGTGTGTCTGGGTTGGTTCGAACTCGAAACCAACCGGGCCCTCGGAGCGGAAACACTTACAACATAAAGATCATACATCTGATTTAAATTCCATCAAATACATTGGTTTAATTTTGTTGAGAGGGTCCTTTAGGCATACTCCACACGGGATTCGTATGAGATTGGAGTATGGCCGGGTTGGATTGCACTCTAAATCCAACCGGGCCCCTGGAACTGAAAAGATAATAACTCTAAGACCGTGCATCTGATTGATGTGTATTCTGTCATGTTGGGTTTCTTATGATGAGACATAACGTTAGGATAAATCAACATCGGACATTGTGATTGATAATGTATCAAACCCTTTGATTGAGGAACGGTCCCTCCCAGATTTGAGTGTGCTGTGTGCGGGAACCCTAGAGCTGGCTGCGACTGCAACAACTAGCGTACTGGGATCCTCCACGGGTTTGAAGATGACATCTACCGTACTGGAATCCTCCATAGGTTCGACGATGATGAATTACGTTTGAGGAAACTCTGTGGGTTTGTCGTTGATGACCACCGTACTAGGATCCTCCATGAGTTCTACGATGACGTCTACCGTACTGGAATCCTTTGTGGGTTTGACAACGATGACATCTGTACTGGGATCCTCTGTGGGTTTGAAAGTGATGACTTTTATACGTGTATCTTGAGTGGGTCTGACAAAGTAGATGGTCTTCTTTCCTGAGTGGGTCCGACAGCTTAGATGGTCTAGTATCCTATGTGGGTCCGACAGCTTAGATGAATCGGTGATTATATCTGATCATCTCTTATCGCTATAAAAAATTTGTATACCTGTGTGAGATGAGTCTTTACATTCAATAATTATCATCGGTGTGGTTGACCTTACTTCCTGTGTGGACTGGGTTGTGCTTGGGATCGAGAGTTTTGAGCCTAACTGAGATTGATAACTTAGGTATACATATGGGCATATAGCTAAGAATGGTTGATTGATACTTCATGGTTGAATCTATCTTATGTGTATTATACGTTGTGGATTCTGGGAGACCTTAGAGGGTCTTGGGGTCCCTACTGAATATCGTATACTCACCCCTTCATAGGATATGCCTACACTACATTGTATAGGATGCAGATGACCGACAATGCTGATCGAGGAAGAGACTTGTGGAGCTGGATGCTACCTAGAGGTGAACCACATGGCGAGACATACACCGAGGAGACGGACAGACCTGAGGTGCTGAGGAGACCATCTATACCCACCCTTTAGGTGGGAATACCGAAGGACGACATAGTAGTTACTATTTTACATTATGGCTATTGTAATATCTTTCAATTGTACTGTACATACTGTTGGTCTTGTATTTCTGGCCCCTTCACTTTCAACACTTACTTTTGTATTTAGTTTTACTTAGTGCTTACTTCAATTGTGTACTCTGTTGTGTTTGATTAATTTTATAAAGGCAATGCCTTCCCAGTTTAGAGATTTATGCCTTTGGTGCTAGTCGTCAGCCCTTGGCCTATGGAAGATGGGCTTGTGGTAGACATCGCACGGGTCCTGAGGACAGGTCGTGACAATAATATTTGACTCTTTCTCCTCTATGTGAAATGATTTTGACTCGTGATCCTCCATGCACAATGAGCTCATCCCATTCTCCTTCATGGTCAATGACCTATGACTCATGATCAACCATGTAAAATTATCCTCGACTCACGATAATATCTTATAGAATGTTGTTTCCACATTTTCCATGTTATTATTATCATTCTATATCATGACTTATTTTTAATGTTCCTTCTATGCTCCATTGATATGCCAATTATCTAAAATGTATGGTATTCCACATGTTATGCCTTTTTTATTCCCATAATTGGATTTATAGAACACTTATTTCTTTTTTTATATCCTTATGTTATCCCATGCAGTGTTATGTAATAATGGATTTTGAGGTCATGTAAAATAAGTTTTCAATAAAGATGTTTCTTTTCATGTTTTATTTTTTTATGAAATATATCTAATTTCCCAATGAAACTAGACCTATCGATCATATAAGTTTTATTATTTTAATTTTAATGTCATCAAAATTTTTTAAATATAAAATGAAGATTAGGGTTGTTATTGGGGACATGGTATGGGTCAGTTCCTTTTTATAGTGGTGGAGAAGTGGGATTCTTCTAATTTTTTTTAATGGGAATTCCACCAACAATATTCCTATGAAAAGATGATATAATATTGGAATAAAATAAATAAAATGGAATATTGTGATGAAATATTACAATATAATGTACTTTGGATACGTTTATCGGTCGTTTTGGACCATAGGATTAAATTTCAGTCCCTTGTAATTCATAATTTCACTTTAACCATTGTAATTAATTTTAATCATTTTCAGTAATAATATTTTTTTCTAGAATCTATTTTGAAGTTTTTAGACATTATATATTATTATTATTCCTAATATGAAATCGAATTTTTCAATTTCCAATTATAATATTGCATGAAATTATAATAAATATATTCCCGCAGATTAGTCGACAATGTAGGTTTTTAATTCAAAACAATCAAAATGTTTTATATGTTATTATATTACATTTCTATTTGATAATAATTAAAATGGATGGAATTATATTAATTGATAAAATAATTATTTAATTTATATTTAAAACAAATTTAATATATAACGTTTCCTTACGAATATGTAAGATGAATAAGCTTTTTTGAATTAAAATTAATTATTTTCACTATTCATTAAAATATGAAACTTCAAATAAATAAAACAAAAATTAACCCCAACATAATTTCTATGTTTTTATATCCATTATTAAGATTATTTTGTACTAAAATATTTTAAAATTTTAAAATATTATTTAAAATTTTAAAATTTTATTTAAAATTTTATCTCCACTTAAAGGAGGAAAACTGCATTTAAAAAATATTGGGTTTTATGTGAAATTTTGAGTTTGTTATAATTCTCTGGTTATCATATATATTCGATGAATATAAATAAACATTATCTTGAATATATTATATATATATATATATATTAAATTAATATTGTTTTAAATATTTAATTAATTTAATTTATTAGTATAAAAAATATTGTTGGAAATATATTGTTTTCAGTAAAATACCCCATTTATTTTCAAATGTTCCTTATATTAATTTATAATTAATTTTTAAAAAATGATTTAGATTTGTAAAAAATATATCCTCATAAGTTATATGTTTCTATTCATAAAGTTTTCTATATATATTACTATATTAAATAATAATATTGTAAATATATATTATTGATTGGTAAAACTCAGTCATTTGTATAACACGGGAAATTTAAAAAACACATTGTCTCAGGTGATGTATTCTAACTCAGTGTTGCATCAATTTCAAAAAAATAAAATATATTTATTTATATAAAATATTAAATATATTAAAAATACAATGTACAATTGTTTCCCTTTTGTTCTTTGTGTTATGTGTCACACACGCTATCAAATACAATGTTCATAATTTACATTTATTGGGCATTACATTCTTCCCACCATAATTAAATTGTTTCGTCAAAATTTAAATTTACCATGGAGATATAATTTTTTATATTTATATTGTTCTAAATCCCACATCAAGAGATAGTTTTGTATGAAATAATCTAATTATGGAATATATATAACAAGGTCTCTAAGAATGTTGTCATAAGTGGAATGTTAGGATATGTACATGGAAGAAATGAATAAATTTTTATAAGGATCAATTGAAGAATCATTTAGAAACATGTGAATGGTTATTTTCATTTTAGAGACACAAGGACATACATATGTGATGATCTAAAAGGAAATTAGTTAATAAGAAATTAAGTTACTATGATATTATTAAATTTCTAATTGATTTTTCTAATGATGGGTGATTATTTAAATTCATAAGAACATAAACAAATATATGTACTTGAATAACTAATATATAACAATTTTCATACTATTTTTGTGTTTTTTCAAATTTCCATTTCACCCATGACCTCATCAAATGGATATCCAAAAATTAACATTTAATTATGAAAAACAAAAATAAACTTATAATGGATTGTAAGGGTCATAAAAGAGTGATATGTATAACTATTTCACTTTAATTGTTCTTTAATGTCTATATGGTTAATATATTAATCTCTTAACCTAAAAAAATTACTCTAACTGTTGATCATTAATGTTTATTGTTCAAATATTTTAACTAAAAACAATGTAATTTTATCTAATAAATTATGTAGTTCAGTTGTTGGAGTCTACCCCTTATCATCCTTCAGTAAGGGGTTCAAGTCCTATGAGACATTTAAATTTAACAGGTTTTCACGTAAAATATAGGTAGTGTTTTTTACCCAGAGACTGGGTGAAATTGTTATGGGGCTTATTTCTAGTAATCAGTTTGGTTTTGTACCAGGAAGGAACATTCAAAATTTTCTTTTCATTTCTTATAAATGTCTCAACTGCATGAAGAGGAGGAAAAAGGTTGGTGACGTGGCTTTTAATATTGATATCTCCAAGGCGATCGACACTCTTTGGTGGAGTTTTCTTTTAACTATTCATCAAATGCATGGGTTTTCACAGAGATTTCTTAGGATTGTTGGATCTATCCTCGGCAGTGTGAGACATTCTGTACTTATTATTGGATCCCCTAGCAGATTTTTTCAATGTACACGAGGGGTAAGGAAAGGAGACCCCCTCTCAAGTATGCTTTTTGCGATTTCTGATGATTATTTGAGCTGGTGTCTCAATGATCTTGCAAATTTTGGTTGGTTCCAGTAGATAAAAATTTGAAGGAACCTTCGTTCTCCCTCACACTAGTTATATGATGATGTCATTCTTCTTTTTGGAAAGGCAGAGAAAAGGACCTCTTCCTGTATCAAAGGTATATTTTCACATTATGAAGATGTTTCAGGTCACGTTATTAGTTGGAATAAGTCTTCGGTTATGTTTGGGGAAGGTATCACCATCTCGAGATAGAAGAGAATTTCTATGAAACTTGGCATGAAGAGGGGAACTCTACCCTTTAAATATATCAGTGTACCTCTATTTTGGGGAAGAGTGTGCCAGTGATATTTTGAGGCCATTGCTGTGAAAATTGGTAATCAATTAGAAAACTGGAAAGGGAAGAATATGTCGCAATATGGATGAATTTTCTTGGTTAATTCAGTATTCACCTCAATGTTTGTCTACTCTTCTCTATTTACCGATGGCCAAGGGAACTTTCTAGAGAATTGATGG
This sequence comes from Viscum album, assembly GCA_963277665.1. Classification (NCBI taxonomy): domain Eukaryota; kingdom Viridiplantae; phylum Streptophyta; class Magnoliopsida; order Santalales; family Viscaceae; genus Viscum; species Viscum album. The sequence continues at coordinate 831,014,878 of OY728136.1, forward strand.
GGAAGATTAGAAATTTCATTTGGACTGGATCAATTAATGAGAGAAATATCATTACAGTGACCTGGAAAGATTGTGTTAAACCAAAGAAAATAGGGGGAATGGGGGTGAAGGACCTAAGGGTCTTTAATGATGCCTTGATTAAAAATTTGTATAGAATCTACTCTCCATATCTGATCCCTCTGCCTGTTTCCTCTCTTACAGGTTTGCTGACATGCTACGGCATGGGTACGAGTATTACATGACTTCCTCTGTTTGGTCTGCCATTATGTAGGCCTATAATGGTATGATGGAAAATTCAAGATGGATGGTTTGTGAGAACTCCTATCTTAATCTCTGGAAAACTCTTTGGTTGTCTCAACCCATTTGTGATGATATTTCTATTCCTGCGCCCCGGATAGAATATGCTATTGTTGATATCTGTGATATTATCAATATGAATGATGTTTTTCCAGATCACCTCCATCTGCAGATTGCAAGGTACAATTATGTTGATTATGACACTATTTTTTGGATTCCTAATCTGAATGGAACATTCTCCACTATGGAGTGATATGAGTTGTCTTGTGGTCCTCCCTAGAATCCACCCTCTTGGATTTATTGAATTTGGAGTTCCTTTATTCCACCTGAAGCAACACTCCTCATCTGGAAAATATGGAAACAACACCTTCCAGTCCAGCATCTACTACAGTACCGGACTGCAACTGGCTCCTGCTTACTGCCTTTGCCTTGATGCTGCTGAAACACATCAGCATCTATTTATCTCATGAAAATTCACGACCAGATTTTGGATTTATTTTTAGGATATTTTCAGATTCTGTTTTGATCTTCAATCTTTGGAGGATCTTCTGTAGTCTATCTGCAAGAAAAATTACAGTGTGCAGATTTATTCCCTCTAGTTGGCCACTACAGTGAGTGTTTTCTCCTTCATCTGCAAAGTGAGGAATGATTTATCTTTAAATAGAATTACTCTAACCTTCTATAATGGTATCTTTTTCATCCATCATGAAATTCAGATGGCCTCCCTTATACAAACTAGTTCTATGAATAATGATGTTGCTGATCTTGTGCATTTGAGATTGTTTGGTGTGCATGGAAGGTCCAAGAAACCGTTAATGATGAAGTATGTCCAGTGGATACCACCCATCACTAGTTGGATCAAAGTCATTGTTGATGGAGCGGCCTCGAGTGCCCCGAGTCCGGATGGATGTGGTGGTGTTTGCCGAACTTCCTGTGGATTCGTGAAGGGATTATTCTTTCATTTTATTGCCAACAGTCTTGAAATTGAAGCATAACTTTGGTCTATAATTAAAGAAATCAGATATGATGTTCACTTTATTTGGCATCAATTATGTATGGAGTCTGACTAGACTACTGTTGTTCAAATTCATCGTGCCTGATCCCAAAATGTACCATAGAAGATCTTGACTGACTGGATCGAATGTCTGCAACTAGCGGAGGTACTCTATCTTGAAGTAACGAATGTTTATCGTGAGGCCAATCGGGTTGTTGATGCGCTGTCCAAGAGAGAAATTTTTTATGTCAGTTCGAATTGGTCCTGCATCTCGCCTGATTTTTTCAATGTTCTTGTCCAGGATGATATTTTTGGTGAGGTTTATACTCGTCTTTCATGATCAGTTTCATGACTCTGTTTTCCTGTGCACATTTACTTTTGTTTAATATATTTTTTAATCACAGGTTTTTTCCTGTCTCTTGACTTTTTGGGTACAGGTTGGTTTTTTATTAAACCATTTAGAGAAAATTTATAAAATAAATATTATGGGGATCCTAAAAATTATTTTAATATCTAAATATAAATTTAACTATGTTATTAAATTCAACCTCATTACATAAATACTTCACACTTTTTATTTCAACATAGGTACTTCCTTGGTCTAACAAATAAAATAGTTCATTCATTTTTATATTCTATTCAAATATATCAAAAAAAATTGTAATGAAAACATTAATTGTTCTACGTGTATTCCAAAAGAGTATAAAGCTAGGTGTGTAGTAAGACCTATTTTAGTGTAACATGTTACAATGACTCACACTCAACAGACCTTTTTAGAGTTTTTACCCTCTGGTACATTCATGCTATAACCACATCCACATGTTGTATCCAGATATTGATTAATTTCTAGTAATAACTACCTAATCTCAACCATACCAAAATTATAGGATGTAATTCTATATTTATCCTCAAATTAAAATTTATTACAATGTTCCGTAATCTAGCATTTCCTAAATCTAGTTCCGAAGGTTTTTACTAATTATAATATAATACCAACTATATAGACATAATCCTGTAAGACTGGAGCTGGTGTCTACAACTATTACATTGGAATGATTGTAATGAATCAACTATTGAGTGATAGAATAGTTTAGTAGTATTAGTAAACAATATGAATACACAAGCCATGAAAAAAATACACTAACTAATACATTATTTTATTTATTAATGGATAATTTTATTATATTTATTATATCCCTTCTTATAATTCATAATATAATTCCCAGAATCTTGTGGAAAGGAAAAACATAAGGGTCAGTTTAAATACTATGAAAGGGTAATATAAAGAAGATGAAATAATGAATCAATGAGAACTAGAATCATGGAATTGTAAATAAATGAACACAGATACCATGTAATCAAAAAACAGAGAAGTAAGTTCATAAAAAATATGGAAATTTAAAAACTTGAAAAATCATCCATGGAACTAACTAGATAAAGAAAAATCAATATATAAAGGTAATAACTAAACCATATTAAATTTATTCAATGAAAAAAAAAATTAATGTATGCATAGATGTGTCAAACCAAAATATCAGGGATGAATAATAACTGAAACTAAATGAGGTAATTGTTAAATTATTAGACGCCATGATTCCTAGGTAGATGGAACAGTTACTGTTTTGTCCATTCACAGGACGGTTGTAAAAACCGTGTAAAACCCCATCTAATTTATAAAACAAATTCAACTCATGAAAATGTCGATGAAACATCGGGCATTCATTAACTGATACTCAACCGATATGGATTCACTTAAACAGTCCCCAACTTGTGACCTTCATGTCCCAATCATTCCTCTTATCTATTGATCAAAATGTCTTATCAAATATTTGTACTGAATAAATGATACAAATTTTTCAATATTTTCCCAAATTATAAAATATCAATCAAATTAAACATTGTATGATTAAATTCTATATTTTTCAAGAAATAATCATTTCCAAGAGAAATTATATGGTTATTTTGGTAAATTCAACTACAAATGATCATAGGAAATTGGATATTTTAGAGGGAACTAAATGGAATCAAGGAACTGTGTATCAATAATATCCTTGAAAAAATATATCATAACACATATATAAGAAGAATAATTATTCTATCAATACAATTTATCACATGGGGAGTAAAAAATGGGTTGTTGTCATTGACGAATTGACATACTAATAAAGATATTTCAAAAAAATTATTTAAAAAATGTCATTTTTTAATGAAATTTTGAAAAACATTTTATTTGAACATTTATTTTATAATAAAAAATTAAAACCTAAATTATTAATCTTTCTATGTATGTTTCAATGAAATTTGTGAGGGTTGTTATATAAATTTCGTATGAGGTAAAAAGAAAATTTTATTTTTCAAGTAAAAAGGTTATAAAAACACCTTGTTCTTAAATTTAAAATATGGATCCTTTGAAAACAATTGATAAGGACACAAATGGTAATTTTTAATTAATAAATCATCCTAGAAAGGTTAAAACATATTTGAAAAAAATTCTGGAAAATAGGGTTTTATAAAATAAAATAGTTTCATTGATTAAATATATTAATGATGCTGGATATTCTTAGAACTATTTTTGATACAATTTTAGTCCCAAAGAGTGTAAAATGATACTATTTCAGGAATAATATTGCGAATATGGATATTAGAATAAAATTAATTGTTTTTTTATAAAATGATAAAATAATTTCATCTACTAGAAATTCTAGTGTAAAATTCCCAAACAAAATGATCTATTAAAATAACCGATGAAAAGATAATAATATTAGAGTTATAATCAACTAATTGGTAGATTATGTGTATCAACTATAAATCCACAATGTGATGTAGAAATATTTCAATATATATTAAACATCATTATACACATTATCAAAGAATATTAACGACAATAATGAATTAAAAAACCATATAAATATAAATGTGGATATGTTTTTTTCAACATGGTACAATTTAACTCAAACCCCCCATGAATAAAATAATTCAAATTTAAACAGAAAATACCATAAGGAATGGATTAATCATGATATCATAATCCAAAATGGAAATATGTACACAATATATATTAAATTATTAGCATACTGATAATTTTATTGTTCGATGATAGAGTTAACAATTTTAAATGGAAGTGAGATTGCAATGATAATTATTCAAAACATTTTCAAATAAAATATTCTTTAATCATTATAAACTACATAATACCACATAGAAACATATGAATTATAATATACATACATGAATAATTTTAAATGAATCATAAATTTCCATGAGAAAAAATTTATTTAAGATGTAGCATTTCAAACGGTTGTATATACATTGAATAAAATAAACAATGAGAAAAACAACAATTAAGTCATAATATATTGTAAAATGAGATGAAATATCTTTCCTTGTGTTTCCTTTTTCAATGGATGGTTTTAAAATTGACACTAACAAAAAAAATAACCATTAAAATATATAAATTATTATATATTTTCTTCTTTAATATATATTTTTACTCATTTTTAACAATCCTTAATTATTTTCACTAGTTATTGAGTTAGTTGTCTAGTCTTTTGAGTATGTTTTGATTTATTTCATGTTGTTATTCATTAGTCGATCATGATTTCATCATATCAATAATGTAAAACATGATCTAATTATCATATATATTCATTATGTATGTATTTATATAAATATATATTATTTGGATATAATAAATGAAATACCATGTTCATGGAGATGGTTGGTCCAATGAACGCATAAACACTACATTCATTTAATTTTCATATTGAATGAATATATATATATATATATATATATGTATATATATATATTATAATTAGATCATAATATCTATTTCAATTGTGTAACATAGTTTTATTAAAACCATCCATTATGAATTCAAATTTAGCATCATTGAATCCCATTGCAATAAGGAGGTGGCATTCCACACTTCTCTAAACTATATTCTTGTATTTAAAAAAATTGAAATCATTAGGGTATTTGTTAAAAAATAATAAATAAATTATTAATAAATTATAAATACCATATAAAAAATATAAAAAATATTTTTACATCAGAATTAAAAACAAATAAATGTGCTAAAAGAAAAATTAATGATGTCGTTTCGTGAGGTGATAGTTTTCCACACACATAAAGGTCACGTTCATTATAAATTAGATGGATTTATGTGTCTATGTTGGTCAAAATATTAATCCAAAAAAATATTTTAATAATTATATTTTTTTATATAATAATGGAAAAATAAGATTTTAGTGGCTGGATAGTCGAAACAATACTGAAGAGGTTGTGGAAAATGTTACCACTTATTCAGTAAACTATTTTTGTTATATAACAAATGGATTCCTAGGTTGGAATTATTTCTAAATTGAAGCATCTGGATTTATGGATATTATTTTGATGATATATGTATAAAAGTATTTTTTTCATCCAATGTATCATGAAATGTGCGAGGAAGTGTAAGGGGAGAGTTCCTTTTTATAGTGGCGGAGGAGTGGGATTCTTGGATGTATTCGGAAAGGGAACTCCACCCATGAGTTTTCTTTGAAAAGTTCTACAAATGATGTTCCATAGTATTTATAAGTGATTATTATGTCATAATTTGGACATAAATTGTCTTTTGGAAATGTTTATAGGGAATTTGGCACTTGCGTTTAAGATTTAGTACCTCGATTAGCTTAATTTCATCTTAACAATTATAATTAACTATAATCACATTCACTAATATTAATTTTTGAAAAGAAAATTACATCATTATAAATTAGAAATTATTCTAATTACATGTATGAAATCCATTGTTCCAAATTTGAATCACATATTATGGAGGAACTAATTAAAATTTCATCATGTGGATGGGTTGACAATGCTAGTTTTTAAAGTAAAAATGTCTAAAAGTTGTCATGGTTTTTATATTCAATATCAATGTAAAACTGATTAAAATTAGACAAATAGATTAATTAATAAAATATTAATCTATATAAACATTAAACCAAATTTAAAAAACTATTTATCATGATGAATAAATTAGATAAAAACAGTTTGGAAATAAAATTTAGTATTTTACTCTATTCATTAAAAATTAAACTTCATAGAAAATAATCAAAAAATCACAATGAAATAATTATTACAATAATTTTAAATTATTAAATTTTTTATTATGTATAATATTTATAAATGTAATAAAATTTATTTCAAATATGTTCTCCATTAAAAGGTTGTAAAAGTGACTTTATATATATATATGTGTGTGTGTTTTTATCTGAAATATTGGGTATTTCATATCCCATGTCTTTAGAATTTATTGGAAAAATATAAAAAAATTACTGAATAATATATATACATATATATATATATATATATTATTAATATCATTCAAATATTTTAATTAATTTCACTTATTAGGATAAAACGCCTTTATGAGCATAATAATAATTTTCAATTAGATATTACATTTATTTTCAATTGTATATATATTAATTTATAATTAATTCATAACAAATAATTAATTGTGTCTAACATATATTTTCATAATATATTTATTTCTTTTCATATCATCTATTTTATATCTTCTTATATTAAATATTAATATTTTAATAATATTTAATTGTTCTATAAAAACCAATCTTGAGTGTAACACAAGCCATTGAATATAATCATTCCAACATTTAATGTAATCTAAATATGTGTCAATTTCATTGAGATCAATAAAATATATTTATTATATTATAAATAATAAATATGTTATAAATACTCTGTATATTATATTACTTTACGATATTGTTGTGGAATATCAATCACACAAGGGACTAAAATGTTTCTAATATTGTTTTTTTGGGGTGTTACACATATATAAAAATTATATATGATATTTAAATAATGGTTATCTTTCTATGGATAATTATCCTAGTCCAAAATTTGAGAACCAAAATTTACATGTTAAAGCACACACGGTAAACATATGTAGTTATTGGTCTAGGTGTGACTTTAACATATCATTGTTAATAAGCATGTACTGAAAGGTCATAATAAAATCATATATAGTTCTATTTATTTGAATATGTTTCTGTAATATAATTTAAATAAACTTATATTTATTATAGATGATGTTTAAAATGTTATGAAGGAATTGAAGATATAAGGTAATTTTTTTCTCTCTATTTTCCTTCTTTGATACATATATTATGTTATCCACTTATCTTATTTTACAAGGTTTTTATTCATACCCCATGAAATCTAATACCATGAATTTATATATAATAATTATATTTTAATGTTTATTATCATGGGGCTTATGATTCAAGGTTACCAATGTTTTAAGGGTTTTATGTTATAATGTCATTATTTATCAAAATTATTTACTACTAAGTCATAAATATTGCAAAAATATAGTATAACATTAATTAATTCTCATGAATTTTATTCCCCTCTAGTATCTCATTATATCATCAAGTAATAGAACCATTTTCCACTAATTGGTACTTAAAATAATTTGTAATTTGTTTTTAATAAATTTCTAAAATATTTGTCACTTTGCTCAGAAATTTGTTTTCTTTAAAAAAATGCTTTCTAACAATGTTTAAAAATATATATTATTATTGTAAAAATGAAAAATTAATTATTTTTTACCCTTTTTAGACTATTAAAAAATAATAATAGAATTTTCATGCCATTTCCCAAAAAATTTCTCTCTTGTCATTGTCACACCACGACCGTAGACGCATTTTATTTTATTTCTTTCTTGGTCGAGATTTAAAATTTTCAAAGTTTAATTGTGTTGGAAGGTTTCGCATCGGTGCGCGTTTACCGCATCGTTAGCGGTGACCGTGCGTTCGGCCTGGGTGACTGTGTGTTCGCCCGACATTTTGAATATTAAATTTTTATGTTGACATTTTATTATTTTTAAATTGTTATTATTATTATTTTAGTTATTTTATATATATATATAAAGTAATCCTAACCCTAAAGAGCCCCTCCCCCGCACCCCTCTGCGCGCATCCCCCCCCCAACGCGGCGGCCCTCCCTACCCAGCAAGCCCCTCTGCCGGCGGCTCCCTCTTCTTCCACCCCCACCAACTCCGGCGTCCGGAGACCCCACCACCCTAAGGCATCAGCCGCTCCCGACGCTCCCTGCTCCACTCCAGCATCCGGCGGCCTGTGCCCTCCCTGCACCGCTCCGCCGTCTGGCGGCTTGTTCCCTCCCTGCTCCGCTCCGGCATCCGGCGGCCCCCACCCTCCCTGCTCCACTCTGATCTCTGAGGGCCCACACCCCATGCCTCCTCCCCGACCTCCTGGCTCAAGCCGTACCCCACCCCTTGCGTGCACAGCCTCTCGTAGCGCACCCCTACAACCCACACAACCACGATGCCTCCCTCGACCCGGACTCGTGCCGTCTCTCCCTTCTGGCCAGATTTTCTGGCGCGACGCAACTCTGGCTGCCTCCTCTAAACACTAGGTATCCTCCTGCATCCCCACCGTAAGTGTGTTCCCTTCGAATGGTTGTGCTTTTTCTTTCCTGGCATGATGTGGTTCTGTGGCTTATTATAATAGAGGTTTTGAAATGGGTTTTGGGTGTTTAAAACCATGAGTTACTCTTTGGAATCATTTTAAGGAGTTTCACAGAATAATGTATGGTGTGAGTTATGATTTGAAAAATTTTCGAGTTCAGTTTTTGCGTCATTTATACTTTTGGTTTATTTAGAATCTGTGATTCCAGTTGCTTTGCGATTTCTGCAGTGTGAAGGAAAAGGATGTCTGCGATATTGCGGTCCCCAGGTTGCGCGCCCTTGTGAGGCGTGTCGCATGGTCGTGTTTAGGTTGGGAACCAAGGTAGGTCTCCCACTGCAGTCACCTTTAAATTTTGAAATTTATTTATTCCTTGTAATTTCTTTATTTTTTTTGTAAATTCGAAGTAGTATTAGATAATTATTACTAGAATGGAGACATGCTAAATTTGAAAACTGTTTACTTCTTGCATCGCATTGAAAATATCTTTATTGGAAAACTTTTTGTGGTTTTCTTGGGATATTGTCATACAGATACTTAATGAAATGTGCATGTCATATTGAACTTTATTTTGAGATGGTTTTCTATGTGTATAAAATGACGGATGTATCATTTATGGAAAATGGTGTTTTCGTGAAAACACAGATAAAGGAAATGTGGTTTGGCCTTTAAAATGGTATTTGGAATTTTCCAGTGGTGGTTTGGTCTTCCTTAAATGGGTTTATAAGTATGTTTTTCTGGGTTTCAACATGATGATGTGTGTCATATCTTTTGGAAACTCTTTGATATAAAATGGTTTAAATGTAAATGATGTGGTGGCCCGGTGGGAACGTTATTGATTGTGAACTAACTACATATATATATACGTACTTATGGGGAATCTCTACAGGGGGACTTCTCTTTGAGGATTGACATGTAGTGGTGTCTGTGTAAGGGGTTGGCAAGTGCGGTGAGGTGAGTCATGCGTGCGAGGGCCTCCCACTTACACTGTATTAGTAAAACAACCGTGGGTTCCTGGGCATATTTTAGAGAATCGAGTGATGTTTGATGGCTAACCCCGATTAGATAGGTTAGTCCCCCCTTAGTAGGTAGGCCTTGTGGGGCGTGCCACTGGTTGGCTGTTAGGGCGGCCAGTTTGTTATTGACTGTGGAGTACCATACCGGCAGGTAGTCTGAACCCGAGTACGTCCAGGGGTTTTCTAGGGATGTTTAGGATCACCCATGGATACTTGATGTTCCTTTCTTGTTTACTTTCAGTTGTTCATTATAGATTGTACTGTTATACTTAGTGAAAATGGTGTTTGAATTAAGATGTGTTATTCTCTTTCTGTAAATTTTGAAAGTGTAACACTTCTTTCTCTTTTATAATGAATTTGGTACCAATGAAAGGAATTCAACTTTTGAAAAAGAATAAGGTTAATGTCTCGTGTTTTGATCTTCAAGTGAAAAATTAGGAAAGCTTACTTTTATACGTTGTAGTTCAAACTTGTAATTTATAAATTCTTTATTTACTGGTAGTGCTTTGGGATTTGTTGTTGGGATCACCTACTGAGCACTTTTTGTTATAATGCCTATCTTTTACCATTTATGTTGGAGGTTCCTTGTGTCAGGTTTTCCTGGGTTGAGTGGCTCAGTGATGGAGTGATACTGGTGTTTAGTTGGGTGGTGATCGCGAGGTCACGTGGAGGTATGGTTGTTGTGTTGTTTTGTTTCAGTTGTTAGTGTTCATTGTTTGGTTTTTTTGTTTTTCTCTTAAAGTTCCTTGTTTGTTTGGGATAAATAATTCACAACAATTAAAACAGGATTCCCAATACTAGTACCCATCCTGGGGGGATCGGGAACGCCACTCGGGACTTACCATAGACTGGCTCGGGTGACCGGTTCAGGGTCGACCCGGGCTAGTTCGTGACAAAATGTTATCAGAGCAGGTTCTTGTTATTTGGGTTGTCCGGTAGTTGGATATTAGGACTTTCGAGACTCAAGAGGTTGGTACGGGAAGGACGTCATGAACCCTCGCACATTCTGCACCTCGAGTCGCCAGGGGTAGTCCGGGAATTATGTCTTTTTCTCTTTATGGTTTCTTTTGGATCGAGGGATGACAACAGAGACAAGCCGATGTTACATCATGATTTCACATAGCGTAGTGACCCATGTGGAGTCCGAGTACAAGATATGAATTCCTCCTAGTGGTCGATGCTTACTTGTACATGGCCCACTACCATGTCTCCAAGATAGGCGTGACTTCTTGTCCCTCACTCTGGTTTTTGATGCAATTTGAGTGTTGTTTTTGTTCTAGTTGGTGTAAGAGCATTGTTGCAAATGATAAAGGGGTTTTGAAAATAGGACTGATTTATTTTAAATGAATTTAAATGTATGAAATGGGTTTTAAAAACTAGAAGCTTTTGATTTGTAAATATTTTATTTTCTTGAAATTGGTTGAGAATGGTTTGGGTTAAAACCTACGGTTCTATTTATGAACGTTTTCACATGTGTGAGAATGAATGGAAAGTGTGTGTTGGTGTGCGTATGAATGGAATCTGGATAAAGACATGTGAAATGGGTCATGGGAATACCTGGGTCTGTATTTGAAATTAAAGGCTTGGCATTGTCCTCAAAATTGATTTTTAAATGGGAAAGTGGTTTTGGAAAGTGATTTTGGTTTGAAAAATGGATTTAGTATTTAGAAAGTGGCCTTGAAAGAAGGAAGTTTTGAGATCTAAAAAGAAGGATGTTTTGAAATTTAAATGAAAAGGGAATTGAAAAAAAAGGATTTTATTTTGGGTTGTGTTTATATTTGTTTGGCCTTTTTTCTGACTGTTTTTGATAAAGGCACTTTTATTGATTTTGATTCGGTTTGATGATGGTTTGGCTCTGTGTTTCATATGTTGCACAGAAAATGCCACCCAGAAAGGTCCCCATAATTTTTGATGAGTCATGCCCAGTTTTTGGTCATGCTCAAACATTGTCTATCCTTCATGGTGATTGTGGTCCATTAGAGATAGCAGAGAGGTTTGAATAGGTGGAGGGCGTCTTTTGAGTATTGGGAACTCCTGAAGCTGTTAGGGTGTAAGCTGTTTTGAGTCTGTTCGAAGGACCAGCATTGGACGAGTAAGAGTGGTTTTCCCCACCATCATGATGAGTTGGGATGTCTTGGATTTTCTCTAGCACTGTCTCCATCTAATGGTTTATACTTGAAGAGGGGAAGATGAAGAAGATGGAAGAGCTCATGTGTGTTAGACATGACTAACAGATGTGAAAGCGTGTGTCGGTAATTTCAAGGATCTTATGTCTCTTTTATAGAGATAGCATCACGGGATCGGATGAAGACTCGTCCCTTTAATGTGTGTATTCTTCCAGAGATCAAAAAGCGAGTTCTCCCTTTTGGGACCATCTTTTGAGATGTTGGAACATGAGGTGTTTTTAGCCGAGTTGGTCTCCGGAGCGCAAACGGTTGGAAATCCACTTTATCAAGTTGCTCATGAAGGTCTCCCATCTGATGAGCATAGTGTGTCAGAAGGATCTGTTTCCAAAGAGTAATCTATAGTGGCTCTGGATTATAGTTTTTCAGACCGTATAATGGTGTACCATCGGTATGAACGTTTGGGCATACAAAGTCATCATTTCACACCCCTGCGATGACGCGTCATCATTGCAGGTGTCCGGATCATCAAGAGAAGTTTTCCAGGAAGCGTCACTTAAAGAGGACAATGTGATCGGAGAAATTCAGTGCCTAACTATGAAGCTGGAGATGCTTCATCCATCAGAGCCCCAACCACAGGTCTCGTGGTGAAGCTCGCGCACAATTTGAAGTTAAAGGGGCTGTGAAGCCTCATTTCGGTTTTTGTGTTTGGTGTTAGCAACAAAGCATTAGAGGTCCTTCCGTTATCATTCTTCCACTGTTAACATTTTGGCATTGTCATTGGTTCAATGTGTCGTCGTGAAGTTAGGATGAGCATGTTCGTTTTTAATCCAAACAGTCTATTTTTCCTGATTATGGTGTTCTGTATCCTGTGTTTTTCTCAAAGGTGATTTTGATTCTTGCGGGAGTTGATCTATATTTTTCTATGATTGTTTGGAGAATGTAAGTTTCTTATAAAAAAATTTACTTTCTAGTTGTGCTCGAGTTTACTTTGTGGGTAAATTTTCTTCTCTTATGTATTTTGCAGGTGTTTGGAGTTTTGGTCTCGGCTGAGAGTTCTATGTCTAAGTGGAGCTGTTTCGCTCGTGCTATAGAGGATAGCTTGGTACGGTTGGGAGTTCCCGCGTCACCCCCTTTTCCTAGGGTTGTCTATTGAGATGGTTAATTTTCTTCCCAGGGTGAGTACTTGCGGTGGGGAGAACCACTTTGTGTTCTCCCCTCAACCTCGATCTTCAGTTTTCCCTTGAATCGATCGGGTGTGACCTGTGTAGAGTAAGGTCATCCTGAGATTCTCAGTTCACTTCGATTCCTTTAGTTCCGTTTGGGCAGGGACTTGAATGTTGATCAACTTTTAGCTTGGTGACTTTCTGTGGGCAGAAAGTGTCTGTGGTGGGGAGAATTGTCACACCTCAACCGTAGACGCTTTTTATTTTATTTATTTCTTGGCCCCGTTTTAACATTTTCAAAGTTTAATTATGTTGGCAGGTTTCGCATCGGTGCGTGTTTACCGCATCATTAGCGGTGACTGTGTGTTCTTCCCGGGTGACCGTGTGTTCACCTGGCATTTTGAATATTAAATTTTTATGTTGACATTTTATTATTTTTAAATTGCAATTATTATTATTGTATTTATTATATATATATATATTTTAAGGAAACCTAACCATAAAGAGTCCCTCCCTGTACCCCCTCTACACGCAGCCCCGCCAACGCGGAAGCCCTCCCTACGCAGCAATCCCCTCTTCCGGCGGCTCCCTCACCCCCCCCCCCCCCCACCTGCTCGGACGTCTGGTGACCCCGCCTCCCTCCGGCGTCAGCCTCTCCCGGTGCTCCCTGCTCCGCTCCGGCGTCCGGCAGCTTGCTCCCTCCCTGCTCTGCTCCGGCGTCTGGTGTCTTGCGCCCTCTCTGCTCCGCTCCGGCGTCCGGCGGCCTTCACCCTCCCTTCTCTACACTAATCTCTGACGGCCCGCACCCCTACCTATGCCCCGACCTCTTAGCTCAAGCCGCACCTCACCCCTTGCGCGCACAGCCTCTCGCAATGTCCCCCCTGCTACTCGAGCAACCCCGCTACCTCCCGCGACCCGGACTCGCGCAGTCTCTCCCTTCCGGCCAGATTTTCCAGCGCGACGCAACTCTGGTTACCTCCTCTGAACTCTGGCTAACCTCTTGCATCCCCACTGTAAGTGCATTCCCTTCGACTGGTTGTGCTTTTGCAGTCTTGGCATGATGTGGTTCTGTGGTTAAATATAAAAGAGGTTTTGAAAGGGGGTTTGGGTGATTAAAACCATGAGTTACTATTTGGAATCATTTTAAATCTATTCACTGAATAATGTATGGTGTGAGTTATGTTTTGATAATTTTTCGAGTTGAGTTTTTGCATCATTTATCATTTTGGTTTATTTAGAGTCTGTGATTACAGTTTCTTTGTGATTTCTACAGTGTGTCGGCAAATGAAGTCTGTGATACTATAGTCACCAGGTTGCGTGCCTGTGTGAGGCGTGTCACGTGGTCATGTTTGGGTTGTGAATCAAGGAAGGTGTCCCACTACACTCGCCTTTAAATATAGAAATTTATTTATTCCTTGTCATTTCATTATTTTTTAGTAAATTTAATGTAGTAATAGAAAATTATTACTAGAATGGAGACTTATTGAATTTTAAAAATTTTTACTTCTTGCATCACATTGAAAATATTATTCATGGATTAATTTTTGTGGTTTTCTACTGATATTGTTATACGGGTACTTTATGAAATGTGCAAGTCATACTGAACTGTGTTTTAAGATGGTTTTTGGTGTGTATAAAATGACGGGTGTATCGTTTGTGGAAAATGGTGTTTTCCTGAAAACATGGATAGAGGAAATGTTTTTTGGCCTTTAAACTGGATTTTGGAATTTTTCAGTGGTGGTTTGGTCTTCCTTAAATGGGTTTCTAAGTTTGTTTTTCTGGGTTTCAACATGATGGCGTGTGTCAAATCTTTTGGAAACGCTTTGATATTAAATGATTTAAATGTAAATGATGTGGCAGCCTGGTTTCCACTTTATTGATTGTGAACTGACTGCATATATATATACGTACTTATGGGGCATCTCTACAGGGGGAATTCCCTTTGAGGATTGTCGTGTGGCGGTGTCCGTGTAAGGGGTTGGAAAGTGCGGTGAGGTGAGTCATGCGTGTGAAGGCCTCCCACTTACACAGTATTATTAAAACCATTGTGGGTTCTTGGGAGTCTTATAGAGAATCGAGTGACGATTTCTGGGTAACCCTGATTATATGGGTTAGTCCCCCTTGGTAGGTAGGCCTTGTGGGGCATTCCACTAGTTGGCTATTAGGGCGGCTAGTTTGTTATTGACTGTGGTGTACCATGCCAGCAGGTAGTCTAAACACGAGTACGTCCCGGCTTTTTCTAGGGATGTCTAAGATCACCCATGGTTACTTGATGTTCCTTGCTTGTTTACTTTCAGTTGTTCTTTACAGCTTTTACTATTATACTTTGTGAAAATGGTGTTGAAATTAAGATGTGTTATTCTCGTTGTGTAAATTTTGAAAGTGTAACATTTCTTTCTCTTTTAGAATGAATTTGGCACCAATTAAAGGAATTCAACTTTAGAAAAAGAATAAGGGTAATGTCTCATGTTTTGATCTTCAAGTGAAACATTATGAAAGCTTACTTTTATACATTGTAGTTCAATCTTGGAATTTATATATTATTTATTTACTTTCAGTGCTTTGGGATTTGTTGTTGGGATCACCTACTGAGTAATTTCTGTAATCATGCCTATCTTTTACCATTTCATTTGCAGGGTCGTCGTGTTCAGGTTTTCTTGGTTTGATTCGCTCAGTGATGGAGCGACGCTGGTGTTTAGTTGGGTGGTGATCGTGAGGTCACGTGGAGGTATGGTTGTTGTGTATCTTTGTTTCTGTTGTTAGTGTTGTCTGTTTTTTTTTTGTTTTTTTCTCTTACAGTTCCTGGTTTGTTTGGGATAAATCATTCCCAATGATTAAAATGTGTTGCCCGGTACTAGTTTCCATCCCGAGGGGATCGGGAATGCCCCTCGGGACATGCTGTGGACCGTCTCGGGTGAGTGGTTCAGGGTCGACCTGGGCTACATCATGATAGTCAATTAATGAAAATGTCAAAAGAATTGTGCCTTATCATCTACAACATTAATCAATCATCCAATTGTTGATAAAATCAATTGATATTATCAATGACTTACCAGTGATATGATCCATGTATATAATTAATATTATTTCTTGGAATGGATTGAATTTTTATATCATGATGTTTATGAAATCCATTTATCTTCAATGTGTTATATCATCGACAAATTTTTATGAATCCAGCTTTTTTTTCATTGGTCATAGTATCATAAAATGATGAAATGATTATGAATCATTTTTCTTATAATAGGTTCTGATATGATAAAATTTTTATGATATTCATATCATTTAATTGGTTATAAATTGATATATATTTTTATCCATTTGGACCACATATGTATTTTTTTCATTATTTGATGGTTGGGACCTATATCTTTCTCTAATTCATTGGGTAAAAATATATATCCAATGATATTATTAGGACTACAATGGGGAGTGAGCCCAGTTTACTAATGGACTTTATCATCTATAATGATCTTGGGAGTCAACAATGTCTACTATGATGTTTTTTGGATTGAACCCATTCCAGTAAAATATCCTTATTATTAATCCTTTGATAATATAGAAATGATTTCCTATGCTTATTTTTATGCCACAAGTCCATGCCTTATGACAATATTATTCTATCATTGATCATTCTCATTGATTATCATATGATTTAGGTCTTATTAAAATTTAATAATTATTCCATGACTCTAGACTATGATCTTTGCTAAGAATGTAATAGTTTTCAAATATTATTATAATGTTTTCATGACCATATGTTATTTTTATGATTCTATATCTCACTTACTGATACTTATCAAAAATATGATATCTCCATTTATTAATTTTCATATCACATGGATATGAATATATATATATATATATATATATTCAGTGATATTTATATTAATGGTGTTATTTATTATGATTGTAGTGGTATATGGTGTACTTTACCTATAGACTAGTTGATTTTTTCTCCATGTTTTCAGTGACACTATACAATTATGTCCATAAAACAAGTTTCAATGTAATGTAATGAATAGTCATAAAAATTGATGTAATATCTATGTGTGATAATATTGGGTCATTATAGTTGGTATCCTTTGATAGGTTTATTTACACATTAGAGAATATGATGAGAATTACTTTTTCAGATCACTATGGATATGTCTATAGAAAAGTATTGCAAAGAGTAAAATTGTAGAAAAATGTCCTAAATTTTGGTAATGGATAGAGAAACTAGTTTCTTTGAAATAAAATCCACGTATTGATAATACATGTGGGTGTGGATATATGAAAAATAATCTTAGGGGTCATAACTCATAAAAATGTTCATTGATCGTGAATTTATCATTACATGGGGCATGAAAACATGACTTTTTTCAGACAGGGCTTGTCACTCCTAAAAGATATGAATTTGAAATTCATAAACTCAATGTGAACCATAGTGAAGGATTTAAATAGAATATATTTAATAAATAACCTACTATAAAAATTATTTGTCATATATTAATGATGGTGTCCCAATTTAGATATCCTAAACGTGGTTTTCGGGATTATGGGGTTACCCAGTTTGATAATTGTTTCTACAAATATAAATTAGGGTTTTAGTCAATATCTTGTAACCAATGAAAAGCTATTAATGTTGATTCTTAGGTAAACGGAAATGATTAACCTACTAGGAATCCAATCATTATCAGATATTGAAGGAAAAATATTGTTTCTATTCAAACATAGCATTATTAATCAATGAACCATTCCAAACATTCAAATAATCAAATGTGTGAACAAAATAATATTGATTCCTTCAAGTTGAATACCCCCTTCACATAGTTGGACATATGATAATCTATGTCCCTAATAATTTATCTGAACTAATAAAATTATATTTTCCATTTCCTTGTTTTTTGGAACATGAAAAATTCATATTGAAGTTCAATATAATGGAAGGTGAATCAGAAATATGGTGGAATATTGTCATGAATATGAGAAAATCAGATTGATTTTACTCCAAATTATCAGATTAGTTCATGAAATGTTTTTTCATAAACTACATTCCTATTATTTTATATGTGAATTTTATAGCGATAACATTCATCTAATGTAAAATTATGATGAATATTTTGGTAGATATTTTGATAAATTTATAGTACTTTTGAGGTACACATCTGTAATTATCATCTATCCTACATTTAATGATTATCGATTATTAAATAGATAATAAAAATTTATTTCAAGGGTGTTATCCATAAGAAACCTTGGTGTATGAGATTATGTTTTTCTATGTTATATCAAGGAGGAATTGTATTTTGGAGTTACATCCAATTCATATGATTTGTCAAATAAAATTCGGATCTATTTTAAAAGAAAATTATAAAACCCTTAGATATAAGAAGATGAGATTTTCATTTTATTTAATGTGTCGGAAAAAAATATTCAAAATTATCTTATTGGGAATATTAATATTTTTATGTGTATAAGGGATCTTAATCAAGAAATTTAATATTGGATCATGTGATGATGTTAGTTAATTATGAGAATAGAGAAAAATCCATGGAAAATGCACCATCCACACTATAGTGTTACAAATGCATGATGTATGAAAAATATTCTCACTAACGTCCAAATTATAAGGATAATTATGTTTATTTATGTTTGAATCCACTTAATCCATGATAAATTGAGAAATATCATGTGATATTTTCTTCTGATGAGGGGTTTGATAACTGTGTTGTGACATGTACAATTACCACCCAGTCTAGAAATTATAATGTTATATTTAAGACTTGATATTCCCATTCATTCATATATGAAAAATTTTATAAGGTTGTGTAGATTTCACCCATTTGATTAGATTTAGAATTATTATTAAATTTCCTAAATGGTACATGGTTGAATCTCAAGTACATGATTCATCTATAATGAACGTAAATTGGAATGTGCTTCTTGAAATTATTTTCCTTATTCCTCTAGTGTAATTTTATGTCAATCAGGCATGGATTCTACATATATTCATAATTACAACCTTAATAATTTTATATGGGATGTCATGTTTGATATTCTAAAAAATCATACAATTATTTATTAGTGTGATGATATTTAAAATTTTCCAATGTAGATTAAAACAATTGTATGGGTCTTAATTCTCATTCAGAAAGGGTTTTTATCTCAAATGGATGGGATGAATCTTATAATAAATAATATTATTTTTTTAGGTACATATGGATTCCATATTGGAGGGTTTTCCTTATGTTACACAAAAAGGTGATTTTATATTCTTAATAGAGCTCATTGTTGGTATCACAACCATTTTAAAGAAACCATATCGAATTAACCTTATTGGAATTTATGAATTAATGAAGAAAAATTTGTAGAAACATCAGAAGGGATTAATATTTCCATGTCTGTCACCTTGGGTCCAAATTTTCATTTTTTTTAATGAAAATGGATAAATTTGACACTGTAATTTTTATAGGGAAGTGAAAAGTATCGCATTTAAGAACATCTATCCACTAACCCATATTTGTGACTTGTTTCATCAGTTTCATGGATATAAAAACATTTAAAATATTTCATTTCATTCTATATATCATTAATTATGAATAAAAAATAAAGATATACCTATCATGGAATTCCATACAAGGTATGGTAACTATGAATATATTTTAATTCCATTTATCCTGGCTATTTACCATGATATCATCATGTATTTATGGTATATAGTTTTTAAACATTCCCTTAATCTGTTAATGGTAGTTTTTATAGGTGAAATTATTAAATATTCAACGAAAAAAGGAATATAATGATTATAAATTAATAACTATATTGGTGACCCTATGAATAGATACTAAATATGAAAAATCTAGAATGTGTTATTTTTTGAAGAAAATGGTTTCATTCTTCTACAATACTAGAAAATAGGGGTATATCAATAGATCCATCAAAGGCGGAATCTATTAAATACATTAATAGAACAACCATGGTGAATGAGATCCATATTTTTCATGGTTTATCTTTTTATTCATGATTGTTACTATTGAATATATTAGGACTGTCTGATTCACTAACCAATTTAATTAGGATGGGAAATAAGTTCATAATAATGGACGAATATGTGGAAAATTTCGATGAATTTAATAAGATATTAGTTAACACACATACATATTCCTTACCCTATATGTGAAAATGATTTGTAATCTATAGTGATTTATAAAATAATGGATTTAGATGTTTTCTTATGTATAATGTCATGGTTATAGATTAATAATCATGATAATCGAGTATTCATGAGAAATATTACCCTACACATGAAATATTTTTTAATTTGGTACATATCATTAGAGATTTAATGTAATTAATTTTAAGAAAACCGATGTGATATTAATACCAATAAAAATGTATTATATATATATTCACACATAATGAGTTCAATATGTACCAGAAGACATTGTTATAACTAATTAACGAATGTGTTTTCTCAATACATTACCACCCTTATAAAGATAAAATTCTGTTTAATGTTTTGAGTTCAAAATATAATGCAATATTTTTTATGAAAAGGACTAAAAAAATTCAAATATTTAGGATTTTCCATTATAAGGATATACAAATTCAAAATAACTACTAAAATACACCCTTACTTATTTGAATGTTCTACAATCTATCCATGTAAATATTTAAGAGTCATAGAAGGAAGATGTAGACCCACAAAACATGGATTAAAATTTTCCCAAATATAACACTTATCATGATGAAATTATGTGGTTCATGAACTAGGTATTCATTATATATATACTAAATTTAATGAAATAATTTCAGAGGAGGCACATTTTTATTCATTATCTATTTATCCTAGATGTACGAATATATGGATATTTTAGTACATAATTCTATTGGTCTGGAATGAAGAGAGACATCATGGAGCTTGTATCTCAATTCATGACATTTAGAAATGTTATTGATAAAAGATAAGATTCTTAGGGGATGTTACATCGATTACTTATACTATAATAAAAATCAAGAAAACAATACACTAGATCTTATCATTGTAAATACAATATGTCAAAAGGGAATAATGTCTTATGGGTTGTACTCAACATCCTTACTAAGTAATCAAACATTAAATCTATCTAATAATACATCACTTTGGATCATCTTTCCAGGATATACCATAATGAAAAAGTATGGTTTCATGGACTACTACATTAAATTATGTCTGATCGGGATCCATGGTTTACTTCAATGTTCTATAGGAATCTTCATCAACCTCTTGGCACATAGTTTAGTTATGACACTATGTATTATCCCTAAACCTATGGTCAACATGAAATAACACTTAAAACCCTAGGTAATATGTTGATAACCATTTTGTTGAACATCGAAGGTAGTTGGGATCAATAATACACACTAGTTTAGTTTTAGTATAAAAAAATATTCCACTCATTAATTTATATATATCATTATATATCCCTTAATATAATGACATATTATGATCCAATGTGAAATAAATAAGTTGGATAAAGAAATAAAATTTGATAACATCTATAATATAAAATTTAAAATAAGGGTAGATCCATTCATCTTATTATCAATGAATCTCATTGTAGACTGAAAAATTATGTTTTTAATCGATGAAAATGTCAATAATTTTAATTTTTCTATTTATAATAATTGATCATATCAGGATGGTATCCTATCAGTAGAACTTCCCCCAAAACTCTATTAATTCTATGTTATGTTCTATGTATCTCTATTGGGGATGTAAATACTTCACCGGTGACACATACTCAACTCATTAGTAATAATTCTAGTGAAAACATTATCAATTATAGAATTAATGGTGGAGATTTTGGATCTTGAAATGAATTTTTTATGAAATAAATCTGAACACCTAGGTAATGTTTTGTGGGCAAACATAATGATTAAATAATCAGTGTGGGAATTTTAGGATGTGATGAGGCTGAATTATACTCATTTGTTTTTATAAGAGTGACAAATATTGAAGGAAAAATTATTTATAATGGGGTTCGGATGTAACACCCCATGTTTTTTTGAATTTATTAATATTTAATAAATTTAATTTATTTTATAACATCTGTTGTAGAAAAAATGACATTATGATCATGCTACACACAAATTTTTTTTTCTTATATAACACATGACAGCGAGTTCTAATAAACAATCATATATTGTTACAATAGTTATTTAATCAAAACAATTATAAATTATCCATTATACATTGAAATTTAAATAGTATAAATTTATTTTTAAATATTACTTATCATGATTTTAGATAATGAAATTATTGATAATAAGTTTTTATTTTTAGTTAATTTTTTATATTTTCTCAGAATACTATGTTCCCAAATAAATATTTCATATTTTTAAAAATTTTAAATTATGTTTTAACGCATTGAGAATATTAATTTGATAACATAAACACCGTTTTTTGTTTTAATGTTATAAAAATTAGTTTAGGATGACTGTTTTTTATAAAAAAGATTCTTTTTTATGAATCATAAAAAATATGGAATTATAATTAAAAACTACTTATTCATTTATCTAATTTCTAATGATAAATTATATATCAATTTAATATTTTAGTAAAATTAGTAAATATATAGAACTGTTAATCCAAATTAGGTCATTGTAATAAATTTCATATAGAATATTGACCTAAAATCATTTCAATCTTATGAATATTTAATCTTTAAAAACTAGCTATCATGTCATGTTTGTGGTGTTATTTTTAAATCAAAAATTTCGACACAATTTAACTGAATTTGGAAAATTAGTTTCCATATTTTTAATCACAAAAAGTTATATTATCTATTTATTTTTGATTAATTTATTACCAAAATGGTATTAAAAAAGTAATAATAATTTACCACGGTTAATGGAAAAATGGTTCTACAATGGAATTAAACTATAAATATGATGGTTAAATTTATATATAAAAATTAAAAAATTATTTCATTTTAATATTTATCCCATATCATTTATAATGTGTTAATTTGAGACATTTTGGACCCTTTATTCGAGTGAGGAATTTTGGTATGCTATTTCCATTCAGATCAATTTCAAGTTTTCTACTCACCTCATTTATAAAAGGCCACCCAGTAGCCTATCCTCTTCAAACATTAAAACCATTTATTCAGCAAATAAAAACACAATAAAATTCAAAAAATCCATCATTTCATCCCAGAACAATTATTTTTGAAATAAGTTCAACCCTTTATGGCATTCTATGCACAACTATGGAGGATAATCCCAAAAAGAGGTAATGTTAATCAATGATTGTTTTTTGTTTTCTTTCATCATTGACATATTACATTATTGTATAACAATAAGTTATAATAAAATTAAAATATTAATTATGATGATATTTTTTTACATTAATGTTATGAACTACATTGATATGTTTTTCCCTCAAATGTGTTATGTAATTATTCTTTGTGTATATTGTGTACTATAGTCTCATGAATTTTTGACATTTGTTTTTCCATCAACACCTATCAAAGATCGAAATAATGAAGGAATTATTATCAATATAGGATATATAAGAGGTTATTATCATTCTTCAATAATTATATCAAACATACCATTACAATCTTTGTTTCATTAGAATTTGATAACATCGCATGTGAGTATGCTGGACTAGCACCTCGTGAAGAAATATCATTCATCAACACATTACATGGAAAATATTTGGGACAGGTTTAGAATATATATGTGATACATATGAAATATAAATGGTTCTATAATAATAATATTTATATATATGCATATCATTTACTTTTCATTATTTTAGCTGATATGAAAAAAGAAACGACTCTCATGTGTATGTATGATCTACCATCTTGAAGAACAATGTATTTCACTCTATGTCACTATATTTTATAAATTAATATCATTAAATATATAATGTATATATTATATATATATATATATCATGTTCAAGAGTTTGTAGATTATGAAACAATGATCAATGTAATATGTCTAATAATAATAAGTCAATACATAGAAAAAAAAGAAAGCAGTTATTTCCTGAAACAAGAATTTAACATGGAATAGTTAATAAATGGGTAATAAAAGGTCATAAGAAAATAATATGTGGTTTGATATATATTTATATATATTTGAATATGTTTTTTAAATATATTTTTAATAATTTAATATATATATATTTAAAATGATTTCAGAATGAGTAGAACATAATTGAAGGGTTAACTTATTAGATTTTGTCTCAATTTTCCTTTACTGAGACTTCTATTATGTAATGAACCTATCTAATTTAATGATGTTCTAATATATCCTAATATAATGGTAATATATTTACAATATATAACCTCATGGTATTTTAATATTTAATTTTATTTCATAATTTCATGGGGCTTATAATTCATGGTTACATAAGTGAAATGGGAATTATGTTAAAATATCATCATTTAACAATATTGTTTATAAATATTTATCAAATATTTAAATATCATGATATGACTCAAATTAATTCTCATGAATTTTAATCTCCTATATATATTTATGATATCTTCAAATAATAGTACAATTTTTCAATAAATAGTTCAAAAAATGAGGAATTCCTTTAAGAAAATCTGTCATTATTTCACTCATTGGTCCGAAATTTTCATTCTTCTAAAACCATGTTTTCTAGAAAAAAAATTAAAACTTTATTAGCCTCAAAATTATTTTTTAAATTAATTTTTACCATTATTTATTTTTTGAAATTAAATTGAATGGAATCATTAGGTTATTTTACAAATGATGACTATTTTTCTTTTACAGAAAATGTGAAAGGAATCATTGTTCTCTCATTTATGTATTGAATAAATATTTAAATAATCATGAAATTTTTTATTATTAATTTAAAATAATCTAGGTTAAATAAATGAAAATGAAATTAAAATTCATTTCTTGTAAAATTTTTTCTCCTAATAGAAAATATATTTTCATCAAGAAATGTTTAAAATTATTAGTCAAAGTCATTTTCTATATAAGATAAAAATCATTTGATGTTAACCATTCCTTAATGGGTAAATGTTCTAAGGAAACTATACTTATATATTCTATGAATGGTTTGTTTTATGATTGAATTGTGTTTATGAAACATATTTATATCCAATGGTTATACGATGAGAAAATTGTTATGAAACTCCATTATTTTGCTAGGATATTATATGATGAAATGATAAAATTATTAGGATTACCAATTATTTTTTCACATGTTATGATATGATGAGTTTTTTTGATGAAAAATTCATTTAAGTGGCTATGAAATAATCATTATTTATGATTTGGTGGATAAAATCTACATTATTTTCATTATGTGACAGGTGAGATATATATATCCCTATAATTAATTTGCTAAAGAAATATACATCATGAGATTTATTATACTCTAACGGAAGTGATCTCAGTTCATTAAGTTAATTTTTTCCTTATGGTGGTCTTGGGTTTAAAAGATGACAGTTATGATGGATTGGGTAGTAAAACCATTACATTATGATAGATTTATTTATTAATCCTTCACTAATATGGAAATTATTTTATATACATATGTGTATGTCATAATTATATATATTAATCCAATGTGATTATATCACATATCATATTCATTTATTTTATTGTGATTAATGTCTTATGAAATACCAATGTTTATTCTATGACTCATGATTATGATCTTTGATATACAAGATATGGTTTTTGAACTTTATGATCATTTTCTCAAACACTTTTTCTCATGTTATTCTTAGCCGTCTATTTACCATTAACTACAATATGAGGTCACCCTTTATTATGTTCCCTTACCCATGATTATGAATACATATATTAAATATGATATGTCTATGTAGGGTGGTAGTTATGAAGATTGTAGTCAGATATGGTGTAGTTTAATTAATGACCAGATTTTTGTGTTTCAATGTTTCCAAAGACGCTAAAATATTATGTTCCCTCATATTGTGTATGAGTAATGTAATTAATATTCGTAAAAATGATTTAGCACCATTGTTTGATTAGAATTATTCGCATTATTTATTACCATATTTACATTTTCGAAGAATCAATGGCCTTTTCAAACCTCATAAATTTATGGTGTTGTGTTCATTAACATTATCTTGGTCATTAAATTTCTCATGATAAACAAAAACTTTAGTAAAACATGGATTTTTTTTCAATATTTAACTTCTTAAATAAATTCAATTTATTAGGTCGATTATGGTTTCACAATGGACAGTGATATACTATTAAATATTGACCTGACTACTAGAATAGTACTGTGACCATTATGAATATTAATTTGAACACTACGTATAATAATGTGCCAATTAGAATAATAACCTAACCAATGAAAGAATAAAAAAATTAGGTGTGTTTTATATTAACATATGATATATATATATATATATATATCATATAATAAGTAAATATATGTTTTAAAAATGATAAATTTAGTGTTGGTATTTTTAAAAATGTAATTGTTTATTTATAATTTTGTAATTAATAATATAATTTAAAAAAAATTTCTTGCATAAAATATTTCCATAAATACAAATTTTATTGTCATATAATTATAATATATCTTTATGATACATTAATTAATTTTTCAAAGTGTCATTCAATCGGTTATAATTTTGAAATCGATATTATTATAAATAAATATTTAATTTATAAAACATAAAAAATAATTTTTAAAATACAGAGTCCATTTTTAAAATATGCATGTTAGAAAATGGTTTCAGTGAAATTTTGGGATTTTTCCAAGAATTTTTGATTTTTTTTGAATGACGAAATATAATAATTTATGGTATTACATAAATATACAAATGATTGATTCATGGATGATTTATGAGTGATGTAAGATCCATTATTACAAGCTCATATGCTCATGTTATGTTTTTAAGTCACAATAATAAACAAAATGTATTTTCAGGACCCAAATTAATAATCAATTGAATAATATAATTAGTAACACCATTCACCTCCACTGTAAATACCACCCCTCACCAACACTCTCCTCACACTATATATGATTTTGAAAACGTTTTTATTTTTTCTAATTCCACTCCAAAACCTCTTCCCCACATCCAACATATTCTAATCTCACAAAAATACAAATCCCATGTTCATTGTGATGTTTCACATTGAGAAACAATAGAAGAGGTAAATTCCTCTTATATTCACATATATTTTCTTGTAATTTGTCTTCATTTTTTATCATATTCTTACATAAAATATTCAACCAATCACTATAAATCCATTATAATATATATAATCTAATTTTTTATGTTAATGTAATATCTGTCATCAAAAACCCGTTTCTTCCCCAATTATTCTAAAAATGAAATCATTTTATTTGATGTGTCAGTTTACCTCCATTGTGGATGATGCGTTTTAATTTTCTATTACCTCGTTTAATAATGGTAATAAAACTAATTTTTTGGTAAAATAATATTTTATTATCTATATTATGAGTAATAAAATTTTATGGATATTTATTTTTTGCACATAATTATTTAATTGATTAATCCTCACTCAAGTTATACGACATTTTCGAGGGGTAATCTCATCTCAATTTTATGATTATAAGATTTGATTTTTTCCCTTCTTCTTTACTGTGTGTGGTGTATTTATACTTTTATTTTGATAAATAATTTCATGAGTCTCTTTATCTTAATGTTATTTAATATTTCAATTTATTAATATTATGTTTATTCTTTATATGATTTAATTGATTACAAAGTCGTGTGGGATTCTCTCTAAACCTCCCAACACACTCTTTGGTTAAATATTCTCTCTATTTACTACAATGAAATTATTTTCTTATTTTTATATATTTCTTTGAAATTTTGTTTATATGTTCCAAAATTAATATCTAGATCGACTAATCCATAATTTATGGGAAATACATTTATTTAAGTAGATCCCTTATCAATTCCACGTGATAAAAAACATATTATTTGGGGTATCCTAATTTATTACCAATTTTAAATTATACTAAATTAATTGTATTAAGACATAAATATTTTCTAAAATCGCCCATTTTTTCATGAAAATCAATCTATGTTTTTCTCTTGTTTTATACATGCAACTATGCCATTATTATCATTAAATACTCTTTAATTTTTTCCCTTAAATAGTACTAAAGTTGATATTTTCTATTGTTTTTTAAAAATGCTTTATACAAGTTTTCACATAATATTGAAATAATCTATCATCATCTATGCCTATTTTTCCATCTGGATCCACTATTTCAGTTATAACTTTATCTCCTATTTTTTAACAAAATATTACATATGTTTTCTACCTTTATATTATTTTGATTAACCTAGAAAATGTTAATCTATATATTCTATATTATACAAATATTTGATGATAATTCACATTATATATTAATTAAATTAATATATGATAATTGTTTTAGTTAAGTATAACTTGGTTTTTGAACTATTTAATTATTTTCCTACGGGTTGGGGACTAGAAAATGAATTCCCCTCAATGTATCGATAGACACATGGGGTGAAAATTTTTGGAGAGAAACACTTTTCATTTATATCCAAGAAGAATCAGACTAGTTTCTATGAGTATACTAAAAACATCTTTTGAAAATTCTTCATAGTGTAATGGTTCATGTTCTAGATACATGACGTCAAATAATTATCCATTTTCTATATATTGAATTTAGTTATTTTTATCCACTGTATTTACACTATGAATAAAATATGGATACATTTTCATTCTCAATTTATTAATTTTCAGGTTTTTCAGTTATTTAACTTTATATAGTAACAATTCTTATTGAATCGATATATAATAATTTGTATCTAAAACATAATGAGATTTTACATCACCATATTATTTTTTCCCTATCTGGGGTTATGAAGAAGATGAAATTTAATGTGTTTTCAATGATGTTGTTTATTTTATTTTTTAATGTGTTATATTTTAGATTCAATTCTAAATGAAAAATGGGTTCCATGTTTGTAGATATTTCTTCTAGAGTATTGAACTAATAGATATGGGGTGATGTGAAATATTATATATGTTCCATTATTACAAAATAATCACTAACTCTAGTCTACTGAGGTCGAGGTTATTACATTTGGTATCAGAGATACATTAATAAAAACACAATGATCTATATTTAGGGAACCCAATATTAGTAAACATAACCCTAAGGCAATATTTTAGGACAACCATAAATGAACATCCCAGAAAATCCATTTTGATGATATTATCTACATTTTTTTCAATTTAGGTTTAGTATTTCACTAGTTTAGGGGTTAAACATTATGTTTCATTATGATATGAAATAATATAGTGTACGTAATAATTTTGAGATGGTTCCTTGAATAAGTAATGAGAACATAATCAATTCACATGATCCAAAGTGTAAAGATGATGAAATCTATTAGGGCCATGTGTATGTCATTCAGATGGAAAAATTCAACCTCATTGCTAGTCGACAACAATTGGTATTTTGGGAGGCATGCCTAAGGCCAGTGTAACCCATACCGATAACACTTTTTATGTGAATATAATTAGGTTGGGGATGCCACAAGTTCCATTAAAGCAATTCTTGATTATGATTTAGTAATAGTATAAGTATGGATACTAATGAGATCGAGATTTATTTTATATATATTTTCTTCTACAATTATAAGATGGGTTATTATAGAAATGATATTAGGATTGGGTTATATCTATGGTTATAACATATTCGTGGGTGACTATAGCCCATATAAAAGGGAATAATGAAGTTACCATGGGTGAGAAATTTCGTTCTATGTTTCACATTTTATAGTGGGATTGATTTCCACATTTTGTGTCTTTTTTGAAAAAGGAATTGTAAATTGTTTGGCTATGAGACATTTTTTCACGTATAGTAAGGTATGCGATTTTGAACTTTGGACTGGTGTGGCATGTTTTGATTGTGATCAATGTATATTATTTTTATTAGGCACATATTTGGGTATTTTGATTACTAATCATTAAACACATGTGAAAATTTCTTGTGAAATGTGAAGTGAATTTGTGCATATGATATGATATGTATATATATATATGGTCATATGATATATAATAATATTTTGATGTGATATGTGGAATATTCATAGCTCCTATAAAAATGGGAATTTACAATGATATTTTGTTATGTTGATCACCAGGTTGGGTGACATGGTCATCAAAATAATGAAACAGACATAGACAAAGGATTTTTTGAAACATAGACTTGTTGAGGGGGTAAGTAGTCCATGAAGACATTATTCCATCTATCATGGTTGTGATCATATTAGGACATGGTAGTGAGGATTTGATTCTTTTTTCTACCTTCAATATTTACGATTTATATACAAATGTTATGAGGAATGATGGACCGTGTTGATGACATTTAATGGGTTTCCACCTTTATGGATTAGATGGAGGGTTAGAAAATAGAGGATATGGAGCCACTATATAATGAGTAGGTTCTGAACACTAGGATTCAGGTAGATCAGGTACATTCTTAGGGTTAGGTTCATCCATTGGTACATTCTTAGGCACATGTTCTAGTGCATTCATGGATGTATCGAGATCTTACAGTGTTTTGATCATAGATTGACGAGCATCTAAGAGTGATCCAGGTATGTTTGATATTAGATATCATCCTGGGTGAAGAGGGTCTAGTGCCTTCCATGAAATATCTGGTGAGGTATTTCTAGTCATAGAACCTCAGATTATTCCAAAGTGAAGGAGGACCACGGGAGGCTGAGTAATAGATCATTGATATGTAGATGATTTTCGATCAGTTAGAGATTGTAATGGCCCGGACCCGCCTGGTCCATTTCTCTGCCAAAACAAATCTCCACCACCGATCACAGTCTCACACCGGTCACGGTGGCACCATGATGGTGACTCTGGTAATGGTTGTACAGTGCCAGTCACACACCGGTCACAGTGGCACTACTGATGGTGGCACTGTGTCCTCACCTTACAGTTCCCGACCGTTCTACTCCAGCAACATATTTGTTGAGGTATAGATGATTTAATTCCCCCTTTCAAAGACATTTAATTCCCATAAATAATATCTAAAATCCCCTAAGAGTTGGGAAAACATTAAACTTACAAAACCACGTGGTTTTTCCTCGGTGTCACACCCTTTCCCCATACCTTCCAGTTCCTCCCCTGTTGTGTTTTTTCCTCCGTTTAAAAGAAACGGTTTAACGCACAGCCATTATGCCACCACCCCGATTGGAATAATTAAATAATAATTAATCCCATCATGTGTATCCCCCCAATCTAATAGAAAACCAATATCCTACTTTAATGTGGTTCAAAATTACTCATCCCACAACAATAGGATATCATCTTTATATCACGTTAAAGTATCTTTCCTCCCATTCTTGGATGGATTTCATTGTTCTCCCTGGTGCGCATGGAGTCCCTTCTTCTTGAGGCTTGTGGGGCACCTGTTCTGGAGTTCTTCTGCTCATCCTTGGAGTCCCCAATGTTCCACCCCTACAAGTCGCATGTCCCAAGTTCTTGGCACGTGGAGAAGAACTTTGATCCTAGATCACCCATGTAATGATTTTCATTTGTCTCTCCTTACTGTGTATCATGAGGGGTGGGTACGCTACTTTTATCATGGGAATGGAAGAAACCAAACCTTAACATAGATAATAAACAAACTTTTAATGAATTATGGGGTGTGTTTGACAATTCTTATGTACTCTTTTATAATTACTATATGTTGTGAACTGTATGGGATTATGTTCACTGAAAATCATGGTGGCTGGTGGTCTTTCTTTGTGAATTAATGGTCCTCCATCTTCTATGATGATTGAATGGCTCCATCATGGGAATTTGTTTAATCACTTAAACTCAACTGATTAAATGAATGTCTGGTGAACAATAATTCTTGTGCGATCACCCCATTTAACCAAATAGAAAGAATAAAACTTAGTGAATGATGTGACTCCAACATGGAAATTTGGTTAATCACATAAACTTGGCCGATTAAATGAATGTCTAGTGAACCACAATCCTTGTGTGATCACCCCGGTTAACAAAAAAGAAAGAATAAAATA
The DNA here is from genome assembly GCA_963277665.1 of Viscum album. Lineage (NCBI taxonomy): Eukaryota > Viridiplantae > Streptophyta > Magnoliopsida > Santalales > Viscaceae > Viscum > Viscum album. The sequence goes on from OY728136.1 coordinate 831,047,034, forward strand.
TAGTGAATGATGTACTTGAGTCTGGAAACTTCCTCCCTCTGTCTTGGTGGCATGTTTGTTTGTTTTGCTCGATGCCTTTTGGGTGATTTGGATGAGGATGGGATCCTCTATTGTGGAACAGTTTTTGGTTGAGAATCTGAAGTTGTGTGGGGCTGTGTCTCAAGTCATGGTTTGGTTCCAGTACATTGAGGGATCTCACTGATCCCTTTGTTGTTGTGACTTCACAAGAGAACTGGGTGTGAATACTTAAATTGATGTTTGGGTGTTCCTCTTTCTCTAGCATGTGGTTATTCCTATTAGTTTCCCAGTAGTTCAGAATTTACATAAAAGGGATCACATGGACGTGAAAATAAGAATGGGATTAATGGGGTATTTTTTTCCAGGATGAGTGGTGGCATGGTCGTGGGTTCAGTGTATCTTATGAATGAATAGTAATGAGGGTATTTGTGCTTAGGTTGGCTTGGGATACACTATGTTGGGATTAGTGCCTGTTAGATATAAATATAATTGTATTTCTTATGTTTCTTATTCGTGCCCCACCCATGTTGAACAATTTGTGCCGAAAACCCCCATTTCATGGGGGAGGATGTTTTTCCCAACACTCCTGTGAGTGTCTGGTTATTAGATCCTTTTCTGCCCCCTTTTATCGAATATCCCAAGACTCTTCGGGCAGGCTATGATGGAATGAGGTCCATTAGAGCCTAAGAATCTTTGGGTAGGGTAGTTATGGTTGTTGGCCTAGGTGTGTGTGGGCAGGTTCTTTCCCAAGAGTGTTCGGGATGAGACCCAGGTGTCTTCAGGCATGGTAGTAGTTGTTCTGGCATAAGTGTTTGTGGGTGTGGTTACGGATGGTTTTTCTGGCCCAACTGCTTTCGGGCATGGTTACTGGTGCTTGTTGTGGCCCAGGTGTTTGTGGGCAGGATGTGTGGTTGTGGCTCAGGTGTGTGCGGGCGGGGTGTGGCAGTGGGACTGCAGTGAGAATGGTGGGAGAGGTTCGATGAGTAGCATGTCTTCAATAACCAGTGGGTAAGTGGCGTTGGGTACCCAAATATCAATGTTCTATTACTATACATTACTTGACATGCATTATTTGTGGACTGCACCTTGGTGAGGCTTGGGTGGATAGTTTTCCTTTATAAGTATTTTGGTTATCTTTTTTTCCATGGGGCATTATGATGCCTCCCCACCTGTGCACAACAGTTTTTGGTTTTTCTTACTGAGTATACTTGTATGCTCACCCTACGTATATAAAACTGTTTTTAGGTTTCCATAAGGACATGAGGGATCGTGCAGGGTCGTACTAGTTCAGAAATTGTGACAATTTTTTTTTCTATTTTTAATTCTTTTGGTACTTCTTTTTGGGGTTCTCTTTTACTTTTGTATCATTTAGTTTGGTATCATGCATATGGGAATGGTTTTCTTTGGCTTTACTTTTACCCCCAGTTTTGGTGTTGTAGGTAATTACTATATTATCTCCCGATCCTATTAATGAAAAAGGGTAATTCCTTCCATCTTATGTGTGATCATATACCCTTGGTTCTAGTCTCCACTCTGATACCTATTGAAAGTGTGTGTCGACGGTCATTATCTATCCTTAAAATTGAAGAAGGATGGGTCTGGAAATCTGTTGTCCCTTTTCTCATCTAGGTGAATGAGGGTATTGATAGAATGGGATCATAGGATAGAGTTTGAGAGATAGTATGGAGTCTGGGGTTAGGCGCAGTGAGGATTGCATGGGATTTTAGGGAAATAGTTTTGGGTGATCTTGGTGCGTGAAATAGGCTAGGGAAGACTGGCTAGGACACCGGATTTTAGCCCCCCCGTGATCCGATGCAAGGACCATGGGCCTACCGAATGACCAAGTGAGGCTACACTGGTTTCCAGTTAGAGACCCTACGGTAGGTACATGCATCATAATGACTTTTGTTCCGGGTTTTAATTGGTATTTTGGAGATTTAAAATGAATAAGAAATATAAGATAATATAAGAAAAATATTCTACACTATTCAGGTTTAGGCATTCCTTGTTTACCTTACAGCTATGGCGTTGGGGAGAAGACTACGAGTAGTGTGGGAGATCGAGGCCCAGGAGGTTTCCATGGCCAATTGACAGAGGGATGAATGAGAGGAAGAGGATGATCGGTGGTAAAAGATGCTTCGTACCTTTTAGTGGTATACCCTCGAGAAGTATGAGGGTAGCACCTCTAACGTGGATATAGAGAGATATCTAGAGAAGCTGGTGATAGCTTTCAGATTGATCCAAGATCTGGTAGAGTAATTAGTACCTTTGGCTATATGCCAGATGTAGGGAGTAGCATGTCAGTGGTGGAAGCTTTATCTTGGGGAGAAGAGGGAGGTTGAGGTGTTGTGGGCTGACTTTGAGAGGGTGTTCCAGGCGAAGTTCCTCTCTTTAATGATGAAGGCTGAGAATAGGAAGGAGATACTCTCCCTCCAGCAGGGGAGCATGTCAGTGATAGAGTTGGGGATCATGTTCAAGGATCTCCTCCACTTTTCTCTAGACCTATATCCATATGAGGAGTCTTGGGTGAGAAATTTAGATGACGCACTTCGACCTTCTCTCTAGTATGTTGTTACTTACTTCCCCCCACCAACATACATAGAGGTCCAGATAAATGCTGAAGTAGTAGAGAGGATGCACAAGCTGGGAGGTGTATCAGGAGAGAGAATCCAATTAGGATCATCAAATGGGATGGCCTTCAGTAGTAGGCTTCTAGCATCAGGTCCCACTAGGTTTCAACTAGTAGGAAGCAGGCCTCTACAGTTACAGTTCTAATCTCCTAGTCCTCGCTCATTTCTTTTCGGCCCAGGGCCGAGATGCTTCATCTTTAGAAGCCATGGTAACCTTCATAATCATTGCCTGGACAGATTACAGTACGACGGGTTGGAGTAGGTTCACCTCCCACATCAGCAGTAGCAGTTTAAAACTAGGCCCTTCCAACAGTAGCAGTAGGGGCAGCAAGCTCCTGATCCTCCAAGATCAGGCATTGCAGGAGGGGGAAATCCATAGGGCGCTCCTGTGGGACCTCGACCAGGGCACGGTCGGGGAAAAGGCCGATAGCCGAGGGGTAGGGGAGCTGGTTGTGGACAATTACACGCCACAAAGATAGCTGTTCCAGTAGGTCCGGAAGATGTTCAAGGTAAAATATGGTTGTTTAGTACTCTTTCCCATGCCTTGTTCGATACAGGAGCTTCACACTCATTTGTTACACCCAGTCTGTCCAGTGATCTTGGTTTAAACGTTGAGATACGTCAAATTCCCCTAGGGTAGACTACACCATTTGGAGGTAATACTGACTTGTTTTATATTTTCTAAGGGGTTAGACTGATGTTTGGTACACATCCGTCAATCAGGGATCTTCTACTGTTGCAGATACATCCATAAAATGTCATTGTAGGCATTGACTGGATGTTCTCTGTATGTTTTTTCATTGAATGCTTCCGAGTAAGGGTCATGTTTTCATATTTGGGCAATCCATGTGTAACATTCATCGGCATGTGGGGTTGCTAGAAAAGCAGCAGGCGAGTGGAGCCCCTCCTTTCTTTATTGGATGAACTATCTGTGGAGTTGGTGGATGTAGAAATGGTTGATGTCCTATAGATCTTCAGTGAATTTATGGACGTCTTCCCAGAGGAGATGGCGACTCTACCCCCTCGACGTGATGTTGAGTTCGGGATAGACTTTCAACTGGGTGCCCGTCTAATTTCAATGGCTCCCTACCAGATGTGACCTTCCATGTTGTGGGATATGCAGATTTAGATTGACGATCTGATGAATAAGTGTTTGTTTGACCAACTGAATCACCATGGTGTGCTCTAGTCTTATTCTCAATGAAGGTAGATGGTGGTATCAGGCTGTCATAGACTACAGGAGACTGAACCAGGAATCCGTAAAGAATAGTTAACACATCCCAAGGATAGACGATCTCTTTGACCAACTGAAGGGAGCAGGTTGGTTATCAAAGATCGATCTACAGTCCGGATATCACCGGTTGAGGGTGAAATAGGGTGACATCTCAAAGATGGCCTTCAGATGCAGATATGGGCACTTTGAGTTTTTGGTCATTCTATTTGGCATTACGAATGCTCCAATTATGTTCATGGGGCTCATGAAATCCGTGTTCATGGAATACCTGGATCGGTTTGTAGTCGTGTTTATTGATGACATCCCGATCTACTCAAGATCAGTGGAGGACCGCGCTGAGCACCTTTGAATGGTTTTAGAGGTCCTCGGACAACACCAATGTAAAGACATGAAAATTTCAAGGAAAACTTTTTCTTAATTTTCTTTGTAATTTTACAAGAACGCAGTTTCTGACGGTGCCTAATTCCGAGGCCCGGTGTGCCCGAAATCTTTTTCCGAAGTTTGGCTCGCATACGTTCAGTGAACGAACGAGCGGGAATTTCTAACTTTTGAACCGGTGCTCGGAATCGAATTCCGAGGGTACCGATGAACTCGCAACGCCGGTAATCGCTTAAGGGAACCTTTACCATAGTTGCGTTTGTGCGGGTGAAGAAGTTAATTTTTGGGGTTTAATTAAAAAGGTAAATAAAATTGTTGAATCAATTTTATTTCTTTTCAAGGTGGTTTATTTCTCCAATGGGAAGTTGGTGGTGGGGACCACATTCACCCAACTTCCCATGTGTGGATAATTGAAAGGGTGGGGCCCACACGAACCCCCCTTCTTTTCAAATTCCTTAAACTCCCTAACCCCTCATAACCCCTAACTTTCCTAACTCCCTATTAACTCACTTTCCTTAATTTTTGACAACTTGTTATAATTAATAAAGTGAGTTACTTAATTTCAAACTCTTGAAATTAAATGGTTAGGTTGTGTTAATAAAATAAGACTTGGTCTTATATTATTTTCGTTAGAGTTTTTGTCGCCTTGAGAGGTTTGGGAAGCGTGAAGTCTTCTTCTTCTTCAACCTTGACGAAGAACGCGAAGAACACCGTTCTTCAACGAAGAACATCTCCGACGAAGAACGTGACATCTTCTTCCAACGACTTTTCCTCTTCGAACGCACCTCGACGTTAACGAAAATGACGTTCGTTTTCCGCGATGCACAATTTCCGCGATGCTCGTATTCCGAGTATCGTTGACGTGCACTGTTCCTGAACCGAGTTAGGGAATTTAAAATTGTGATTGTTCGTGAACCCTCGTTTACTCCCTTATAAATCTAAGAACGCCGATCAACTAAATATTATGTTGATCCGCGAATATTAATTTGCGGTTTGGGATTATTGTTATGATTCTTTTTATTTATGACGTTGTAGGGGGTTTATGTGTTTCTTTATGTGATTTCTCTTCCGTCTTTTATCCGCGTATTTTCGGACCGCTTGATATCGATTGTTGTTGCGGAATAAATGGAAGTGACACGGTGTCGTCGCACCGCGCGGAATCGTGTGGCAAGAATGTGTGACGTCGTCACGCCACACAATCAATTAATTTTTGAATCAATTCTACGACGCTGACGCATCCCGCCGAAAAACTGCAAAAGAACCGCGGTCGGATTCGGGACGCGGCGAAGGGGCACAACGCCATCGGGTCACGCTGGAAAACTACAAAGACGAAGCTATTCGTTTTGACGTGTGGATCTATGGACGACGAAGAAGTAGACTGTTATGGCCTTTGAACCCCTTCGCTATGAAGGTGGGGTCCCGGGGGAACCATAGGCAAATACGGCAGGAGAAACGGACCACCGGAGCGTGTCCGATGGTCCGCAGAAGGCTGCGGCGGCGCGCCGCCGGAGGGTTGGCGGCCGGCGGATCCGTCGCCGGCCTCAATTAGTGGCGGGCGGGGGAGTCGTGCACCCCGCTACGCGTTTCGCCTCGGCCACGCTGGACGAGTCACGGCCGGCCGATCGGGCCGGACCGAACCGGACCGAGCCAGACCGAGTCGGGCTGAGCCGGGCTGGGCTCAGCCGGGTCGGCCCGGGCCCAGACCCCTTGTTTTCGGACTACTTTCGCTCAAATGCCCATATCTTGGGCTACGGACCTCCGATCGACGCACCGTCAGTTGCGTATCGAACCTTCGAATGAGACGGTCGTTTCGGTATATTGAACTCAAGGTTTCGGAATACTTTGAGTTCGGCCGGGTTGGTTCGTACACGAAACCAACCGGGCCCTCGGAGCGGAAATGCTCATATCTTGATCTTCGGACGTCCGATTGATGTGCCATTGACTTTGATGAATTCCTCTAAGTGAGGCAGATCATTTGACTCACTATGCCCGAGGATTGGACGTAGGTGGAGTACGGTCGGGTTGGTTTTGCATTAAAAACCAACCGGGCCCCTAGGACGAAAAAGCCAATAACTCTCAGACCAGGCGTCTGATTGACGCATCGTCTGTTGCGTTGAGTTCCTGTTGACGATACGTAACTTTTGGATACATCATCTTCAGACTATGTGACAGTTGATGTATCAGCCTCTCGGCTCGTGGAGTGGACCCTCCCGAATGAGCTTGTTGTGTGCGGGAACCCTAGTGTTGGCTGCGACTTCGACGACGATGATTGTGCAGAGATCCTCAGTGGACTACGACGATGAAGACAGCTGGTCTTGTATCCTATGTGGGTCCTAGCTGTGCTGGTCTTGTATCCTATGTGGGTCGCAGCTTAGATGATTCAATACTGGTATTGTATCCTATGTGGGTCCTAGTATAGATGAATCATTGAAGACAGCCGGTCTTGCATCCTATGTGGGTCCGAGCTGTGCTGGTCTTGTATCCTATGTGGGTCCCACCTTAGATGATTCAAGTACTAGTCTTGTATCCTATGTGTGTCCCAGTATAGATGAATCAATGAAGACACCTGTTCTTGTATCCTATGTGGGTCCTAGTTGTGCTGGTTTTGTATCCTATGTGGGTCCCAGCATTGATGGTTCAGTGCTGGTCTTGTATCCTATGTGGGTCCCAGCTTAGTTGATTCAGTATCTATGTCTGATCATCTCTTTCACCTTTTCGATGACGTATACCTCTGTGAGCTGAATCCCATTTGCTTTCCTATGTGAATTGTGTTGTGCTATACTGTGTGGATTACGTTTTTCTTTCCTGTGTGGAATACGTATACTTTCCTGTGTGGACTGAGTTGTACTTGGGCTCGGAGGTTGGAGCGTATTGGAATTGTTGACTTAGGTATATGTATTGGCATATACCTAAGAAGTGTCGGTTGTTACTTCATGATTGTAACTTTCCTTTGTTGTTTAACCTTTGTGGATTTTGGGAGACCTTCGGGGGTGTCGGGGTCCCTACTGAGTATCTTATACTCACCCCTGCACGGGCTATGCACAGACTATGTTGTGTTGGTTGTAGACGACGGACAGCGTTGATCGTGGTTGAGGCTTGTAGAGAAGGACTGTACCTGGAGGAGGACCATTGGGCGGGACGTACTCGGAGCGGACGATAGGACCCGAGGAGCAGTGGAGGTATCTTTACCCACCCTTCAGGTGGGATTTCCAGTGGACAGCTCAGCGTAGAAGCTTTTACTTTTCAGTTGTTGTTTTCCATTTCAGTTGTACTTTACAGTTGGGCTTGTATTTCCAGCCCCCTTTACTTTCTGCACCTACTGTTGTACAGTTTTACTTTGTGTTTACTTCTTCCGCTTGTACTCTGTGGTGTTTGTTTACTCTTATGAAGGCAATGTCTTCCCTGATATCGGGATTTACTCCTTTGGTGCTAGTCGCCAGCCCCTGGCCTATGGAAGGGTGGCTTGGGGTAGTCACAGCACGGGCCCCGAGGACGGGTCGTGACAAATTGGTATCAGAGGAGTTCAGTTCTACCGCAGACTCTGATCTTTCTTCTAAGTGAAGCAATAATGTTTAGCGTATTGGGTGTGGTTATCAGTCCAGGGAGTCCAGTGTTGGTGCGGCGGCCGACGTATCCGTACACCAGGACCCTGACTTCTGATTTCTAACTTAATGCACGAAAACATTGATTTCGTGTGTGTTTCATGTTTTCTTTGTGATTACTTGTGTCAGCTCACCAGGTATACTATTTGACCGTGGCACACCTGTTTCCTTTTTAGGATGGTCCCACGACGGCAGTCAGCTATGGTTCCGAGAGTTGAGTGTGACGACAGCCCACCGATCGATGAGGCCTCGGTGCAGGGCCCTTTGTCAGCAGTGGCACCGACGGTAGCTCTACCCGCCGAGCCACCGATTCTTCCGGCACCAGCTGCTGACGATGCACGTCGCCTCAGTGCACTGCACGAGTTCCAGCGCCATCAACCACCCAGGTTCTGTGGGGAGACGGACCCCCAGGCAGTCGAGGACTGGCTGGAGGTAGTCGTATGAGTTTTCAGGCTAGTGAGGACACCAGCTGAACTCATGGTGATCCTCACAGCGAGCCTACTGCACACAGCAGCGGGACGATGGTGGAGCTTGATGCTCCAGGTGCACGACGAGACGTCTCTTCTCTGGATGGACTTTGAGAGCATCTTCCGCTCCGAGTTCTTCCCATCCACCCTCCGTGTGGTGCACATTCATGAGCTTCTTCAGCTGCGGTAGGGCAGCTTGACAGTGGCCCAGTACTCGGTGAGATTTACTGATCTCTCGTGCTACTCCACAGATATGGTACGAGACCCGTTCTTCCGGGCCCGGACCTTCGAGTAGGGACTGAAGCATGAGATCAGGGATTCAATGATCTCCCTCAACATTCTAACACAGGCAGAGGTGTTGGAGAGAGCCCTTCTAGTAGATATTTTTCTTGCCGAGCAGGCTCTAGTGACAGGGCCCTCTGCAGGACGGCCCGTAGCAGGGTCTTCTGCAGTTGGCAGTAGACAGGTGACATAGAGGTCCAAACGGGCCAGAGCATCAGATGGGCAGTCACTGGATGATGATTTGGTTCTGCGGGGCACACTAAGGAGATCCAGCTACACGAGGGGCAGGCATTGCTACACATGCGGCGAGAAAGGTCACATGGCTCGAGACTGCCCGACTCATCTTACAGATGAGCAGCAGGTGGTAGAGGGACCTCCCAGACAGAGGTTCGGCCACAGTGGTCTGCAGGGTGTAGGCGGACGAGGCAGAGGAGCTGGCCAAGTAGCATATGGTGGGCGACACTTCGAGGTGTTTCCACCACCACCACCAGGAGGTCCACCCCGTCCTCAGGGAGTTGGTGGACATGTGAGAGCTCAGCTTCAGGCAGCTGAGGCCTTCGATCATGGAGCTCTGGGAGCAAATGGACAGGAGCGGAACTAGTGGATATGTCTTTTCTACTTTTAGTTCCTTGTTTCTATTGTGTAGCGTCTTTATATTATGAGCTACAATAATTAAAGACGCATACCTTTGTGATGTTTTCATTCCTGTCCTCTTTTGTGTTGTTACTAAGAGGTTCCAGTTTTTACTGTTGACTTGACCCTCACTTGTGAGACATCTACTAGAGGAGACCCAGTTACCACACACTGATGCCGACAGTGTGACTCAACCCTTGGAGGCGAGAGTACTGGTTGGATATCTTGGTAGTAGTGTCGAGGCCTTACGACGTCATCCTTGGTATGGATTAGTATCATCCATGTCGGGATTGACTGTATTAGGAAAAGAACGTGGTTCATCCAAGGGATGAGACCAGATTTCTCTTATCGGAAAAAAAGAAATCATAGTAGCTCTTATGGGACCAGAGGTGGTCCAGGCCACGATATAGAAGGTCCAGGTCATTCAGGAGCGGATGAAGACAGCTCAGAGCTGACAGAAGTCTTTCGCTGACAGGAGGCGGAGGCCACTAGAGTTTGAGGATGGAAACCACGTCTTCATGCGGGTCTCACCTCGACGTGGATTACAGAGATTTGGCCAAGGTGGAAAGTTGTCTCCATGCTTCATCGGACCCTTCCAGGTCCTCAGCAGGATTGGCGAGGTGGCTTACCGCCTAGCTCTACAGCCTTTGTATCCCTAGTTTGTGTTGAAGCTTTACGGGGACGTAATGCCCTGTGGTGGTAGTAATGTAACGACCCGGAAATTTCAAGGAAAATTTTTTCTTAATTTTCTTCGGAATTTTACAAGAACGCGGTTTCTGACGGTGCCTGATTCCGAGGCCCGGTGTGCCCGAAATCATTTTCCGATGTTTGGCTCGGGTACGTTTAGTGAACGAACGAGTGGGAATTTCTAACTTTTGAACCGGTGCTCGGAATCGAATTCTAAGGGCAGCGATGAACTTGCAACACTGGTAATCGCTTAAGGGAACCTTTACCATAGTTGTGTTTGTGAGGGTGAAGAAGTTAATTTATGGGGTTTAATTAAATAGGTAAATAAAATTGTTGAATCAATTTTATTTCTTTTCAAGGTGGTTTATTTCTCCCATGGGAAGTTGGTGGTGGGGCCCACATTCACCAAACGTCCCATGTGTGGATAATTGAAGGGTGGGGCCCACACGAACCCCCCACCTTTTCAAATTCCTTAAACTCCATAACCCCTCTTAACCCCTCACTTTCCTAACTCCCTATTAACTCACATTCGTTAATTTTTGACAACTTGTTATAATTAATAAAGTGAGTTACTTAATTTCAAACTATGGAAATTCAAATGGTTAGGTTGTGTTAATAAAATAAGACTTGGTCTTATTTTATTTTTGTTAGAGTTTTTGTCACCTTGAGAGGTTTGGGAAGCGTGAAGTCTTCTTCTTCTTCAACCTCGACGAAGAACGCGAAGAACACTGTTCTTCAACGAAGAACATCTCCGACGAAGAACGTGACGTCTTCTTCAAATGACTATTCCTCTTCGAACGCACTTCGAAGTTAACGGAAACGACGTTCATTTTCCGCGACGCCCGATTTCCGCGATGCTCGTCTTCCGAGGATTGTTGACGTGCACCGTTCCTGAACCGAGGTAGGGAATTTTAAATTGTGATTTTTGGTGAACCCTCGTTTACTCCCTTCTAAATCTAAGAACGCGGATCAACTAAATATTATGTTGATCCGCGAAGATTAATTTTTGGATTGGGATTATTGTTATGATTCTTTTTATTTAAGAGGTTGTAGGGGGATTATGCGTTTCTTTACGTGATTTCTCTTCCATCTTTTATCCGCGTATTTTTCAGACCGCTTGATATCGATTAACGGGAGGAGGACGGACCGCACAAACACGGCCACCCCCTCCCTTATTATTTTTTTCTTGTTGTTGTGGATGGAATGGAAGTGACGTGGTGCCGTCGCACCGCGCAGAATCGTGTGGCAAGAATGCGTGACGTCGTCACGCCACGCAATCAATTAATTTTTGAATCAATTCTGCGACGCCGACGCATCACGCCAAAAAAACGCAAAAGAACTGCGGTTGGAGTCGGGATGCGGCGAAGGGCCACAGCGCCATCGGGTAATGCTGGAAAACTACAAGGACGACGCTATTTGTTTTGACGTGCAGATTGATGGGAGACGATGAAGCAGGCTGTTATGGCGTTTGAAACCCTTCGTAGTGAAGGTGGGGTCCCGGGGGAAACATAGGCGAAGACGGTAGGAGAAACGGACCACCGGAGCGCGTCCGGTGGTCCGCTTAAGGCGGCAGCGGTGTGCCGCCGGAGGGTTGGTGGTCGGCGGATCCGCCGCCGGCCCCAATTAGCGGCGGGCGGGGGAGTCGCGCACCCCGCTCCGCGTTTCGGCTCGGCCACGCTGGCAGAGTCACGACCGGCCGGTCGGGCCGGACCGAACCAGACCGAGCCTGACCGAGCAGGGCCGGGCCGGGCCGGGCTCAGCCGGGTCGGACCCGGGTCGGGATGACCCGGTTAGGGCCGACCCAGGGGGGGTCGGGCTGGGTCGGCCTGGGCCCAGACCCCTTGTTTTCGGACTACTTTCGGTCAAATGCCCATATCTTGGGCTACGGACCTCCGATCGATGCACCGTCAGCTGCGTAGGGATCCTTGGAATGAGATGGTCGTTTCGGTATATTGTAGTCAAGGTTTCACAATACTTTGAGTTTGGCTGGGTTGGTTCATACACGAAACCAACCGGGCCCTCGGAGCGGAAACACTCATATCTTGAGCTTCGGACGTCCGATTGACGTGCAATCGACTTTGTTGAATTCCTATAAGTGAGACGGAGATTTTGGCTCACTCTGCCCAAGGTTTGGACGCATGTGGAGTACGGTCGGGTTGGTTTTGCCTTAAAAACCAACCGGACCCCTAGGACGAAAAAGCCAATAACTCTCAGACCGGGCGTCTGCTTGATGCGCCGTGTGTTTCGTTCAGTTCCTGTTGATGATACAGAACTTTTGGATACATCAACATAAGACTATGTGATAGTTGATGTATCAGCCTCTCGGCTCTTGGAGAGGACCCTCCCGAATGAGCTTGTTGTGTGCGGGAACCCTAGTGCTGGTTGCGACTTCGACTACGACGATTGTGCAGAGATCCTCAGTGGACTGCGACGATGATGACAGCTGGTCTTGTATCCTATGTGGGTCCTAGATATACTGGTCTTGTATCCTATGTGGGTCCCAACTTAGATGATTCAATACTGGTCTTGTATCCTATGTGGGTCCCAGTATAGATGAATCAATGAAGACAACTATTCTTGTATCCTTTGTGGGTCCTAGCTGTGCTGGTCATGTATCCTATGTGGGTCCAAGCATAGATGATTCAATACTGGTCTTGTATCCTATGTGGGTCAGAGTATAGATGAATCAATTAAGACAACTGCTCTTGTATCCTATGTGGGTCCAAGCTGTGCTAGTCTTGTATCCTATGTGGGTCCCAGCTTAGATGATTCAAGTACTAGTCTTGTATCCTATGTGGGTCTCATTATAGATGAATCAATGAAGACAGCTTGTCTTGTATCCTATGTGGGTCCTAGCTGTGTTGGTCTTGTATCCTATGTGGGTCCCAGCTTTGATGGTTCAGTGCTGGTCTTTTATCCTATGTGGGTCCCAGCATAGATGAAACAATGAAGACAACTGATCTTGTATCCTATGTGGGTCCTAGCTTAGATGATTCAGTATCTATGTCTGATCATCTCTTTCACCTTTTCGATGATGTATACCTGTGTGAGCTGAATCCCGTTTGCTTTCCTGTGTGGATTGTGTTGTGCTATCCTGTGTGGATTACATTTTGCTTTCCTGTGTGAAATATGTATAACTTCCTGTGTGGACTGAGTTGTAGTTGGGCTCGGAGGTTGGAGCGTATTTGAATTGTTGACTTAGGTATATGTATGGGCATATACCTAAGCAGTGTCAGTTTTTACTTCGTGATTGTAACTTTCCTTTGTGGTTTATCCTTTGTGGATTTTGGGAGACCTTCAGGGGTCTCAGGGTCCCTACTGAGTAGCTTATACTCACCCCGGCACGGGCTATGCCCACACTACGTTGTGTTGGTTGTTGACGACGGACATTGTTGATCGTGGTTGAGGCTTGCAGAGCAGGACGGTACCTGGAGGAGGACCACTGGGCGGGACGTACTCGGAGCGGACGGCGGGACCCGAGGAGCTGTGGAGCTATCTGTACCCACCCTTCAAGTGGTATTTCCAGTGGACAGCTCGGCGTAGCGGCCTTTACTATTCAGTTGTTGTTTTCCCTTTCAGTTGTACTTTACAGTTGGGCTTGTATTTCCAGCCCCCTTTACATTCTGCACCTACTGTTGTACAGTTTTACTTAGTGTTTAATTCTTCCACTTGTACTCTGTGGTGTTTGTTTACACTTATAAAGGTAATGCTTTCCATGATATCGGTATTTACGCCTTTGGTGCTAGTCGCCAGCCCCTGGCCTATGGAAGGCGGGCTTGGGGTAGTCACGGCATGGGCCCCGAGGATGGGTCGTGACAACCAACTCTATGGGAAGTTGTCCAAGTTCATGTTCTGGATGTGATAAGTGAACTTCCTTGTGCATGTGCTATTTGAGTAGGGAATAGCGGTGGACCCATCAAAGGTCGAGGTTGTTGTTTCTTGGGCAGCACCAAAGAACGTGGTAGAGGTTCATAATTTCCATGGGATGGTAGGTTACTACCGGTGGTTCATACCGAACTTCTCTCGAGTTGCAACAACTTTGATATCTTTAACAAAGAAGGACCAGACATTCATGTGGAATGGGTAGTTCCAGGAATCCTTTAGCTATCTGAAGGAGAAGTTTGTAAGTGCCCCAGGAATGAGGTTTCCCGAATAGGGGCTATGTTTGAGGTGTTCTATGATGCTTAAGGACAAGGCCTCGGGTGTGTCCTGATGAAATGACAAGGGGTGATCTCTTATGGGTGTAGAATGTTAGGTCCCCATGAGCGTAATTATTCCACCCAGGATCTGGAGATTGCGGCGGTCATGTTCGCACTACAGTTGTGGAAGCATTTCCTCATCGGGGAGCACTTCGTGGTCTTCACAGATCACAAAATTTTGAACTATATCTTCTCCCAGTGGAAAATGAACTTATGGTAGTGAAGGTGGATGGAGTTCATTCAGGTCTACGACATCATGATTTCCAACACATTAGGAAAAATGAATGTGGTGGCTGAAGCCTTGAGCAGGAAGTCACAGAAGGATGCTGTTCGAGATTCGGCAGATGGTTGGAAGGTGATGGAGGAGTTGGATGCCCTACACCTGGATGCGAGGATGGATAGTGGTATAGGTTGTATGAATCTGATGACAGTGCAATCTTCTCTAATGTGGTAGGAGGAGGAGTCTCACTGGGGAGACATATAGGGTGAAGTGATGTGTTATCGGGATAACCAAGGAAATGCTCCTGAAGTATGGTCGGAGGATGGTCATAATCATATTCTTTTCTAAGAGAAGATGTTTGTCCTTGAGGTGGTGCGCAAGCGGGCTCTTGGAGAGTTCCAAAACTCACCCCTAGTAGTGCACCCGATAGTTTCCAAAATGTACTGGGGCTTGAGGGGTCAGTTTTGGTGTCCCGGGGTAAAGCAGACGATGGCATAGTTCGTGGCCAGGTGCCTAGTGTGTCAGATGGTGAAGGTTGAACACCGTGTTCCAGGTGGTTTGTTGAAACCATTAGACATCCTCGAGAGGCAGTGGGATGACATCTCGATGGAATTCACCACAGGGCTACCCAAGGTTCAAGAGGCTACGACACTATCTGTGTAGTGGTGGACCGGTTGACAAAATCAACTAACTTTCTGGCGATCAAGGAGTCGGGAGCAGTAGATGCATTATCACAGAGGTACGTGGATCAGGTGGTTTGGTTTCATGGAGTCCCAAGGTCAATAGTCTTGGATAAGGATGTACGTTTTACCTCATGAATATGGATGGGATTACAACATGCTTTTGACACCCAGCCATGTCTTAACAATGCCTTCCATCCTCTGATTGATGGACAGACATAGTGCACTATCCAGGAATTGGAGGAAATGTTACGAGCATGTATTCTAGATTTTGGGGGATTGTGGGTGCGACACTTGCCTCTAGTAGAGTTTTCTTACAATAATAACTATCACTCTACCATTTTCATGGCTTAGTTAGAAGACTTGTACAGTAGGCCATGTCTCTCACCCATGTGTTGGACCGTGGTTACGGAAGCAAGTGTTCTTGGTCAGTAAGTGGTGCAGAGCACGATAGAGAAGGATCAGCTTATACGGGAGAGGATGAAGGCATCTCAGGACTGAAAGAATTCATATGCCGATAATTGGAGGAGACTCTTGATTTAGAGGTCGGGGACCACGTATTCTTGAAGGTCTCCCCTCTTCGTGGATAACAGAGGTTCGGCAGGGGGATTAATCTTTTTGCAAGGTTCATCGGACCCTTCGAAGTGTTGCGGCGGGTCGGAGAAGTGGCTTATCTTTTAGCTCTACCACCGCCGATAATGAGAATACATTACATCTTCCATGTGCCACTACTCTAACGGTATCTACACGACGATTCACATGCCCTCGACTGGGGAAAGCTGGACATTGGGGCCAACATGATGTTTGCGGAAATGCCAGAGAGAATTAAGGATTTTGAGGAGAAGGTGCTCCGTGGATGGACCATTCCATTGGTTCGTGTGTTTTGGAGGCTTGGAGGGCTCGAGGAAAGTACCTTGGAATGGGAGACATAGATGTGCTCCGAGTACCCAAAGCTGCTTTGAGTTTTGTTCTATTTTGATTGTTCTTGTTTGTGATGGAAAAAGATACATTGTTAACTATGGAATATGTGGTTTTACTTGTTCAGTGGATGTGTGTTAAGAGTCATGACTGTTGGGAGGGGATGACCTGACCCCTAATCAAGACGCATTAAGGTTGATGCGATTAAACCCATGCGGGTGAGTCAGTGCCACCAAAAGAGAATAGTATCTTGACATGGTGGAAGAAACTCCCTTACCCATATGACTGGATAGTTTGACCTTCAAATATTTCCTATTTACAAGAGGTATAGGTGTTCCTAGATGACGTTGAGGTTCACTGTTGAGAGGTATCTTTGGAGATGCTTGTTCAAAACCCCTCCTTTCTTCGGGTCTAGTTTTGATTATAGAGGTTGAGAATAGTTTGATAGGTATCTGATGTAATGACCTAGACCCACCTGGTCCATTACATTTCCAAAACATGGCTCCACCACCATTCACGGTCGCTCACCGGTCACGGTGGCACCATGACGGTGGCACAATATGGGTGACACCATGATGGTGGAACCGTGAGGGTGACACCAGGATGGTGGCACTATGTCCTCACCTTCCAGTTCCTGACCTTTTTTCTCCTGCAATATATCTTTTGACGTAAAGATGATTTAATGCCCCCTTTCAAAGCCATTTAATTCCCATAAAAAATATCTATAATCCCCCAAGAGTCGGGAAAACCTTAAACATACCCAAACATGGGGTTTTTCCATAGTTTTACACCCTTTCCCCGTACCTTCCAGTTCCACCCCCGTTGCACATTTTCCTCTATTTAAAAGAAGCAGTTTAACGCACAACCGTTATACCACCACCACTATGGGAATAATTAAATAAGAATAAATACCATCGTCTTTAACCTCCCATCCACATAAGAAACCACAAACTAAATTTAATGCGGTTCAAAATTCCATATCCCTTAACAATAGGATCTCAACTTTATATCATGATAGCGTTTCTTCCTTAACCATCTTGGCTAGATTTCATTCTTATCCATAGTGCGCATGGAGTCCCACATTCCTGAGGCTCATGGTGCGCCTGTTCTACAATATTTATACTCATCTTTGGAGTCCCTGGAGCTCCTCCCCTGCAAGTTGTGCATCCCCAGTTCTTGGCGCTTAGAGAAGAACTTCGATCCTTGATCAAACAAATAGGGATTTTCCTTCGTCCCTCCTTATTGTGTATCATGAGGAGTGGGTACGCTACTGTTTCTGTAGGAATGGATGAAACCACACCTTAACAATGTTAATAAACAAATTGTTAAAGAATGATGGGGTGCGTTTGACAATTCTGCTGTACTATTTTATAATTTCTTTAAGTTGTGAACTGTAGAGGATTATGATCTCTGAAAATCATGGTCGTTGGTGTTCTTTCTTTTTGCATTAATGAACCTCCGTCTTCTATGATTATTGAGTGGATATAACATGAGAATTTGGTTAATCATGTAAACTTGGCCGATTAAATGAATTTCCATTGAACAACAATACTTCTGTGACCACCCTAGTTAACCAAAGAGAAAGAAGAAAACTTATTGAATGATGTGGCTCTGACATTGAAATTTGGTTAATCATGTAAACTCAGCCGATTAAATGAATGTCTAGTGAACAAAAATCTTTGTGTGATCACCTCAGATAACCAAACAGAACAAATAAAACTTAGTGAATGATGTACTTGAGTCTGGAAACATCCTAGCTCTTCCTTGGGGGAATGCCTATTTGTTCTTATCGATGCTTATGGGGTGATGTGGATAAGGATGGGATCCTCTATTGTGGAACAATTGATAGATGCGAATCTGAAGCTGTGTGGGGTTGTATCATGAGTCTTGGTTTGGTTCCAGTACATTGAGGGATCTCACTGATCCCTCTGTTGTTGTGACTTCACAAGAGAACCATTTGTAAATGATTAAATTTTTTTTGGGTGTTTCTCTTTCTCGGGCTTGTGGTTATGCATGTTAGTTTCACAATAGTGTAGAATTTACTTAAATGTGATCACTTGAACATGAAAAGAATAATAGTCTCAAATGGGAACTGTTTTCTAGGATGAATGGTGGCATGGTCGTGGGTTCAGTGTTTCTTATGAATGAATAGTAATGAGGGTTTCTGTGCATAATATGGCTTTGGAAACCCTAGGTTGGGATGAGTGCTTGTTACCTCTACATATAATTCTAGTTCTTATGTTTCTTATTCATGACCCACCCATGTTGAACAATTAGTGCCAAACACCACCATTTCATGGGGGAGGTGGTTTTTTCCCAACACTCTTGTGAGTGGATGGTTATTAGATCCTTTTCTGCTCCATTTCTTGAATAGCCCATAACTCTTCGGGAGGTGGTGATGGACTGAGGTCCATTATAGCATATGATTTTTCGGGCAGGGTAGTTGTGTTGGTTGGCCTAGGTGTGTGCGAGAAGGTTGTTTCCCAATATTCTTATGGATGAGGCATAGGTGTCTTCAAGTGTGGTAGTTTTTGTTTAAACCCAGGTGTTTGCGGGCATGGTTACAGGTGGTTATTCTAGCCCAGGTGTTTTCGGGCGTGATTACTGGGGGTTGTAGTTTCCTAGGTGTTTACAGGCGGGATGTGTGGTTGTGGCCCAGGTGTGTGCAGGCAGGGTGTGGCAGTGGGACTGTTGTGAGAATGGCGGGAGAAGTTTGAAGCGTAAGATGTCTTTAATAACCAGTGGGGAAGTGGCGCGGGGTACCCAAATATCGATGTGTTGTTACTAAATATTACTTGACTTGCGTTTTTTGGGGAGTGTTCATTGGTGAGGCTTGGGTGGATAGTTTTCTTTGCTAGGTTCTTTGGTAATCTCTTTTTCCATGGGGCATTAGAATTCATCCCCACTTGTGCACATGAGTCTTTCGTTTTTCCTAGTGAGTATACTTGTATGCTCACCCTACATATATAAAAATGTTTTTATATTTCCAGGAGGACTTCAGGGATCGTGCGGGTTCATACTAGTTCTGACATTGGGACAGTTGTTGTTGTAGTTTTTCATTCTTTTGGTACTTATTTTTTGGATTTCTTTTACTTTTGTATCATTTACTTTTGTAACACTCATATGGGAATGGTTTTCATTGGCTTTAATTTTAGCCCCCCAGTTTTGGTGTTGTTCGGATTTAATATATTATCTCATGATCCTATTAATGAAAAAGGGTAATTCCTTCCATCTTGTGTATGATCTTATACCCTTGGTTCTAGTCTCCACTCCAGGACCTACTAAAGGCGGGTATCTGGGGTGATTATCTCTCCTTCAACTTTAAGAAGGAAGGGTATGGTAATCTGATGTCCCTTATCTCATCTTGATTAAGGTGGGTCGTGATAGAGACACCTTCTGAGTATAGGGTGAAATTAGAAACCTACATGACCATAGTATTGTATTTTCACTAGTTGGATGTGTAGGTGCAAGAGGGCATAGATAAGGTGTTGGATGAGAATGATTTTTAGTCCTAGTTCTTCGAGCACTTCATTATGAGGACGTAGAGTATAGATAAATTTTGAGTTGTTTTGAGCCGTCAGGAAAGAGATATGTATTTCATTTAATGCATAGTTACTATAACGACCCATACTTTACATACATTGTTAATACTTCAAGATTGAAGCACAATTATTACAACATATGACAAAACCACAAAGGACCGTATAGGTATAGTGTCTTTAGAAACTGGGAAACATAGACAACTGGTTCATAAATCTTCTACAGTGTCTCCCATTTATTTCATCATATCTAGGGTCCCTTTTAGCATATTCTACTTAATATCCATCTTCCTGACCTGGGGAAAAGAAAACATAAAAGGGTGAGCTAAAATGCTCAGTAAGGGAAAATAATGGAAATAAAAATCATATCATATCTTTTTGAAAATCATAACCTACAAAAGAGATCATAAAATCTTAACATGGAATAAATCATAGAAGTGAAAATGAGATCCCCATAATCATAACATGAAACTTGAAACTTTGTGGCATGCACACATAATCATGGAAAATCATTTCTTGTTAGTCATGACTCATTGCCAAGACTATCTTAGTGGACAGAGTCCCTTTCTGAACCGAGTCACCCTCATTCCAGTCCTGTTTCACTGAACCGGTATAACCTACCATTCCAGCCATGTCTATCTCATGATATATAAAATCTTTACCCAATGAATTGGAGGGAGATATAGGTCCCACCCATCTTATAATGAATCCTTTCTTATGTGTTCCACATAATCATAAATCATACATCATCACATAACCCATGTAATAAAAATGGGATTCATAAACAACATGACCTCATAAAACAATTCATATAAGATAAAGGAATTCATAAAAATGTTTCCATCACAACATAATCAAATCCATGTAATAATAGGGATAAAAAAAGAACCCCTTTGTTATCTTATATGGAAAATAATTTTGATAAAATACTTGAACTTCATTCTTGAGGAAAATATCCTTTCTACTTCAAAACACTTTTCCTTTCTTAACATGTCATACAATTTTAAACTACAAGAAGTTGATTAGAAATAAACATGAATACTTGTAAAGGATTCTTCTTGGAAATAATTTTTTAGAAATCCATTCATGCCGTATAAGTTAAATAATCATTCTTCATACTTTTGTCAGAAAAGTCAAAAAGCACCTCGTACGAAAAACGACAAAAGATTCCTTTCATACATATTACTAAAAACTCACCAAAGGGTAAAAATGGATTTAAACAATTGTAGGTGGATGTAAATAATATTACATATTGATGAAACATGGATGTGGATGATAAAATACACCCCAGTAAATACTTACGAATAAACAATCTCGGATAAAAATGAGATTGTGATATTTCCCTTACATTAGGTCCGATTTGCTTTGTACGTGTCCGAAGCTCCTGTATAATGGTTTAAATAATGTTATTGACTTATTCCATAATCATACATATTGATATGATATCATATATGGTCATATTCTTAGCTTCTTGTTAGTAATATTTCATTGTTACTTGTTACTCGGGTCTTTATTGCCTTTTGTTCTTATGCGTGCTTTGCCGAATACATTCTTATTCTTCTTTTATGTTTATAGATACCTTATATCCAGAATGTTATTAGTGTAACATATATAATATTTATTCATTCAATTCATTTATATAATTACTATGTAATGATGATCATGTAGAACGAGTCGCATCACATCGTGGAGATGGTATTCCGTACGTACGCACGAGTGATGAAATCGTTCCTATGATCGTGGAACTGTATTGGAGTATATATATATTATTTCAGTATCAATATTACTTTATAATAATCATAAATAGTTACTCATTACACCATTATACCCATCCTTGTAAAGTGATGGTGGAAAAATAGATTACACCACGGCGTGGAGACGGTATTCTGTACGTACGCACGCGCGGTGATTTCATTTTTCCGTAGGATGGATAGAAGGTGAATAAGGGTTGTTTCATATTTATAATAACATATCAGTATGTAAGTAATACTGATGTTATTACTTTATCATGAAACAACTAAATAAGAAGAAGTTGAAGAAGAAATAAAGTGAAAAGATCGGTAATGGATATTACCTCTTCTTTGGAACGCCTCTTTGAATCCTCCACTTAGGGAACTAAGATTGGTCTTTGAAGAAGACCAGGACCTCTAGGATTATTCTAAGTAAGTGGAGAGGAGAAAATGGAAGGGGTTGGCCGAGCTTGAGTGCTCAAATTGGTGTGAGGAGGAGGGGGAGGAGGTGCCCTTTTATAAGGGAGGAGAGGGGCACCTTAGGAATATCTCAAAATATTATTTTATATTAAAGTCAAAATCGGTTTATAATGGTTCCAAAGGGTCTTACTTAGAATCTAAAGTGGGGATGGGTCGAAATACTATCAACCAATAGGATTTAGACAAGTTTAGGGTATTATTTTAACCTTATCAATTAGATTTAACTCTAAGTTAAATAATTAAACTTTTACCGTGTCTTTTTGTTTTCTTTCACTATATGGTTAATACACTTACTATAACATGCCAAAAGAACCCAAAATTGTTTATTATTAATATATATATCCTTATCTAAGTCATTTGGCCGAAACTTAGATTTTGAGGAATAAAATAACAATTAATAATATAATATTTGATTTAAAAACTATTTTGTGTCAATTTTGACACTATTTGATATATGATTTTTGTGAAAGTCATAACAGAATTATATGTTCGAACCAAGTTTATTAAATCAACATTAATATATCATAGTAACCTATAAAATTATTGTAATTCATAAAAAGTCTCAAATTAAATTTATTTTGGTGTTTATAACATCAATTATGTCAATATTTCATTAATAAGATAACTACTCCATCATCATTGTGTCATAAATAAATTAAATTATTTAATGTCTAAAAATTACAAATAAAATACCATTATGTAGGAAATCTTTTTATCTTTCTAAAGAATGTTTATAGTCTAATTTATCTTATGTATAACCCCATATTAAAAATTATTTACTTATTAAACTTTGATTTTAACTATTTTAACCCTTCTTTAAATAAATTAATAATAAATGTCCTAATCTAATCCAAGTGGGCCTAAATGGTAAAATTGTTATTCCTAAGTTTGTTTTTGGTCGAATTACACTTTTCCAATAGAATTAGGACATGTGTTAGGGTAATATTAATATCATATTTACCCTTAGTTACCCTATTTACTATTAACCGCGGTAAAAAAAAGTAAAACGTTACTATTCACCAAAAAATTATTTTTATCTCATTGAACCACATTTTACTTACTGATATAAACCGTGTCTATCGGATTTTTGAAATTCTATTCACAGAAGCGGTAAAATTAAGTTTTATGCAAAATTCAGTTTTTAACCTACCACTTAATGGTTTCACTATTCATCAAAAATTGAAAGTTTTCAGAAAAATACCAAAATTTCACCCTAGGCTAATATCGATATTCTGAGTCCAAAAATGAAGTCAATTTTGAAAAATAAAATTTATAAAATTTTAAAAAGTGGTTATTACTATTCATAATTGCTAGTTTTAATAGCATATTGTTGTTTAGTGAAACTCGGTATTGCGTACGACGCAAGCTATCAAGGAAGGTCGTGATTGCGTGTAAAGCAAGCCAAGCAAGTGTTGTGTAGAAAAAGATTCCTTTGATGATTCATATAACATAAAAGTCTCGGGTGTTACATTCTACCCCCCTTAAAAAGAATTTCGCCCTCGAAATTCGTCAGTTTGTAACAAATAGATGAGGATACTTCTCCCTCATCATATCCTCAAGCTCCCATGTAGCTTCTTCAAGTTGGTGGTTCCTCCATAAAACTTTCACCAATCGAGTGGTCTTGTTTCGTAGGAATTTTTCGCTACGATCCAGAATCTCTATCGGCTGTTCTTCATAAGAAAGATCTTGCTCCAGTGGTATAACTTCGGAGCTGAGTACATGTGAAGGATTTGGTATGTACTTTCTCAGGAGAGATACATGGAACACATCGTGAACTTGAGAGAGATTTGGTGGAAGCGCCAATCGGTAAGCTACCTTCCCAACACGATCCAGTATTTCGAAAGGACCGATATATCTAGGGCTCAACTTCCCCTTCTTTCCAAATCTCATAACCCTCTTCCAGGGAGATATTCGTAAGAACACTTTATCACCCACTTCAAACTCTAGGTCTTTTCATCGGTTGTCGGCATAACTTTTCTTTCGACTCTGAGCTACTCTTATGTGTTGTTGAATAGATCTGACCTTTTCTGCCATTTCATCAACGAGATCAGGTCCTAATAGCTTTCTTTCCCCAACGTCATCCCAGCAAGTTGGAGCCCTACAATTCTTTCCATAGTGAGCTTCATAAGGAGCCATCTGAATACTGGAGTGAAAGCTATTATTATAAGAAAATTCCACCAAAGGTAGGTCTTGATCCCAACCTCCTTTAAAATCCATAGAGCAAGCTCTCAACATATTTTCTAGGGTTTGAATTGTTCTCTCAGACTGACCGTCTGTCTGGGGATGATAAGCAGTGCTGAAACTCAACTCTGTATCCAGAGTATGCTGAAGACTTCGCCAGAACTTCGAGGTAAATCTCGGATCTCGATCAGATATAATAGAAAGTGGTACTCCATGCAATCTTACCACTTCCTTTACATATATCCTGGCAAGCTGATCTAGAGAGAAATTCTCTCTAATAGCAATGAAGTGTGCAGACTTTGTAAGACGATCAACTATGACCCAGATAGCATTATTGCCTTTGGATGTTTTAGGAAGTCCTATGACAAAGTCCATTAGTGATGTTTTCCCATTTCCATTCGGGTATGGGTAATGGTTGTAACATCCCCATAGACTTTTGTCTCTCAGCTTTAACTTGTTGACAAACCAAGCATCAAGAGACATATTCAGCAACATCTCTTTTCATGCCATCCCACCAGAAGTACTCTTTCAGGTCTCTATAAATCTTCGTGCTTCCAGGATGAACAGAGAATGATGAACTATGAGCCTCATCCAGCAGCTCCTTCTTTAATTCGGGGATGGGAGGAACACAAACCCGATTCCTGAACTTTATTATCCCATCACAATCAACGTTGAATTCTGGAAAATTTCTCACCTTCTTTTGTAACTCGACATCTTCTTTCTGTGCCTCTTTAATCTTCACATGTATAGATGGTTGAACATTCATTTGAGAAAGATAATATTTTTCCCCTTCCATTATAATTCCAAGATCCATCCTTTGTAAATCCATAAATATTGGATCTTTTGTGATCCTCATCATGGATAAACTAGCATGGTCTTGTCGACTTAATGCATCTGCCACCTTGTTTGCTTTC
Organism: Viscum album; assembly: GCA_963277665.1. NCBI lineage: Eukaryota > Viridiplantae > Streptophyta > Magnoliopsida > Santalales > Viscaceae > Viscum > Viscum album. The sequence goes on from OY728136.1 coordinate 831,071,826, forward strand.
CCAGGGTGGTAATGGATTGAGCAGTCATAATCCTTAATCAGCTCCAACAATCTTCGTTGGCGCATATTCAGCTCCTTTTGTGTGAAAATATACTTTAAACTTTTATGATCAGTATAAATATCACACCTTTCACCATAAAGGTAATGCCTCCAAATCATTAATGCAAAGATTACCGCAGCCAACTCCAAATCATGTGTTGGGTAATTTTGCTCATGGATTTTCAACTATCGTGAGGCATAAGCTATCACCATATCGTTTTGCATAAGAACACACCCCAATCCCTTCTTGGATGCATCACTGTAGATCACAAACCTTTCTCCACTACAAGGCAGTGTGAGCACAGGTGCACTGGATAACCTTCTTTTCAACTCCTTGAAATTCTCATCACATTCCTCTGTTCAGACAAACTTAACTCCTTTCCGAGTCAACATGGTGAGTGGATTAGATAATTGTGAAAAATCTTTTACAAAACGTCGATAATATCCAGCCAAACCAAGAAAACTTCGAATCTCAGTTACTGTTGTTGGTCTCGACCATCTTCCGATAACCTCTGTTTTTGCTGGATCCACAGATATCCCCTCTTTTGAGATTATGTGACCCAAAAATGCAACTTTTTGAAGCCAAAATTCACACTTAGTAAATTTGGCATAAAGCTTCCCCTTTCTCAGGGTCTTCAATATAATTCTCAAGTGATCTTCATGCTCTTCCTTGCTCTTTTAATAGACAAGAATATCATCTATAAAGACTACCACAAATTGATCAAGATAGTCTCTAAAGACAATATTCATTATATCCATGAAGATAGCAGGGGCATTAGTAAGACCAAACGACATCACTATAAATTCATAGTGTCCATACCTTGTACGGAAATCCGTCTTTGGTATATCCTCCCTTTTGACCCTTAATTGATGATACCCTGAACGAAGATCAATCTTGGAAAAGTATTGAGCTCCGCGTAGTTGGTCAAATAAGTCATCAATGCGTGGGAGAGGATATTTGTTCTTGATAGTGATCTTGTTAAGTTCTCGATAATCAATGTAGAGTCTCATTGATCCATCTTTCTTCTTAACAAATAGAACATGTGATCCCCAAGGTGACGCACTAGGGCGTATGAATCCCTTATCAAGATTCACTTGGAGTTGCTTCTTCAATTCCTGCAACTCAATTGGGGCCATTCTATAAGGTGTCTTTGAAATAGGAAAAGCAACTGGTATGAGTTCTATTGAAAACTCAACTTCACGATTTGGTGGAAGACCCAGTAATTCCTCTGGAAAGACATCATCAAACTCCCGTACGATGGGCATATTCTTAATCGAAAGTTTCTCACCAACCATTTGAGATAAATAACCTTCATTTAGTGGAATCAACACCCATAAGATGGAAGGAATTTCCACTGTAAGATTATGTTAATCCTTGTATTGATAGACGATCGTCGATTGATCTGGAATATGAAATGTGACTTCCCTTCTTTGGAAATTGATATGAGCTCCATGTAGATAAAGCCAATCCATGCCAAGAATCACATCAAATTCCACTAAAGGAAGGATCACAAGATATTCAGGAAGCACTTTCCCACAAACTTCGATCGGAGAAGAATTATAAACTTTTGATGCGACTGTTGTGCCATTAGGTGTTGTCACAGCTAACTCAACATCTAATTGTTGAGGTAATACGGTGATACCCTTAGAAAATTCTTTAGAAATAAAAGAGTGGGTGGATCCAGAATCAAATAAAACATTTTCTACTTTAGAGTGGATGGTAAGTGTACCTTTCACCACTTCGTTATCGTACTCCACATCACTGATAGAAATTTCATGTGACTTTCCTTTGTCTTTAGCCTTAAGATTTTGTTGACGTCGACCATCATCATCAACCCTTGGATTTGGGCATTGATTGGCATAATGCCCCATCTCCTTGCACATGAAACATTGAAGTGTAGTAGGTTCATTTTGTGTATCCCTTCCTTTGTTTGCGTCAGTAGACATCTTCTTCCCATTATCACGACATTCAAATGCCCGATGACCTTCCTTTCCACATTTAAAACATTTACTTGTCCCTTTAAGACAACTCCCTCTATGTTTCTTTCCACACTTTGAGCATAAGAGAAATCTCATCTTCTTTTCAGTGTGCTCTTTAGATTTTCCTTTGAATTCCATCTTCCTCTTCTTATCAAACCCATGTGACTGATGGGTTACTCCAATCTCCATCTCGACTTTGAGAGCACATCGACCGATTTCCTCGTAGCTATTGAAGTCCCTTATGGCTAACGTCATTCAAAGACTTGGTTTTAAGCCACTAAAGAATCGATCGATCTTACTCTCAGGTTGGATAATAATACTAGTAGCGTACCTTGCAAGTCTTGTAAAATTTGCTTCATAGGTACCAACAGATTCATCATCCCTTTGCTTCAGTTCAAGGAACTCTTTCTCCATCTTTTTTCGGAAAATACGAGGGAAGTACTTATTGAAAAATAAGTTCTTGAACTCATCCCATTCCATAGACTCAATTTAATCCCTTTGCCTTGTATTCTTAATAAGATTCCACTATTGATCAGCATCTCCTTCCAAACGATACACTGCTAGGACGACTTTATCATGCTCAGAACATTGAAGAACTGAAAATATCTTTTCAGTAGTACTAATCCATTGTTCAGCAACTAATGGATCAGTAGACCCGCTGAATGAAGGTGGACGCTGCCTCATGAAGGATTCAACAGAATGTTTCTCCTTCCTTTGCTTTTTTGGAAGTCCTGCATGATTCATAGCTTAAGAAAGTTGTGTGAGCATGGCTACATGATTTTTCATTCCAGATCCCATATCGTTTGGTTTCTCAGGGGGACAATCATTGCATTGCCCATCGCATTCTGCATTAACACGGTTCCTTCGGGTTCCAGCCATTGAATAAAACCCAGAAGAATAGTGTGAGCAACACTAATTATAATAGGAAAACCACATAATTCAAGAATAAAATTTTCCTGCTTAAGGTCTTATCCTAGGTTATTCAAGGCCATTTATAAAACACTAAGATTGTGTTCTATGCATAGACTTATCCTTAGGGTTCTTAGTAAGGGTTTCACCTCCTAGCTTCCAAAGGTTGACTATACCTTTCCTCTGATACCAACTATAACGACCCATACATTACATACATTGTTAATACTTCAAAATTGAAGCACATTTATTACAACATATGACAAAACCACAAAGGACCGTATAGGTATAGTGTCTTTAGAAACAGGGAAACATAAACAACTGGTTCATAAATCTTCTACAGTGTCTCCCATTTATTTCATCATATCTAGGGTCCCTTTTAGCATATTCTACTTAATATCCATCTTCCTGACCTGGGGGAAAGAAAACATAAAAGGGTGAGCTCAAATTCTCAGTAAGGGCAAATAAAGGAAATAAAAAACATATCATATCTTTTTGAAAATCATAACCTGCAAAAGAGATCATAAAATCGTAACATGGAATAAATCATAGAAGTGCAAATGAGATCCCCATAATAATAACATGAAACTTGAAACTTTGTGGCATGCACACATAATCATGGAAAATCATTTCTTGTTAGTCCTGACTCATTGCCAAGACTATCTTAGTGGACAGAGTCCCTTTCTGAACCGAGTCACCCTCGTTCCAGTCCTGTTTCACTGAACCGGTATAACCTACCGTTCCAGCCATGTCTATCTCATGAGATATAAAATCTTGACCCAATGCATTGGAGGGAGATATAGGTCCCACCCATCTTATAATGAATCCTTTCTTATGTGTGCCACATAATCATAAATCATACATCATCGCATAACCCATGTAATAAAAATGGGATTCTTAAACAACATGACATCATAAAACAATTCATATAAGATAAAGGAATTCATAAAAATGTTTCCATCACAACATAATAAAATCCATGTAATAATGGGGATAAAAACAGAACCCTTTTGTTATCTTAGATGGAAAATAATTTTGATAAAATACTTGAACTTCATTCTTGAGGAAAATATCCTTTCTACTTCAAAAAACTTTTTCTTTCTTAACATGTCATACAATTTTAAACTAAAAGAAGTTGATTAAAAATAAACTTGAATACTTGTAAAGGAAGATTCTTGGAAATAATTTTTTAGAAATCCATTCATGTCGTATAAGTTAAAAAAACATTCTTCGTACTTTTGTCAGAAAAGTCAAAAAGCACCTCGTACGAAAAACGACAAAAGATTCATTTCATACATATTACTAAAAACTCACCGAAGGGTAAAAATGGATTTAAACAATTTTAGGTGGATGTAAATAATATTACATATTGATGAAACATGGATGTGGATGATAAAATAAAACCCAGTAAAAACTTACGAATAAACAATCTCGGATAAAAATGAGATTCTGATATTTCCCTTACCTTAGGTCCAATTTGCTTTCTACGTGTCCGAAGCTCCTGTATAATGGTTTAAATAATGTTATTGACTTATTCCATAATAATAAATATTGATATGATATCATATATGGTCATATTCTTAGCTTCATGTTATTAATATTTCATTGTTACTTGTTACTCGGGTCTTTATTGCCTTTTGTTCTTATGCGTGTTTTGCCGAATACATTATTATTCTTCTTTTAAGGTTATAGATACCTTATATCCAGAATTGTATTAGTGTAAAATATATCATATTTATTCATTCAATTCATTTATATAATTACTATTTAATGATGATCATGTAGAACGAGTCGCATCACATCATGGAGACAGTATTCCGTACGTACGCACGAGTGATGATATCGTTCCTATGATCGTGGAACTGTATTGGAGTATATATATATTATTTCAGTATCAATATTACTTTATAATAATCATAAATAGTTACACATTACACCATTATACCCATCCTTGTAAAGTGATGGTGGAAAAATAGATTAAACCACGACGTGGAGACGGTATTACGTACGTACGCACGCGCGGTGATTTCATTTTTCCATGGGATGGATAGAAGGTGAATTAGGGTTGTTTCATATTTATAATAACATATCAGTATGTAATTAATTCTGATGTTATTACTTTATCATGAAACAACTAAAGAAGAAGAAGTTGAAGAAGAAAGAAATTGAAAAGATCGGTAATGGATATTACCTCTTTTTTGGAATGCCTCATTGAATCCTCCACTTAGGGAACTAAGATTGGTCTTTGAAGAAGACCAGGACCTGTAGGATTATTCTAGGTAAGTGTAGAGGAGAAAATGGCAGGGTTTGGCCGAGCTTGAGTGCTCAAATTGGTGTGAGGAGGAGGGGGAGGAGGTGCCCTTTTATAAGGGAGGAGAGGGGCACCTTAGGAATATCTCAAAATATTATTTTATATTAAAGTCAAAATCGGATTATAATGGTTACAAAGGGTCTTAATTCGAAGCTAAAGTTGGGATGGGTCTAAATCCTATCAACCCATAGGATTTAGACAAGTTTAGGGTATTATTTTAACCTTATCAATTAGATTTCACTCTAAGTTAAATAATTTAACTTTTACCGTGTCTTTTTGTTTTCTTTCACTATATGGTTAATACACTTACTATAACATTCCAAAAGAACCCCAAATTGTTTATTATTAATATATATATCCTTATCTAAGTCATTTGGCCGAACCTTAGATTTTGAGGAATAAAATAACAATTAATAATATAATATTTGATTTAAAAACTATTTTGTGTCAATTTTGACACTATTTGATATATGATTTTTGTGAAAGTCATAACAGAATTATATGTTCGAACCAAGTTGATTAAATCAACATTAATATATCATAGTAACCTATAAAATTAGTTTAATTCATAAAAAGTCTCAAATAACATTTATTTTTGTGTTTATAACATCAATTATGTCAATATTTCATTAATAAGATAATTACTGCATCATCATTGTGTCATAAATAAATTAAATTATTTAATGTCTAAAAATTACAAATAAAATACCATTATGTAGGAAATATTTTTAGCTTTCTAATTAATGTTTATAGTCGAATTTATCTTATGTATAACCCCATATTAAAAATGATTTACTTATTAAACTTTGATTTTAACTATTTTAACCCTTCTTTAAATAAATTAATAATAAATGTCCTAATCTAATCCAAGTGGGCCTAAATGGTCATATGTTTATTCCTAATTTTGGTTTTGGTCGAATTACACTTTTCCAAAAGAATTAGGACATGGTTTAGGGTAATATTAATATCATATTTACCCTTAGTTAACCTATTTACTATTAACCGCGGTAAAAAAAAGTAAAAAGTTACTATTCAACAAAAAATTATTTTTATCTCATTGAACCACATTTTACTTACTGATATCAACCGTGTCTGTCAGAGTTTTGAAATTCAATTCACAGAAGCTGTAAAATTAAGTTTTATGCAAAATTCAGTTTTTAACCTACCACTTAGTGGTTTCACTATTCATCAAAAATTGAAAGTTTTCAGAAAAATTCCAAAATTTTACCCTAGGCTAATTTCGATATTCTGAGTCCAAAAATGAAGTCCATTTTAAAAAATAAAATTTATAAAATTTCAAAAAGTGGTTATTACTATTCATAACGGCTAGTTTTAATAGCATATTGTTGTTTAGTGAAACTCGGTATTGCGTACGACGCAAGCTATCGAGGAATGCCGCGATTGCGTGTAAAGCAAGCCAAGCAAGTTTTGTGTAGAAAAATATTCCTTTGATGATTCATATAACATAAAAGTCTCGGGTGTTACAGTTACAATCACCGAATTTCAATTTTTTCACCTAGCACGGTAGTTAATGATACATTGAGAGTGATCCACATTGATGATGGTTTATGTCACGCCATTCCTGTAGAGGTAAACATCTTTAGTTTTCCCTCATTCTCAGTAGTACTGAACCATGTTATCATAAGTGATGGAATCCTAATGGATTGGACATACTCGGGTTGGGAAGTGACTATAGGGGAATTTTTTGATGATTCTTTAGATGGTAGGAAGCGAGGTATTGAAGACATCCAATATGGAAGTTAGGATGGGGACTCGTCTCGATATTTTTTGAGTGGATCATCGATGGTTTGATTCTAGTGAAGTATGTTAGAACATATATGGACTTAGTGTGACCATAAATCAATGGGGAACCAAAAATTTGGTAAGGTTAGACATCTCGATAAACTATATAGTAATTCCTCTCAGGGAGCTGTAAGTCAAAGTCCATGGTAGACTCAGTCCTTTCTGATTTTTCCTGGAGTGGTAAAAAGTGATGATTTTCATGTCTTCACCTACATGTGGAAATCGTGAAAGAGACTATACGACCCTCTAGTTGTGGTCAACAACTAGTTTTCTGTTCTTTCTAGTGGGAAGGTCAGGGTTCATGAATTTGAGCATTAGTACAAGTGCTTATTGTGGAGCTTCCAGGTTTTGAGTAGACGGTTGAGATAATGATGGTTAGTAGAATGTCATGGGAATGAACGGACCTTCTATTGTTTTTCTTTGGCATGGGGTATTAAGTAATTTTCATTTTGGTTGAAATGGGTGAACATGATAGAATTATGGAATAATAAAATGATGTTTACTATGTCATCATCTTATCAGACATATTATACAAACATGTGTTTCATGACACCAAGACATAAAAATTTGCATCGATGGATGAATGTTGACTGTGGTGGTTTCAAATCTGAGAATTTGTGAGTTACATGTGGCCTGAGTTATGATGAACCAACATATTTTGGAAGATTGGTTGAGATGCCTGATGGTTCTATGTGTGAAATGGGAATGACGAGGGAACTAATACGGTGTGGGGTTATGATGGGTGTATGGTATGACATCAGTGCACTTGATGAGGTGATGAATTTATGATTAATGACCAGAGGACTTTTGAATCAAGAAATGGTCAGCAGTCCATATTATTTTTATGAATTTTAGTTGAGACGTACTATGGTAGGTAACTACTAAGTAGGGTAGACTCCTTTATGTATTTGACCAATACCCTTGAGACCCTGATAGTCATGGTTGTGTTATCTTAAATGGTTATGTTATTCACAGTCTCTATATTTTTCTATATATCTCATGGATGAGCTACATTAAAATGTGTATATTTTAATATCCAATGTTTTCTAGAATATGGAAACATGTTCATAAGGGCTCAAGGTTCCATTGGTATGTCAATTTAGTACTAAATTAGGTATTTCTGCTTAGCTGTGATGTCCAAAGAGATGACTGTCATCATGTGTACAAATTTTGACTAAGTAATGTGATGGTTTTGACCACACATGTGGGTAGAGGGCCTTGGTAAAGTGTCATGGATTGTTTTTTAGGGTTTTAATTCTTTAGAAATTTATGGGGAAGGTGAGGATTCATCAGGTGATAGAGTTGAGGATTTCAGTTGTGGGTGGAGGCTCTTCATATTAAGGCATCTGGGCATGGACTATTTTTGGTGGATGTATATTTTTGTTACTCAGGATGTGATGTAGTGATCTGATGGGGATTGTTATTTGCATATAGATAATTCTATTCATCTAGATGTTGGGATTCAAGCCGATTAGTACTTTCAATGAGCAGTATGAGGGTACCATTTTTTTCATGGTTGTGCCTTAGGGAGGTAAGTCGTTTTACTTGAAATAAGTATTGCTGGGTTGGATGAGGTTTCATGGAACCTCATTTTATGGGGATCCTAAGGGTTTACCATAAATTTTTTAAATTAGAGGATATATTGGTCCATGTTCTAAGGATATTTTCATCTTTAGTTATTCTGACATTGGTCGAGGAAGGTCATAGCTTCCTTGTATCCATTGTGAACCAATGACGCTTTTTCATAAATCAATTTCATAATGATTCTTTGTTAAATTATATTTTTATCTATTCATGAACAAAAATGCGGGGTATGTACATATAGGTTGTATCATACTGATATTGATTCTCATACCTTACACGGGCCCTTTGAGACATGTGTAGACATTATTCTCATACACTCATCTATGGGATAATCTTCATGAGATGGACCTTAGTAGCTTCATAGCATGGAATATTGAAAAGATTCCTTGAGGTTTTTTCCACTAAAATAATATCTTTTGAGTTCTCATTTTTTCCTTATTTATCGGTATGTTCTGTTATGTAAGTATTATAATGTTGGTCATATATTAGAGACCATTCTATACATTGTACGATATCACATAATATGTATGTTTTCTTAGATTTTGGTTTCAAAAATTGTTAAACATGGTTTCATTGTTATATTATTGGTCATATTTCTTCTTCTAATGAAATTGATTATTCTTCATCTATTGGGAAGTCTAATTTGAGTAACTGATCCTTTTATATTGTTTTGTGTTATATATGAACTCACACCATTATTATATATTTTCTTAAGGGTATATCCTCCATAATATCACCTATCACAACATAAATATTAGTCAGTAGTCTTTTTCATTCGGGGAGGTGTGCGTAATAAAATTAGAACATGTCCCAGAATCATTATTCAGGTGATTAGTTGGTTTAGAGATGATATATCTAAAATTTCGGATATTTTATAATAGTGATATATGGTAATTCACGATATTAGTATAATGCAGGTTTGATTGAGTCATGGATGATGTATGGTTGATGTAAAAACATTATATAAAAATAACATTTTCATTTTCTCTTATTTAGTCATATGGATCATAAATATTTATATTCTTGAGTGTAAATAATAAACAAAAAAAATTTATTAATAAAAAAATCCCTCTCCTACGTTATTTATACCACTCCTCACTTCCTCTTCTTCTAAAAACAATTAGGATTTATAGATTTATTATTTTCTACCCAATTCCCATACTAAAGATTATACCGATTTTAAGGAGATTCTGGTCTTTCCAAAAGAAAAATCCTAAGTTCCCTAAGGAGGATGTCAAGGAGATGTTATACAATAGATAATTTCCACTTTCATTTTCTTTTAATTTAATTTAAATTGTTTCATCTTCTTATCCTAGAAATAACACCTATATAAAAACAATTCATAATCACTATATTATATTATATATAATATAATTTTATTATGTCAATGTAATACCCATCCGAAACCCCATTTTCATCTTCATTTTAGGAAAAAAATAATATCATTATCTGAGATGTGTCGATTTACCACCATCGTGGATAATGTGTTTTAATTTTCCATTATCGCATTCAATTCTAGTCATAAAACCATTACTGGGGTTAAATTAGATTTTATTATACAGATTATAAGCTATATATTGTTTTGGATACTATTTTTAAATATGATATTTAAAAAAATTTAGATAATTTCATGAGGATCATAAAAACAACCAAAATTATTTAAATCATTTTTGTTAACGTTTTGTCTAATGAATCATCATTATAACATATAAAAATGATATATAATAAAATTTAAACTACTATATGTTCATTGATGAGTAATAATCTCAGGTATTAATAATTATTCCCATTTTATATGAACTTCCATACTTGTATACAAGAAAAATTATCAAAAAAACCATGAAAACCCCGCTCTGGGGATGATGAAATTAAATCTTATAAATCATCAAAAATTATACACATGAACATAATAAAATAATGATGAATAAATTTTTTTCATAAATGGTTTGGAATTATGTAATTAATGAATCTATGTTTAATCCCTAAGAAATTAAGTACATATGCATAATTCTTTCAGATATAAGGTAAAGGATTTCTGAACTCAATTCCCATTCATTTGGTAAGAATTCTAGGGAATTGGATATGTTCTGCCAAGAATATGTGTAAATTATCTATGATTTTTGTAAACAATAGTTTCAATTATATTGTCTGGATTTAATGTTTACACACAAAATTATTCAATACATTTATCCTCACATAATGATTCTATCTTTATACGGTGTTTTCTCATCTCACATTGATTTATGTGATATATACTTTTTTCAAAACTTATTTTATCTCTGTGGTTTATTTATAATGATATTTTTATATAAAATAAATAATATATTGTTATCTAAATTGTATTTTTTGTTTCATTTGGTGATTATTATATTTATGATAAATACGGTTCAATTGATTATAATGAGGTAATAGATTGCCTCTGAACCTCCAAACTCACCATTGGGTTACACATTCTCTCTCTTTACCAAAATGTAATTGTTATTAATTATTTAAAATTTCTTTGAAATTATGTGAATATGTTATAAACTTAAGTTCCAATGTCAATTCATCCTTATTTTTTTTTGGAAATACATGTTTTAAAGGGTTCCATTCTCAATTCCTCTTAATTATCTATCCTGATTAAAGAGGGATTCCCAATTTCATTACCAATTTAATGTACAATAAATTAAATTTTTTAATCCAAAATTATTTATCTAATGTAACTCATTATATGAATAAAATATTTCTTACTTAATTACTGGCTTTATACAAAAAAATTTCAATTTTCCCACATTGAATACTCTTTTATATTTCACTTAAACAACACTTAATTTGATCATTTATAATATTTCGTAAAAACTATTATTAAATATTTCCTCCTCATTTGGACATAATTTATCACAATATATTCCAATTTATCTTTTTAATTCATTATATCATTTGAATGATTACCTTAAAATTTTTATACCATTTTTTCGTAGAACGTTTACCGTGAAAATTATCTCATTAACTTGGATAATATAGGTAAATCTATAACTTTTATTTAGAAAGTATATTTGAGTAAAAGTCACATTATAATATCATGTGATAATAAAGTGTATGTATTTTTATAAATAAAATAATTACAATAAATAAGTTAGTTGTTATGACATTATCAATTCACCTTTATTTAACCACATTACCACAAGGATCCCATAGAAAATCATACCTTAATAAAAAAAATTCAACTCATTCTAGAGCCCAAAGAATTAAAATGCGATATTATATATCAATATCCCTTCATTTTCAATATTTTTTTGTGCCTAACTTCTCATTTTAACATTCACACATTACACAATAGAAAGAACATGTTATCATTATTTAATTAGAAACAAAATGACCATGTAACCATTCATACCATATAGATTATAATTACCACGATATCATTCTTAAATTCACAAGAAATGACCATTTTTTCATTCATAAAAAAATATAATGACTATATTAAAATTCATTAATTCACTAATAAATGGCTATGTTATCATTCGTCTTATAATTTTTAAAACATTTAATTATCCACACTGTTTTCTTTTACTAATTAAGCTGTAATTTAGGTACAATATTTCCATTTGTTAACTCTAAAATTAACTATCCATATAGACCCCTTGACTAATTCCTCAATAAATTAAATATGTAAAACCCATTAATTAATTAATTTATATTATTCAAAATCCCATTATTTATTTCATAATAAATTATCTCAATTCTAAATATATATAACTCAAAATTAATTTTAATTAAATTATCTCCCAATCAATAATGTTGATATCTATTTATTAGATCTGCAATAACTTATCTTCAAATCCATAATTTCCAAAATCCCCAATTTAAATCTCATTGATAAATTAATTTTTAAAATTAATTGACTAAATAATGAAAAAATATGATAACTATCAAATATAAATTATAAAATTATATAAAAATAATATAAAAAATTATTGTGGTATATTAATAATAGAACACCTAACACATTTAGTTGAGGAATGATCTCCCTAATGAAATCCCCAAAATTGCAGTGGCACGATGACATTGAATGGGATCTAAATATAATACCCGTAATGTATTTCAAATAAATAAAGATCTATAAAATATATATGTATTTCTATAATAAAATATATATATCCAAAATACTATATCTATATAAAATTTAAAAAAAATTAGAAAAAAACTAAAAAATATATGAATGGAGGAAGAAGAAACAAAAATATCACTATAATAATAAAATACTACCTAGGGTCAAATATCACTATAACAATACTGCCTAGTGTCTAATAGAGGTTATAAAGGCTTCAGATTTCTCAAAATATCCCTACAATATTAAAATACGATCTAAGGTTGAATAGAGGTTGATTTGGGATTAATTAGGGGTACAGGTTATTAAAAACAAAATTTTATGGTAAACATAAATCTTTCACGCATATTTCTGGGTATGGGTGCATGGTTTTCCCTAACCATATTCCTTAAATATGAACCCATTTTTATAGGTCCATAATTACTCCTATGATGGATCTTGGTTAGACAAATCATGTGACAACTGTGAAAATCCCCTCTTTTTACAGTTACACATTTTTCCTGGATGCACACTCTAATTTCTCAAACAACGTGCCAATAGTGAAATTCCCCTTTTTTCTTAAAATATTCCCTATATTCACCCAAAAAACACCACAATGTAAAAACCAATTAAATAATATTCAACATAAGTAAAATATGTACAATAAATAAAGTACGATTCAAATCCAAAAATGTTTGGGATCTTACACTACTTCACACCTCTAAAGACCTTTGTATTTGAAAATCCTTTCTATGTATTATCAATAATTACCTAAATTTATCTTATATCCCTCCATATTCTCATAAATATAAACAATAGATCCCCTTTAGGAATACACAAAAAAAGTAACTCAAAGAAGAGGTATCACCCTTCAATAAGAGCATTTGTTTTATTTCATCCTCTTCCCCTTATATTATAATTATTACATTTTAATAAAATAAAATAAGTATCCTAAATATTTGGATATTTATTTATGGTATGGTTTTGAACTACACACCTAGACACATTGATCGAATGGGTTATACCATCATTATTCCTACATATGGAGAAAAACTACCTCTAGAAATTATGTTGTTCTTTATCCATTACGAACATTCAATGTTGGGAATAATGACTGAATTTCTATTTTTAAATTATATATATGATTTTTAATGATTTTTTTCTATTTTATTTATCATATAACACATTCCGTTATTATTTCCATTTTTATAATGTTGATAACTTTGTTTTTGGACATTTGGACTACTGTCTCTTCAAAGTGATTTGATTTGTTCACACATTACATTACATTTATTAAGAATGTATATAAAAATATTATATGTTATTAATGAAATAATAAAGAAAATATATTAATAATATATATATATATATATTATACATTTCTTCATTAAATATGATAATAAATTGTATACAACATTCATGCCTACTTATGAGCTACCGTCTCCATGAAAGGTGTATTTAATATTCCATACAGGTCTTTTAAAGATTATTTAAAATAAATATATGCCAAATATATATTATATTTATATCATGGATTACATTCTTGATATCATGATATTTGTATGAGAATAAAAAATATAAAAAATTAAAACACATGAAAAAAAAGATTATATTACCCAAAATGTAACAATGACAATGAATTACTAAAAAATAGGTGGCATAAAGTCATTGGTAATTAATATATGGTGTGATATAACATAAAATTGTTCTATAATTTATTTATAAGAAAATATTTATTACTATTCAGGATTTTATAATGATTATTAATGGATCCAATACATATGTTTAGGGGATTTCTAGTCTCACTTTTATTAATGTGATACATATGACATATTCGCCACATGTTTTTGTTATTTGGTGTATATAATGAGTATGAATGTATTAAAATTTTATTATCTTTAATTGTAATGATTTTTATATATAAATTTTACTATATTTCATTATAAGGGAGTGTGGTTCACATGTCTCCAAATCGGTGTAGAACTTTTGTGTCAATTTTCTTTTTTTGAGACATGTGTTATGTTATGCTCTTATACTCATTTACAGGGTGATTAAACTATACATTTACAAGGTTTATAATTAAACTAAATATTTTTATGATATTATTTTCTTCATTTTCAATTATTATTTCATGGGGATATAAATTGATTGTTACCATTGTGGTAACATTTTGTTGCTACAATCTCATTATTTATCTAGATTTTTTATAATCATGATTCCATGGATGAAATATTTTGATTAATCCCTATGTAACTGTCACGAGTTTTAATATCCATTGGTTTTTCATGTTATATTTGTGTAATTGTATCACATTATGAATATTTGGTACTTATGATAATAAATAATTTGTTTTTAAAAAAGCCTCTATAATCTTTTTTATTAAAAAGCCATGTTTTGTTAAAACGTTTCCAAACAAATTTATTTCCAAGGAAAATTATTTAAAAAAATTTATAATTTTTAAGGGTGATAAAAATAGTTCCCAATGTTTCATTTATATATTTAATTTTTATCTTCAAGGAAAATGGTTTTCAGAATTTTTTTAATAGTTATATGAAGAATAAATGATATTTTCTCTAGAAAATATTTTGAATAATATTTATAAATTATTTTTCATATAACATGACATCGATTGATCTTACCTATTAATTTATAGGTCTATGATCTAGTGATACAATTATTTTTTTAAAAGTGTTTATGGACATATTACCTGTTTCTATTCTATAGGTAATATGCATATGAAACGTGATTTTTCATGGGTTATTATTTCATTAAATATTATATAGAAATTCAATTTTCCATAATATATAAGGATGAAAAGTTTATGATACCCATTTAATTTCATTGGTTATGATGTGATGATTTTTTATAACCTAGTGTTAAACATATTTTTGATTCCATTGTCTGGTGTGTGGAAAGTATATCTCCCTCCAATGAATTGGGTAAATATTCATAACTCTTTTGAGATAGACATGGATGTAATAGGTAGTGATGATGGTTCAGTAAAGGAACAAGTGCCCTAATATTTTCTTAGGAGAAAAACATGACTACTGTGAGGGTTAGGTATTGAACCCATTCCACTAATATGGCCCTGGTAGCAATTCCTTCACTATCATTGAAATAGGTTTATATGATTACGTTTATACCCAAATTCCATGACATATTACTATGTTGTGATTTCATATCCTATTCTCTTGATTACCTTATGATTCTTGTCTTATGAATATCTAATTTGTTTTCCATGACTATAGATTATGATAGTACATATGCAAGGTATAATATTCTAATGATACGATCTTGTTCTCAAACCATTATGCTCATCATTATGCTTATGTATCTACCTTGTTTACCATTAATAATCATTTGATATCTCCCTTTATATTTCTTAATTTCATCTTGTTATGAAGATACATTTATTTATGATGTTTATATGATAGGTTTTAGTCATGGAGAACCCAGTGGGTTGTAATTCAACTAACTTATGTAACTATATTTATGCTCTTTTTCCAAAAGAATTATACTAATATGTTATTCAGGACACTAATTTTTTAATATATTATTTATTACAAAAAATGATTTAATTTATTTTCATATTAAGTGTTTGTCCTTATAAATTGTATCAGAAAATAAATATTTGTTACCATTTGAAATCAAGGATGACAAATCCATAGTGTGATCCCAAAGGACGCGTATTTAAGAATAATTATAAAGACTAGTAGAACTACGGGAAAATGACCTATAATTTTTGTAATGGATAGATTTATGGGTTTCTTATAAATGAATACATGTCTTGATACTATAGTGGATGTGGATCTCGAACATATGTGCATTGGGTTAGAAACCCCAAAAACTATGTATCGAGTTAGAATATTTTTTGATCTTTTACGCAATAATGGGATTTTCTTTAGACATGGTTTGACACTACCTATGGTTAATATATAGAAATTAAAAAATGATTAATGACCCATATTGAAGGATTTAAATAGAATTTTTATATGAATAATCTTGGATGAACATAAATTTTCATAGGTTAATGAAGGTGTCATAATTAATATATCATATAATCATCTTCAAGATTAACTAGTTCCCAACTTTGTTAATTATTTCTTAACCTATTCTCCATTGGATTTTTCATGTTTTGAACTAGAAGGAATAATTTTGAATTAGAGTGTGGTAGTCAATTAATTATTTTATCTTAGGAGTATATAAATTTTTTGGGAGTTATAATGAAAATTCTCATTTCATTGTTCCCACAAGATTCTCAATGTATAAGTCTTTATAGACTTAATAATTGTGAATATGATGGAAAAACATTATGTCGAGGACTTCATGGGGAAATTTCAACCTTCTTTCAGAGGTTATAATAATCCACATGTTTATGAAAAATGGATCTAAAACATAAAAATAGAATTTTTTTCTCCAATATTTGAAAAATTATATAGTAATAATGAATTATTATCATTTAGTAGGATAAGTAGATCATTGGTGGAATATAATAATGATTTCGTGGAAGCATGACCGAATTCAATCCATGAACTGTGATGATATCATGAACATATAATTCAATAATTACTTTCTTTATATTCTACATATTAAAATAGATGAGGATAATATTTCGTTGAAGCAAAGGGCTGTGTAATCATTTTGAATATAGGAATACAATTTTACAATACAATCGTGGTATGCTTCTAAATTTATCATCAACCCTTATGTTATGGTTGAATGATTCATTAGTGGATTAAATCCATGTTTCAAAATAATTTTCACCTTATTTCACATTAATAGATATATATATATGGATCACTGTGAAGTCAATGTTGAAATACATGTTCGAGTTATGTATTAATCCCATGGTTTTGACATTATAGTGAATATATACATCAAAATAAAATCTAAAAACAATTGATATATGAATATAACTTTCTCTTTTTTTCAAAAAGTGTCGGTAGAAGAATTGAATAAATTGTATCGATGTGTCTAATAAAAGAATTAATTGTGGAAGGATAGGGAATCAAGAAATATATTTCTAATATGATGGGATAATGTTTGATAGAAATAAAAAATGGAGGTGATGCAACATATAATGGACTATCCCCACTTCAATTATAAATGTTTAAGGAGAATGGGCATTACAATAACAAGTTCCCAAACATCATGGATAATGATGATGATCAGTGATAGTGACCTCATAATCCTATAGAATAAGATAAATCTCATGTGATCAATATTTTTGATGAGGGGAGTGAAAAAAAAGTGGTAAAAGGTTAAATTATCATACCCTCTTGAACAAAAAAAAGGTCTTATTTGATTCCGAATATAATAAAGCATTCATATGAAATTATTTTTCAAAACGTATTGAAATTACACTAAAATTATTAAATTAGAATAACCATTGCAGACCCCTGGTGGTTCAATGATTGTATATTAATTACATAATTCCCCTCTGTTTGAAATTTATGTGTATTATCTTAATTTAAATCTTTTTATTCTTCATTCTATTGAATTTTATTCAACCATATGAATGGATTATATTTCCCTTCATAAATACCATATCAATTGTCAGGGAAGGGATATTAATGATTATATTTCAAAACAATAAATTATTTTCTATTAATTTAGTAATAATTATGAAATTCATATGGTTATTATATCAAATGTATAGATATTTACTCCAATCTAGAAGGGTTTTTTTATCTCAAATAGTTGGGGATAAAACCTACAATGAAGATATGCATACAATTTTGTAAATTTTAAATGTTTTTTGAGAATAGTTACAAATGAATCATGAAATAATTGATGTTCAGTTCTCAATAGAACTCATACTTGGTTCCAAAAAAAAATTAATATTTCCATATTGAATGGTCCTACATTTGTAGTATGAATTGAAGAATATGATTTATGAAAAAAATGATGAAGTATTGATTCATCCATGTGGGTCACCATCGGTTGAACTGGTAATTTTTGGAAAAATGGTTGATTCATAAATGATACACTAACATTATTATTTAAAGTCATAAAATAAAATGGTCTAGAACATCTTTCATTTTCCTCGTATTGATTACTTTCTTCATCTGCTATGCAGTGCTCAATTTTTTCCAAAATTGATCTTCGTAATGGATATCATCAATTGGGGGACAAGTTGGAGGATATAACTATAATGATGTTTTATAAGAGGTATCACAAGTATTAATATATATTTATTCTTTTTCATCTTACTAATTATTATACTATCATCATGTATTAAATAAATATACTCTTCATAGAGTACTTTGAACAGTTTTTTGGTATTCATGAGTTTTCATATTATTATTTATTCAAAGATCAATTATGATAATGAAGGACAATATAGAATTGATCTAAACACCCTATAGATGGATAAAATGTGTGAAGAAAATAAAAAATATAAATTTTGGCTCAAATAGGTATCATTTTTTTGTTCAGATAATCTCATGAGATGTTACATCTGCAGATCCATCCAATACAAGAAGCTACTGAATTTTGGAATTGACAAGAAACGGTCATTGAGACCCATAGTTTTCATGGTTTACCTAGATATTATCAAGGATTTATGTATAATGTATCACGACTATCTAATCATATGATCCAATTAAATATAAATGGTTCCAAATTTCTCTAGAAAGATGAATGTGAGGAAACATTTCAAGGAATTGAAGACATTGTTAGTATGTTCACCTATGATTAAAATACCCTATAGTGGAAAAGTGTTTGTAATCTATAGTGATTCATACAAGAATGGGTTTTGATATGTTATTATGTAGAATAATAATGTTATAACCTATGACTCATGAAAAGTTTTATATCCTTTAACAAAAATACCCAACTCTTGATTTGGAGTTAGCTGTCGTAATTTTTTAATTAATTATATGGAGGAATTGTCATAATAGAGAGAAGTGTGATATATATTCTGATCATAAAATTTCTTATTAAATTTTCAAATAAAATTAGTCAAACATGTATTAGAGAATATTGTTATAGGTGATAAAGGGTTATGAAGAATAAATACATTACCACCCTATTAATAAAACAAATTAGTAGATTCATCGTGCCAGAAGGATCACTCTAGCTTATCCATGATGAGGATTGAAAAAGAAACAATATTTCTATATTTTCATTGTATGGATCAATAAATCAGGATGGGGAGGAATCATGTCATTCTCAATTGAATGTTCAACCATATATCAATGATAATATTAAAGAGGAGTACAACGAAGATATAGAGATGAATAAATGGTAAATTTTTTCTTTAATTTAAAAATGATCCTGGTGGAATGATGAGGTTCAAGAACCATGTAATTGTTTTGTCTGTACCATATTTTAATAATGATCTATTTGAGGAAAATCATAGTTATTAATTCCTTATTCATCTTGGATGTATTATGTTTTACATTGAATTGAAAAAATATATCATGTGTGGTGAAATAAATATGGATATTTTTGAGTTTGTAACTTGGATATTGGTATAGAAAGAAGTCAAGGAGAAAAGAAATAAGTCTAAGAGGATATTACATCCATTTCTAATAACAAAAATTAAATGGGTAAACATCATGATGTATTTTTTTTCAAATCCCAAAAAACCTATAAAGGTTGTAGTGATGTATGTGTGGTAGTTCAACACCTTACAAAGTCATCACACAAATATAATATTAGATAATAATTACCTCTATATAATATTTATAGGATATTCATTAAATAATTGGTAAGGTTTCATTGAGTACCATGTTCCATTTTAGGTATCCAGGATCATATATTTACCTCAATGTTCTATTTCTGTCATCAAAAAGAACTTCATACAAGATTGTTTTTTAGTACAACTTATCTTCCCTAAAGGAAGGTTATATGAAAGGATAATTAAAATTCTTTTTTTTATCATATTCCCCAGATTTCAAGGATTGATGAATCAAATTCTTCCATTATTTTAATTTTCTTTCAAAAATAGCTTTCCTCTATAAGGTAACCGAATATAAGTTTTAGTAAAGTCTATTTGTATTGAAAAATAATATTCCCAAATAAAAAATAAACTATTTTTATGTCTTTCTGTTAAAAATAATAAATATAATTGTAAAAAAAATTAAAAATTATCTTTGATAAAATAAAAATAATATTCCAATTTATAAATACACATTTATGATAGGTTATTTATTTTATAGATTTCTATAAAAATGACATTTTTTGATGAATAGTGAAAAATATGGATTATAATGTTGAAGAGATAGGTGACCGTACTCCTAATAAATTTTATTAGAAAAGAGAAGTGAAAAAAGAAAAGAAACGAACACCCCCATTAAATGATTACAAATCCTAGTTAGAGAAATCAGTCTCATGAACAAACTCATTAATAGTTTCCCATTCCGAAAGAGATTTACCTTTGTTGATGTATTTCAATCCCTCAAAATCATAGTTCCTTTACATATTTTAGAATAACCTGGTTGACATGTTCCTCATCATGTTAGAGTATTCATTCCATGGCCTTATCTTAAGAGGAGCAGAGTGAATTTGTTTTCCATCCATGACGACATCCTTGAATGAGAATTTATTTTCAGTGGGACTTCCATCCACATCCTTGTCATCAAATTTGAAATTCTCCCATTGACTAGAAACATGCGAATATTTATAATTTTTTTAATCGCATGAAAATTAGTAGCTTGGGTCCCGATGAAAATATCCCCATCCCTAGAATCATGTGCTAGAATATCCAAACCATTTGATTTCTCCTCAAAGACCACAACTGAATAATATCCCTAATTATCTTGACCATAACATAATACCTTGTGAGTTGAAGCTTCGCTAGTTGGTTCCAAAATTGGTTCCCTCTCCTCAGGCCCAACCTCATCATGCTACGGGATCTGATAACCACTAGCTAGATAATAAAATATGTTACCCAACACAAGTGTGGAATCAACCTTCTGAGGGCCTAAAATAATATGAGATACATCTACTACTAGAGTAATCTCTTAAACACCCCTTGCAACATCATGAGACCCACCAGAACAGCCGAAATTTCCAATGGTAGCCACCAACAATTCCTGCTTCACTATAGGAGGAGTGTTAACCTTCAAATTCCGCTTCAACCTGTAAAACATTCCACTAACCATTGGCTCAATAGGTAACAACAAAGTCTATCTTTGCATTCCAATATCACATAAACTCATATGACAAGAACCCTTTCCAGTGCCACCATGACCCAAGACAATTGCCGCTCGAGACTAGGGGATCGTTTGTTGACCATTCTTCAGTGCTCCTTAAAGGAAATTCTTTTCGTTCGGAATCAGACGATCCCTAATAGAACCATCACGAAGGACAATGTTATCACACTACATCTTCTTCACCAGCCTATTCAAAGACCCACTATGGAAGACTGACGCTAGATGTATATTTCAATTTCATGATGTACAAAAATATATCTATGATTCATAATTAACAACCTAGCTCTTCAAAAATTCCATCTCCATCTGTAATCCATACCAAAACCATTGGCGGATTGGATATGTCCTCCTCCAAATAGATATATTGGAAAAAAGGATAAAATAATGCATCATTTTTTTCATATAAACATAAATATAAACCAACCATATTCTCAAGAAGACATAAATTTGAAGGGTTTTATAAGGGGAGAAGGATTTCGGGAAAGCATAACCAAACCAAGTCAGTCAGATTATCCGTCAGAATATGGAAATCAAACTGGATCATATTATTCCTTCGGTAAAGAAGCCAAACAACTGCGTGATCTTGTAAACCCCAATCTTCAAAGCTGAAATAGTTGAAAAAATAAATTGAATGGTGTTAGTGATAAAATATTTACATCATAGTTAAATTGAATAGGATAGAGTTACTTTTAAACTCTTAACGAAATAAAGATAGTTTAGGTTTACCATTGTAAAATTTGAGACCTTTGGGCATATATGGATTTGAGGAAATAGAGGAAGAAACTTAGGATTAGAGAAATGTAGGAAGGGAGGAAGGTGATTCTATAGAGATGAATGAGAGAAAGGAAATCCCCCATCTAATGGGAAGTGGGAGGTAGGACCTCCTTCATTAAGGCCTAGTTCATCTCTGCAAAGGGTAGCACTGTCGAGATCATCTTACATCACTCCATGTGAAAATTATGGAATTTTAGTTGAAAAATACATTTTTATCTAACCTATTTATATATTTAAATTTTATTTTAATTTAGTATTAATGTATAATTAGTTCAATTTTACTTTAATTAATCAAATTTAGGTCATTGGAAAATATTTTACATTGAAATGGGATATAATAATAGTTTAATCTTTGGTACTATTTCACATTTAGAACTCATCATCTCATCCCATATACTGGATTAATTTAAATTTATATTATATTAATTCTATGATTATAATTTGGAAAAATGGATTAAATATTTTTATTCACAATAATTTTTTATTTATAAAATGGTCATGACTGTTTTTAACCAAAAAAATATATTATTATTGGTAATTAAAATTAATTATAGTTATTATTGTAAAAATAGGAATACTAAGTTGTTAAAAATTAAGCTTAAGTAGTAAAAATGGTCAAAACATTGTAAAAATTCCATTTTCTATGTATATATGGACCATATGAACCCATTTATTATAAATTTACCTCTATTTTAAGAAGATCATTTATGAAAATCATATCAATAGGTATTTTTTAATATTTAAAAGAAGGTCACTCAACCTACACTATAAAAATGTCCTCACCCACCCACACTTCTTTACACATCCCAATCCCTTTGGATCATATGAAAAATGTCTCCGTATTCCAAATGCATTCCTACAATCATCCTAGAATCATAAATTCAAATAATTTCAACCAAGGAAACCCATTGGTTATAACCAAAATGGGTTACCCAATGAAGATATAATATCATTCAGCAAACACTATGGTTTAATATCTTTATCCTCCCCTTAATTTATTAAAATTAAATAATGTTAAAATAACCTAATTTTATTTAAAAATGTGATTTATTTTTAATAATGTTACAACCTACACTATGATACAGTTCTATTAAATTGGATACGATATAGTCTTTTGAGTGTACAACAAACTACCACCTCACAAACTGATGTCATTCATTGTTTCATTACGATATTTCAAGGTCGAAAATAATGATGTAATTAGTATTTTATATTGTACATATGATACGTATAATGTATTTATTGTTATTAAATTAATATATAACAAACTACATTATTATTTTGTTTTTTTGGTAATATGATAGCATCATTTGTGGACGTGTGGACTACCACAACCTCCAAACTATGCGATTCGTTAACGGTTTACATGTAATTTAATAAGGATTACTTTTGTAAAGATATTATCAATATATGAAATTATTATTCTAATATATTATTAATATATACATAAATATATACTTTATATACATTATTTATTTTAATATTACAATAAAGTGTAAACAATATTAAAGTGCACGTACGACCTACCGTTTAAGTGAACAATGTATTCTATTTTCTATTAATATATTTTATAAATTATTATAAATAATTATATACTGAATATATATGATAATTATCATTGTTTAAATTATGGAGATCATTTTATATGTATGAGGGACAAAGATATAATAAATTGACTCACATGCGAAAAACAAAGTAGTTATTACTGAAAACATAACACTAACATGGAATAGTTAAATAAATACGTAATATAATGTCATAAGTAAATCATATATGGAATGATATAATTGATTTTAGTTCAATAATATAATTATAATAAACCTATATTTATTATACATGTGGTTTGAATAAGTACAATGAGATTCAACAGATATTGTAAAGGGATTTCTAGTCTCACTTTTATTTCTATGAGTCATATTCAATTTTCATATCTCATTTATTTTTTATAATATATATAATTCCCATTAATTTATTATATTAATAATATTATTAATGTGATGGGTATTTCATATCAATTTTATGTTCTATATTTTACGGTTTTTATTGTTCAATAGTTACCAAATCGGTAAGGTAATCTATTCTATGTTGCCTTCTCTGAGACACAAGTTAATTTATCCACCTATATTGTTTTACGAGGTGAATATAATTCACCTTGACATGTTATAAAATCAATATACTTAATTTCCCCGAATTTTATATTCATTTAATATTAGTATTCATTGTATATCATAATTCAATGTTACTAAAGATGTAATAATATATTCCTATAATCTCTTCGTTTATGAGGATTGCTTATAATTATGCTTCCTCTACTAAAATCTGATGATCCATCTCCCAAAAAATCATAGTTATTTTTCTTATCATAAATCTATTCAAATTATTTATGTGTAATGGTAACATTTCTTTACTATTTTTTACGTAAGGTAATTAAGAATTTGTTTTTAAGAAAACCTAACCTTATTTCTCTCTTTGGTAGGAAATTTATTTTAATAAAAACCAAGTATTCTATAATTTTTTTTAAAAAAATTTGATAGAAAGGGATTTAATTTTTTATTTATGATTCTAAATTGTGTTCAAAATGTTTTTCAAAAATGAGTTTATCATTTTAAAGGATAATTTCAATGAATGTTTCATTCAAAATTGTTTTTTAATATTTGTTTTCCAATTTTAAAAGGATATCTTCCTCGAGAAATTTATTAAATGATAATTCAATGATGTTTTCCATATAAGATTAAATATATTGATGGTAAAGGTTAATTACTAGGGTTATGATCTAATGATATAATTATTATTATTTCAATGAAGTTAATATTCACATGAAACGTATTCTTCATCCATCACCTATAAGATTATGAACCAAATATATTTTAATGTGTAATGATTTGAAAAACATATTTATGAAACATATCTCGTTTCAATAGGTTTTGATACGATGACATGCTAATGATAACCATTCAATTTCATTGGTTACAATATGATTATTTTTTCTGATCTAATAAGTAACATATGTATTATTTCATTATGATATTGGTGAGACAAATATCTCTCCCTAATTTATTGGGTATATATATATATATAATTAGATAAACATGGAAATAATGGCGGTTGAACTCAATTCATTGATGGAATATGTCTAGAAATATGTCAGGGGATTGAACCTTAACTGAAAATATCCTTTTGAGAGAGAGCCCATTCAACAAATATGACCTTGGAAGACATTTCTCTACTACTATAGAAATCATTTTAAATGTTTATGTGTCTACGCAAATTCCATGTTTTATTCCTGTATTATTATTTCATGGATTATTCTTATGATTACCATATTATTCCCGTCTAAAAAAAGTAATATTATTTTCATGACTCTGTATTATGATCTTTCATATGAATATTATTATTGTTTAATTTTATGATCACATTATCAAACCCTTATAAACATGAGTATCCTTACATATCTCTGTTTTCCACCCGTACATATAATATGTGATCATGCTTTCTTGTGATTTTCTCCATGTTATGAATATAAGTATTATGTCAATGTTTTCAAGAATATTTCATTTCATGAATAACCTAGTGGGATATAATGTTTCTCACTTATGAAACAATGAATATGATACCATGATTATGAATGTAAAAAAAACTAATATTGTATTCGTGCTTCTATTTGAGTTATGTATTTAGTAATCCATAAAAATTTTATATTTAAATTATGTTTTATAGTCAGTAATTATACACTATGATGTATTTTACATTTTTATATGTAATTTTACATTAAAGTATACATCTAGTTTACCAATACTTTAAAACTATTCATTAATTTGTGATATTTTCTCTTGTATCTTATGCAAATGTAATCAAGAAACTCAAAATATTAGTATGTTGGGTTTGGTATCATCACAATTTGTATATATGAAAGTATAGTTGAATCCATGGAAACATGATATAGAAAACATTTATTAGGTAAAAACATATTAAATACATTAATGATAATTAAATTTATATAATAACATCCTATTTTACTAGGTAGGATATATATTATATGATTTTATAGAATTACACCCATATCCTATTAGTAAATGTGGATGTGGTTTTATATTAGATTCATCTGGGGTTCGTAACATGAAAAGATTTGTTTTATTATATATCATAAATCATTGTGTTGAACAATGAGTTTTACCTTACCACACATCGAGTTTCTCACTCACTGGGATATGTTTAGCTTCATTCAAATTTTATATTTGAACCATTCTGATGTATAATAGAAATGATCCTATATAATCCAATGAAATTACATAGTGATATGGGAGGATGAAAAGGGGAATTAGGTTGCCATGTCTATTTTTGATCATGAGATAAATGTCATAGATACCCCATTGAAGTTCTCTGATATAGGAGTTTTACATGACTAAGGATATAATGGGAGACATATATGTGAATATATCTCCAATTAGATAGTATTTTTATTTTTTATAGGATATTATATTAATAACTCTTTTATATGTTGTGGAAAAAAATTTAATGTTATTTATAACCTTTAGGGTTATAACATCCCCCCCTAATTGACATGGGAAAGTTGATGTACATTAAAAGGCCTTAAGAGACATCGCTAATATTCCAAAGTCATGAAATAAATTGTAATGGATTCATTAAACTATGTTGGAAAAGTTTACCTTTGATAATAAAACTACCTAAAAACATGGGATTACCAAATATCTATACACGATGCATGATAAAAATGTAAATCAACACAAATTAATACCTATGATATCAAAAATAAAACTACAAAAAATTACCTTAGTAGAAAGAAACTAACACCAAAGTTCATAGTGAAATAAAAAACTAAAAAAACTCAATTACTATAAGACTCTCCATGATTAAACTCCAAAAAAGAGCTCATGTATCACAATGCACTTCTCTATAAATGTTAAAAATATCATTTTCTTATGTCTTGGTAAACAATATCTTAAAAATCATAAAATTTCCGAATAAGTGGTGACTAATGAAACTCAGTAGGTTTTCCCCTAAATGACTTCCCAATCACCACACTATGGTTGAACATGGTAGAATATTTATGTAAAACAATTTTTATATATAAAATAAAAACATTTCATATCAAAGACAAGAACACTAACAATAAAAAAAACCTTCCAAAAAAAATATTTCCCCTTTATAGGAAACCAAACAATGCCATAAAACATTTTCACATTCCGTTTAGGCATTCCAATTCCATTATTTTACACAGAGACACAATTATTCTTTAATGAATGTTACATACTCAAGAGTGGTTACTCATCCATCTAGTAAGTCACTATAATGTGGACAATCTCTTTATTCCCTAAAGAATGACCCCCTTATTCAGTGTCACATCCCTTTGTAACCCAACGGTACATGCCCCTTATATATGGTAATTTAGAAATAATAAACTCACAAAACCAATCTATTCCAATACCATTTCATACCTAAAAATTTAAACCAATTCAATAAATCAATACATTTATTCAAAACCATTCAAATACTCAATTTAATTTAATTTCAATAAAATCATATTTTTATTGAAAACATCGTTATTAAACCATTTTCCAAAAATATGGAAAATATATAATTTAAAATTAAAATATATAAATCAAGAAAACAAATAATATTGCACAATCACTTTCCAGTTTTCCTTTATTTCACCAAAAACCCATTAAATACTCTAAAATTTTATTAATAGGTTTTCTATTAGTCATTACACAAAAAATTCACAACAAATTTTAATCAATTTGAAAAAAATTTATCTAATCATTTATGATTTATGAATATGAGTCAAGAGTGAAGCCACCTAACTAATACATTATGGTGAAACCGGTGATTGACATGACAACACCCACAAAACTTAGTCAAATATCCAAAAATAAGCCTTAGATGTCTTCCCCTATCATCAATAATGAAAACTCTTACCATGATTGGATAAAAACCCCATAAATATATCATTAATAGACATGATATAAGAAAAAATATATGAAATTATATCAATGAAAAACCAATAAATTATACCATTAATGATTACATACCACCTGAATCAAGCTTTAACGCACCATGAACTCCCTCTGGATTACTTCAAATTCAATATAGAAAGCTTCCACGACCATTGAGAGAGAGAAATATCTAGTTAGAGTTATTTTGGGGAAAAAAGAGGTTAAACATAATACTAAATCAGAAACACATTTGTATGAGATTGTTTTGAAATCATGTACATTTAGTATCGCAGTTAGGAAAAATAATGAGATAACCATGCATCAGCCACTACATCAAGGATGATATCACACAGTTATCATGCCTTATTAGAGAAACTATAGGCGAACTGTAAAAAATAACACTTTCCATATATTCTCGATTAATACTGTGTTTTCAAATGATTTTGAAAAACTAGGTTCCTCGACATGGGTATTCTATATATCCCTTGTCTCATAATGTAGAGCTTCCAATAGGATTTGTACAGTTTCCAGAAATGGTGTAGAAGTATAAAATCAAAAAAAATCATTCAAAATTGATTTAATACCCTCCCTGACATCTACCTAAGACTATATATACATAACATACATAAATAGTGGTTTAAATACTTGAAAATGGTGGTTTTATATTCTTCCCACTATTGTCCAATTTATAATGAGGAAAATTGTCATTGCTCAAAAAGAGTTCTATCCATTGTTTTCCATATCCTTATCAATTTAAAATTTATCTTCATGAATGTAATCATTTTCCATAAAAACTGACAGTTGACCAATGTGTTTTCCACACTATATGTTCTCTTCCCAATCAATAATCGGCATTAACACATGCACCGAAGATGCATCTGGATCTACGTCAATGTGACTGCATCGAACCACATGGCCAGGATAAGGATGACACTTTTTCAACTAAGAAAAATAAAATACAATATTTACTACAAAAAACATTGTACATAATACAAACAGATATTCCACATCACCAACCAATTAATGTGTCTTAAAGAGACTATGTTTCAAGGATACAACCTTCCCTTCATTCCAAAATTACATTGTTCAATCCTTGGGCAGATTCTAAAAAACACATGATCATCACGTAAAATGTAAATGAATGTCGGTGATAATCATCCTATGATTTATACAGAATTTTAACCATCTCAATACATTTATTGATAAACTTAACATTCTATTTTTCTTCATAGACAAGGCTTTGCCTAACTTGTCATGTCCCACCTATTTCTACCACAAGAAGTGGAGAATGATAGGGATGCCAACAAATTTCTATAATATGAGCCGTATCTCTCAAGTATTGATAAAAATATATTATATGACAAGTCTATTAATGGTTTGTGATCCTCCCATGATCCACTAAAACCCTTTAAAATTTCCTCAAACATGTCTTGAAATGTTTGTAACTTCCTTTCAGATTTCCAAAACATATTTGGATGATACACCCTACTCATAGTCAATTGTTCCCCATGGTCATTCTATAAATTTTTTTCTAGAAATGTGACATAAAATTCATATCTATGGCTGACACTATATAAACGTGTACAACATTCCTCTTTACCACTTATTGTATATAAATTTTTGGAATGTCATCCACCGTAATAGATTCATGAATAGGTCTAAAATGAGCCAACATCCGTAGAAGAAAGACTATCAACCATATGGTATCATGGTTAAAAACCATTATTGGGAGACCTACAATAAAATATTTAGTTATCTACTCCAATATCCATATATTAATAGCTAATGACTACCATATATCTCCAAACCCCTGAAGCTCTGCCTTAGCCTGCTGACATGTTTAGAATTTTGAAATAACTCAACCAAATTCTTTTTCTTAGCAACCAACCATAAATATGCCTTCATCTCATTATACATATTTTTTTCCTAGGATTAATAGACAAATTCTAAAGGTGGAATGCCTGAAGAAGGTCAACTGTTAAGAAACATGTACAACTATCCAATCTCAAAACCAAAAAACTAAACTTTAATCCAGCTTCCAACCCACAATGGTCTCACCACTGTTGATTTTTTACATCATCGAAACACATTCAGAAGATGATGATTATGATTATTTTTCTATATCCTCCAAATTTAGAACAGATTGAACTTGAATTAAAACTAAAACATCACCTCATTTATCACATTCTATGTTAATGTCCATTATGAATAGCATCCACTACCACTGCTGTCAATCTTCTTTTTCCAAATGATTATTAGAATTTATAGTTAATGTATATTTCAATGAATTACATTTACCTACTATATAAATAATGAAAAAGTAGAACATTTATAGATAATACATCTATCTCATTTATTT
The DNA here is from genome assembly GCA_963277665.1 of Viscum album. Classification (NCBI taxonomy): domain Eukaryota; kingdom Viridiplantae; phylum Streptophyta; class Magnoliopsida; order Santalales; family Viscaceae; genus Viscum; species Viscum album. Next base: position 831,102,768 of record OY728136.1, read on the forward strand.
ATAGATCAAAGTACCTTTGTGATAAAATACTTTTCCTGGTACTATTATCCATAAAAACATTAAATTTCTCAATAAACTGGTAATGATGCCTTGTTTTAATATTATATAATATGAAATATTACTCCAAATCATGTGTTGGGAAGTTATTTTCATTAAACCATAAATGATATAATCATTTTGAAAAAACATGGTCTACTTGCATGATATCACATCCCAACCCAAATCCCAAAATATCACAATAATCCACGTACCGTTGTCCAGATTCTTGATAAATAAACAGTGGTGTAGATTTGGGGATAATGTTATGATATTTGAAAGATTTATGAAAATCATCATTCAATTATAATGGAACACTGATCCTTATCTAAATTGAAATTAGTGAATTCATTCATGAAGAATCATGCAAGATGTGTGAGTAAAAACTACATATTCCAAAGAAACTAAGTAACTTTAAGATATTATTTTGTGTTTACCGATATATAACATATTCTATCTTTTCTATATCTATAGATACATTATTTTCAGTGATTACATAGAAAATTAAATGTACATATTGTATCAAAATATGTCACTTCAATATTTTTTTCATACAAATAATCATCATTAATAAATCCTAAAATTGTCAAAAATTGTCCCTCATGCTCATCCTATGTCCTTATATACACTAATTAGTCCTCCTTAAAGACCACAATAATAGAATATATATTCTATTGAAATATCTAATTCATCAATTTTGTAAATCCCAGTAGTGAATTCATGGGTCTTGAAGGAATTACCATATATTCATGATGGCCACATCTACTTGTGAATGATATTTATGGAACATCCTCCTTCTGAATCTTCAATTGGAGATATCCTGATCACCAGTAAATTTTGGAAAACCCATAAGTTACCATAAATTGATATACGAGATCATCATTGTGTGCAAATAGATACCAATTCTATATCAAATCATGGTTATGCTTATGATAATACACACACAAGTAAAGGTTTACATCTAGATAATTTTAAAAAAATGGTTCTGCGCACAGAGAATTTCTCGGTAGATGGAACCATTTCCCTTACATTCCTCCCAACTGCATATTTAGTTTCCATAATTATATTGGTTATATACTGTATGATGGTAGGTTACTAGTATTGTAACTTATAAGTAGATCAATTGTAAACGTCACTTCTCTCAAGGGTGGAAACCTAGATAAATTCATAGTAAATACATCGATAATTTTATCAACCACTACTAGAAAACTACTACTTTCATTATCTTCCATTAATACTAAGTTCATCGCTTCCCGCAAGAATGAGATAATTCCAACTACTTGTAGTAAAAATACTATTTCACGTACCTTGACATTAGGGTCTCTAATAGAGTGATTATAAACACCATCATTAGTTTTGAAACTAACCATTTTAGAATAAATATTGATATGATCCCTCAATTTTATCAATCCTTCAACACAAAAGATTATATAATAGACATCCGTATCAATAACAGATAGAAACCATACAACATGAGCTCCATCAGTTGTTTTTTATCATTATCTAAACTTGAAGGCAAAACATTCTCTTTGACCAAGAATATTTGTAGGTTTTAACACATTATGAATCATCTCCAAATTTAAACATAGATAATCAACATCACAATATGCATTAGAGGAATGTGAAGAACCCATATAAAAAATATTGAATAATTGTATAATTCAAAATAATTATACCTCTCTCCATCGATGTTCTTGATTGCTCATCCACAATAACCTTCTCATTTCCATATAATTTCTTACTCCATGTAATTTCATCATTATTCCCCTGTTGAGATTACTAATTTTTTTCTTCATTGTATTCGTAGAATCACCATGGATAGCTCTATTTTTCTAAAGAGATTGATTCTACTGAACTCAGCCAATCATAGAATATGACGTCTGAGAGACATGAAATGTATCATAAACACATGGCCTCATTGAACTATGATAATAGTGATGAATATTCCTTAATTGGAAGAAATTGGGGCATGCTCTTGTTGGTTTTGAATACTATATCATCACGTGGTCAAATGAACCAAATTATAGACATCCATCTTTTACAAGGTTATTTGGAGGAAGATTCACTAAACTATCCATATGATTACAAGTCCTCCCCATACATTAGAAATAGGATTCCCTCTTCTTATAGATGTAGGAATTAGTATTACCACTATTTCCTATATGTAACAACATTGAACCTCTACTCATAGATCCTTTGATTTATATTTCCATCACCTTTTATCAATTAAAATTTTATTTATTATCTTTAAAAAAGAACACAAAAAAATTGGAGTGAATCTCATGCCTCATATTCGATTCAGAGTAGTGTACCTCTAAAGACTCACTAGTTGGAACTTTAGGTGAGAAGATGAAAACATTCAGAAATGTTTCCCCATACTCTATCACTGTTAATCTCTATTTCTATATTTTTAATAATACTATTATTATAGATATATAGAATGCATGTGGATATAATTTTTCTATGAAAAGTCATCGAAATCCTACCATAATAGGCCATGGATTATTTTAGGATGAACTGTTATATCCGGCCATTAACATGCATGATCCTTTAGTATATATATCGCTATATTGACATTCAACTATGCTGGTGTGCCAAGGAAATCAAATATTCAATTAATTCTATTCATCCATACCATTAAATTCTATTAATCTAGATGACCGGAAAATACTATTGTAATCTACATCTAGAATTGGCAGAGTGATCCACAAATTGTGGTTCATACTGTTAGTTCCTTATGTCCACATCTTGAAAATCAAGGACAATAATCTGATCCAAAATTTTGTTCACCTATGTCTTAGGTGCAACCAAATTCATAGAAAATTCCCCCATTTGGTTTTTTTGACGCCTAATGTAAACCATGTTCTAAAAAATACTAACACCATAGCTCTCTATAAACTGAAGGCTTAACAGTTTAAAATTATATCAATCATTATATCACAACATTTCATTCTGAAATAAATAAATTTCCATTTATTACCAATTTTTATAAATTTACACATGATTTTTATAGTCCAAATGTTTTTTTAATACCAAAACCATGACCTTTATCAAAATCACACATTAAAAAAAATCAACAATTTTTTAAAAATCATTATTTTTTCACCAACTCATATATACTTAGACTAAATAAAATATTCAGTCTTAGTGGGAACTAATTTATAAAACACATTTCAGGCTTGTATCATTGGATAAACTAGTAAATATAAGATTTTGTCTCTTATAGGTGTCTCTAAAACGCATATGGTCCCAACTACCATGTAATATGATGTTCAAAATAAAATTGTTAGTTACATATTTGAATGCTATATATTTCATTCCATGACAATCCTATTAATTTCTACAATCAAAACTTGACGAATATGGCCGATTTTATTTCTACTAATACACTGACAGAACATATGACTACTTGTTAGTGGGGAACAGAACAAGATAATACCAATTGTTAATTATGATATTTGGATGGAACATGACTGATATCCCTTGAAAAATATATCCCCTATCATTGTATTGATATGTTTTAAGGACATTACTTGGCATCAAGAACCATATTAAAGATGCCAAATTCTGGAAATAAATCCCAAGGACTTCTTTTATATACATGGGATTATTTTACCTTTTAATATAAAATAAAATAACAAAACAAATCTGAACAAAATAACCACTGCATGATGTATGATAGTAATGTAAAAAACTCCATTTAATAAAAGTGATATTAAAAATAAAAATACCAGAAATTAACATAGTGGAAGTCAACTAGCATCAAAGTACATAGTGAATGAAAAAACTCAAAACTCCAAGACACCAAGATCATTCATGCTACAACTCCAAAAAATACTCCATGTATCATGATACACAACAAAAGAATTGTGACTACATTAATTTTATTATTTATCAGCAAAAATTATCTAAAAAATCACTATAGTCCAAAATTATTCGTGACTAATAAAATATAATAGGATTTCCCTAAAATTATTCCTTACAAACGGCAGTAGGGTTTGAAAAGTTTGAGCATTTATAGAGAATAATTTATATAAAAATTGTAATCATTTTATATGACACCCACTATTTTTAACCCAGAAATAGTTTTCTATAATAAAATAGTTTCCAAGGAAATGAAAAAAATCAATAACCTAAAAACATTTCACATTTCTTTTTCCCTTACCCATCCCATTATTCACCACACACACACACACGCATTATTCACTTCTAATTCCATAAACATGAGCAATTACTTGTGAATCCACTACATCATCAAAAAGTGGTCAGTCTCTTTAGGTCCCAATGATACACTACCCTTATTCGAAGAAACATTCCATTATACGATAAGGTTACATTCCCCTATTTCTATGTTTTTTCAAAACCATGATGTAACACAACCCATGTATTCAATAACCATTTAAATATAACTAATTAAAATCATTTCAATAAAAATGAACATTTATTGAAAATCTTTCATAAAATCATCTTAATTCCATTCAATAAATATATTATTTTATTGAAAATACCACTATTAGAACATTCACAAAAAATATATCAAATAAATTTTGTAAAATCAACATTTTAAAATCAATAAAACCAATCACATTTCCCAACCTCTATTGAAAATTCCATAGTTTTACCAAAAACCCATAAAATACACATATAAAAACTAATGAGGATTCCTAACATGTGTTTCACATTAATTTCAAAATCAATTTCAAGAAATTCAATCAATTTAAAATTAAGAATTCATGTTATAAGAATGGGAGTCACGAGTGACGTAACATACCAGGGAAATAATGATGAAAATGTGGAACTGCATGAAAACATCTACAAATCAAGGTTAATTCTCCAAAATCATTACCTGGATATATTTCCCAATCATAAGAATTCAAAATATAACCATTATTGAAATAAAAAACCTTATATCTCTCCATATTATAATAGATCTATAAAACTTGGGGAGGGAGGGATGTAGAAACTACCAAAAATAGTGTCTTTCCAGGGGAATCAGGCTTTAATGCACTTCTAAATAAATTAAGATCACTTCTAATTAAATAGATAAATATTCAATAGCATTTAGGTATGGTAAATAACAAAATAGAATCTGTTTTTAGAATTACGATGTCTTAAATCTCAATCCTAACATAGATCAACTTTTCAGGATCATTTTAAAAAATTATGCAGGGTTAGTTGCACAGTTATGAAAAAATGTGTGCTAATCATGCTCCATCCACTACCTCAAGAAAGACCTCACATAATTGAACAAACATATTTAGAAAAATATTTCACCATTCACACAAAATCCAACTATCCAAACATTCATGTTTTCTCCAAGGAGAACACATGATTTGGGAAAACTATGTTCCTAGTCGTGACCCTTCCCCTTAGCCCATATCTCAATATACTCGGTTTACTGTAGGAGTTTCATAGTTTAATAAGCAATTCTCAAATCTTGCACATATAAAAAATCTCAAAAAACTTTCCTAATTGTTTATAACATTCACAAACATCACCCAAACACATTATACTCATAAAATACATAAATGATGGGTTATTTACATGAAACTGTCATTCTACATGTGTTAATATTATCAATGATGTTTTTTAAATTATAATATATTGATAAAATAAAGATACTACATTTTCGGAATATATCATATAGAAAACCATGGGGTAAAAAACTAATATATGAAAAAATGATTAATGTTTAGAACACTATAGTTATAATATTAAATTATTATGGTAAAAATAATTTTTGTAAATGATTATTTAATTAATTTATGGAATATTAAATAATTTTGTTTTTGTTTTATATTGACTGGTGATATCTATGAATATCATTATTCTATTTTATGGATTATAATGATACGGTATATATAGTATTTCTATATGACCATATAGAAAATTGATATTATTTTGAGATAATAGTTATGTTGATCTTCAAAAAAATCTGCCAAAATCATTTATATATTTAATCTATAAATTTATTTTCAAACATTTTTTGAGGAATTTTATGGTAATCTTTTTATATAATTTCCTATATTGATAATTGTGGTATATTTTTTTGTTTTGAAACATTAATATATTTATCCTTATTGGGTAATGTTTTTTCAACACATTTTTTTTGTTAAATATTTTGACAAATAAGAAATCAATTTTCATACTTTTTTAGATGTTTTGATTCATTAAATGTTGATGTATGTGATTCAAGTATAAAAACATATTCATGAAAAATAATTTCATGGAAAAAGAGATAAAGTATAAATTCATCTATATAAAAAAAGAGTGATATTAAACATCTGAAAGTTAAAGAAATCTTGTAACAAAATTTCATAATGTTCACTATTTAATTAATAAAGTATTCCCTCAACATTAATAAAAGGATAATAAAGGTGAATTATTATCCAATAATATTTATTTCTGATAAATTGATTTCTTTTTCATCCCCTAATTATTTTTTGTGGCTGTCAACATTCTTGTGACCATGTAATTTTCACATTATATTATTACTTGTATTGTTTTTTATCCCCTTTTCTATATTTTAACGTCCCATAATTGATAATTTTGTATTGTAACACAATTATATGTTTTCTCTTCCAACCATATTCATTCACACATCTAAATTTTAAATGATGTTTCATTATCCAATTATATGATGTGATTTTGAAATAAATATATATTGAAATATTGTACCCTTACTAATTGAGATAAAATTCAAAGGGTTCATTTTATTTCAATGCCTATAATTTGACAACCTAAAAATTTAGATTATTATGAATAATATCAAATGAAACATGAAACACCTTGATTTAAATGAACTACAATGTACTATTAATGTGTTATTATATTATGATGTACTTATCAGTTACCCATTAGACCTGTGGGTGTGATTAGGATTAACAACATAATTTAAAATAAAGATAATGGTATTATATAATGTATTGATTTATAATAAGTATTTAATAAATTCTATTCAATGTCATTTTAAACATCAAAAACAAATTTTATATCAAATATAGTTGTATTAATTTTAGTGAAAAATTTATAATTATTGCCTAAAAATATTTCAAAAATGTATTTTAAAAAGAAAATAATTTTTTAAATAATCATATTACAATATTGTGAGTGTAAAATTTTTAGAATTTTATAAATAGATAATTTTATCAATGACTAATTAAAAATACAGACTTTTAATCAAAATATTCCTTTTGTTTCATGAATATAACATGTTTAATTTCATATTAAAACAATTAAAAAGTATTATTATTTAAATTATAATATTTATAATAAAATTATGGTAATAATAATCAAAATTTTAATGTATTTTAATGTAAAACCTTCATTACATAAGAAGAATGTTTTATAGAAAACCCATAATTGTTGTGTTTATAGGTTTAATTTAAAAATAATATTTTCCAATTCTCTTATTTTATTTAATAAATTTATTTTCATATTTAGAGTCCTGGTTTTAATATTTCATAATTTATCCATTTTCATTTAAATTCATAATTAATAGCAAAAAAAATTATAATAGTCATCACATTTAAGGTTAAAATGAGTTTACTAGAGGATACACCAATAATAAGTGAATGTTTACTATTTAAACTCTTATAAATCCTAATGTACAAAAATAATTAAACCATATCATATCCCATGTGTAAACATATATCAATTTTATGTTATATTTCTTGATATGGAAATTATTATATTCTTATCTTTTATTAAATTACAAGGGTGTCGCCGTTTTCGCATATAAATATACACCCCACCACTATATTCTTTATCCCATATTGATCCATCTAGGTCAACCAAAATCTTCCCAATTATATTTAAAAATTTTACAGAATACAATTACAGATTATGATATTCTTAAAATACCATTCCACGGTTCCTTAAGAAAATGTCGAAATAAGGAGAACCATATAATACAAAGTCATTCTTACAGACCTATTTCATTTTTTCATCTTGTACATATTCTAAATCATTATTTTAAAAATAAAATAAGAAATTTTGTATCCTAAATATAAATAAATTATATTTTCATTTTTTCTCCACCATTATTCACAACTATACATATCAAATGGGATCTGTAATGATGGCCTATGTGTATCTGTGGGCTACCACTTCTACGTAGTGATACTACTGCTTTTACATCACCATTATTAATGAATGGGTTTTTATGGGTTTAATTCTTATATATTATGTTTAATATTTAATTATTCTTATGAAACTATAATATCATATATTACTTCAACCCATCTCATTTTTTAGAAAACGGTAACTTTGATCGAGAATACGTGTGGACTACCACCTCCATGATGTGATATGATTAAATTTTAATTTACTCTCCAAATATATGATAAAAAGAATAAATTTAAGAAATATATATTATGTCATAAAAAATATTAAATTTATATTTAATATTTTTCTTTATTTTTTACATCCATTGAAAACTTTTCAAAATGTTCATGTGCATGTATAACCTATCGTTATAAGGAATTTTGTAATGCATCATTCTATCTCTTCCATTTGTGGATGATTATAAAAAACCATATAATAAATATAAATGATATTAATATTATGATTAAAATTATTGAAATTATGTAACCAAGATAATGGTGAAAGGACCAAACAAAATAAAACTAAAACTCAAATTATAATTGAGAATGTGAACAACGGAAAATAAGGGTTTTTATAAGAAATTAATAATAAATGGATGTTAAAATGTTATAAGTGGATCATATATGTTATTATAAATATGTAAATTGTTATATTATAACATTATAATATATTTAAATTCATTATATAGAGGGTTATAGTGCTTATAAAACAAATCACACAAAAGGTAATAGATTTCTTATCAATTTTCATCAGTTGAAGCATATTTTAATTTTATACATCATATATAATTTAGAAGATGTGTGTAATAAACATTTAATTTTTATATCATTAATAATTCATAATTAAAAATTTCTAGGGGGAAATTTATTTATTCATCTTGAGGGACTTGACAAGATTGTTATCAATATGTAAGGGGTTTCTTATGACAATTTCAATATATTCTTTGTTATAATTATACTTAATTTACTATTTTATTCCATTATTACATGTGAAAATTACATCTAATTGTGTTGTGATATAATTAAAAAGATTATTGATATAAATTTATTTATACATAATCACAATGTATGTTAATTTTGTCTCTAATTTTATGATCAATATAACTATTTCATGTAAGTATTTTCTTCTAATGAGACACATTCCATGGTCACCACTTGTATTATTCATTTTGACTATATGATAATCCCTATATGTGTTATATCATGATTACTTTTTTATTTACATTAATTAAAATTTATGTTTATGTTAATTCATCCCAGTGTGCTATGAATTAAAACTTATAAATCTATTAAGGGTTTATTTCACAATATTATCATTATTAGAGACTGTTTGCATTTAAGCATACTCTAAGAGAATTATTTGATCATTATATAAAAAATGAATTATATTTTATTAACAAATATTTATTTATAGAAATATATGTTTTTATTCTATTTTCATATATTTAAAAATTTAGGAGATCAAAATTTTGTGTTTTAATGAAAACATTGTTTTTCATTCTTAAGTCAAAAAACATTTCCTTCGTATAAATATTTTATAAACATGTCTCGAAGAATGTTTTTAATATTATCCTATGAGTGATTTATGTTATTTTATTCCATGTTTGAGAATATAATTTTTTATAAAAAAATTATTCCTATTTATATTTTATCAATGAGAAACTTTTTAATATTTTATTCAAATATTGGATATTTTAATATTAAAGACATGAAAATTATTTTCCACCATCACTAATAGTCATTTATTTTAGGCATAATTTTTAACACCATGAAATAATAAAATAAGAACATTATGTTCGATATGTTATATGAAATGATAATACAATAATATAATATAATAAAATATCCCAATAAATATTGATATAATTATATTAATATAATTTTTGTGACTTCAATAGAATCTGATTCACATAACACTAAATTTAGAAAACATAACACACTATGACAACTGTATTATTTAAACAGTAGAATATTAATATAGCTTTAAAATTGGTTGGTATGACTGTTTTTTATTGTAATGGCCCGGACCTCTCTGGTCCATTACTTATTGAAAATGTGGTGTTGGAGGTGTTCCAGGAGGTCAAGGTAACTTATCCCCAACACTGTGCCAAATTTCCAGTTTTCTGAATAGTGTTTGCAGTTTTATGAACAGTATCGGTAGGGGAGTAGTGTTTCTATCAGTGAGGTTCAGTGAACAGTGTTTCTATCGGTGAGGTTCTATTGGTGGACTTCTATCGGTAGGCTTGAACAATGTTTCTAGAACGGTAACCTTCTAATGGTTACCTTCTTCGGTAGGCTTGTACAGTTTTTCCAAAATGGTAACCTTCTAACGGTGACCTTCTATCAGTTGTCTTGAATAGTGTTTCCAGAACGGAGACCTTCTAACGTTGACCTTCTATCGGTAGGCTTGAACAGTGTTTCCAGAACGGTAACCTTTTAAAGGTGACCTTCTAGCAGTAGGCTTGAACAGTGTTTCCAGAACGATAACCTTCTAACGGTGACATTCTATCGGTAGGCTCGAACAATGCTTCTAGAATGGTAACCTTCTAACGGTGACCTTCTATCGGTAGGCTTGAATAATGTTTCCAGAACGGTAACCTTCTAACGGTGACCTTCTATCGGTAGGCATGAACAGTGTTTCTAGAATGGCAACCTTCTAACGGTGACCTCCTATCGGTAGGATTGAACAGCGTTTCCATAAAAGTAACATTCTAATGGTGACCTTATATCAGTATGCATGAACAGAGTTCCGAGAATGGTAACCTTCTAACGGTGACCTTTTCTTTCCATTGCCAAATTTTGAGTATGTGAACAGTGTTTCCAACTTCCTACAGTTTTACCCCATTTAACGTTTCCTTTTACATAAAATACTTCTAAAGCCTTGTTTTAAGGACTCTTAAGGCCGATTCAAATACCATAAATCCTATATTAATTATTCCTCAGGCCAGGATATACTTACTTAGTCAAACCGCGTGGGTTAATGCGATCCGTTTTTAATGGAGAATTAACCTAATCTTAAACTGTCACCCCATTAAATCTTCAAAAAGGGACGAGATATCATTATCCCTTGTTGTTTCCCTTTGTTCTCAGCTAAGAGATGCTAGAACCTTTCAATCATTCCCATAGGAGTTGCACAATCAATCTTTAATCCTAGGATTGGTTCTGCTCTGTTTTGGATGCAACCGAGCTGTGTCAGTCAATCTTCCCAATAAGGTATGTTTAATCATCGTTCTTCTGGGGATCATCTTCTCTTGTATCTCCCTTCCAAATTATACCATGTAATTTCCAAGATTCTAATGGGTTTTTCTTGGGGTTGGTAGGTACGGTCGTACCGTGGCATCCTCTGGTGGATGCAGTTGTCGTGAGAGGAGGATTTCGACCTGTTGTGTGGATAAAGGAAGTCAAGAACTCTTCCAGGTAGGGGATTCATGGCGTCTCTAATTGTATATGTGAAACCGTAGAATTAGAAACATTTAGTCCTTTGGATCACAATGAAATTGACCTAATTAAATACTTGAACCGGATTAAAAGAATTGGTTGATCGCATGTTGTTGCTTTATACAATGATAACAGTTTTCCTTATGTTTTTCTAGATAGAGTGATATCCATGTTTTCATTGATTTGTTGTTCGTTCCTGATGGAAATTGATAAAGAACTTGAAGATGGAATTAATTGTTAATTGAATTGGCATAGTAAGCATGTTAAATCTTTGGGAGAGCTTACTGATCAGTTTTCCCGTAATTGGAACCTACGAATAAAAAATTTTCTAATTCAAAACGGATTAAAGAACAGATTGTCTGGGAATTTCAAAAAAGGGTTCTGAGTTGCACTCTTGTTTGTTAAAGGGTCAAGATCCCATGGTTGTGATTGTTGTTTTCCTTCTGCTTGTGTTGTGATGTGAGCCTAGATGGCTATAGTGATATATGGAGGCATGGAGGCCTTGTGGTTGTGGTAGTGGATGATTCCTAGAGTGGCGAGATGCATTAATTTATGCATGAGGGTGTCGGGGAGGACACCATGGGTGATAGAATGGGATTGATGTGGTTCTTGGATTCTTGTGGATTCTTTGAATGTTTATCTTCTTTGCTTTACCCCACAACTCAAGGCAGCTGGTCTTGCTTACCCTTCTTCCGAAGGTGGCAAAGATGTTCGGGGTATGCCACGTGCTTTCCGTGTTTAGCCTCTCGAGGGAGAATGGGACTATGCTCTTTATATAGGCGGAAAAGTCTCGATGGGTAGTATATCTACTCACAATGTTGTGCCTCCTTTGTGTTTAGTAGCATAGGATGCTTTTCTAGAGTGCCTGGGAATATGGGAAAGTAATTCTGTAATGAATGTTTGATTAAATGTTGAAAATCCACGTGGATGGAGATACTGGAATTTAAAGTTGATGTGAATCTTAATGGGAGGAGTTGATTTTGAATTTGATGCCATTTTAGTTTAATGTGTAACTGGTCATGGTTAATTAATGTTTATAGAATTAATTAATGTACAGTGGAACTGATAAAATGATAATGGTGTAATAAAATAAATCACATCAAATTATTGTGTCCTTATAAGACACCTAGTCTTAGAAGTAGCAGCCTGGAGTCTGAGAGACGTTAGTTGTAGTTGTATCTAAGACTAGGTAATGCCCATAGTGTGGATGTGAGTTATATATATATTCTGTAATTTTTGTGTTTTTATACGCTGCTCCACCCTGTCGGTAAGGTCAACTGACACCCCAGGGATTTTGATCCGTGGGGGGTGTTTTCCCCAACATTCTGATTGGAGGTCGAATGGCTGACTACCCCCTTTGGCCCAGGTCTCTTCTCTTGGTAGATACATGTTCCAACAGGAACAACAGTTAGTTTCCCCATATATGTGTGTAGAGGGATGTAATGGATTGTGGTTATTTCACACACATATATTATGGAAATAGTATCCTATGGACTACTATAGGTGTAACGTGTATAGGTTGTGATGGATTGAGGATCGCTACTCGGTATATGGGCTATAATGGCTTGAGGAATAATACTCGATGTATGATACATGTTATGTGGGTTGTGGTGGCTCCCGGAACTTACCTAGTTACTTTTTGATGGTAAGATGGTGTGGTGCTTTGCCTAGGTGTTTGCGGGGAAGCCTTTGTGGTGCACGAGGTGCAGATTGTGGAGTATAGCCCAAGTGTATGCAGGCAAGCCTTTGGAGAGAGATGCACAGGACGTATGTTGTTTGGGAAAAGCCGAAATCTAGTGGGGAAGTAGTAGTAGGTTACCCTTGATATTCTTTACTATATGATATATTCTTATATGCGTTACTTGGTGATAGTAGCCATGGTGAGGATGGGAACTTAGTATACCTGTTTAGGTGATGAGTCAGTTTTACTTGTTGTTCACTGGGCTTTAGCATGCTATCGTTACTTTTGCATGAGAGGCTTGGGGAGGATCCTACTGAGTATACTGTTATACTCACCCTATGTATATATAAACTGTTTTTCATGTCATATGGAGCAGGTTGTAGATCAAGTTGGTTACTACTAGCTTGTGGTTGGAGGAGGAGCTATTCAGGCTTCTGGTTGCTGCCGATTTACTTTATTTTAGGTACTTTTAGTTTTCCCTTTCAGTTGTAGTACTTTTGCATGACATTTTATATATGTAGTTGGGTTTCTTTTATATTTCAGTTCTAAGATGGGGTTGATTGTTGTCTATCTTTTCTCTCTCTTCTGCATGTGTTCTCTTAGAGGGTAATGCCTCCCATTTGTTTGTTTATTATACCATCGGTGCTAGTCGCCGACCCGGGGCCTACTGGAGGCGGGACTCGGGGGTCATTATCACTCTTCTCACATTGCCGTCCCAGGAGGGGTACACATTGTGGGGAGGGGTTCGTGAAAGAGTTGTATCAGAGATCTGGTTGAGGGATAGGATGGAGTTTGGAGTTAAGCACAGGTGAGGATGCATGGGATGGTAGGGTGACGGTGTAATTCATGTTTATCATGTGGGGTAAAAACTGGAGACTGGCAGAGACATAGGCGTTTAGGGCCCCCTGTGATCTATTGCACGGACCGTTATGTTTACGATGGCTACTAAACAAAGTGATACAGGTTTTAGGGTAGAGACCTAGGAAAGGATCATGCATCATTATTCTTTGTTCCTGTGTTTGAATGGGTAGACCTTGGGATAGGTAACCTAAAATTAATAAAAAAACAATTAATTAATTAATTTTTAGTCTTCCATATACCAGGATTAGGAGCTCTAACCGTTGTTATTTTATAGGTATGGCTCCAAGTCGACGTCCTCGTCAGGTTTGTGCAGAAGATGCCCAGCAGGCAGTTCCATCTGATCGTCGCCGGGTAGAGGTTGACGATGATGACACTTGGAGGAAGACACTCTGAGAGTTTCAGCTCTAGAGACTACAGAAGTACGAGGGCTCTGTTTCAGATTCAGTTACAGAATACTAGTTGGAGGAGGTCGAGATAGGCTTCTGTTTGATTTATGCTCGGAAGAAACACTGGGTCTCCTTGGTTGTGACGACGCTGCATGGAGCAGTGCAGACGTGGTAGTTCTTGTTCCTCGGGGATCGTGAGGAGTCAGTGATGTCTTGGGATGAGTTTCGAGACAAGTTTAGAGTCGAGTTTCTTTATTCGACTGCGAAGGAGTCTAGTCACCAGGAGCTTCTTACCCTTCGACATGGGAGCACCAGTGTTTGAGAGTTTGGAAGCTGTTTCAGGAGCCTTCTACGATATGATTCAGACCTGTTACCAGATGAGGAGGCTAGGGCGAGGCATTTCGAGCAGGCTTTGCATCCAGAGATCCAGAACCATTTCACCCCATTGATGTTAAAGACATATCTTGAGGTGCTGGAGATGGAAGAGGTTATTGAGAGGACTTTGGATAGGACCAAATTTTCACGAGAGGGGAATCGTCATGATTCCTCACGAAGCAAAGCTATGGTCTGAGGGTCCCGGTTTTCAGGGCAGAAGAGTTTTCGTTCACTTGTGGGTAGGTCCTAGACCTTCCCATCTCGTTTCTCTGGAGGCAGAAACTCACAGGCCTATGCCAAGGGATCAGGTGTTTTTTTTCTTGTGGTGGTCGTGGTCATCAGCAGCGGGAGTGCCTGAATTTTCAGAGTAGTCATCGTGCACCGGGCGCTCTACTCCAGGTTCCTCCATTGAGGCAGTTGCATCCGAGGCAGCAGCAGCAGGTTGCACCATCTTTATACCACTAGAGGGTATATAAAGCAGGCAGAGGACAGCCCCATGACGCTCCTCGTCCTCAATGATCAGAGCGTGGCTATGGTGGTGGTCGTCATCAGGGTTAGAGAGGTTGTAGAAGAGGTCGTGGCCAGCTTCATGCTCTAGAATTGTCAGCCCCAGGCGAGCCAGATTCCGTTCGAGGTACCCTTTTCTTTTTTTCTACCTTGGTGTATGCCTTGTTTGATTCAGGAGCAACACACTCCTTCATATCACCTACACTTGTCCATGCTTTGGGACTTGAGGTGGAGAGGCTTCCAGTGCCCGTGGCATTGACTACGCTAGTTGGAGGTCGATCCGACTTGTTTGAAGTATGTAGAGACTATGAGCTAGTGTTGGGGGAACACCACTCTTGTGGAGATTCCCTATGTTTACGAATACAATAATATGATGCCATACTTGGCATGGATTGGTTGTATTTGATGTAGGATATTGTGGATTTCTACAGGAAGAAGGTCATTTTCATTGATGAAGATGGAGAGAAAGTTGTATTTGTTGGTGTGCGAGATCCTCGAATGAGTCATAGACGAGTTCCACCCTTATCATCCATGATGGCTTGGATGATGATGAGTTCTTTAGAGGCTCAGCAGTTGGAATTTCCTAGGGTCGTAGAAGAGTACCCCGACCTCTTTCCAGAAGAGGTTGTATCCTTACCACCATGACGAGAGATCGAGTTTGGGATCGAGCTACAGCCAGGATTGTCTCCTATCTATATGTATCCATATAGGATGGCCCCTATGAGTTACGAGATCTACGTATTCAACTTGATGGTCTGTTGAAGTGCGGTTTTGTTCAGCCAAGTGTGTCACTGTGGGGAGCGCCAGTTTTGTTTGTGAAAAAGGCTGACGATAGTTTGCAGTTGTGTGTCAATTATTATTGATTAAACAAAGTGAAAATAAAGAACTGCTATCCTCTTCCACGGATTGATGACCTATTTGATCAACTGAAGGGTGAAAGTTGGTTCTCAAAGATCAAATTGCGGTCAGGATAACATCAGATGCGTGTAATGGATGAGGATATCCCGAAGACTGCTTTCTGTTGTCATCATGGGCATTATGAGTTTGATGTAATTCCATTCATCATGGCGAATGCTCCAGCTGTTTTCATGGGGTTGATGAATGCTGTGTTCCGTGAATTCCTGGACAGGTTTGTTGTGTTTTTCATCGATGACATCCTTGTGTACTCCACATATGAAGTAGAGCACGTAGAGCATCTACGAGCCATTTTGGGAGCTCTTCGCCAACATCAGTTGTCTGGGAAGTTGTCCAACTGTGAGTTTTGGGCTCGAGAAGTTCGTTTCTTGGGTCATGTTGTGTCCCAACAGGGAGTAGTTGTGGATCCATCGAAGATAGAAGCATTGGTGTCTTGGGAATCCCCCAAGACCATGTTAGAGGTGCAAAGTTTCCATGGTCTCGCAGGCCATTATAGGAGGTTTGTAGCCAATTTATCCCAAGTTGCAACTCCTCTCACAGCTTTGACCAGGAAGGATCAAGCATTCATATGGACTTATTAGTGTCAGGAAGATTTCGAGTATCTAAAGGAGAAGTTGGTATGTGCTCCTATCCTTTGTCATCCAGCGGAGGGATTCCAGTTTGATGTTTTCTGTGATGCATCACATCTGGGGCTAGGCTGTGTTCTCATGTATCAAAGGTCAGTTGTTTCTTATGGGTCTAGGCAGTTACATCCCCATGATTGCAACTATGCCACCCAAGATCTTTAGTTGGCAGTCGTGGTGTTTTCTCTGAAGTTGTGGAGACATTACCTCATTGGTGAGCACTTTGTGGTTTTCACCAATCATAACAGATTGAGGTATGTTTTCTCCCAATGTGACTTGAACATGAGGCAGCGTTGGTGGATGGAGTTCTTGCAGGAATACGACTTTGAAATATCGTATACACCAGGAAAAGGGAATGTTGTAGATGATGCACTAAACCGAAAGTCACATAATGATTTTGTGCGTGAATCTGGTGATTCCTGGAGAGTGATGGAAGAGCTATCAACCTTGCATATTGATATGGGAGAAGTTGGGGGTAGAGGTTGTCTTTTCCAGATGACAGTGCAGTCATCCCTGATGCAGAAGGTGGAAGAGTCTCAGTTGGGTGATCTATAGGTGGAAGTTTGGAGCGATAGAGTTGTTTGTGGTGAGGACCCTTATTGTTGTTCGGAGGATGAACAACACCGAGTGTTGTATCATGGAAGGATTTTTTTTCCTTTGGCGATGTGCGAGATAGTTCTCCGAGAGTTCCATAGTTCACCCTTTGTAGTACATCCTGGTGTGACGAAGATATACCGATCCTTGAGGAGTCTGTTTTGGTGGCCTGGACTGAAGCGTACGGTTGCAGAGTGTGTGTCTTGATTTTTAGTCTTCCAGAAGGTGAAGGTCGAACACCGTGTTCTTGGTGGTCTTCTCCAGCAATTAGAGATTCCTCAGTGGAAGTGGGAGTACATCACAATGGACTTTGATACAGGCTTACCTCGAGTTCCGGGAGGACATGATTCTATATGGTTGGTAGTGGATCGTTTAACAAAGTCGGCCCACTTTATAGCGATCAAGGAGTCGAGCTCAGTGGAAGTTTTGTCGAGGCAGTATCTAAAGGAGGCGGTGAGACATCATGGAGTACCTAGGACGATCATTTCTGATAAAGATCCTCGTTTTACCTACAGGGTGTGGAGAGGTCTCCAGCATGCTTTTGTCTCTCAACTGTGCCTTATCACTTCATTTCATCGTCAAACGGATGGTCAGACAGAGCGAAGCATCCAGACCCTTGAAGACATGTTGTGCTCTTGTGTTCATGATTTCGGAGGTTCATGGATGAAGCACTTACCCTTGGTAGAGTTTTCTTACAATAATAGTTTTCACTCTATCATCGGTATGGCGCCATTTGAAGCCTTTTATGGCCGACCATGCCGTTCTACGTTGTGCTGGACTGGGGTCGGAGAGTCAGCAATTCTCGGACCAGAACTAGTGCAGAATACAACATAGATGGTTTAGGTGATTTGTGAGAGGATGAAGACAGCACAAGATCATCAGAAATCATATGCTGATCAAGGAAGTAGACCCATAGAGTTTAATGTTGGGGATCATGTCTTTCTGAAGGTGACTCTCCGTCGTGGGCAGTGAAGGTTTGGTCTTGGAAGTATGGTTTCTCCCCTGTTTGTTGGGCCTTTCGAGGTGTTAGCTCGTGTTGGGGCTATGGGCTATCGAGTATCACTTTCCCCTCAGATGAGTCAGATACATGATGTTTTCCATGTATCACAGCTCCGTAATTATCTTTATGATGAATCTCATGTTATATATTGGGGAGAGATTGATATTGATGATGATGCAACATTCGTGGAGAGACCTATAGAGATCCAAGACCGTAAAGAGATGGTGTTTTGTGGGCGTTCTATCCCCTTTGTCCCTGCCTTATTGCGATACGGTGGCATGGAGGAGAGTACCTGGGAGCGTGAGTCACAGATACGTACTCAGTACTCAGAGTTGTTTAATGTTTAACTCCTTTCATGTAATGATGTTTTCATTGTGGTTAGACCTTTCATGTTTTATTTATGTACACTTCATGTGATGTTATGTTTGATTTTTTTGGATATGGATTGTTTATTCCCATACTCTCGGATGTCGTAGTTTTGTTCTAGCTTTCGAACAACTCATGTTGGTTTTCCCCTGAGAGGTATCTTATGGGGTGGTTTTTCGGACCACTCTTTTCTTCTAGGTTGGGTTTTAATTCTCGAGGACAATAATGTTTTGAGAGTTATCTAATGTAATGGTCCAGACCTCTCTAGTCTATTACTTTGTGAAAATGTGGTGTTGGAGGGGTTTCGGGAGGTCAAGGTGACTTATCCCCAACACTTTTCCAAATTTCCAGTTCTCTGAATAGTGTTTCCAGTTTTATGAATAGTATCTGTTGGTGAATAGTGTTTTTATTGGTGAGGTTCAGTGAACAGTGTTTCTATTGGTGAGGTTCTATCGGTGGGCTTCTATCAGTATTCTTGAACAGTGTTTCTAGAACGGTAACCTTCTAATGGTGACCTTCTATCGGTAGGCTTGAACAGTGTTTCCACAACGGTAACCTTCTAACGGTGACCTTATATCGGTAGGCTTGAACAGTGTTTCCAGAATGGTAACCTTCTAATGATTACCTTCTATCGGTAGGCTTGAAGAGTGTTTCCAGAACGGTAACCTTCTAATGGTGACCTTCTATCGGTAGGCTTGAATAGTGTTTCCAGAACGGTAACCTTCTAATGGTGACCTTCTATCGGTAGGCTTGAACAGTGTTTCCAGAATGGTAACCTTCTAACAGTGACCTTCTATCGGTAGGATTGAACAGTGTTTCTAGAATGGTAGCCTTCTAACGGTGACCTTCTATCGGTAGGCTTGAAAAGTGTTTCCAGAATGGTAACCCTTTAACGGTGACCTCCTATAGGTAGGCTTGAACAGAGTTTCCAGCACGGTAACCCTCTAACGGTGACCTTCTATCCATAGGCTTGAATAGTGTTTCCAGAATGGTAACCTTCTAACGGTGACCTTTTCTTTCCTTTGCCAAATTGTGAGTATGTGAACAGTTCTTCCAGCTTCCTACAGTTTTTCCCCATTTGACGTTTCCTTTGACGTAAAATACATTTAAAGCCTTGTTTTAAGGACTCTTAATGCCGATTCAAATTCCATAAACCCTATATTAATTATTCCTAAGGCCAGGATGTATTTACATGGTCAAACCGCGTGGGTTAATGTGATCCGTTATTAATGGATAATTATCCAGATCTTAAACCATCGCCCCATTAAATCTTCAAAAAGGGACGATATACCATTCTACCTTGATCTTTCCCTATGTTCTCAGCTAAGAGATGATAGAACCTTTCAATCATTCTCGTAGGATTTTCATAATCAATCTTTACTCCTAGGATTGGTTATGCTCTGTTTTGGATGAAACCGAGTTATGTTGGTTAATATTCTCAATAAGGTATGTTTTATCATCGTTCTTTTGGGGATCATCTTTTATTGTTTATCTCTTCCATATTATACCATGTAATTTCCAATATTCTAATGGGTTTTTCTTGGGGTCGGTTGGTATTTTCGTACCGTGTCATCCTCTAGTGGATGCAGTTGTCGTGAGAGGAGGATTTTGAACCATTATGTGGATAAAGGAGGTCAATAACTCTTCCAGGTAGGGGATTCATGACTTCTCTAATTGTATATGTGCAATCGTAGAATTATCATGATTTATTCCTTTGGATCTCAATGAAATTGACCTAATAAATACTTGAACCGGATTAAATGAATTGGTTGATCTCATGTTGTTGTGTTATACCGTGATAACGGTTTTCCTCATGTTTTTCTAGATAGTGTGATATCCATGTTTTCTTTGATTTGTTATTCGTTCTTGATGGAAATTGATAATTAACGTAAAGATGGAATTAATTGTTAATAGAATTGGCATAGTAAGCATGTTAATTCTTTTTGATAGCTTACTAAATAGTTTTCCCGTAATTAGAACCTACGAATAAAAATTCTGCTAATTCAATATGGAATAAAGAACAGATTTTGTGGGAATTTCAAAAAGGGTTCTGAGTTACCCTCTTGTTTGTTAAAGGGTCAAGAGCCCATGTTTGTGAGTGTTGTTTTCCTACTACTTGTGTTGTGATGTAAGCATGAATGGCTGTTGAGATATGTGGAGTCATGGAGGCCTTGTGGTTGTGGCAGCGGATGACGCCTAGAGTGGAGAGATGCATCATTTTATGCATGTGGGTGTCGGGGAGGACACCAGGGATGATGGAATGGGATGGATGTGGTTGTTGGATGCTTGTGGATTCTTTGAATTTTTATCTACTTTTCTTTACACCACTTCTCAAGGCAGCTGGTCTTACTTACCCTTCTTCCGAAGTAGGAGAAGACGCGCGGGGTATGCCACTTGCTTTCCGTGTTTAGCCTCTCGAGGGAGAATGGGTCTATGCTCTTTCTATAGGCGGAAAAGGCTCGACTGGTAATATATATACTCACCGTGTTGAGCCTCCATTGTTTTTAGTAGCATATGATGCTTTTATAGAATGCCTGGGAATATGGAAGAGTAATTCTGTAATGAATGTTTGATTAAATGGTGAAAATCCACAAGTATGGAGATACTAGAATTTAAAGGTGATGTGAATCTTAAAGGGAGTAGTTGATTTTGAATGTGATGCCATTTCAGTTTAATATGGAATTGTTCATGGTTAATTAATGTTTAAAGAATTAATTAATTAACAGTGGAAGTGATAAAATGAAAATGTAGTAATATAATAAAAATCTTCTAATGATTGTGTGCTTATAGGACACCTATTCTTAGAAGTAGAAACCTGGATTCTGAGAGACGTTATCTACAATTTTATCTAAGACTAGGTAATTCCCATAGTGTGGATGTGAGTTATATATATATTATGTGATTTCTGTGTTTCTATATGCTGCTCCACCCTGTCGGTAAGGGCAACTGACACCCCGGGGATTCTGAGACCTGGGGGTGTTTCCCCAACATTCTGATGGGAGGATGAATGGTTGGCTACCCCCTTTTTCCCTGCTCTCTTCTCTTGTTAGATACATGTGCCAACAGGCACAACAGTTAGTTTCCCCATATATGTGTGTAGAGGGCTGTAATGGATTTTGGTTATTTCACACACATATATTCTGGATATAGTATCCTATGGACTACTATAGGTGTAACGTGTATAGGTTGTGATGGCTTGAGGATCCCTACTCGGTGTATGGGCTATAATGGATTGAGGTATAATACCCAATGTATAATACACGTTATGCGGGCTATGGTAGCTCCCAAATCTTACTTGGTTACTTTTGGTTGGGAGGATGGTGTGGTGCTTCACCTAGGTGTCTACGGGTAAGGCTTTGTGGTTTACGAGGTTCAGATTGTGGATCTTAGCCCAGGTGTCTGCAGGCAAGCCTTTGGAGAGAGATGCACAGGACGTAAGTCATTGGGGCAAAGCGGCAAACCAGTGGGGAAGTAGTATCAGGGTACCCTTGATATTCTTTACTATATGCTATATTCTTGTATGAGTTACCTGGTGAGGGAATCCATGCTGAGGATGGGAACTTAGTATACCTGTTAAGGTGACGAGTCAGTTTCACTTGTTGTTCACTGGGCTTTAGCATGCTTTCTTTACTTTTGCACGAGAGGCTTGGGGAGGATCCTACTGAGTATACTTATATACTCACCCTATGTATATTTAAACTATTTTTTAGGTCACATGGAGCAAGTTGGAGATCAAGCTGGTTATTACTAGCTTGTGGTTGGAGGAGGAGCTGTTCGGGCTTGTGGTCGCTGTCGTTTTACTTTTATATGGGTACTTTTAGTTTTCCCTTTCAGTTGTAGTACTTTTGAATGACATTTCATATATGTACTTTGGAATCGTTTATATTTCAGTTCTGAGATGGATTTGATTGGTGTCCAACTTATCTATCTCTTCTGCATGTGTTCTCTTAGAGGGTAATTCCTCCCATTTGTATGTTTATTATACCCTTGGTGCTAGTCGCCAACCCGGGGCCTACTGGAGGCGGGACTCGGGGGTCATTATCTCTCTTCTCACATTGCTGGACCATGAGGGGTACACTTTGTGGGAAGGGGGTTGTGAAAGTTATAGAATTATTAATAATATATGTCTTATTAATTTATAATATAAATTTAATGGTTATAAATTTACTATAAAAAATAATCATCATTTAAAAATAATGAATTTATATTAAAAAATTATTTTTTCTAAAAAGTGTTTTTGTTGATATTTTCATATATAAGATAAATTTAATTTTTACAACATTTATAATATTTATTTAATAAAATTTACTTGTTTGTACGTTATAATATCAATATTATATAAGGGTTGTTTTATGGGATTTTTTTGAACTGTTTCATTGTTTTATAAATAGTGAAAAAACAGATTTCTAATTGAAAACTATGTTTTATATTAACTAATTTTTAATTTTTAATTATATTATTTAATTGTTTTCATGTAATATTATTGAAATTATATATCAATTAATCTAATTTATTAAATTTAATCATTTGAAAATTTATTTATTTTTTAACATCTTAAACATTTGAAAATACGATCAATGAAAAACCACATTCCCAACATCTCTTTAGGATTAATTTTATACATAAAATTATCAATTATTTTACTATAATTTTAAACATATATTATAAATTTTGAACTAATATTATTTATAATTTATTTTATTCCCCACATAATTTTTGACAAAAAATGTGAAAATATTAAAAATTAATTATTTTAGTAAAGGTAAAAATAGATTTACCTAGGGGTTAAGGTAAAATGATAAGGGATAAAATAATTTAAAAACATGGATAAAATGTATTTAATATAAATATTTAGACCATATACCTTAAATTATCTAAATTAGTCTATTATTGAGCAATATTGAAATGAACTAATTTATTGTGGAATTCATTCTTTAAAAATATTAGATGATTCCAAATCCCCTAACTATTAATAGACCACATGAACTCATCTATTCTTCAAACAATCAAAAAAAATATTGGAATTCCAATTGTTGAATAAATAGTATAAAAATCCATTCAATCATGATTAAAGACTTAGGTTGGACATAAAATCATCATAGTAATGATTTTGGGAAATCATAAGGAGGATACATAAAGAAGAGGTTAACATCATCATTAATGTGTACAGAGCACTACTTCGTCACTACCTGATGTCATTAATTTTTCTATTAAAACCTTTCATAGTTGGGTATGATGATGGATGTAAATTATATATATATATATATATTAAATATAATAATAACTCTGAATATATTATATAATATTTATATTTTTAGATTCCATTCTGTTTGATATATGATAGTGTCACACCTCTGTACGACAGACTATCGCCTCACAAAGGGATGTCATTTATCTTTCTCTAACTATTTAAATAAAAGTTTGTAAGGATAAAGTTAATGATTATATATGGAATATAGATGTCCAGTATAATATTAATTAAATATTTATCATCATTAAATGATAATATATATCCTTTTCTTTCATACAATTTCCCTCAATATAATATGATAATGTCAATCATGTACATGTGGACTGCAGCCTTCACGAAATTATGTGAATCTAATTTCATCACCACAACACATGGATGATATATATAAGTATATAAAACAAATATGATATATATATATGATATTATATTAAATTTTCAATTAATATATATTATATAGCATCTTCAAATAATTAACATTGAAAAATGGTTGTGTTACACAACCCTACAGATGACCTACCATCATAATGATTATAATGTGCCTCATTTCCCAAATTAGAAATTCATGACTGTTATTGAAAGTATAATTTGTTTTTAAATATTATAATTCTTTCAGGATTATTATTCTAGAGATCATGGAACAATAAAATATGTGTAAGAACCATACAATTCAAAAAACCAAGCATAAGAAAAAACAACGACTAACACCCAAAATAAGAAAAATAATGAATGATAATTGAAAAACCTGTGATACTATGTTATAAATGTATTACATATAACATTATAAATATTAATATTGTTTTATTATAAGTAAATAACATGTATAAAACCACTATATAAGATATTAAATAATGTTCAATCAAAAAGAAAATTTTTGTAAACGATTACACCTCAAATTTCCTTAATTAGAGAATATAGTAATGTTATGCACCAGATTTATTTTATTTACTATATATAAATCCCATACACTTGTAGTATCATGATTTTTTCATACATCATGTTATTTTATGTTTCAGTATTAATTATTTCACCCAAGGGAATTGACTCAAAAATTACCAATTTGTAATAACTATAGTATAATATCACATTCATTTGTGATTGATAGATTTATCTTTAAAAATATATTTCATGAATTTAAGTTTTATTTTCCATTAGATTTAATACCCCATAATTTTATAATAACACAATTCGTGATAGCATACATTGCTCAAAAAATTGATAAAAGGCAAAAAAATAAATTTTATTAGTTTAACATTCTCATTATACACTAATCATTAAATTAGTGGGTGTAAATATTAATAGATATACCCTGAAATAAATATTTGTTTTTATTAAATTAAAATTTAAAAATTTTTTCGAGACAAACACATTATTTTTAGTAAAGTAATTTTATTCTTTAATTATGTTTTTATATCATAAAGATATTTTTATTTATTTATATGAGAAAATTAATCTAATTATTTTTTGAAACACTTATAAATTATATTTTAAAAAATATATTTATTTTTTAACTTAAAATGTGAAAATTTGGTTAGGGTAATTTTTTGTATTTGTTTAAAGAAATTGATTTTTAGGTTAAAACATGATATTATAATTTTTATGAAATATCATAACACATGATTTAATTAATTCATGATAATGATTTATTAATTTTTAACCCTAATTAATGATCAAATTTTATTTATGCAATGAACCAATAAATATTGTTTTACATCTATAAATGCATTCTTAGTAATTTCGAAAAAGAGTATTTTACCCTTAAAAATAATGGGTTATACATGTAACATATTTAGAATATTTTTTATCACTTTTATATATTGAATATATAAAATGGATTCCTTATTTTGAATCAAGACATCGAAATAAGATTATAAATCACCTTTAATTTGATATATAAAAAATTTACTTTCGTAAAAAAAAAATTAACACATTATAGGTATAATAATGTAGCTGGTTAATATTAATAGAAAAAAAAAGATAAAAATATATACAAAAACTAAACTTTTGTTTTATGAGTTTATAAAAGGAATCCATAGATTAAAACATTAACTAAAATCCAATTTCCTTTGAATTAATTTCACACAGGTATTGTTGAATTTAAATATAAAACATTCACTAATTGATCACTTTAAACCAACATTCCACATGTATAAATATCACACCACAAACCACATTTCAGTACAAAAGTATTTATGCTCAAAAAATAACATCAAAAAACCTCTCCTCTCTACTCCCCCATAACCATTTTTATATATACTTCCCCAAATACCAATTCCATGTTTCTTATGGTGTCCATCAATGAGGTGATATTGAAAATGATACTTTCATAATCAACCTCTTTTAATTCCATTTCTTTATCTACCTTATCCACACCTCCTTCAACCATTATGAAATAATAAATCCATTTTAATTTATAAAATATAATTTTATGTTTCTAATTGAAGAATATATATTTATCAATTTTGTTACCTTATCATATTCAATTAAATGAAACCATTTTCCATGTTATAGTTGTTAATTATCTTTGTTGTTGATGATTTTCTATTTTTTATTATCCCCATAAAACCAAGTACTAAAATAATTTTCCTTTTTATATGATATTAAAATATATATATTATAAAAAAATAAATTTTGTATAAACAATTTTGAAATATCATATTATATAAAATGAATCTTTTTTGTGATGGTCAGAAAAACTATCAAAATAATCTCAACATTAATCATTATAAATTTTCAAATGAATCATCCTCATATCTAAAATAAAAACGATATATTATACCATTTATACATTTTTAAATTCCTGAATAAAATTTTATTTAACTTATTGAAGTTTATTTCAATTTTACATGAAAATACAAAATTATATAATTATCCATATTACTCTAGACAAACGGTGAGATATTGTGGACCGATAACTGATGTGCATCCAAATTTAAGTAATCTTGTCACGAATGACGACGAGACAAATATCATTCATGATTAACTAATCTGAATGAAGGTAGGGTGGTTTCATTCATGATAATTTTCCACATTATTTATATTGATGATGGAAGAGGGTTAATACACTAACAGATTAATCTTTGGATCGACCATTGCAAGATGGTTTTTAAATTGTGGGGATTATTTTCAAGAATTTTCATGTTTTATCATTATTATCATTATAATGTGAATGGATTGAGGTAGACAAAAAATATTGAAATACATTATTCATGGTTTTCTTATTCCTTTTTTCTCCGTTGTTCTTGGAATTCTTCACCATTGGAACCTCATGGTCATGGATCAACTTTCCGTGAGGCTGTAAAGGAAATTGGCCCCACGAATTGGGCGAAAACTGAAGGAGGGTCCAGATATATGTAGATTGAGACCCAAGAATCATAGATACACCATTTATTCAAAAATCAAGGATTCATAGGTGGATCATAGATCCATAAAAGAGACCACAAGGAGGGGTTCGGTGCGGTAGTACATAGAGGTGGCACAGCAGTGGTTCAACAACCGTAGCTTATGGGTACATAAGATAGTGATTACAACTGTGGAGGTCATTTGGTATGTGGTAGAGTTGTATATGGGATATGTAAATGTAGAGGTGGGGGATTATTAGAGTGACGCGTAGTGTTGGGGACACTATGTAGTGGGACGTGGGGTTGGGGACATGGAGGTGATAGGGTATGCAGCTACGGATATGGCCATATGTGAGATGAACAGTGACAGTGTAGGCCTAGTCCATGAAGAATGATTTAGCACATAATGAGATGTGTCAATCTTGGTGAAGCAGGATAGCCTAGGTGGAGTTGGTTGGGATATACCTAGTATGGTCAAACAGGGCCACGGTTGACTGTGGTGGTCGACCATGAGCCCCTGTCAAACCAACTACCACACATATGTGGAATATTTGGGCACAATCTACCACCGCAGTCAATGGACTAACCATGTACTGTGTCTATAGGCCCAGTGACCCTGAATCATTTGAAACATCATACCACTATAACATTCAAATCATGCTTTTATTTTTTGAGTTAGTTATGGTGTTGGGACACTGACGATGAGACTATCCTTTTGAGATATATGATGAGTTTTTATCTTTGAATACTAAAGGATGATTTAATTGCCTTTGGTACTTTAATTAAGGGTTATGTGGGATATTTCTTCCACATAACTTGACTTTAGTGGCCTCTAGAGGTCGAGTCCAAAATTTAGTCAAGCATACCTCCCTGAGACAGGACTGTGATCATCTATCAACTCTAGTAGAGTATATGGATTCATGTAACCTCCTTAAGCATGGAACTGATCCTCCACATAGTAGGACTCATCGATAGGGTATGTGGTACCCCCTAATAATGTTGGGGTGTGATTTTTTGTATCCCCCGGGTTTTCAAGTCTCGTCTAAGATGGGTTATGATAAGGTGGTATTAGTGGTGAATATTTTCATTATTTTGGCAGGGTAGTATCATAGGTTTTTGCCTAACATAAACCCAATGGAATCACCCTTAAATGATTTTACATGAAATGGATATCTTTTTGTGTATTTGGAGAAGTGACAGTAGCTCTTTCAAACGCTGGGGAAGATTTTGACGAGCGCTCCAATCTTGAGATTTCCAGAAGAGGTCATCTGGTATGTGGTGTTCAATAATGCATGAGGGACATAGCTTGGATTTTTCTTAATTCACTAGAATGTGGTAATTGCATATTGTTCGTGGTTGTTGAGACCAAATTTCTATAACAATTCAACCATTGATCATAATATAGTAGTAGTATTAATCACATTAAATATGTGGAAACAGTAGAAGACGAGAAAGTATTTTATCATCTAAAATAATCACCAGAGTCTGAATAACATTTCACATAGAATAATTTTATATTGATATAGATGTGATGGATAGAGTTCTACCATGAATATGACTTTGATATTGTATATACGCTTGGGAAGGTGAATGTAGTTAAAGATGCTCCCAGAAAGGGATGTAGTTTACAGCGGTTGAATGAGGCTTCAAGGTAGATTTCCTCCTTAAATATATCATTTGTGGGTTGAGATGGAGCAGCATAACTCAAGATGATTAATTTAATCCCTCCACTCTTATAATGAGTCAGGTAGGAATATCTTGAAGATATCAACTATGAGATACTACATTCTCATTTTTTTAAGGTAATTATCGTGATGGATATCCAAAAGGTCAGAAGCACGACATTATTTTCATTGGGTGCACAATTGTACCAGTGGCATTGTGGGAGGATTTTTTAAGGGAGTTCCCCATGTACACATTGATAGTACATACTAGTGTTGAAACGATGCAGTAAGAACCCTGATGATAGTTTGGGTGGCCAAGGATGAAGAAGGGAGTTGTAGAGCTCATCTCCCAATGCCTCACTAGTCAGCAAGAAAAGGTTCAGCATCAGGTTCCCTCATGATTAGCACAAACCTTTGAGGTTCCACAGTTGAAGTGGGATGGTATATCAATGTATTTCATGATGTTTTTACAATGTACATTCATGGTAAATGATGCCATCGATGTGTTCATTGACCAACTCCCCTTGTCGGACCACTTATTATTTATCCAAATGTAGGGTTTAGTTTAGAACTTTATACACCTATACGTACAATAGATACTTCCACTCCATGAAGTTTCATTGATGATAATTTCATATTGCGATGTACATGTTACATCTAGGTTGTTAATGTTATTATAGGACACTTTTGGGAGTCAATTACATTTGATCATAGGATTTCACTACCAGAAGGATAGCCAGATTAAGTGGACCATTCATTTTCTAGAAGACATGATGTGGGAAGTCATGTTGTATTTTGGATATAGTTGATAGGATCACCTACCACTGGTGTAATTTTCATAATACAATAGTTATCACTATACCATTGGTATGGCACTGTTCAATGACTTTTGGGGGGAGAATCTACTAGTAACTACTTTGATAGACCATATTAGAAACGTGGGCTCTCATGGGGCCATAGTTGGTTTGAAGTATCACGATGATGGTGTAGATAATTTTGTATTGAATGAGGACTCCACAGAACTATCCGAAATTAGAGTTGGTACACAATGTCTTCCATGTGTCACAACTGAGGAGGTATGTTAAAGACCCATCATACATCATTTACTAGTGCCCGTTAGACATCGAGTTTTGTGAATCATTTTTTGTTTAAAAGGTAGTGATTGAAGATTTGTAATATAGGATCCTTCATGGGAGGTATATTCTTCTACTTCATATCTGGTAGTTACATGGGAATCTATTTGAGATCACATGAGATTGGGTGGGTTAAACTCGTGATATGTACCCTTGATTAGTTGAGTAGCCTTTGTTTTAGAATTCGAGGATTTAAATCCATAAGGTGAGGGGAATTTAACATCTCATATTTTCTATGTGTTATTATTTTAAATTATATGGATTGATTTTGAGACCATATGTTGAGATGGGGAGTTATTCCGAGGACCGGTTTTTGTAGAACAATTGTGTAAAAATTTTAAATATTTAATATCATGCATGGAAAGTTTTCCAAAAAAAATTAGTAATGATTAAATGGGTAACTAGATTAGAAATATGAGAGAATCGTTGAACATATAGTGGTGCCTTAACCCTCAGCCCAACTTAACATTGTTTAACATAGGTGTTCTCTAAAAAATCACGAAAATGATTTAATAATTATAAATGATTTAAATAAATTATTTTATTATGATGTGATAGTTTTATTTTTATGAATCCTTTTCCAAAAATTTAGGGTGCTCACCATAACCTTAGAATTCTCTAAGATGTGGAGAAGAACTCTGTTAAAAACGGTGATAGATCATAAACAGAAAATAGATGCATAACAAAATAAAAGGAATATGGATGATGATAAGGATGATGCAAAAATCCTTCATCAACAAATTATCCAAAAAAAGGTAGGGTGGTTTATTAATTGTTCCTATTACTCTTTATTGATTTTAATTATGAATTTGGGACAATACACTAAAATATTCATCCCTAGTTCCATCGTTTCTGGGTTGTTATTAATTATGGGCATTGTTTTTTTGGAGTTTTCATGTTTGATATTCATTCTTGTGATAATGAGAATAGATCTGGGAAAATAAGAACAATGATAAAGGTCCATTACATAGACTATAATTCATGATTTTATCTCCTAGTTTCTGGGAGTTCTTTTTTGTTGGACCCTTGTGACTGAGGCGTGACTTGCAGGGAGGCTCTGAATGTAATAAGACCCATAGTTTGAAGTCCATCTAAAACAGAGGCTATATATATGTAGATTGGGACATGATCATTGTGTGTATTCATTTTTTAGAAATATATGAATCAGATTTATATTGTTTTTCTATAGAAAGGACCACCAGTTCACGTACATCATGGTTATCAGGTGAGGAGGCGTGGAGGAAGAACGATGGAAGGAGGCGGTGATAGTGACAACCATTGAATATGAAGGTGGAGATAGTGTAGGTTGTGTTGGATGTGTTGGAGTGGGCCATGTAAAATGTGACAGGGAAGAGATGGGGATGCAGGGGGTGTGATGCAGGGCCTGGTACATTGAGGAACCACAGGATGCGGTGGTGGTGATGGTCATATGGGATATGGCATGTGACTGCATAGGTTTGTCCAAGCAGCACACGTTCGATCAATTTTATCTTGCGAGGAGAGTTCGGTCCAAGGAGGAATGGAAAAAAGACAAATAAAGATAGACTATGCCAGAAGAAGATGGGCTAGGCTAGGTGAAGTGGGTAGGCCGAGGAGGTGGAAATCAGGATGGACCCGGGTGCCGGAACATGCCACATTCAATGAAGCTTTGGGAGGCCATGATAATTGGGGGCTCATTCGACCACCATTGTCAATGGACATACCATATTGTTGGTCCATGGTTCTAGTGACCACCCAACTTTTGAAACATAAAACCCCAAAAACATTAAATATTGTGTGTCCATTTTATGAGTCGTCTATGGGTTTAGGACCCTTAATATGTAACAGTCCTTTATAGATGATGTTGTGAGTTATTATCTTGGAATAGTAGAGGTTGAGGGTATTCGATTTGGTTCTTTCCTCATGGGTTCAGTATGGAATTACATCCACATCATGGGACTACCAATCCCTCTAGAGGCTGATTCCTAGATAGAGTCAGGATTCCCTCCCTGAGACTAGAGTGTGATCCTCTATCACCCATTATTGCTTTTATGGAATCATGAGTCCTCTATGAGTAGGGATCTGATCCTCCACATAGCGGGCACCATCATCATCATATCTGTAATTCCCACATTTTTTTCTATGTGATAAGTTTTATCTCGTAGTGTGTCTAGGAATGATCCCATACATTATTAATTGATTCAGATTGGGTACGTGGTATCCCCCTATGTGAACAAGTGTAATCACTGCTGTCACCACACTAATAAGGGTGTGATATCCTCTCTATGTATCATAATATTCCTTTACTAATTGGTTCTCATTTGGTTGGGGCACAAATGAGATAGACATATTCAAGAGTTCTTCAATGATATAATGGATCTAAGAGTGAGTTCTACTAGAAAAATCTTGCTTCCAGAATAATCATGTGGTTGGAAATTGGTCGTGGAATGCCTCTATCTTTTGAGTCTTGGTTTTAGTATATCTGGATATTCGTTCTACATGTGTGGAACACATATTCTTCTGGGGAGAAAACTATAAATTTCCTTCAGTGTATTTCATTCATGGTACATTCTTCTTGGTATTTCCATTGTAGTATTTTCATTAGTGGTATTTCCTTTGTTGTTTTGGGGTGTCCTAATCAATATTTTTTTTACTCTCCCATAAATGGGATATTCCGTGAAAGACATGTATTTTGAAGATGATCGACCCTTTCATGAGTTCCAAGGAGGACTGGGACATGGAGGTGCTTAGTGAGGCAAGATAGATGAGGTTTACTCATGTGAAATCAGATATAAGTCCAAATACCATTTCCCTCGGGATAGATCACATAGGGTTTTCTATAGATGAGTTTCAAGAACATGTGAATTCACATATCTAGAATGTGATGACACTGGAAACCAATAACCATTTTTTATTGGTATTGTTTTCAAACTCAATTTGTGTGATTATATTTCATCCCAAGAAAAATTCTAGTACATTCACTGTTGTACTCTGGTTGGGGGATATAATGGTTTTTAAGAATTGATTAATTTGTGTTTTTAAATTTCAAAATTTCTTACATGGAGTGGTGTACTTGCATATATGTACTTTAGGATAATGCCTCCCAATTGTTGGATATGACTACTCGGTGCTAGTCACTGGCCCCTGGACTATTAGAGGCGAGCATGGGGTAGTCACTCTATGGGACCCTCTAGGATGGATCAAGAAATACATTATCATTTGTAATGTAAGGTTCATGTTTTTATCTATTTTTTCAAAACATCAAAACTATTAAGTCCTTTAGGATTTGATTCCCTAAATATAATGTCAATGAAATAATGTAACCCAAGACTCTAGACTACTAGTGTTAGGGTGTTATCATTTTGTTTCAAAATATTTTTTTTACATTGAAAAAATATTTTGGAAACCATAGATTATAGAATGAAGCCTTATTAAAGAATTTGGAAATACTCCAAATAGAAAACATATGATTTCTAGATTTGTTACATTTAAAATTTAAATTTATGTTAAATATTTTTTTGAGGATATATATTATGTTTCATAATGTTATAATATAATCTACAATATTATATCATTAATAAATGGATAATAGTATAAGGAATGGGAATCACATTAAGGAATATTATCCAAATAGTAAGACCCATCATTTCATGGATTGTATTAAGACAATATTTTGACGGGAACTAGTCTTCCAAACATTCTCATCATATAGGGACATAGTAACATGTGTTAACAATATTGTGATAAAACTATATACATATTTTTTTTGAATAGAATTGAATAATATGATGGATGTTGAAAGGAGCAATAATGAGAGGATATAATGAATGATTTACCAACATGTGATATTTTTGAAATGAAACACCACGGTACATTCATAAAAGTATAATGGGATTACATCAGGTTCGAATGAAAAGGGGATCATGATTATGATTTCCTAGAAAATAAATAATTTTATAAAGGAAAATTCTTCAACTATATGGATATGAGGGACTATGAAAAAAATTTCCAAAGTGTGAGGGAAAAATACCTTAGATTATCTGAAGGGATCAACGATAATGGTAAGTTATTTGTATAACATAAATTGAATAAATATTTTCCTTGTGTTTTAGGATCTATGAATTATTTATAATGAAATTATCTATATAAGAATTTTGAAATGTAAAAGTATTTTAGTATAAAAATTTTCAATAAGTATTTGAGATTTTATGTTGAATCGTCAAAATGACAAGGATAAGTGATTCAATCAAGTGATGATCTTTTTGAGACCACTTGATTGAAGGAAAGAGAACCATTAATGCGTTACTAGTATTAAAATACTGAGTTTTGGATGAGGAGATGATGGATATTGATAATTTAAATTTGATAGTACTGACTACCTTTGAGCAGATTAATTATTTTTATGCTTCTTCTTTATGCTACCATTTATAGAATTTATAATTTTTTAAATATAATTAAAATGTAAAATAA
This sequence comes from Viscum album, assembly GCA_963277665.1. NCBI lineage: Eukaryota > Viridiplantae > Streptophyta > Magnoliopsida > Santalales > Viscaceae > Viscum > Viscum album. Next base: position 831,137,490 of record OY728136.1, read on the forward strand.
TATATGTTATGCTTAATGAATTATGAATCTTTAATGTTTTCATTAATTTATTATCATTATTCATATTATTTAAATGTCCTAATAAAATACATAAAGATAGTATTATTATTTTTTGTATTCGATTATTATGAACTACTAGATGTTATTTTAGACATTAATGATATGTTCGTATTGAAAATTCAGTAACTATATTTTTAATGATTAAGATCTTGATCCTTTAGAATTTTTATAAGAATAACCATTTATTAAATGTTTTAGGTTGAAATTTAGATGAAGGACCAAATATTAATATATTTATGAATATTTAATAACTACTTCCAACAATATTTGTTTTGGAAAATAGTTTGAGAGATCATGAATCAAATGTCTCACATCACGGATGATATAATCTTCTAAAAGTTAATGATAGTTCCAAGGAAATAAAAATATTCATTTTCTCGTATTTATTTCTTGGAGAAAGGGATGAGATTACTATGTAATTTAACTAGATCACAAATAACTCAAAGAAACAATGAGACAATATGTGGATATGAATTGAATTATATGACATAACATTTACTATTTTTTTTTGGAATGTTGTATGGCTTATTTTAATATAGTTTTTGAAAATGTTAAAAACATAGGATTTATAACACCCCAAGATTTTGTGAGTTATTTTTTAGAATTTATTTATACTTTTTGATATTTTTCATCTCACGTAACTAAAGAATAGTTTATTTTATATCAATGTACTATGTCTTGAATGCATTATACACAACACAAAGTTAATCTTGCACTAAAAATGAAATATATTATATATTTATCTTATAAGAACACCATTTATATACTTCTACTTCTATTATGTTCTATGCACCACAGATGAGGCATATAAAACATGTCATAATGACTTTACATATGTTACACGTAGCATAGCTGTTTCTACGAAACATAATTTCATTATTTTAAATATTTAAATAAGTTAATTATATCCTAGATATTAAATATATTAATTTTAATACTAATAAATACTTTTCTAAACTTTTATTATGATTTTATATAAATAAAATAATTTTTATAATGAATGGTATGATATTTTGGGTAAGTCCTTATGTGTTTCAGAATATTGTTTTCTCCAATGAAATGATTTTAATGTACTTTTGTGAAAAGTAATAAAATTATTATTATACCCATTTAGAAATGTAATTTCCAAAAAAAACTTTATTTTATGAATTTATAATATATAAATTTTCTTAGGGTTTTTTTTCTGAGAAACATTATTTTTGGATGAATAGTTTAAAATACATGATTTTAATTCAGAACTGCTTTTTCATCAAATTAAATTATAAGGATAAATTATATAAAAAAATTGATTAAAAGTTCAGTAATATTATTCATTTATAAATTAATACACTATAGGTAATTACACCCTATATCACATTGAAATTTTATATAAATCAATTGGAAAACATTTGATATTTGTTACTTTAAAAAACTGCATTTCTTACCCAACTGCATGATATATATTAAACAAATTTCAACAAATTATTTTATTGTAATTTAGAAAATTATATTAAATATATTTATCCATTATAATATATATTTTCTAATAAGTTAAACATATTTTTTCACCAAAAATATTAGTGAATGTTATTAACATTAATTATATCGACTAAAGTAAAGTTAAATTTAACTAAAGATGAAACATTAAATTTAATACAGAAAAAAACCAATAAACAATTTCAAAATCCATTTTACGACCACATATAGACCATATCCTCCATTTTATATGATTTGGATCATTATTGGACCCAAATAAAACAATGAAAATGTTGGTGGAATTCTCTCTTTAAATATTAACAAGAGTGCCCCTACATCCTTATAAAAGGCCACCACCTCTCCCTCTTCTTCTCACATCTCGTACCACTTACGGTCCTCCAATATCGTCCTGATAAACATCCCGAAATATTTTATTTATACCTTTAATCCTTTATAGGGGCATAAAATTTTTCAAGGATCCATTCTGGAACAAAACAAATGTAGTTACCCGATTAGTAGGTTACACCTTCTCTCAAGATCTTTTCTTTTATTTTCATAATCCCCCCCTATACACTCTATATTCCATTAATGTATAAATAAAATAGTATAGTAAATATAATAATTTTTTTATGATATGGTTTAGAAATATAGTTACACACACCACCATCTAATGGGTAATAAATATATTGTTTATGTGTATATAGAACTACCACCTCATTAAATGATGATTTTTTGTCTTTTCATTATTTCCACTCATGGTGAAATTATGATCAACAAAATATTTTTGTATATTATATAATATTTATATTATATATTGATTCTTCTTTAACACTTTAATAAGAAAAATTTATTTACATTACATTTTGCGTAAATATGATAATTTCGTTTGTAGAGGTCTGGACTACAACCCCCTCAAAGCGATTTGATTTGTTCGAACATTACATGGAATATATTATTTCTATATTTAGTGAATAAAATTAAAATATATGATATTTTAATGATATTTTAATAAGTATATATATATATACATTTATACACACATATTTCATTTACCTTAATTCTCCCAATACAACAATGAAAACTGAAACAATGTCCATACATACGTACAACTTAACGTCTCCATGAACTATGTATTCCATTTCATATTAATATTTTATAAAGATTATTATAGTAAAAATATTCTTAATTTAAATGATATTTATATCATGGGTTTCATTCTAGAATCATGATATATGTATAAGTACCATGGTTAAAACAAATTCATAAACACATAAAGAACAAAGTGAATATTACCAGAAGTGCAACCATAACATATGATTGTTATAAGGATGGTAATATAACATAATGATCAAACAAAATATATGATATTAAATATATTAATATGACTCTTGAATATATTAATTAAATATTTATATTTATTGAACAATTATTTTGAGAAGATATGATGGGAGTAAAGGAAAAAAGTAAGGGGATGTCATCTCACTTTTTATTTCTGTGGGATACATACTTTATTCATCACCCATTCCTTTTTCATGGTGTGTATAAAAAATATGGATACAATAAATTATTATTATAATTAAATTTATTATTATTTATATATGCATTTATGATCTTTTATTCGTGGTGTTTATATTTTAAAAGTTATCCAAACGGTAAAATAGTATTTTCTCAATTTACCTTCTTTAAGAGTCATGTTTTTTACTCACCGAAATTATTTATTTGAGTTGTATATAATTCCATTTTACATGTTATATCATGAATATACATCATTTAATTATATAATTTTGTCTTCATATAAATTCTTTTTGGTACATAGAGAGTGTGATCGAATGAAACCAATTGTTATGATTTAATTGAAACTATCTTATTGATTTTAATTATTGTTAATGATTATTCTTATTTGAAGTAATATTATGAAATAAATCCAAAAAATTGTCTACAATTAATATATGAAATATTTATTCATGACATGGTCATATATTCATACAATTTTACCTACCTACTATATATGTGATAGTTAATGTTTTTTGGGAAATCAATAATTTAACCTCTCTTCAGTCAAAAATATATGTTCCATAAAAACCATGTTTTCAAAAAAGGATTTAAAAGAATATTATTCAAATATAAAATGAACATTAAAATAACGTTATACACTTTTTCTATGCAAAATTAATGTTCTTTTTAGCTTATTTAAATTTTAAAGATTAATCCACCATCAATCCTTTCAATATTTATTTTCATTATTAAAGGATAATATTTAAAATATTTTAAAAAATATATATATTTTAAAAGAACTGATTCTCAAAATGTTTACAATATTCAGTTATATGGTTTCAAGGAAACCTGGTTTTAAAATGCATTCTAGTTTTATTTAAATGATTGAAAATTATTTTCAATTAAATAGTTTCCAATATGTTTACAATATACATATATATTCTTTCATGGAAATTTTTTTCAAGATAATTTTATATGTTTTCATGGTAAATAGTTTTCAAAATATTTTCCACCTCCTTTTATATGTTTTTAAGGAAATAGTCTTCCAAAAAAATTCAAGCTCATTTTATTACTTTTTAATGAGAATGGATTCCAAAAGGTTCTCAATATTATTTTATATGATTTCATGGAGAATGGTTTTGAAAACATGTTTAAGATCCTTTTATATTTTTTCATTTCAAATGGTTTTAAAAAAATTTGAAGCTCTATTTATTTTATTTCCTGGAAAATATTTTTCTAAATGTTTTCAAACCAAAATTCTATGATATCAAGGTATTTTAAAATGATATTGTTTTCAAAAGATTTTATATTTTAAAAAGAATTTTTCAATGATGAATGGTTATTTTCTAAAAGAAATGTTTTCATAAGATGATTCAAAATTATTTCTCATCTATGAAAACATATTTTGGTGTTTCTCATGCCTTTGTGAGGAAAATATTCAATTTTTCCATTCATATTATATCTCTGAATAGATTATATTTTTATGAAATGATCTTCATAAAACTCCTTTTTCATTCACATGTGTAAGAATTTGAAACCCTATTCTTCTCCTAGTTACTTTTATGATGAAATGATTAAGGTGATTTTCTTTTTTCATAGGTAATGATATGATTACACTTTTATAATACCTATTTTATTTCATGGGATATGATATTATTATTTAAGTTCATGTGGCCCGTGTGTGTATAAATTCATTATGAGATGGGTAGGAAATATTTATCCCTCTAATGCATTGGTTAAGGATTTATATATCATGACATTGAATTGGATAGAATTAAAAATAAAATAAGCTCAGTATTATAGGGTTGCAATGGGAAATGAACCACGGTCAATATTATAGGACTGGAACTTGAAATGAACTCTATTCATTATTACAAGACCAGAACGAGGAGTGAACTCGGTAAATAAATATGTGGCTAAAATGGGATGAAAACCTGGTTCATCAAACTAATATATCTACTATGATGTTCTCAAAATAATTACCTTGTATACTATGGAAATTATTATATATTTTTATTTGACATCCATAATTCCATTTTTGATTCCCGTGTTATTATTTCATTGATTATGTTATTTATTTATTTATGATTTCTTTATTATGAACCTATAAAATTTTCATTGATTCCAGTTAATTATATTAACATGTACGATATGAGATTTATTTTTCATTTTATTTTTATCATACCCCTTTTCACATGTTAATTCTTACATGTCTCTCCTATTTACCCTTACTCCTTATATAAAATCTCCCCACATTCAGTTTCCTTCCCCAATTTTATGAAGGTGTGTATTATTTTTTATGTTTATGAAAATTATTCTATTCAATATGAACCTCGTGTAATATGATATATCTCAATTGTATGTGAGGGGTAATTTTTCTATGTTTCCAAAGGCACTAGAACCATATGTTCTTTGGGAGTCTGTTTGTGTAATGTTTTTAGTATTCCAGAAATGTAGTAAAATGTTATAGTATAAAAAGATAGGGTTTCTATAACTGGTATTAGAAAAATGGTTTCGTTTCTATTTGGAATATAGGATGAGAAACCCATTGTTATAACCTTAACTACATGTCTATTGATAATTTTAAGGATAAGGAAAAGCATAAAAAATGTACTAAAATTCTGCTAAATGATAGATTGAGTTGTTTCCAAGAAATACATCCATTTTTTCTTCACACAATTGGATGTGGCCCTAAAACATATTTACATAAGATAAAAAACTCTGATAATATGATTTTTTCCTATATTAGGGTAATATGGTACATGAAAATGGGACTTGATTCAAACCTAGTTTGACACTCTCGAGGGATATGCTTTTGGAATTTCAGAACTCTTAATGAACTATCATGATGCATTAAAATATAAGTTGTCTATCAATATGCTGGGATAAACATAAGTTTCCATTGATAAAGGAAGGTATAATGATTTAATCATTTTGTATGTAATTATTTTAATCACAATGTAGTTTTTTCCTGTGATAACTAATTATTAGATTACTCTTATGATTCCAGTCAATGGTTGGAACATAAAAGTAGGAGATTTTCGTTTAATTTGATGGATTATTTATTAATGAGAAGTCAAGTGGGGTGATCAATGTATTGAAATATTTTTTTATCATTATGAATAAGTTTTCACAAAACATGATTAATAATTTGTACCTTAAAGACTCCCTGACTCACCATGGAAGATAAAGAAATATATCACTAAGACATCAAGTAATGGGGACCATGGATAAAATTAAGATTTGGTTTCCTTTGTGTCAACAATTTGGAAATAATATCCTTTGTATTTTTCTTAGAGGAATATGAATATGTTTTTATTGTGTAATAAAAGAACACAAATAATTTGAATATGAAAAAAATGATGATCTATTATAATGAAAGAGATTAGAATGTTATCATTTGAAATACATAATCAATGATTAATTGTTTTATGGGCAGAATAAACGGTCATTTTGTGACTAGATTTCCCAAGATGAATTCTCTTGAAAATGGTCAGTAAGGTGTTACGAGTAATGGTCACTTTACAAAAGATGATGAGACTATAGATGAAATGTGAAAGGAAAGTGGTATTGTGTAATAGGATTAGGTATCCATACTAATGGAATAAGGATAATGTGGAATAATAAAAGCCTTTATATATTTCAATTCAAGAATTATGTTATATGAATGGTGAAATATATAAGGATTGTTCAGTTTTGGTTTTTTTCTATAGACCTACAAGAACAAGTTGAATGGTTCATATGGAATAGAAAATTTTTATAACATCATGGTGTTTCTAATTAAAACACGTGTTAATGGGATATATAAACCTTAAAATTATCCTTATGTTTTGATATTGTGGTTTGGATAAAGATATGTGAGATATATTTATGTAAATTAGGATCTAATTATTACTTTGAAACTAATTAATTACTAATTTTTATGTGGTTTATTCTATCATTAAATATGTTTAAAAATTTTGATTTATGTAATAAATCCAATATTCAATTAATAGTGAATTATACTTGTTTTTAAAGAGGAATTACTGTAATTTAGGTAATTAAATTGTTTTACGATAATATATGATGAGGGTATTCACATTTTTGGAATGTGAAAAGAAAGAGATACATTGTTATATATGGGAGAATCATTGTTAATATGATTTATTCAATCTCTTTGTAACGTTCTGTATTTTTATATTTTGTAAGGGATATATGGATTAATTTTTTTGAAAAGAATAATTTAATATTTTTAAGAAGTATTCATGTTGTTTGTTTTTATTTAAAATCTTTGTTAAAATTATATTTAGTGATTATTTTTACTAAAATCATGTCAACAATATATTAGAAATTATATTACTGTGGTTTTAGAAAAATACTTAATTTATTTCATGCGACAATAACTAATATCCTGTAATTTCTTGAGTCGTAAACTCATGACTAAATAATGATAAGTGTTTCATGCCTACCATTGTCCTATGGGATGTATTGGTTATTGAATAATTATTTTTTATGAAAAACTATTTATGATGAAACTGTATTATTACTTTTTTTGTATAGAGATTGATGTATTAACAATATTGGTTTTTAACAATATTTATAGATTAGTATTAATACATTAAATTAATTTATGGGACATAAGATCTAATAATGTATATTTTAGAAAATAAATCATTAATTTTAATTTCATGATGTCCCTTATATAAAGAAAATTAATTATTTGAAATTTATAAATTCACAACTAAAGAATGTTATTTTTTTTATTAAAATATATCAACTAAGTACATTTCCTTGTATTATATTTCAATAAAATAATTATATAATTTTCAGATAAGGAATAAAAAATGTGTTGTCCAAATACAATATTTTTGTTGAACTAGTGGCCTTTTAAATATTCCTTAGATAATGAATTGTAGGCCCTCACCATATCAATGATTTTTCACTTATTTGAGATTTGATAACTTCAATCACACTATTTAAATATTTACAATTTTCCTTCAGTTATGACATTGACTCCCAAATTATGTTATCCTTTGTGCAAACCAAGTTATATGTTATATTAGGTAACAATTATAGTTGTAACATTCCATTTTCTGTGATCTTTTAATATCCCTTTTTATAATGTTGGATTCAATGAATGTCACATTCATGTATTAACCCACTGATTACCAAGATGAATTTGGATGATGAAATAAAATTTAAGGTGGGTGGAATGGAACACATCAGAATTTTTTAATTATCCATTTTGAAATTAATTTAACCATTGTGATATTTTTCATTTCACATAACACAAACAAATATTTATTTTATGTTATTACACTATGTTTGGATTGCATTATAGGAAACACCAAGTAAATCATGCACTATACACAATAGAAATTTTATATTTCTCTAAATGGTAAAAAGATGTTATCTTGAGACATTGAGTATTATAAATGATACACCATCTTGGAATATGCATCACTCAATAGTGACTTTTCATACATTACATGCAACACTAATTTTTCTACAAAATATTTTTTCTTTCTACAATTAATTAAATGAGATAATTATAAAATATATTTTTATCAATGTAATATGAAAATTAATAACTACAAATCAAATATTTTATATAACTAATTTATACAAATAAAACATATTGATAAATAGGGTATGATTTTTAGTATCCTTATATGTTTACGAACAATATAGTTTCAAAGGAACTACTTTTAATGTCCTTCAATGAAAAGTAATAAATTTAATTTTCTAACCATTTAGAAATTTAATTGGATAAAATAACAACTTTTTTGAATTTACAATGTATAAAATATCATATGGTGAATTTTTGGGATTTTTATGAGAAACATCATTTTTGGATGAATAATGAAAAATACCAATGTTTATTAAAAACTACCTTTTATCCAATATATTAATAAGAATTAATTATATTTTAATTAGGTTTATATTGATAATTATATTATATTTTTATAAAGTAATCAAATTTGAGTAATTGGAAAAATTATCACATTTTAATTTCATATAAAAAGGTAGAATTATTTAATCATTTTTACATTAAAATCACGCATTGTCAACCGGACTATGAGATTAATTTTTTAGTAATTTTTTCTAAATATGTGATTTTAATTTTGGAAAAATGGATTAAATATTTTTAATCATAAAAATTTATATTTTTTAATATAATCAAAAAAATACCACTAATATTAGTAAAAGTGATTAAAATTAACTACATCAACTAGGAATAAAATTAAGCATAACTAAAAACAAATCTATAAATTTAAGACCGAAAACGAATAATAAATTTTTCAATAAGCCATTTTATATAATTATTTGAACTTATAATATCGTTTCGTATATTTTGATCACTATTTTATCCACTTGAAACCTGAAAATTGTGGGTTTATTTCTCGCTACAAATATTGACAAGAGCGCCACTCCTCTTTCCCTGAAAAAGGACACCACCTCTCCCTCTTATAAACTCCTATAAAACCACATATGTTGGAACAATATATTCTTAATAAAATATTAAACATCTATAAAATCATCCTTTAATATTTGATTTGGGTATAAATTATTCCATGTAAGCCTTCTATCGCAAACCAAAAGGAGTTACCCGATTAAGATGTAACACATTCTCCTAGACTTGTAACTTTTATTTTCCTTCTCCACCACAAAAACTCTCTTTTTTACATGGAATTATTAAAAAATAGTATAATAAAAATACTATTTTGTTATTATTATAATTCATAGACATAAAATTACACAAACCTTTATATAATGGGTAACAAATATATTGTTTATGTGTACGATGAACTACCGCCTTACTAAGAGATGATTGTTCATTTTTTCATTACCCCTATCATGGTGGACTGTATAAAAGAAAATTTGTTTCCATATATTATATATTATATTTGTTATATATTTATCCTTATTTATCCCGTTTACAGAAAATTTCTTTTTACATTCCATTTGAAGTAAATAAGATAATTTTTTTTGAGGAACTATGGATAACTTCTCCCTCGAAGTGATATGATTCGTTCTCAAAAATCATGGAATGTATTAGGGATAGGTTCAATGAATTTATATGATATATATGGTATAATTATTTTTATTGAACAATAATATGTACATATATATATACACACACATATTCCATTTAACATTATTCTTTCAATACGATAATAAAAATGGAAACATCATTCATGCATACATTTGGCTTAACATCTCCTAGAACGGTGTATTCCATTTCATAATTCAATATATTTTAAATTATTATATTAAAAATATTATGAATATAAATGTTACTTATATAATTAATTATATTCTGGAATAATGATATATGTTTAAGGACAAAATATATAACAAATTAAGACACATGTGACGAACAAAGCGAATATTACCTGAAGTGAAAATTAACACCTCATTATTATCATGAGGGTAATATAAGGTCGTTATCAATAAATATATGGTATTATGTATAATAATATTGCAACTTTATATGTGTATAATAAATCTATATTTATCATATAGAATTTTTTAATGGGTCCGATGAGAGTCAATAGAAAAGGTCTGGGGATTTCATCTCACTTTTAATTTCGGTGAGATGCATGCTTTATTCACCACCCATTCCTTTTCAGTGGTGTGTATACTAAAAAAATGTTTTCAATGATTATTATACATATTTTTGTTTTTATTTAAATACTAGATTCATGTTCATTATTTCATGGTTTATAGGTTTCGAAATATACAAAATCATCACGATAGTTTTGTCTTAATTTGACTTCTTTGAGACTCATGTTCTCTTACAGAACTAACTTATTTTTTTGTGGCTTATACACTTCCATTTTATAAGATATATCATGAATATAATTATTTTCAGGATATTATAATCTTCCTATAATTTTCATTTCATACATGTAGAGTATTATCCCAAGTAATGATGTTGTAATAGTTTATTGAAACAATCTCATACATTTTCATTATTGTTACTGATTATGATGCATTGTTGAAAAATTATGATATATATCATAGGAAAATCATGATGATTCTTTTTCTATTGTTATAAAATATATTTTAAAATATTTGTACCATTTTTTTCGTTTAGTAAATAATATTGTTAATAAATTTATTTTAAGAAATACCGACTTTACCCTCTCTTCTGTAAAAAATAGTTATTCTTTCAAAAACTTGATTTCTAATATGGGTTCCAAATAATTTTATACTAATATTATATGATCAATAAAATATATGTTTTCCCTTTAACCCTTTTTCATATTTTTTAAATGAAATTTTATCATCTCATTCTGAATGATGAATTTTTCTAACATTTATATCGTACAAAATGAAGGTTCTTTTTATCTCGTACGACATATATGGATTTATCCTTCAACTATAGTATATATATTTATTTCCAAGTATAACGGTTAGTCTTTATGAAATTTTTATTAAAGTGTATTTTGAAATAATTTTTTGCATATAATATTCATGATACTTTTATATGTTTTCAAGAAAAAATTATTATAATATATTTTAAATATTTTAATATATGTTTTAATGTAATAGGTTTTTCAAATAGATTTTAAATCTAATTTAAAAGATTCAAATGTATTATAAATGAAATGATTTTCAATAAAATATCATTATCATTTTAAAATTTTTGAAATTATATGGTTTTCAATACATTTTCAATCCCTTTTTATATGATTTCTATAAAAATGGTTTTCAAATCATTTTCATGCTCCTTTAAAAAATATTTATTCAAAATGGATTTCAAAATGTTTTCATGATCATTTTAGTAATTTTCAAGGAAAATGTTTTCAAAACGTTTTCATGATATTTTCATAAGTTTTTATGAAAAAAATATTTCGAAACATTTCAAATCTCATTTTATAAGTTTTCTAGGTAAATAGTTTTTAAACTGATTTCGAGATCATTATATATCTTTTCAAGGAAATAGTTTTCAAATTTTTTTTCAATATAAACAAATAAGTTTTCAGGTAAAATGAGCTTTAAAATTGTTTAAAGACTATTTTATATGTTTTCAATTTATTACCAAAGGATATGGTTTTCCAAATATTGTATGTTTTAAAAATAATTAACCAATGAATAATGTATATTTTCCATGAGGAATGTTTTAAAATGGTCTTTAAAAATAATTTCCCATCTAATAAAACATCTGTTAGACTAACTCATGCCTTTCTGTGGAAAATATTCAATTTTTCCATTCATATTGATTTTCTTAATGAATTATGTTTCGATGGGATGATTTCTATGAAACTCGTAACTATTTCATGAGTTTTAGGATTTTGAAAGCTTATTCTTATCATAAGTTATGTTTATAATTAAATAACAAGAAAAAACTATCTTCTTCGACAACATTTCATATGATTTCATGTTTACAATACCCATATACTATCATGTGTTTTAATATGATTATTTATGATCTTTTGGAACATTTTTTTATGATTTTATTAGAATATGGGTGGGACCTATATATCCATCCAATTTATTAGGTAAATATTAATATCACATCAGATAAAAATGGATAGAATGTGAGATAAACATGGTTCAGTATTATATGGTTGGAATGGGAAGTGAACATAATTCAAAATTATAGGGTTGTAATTGGAAATATCCTTGGTTCAATATTACATGGTTGGAATGAGGAGTGAACTTGGTTAAGACATATAAGGGTATAAAGATGTTTGGACCCAGTACAGTAAAGGAATTTTTTAACTAATTTGGTCTCATTAGCAATACCATGACTACTATCAAAATTATTATATAATTTTATGTGTCTTATGTAATTCCATATTTTATTCCCATGTTATACTTTGATGTGTTATATTCACTTTTTCATTATGATTAATTCCTTATAAACCACCAATATTTATTCCATGATTATTTTATATGATAAATGATATGTAGGATATGATATTCTATTTCATGGTCACATTATTGTACTTTTATTTGCATGTCTATGCCTAAATTTCATCATTTTCACCCTTACTATGCATCGGATGTCACCCTTTATATGTTTGCTTCCCCCATGGGTATAAATTTATGTATTATGATTGATGTTACAAATAAGGGTGCTAATCAAGAAGAACCTTATGGGAGAAGATGTAACTCTATTATGTTCCATTGTTTTAAGTCCTTCTGTTTTCAAAGGAATGTGACTATTATGGTGTTTGGGAATCTATATTATTGATGTTTTATATGGTTCATTAATTTTATTTAATGGTAATGAATGAAAATAGAGGTTCATTATAAGATGGGTGACAACCTGTCACATAAAGAAACACTGTGAATCGTGAAAATACATTTGAAGGGTAATAAAGGTGAATCACCTACCACGAGCTAACATGATTTCCCCATTAGAATAACAATGTTTTATTTTTTGAAAAAGTATTTAATATAATGGACATGTTCATTTTGATAAATATGTATGATTTAGATAAATATAATATTTTGTAATTTTGTTTTTAATTTTTCAGAAAAATATGTGTTTTTGGTGTAAATTAATTTATTAATGAATATATATCTTTCAAGTTTTTTTATTTATGTTCTTACTCAAGGAATTAAAAGGATTCCAAAAACCATAGAAAATTATTTTTGAACAAAAACAATTTTCGTTTAAATATTCTTAAATAGAAATCATTTCTCTTTTAACCCATAAAGGGTTAACCATTTTGTAATTGTTATCAATCTTATAAAAATTTCGTCTAATAGTCTCCATGAAAATATTATTGTTAAAATTCTTTCATTTTCAATGTTTCCACTTCCCAATAATTGTCTCTTATAACGAATCCTATATCATTAAAGACCTTTACATTTTTAACCACATTTAAAAAGAAGATTTATTAACCCTTTTTTGATGTGGGATTTCCACAAGGGTATTTTAAAATGTCAACTCCAAAATTTAAAATCGACTCTTTAAATTGTTAGGAATCAATTTCACTATAGTGTAGTTAATTAAAATCTACAATATTTATAAATAACACTATGTTTGATATCATACATCGCACTGAACATCATTATTAAATGAACAAAAACTATTATTATTTTAACCAGTCCATTATATAATACCCATTATATTGGACGGTGTGAATTATATTAACAATATTATGAAATAAATTTTTAGTTCATATTCAAAAAAATTATTTATTCTAGAAATTAACAAATTTTTTTTATTAAATTAATTTTACTCTACAAAAACAAATTTTTGTAAAAGATATATTGTTGATTTTTAAAAAAATAATACAAATACCATTTAGAAAATATATAAAATTTATTTTTAAAAATTTAAAATCATTTTTTTATACATCATGGAAAAATTATCAGGGTTATGTTGGAAATTTTCTAAAAAAATTTATTTTTTTATTAGAAATTTAAAATACTATTATTTTTGGAATACCATAACTCTCAAGAAATAATTATTATGAAGTTAAGATTTCAACATAATTAAACATTATTCATCATAAAGATGTATTTATGGAATGGAATAATACATTAGGTTCCACATTTAGATACATTTTCATTGTAATTTTGAAAACTGTGATTTTAACAATAATGAAATGGTATTTAGGAGTTATAAGTGTAACACATTTAGAATATATTTTTATCACTTAAATAAATTGAAAAACTAAAATGGAATCTTTATTTTGAATAAGGATGTCCAAATTAGGTTATCATATCTTTTTTGTTTTTCAATATAGAAAATTATTTGTTTTTAAAAAAAATTAAACACGATATTGGTAATATAATCTATCACGTTAATGTCAAATTAAAAAAAATTAATATACATAAATCCTACAACCTTAAATGTGGTTTTTATATGTTTAGATACAATATAAACACCTGAAAAATTAATTATCAAAATGTTTTATTGAAATTAAGTCCACCCAACTGTGGTTGGTATTAAATATTAAATAGTCAACAAATTAATCCGTTAAAACCAACACTCATTATCTATAAATACTACCACATTTATCCTAACATGAAATTAATCACATCAACAATCTTCCAAAAAACTATCCCTCCAGCACTCCACATGTCTATGTTCTTATATTATCACACAAATACCATTTCCAAATTTCTTATGGGGTCCATAAAGGAGGTGATTTACAATAGGTTATAGTCTCAAACAATATCTCATAATTTCATTGATTTCTCTACCTTCTCCTAAAATTCTTCTTCCATGAAGTCATAATAAATCAATTATAATGTATTTAAATAATTTTAATTTTAATGGAATATATTATATCCCTCTCTTTTGTTACTTCCTTTTATTCAAAGAAACCATACCATTGTCAATATTATAGTAGTTAACAGTCTCCATGGATAGTTATGTTTTGTTATCGATTACCTCCATTAATGAAATAAATAATTTTATTATCAATGTTATTTATGATTTTTATTGGAAAACTAACAAATTTCTTATTTGGGAACGAATATTTATACATAATATTAAATATAACAAAAATACTTATTGTTGTTCATAAGGACTACCAAAATAAAATAAAAATTTATCATTAGTATTATATAAAAGTTATCATACTCATTTTAGAAATAAAAATGATACATAGTAACATGAAAACATACATGATTCCATTAATACCATTTAATTTCTCTTTTAGAGTTTAATTTCTATTAGAAAACAAAGTACATAAATAAACCCAAATTAACCAATCGTGGATCTATGAAACGAATCCACCATATATAATGAAAATAATGAGATATTATAAATAAATTGGTGGTAATATGATATAAATGAATCATATTATGTATTGAAATTATAATAAAATTTATTTAATGAATTAATATCATTCTGTAATCATTTATAAATGTGGTTGAAATACATATTTCTTCAGGGAACCGTGTGGTAATTGTTTCTTGTGTCCCTTTTTCTTCTATAGGATATATGCCTTTTTCTCCACATATTGAATTTTTGAAGTTTATATAATGACATTTGATATATGACATAATTATTACTTTTATATTAAAGTTATTAAATATTTTATTTTCTTATTATTAGTTTTCATGGGAAAACTTTTTTACTGATTACAGTGTGGAAAGTAATTTCTCAACTCAACTTCCATTCATTTGGTAAAAATTGTACTTCATTGATATTTTTAGTCAAATAATAGGTGTTAAATGAATATTTATTACCATTTATTGTATTTTAATTTTTTTATGTTTAATCTAGTGGATAAAAATAATAAATTCATTTGATAATTCATGTCTTCAATTATATGATATTAATGATGGAAAATATTATAACAATTATCTTTTTAAATTATATTTGAATTTACTTCTTCTTTCATGTTTAGGTTTAGTAAAATAATTTTGAAAAATGTTTTTTCTAATTTAATATTGTATTTAATTTAATAATTACTAATTTTTTACTTTCAAAAAATATTTTGAATTATATATTTTGTAATTTTATAAATGAGGTACATTGAGAATTTTAAAAAATAAAGAATGATTTTAACCTATATTGAATGACCAGATTTTCCCTCCATGATGAAATTTTAATACATGAATTATTACTTTAAAATTTTAAATTTTTTTTAAATAAGTGATTTTCTTTTATAAATGTTCAATATTTTTAAAATAGTTGACTTTAAATTTAAAAATGTTATTTTACTAACAAAAATTCAATGATCTAATTTAAATTTTTTTCATAACTTTCGACAACATTTGTCAAATAATTTTCATTATTGAGGTTTATCAATTATGATAATATATAAAATTATTTTCTAAAACTTTTATTATCATTTTATCTGAGGATGTATTATTTTGATACCTTTCATTATATTATTATAATTGCCCAGACCTCTCTCTTGCATTCCCTTGTGAAAATGTGGTGATGGAGGTGTTCCGAGATGTCAAGGTGATTTGGGGGTGTGTTTGGGTAGACTATTAAGTAATGCTAAAGGGCAGTAGATTTCGCACAGTTGGCGCACGGTTTTCCTAAACTGTACGTCCAAAGCCTGCAAGGTTGGTGTTGGAGGAAGTTGCTAATGAACGGCAAGTGCACGGTTTTTCTAACCATGTGTCCTAACCGTGTGAGGAGTTTTTGATGAGGTAGATGCTAACATGCAGTTAGTGCATGGTTTGTCAAACCAAGTGGACTAACCATGCAGGCACATAACTCTAGATCCAAAAATTGTCGATATAACTCTTTTTCCTTCTAAATCATTTTTTTTAAGCCCATAAGTAGCCATAACTTGGGATTACCCATCCTTGGAGGTATTATAACTTCTCCCATGATTTTTGGAAGCGATATGAAGGCTTCTCTTAGCGAATCAAATCTAGTTTCTTGAGGTATGTCATCGTTCTTGTTTGGTTTCTTAGATCTAATCCTCCTCTTTTCTCAATTTCATAGATCTATGCCCATTATGGGTAGATCTAAATGTGTGGATTTAAAACAGGATGAGTTTTAGTCATGGTTGAGTTAGAATAAAATATCTAAGGAGGATTCTTGGAGAATAAACCAGACTTTCTTGTGCATTCTTTGTTGTTGGGGTTTTCATCAAAAACCATTGAGTTTGGGGATTCATTGATTCTCTTTCTTTTACGTGCAATTGTATTGTTAGCATGTTCAATCCTACTGGATGAAAATGGAATTGACCTTATAAAATACATTAAACCAGATAAAGAAATCATATCGATTGTATGTAATTTCCTTATGTTTTGCTAGATAGTGTGATATATATACTTTCCTTGTTTAGTGGTTGTTCTTGTTGAAAATTTGTAAAGAACATAGACCAGTACTAATTGATGTTTTATTGGCTAAAGATAAAGAGCCATGTTAACAAATCCGGTTCCTATTGTAATTTGATGTTAATCAAATTAGCACTGTAAGAATGTATAATCTTTTGTGAAACCTTACTGGTTAGGATCATGATTTTGGAACCAATAAATTAAATCTGTTAATTCAAGATGGTTTATATAATGTGATTTTTTGATAATTCCTTGAAGGTTTCTGAGTTACCCTCTTGTTTATTGAAAGGGAAGTAGCCCAATTGATGTGATGTTTGTTTTCTTGCTACTTGTGTTATGGTGTGACCCTGGAGGGGTGTTATGATATGTGGAGTCATAGAGGCCTTTCGGTTGTGGAAGTGGATAATGCCTAGAGTAGCGATATGCATCAGTTTATACATGTGGGTGCTGGGAAGGTCACCAGGGATGATGGAATCGGGTGGATGTGATTTTTGGAGGCTTGTTGATTCTTTGGTTATTTATCTGCTTTATATTTCCCTCGTACTCAAGGTATCTTGTCTTTCTTACCCTTCGTCCGAAAGATAAAAATACATGCTGGGTATGCCACGTGCTTTCCATGTTTAGCCTCTCAAGGGATAATGGGTCTACGCTCTTACTATAGGTGACATGGACTCGACAGGTAGTACATCTACTCACCTTGTTGAGCCCCCTTGTATTTTGTAGCATTGGATACTTTTCTATAATGTATGGGAATATGGAAAATAAATTTGGTAATGAATGTTTGAATAAATGATGTTAGCCCATGGGGTTAGAATTTTATGAAACAAAATGATGAGGTTGAGAACTTTTGAAGGGACAGTGGAATTTTTGGATGTGGTGTTAACGGATTTTAATGTGGAATTTTTCATGTTTAATTAATTTTTGATGAATTAGTTAACATACAGTGGAGTTGATAAAAAGGGAATGAAGTTATCTAATAAATCCCTTGAATGGTTGTGTGCTTATAGGATACCTAGTCTTAGAAGTGACAGCCCGGAGTCCGAGAGACTTAGCGGCAGTTGTGTCTAAGAATAGGTTATTCCCATAGTTTTGTTGTGAGATATAGTATATTTTGTACTTTTTGTGTTTCTATATGCTACTCCACCATGTCAGTAAGGTAAACTACACCACCAGGGAATCTGAGCCCTGGGGGGGGTGGTTTCCCCAACATTATGGTGGGAGGATGAATGGATGACTACCCACTTTTACCCCGCTCTCTTCTCATGGTAGATACTAGTTCTATTAGGCAGAATGGGTAGTTTTCCCCATATATGTGTGTAGAGGGCATTAATGGCTTGTGGATATTCACACACATATTTTCGTGATATAGTATCCTATGGACTACTATAGGTGTAACATGTATAGGTTGTCATGTCTTGGGGATCCTTACTCGGTGTATGGGTTTTGATGGCTTGAGGTATAATACCCTACGTATGATACACGTTATATGAGCTGTGGTGGCTCCTGAAAACTATCTGGTTACTTTTGGTTGTGAGGATGGTGTGGTGCTTTGCCCAAGTGTCCGCAGGAAAGCCATTGTGGTGCACGTGGTGCGGATTGTGGAGCTCAGCCCAGGTGTCTACGAACAAGCCATTGGAAAGAGATGCACAGGACGTATGTCGTTGGGGAAAGCGGCAAACCAGTGTGGAAGTAGTAGTAGGTTACCCTTGATATTCTTTACTATATTATATATTCTTGTATGCATTACATTGTGAGAATATCCATGGTGAGGATGGGACTCAGTATACCTGTTTAAGTGATGAGTTGGTTTCACTTGTTGTTCACTGGGCTTTAGAAATCTTTCTTTACTTTTTCATGAGGGGATTCGGGTAGGATCATACTGAGTATACAGTTATACTCACCCTATGTATATATAAATTTTTTTCAGGTCACTTAGATTAGGGTAGAGATCATGCTGGTTACTACTAGATAGTGGTTGTAGGAGTTTTTCGGGCTTGCGGTTTCAGTTTTTTTTACATTCTTTTTGGTAATTCCAGTTTTCCCTTTCAGTTGTAGTACTTTTTCATGACATTAAATATATGCACTTGGGTTTTCTTTTATACTTCAGTTATGAGTTGGAGTTGGTTGGTGTCTATATTATCTCTCTCTTCCACATGTGTTCTCTTAGAGGGTAATGCATCTCATTTGTGTGATACTATACCATCAGTGCTAGTCGCCAACCCGCGGCCTACTAGAGGAGGGACTCAAGGGTCATTATCTTCCTTCTCACATTGCCGGCCCAGGAGGGGTACACTTTGTGGGGAGGGGGTCGCGATAGAGTGGTATCAAAGGTTTGGTTGAGGGATAGGATTGAGTTTAGAGTTAGGCACATGTGAGGTTTCATGGGTTGGTAGGGCAACGATGTCATTCATGTTTAGAAAGTGAGGTTAACACTGGAGAATGGTTGATATATAGTCATTTAGTGCCCCGTATGATATGATGTACGTACCTTTAGGTTTACAAATGACTACTAAACACGGTGATACTAGTTGTAGGGTAGAGACCTAGGAAAGGATCATGCATCATTCTTCTTTTTTATTTTGTTTGAATGGGTAGACCTTGGGATAAGATAACCTAAAATGAATAAAATAAAATAATTAATAAATTAATGTTGAGACTTCCATATTTCAGGTTAAGGAGCTCTAACACTTTGTTATTTTACAGGTATGTCTCTAGGTTGACATCCTCATTAGGTTTGTGCAAAAAATGTCAAGATGGATATTCCATCAGATCGTCGTAGGGTAGAGGTTGACGATGACGACAAGTTGAGGAAGACACTTAGAGAGTTTCAGCGACAAAGACTGTATAAATATGAGGGCACCATTTAAGATACAGTCACGGAAGAATGGTTGGAGGAGGTTGAGATAGGCTTCAGTTCGATACATGCCAGGAAGGAGCACTAGGTGTCCTTATCTATGATGATGCTATGTGGAGAAGCAAGGAAGTGGTGGTACTTGTTCCTCGAGGATCGTGAGGAGTCAGCAGTCTCATGATAGGAGTTCCGAGACAAGTTTACAGCTGAGTTTCTTTCCTTGACTGCAGTGGAATCGAGTCTCCAGGAGCATCCTAACATTCGAAAGGGGAGATATACTATTCAAGAAATTGTAATATGTTGTAGGAACCTTTTATGATATTCTTTGGACATGTTACCAGATGAGGAGGCTGGGTGAGGCATTTCAAGGAGGCTTTGCATCTAGAGATCCAGCGCCAAGTCATCCCATTTATGCTAAAGTCATATATTGAGGTAATGGAGAGGGACAAGGTTTTTGAGAAGACATTGTCCAGGAATAGATCATCACGAGGGGGGATCTTCATAATCCCTAATGAAGCAAGGTTGTGGTATGGGGTTCCCGGTTTTTAGGGTCGAAGAGTTTCCGTTTAGCCGGGGGTAGGTCCCAGCCCTTCACAACTTGTTTCTCTAGTGGTAGAAACTCTTAGTCCTATTCCAAGGGATCATGATCTTGTTTTTCTTGTGGTGGTCATGTTCATCAGCAGAGGGAGTGACAGACCTTTTGGAGCAGTCATTGTGCACTGGGATCTATGCTCCATGTTCTTCCATTGAGGCAGTTCCAGCCAAGCTAGCAGCAGCAGCAGGTTGCACTAGATTTAAGTAACCAGAACGTTGATGGGGCAGGCAGAGGACATCCCCATGATGCTCCCCATCCTTAGATAGTAGAGCACGGCTATGGTGGTGGTCGTAATCAGGGTCAAAGAGTTTGTAGAGGAGTTCGTGATTAGCTTCATGCTCTAGCGTTGCCATCTCAAGACGATCGAGATGTCATTCAAGGTACCCTTTTCTTGTTTTCTACCTTGGTGTATGCCTTTTTTGATTCATTAGTGACACACTCCTTCATATCACCTACCCTTGTTCATTCTTTGGTTCTTGAGGTAGAGAGGCTTCCGATGCCCTCGGTGTTGACTACGCTAGTTGGAGGTCGAGCTGACTTATTCGAATTATGTAGAGACTGTGAGCTAGTGTTGGGGTAATACTTCTCTAGTGGATATTTCTTATGTTTATGAATACAACCATATGATTTTTTCCTCAACATGGATTTGTTGTATTCGTTGTAGGATATCGTGGTTTGATTCATGAAGAAGGTCATTTTCCTTGGTGCAGATGGAGAGAAAGTGGAGTTTGGTCATGAGCGAGATCCTCGGATGGATCATAGGTGCGTTCCA
Source organism: Viscum album (assembly GCA_963277665.1). NCBI lineage: Eukaryota > Viridiplantae > Streptophyta > Magnoliopsida > Santalales > Viscaceae > Viscum > Viscum album. Next base: position 831,159,420 of record OY728136.1, read on the forward strand.
TAATTATCATCCTTGATGGATAACATGATGGTGAGTTCTTCAGAGGTTTGGTATTTGGGGTTTCCTAGGTTCATAGAGGAGTACCATGATGTCTTTCCAGAAGAGGTTGTAGTATTACCCCCATGATGATAGATCGAGTTTGGGATCGAGCTATATTCAAGACCGTCTCCTATCTCAATGACTCGATATTGGATGGCCCCTTCTAAGTTACAAGAGATACGTATATAGCTTGATGGTCTATTGCAGTGCGGTTTTGTTTGGCCAAGTGTGTCCCCATGTGGTGCACCGGTTTTGTCCGTAAAGAAGGTCGATGGCAGTTTGTGGTTGTGTGTTGATTATAATTGCTTAAACAATGTGAAAATAAGTAATCTCTATTCTCTTCTGTGGATTGATGATTTATTAGATAAACTAAAGGGTGCAATTTGGTTCTGAAAGATTTACTTGCGGTCAAGATATCATCTGATGCGTGTGAAGGATAATGATATCCTAAAGACTGCTTTCCACTACCGTAATGGGCATTATGAGTTCGTTGTAAATACATTTGGCATGATGAATTCTCCAGCTGTATACATGGGATTGATGAATTCTATGTTCCGTGAGTTCCTGGACATGTTTGTATTTGTCTTCATCGATGACAACCTTGTGTACTCCACATCTGAAGAGGTGCGTGAAGAGCATCTATGAGCCATTTTGGGAGTTCTTCGCCAACATCAGTTGTTTGGGATGTTGTAAAAGTGTGAGTTTTGTGCTCTAGAAGTCCATTTCATGGGTAATGTTGTGTCCGAATATGGAATAGTTGGGGATCCATCGAAGATTGAAGTAGTTTTGTCTTGGGCAGCCCCTAGGACAGTGTCAGAGGTGCGAAGTTTTCTTGGCCTCGCAAGCTACTACAGGAGGTTTGTAGCCAATTTCTCACGAGTTTCAACTCCTCTGACAGCCTTGACTAGGAATGATCAGGCATGAATATGGACTGATCATTGTCATGTAGCTTTTGAGTATCTAAAAGAGAATTTAGTAAGTTCTCCAGTCATTTGTATTCCAGCTGAGGGAGTTCATTTTGATGTTTTTGTGATGCTTCACATCTGGGGTTATGCTGTGTTCTCATGCAGTAGAGGTCATTTGTTTCTTATGGGTCTTGGTAGTTATGTCCCCACGAATGCAACTATGCCACCCATGATCTCGAGTTGGCAGTCATGGTGTTTTTTCTGAAGTTGTGGACACATTAACTCATTGGTGATCACTTTTTAGTTTTCACTGATCATAAGAGTTTGATTATGTTTTCTCCCAGCGTGACTTGAACATACAACATCGTTGGTGTATGGAGTTCTTATAGGAGTACAACTTCGAAATATCATATACACTGGTAAAAGTGAATGTTGTGGCTGATGCACTAAGCTGAAAGTCACGTAGTGATGCTGTGCGTGAATCCGGTGATTCCTGGAGATTAATGGAAGAACTGAAAACATTAAATATTGATATGGGAGAAGTTGGGGGTAGAGGATGTCTTTTTCAGATGACGGTACAGTCATCCCTAATGCATAAGGTGGAAGATTCCTCATTTGGGGATCTTGAGGTGGAGTTCTTGAGAGACCGAGTTGTTTATGGTGAGGCCTATGATGGTTAGTCTGAGGATGAAAAACACTGAGTGTTGTATCATGGAAGGATTTTTGTTCCTTTGATGATGTGTGATACGGTCCATAGAGGGTTCCATAGTTCCCCTTTAGCAGTACATCCTGGGGTGCCAAAAATGTACCTATCCTTGAGGAGTCAGTTTTGGTGGCCTAGGATGAAGCGTGTGGTTGGGGAGTTTGTGTCTTTTTTTTAGTCTGCCAGAAGGTGAAGGATGAACACCATGTTCCAGGTGGTCTTCTTCAACCATTAGATATTCCTCATTGTAAGTTGGAGGACATCTCAATGGACCTTGTTAGAGGTTTTCCTCGAGATCTTGGAAGACATGATGCAAATTTGGGTGGCAGTGGACTGTTTAACAAAATCGGCCCACTTCCTAGCGATCAAGGAGTCAATATCAGGGGATGTTTTGTTGAGTTAGTATCTATAGTAGGTGGGAAGACTTCATGGAGTCCCTAGGACGTTCATTTCTGATCAGGATCCACGTTTTACCTCTAGGGTGTGGAGAGGTCTCCAACATGCTTTTGGTTCTCAAATACTCCTTAGCACTTCCTTTCACCCTCAAATGGATGGTCAGATAGAGCGAACCATCCAGACTCTTGAAGACATGTTACACTCCTGTGTTTTTGAATTTGGAGGCTCATGGATAAGGCACTTACCCTTGGTGGAGTTCTCTTACAATAAATGTTTTCACTCCACCATCGGTGTAGCACAGTTTGAAGCCTTGTATGGCCGGACTTACTGTTCTCCATTGTGCTAGACTAGGGTCGGAGAGTCCGCAATTCTCAGACCGAAACTAGTGCAGAATACAACAGAGATGATTCAAGTGATTCGTGAGAGGATGAAGATAACAAAAGATTGTCAGAAATCATTTTCCATCAAAGAAGATGACCATTGTAGTTTAATGTTGGAGATCATGTGTTTCTGAAGGTGGCTCCCCTTCGTGGTCAGTGAAGCATTGGACATGGAAATAAGTTTTATCCCCAGTTTTTTGGGCCTTTCGATGTGTTATCTCATGTTGGAGTTGAGGAATATCAAGTAGCATTTCCCCCTTAGATGAGTGGGATACATGATTTTTTCCATGTATCACAACTCCATCTTATCTTCATGATTACTCTCACATCATTTATTGGGGAGTGATCGATGTTGATGATGATGCAACCTTTCAGGAGAAACCTGTGGAGATCCAAGACCGCAAAGAGAAGGTGTTGTGCGGGTGTTCTATTCCTTTGGTTCGTGTCTTGTGGCTGCACGGTGGATTGGAGGAGTGAACCTGGGAACCTGAGTTACAAATACGTGCTCAGTACCTAGAGTTGTTTGATGTTTAACTCTTTTCCTGATACATTATAGTTGATGTGGTTATGAAACTTTCATGTTTATGATATGGAACACTTTTTTTTGGTTTCTTTCTCTTTTTTGAGAGGTATCTCGATAGGTGGTGGTTCAGACCCTATTACGTTTTCTCTCTAAGAGGGTTTTGGATTCTTCATGAAGAGAATGATTTGAGAGGTATCTAATGTAATGTCTCAGATCTCTCTGGTCCATTCCATTGTGAAAATGTGGTGATGGAGGTGTTCTGGGTGGTTAAGGTGACTTGGGGGTGCGTTTTGGTAGAATTTTACAAAAAGCTAAGGGGAAGTACCTTTCGCATAGCTAGTGCGCGGTTTTCCTAAACCGTGTGGCCAAACCATGCAAGATTGGTGTTTGAGGAAGTGTCTAACACACGATTAGAACACGGTTTGTCTAACCATGTAGCCTAACAGTGTGAGGAGTGTTGGACGATGTATAAGCTAACACACAGTTAGTGCACGGTTTTTCAAACCGTGTAAACTAACCGCACAGACACTTAAATCTAGATCCTAAATTTGTGGATCTAACTCGTTTTGCCTCTAAATGGTTCGTTTAAGCCACTAAGCAGCCATAACATGGGATTACCCTTCCTTGAAGGTAGGATAATCTCTACCAAGAATTTCGGAGGCAATCCTAAGTCTTCTCTTGGTGAATCGAAGCCGGTTTCTTGAGGTATGTGATCGTTCTTGTTTGTTTTCATAGATCTACTTAGATCTAATCCTCCCCTTATCTCGGTTTCTTAGATATACGCCTGTTACAGGTAGATCTATGTGTGTGGATGTCAATCATGATTATTTTTCGTCTGGGTTGTCTTAGAAGAAGATATCTAATGAGGATTCTTGGAGAATCAACCCGGATTTCTCGTGTGTTATTTGTTGTTGGGGTTTTCATAAAAAATCATTGAGGTTGGGGATTCATTGCTTCTCTTTATTTTACGTCCAAACGTATTGTTAGCATGTTGAATCCCACTGGATGAAAATGGAATTTACGTAAGAAAATAATTTGAACGAGATAAAGAAATCGTATCGATTATTTGTTATTGCCTCATGTTTTGCTAGATTGTATGTCATATATGCATGCCTTGCTTAGCGGTTGTTCTTGGGGGAAATTGGTAATGAACCTAAACCGGAACTAATTGATGTTTGTTTGGATAAAGATAAAGGGGCATGTGAATGAATCTGGTTCGTATTGTAATTTGATTTTAATCAAATTGGCAGAGTAAGCATGTATAATCTTTTGTGATATCATACTGGTTAGGTTCCCGATTTTGGAACCAATAGATTAAATCTGTTAATTCAAGATGGTTTAAAGAATGTGATTGTTTGATAATTCCTTGAAGGGTTTTGAGTTACCCTCTTGTTTGTTTAAAGGGACATAGCCAAATTGATTTGATTTTTGTTTTCCTGATACTTGTGTTGTGATGTGACCCTGGAGGGGTGTTATGATATGTGGAGTAATAGAGGCCTTTTGGTAGTGACAACGGATGACACCTAGAGTGGCGAGATGCATCAGTTTATGCATGTGGGTGTTGGGGTAGACACCAGAGATGATATAATGGGATGGATGTGGTTGTTGGATTCTTTTTGATTCTTTGGTTGTTTATCTTCTTTACATTTTCCCACTGATCAAGGAAAATGTTCTTTATTACCCTTCTTCCGAAAGAGGCGAGGACACATAGGGTATTCCATGTGTTTTCCTTATTTAGCCTCTCAAGGGAGAATCGGTCTACGCTCTTGCTATAGGTAGAAAGGACATGAAGGGTAGTACATCTACTCACCTCGTTGATCCCCCTTGTGTTTAGTAGCATATGATTCTTTTCTAGAATTCCTGGGAATATGGGAAAGTAATTTTGTAATGAATGTTTGAATAAATGATGTTAACCCATGGGTTGGAGTTTGTTGAAACATAATGATGATGTTGAGAACTTTTGAAGGGACGATGGAATTTTTGGATGTGGTTTTAATGGAATTTAATGTGGAATTGTTCATGGTTAATTAATGTATGACGAATTAATTAACATACAAAAGAATTGATAAAAAGGGAATGTTGTAATCTAATAAATCATTTAAAAGGTTGTCTTCTTATAGGATACGTAGTCTTAGAAGTGGCAGCCTGTAATTCGAGAGATATTAGCTGCAGTTGTGTCTACGACTAGGTTATGCCCATAGTGTGGTTGTGAGTTTTAGTATATTATATACTTTTTGTGTTTCTATATTCTACACAACCCTATCAGTAAGGGAAACTGGCACCCTGGGATTCCTGAGCCCTGGGGGGTGTTTTCGCCAACATCTTGTTGGGAGGATGAATGGATAACAAACCCCTTTAACCCTGCTCTTTCTCTTGGTAGATACTAGTTCCATTAGCCACAACAGTTAGTTTTCCCCATATATATGTGTAGAGGGCTGTAATGGCTTGTGGTTATTAACACACATATATTCTAGATATATTATCATATGGACTATTATATGTGTAACGTGTATAGGTTGTGATGGCTTGGGGATCCTTACTCGGTGTATAGGCTGTAATGGCTTGAGGTATAATACCCAAGGTATGATACATGTAATGAAAGCTATTGTGGCTCCTGGAAACTACATGATTACTTTTGGTTGTGAGGATGGTGTGGTGCGTCACCCTGGTGTCTGTGGGAAAGCCATTGTGATGCACGTGATGTCTATTATGGATCGTAGCATAGGTGTCTGAGGGAAACCCTCTGGAGAGAGTGAAGAGGACGTATGTCATTGGGGCAAAGAGGCAAACCAGTGGGGAAGTAGTAGTGGGGTACCCTTGATATTCTTTACTAAATGATATATTCTTGTATGTGTTACTTGATGAGAGTAGCCACTGTGAGGTTGGGAACTTAGTATACCTATTTATGTGATTAGTTGGTTTCACTTGTTGTTCATTGGGATTTATCATGCTTTCATTACTTTTGCACGAGAGGTTTTGGGGAGGATCCTACTGAGTATACTGTTATACTCACCCTACGTATATATAAATAGTTTTTCAGGTCACTTGGATCATGTTGGAGATCGGGTTGGTAACTATTAGCATGTGGTTGCAGGAGCTTTTCGGGCTTGCTGTTGCAGGAGTTTTTACTTTATTTTGGGTACTTGTAGTTTTACGTTTCAGTTGTAGTACTTTTTCATGACATTAAATATGTCCACTTGGGTTTTCTTTTATACTTCAGTTCTGAGTTGGAGTTGGTTGGTGTCTATCTTATCTCTCTCTTCTGCATGTGTTCTCTTAAATGGAAATGCCTCCCATTTGTGTGTCACTATACCCTCGGTGCTAGTCGCCAACTCAGGGACTATTAGAGGTAGGACATGGGGGTCATTATCTCCTTTCTATCTTTGCTGGCCAAGTAGGGGTACACTTTTTGGGGAGGGGGTCGTGACAATTACTCTGTATGGTTTGTGTTTATGTTTATAGGTTAAAGAAATTTATTTACATTTCATATGCTAGTTTCAATGAAAATGTATATGTATATTGTGTTAAACCATTTCATATGAGTAATTAATGGGACATACTATGTAGTTAGAGGGACTAATTATATCCCAGGAAAGCTTTGGTCGGTGTAATGACCTAAATATCTAATATTGGAACATTGTATTCTATAGTCTGTATGAAACGCTACACCAAACATGAAAGAGATAATAATATCCAGATAATATATAATGAATTTAATATTATTTAAAAAATGAATATAATTTTTAACATTGATTCAATGTTACATTGAGTTATTTTATGTTTCACACAAAAAAGCCTTTATTCAATAGTGTGTGTTACAGACAAGACCGAGTTTTACCGAACAACAATATATTACTAAAATATAATTATTTAACAAAATAAGATATAAACTAGAATTCAAATTGATGGTTATGAATAATATTAATTGAATTATGTAAATAATGAGTTTAAAAATATAAAATGAAATCATTTTTACAAAGGAATTATAAATGAATATACAAACCAATTGAACATAAAGGGTATGTTTTTATAAAAACAATTTTTTTGCTCACAAAGCAATTTTATCCAAATAAATTAACTTATTTACTATTGGTTTGTGGGAATAATTTAGTATAAATATTATATATTAAAAAATATAATGTTTATATTTATCTGATAGCCATTATATGTATGAGATATGAAGAAACCCAATATAACATATAAAACCAATATTTTAATTAAGGAACTTTTTGTCCCTTTTATTGGAGAAAAAATATTAAATCCAATTTTTAGAATATTTTTAAATATTGTATAAAAGTATAAACATAAAATTTTAAAATTGATTATAATAACAAGGTTAGGGTTATTTTTGGTAATTTTCTGTGAAGTTTCATTTCATTAATGAATATTGAAAAATACTGAATTTTACTTCAAAACTACTTTTTTGTCTAATTTTTCATTAAGGATATGTTATATATTTACATTTTTTGAAAGTTAAATTGCTTATATTTTTCATAATTTAATACAATTTATGTAAAGACCCGTAAAAATTCGAGGAATTTTTTCTCTTAATTTTATTTGGAATTTTACAAGAACACATTTTATGACGGCACCTGATTCTGAGGCCTGGTGTTCCCGGAATCTTTTTCTGAAGTTTAGCTCGGGTACGTTCATTGAAGAATGAATGAGTCTTTATAACTTTTGAACCATTTCTCGGAATCAAATTCTGAGGGCACCGATGGAATCACAGCGTCGGTATTTTCTTAGAAACATCTTTTCCAGAGTTGCGTTTTCTCGGGTGTGGTTTTTAAATTTTGAGGTTAAGTTGAGAAATCAAATAAAAGTGGTACGTCCAATTTATATTTTATTTTGATTAACTTATGTTAAGTGGGTGATTTGGGATCCACAATATCCTACCCATATGGTAGGATATTTGTGAGGTGGGTCCCACATGAGCCCCACCGTTTCTTTCCACTTTTTCCACACCCCTCCTTTAATTAAGTAACGCACCCGCACCCCCCCTATTATGTTAAGTCAAGCCTTGCGTTTATTCTGGTTAAGAAACGCCTCTTTAATTGGGCGGTTTTAAACTCCTCAATTAATTATTCATTTCATTTCTTTAGAATTTCAAATGTTGGCTTGTGTGTTAATAAAATAAGACAACTCATATTTTATTTTGGTTGGGACTTTTTGATTGAGAGGTTTGGGAGAAAATCTAAGGGAGGCTTGATGATCTTCATCTTCTTCGTCGAGGAACACGAAGAACGTGAAAACGTGAAGAACGCAGCGATCTTTGATGAAGAACGCCAAATCCTTGGAGATCGACTACACGACGCCATGTACCGTGACGCCAACGACGCCTTCTTCCATGACGATTCTCCTTTCGCGACGCCTCCTTCCACGACGATTATTTCCGCGATGAACCTCCGTTCAAGTTATGCTCGAGGTAGGGATTTATTTTATTTGTTAGTTCGTGAATACTTCCATCGCTTCCTCATTTTCTTTTGAGACACATGCTATAGCAATAACGGGAGGAGGTCGGACCTCACGAACACGGCTGACCCTCCTCCCCCTTGTTGGTTTGTTTTTTGCAGAACGAGCAAGGCAACGCGGTGCCGAAGCACCGCGCGGAAATTGATAAGGAAAGGAGGAGAAGCGTGGCGCCGTCGTGCCGCGCCGTTGAAGACGAACCAAAGACGCCGTGCCATCACGCCGCGCCGTTGAAGATGAACCAGAGACGCATCGCCATCGCGCCACGCCGGTGAACCACAAAAGCACCGCGACCGGAGTGGGGCCACAACGGAAGGGCGCGGCGGAGCAGGAGAACTGGTGGCCGGTTTTGGGCCGCCGGCATCGGAGTAGGGGGATCGGCCCTTGCCGGTCTCGTGGTGGCAGCAGCCGGCTGGCTGGTGCAGGCCGGCCGGTCATGCGAAACCGACGGGGGTCATAACCCCTGGCTGGCCATCAGGAGCGGCCCCCCGCATGGAGGCCGCGGTTTCTCCACGCGGGGGCAGCGTGCCCCTGCCCTCTTCGCTCGGCCGTAACGGCCGAGCCGGCCACCTGGCCGTCCCCAGCGCGCCGGGCCGAGCCACTGAGCCGAGCCGCGCCCAGGCTGGGCCGGGCCACGCCCAGGCTGGACCCGGACCCGGTTTGGGTCGACTCAGTTCGGGCCCACCCTGGGGGTATCGGGCCGGGTCAGACCGGGCCCGAACCCCCTAATACCGAACCTATTTCGGTCTGTTGCCCATAACATGGGCTACGGACCTCCGATCGACACACCATCAGTTGCATAAGGATCCTTGGATCAGTAAAGTCGTTTAGGTATACTACACTCAAGGTTTCAGAGTACTTTGATTTCGGCCGGGTTGGTTCGTACACGAAACCAACCAGGCCCCCGGAGCGGAAATGCTTATAACATGAGCTCCAGACATCCGATTGATTTGTCATCGACTTTGTTGGTTTCCTCTAATTGAGATGGACCTTTTGGATTAATCTGCTCATGGTTTGGACACTGTTTGAGTATGGTCGGGTTTGTTTTGACTTAAAAACAAATTGGGCCCCAGGGACGAAAAAGCCAATAACTATTAGTTCGGGCGTCTGATCGACGCGCCGTCTATCGCGTTGAGTTCCTGTTGATGATACAGAACTTTGGGATACATCAACTCCGGACTATGTGTCAGTTGATGTATCAGCCCTTCGGCTCATGGTGCGGACCCTCCCGAACGATCTTGCTGTGTGCGGGAACCCTAGAGCTGGCTATGACAGCGATGATGATAACGACTATGCAGAAATCCTACGTGGATTCGACGACGATGACTATAGCACTCAGCGATCCTATTTGGATCAATGCCACCGATCCTGTGTGGGTCAGATTCTGTGTGGGTCAGCGCTCAGCGGTCCTGTGTGGGCCAACACCTATTGATCCTGTTCGGGTCGGATCCTGTGTGGGTCATTGCGGGGGTTAGCTACCTATCGATTCTGTGTGGGTCAGATCCTTTGTGGGTCATTGCGGGGGTTAGTATCTATCGATCCTTTGTGAGTATGACAGCATTGAAGAATCAGTTGCTATATCTGATCATCTCTATCATCATACGAAGAAGTATACATGTGTGAGCTGAATCCTGTTTTGCTTTTCTATGTGGATTGTGTTGTGATATCCTGTGTGGATTACGTTTTGTTTTCCTGTGTGGACTGGGTTGTGATTTCCTGTGTGAACTTTGTTGTACATGATCTCGGATGTTGGAGCCGAACTGGAATTGATGACTCAGGTATACTTATGGGCATATACCTAAGTAGTGTTGGATGTTAATTAATGATTTTATCTTTCCATTGTGGATTATCCTTTGTGGATTATGGGAGACCTTCGGGGGTCTCGGGGTCCCTACTGAGTAGCTTATACTCACACCTGCATGGGCTATACCTGCGCTACGTTATATTGGTTGCAGACGACGGATAGCGTTGATCGTTGTTGAGGCTTGCGGAGCAGGACAATACTTGGAGGTGTACCACTGGGCGGGAAGTACATGGAGTGGACGGCTAGACCCGAGGAGCTGTGGAGGCTATCTGTACTCACCCTTCAGGTGGGACTTCCAGTGGACGGCTCGACGTTGTGGCTTTACATTCAGTTTTTGTTTTCCCTTTCTAGTTGTACTTTACATTAATTTTCTATTTTCCCTTTCCAGTTGTAATTTACTTTCAGTTTGGGTTTTTATTCTGGACCACTTACTTTTCCATACTTACTGTTGTACCCAGTTTTTACTTAGTGTTTAATTCTACTGCTTGCTTTATCTATGGTGTTTTTTTACTTTACAAAGGCAATACCTTCCCTTTTTACTGGGAATTACGCCTTGGTTATAGTATCCAGATCTTGGCCAATGGATGGCGGGCTTGGGGTAGTCATGGAACGGGTCCCGAGGATGGGTCGTGACAAATTGGTATCAGAGGAGTTCACTTCTACCGTAGAACTCTGGACTCTGGACTTTTTCCTTATGAAGCAATAGTGTTAAGAGTATTAAGTGTGGTTATCAGTCCAGGGAGTCTAGTGTTAGTGTGGCGGCCGACATATCTGTACACCAGGACCCTGACTTCTGATTTCTGACATATTTCGTGAAAACATTGATTGCATGTGTGTTTCATGATTTCTTTGTGATTACATTGTGTCAGCTCACCTGGTATACTATTTGACCGTGGCACACCTATTTCTTTTTATAATGGCCCCACGACGGCAGCCATCTATAGTTCCGAGAGTTGTGCGTGACGACGGCCCACTGAGCGACGAGGCCTCGGTACAGGGCCCTTTGACAAAAGATGCACCGGCGGTACCGCTACCCACTGAGCCACCGATGCTACCTGCCCCAGCCGCTGACGATGCAAGTCGCCTTAGTGCACTGCACGAGTTTCAGCGCCAACGACAGCCCAGGTTCCATGGGGAGATGGACCCTCAGGCTGCCAAGGGTTGGCTGGAGGCATTTGTATGGGTTTTCAGGTTAGTGAGGATACCAGAAGACCTCATTGTGATCCTCGCAGCGTGCCTCCTGCACGCGGTAGGAGGAAGATGGTGGAAAGTGATGCTCCAGGTGCATGATGAGGCATCTCTCCTCTGGACGAACTTTGAGAGCCTCTTCGGCTCGGAGTTCATCCCAACCACCCTCCGTGCAGTGCGCATCCATGAGCTTCTACAGCTACAGCAGGGCAGCTTGATGGTCGCCCAGTACTGGACAAGATTTACCGATCCCTCGTGCTACTCGACAGACATCGTACGGGACCCATTCTTCTAGGCCCGGACCTTCGAGCAGGGATTGAGGCAGGAGATCAGGGCATCACTGATCTCCCTCAGCATTCCGACATAGGCAGGGGTATTGGAGCGAGCCCTTCTGATCGAGAGCTCCCTTGTAGAGCCTGCATCAGTAGCGAGACCTACCGCATGGTAGTACATAGCAGAGTCCTCGGTAGAAGGCATTCGACGGATGACTCATGGGTCCAGGTAGACAAGACCCTCAGGCAGATAACCTCAGGACACTGGCTCAGTAGTGCGGGCCACACAGCATGGATCCAGTCTTTTGAGAGGAAGACAGTTCTACGCATGCCGCGAGCAGGGTCACATGGCTCGTGACTACCCGACCCATCGTGCCGAGGTGCATCAGACGGTTGAGGGGCCACCCAGGCAGAGGTAGAGGGTCACCTGTGGCGGTCCTCAAGGAGCAGGTGGATGAGGCAGAGGAGCTGGACGAGGAGCAGGTGGTGGGAGACACATTGAGGCTCTACCACCACCACAACCAGGAGGTCCACCCTGACCATAGGGAGCTGGCTTGTAGAGACATGCACAGCTCTAGGCAGAGGAGGCCTATGACCATGGTGCGCCCAAGATGATTCGAGGTACTATCTGGTTCTATTCCACCCTTGCTGCAGTTCTTATAGACACAGGAGCGAGTCATTATTTCATAGTTGTGCCCTTGTTCGGAGCTCGGAGATTCCGACAGAGCCATGGGCTTGATCCTTATGGCTAGAGACTCCTACGGGAGCAGACTCGAGGATTACGCACTGGTGCTGGCAGTGTGAGCTTACTCTAGGAGGTGAGAGCTTCGGCTGGGATCTTCTTGTAGCGGCGTCGAGTCCTTATGACGTCATCTTGGGTATAGATTGGTTATCTACAGTCTATGCTTAGATTGACTGTATTAGGCACAAGGTGCGATGTGTACGCACCGACGGGAGCAGGTTCACTTTTACCGGCAAGAAGGGAACCTTCGCAGCAGAAGATGGACTCCCGCAAAGGAGAGGACAGCCCATCAGTCATCAGTTGGCTAGCCTCATCCTAGGAGTGGTTGACGTGTGGAGTTCAAGTTTTCCTGAAGTGGTGGATCAGTATGTGGACGTTTTCCCCAACAACGTTCCAGGGCGACCTCCTCGCAAATAGGTAGACTTTTATATTGACATGTACCCCGGGACAGCCCCAATATCCACTCCATCATATCGGATGGCCCCTGCTGATCTTCGAGAGCTGTGGGTATAGTTGGAGGACTTGTAGGGAAAGGGATTCATCTGACCCAGTGTTTCACCCTAGGCTTCCCTGATATTGTTCGCCATGAAGGAGAACGGGAGCTTGCGACTTTGTGTCGACTATTGTTGCCAGAACCAAATGATATTGAGGAACAAGTATCCGCTACCGAGAATTGATGACCTCTTCGATCCGCTTAACGGAGCACAGTGGTTCTCAAAGATAGACCTCAGGTTAGGCTATCATCATCTCAGAGTTCGGGATGAGGACTTACAGAAGACGACCATCAGATGTCGGTATAGACACATTGAGTTCTTGGATATTCCATTCGGTGTAACCAATGCTCCAGAAGTGTTCATGGGCCTCATGAACAGGATATTTCAGCCATACCATGTTCTATTTGTCGTTGTCTTCATAGACGACATTTTGATTTACTCGACAACTAAGGAGCAGCAAGCCTACCACTTGCGGGTTGTACTGGACACACTCCGAGAGAACCAGCTTTATGGTAAGCTCTTGAAGTGTCAGTTCTAGATAAGAGAGGTCCACTTCTTGGGGCACTTCATCTCTGAGGCGGGAGTTTCAGTGGATCCTGCGAAGATCGAGGCAGTGCTATCTTGGGAGCCACCCAGGAGCGTGATAGAGGTGCGGAGTTTCTTGGGGCTAGCTGGATACTACCAGAGATTTGTGCCAGACTTCTCCAGAGTTGCGGCACCACTCTCATCTTTGACGAAGAAGGGGAAACCCTTTGTGTGGTCAGACAAATGTTAGAAGAGCTTCTAGGTGCTGAGGAAGATATTGACCAGCGCACCTATCTTGAGGTTGCTGGAGGAAGGAGTAGGGTACGTAGGCTACTGTGATGCATCAGATACCAGACTCGGATGTGTCCTGATGTAGGGTGGGCCGTGATCACCTAAGGATCACTTCAGTTAAGGCTGCCTGAGAAGAACTATGCTACCCATGACCTGGAGTTAGCAGTAGTGGTCTTCGCTCTGATGGCATGGCGACACTATCAGAAGGGTGAGCTCTTTACTGTCTATTCTGACCACTAGAGTCTCTTGTACACTTTCTCGCAGAAGGACCTGAACCGGATACAATGATGATGGCTCGAGTTCCTCCAGGACTTTGACTTTGAGATATTCTATACTCCTGGAAAGGGGAACATAGTAGTCTATGCTCTCAATAGGAGGATAGGCATTCAACTACTTAGGGAGGCGACAGAGCAGCTAGCCGCTTTGCAGATATCCTTCATGGATAGAGATGTAGTAGCCTTCCTTCAGTCACTCCACCACTACTACAGCGGGTTAGAGAGGCACAAAGTGGGGACGCCGACTGTGAGATACGGCGTGCACAAATATCCTCGGGACAGGCACCTGATGGATTCTCCATGGGAGGAGAACATGATGTTATTTTCAAAGGACATACCTTGGTACAAGTTGCTTTATGAGAGGAGGTGCTGAAAGAGTTTCACACTTACCCTTTGGTGGTACATCCTGCTATGACGAAGATGTGCCAGGATCTCAGACAATAGCACTGGTGGCTAGGCATGATGAAAGATGTCCAGAGTTCGTTTCTCAATGCCTCACCTGCCAGCAGGTGAAGGCAGAGCACCAGGTACTAGCAGGCTTGGTACATCCCTTTGAGGTCCCGGAGTGGAAGTGGGATGGGATATCTATGGACTTCGTGACTGGACTTCCACACACTTCCAAAGGTCATGACTCCATTTGTTTGATTGTCGACCGACTCACCAAGTCGGATCACTTCATACCCATCATAGAGCAGGGCTTAGTGGAGAGAATGGGATGTCTCTACGTCCAGGAGATTGTACGACTTCACGGTGTTCCATCATATCATCTTCGATTGAGATACTCACTTTACATCCCGGCTTTGGAAGGGGTTACATGAGGCGTTCGGGACGCAGCTACGTCTGAGCACCGCCTTTCACCCTTAGAGAGATAGTCAGATGGAGAGAACCATTCAGACTCTCGAGGACATGCTCCGCGCATGTGTCATCAACTTTGGTCGCAGCTAGGAGGACCACCGACCCTTAGTGGAGTTCGTGTACAACAAAAGCTACCACTCCACCATCGGGGTGGCACCATATGAGGCGTTGTACGACCGACCTTGAAAATCACCTCTATGCTGGACAGACCCTGGGGAGTCAGCACTTGTGGGACCGGAGATGGTCTAGGCCACGACAGAGAAGGTCCAGGTCTTCAAGGAGAGGATGAGGACAGCTCAGAGCTGGCAGAAGTCTTATGATGACAGGAGGCGGAGGCCACTATAGTTCGAGGATGGCAACCAGGTCTTCTTGTGTGTCTCACCTCGACGTCGATTACAAAGATTTGGCCGAGGCGGCAAGTGGTCACCATGCTTCATCGGACCATTCCAGGTCCTCAGCAGGAATGGCGAGGTGTCTTATCGCCTGGATCTACCACCTCAGTTGCACCGGGTGCATGAGGTCTTCCACGTATCTCAGCTGAGGAGATACGTGCACAACCCGACGCATATCATTGACCATGGGGAGCTGGATATTGATGATGGGGTGACTTTTGTGGAGGTCCCGGTGGAGATTGAGGATCGATAAGAGCGGGTCCAATGTGGACGGTTGATTCCTCTAGTACGCATCAAATGGCAGCACGAGAACCTCCAGGAGAGAACTTGGGAGCGGGAGGCTCAGATGTGTGCTTAGTACCAACATTTTTCCCCTAAATTTTTATGTATCTTTATGGGGACGTTAGGCCCTGAGGTTGGAGTAATGTAAGGACCCGTAAAAATTCCAGGGAAATTTTTTTCTTAATTTTCATTGGAATTTTACAGGAACATAGTTTCCGACGGCACCTGATTCTGAGGCCCAGTGTGCCCGGAATCTTTTTCCGAAGTTTAGCTCGGGTACGTTCAGAGAACGAACAAGCGGGTTTTTATAACTTTTGAATCATTGCTCGGAATCAAATTCTGAGGGCACCGATGGAATCACAGCGGCGGTATTTTATTAGAAACATATTTTCTGGAGTTGCATTTTCTCGGGTGTGGTTTCTAATTTTTGGGGTTAAGTTAAGAAATAAAATAAAAGTGGTAAGACCAATTTTTATTTTATTTTGCTTAACATAAGTTAAGTGGGTGATGTGGGACCCACAATATCCTACCCACATGGTAGGATATTTTGAGGTAGGGCCCACACGAGCCCCACCATTTCTATCACCTTTTTCAACCACCCCTCCTTTAATTAAGTAACTCACCCACACCCCTCCCCCTATTAAGTTAAGTCAACCCTTGCGTTTATTCTGGTTAAGAAACTCCTCATTAATTGGGCGGTTTTAAACTCCTCAATTAATTATTTTTTTCGTTTCTTTTGTATTTCAAACTTTTTCTTATGCGTCAATAAAATAAGAAAACTCTTATTTTATTTGGGTTGGGACTTGTTGCTTGAGAGGTTTGGGTGAAAAGCTAAGGGAGGCTTGAATATCTTTTTCTTATTCGTCGAGGAACACGAAGAATGCGAAGAATGAGAAGAATGCACCGATCTCTGAGAAAGAACGCCGAATCCTCGGAGATCGACTACGCGACGCCATGTACCGCGATGCCAATAAAGCCTTATTCAGTGACGATTCTCCTTTCGCGACGCCTCCTTCTGCGACGGTTATTTCCATGATGAACCTCAGTTCAAGCTACGCTCGAGGTAGGAATTTATTTTATTTGTTAGTTCGTGAATACTTCAGTCGCTTTCTACTTTTCTTTTGAGCTGCCTACTATCGCAATAATGGGAGGAGGTCGGACCGCATGAACACGGCTGACCCTCCTCCCCCTTGTTGGTTTGTTTATTGTGGCATGAGCAAGGCAACGTGGTGCAGAAGCACCGCGCGGGAATTGATAAGGGGGAGAAGCGCGGCGCTGTCACGCCGCACCATTGAAGACGAATCAAAGACGCGACACCGTCACTCCTCACCGTTAGAGACGAACCAGAGACGTGGTGTCGTCAGGCCACGCCAGTGAACCATAAAAGCACTGAGGCCGGAGTGGGGCTGCACTAGACGGACGATGGCCGCAGCCGGTTCCGGGCTGTGGCGGAGCAGGAGAACCGGCAGCCGGTTCCGGGCAGCCGGCGTCGGAGCAGGGGGACCGGCCCTTTCTGGTCCCATGGCGGCAGCAGCCAGCCGGCCGGTGCAGGCTGACAGGTCCGGGGAATTCCTCGGGGGTCATAACCCCTGACTGGCCAGCAGGAGCGGCCCCCCGCATAGGGGTCGCAGTTTCTCCACACCGGGACAGCGCGCCCCCCGCCCTCTTCGCTCGGCCGTAACGGCCGAGCCAGCTGCCTGGCCACCTGGCCAGCACCATCGCGCCCGGCCGAGCCGCCGGGCCGCGCCCAAGCAAGCCAGACACGGACCCGGTTCGGGTCTACCCGGTTCAGGCCGACCCTGGAGGTATCGGGTCGGGTCGGATCGGGCCCGAACCCCTAATACCGAACCTCTTTCGGTATGTTGCCCATTACATGGTCTACGGACCTCCGATCGATGCACCGTTAGCTTCATAGCAATCCTTGGATCGATACGGTCGTTTCGTTATACTACACTAAAGGATTCAGTTTACTTTTCGTTTGTCCGGATTGGTTCATACACGAAACCAACCGAGCCCTCGAAGCAGAAATGCTTATAACTTGAGCTCTCGGCGTCTGATTGACGTGTCGTTGACTTTGTTGGTTTTCTCAAAGTGAGACAGAACTATTGACTTACACCGCTCGAGGATTGGATGGATTTGGAGTACAGTTGGGTTGGTTTTGACTTAAAAACCAATCTGCCCCCTGGGACGAAAAAACTCATAACTCTCAGACTGGGCGTCCGATCGACGCGCCATCTGTCACGTTGAGTTCCTGTTGACGATACAGAACATTTGGATACATATACTCCGAGTTATGTGTCAGTTGATGTATCATCCCTTCGGCTTGTGGAGCGGACCCTCCCGAACAAGCTTGCTATATGCGGGAACCCTAGAGCTGGCTGCGACTGTGACGAGGATGACGACTGTGCAGAAATCCTCCGTGGATTCGACGACGATGACTACAGCACTCAGAGATCCTACGTGGATCAGTGCCACCGATCCTGTGTGGGTCAGATCCTGTGTTGGTCAGCGCTCAGCGGTCCTATGTGGGCCAGTTCCTACAGATCCTATGTGGGTCTGATACTGTGTGGGTCATTGAGGGGGTCAGTTACCTATTGATCATGTGTGGGTCCGATCCTTTGTGGGTCCTTGTGGGGGTTAGTACATATCGATCCTTTGTGGGTCTGATGGCATAGATGAATCATTGGCTATATCTGATCATCTCTATCATCATATGAACAAGTATACCTTTGTGAGCTGAATCCTGTTTTTCTTTCCAATGTGGATTGTGTTGTGTTATACTGTGTGGATTACGTTTTGATTTCTTGTGTGGACTGGGTTGTGATTTCCTATGTGGACTGGGTTGTACTTGAGCTCGGATGTTGGAGCCGAAATGGAATTGATGACTCAGGTATATGTATGGGCATATACCTAAGTAGTGTCAGATGTTACTTCATGATTGTATCTTTCCTTTGTGGATTATCCTTTGTGGATTATGGAAGACCTTCGGGGGTTTTGAGGTCCCTAGTGAGTAGATTACACTCACCCCTGCATGGGCTATGCCCGCACTACGTTGTGCTGGTTGCAGACGATGGACAACGATGATCGTGGTTGATGCTTTCGGAGTAGGACGGTACTTGTAGGTGGACCACTGGGCGGGATGTACTCGTAGCGGATGGCTAGACCCGAGGAACTGTGGAGGCTATCTGTACTCACCCTTCAGGTGGGACTTCCAGTGGACGGCTCGACGTTGCGGCTTTACTTTCAGTTTCTGTTTTCCCTTTACAGTTGTACTTTACTTTCAGTTGTACCTTACATTCAGTTTGGGATTGTATTATGGCCCACTTACTTTTCCGCACTTACTATTATACCCGGTTTTTACATTGTCTTTACTTCTACTTCTTTCTTTCTCTGTGGTTTTTGTTTACTTTACAAAGGAAATGCCTTCCCTTTTTACCGGGAATTACGCCTTGGTGCTAGTCACCAGCACCTGGCCTATAGATGGAGGGCTTGGGTTAGTCACGAAATGAGCCCCGAGGAAGGTTCGTGACAATTTAAGTCATTGGTATGGATTTCACTTACATTTTGGAATAAAAACATGGCAAATGTGTGAACATTTTTACTTTAATCCTCAGCATTGTTATCTCGTTTAAGAGATTAAATTTATATTAATATTTACCCCTATGTGATTGGAATTATGAAATACGAATTCTATATTTATACTCAAAATAATTTATTATTTCTAATAATTTTAACGTAGTTTTTGATAGAAGATAGTGGTGAAATTGATTAGAATTAATTACAACGATTAAGGTCAAATTAAGGTTACCAAGATACTGATACTCTATGTTATGGTCTATATCAACTATATTATTTCCTAAATTCAATTTAATGGTCATATTTTTACCATATACTCCCTATTATATAATTTTTTACATTTTTGTATCCTCTATTGGTGGGAAAAGTGGGTGGAAATCTCTCTTCTAAATTTTACAATAGTGCCAACCCTCCTCCACCATAAAAAATAACATGAGCCTCCCACTTCTTCAAACATATAAACAAACATTTTAATTAAAAATATAATATAAAATAGATACTAAACATACCACCCCCTAAATTTTTAATCTTAAACATAGTCATAAATTCATCTACGGAATCTCATTGGTGCATATTAAACAAATTTACCCGAATAAGATGTAACATTCATCCTCATGTTATATAATTTTATTTTAATTATACACACCCTAAAATATTCTTATTACAAGTATAATTAAAAAAAAATGTATAACAAATATGTTTATTTTTTTATTCTAATGGTTCAACCAACACTAACAAAGATATTCATCTAATGGGTAACGAACATACCGTTCAAGTGTATTGAAAACTATGTCCTCTCAAAACGATGTTGTTTATTTTTCCTTTACCTCCTCTAATGGTTTGGAATTATTATAGACACAATTTTTATATATAATATATACTATATTTGTTATTACTTAAATTATATATAACAAATAACTATAATCTTTTAGTTTTGTGTATATATGATAACTTCGTTTGTGGAAGTGTGGACTACCACCACCTCAGAGTGATGTGACTCACTCGCACTATACATGGAACATATAGTTTAAGGTTTTAATAAAAACATTCATCATATATGAAATATATATTGTATATTAATTATAATATTCATATATAACATACTATTTTATCTTTTAAAATGAAAAAAAAATAAAATTTGCGTTCTTGTGTACGTAAAACCTATTGTCTCCATTGATAGTGCATTTCATTTCATGTCTTAAAACATTATGGATTATTATAAATAAATATCTACAAGAAATATATGATAATTACATCATGGTTTACATTATGGATATTATTCAACCACGATGCATATAATAATAATTACAAGTAACAAGTAAAAACATACTTGAAACACTAGGATGTTAACACCCAAAATAGTAAAAATAATGAAATATTATTAACAAACGGTAATATGATATTATAAAAAGAGCATATATGATTTAATAATTATGAATATTATTATAGTGTAATTATGTGAAATTTTCATACCCATTTTATATTTATTTAAATGTATTTCACCCTAAAATGAATTGTAAGGTAAGAGATTTCATCTTAATTTGATTTCCATTGATACTTATTTTTTGTTATAAAACTTGTTTATTTTATATGGTTTATATACTATCACTTGACATGTTATATAATGATTCTCATTTTTCTAATGTTATTTTACAATTCATTTAACATCATTTCATTATGTATATTTTTATTCAAAATTTTCTATGTGGTATGAGACACATAGTAAATTTCAAATATTAATCTATGTTAGAACATAAATAATGATTACCCAGACAATCTGACATACTATAGTGATTTATAATGTTATCTTAAATGAATAATCATATTATTATTCCCCAATATTAATATATATTATTTAAATATTTCCACATTTTCATATAATATCATGATCATTATTTATTCATGATCTTTTGTGTTTCATTTTGAATTATTTATTATAAGGTGATTTAATAAAAATGTCAGGATGTGTAAAAGAATTTCATAACCCAATTTCTTTTCATTTAGATATAATACTTCTCTATTGTTGTTACTATTCTATTATTATGTGTATAATAACATTGAATATCTATTTATATATTTCCACATCCTTTTTTAGATTTACTATTTATGCACACAATAAACCCACTGATTATTTCTCAAATCCCCTTTATAATATTTTCATGTGTTTACTTTACAATGTAATTTTGTTCAGGATATTATACAAATGAATTTATATGAAAGGAAATTATTTGATCATTTGTATAGAAAACCTTTAATTTTATTCTCCTCTAGTTATTCATGACCTTTATCAAATAATAATATTATTTTTATTATTTGGTACATAAAATGTTATAGAAAATGTTTTCAATAAAACAAGACATCATTTATCTCTTTACATAAAGAACCTATTATTTTCTAAAATACTAATTATTTAAAAAGGTCTCTGAAATTGTTTTTAATAATTCGAATATTGTTTATTAAAGGAACTTTTAACTTTATTTATTTTACTAGTTTTTTAACAGAATATTAATGTTTATTTCTCAAAATGGAATCTTTCTAACCATTTTATCATTAAAATAGAATATTATTTTTAAATAATAAGAAATGTATGGATTTACCCACCATCATTTGATATAATCTCAAATTTCATGTTTAAATGGTTAAAATTTAAAGGGAATATTTTTAAAAATGATTTCCAATGAATATGATTTAAAAAAATGTAAAAAAGGATTATTTCTAGGATAATTTTTTCAAAATATCTTTATATAGTATTCATATTCATAAAAAACCCTCCTTTATTTGTATTCAACAAAGGATATGTTTTATTTGTACCATATTTATTATTACAAATGACTGTTTATAAATTATTGGACAAAGGATTTTATTCCCTATCACATACATGTTTTTATGTTAGTCCCCATGAATTCAGAATTTCCTACAATCATTAAAATTTGAATTTCCCCTAATCATTCATATCATTTCTCAAGGAATTTTTCCCTAAACAATATTTCATTTTTATATTCCATTTCAATATTTATAGTTATCTTATTATCTAGATAAATATAGACAAATATTAGTTCTTTATTTAAAATAGATATTTTTAAATTTATTTATTTTGATAATTCGATATATGGAATGATTTGGGCTATAAAAGAATGGTTGGGCATGGATGTTATATAGCCCCTCGATACATCGATAGGTTCCAATGACACAGATAAGTTGTGTAGAATGAACATGATTCTAAATATAGTTTTAAACTATATTGTCATAAATGTCTTGACAGTGTTGGATTTCATGTGACTAAGACATGATGTCATATAGATATGAAATTATTTATTTATTATTAAGTTATTTTGTATCTATTATATTATTCATCCAAATATAGATGGATTAATTTCATTCATATTTCATTGAATAATTGGATTGGTTTTTCTTATTTTTTACCTTTTTATATAGATTACTACTTAACCATTTATTAATGGAATATGTTTTTTTATTTTATAAATTTTTATTTTTATAACTGATTCACTACTACTTATGATGTAATTTAAACATACTAATAATTTGTTCCCACCATTATTTCGTATCCTTTCCCTTAGAAAACAAGAAATATATTATGAATTGTATGAAATGATATACTCTATCAAAAAAAATTATATCCAAAAGAAATTTCTGTTGTTTTAATTAATGTATTCATTATTAATGTAAGACTCATGAATGCACCTGGTCTACAAGAATACGAAACTATTTAGTCTTTTGGGATTTGATTCCCTATAATCATGAAACAATAATGTAGTCAAAACCAGTGCATGGCTTTATGGTGTTGTGTCATTACATTTTCTGTTAGAGGATGTTTAGTAAAAACCTTAGGAACTACATTTAGCTTTAATAACATATCACCTAATACAAACATTCAAGTTTATTATATAAGAACATCCTAGAATTTTTTTAATGTATATATTATGTGGGTCTTCATAGAAATATATCTCTATATGTATAGTACAATTGGATGTGGGTCTATAACATATTAATATAGGGGTAACAACTCGGACATGGTGTGTCGGGCGTGACTCTACATAACCTGGTACACAACAATATGTCGTAATGTGAACTTGGTTTGAAACTATCGTGGGATACCCTTAGGATAATTCGAATTCCCATTTCACACCATTATAAATAATTTGAAATGATAATGAAAATAAATTACAATGGTTATAACTGAGGTATCATATATTGAAAATAATGTGTTAACATTTAGATATACTAAAATTGTTATATGGATTTTCCAATATGATAATAAAATTTTACATTAATGTTTTCGTTTTTAGAAAATACCCTATTATATAAGAAATACAAATAATAAGGAAGGACCCATGTAAATATAAATGGAAATGTATTTATGTATTAGTGTTCTATTGAGATCCTTAGTTGAAAGGAAATTTAATGATTAAATTTCAAGGATGTTCATCATAATTTATAAATTTTATTAATAAGTTTTATAAAAGGACAACATGTATTCTGGGTGACAATCAATCAATTTTTTCCAGGTCGTGAGTCTAAAACCATGACTAAAGGATGATAAGAATTTCATGCCAACCACTATCCAACGTAATGTTCGGGTTAGTATGTCATTGTTTTTTGTAAGAAATATTAATAAATAAATATTAATGGTGAATGAGTAGTTTTATTTTGTAGGATTATAGGTCAATTTTATAACCATATTATTGTTTATGAGTTTTTATAAACAAATGTAAAGAGTTTTATTTCTTTTATAGGCATTAAGATCCATTAAATGGATATTTTGGTAATGTAGGGATTAAATATAATCTAAGGATTCACATTTCATAACTTAAGGGATGAATTAGTATTTGATCGACACATAATGAAAATATGTAATTGTCATTATGATATTTAAATATATCATTTATGTAAATTTCATTACATTATAATAATGTTAATTAATTTCTCAACATTATGTAAAAGATATTAAAAATGCTATCATAATCCATAATTTTTTTAAACTGGGGGTCTTCAATGTCATCACAGATTTATAGATTTGAGTCCCTCAACATTCTGTTGATTATTCAAAAATTTGAGATTGATGACCTCAATCACTATATATAAATATTTATGTTTTCCAACAAACTTTTTATAACTATATAACACTATGGTTCTCCTACAAAGATACCATGTTATATGTTATTGCATTTGACCCTTGTACGTCCCATTATCTCTTTAATAGAGGATTTCTTATGTGTCCTTCTCATTATATGGGATTTTAAACAAATGAAATATCAATCAATTTATCACCAAACTCATGTTCATATTTAGTGTATTTATTTTAATTTAGGTTGGTAGAATGTAAGGCATTTAAAATCAAATGTATCGATATTATATTCAATAGCATGTCTGAAATGCAACACCAAACTCATAATATATTATAATATCTTGAGAATTAATAAAATATTTACTATTTGAAATAAATCTAATATATTATATAGCTTTAAATTATAGTTAAATTGATTTATTTAATGTCGTATGAAAAATTATTTACTTCGATATACAATGTCACACGTTAGACTGTGTTTTACCGTACTATAATATATTATTAAAATATTATTATTTAATATAATAAATTATTATATACACATTAAATTAGTTAAAATGAATAGTATTAACTAGAATAATGAAATATGTGGTTAATAAAAAATAAAAAACCCATTCATTGGTTAAAAATTAATTAAATATGAATATAAGAACATATTCAATTTAAAAATGATGGTTTTTATAGAAGACTTCTTTAATGCTAAAAAAGATTATTATCATAAATAATTATATTAATTAAAAATAGTGGGTATTATTAATTATATATATATATATATATTGTATATATAATAAAATATATTATATACATTAAATATATTAGATAGGAATGAGATAAAAATAAACCCAATATTACACATAAAAATATATATTTTTTAGGGATCTTTTACCTCTTTTTAATTGAGAACATATTTTAAAATCCAATTTTTGTTAATTTTATAAATATATTGTGTAAAAGGTAACTAACTTATCAAAAGTGGAAGATAAAAATTAGTTATGTTTAATTTTTATTATTTCTTGGGGAGTTTTATTTTAAAATAAATAGTGAAAAAAATAATTATTTTTTACAGAATAACTACTTTTTTGTTATTTGATTTATAAAGATAAAATCTATTTTATATTGGAATTAATAATTAATTATATCCATTTTATAAAAATTAATAAAATTTTGGTAATTTTATTTTATTACACTTTAATATTAGATATAAAAAGATATCAATCTTTGGAACAATATTTTATATAAAAACCCACATTGTATTACCCTCTATGGGATAAGATTTAAATTAATTTCTACGCAGTCTATTATAGGAATTAGGAAAAAATAATTAAATATTTTGAATAAGAAAATTTTATTATGTATAATAAGATAAAATTATTTTTTTATAACAAAATATTAGACAAATTGATTAAAAAATTACAACGACTAAGGTGAAATTAAGCTAAATAAAGTATTAATCCTCAAACATAAGGGACAAAATGACATAGAAACATTACGAGAACTCATTGATTGGTGATATTTAAACCTAATGATCAAATTTATCAAATATTTTCAATTAATTTAGACACATTAAATGGGAACTACTTGAGTGGAATTTCGTTTTCCAAAATTTAATAAAGTACCACTCCTCATCCACTATAAAAAGAAACTCAAGACTCCCAATCCCCCACACCACTATAGCCACCTTGGATAGAAAAACATATGCTAGAATAGATTCTGAAAAATACTCCTTTAAACATATAATATTCAAATTTGGAAAAAATCCCTCAAAGTAATCCAACTGAATCAAATCAAAAGGAGTTACCTGAATAAGATGTAACAATTTTCCTCAAGAAGTATTATTTTATTTTCATCATCCAACCAATAAAATATTAATATTTTATAAATATATAATTTAACTAGAATCCAAAAAATTATAAGTTTCTTTTATTCAATTCTCTCTACTAGAACATATTCACATGTCTTTCTAATGAGTATTCTGAGTACGATGAATTACTTCCTTATAAAAGGATGTCGTTTATTTTTCTATTACTACCTCTCATGGTCGGGATTTATAATGAACACACTATTTATATATGATATATATTATATTATGATTATATAATTTTTTTATTACACATAGCGTTATTATTTATGTTATAACAAAACTCGTTAACATTATTTCTGCAGGTGTGGACTACCCCCCCCCCCCAGAGAGATGTGACACATTCACATTAGATGTAGACAATTTAAAGGATTGTTTTAAAAAAAATTATGAAACATATATGACATAAATATCATACTGGAATTATAATATCCATATATCATGTAATTTTAATAATTTATATATGAAAAATAATGGAATGTAGCTTTCATGTTTACTTACAGCCTTCCATATCCATGAATAGGGCATTTCATTTATTATATCTAAGAATTATCATTTATTATACAAAAATATATACTATATATATATGATAATTACATCATGGGTTACATTGTGAATATGATAAATCCATTATCAATTTATGAATAGCTACGTGTAAAAATTCAAGATAGACTCAAAAAGAAATAGTTAATTGACACATAAAATAGTGAAAACACTAAATGATTGTTAACAAATTCATAATAGGATATTATAAAACAATCATATAAGACATAATAAGTTTGAATAAGGATCTTTAATATGCTATTAACATGTTTGAAACCATTATACATGATGTTAGAGTATTTTTACCAAAAAGGTAAAAGTAAGATCATGGATTTTTTTTCTCAATTTAATTTCCATTTAGACATATTAGTTGTTACGAACATAGCTTCTTTTTATATGGTGTAAATACTACACTTCGACATGTTATATCATAAATATCATTATTTTAATGATGTAATAAGTTTCATTTAGTGTTATTAATTTATTTATATTGTAATTGAATTATTTAAAAGTGATATGGGTCACATTTTAAAGATTATTGATTATTCTCATTTAGATCAATTTTCATGAGTATCTGTGCAATCTCACTTTATTTTGTGATTATTAAATTCCTCTAAACACAATAACTATATTACTCTACAAATAAATTATTATATATGGTGTATGTACTTCCACTTTGTCAAATAATATCATGATTCACTCAATCTTCATTATATTATAAATTTCTATATGAATTTTTTCAACTTTAAGGATTTGAATAAAAAGTTATCAGGTTCAAAATAATTTCATAACCCCTTTTATTTTTATTGGGTTACACTACTTCCTTGTTGTCCTTAATATTCTACGATTATGTTTTTAATGATATTTACTCTTTATTAATGTATTTCCACATACATATGTGGATTTAATGTCAATACACATAATCTACTCATTGATTTATTATCACTTAAATGTTATAATCCTTTCAATGGTTTACTTAACAATATATTTTATTCGAGATTGTACCCAACTAAATATACATATTATTATATTTTGTGATAATTTTATAATAAAAAATTAATCTTCTTCTCCACTGGTTATTCATGTCTTTTATCAAATAATAGTTCTATTTTCCACTATTTGGTATATATAATGTTTTATAATATGTTTTCATGAATACCAGATATAATTTCTCTCTTTAATTAATGAACATTCTTTGATCTAAATATATTTATTTTTAAAAAGGTTCCTAAAAATTATTTTAACCATCCGAAAATTACTTATCATATTATTTTTAATCAATTTAGTCTATAACTTATTATTTCAAAAGAATGTTCATAACTATTTACGAACAATGAATTTTTCTAACAATTTTACCATGAAAAAATGCTATCTTTTCCTTGTAAAAAATTTATATATTTACATACCATCATTTCGTTGAATACTAATTTGAATGATTAAAATATTATTTTTAACTAAATTTTTTCTAAATGTGATTCTCAAATTACATGTTTTTTGAAATATTATTCTAAATTAAAATTAAATTTTCCTGATGAATTTTTTCCAAAAACCATTTTATAGTTTCATATTCATAAATGAAAAGAACCCTTCATTTCTAATCCACATGGAATAGTCGTATTGATACAATCTATATTTTTCCTATAGAAGTTTAATGATTTATTTGTCCAAGGATATTATTCATGTTCAATTTATTTATTCCTTTGTGAGTCCACATGAAAAACTAAATTTATTATGATCATATGACATTGAATTTACCCTCGTTATCCATATAAGTTTTCATTAATATTTTAATTTCCTAGCCAATATATCATTTTTACATATGGGGTTTTTGTTTAATATTATTTAATTATCTAGGGAAATGTTGAAAAATTAATATTCTTTATTCCACATAGATATCTGATAATGCATATTATTTATTTTAAGTATTATATATGAGGAATTCATTGGACTATAAATTATAAGTGGGGCCTAGAAATTATATATCCCATTAATGCATCGATAGGATCTCATGATACACATTATGTGAAAAATTTTATTTTGTTTATATATGTAGTAAGAAAATGCCTTATCAAAGGTATTAACTATATTGGGTTTCATGTTCTAGATACATCACATCAAAAACATTATTCATTTAATTTGATTTGATTTAGTTATTATTAATCCATTATATTTTTCATTATATATTTATGAATACATTTAATTTTTAGTACACTGATAAAATGTCATGGGTTTCCATTTTCTTACCTTTCCATATTGATTATGAGTTATCCATTTATTTAATTGACAGTTTTTTTAGTTATTAACCATTCCATGATTATTATTATCATTTTTTCATTATTTCTAACGATATACAATACACATATTGAGAATTTGAGCTAAGAATTATTTTGTATCATTCCCCTAAGAACCAATGAATAATAATATGAATGATATAAAGGGATATGTTTTATGGAATAAATTTATCAATGAAAGAAAAAATTAAAGTTGTATTTAGTCTATAAAAATATATTATAAGCCTCATATATTTATTTGGTTTACCAAGACTACAAAACTCTTCTGTCCTTTAGGATTTTAATCCTTGTAATTATGCCATTATAATTATAGTAGAAGTTAGATATGACCATGAAGGGGTTGGGTCCCTATAGCATGTCCCATTAGACAAACTATTTTGGGATTTTCTTATGTTTTACATACTAATATATGTTTTCTTTTCCAAATCCTTAAACGTTTGTTTTATATGAACTACATTATTCATTCCCTTGTTTGTGATTTTATTTGTTTATTTCAATGTGATTA
The DNA here is from genome assembly GCA_963277665.1 of Viscum album. NCBI lineage: Eukaryota > Viridiplantae > Streptophyta > Magnoliopsida > Santalales > Viscaceae > Viscum > Viscum album. Next base: position 831,188,814 of record OY728136.1, read on the forward strand.
TTTGATTATTATAATAACCATGGTAATTACTTTAATTTCATGTGACTATTTATACGATATTATTTGATCATGTTTTATTCATTCAATATTATTATCATGTTATTAATTAAATTGAATGTGTTCTAGATATATTATCTTCAAATTTTATTTTTGAAAATTTATGATATCTTCAACAATATTCATATACTAAATGAGACTATATGATCACCCCTTTCTTATATATTTTTTCTTCCAAATATGACATGAAGTTTACTATGATTGATATGCATGTATATACTATGTGAATAATGTTTTGAAAAATAATTCACAATGTTATATTTTATAATTTCAATTGTAATGTATAGTTCAATTATATATCTAGTTTTCACAAACTAAAAAATGGTTCAACCCTTCAAGATGTGATTAAATGTATATTATTCTAATATAATAAAGTAGCCACAGACTCTGGACTTCTACAGTCTGAGTCTTTATAGTAATTTTCTCTTAAATATCCATATTCATGTATAATTGATATCATTTTATCCTGAATTTTATACCATTTGTAAATATGGTACATAATTTTATATTTAATTTTTTAATAAGTAATATAATTATAAATTTGTATCATTACTTAATAGAGATATTTGATGATAAGTCACATCGTTCAGAAGTTAAATCATGAATCTGATATATGTGTATTTATTTTGTACATGCATACATGAGTTGTGCCCCAGTATTGATAACCCCTTGATGCATTGATATGATTGAGGAGAAATTTTAGTTATCCAAAATTAAAATGTCATCAAGAAATAATTTTTAACTATCTTAAGGATATATCATGATAGTTGCATTCATAATGTTCCTAAGGCATGATGTATAATATTCATCCATTGTTTTATAAAAAAATTTATATAATTTTGCATCTGATTTTCACCGTGATATTAACTATAACTGAATTTCAGTATAATTTTATTCATTAATTGGAATGTGTATTAATTTATATATCCTTAAATATTCATTATTATATATCTTATCATGATAGTCTTTTTATTTAAAATAAATATGTGTTCTATTATTTACCTATTGAGTGTGATTTTGATTATGTATTAATGATGGATTCAACTTTACATAACACTTAATATCCTTTGGAAGATACCCTTATTTCATTTTATTCCCATAATATATTTAAATGAATTCATAAAATGAGTTCCTAATCATGTAGTTCATTTAATATTGTTATATATTATGTTTTATTTTCTATTCCAAATGTAAAATTTTCATCACGGATATATATGGTTCTCAAAAATATCTTAATAATTGGTCCATTGAGATTTTATTCTTAATATCTATGAGAAAATAATAAGGTAAGACATTAGAACCTGTACTAGAGAGAGGTTTATTATTTTTGGTAGTAAATGAATTTTAGTACACCACTTGGTAACTAGATTTAGAAATACATTGATTAATCTAAAGAAATAATTCCTTTGAGGATATGTATGGAAGCAAAAACTAAGGTATTTATAAATTATATATTTTATCACTTTTCCTAGAAATAAATCCTTATCATTATATGTCATGTTTACGTGTTTCTGGAATATAAGTACATATGTGTAAAAACTCTAAAAATGGAACATTGGGGTTGAATGGATCTTGATCGGGTTCATAAAAATTGTCCTTAATGTGAACTGAGTTTGACACGAACTAGGTTTATTCTTAAGATAAGTCATATTTTTATTAAAAACTATTATATAGGTTCCAAAATTTAAGATATACCCAAAAACCATGTTTCTGATTCTGATATATATTATGGACAATTTTTTTAATCTATTTTAAACATTCTAACAGTTATTATTTTATAGATAAAGTTTCGTAATTTTATAATATAATACTTTTTATTATAACATTTTAAAATAAATACATTATGTAAAAAGGGTATGAACACTCTTTATCAATGTAAAAATATCTAATTTTAGGAATCCAATACAACTTGTTTTGTAACTGAGAAAATTTTGGATATATAAGTGTATATTAATCAGGTTAGGATAAATAACCATTCTCGGATAGAGTAACCTATTCTATAGAATTGTTTTCAAAATTTTTATCGCTTCATGCTATATAATCACCCATCATTTGGTCTAGATACCAATCCAATTGTATATGATAAGTGGATGAGGCATATGTAGATGATATTTCTGGACATTAGATTTCCTAAATAAATGTTACACATTAAATATTTTGTATAGAATGTGATACTGATCAATGGTGGTAATTGATCTAGAATACTAAGGATATGGATGAAATAAAACCCCTTGAATAGAAAAACATTATAGAGAACACACTCATCGAATAATTCCCCTTTGAGAAAAAGAATGATATGAAATCAATTTACATAACTTTAAAATGCGATGAAATTGTATTAGATATTTTATCTACCTTTGAATGGTTATCTTGGAATTAAAATGTTTACATATGCAAGATATAGTGTAATATTAACTATTTCTATTATGTGATTAATTCATGTCTCCAAAGGGCACTAGTCTCCCAGACTATTTACTAATATTATGAAATATTCTTATATGCTATCAACAAAAAGAATGAATTGTCTATTTATTATTTATATCAATGGAAACCAGATAAGAATATAATGATAGATAAAAATTGGAAACTGGGAAAAGGGAATTATATATTTTCCCTCATGTTTATATTTTTGAGATAAAAAACCAATAATTTCTATAAAGGGAATGAGAGATTGTTAAAAGTTTGAAGAAAAATTCCGTAAAACTCTTGATTTTAATTGAATAGATGAAATGATCATTTTAAATGCCTCCAATTTAAGAAAATACAAAGATTCAATAATTAATAACCATTATTCATATCAATTTTCCTATGATGAAGCTAACAGATCAAGGTCATGTTTATATAATTGATATAATAAAATATGAAACTTAGATATGTTTATGTATTTTTATCAATAAATATGTTGTCAAAGTATTTAATTGATGATATTTTCCTCATAAAAATTATAAAATATACAATAATTGAAATTTAAAACTAATTTATTATTTATTTTTGATAATATTTTTAATGGTTGGGATGACCAAGAAAAATAATTCATTGAAAATTAACAATTCATAGAAAACACATGATTGAGGGAAATGTATGCCATAAAATTTTTTTGATGTAGAGATAATGATTTTATAGTAAATAGATGATTAATATAGATAATTTAAAATGGGTAGTATAGAATACTTTGGAAATGATTACTGATTTGTTTAAAAAAAATTTTACGCTTACATTGAAGATCTTAATAACATTTATGAATTTATTGAATATTTTCAATAATCCATCTTTTACTAAATGAATAAGTTTGAATGTATGTTTTTAATAAGGTTTTATGGTAATTCAAGTTATTACCATTTTTCAATAGAATATATGACTATGCTACTCATATTTTTATTAAGATATGATTAAGATATACTATATTATTTATGGCGAATATAACATTAATATATAGAACATCCTTATAGATTGGTAATAATTATTTTGGAAGAGGATTAAGGTAATATATTAATTGATTTTATTAACATGAACAATATGATTTATTAGATATCATTTCTAAATATTATGGTTTTAGTAAATACTGGAAGAATTTTTTTAAATTTATTATAGATCAGATGATCTGTGAAAAAGTAAATTTAGTGCTTTATGCATTTAAAAAATGCATCATGGATATTCATTTCTTTTAATAAGAAATAATGTGTAAAGTTATATAATTTTAACCAAAATAATAAAAAAAATTAATGATTTAAAATGATATATGTAATTATATAATCATATATTCATATTATACATTTTAAAAAAATCTATCAACACTATGAAATGGCCATAAAAAATGTTATCATAATAACTTCATTTATAATGAATTTAATTGACCCTTAAATAACCACAAATTAATGATATTGTATTCATTAACATTATATAAATCACCCGCATTTTTTTATCAATTATCTCTATCATGATCTATTTTTCCTTCAAATGAATATTTCGCTTCTGTCATTAGTTTTTCATTTACCAACAATGTTCTTCTACATATAAAACCGTATCTTGGGATTATTTTAGTTTTTCATCATAATATTATTTCTCTATTATCTGGTGGTAATTTTGTTAACCCATTTTGTGATGTAAGGTTTCTTGAATGATATTTTAAAATGTCAAATCTTATATTACTAAGATTACGATTAAATTGTGAGGATGGAATTTTTTCAAGGTGGAGATAATGTAATATTATAAAAAAATAAAGAGTAATTTTTTTAATATCTTATAAAACATGAGAAATAAATAATGTAATATATTATAATAACCTAATACAATATGATAGATTTGTTCTAATATAATTTTATTCTCTTTGATATCTTGTGATGCACACAACCATTGTTTTAAAGGAAACATTATACTCTATTAGAATGATACTATTTAAATGACATAAAAAATTAATATATCCTTAATATAATCTAGTAAGATTAATAATAAATAAATTATAAAAATTAGATTCTATATTTATAATAATAACACTTCATAGTTTTCATTATATTAAACATTAATATTTAGAAAAATTACGTGTTAAAATAGTAATAATTATTTACGACATTACAGGTAAAAATGGGTTTACTCCGCGTTAGAATTAAAAGATAATGTCAAATATCCAATAAAATGTATAAAATATATTTTTTTAGAAATTTATAAACCTTATTTTTTATATTATTGATAATTTTCTATTATTTTATACATTTCAAATAAAAAACATTGGTGGATTTTATTATTTTATATAATTACATGCATTCCACCCCCTCACTTATAAAAGGACATTGACTCTCCTCTCTTATTCACATTATTGAACCATTTTGGGTCATCCCATAAACATCCAAATCACTTCCCAAAATTCATACACTCATCCATGAATCCTATGTTTGGGATGAAGTCCAAACTAAGAAGGAATTGGTGAAAACCCAAAGAGGACACATGAAGATGATGCAACATTCTTCAACACGTGTTTTTATTTTATTCATTTCTCAATATCTATTAAAAATAATAAAATCAAAAAAGTATAAAAATTAATTATATTACATATATTTATATGTTTTAATATTATTTAAATGACCTAAAACCATCTTATAATCAATCAAATAGTTTACGAAACCATTATTCATGTGTATGGAGGACTACCACCTTACAAAATGATGTAATTTATCATTCCAATAGTACCAATAATGGTAGGGTTTAATGATGAATATAAAGTAAATATATAATATTTAAAATATTTTTATACCTTTTAATTCACTTAAAAATATAAATTATTAAATTCATTTTATTAGGAGATATTATAGCATCACTCATGTGTAAATCGGGCTTATACCTCTTGAAATGATTTGATTCTTATTTCACTAAATTTGTACATTGAATGTGATAATGATAAATATAATCATTATATGTGTTATAAATGACATAATAATAATATTCATGAGATTTTTATAATTAATAAAAGATAATATATATCATTTTGTTTCTTAACCTTTCACTCAATGAATGATGGGAACATTTACGTACATCATGTCTACCACCTTTACAAAATGATGGGAATATATTTTCATCACCATACCAAATATATTATATATATAAGTATATTTAGTAAAAATAAAATTTATATATTATATTATGATCATTGGGTTTAAAGAATATATTTCATACCTTCTTTCCATAATAATCTGTGGATATTTGAACCATTACTCGTGCTTATGTATGACATGTCATCTCCATGACCACAACATACATAATTTCCCCAAATATAATTTAACTATTGGTCTTAAAAGTATAATTTATGTATAAATATTATAAATATGTTATAAAAATTACTCTATATATGATGAAACTATATATTATCCTCATGAATTTGATATTTCTTTACAGAACATGATTAGGAAAATAAAAAAAATTACACTACAGACCATGATAAAAATGAATGATCATTAAAGAATGAGTGACTAGATTCTATAAAAAACTTATATGATTTTATAAATATTATTATGGTTATTTTATAATTTAATAACTTGTTTAGAGAAAATATACAAGAGGATAAATATTGTTAAATCAAAAGGAAGTGTGAGGTAAAGGATTTCATCTTAATTCTTATTTATTGAGTCCAATTGAAATTTTATGCACCTAATTTTTGTTATATAGTGCATATACATTCAATGGACTTATAATATAATGATTAAAGCAAACAAAATTTAATTTTATTTATCATTGTGAATTATTTCATCCTTGTGAATTGACGAGATAATTACCATGTGGTAAACATTATATTACAATCTCATGTTTTTTGTGATTATTATCTTTATATATAAATAACCACCTTCTGGTATTGATTTTTCATTACACATTACATTTATCGAAAATATAAGAATTATTTTATAGAGTATATTATTTTTTCTCAACCATATAAAATTTTTACATATGGTTTTTACAAAGACAATTACTTTGTTATCTGGGGGAATATTGATAAATCTATATCCTTTTTTCAATCTGAATAATTCATGATAAGACACATTGGACATGAATTAAATATATTATTTGATATATTATTATTTCATTGGAAATAAAAATATGTGTGAGTCCATTTTATAGAAATCCCAGGGCTGCATTGACATGTATCATGAGATAAATCCATTTTCCAAAATAAAATTCGTTTCAACCTATAATTTTAAACTTTCTTGGGGATATATATTAATTGTAGAGTTTTTCTTATTCCAGTTACATAAAATACAATATCTAAGAATTTAAATCATTTAGGACACAGTTATCTTACTATATATAATATTTTTTCAATCATATTTTTTCTGCATGCATATCAATCTTATTTTAATGACTAAATTCCATGTTCATTGTGTTATTTAGCTTGATATATTGATTATGTCTTATCATATCATGATATTAAAGTTAATTAAATGGAATGTGTGTTAATTTTTTTAACATTCCTTGTAATTATGCTTATTTATTAATAATATATTCTATAGTAGATAACCCCTATTGAGGAATTAACCTTACTTTTATTTTGTTTTCTTTCCCTATGATATAAAAAATTATTCTTGGAATGAGTTTCAAGGATTCTGTACGTTTTCATTTATTATATATTATTTTCTTATATTAAAATGGTTAAACGTTTATCATGTAGGATTTTAGTTTAACAAAACTTAAAAACTGGCCATTCCTTTGAGATTTTTCTCATTCTATATATGACTATATAATAAAGTAAGACACCATCTTTGAGTTTTGGGTGTTTCCATCTTTATATATATTTAAATTTTCCAAGGATAATTTTTAGAAAATAAATACATTTATATATTTAAAATAATTATATTTTAATGACGTGAATTCAATATGGAAATTAATTTTCCTAAATAATTATTTTTGTGATTTTTTAAATGTATTTTAATATATTAAAAAATAAATGGATGTATCATATTACATACTGAGGATATAATATAATAATACCTTCCAACATATTTTCAAGGATTTTTTTGGATTAGTTCAACTCAGAAGCTATTAATATTATGTATTCTATTTCTTTTGATATATATATTTCATAATTTTTATGGAATTTTGATTAAATTGCATTTTTTATTCATATGATTAATGAAATTGTAATATAATTTAGAAGGTGGGGATTGAAATTACATAGACCCTAAATGAATCATACAATATCAAAGGAGAAAATGGTTGGGTATTTTAGATATAGTTTTAATAATTTTTATAATATTCCTTGGCATGCTTTTTTTATGTTCTATTTTTTATGTCTCCAGTTGAGGCCTTGAGAGTATTATTAAGATATATAGAATTATTCTTTAATTTATTGTAAAATCAGCTACATGTGTACAAATGATTATTTTAATATCTATGGAATCCATGGATTAGTTTCATCATTATATGAATATATCTATCATTATTTTATAATCATTCATTATAGTCATCTTATTATTTCTGTACAAATTATTAATAAAATGAATATTTTTATTTACCATTCCATATTTATTATAAATTATTTAATCATTATATATACTATTTTTTGTATCCAATACTCATTATTTATACCCAATCTTATTTTATTCCTTTTTTTAAGATATGAATACGGAATCTTTGAATGATTTCAAGGATGCATAGTATTTACTTTCACGGTGTTGTAATTTATATTTTCAAAATGTATTGTAAGAATAATTTATGTGTCTAATTTACAAAAATAAATAAATTATTTGTACATATTTGGTATAATTTAGTTTATCTATTTCCAGTTTAATAATTTAACGACATTCTGTATATTTCTACATTTGGGATATTTCAAAAATCTAGGAGGCTCCCACATGGACTGCATCCAACTACTAACAAATTCTAATATTCTAGCTATTACATCATAGTGATGCTTTAAATGAGATAATTACTTATTCTATGTGTTTATAATATTATCTATTAGGGAAAATATTATTATTATGACCTCACATATTTAAGAAATCTACTTGAAGCGGAAGTAATTATAAATTATATGACTCATCCATTAACAAGACATCTGATTCTTGATGGGAGCCACTACTACAATACTATCAAAATACAATGTGCTAGGTTCTTTACAAAAAGTAAATATATTAGGATCACATTAAACATTATATATCCAAAATAAATCATTATATTTATCATAAGCCCAAATATATTAGGAATTTATAGAATAACTGTCGACCAGTACTATATTTTAGATCAACTTATATATAATTCCTTCATTATCTGTTATTAAATTACAATATATTATTATTTATAATCATGATATTTTTAGAAATTGTCTAATATATATATGCCCAAGTTTCTATCTCCCTAGATCCAATATAAACTAGAAAATTTTATTTAATAAATAACAAATACATTATGATATTTAGGACATCCATCCAATGGATATCTTGTAATGAATATGGCCCTATTAAAAATGATATTGTGTCTTTATATATATCATTTTCATAGATACAATGAATCAAATGGTAAAGGAACAATATGTTTTTCTATTTTAAAGAACCATATACAAACCTGATACACATTTTACATTGGGAAAACCAAAAAAATATAATATAAAATAAAATAAATTATTTATATCCTAAAAAAACTCGAAGTCTTCATCATCATATATATAGGAAATGAAACAAATAAGTGTGAGACCACATTATTAATATATGTTATATATAGTGGTAGTTACCATTAATCAATAATAATAATCAACATATAATGGTAAATAATTGATAACACATGTCATTTAATCCATGATATGAGACTAAAATTCATATAGAGACGAAATCAGAGTGAAAATATCATAGACAATAATAAATTAATAATAATAATAGAATGAAAAATAACTGTTAACAGGGGTCATATAATTAACGATCATAGAAGTTATTTCATCCCTGGATAATATCATTATAAAAAGAACATATATAATGATAACTAAATTATTAATGAAGGAAATGCTTCTGTATTGGATGCCAAGTATTTGGAGAATGATTCAATGAATGTCAATACATTTCACAAGATGGTTGAAAACATCATGTGAAAATGCATTTAATTTGGTTAACAGATATATATCCTGAGAACTACTGATGTATTAAGGGACTATATGATATCAATTTACATCCATCAATATTGTTAAAAATCATTAATCTTATATAAAATTGTATATAAAATTTGAAAATAATATTTTTTTATCATCAAATAACAATATTTATTAAAGGATATGGATTTTTACATATTTCCCCCATTATCAAATAACTTCTAATGTAATAACCATATATTTAATAGAAATATGGTTAAGGAAATAGTAGTACAAATTATAAAACAAAATATATAATTAATATAAATGTTTCTTATAATGAAAAATTATTAAACATAATTCATTGTTTTATGAAAATTTTGACAACCCCAAAACAAAGTGAGATTGCATAGTTACTTTTAGCACGTAGAAATTTTCAATCCAAAGATCCAAAAATTAAATAACTAAAATATAAACTCAATATTTAGTTAATTATAAAATAATAATTACATCAAATATAAACATATAGTATATATTCCATATAAATGTAATTTTTTGTTGTGCATTACGATATGCCTCAAAGTAGTGAAATTTAGACGATGTCCCCTACCTCAATATTATTTTTGATTGAACATTATTTATCCTCTTTTATATTGTTTTTATTCTTGTTATTAACTTATTATAGAACCATATAAATATTTATAATATCATATATTATCATTTTATAACATGTTTTCTCATGTTCATTGATAATCAGTCCTTATATTCATGTGTTAATTATACTATTCTTTCAAGTGTTCATTTTCATGAAATATCTAGTTCATGAATATATTATATTATCTACCAAATAATAATCATTAAATACATATCATACTTATACATAATATACACTTTTATGGTCAAAAATGAATTATGGTTTTGAGAAATAAATTACATTATGATATTTGAGAGGGTTGGTCATATGTGAACATGAGTGATATTTCCATTTTTCAACGATCATTATCGAAAAGAGGTAAATAATATATTATATTTACATAAAAATTATTGTATAATATATATTTTTATTATTCAATAAAATATACCTATATATATTATTCATCTGATGTGGTGATGAAAATAGGGTCACATTGTTTCTTGAAGGTTGTAGTCTACACAAAGTTAAAAAATGTTATCAACTTTAATTAAGTGAAAAGGTTAGAAAAAAATAAAATATTTTGCCCATTTGAAAAGATAATTTTTTTCAATAATATCATAATTATATCATTTTAATCATATAATAATTAAATTTATCATTATCACTTACCGTTTAATGTAATTTGGAAAGATGAATCACATTACTTTTTGATGGGGTAGACTTCCACACAAATGATTGACATTATCTTATTCCCTATATAAAAGAAAGAATATCTGAATATATTATTTAATGACTAAATATGAAAAATTGTTTAATAAATGTTATAATATATATATTTTTGATCTATCATAATACCCTACAAAGGGATATGGTAGTGTAATAAAATGACATAGGTTTGCAAGAAGGTAATCTATCATACACACGAACGACGATTTCATAACCCAAGTGAAATAAGTAGATATATATTTAGGTAATTAACCTATTATAAAAAATTAAATAATTTAAAATGTATTAATGCTATTATAACATGGTTTTTTTAATAATAAATAACATAATAGTAAGTATAAATAAAATAAAGATGCTCGTTGAATAACATTAATTCCTCTTAGGGTGTCCTTATAAGGTATTAAAAAATATATATTTTAGGTTATCTGTCTTCTAGAAATAATGATACTATAATGGGAATGTAAATTTAAATTGAAATTTGAGTAAAATTTCTGAACCAATGAGGTTTGATGGTGTGAAAATGGATAACAGGCAGTTTCTATTAATAATTGTTGTGAGTGGAACAATTTTAGTTTAATTAAATGATTCATTCATTTCCACATTGGAATCATGAAATATACTAAAAAATGTTCCATTCACAATCGTAGAATAAATTTTTTTGAAATATTTCTATAAAATTAGTTTGGATATGTTGGTTTCTAATTTTAACACCACTCTTCATAGTTTAACTGTTGAAAAAATTGAAAACATAACAATGATAAATAATTATAACTATTTTCACTATTCTTCATTGGAAAAACATATTTTGAAAATATTATGAGTAAGAAATTATTGTTATTAAAAATTGTGAATTAATTTTTCTAAGATAAATCATCCAAATTAGAAAAATTTAATTTAAAATTAGTCCCCTAGACAGTAGGTGAAAGTTGGTTTTAAAGAGGGAAATTTAAAAAATTTGCCACTTTCTTTTATTTTAGAAAAAAATAATTAATGAATCCAATGAAAAAATTTCAATTAATATAAATAAAATGTCACTAATTTAATATTCAAAATGAAAAATAATTCTATTTAAAATTTTACAATATTTAATCAAAAATGTATTTATCAATTAGAATTTTGTCTATTTTATTATTTATAAAAAAATTAAAATTATTATCACGACCCATCCTCGGGGCCTGTGTCGTGACTACCTCAAACCTGCCTTCCATAGTCTAGGTGCTGGCGAGTAGAACCAATGGCATAAATTCCAATAAAAAATAAATTCATGGCCTTTATAAAGTAAACAAACACAACAGAGTACAAATGTTGGTGCTGAAAAGTAAATGGGCCAGCATACAAACCCAACTGAAAGTACAGTACAACTGAAAAAAAGTATAAAAGAAGAAAAGTAATGTAGCAACCACTGAGTCATCCTTCGGATATCCCACCTGAAGGGTGGGTACATATGGTCTCCTCAGCTCCTCGGTTTCGATCGTCCGCTTAGTGTATAACCCATCTAGTGGTCCACCCCAGGTACCGTCCAGTTCCACAAGACTCCACCTTGATCAGTGTTGTCCGTCGTCTACATCCAACAAAACCTAGTGCGAGCATAGACCGTGCAGGGGTGAGTATACGATACTTAGTAGGGACCCCGAGACCCCTGAAGGTCTCCCAGAATCCACAAAGTATAAACCAAAAAGGAAAGATACAAACATGATGTAACAACCGACTTTACTTAGGTATATGCCATACATATACCTAAGTCATCAATTCATATTCGGCTCCCACTCTTGAGCCCATGTAAACCTAGTCCACACAAGAAAGAAGTGGTGATTGACTAGTCAAGACATAGCTCGCACTCATGATGAATGGTGGAGATGATTAGATGTAGCCTCCGAATCATCCACTCTGCTGAACCCACGTAGGATCCCATTACAGAAGTTGTCGCTGCCGAACCCAAGTAGGATCCAAGTACAATAACCATTGCTACTGAACCCACAGAGAATACAAGTACAGTCATCATCGCTACCGAACCCACGGAGTATCCTAGTACAATATTCATCGTTGCCGAACCCACGTAGGATCCAAGTACAGTTTTCATCGTCATCGAACCCACGGAGGATCCCATTACGGTAGTCATCGCTGTTGCATCCACCTCTAGGGTTCCCGTACACATCATACACTATTACGGGAGGGTCCGCTCCTCAAGTAAAGGGTTCGATACATCAACTGTCAAAATGTCAAGAGTTGATGTATCTCGAAGTCCCGACTTGTCAAACAGAACTCAATGCAACAGACGGTGCATCAGGCGGATGCTCGATTAGAGAGATATTGTCTTTTTCATTCTAGGGGCCCAGGAGGAAATATTCTCATTCTAAATCCGGAATTTTACAAGAGTTTTCCAAAACTCACCTACAGTATTTCAAAAGGAATGCCTCATCGATAGGGTCCTAGTACTATAAATGGCGCGTCGATCAGACCCGCGGTCTTTAATTTATTGAAGTTTAAGTGAATAACAGGCCCTACCCATTAAGACCAGTGGGCCGACGGGTCGGGTTTACGTAGTTTTGATGGGTCCGACCCGACAGGGCTGTCAGACCAGCCCGAAGAAATGCCTGGTTCGACCCGTGGTGCGTGGCCCGGCCTGAAGTGGCGCTACCCGGCGCGGCGCGGTGCGGCTGGCTCGGCCAGCCGGTCGAGCGGCTCGGCCCGTAGGCAGAGTGATCTGAGGTGTGGGCAGCACCCCGGATGCCCGGACTGGCGGTGCCTAGTGGCGCCGCCCTCCCTAACCAGTCAGTGGAGCTGGTCGACCTTCTGGAGTAAGGGGCCCACACAGGCGGGCTGCCGCTCTTCTAGCGTGGTGCCCTCCTGGCACAACGATCCTCTCTACCTGACCAGCCAACATGTTAGCCAGTCCTTCCACTGAAGCGGCCTACAAAGCGGACCGCGGTTCCTTCCGCATAGCCAGCGTGAGGGCACCGACTTCCTCCACCACGTTCCCGGCATGACGCGTTGTCGTCGTACTTCCTCCACCGCATCGTGATCGGCCGTCGATTTCTTTTCATGTGCGACGACGTCCCATGCGCCTCCAGACTCTTCCGCGTTCCACCACAGATCGTCAATTCCATAAAAATTAAACGAGATCAAACAGATGGTCGCCGGGCTGGGTTCATTCGGCCCGTGCCCTGCGTGTTAAACGATAGCAATAGGCCGAGACAATCAAGGTTATACAATGAAGAACCGAGGAAAAAAATTTAATCCATTAAAATTGAACATAACCACTACCTCGATAATTGATGTCGCACGTTGGGCGTTGCAAAAGACAACATCCTGAGGAAAGGATTCATATGTGACGTTGGAGTGCGTCCGAGGAGGATGCGATGTCTCCTCACTTGTCGCATAGAATACAATGGATGGTGCATCATCATTCGTCGTGGAACCACCATTCCTCGTCGATGAAGTCATCTTTTATTGTCGATGGTTTGGTGTTCTTCCCCAAAAACACAAGATCTCTCCCCTACTATTCATCACACTACGAAATCCTCCCCCAAAATAAATTAATATGATACCCTATTATTTTATATAACACAATCCATTTAAAATTCAAACATTCATCCCATTTCATTAATTAAATGTGTTGGAAATTAATTAAAGAGAGGGAGAGGAGGTGGAAGATCTCATAACTGTTGGGAGAGTTGTCAATAGTAAACAAGGGTGTTTAAAAGGGGGTGTTTAAGGGAGTTATTTGGGGAGTTTAAAGAGGGTTATGGGAGATGAAAGGTTGTGGCTCATATGGGCCCCACCTCTCATAAATCCATATATGGGATGTCGGGTGGTTATGGGCCCAACCAACAAGTTCCCATGGGAGGGTTTAACTTCCAATGTTATAAAATAAAATTTTTCCCACAATTTTATTTATTTTAAACCAAATCCCCAAATAATAATTCTCAACCCGCTTAAAATGAAACTGCAGTAATGGTCCTGTTAAGCTATTATCGGTGCTGAAATTTCATTAGTGCGCCCAGATTTCAATTCCGAACATCGTTTCAAATGATAGAAAACCCCCCTTGTTCGTTTCCGGGATGTACCCAAGCTAAACTTTGGAAATTGATTTCGGGCACACTGGGTCTCGGAATCAAGTTTCGTCAGAAGTCACAGACTCATAAAATTCCAAAGTATTTAAGAAAAAAAGATTCCCTTGAAATATCCAGTTCATTAAATTACTCCCACCTCATGGATTTTCATCCCTGTAGAGATACAACATAAACTAGGGAAACAAATGAGGGTATTGTGCACGCATCTAGGACTCTCGCTCCCATTTGCTCTCCTGGAGGTTCCCGTGCTGCCAACAAATGTGCACCAGAGGAATCGACCTTTAACATAGGACCCACTCCGGTTGATACTCGATCACCACCAGGACCTCTATGAATGTATCCCAGTCATCGATTTCCAGATACCCATCATCAATGATGTGGTTCGGGTCATTCACATATCTTCTCAGCTAGGATATGTGGAAGACATCATGCACCCAGTGCAATTGAGGTGGAAGGGACATGTGGTAAGCCACCTCGCCTACTCTGCTGAGGACCTGGAAAATCCTGATGAAGCGCAGAGATAACATGACGCCACTGCCAAATCTCTGTAATCCATGTCTAGCTGAGACTCATAAGAAAATGTGGTCACCATCCTCGAACTATAGTGGTCTCCATCTCTTATCAGCATATGACTTCTGTCTGCTCTATACAGTGCTCATCTTCTCCTGGTTGATCTGCACATTCTCCATCATAGCATGAACCATCTCTGGTCCTACAAGTGCTAACTCCCCATGGTCAGTCCAGCACAGAGGTGATCTGCAAGGTCGGTCGTATAGTTCCTCGTATGGTGCCATCCCAATGGTGCAGTGGTAGTTCTTCTTGTACGCAAAATCTGCAAAGGCTATGTGATCCTCCCAGCTGAGGCCAAAGTCAAGGACACATGCTTGGACCATGTCCTTGAGAGTTTGAATGCTCCTCTTCGTCTAGGCATCTTTATGAGGATGAAAGGCGGTGCTCAGGCGTAGCTGCGTCCCAAATGCCTCCTGCAACCCCTTCCAAAGCCGGGAAGTAAAGTGAGCATCTCGATCAAAGATGGTAGATGATGACACACCATAAAGTTGTACCCTCTTCTGAATGTAGAGGCATCCCATGATCTATAGTGAGCCATGCTCTCTGATCAGAAAGAAGTGGGCCGACATGGTGAGTCGGTCAACGATCACCCAAATAGATTCGTGTCCCCTGGAAGTACGTGGAAGCCCAGTCACGAAATCCATAGATATCCCATCACACTTCCTCTTCGGAACCTATAAAAGTTTTACCAAGCTTGCTAGTACCTGGTGCTCCACCTTCACTTACTGGAAAGTGAGGAATAATGAAACTAACTCTACTACAGCCTTATTCAAACTCGTCCACCAGTGTTGTCATCTGAGGTCCCGGTACATCATCGCCACTCCAGGATTTACCGTTATAGGGGAATTGTGAGACTCCCTCAGAACTTCCTCTTGTAGTGCAACTGGTACCATGGTACGTCCCCGGAAGGGGATGACGGGCTCTCCTCCCTCAGAAAATCCATCAGGCGCCTACCCTGTGGAAATCTGAGCACGTCACGTTTCACAGTCAACGTCCCCACATTGTTCCTATCTGACCCACTAAAGTAGTGGAGGAGTAACTATGAGGGACTGTACTAAATATTCCCCATATCTATCCACGAAGGATATTTGCACAGTGGCTAAATGCTCTATCGCCTCTCCATATAGTTGAATGCCCGATCTCCTGCTGAGAGTATCTCCCACAACGTTCCCCTTCCCAAGAGTGTATATTATCTAAATGTCATAGTCCTAGAGGAACATGACCCATCTCCATTGTCTGAGGTTCAGGTCCTTCTGTGAGAAAATGTACATGAGACTCTAGTGGTCAGAGTAGACTGTAAAGTGCTCTCCCACCAGATAGTGCCACCACATCTTCAGGGCGAAGACCACTGCTACTAACTCCATGTCATGGTTAGCATATTTCCTCTCGTTCTACCTCAACTACCATGAACCATAGGTGATCACTACCTGCTCTTGCATCATGATATACCCGATTCCGGTCCCTGATGTGTCATAGTAAACCATTTACCCAACTCCCTCCTCCAGTATCCTCAAGATGGGCGCACTAGTCAAACTTTGTCTCAGCTCCTGGAAGATCTGCTGGAATCTATCTGACCACATGAATGTTTTCCCCTTCTTCGTCAAAGCTGAAAGTAGTGATGAAACTCTAGAGAAATCTGGCACAAATCTCATATAGTACCCAGCCATACCTAGGAAACTATACACCTCTGTCATGCTCCAGGGTGGCTCCAAGAAAGTACTGCCTTGATCTTCATAGTATCCACAACAACTCCCACCTCTGAGATGACGTTCCCCAAGAAGTGAACCTCTCGAATCCATAATAGGAACTTCAAGTGCTTACCATAAAGTTGGTGCTCTCGGAGTGTGTCAAGAACAACCCGTAGGTGGTAGGCGTGCCCCTCCTAAGTAGTCGAGTAAATCAGTATGTCGTCGATGAAGACTATGAACAAAAGATCGAGGTAAGGATGGAAGATACTATTCATGAAACTCATGAACACTACTGGTGCATTGGTTACAATGGATGTAATAATGAAGAACATGTAGTGTCCATACCGATACTAAAGGTCATCTTCTGCGCATCGTCATCCTAGACTCTGAGATGATGATATCCTTACCTGAGTTCTATCTTCGAGAACCATTGTGCTCCCTTATGCTTATCAAATAGGTCGTCAATCCTCGGGAGTGGGTACTTGTTCTTTATAGTCATCTAATCTAGGCGACGGTAGTGGAAACATATTCATAAGCTCTTATCCGCCTTCTTGGGGAATAAAATCGAAGAAGCCCAGGGTGAAACACTGGGTCATATGAATCCCTTTCCCTGCAAGTCCTCAAACTGTACTCGTAGCTCACAAATATCGGTGGGAGCCATCTGATATGGTGGAGTAGATATCAGTGTTGTACTGGGGTAAAGTTAAATGTATAAATGTACCTCTCTACGAGGAGGTAGTCCTGAAAAGTCGTCAAGAAAAACGCCTACATACTAATACACCACAACATGAAAACTCGGACTCTGCACATCAACCACTCTTAGGATGAGACTAGCCAACTGAGGTGTGATCGGTTGCCCTCTATTCTCCGTAAGTCCATCATACGCTGCAAAGGCTCCCTTCTTGTCGGTGATGGTGAACCTGCTCCCATCTCTACAGACACAACACACTTTGCCCTGAATACAGTCGATCTGGGAATTGACTGTAGATTACCAGTCTATACCCAATATGACTTCGTAAGGCCTCGACGCCGCTACAACAATATCCCAGTCGAAGCTCTCGCCTCCTAGAGTAAGCTCACACTGCTAACAGCGGTGCGTAATCATTGAGTCTGCTCCCGTTGGAGTTTCTATCTGTAAGGATCGAGCCAACGGCTCCATCGGAATCTCCGTGCTCCGAACAAGGGCAGCAACAATGAATGAATGACTCGATTCTGTGTCTAAATGAAATTAAGCAAGGGTGGAGTAGACATAGATAGTACCTCAAATCATCTCATGCATGTCGTGGTCGTAGTCCTCGACTGCCTGAAGCTGAGACTGCCCCTTTCTGCCAGCTCCCTGTGCTCGGGGTGGTCCCCCTGGTGGTGGTGGTGGTAGAGGCTCGAAGCATCTTCCACCAACCACTACTCGGCCTGCTCCACTGCCTCGTCTGCCTACTCCCTGTAGACCACAAAGATTGAACCTATGCCTCTTCCTGGGAGGTCCCTTTACTGTCTGATGCTCATCTTCATGACGGGTGAGGTAGTCCAAAGCCATGTGGCTCTGCCTGTCGCATGCATAGCACTACCTGCCCCTCGTATGACTGGATCTACTCCATGTGCCCTGCACATCTGAACAAGTATCCTAAGGTCGCACACCTGATGGCGTGTTCCACTTGGACTTCTACAAAATATTTCTACTACCGGCTGCAGAAGACTCCTCTACGTGTCGCCCTACGGTGGGTCTCGCTGCTGGCATCGACTCAGCAAGAAAGATCTCAATAAGAAGGTCTTCCTCCTGTACTCTTGCCTGCATTGGAATGCTGAGGGAGACCATCAAAGCCCTGATCTCCTGCCTCAGTCCCTGCTCAAATGTCCAAGCCTGGAAGAATGGGTCTCGTACAATTTTCGTGGAGTAGTGCGAGAGGTCGGTAAATCTCGCCGAGTTCTGGGCTACTGTCATACATCCCTACCGCAGTTGTACAAAATCCTGAATGCGCACTGCACGAAGGGTGGCTAGAACAAACTCCGAGCGGAAGAGGCACTCGATGTCCATCCAAAGTATTGATGCCTAATCGGGCACTATGAGCATCAGGCTCCACCATCTACCTGATGCATCATGAATGAGACTCGCGGTACAGATCACCATAAGGTCTTCCGGTGTCCCTACCAATCTGAATACTCTGACAAATATCCTACATCCAATCTGTGGCTTCCTGAAGTTCTGTCTTTCTACAGAACCTGGGTAGCCTCTATCGCTGAAACATGTGCAACGCACTCAGGTTGTGTGCACTCTCTGCTTCTGGGGCTAGTGGCATTGGTGGCTCAGCCGGTAATGGTACCGCTGGCACCTTTGCTGTAATGGGGCCCTATACTGAGGCCTCGTCACTCAGTGGGCTACCATCTCACACGTAGCTCAGAACCCTAGCTGGATGCCTTCGTGGGGCCATCCTGAAAAGCAACTGGTGTGCCACGGTTAATACAGTATACCAGGTGATCTGAAAAAAAGTAATTACAAAGAAAACTTTTGAAACACACATGCAATTAGTGTTTTCATACATTGAGTTGGAAATCAGGATTCATGGTCCTGGTGTATGGATACGTTGGCTGTTGCACCATCACTGGACTCTATGGATTGAAAACCACACTCAAAACTCTTAACACTATTTCTACATAGAGAAGAAAGGTCAGAGTCTTCAGTTCTACGGTAGAACCGACTCCTCTGATACCAATTTGTCATGACCCTTCTTCGGGGCCCTTGCCGTGACTACCCCAAGCCAGCCATCCATAGGCCAGGGGATGGTGACTCGCACCAAAGGTGTAAATCCCGACATAAAGGGAATGAAATGCCTTTGTAAAGTAAAAAAACACAACAGAGTACAAAAGTTCATGCTGAAAAGTAAATGGGCCAGTATACAAACTCAACTGAAAGTACAGTACAACAAAAAAGATTGTACAACAGCAGTAAAGTAAATCAGCAACCACTAAGTCGTCCTTAGGATATCCCACCTGAAGGGTGGGTAAAAATGGTCTCCTCAGCTACCCGGGTCTGGCCGTCCGCTCAGTGAATGTATCGTCTAGTGCTCCACCCCCGAGTACCGTCCAGCCCCACAAGCCTCCACCTCTATCAGTGTTGTCTGTCGTCTGCATCCAACACAATGTAGTGTGGCCATAGCCCATACTGGTGTGAGTATACGATACTTAGTAGGGACCCCGAGACCCCCGAACGTCTCCTAGAATCCAAAAAAGATAAACCACCAAGGAAAGATACAAACACGAAGTATCATCCGACTCTACTTAGGTATATGCTCATACATATACCTAATTCATCAATTCCAGTTCGGCTCCAACTCTCGAGCTCATGTACAACCCAGTCCACACAAGAATGAAGTAGTGATTGCCTAGTAAAGACTCAGCTCACACAGGTATTTTACTCATGAAGAAGGGTGGAGATAATTAGATGTAGCCTCTGAATCATCCCCTCTATCGAACCCACGTTGGATCCAAGTACAGAATTCGTCACTGTCAAACCCACATAGGATCCAAGTTCAGTAACCAGCACTGCCGAACCCATGGAGGATCCAAGTACAGTCTTCATCACTACCGAACCCACGGAGGATCCTAGTACAGTGGTCATTGATACCGATCTCACATAGGGTCCAAGTACAGTCATCATCATCGTCGAACCCACAGATTATCCCACCACGGTAGTTGTCGCAGTTGCAGCCAGCTCTAGGGTTCCCGTACACAACGTACATGATTCCGGTAGGGTCTGCTCCTCGAGTAAAGATGTCGATACATCAACTGTCATGAAGTTTATAGTTGATGTATCCTACAGTTCCGACTCGACAAAAAGAACTGAACGCGACAGACGGTACATCTATCAGACGCTCGTTCTGAGAGATATTTGCTTTTTCGTTCCTCGGGCCTGGTTGGAAATATGCTCGTTCCAAACCCAGACATTTACCAAAGTTTTCCAAAACTCACTTAGAGTATCTCAAAATTACCGCCTCTTAGATAGGGTCCTAATGCCGCAAACGGTGCGTAGATCAGATGCGCGGTCATTATGATATTCATGTTAAATTGAATAACGGGCCAAGCCTGTTAAGCCTAGTAGTTTGGTGGTTCGGGTTAACCTAGTTTTGATGGGTCCGAGGGGGGGGGGGGGTCCTGGCTTCCCGAACCAGCTGGCCGAGTGGTCCGAGGGGGGGGGGGGGGTTGTGGCTACCCGAACCGGCTACGCCCAGCGGCGCAGCCCTCCCTGACCGGCCGGCTAGAGCCGACTAGCCTTCTGGCACAAGAGGCCCGCACAGGCGGGTCACAGATCTTCCAGCGCGGCGCCCTTCTGGAACCGCGACATCTCTCTGCCAAGCCGGCCGACGAGCTGGCTGGTCCTCCTGCTGAAGCAGCCTACGAAGTGAGCCACGGTTCTTTCCGCACATTCGGTGTGATGGTGCTGGCTTCCTCTACCGCATTCGTGACACGGCGCGACGACACTGTTATTCCTCCACTGCGGTCGGCTTGGCCACGAATTTCTTTGTGTGTGCAACTGCGGCCCTTGCGCGACCGTCCTCTTTCGCGTTCCGCCGCCAATCATTGATTCCATAAAATTCAATCAAGATCAAACTGAGGGTCTTTAGGCCACGTTCGTTTGACTCGCGCCCTCCACATTAAGCAATAGCAACAGCCTGAGACAATCATGGTTATACAATGACGAACTGTGGCACAAAATTTAATCCATTAAAATTTAACATAACCCCTACTTCAATAATTGACATCGCACGTCGGGCATCGCGGAAGACAGCAACACGAGGAAAGGATTCGTAGGCGATATAGGAGTGCGTCCGAGGCGGAAGAGGCATCTCCTCACTTGTAGTGGAGAAGATAATGGATGGCGTGTCGTCGTTCTTCCTGGAACCGGCGTTCTTCACCGAAGAAGTTTTTGTTCTTCGTCAGAGGGTCTGTGTTATTCCACAAAAACTCAAGAGCTCTCCCGAAATCTTCTTCACACAACGAAAGCCTCTCCCAAAATAAAATAATAAGCTACCGTATTATTTTATTTAACACAATCCATTTAAAATTCAAACATTCAAACCACTCCATTAATTAAATTTGTTGACAATTAATTAAAGAGAGGGAGAGGAGTTGGAAGATCTCATAAATATTGGGAGAGTTGTCAACATTAAACAATGGTGTTTAATGGAGGGGTTCAAATGAGTTATTTTGGGAGTTTAAAGAGGGTTATAAGGGATGAAGCGTTGGGGATCGTGTGGGCCCCAACTCTCATATATCCACACATGGGTAGTTGGTTGGTTGTGGGCCCCACCAACAACATCCCCTGGGTGGTTTTAACATCCAACGTTATAAAATAAAATTGTTCCAACAATTTTATTTATTATAAACCAAATCCACAAATAATAATTCTCAACCCACTTAAATCACAACTGCGGTAAAGGTCCTATTATGAAATTATCGGTGCTGCGAGTTCATCGGTGCCCTCAGATTTCAATTCTGAGCATCAGTTCAAAAGATAGAAAAACACGCTCGTTCGTTTACTGAACATACTCAAGCTAAACTTTGGAAATTGATTCTGGGAACACCGAGCCTCAGAATCAAGTGCCTTCAGAAGCCACAGACTCGTAAAATTCCAAATTATTTAAGAAAAAAAATTCATTGAAATTTTAGGGTCTTTAAAATTATTCAGAAATATCCATAAAAGTAAACCAAAGATAATTTTTAATGGATAATTTCAAAAATGAGTATTATTTTTATTATTAAATTTTCCAACAGTCTTAAAAATGTATCTTAATAGTAAACCTAAGAATATTGACTAAACTAATTTTTTAATATAATATTGTTTGTATCCAAATATATTGAAAAAATTGTATTTATTCTCAGAGAAATATATTGTAATGTATTGTGGTGTTAAAATATTCCATCTAAATTTTTTTGGGATATTAGCTTATATGCTTATTTGGGTAGTTTCTCTACTTAACATATTATCATACTAACATTTCTCCCTCCATTTTTGATTTATTTATATTACTATTACTATAAATTTCATATTATTCGTCAATAATTTATCTGTAGTGTCAATAATATTTATTTATTATTTATAGGAGGATATATCTTGTTCCAAATCATTTCCATCAGAGGCGAGGACAAGTTTTGGGTATGGCATATATTTCATTAAAATAATAAGGGAACTTATCATGTTTTTTAGATATTTGGATGTAATAATAAACGATATTAAAAAAGAATTACTTCAAGGATTTGAAATGGTGTGATATATCTGGGTATTAGTTTACATTTCTAATCTAACCATATAACACCTTTAGAAATGAGATATTTTCATGAAAATAAGATCTATCTCATGTAAATCATAATCATTATTCTTATTATCATCATAAATATTTTTCATATACTGATCTGCATTAAGATGAGACTGAAAAGTTCTTACCATTGTATTTGTCCCTTTTTAAACTTCTAGGCCTAATAGTTTCATTTAACCGAATTCATAGAATCATATTGGAGTATGAAATATGTTTCCTTATAATTCTTTATAAGGATACATTTGAGTACTTTAAGGGAACAAATATCATTAGGAAACCTATACCAATGGTAAATATGGGGGAGACATGCCCTGAAGGACATGTGAGCATGAACTCAGCTTTTCATTTATTTTGTAGATAGTAATTTTAGACATTATATTAGTGTAAGGATAGTAAGTAGTACTCAAATTATGTTTAGTATTGATAGCCTTTTGTAGTCCTTTCATTAATTTCAATGTATAATAGTGATCTTGATAAACACAACTTATATAGGTAGTCTATTAAGTCACACGACATAATTAATATATATTTTTATGAGGCACATAGGATGTAAATATTATATTATTGAAAAATGATCTTATTTAGGTAAAAGATTAATGATATCCCATATTGCATTATTCTTTCAAGGGTTATTCTTTTCCATGGAAAATTTTCTTATTTAAATAAAACCTTTTTAAAATATGAATAAGATTATGATATATGAAACTCATAGGATGTGGTCTTAGGAATATTAATTTTTAAATAACTAAAAATCTAGACATATTATCAATAATTTTTTACTTCTTGTTATCCCTCCAAAAATATTCCCTAAATCCTTATAAATCATTGTTATAAAATTTTGTATATAGAAACTTTATCTATGTGGGTCATAAAACAATTCCCTTCATAACATATATATAATTAATAGTTAATTAATTTCCAAACATTTGAATAGATTTTTAATAAATAAAGTCATCAAATTTCTCATCATTCACCATCTTAATATTCTTATGAATGTTCTCATTATCAGATTCAAAAAAATTATTTTCTAATAAATAGGGTTTCACAATCACATGATAAGTGATTGATTTATCCATTTTCATAATAATTTCCATGTATGAATTTATCAGTTCCATTAATATACACTCTCCTTAAATCCACATTTTGGTTAGAACTACATGATACTTTATACATAATGCATCTTTTTTCTTATTTTTTTTCCTAGATCTAAGTGTATCAAGAAATCATAATTCATAAATAGATTGATCCATTATCTTTTTCTAATGATGATATATTTCAATGAATGTGTTTATATTTTTGATTTTATGATCTTTATATATAACACATCATTCACCATTGATAAAATATCTCAATATATTCAATGATAATATTATACTTTTCATATCAAGATCATGGGTTTTGTAGTTCTATTCATAATTATTAAATTTCATTGTTGAATATTTAAAAACTTTTTCATTTTCATTTATAAGAAACTGGGTCCTTTCATTGATGCATCACTATATATCACAAACCCATTACTACCAAATGATATAGTAAAAATTAATGCATTGACCATTATCGAATTTTTTTTCCAAATCATTGTTTACATTCCATTTCCAAAAAACATTATCCTCTCAAAATATATTCTTTTATTGTTAAACCTATAAAATAAAATTCTAAACAAAACAGTTGTAGTATCCTTCCAAACCAATGAAACTACATACATGAGTTATGTTTTTGGTATATTGCATAATATGATGGTCTTCATCTTTACATGCTAAACTGATATTTTATCCTCAGATAAAATATGTTAATTGAGAAAAACTTCTTGAAGACATAAATTAATCATCAGAAATATAACATATAACACATTCCTTTTATGTTTCTAAAAACTGATCTCCAGTTGATAATTTTGGTCCTTATAGTTTTTATAATACACTAAAATAAACCCAATGAATTCCAAAAAAAAAGTAATCAATATATTACTTGAATAATTTATTCATCAGATACATAAAAATAGAGGATTTATAATTTAATCCAAATTTGATTATTAAAAATTCATAATATTCATACCACATTTCAAATGTTCTCTTCAGAATGACTTTCATATTTACAACACCAATTTTTATATTACCTTCTTCATCCATAAATTTTTCCTATATTCATAGACAAGAATAATTTTCACTAGAGATACTAGAGGTGGATCGTGATTTGACTTAGATAATAATGTATCTTCACTAATGACAGAGAGTTAAATAACTTTTTCAAAAAATAATACTTCTATCTTCTTAATATAATTGATTCCATAATATTTTTAAATTTAGTCCATAACAAGAAGTATATTGAAGTGTACCACAGTAATTATTATATGGTTAGAAAATAGAGAATTTTTATGTGTCATAATGTGGACTTCATAAAACATAAATTACGTAATGAGACACCCCTTGTGATTTTTGACTAGAAACACCTATCATAAATAAAAAGGGAATTGGAAACTTTTAATGGAATACTATGTTGATATTAAATAGTGTTTGGGTCCATAATCAATTAATTCATTATATAAATTTTAATATATAATTTATCATAATTCTACATATTCTTTGATAACTTTCACTTTAGTTGTACTAATCAAAAAATCTTAATCATCTATACATGGAATCATCTATAGTGGATTCTCATGACGCTTGGGACATTATTTTGAATAATTATAAATTTCATTTCAAATATGGGACTAGAAATCATTGATATTATTTTTACCCAAGAATTTATGAGATAGATGACCATTATCATCATACTTGTAACGTATTCCCATGTACTTCAAGAATTTACCAGGGAGTCTACTTCAATAGTTATCACCCGATGAAAATTCATTTTTTTATGCATTCCATTT
Source organism: Viscum album (assembly GCA_963277665.1). NCBI lineage: Eukaryota > Viridiplantae > Streptophyta > Magnoliopsida > Santalales > Viscaceae > Viscum > Viscum album. The sequence continues at coordinate 831,215,274 of OY728136.1, forward strand.
TTCATGGTGTTCATATGACATATTATTCTAATGGTTTACCTTGAATATGTAAGATCCATATAATTATTTCCCTTTTTTGATGCTACATAAATCATTTTGAATAATTAACTAAAAATATTGAGAGATGAGTTCCCATCATAGAATTGGATTCCAACCATTAATGAAATGTTTAATATTTCACATAGTTCTTCATACGTAATTCATATCATGCCAAGATATACTTATAAAGGTATATTTATAATTCATGACCCTTTTTTCATTATTTTAAATTATGATAAAAAAATTCATTTCATCTCAATTTCTATCTCATTTGGTAAATATTTTTCACACAACATCTCATTAGAATATTTATATTCCCTGAGTTATTTTTCAACTTCCACTATGGTATTCTAAAACAATTAATACCATTGATCGGTATAACCATTGAGAAAATATACATCAATTGTAACCTTTTATTTTTTCCACATCTCATGGACATAAATATATTTTCCAAAGTCTGAATATATTACTCAGATTCCATTGGATTATTATTTCTAATAAAATATAGTGTATTTTGTCTCTTATTGTGATCTAATAATATAGAATATCATTGGGAAAAGGGATTCCCCATTCAAGATATATTATTTTAATTTTCAAAACAATATTATGATTCCCAAATGTATCCATAATTTTTATAGTTCCAATAACAGATATATTGGCTATCTAGGTTTTGAAATATCTATATATTCCATGCATATTGATACCCTTATTCCTTCAAGACTCCATTTCTAGAGAATGTAATATGAAATATTAACTCATAAAATTGTTATTTTGAAACCATATTATATAGTTCTATATATTATGTAACACATGAAATAAAAAATTATTAATTTTTACTATTATAATTTTTACATCAATTTCATTTAGGATATAATTATTTTTAATTTTTTCATAATGTATTTGTAAAGACCCGGAAATTTCAAGGAAATTTTTTTCTTCATTTTATTGGAATTTTATGAGTCTGTGGCTTTCGAAGGCACCTGATTACGAGGCCCGGTGTGCCCGGAATCATTTTCCGAAGATTAGCTCAGGTACGTTTAGTGAACGAATGAGTGGGTTTTTCTAACTTTTGAAATGATGCCCAGAATCGAAATCTGAGGGCACCGATGAACTCGCAGTGATAGTAAATGATTAAGGGGATCTTAAGCTCAGTTGTGTTTTTTGTATGAGGTGGTTAATTTTTTGTTTTAGTTGAATTAAACAAAATTTATTGTTCACAAATTTTATTCATGGAAGGCGGTTATTTTCAACAAAGGAGGAGTTATATGTGGGGCCCACACCCATCTAACCTCTAATGGGAGAGTGTAGTGTGGTAGGGCCCACAAGAGACCCTAACTCCTCACCTACCCCATAACCCCCTTGACCTCCCCATAACTCACCCCCCTTGTTTAAATGCATGGAAACTCCACACATTTGTTGTGGTGGAGCCTCTCCACCTCTCATGATTAATGAGGCTGACTAGGATAATTAATGACCTAGTTAATTATCCTTGACACACATCTTGAATTTTTTAATGAGATGAAGATCTTTTAAAATAATGAGGCTTTTGAGATATTTGTTTTTGGGAAAATATTTTGGGAGAGCTTTCTTCCTCCGTGAAGAACGATCATCCATCTTAATGAAGAACATCATCATTTCGCGATGAACGACCATCAACTCTCCTCTTCCTCCGTGTTAAGGGATAATTCGCTGACCGCTGTGATCATCGCCAACGACAACGTGCCTACCTACTTCATCTCCTTCATTGAAAAACACTACGTCTTTGAAGAAGGACATCGAATTGGCGGTCCCAGAATCCTCCATCCACTTTCTCTTCCATGACAAGGAAGGAGACGCTGACCGTGGAGACCGACGCCAACAACAACGTTCTTCTTCTTCGTCCGATGTCGACGGAATCGATATCTTCATTCCGAGAAACCATACTACCATGAAGTTCGACTTCCGCGACTCGACGACATGCGACGTCAATTTCGAGGTTGGGGATTAATCTTCGTTCAAGTTTATTTAACGAACTTCGTTGATATTTGTTGGCCGCTTGCTATCATTATAATGGGAGGAGGTCAGACCGCACATACATGGCCAAACCTCCTCCCCCATTGATGTTTGGTGCGTTTCGGCTCGATCAAAGGTGGCGCGGTACAAGGGCACTACACGAAAACAAGAAAGAAAGCAGCGAATATACGTGGTGCCGTCGCGCGGCGCCGTTGAGGCCGAACAAAACCTCGGCTGGAGTCGAGGCCGTAGAGGCGATTTGAAAACTCTGTAGTTTTTTTATTGGCATTCGGATAGACGGGAAATAGAGTAATGGTACACCAGGGGGTTTTGAAGACTTCACAGTGAAGGGCAGGTCCCAGGAGGACCGCTGGCGAAGACGGAAAGCAAAACGGACCACCCGAGCGCGTCGGGTGGTCCGTGGAAGACCCTATCGGCGCGCCACGCCGGCACGATGGTGCCGGAGGCGGTGGCCGACACCAGCCGGCCACCAAGATGTGGAGGCACCCAGCACACAGCAAGGAGGAACTGCTGCGGTTGAATCCGCGACGGCAGGCAGACGGATCCCGCGGCCACGTGGGATCCGGAGGAGGAGGACACGACAGGCGCGCCGCGTCCGTGGGGCGAGAAAGGGGGGAATGGTTCCCCCCTGCTCGGCCGCTGGACAATCTGGAGTGCCACCCACCTGGTCCGGGCCGGGATGCATGGATCATACCGGGCCGCGCTCAGCCGGGCCGGGCCGACCCAGGGGGGGTTGGGCCGGGTCAGACCGGGCCCAGACCTCCATTTTTTTTTACCAATTTGGGTCTTTTGCCCCTAACATGGGATAAGGAACTCTGATCGACACATCGTCTGTTGTGTTGGGATTCATGGATCGAGAGGGTCGTTTCAGTATATTACACTTAAGGTTTCGGAGAACTTTGGGTATGGCCGGGTTGGTTCGAACCCGAAACCAACCGGGCCCTCGAAGCGGAAATGCTTATAACTTGAGCTCCGGACATCTGATTGACGTTCCGTCGACCTTGATGGATTCCTCTTAGTGAGACGGACATTTTGGATTACTCCGCTCAAGGTTTGGATGTAGTTGGAGGGCAGTCGGGTTGGTTTTGACTTGAAAACCACCCGGGCCCCTTGAACGGAAAAGCTGATAACCTTCAGACTGAACGTCCGTTTGATGAACCATCAGCGGCGTTGCTGATCACGTTCAGAAATAGTCCCTATGAGTATACCCTATGAGAGTTCGGGGTACAATTGAGATACGACCGGGTAGGTTTGCACATGAAACCAACTGGGCCCCTTGGACGAAAAGGCTAATAACTCACAGACCGTGAGTCCGATTGACGCACCGTCTATTTTGTTGAGACCCCTATGACGAGGCAGTCCATTGAGATATATTTCATGGAACATTGTGATACTTGGAGTAATGACCTATAGATCATGGAGAGGACCCTCCCGGAGACGAGCGTACAGAGTATAAAGACTGTGTAGCTAGCTGATACCTAACGACTACTTGACCGACTCGACTTGGAGTGAGTCAACTAGCCCAGTGGACGGAGCACTACTATGTTTGGGTGCAGACCCACGGTGGACAGAACGCCTGGTAGTAGGCAGCGGACCCGCGATACTCAATAGAAGGAGTACCTATGCAGGCTATTAGGGGGGTGCAGTACTGTGTTTATGTGGCAGACCCCGGCGGGATGCAATACTTTGTTTGGGTTGCTGACCCGTGGTACTCGATAGGAGGAGTACCTCAGCAGTATTAGGTTACTGAGCAGTAACTCGGAGTCATGACAGGATCACTGTACACGCCATAGATGAAGCTCTTCAGCAGATACAGTTTTGATAAATGAAAATCCCGGTTTGAGCTGAGTCTATGACCTTTGTGTTTACCTCATGATTGAGATGGGTCACTTGATAACTTAGGTATATGTAAGTTCATATACCGAGGTAGTGGTTATCCGTTGATTTCATAACCTTTGTGTTTCCTCATGATTGAGATGGGTTACTTGATAACTTAGGTATAGGTATGGGCTTATTCCGAATTAAGGGTTATCTATTGAGATCCTTCTTTGTGGTTATCCTTGTTGGATTTAGTGAAACCTTGAGGGTCTCGGGGTCCCTACTGAGTATCATATACTCACCCATGCACAGGTTATGCCCGCACCTTGTATTTTTGGTTGCAGACAACGGGCAGCTCTGACAGAGGCCGAGTGTTCGAGAACTGGATGGTACCCGGAGGTGGACCTCACGACGAGTCAGTGTCTAGAGGTGGAATTAATGATGAGATGATACTCAGATGTGGTCGATGGGCGAGAGCATTGTGTAGGCTATCGGTACCTACCTTTTAGCTAGGATCCGTGGTGGACGATCAAGGAGCTGCGCTATCTGTACCTACCCTTCAGGTAGGATCCGAGGTGGCCGAACTAGGAGATGCCTCTTTTCTTCCAGCTGCTTATCTTTTCTGTTGTACTTTCGTTCAGTTATAGCTATACTTTCGGTTGGGTTTGTATTCTGGCCCATTTATTTTTCAGCACTTCTTTTGTACTTATTGTGTTACTTCCGCTTGTACTCTGTGGTGTTTTGTTTACTTTTATAAAGTCAATGCCTTTCTAGTTATCAGGATTTACACCTTTGGTGCTAGTCGCCAGCCCCTGGCCTATGGAAGGTGGGCATGGGGTAGTGACGACACGGGCCCCGAGGACGGGTCGTGACATATTTTTATCAGAGGAGTCGGTTCTATCGTAGAACATATAACTCTAATTTTTCTTTACTGTGAAGCAATTGTGTTAAGGGTACCGAGTGTGGTTTTTTGTTCAGGGAGTCCAGTGTTGGTGCGGGCGACCGACTTATCCATACACTGGGACACTTACTTCTGATTTCTGACTCAGTGCACGAAAACATTAATTGTGTGTGTGTTTTCAAAGGTTTTCTCTTAAAATAGCTCATACCAAGTCAGATCACCAGGTGTAAATCGTTTGACCATGTCACGCCTGTTTTTTTCAGGATACCGTATCACAAATGACCAGCTAGAGCTCTGAGAGATATACGTACTGACAGCCTTCCGAGTGACGAGGATTCGTTACAGGGCCCTCTTACATTTGAGGCACCAGTGGAGGCACCATCGGTACTACCATATGTTGGTCCACCAATGCCACCATCCCCAGCAGCAGGCGATGCATGCCGCTTGAGCGCACTGTATGAGTTACAGTGCTAGAGGCCACCTAGGTTCTATGGAGAGATAGACCCACATGCGGTTGAGGATTTGTTGGAGGCTCTGGTGAGATTTTTTAGGATAGTGGGTACTCCAGCATACTTCATGGTGATCTTTGCTTCCAGCATCCTTCAGGAAGTAGCTAAGAGATGGTGGAGCCACTTCTTCCAGTTTTGCAATTGGATGACCTTCACCTAGTGAGTATTCGAGACCTTCTTCAGGGTGGAGTTTGTACCAGTATCTCTACATCCAGAGCATGTTCAAGAGTTTCTGCCTTTTCCGCAATATTTTCAATCAGTAGCTGAGTCATTTGTAGGTAGTAGATAGATAATGCAGAGGTCCAAGAGGACCAGACCTACAGGTGGGTGACCTTGGGTTATAGGATTGGTAGTGTGGGGAACCCGAGGTTTAGTCAGAGCCAGGCGTGCAAAAATCGGATAGTGTTATTCATGCCGCATGGTGGGTCACATGGCACATGACTGTCCGACTCCCCGAAAAGTTGATCTACAGGCATTGGATGAGACACCGAGGCAGAAGCAGCGGGGGGTTCTTGAGCAACAGCCGAGTAGTGGACAAGGCAGTAGAGCTCCAGATGCTAGTGGACAGGAGTGGAACTAGTAGATTTCTTTTGTCCCATGAACTTCAAGTTCCATGTTGTTGTTTCTGATGTTGTTTTTGTGTGTTTGTACTATGAGCTACTATAATAAAAGACACTTATCTTCATGATGTTTGATTTCCTATCCTTCTGTTTGGTTGATACTGAGAGATCCTGGTTAAAACTATTGACTTGACCCTCACTTTTGAGATTTCTACTGGAGGAGACCTAGTGACCTCACACTGATGCCGACAGTGTGGCTCAAGCCTTGGAGGCGAGAGTGACTATTGGATCTCTTGGTAGTAACGTTGAGTCCTTACGATGTCATCTGTGGCATGAATGCATCATTCATGTCAGGATTTACTGTATTAGGCAATGGGCATGGTTCATCTAGGGGTTGAGACCAAGTTTCTCTTTTCAGAAAAGGAGAAATCTTATAATCTCTTACAAATCGTAGGCAAAGAAGGTGCAGATCATCCAGGAGAGGATGAAGACTGCACAATGAAGTAAGAAACAAGAAACTGGCACCAATCGTAGAGACTTGGGCATATTAAATGTTTCAAGAAGAGGAAGCACTAAGGAGAGATGAGTCTGCGAAGAAGCAGTCGTGGAGGCAGAGCTAGGAGAGCAACATGAGGTGGTGTAAATTTTAACATGATACAACCACCCACCTTATTTGTCCCCGTCAGGCTCAGGGAGTTGGAGAGCATGGGAAGAGTGCAGCTAAATGCGGTCTAGGAATGTGACCCAATGGCTCTAAAAATGATTAAAGGGACAGTCTGTGTCCACTAATAGCTACCAGAGTAACAGACATTGATATGAATTATTATTTCATTCCATGAATCTTGTCCCAGACGTAGAGTTTTCGGTAAGTCGTAGACTTGACCCTCACGTCTAGAGATACCTTGGGAGAGGACTCAATAATCACACTTACGCCGACAGTGTGGTATGACCCACGCGGTGAGAGTTTCGATTGGAATCTATTGGTGGCAGCGTCGAGGCCTTATAATGTTGGTTTCGGTATGGATTGGATTTACAGTTAATGCTCATATTGATTGTATTAGGCAAAAAGGTTGTGGTCTAACTACAAATTTGGGATGGGTTTTCCTTAGTCGACAAAAAGGAAACCCCAACCAGCACAGGATAAACTGATGCAAAGGAGGGTGCAGCCGATCACTCTTGAGTCAGTCAACCTTACCCATGTGGCAGTAGGAGTTTTGAGTTTCAGTTCTAATCAGGAAAAGGAGGCCTATAGAGTTCGAGGATGACAACCATGTCCATATACGAGTCTCACCTCGATGAGGTTTACAAATATTTTTCCGAGGCGTGAAGTTACCTCCGAGGTTCATCAAACCTTTCTAGGACCTCAACAGGGTAGGCGATATAGTTTACCACTTGACCCATCCACCTCAGTTGCACCAGGTTCACAAAGACTTCCACGTATATCAACTGAGGAGATACCTTCTTGACTCGATGCATGTCATTGACCATGGGGAACTGGACTTTGGGGATGGGGTGACATTTGCGGGGTTCTAGTAGAGGTTGAGGATCGACATGAGCGGATCCTATGAGGACGGTCGATTCCTCTTGTATGCTTTCTTTGGCAGCATGGGAACCTCAAGGAGAGCACATGGGAGGGGAAGGCTCAAATGCATGCTCAGTACCACTTTTTTTTCCCTAGTTTGTGTTAAAGCTATATGGGGATGTAAATCCATGAGGTGGGAGTAATGTAATGACTTCTAAATTTCAAGGAAATTTGTTTCTTAATTTCTTTGTAATTTTAAAAGTATGTGGCTTCTGACAACACCTGATTCCGAGGCCCGGTGTTCCCGGAATCATTTTCTGATGTTTAGCTCGGGTTCATTCAGTGAATGAATGAGCGGGTTTTTCTAACTTTTGAACTGATGCTCGTCATCGAAATCCGAGGGCACCGATGAACTAGCAGCACTAGTAAATTCATAAAGGTATCTTTAGTGTAGTTGTGTTTGTCTCATGAGGTGGTTAATTTTTGGGGTTTAGTTGAATTAAATAAAACTTGTCGTGTAGAAATTTTATTCATGGAGGTGGTTATTATCAACAAAGGAGGAGTTAGATATGGGGCCCACACCCACCTAACCTCCCATGGGAGAGTTTAGTGTGGTAGGGCCCACAAGAGACTCCAACTCCTCACCTACCCCATAACCCCCTTGACCTCCCCATAACTCACCCCCTTGTTTAAATGCATGGCAACTCCACATATTTATTGTGGTGGAGCCTCTCCACCACTCAAGATTAATGAGGCTGACTAGGATTATTAATGACCTTATTAATTATCCTTGTCACACTTCTTGACATTTTGAATGGATTGGAGATCTCTTAAAAGAATGAGTCTTTTGATATATTTGTTTTTGGGAAAATATTTTGGGAGAGCTTTCTTCCACCGCGAAGAACGATCATCCATCTTAACAATAAACATCCCCATTTCGTGAAGAACGGTCGTCAACTCTCCTCTTCCTCCACGTCAAGGGAGATGTCTCCAACCACGATGATCATCGTCAAAGACAACGTTCATTCCTACTTCACCTACTTCATTGAAGAATGCTACGTCTCCGATGAATGACATCGACTTGGCGGTCCCGGAATCCTCCATCCATTTTCTCTTCCATGACAATGAAGGAGATGCCGACCTTGGAGACCGAAGCCAACAACAACATTCTTCTTCTTCTTCCGATGTCGATGGAATCGATACTGTTCTTCTGTGACACCCGACTACCGCAATGTTCGACTTCCACGACTCGACGATGTGTGACATCAATTTCGAGGTAGGGGTTTAATCTTCATTCATGATTATTTAATGAACATCATTGATATTTGTTGACCACTTGCTATCATTATAATGGGAGTAGGTCGGACCGCACAAACACAGCCGACCCTCCTCCCCCTTTCATGTTGTGTTCGTTGCGTCTCGAACAAAGGCAGCGCGGTGCAACGACACTGCGCGTAAACAAGAAAGAATGTGGCGAAGAAGCATGGCGCCATCGCACCGCACCGTTGAGGCCGAACGAAACTACGGACGGAGTCGGGGCCGCAGAAGCGATTCGAAGACTCCGCAGCTTGTTTATTGGTGTTAGGATCAACGGGCAATTGCGGAATGGGCTGCATGGGCATTTTGAAGACATTATAGTGAAGGGAAGGCCCCGGGAGGATCGTTGGCGAAGATGGAAAGTAAAACAGACCACCTGAGCACATCCGGTGGTCCGCGGAAGAACCTGCCGGCGCGCCGCATCCGTGGGGCGAGAAAGGGGGGAATAGTTCCCACCTGCTCGACCACTGGTCGAGCCAGCGTGCCACCCGGTCGGGCCGGGCCGGTTCGGGTCGACCAGGTTCGGGCCGACCCGGGGGGTTGGGCAGGGTCGGACCAGGCCCATACCCCCCATTTTCGGAACACTTTAGGCCTTTTGTCCATAACATGGGCCACAATGCTAAAATCAACACACCATCACTTGTGTTTTGATCCTTGGATCGAGACGGTCATTGCGGTATATTACACTCAAGGCTTCGGTGAACTTTGGGTACGGCCAGGTTGGTTCGAACCCAAAACCAAACGGGCCCTCTGAGCAGAAACACATATAACGTGAGCTCCAGACGTCCAATTGATGTACCGTCGACCTTATTGGATTCCAATAAGCTAGACGGACCTTATGTCTTACTATGATCGAGGTTTGGATGCAGTTGGAGTGCGTTCGGGTTGGTTTTGACTTAAAAACCAATCAGGCCCTTAGAACAGAAAAGCTGATAACTATCAGACCAGACGTCTGTTTGATGAACCGTCAGCGGCATTGGTGATAACATTGTGAAACGGTCCCTATGAGTATACCCTATGAGAGTTTGGGGTACAGTTGAGATATGGCCGGGTTGGTTCGCACATGAAACCAATCGGGCCCCTGGGAAGAAAAGGCAAATAACTCACACATCGGGCATCCGATTGACACATCGTCTATTGCGTTGAGACCACTATGACAAGGCGGTCCATTGAGACTCTTCTTCGTGGAACTTTGTGATAATTGGAGTATCAACCTGTAGCTCGTGGATCGGACCCTCTCGGAGATGAGAGTACAGAGTACGAAGACCGTGTAGTTGGCTGAGACCTGACGACTGTTTGACCGACTAGACTTGGAGTGAGTCGACTAGCCTAGTGGACGGAGCACTACTATGTTTGGGTAAAGACCCATGGCAGACGAAGTGCCTGGTAGTAGGTAGAAGACCCGCGGTACTCAATTGAAGGAGTACCTCTACATGCTATTAGGGGGGGTGCACTACTGTGTTTGTGTGGCAGACACCGGGGAGAAGAACTACTGTTTTTGGGTGGTTGAATCGCGGTACTCGACAGGAGGAGTACCTCAGTAGTCTTAGGTTAGTGAGAAGTACCTCAGACTCGTGACAGGATCACTGTACATGTCAGAGATGGAGCTCTTCAGTAGTTACTATTTCGATAAATGAAAATCCTTGTTTGAGCTGAGTCTATGACCTTTGTGTTTACCTCAAGATTGAGATGGGTCACTTGATAATGTAGGTATATGTATGGGCATATAACGAGGTACTGGTTATTCTTTTACTTCATAAAGTTTTTGTTTCCTCATGATTGTGATGGGTTACCTGATAACTTAGGTATAAGTATGGGCTTATACCGAAGTATGGGTTATCTGTTGAGATCCTTCTTTGTGGTTATCCTTATTGGATTTAGTGAGACCTTGAGGGTATCGGGGTCCCTACTGAGTATCGTATACTCACCCCTGCACGGGCTATTCCCGCACCTTGATGTGTTGGTTGCAGACGACAAGCAGCGCTGAAAGAGGCCGAGTGTTCGAGGACTGGACGGTACCCAGAGGTGGACCTCACGACGAGTCAGTATCCGGAGGTGGACTTCACGATGAGACAATACTCAGAGGTGGTCTACATGTGAAAGCGTTGTGGAGACTATCTGTAACTACCCTTCAGGTAGGATCCGTGGTAGACAATCCAGGAGCTGCATTATCTATACCTACCCTTCAGGTAGGATCCGAGGTGGACGACCCATGAGATCCTTCGTTTCTTCCAGCTGCTTGTCTTTTCTTTTGTACTTTCATTCAGTTGTAGTTGTACTTTCAGTTGGGTTTGTATTCTGGCCCATTTACATTTCAACACTTCTTTTGTACATAGTGTATTAATTTCTCTTGTACTCTGTGGTGTTTTGTTAAATTTTATAAAGGCAATGCCTTCACAGTTATCAGGATTTATGCCCTTGGTGCTAGTCGCCAGCCCATGGCCTATGGAAGGTGGGCTTGGGGTAGTGACGGCACGGGCCCCGAGGACGGGTCGTGATAGTATTATAATGAAAATGTGAATTATCCTATGAATATTCCCATATCATACCTTCTGTGAAGTAAGGCTCTTTTTTAGGAACAACATGATGATTGGGTCTATCCCAAATTTCCCATTTTTTATTTATTTCACATATGTACATATATTCTATATTCACATAAACATATTGATTATATACTATGATATATTATTTAGATAATTTTATAATATGTTCCTTACCCAAACTTGAGAATATTAATCAATAGACATCTTCATAGTTTATCACAGGGTTATTTTCCCTTATCATTGGTCTCCAAAATAAAGATCACAATGATTGTACTAAAATTCCACTGATAAGAAATATAAATAACTTGACCCAAAAAACATTGAGGAAGTTTCTTTCTCTAATACATTGGCATAGTTACTAGGAATCAACTATCTAATGGCTAACCAGTTTCATAGTTTTGAAAAACCATATAAAAATGATACGCATTATACATTGGTATATTAAAAACCCTAATAAATTACAAATATTAATTAATTTCTTTCATGAAAACTCATTCAAATATTTCATATTTATATCATAATGAAAATAAAAAAATGGGTCAGCTCCAATTCTTTTAAAGGGTTATGTACATAGAATATTATCTAGAATCAATAGTCATAATAAAAATGAAATGGTATACAGATAATAACACAATCAATTTGTTATAAAATATTATATACAAATTCATCCATATATAATAACATAGTGAAAATATCATTCCTAAGATTTTGAATATTCAGTATGGAATGGTAAATAACAGATAACACATACCATTTAATCAATAATATTTTAATATATTTTATCTAGATATAATATCATTGTGAAAATATCATTGATAATGAAAACTAAATTCATAAAGAATGAAAATATTAAGTATTTAATATCATATCTCAAGAAAATGATACCTCTTATATCAATACCATTCACAAGATGGTTTAATACTACATGTATAAATTTACTTAATTTGGCCAACTGATTTGTCTCATGAGACCTACAGATGCATAAGAAGCAATATAATAAAACACATAACCTATAAGTATAGGTATAATATATTCCTCATATATAAATAATTCAATTTATTCCTTACCAATTTTCCTTGTAAATAAATATATGTACTAGGTAATGGATTTAGATTTATCAATATTTCCCCAGTTAATCAATTTATTATCATTGAAAATATTGTATGTTAAAAAGGTAATGTGTTTTATGAAATAATTATCTACATTATATGTAAAGAATAAAATTTAATAGAAATTTAGTGAACATAGAAATATGATTACATGGAATTGATTGTATGAAGATAATTTTAAAAAACACAAATAAAATTGATATTATACAATAACTTTTACTGATTTTTAATTTTAAATTAAAATCACTATAGTTCAAATAATTCAAATTGAGACATAAACTAACATGAAGTATTATGAATTAATGATATTAAAAGTAATGGAGAATTATATTAATCTTATAATTTAATAAGGTTCATAACATTATGATATGTCTCAAAAAATGTAAATTTAGGAAATATCACAAACCTCATGCTAATTATTGATGAAACAATTTTGATCATCGTTTATAGTGGTTTTAAACAAGTTATTAACTTATAAAATTACTATATTAACCAATAAAATATCATATATTATCCTTTTATAATATTTTATCACCCATTAATTAATAATCTCTCATTATTTACATTGTTATAGGCATTCATTTTATAGTTTTCCTAAGCATTTTTTGTAATGAAAGATCCGGTTCTACTCCATTTTTTGTCTTGAATAAAAATAATTAAATAATTATAATAGTTATACATAAGATATTCTTTCAATATAAATCATGATTTTTTTTAATTATATACCTTATGATGATGGACATGATAGGTATTACGTACTAATGAGTTACGTTTCAATTTTTCAATGATCATTATGGAAAGAAATTTAGTATTATATTAACAGTATAGAATAATAAAAAAACCATATATATAATATTATATCATTAAATATATTTATATATATTATACTTGTGGTGTGGTTATGAAATTATATTCACATCGTTTTGTGATGGCAGTAGTCCACACATACATGAATGATGTCATAACATTTCATTGAGTGAAAAGGAAAGAATGAAAATGAAACATAAATCAATTTTGAATAATAAATATTTCATTAATACCATATTTATTTTATTCATATAATATATAATAATTAAATTTATCATTTTCATCTTCCATGAAATGAATTTGGTATAGATGAATCAAATCAAACTGCGAGATGGTAGTCTATTGTTCACAGAAGCGGCATTATCAAGTCCCCTTTGGAAGATAATGTAAAATGGTTATACATAACATAATTTCTCTGTAGGTACAATTATGTGATAAATATCATATATATATAAATATATATTGTATCCCTTATCATATCCCAAATTCAGATGTGGTAATGAATAAAATGAATGACATATGTTCCGGGGGAGGTAGTCCCACATACACACAAATAATGATTTCACAACCCAGTTGATTTATGTGGAAGGAGAGGTTGTTCCTTAACTCAGTATATTGACCCAAAATTATATGAAATATACTATAGTTATTATATCATATTTTCTTTATAATTACTCAACAATTTATAGGGATAAATAAAATAAAAATGTTTGTTAAACAACATTAACTCTTATTCAGTTATCCACAGTATGTTTTCCCCAAACCGTTCATATGATGGATTTATACGACGAATATGTCTTCATTGATGAGATTAGGAAACATAGAAACCTATTGTGTATTCTATTTTTTATTTTAAAAAAGGTTTTTTATGGTGTGAATAAGGGAGGAGTGGGTGACCTTTTATAAGTGGTTGGAGTGGCACACTTGTAATGTTTAGAAAAGATTCAACCATAACCATGTTTTTATCATTAAACATGTCTCTAAAATGGACCATTGTTGAACCCAAAATATTTAACTCAGAATTATGTCCTTAAAATGGACGTTGGGTATGTTTTTTGGTAATTATTATGAAAAAATATTAGTTTAACCCAATTATAAATTTGTTTTTAACATTAACAATGATAAATGATTTTTATTATTTTCACTATTCATTTTGGTAATAAATTATGATGAAATTATTAAACATTATAAATTATTATGATTCAAAATATTTAATCCATATTTTAAAAATTAAATTCACATAACTGTAAATTTTAGTTTTAAATTAATCTTGCAGCCTTGAGAAGAAAGTGGGTTTTTAAAGAATAAATTTTTTAAAATATGCAATTTTTATATATCACATTTTAAAATGAAATGATTTCAATGACCTAAATTTAATTATTTCAAATTATATTTAACTAATATTAATTTTTTAAAAAAATTATTCTAATTTATTAAATGGAATGGATTTTTTCTATTAAAATTCATTATTTTTCACCATTCATCAGTAAGTGAAACAATTTATAAAAATATTAAAATTCACCCAAAGATAATTTTTATAAAATGTTATAGAAAAATATGTTTATTTTATCAAATTAATTATATAAATTTTCTTGAAATTAATTATAAATTATGTGTGTGAAGCGTGATGAAACCATTCTCTGTTTAAAGATAGTGATACATGTATCATATGATATTGATGAATTTAATTTTATTACATAATAAATGTTTTTTAAATTTTTAGGTTGTTAAATGTTGCATAAATCTACTTGATATAATCCCAGTGTGGTCAAGGAAATGAAAAAAATAATCTTGATTTTCAATATGTGATAAATGAAAGATCCTATAGAAGATCCTTAAGGAATCATAGTTATCATAAATATCAACTCTTGTTTTTGATGAAACGATGTATTATAGTGATATCTATCATCTGAGAGTACAATAAATTATTTTTCATAATGTTCAATTTTGAATAAATTTGGTTCCATTCTAATATATTTTTCTTTACATGGTCCATGTATCCTCTTGGATCTATCCTGAATGATCTTTATTCTTATGATATATATATATTTACCTAATAACTAAATGGGTCATCATGTTTTTAACTGTATCATACACAAATACATGAATGATAACTAATTTCAAATATATAATATCTCCCCAATATATATATATATCTTTGAAAAAAACTTCACTACCACTAATCCTCTTATTGATATAGGGAATAGATTCATTAAACATGAAACCAAATTGCTTTATGGATTAAATGAAATCAATGACCTTTGATATGGATTCTTATATAAATCCATATATTGATATCTTTTACTTGAATAATTTTTTGGATTCTATCAGATTCAAAAACCTTTCTAGTTGAGTCATATATACTACATCAATTAGAATTTCTCAAAGGGTATAGGTTTTTACATCCATATTTAAAATTTTTTAATCATGAAAAGATAAAATATAATTTATATTTATTATGTAATGTATCATAGTATCCAGTGAAAATATTTTTTCTTAAAAATCATATAAAATTGTTAAAATCCATGATTACGTTATATGTTCTCATTGTTTATATCTTTAACTTCCATGTCTACTATTTTAAAAAATATGAATATTTACTCAAAAGAATTTAAATCTTTGTAAATATCTTCCAAAACCCAAACATGTTATTGGCACATGGAATCTATCTTTTAATTAATTAATTTTTTCTATGTTTCAATTATTGATATACTTCTTATATTTTTTTAGGAAATAGTCTCATTATTTTCAAGTTATATTTAGTTCCCATAGTTTTTTACTTGAAAACAATATCTCACTAGTTCCCTAACCTCTCTAGTACTTTTAAATATTACTTTTGTATACAAAATATCCTCTTACATGGGGTCCTCTAAAATAAATTACATTACCAACTATTTGAAATATTGATCATCATTATTATCATAGTCAACCCTGCATGAATATATCTCTTTTGATGATGTTATCCATCCTTCAAACATAGAATTTATTTCCATTGTTACATTATTATATATGATTTATGATACATAATACCACCATTATTTCAATATAATATATTATAAATTCACACATATCTCCCTATTATGGTCTATTGTTTTTTGAGAATAGGCATTAACAAACACCACAAAACCTTATTCATGTATATTAAATCATATGGAATTATTCCAACACATTTCCTCATATATATAACCGTTAAATGCATTATTTTTGGACAATTATTAATATATATGAATTTAATATCATGTATATATATAAAAAATAAATATATTCTCTTCATGACTCATCATAGACCACACTATGTCCAACATGGTGACGTTCCTTCTTTCAATAATACGATTCCACTATGGTTAATAATTAGGTGTTTGGAATCCCAAATCCATTTAGATATAATATGGAGACAGGTTTATTATTTTCACCACCATGATCTGATATGAAATTCTTTACCATGTTATCTGGAAGGTTAATTTCTTAATTCCTGAATTGGATAAAATATTCAAACGATTCAAACTTATACCTCATCTAGTAATCGTATCGCTATATTCCCAAGTAATCAGCAAAAAAAATTATGTATGTGTATCAACATGTATATTTAATATGAAATGTTATCAACATGTCTATATCAATCAATAGTATAATCTTAGTGACTATTTCACAGTTTCCACTAAATAGTGTTTTAGTCATTTTAATATATAAACAAGTGTAACACTATCCACCTGGTAGTATTGAAAATTAATCTAGACACTCATCATGATATATGATTATCAAAAACCTATTTTTATCATTCACAAGTAAATGATACCATATTTGGTTATTAAATGAGTGATTTGAACATAATTCATTATTTATTCACAATATTATGTCTCCATATTCTAGTATATGATGACCATTGTTCCATTATTTCGTCAAAGAAGATGTCATCTTAATAAAATTAGAATAAATTATTAGAAAAATTAAATAATAATATATCAAATTAAAAACTGAACTTGAGTTTAAAAGTTTTGGAAACACTTGGTAAATAATGTTTTTCCATAAGGACATGAAATATTCATTTTCAAAATGTATTGTTGTTGTATCATATTGATATGGTAGCTACTTTATTTAAGTTGGTAAATTAAAGAATCAAGTCACCCATTCCTACATTAAAGATTCTACATGGTTTATATATTTTCATAACAAAATTATAATGAAAAGTTATATCTAATAAAATAATTTCGTAGATATTGATAAGATACCTTTGATAAAAAAAGAACATAAGGATTCATTTAGTTCATCATATTAACAAAAAAAATTCTCTTATAGACCTTTGTTAAAGGTAAAACCTTTGATATCATTTTCCATTACCTTTGAATGGATCATCCACTTCATGTTTAAGTGTACTATTGGATACTTACTCTTAGAATTACTTATATTGTTATTTTTCATGACCTCCCATTTCTATACAAAAAATAATAATCTAGGAATGACATGCATCATGTGCTTATCATCCTGAGAAACTAGGGTATGAATTTTCAAATAAATCATCCTATATTTATCATATTATAATTCAAAATAATAATTTAGCAGGTAAAACGGAGTGAAATGCATATTGTAGGGCCCTAACATTAAACATTACATATTCTTGAATTAATCTAAAAATTCACATTGATGATCTTTTCAGGGTTATACCTTTATAGAATCAGGCCATAACATATATAGAACATCATGAATATTACAAGTCAACCCTTCTACTCACTATCCAATTCATTCATAAAAATCCAATAAAATGTAACATGTTTGGTTCCATGTTTTAAACAGCAAGACGTTTCCTTGAACCCATCCTAGAATCTTTTAATCTTTATGTCCTGCCAAAAATATTTTAAATTTGGGGATGAGAATTAAATTCTCAGTAAGGGATACATAAAGAAGGAAATTTATTATTTTTTCAAAACAAAATGTAAAAAATGAATACTTTATAAAAACTACTACTTTTCACCCTTAAGATGTAGATCAAACACTTTACTGAATATAAGATCATTACATACAATTTTGTAACCAATATATTATCATAAATTCTAAAAAATAAAACATATAGCATATAATGGAAACTGTGGTCATAAACATACATAAATGGAATAACCATACAACCGACTTCTACACATTACACTAAATGGAATAGTCATACGGACGAATTCCATACCCAATGCATTAGTGGTTATAACTTAACCAACCATCCTTGGATTATCATGGAACCACCCGTCATTTTTTCTATCATGTGACCACCCGTCAAAGGTTTATCACACAACCACCTATCAAATGTCGAAGAACCAATATACATTCTTAACACATGAAATATTTAAAATATCAACATTTCACTAATAAAATTTCTTTTTAAATCACATCAAATAATTTCAAGATCATGAAATATTCAATCTATTCCAAAATCCAATTTTAATACCGAAACATCCAAAAAGGGAATAATGGATAACATTTAATTTTGAAAACATTAAGGCTTATAGATAAAGCCAAATATCAAATAATGATTATGGAGGTGGATAGGTCATTATCTTCAATAAAATAAAAATTGTCTTATTTTTAATTTAGTAAAACAATTCATAGAATAATTATTCCCTTTGAGAGAATTAAAATTCAATGGGGTTTATTTTACACCATGTAAAAGAATTAGGTTTATGTTAACAAAATATGCCTTAATGAAAGGAGATTGAGATGAAGTCCCTAACAAAGATCATTTTGTAAATAAAATAGATCAATTATGTGTATTCATTTTAAGTGTGCATAAATAATGTATAAATAAAATAAAAGAAATCAAAATTTATTTCTCACATAATCATTGAACAACATATTCAACAAGTAGAAGATCAACCTAATGAAAGGAAATTGGGTTAATAAGTTCCCTTATGAAAATTCGGTAGCCTAACAACATCACATTAAAATTCATAAAATTAGTCAATGACGGATAATGGGTCCTTCATCATATGGAAATTAAATGGAAATCAACATCGATATAGAATAACAAAGCCCAAAATTTAAAAATATAACATAAAATTCAAAACATAAAAGAATTCTTTGACTAAGAGATGATGGTGCAAGGTTCCCTTTCCTCGTGCCCGAATTGACTCATTCGTTCTTTAATATCCGGAATAATGATTTTAAGTAAATGTACACTTGCATCAGAACATTTCTGTAGTTTATTATTATTTTTATTTAACTTTATACCACATTATAAAAATTACATAATTATTTATGTTCACATCAGACGTTTTTTTGATATTTAGTAATAGAGCCATAAATGAACATGTTATAATTACATATTTTCATTGCTGTAAAAATTCAATTATCTCTAGAATCATATTCATGATTTATATATCATATATATCTAGTATATATTTATTTATTATATTACAAAACATTTGGACATAAGACATGAAATTCACCATTCATGGAAACGGTAGGTCCAACGTCCACATGAAGGCTACATTCATTTATAATTCATATTTATGAAATGAAAACTAAGTGATACATAGGTATATAATAATTCTATTATAATATTGTATGATATATCTTTTAAATAATTTCATTCAACCCCATACATTATACATTCCATGTATGGCATGAATGAGTCATATCACATTAAGGGGGTGGTAGTCTGCACTTCCTCAAATGAAATTATCGTATTTACACATCATGGAAATCATAACGGTATGTTTTTAAATAAAAAATAAAGTACCATACAAGCAATAAAAATATAATATATACCTCATATAAATATAGTGACATCATAATGCACACCATGAGAGGTGGTGGGGGAAAATCCGAAAATCGTCGTTTCGTGAGTTGGTAATTCACCATACACGGAAATAGTATGTTCGTATCCAATAGATGGATGTGTGTGTTATTGTGTTTAGAATAATAGTCATTAAAAATCATAGTATATTTGATATACTGGTTTTGATATTAATCGATGTAATAAAGATAGTTTAAGGGGTTGTATAAGGAAAATAAATGAAGTAATCTTAAGAGAATACATTACCTCAAATCGGGTAACTCCTTTTGATTTAAGCTAAAAGGCTTTCATGAATTTTCTTTATTCCCATCGTAAGGATTATAGTAGTAAGAGAGGAGTGTAGGGAGATTATTATGTTAGAGTTCTGTTTATCCAATGGTAAATATATTTGTTAGTAATCGGTTATAGTTGGTGTCCTTTTATAAGAGGGAGGAGGAGCACTTTAGGAATGTATTGAAAGATTATTTTATTATAAAATGAAAATTGATTTTCAAAATGTCAAAAATTCATTTTATTATAAGGTAAGATTAATATTGTTCAATATAATCTCAAACAATAACACTTATATAAGTTTTGGTTTCAAATTTAACCTTATTATTTAGTTTTAACCAATAGTTAACTTATTTCACTCTTACCATGTCTTCTAGTATAGTCATACTATATGGTTAATATAGTTACCAAAGAGTTCAAATAAAAAAACAGTGATTAATAAATGACATTTCAACTTTATCTATGTACTTTTACAGAATCTTATATTATTAGGATTTTTATATCATTTAGTAAAATAACATTTCTTTTTAAAAACTCATTTATTTCAAATTTATTACTATACATATCCTATATATTTTAAAATCTATAAAAACATGATTATTTCTAAAAAACACAAGTATTTAAATTAGAAAAATTCATAATCATCCCTAAAATTATTTTATGGCATAAAAAGTCTTAGAATATATTTATTTTAATATTAATAATCTCATTTATTTAATACATTCATTAATAAGGTAATCATTACATCATCATTGTGTTATAAATAAATTTATTTATGTGTTGTATAATTATTATAAATAAAATACCATGATGTTGTAAACAGTTTAATCTTTCCAATGATTATTTATAGTCTAAAATATCACTTATATAACCCCATATAAAAATTCATTTAGTAAAAGATTATTGTTTATGTCTAATATTTGATTACATTAAATTATTTAATATAACATGTCATTATCACTCCATTGTAGATCTATGGGGTTCCAAAATCTACCTAAAATTCCCATTGTCGTTAATATCAAATAGAATATCATTAAAAAAATTTGTTATGTTAATTTAATATTATTATAATATTATTTTTGACCCTTATTTACTAAATTTACCCTTTTACCAAGGTAAATAAAATAATTACTCAAGTTACTATTCATAATGTCTAAAAAAAGGTAAGTAATTACACTATTTGGACCTCCTGATTGAAAATATTGAATCATTTTCCCCAAATCCTAGACAATTATTTTTGAAAAATTAGTTTAAAATTAATTCCCATTTTCAAAACCAAAAAACATATTTTTATGACTAAAAATATTATCAAACGATTGACATGTGTTAATTTTCAATATAAAAGTTAAAATACTTCAAATGAACATCATATAATTAATAGATAAAAATATATTCCATTTATACATTAAAAACATTATATAATTTTTTTTAATCATATAAATTTGCATGATGTAAAAAAAAAATTCTATTAAAATTTAGTGTCATATTACTATTCATAAAAAATGATAGTTTTCATAATAATAAAAAAAATCATCCAACGTATATTTGGAAATACCTATTCTAAATAAAAAATTTATTTTTTCAAATAGTAAATATAAAAGTGAAAAAACAACATTTAAAAATGGTTCTCTATCAAGAGGTTGTAAAAATACATATTACGGAAAAAAAACTTTTCTATGAAAAATTGAATTTTCCCTTATATAAAATCTAAAAAACATATTAGAAGAATAGGGAACATTAAATTTAATATATAACATATATTTATTATTAAATTAAAATCCAAAAAGATTGATATGATTTTGTGACCACAATTATTTTCATTTAATTCATCTTTCATAAAAAACACATCCTTTATATTCAATTGATTTTTATTTTCATTTAAAATGAATTTGGTTACTAAAGAATCATTATTTAAACATGTGTAAATGATATTTAATATTTCATTTGATAATATTCATTCCAGTCATACCAACTGGTAGGTGTTAAATACCTTTTAATATAATTATAATATTATTGTATTATTTTTCCGTATAACTCAATGTAGTGTGCAACAAAAGATTTCAGAGAAACCCATTGTTTCATGTCAAGTACACTATCATAATAAGATTCCCCTTTAATGTAATATTAAAATCTTATTCATAATTATTAATAGAAATCAATACATATTATTCTATAAATACCTGGGTCTTTACATCCATCACCCCTTTTGGAAATTTCATCAACACAATTTTAAAATTAGTCTCATAAACATCATTGAATATCCCACAACAGAAAAAGCATCAATAAAACAATAACTTTTATTGGAATAAATTGAAGTATAAACGTCACCAAAGATAAGATATAATTAGTTTCCATGTAGGAGAACATAGATATGGATGAAAAACAAACACTCATATGAAAATAGATAATATTAAAGAACTTGATCATAGAAATGTAACCACCCCAATACCATAAATTTGTCGTTGGGTAAAATTAAGATGATAAAATAAAACATATAACATTTTTTCTTCAAGATATTTTCAAGAGTGTTAAAGAATGTTCTTACTAACGAGACAAAGATCATAAGAAAATTTATATATATAAAAATTATTGTTTCGTGATTTGATAAATATCTTCCAAATACTCATCTTTTCTCCAAACGATGAGTATTCAAGATGACATGGTCACACTGAAAGTGCTTGAATAAACCTCTAGAGAATCACATAATCCACCAATGATAAACTATAAATTTCCCCTATCTTTAGTCATTAAACAAAACCAAAATGGTTAGTATGAGATTAGACAATCCCAAAAAATCATTATTATTTATAAAAATAAATACTTTTCCTAACCTACAAAATTCAACAGACAATACCAAAAGTTCAATAAAAAATATTCAATACCCAATTTCGCTTAAAATTATTCAAAATAATGAAAACTAATATTGAAACCCAAAACCCATAAAAATTTTATCATATAGTCTTTCCCAATAAATCTTAACATTAATCTCCAAATAACTTCGACTACTCATAAAGTCACATATTAAAAAGTAATTAACCTAATAAAAAATTCTCCATGATCGGTTAATAATTTCTATAACATTGCCTAATAGATTTATGTCCATAATAGAAAAAAATATTAATCCCAAATCAAATTAATCCATCACACCTCAAATGAAATCCTATAGTATTCTATTTTTCTTATCCATAAATTTCCCAAAGGAGAAACGTCTTCTAAAATAAACTTCATCTCTTAATCACAAAATCATTTTCCAATACTAAGTACATTCATTAGATAAAAGAAAATATTCCAAAATCAACTTATTCATGATCCATAAAAACATTTATCTAACTGAATATGTCATACTAAATAGGTACTTCACATATTCTAGTTGTAGATGTTATATCCTAGTTGCACTTTCGTTGTGGGTTTGAGTCCCACAGAATTTTCTGACATGACGAGTTCTCACATGGTCTATGTGATTTCACTTCTCCAAAACTGTATAATTCTAATAAAATTATCAAAATTAGATAAAATTATCAAAACTAACAATAACATGTTTTAACCTCAACGATTATTTCGTAACTTGAATTATGTATCCCAAAAAGTAATAACCCTTAATTTCCCAAGATTTAAGGATCATATAAACCCTATTGGTTCTTTATAACTATATCTAAAAATAAAATATATTTTTTCCTCAATTAACATTTTTATATATCAAAATTTAGAGTTACCAAAAAATATAAGTCTTCCAATGTAATCCCATTATTAATACATATCATCATCCATAGATCCAACACAACACTACAATTCCGAAAATGTAAAAATATTAATCATCGAACATTCTTCAATATCCTTTATCTAGGTTTACTTTATTATACTTTTATACTTATTTCCTATAAAAAAATCCAACATAATTTCATATAATTTCAATAATTTCAATACATGAGCTAAGAAACAATCCATACATTTCATTGGTCATTTTCAGTTTTCTAATCTTTAATTGCAATGGAATTAGGTATTGGTAAACATATATTTATATCCTCGTTCTGATCTCATTCTCGAACAATGTTCGTAGGAAATCTATTAGAGTAATGACCATTCACACAACATTTAAATCATTCAATTGATCCATAAGAATTGACTTGTTTACCATTCCCAGAGTCAACTAAATGCTTCTTTTTTCCATGGGAGGATTTTGCTATTAGACCTTCATTACCACATCTATATATCTTCATATCCCATTGAATCATTTTACTAGGATTTTCATTCCTAATCCATGAAACATATATTTTTAATTATACTTACCATTGTTATTATTTCATGAACGTCCAATGGGATTCAGTTCCCGCAAATATGATGCTGTAAAACTCCCTAATGTTCAAGTGGTCAATCATGAATCTAGATAATTTCTTAAGAATAACCACAATACTTCTCATTGAAACTCTCATTTAATATAGTTTTGTATTCATAAAACCAACAGAGATTCATTAAAATACATTTTTTCCTTTGCGCATACTAGATCTATCCATTTACTAAAACCAAAAAGGTCAGTGTGAGTATATTAGAAAAGTCATCATATATTATCTTATGAGGAGGGTGAACACTATGATTTCTTATTCATGATATCTAAAACTCAATAAATTTATCTAATAAATCTATGCCTATTTCTAATACGAAAACAAATTTATATATAACATTCCACTTACTCTTAAATAACATCCTAACCTCTAATGTTATCTAAACAACCTATCATACCAACTGTAATGCCCCAGACATATACATTACATAATAATATATAAATATAATAATTATCATTGAGGATATTTTCAGGTTTAGAGCATTAGATAATTATGTAATAACTTATACATAACATCTTGAATATTAAAAGTATACCCTTAAACTCACTACCTATTTTTTTCATAAATCGAAAACCCTTTAAAAATGAACAAGTTCAGTTCCATTTTTAAATAACAAGAATTTTCCTTCATCCCATCATTGACTCTATTAAACATTAAGTCCTAAGAAAAACCTTTCAAAACATGGTATGAGCATAAGAAGCTCATTAATGGATACATAAAAAATAAAAAATGATAGTCTTTGAAAACAACATGTAAACCATGAATAAATTATCATAATGTAATTCTTTTCATCTTTAAACTGTATAAAAAACACTTCATTGAATATAAGCTCATTTAATACTGTTTTTGTAACCAAAATATTAGTTTAAATCCAATATAAATCAACATATATCATATAAAGGTAACTTGGGATATAAGAATACATAAAAGGAATAACCATACTGTCGACTTCCACACATATCACTAAATAGAATAGCCATATGGCTGGCAGACATGCCCAACACATTGGATGTTAAAATATAACCACTCATCTATGGTTTATCATCGAACCACCAATCATATGTTTTGTCACGTAACCACCATTCATTGGATTAAAAACTAACCACCTGTCAAATGTCTATTTACCATTATATAATCATACCACAAAAAATATTGAAAATATCAATATTTCATTAATAATATTTCATTTGAAATCACAATAAATCATTTCAAGATAATTAAATATTAAATCTATTCAAATAACTATTTTTAATACCAAAAAAATCAAGAAGGTAATAAGGGATTTCATATCCTTTTTAAAACAATAATTCTTATTGAGGAATCCAAATATCATACAACAATTACAGCTGCGGAGAGGTTGTTTTCACTGCATACATTAAAAACATTCCTTTATTAATTTAGTAAAATTATTCTTAGAAAAATGAATCCCTTTTAAATAAATTACTATTAAATGGGGGTTTTTATACACTGTGCAATAAGGATGCGTATGTTACCAAAATATTCCTCAATAAAATTTGATCCAGATGATGTCCCTTACAAAGATAATTTTGTAAATAAAATATATAAATTGTGTTTTTTCACTATAAGTACACAAAAAGAAAGATTAAATTCAAGATAAGACATAAAAATTTACTTCTCAGATAATCATATCACGACATATTCAATAAGATGATGATCAGCCCAAAGAATGTAAATTGGGTTAAGATTTTCCCTTATGAATATTCGCCAACCTAATGGTGTCACATATAAATTAAGAAAATGTTTCAATGAGGGAAAAAGGGTCCCTCATCACTTAAACAAAAAATGGAAGGAAATAAGGATATATAAGAACATATCCTAACATTTAAAAATTTAAATTAAATGACATAACATAAAATAAGTCATTTAATAAAAGAGAACGGTGAAAGGTTCCCTTACCTCGTGTCTGACTTGACTCATTTGTTCGTTAATTTCCTGAATAAAAAACTTCAGAGAGTTTCTACTTGATTAAGAACCTTTTTAGATTTTATTATTCCTTTTATATCACTTGTTATCAGGTTATAATAATTACATAATTATCTGTGTTCATATCAGACGTTTAATCGATATTCGGTACTTAAACCAAAAATGAACTTATAATAAGTACAAATTTTCCATGTGGTAAAAATTCAGTTATCTCGATTATAATATTCATTATTTACATAATATATATTAATAGTATATATGTATTTAAAATATTATAAAACATTTGTACATATAAAAAATAAATGCACCGTTCATGGAGAAGGTAAGTCGTACGTAGGCTTGGATGTTTTTTTTCATTTATTTGTTATACTAAAGAAATGAAAAATAAATGATAAAAAGGTATATTATAATTAATTTATAATATAATATGATATATAATGTACATAATTTCATTAACACTATAATTTATATGTTCCATGTATTCCATTAACGAGTCATATCACTTTGAGTTGGCAGTAGTATGTACTCCCTTAAATGAAATTATCAGATCTACACATCAAGAAAAACATAAAGTAATGTTTTTAAATACAACATAAAATATTATATATACAATATAAATATAATATATATCATATATGAATATAGTTCCATCATAATGGCTGACATGAGAGGTTGTAGGTTTAAATCAAACAATCATCATTTCTTGAGGCTGTAACGCCCCGACCCCAGCTACCCAGAGTCGGTGCATTAATTACATAACTTTGGCATGATCACAAGAAATATCAAATCCCGAAAGACCGATTGGTTTAGTAGCCTTGGAAACACTAGATATATTCATAAAGTTTTACATTACATTTCAAAGTGAAAAACTACTACAACAACAAAGTCTTCATATCCACACTATTAACCCCTCATAATATCCCTGCAAGTCATTCATAAATTACTTCTTCACTACCTGGGGAAAATAAAACATAGAAAAGGGGTGAGCTCAAATGCCCAGTAAGGATAACAATATAGCGGAACATTCATAATAATCATAAACATTTAAGGCAATGAATTACTAAAACAAAAGCCTTTTAAAATTGAACTTCAACATAGTATGGCAAAAATAAAAATGAAATAATGCCATTTACTTATTCACATGGATATTCTACTAATCGAATAATCACATGCAATATCAATAACCACTTTCATAATGTTGGAATGCATAATGCCAGACTATCATAACCACATAGCCAAGGCCTCGTGCCAAGACTACAAATAAGATTTTGTCAAGGCCTTGTGCCAAGACACTAGTTTGTCTCATGAGACCTACCGATGCATCGAGGAGCTATAGCGGGCTCCACCCGTCACTTATTAAGTCCAATGCATTCCCATATGAAAAGGTTTAAACATAACATAATCATTCGTATTAAAACTAGCATACGAAATGTCAATAATTTCACCATAAACTATGAATGGTATAAAAATAGCACATCCATAGTCAAACATATCACAAAACCTTCAATACAATATAGAATTTTTGTATCATAATAAATCAACTTCAAATAATCTTAAAATCCATCAAAGGATGTTGACATAGATGAAATCAAAATTCTTTTTAAAGAAATATCTCCTTTCATTTTGAAACCATTTAAGATCCATATAAAATAAAACATTTTCTTTGAAAATATTCTTATAAGCTTGTAAGGAAATCTTTGAAGATTTTATAACGGCGTAAAATAACCGCACCCGCCGTATAAGTTAAAAAAACATTCTTACCTCAATTCTATCGAAAAGGTTAAAAAGGACCTTGTTTTGAAAACGACGGAAAGATTCCTTTATAAACCTCTTATAAAAATTCAAACAAGGGTATAAATGACTTTAACCCATAAAAAATGTTTTGAAATACATTTTTAAGAAACATGGATGTGGATGATAAAGATATCCCAGTAGATTATTACGTATAAACAACCTCGGATAATGAAGAGATTGTGAAATAACCCTTACCTTGTACTTTTCCTTGGTTGGGGTAGGTTAACCTCCTGTATAATGGTGAAATAATTGTTATTAAATTATACAAGAATCATATATATTAATATGATATCATATATTATCTTTTAACATTGATTTGTTAATAATATCTTAGAATTATCGTCGTTTCGGGTGTTAACTTACTCATTTTCTTTTATATGTTTTGTTACATAAGTCATGTTTGTTGTATCTTATTCATATCCAGAATGATATCAAGTCCTTAAACATCATTTTTAAATCATTAAATGATAATTATACTTGAATGGATACGATGGAGAATGAATCTCATCGCGTTCGTGGAGACGGTAGTCCGTACGTACGCACGAGCGACAATATCATTCTTTTGATATTAAAATAATATATAAATGAATGGTATATCATATATACAGAATCATTAACATGTTATATTTATTATTTACATGAGTTACACATCATTATTATACCCATCCAAATAATATTATATTGAATAACAATTACACCACAACGTGGAGACGGTAAGCCGTACGTACGCACGTATGGTGACATGTTATTCAAAGGGTGGATAGAATACTGAATATGGTTGTACCATACTTATAATAACATCACAGTATATGTGAGATACTGGAGTTATTATTTTAGAATGGTAAGAACAAAGGAAGAAGAAGTGGAAGAAGAAATGAACTTAGAAAAGGGTGGTGAAATCATTACCTCTTCTTCGGGTTCTTCCTTTTGATTTGATCAAAAGGGCTCCTTAGGTTGGCTTTCTAATCAAACTAAGGCCTCTAGGTTGTAGTTAGGGATGTTGGGAGATTATTTGGGCAGAGTTTGGCCGAACCAAAAGGCTTTGAAGGTGTGAAGAAATGAGAAGGAGGAGTGCCCTTTTATAAGAGGGGTGAGGGGCACCTTTGGAAAAGCTAGAAATATTAATTTATAATAAATTCATATTCGGTTTCTAAAGGCTCCAAAGTTGACTATTCAAAGGATGAGGTGGGGATAGGTCGAAAACAACTCATCCAATAGAATTTAGACAGGTTTGGGTACTTATATTAACCTTATCTTTAAATATTAACTCTAAGTTAATTAGTTTCACTTTTACAATGTCTCTTTGTATTTTTATATATTACGGTTAATAAACGTACTATATACATCCAAGAGACCCCCAAGTGGTCCATTAATGATTAACCTATCATAATATAAGTCTCTTGGCCGAACCTTAGATTTTTAGGAATTTAATATCAATTAATAATACAATATTTGTTTTAAGAACTCTTTTATGTCAATTTTGACACTATTCAATAGTTGATTTTTGTGAAACTCATAACAGATTGATTACTTAGAACAAAGTCCATTAAATCAATCCTAATATATCATATTAGCCTAGAAAATTATTTTAATTCATTAAAAGTTTCATATTATATTTATTTGGGTATTTATAATATCAATTATTTTAATTTTTCACTATTATAGTAATTACTGCATCATCATTGTGTCATAAATAAAATAACCTATTTAGTGTCTAAAAATTATAAATAAAATATCATTATGTAGGAAATATTTTTATCTTTCTAATGAATATATATAATCGAAAATCTAACATGTATAACCCTATGTAAAAATTGTTCTTCTAAAAGATGTAAGCTTCTGCCATTTTTGTATTCATTTTAACTTAATTAAAATAAAGTGTCATTATCACTTACAAGTGGATCAATGGGGTCCCAAAATTGACCCAAAGATGCCCATGGTCGACTATGTATCAACCCATAGGGTTAAGACACGTTTTAGGGTAATTTAGTATTATTATAATATTATTTTTTTAACCCTTATTTACCGGATTTACCCTTAACCATGGTAAATAAAATATTTACCGCAGTAATTATTCAAAATGTCTAAAAATAAAAGTTACCTATTTACACAATTTGAACATCCTGATTCCAAATATGGAATCCATTTTTCTAAATTCAAAACACAGAAGTGGCAGAAATTAATTTAAAATTAATTCCCGCTGTCAAAACAAAAAGCATGTTTTTAAGAGATAATAACTATCAAAAGATTGACACTTGTTTATGTTCGGTTTAATTGTAAAATTATGTCCAATGACCAACATTATATTAAATGGTAAAAATATATTCTAAATATAATTTAAAACTACTAAAATTCATAATTTATCACTATTAATTATTTTGATTAAAAAAGTTGTTTTTAATTAAAATTTAGTAATTTTCACTATTCATCAAAATATGAAAGTTATCCGAAAAGTACCAAAATTTCACCTTAGGCTAAATTCGATATTCCGAGTCCAAAAATGAAGTCCATTTTCAAATATAAAATATATATAATTTCAAAAATTAGGTATTACTATTCACAACGGCTAGTTTAATTAGTTGTGGTGTGTGTTAGAACTCGAGGTTGCGTACAACACACGCTATCGCATTATTCAAAGGGAAACGTACCGTAGAAGCTTGGGGTGTTACATTCTCCCCTCCTTCAAATAATTGCGTCCTCGCAATTTCTAGGGTATTACTGCATAAAAAGACTCGGGTGGTTCTTCATCATAAGTTCCTCGGGTTCCCACGTTGCCTCTTCCATCTTATGATTTCTCCACAAAACTTTTACCAGACGCGTCGTCCGGTTTCTCAGTACTTGTTCTCTCGTATCAAGAATCTTGATGGGCTCTTCGCAATAAGACAGATTGGGTTCCAGTTCTAAATCTTCATAGGTGAGTACATGCGTTGGGCCAGGCATGTATTTCCTCAACAGAGATACGTGGAACACATCGTGAACTTTGGAGAGACTTGGCGGCATTGCCAATCGGTAAGCTACAGCCCCAATTCGTTCTAGAATTTCGAAAGGTCCGATGTACCTGGGACTCAATTTTCCTTTCTTACCAAAACGTATGACTCCCTTCCACGGAGATACCTTCAGGAAAACATGATCACCGACTTGAAATTCCAAATCCTTCCTTCGATTATCGGCATAGCTCTTCTGCCTACTTTGAGTTGCTTTGATGTGATTTTGGATTACATTCACCTTTTCCACCGTTTCCTCCACCAGTTCTAGGCCTACAAGATTTCTTTCACCAACGTCATCCCAACAGGTTGGTGTACGACATCTCTTTTCGTATAACGCTTCATATGGTGCCATCTGAATACTCGAATGGAAGCTATTGTTATAGGAAAATTCTACTAGTGGTAAATATTGATCCCACATACCCTGAAAATCAAGTGAGCAAGATCTCAACATGTCTTCTAAGGTCTGAATAGTCCGTTCTGATTGTCCGTCTGTCTGAGGGTGGTAAGAAGTGCTCAAATGAAGTTCAGTATCCAGAGATTTCTGAAGACTTTTCCAAAATCTTGAAGTAAAACGGGGATCACGATCAGAAACAATCGATAGGGGTACTCCATGAAGTCTCACAACTTCATTAATGTATAGTCTTGCTAGACGTTCCAGGGGTAGATCTTCTCTTATAGCAAGAAAATGTGCTGACTTGGTAAGACGATCAACAATAACCCATATTGCATCGTTCCTTCTAGGAGTCTTTGGTAGCCCCATGACAAAGTCCATCGTAATATTGTCCCATTTCCACTCCGGTATGGGAAGAGGTTGCATGACTCCTCCAGGCTGTTGCCTTCCAGCTTTCACTTGTTGACAAACCATACATCTTGATACAAAATCAGCAATCTCCCTCTTCATGTTGTCCCACCAAAAATGTTCCTTCAAATCTCTATACATTTTGGTGCTCCCAGGGTGTATAGAGAAATTGGAACTATGAGCATCATCCAGCAATTCCCTTTTTAGATCAGGTATATTGGGAACACAAAGTCTCTTCCCGAATTTCAAAATTCCACCTTCATACGCAAAGTCTCTCAATCTCCAATCATTCACAGCTTTAATCTTCTTTTGGAATTCTTCATCATCAGTCCAAGAACTCTTAATCCTTTCTAGTAAAGATGGTTTGGCAACCATTTGAAAAAGCATTGATGTTTCACCTTCCCTGGTTATTCCCATGTCCATCTTCACTAGCTCCATGAAAATTGGATCCCTTTCAATTCTCATATTGTTCAAAACTCCATGGTATTTTATACTCAAAGCATCTGCCACCTTGTTTGCCTTCCCTGGGTGGTATTGTATCGTACAATCATAATCCTTGAGTAATTCAAGCCATCTCCTTTGCCTCATGTTGAGTTCTTTTTGTGAGAAAATATACTTCAAACTCTTGTGATCAGTATAAATCTCACATTTTTCACCATAGAGGTAGTGCCTCCATATCTTCAAAGCAAAGATCAAAGCTGCTAACTCAAGATCATGAGTAGGATAGTTTTGTTCATGAATTTTCAACTGTCGTGATGCATAGGCAATAACTCTATCATTCTGCATAAGGACACATCCAAGTCCTTTCTTTGATGCATCACTATAAATAACGAACCCATCATTCCCCAATGGTAGAGTCAATATAGGAGCATTGACTAATCTTCTCTTCAGTTCTTCGAAACATTCTTCACACTCTTTTTTCCAAACAAATTTAACCCCTTTACGTGTGAGCTTTGTTAATGGGTTAGCCAATCGGGAAAAATTCTGGACGAAACGTCGATAATAACCTGCCAAACCAATAAAACTACGTACCTCAGTTATACTCGTAGGTGCTGGCCATTCTTGGATTGCCTTGGTCTTAGAAGGATCAACAGAGATTCCATCCTTAGAGACAATATGGCCAAGAAAATAAATCTCCTGAAGCCAGAATTCACACTTGCTAAACTTTCCATATAATTCATGCCTCCTCAGAGTCTTTAAGATAATGCGCAAGTGATTTTCATGATCTTTGTAGGTTTTGGAGTATACCAAGATATCATCAATAAATACCACCACAAATTCATCGAGATACTCCTTGAAAACTCTATTCATCAGATCCATGAATACAGAGGGTGCATTAGTCAATCCAAACGGCATTACAGTAAACTCGTAATGCCCGTACCTGGTTCGAAATGCTGTTTTCAGAATGTCTTCCTTCTTTACACACAACTGATGGTATCCAGATCGAAGGTCAATCTTTGAAAAGTATTGAGCTCCATGCAGTTGGTCAAATAAATCATCAATACGAGGTAGGGGATACTTGTTCTTTATCGTTATAGCATTGATCTCCCTGTAGTCGATACATAACCTCATAGATCCATCTTTCTTTTTAACAAAAAGAACAGGGGCTCCCCATGGAGAAACACTAGGGCGAATAAATCCCTTATTACTCAATTCCTCTAGTTGTTTCTTTAGTTCGACTAACTCTACAGTGGCCATTCTATACGGGGTCTTTGATATAGGCATTGATCCAGGAATTAAATCAATGGAAAACTCTACTTCTCGTTCTGGAGGATGTCCAGGTAAATCTTCCGGAAATACATCTACAAACTCTTTCACAACAGGTACATCCTCTATTTGAACATTCATTTCCTCACCCGCAGTTATTTCATTCTCTTCCTCCCCAATAATTGAATTAAGTTGAGCTACTGGGGGTGGATCTAAATAAGAATTAGGTGGTGACGATTTTGCTCTAAAAATAAGGTGTTCCTTATCATTATCATCAAGAATCGTAACCTCTTTCCTTTTACAATAAATCTTCGCATCATAGTCCGAAAGCCAGTCCATACCGAGGATTATATCAAACTCAATCATAGGTATGACGATGAGATCAGCAGATAAAGAAAATTTATGTGCTCTAATGGGGACTGATTCGCAAAACTTTGTTGCAACGATACTTCCCTTAGGAGTTTTAACTGACAACTCCCTTATTAAATCAAATTGGAAATATCTAATTTTCTTAGCAAACTGGGAAGATATGAAACAATGCGATGATCCAGAATCAAATAATGCATTTGCTAAACTTGAGGAAACCATTAAATTACCTGCCACCACGTCTTTCGGAGCTTCTACCTCAGCAGTAGTGATAGCATAAGCCTGGCCTTGATCCCTTGGCCTTTTCTGAGGTAAGTTCTCCTGACGCTTAGGACATGCATTTGCATAATGCCCCATCTCCCTGCAATTGTAGCACTGAACGTTGGTAGCTTCCTTCTTCCCCTTGCAATCATGAGCTTGGTGGCCTTTTTCACCACACTTGTAACAGACTCCCATTCCCTTCAGGCAAGCACCAGGATGTTTCTTCCCGCATTTACCACAAGATGGATATTCAACCTTTCCCTTCTTCCCCTTATTTCCATTCCCAGATTGATCAGCAGGTCTCTTCTTCTCTTGCTTCGCTTTAAAGTCATAAGACTTAGAGAATTCTTTTTCGGTCTTGATAGCACATGAGACAATGTCTTTGTACGACGAAAAGGATTGTGAGACTAATGCTCGACGGAGAAATGGTTTTAACCCATCAAAGAAACGATCAATCTTACTTCTTGGGTTGCGAATATAATCTCCAGCATACCTCGCTAACCTTGTAAAGTTAGCCTCATACTTTGTGACATTCTCATCCTCCTTTTGTCTCAGACTCAAAAATTGCCTTTCCATATCTGCTCGATGGTCGCGAGGAAAGTATTTTTCTAAAAACAGATCTTTGAACTCCCTCCATTCCATGTTTGATACTTAATCATCTTCCTTCATGTTTTGAATCAATGACCACCATTGATCAGCATCTCCAGTGAGGCGGTAAACTGCCATGGTAACTTTTTCCCTTTCACTACTCCCCAAAGCCTGAAATATTTTCTCTAGGGAAAATATCCATTGCTCAGCTACTAAGGGATTTGTACTCCCATTGAACGTTGGTGGTTGTTGTCTCATGAATCGATCTAACATTGATCCTCCACGCTGCGGATCAGGGTGCTCCATACGGGTAAGGTTATTATTCATAACCTGAGTAAGTTGTCCCAGTACGGTGATTAGCTGATCAGCACCAGTTGCATCACCAGCCCCACTATAATTATCTTGAGCAGGAGGGCAATCCCTACATGGAGTGCGTGCATTGATACGGTTTCCATTTCTTCCACTAGGCGCCATTTCTAAACAATGGCATAAACTAGATCAGTTTATGAATCAAAATACATAATCCCATACTTATAAAACACTTAACATAAATTGAACTATTTATGGATATAATCCATAATCATAAAAATGTTTTCTTTGAGGAAGTATATACTCATAAACCCTTCATAATGATTTGTAAAGATAATGAGAGTTATCCTAAGCATATCCCCCGGGAGTGTCGTAACCAAGAGTGCAGCAAGGCCCGTTGTCGTGCACCAGTTCCCGTTCGAGTCTAGCTCAAAGCGGTGTTTTCGGGTTTTACCCCTAGGTACATCTGTGCCAGAGCCGCCTCTACCTGCTCGTATCCAGACAGGGATTTATTGCTCGGAAAACTCAAAAAATCTCTACAATACCAAAATTCTAGGAAGTTCTTCTATACTAATCCTCAAAGTTCATCTTAGGTATACGTGCTCTAATCAGAGTTTATCTAAATCTAGCTTCCAAGGTTTGTACTAAACTTCCTCTGATACCAACTGTAACGCCCCGACCCCAGCTACCCAGAGTCGGTGCATTAATTACATAACTTTGGCATGATCACAAGAAATATCAAATCCCGAAAGACCGATTGGTTTAGTAGCCTTGGAAACACTAGATATATTCATAAAGTTTTACATTACATTTCAAAGTGAAAAACTACTACAACAACAAAGTCTTCATATCCACACTATTAACCCCTCATAATATCCCTACAAGTCATTCATAAATTACTTCTTCACTACCTGGGGAAAATAAAACATAGAAAAGGGGTGAGCTCAAATGCCCAGTAAGGATAACAATATAGCGGAACATTCATAATAAGCATAAACATTTAAGGCAATGAATTACTAAAACAAAAGCCTTTTAAAATTGAA
Organism: Viscum album; assembly: GCA_963277665.1. Lineage (NCBI taxonomy): Eukaryota > Viridiplantae > Streptophyta > Magnoliopsida > Santalales > Viscaceae > Viscum > Viscum album. The sequence goes on from OY728136.1 coordinate 831,251,598, forward strand.
CTTCAACATAGTATGGAAAAAATAAAAATGAAATAATGCCATTTACTTATTCACATGGATATTCTACTAATCGAATAATCACATGCAATATCAATAACCACTTTCATAATGTTGGAATGCATAATGCCAGACTATCATAACCACATAGCCAAGGCCTCGTGCCAAGACTACAAATAAGATTTTGTCAAGGCCTTGTGCCAAGACACTAGTTTGTCTCATGAGACCTACCGATGCATCGAGGAGCTATAGCGGGCTCCACCCGTCACTTATTAAGTCCAATGCATTCCCATATGAAAAGGTTTAAACATAACATAATCATTCGTATTAAAACTAGCATACGAAATGTCAATAATTTCACCATAAACTATGAATGGTATAAAAATAGCACATCCATAGTCAAACATATCACAAAACCTTCAATACAATATAGAAGTTTTGTATCATAATAAATCAACTTCAAATAATCTTAAAATCCATCAAAGGATGTTGACATAGATGAAATCAAAATTCTTTTTAAAGAAATATCTCCTTTCATTTTGAAACCATTTAAGATCCATATAAAATAAAACATTTTCTTTGAAAATATTCTTATAAGCTTGTAAGGAAATCTTTGAAGATTTTATAACGGCGTAAAATAACCGCACCCGCCGTATAAGTTAAAAAAAACATTCTTACCTCAATTCTATCGAAAAGGTTAAAAAGGACCTTGTTTTGAAAACGACGGAAAGATTCCTTTATAAACCTCTTATAAAAATTCAAACAAGGGTATAAATGACTTTAACCCATAAAAAATGTTTTGAAATACATTTTTAAGAAACATGGATGTGGATGATAAAGATATCCCAGTAGATTATTACGTATAAACAACCTCGGATAATGAAGAGATTGTGAAATAACCCTTACCTTGTACTTTTCCTTGGTTGGGGTAGGTTAACCTCCTGTATAATGGTGAAATAATTGTTATTAAATTATACAAGAATCATATATATTAATATGATATCATATATGATCTTTTAACATTGATTTGTTAATAATATCTTAGAATTATCGTCGTTTCGGGTGTTAACTTACTCATTTTCTTTTATATGTTTTGTTACATAAGTCATGTTTGTTGTATCTTATTCATATCCAGAATGATATCAAGTCCTTAAACATCATTTTTAAATCATTAAATGATAATTATACTTGAATGGATACGATGGAGAATGAATCTCATCGCGTTCGTGGAGACGGTAGTCCGTACGTACGCACGAGCGACAATATCATTCTTTTGATATTAAAATAATATATAAATGAATGGTATATCATATATACAGAATCATTAACATGTTATATTTATTATTTACATGAGTTACACATCATTATTATACCCATCCAAATAATATTATATTGAATAACAATTACACCACAACGTGGAGACGGTAAGTCGTACGTACGCACGTATGGTGACATGTTATTCAAAGGGTGGATAGAATACTGAATATGGTTGTACCATACTTATAATAACATCACAGTATATGTGAGATACTGGAGTTATTATTTTAGAATGGTAAGAACAAAGGAAGAAGAAGTGGAAGAAGAAATGAACTTAGAAAAGGGTGGTGAAATCATTACCTCTTCTTCGGGTTCTTCCTTTTGATTTGATCAAAAGGGCTCCTTAGGTTGGCTTTCTGATCAAACTAAGGCCTCTAGGTTGTAGTTAGGGATGTTGGGAGATTATTTGGGCAGAGTTTGGCCGAACCAAAAGGCTTTGAAGGTGTGAAGAAATGAGAAGGAGGAGTGCCCTTTTATAAGAGGGGTGAGGGGCACCTTTGGAAAAGCTAGAAATTATAATTTATAATAAATTCATATTCGGTTTCTAAAGGCTCCAAAGTTGACTATTCAAAGGATGAGGTGGGGATAGGTCGAAAACAACTCATCCAATAGAATTTAGACAGGTTTGGGTACTTATATTAACCTTATCTTTAAATATTAACTCTAAGTTAATTAGTTTCACTTTTACAATGTCTCTTTGTATTTTTATATATTACGGTTAATAAACGTACTATATACATCCAAGAGACCCCCAAGTGGTCCATTAATGATTAACCTATCATAATATAAGTCTCTTGGCCGAACCGTAGATTTTTAGGAATTTAATATCAATTAATAATATAATATTTGTTTTAAGAACTCTTTTATGTCAATTTTGACACTATTCAATAGTTGATTTTTGTGAAACTCATAACAGATTGATTACTTAGAACAAAGTCCATTAAATCAATCCTAATATATCATATTAGCCTAGAAAATTATTTTAATTCATTAAAAGTTTCATATTATATTTATTTGGGTATTTATAATATCAATTATTTTAATTTTTCACTATTATAGTAATTACTGCATCATCATTGTGTCATAAATAAAATAACCTATTTAGTGTCTAAAAATTATAAATAAAATATCATTATGTAGGAAATATTTTTATCTTTCTAATGAATATATATAATCGAAAATCCAACATGTATAACCCTATGTAAAAATTGTTCTTCTAAAAGATGTAAGCTTCTGCCATTTTTGTATTCATTTTAACTTAATTAAAATAAAGTGTCATTATCACTTACAAGTGGATCAATGGGGTCCCAAAATTGACCCAAAGATGCCCATGGTCGACTATGTATCAACCAATAGGGTTAAGACACGTTTTAGGGTAATTTAGTATTATTATAATATTATTTTTTTAACCCTTATTTACCGGATTTACCCTTAACAATGGTAAATAAAATATTTACCGCAGTAATTATTCAAAATGTCTAAAAATAAAAGTTACCTATTTACACAATTTGAACATCCTGATTCCAAATATGGAATCCATTTTTCTAAATTCAAAACACAGAAGTGGCAGAAATTAATTTAAAATTAATTCCCGCTGTCAAAACAAAAAGCATGTTTTTAAGAGATAATAACTATCAAAAGATTGACACTTGTTTATGTTCGGTTTAATTGTAAAATTATGTCCAATGACCAACATTATATTAAATGGTAAAAATATATTCTAAATATAATTTAAAACTACTAAAATTCATAATTTATCACTATTAATTATTTTGATTAAAAAAGTTGTTTTTAATTAAAATTTAGTAATTTTCACTATTCATCAAAATATGAAAGTTATCCGAAAAGTACCAAAATTTCACCTTAGGCTAAATTCGATATTACGAGTCCAAAAATGAAGTCCATTTTCAAATATAAAATATATATAATTTCAAAAATTAGGTATTACTATTCACAACGGCTAGTTTAATTAGTTGTGGTGTGTGTTAGAACTCGAGGTTGCGTACAACACACGCTATCGCATTATTCAAAGGGAAACGTACCGTAGAAGCTTGGGGTGTTACAGAGGCAGTAGTTCACCACACACAAAAGGCATTATTTTCATATCCATTAGATGGAGGTGTGTGTAAATGAAGTTAGAATAATTCTCATAAAAACACCCTAATTTATTTAAGATACTGGTTTAGTTGTAAATTAATGTTATAAATATAGTTTAGGGGGATGGAGAAGGAAAATAAATGAATGATGCTTGAGAGAAGACATTACCGCAAATTAGGTAAATCATTATGATTTAAGTTAAAAGGCATTCTTGAATTGCCTTATTACCAAGATAAAGATTTTATTATGATAAGGGAGATGTTGGTAGATTATTTGGGTAGGGTTTGGTGGAGCTAATGGCTTGATATTTGTGAGTAAGGGGTTATTCATGGTGGCCTTTTATAGGAGGGTGGATGGGAACTTTAGGAATGTCTTGAAAGATTATTTGATTATAAAATGAATTTGATTTTAAAAAGATTCAAAACAAATTTAATTTGATGATAAGATGACTATTGTCTGAGATAATATCAACCAATATAGCATAAACATGATTTGGTTTCATTGTTTAACCTTGTAATTTACCATTAACCCTTAGTTAACTAATTTAATTCTTACCATGTATTCTTGTATATTCATACTATATGGTTAATATAGTTACTATAAAATTCCAATTGAAACTCATGTGGTTAATTAATAAAACATTCAAAATTATCTATGTACTTTTAAATAATCTATCTATTTTAGGATAACTATATCATTTAATAAGATATTATTTAAAAAAACATATTTATGTCAATTTTTATACTATTGATATCATGACTTCTTAAAAATATATAACAACTTGATTCATTCAAAAACACTGTATAATTAAAAGATACAAATTCATAATCTTACCAAATAACTTTTTATGGAATAAAATGTTTCAAAATATTTTTATTTTAATATTTATAATCACATTTATTTTAATCGTTCATTAATAAGTTAATCACGTCATCATTATTGTGTAATAAATTAATTTAATTATATGATGTCTAAAAATTATAAATAGAATACCATGATATAGAAAATCTTTTCTTATATCAGATTACAATATAGAGTCGAATTATAACTTATAGAACCCCATATAAAATTTTATTATTAAAATATACTTCTTTATGTCATAATTTTCATTACATTTAATTATATAATATTACATGTCATTATCACTCGCATGTGGATCCATGGGGTCCCAAAATCAAAAAACATATTCCCATGGTCAGACATATATAATGAAATTGAATAATAAAATGAATTAGGTTAGTTTTATTATATTATAATTTTATTTTTTACCCTTGTTTATCAAATGTTTCTTTTTACAAAGGTAAATAAAATAAATAAGGAAGATATAATTCATAATGTCTAAAGATAAAAGATAACTATTTAAAAAATTTTGGCCTCTTGATAACAAATATTTAAACAATTTCTTCAAATTGATAACATATATGTTTCATATATTAATTTAAAATTAATTATCATTGTTAAAACCAAATATAGTGTTTTAAGAAGAAAAAACTATCAAAAGATTGACATTAGTTTTGTCCAATTTAAAGGATAAATTACATACAATGACCATAATTGGAGAAAATGATCCAAAAAAATTACATTTATAAATTAAATCCAAAATATAATATTATTTAAATATATATATTATCTCGATGTTAAAAGTTTTTTTCAATTAAAATTTAGCATATTTTTAATATTCATCAATAAGTGAGAGTTATTAAAAAAATACCAAAAATCCATTAAAAGTAAATTTTTACATCACAATTCTAAATATAAAGTTTAATTATTCAAATAGAACATATAAAAGTGAAAAAAAATAAATTTAAAAATGTTTCACCCTCAAAAGTGGTAAAACTGCATTTTTTAAAAAATACTTCTTTTATCTAAAAAATAAAATTTCTATTTATATAAAATCTATAAAATTCATAAGTTTTATTTAAAACATTAAATTGAATATATAAAATATATTTTTCTTTGAATAAAAATCTATAAATATTGAAATTATTTTATAAACATAAATATTCTCATTGAAATTGGTTTTCATAAAAACACATCATGTATATTTTATTCATTTTTATTTCCATTTTTAATAAATATGGTAACAAAATAATAATTATTTAAACATGTGTATACAATATTTTATAATTTTATGGATAATAATCATTTATGCCAATCCAATAGTCAGGCGTTAACTGACATTTAAAATATTAATAATATTACTTTATTATTTTTCAATATATCTCAATGTATTGTGCAACATAATATGTCAGAAAAACCCATCGTAACATGTTGAGAATGCTATTAGAAAAAGAGTGCACATTAATTTAAAAGTAATATATTATTCAGAAGTATTAATGGAAATGAAAAGGCATTATTCTCTATATACCTTGGTCGTTACACATAAGATTTTGGAGTGTAGTTCATCAAGAAGATTAAAACCAAATATGTCCAAATTTCAAATATATTTATACATATTATCTATAATACGTACAGTCAAAAATGATATTCCATGATTTCATGTGAATTATTACTTGGAGAAATCATACTAAAATATTCTACCCTTCTTTTTATGTAGAAGAAGGATATCAAACAATATCATGTATGTACTAATGTTTTTATATAACTGTAATGATCACTTAACATTTATGATGGCATAAAACACACACAATTTCCCACATAATTCGGTTATTTTTAATGTTTTGATTGATCTTCCTCACTCTCCAATATATATAGTACTTTTAGAATAGGGGACTATTATATAAAAGCCATTCGTTATTATAGTAGTACATTTTTTATGTGATTATACCATTTCTAAAAGTTACATTTTTTTGAGAGATTATAATTCAATAATAAGACATTTTTTTATAATGTCAATATTGGGTAATATGAATTTTTCTTTAGAAAAGAAATTTGTATTTTAGTATTTTATTATGAATACCACAATTTGACATAATAAATGTAACTATATTATTCATTAACTATTTTTAATAACAATATCCATCAACGTGGTATTTGGAATATCCAATAATTAATTATTCTTCTTGAAATGATCTATATATCCCCACTCATTATCCATATTAGAGTCTGGTCAATTTCAATAATATTTTCAAGTAGTTGGGTCATTCCATGTGCAATAACTATCATTTCCATGATCTTTTGTGCAGATTCTCAAATCCTAAAATTATAGAAATTGATTTTCAAAACATTCTCCTCTAATATATATCAATTCTAGGAAGGCCACCTAATTTTAATTATAATTTGGCGATATCAACCAAAAACATCAATTAAATCTCCTTAATTCATGTAATTGATATATTGTGGGTATATTAACACATGAATCATGGGTTTAAACCTATATCATATAATTATAGGTGATAAATTACATAATATTTTCATTTTGGTATTTTAATAATTATGCATAACTATGCTTTTTTAAAATATTTTTAAGGTTATTATTATTATAACAATTTTATATTATTTAATTAATATTTTTTGATAAAATAATTTATTCATGTCTACTTTATTTTATATTAATTTAAATTATAATTAATTATTTTATTTGACTTCATTATGTTAAATAATTTACTGTACATAAATAATTGACCCTTCCTATAAATAGAAATAAAATAAACAAAGGTATCATGATCATTATATTTTATACTGATTATTTTATTTTTATGATGATAAACTATTGACTGACCTTATGGTACTAATTTCCCAACCATGATTTGATGTAGTTGTATATTTTAACATGTTCACCCATGTATATTATTTGTGTGTATCAACATGGCTCTAAAAATGAACTGCCACCACTCACCTTGTAGATCCACTATTTACTAAAAAATCACTCACAAACTGGTGAGTGGAATGCTGGGAATGGAGTCTCATAAAAGAAATAGGGTACATATTTCCCAATTCATAATAAAGAGAGGGAATAATACATAAATCATAATTTTAACTAAAAAATAATTAATTTAATATCCATGAAATAATAATTAAATTAATATTTTTCCATCCCATATATAGGCCATTCAACCTCTTGACCATTAAGTCATGTAGTCAATATTCACTTAATTGATCTTGATAACATTATTTTCAATCCCTTATTTATTAGTTTAATTTTACCAAGATAATAAAACATTATTTAAATTATTTAATAATTTTTTTATCCTAATTATAACTCCAAAGAATCATTGAGATTTCAATTATATGAAATTTAAAATTTTTAAAAAAAATTATTATGTTTATTGAGTGTACTATGTGTCCACATATTTTGGACCCATAAGAATTACATAGTTTCATATATGGTACTAGTCATGTATATTTCACTTACATGGATTTCAAAATACATGGCGTAACAAATAATCATATGAAATGGGGCTCCATGAGTTATGTAATGTCACAACCCATCCTAGAGGGCCCCCTTCCGTGACTACCCCAAGCCTACATACCATATGCTAGGGGATGTAAACTAGCATTGTATAACGACCCATACTTTACATACATTGTTAATACTTCAAAATTGAAGCACACTTATTACAACATATGACAAAACCACAAAGGACCATGTAGGTATAGTGTCTTTAGAAACTGGGAAACATAAACAACTGGTTCATAAATCTTCTACAGTGTCTCCCATTTATTTCATAATATCTAGGGTCCCTTTTAGCATATTCTACTTAATATCCATCTTCCTGGCCTGGGGAAAAGAAAACATAAAAGGGTGAGCTCAAATGCTCAGTAAGGGAAAATAAAGGAAATAAAAATCATATCATATCTTTTTGAAAATCATAACCTGCAAAAGAGATCATAAAATCTTAACATGGAATAAATCATAGAAGTGAAAATGAGATCCCCATAATAATAACATGAAACTTGAAACATTGTGGCATGCACACATAATCATGGAAAATCATTTCTTGTTAGTCAAGACTCATTGCCAAGACTATCTTAGTGGACAAAGTCCCTTTCTGAACCGAGTCACCCTCGTTCCAGTCCTGTTTCACTGAACCGGTATAACCTACCGTTCCAGCCATGTCTATCTCATGAGATATAAAATCTTTACCCAATGAATTGGAGGGAGATATAGGACCCAGCCATCTTATAATGAATCCTTTCTTATGTGTGCCACATAATCATAAATCATACATCATCACATAACCCATGTAATAAAAATGGGATTCTTAAACAACATGACATCATAAAACAATTCATATAAGATAAAGGAATTCATAAAAATGTTTCCATCACAATATAATCAAATCCATGTAATAATAGGGATAAAAACAGAACCCTTTTGTTATCTTAGATAGAAAATAATTTTGATAAAATACTTGAACTTCATTCTTGAGGAAAATATCCTTTCTACTTCAAAACACTTTTCCTTTCTTAACATGTCATACAAATTTAAACTAAAAGATGTTGATTAAAAATAAACTTGAATACTTGTAAAGTAAGCTTCTTGGAAATAATTTTTTAGAAATCCATTCATGCCGTATAAGTTAAAAAAACATTCTTCGTACTTTTGTCGGAAAAGTCAAAAAGCACCTCGTACGAAAAACGACAAACGATTCCTTTCATACATATTACTAAAAACTCAACGAAGGGTAAAAATGGATTTAAAAAATTTTAGGTGGATGGAAATAATATTACATATTGATGAAACATGGATATGGATGATAAAATACACCCCAGTAAATACCAAAGTATAAACAATCTCGGATAAAAATGAGATTGTGATAGTTCCCCTTACCTTAGGTCCGATTTGCTTTGTACGTGTCCGAAGCTCCTATATAATGGTTTAAATAATGTTATTGACTTATTCCATAATCATACATATTGATATTATATCATATATGGTCATATTCTTAGCTTCTTGTTAGTAATATTTCATTGTTACTTGTTACTCGGGTCTTTATTGCCTTTTGTTCTTATGCGTGTTTTGCCGAATACATTCTTATTCTTATTTTAAGTTTATAGATACCTTATATCCAGAATTTTATTAGTGTAACATATATCATATTTATTCATTCAATTCATTTATATAATTACTATGTAATGATGATCATGTAGAACGAGTCGCTTCACATCGTGGAGACGGTATTCCGTACGTACGCACGAGTGATGATATCGTTCCTATGATCGTGGAATTGTATTGGAGTATATATATATTATATTTCAGTATCAATATTACTTTATAATAAACATAAATAGTTACTCATTACACCATTATACCCATCCTTGTAAAGTGATGGTGGAAAAATAGATTACACCACGGCGTGGAGACGGTATTCCGTACGTACGCACGCGCGGTGATTTCATTTTTCCGTGGGATGGATAGAAGGTGAATTAGGGTTGTTTAATATTTATAATAACATATAAGTATGTAAGTAATACTGATGCTATTACTTTATCATGAAACAACTAAAGAAGAAGAAGTTGAGGAAGAAAGAAATTGAAAAGATCGGTGATGGATATTACCTCTTCTTTGGAACGCCTCTTTGAATCCTCCACTTAGGGTACTAAGATTGGTATTTGAAGAAGACCAGGACCTCTAGGATTTTTCTAGGTAAGTGGAGAGGAAAATATGGAAGGGTTTGGCCGAGCTTGAGTGCTCAAATTGGAGAGAGGAGGAGGGGGAGGAGGTTCCCTTTTATAAGGGAGGAGAGGGGCACCTTAGGAATATCTCAAAATATTATTTTATATTAATGTCAAAATCGGTTTATAATGGTTCCAAAGGGTCTTACATCGAAGCTAAAGTGGGGATGGGTCGAAATCCTATCAACCAATATGATTTAGACAAGTTTAGGGTATTATTTTAACCTTATCAATTAGATTTAACTCTAAGTTAAATAATTTAACTTTTACCGTGTCTTTTTGTTTTCTTTCACTATAAGGTTAATACACTTACTATAACATGCCAAACGAACCAAAAATTGTTTATTATTAATATATATATATCCTTATCTAATTCATTTGGCCGAACCATAGATTTTTAGGAATAAAATTACAATTAATAATATAATATTTGATTTTAAAACTATTTTGTGTCAATTTTGACACTATTTGATATATGATTTTTCTGAAAGTCATAACAGAATTATATGTTCGAACCAAGTTGATTAAATCAACATTAATATATCATAGTAACCTATAAAATTAGTGTAATTCATATAAAGTCTCAAATTACATTTATTTTGGTGTTTATAACATCAATTATGTCAATATTTCATTAATAAGATAATTACTGCATGATCATTGTGTCATAAATAAATTAAATTATTTAATGTCTAAAAATTACAAATAAAATATCATTATTTAGGAAATATTTGTAGCTTTATAATGAATGTTTATAGTCGAATTTATCTTATGTATATCCCCATATTAAAAATGATTTACTTATTAAACTTTGATTTTAACTATTTTAACCCTTCTTTAAATAAATTAATAATAAATGTCCTAATCTAATCCAAGTGGGCCTAAATGGTCATATTATTATTCCTAAGTTTGTTTTTGGTCGAATTACACTTTTCCAATAGAATTAGGACACGTTTTAGGGTAATATTAATATCATATTTACACTTAGTTACCCTATTTACTATTAACCGCGGTAAAAAAATGTAAAAAGTTACTATTAACCAAAAAATTATTTTTATCTCATTGAACCACATTTTACTTACTGATATCAACCGTGTCTATCAGATTTTTGAAATTCCATTCACAGAAGCAGTAAAATTAAGTTTTATGCAAAATTCAGTTTTTAACCTACCACTTAGTGGTTTCACTATTCATCAAAAATTGAAAGTTTTCAGAAAAATACCAAAATTTCACCCTAGGATAATTTCGATATTTTGAGTCCAAAAATGAAGTCCATTTTGAAAAGTAAAATTTATAAAATTTCAAAAAGTTGTTACTACTATTCATAACGGCTAGTTTTAATAGCTTATTGTTGTTTAGTGAAACTCGGTATTGCGTACGACGCAAGCTATCGAGGAAGGTCGCGATTTCTTGTAAAGAAAGCCAAGCAAGTGTTGTGTAGAAAAAGATTCCTTTGATGATTCATATAACATAAAAGTCTTGGGTGTTACATTCTACCCCCCTTAAAAAGAATTTCGCCCTCGAAATTCGTCACTTTGTAACAAACAGATGAGGATACTTCTCCCTCATCATATCCTCAAGCTCCCATGTAGCTTCTTCAAGTTGGTGGTTCCTCCATAAAACTTTCACCAATCGAGTGGTCTTGTTTCATAGGACTTTTTCGCTACGATCCAGAATATCTATCGGCTGTTCTTCATAAGAAAGATCTTGCTCCAGTGGTACAACTTCTGAGCTGAGTACATGTGAAGGATCTGGAATGTACTTTCTCAGGAGAGATACATGGAACACATCGTGAACTTGAGAGAGATTCAGTGGAAGCGCCAATCGGTATGCTACCTTCCCAACACGATCCAGTATTTCGAAAGGACCGATATATCTAGGGCTCAACTTCCCCTTCTTTCCAAATCTCATAACCCTCTTCCAGGGAGATATTCGTAAGAACACTTTATCACCCACTTCAATCTCTAGGTCTTTTTTTCGGTTGTCGGCATAACTTTTCTGTCGACTCTGAGCTGCTCTTATGTGTTGTTGAATAGATCTGACCTTTTCTGCCATTTCATCAACGAGATCAGGTCCTAATAGCTTTCTTTCCCCAACTTCATCCCAGCAAGTTGGAGTCCTGCATTTCTTTCCATAGAGAGCTTCATAAGGAGCCATTTGAATACTGGAGTGAAAGCTATTATTATAAGAAAATTCCACCAAAGGTAGGTGTTGATACCAACCTCCTTTGAAATCCATAGAGCAAGCTCTCAACATATCTTCTAAGGATTGAATTGTTCTCTCAGACTGACCATCTGTCTGGGGATGATAAGTAGTGCTGAAACTCAACTCTATATCCAGAGTATGCTGAGGACTTCGCCAGAATTTCGAGGTAAATCTCGGATCCCGGTCAGATATAATATAAAGTGGTACTCCATGCAATCTTACCACTTCCTTTACATATATCCTGTCAAGCTGATCTAGATAGAAATCCTCTCTCATAGAAATGAAGTGTGAAGACTTTGTAAGACGATCAACTATGACCCAGATAGCATTATTGCCTTTGGATGTTTTAGGAAGTCCTGTGACAAAGTCCATAGTGATGTTTTCCCATTTCCATTCGGGTATGGGTAATGGTTTTAACATCCCCTTAGAATTCTGTCTCTCAGCTTTAACTTGTTGACAAACCAAGCATCGAGAGACATATTCAGCAACATCTCTTTTCATTCCATCCCACCAGAAGTACTCTTTCAGGTCCCTATACATCTTTGTGCTTCCAGGATGAATAGAGAATGAAGAACTATGAGACTCATCCAGCATCTCCTTCTTTAATTCGGGGATGGGAGGAACACAAACCTAATTCCTGAACTTTATTATCCCATTACAATCAAGGTTGAATTCAGGAACATTTCTCACCTTCTTTTGTAACTCGACATCTTCTTTTTGTGCCTCCTTAATCTTCGCATGTATAGATGGTTGAACATTCATTTGAGAAAGATAAGATTTTTCCCCTTCCATTATAATTCCAAGATCAATCCTTTGTAAATCCATAAATATTGGATCCATTGTGATCCTCATCATGGATAAACTAGCATGGTCTTGTCGACTTAATGCATCTGCCACCTTGTTTGCTTTCCCAGGGTGGTAATGGATTGAGCAGTCATAATCCTTAATCAGCTCCAACCATCTTCTTTGACGCATATTCAACTCCTTTTGTGTGAAAATATACTTTAATCTTTTATGATCAGTATAAATATCACACCTTTCACCATAAAGGTAATGCCTCCAAATCTTTAATGAAAAGATTACCGCAGCCAACTCCAAATCATGTGTTGGGTAATTTTGCTCATGGATTTTCAACTGTCGTGAGGCATAAGATATCACCATATCATTTTGCATAAGAACACACCCCAATCCCTTCTTGGATGCATCATTATAGATCACAAAACTTTCTCCACTATAAGGCAGTGTGAGCACAGGTGCACTGGATAACCTTCTATTCAACTCCTTGAAATTATCTTCACATTCTTATGTCCAGACAAACTTAACTCCTTTCCAAGTCAACTTGGTGAGTGGATTAGATAATCGTGAAAAATATTTTAAAAAACGTCGATAATATCCAGCCAAACCAAGAAAAATTCGAATCTCAGTTACTGTTGTTGGTCTCGACCATCTTTCGATAACCTCTGTTTTTGCTGGATCCATAGATATCCCCTCTTTTGAGATTATGTGACCCAAAAATGCAACTTTTTAAAGCCAAAATTCACACTTGGTAAATTTGGCGTAAATATTCTCCTTTCTCAGGGTCTTCAATATAATTATCAAGTGATCTTCATGCTCTTCCTTTCTCTTTGAATAGACAAGAATATCGTCTATAAAGACTACCACAAATTGATCAAGATAGTCTCTAAAGACTCTATTAATTAGATCCATGAAGATAGTAGGGGCATTAGTAAGACCAAACGGCATCACTATAAATTCATAGCGTCCATACCTTGTACGGAAAGCCGTCTTTGGTATATCCTCCCTTTTGACCCTTAATTGATGATACCCTGAACGAATATCAATCTTGGAAAAGTATTGATCTCCGCGTAGTTGGTCAAATAAGTCATCAATGCGTGGGAGAGGATATTTGTTCTTGATAGTGATCTTGTTAAGTTCTCGATAATCAATGCAGAGTCTCATTGATCCATCTTTCTTCATAACAAATAGAACAGGTGCTCCCCAAGGTGACGCACTAGGGCGTATGAATCCCTTATCAAGATTCTCTTGGAGTTGCTTCTTCAATTCCTGCAACTCAATTGGGGCCATTCTATAAGGTGTCTTTGATATAGGCAAAGCACCAGGTACAAGTTCTATTGAAAACTCAACTTCACGATATGGTGGAAGACCCGGTAATTCCTCCGGAAAGACATCATCAAACTCCCGTACAATGGGAATATTCTTAATCGTGAGTTTCTCACCAACCATTTGAGATAAATAACCTTCATTTAGTGGAATCAACACCCATAAAATGGAAGGAATTCCCACTGGAAGGTTATGTTCATCTTTGCATTGATAGACGATCGTATATTGATCTGGAATATGAAATTTGACTTCCCTTCTTTCGCAATTGATATGAGCTCCATGTTGATAAAGCCAATCCATGCCAAGAATCACATCAAATTCCACTAAAGGAAGGATCACAAGATTTTCAGGAAGCACTTTCCCACAAACTTCGATCGGAGAAGAATTATAAACTTTTGATGCGACTGTTGTGCCATTAGGTTTTGTCACAGCTAACTCAACATCTAATTGTTGAGGTAATACGGTGATACCCATAGAAAATTCTTTAGAAATAAAAGAGTGGGTGGATCCAGAATCAAATAAAACATTTTCTACTTTAGAGTGGATGGTAAGTGTACCTTTCACCACATCGTTATCGTACTCCACATCGCTGATAGAAATTGCATGTGACTTTCCTTTGTCTTTAGCCTTAAGATTTTGTTGACGTCGACCATCATCATCAACCCTTGGATTTGGTCATTGATTGGCATAATGCCCCATCTACTTGCACATGAAACATTGAAGTGTAGTAGGTTCATTCTGTGTATCACTTCCTTTGTTTGCGTCATTAGACATCTTTTTCCCATTATCACGGCATTCAAATGCCCGATGACCTTCCTTTCCACATTTAAAACATTTACTTGTCCCTTTAAGACAACTCCCTCTATGTTTCTTTCCACACTTTGAGCATAAGGGAATGTTCATCTTCATTTCAGTGTGCTCTTTAGATTTTCCTTTGAATTCCATCTTCCTCTTCTTATCAAACCCATGTGACTGATGGGTTACTCCAATCTCCATCTCGACTTTGAGAGCACATCGAACGATTTCCTCGTAGCTATTGAATTCCCTTATGGCTAACGCCCTTCGAAGACTTGGTTTTAAGCCACTAAAGAATCGATCGATCTTACTCTCAGGTTGGATAATAATACCAGAAGCGTACCTTGAAAGTCTTGTAAAATTTGCTTCATAGGTACCAACAAGTTCATCATCCCTTTGCTTCAGTTCAAGGAACTCTTTATCCATCTTTTTTCGGAGAATACGAGGGAAGTGCTTATTGAAAAATAAGTTCATGAACTCGTCCCATTCCATAGACTCAATTTCATCCCTTTTCCTCGTATTCTTAATAAGATTCCACCATTGATCAGCATCTCCTTCCAAACGATACACTGCTAGGATGACTTTATCATGCTCAGAACATTAAAGAACTGAAAATATCTTTTCAGTAGTACTAATCCATTGTTCAGCAACTAATGGATCAGTAGACCCGCTGAATGAAGGTGGACGCTGCCTCATGAAGGATTCAACAGAATGTTGCTCCTTCCTTTGCTCTTTTGGAAGTCCTGCATGATTCATAGCTTGAGAAAGTTGTGTGAGCATGGCTACAAGATTTTTCATTCCAGCTCCCATATCATTTGGTTTCTCAGGGGGACAATCATTTCATTTCACATCGCATTCCGCATTAACACGGTTCCTTCGGGTTCCAGCCTTTGACTAAAACCAAGAAGAATAGTGTGAGCAACACTAATTATAATAGGAAAACCACATAATTCAAGAATAAAATTTTCATGCTTAAGGTCTTATCCTAGGTTATTCAAGGCCATTTCTAAAACACTAAGATTGTGTTCTATGCATAGACTTATCCTTAGGGTTCTTACTAAGTCTTTCACATCCTAGTTTCCAAAGGTTGACTATACCTTTCCTCTGATACCAACTATAACGACCCATACTTTACATACATTGTTAATACTTCAAAATTGAAGCACACTTATTACAACATATGACAAAACCACAAAGGACCGTATAGGTATAGTGTCTTTAGAAACTGGGAAACATAAACAACTGGTTCATAAATCTTCTACAGTGTCTCCCATTTATTTCATCATATCTAGGGTCCCTTTTAGCATATTCTACTTAATATCCATCTTCCTGACCTGGGGAAAAGAAAACATAAAAGGGTGAGCTCAAATGCTCAGTAAGGGCAAATAATGGAAATAAAAGTCATATCATATCTTTTTGAAAATCATAACCTGCAAAAGAGATCATAAAATCTTAACATGGAATAAATCATAGAAGTGAAAATGAGATCCCCATAATCATAACATGAAACTTGAAACTTTGTGGCATGCACACATAATCATGGAAAATCATTTCTTGTTAGTCATGACTCATTGCCAAGACTACTTTAGTGGACAGAGTCCCTTTCTGAACCGAGTCACCCTCATTCCAGTCCTGTTTCACTGAACCGGTATAACCTACCGTTCCAGCCATGTCTATCACATGAGATATAAAATCTTTACCCAATGCATTGGATGGAGATATATGTCCCACCCATCTTATAATGAATCCTTTCTTATGTGTGCCACATAATCATAAATCATACATCATCACATAACCCATGTAATAAAAATGGGATTCTTAAACAACATGACATCATAAAAAAATCATATAAGATAAAAGAATTCATAAAAACGATTCCATCACAACATAATCAAATCCATGTAATAATAGGGATAAAAACAGAACCATTTTGTTATCTTAGATGGAAAATAATTTTGATAAAATACTTGAACATCATTCTTGATGAAAATATCCTTTCTACTTCAAAACACTTTTACTTTCTTAAAATGTCATACAATTTCAATCTAAAAGAAGTTGATTAAAAATAAACATGAATACTTGTAAAGGAAGCTTCTTCGAAATAATTTTTTAGAAATCCATTCATGCCGTATAAGTTAAAAAAAACATTCTTCGTACTTTTGTCGGAAAAGTCAAAAAGCACCTCGTATGAAAAACGACAAAAGATTCCATTCATACATATTACTAAAAACTCACCGAAGGGTAAAAATGGATTTAAACAATTTTAGGTGGATGGAAATAATATTACATATTGATGAAACATGGATGTGGATGATAAAATACACCCCAGTAAATACCAAAGTATAAACAATCTCGGATAAAAATGAGATTGGGATATTTCCCCTTACCTTAGGTCCGAATTGCTTTGTACGTATCCGAAGCTCCTGTATAATGGTTTAAATAATGTTATTAACTTATTCCATAATCATACATATTTATATGATATCATATATGGTCATATTCTTAGCTTCTTGTTAGTAATATTTCATTGTTACTTATTACTCGGGTCTTTATTGCCTTTTGTTCTTATGCGTGTTTTGCCGAATACATTCTTATTCCTCTTTTAAGGTTATAGATACCTTATATCCAGAATGTTATTAGTGTAACATATATCATATTTATTCATTCAATTCATTTATATAATTACTATGTAATGATGATCATGTAGAACGAGTCGCTTCACATCGTGGAGACGGTATTTCGTACGTACGCACGAGTGATGATATCGTTCCTATGATCGTGAAATTGTATTGGAGTATATATATATATTATTTCAGTATCAATATTACTTTATAATATTCATAAATAGTTACTCATTACACCATTATACCCATCCTTGTAAAGTGACGGTGGAAAAATAGATTACACCACGGCGTGGAGACGGTATTCCGTACGTACGCACGCGCGGTGATTTCATTTTTCTGTGAGATGGATAGAAGGTGAATTAGGGTTGTTTCATATTTATAATAACATATCAGTATGTAAGTAATACTGATGTTATTACTTTATCATGAAACAACTAAAGAAGAATAAGTTGAAGAAGAAATAAATTCAAAAGATCGGTGATGGATATTACCTCTTCTTTGGAACGCCTCTTTGAATACTCCACTTAGGGAACTAAGATTGGTCTATGAAGAAGACCAGGACCTCTAGGATTATTCTAGGTAAGTGGAGAGGATAAAGAGGCAGGGGTTGGCCGAGATTGAGTGCTCAAATTGGTGTGAGGAGGAGGGGAGGAGGTTCCCTTTTATAAGGGAGGAGAGTGGCACCTTAGGAATATCTCAAAATATTATTTTATATTAAAGTCAAAATCGGTTTATAATGGTTCCAAAGGGTCTTACTTCGAAGCTAAAGTTGGGATGGGTCTAAATTCTATCAACCAATAGGATTTAGACAAGTTTAGGGTATTAATTTAACCTTATCAATTAGATTTAACTCTAAGTTAAATAATTTAACTTTTACCGTGTCTTTTTGTTTTCTTTCATTATAAGGTTAATACACTTACTATAACATGCCAAAATAACCCCAAATTGTTTATTATTAATATATATATATCCTTATCTATGTTATTTGGCCGAACCTTAGATTTTTAGGAATAAAATAACAATTAATAATATAATATTTGATTTAAAAACTATTTTGTGTCAATTTTGAGACTGTTTGATATATGATTTTTGTGAAAGTCATAACAGAATTATATGTCCGAACCAAGTTGATTAAATCAACATTAATATATCATAGTAACCTAGAAAATTAGTGTAATTCATAAAAAGTCTCAAATTAAATTTATTTTTGTGTTTATAACATCAATTATGTCAATACTTCATTAATAAGATAATTACTGCATCATCATTGTGTCATAAATAAATTAAATTATTTAATGTCTAAAAATTAAAAATAAAATACCATTATGTAGGAAATCTTTTTAGCATTCTAATGAATGTTTATAGTCGAATTTATCTTATGTATAACTCCATATTAAAAATGATTTACTTATTAAACATTGATTTTAACTATTTTAACCCTTCTTTAAATAAATCAATAATAAATGTCCTAATCTAATCCAAGTTGGCCTAAATGGTCATATTTTTATTCCTAAGTTTGTTTTTGGTCGAATTACACTTGTACAATAGAATTAGGACATGTGTTAGGGTAATATAAATATAATATTTACCCTTAGTTACCCTATTTACTATTAACCGCGGTAAAAAAAAGTAAAAATTTACTATTCACCAAAAAATTATTTTTATCTCATTGAACCACATTTTACTTACTGATATCAACCGTGTCTGTCGGATTTTTGAAATTCCATTCACAGAAGCGGTAAAATTATGTTTTATGCAAAATTCAGTTTTTAACCTACCACTTAGTGGTTTCACTATTCATCAAAAATTGAAAGTTTTCAGAAAAATACCAAAATTTCACCCTATGCTAATTTCGATATTCTGAGTCCAAAAATGAAGTCCATTTTGAAAAATAAAATTTATAAAATTTCAAAAAGTGGTTATTACTATTCATAACGGCTAGTTTTAATAGCATATTGTTGTTTAGTGAAACTCGGTATTGCGTACGACGCAAGCTATCGAGGAAGGTCGCGATTGCGTGTAAAGCAACCCAAGCAAGTGTTGTGTAGAAAAAGATTCCTTTGATGATTCATATAACATAAAAGTCTCGGGTGTTACACATTGAGTAGAAATAACCCACAAATGTGACTCATTTTCCTATGTATTTGTAAATTTGAACATGCCTCCACTAAAATGTTCTGAATTTTATAACAGTGTGTAAAAAAGGTATACCACTAATATACCAACACAGATTATGATAGTAGAAAACTGAATATAAAAGGGTATACAATAAAATCAAAAAAAAATTAAAAAAAAAAGGTAAAAATTTATGGAACTCCTCCATATGAAACACTACCTAAAGGGTTGGAAAAAAATAGTTTTCTAAAGTCATAGAAGAACATCTCATCTTTCGGGTCTCTCTAAACACCACATTTCCTTATTAAACCAGGGACTCTATCGAATCACTGATCATCTTCACATGAAACAACATGTACAGTGATATCCCCTGTAGGGGTGAGTAAAACAATACTCTGTATGACACCCCTAAACACGACATAAAGGAAAACAAAGAAAGTATCACTAAGAGGATGTAATCAGCTCAACACAAGTATATATCTACAAAACATGTAACAAGAACATCCAGGTATACTCATAAAGGATTCTAGGACTCATGATCTCCTCCACATCAATCTATAGAGTTTTCATTATATCATACGTGTTCCAAGAGATCTAAATCGTCGATAAATCTAATAGTAATCCTGTATAATAGGACTACCAAATACAACTATGTAACACCTCATCTCGATATGTCATGAATTATTCTCGAGACATCCAGTATTTCAAAGACACGGATTCTAGAGATCAAAACTAAACATTAGCTATATGATTCTGATGGATGAACAATAATTTTTGGAGAACACACTCATAGAGTCTATATGTAATTGGGGACTCATACAATGTGGTTTTGCTTATTTGGGCCCCACCCAAATTGAAATAAACTAGTCATGGTCATGATAAACAATGTGAGGATTCATCCTAGAGAATTATGACAACTGAATAAGTATTAATCCACAATGTAAGGGATTATTCTTAAAGAAAAAACAACAACTCTATCTATATTCACTTGAAATATAGGGTAATATTCTCAAATAATTTTGAAAACCCTAATAATTCATCATGTATCATAAGGGATTCTCCACCATGAATACCAAAAACCTTATCATTATGGCCCACTAGATGGAGGATTATCTCCGTGAACTAGGGGTCTTGTCAACTCCCACAATTCTATATCAGGAATGATAGAGGATTGCACTAGCCCCATCGAGGGATAACAAAACCTTATCCAGGACTTGGCCTCTATAGAGGATTGATGTCTAGTGATGTGGGTAGAAGGCCACATGGAACCCTTCAGGGAATAGAAAAGGTAAACTCCTAACCGAAACTATTAAATCCTAAAAACCCACCTAACCATCTCATAAGAACTGTCTCATCGCATGGGTCCCAAACCTACTGATGGATCATAAAAAACTCCATTCATTTTTATGTTAGGGAAAATTTAGTGAATGTCGGTCTGAACCTGTATGGGTCTATCCCACCCCAGTACGATCGACCAGACCTGACCATCTTCGACCGACCAGACCTGACCTAGTTGAACATGGATGGCACGACCCATTGAATTATAGCACTGAGGCTTTAAGGGTCGTGTCGTTTTTTCGACTAGGATGCTCGGGGTGGTCCAGTTTCTCCATCCCAACTCACCCCATGCTATTCGGCCTTTCTCCCACACATGGCTCAGCCGTGTGAATAGCTCAGTCAATGAGGTCGGACCGCATGGTGCAACTAGTCCCCATGACCCATTGGATATCACGACTCTATTATAGTTCCCTCTTCCTACATAGCTCGATTCACATCCCCGGATCTACTATATCATCCCGGTCACCACACATTGATCACACCACTGTAGGCCCTCCTCTGACACAGTATAGTCGAACCACATCCCACCGATGTCACTGGACTTACCTATCTGATGCTCGCGTCCTCCGCACTGCAGGCCATCTCATCAGTGTTGTCCCACCTAGATCAAAAGTTACTACCCTAATAGTAGTTATTTCTCTCGATTCTCCAGGAACATCCTCCCTACTGGTTGAGTGTCACCTTTTCCCCCAGCTGTATTTCCAACAGTTGTCCAATTGTGTTCTCTTGGCTCGGCCCCCTACCAGGCCGCAGCTGCCTCCGCCTCCAACCGCCCCTCCAGTATTCTAACCTTATTAAGCACCACCTAAAAAGGTCAGAGCTACTACCTCTAGCCACCTCCTTGTGCTTATACTTCTTTTTTTCTACTGCAGGGTTGGATCTCATCCCATATAGTTGCACCAAAAATCAAAGGTGCAATGATCCTTGTATTTTGATTACATAATAATAGAAGAATAATGAATGGATAAATTCAAGGCACATGAATGTCCAATATTGATTGATCATGGACTGGTTCATGTCATATTTGATCAATCCATGTAATAATTTAATGAACGAAGTGGGAATAATTAAATTCTTAGATGTATCAATCCCATAACAACTTCTACAATCCGAAAAACCTAAACTGCATTATGTATTACCACTGTATTAGTCTTTTCATCGACTAATCAAAATTATTTATAGGGATAACTATTTTATGAATAAATAATTCAAAAAAAATATACTCACAACCTACCAGGATTTTGAATCGATCAGTGAAGAATGTTCTTCATTGTTGGCGATCCATCCATGATCAATCTCGATTTATCATCTCGTCGTCTATTGTAATTTTACCTGGAGAGGTTTTTCCAATGATTTTCTTCTCCATAGATACCATGGAATTTTTTCAGGATGGATAATCTAATCATGTATCCCTTCTAGGCTAATAAATAATGAAAATGTGTTTCAGCGTTGTTTTGTCACTTAGTTGCAGCATCACTACATAGTTTCATCTACAATAGAAAACATGATGTCCTGTCATGGCTTCACAACAACGTTGTGATGCTACGACACCTGAAAACAAAAAATTATCATTTTAAGTTTATTTATTATTCCTTTAAAACATCTGAAATTATCATTCACAATTGTCATGTTATGTCTGATATTATGCCTTCCTTATGGAAAACATCCCCTTAAGAACTCAACGATTGTCTCATATTTCCATTCTTATTTACCAATTTTGAGTTATTAAGATTTCAAAAATAAAATAATTGATTTGATTTGATTTATTTATAGTTATGAAATTTTGGTTTTTTCGTTGAATAAATGAACAAAATAATGTTATGTCGTCCCATAGGTAAAGACACCACTCTAAGCCCAATAGTGCCCAGAAATTTTGATCTAAGAACACATTAAAAAGTTATTCCACTTTTTCGAGGAATATATCATACTTGTTATTAAAATCAAATCATTTTTTTCTGAACTGTTTCGGGCACACCTGGCCTCAGAATCAACTAAACATCTTGGTTCCTTATCTCACAATTTTCCCATAAATTTTCAAAAAAAATAATCATGAAAATCCAAGCCATTACATGTAATGTTTTCATATTTACATGTATGAAAAAAGACACATGTTAATGAACATTGGGTGTATCATTTTAATTACCAAGATGTACACATATATTTCAAAGATCGTAGAGTCTATGTAGTTATTTAATTTAAGTATATGTTAATAAGGAATTTAATATTCCATAACTCCTTATCGTACAGTATATATGAAAACTACACACTATGTATTTTAGTTTAAAGATAAAAATACTTTTATATCCCTTTTGATGAATTGATTTGAGTTTTAGTCAATATTTGAATGTATCACAAGTAAATGAGTACATGTTCAGATGGCATGTGGAGATTGATTTATTTCATGTATCTGGTTTTCTAGATAGATTTCAAACAGACATAGGGACTTGATATGTAATCTATGAAAATGGTTTTAAATTGAATGTTTTTAATTATAGATTCATGTCATGTAGTCTCATATGAAAAATGTATCACAATTGGTAGTCAATAAGAATTGTGTAATTAATATGTTTAACCTCTATTGCTCATATGTATGTTATGTATCCCATGGGATAAAATAAATTATGTCACACATTGTTTACACCAATTGTAATCCATGTAACCCATAAGGTCTTGTTCCATCTAGCCTAATCAATGCACCACGTATAATGACCCAACTTCTTTATCCATAATCAATATATCAAAATTTTAATTTATTTTCCTTATTTAGTGAATATTATTACAATATATTTATACTTTTTATTAAGTAATTCCAAATTATATTATTTGTATCCTCAACAACTTTAGAGGGGAATATCAAACATTTATCCAATATTTTTTATTGTACTAGTTCATATTAAACTAAATGATCACTTTATAATTATTTTAATATTAAAATGTATTATATTAATTATAAAATTCAAGAATAAATCTAATATAATGATAATTAAATAATAAATAAATATAAATTATTAGGTCGTTATTTTAATAATACTTGAATTTTATGGAGAACAACATAAGATTTTTTCTCCTTCTAAACTAATATTTTTTTCAACTGGATTCCTAATATTTCTCATATAAAATGGATGAATAGAAAAATCTATAATCAAATAAGGTTAATAATTAAAAATAATATATAATTAATTACTATATATTAAATACCCATTTTCATAAAATTATATTAGATTGTCTAATCGTATACCACTCTCTTCATAGCCATCATTTCAATGTGGGGTTAATGCATAAAATTCAACTATGAGTAATAACCACAAGTTCCCCAAAATGTTGAACATGAAGGATATATATTTTCTTCCTAGTGGAGAAGACCAATCCCCTTATAGTATTCTCGTATATTATAATTAAAATATCATTCAACTGTAAATGATTCTATCAACTTCTCTCATATTTATGATGGTGGGGGAGGAGTAATACTATCAATTGAAGTTTTCATTCTAAATGAAATTTTCTATAAATGTTTAGTAGAATTATCTATAGGGGGTTTCTTTCTCAAAACAGCATATTACCCTATAAATTATATAATATTTCTATATGGAAATTTTATGGAATATTTTAATTCATTTAGGACCTTATCCAACAATAAAAATACATAGTTAACCCCATGTCTAATAATATTATTATTACTATTATTTAAATTACATTAGAAAAAATTGTTGATAATATTCACATCAATTATCAAATTTATTAATTTATATTTATAAAATCATAATAATTATATCATTCTCGCAAATCCCTAAACATTTTAAATAATACCTCCTTAAAATTTATTTAACTATGAATGATATTTATTTATATAATTAATTGAATATCACATTTTAATTCATATAATAAAAATTTATACAATTAACAAAACATGTATAATTATTATTCCTTAAAACAAAAGTATAATATTTAATCTAAATTTTATTTTATATTGAATATAATTTTGGTGGTGTACACATTTATTTTCTAACCCTCATGATCGCATTCGTAGTCTCATTAGGCTAAATCAACTAAATTTCAATATCAATTCATGGTGACACATCAAAGAATCAATAGATAAATTCATTAATATCTTTATGAGGGTAACCTCTTAAGAATTATCACTATCAATTATATTCTATTTTTTGTAATATTCCATCATAAAAAATTAATTACTAATGTTATAAACCTATATTATTGATATATCATTCATTTAATTAACATAGATGAACTCATTGATAACAAGTCACTCCTATGTAAATAATCAAATAGTTATATTCTATCCATAGGGCCTATGATATTTTGATTCTTTAATACATAACATATTAATCCTTTCATGTCATATAAATTTATTTCATATCAATTGTGACATACCCAATGTATCCAACAATGTCGTGATTATAAGTCATCATTGTCTTCATTAGTACATCCATGAACATGATGCCTTATTTTACTTCATCATAAAATCTAGTCTAAGGACTAATAAAAATATCTAAAACTAAATATATATTATAAAACAAATAAATTATAGAATTTATAGGAGTGAGTATGCTCTCATAACCTTTTCTATTGGAGATAATCATGGTAAATCATTATTGGATGATTTATCAATTTCATATTTTACAAAAAAACCCAAATACACTATATCATATACACCATCCAGATGATTTTATCTATCCATAAATTAATTATTTAAGTGTATTTTCACCGTGGTACAAGGTTCTCATCAAAGAAGGTAATTGTTTTGACTATTTTTTCAAAAATATAATCTCCATAAATTATCATATTAATGTAATGTAGAAGGATACACATCATGTGATTATATATATATATATATATATTTATTCAAGACTAATAATATATATAATTAAATATATATATTCATTTCTTATAGTGAATGAAATTTAATATATTATAATCATCGTGCTTTGAACCGGGAGCTAGATCTAATTCTGGTTTTTGTGTGATAGTAAATGATTCTACCTTTCTATAATTGTTTTCGTATGTTTACATTATTTTCTAAGGTTTGGGTTTGGAACTCCAAAGGGAAACTAATAATGTTTTTTCCACTATGGAAAATTCATGTAATCCTCCAGGATACTTCAAGATGAGTTATGTTTTCATCTCATCTAATTGATTTTCTATATATATTTTCATAAATTTTCTTTTCTTAATATATATGTTTAGGGATAGAGGTAATTTATTCCTTCCATTGGGGTGTTGGCCTTATAATCAATTGAAAATTTCAACTTCATCAATCTCTCATCCTCCAAATATGGTATATTAACCTTATATGTTATTATATGTGGCTCACCCTAAGAGATTCTTCACTTTAGCATCCCATACTCCCTCTCTATTTTTACCAGTATTAATAATTTTCCGATGGATACATTATACATGGATGGGAACCTATAATATCTTCTTTCACATTTGGAATTTATTGAAGCCATAGACTTTTCCATCCCTCACAAGTATCCCATTTTGGTTGGTGATAAAATTTGGTAGATTCCTTCAATAGATTTTTAACTATTATTGGGGGACTGAATACCGGGTATTTTTTGGATTTACAGATAAAATTATATTATAATTCACATCACTGTATTTGAGGACATATCAGTATCTTAGTCCTCTTCTAAGTGTCTTATCTTCAGTTTCCACTCCCCTCTTTTCATATGGTCTTAAGAATCTCAGATGAACTGAGATTCCCAAACAATAATAATTTGGTTATGCTTCATGAGAAATCCTCTAAAATTTAAAAATTATGTGATCTATTAAATTAATGTTCAATTATTTTTTTTTATTCAAATATTTTTATATCCAATCATAGGTATTATGTCATCATGTTACTCTATAAATCAATGTGAGTGTTGATGTGTCTAATAACATTATTGAATCCTTTTATATTGTGGTTTTTGAAAATTTAGGATTTTATCATATATTGAATTATGTGTCTTTGTATGATTTTTATATCACAACACTATCTCAGGGGCGAACTGTATTAATATTTATAATGACATTACCCTTTAATGCATACTATTACAAGACTTTTGACATAAATATAAAATAAATACAACCCAATAATTTAGAGTCCTAGAGTCTTTATAAGACTATGTATTTAACAATGAGATTAATCTAAAAATAAATCATAAATATTTTAAACTCTATAATGTTATATAAAGTCCATTGATCTATAAAACAACATATGATAACCAAGGATACATAAACAAAAGCATTGATCAAAAAATTCTTATAAGGGAATAAACATAAGAATAAATAATAATTAATTTTCCAAAAGGAATAACATGATATCATGAATGAATATTCTCATGATTAATTATATAGTAGAATATTATAAACAATAAAGAATAATATGATTATATAAAACTCGTATTCTAGTATATATAATGAAAATGATATAAGTACAAGTCATTGGTAACATCTAAGAAAACTTCAAATGGTGTATAGTGTCCCATCATGGATTAGGCTTACACCCTATGCTCATACATAACTTCTCATAAGAAAAAAAACAAAATCCTGTAAATATTTATTTGGTAGAATCCATTATATTATATATCATGTTATATGCTTAAAAATTAGAATAAAACATAATGGGTAAATGTAAGAATTATGAATAGAGGGATATGGTTTTCATAACCATGTCTTGTAGTTTAACCATATGTTAGATAAAAATATTTTACATAAACAGAGGTATTATATATTTATTATATTTCCAATGTCAGCTAAATTTTTCATGTCATGGAAATAATCCCATCTAAATCAAATACATAAAAATGATGTCAGAAATTAATTTTTAAATATTCCCCTTAAGCCCAGTTTTAATAAAATGGAAAAATATACATTCAAGAGGGTTACAATAAGATAATTTACCTAAAAAATACAATTAACTAAAATGGGTTAAAAAAGAAAAATCAGTGTCTATATTGAAATAGTTATAACCAAACATTTTATTCATCAGTATATATACTATGGAAAGTAAAATAGAATAGTTTCTTTTAATCGACTACTCTTAATGAATGGAGCAAATGAGAGAACCTTATGAACCGGTATGTCACTGACATAAAAAGTATAAATAACCTAGATATAGATCATTTTTACATTTATATAGAACATATATTAATTCAAAATAATTTTATGGTGATAAATATTGGTAAGATAGATAAGGAACAACCCCAAAAAAATAGGGTTGTTCTATGATATCCCTTAAATGAGATTCCAAAATCGTTTCCCATGTCTAAATAATATCATAAGTAATCAAAAATTATAAGTATAATAATTAATTAAGAAAACATTACATATATATTTTAGTACTATATTAATATTATGTTTATTTACAAAAATTTTAGAGATATATAATATTGAAAATTATCATACATTGGCTGTTCGAATAAGGGTTCCATGGTTTGATCATTTTTATAAAAATAATGATGTCATTCTAAAATTTTATTTAGACTATAGAAGATTAGTGAAATAAAATTATTATTCTAAAAAATTTAAATAGTTTCAATTACTGATATATTCATTGAATTATTGATAAATCATTTAGAAAAAATGTTAATGATACCTTTTTAGTTCAATTTAGGGGAATTTTTTGATCATCATGAACAAGATTGGTTTTATGTAAATAAATTATCAGTGAAAAATTACATAACATTAAATTTTTTATAATATAATTATTTTTAGAAAATTTAATAACAATTATAGTAATTAATTATCATGTAATTTAATGGGGAAAATTAAAATGAGTTGTTCATGGTGGCAATAAACCACCCATATTGTGAACAATGTTTTCATTTGAGAATAATATGAATGGATCTTATAATTTGGATACCCCATTAAAATAATAATATTGTATTATATTTATAAAACTAGACACATTATGTAATTTGTATGAGGGAATTGAGGAGAAGTTATCATAAATAAATAACATAAAATTTAAATTCTTGAGGGTATTACCTCAAAAATGTCGTCTCTTGGAAAACTACATTAGGAACTTTTGGATTTGGTTTATTTTAAAGGCTACATGGACATTTATAAAGAGGCCCAAAAATATAATGGAATAAATTTGGCATCTTCCATGAATTTTATTGTGTAAGGACATGGTTTAGTATGTATAACGTGAGGAGAGGGGTATTTTTGAATTTTATATTCATTTCCATTAAGAGTACCAATGTTGATGATTATTTTAAAAATATATTGTAAATGGTTCAAGTTATTTATTAAAAAATGGAACATACATCATCCATGACACAGAAATTTTTATATTTATCGTACTATAAAAAATTCATATTTTTATTCTCTTATTATTCACCCAAAATTAAACTATTTTATAAAATTACCAAAATTCCACCATAATAATTTTTATACCCATAGATTCCAAAATTATGTCTATTTTTTAACAAAAAATTTAAATATATGAAAAAATTAAATTTAAAATTAAATCATTATTTATATAAAAGTACATATTTAAACATTCTATTAAATTTTATTAACCTTTTTATAAATACATATGATATCATAAAATTACAATAACAATATAATAAATCATAATAAATCATTATAAACTAATTCATGAAGATAAAATCTATTTTAAATCATTATATTCTTAATAAAAATTAAAATAAAATATAATTGTCATGTAAAAGATGAAAAAATATATTAAACTTTTTAAAACATTTATTTACCTATATCATGCCATAATTCTGTGATATTATGATTTTATATGTCAAAAAATAGTTTTTTAAACTTATAGAAGTTATGATATTATTCTAATAGAACTTGTATTATTTGTAAAAGTCTAATAACCTTTCCAATGGTCATGAAACTATTACAATGGTCAAATTACTATCTAATTGTCACATTACATTTCTGAAGATTGGCTTTTTAATGATCATATGGGTTCCTTATATTTTAAAATTTTCTAATACATCATTAATTCATCATTTACTTGTATTTTATAAGATGGTTATATATATTTTCCTTTCAATGATTAATATTGAATTACTAATAGTCTTATTTAATTATATAATGTTTTTTAGGAGTGTTTTTATTATGTTAGATCAATAAGATCCATGTTTTCTTATTTTTTCTATATAATTTTCTATGTTATCTAATTAGAATATTTTCTCTTTTTAAGGGAGTTATTATTATATAAATTTTGTGTTTAAATTAATATAATAAAAAATTTGGTTTTATCATATGGTGTCTCTATGTGCATTACATTATACAATATTGATAATAATGTCACAATTTTATAATCTGAAGTGAAACTCCATCATTCGAATTCAGGATAATAACATTATTTCCACATAAATAAATTTCATGTTTGAAATATTGTTTCTCCTAATAATATAAATGTATATGGGGGTAATTCTTCTCCAATTATTTATTTGGTTACTAAACTACATCCTCATTGTCTGGGTTCTGATATAGTACTCCGACTATGTTTGTTTTATTATTTCATAAAACACTATCTCTATAGTGTATGATCACCACCAACCACCCCTCATAATAGTGATCAGTTTTCATTTTTAACACCACTAAATTCGTTACATATGAGGGATATGGAATATACTTATTCAATAGTGAAATTTTTAATAAATAATGTACATTAGATAGGGTTTCTATGTGTTCTATTATATATGATATATATCTAATGAACTCAATAATAAAAAATCGTTAAAGTACCTATATCTTGCCTATATATTATTCAAAAATCACATGACACTCTTCCCTTGAGATATGTGTAGGAACACCTTATTTGCATAATCAAAATTCATTAATTGTTGTTGATTGGATAAATATCTCTTCTATCGAATTTAATATTTTCCAGAGTGTATTCTAATGACGATGAAATTTCTATCATTTCATTAAAAATTTCTATTCCTTGATGCTATTTCACAAAATTTATCCCATCAAGTGGGGTTTCTATATATATTCCAAAAATCAGAATCATATGGACCCATTTAGAAGTTTTCATGAATTCTATTATTGTATGATAACTTGACTAATGGTAGATGATGATACCATCCTTCTTTTAAATCCTTAAGGCATACTCCAATCATGTATTCCTATTTTTGGATTGTACACTCAGATTAGAGATCAGTTAGGGAGTCATCCATATATAAATTCATCATAGTGTTTACAACATGTTGGATATTCTTATATAAATTGAACATACACCTACGATCATGATCAGATACAACTAATTGTTAAATTGAATGTAAACCTACGATCATAATCAGATACAACTAATAGTGGCGTTCCATAAATCATCACATAATTTAAGATATGTATCCTTATAATTTGATAAAGTAATAAATACATTCAAATTATAATGATTTTACCATCACGTTAAAAATATCTCACACAACCCATATATAATTATTACTTATATATTTATTAATATAAACTAAAAAACATTCCATAAGGTTTTTTCCTTTCCCAAGTAAGTATAGTAATTATTTCATTATCATTATGGAAATTTTCATTTCATCCATCCCCTACTAATGCACCATTACTATGTTGTATATTATATGATATCATTTTACATATTTTCCAACCAATTGTAATAATAGATATATTGATACATCTTCATGATCCCTAGGTAGATGGGAAGTTTGATCTATATTAATCATTTAATAACTCTTTCATAAATTCATATTTTATATAACACATTTTCATCACCCGAATAATGAAACTCATTTTTAATAAATTTTAAAAATAATGGATATCCTATTTTGATAGCTTCCTCTATCATCATTTTTTCCATTTCATTCATTTTATCATACTTTATCCTCTTTATTGGTAGGCTACATCACTCATTTTACAAAGGAATTATTATATTACTACCTTTACAGTTACCATTTTCATCATTTATTTTCATTCAAGTGAAGGTAGTGGATTAAGTAATAAAAATCCTTGATCATCTCTAACATTATTTAGTGAAACATTTAAATATATATCTATTTAAATTTCCATTTTAGGATCTTATTATAAATATATTTTTCATAAATATGTCTATATAGTTAATTATTCAAAATAGTTAATGTGAAATTCACAAGATCCAAATCCATATCATGTGATGGATATTTCATACAATGAAATCTCAACTATCAAGAGTCATAGGATATCACTTTAAGATTCATCATTAGTACACAACCCAAGACCTTCTTTGAACAATCATTTTATACCGTAAAGAATTCCTAGAATGTGGGTGGTTTATGTATTGGTGCGTTGAAAATTTTATTTTCAATTCTATTAATCTATAATCATAGCCAAGGGTCCATTGAAATATTTATCCATTCCAATTAATCATTGTTATTGTGTTTCACCATCATTAAAATTTTATTATAATTTCTCAATAATACCTAACTTGTGTAAGAAAACAATGGATCTTTGATCAAATGGTGGTAAATGGAATCACACAATTTTAATTGTAAAAAAGGGCTGGTAGATATGCCTTCCCTCATGATAAAAACTCAAAATAATGATACTACCTCATTCCATAATATAAATTTACGAAAAATTTCATATTTCATCGATTTGAAAAATAAATTAGAATTTTATTATAGTCCTCCTCATTCTCCTTTGTTATTTTAGAGATTATAATAATTTATTTATAAATACTACCGAAAAAGTTTCATGGTTATCTCTAAATATTTAATTCATTATGTCCGTAAATATTTCAAGATAATTATTGAGTCCAAAAAGGAACCATTATTGTCTAGTAGTCTATATACCTCATTTTAAAGGTCATATTAATAAAATCATATTTCTTCACCTTAAATTGGTTAAATCCTAACAAAAGGTACACCTTAGAAAAATATTTTACTTCATGTAGTAGATCGTACATAGCATCAATCCATGGTAGGGTATACTTGTCCATAATCATGTTTTCTCTTGTTCATGATAATACATGAAATGTAACATTGATACATCTATATTCAGGGTGAATAATACAAGCTCACCCCATAGTGAAGATATAAAAATTATAAAAGCATTTTTAATATTACCATGTAACTACTTCTACTGTTATTTTTACTCGTTAGTGGGAATTTGATAATGTGTTTTTGATATGGGCATATATCCATGTATATGTTCAATCAATAACTCAACCACTCATTATAGTAGAAGAAAATTTTACTATTTATGGAATATATTCATATAAGCATTCAAAATTTCAAGATCACAAAGAATGAATATCTCCATTATCTTAATCATTTGATAAATATATTATATATTATAAGGAAAAAATATTTATAATTGAAATGAATATTCCATTTTATATTTATCCTCTTACATACACATAAAAAAAAATTGGATGACTCGTGGTGAGAATAGTGATGCCTCCCTTCAATTTTTTATTTCATCATTCGTAGAAACATAGCTAATATACACCGTTTATAGAATCAAGATCCACTATACTAAGTATAAAAAGTCGACGGCACGTCAATCGGACGTCCGAAGCTCAAGATATGAGCGTTTCCGCTCCGAAGGCCCGGTTGGTTTCGTGAACAAACCAACCCGGCCGAACCCAAAGTATTCCTAAACCTTGAGTGTGATATACCAAAACTACCGTCTCGATCCAATGATCGTATAAACACTGACGGCGTGTCGTTCGGAGGCCCATAGCTCATGTTATGAGCAATAGACCAAAAAGGTCTGGAAACGGGGGATCTGGGCCCAGACCGACCTAGCCCGGCCAAGGCGCGACCCGGCCGGTGGGTTGGCTCGGCTCGACTCGGCCGAGCGGCCGAACAAGGGAAGCCGCAGGGCGTGCTACTTCCCCATGGGAAGAGGACCCGCGACCCCACCTGGGGCCGCGCTCGGTCAGCGGACGTGGCAGAGCCGCATCCTGTGTCTCGCCAGACCCGTGCAGTCGCGTGTCTGGTCGGCCACCGCCACCGCGGCTGAAGCCGCGGCGGCTCCATCCGGCTGCGCGCTGGGGCGCCATCGACCCGCGCCGCCGGTGGAGTTCGCGAGCCACCAGAGTTGCTCTGGTGGTCCGATTCCATTTCTGTCTGCGTCGTAGCTCATCCCTGGTCCCGTTCTTCATTGTGGAATCAACAAATAGTCACTGCGGCACATTTTGTCGTCGTCCACTATTCCGCACACCAAGAAAAAAAAGGCGGTGGGTTCGGACTTGTTCGTTGGTCCGCACCCACCACGTTAGCGGTTTAAAGCCACACCATAAATCTCAGCAATTGATAAACCGCGTCCTGCAATAATAATCTGCAGACCAACTTGTAAATTGGTTGATCCGCGTTCTTGCCATGGAGAAAAAAAAACTTAGCTAAAAATAATTTTCAAAATGACCCCTACCTCGTAGCTATCGTTGGACGAGAGTTATTCGCAGAATTTACCGTCGTGGAAGAAGAGGATCGTCGTGTCGTGGAAGGGCATCGCATCGTCGCGGAAGGGTGTCGCGTCATCATGGAAGGGCGTCGCGTCGTCGATCTCAGAGGTTTAAAGAAATCACACAGATTTAATTTCATGAATTAAATCCATATTAAGGATAAAAACCAAAAAGGAATTTAAAAGATTTTAAATCTCCTACCTCAAGCAGTTGATCGAAGATTTGTCACGGGGAAAGAACGTCTCGGAACAAGCGTCGGCGTCGCGTCGATCTACGGGGGTTGGGCGTTCTTCGTTGCCCATCGTCGGAGGTCGGCGTTCTTTGCGTTCTTCACGAAGGAGGATGGATGCACAGAATCTCCAAATCCTCTCAACAAATCGCACCCTAGAAGAAAGGTGTGTTGGTCTTATTTTATTAATATGCCAACGATTTGAAAATAGGTTACGAAACAAACAAATTAATTCCTAGAATTAATTTCAACGAATTAACCGCCCAATTAAGAACGAGCGTTTAATTGTTTAAGAAAACTCCCTAGTTGACTTTCATTAATGATGAGTTTTCGCAGGTGCATTACTTAGCGGTAAAGAAACGGTGGGGCTCGTGCGGGCCCCACCTCACAAATATCCTACCAAGAGGGTAGGATATTTTTGGGTTCCACCCTATCTGCTTCAACTCAGCTTATGCAGCTTTTAGTGGCTTTAAGCGGCTTTAATTGAAATAAAATAAAGTTTGTCGTACCACATTATTTTATTTCTTAGCTTAAAGCCCAAAAATTTAAAAACCACACATGAGAAAAGGCAACTCCGGAAGAGGCGTTTCTAAGAAAATACTGGCTATGTGATTCCATCGGTGCCCTCAGAATTTGATTCTGAGCAATGGTTCAAATGATAGAAAAACCCGCTCGTTCGTTCACTGAACATACCCAAGCCAAACTTCGGAAAATGATTCTGGGCACACCGGGCCTCGGAATCCGGTGTCGTCCGAAACTGCATTCTTGTAAAATTCCAAAAAAATTTAAGAAAAAAAATTCCTTGAAATTTACGGGTCTTTACATCACTCCCACCTCAATGATTTACGTCCCCATAAAGATACATCAAAAGCTATGGAAAAAAATGTCGGTACTGAGCATGCATCTGAGCCTCCCGC
Organism: Viscum album; assembly: GCA_963277665.1. Lineage (NCBI taxonomy): Eukaryota > Viridiplantae > Streptophyta > Magnoliopsida > Santalales > Viscaceae > Viscum > Viscum album. Next base: position 831,287,322 of record OY728136.1, read on the forward strand.
TCCCAAGTGCTCCCTTGGAGGTTTCCGTGCTGCCACCCGATGCGCACTAGAGGAATCGATCGTCCAAGTAGGACCTGCTCCTGTCGATCCTCGATCTCCACCGGGACCTCTACAAAAGTCACCACATCATCAATGTATAGCTCCCCATGGTCAATGATGTGCGTCGGGTCATGCACGTATCTCCTCAGGTGAGATACGTGGAAGATGTCGTGCACCTGGTGCAACTGATGTGGTAGAGCCAGTTGAAAAGCCACCTCGCCGATCCTGCTGAGGACCTGGAATAGTCTGATGAAGCGTGGAGACAACTTTTGGCCTCATCCAAATCTTCATAAACCATATCGAGGTGAGACCCGAAAGAATACGTGGTCGCCATCCTCGAACTCTAGTGGCCTCCACCTCGTGTCAGCATAAGACTTCTGCCAGCTCTGAGCTGTCCTCATTCGCTCCTGGATGACTTGGACCTTTTCTGGTCCTACAAGAGCTGCTGAGATTTCTTCTTTTCCAATAAGAGAAATCCGGTCTCATCCCCTGGATGAACCATGTTTTTCGCCTAATACAGTCAAACCTGACATGGATGATACTATTCCATACCAAGGATGACGTCGTAAGGCCTCGACGCTACTACCAAGAGATCCAAACGTTACTCTCACCTCCAATGGTTGAGTCACACTGTCGGCATCAGTGTGTGGTGACTGGGTCTCCTCCAGTAGGTTTCTCAAAGTGAGGGTCAAGTCAACGGTTTTTAAACCAAAAATTCTTAGTAACAACTAAAAGAGAGGACAGGAAGGTAAACGCCATAAGAAAAGTGTCTTTTATTACTGCAGCTCAAAGTACAAAGAAAAAAAACATCTACAAACAAACATCAACAATGCTAGAAGAAGCATAAACAAAAGACTACAGGTCTGGAGCTAGTCCCGCTCCTGTCCATCTGCTCTCGGAGCTCCATGATCGTAGGCCTCAACTGCCTGAAGCTGAGCTCTCCCATTTCCACCAGCTCCCTACGGTTGGGGTGGACCTCCTGGTGGTGGTGGGGGAAACACCGCGAAGAATCTTCCACCTCCAGCTGCATGGCCAGTTCCCCTGCCACGGTCTCCTGTTCCATGCGATCCGCCTCGATCGAACCTCTGCCTCTGCTTGGGAGGTCCGTCGTTCATCTTCTAGTCATCTGTATGGCGGGTCGGACATTCACGAGCCATGTGACCAACCCCTCCGCAGGAGTAACACTGACCGCTCATGGTAAGTCATTTTCCACCCCCGGTTCCTCGCACAAACGATCATGTGTCATGCGGTTAATCACCGGTAGGTCTCGTCCTCTTGGACCCCTGCGTCATCTGTCTACTGCCCGCTGCAGAAGACTTTGCCGCATGCCGGCTAGTGGTGGGTCCTGCAGCTGGAGACTGCTCATCAAGGAAACTCTCCACTAAGAGGGCTCGCTCTAACACCCATGTCTGTGTTGGAATGCTGTGAGAAAAAATTGAAGCTCTGATCTCTTGCCTGAGCCCCTGCTCGAAGGTTCAGGCCCTGAAGAATGGGTCTCGTACCTTGTCCGTGGAATAGCGCGAGAGATCAGTAAACCTCACCGCGTACTGGGATACAGTAATGCTGCCCTATCACAGTTGTAGTAGCTCCTAGATGTGCACTGCTCGGAGGGTGGCTGGGACGAACTCTGAGCAACAAAGGCTCTCAAAGTCCATCCAAAGGAGTGATGCATCATCGTGGACTTGGAGCATCATGATCCACCATCTGCCTGCTTCTGCATGCAGGAGGCTCGCTGCAAGGACCACCATAAGGTCTTCTGGTGTCCTCACTAACCGGAAAACTCGTACAACCGCCTCCAGCCCATCCTCGGCTACCTAGGGGTTCGTCTCCCCGCAGAACTTGGGCTGTCGCTGGTGCTAGAACTCATGCAGTGCACTAAGGCGACGTGCATCGTCGGTGGATGGGGCTAGAAGCATCGGTGTCTCGGCGGGTAGAGGTACCGATGGTGCCTCTGCTGTCAAAGGGCCCTGCATCGAGGCCTCGTCGCTCGGTGGGCTGTCATCACACTCAACTCTTGGAACCCTAGTTGGCTGCCATCGTGGGGCCATCCTGAAAAGGAAACAGGTGCGCCACGGTCAAAACAATATTCATAGTGAGCTGATATAAGTAATCACAAAGAAAACTAGAAACACACATGCAATCAATGTTTTCATGCATTAAGTCGGAAATCAAAAGTCAGGGTCCTGGTGTATGGATACGTCGGCCGCCGCACCAACACTGGGCTCCCTGGACTGATAACCACACTCAATATGCTTAACACTATTGCTTCACATAGAAGAAAGCTCAGAGTCTTCGGTAGAACCGAAATCCTCTGATACCAATTTGTCATGTACCGTCCTCGGGGCCCGTGCCGTGACTACCCCAAGCTTACTTTCCATAGGCTAGGGGCTGGAGACTAGCACCAAGGCATAAATCCCGGTAAAGGGAAGACATTTCCTTTGTAAATTAAACAACAAACACCATAGAGTAAGTAGGCAGAAGTAAACACTATGTAATTCTTGGTACAACAGTAAGTGCGGAAAAGTAAGTGGGCCAGAATAGAAACCAAAACTGAATTTATAGTACAACTCGAAAGGGAAAACATCAATGGAAAAGTAAGCCGCAACATCGAGCCATCCACTGGATGTCCCACTTGAACGGTGGGTACAGATAGCCTCCACTGCTCCTCGGGTCCAGCCGACCGCTCCGAGTACGTCCCACCCAGTGGTCCACCTCCAGGTACCGTCCTACTCCGCAAGCCTCCGCCACGATCAGCGTTGTCCGTCGTCTGCAACCAACACAACATAGTGCAGGCATAGCCCGTGAAGGGGTGATTATAAGCTACTCAGTAGGGACCCTGAGACCCTCTAAGGGCTCCCAGAATCCACAAAGGATAAACCACAAAGGGAAGATACAATCACGAAGTAACATTTGACACAACTTAGGTATATGCCCATACATATAACTAACTCATCAATTCTCTCTCGGCTCCAACATCTGAGCTCAAGCACAACCCAGTCCACACAGGAAAAGAAAAACATAAATCCAGACAGGATAGCACAACACAATCCACAAAGGAAAGAAAAACAAGATTCAGCTCACAAAGGTACTTCTTCATATGACGATAGAGATGATCAGATACTTCCACTTATTCATCTAAGTTTCCAGACCCACAAAGGATCGAAAGGTACTAACCCCCGCAATGACCCACATAGGATCTATCATGAAGTTGAACCCAAAGCTATTGGGAAACTCCTTCTCCATCAAGTACAATGGTTATCCCACTACAACCAAGCGCTTACCTATTACCTTGGACTGTTGTAGTACTCCACCTATCGAGTACTGTGGGCCTACTGCTATAACCAAGCACTTCCCACCATGAGTCTACCGCTACAACCAAGCGCTCCCCCTCATAGCCTCTAGAGGTACTCCTTCTGTTGAGTTTCACGGTTCAGCCCCTACAACCAAGAGCTCCTCCATCGTGGGTCTGCTGCTACAACCAAGCGCTCCCCTGTGCTGCTACAACCAAGCGCTCCTCAGTCGTGGGTCTGCCGCTACAACCAAGCACTCCCCCTCATAGCCTCCAGAGGTACTCCTTCTGTAGAGTATTGCGGATCTACCGCTATAACCAAGTGTTCCTCCGCCATGGGTCTGCCGCTACAACCAGGCGCTCCCCACTGGGATCTCCGTAACACACCGAGTCGTTCGATCAGTAGTCATCAAGTCTCAACCGGCTCTAGGGTTTCCGCACCCAGAATGCTCATTCTGGGAGGGTCCACTCCACGAGCTAAGAGGTCGATGCATCAACTGACATGTAGTCCGGAGTTTATGTATCCCAAGATGTACCGTAGTAGTAACTGCCGAAAACACGGAAGATTCCCGTACTATTTTCATCATCATCATAGTCGAATCCACTGAGGATGTCTGTACAGTCGTCGTCGTCACAGTAGCAGTCACAGCCAACTCTAGAGTTCCCGCACACAGAAAGCTCGTTCGGGAGAGTCCGCTCCACGAGCCGAGAGGCTGATACATCAACTAACACATAGTCCAGATTTTATGTATCCAAAAGTTCTGTATCATCAAAAGGAACTCAACGTCACAGATGGCGCGTCAATCGGATGCCCAGACTGAGAGTTATTGGCTTTTTCGTCCCAGGTGCGCGGTTGGTTTTTAAGGAAAAACCAACCTGACCATACCCCACATGCGTCCAAACCTCGGGCGGAGTATGCCAAAAGATCCGTATCACTTAGAGGAATTCAGCAAAGTCTACGGCATGTCAATCGGACGTCCAAAGCTCAAGATATGAGGGTTTCGGCTCTGAGGGCCCGGTTGGTTTCGTGTACGAACCAACATGGTTCAACCCAAATTATTTCGAAACCTTGAGTGCGATATATCAAAACGACCAACTCAATCCAAGGTTCGTATCGCCGCTGATGGCGCGTTGTTTGGAGGCTTTTAGCTCATGTTATGAGCAAAAGACCAAAAGGTCCGGAAACGGGGGGTCTGGGCCCGGACTGACCCAGCCCGACCCGAGTCAACCGGACCGGGGTCCTAGTCCGACCCATTTGGGCGCGACCCGGCACGGCCCGGCCTGGGCGTGACCTGGCCTGCGGGTTGGCTCGGCTCGGCTCAGCCGAGCGGCCGAGCAAGGGAAGCCGCAGGGTGTGCTGCCCCCCCCCCCCCCCCCCCCCCCCCCGCAGGAAGAGGAGCCGCGGTCCCGCGTGGGGCTGCGCTTGGTCAGCGGACACGGCAGAGCCACGTCCCGTGTCTCTCGAGACCCGTGTGGTAGCGGGTCTGGTCGGCCACTGTCGGCGCGGCTGAAGCCGCGGCGGCTCCATTCGACGGAGCACCGGGGTGCCGTCGACCCGCGCCGCCGGTGGAGTCCGCGGGCAACCGGAGTTGCTCTGGTGGTCCGATTCCATTTCGGTCTGCGCCGTAGCTCATCTCGGGTCCCGTTCTTCACTCTGGAATCAACAAATCGTCTCTGAGGCATGTTTTTTCATCGTCCGCCGTTCCGCACACCAAGAACAAATGGGCGGTGGGTTCAGACTTGTTTGTTGGTCCGCACCCGCCGTATTAGCGGTTTGAAACAACACAATAAATCCCAGCAATAGATAAACCAAGTCCCGCAATAATAATCCACAGACCAACTTGTTAATTGGTTGATACGCGTTATTTCCATGGAGGAAAACAAACTTAGATAAAAATAATTTTCAAAACGACCCCTACCTCGTAGCTATCGTCGGATGAGATTTCTTTGCGGAATTGACCGTCGCGGAAGAAGAGGATCGTCGCGTCGCGGAAGGGCGTCGCGTTGTCATGGAAGGTCGTCGCGTCATCGATCTCCGAGGTTTAAAGAAAACACACTAATTTAATTTCATGAATTAAATCCATGTTACGCATAAAAACCACAAAGGAATTTAAAAGATTTTAAATATCCTACGTCAAGCAGTTGATTGAAGATTTTTCATGGGGATAGAACGTAGCGGAAGAAGCGTCGATGTCGCGTCGATCTCCGGGGGTCGGGCGTTCTTCGTCGCCCTTCGTCGGAGGCCAACGTTCTTCGCATTCTTCACGTTCTTCGTGTTCTTCGCGAAGGAGGATGAATGCACAGAATCTCCAAATCCTCTCAACAAATCGCACCCTAGAAGAAAGGTTTGTTGGTCTTATTTTATTAATATGCCAACGGTTTGAAAACAGGTTAAGAAACGAACAAATTAATTCCTAGAATTAATTTCAATGAATTAACTGCTCAATTAAAAAGGAGTGTTTAATTGTTTATGAAAACGCTCCAGTTGACTTTCATTAATGAGGAGTTTTCGCAGGTGAGTTACTTAGCGGAAAAGAAATGGTGGGGCTCGTGTGGGCCCCACCTCACAAATATCCTACCAAGAGGGTAGGATATTTTTGGGTTTCACCCTATCCGTTTAAACATAGCTTAAGCAGCTTTAGGTGGCTTTAAGCGGCTTTATGTGAAATAAAATAAAGTTTTCCGTACCACATTATTTTATTTCTTAGCTTAAAGCCCAAAAATTTAAAAACCACACCCGAGCAAATGCAACTCTGGAAGAGACGTTTCTAAGCAAATACCGGCGGTGCGATTCCATCGGTGCCCTCAGAATCTGATTCTGAGCACCGGTTCAAAAGTTAGAAAAACCCGCTCGTTCGTTCACTGAACGTACCCAAGCCAAACTTTAGAAAATGATTCGGGGCACACCGGGCCTCGGAATCAGGTTTCGTAAGAAACTGTGTTCTTGTAAAATTGGAAAGAAAATTAATAAAAAAAATTTCTTGAAATTTACGGGTCTTTACATACCACCTCAATGAAATGTGATTCATTCACATGATACATGTAATGTAAAATAGATAACTATAATTAAACAAATGAGAAATAAAAAATACATATTATATTAATCAAATAATTAAATTTCAATATATATATATATATATTACCCTATCACACACATAAAAAGTTACAATGTTTTTTTTTCGATGTGTGGACAACCTCCTCCTCAAACTTATATCATTAACTTTTCAGCAAAATAATTTTGAATATAATGATATATAGTTAAATAATATAGTATTTATGATATAATAATAATTCTAGAAATAAATGGTATTACTTACCTTCTTTATACATGCGTGCATAGGATCGACCATCTCCATAATGGTAATGTTGATTCATTTTTCATAACCATATGTAATTACTTTTTTAAAAGTTTAATTAATTGATAAATATGAATATTATTTAATTATTATTATTATTTTGATGTTATAATATGAAACCATTGATGATAGTTGACCTAAGAATGTTTTTTGGGTAAATAAACTAAATTTGATATAAACAGCCGAAGTAAACAAAATTCATTAAGTAATTTTATACAACATAACAAAAAGTAAAATAAATGTAATTTTAATCATTACAAAGATCCCAAATTAATTTAATAATTTCTATAATATTATTATATAATAATTTAACTAATGTTCGCCATAATGTAAATTAATTGTAATAGATTTTCATCTAACATTTTTATTCAGTGAGATAAATGACATGTTCTCCACATACTTCATTTATGTGATGTATATAAAGCCCATTATTATATATTATTTCATGAAATATATTATATTAATGAGGTTTAAAATTTTTATTTAATACCATTATTTCATGAGGTTTATGATATAAAATCTTTCAATGTGGTATGAAACACATTGTAATGCTTAAAGATTATTTTCCTCAAAAATAACATTATTGATCATTGAATGATGTTTACATTCGTGGAAATAATATAAAAATTGTTAATTAAAAACATTTATTTTCATTAAACTAGTTACTAATGACCATTTACATTTTTTAGTACCGTGTTTCTCTCTGTCATTGTAAAATGTTTTTAGAAAATGTTTTTTAGAATACCCTACTTTGTTTCCCACTTTAGTCACAGAACCTATTGTCTTCTAAATACTGTTTTTATTTAAAATATTTTCAAAAATTATTTTCATATGATTTGGTAATTAAATTTTTACGCTTTTTATTGTTTACCAATTTTTTCAATGTAATATTCTTTTCACATTCTGAACAAGGCATTTTTCTAACCATTTTATCGTGTGATAAAATATATTTTTACCTTGTACAACATATATTGATTTAATAGCTATCATTCCTATAATGAATTATATTTATTTTAAAAAATATTGTCTTTAATGAGTTTTCATTAAATTTATTTTCATATAAAATTTCATTCAAAAGGTTTTTTAAACAAAATTATTTTCTTCTTAATAATTGTTTAAATAAATATTTTTATCATATTTATATTCATTAGTGACAACAACCCAATATTATTTACTCCTCCTAGAATATGTGGTATTGGTACCTTCTTTATTATTCAATGGGATGATTTATTATTGGTTTAAACAAGGATATTATTCAAATTCAATTCCTCGATTCATTTGTTTTTCCCCTTGAAATATCTAGTCCTTTATGACAATTGAACATTGAATTTCCCATAAATTCTCCATTTAATTTTTCATTGATATTACTTCTTCTTAAACTATTTATCTCTTTAAATACGATGTCTAATATTATATTTTTTTGATTGTTTGGGGAAATATTGATAAACATGTATTCTTTATTCGGTATAGATATTTATTAATGAATATTTTCTATAAATTAAATTGAATTACACGATATGAATAATTTTTTGGACATGAAATGACAGGTGGATCCCTAACTTTATATATCTCCTCAATGAATCTATATTATCTCATTAGGAAAATATGTGACACAAATTAAATGGGTTTATATCAATAGTTTTAAATTGCATAATGGTGGATCTTAAGAGTATATAATTTCATGTCCCTGAGATATGATGTCCAATAATAATGCATTTCATTCATTTGGATTCATTATTTATTATCCATGATATTTTCAAATGATAAAATATATGGAGGCATTGAATTCTTTGTTTATTGATTAAACAGAATTTGTTAACAGTTTATTACCTTATGATATTTATTTTTTTTAGATCTATTTATTTTAATAGAATTTGTTTCCATTTTTTACCATTCCATTTAAATTTTCTATAACCATTTACTTGAATGGAATGTGTTCTGAGTAACAAACCTGTCATATTTTATATGAAATTATATTAAGTTTATTGATTACATGGAATGTCGGTTCAGATATTTACCATTCTATATTATCTATTATCATTGATTCATTATTGGTTCTTCTATACTTTACCTTTACTAATAATTTGAGCTCACCCATATTATTTTCTCTCTCCAGGAATCAATGAATCCTACTATGAATGATATGACGGGATTTAGTAGAAGGATTAGAGTTATCCTTGAATTTAGTTACCTAAAAATAAGGAAAAAATATTTTTTAATTATATTATTCATTTTTAATAAAAGTATCGTCTATTTATCTGATTTACCAATATTGTTAGACTATCGGTCCATTGGGATTTGATTACATGTAATCATGTCAATGTATTTGATAGAAAACACAGGCTTTGGGATCCCGAGGGTTGGGTCACTATAGTTTGTATAAAATAATATTTAGTAGAGTCATTTGAAACCAGATTTAAGAAATCATATATTATAGAACATAACCCTAAGATTGAATGTGATGATAAAAATGGAACAAAATCCTAAAAAATTTGTTAAGGTAGAGAATATGTGTTTCATCCATGAAATACATCCATGTCTGGATACTACAAGTGGATGTGGTTCGGGTACTAATACACCATGGTGTAAGAACTTTGAAAAGGTGTTATATGCCTAACTCATGGTTTTCCTAGTACATGATAGTTTTATTTATTGTGAACCTAGTTTTAAACTATAATGAGATATTCTTAATATAATTTACATTTTATTTACAATGAACTATGACGTATTTTGGAAATTTATAGACTAGTTTAACCTAAACATTTAGTATTGAATATATTGTGTCATGATTTAGAAATAATATAAATTATATTATCGATAAACCATAGACCAAGTAAGGACTAATGTGTAAATTTATGGATGAATTATTTATGTATTGAGATTGTATTGATTCCTTAGTTAAGAGGATATTTATTGTTTGACATTATTCCAAGGATGTCAATAAAATTTATTTTGGGAATTATATTAATTTTTTTAAGAAATGGAAACATATATGATGGGTGACAAAAAATAAAAACTAGAAAGGTCATGTGTCATGAACCCATGATCGAAGGATGATAAGGTTTCCATGCTAACTACTATACTATGTAAAGTCCTAGTCTATTTTTCATTGTTTCATGTTAACAAATTTGATGAATACATGATTATTATGAACCATTAATATAAATTTTGATAATTAGAGATTAATTTATTAACCATATTGGTTTTTGGAATATAGATATAGAAAAATAGTCAGACATTTCATTGTTTATTGGACATTTGATACTTTAAATGTTTATTATAGTTCATCTGGGATAAAACAATTCACTATTGGTAATTAATTTCTGGTGGTAATGGAATGAATTATAATTTATTCAATGAATATATACATTAATGTATTTCATAAGAAACTAAATCAAATTAGGTAAGAATATTTTTTAATGTTATTATGTAGTTAAATAATTACCCAACAGTAAAAAAAATATAGAACTAAAAAAATTCCAAATAGAGTAATTTCTATTGAAATGATGGTATTCTAAATCAAAAAATAGATATATTTGAGTACCTAAATATTTGATTGACCGTATAATTATTTCTGATTGATGACCTCAATCAATTTTTATAAATATTTATTCTTTTCCTCTATGTTTTTATCTCTACATATCATGGATTTTCTCCTACTAAGAGACCTAGTTTCATACCAGTCCATGTGACCTTTGTTCATTCCATTCTCTCTTTTATACAGATGACTTGTAAACCCCTACAATGATGTGGGATAGAAAATATTGGATGTATCCAAAAATATATCACCATTATGGAGTCCAAAATGTGATGATGAAATATTAATAATGCTGAGAAAATGTGCCGCCCCAAACATCTTAATTAAGAACCTTATATTTGATGTCGTGTATGACACGCGACACCAAACACTTAAGGTAATTTAATTTTTGGATAGATAATTATTTATATACCATATAAAATAGATTCTATTTTTTTCAATGTATGAAACATCAAGTTATAATGTGTTACACGCAACAGAAACAATCTTCTATGGATTGTGATAAACACAAGACAGAGTTTTAAAGATTAATAATAAATTATTAAAATATTATTATTTAATGTAATATCAAGAAACCCATCCATTGTGTTATACTTTATGAGTTTTAATTAATAATATAATGAATTTAAATTTTATATAAATATATAATTAATTAATTAGTTACAAAATAATTAGAAATTAATATAAAAAGCAATTTAATATAAAGTGAATATTTTTATAAATTTTTTTTATGTTCAAAATGTTTTTCACACTAATAGAATAATTTATTTATAATTATTTAGAGACATTAATATATATATATGTTACATATTAAATAATTTTTTTAATATTTATTAGGTATTTTTGATATGTATAAGAAAAGAACAAACTCTATTTTACACATAAAAACTTGTATTTTTTTTAAAGGCACAATTAACTCTTTTTAATGGACATCCCACTTAAAATAGAAATTTTAACACATTAATTGATATTACAAGCCAATATAATATTAATATTTCAAATATAAACATAATAATTATGTCAGGGTGAATTTTAGATATTTCTCTTAAACATGTCATTTTTTAACAAATCGAAAAAATGAACATTTTTTCATTGAAAATTTTATTTCTTCTATTTAATTTAAATTGTATAATTATAAATTTAATTTAATTTAATGACTAATTAGATCATAATTTTATTAATTAATAATATTTATCTAATTTTAATCAATTTCACATTGAAAATGATTATAAAAACATTGAAAACCATATGATGTTTTCAATTTAAAAACATGTATTTTTTCCCTACCTGTGGGATGATTTTGAAATTAGCTTTAGCCACTTATATTATTGGAGATTTAGAAAAAGATTCCTTACATTACAAAATAATAATTTATAATATCTAATAATACTATATTTATTTTAGAAAAAATATTATTGAGGTTATTTAAAATTAATTACATATATTAAGGAAAAAGTAACGTTAATAAAGGAATAAACCATTATCATAAGTGCCCAAATGACATACCCACTAGTCCAACACCGATATACTGAATAAAATTAGTCTATGAACAATATTATATTTACATTGGATGGTTTTTATGCATTTTTTGGTAAAAACATGGGTACACCAAACATCTTTTCAAAAATAACAATTGAGCCATTTTCCTCCCTTATAAAATGCCACCACCTCTCTCTATTACACACACCTCTCAAACACATAGGATTGATCATGATCATACCATATAGCTTCCCAAAATCCCTCACCTATTATTTAATCCTTACTATGGGATAATATCCATCTAAGTAATCCTTTTCGAACCAACCAAATGTTGTTTCACAGTTAAGAGGTAACATCTTCTCTAATGCTTTTTAATTATTTCTCAATTCTTCAACACATAATATGTTCATATTATATTGTGGAATATTAACCAATTATACAACATATAATATGATTTTTTGATGATATTTTTTCTACCTAATATTTCTCATACTTACATTTAATGGGAAACAAATATATTGTATCTGTGTGTGGTGAACATCTACCACACAAAATGATGATTGTTAATTTTTCTTTTACAAAAATTCATCGTTGTACAATATGATTGATCATATTTTTATATATGATATATATGATATTTATTATGGCGTTGTGCTAATTTAAAATTTTTTAACATATACCATAAATACATTCCATTTTGTGTTAATACGATATCATTGTGTTTGGAAGTGAGGAATACTGCCACCTCTAAGCGATTTGATTCATTTACACGATACATAGAATGATTAAATGATTATTATAACAAAATATATGATACATAGACAACATATATATAACTTATATTAATTCAAAAATTATATTTTGGGATATATATATATATATATATATCAATTTCATTACTAACCATTCATGCACATAGAAAGTGATAATGTTTTTTATGGAAGCATGGACAACCTTCTCCTTGACAAGATGTGATTCCTTATTAATATATATATATATAAGTATTTATTATTAAATAGTATGGTATTTATGATATTATTATCATTATTTAATGATATGTTATAACGTATATTCTTTCTAGAAGGATCATTTAAAAATTTGAACGTTACTCATGTGTACGGACGACTTACCGTATCCATGATTGTAACATTGGTTAACTTTTCATAGACAAAACAAATAAATGTTTTTAAATGTATAATTGATGTGTATATATGATACTTATTTCAGTAATATTATTTTTTATATGTTATATGATTACCCCTTTGACTATAGTTTACCTACCAAAGTTGTTTTCGATATATAAAATGAATTCTGTTAAAACACCTAATGTAAAAATAATTGTTTTAGTGATAGTATAAAAGCATGGATTTTCACCTGAATGGAAACTCAAGGTAAGGGATTTTCATAACACTTTTTATTTAATTGAGATAAATGTAATGTTAAAAGCTTACTTATTTTTGTGGGGTGTATCTACTGACCAATTATATATATTATATTATGAATTAAATTATATTAATGGGTTTTAAATATATATTTTTTATCATTCATTCATGAGGATTATGATTTGAAAGGTTTCAATGTGCTACAGGAAACATTTGAATGTCCAAATATTATTTTATTAAAGAATAACATTAATGGTATTTTAATGGGGTTTCCATAACAATAAATTATATGCCCTTTTTCAACAATACCTTTAAATTTCATTAATATTGTTATTAGTTTTCTTTTTAATTTATTTTTACCATTTTCCCACTCTTTGTTAATTAAAATATTTCAGAAAAAGTATTTCCAAAAAACCTAACATAATTTATCTCTTTACTCAGAGAACAAATTTTACTCTAAAAAATATATTTTATTGAGAAATTTCCAAAAAAATTCAAATTTATTCGGTGGATGTATTTTTAAGAGTTTTTATTTTTACAATTTTTTCAAAAAATGTTCTTTTCATTTTCCAAAAATGTTATTTTTCCAAACCTTTTATCCTAAAAAAGTAATGTTCTTTTAACTCGTATGGTATGATTGAATTTACCTTCCATCATCCCTACGATGATCCTTTACATGCTTAAAATTTTACTTTTTAATGAACTTTTTTTTAAATGATTTTCATATCAAACGTTTTTCAAAACAATAGGACATTTTCATTATGAGTTTTTTTTTAAATTTCATTTTATAGTATTTCCATTCATCAATGAAAATAACCTTTTTCTTACACCACATAGTATATGTGATATTGAAATCATATTTATTATTATACTAGATGATTAAGATTTATTTGACCATGTATAGTATTCATATTCATATCATTGATTCATTTTTAGTCTTTATGAAATATTCAATCTCCTATGATAATTGAACATTCAATTTCCCCAAAATTATATATTATATTTATCATAGATATTATTATTTACAAAACTATATTCCTCATTACATGTGGCGTATAATTTGAATGTTTTTTTAGTATTTGGGGTATTATTGAATAATATTTAATCTTTATTCGATATAGATATTTGTTATGACGTATTGTTTATGAATTAAATCTAATTACACGGCATGGATAAAGAATTGTATATGAAATTATGGAATGATCTCAAACTTTATATAGTTTCTCAACGAATCAATAGGTTATCATGAGGAAAATAAGTTGCAGATGTTAATTTAATTATTATTTGTAGTTTTAATCATTAAGGATGATGGATCATAAATGTATAGGTTTTCATTTGTCTGAGAAATGACAACCAATAATTAAGCATTACCTTAATTTTGATTCATGAATTATTATACATTATATTTTGAAAAAATAAAATTTATAGATGAATTTAATTCATAGTTTATTTATTATATTAAAGGTGTTTTTACCTTTACATTTTTAGTTTTCCTTATTTAGTCATTATAATAGAATTTGACACCATTTATTACCATTCCATATTGATTTTTCCTTACATAGTTATTTTAATGACATGTGTTTCCACTTTTTTCCTTTTCATTTTGCTTATGCACATTAATTCTGTTTATTGATTACATGTAATGTGTGCTTAAATATTTACCTTTCCATGTTAAATATTATCATTGATTCATTACTGGTTACACTATACATTAACCTTACTAAGAATTTGATCTTAGCATTATTATGTTTCTTTCCCCAGGAATATAATAAGTGTATTATGAATGATATGCATGGATTTAATATATTGAATAGAGTTATCCTATTATTTATTTGTTGCTAAATAATAAAAAATAAATGTTGTAATTATTCTATTCATTTTTAATACAAGAAATAAGTATCTATCTTGTTTACCATGACTAATAAACTCTTTTTCCTTGGGGATTTTATTCCTTGTAACCCTAATAATGTAATTAATAGCAGACACAAGCTTCAAGCTCACTACGGTCGGGTCACTACTCTACATATAGATGTTTTGGATGATTAATTACCTATATTTATGGGTTTTTAAATTTCTATTTTATGATCTTTCTTTCATGGGGTTGAGGTTTGAAAAGTTTCCGATTCAGTAATATTGTTTTTTTCTCAATTTTCTTTCTTTGAGGCAGACATCTTGTTATGCAGCTAAATTCTTATTTTTAAGTGTATATAATTATATTTTATGTATTATACCATAAATATTCTCATTTTTAATGGCATTTTAAACCTCAAATATTTTCATTTTCTTATATTCATAACAAGATGCCAAGTAACCAAGTGGTAAGAGTTTATTTATACATCCTCATCACTTTTCAAGATTGTTAATGTTATGATTCCTTGATAAAATATTATGATCCATAACTCAATAACACTCATTAATTTTCTTCTCCACTATCTATTCCAGATATATTCATATAATGATGTCATTTTTACACTTTGGTATATCCGATAGTTGAGAAAGTGTTTTTATAAATGACCAACTTTTCCCTCCTTTCAATTTCAAATATGTGTTTTTTCAAAACAATTGTTTATAAAATGGAATTCCTTTGTTATTGAACTAATATCCTATGATAATGGTAATTATTTTTTAGCCTTGTTTAATTTATTATTGTTTTTAGAGAAAATTTCTTGTTTCATTTTGAATGAGGAAATTTCCTAACCTTTTTTCCATGAAAAAAGGAAATTATCTTTTTACCTCATTAGATATGTATAGCATTATCCTCCATAAATACAATTAATATTTATTTTCATATTTTATGGTTAGTTTTTGTTAATATTTATTCAAAATAGTTTTTAATAAATAATGAATTTCAATATTTTTCACGCTTCTTTTATATGTATTCATGGAAATGTGTTTTCAAAATGATTCCATGATTCTTTATCAATAACCTTCTCAATAACCTTTTATATTTTTTTAATGAAAAAATAGTTCTAAAAAAATATCCAATACTTTTACATGTTTTCGAGAAAATTGGGTTTCAAAACATTTTCTAGCTCCTCATTTAAGATTTTAATGTATAGGGATTTAAAATATTTTCGAGTTCTATTTATAATTTTCCAAGGAAAATATTTTTTAATACCTATTAAAATCCTTTTATAAGATTTCAATGAAAAAAAAATTCAAATTGTGTTCAATATTTCATTCTTGGTTTACAATGCATTTTTAGAGGAAATATTCAAAAAAAATATTTTATTTTTAAAATAATTCCTAGAGAATAGATATTTCCCTCAGGAAACGTTTTTAAAATGAATTTCATAATTATTTCCCATATATGATAACAACTGTTGGTGTCACTTATTCCTTTTAATGGAAAATATATAATGTTTATATTCATAATGGTTCTGTAAATGAATTCTGTTTTGATGGAATGATATTTATGAAAACCATTTCCCTTTTACGGGTTATAGAGCTTTGAATCCCACTTATTTTCAAGGGTTATGTTTATGATGAAATGATTTTGAGACATATTTTTCATCACAGGTTATGAAATTATTACATGTTTATAATTATAATATTATTTCATGGGTAATTATATGATTAATTATGGTATTATATAAATTGTATGTATGTTTCCATTATGAGATGGGTGTGAACAACATCTCCGTCCAATTCATTTGGTAATGATGTATATCCCATGAGATAGACATGGCTAGAATGGGAAATGAATTTGTTCAATATTATGGGGCTGAAAGGCGAATGAACTTGGTTTAGTATTATATGACTGGAATGAAAAATGAACTCAGTTCAGTATTATAAGGCTAGAACGGGGAGTAAACATGGTTCAGTAATATAATGTTGGAATAGGGTGTGACCCTGGATCACTTAATAAATTTGTACACTAAGATGGTCTTGACAGGATTACCTTGACTACTATATAGTTTATTATATATATATTTGAGTTTATAATTATTCCCTGTGCTAATACCATTTTTGATTTCATGGATTATACTCTTTATTTCTTTATTATTCATGTATTATAAACATCCAATCATTATTCCATAATTTTATTTTATATTCATTGATATGAATGGTGTGATATTCAATTATCATGATCATACTTGCATACCCCTATGCTCATTTTAGGATAATATGTCTCCATTTTTTACCCCTACTAAGAATCAAACGTCATCCATTTTTATCCTTCCTTCATCTGTTTAATGAAGATATGTATTATTTTTATATTTCTAAGATGTGTTCTTTATATGTAAAAACTAGTTGGATATGATGTAGCTCAATTATGTACCAGTTTTTATGATTCGATGTTTCCAAAAAATCCTTATAATAGTATAGTCTATAGACATCTATTTGAATAATGTTTTGATTATTCCATATATTTTATTCAGTGTGAATTTATAAAATGAGACGACCTCTATAATACACCTTATAAAAAGAACATAGGTATAAAACATATCAAATGTCCCAAAGAATACAACTTTAGACCATCAACCCTTACAATGATCAAAATGGGGAAGAAATAATTAATCAATAAATTTATTATGTGGGTCAAGTATAAATCCCTATAAAACAATAGTAAATAAAAAATAATATAATATAAATTCAATACACAGAATTTTTTTCAATTCCAATGACAATTATGATGTAATAAACCCTTTAAAAAGAAATTGAGATTTTATTTTTTTCACCACATATTTTTTTTATTCCACATAAATAATTAAAATTGAAAAATAAAATATAGTTAATAATGAATTATTTTTTATATTTCATTTAAAATTATTAGATTATAAAAAATATATAATAAATTATTTTCATAACATAAAAATATGTCCCAATGAAGGGAAAATGATATGAAGCTCCATAGTTGAAGCATTAATTTGGTTAAACATTAATTTACACGATGTATAATGGTTTTAAGAATTTTATTAATTTGTAAAATGACTATATTCATAATTATAACATAATTTATTAATATATTATAACATATTACAACCATTTCCATAGAAATATGATTTTCATCTTATTGTTTGTCTTCTTTATTGTCATGTTTTCTGTTGCGTGATTAGACAAGAATGTTTAGGTTCCTTGGTATAAGATATAGTTTCATTATATTGATAATTATATTAATTTTATAAATATAATATTTACTTATTGGATTCATTTTTAAAAACACTCATTTAATTTTTACATGTAAAATTATTCAGATAATTTTGTAAAGATGGTTGGCCATATATATGCATGCATGATGACAATGTTCAACTAATGAGTAAAATGGTAAGTAAGTGGATGGTATATATATTTCACATTATTAAAATCACATTATATTTATTTTATTTATTCATTTGTTTCATCATTATAATTACCCATTTTATTCATTTTTGAAGAGAAAATTACAAGGTTTAGTGATTTAGTAATCTATCGAACACAGGAGGGATAGATTTGATTCCCAATTTTATTGCGAAGGAGAAGTAAAACTATTACTACAAAAACATTATAAAATATATGTGTATTATAAGTATTTTTGTAATTAAGTTGTTTTAATCCCAAAAATTGAATGTGGAAATAGAATAATTAAAAATAAATTACATTGTGGGGAAAACTACCTTTACTAAAAATAACCATATTTGGATCCATTACTAAGGGAACAATGGATGGAATTTTAGGAAAAAATAAACATTATAATGTGGATAAGAATTCAAAAGTTAGATTTTTTCTCATTTTGGATCATCAAAAATTATTTAGATGTGTGAATAAGTGATGGAATGGGGATACATTTTACAATTCAGGAGGACACAGATTAAATTTTTTGAAGAGAATTAATAATTCCTAGATTTTATATAGGACACATGGCTATATAATAAATCTTTTATAAGACTAATATGAGATAATGTAAAAATATGGAAATACTATAGTATTTAAACATTATTTTAGTACATTTAACCCTTTATTCATAGATAAATCCCCGGGTAAACATCTTCTTGGCTTGACCATGGTAAAATATTTTTACATTTTTCATTAGTCAATATTCATGATGATCAAAAAATATTTTGAATAAATTATATAATATAAATTACTCTAATTATAATATTAAATTCATATTCATAAATTCAATTCATAGAATTCGATGAATTTAAATTAACAAAAACATGTGGTTCTCTGGAAAAATAGGTTTTCCAGAAATGAATTTTCCAAGACTAAGATGTTATTATATTTACTATCTTACTACCAATTATTATGATATTGATTTAAATAAAATAATAATAATATATATATATATATCATTTAAATAATTTATCATAAATATTATTTTAATTTATCAAAATGTATTGACATTATGCACCTAAAATCTGTTTTGAAAAAAATGGGTTTCTTGGACTGGAAATTAATTTTTCAAAATAATAAATAACGATTACTCAAAGGAAATTAATTATTATAATTATAAGTAAATAACACCTTTAATATATTGAAATCAAATTCAAATAATAACGGGACACTTGTATTACGTAATTTTATTGAAAGATATAATAGTATTTGAAAATTTGTTATTTTCAGCAATTCAAAGAAAATCTACTTATTCAGAAAAATACTAATATATAAACTTTGAATAATTTTGATATTATTGTTTAGAGATACATATTATTTTTATAAAATATAACTTCTAATGATGAAATATATTTTTAACAATTCCATGAATAATATAATACATGAAAACATTTTTTTTGAAGAATATATATTAGGAATAATAAAATAAATTTATTAAAAAATTGACTGATTATTTAATATTCATATAAATATAAATTTAAATTGATTAAACCCAAACTATGTATGTTACATTATTTGGTTAATCCTATTCAAACATTTCTATTACATAGATATGTTATAAATTTCAAATTTAAATAGTATCTACCAATTTATTTAGTCTCAGTGTCGTGTGTCTTATACGCTATCGACCATAGAGTTCTTAATTTAAATTTTCAATGTTTTCTTTTTTTAAAATTTATTAAAGGGAATAATTTTTTAACAAAATATATTAATTTAAATATTATATTTTAAAATTCTACCATCCTTCATTAAATTGTTTCATTGTTATTGGAATTTGAGTTTAAAAATAAGGAGTTTCAAATTTTTAAATACCACTATTGAAAACCTATATTGTAAAAAAGGTTAAATAATTATATTTATAAGACATAAATGAATTTATGAAAGTCATATAGAATTAAAAATTAGTTGGTTATCAGAAAATAATTCACAATGTAGAAAGTAATAAATAATTGAAGAGTGTGA
This sequence comes from Viscum album, assembly GCA_963277665.1. Lineage (NCBI taxonomy): Eukaryota > Viridiplantae > Streptophyta > Magnoliopsida > Santalales > Viscaceae > Viscum > Viscum album. Next base: position 831,307,683 of record OY728136.1, read on the forward strand.
TAAAGGCCATTCATCCTAAGAATGTGAATATTCAATAAAAAGTTAAAGATCAAAAAACCATAAATCTATAATCATTTAAATGTCCATTTCATTCATCAAATATGAATGTAATAAAATAAATTTATTATTTCAATATCCTTTTCATATGTCTATGGAATTCATTTCTAATCTATGAACATAAACATAAAAAAATATAATGACCTCATATATTTATATTTCATAAAAAGATCCATCATTTTATTCTAATTTGATCTATTGTCACATCATTTATTTATCTACGAAATTAATATATAGAATTAATTATTATACATGGTGTCATTAACAAAATTTTAACATATCATAAGATCCATAAAATATTCAATAGTTTTTCTATCTATCAATGAATATTTTTGAAAACTAATATGGTTGGAAGAAGTTATACATTATAATATATAATATCTAATCCACAACAATAACACCACATGTTCAAAATTAATACTTATACATAAAATTATTCAAATAAACATGATGTTTTTTCTATTATACTATATAGTAAAATGTTTGAGGATAATCCCTTATTTCCATTTAGTTCTGGTTTCAAGCCCCATGTCGTTGCTGGATGATGTGGATTTCTACTCGATCAGTGGGTTGTATATCTATATTCATCATAAATTTCTATCACATAAGACATAAAAAGATGTTTTTCTATTAATGTGGACATATTTTAAATAGTAATATTATAACATGACGATGGCTTCCAATTTTTTAGAGTTAATATTATGTGAATATATATATTCTTAAAAAATTAACATAATCTGTAGATGTTTTCATCCTTATATAACAAAAATTTTATTTAATGTAATAATTATATTATTTAATTGTTCAATAAATATAAATTAAAAATAGAACTTTTAACTTGATGATAGTCCTCCTCTATGGAATATTATTTAAAAAATCAAACAGGAAATTGACTCAGATAATTCTCAGGCTCTACATATTCATGATAGTTAACCATAAAAGGATTACTTGGAGGAAAATTATTTCTCACCATGGAAATCCTCACTCTTCCTCACTAATTGATCACTCTATACTATTATTTACTATACATGAATCATTTTGTTATTCATGTGATACATCCTCATGGGTGAATCAATCCTTATTTATAATCAGAAGGAAATCGATCACTTCTTCCTCTATGGTTCCCACCACTCATTATCATAGAGGACACAATCCTTATCATTATTTATGAGTATGAGAGCTGGTTATGTTATTAATATTTAGTCATATATCATGATAACTAATTAATAATTCACTATGATATCTCTCAACCCAATTATCATTGCAATTGGTTTCTTGTAATAATTGCATTATCCAACATACTCAATATTATATTGATTCCATCAGTTTATAACCATTTGCTAAAAGTAATATCATATTATAAAAAATAATTTTCATAGTGAAATAGATACACAATAAATTATAGGTTGTATAAATAATGAAATATTAATTTCAATTATTGAATCCTTCTGATTATCATAGTCCATTAAATTTTATCATCTATTAGAATTATTTTTGACAGTTTGTAATGAAAATATTACTGATTGTAAGTGTTTCCCCTAGGAGTGTCAACCTAGGTGCATTTTATGGGATATTTTCATTCACCAATTGATGATTGAGTTAAATCCTAATGCACCCTTTTTGGGGTTATTACCAAAAGATAATTTATTCTAGAACAACATCCACTTATAGTATCTAGGAATTGATTTATTTATAAAAATCTTCTTAATCTTTTCCTTACCCAAAAAATTGTATTCATCTATTTATTTGTAATTAATTTCTATAGTAGGGTTATTTTCCTGAATCAATTTTTTCCCAAATATAGGTCACATGCTTTCTAAAAAACAATCTATAATAAAAACATTAAACACCCTAACCCTGGTATTCTATAGTATTTGGTTATTTTATTTTATTGGTGATAGATATCGGTAAGGAAATATTAAAGAAACATGTAATTAATGGTCTTTGAAAGCTAGATACATATCAAATTCTTTTATTTTAATTGAAAATAATAAATACTACATCATGAATGTATAAAATTAGAAATCCTTAAAAACATTTATTTATTAATTCATTATATTATATGTAAATGAATCCAATCAATAGTGAGCTCAAATGATCAAATGGATTTATATGAATAATAATATATCATGTAAAAATAAAGAATAATCAATAAGTAATAGTCTATATGGAATGGAAAATATCTAAATACACATTTAATTTAATAAAAACATGACTATCATGATTAGATAAGGCATAATCAATATATAGGGCTAAATAACTGAACACATATTCCATTTAATGAATAAAATGATAAGAATATTCATCCATGAATAATATCATAGATAATAATAATGTAATTATCAATCATGTAAATTACAATTATTTGTTGTTATGATCTCATATATCAATATATCTATACTATCAAGACCATTCAAAAGACGATTTAAAACTACTGATAAAAATCCATTTAATTCTAGTTTTTTTATTCATCCCCTGAGATAATCAATACATTAAGGGGATATATAATTCCAAGAACCACCCATTAATGCATGTATAAGTAATTATTAATATATTGAATGATATATTTAATTCATCAATAATATGTCTTTTAAATACTATTTTGTACTGTATATAATAAGTATGAGCCATCAATATTTTCTCAATAAATAAAATAACATTAAAATTAACTATATGAATAAATTATATGTGGTTTTTGTAATATGAATATCTACAAAAAATAATATGGAATTTTATGGTAAATTATTGTCCAATGATCAAAATAATGTGAATATTTCAAAGGATGTATTATAATTTAAATAAAAAATCACGAAAGATATCATCGATACAATCCCTTGTCAAATTGATAATAAATAATCCTGATAAAAATGAAGATATTATCATTATGACTTATCATTATTGAATTATTGGGAAAATAATGTTTCATATCATCAATGAATAGAAATATTATTAAATAATTTCTGATGAATATTCTTACAGAAAATACCCATTTTACATTGAAAATAAATTTTCAAAACTAAGAATTTTCATATTATTAATAAATCCACCTTTATTAATGGTATAAATTTAAATATGAAATTTATGGTTTAGATCAATATGTTTTCATGATAGTTGGAAGGTTCTATTCATGTTGGGAATGTTAAAATACATATTTTTGTCCTAATTTTTTTTACAAAAAGACCAATGTTTGGAAAATGATAGAAAATTCCATTAAAATATTTTCGAACACAGTTATTTGTAAAAATGAATTTAAACATTCATAATAGTAAATTTTTAAAAACATTTTAAAAAAATTTATTTTCATGAAAAAATGATTTGTGATGGAAGAGTGAAATGAAGATGATATTATTTAAAAAAATTATTTTTTCAATTATTATAATTACTAAAGGGGAAAATGGGAATATTATCCAAGAAAATTAATGAATAAATAGTGTATATTAAAATTTATTGGTTTTTTATACAATTATTTAATAATTTATATCCATGTAAATTCATGTATTAAGAATCATGATTAAAATAATATTGTAACCTAATTCTTCTACCACATTTGTATCTTTTGAATCATATTCCCCATGAATGGAATTACATAAAATGAAACATTAAATACCATGAATATGAAAATATTCATAATATAAAAAATAAAATTGATATTATAAGAACTTCATAAAATAATATAGGTGTATAACAGAATATATTCCCCTAAGACGTCAATTATAGATGAGAAAACCTTATAGTGATCATAACGTTGAAGAGAGATTTAATAATTGAATATATTATTTATATGAAATTTAAATATACATAAAAAAGTGGAAATATAATATAATATATTCAATAATAATTACATATGTAATCTTAGAATATCAAATACAATGATGATGTAATATAACCCAATGAAAAGAAATTAATATATGAAATTAATTACCATATGGTAAATTTCAAGTCAAATACCCTTATATAATTCAAATTAAAACTTATTATTCCATTAAAAATGATGGTAAAATGCAATTACAATTAAAAGGTGTATTATATACATCATATAGATAAAATTTGGATCCTAACGTTAAAATATTCACCAACGAATTGAAATTGAGATTATGTCCCTTACCTCATGATTTATTTTTATTGAATGTGATTTTTCCTCTTATGTAATGGTTTTAATTATGTAATTAATTTATAAAATTACCATATTTATCTTTACAATATCTTATATAATTATTTAATAACCTCTTATCATATGTTTTTTAAGATTTTATTATTATTATTAATGTTTTTGTTGTTTCAGATGGTAATTTCCTTATTTTTCAAGAATATTTTCAAATGAAATTTATGGTTATTGTGTATAGGATACTGTTAATTAATATATAGAATGATTTTATGATATAAATATCATATATAATTATTTTATCCATTTTTTAAACTATCCTGCAATGTTAAAAATGAAAAATGATTAACATAACTTCAATGATATGGTAGATCATACGTACACAGGAGCGTCGATATATTTCCCTTGATGGTTGAATGGGTGAGAAATTATAAGCTATATAAATCTCCAAGAATAAATATCTATTAATATTTATTATATATATTCATTATTCATAAAATTATGAATATTTATTTTTTCCTTTAATGGAAAAAAATAGAACCCACTTGTGAAACAATAGTATGATGTACATACAAGCATTGGATTTGTTCCCAATTTATTGGTTAATGAGATAGATAAATACTATAACATCAATGTATTAATATCATATAATGTATTATATATTTTTTGTTATATTGGATGCATACATACATTATTTATGGTATAAAATGAATAATTAAAAATAAATAGATTAATTAATACAATTACAATCACTTAGGAGAATCTCCTTTGGATCACTTATTAAATACCATAGGGTTGGTAATTTCGGATTAGAACCACTATAATGAGGATAAGGTTTTTTAGATATATTAATGAACTATTTTTTTGATCATATTTTTTTATAGATGTAAATATGAAAGGGTATTGAGTTTCTCATAATAATTAAAGAGAAGGGAATACATCCATTTTTTCAATTGAATAAACCATACCAATGTTTTTCACCTGAAAAAATTCCCAAAAATGGCTCATTAATGATCATTATATTTTATATGGTCGAAATATGGAAATAAAATAGGATTCATAAGTTTTTTATTGTCATATTATCCCTTGTATTTTTCTTATAAGCCCCTGGTAAAGAAAATTTTATCATAACCAAGGAAAATATTTTATTGTTTTTTCAATAAATTATTAGAAAAAATTATTTTCAATTCATTATATAGTATAAATTATTCTTATTTCAAAAAATCTATCTATTTTAACAAATAAAATTCATAGAAGTTCAATAATTTAATGTTAAATAAAACCTACTATTTTGAATTCATCTATTTAGACATGAAATCAATACATTACAGTTAAAACATTTAAAATTAAATGTTATATTAATTAAAATGATGGTAGAACATTATGCCATTAAAAATTGTTCTCAATTTTTTTTCATTCTTAAAAAAACATATATAAAAAATATGCATAGATATTATTTTAATGTAATTCATTAAGTTAAATATAATAAAACAAGGAATTTTTTAGATTGAAATTATATTTTTTAGCACCATAAAATTAACAAACATGAAAATCATATTCTATAGTGTATAGAAAAATAATCACCAAACATAAAAGTGAATTTGACACCATGATACTTTACGATATGTTTATTTTTAGATAAATTGAATCCCTTTGATATCATACAATCAACAGAATGTTGGTTTTAATTGAAATGCGATACTCAACTAAAATACATTTATTAAGGAATGAGCATTATAAAAAAACCATTAAGATGGTGGGTGTTATTTTTAATAACTAAACTATGATATATATATTGTTTTCACAACTATCAAATAAATTAAATTTGAAAATATTAAATAAAAATAAAAAAAGAACTATTTTATAGAGAAATAATTTTTTTCATGGAAACTCTATTTTTATAAATAGAAGACTACTCATGATTTTTACAAATCATTTAAAAATAATTTTTAAAATATTAATAATTTTATTTGACTAAATAAACAATATATTTGAAATATAATTGTATAAATTATCATTACGGGGATTTTTTATAATTTTTGGAAATGGTTAGTTTCTTTGATGAATTGTGTAACTAGTGATTTTATTATTACCCCATTTTTATTATATTATTCAAAAGTAAAACTATATTTTAAATTAGTTTGAATTTATATTTAGTAAAATCTGTATTTACATAAGTTAATTTGCTGGAATAAATTTCATATTAATTTTTCCTATTAAAAATAATTTATTCTTATGACTATTTTCTCATTGGAAAACTACTCTTTCATCCCATATGTAATTTACATTAAAATTTAATTGGTCATATTATATGAATTGAATTTGGTAACATTTATTCCATATTTAGAATCATAATGATATATATCCCATAGTAATTCCCACATATTTTTTCACCTTAATTAATAATGAAAGTGGTCAAAATTAATTACAACGGTTAATGTAAAAATTGGTTTATTAAGGGTTATATTGAGAAGAAAATGGTTAACAATTACCAAATAATTTTCCAAAATGAATTTAAATGGAATATTTTAACCTTTTATCTTCTAATGTAAAATAATGACTTAATTTTTAGTCATCTTCCATGAGGAAAATTTGGGTGTCAGTTTATCTTTTCAAAAATTCCATTTTGTCCTCTCACCCACTTATAATGGTTTTCCCCATTTCCTCTCATGGTTAATCATAAAACATCCTTGTTTATGTGAATAACTCAAAAAATACATTAATTAATTCAATAACCACATCTTAGAGGTCGTATTTTTTATGAATACCTATTATAAAGGCTTTAGGTATTAACCTTAAGAAAGTCTATGAAGAAGAGGTAAAATTCTTGGATATTGTGTATTTGTTTTTTATACATTCATCAACAAAAAAAATAATATTCTATTATATAATAAAATTGGTTTCTAAAAAATAATGACATTTTATATGTTAATTTAATAAATTGTATCTGTCTCCACTTCCATCAAATGGGAATCAAAATAGGCAATCATGCATAAGAAAGACCACCATCACAAAAATTGTTGTAATTCGTTTTCCATCATCAAATATGAATATTATATATAATGGTATATTTAAAATATTTTTATGATATTTTTTAAATTACTATATATCAAAAAAAATTATACCACATATACCTTCTTAATATTCATTTCGTGTGGGATATGACAACGATGCTTGTTGATATTGTGGATAAGTTCCTCATAAAGTGATGTGATTTTGTTTTCTATTATGAATAACATGGAAGGTATTCATATTGAAATAAATTAATATTTATCATATTTTTGACATAAAAATACCTATATAAATAGAATATAATTTCTTTATTCCTAACATAAAATTTTTCTCCTAACTGTAATGTTTCTTGTACGTACATATGGACTACCACCTATACATAGTTGTGTCAATTGTTTTCCATTTTATTATCCAATGAAGTATTGTGAGGATGAATCTGATTAATATATTTGTTATATATTAAATAATATTTATTATATAAATATTAATTAATATTTAATTTCCTTCTATTCCATCGGTCGATAAAAATGGACACATCATTCATGAATATATACAGCCAACCATCTCCTTGAATGTTGGAATAAATTTTCCGTCTCTATGTTTAATATATTTTATTACAAACATATATTAATAATATATAAATATTTATATGTTTTTTAACATGATATATATTTTATAACCATGGTGTAATTAATAAGAAAAAACTTACAGGACAAAATTAATCATTAAAACTAAAAATCTATCTCACTAAACATAAATTTTAAATGATTTTTTTATAAATTTTTATTATATATTATTATAAAATAATATATGGTGTAAGATATATAACTTAAGTTCTATAATATATTAATAAAATCCTATATTTTAAATATATTAGGGGAAAATCCAATAATGGAATTCAATCCTATGGTAATAGTTTCTTGACTCACTTTTACTTTCATGAGACAAATATCATATCCACCACATATTACATTATTGGGTGAATATTGTACCATATTTGGTATTTGATATCATCAATATATTTATATTCATTTTATTTAATGTTTAATTTTATTATTTTCTTTTAGGGCTTGTGATGCCATATTTACCAAAGTGGTAAGTATTTATTTCAAAATGTCATCATCAATCAGTATTGGTTTGTTTAAGAATCCTTTGGGGGAGTTATTTTATATTTCAATATTAAATTATATATATTCCCATAAAATATATTTTTATGAAATTTATATAGTATAAGTACGCTTTTTGAAGTCAATGGTACTTTAAATGACTGTGAATCTATTTTTAATAAAATAAGACTTTTTTATCACTTGGGTCAAAATTAATATTACATAAAAATCTTTGTTATCTGAAAAGGTTTTAAAAAAAATTCATTTTTCCAAATTATTTATTAAATTCATGTTTTCCATGATTATATTTTAATAAAATTTAAATGAATAATCATGTTTTTCATATCAATAAATGTTTGTATTTTATCAAACATGTGAAAGTAATCCTTGTTTTACCTTGAAATAATTGAAAAATGATTCCCACAATTAGGTAATATAAGTGTTATAAATATTATTTAATAATTTATAATGTTTATCTTAAAAGAAAATAATTTTTATTATTTTTTTTGAACATTTATTTTAAAAAATTTATTCTCAAAATTCAAAGGTCACTTTCTTCAAAAATGTTTTAAAGGATATTTCCATGGAATTTATGTTTTTCAATGTGAAAAACAATTATTATACATATGATTAACTTGGGATATTTTGTATTGATACCATATATATTATTTCCCTAGATTTAATATGATAACATTGTCTTGTGGTTTTTATGTATATAAAAATTCACCATTTTACTTTGGATGGAAAATGATTATATTTATTTTTTTAGGTTATGTGTTAAGAATTTGTAAATTATTTTTCCAATACGAATGATTATTTTGATTATATTTCTCCACTTTTATATGAAAACTTTAATAGAAATATTATGTGAATGGTGGGGCTCGGTTATAGATAGCCCCTCGATGCATTGATTGGCCTCAGGAGATAAATATAATTTTCAAAATAGTTGGGATTGTTGCCATGGATTTAAAATTACTTATGAATTGTCTATATAGTATGTTTTAGATTTCCAACATTATAAATTCACTCATTATGAGTTTGGTTATTTATGTCAATAGTATTTTTCAATTAGTTAAAATAACCATTGATAAGTTTCAAGGTTATGTTATTATTTAAATGTATTTTTTATCAATATTTAATTCTACTATATTATGTTGAGTTTATTTGTTAAATAACATTTGGTTCATTTGTTTACCGTTAAAGAATAATAATAGTTAATAATTCATGATCAATTCCACTATATTATTAACCTTGTTGTGAGTTTGATTTCACCTATATCCTCCTCCTCCAATGGCAAGAAGGCCTTCGTTTTTTATTGATTCTTATAATAAACCTTTCAAGGGGTGTGGTGGAACCCTTACAAGGACCGTAAGCGTAAGTATTACTTGGCCCATAGTCCTGAGAGGAATTCAGTGCCCATAGGATTAAAACATTACATACACAAGTATCATAAATGTTTTTCCCTTTATGATATCAATTGGTGTTTTTTGATTTATATATAGAGAGATTAAATGATAATGATTATTTTTATCAAAGAAAAACTTTTTATATTATTCATTTAATTGTAATGTAACATTCAAGAATGTATCTAGTTTAAAAATACAATTAATCTATTATGTCCTTTATGATGTGATTACTTGTATCTTATTCCAATGTAATAAGGTAACCATAATCGCCATGACACTCAAATTAGGTTTATTCAAAATTATTCATATAATGGGATTTTATGATAATGAAATTTAATGATAAGATAAAATAGTACTTGAAATTTTGTATTATTCACTATTGACAATAAAATAAACTATTTATGAAGAATCCCAAAATTTCACCCTAATCTTATTTTCATATACTTTTTTTAAAATTTACATTTTTCAATAATATGAAATTTCATGATGTTCTGTAAATTCATTATAATTCCGAACATAAAATGAAATGGAAAACCATTTATTAAGAATAAATATTTTCAATCATGAAATGAATTCACCATCAATTTTAGTGATTAATTAATAATATTTTATAAATAAATTTTAATTAATAAAGGCCCCTCAAAATATATTTCATTATTCAGTTAGTCCAAGTCATGCCTCATAATTCATTTGCAAGGTTATAACCATCATATTTAAATATTATCTCACAGTTCGTTTGCGATTGATGTTGTGTGTCATATGTAATTGAAAAAAAAATCATTAAAATTAAATGTTTTTGTTTGCTATGAGATATCAATGAGAATAAATTTATTTAAATTAAAAATACATTATTATTTTTTGTTATTTTACACAATCATGGTAAACAATGATACGTTTACAAAATATCCTTTATAATTTTAATAAACATTGAATTGTAATATTCAAGAAATAATAAATTTAAATGAAACATGAAATATCAGGAAAATAAATATTTCCATGTTGTAACATGTAAATGGTTATTTATATACACCTCATATAAAATATGAGCATAACATAATAAATGTCCCAATAAAGGAAATTTTAGATGATAAACCCTTACATAAAGTCTAATCTACCTTCATACATGGTCGAGATTACTACATTATAGACATAAAAATATTATGTATATTACATATCTAAATTTATATATATCATACCATATAATATTATAAGATAAATATTATCACATATTAATCAATAAATCATTACTAAAATAATTATTCTTGGTGATAACTACTTCTTTTTCTGTCCATTGTGTTTCAATTTAGAAGTGTTTGTCTTTATAAGTTAATCATGGTTCCACAATCATCTGATTTTGAAGTATGATGTTAATATAATTTAAATTAATTATATATATTTATATACATTTATAAATTGTAGATATATAATAATAAACCACATAGTTCACATAGATTATAGTCTATACAAAGGCATGAATGTTGTTTCCATTTTTTGATTGATGTAAAAAAGGAAAGGAAAATAATAATTCCCCTTTCATTTATCATTATTATATTATATAAATTCTATTTATTCATTAAATAATCCTTTATTAACATACATGTAATGTGTAAATGAAAAAACAATTCGCATCACTTCATGGAGGTGATAGTCTACACATAATAATGATCCAAGTAAACATTTTTGAGAACATTGGAATGAAAGAAGAAAGATGTGATATTATAATACCATATTAATATTAATTTCATAAATATAATAAGTAAAAAATTAAACCCATTATAATAAAAAAACAATATTTATGGTTACGTAAATATATTTGTATCACTATGTGGAAAAGGTAAGTTATGTGTGAGCATTATCAATACATTTACTTACCAATTGATGGAAAATGGGATTAATAATTGTTTTTACAAAGTCGTAATAAAATTTTATATTTTGTTTTATAATTAATATATTTTTTATTAAAAATATCTGATATTTATAGTAATTATTAAAATAATCAATTTCAATGTGGTCTTGTAAGATGATTACCACTTCTTTGGCGTGTCTCGTTTATATCCCTTCATATGGACACTTGGATTAGACTTTTACGAAGATTAGAACACCTAATCAGGCATCGAAATGTGGATATGTTTATTTTTTAAGGTTTTATCATGATATATGGATAAATTATGTGTAAATAACTAAAAATAGGGGTAACCATTTATATGATAAGGGAGGGGGAACCTCTATAAATTCAAAAAAGATTAAAATATAATAATGTTATTGTGAAGAAAAATTCATCCAGAATTCCATATATTCAAAGAAAAAAAATTTATGGTTGGAATATAATCATTTATTTAAAAAATTTATGGTTTATATGGTATTTTAGTCCTTTTTTTTCTTATCATATTTGGTGACCAATTTTACCCTAAATTGTGGGAAAACATTTTTCACAATTAAGGGTTATAATTTTCTGTTAAAGATAAAAAAATTTGGTAAATGGGAAAGTGGTGATATATTTGACTATATATTATCAAAATGGTCTCATTTTAATTTTTTTATAATTATTTAATAATTTATATAAATATTCTCTTCATAAAATTCCATAATTTTTATTTTTTACACTATCCATTTAATTTGGAATCAATGTTTACAAGAAAAATATTAATTTCCAATATAATAATTTTTAATATTTTAATATTTTTAATTTATGTAAAAATTTATTAAAAATATTAATTAATTCACATTTTATTACATTTAACAAATCTAAAATTATTTATTTTATTTTTCTATTAATTGAATTTATACATTGTAGGTGTTGCATAAACATTTTGGCTAATTATTCCATCATTAGAAATTATAACCCCAATATAAAAATTATTACCATAATAATTATAAGAAAATATTAATATTTTAATTTTCCTATATAATAAAGAATTATAAACAAAATAACCACTTTTTACCATTAGATTAAATATTAGTGTTATTATAGTCAAGAGTGTCAAATTTTTTCTTTATCATTTACATAAATTAATATAAAAGAAATAATAGATAATTAGAAAATAAAGATACCTTATATTTGATAATTGGATAAATTTATCAGAAATACACCCATCTAATAGGTCAATGTCAATTTTTAGAGAGATTTCAAATCTATTTCCCATGTATTTAAGCTTATTTTAACTATCTTACCCTAATGTAGGTGAAATAAACAATACTATGCTCACTAATCATATGGAATAAATATAAAAGATAAATAAATTCCAAATTTAGACCATAAAAGGTCAAATATTTCTACCATTTCTAATTATTATATTTCTTAGAGTAGTACAAAATTATTTAATATAATAACATCTAACACAAAAAAATAGTTTTTTCAGAGAAATTATTATAAAGTATTAATGATTTTTCATTCCAAATTAATCCATAAAATTTATTCTAATGAACAAAATTGAATTATTCATAATCTAATTGAACTAATTTTAATTTTATAACTTTTTAAGAAATAAAAATTTTCTTTTTAAATTCATGTATCAAATTTTCATTTTTCAATAAAAATATATCTTTTCTACTAATCGTCAAAAAATAATTGTTATCATAAAATACAAAGATATTGACTCCAAGAAAATTTCCACATTTTTATTTAATGAATTATTTTAATTTTACCAAATTCATTTTCCATGATTTTCAAAAATCAAATATACTATGTTTTCAGTAAAATCAATAAAAATATTGTTTGAGGGAATCATATTTTTGAAGCATAAAATTGAAATTATTAATAACAAGAATACTTATTACCTAAAATTTAATCAATATTTTTTCCCTATTTGTAAATTTATATATGTGTATATATATTTACATATATTTTTTTATTCATAATCCTTTCTACAAATTCTACTATAGTGTTTTAATGATCATATTTAAATAATCATATCTTTTTTTCAATTATTCTCATTGTTGCATGTTGTCTATTCTATTGAGAAAAATTTAATAATTGTGAAATATTTTTGAGTTACATTACCCCTCCAAAAATTAATAATTTTTTTCCTCTAAATATTATGTTGTTCTTGAAATCAAGGATTTTACATTTTGTAATTCATTTATGGAAAACCCATTTCTTAAAATGGTTAATAAAACATACTTTTATAATTTTGGATATGTGAATATGAGTTCCTCCTAGAATAACACAAATCCCTGTCATAAAATATGAGAAAACTAATTAAATGTGAAAATATGTACATTAAAGAGGAATCTAACACCCAATAGATTAAAAAAGGGAATATTTTACTATTAATATATAGAACATGAGAAAGTGTTCATTAGTTATTTCTATATCATATAAAAACAACATAATTTGTTTGTTCTATGATAAATTTTGAATTCATCTCAAACTATATGAAATGATTAGTTAAGAAGATTTTTTTACTAAATCACTAATATTAATTATAATTGGATCATAAGATCCACATAACAATGATATGTAAGTACTTTTTTCTAAAAATTTCAATACCAAAATGGTTAGAAAAATCATTCCAATATGGATAATTATAAAAAATTATTCTCTAAAATATCATCGAATAAAATAATTATCATAATATATACCATAAATATTTATCCTTAAGGATCTTACATTATATTTATAAACAATATTAAAGATCAATGATTATAATGATTTAATCTCATATCCTTCCATTATTATATAAAAAATTATTGTGAAATAATTTTAATCACTCATAAAGTGTCATACCAACATGTATATACCATGAAAATTTGTGTTGAAAAATATACTAATAATTTCATAATGAAGTAATATATACTTCGAAAACATATTTCACCCTTAATTACTTAATTAAGACCTTCTATTTTCCAATAATATTCCCACTGGATAGTCAGTTTCATCCATACACTGATATTTTAAAAAGGGTTGATTCATGATTTCCGATATCATTTCCATATTTAAGAAATTTTCATAAAATCTATATAGAGGGAGATAATTAATTCATAGAATCATATAAATTGTTAGTAAATAACGAATAATATCATTAATATTGGGATTAATCATAGAAACATTAGCACGGAATCCCAAAAACTGTAGATCAGGATAAGTATGACCTAATTTTCATGATTCACATCTACTACTATGATTATATATGTTTTCCCATTATCCATTGAGATCCAAGGTTATTATAGATTATTATCCTCATTATACCATGGATTAGAGAATTTATTCACTTTATTCAAAACTCCATGCATATATTCCCTTGAAATATGATTTTTTATTTTTTGGTGATCTCTCTCAATTAATTTCATTCATTTTCCTCTTCACATCAAATTGAAATTATTTTTTATGATGGTGGTTCTTATAACATAAGGAATATATTATTAGTATTTTTAGTAATTTACCTGAGTTCTTCTTCCATCTATTTTGACATTTATCAGGTTAAAACATTTTCATCCCTTCTTGTAACATACCAATAGAGCTTCCATGAATCTTCATCATCAATTTCATTACACAATTACCATAAGGTTTTAAAAATTACATTTTTTTACGTTGAATTCACCTAAAAAATTATTCATTTATTCAAAATTCTATAACGGTTAATTCCTTATGAAGATTTTATTTCATGAAATTAAATAATTGATTAAATTTTATTTCATGTATGGTGTTTAAACCAGATCATTTCCTAGAGAGTCTTGTAAAATATTCTTTATTGGTGAAAATGGATTCATATTTGTTATAATTATTCCTATGAAATTACATCACTAGTTTTTTCTTAATAATATATGTAATATTTTAATCATCCAAACTAAGATCCACTAAATGATTCCTTGAGCCGATAGGTCAAATTTAATAAATTTCACATACACATATGATAGAAGATACTGACTATTAGTGAGGGCCTGAGGTGTGTATATACGATAAACTATAAACTCGTGGAAGATTATAACACATCAACATAATTGTAATAATAAATAATATAATAATATGTATAACTCATCAATAAAAGAATAAGAACCATAATACAGTACTAATATTCAATATCAAATGTATTTTATTATAAAATATTATGATCATGTCATGTATATATTAAAAAAATAATACAATACATGGATGAAATCCTCCAATATAGTACATGTGTCAATATAAAAAATATACCCAAAGAAACTATCTTTAACATTCATCACAATCTTTGATCGTTTCTCTACTCACTTGATTCTATGAATAAATAGACATGCATAACATTGTAGGTGATTTCCCATGTCCCTAGCTACATCCATGATGTTTTTGGGGTACCTAATGGCGGTCAAATAGGGTGCGTGAAAATACTCATTTTGATACCATAAATGGTTTCTATGAAAATTCTAGTATTTAAAATATAAAAAGATTAAATGTGAAATATATTAGAAGAATTGAGGTAATATATGTACTAGTTACAATAAAAAAGTGATCATGTCCTGCTAAACATGTATCCTTATAGAAACCACATAAGAATCCATAATATTGTTACTATAAAGAATAAAATATAAGTGTAAAATGGTCCAGTCTAACAACTATGATTAGATACCTATATCGGGGTTATCAATTATCATATCAAGACATCCAAAATGGCCACGTCATGTAATCATGTGCATAAAAAACGTAATGTACATGCCTTGTAGTCAAGTTTCAGACCATGGAGGGTATGATCCTTGTTGTTGAAGACCAATGCATCCCTTCTGATTCCATGTTGCATCCTAATGGAAACTCTTTAAATATTTGGATGAGGTAAAAAGATCATGTCAACAAAGAACATCTAACACGAGTCCAAGGAAGCCGAATCCAATGGGTAGAAACATCTGAACAGTTATATTGATTCATCATCCATGATGTGGAAATGTCCAAGGCATACACTACTATAATCAAGATCCATAAATTAGAAATTTCAATTGCATCCTATGGAATAATGATCCCTGGTGATCATCCAATAAATCTAGTAAAATTTTCAATTCATCATTCATTATCATTTACAACAAAGGAGTTCCTCTCAACCATTCATCATTTTCAAATAAAAAATTTATACATTTATAAAAATTGATATATCCTGATAAGCGGGGAAAACCTTCTCTTAAAAATTAATTTCAATTCATTACTTTCATTTACAAATGAATAGGAAAAATAAGGTTCTCAAAACCTTAAATAATTCATTAAACTCTTATTATGGTCCATATAAAAATTGGAGATCTCTTAGAAACCCAATGAGGTAGTGCGAGAAGTTAAAAAGGTATAGTCTCACCCTATGGATGGTATATGTTGACTCTAATAACGTAAAACCATTAAAAACATTCTCAAGGTGGAAAATTGATAGGTTTAAATTAAATTATATCATGTTATTAAAATGATTTTGTGATGAATGATGTAATTATTGGATTGTATCACAACTATGGAAATCTGTAATTTAATAGAACCATGATGGGTAATGTATAGAAAACCTATTATATTCACATGGTAGAGAAATATTTTAGTACTGACCAATGAATCAGACTATATTAAGATCAAAATTAAGAATATATAAAGGAAATGGAAATATGGAATATTATTTTATAGGATATAACTCTATCAGTACAAATAATCAATGAATGACCCATAAAAAGTGAAGATAATGCCTCTGTTGATCTAATGAGATGATTAGATCTTTAATTCTTACCTAGAGAGTAATTTAAAATGGAATCCTATTATTTGGATTAATATGAGCTATATAAAAAGATGGCTATGTCCAATAAAATAATAGAGAAAAATTAAATTGGGTTATAATAGTTTTTAAAATAAAGAAGATAACTTCCGGATTTTTAACATGGTAGCATGGTTTGGATGAATGGTGAGAAAAAATGAGTTCCCCTCACTACCTCAAGGGAGACCTTGAATTCTATATGTGTGTGTTTTGGGAAAAGTGGCACTAATAGTGCTACAAGACTATGCTAAAATTTGTAGGTTCTTTTACATGGGCGTCAGGCCCTAGCATCACGATTTCATCAAACTAAGAAAATATTAGATCCTACTACATCCCTCTAAAACACCCAATGTAGATAAATTAAACCATACATTCATGCATCTTGGTTTTTACTAACCATGTTTCCCAAATGAATTTTAAAATAAACAAGCCATCTAGGCTCTGAAAAAGCCCTGGAAACCCACCAAAACTATTTTGATCTCATTAGGAACTCACATTTGGTCAACCCCTAGGATTTTAACTAAAAATATAATGATTTACATCATGTATGAAAACATCGAAAAATATAATCTTCCCAATTAAATAAATTCTTAAAAATATTTCCCTCCAAAGTGTGGTCAAGAATCTCCTCAAAATAAATATTTCCACTAATCACGTAAATCGATCTCCCTCTAAAAAAATTTATACAAAAGACGATTTTTTCATATATCACATACATGTGGAAATAACCAGGCTTTAGGAAAATTCATTATCCTATAAACAATTTATATTTTATCCACCTAAAAGGATGCATCTATATGTATCTCTTCCTCATTCAGTTAGAGAGTACTAGATTGTTAATCAGGATATCGCATGACTAGTATACATGGAAGACATCCTTCATGGTTCGGTACCACTGAGGTAGCTATAAAATGATATGATACTTTATAAATTATCACAAGAATATCAAATAGCCAGAAATATTATGTTAAACGAATACTCCTTCTAACAATATATCTACGACCTAGAGTAGTAAAGATATGTAGAATGATCTGATCCATGACCATGAACTCTAGAGTTATTTGATGGATATCGGCATAATATATATATCTAGAATGTGCGGAATCCTTCTGTTGTTTGATCATATAATTCTTCTATAATATCCTCTTAATAATATGTCGTCTATGAAATTATTCCTCTCCTACCTCTATCGAGCACAATGTTAACAGACATGGAATAGTCTACAAATGATCATAAGGAGCCATATGAATACTCACTTGATATCAAGTGTTGTAGGGGAACTCAATGAGGGTTATATTTATCTCCCATTAATCCCTAAAATTAAGTATTCATTCTTTAATGTTTTACAGAAGAAACTATGTTGTACGATATAATTTTCCATTAGTATGATGGTGGTTTTTCATGCTCTAAAGCACATATGTACCAAATCCCTCTACATATTCCTCCAAAACTGAGATTTAAACCCGGCATCTCTATATGATTCCCCACTATGAGTATCCCCATGAAGGTGAAAAATATCACAAATGTAATATATCTCTACCTCATCAAATGAGATGTTCTCCAAGGTTGGTAATAAATTGGTGACCTTCTTGAGCCTGTCCACAATGACCTCTAAAACGTCACTACCTCATGAAAACCTCGTCAATACAATCATAAAATCCATCGAAACATCATCACATGTACACTAATTAATAGAAAACATATAAAAATATCCTCTTCTCACTAGGGATTTTTTTAATATGTAGACATGTTGAACATCTCCTGACAAAACCATCTACCTCTCACTACAATGTGGACCACCATTACTGGTGAAGGATGTCATAGTACAACTTGGTAAGGCTTGGAAATGTAACCCAAGAAGAGGCATAAATCTCCTAAATCAGATCATCATGTAGGTCTATTGAAACCCATACATGACCATTTTTTCAATGAATATCACTGTTATCAATATCCAAAACCGAATGAAATTCCTCACCTTCCATGAGCTCTCGTAATACAAGGCCCTCAAAATATAATAACTTCCTCTTCATTGACCTATCGAGGGGGGTGGAATACACTTACATGGATGAGATATATGTTTTTTTCGTACTTTCCTCCACCTCCATGTTCTAATCTGAAAATAAGTCACCAATATTCCACTTAGTACTATCCTCCTGAGGTAACTATGTCTGATTCTTCTTACACAGTGCATTAGCAACAAATGTTCTCATTTTGGGATTGTAGGAAACCACAATGATGAAAAAATAAAGTTATTGTACCCACCATAGTTTACAAATATTTAGATAATGATCATTAAATATCCACTTGTGTAGTTTGTGGTTTGTGTAGACCAAAAAATTCTCCTATAATAAATAATATCACAAAATGTGTTAGACATGTACAATAATGAGAACCTAGAAATCGTGTCTAATGTTTTTCCTTTCATGTGGTATGAAATGATTAATCTCTTATTCCTAAACTATTTACTCTTCATTAGAACATCATATATCTCAATAGCATATTCATAATAGAATATACTATAGCTTTTTTCCAGATCTGAAAGAATCATGATCAACACTGATGTTAGTTTACCATTCAACTTCTTCAAGGTTGTCTCATGGGTATCATACCATAAAAAATCATATCATTCCAAGTAATGACCATAACAGGTTCCTCTAAGAATTATAAATCCTTTATTATATTCTTATAATAACCATCCACATCCAATAATCTATAAATATCAAATATATTCATGGTTTTTACCTAAGAAACTACATAAATTAACTTCTTTTGGTCAATTGAGACTCTTATATCTACAAAAATATGACACAAGATGTGAAGAATATCTTTCTAAAACTCATAATTTTTTATCCTGGAATACAACATATACTATATCAGTATATTCATAAGGATTTAATGTTGATTAGAATGACTATTTAGTGTCTGTGAATAAACTAAGATTCCATCCATGAAAACCGCCACAAAAGTGGCCAGATATGGATGGAACATGTTATTCGATGGTACTATGAAAACATTTCATGTATTCAAAAGTCATAAATGGAGAACAAGATAGTCATATATACCATAGATTCTTCAAAAAATAAAAATGGAATTTATGTAGGTGGAACATGTGACGGATGATAAACTTCACTCAAATCAATCGTTGAGAAAACTTGAGATCCACGATGTTGGTCAAAATGGCCATCTATCCGTGGAAAAGGATGTCAACTCTTATATTTCAACTAATTCTATTTCAGTTCATCTGCATATAGCCTAAGGGTTTTATCTACCCTTTTCGTACAATGATCCTGTGAACCCAATGAATAAGTACTGGTTAGAAAAACCTCTATGTTGCCAAGTCTTTTATCTATCTCTTGATCTCTTGAATCTCAACAGTATCCATCCTATAAAAAGGCATGGATATAATTGTAGCTCAGAGAACTATATCAATAGATAAATCCACCTCCCAATTAGGAGATTAACTATAAAATTCATCCAAAAAAACATCCCTAAAATTAGAAACCAATTTAATAAAGTTTGTCTAACACATCTTCTAATCATGCAGATGTAAACTATAGAAATGGGCTATCCTCATTCCCATATCACAATTCATGGGACTAGATCAGCTCACATGGACATCCCATTAAACATTGTGAATAATAACCACTCTCCCTAGTGATGCGAAGTTCACACATTGGTGGTACAAATATACATAAGGTTGATAAGAAAAAATCCAGTACATCCCTACTATGATGTTAAACGCTATCCTCATGCATAAAAGGAGATCCCATATGATGTGAAACCAACTAATATCAAAGTGTAACTCTCTGTACTGGCATAAAACAACTGTTATAATCTTTCGCGGAGTATTGAGTTTCATCACAAAACCTGAAAATTGAATGAGGAGACCAACACTCAAAACAACAGATACTAAAATGAATATATGTGAATCACCTATATAAAATATATTAGATACTAGATTAGAGGATACTAAAATCATACCTTTCACAACATATATAATAACACTCTTCTCCTTTGGTGTAGTTGATAGAGAATATATCTATATTAAACTGCATCCCTATGACACAACCCCAATGCTTGGAGTGGGAAAAATCATATGTTTATGTAAATCTAGTTCCTGGATGACTTAACCATCATTTCCACCCCGTTTAAAATTATCATTATCACTCCATCATCAATCATGATTCAAATATTGGAATCATGCTCTAGAACCATTAAGTGGTGTTGATAACCTTCTACAAAAAGGTTGAGGGAATATACAATAGAAACACTTTACATAGCCCATCTGATCACAACTTGAGCATTTAACTGGGTCTATATCTCATTGTTTCCATATGTGTCTCCATCTACAACCATGATGAAATATGACTTAACTACTATAAATCACATTCATGGTGGTTTTCCAATCCAGAGAAACCGTGATATAATGTTTTCAAACACTGGACATTGAACCACTCAGTTGGGAGGATTCACTACCTAGCTCGACACCCCTTGCTTCCTTCAAGATATTCTGCATAATATGGTCATTTTTTAAAATATCAATTATAGTAGTCAATAAAAACACATTGAAATGAAATCAAACATTATTCTTGAGAACTTCCTTGAAGTTTCTCTCCCTCGATGGATCATAAAAAAATAGATTAGAGCAAAACACAAACTCCCTATGATGTGTGTCTAATACTCCATATTGGTCATCATACCCTCTCCATTGAAAAAAAAACATTTTAACTTTCATTTATTAGGGTCTTAATAAATAATTATTCATAGAAAATGGATTTAAAAAACAGCCAAACCAAATATTAGAGTGTATCTGCCTCGTTCAGAGCATCCCACCACTACTTAGATACTCCCAAAGCCATTTCTGTTATGGGCTTCACTATCCTATCACGTGGTGTCTCCAAATGTTAAAAAATAGAAAACATATTCCCCATCCATATATCATCATCCTATCAACCAACATAACATGAAAATATTGGAGGATTATTCAACTGGAAGGCATGTTTTATCTTTTCCCTGTATGAGGTAAGCTTTGAGAATCCAAGAAAGGTTTCTATGAAGTGTAAGAAACCCTCCATGAACTAGGAATCATAAATTATATTTGGTACAACTAATTTTTCACAAACTAGAGCTATTGGAGGTTTAAATGGAATATCAGTATGAACGACCAATGGAGCTTGGTCGTAGCTTCCCTCGTAGCGTACGAATCAAGGTCATCGTATTGTCATATCACAAAAATTCCATGTACTCAACTTAGAAAGTATCAATGAAAATAATTTAAGTAATAAAATCATATCAAAATATAATGTCACACTATAAAAAAGGCATGCCCAATTTACTTCTTCTAAATTCAGGACATAGTAAAAGAAATAATCACAATGAACACCAAGGATACTTCTTTCTGTCCACTAAAAATTTGTGACAATGTGAGGTTCCATGTTCCAAATTTTCTGTTTCAGTTAATTTCATATTTAATTATAATAATTATTAAATAAATTAACAGAATGGTTCAGCACTACTGATATATATGTTAATATACACCTCATGAACTGAAGTGTGGAATCCACATAGTCCGCACCAAAAAAGATTCCAATCTGTTTGACCAATGGTCAATGACTCAACATTATAAAGATGACTGGTTATGGAATATTCTATAGCATAAGAAGGAAAAAACTATTTATGTAATGAAATTAAAAATATGCACAAATTATATTTCCTTATTCCCATCAAAAATAATTTATTAATAAACCAATATATCACTCATGGAACACATCACTATTGTCATTCTATGATGAAAAGTATCTTACATAGATTGACATAATTCATTGAATTTGAATCCTATAAAGTTCCTAAAATGATGCATGAAATGAAATTACACAATCACAATGGTCCCAATATGAAATCTTTTAATAAAAAACATAAAAAATTATGTGTGTCACCCAATGCTGGAATCAAATCATATTTAATAGAAAAATACGGAACATCAATTTCTTTTTCTTGAAAATTAGGATACTTTCAACATTCAGTTTTACTACCCACATGAAAACTCATTATAAATTCGTAGTTCATTAATTATCTCATTTCAATTATAAAAAATTATAAAAACCTTCCAAAAATAATGTTGCTCTGATATGACCTAGTAGCATCCTGACCCGACTGCCACTAAAAAGTTCCAAGAGTTGGATTGTCAGATGTCTTCATGGATGACTACTCATATGCAATGGGATGCAGACTAGAACAAAGGACATATGGTGTGTATGTCGGGTGACTATGACCCCATGTAGGAGTGAAACACATCAGCATATTTACAATAATAAATAGATGAAGAATTTGAATAACTAAGAAAATTCAGAATAAAATCCATAATATAATTGAAATAATCAATATCAAAAGTAGTTTCATGTAAAATATATTGATCGTGTCATGTATCTATAAATAAAATTAAAAAATATGTCAAAAAGGTATCCAATATAGTATACATATCAAAATAAAAATAAACCCAAAAGTAATTATCTCCAACTAGAATCACAATATCATCATGGCCTTGTTATATCATTATCCTAAGAATAAATAGTCAAGCATAAAAAGTGGGGTTTCCCAAGTACCTACCTTCATCTATGAAGTCTATCTGGCTACCTAACAATAGCCCGAACATGGTGTGAGATGACACCTGGTAGGCCACAACCAACAACCTATATAACAAGTATAGTCTATGAAATATTAACTGAACAATTGTACGTTGTTTCATTGGTATATAAGAAATAAATGTAAAGGAAACAATTAAAAAGTGATCTTGTCTATCAAAACATGGATACATATGAACAATTTTTAAGCACCAGTAACATGGGTTAATGTAAACCATAAACAGCTAGTGTAAAATAATACATTCTAAAAAATATAAGTAGATACTCATACTAGGTATATGTATATGGAAATCAAAACATCCAAAATGAAAATATAATGTAATTCCATGCATAACATCCACAAAGGTCATTTCATGTAATCATCTTTCATACCATGAAGGGATGGATCCAATGTCTAAAATACCAGACCAACCACATTGAGTCCGAGGGGAATCTTAATGGAAACTCGGTAATGATATTAATGGATTTTGGGGATTGTATCAACAAACCATAACCACCATTAGTAACTAATAAAAATATGGGTTTATCGAGTTATAGGGTTTTAACAGTTCCTGCAAAAAGTGATGTTAAAACCCACATTTTTCAGCACTAGAAAAAGTGTTGTTTAACAGGGTCTTTAACAGTGATTTTTTTAAAAAATGTTAAAGGAGTAATCTAACAGCACTAAAAAAGTTCTGTTAAAGTTGTTCATTTATAAATTCTTGTAAAAACTGTCATAAAGAACACCCCATTATCATCACTTGAAAAAATGATATGATAAAATGTGTAAATAACTTCGCTTCTAAAAAATCACTATCAAAAGGGAGGTATTTATCAATTCATTTTTAAAATAACTAATTAATACCCCTCACCCTCTTTTATCTCCACTTTTTTAATATATCTAATAATGGTTATATTTCAACAATATCATTAACAAACACACATAGTAAAATTTATGGCCATTTGAAAGTATTATAGGACTTATTTTTCCTCAATAGAGGTGATGAATTTTTTTTGTGGGTCAATGAAGAATAAAGAACATTGAAATATTTTATTTTTTATGATCTAAAGGAAATATAGAGGCCCGATTAAAATTTTATGGTCATTTTGATGGATTTCCAATTTGAAAAACCTTGGAACCCCCTAAATCCAAAAATACCCATAAAAGATAATAAATTTCAATCTACGACTCAGTTACAACTCCCAAACTAGTAAAAATTTAATATTATGAAAAGAGAAAAAAACCTCATGAGATTTAAATCATGTTATAATCAAAGGAATATATTTATATTATAGTTTCATAAATGTTAGCAATCTAACTTGAACCTCAGATAACCATAACTTTTGATATGGGTGTCTATTTTTTCTCTAATACATTTCAAATCAAATATTGTGACAATATCTATGTCACATGGATTCTATGACTTATATTGAAGAGATATATCTTATTTTTAAACAACCAAAATGTCATACATGACTCCATAATTGGGTTTCTAGGTACTGACCCAAGTTTCCTAAAATTTAAATCCGTATAACATTTGATTTGGGTGTTCGTTTGGCCTATACAATAAATCATATCGAAACATATTTATATAAATATAGATAAACATATATATAAATATATGCATAAAAAATTTTATGTAAATTTCTATAATAATATTGACATATTAGAAAATGTAAAACAAAATATTAAGGGTTAGAGAAAAAGGTGATGGTGTAAAAAATTGAGGTTCAAGGATTGAAACAAATTGGAGGAAGTGGTGGGAGAAAAAGTACTAATAAATTGGTGTGGAAGTTATATTAAAGAGGTTGTGGGGAGATTAAAATGGGGGTGTCAAAAAATATACCCTTTTTCATTAATTCCTTTATCAAAAAAAATTAGCGATGTTAAATGGGCCTTAAACAATGCTAAAAATTGTGATGATAAAGGTCCCAATTATTAGCACTTTTATGAAGAATATTTATGATAACCCTTTATTATCACATACATTATCAAAACATATAATGTCCATTAACTAGGGTTGTTAATGTCCTGATTTGCAGAAGTGAGTCCATGCAATCTGAATCCAAGGGATATCATGGTCTATATAATCTAATGAAATCAAAATATAAGGCTTGTAAATGTCCAATGAATATACTATCATAACAAATATCCTTGTTGTATAAATTTCCATATAATCCTATGGTATCAGGATCCAAGAATATTTTCTATGGAATCCATTACCATTTTTAGTTCCCCATTCATTATCATTCAAAATAAATGAGTTCCTCCACACCATTCATCATTTATCAACTAAACTATTTAAAAAATATTGACATTTAAAATATCATGAAAAGAAGGATAAAAAATTATCTAATAATTCAATTAAATTTATTACATTGATCTACAAATTATTAGTTAAAACAAGGATCATAGAAACTTAAACAATTATTTAAATTTTCATTAATTCTCCCATAAAAATTGGTGATCTCACATAAACCCAACGTAGTTGTAAAATAGGGGAAATGTGGAAGGGCAAAAAGCCATGGGGTCCTTGGTTATGAAATATTACCTCAAACCATTAAAAGGTTTTCAAAGCGGAAACTTAATAGGTTCTAAATAAATTACATATATTGTGTTCAACTAATTTTATGGCCAGTTTCGGGTGGACCAGTGTTTGGAACAACCATATGAATCTATAATAAAACCAAACATTATGGGATATGTTATAGACCACCTACCATATACCCATGGTAGAACACTAATACATTATCATCCTCTAATTTGATCTAGATACTGAGAAAATTGAATAATGGTTGAACACCCTAAAAATAAGGAATATTATCTTAAACCTAAATGACTACATTGATACGAAGACTAACAATTATGGAACAATTTTAACAAATATCTTATCGTTACAAATCAAATGTGATGATCAATTATTGAATTTGAGTCAGTATGGTAAATCAGAATATTGTACAAGAATTTTTATTCAAAGAAGATCCAAAATTATATAGTTCTATATAAAAGAGGAAGAGATAAAAATGAAATTAGTTATAAGTTATTTTAGGTTATAAATGGTAATTTCAACAATTTTTTCTACATTGAATAGTTTGGCCACACAATTTCTCAAATCAATCACCAACTATACTCCCACCACCAATCTACATGGGAGACCATGCATGGTTCCAAAACACATTATAGAAAGATTTTGAAACCAATTATTCAAACAATAGATAAAAAATATAGGTTCTCTTACATGTGCGTCCATCCTTGGCCAAAGAATTTCCTCAAATAGTGTATATACTAGCTTCCCTCTAAAACACCCCACATGGTATCCTCAAACCAGGCATCATAGGTAGCCTGGTTTCCACTAATCATGCGTTATAGTTATAATTTTCCAAAATAGGTCCTTCAAGCATTGAAATAGCTCTATACACCCTGGAAACTCTAGTTATATTATTTAATTTTCTTAATTAAAAACCAATTAGTAAATCCATAAATAAAATAAATACTCATTTGTAAAACTAGGATTACATAAAATTACTAATGAAAAATTACCTCTTGAAATCATTACATTCCATGAAATAAATATGAAAACCTAACTCTTTATTACACATAAATAGTGATTTGTAACATAATATTAAACTTAATACAGACCATATAATATAGTGTTCTAGTTCCATTGAGAATTAGTTTCATTTCACAACATCAAGAATATAGGATATGTCAAAATTATTCATAACTTCATTAAAATGATTCTGAAATTCAATGGATTTTAAAAATGCATTGGATAACATGGGAAGAAATATAAAGAATGGGTGAGATAATAATCCAAGTAAGGGAATATGTAATGAATAATATTATTCATGTTACAGATTAATAATATCAATGTGTAAAAAAATTAATAACAAAACATGATATTGCCTGATTATCATAACATACAAAATTTGGAAACCACATAAAACATTACATCTCAAACATCGATCAAGGATAACTTCCAAGACATAATGATGGAAAATACCCATAAAGGAATCAAATTAAATCCCTATCCTAAACTTAAATATCATGAGACTAAACATTACCCAATGCATTGGAGTGCTATTTATTTTTTGTTTCACCCAACACATTCATTTCATTGAAATTAATAAGTGTTCCACATAGATCGTACAACATGGATTTATTCATCACCATAATTCGTTCCATGATAAAAGAGTGTATAATTCATAAATTTAGATCCCCATTAAAAGGGGTATAATTTTATAAACATGAACACCCTTGATAGTAAATGTGTATTGTATTCACTACACTATTGATTTGACAAGGAAAATCATGGTGAAATTTTGGAAGCATAACGCATAAAATAAAATTTTATATAAATGGTTTTAATTGATAAAAATGGATATATAATCATTTGGAAATAAAATGGAAATTAATAGGTAAATTTTATGAAATATCGAAACATTTGTAATTTTTAATTTTAGACATAAGATAATAAAAAGCTTCAATAATAAGAATAATGGGAGGACCCCTTATGTGATTGTGTGACTCCAGATGCATAGGAGGATCCTATTTTGGGCTTTGGTTACCTTGGGAGGACTATATATAGGAAAGGGTAGAGTAAATTTGTGATCCAAGGATTTTTAGTTAAGAGAAATGGGAGCCTAGTTGGGTGTATATTGTAAATTTGGGGGGAATTCTTTATCATTTCTTGAACATAGGTTTGGGACTCTATATAATAAAATAACCAATACCAAAAAACATCTCATGGTTTTCTCATAAAGTTACTAAAATTTTTTAATCGTTTTTATTATTTTATATTTTCATGGAAAAAATATAATTAAATAATACCCTTGTTGATGTGTATGTGACTCATACTCTTAAGGAAATTATTTTAAAACCATCAATTATATTAATGGTTTTGGAGGATTCATAATGGATTTGAAAAATTAACCCAATAAACATAAAATAATATTAATTTAAATAGATAACAGATATTAGGATGTTTATTCCCATTAAATTATTTACCACATCACTTTTGGGTCATTATTATTTCATAATACCCACCATATAATTATAAAATATTAAAAATTTTCCCAGAAATTCGACTATCTCAAAAAATTATAAAAAATTTACCATTCGATAATTTTGACATTATAATTCTAAAAACAATTTTAATTTGATGAAAATAGTTTTATAATTATTTTAATCAACAATTTTAAAATAATAATCAATATTTATTGATAAATGTTTGGTTTTTTACAACTATTATTTTAAAACCCTAATAAGAATTCTATTTCACTACATAAATATTTTATAATCATTAATATTTAAGAATAATTATTTAATAATAAAATTTTATTAAGAAATTTATTATTTAAAAAATACATTAATTCATCGTAATAAAATCCTTTAATTTAATTTGAATATTACATAAAAATAATATTTATGTTTTATTGTGTCAAAATAATAATAATTTATGAGGTAGAAATAATAGGATGAAAATATATTCATTATTAAATAAAAAATATTGTACATAATATTATTTCTAGGGTCATGATACATATCCTCTTAATAATATAGAAAACTTCCTATGAATATGGTGTGTGATTGTGATTCTTTCGTGGGTCAGTTCGACGAACATGGTTTGGGTTGCAATCCTGATGATCTTGTTCTTATCTAATAAACAGCTTTTCAAATACATATGTTTTCATATCTTATCTAGAGCATGGTCAAGTTAAATTCACATTTATTTAATCTCGCTCAAAAAACTCTTATAAATGGGATTCATTAGGTATGATGGTACAAGTTGAGGTTATCACCTCCTTTGTCTGTGTCAATAGGATTTTTAAGAACCAGATATTTATACAATTCTTATGGTCATTGTTGAAAGTCTATATTAATCATAGTAATGTTACATAAAAGTATTTCAAATTATATTTTATATAATAAAACAAAATAATTCTACTTTTTTTCTATTAAAATATTTCATAAGTATAAATTTACTTAAAATGAAATGGAAAATTTTATTCATGATAGTGTGGGTAGTTACAATATTCCCCCCTTAAAGACATTTAATCCTATAAATTTTGTGTTCCCATACTAAAAAATATTTGGTTAAATCTATTTTATAACATTATTCAGTTAGCATGTTCCTTTTTCAAATATTTGGTTTCTTCATAGAACTTTTACCATGTGAATTTTCTTATTTCATATAATGTTTTCTATTTGAACTAAGTTCATCAGTAGAAAATATATATATGAAATAATAATCTATTATTTTATCAACTATGTATTGAGAAAATGGTAGGAGTGTGGTATTTATTTCATCAAAAGGGATGCACGAAATACCTCATGTACTTGAGATACAGTAGATGGGAGTTCTATTCGATAGGCCACAACTATAATGTGATCAAGGATCTCAAAGGGAATATTTTATCTTGGAATATAATTTCCAGCATTTAAAAATCTCATAACTTTATTCCATGAAGATATATAGAAGAAAACCATGTCTCCAAAATCAAACTCTAGGTATCATCATTAGTTTTCATTATATATTTTCTATCAACTATGAGTAATGTTTACTTTTTATATAATGGTCTTACCCTTTTCCACCATTTACTCGACCATCTAAGGACATAACAGCTAACATTCCCCAACTTCATCCCAACATGTATGTGATATTCACCTCTCCCCATAAATGGATTCATAGGGAGACATTGGGATTCTCTATAGGAAACTATTATTGTTTGATAACATGATTAGATGAAGATTTTTATCCTTTCATACTTTATTATAAATTGAGAATGGTCTCAAAATCTACTCATGTTTTTGGATATTCTACTCTGATTGGAAACTAGTTTGAGGGTGAAAATCCATGATGATGCTAAAGATAGTATTTAGAGAATATTGGGGACACTGCCAGAACATAGAGTTGATTAGGTCACTATTGGATGCAAATGATTCTTTTATTTCATGAAGATTTACCACATACCTAATGTATATCCATGAAATTTGATCTAGAGAGACAACCTCTAAAATTAAAATTAATTTTAATGTATTTTTATGAATTTTCCCCCGAAAAAATATATAATTAATCTTTCTTGATTTCTTTATAAGACTAGTAAAAAATCTCTGGTGATGATTTCCCATTTCTGTGTAGGTATGTAATATGATTGCATCATCCCCTTGGGTTTTTTCATTTCTAAATTTACTTTATCACATTCAAGAAATCTTGATGCGTACATTGGGATATGCTTCTTTATATTTTCACACTAATAGTGTTTTTAGAGATCTCAATAAATCCGTTTAATTTTTTGGTTGATAGAGAAGTTTAATATATGTTCATCATCCAACAACACCTTCTATAACTCAGGATTAGATGATACAACTATCAATTGACGAAGTCCTATAACTCTATATTAATTAACATTTAAATCCTTATAATTTTCATTTCTTATTGATTCAACATTTTTCTAAATTCCAACAAATCTTTTTGAGCACCCTATAACTTCTCCAAATGATATGGTTGGGAAATCATTTATGAAAGTATTGATTATGTTACTTTCAATTTGATTCTCATTTCCATCCTTTTCAAATCATTGAAGATCAAATCCTTATCAATTAACATCATTTATATAATTATTGGCTCCTCTTTACAGAGATAATCTTCCACCTTATTCACTTTCTTGTGATGGTAGTGAATAGAGAAGTCATTGTCCATGATCAGCTCAAACCATCATTACTGGATCGTATTCATACATTTCTATGTCAATACATACTTTGGAATTATGTGATCTATATATATTCCACACATATACCAAAATAGATAATTTAAACATGTTTTCAAAGTGAATATCCTTAAAGATAACTCCAAATCATTCATCGATTAGTGTTGTTTAAGAACATTCAACATTCAAGAAGCGTAGGCTATATCGCTTTCATTATTCATTATAGTGTGCTAATATGGTAAATGAAAATAATCCTTTTCAACTTCATGAATATCTCACCACATTCCTAATTTTAGGAAAACTTGAATCCCTTTCGATTTAGTTGGATAAATGGTTTTACTGTCCTAAAAAATTTCTCATAAATCCATTATAGTACAGAATTAATCCAAAAAAATAAAGATATATATCACATATGATTTCATCATCCATCCTTCAATTAATTATATCTTCTAAGGTTCAAAATATATCCTCTTTCACTTGGTGATATTCCCCTAATAATGAGACTATATTCAAATAGAACTCAGATTTTTTATACAGGTAATAAAGACCTCCTTTCGTATGGTCTTTAACATAGAGATCAGATACTCCTCAATCTCCCACTTACTTTTAGTGTATATTATTATATCATATATATAGACTACCACAAAATTTTCGAGATGTTCCTGAAAGACTATATTCATCAGGTCCATGATAATTTCTGGATGATTATTTAGTCTGAATTGCATTATGATGAACACATAGTGCTCGTACCTTGTATGAAAATAATTATGGTGGATATCCTACATCATCACCCAATCATTTTAGTATACCGAATACAGATATACTGTGGAAAAGTATTTTCCTCCATGTACCTGATTGAAAAAGTCATCAATCCACAGTAGTGGATAATTTCTATTTATCATGATCTTGTAGAGCACAAGATAATCAATGAAAATGAAAATTTACCCACATTTCTTCATAATAAAGAGGATTGGGAGGCCCCATCGTGAATCCCACAGTCATATGAAAATATTATCTTCATTTTATTTTTGTTTTTTTTTCATCTCCTCGAGTTACACCATAACCATCATATATGGAGTCTTGGAAAATAGAAACCCCATTGGTATTATATCAATTTGAAATTCATCTTATCATCTTAAAGGAATTTAAAGAAAATTAAATAGGAAATAAATTTGTGTATTCCCTATCAATGTACATGTCTTATTGGTTGATTTTTACAACACCCCTGAATGGTAAAGTGTTAAATTAATAAATGATATGACCCATGTCAACAAATGGAACCATTCTTTTCCTGGGCCTACCTGAATAGAACTTAAAAATTTGGTGATCTTGGCCTAGAGAAGTGGTTAGGATGGGAATCCATCTAGGATGTTTCCCAGTTTGTGTGAATGTAAAGAAAAAAAACTAGAATGAACAATTTTTCACATGTTAGGATAGTCATTAGTCATATTACCAGTTTGGGCATATGGGTGGGTCCTAGGATGGATACAACATATATTTGGGGATACTGGTGGAATATAAGACCACAAAATGATAAAGGGTTAACGAAAAAATGATATGAATCATTTAAACATTGTGAAACTTTATTTTCTAGGGTCTACTTGACTATGTAACACCCCGAGCTTCCACGATACGCTTCTCATTCAATAATACAATAGCTTGCATTGTACGCAACTTCGAGTTCTAAAACATCGCGACAAATCAAACTAGCCGTTATGAATAGTAATAACCACTTTTTAAAATTATAGAAATTTTATATTTCAAAATGGACTTCATTTTTGTATTCGTAATATCGAAATTAGCCTATGTTGAATTTTTGGTATTTTTCTGAGAACTTCTAATTTTTTATGAATAGTGAAAAATACTTAAAACAACTTTTTTAATCAAAATAAATTATAGTGATAAGTTATACTATTGAGTGGATTTAATGTATAATTAGAATATATTTTTACCATTTTATCCAATGGTGGTCATTAGAATTAATTTAACATTGAATTTGGACATAAACAATTGCCAATCTTTTGATATAAATTGTTTCTTGAAAACACGCTATTTGTCGTAACAGCGGGAATTAATTATAAAATTAATTAATGCAACTTATATGTTTGTAATTTTGTAAAATAGACATCATTTTTGAATTCGGAATATCAATTATAGCTTAGGGTGAAATTTTGGCATTGTTCTGAAAAACTTCAATTTTTGATGAATAGTGAAACCACTAAGTGGTAGTTAAATAACTGATTTTTCGTTTAAATGAAATATTACCACTTCTGTGATTTGATTTTCAAAAATCCGACATACATGGTTGTCATTAAGAAGTAAAATGTGGTTCAATGGGATAAAAATAATTTTTTTGGTGAATAGTAACTTATTAAGTTTTAATCGCGATTAGTGGTAATTAGGGTAGTTTAAGGTATAAATAATACTTTAATAATATTAAATGACCTAGACACATGTCCCAACCTCATTGGTTGTGTCATGGCCGACCAAGACAAGCCATGGCCTAACTTGGGGACCCCATGGATCCACTTTTGTAGGGAAATAACATAAATTACTTTTTATTTAATGTTAAAGTGAAAATGACACTAACATAAATTGTTCTACTAAAACAATTTTTAAGTAGGGTTACACAAGTCCACATTTTGACTATAAATATTCATTAGAAAGATAAAAAGATTTCCTACATCATAGTATTTTTTTTATAATTTTTAGACATTAAATAAATTAAATTATTTATGACATCATTATGATGTGGCGATGACCTCATTATTTAACGATTTAAATAAAATGAGAAGATAATGCAAAATCCAAGGATTACACTTGTCCAAAACCAATTGGATGAGTGGATTTCGATGCCTTATCACCTTATCCACGAATTCTATCAATGTGGGACCTTTTAAAACCGAAACACATTTTCAAATAATGTAATGTTCCTTTACTTTCCAAAAGTGCCCCTCCTCTCCTCTTATAAAAGGCCCCCACCTCTACCTCATTTCACACACTCTTCAAGCCATTGGCTCGGCCAACCCCTGCCCATTTGCTCTCTCCACATCCCTCTCCTCATCCTAGATGATTCCCTTTGGGCAGAATCCTTTCAAAGGAAGCCTTTAGGCTCAACTCAAAAGGAGTTACACTTTTTAAGGTAATTCATTCTCTCATGTTCTTTTGTTTTATTTTGCTTCTCCAACCCCCTAAACTCTTTTTATTTACTTCTTTTGTAACAACACCAGTATCTTAAATATACTAGGATGTTGTTATAAGATTTATTTGAGCTACACTTCCACACAACTACATCAAATAGTTAAAGAACATAAGGTTTCCGTGGATGGCGAAATTCTGCCTCCCGAAACGATGATTGTTCAACACTCATTTAACACCTTCAAAGGTGGCCATTATGATGTCACTATTTTTATATATGATATATAATATGTTTATGTTTTCCTTAAGCTTCTGTTTTTTTTCATTTTGGGCATACCTTTATGGTTTCCATTATGGGTAAAACACGATATCTTCATTTTAGGAAGCGCGGACTACCGCCCCCTGAAAGTGATTTGATTCGTTAATACCATATGTGGGATGTGTGAAGGATAAAGTTAATGATATTATATATGTTATTATACTGGAATTATAATATACTCTCATATCATTATGATTCCATTCTAGAAAATATGAAATAGAAATGGAAGTAGCGTTCATGCGTACGTACGGCTTACCGTCTCCATGAACGGTGCATTTCATTTCTTACCTCTAAATGTGATGTAATATTATAAATGAATGTATGTACTGGATATATATGACATATATGATATCTACATCATGAATACCATTCTGGATATAATGAACCTTTGACCAAATTAACAACATGTAAGTGTAAGAAGCCTATTTTTGACTTAAGAACCAAATACCGACAAAATGAACATTATTAACTTAAATAATTACATAATGTTCATATCATTGTAATAAGTGATATAATAAGGATAATGAAGTTGAAAATGGTTCTTAATAAGGTATATATTAACTCTAGTTTATTATTCAGGAGGTTAAAGAACGGTTGAGTCAAGTCAGACACGAGGTAAGGGAACTTCTTAACCCAACTTCCATTCTTTGGGTTAATCTCCTACTTTCAAATTATGTCATGATATTATTATGTCCTATCTTGTATTTTTACATTATTTATGTGTACCTATAGTGAATACACATAATAGATATATTTTATTTAAAAATTATCTTTTAAAGTACTTCGTCTCAATCTCCTTTCATTGAGGCATATTTGGTTTTTATACACAAATTTCTTTTATACGGTGTATAAACCCCTTTGACTTTTACGGTTATTCAAAAGGAATCTTTTTATACAAAGCGTTTTGCTAAACGACAAAAGGGAATGTTTTTCTTTCCGTACTTATGCGGCGACAACGACTTCTCCGCCGCCGTGACCATTATTTGAGTTTCGGCTTCCTCTACAAGCCATCATTTTTTTAACGAAAAATAAATACAAAGTTTTAACTTTCTTTTATTTTGGTATTGAAAATGGTTTTGAAAGTGTTTTTATTATATCAATGTGTTGTATTGATATCTTGTGATTGAAATGTGGAAATGTTATGTTTACATTATGCATGTTTTATGTGATACAATTATGTTATGGTTTATGATATGTTTAAACCTATTCATATGAGGAATGTATTGGACTTAATAAGTGACGGGTGGAGCCCGCTATAGCTCCTCGATGCATCGGTAGGTCTCATGAGACAATTAGACGTGGAATTGGCCGAGGCCCTTTCCCAATTTGATTTATGGTTTTGGCCGAGGCCTTAATCATTTTAGATGTCTTGGCCGAGGCCTTGACAAAGTGTTTCAGAATGTCCGGCATTATACATTCCCTCATTATGAAAGTGGTTATTGATATTACATGTGATTATTCGACCAGTAGAATATCCATGTGAAGAAGTAAATGGCATTATCTCATTTTACTTTTGCCATATTATGTTGAAGTTCATGTTTAAGAGGCTTTTGTTTTAGTTATACATTGCCTTAAATGTTAATGTTTATTTATGAAAGCTTCCGCATTATTGTTATCCTTACTGAGCATTTGAGCTCACCCCTTTCAATGTTTAAAAATTTTCCAGGTTGTGAAGAAGTATTTTATGACTGACTTGCAAGAATAATCAGTGAAGATATGAGTGTGGACTATGAAGACCATGTTTTTTTGTAGTTTGTTTAATTTTGATGTAATGAAAGACTTATGAATGTATCTAGTGTTTCCAAGGCTACTAAACTAATCGGTCTTTCGAGACTTGATCCTTTGTGATCATGCCAATGTTACGAAGTAATGCACCGGCTCTGGGTAGCTGGGGTCGGGGCGTTACAGTTGGTATCAGAGGCAGTTTAGTACTAACCTTGGAAGCTAGATTTAGATAAACTCTGATTAGATCACATAGCCCAAAGATAGACTTTGAGGATTAGTATAGAATAACTTCCTATAATTTTGGTATTATAGAGATGTTATGAGTTTCCCGAGCAATACATCCCTGTCTGGATACGAGCAGGTAGAGGCGGCTCTGGCACAGATGTACCTAGGGGTAAAACCCGAAAACACCGCTTTGAGCTAGACTCGAACGGGAACTGGTGCACGACAACGGTCCTTGCTGCACTCTTGGTTACGACACTCCCGGGGGATATGCTTAGGATAATTCTCATTTTATTTACAAACCACTATGAAGGGTTATGAGTATATACTTTCTCAAAGAAAACATTTCTTTTTATGATTATGGATTATATCCATAAATAGTTCAATTTAAGTTAAGTGTTTTATAATTATGTGATTATGTATTTTGATTCATAAACTAATCTAGTTTATGCCATTGTTTAGAAATGGCGCCTAGTAGAAGGAATGGAAACTGTATCAATGCACGAACTCCGTGTAGGGATTGCCCTCCTGCTCAAGATAATTATTGTGGACCTGAAGATACAACTGGTGCTGATCAACTTATTACCATACTGGGACAACTCACGCAGGTTATGAATAACAACCTTACTCGTATGGAGCACCCTGATCCGCAACGTGGAGGATCAATGCTAGACCGTTTCATGAGGCAACAACCGCCAACCTTCAATGGGAGTACAAATCCTACAGTAGCTGAGCAATGGATAAATTCCTTAGAGAAAATATTCCATGCCTTGGGGAGTAGTGAAAGGGAGAAGGTTGTCATGGCAGTTTACCGCCTCACTGGAGATGCCGATCAATGGTGGTCACTAATTCAAAACACAAAGGAAGATGATGAATTAACAAACATGGAATGGCAGGAGTTCAAAGAACTGTTCTTAGAAAAATACTTACCTCGAGACCATCGAGCGGATATGGAAAGGCAATTTTTGAGTCTGAGACAAAAGAGGGATGAGAATGTCGCAAAGTATGAGGCTAACTTTACAAGGTTAGCGAGGCATGCTGCAGATTATATACGCAACCCAAGAAGTAAGATTGATCGTTTCTTTGATGGGTTAAAACCATTTCTCCGTCGAGCTCTAGTGTCACAATCTTTCTCAACATACGAAGATATAGTCTCATGTGCTATCAAGACAGAAAAGGAATTCTCTAAGTCTTATGACAACAAAGTAAAGCAAGAGAAGAAGAGAACGGTGGAACAAGAGACAGATAAAGGGAAAAAGGGAAAGAAGGATTTTCCATTATGTGATAATTGTGGGAAGAATCACCCTGGTACTTGCCTAAAAGGAATGGGAGTCTGTTATAAATGTGGAGAAAAAGGTCACCAGGCACGTGATTGCAAGGGAAAGAAAGAGGCTGTCAAAGTTGAATGCTACAATTGTAGAGAAATGGGTCATTATGCAAATGAATGTCCTAAGCGTCAAGGAAACTTACCTCAGAAAAGGACAAGGGATCAAGGACAATCTTATGCTATTACTACAGTTGAAGCAGAATAACTAATGTATTGGGGCTTTTGGACTCATGGATTATATTCTGGTTATTAGAATAATGTGATCTATATAAGGATTGTACTGCAGTACTTTTTGATTTCAGTAAGGTTTTAATATGATTAAGGTAATCATATTTTTAGTATGTGACAATAAGAGAAACTAATATTTGTTTGGGGAAATCTGATAAATTGATTTTGGAATTAAGAGACCTTTTAGAGAAAGTCTGGATAGAGGTATTTTGGATAACTATAAAGGTTGGAGTGGATTAAGTTGAACCTTGGATAGTAAATTTAAGGTTAAAAATTTTCTGGATATTATTCTTGGAATACTATAGTTTTATGAAAAGGACAACCTGCAGGGTGGGGCATAACCCGTCGCGTCGGACACAGCTGCAGGAATCGAACCCGCAACCATAGTGCGACAAGCCTTTATTTCCTACCACTAGCCTACAAGAAGTCCCTGGTTATTACAAAATAGTTTTACTAATCTAAATGGTATGTGTTAACATTTTGAACCTTATACAATTAGGATAAGTATAATATTTTTGAGTTCTATTATCTTTTTGAGTGAAAGATGAGTTGAAGGTTGAAACTCTAATTGTCAAGCATAAATATATATATACCTATCTCTTATTCAATGAATAAATTAATTCTTAAACTTTAGTAAAGGGATATTAAAACAAAAAAATGTGTTATCCTAATACCTTATGTCTTGTTGAACTGATGATATTTTAAATCAGCATAGATTGAAGGCTTTGAGGCCCTCAATTTGACAGTTGATTGTGATTGATGACCTCAATCACTCCCTACAAATATTTACGTTTTTCCTCCAATTATATGTCTTTAATTGCCACCAATGTTCTCCTTATCGAGATGATAATTTGGTGGTGACTTTCTTATTTCCATTTCCCTCTTATTAAGGCTAAATTTTATTAACCTTATTTCCGATGTGGGTTTTCCACAAAGGTATTTTCTCTTTTCAACCTTTTATTTTCCAAGAAAAATTTCAAATTGCGAGGACGCAATTTATTGAAGGAGGGGAGAATGTAACACCCCGAGCTTCCACGATACGCTTCTCATTCAATAATACAATAGCTTGCATTGTACGCAACTTCGAGTTCTAAAACATCGCGACAAATCAAACTAGCCGTTATGAATAGTAATAACCACTTTTTAAAATTATAGAAATTTTATATTTCAAAATGGACTTCATTTTTGTATTCGTAATATCGAAATTAGCCTATGTTGAATTTTTGGTATTTTTCTGAGAACTTCTAATTTTTTATGAATAGTGAAAAATACTTAAAACAACTTTTTTAATCAAAATAAATTATAGTGATAAGTTATACTATTGAGTGGATTTAATGTATAATTAGAATATATTTTTACCATTTTATCCAATGGTGGTCATTAGAATTAATTTAACATTGAATTTGGACATAAACAATTGCCAATCTTTTGATATAAATTGTTTCTTGAAAACACGCTATTTGTCGTAACAGCGGGAATTAATTATAAAATTAATTAATGCAACTTATATGTTTGGAATTTTGTAAAATATACATCATTTTTGAATTCGGAATATCAATTATAGCTTAGGGTGAAATTTTGGCATTGTTCTGAAAAACTTCAATTTTTGATGAATAGTGAAACCACTAAGTGGTAGTTAAATAACTGATTTTTCGTTTAAATGAAATATTACCACTTCTGTGATTTGATTTTCAAAAATCCGACATACATGGTTGTCATTAAGAAGTAAAATGTGGTTCAATGGGATAAAAATAATTTTTTTGGTGAATAGTAACTTATTAAGTTTTAATCGCGATTAGTGGTAATTAGGGTAGTTTAAGGTATAAATAATACTTTAATAATATTAAATGACCTAGACACATGTCCCAACCTCATTGGTTGTGTCATGGCCTACCAAGACAAGCCA
Organism: Viscum album; assembly: GCA_963277665.1. NCBI lineage: Eukaryota > Viridiplantae > Streptophyta > Magnoliopsida > Santalales > Viscaceae > Viscum > Viscum album. The sequence goes on from OY728136.1 coordinate 831,348,249, forward strand.
TGGCCTAACTTGGGGACCCCATGGATCCACTTTTGTAGGGAAATAACATAAATTACTTTTTATTTAATGTTAAAGTGAAAATGACACTAACATAAATTGTTCTACTAAAACAATTTTTAAGTAGGGTTACACAAGTCCAAATTTTGACTATAAATATTCATTAGAAAGATAAAAAGAGTTCCTACATCATAGTATTTTTTTTATAATTTTTAGACATTAAATAAATTAAATTATTTATGACATCATTATGATGTGGCGATGACCTCATTATTTAACGATTTAAATAAAATGAGAAGATAATGCAAAATCCAAGGATTACACTTGTCCAAAACCAATTGGATGAGTGGATTTCGATGCCTTATCACCTTATCCACGAATTCTATCAATGTGGGACCTTTTAAAACCGAAACACATTTTCAAATAATGTAATGTTCCTTTACTTTCCAAAAGTGCCCCTCCTCTCCTCTTATAAAAGGCCCCCACCTCTACCTCATTTCACACACTCTTCAAGCCATTGGCTCGGCCAACCCCTGCCCATTTTCTCTCTCCACATCCCTCTCCTCATCCTAGAGGATTCCCTTTGGGCAGAATCCTTTCAAAGGAAGCCTTTAGGCTCAACTCAAAAGGAGTTACACTTTTTAAGGTAATTCATTCTCTCATGTTCTTTTGTTTTATTTTGCTTCTCCAACCCCCTAAACTCTTTTTATTTACTTCTTTTGTAACAACACCAGTATCTTAAATATACTAGGATGTTGTTATAAGATTTATTTGAGCTACACTTCCACACAACTACATCAAATAGTTAAAGAACATAAGGTTTCCGTGGATGGCGAAATTCTGCCTCCCGAAACGATGATTGTTCAACACTCATTTAACACCTTCAAAGGTGGCCATTATGATGTCACTATTTTTATATATGATATATAATATGTTTATGTTTTCCTTAAGCTTCTGTTTTTTTTCATTTTGGGCATACCTTTATGGTTTCCATTATGGGTAAAACACGATATCTTCATTTTAGGAAGCGCGGACTACCGCCCCCTGAAAGTGATTTGATTCGTTAATACCATATGTGGGATGTGTGAAGGATAAAGTTAATGATATTATATATGTTATTATACTGGAATTATAATATACTCTCATATCATTATGATTCCATTCCAGAAAATATGAAATAGAAATGGAAGTAGCGTTCATGCGTACGTACGGCTTACCGTCTCCATGAACGGTGCATTTCATTTCTTACCTCTAAATGTGATGTAATATTATAAATGAATGTATGTACTGGATATATATGACATATATGATATCTACATCATGAATACCATTCTGGATATAATGAACCTTTGACCAAATTAACAACATGTAAGTGTAAGAAGCCTATTTTTGACTTAAGAACCAAATACCGACAAAATGAACATTATTAACTTAAATAATTACATAATGTTCATATCATTGTAATAAGTGATATAATAAGGATAATGAAGTTGAAAATGGTTCTTAATAAGGTATATATTAACTCTAGTTTATTATTCAGGAGGTTAAAGAACGGTTGAGTCAAGTCAGACACGAGGTAAGGGAACTTCTTAACCCAACTTCCATTCTTTGGGTTAATCTCCTACTTTCAAATTATGTCATGATATTATTATGTCCTATCTTGTATTTTTACATTATTTATGTGTACCTATAGTGAATACACATAATAGATATATTTTATTTAAAAATTATCTTTTAAAGTACTTCGTCTCAATCTCCTTTCATTGAGGCATATTTGGTTTTATACACAAATTTCTTTTATACGGTGTATAAACCCCTTTGACTTTTACGGTTATTCAAAAGGAATCTTTTTATACAAAGCGTTTTGCTAAATGACAAAAGGGAATGTTTTTCTTTCCGTACTTATGCGGCGACAACGACTTCTCCGCCGCCGTGACCATTATTTGAGTTTCGGCTTCCTCTACAAGCCATCATTTTTTTTAACGAAAAATAAATACAAAGTTTTAACTTTCTTTTATTTTGGTATTGAAAATGGTTTTGAAAGTGTTTTTATTATATCAATGTGTTGTATTGATATCTTGTGATTGAAATGTGGAAATGTTATGTTTACATTATGCATGTTTTATGTGATACAATTATGTTATGGTTTATGATATGTTTAAACCTATTCATATGAGGAATGTATTGGACTTAATAAGTGACGGGTGGAGCCCGCTATAGCTCCTCGATGCATCGGTAGGTCTCATGAGACAATTAGACGTGGAATTGGCCGAGGCCCTTTCCCAATTTGATTTATGGTTTTGGCCGAGGCCTTAATCATTTTAGATGTCTTGGCCGAGGCCTTGACAAAGTGTTTCAGAATGTCCGGCATTATACATTCCCTCATTATGAAAGTGGTTATTGATATTACATGTGATTATTCGACCAGTAGAATATCCATGTGAAGAAGTAAATGGCATTATCTCATTTTACTTTTGCCATATTATGTTGAAGTTCATGTTTAAGAGGCTTTTGTTTTAGTTATACATTGCCTTAAATGTTAATGTTTATTTATGAAAGCTTCCGCATTATTGTTATCCTTACTGAGCATTTGAGCTCACCCCTTTCAATGTTTAAAAATTTTCCAGGTTGTGAAGAAGTATTTTATGACTGACTTGCAAGAATAATCAGTGAAGATATGAGTGTGGACTATGAAGACCATGTTTTTTTGTAGTTTGTTTAATTTTGATGTAATGAAAGACTTATGAATGTATCTAGTGTTTCCAAGGCTACTAAACTAATCGGTCTTTCGAGACTTGATCCTTTGTGATCATGCCAATGTTACGAAGTAATGCACCGGCTCTGGGTAGCTGGGGTCGGGGCGTTACAGACTAGAAATATACATTTATTCATGCTTGACCTGGAGTAGTGATCAGTATAGGTGACCTTCTAGGATGTTTCGTAGGGTGTGTACAGGTGGGGAAAAAGGAACCTAGAAATAAAAAAAATTCCCGATGGGGATATTCATTATATAGATAAATAGTACATATAGATTTATAGGACATAGGTTTGAGACCACATGTCTATTGGGAAATCGATGATACGTGATGGGATAATACTCGGTGGCTAGGTTAAGTTGAGGTGTATGGGATGTTACTGGGGCCAACTTGGAACCATTACTTACGTAGACTAAATCATTTAGTCCAAATATGTTTTCTTATATGTAAATAATATTCATTCTTGAGATGTTAGGGATAAATATATTAATCCCCCCTCCATACACTTTAATATAATTAGGTGTTTATTCCAAATTCAAAGAGTTATTTCCATCTCATGGAAATTTATGTTGCCTCCAAACAGGTAATTCCAATCCAGGCCAATAATTTCATTAAATTCTACAAAATAGAGTATGATAATATTTTTTAGGAATTTTCTCCCATAAATTTTGAAAGGGAATAAGTTACATACATGGGATGAAATAATTTCCGAAAATTTCATTTTCACTGACATCTCTACTTCCATTAATTTTTATGGTGTTTGGAATAATTATACAAAACTTTTTTTATATAAAGGAAAGCATAAAACCTGAAATGAAAATTATTTTTTCTATTAATGAATAAATAACTGAAATACATGTCCCCACTTCTTTTTTAGGATCCACCTCAGCAATTATGATGGAAAATTCACTCACTTATTACCTTAGAGGTTGTAGGTTGTCTCTTAAACCCTTTGATTAGTGCATTGGTTTAAAAATTTCCCTAGTTCTCAATAGTTTACGTGATGAATAATGCATTGAGGGTTAACTGGTAATTTCTATTCCTTTATCAAATTAGTGGGTTTATTTTTTGAGTAAATCACTAGCTTGTTTCCCTTCCTTCCAAAACCAAATTAATTTATTGTTTCCCCTTAGGCAATTTATAGAGTGCGTTTTTTCGCACCCATGACAAGTGTGATTCTGAATGTATTAGCACTGTTAGATTTCTCCATCGGGCCTCTATAATTAATATTCACTTATTTTTTCTTATTCTCATGATACCCTTGAGGTTCAATAATATAAATTTTTTACCTTAAGGGAACATAATACTATTTGAACATATATATCAATGTCAGAAATCACTAAAACAATTTGTAGACTAGGTTTTTTCTCACCAAAGAAGCACCCAACCTCCCATTTGGCGGTAATGACAAAGTTGGAGGTGTATCATGCAACTATATTGATTATTTCCTCATACACCCTGATATATTCATCATATTTTTTCTTGAGTGAATGCTAATACCTTTCCACTTGGATTCAGAGAGTGCAGGGAAACCATTTATCAAAAAATTTATTTCAAGAATTTCTTCCGCCTTGTTGCTTCGATATCTTCCTCAGGATTTGAATTTTTGATCAATTTAATCCTTTATTAATCTCCACAGTTGTATGTTAAATAGTCAGAAGAACCTTCTATATTTTGTAACATTGTAGGTCAGATGAGATCATCTTGATGGTATCGATCGATTGTTATGTGACTAAGGGATTTGTTGATCCATTGAATGTCAGTGGCCCTTGGCACAAAAATCTCTCAATCATAGCTTGTTATATCTTATTGATATATGGAAGATCCTCATAGCCTATATTTATTAATAGATCCTATTTTATTTGAGAGTGTATCATCATAATATTTGTGATTCCCCCTCTCACTGGGGATGTTATTATAATGCCCTTAACAATGGTTGCTTACCTGATTCTGCTAATTTTCATCCATTAGATAGAATAAAATGAATATTAGGGATTAATATTTTTTAAATATTAAATACATAAGTTCTTAATCCAATGACATTAAATAGATAACATATAAATTACATTTATTTCATGACATATGAATTTATGATCATCAATATATGTTATCCCCGATATATTCCCTAACATATATTATATTTTTGTAATTTTTTATTTAATTAATATTGGTTCACATTGAGCTTATGAATTTACCTCAACATATCCCATGAGATTGTCAAATATTATGTGAGGTAATGCATGTTTTCATGTAACATGTTATGTCGATCTAGGCCTGATGCACCTTGTCGGAGTTATTTCCCTAAGGCGCATCTATGGCATAACTGCAACCACTTGTAATGTGAACTCAATGACGTAATTTATTTATTAAACACATAATCTAAAATTAATTAAATATAGGTTTTTTTCTTATACATGTCCTTATCTCTTTAGATTTCTCAAGAGTTTTCTATTCCTAATCCCAATAATAACCAAACATTTCCTTGCGTAGAAACTATGATAATATTTTTATTTATTAAAAATTAATATATTATTTATTACATAAGATTTCACTAAATACAAATTAGAGGGTATAAAATTATAGTGTGTTATAAAAATAGGTACACAACATAACTTTTTTAAGATGAGATACAATAGCATTATTTGGAGCTTCCTTATCATGCTTCTAAAATTTCATTGATTTTAAAACTACATGAGATAACCTAGAGACATGCATAATAAATGGTGGATATATAATGCTCAATTTTTCAATAATCATTTAATAAGTTAATACATGTTATAAAATAAGAATATTAATGGGGACTAAAAGAAACATGAGTAATATGGTACGATATAGCATATTAATCGTAACATGGGAAATGTAGAAACAACTTAAAACACTAAAAACTAAACATATATCTAGGATAACTAGAAATACATCATGAATGGAAAAGTCCAATAAATGAATCTAGTTCACCGCTTATCCCATCATGTCATCTCGTAAGACTAAATATTACCCAATTCATTAGAACACAAAAAAATTAGGGGAACACCCATCACATTCATTTCTTTATCATGCATAGGTGTGCCACATAGATCATACAAAATGGATTCATTCATCATCATATTTAATTACATGATCATAGTTTGTTGATTAAATAGATGTACATCACAATTAAAATAGTTATAATAATATAATGCTGAACACCACTTATAGAAAATGGTTATGGTATTTACTACATAATTGTTATGGTGTAGAAAATGGTGGTGAAATTTAGGCACCAAAACAAAGTCTAATAAAAATCATTAAATGGGTTGATGAGACATAAATTGTTATCACATAATAAAGAAATAAAATGGGTTGTAATATTGAAATTTAAATACATATCCCAACATTAGTAATTGATAATATAAGGAATAATATAATAAAGAACACTAATAAGGAATATAATGATAAACCCCTTACTTGAGTTTGTGATATCAAATCCCCGGGAGGATATTCGTGAGAGCTTAGGTGATCTTTAGGAAGACTATATATAAATAATGGATGAGTAAGAAAATGTTATAAGTATTATGAGTGATTATAAATGGGATCATGGGTGAGTATATATAAGAAATGAGTGGGGAATTCTGAATCATTTCTTAAACATAGGTTTTCGAATATATGTAATAAAATAACAAAATAATCCAAAAGACCCATCATTTATGCCCATATTTTCTTAGAAATTGGTTTTTTTGGGTTTTTATGGAAAATGGACTAAAATTATAATGTAATACCCTCTATATTGTAGAAGTGAGTCATACTCTTAAATAGATGATATTAAAACCGTAAAATATATTAATGATTTTAGAGGATTCATAGAGTATTTATAAAATTAACCTAGTAAACATAAAATCACGTTATTTTAATTGTACAAATTTTTTTTGTGAATAAATTTTATATTATATATTAAATCACATTATGGTTATTATGATTTCATAATATACATCATATATTAATACGGTATTTAATTTTTAACTAAAAATAAAACTATCTTGAAAAATTATAAAATATTCACCATTTAAACATTATGATTTAGAAAATATTTTTAATTTTATAATAATAATTTTCAAAATATTTTAATTAAAAATTTAAAAATATTAATTCAATATTATTTATGTATAATGGGTTTTCTTACAATAACAGTTTTCAAAACCTTTTAATAATTATATTTGAATTCAAAAAAAATATTTGATCATTTATATATAACAAAAATAATTTATTAATTACATTTTATGAAAATATTATTTACTTCAAAAATACATTAATTCATAAAAATAAAATCCAAAATTGAATATAAATATTACACAAAAATATTATTCAGTTTTTATAGTATCAAAATAATAATCATTTATAATGTAATATTAACAGGATGAAAATATATTAATTATTATATAATAAATATTTTACATAATAATATAGATATTTTCTTGATAAATATACATTTAATATTCCACAAAAAATCCGTTAGAGGAAGGTGTTTGACCGTGATACTTTCATGTGGTGGTTCGACAAACATGGTTTGTGTTGTTTATCTCGATGAGATTGAACTTATTCTGTAAATATTTTTTCTCATGCTTCAGATCATAGATCTCAGTGCTGGATTAGTCAATGGAAAATCCTAGTGATGATATCTCTCTAAGAATCTTAGAGAAAATGGCTTTATATGGTACAATTCTACTATTTGAGGTCATCGCCTCCTTTATCTAAGTCAATTGGATTTGTTAAAGCCCTGTATTTATACTAAACATGTCAAAAAATTAAAATGGTTATACTATAAATGGTAATCATTCATGATGTTATTTTATATCCAAATGAACATAATAATAATAATAATATGTTCATATGCATTCACTAACCACAATACATAACAATGAAATTAATTATATTCTGTTGATAAATTTTATTTATAAATGTTCGGGTTGTTACAGTAAATGTCTTCATCTTGACTCATATTATTTATAATATTCCACCATTGATATGATTCTCTTTCCATATGATAAATGGCTAGGTAATTATTTCTATGGTATGATCATTGAATAATGGAAAGTATTTCTTTGATTACATTGAAACATTTCATAATAAATAGTGGATCAAATTACCTATGAAAGTGGGATAGACATTATCGTATAAATGTTTCAATGGAATGTAGCTCCCTCCAAGTTAAATTTATATGTTTGACATAACCTGTCTCAAAACTCATCGATTTAGAGAGTAAAGGATCATATTCACAAAATACAATATCCCATGGCCAAATCCATTTTCTTGTTATCAAGATTTTCATTTCAGTGGCATAAAAACACATTCCTAATATGATCAAATTGGTTATTAATTGTTGAGTAAATCCAAATACTATAATATAAAAAATTAGTCATAATGATAAATCAAACAATAAAGAAAATCATTTGTAGGTTGTTTAAATTTCGACACATTTTTTAATCAATTACAACATTGGTTTAACCTAATCCATCCTCGGTTATCATATATTCAAATCCATCATAATTGTTCATAAATAAAATTGGACATAAAACATGCATATCCCATTGGAGTATCAAAATAGGTGAACAGTAAGAGTACACTCACTATTCGTTAGAATGATGGTCATGACATATAAAAAACGTTTTTCAAGGTTATTACTACATTATGTTTCTAGGAAAACAAAATCCACTTATAGTATCCAACCATGAATGTTTATCGAGGTAACATGATATTCCCTTACCTATAAAAAATAAATGTTTTATACTATTCTTAGAATTATAAATGGGGGGTTTACTAAATTTTTCTATTTAAAATACCCAAATATTGACTCCACCCAGGTCTTATATTAACTATAGTGACCCAAACTATTCGTACATGGATATCACATATTATTTGATGAATATTCATTACATAACATCATGATATGATCCAAAATCATATTGTTTTTTCCCATTAGAAACAAGGATACATAAAAAATATTCCATAAGTGAGGTATATAATCTCCCAATATGTTATATATGACTACATCTCCTATTTTACATATCATACATAAATTCATTATTCAACACCCAGTGAAAATGAAACATTTGAAAGGGTGAAATAAGATATATAGTATGCATAAACATGAGATATATCAATATTAAGTAGATATATGATCATAAAGGTATGATGAAATATTTAGGATTATGTTCTTAGATTAAAATATTCAACCCCAAAAAAACCATGATCATAATCTTCAAAATAAATTCATATCAAGAAGAATGATCAATAAGTGTATCAAAATGGTAATGAACATCCAAGATTCATAATGTAGTCATATATAATCATAATTATTATAAATCAAAATTTTATTAACATAGTTAAATGAAACCATTAACATGAATAAACATATGACCATAGAAAATAATTGATCATACTCACAAGTCAAAATATGAACAATGCTACTCACATTCGTGTACATACCTTCTCCTATAAACATAGATAGTAATAAATAAAACTCATGCACCAATATATGAATATATATTCACAAAAAAAATCCAAATTTATAATTATCACTGTAGGTTCTGGACGTATCGGGCTCGCGTTGGTAGGTTTTCCCAACATTCATTTTAACGTCAAGCAACATTCAGTCCGAGATCCATCACGATAATAAAATGCCGGATCATCGGAATAGAATGAAGAATGAAAATAAAGAGAAGGGTCTCAGAACTATTGAGAGGATCATCATATGATGGTTGTAAATAATTTAATTAATTGAAAAAAATTACCATGATGGAATTATCTATTCGTTGATGTCTCCAATCATGATCTGATGTGATCCATCATTGTGTCATATAATCCAATTATAATATTCCTCTAACTGTGATCCACACGTGCTCCGCATATCTCTTGATGTCGCCAAGAGGATCTTTGGGTGCTATCATGGACAAAATTTCGCTTGTGATGTTCGCCTTCGATTGCCTTGATTCAGTGGTGGTGGATCTCTCACAGTCTTGAGAGCATTCCTGGAGAAAAGAGTTCTTTTGGCCATGGGAGAACTCTCAAGAATTTTTGTGCACAATGATAGGGGAAAAGTGTTGGGGTTGTGAGGATATTGATAATCGATTTTGAGGTTATAGACATATGATAACAAAGAAACGTGTTACTTGTTTTATTTAATTCATTAACTCATATTGAAAACCCCCATGTCGAATCATTAATTCATTGACATGCGCAAACAATGATTATAATAAATTTCATTTAATAAAACAATATTATTTCCTCAAAATCCCGACTAAAAAACTTCACAGTGTATAATCATTAATACACGGCGTGTAGTAGTTTTATTTCCTTTATTTCCTCCAACACATATATTAGACCTTGAATAAAACCTATTTATTTCTGAAAGAAATGTAACTACATTACTCACTAATAAATATATTATTTCTCCCACAATATATTCTCTCAAGTAACTAGTGTCGAACTAAATGTTACCAATCATCCATGAATAATTATTAAACCCCAGTTGGGAATAATATTTATTCAAACTTGTTAAGTTAAAATTTAACTGTGGTACATGGACACACTGAGTGTGTGACCCTCTAGGCCTCTTCCTTAGTGGAATTAGGCCTAGCCTGCCTAAAGTCCAAGGATATCATCTAGAAACACGCCATGGAACCAATAGAGAAATAATTTAATGCCGAAATGACATGTTACCTCCTACGAATGCTTACCGTCTAATGTAATCCCTTTGTCAAGATATCTATAATCAAGTGGGATGCATGCTAGTGCCATCAACCCATGTGCTCGATTATTCATTCTTTGGCATCCCATAATTGAACTCACCCATAATATACCATGGCCATATATTTATTTAGGATATATCAATTCCATCAAAGGACCTGACATATCTACTTTCATTATGGAATAGAAGGTACAGATCCTTTCTCGCATTATCTATTAATATAGCATTACTCATGACACACCCAACATATCCCACTTCGCTGCGAATAGTGTGTCATCATAGTTTTCATCAGTACATATAATTGTGATAGTTGTATTACCCATTAATAATAATCTTTAATTATAAGGAAAAATACGCACGTCTAGATATTGGAACATTCGATGATACTAGGAAATTGTATTTCCTACAGGTGGGTCTTGTTCTCATAACATCCTCCTGGATATTACCATGGGCGCACACCATGAGAAGGTGCATAAATGTTTTATGAGTCATCACCCCTAATGGATTTTATTATTTGTGTCTATTAGATATCATCATCCATCCATAAAACATATATTTAAGAACAATGTTATGGCACTTCCGAGTTCTCATCGTATAAGGGATCCACTATGACCCTTTAATGCAACAGTTGTCCTGAGGATATTATGACATGCATTATCACGTATAAGAATAGTCAAGATGTGATAAGTTATTTATTAATGAATAAAGTACAAAGAAGTTTTTTCTATGACACCAACTCCAAAAGTTTCCCACTTGGACTAGAGCCAACTGCTAACAACATTTAACCTGCTACCTCTTACATGATATTCATGCTTCTACTGAGATAGGCCTTTTGTCATGGGGTCCTCCATGTTATATTCTTTGGAAAATCTACTCACTACAACTTCACCCTTTTGATAGAAATCCCTCCATAGGTGATACATCTGAAGTATGTGCTTTGTCCGTTGATGTGACCTTGGTTCTTTTGGAAGAGCCACCGTTGCAGTATTATCACAGTACAAAGTGATAGGATCATTACTGCAAGACCATATCAAGCTCCGGGAAAAATTTAAAAATCAAAACGGCTTCCTTGGATGCATTAGAAGACGCTATATATTTGTAATCCACTGTAGAATCGGCGAAAAATTGGTTATTTGAACTCTTACAGCTCACAGCTCCACCACTGAGATAGAAAACATATCCTTGTTGTTACTTCATATGATCCTGATCTGTCTGAAAACCAGCATCAACATACCCTCTGACGGAAAGCTCCTCATCTCTTCCATACACTAGGAACATATCCTTAGTTCTTCTCAGATACTTAATGATAGTCTTAACAGGTGTCTAATGTTGTACTCCTAGATATTCTTGATATCTTCCTAGCATTCTTAGTGAATAGGCAACATCACACCTGGTACATAACATGGCATACACGATTGATCTTAAAGCCAATGCTTATGGGATCTTACTCATTATAATTTTCTCATGTTGTGTCTAGGGAAACATTTCCATAGAAAGATGTAAACCATGCGACACTATAACAAATTCCATCTATGATTATTCTGTACTAAATCTCTTTAGTATCTAGTCAATTTATGTACCCTAACATAGTCCATGAAGCCTCTTGGATCTATCACAAATGATATTGATCCCTATAATGTATTCTTCTTCACCCAAGTCCTTCGTAGAGAAAAACTTGTTCAGCCAATCCTTAAATGACTGTAAGACTAGTACATCATTTCCAATAAGTAGTATTTCGTTAACATAAACTACTAGGATAATGATCACATTCCCTTTAAACTACTTATAAACACATGGATCACATTCATTCTTAATGAAACCAAATTCTGTTATGGCTTCATAAAGTCAAATTTTCCATGTACTAGAGGATTTATTTTATACATAAATGGATTTATGCCACTTTAAAACCCATTTGGCTTCACCTAATGTCTCAACCCCTTCAGGTTGTGTCGTATAGTCATCTTCCTAAAGGTTCCCATTAAGGAATATTGTTTTGACATCCATTTCCCAAATCTATTAGTCATAGTAAGATGCTATGGAAAGTATGATTCTTATGTATTTAAACACGAAAATTGGTGAGAAGGTTTTATCATGTTTAATCCCTTAATGATGTTTGAATCCTTTAGCCATTAGCCCTGCTTTATAAGAGCTAACATGACCTTCCATGTTCACTTCTCTCTTGAATGCCCATTTTCATCAAACACGATTTTCATCAACTGGATCATCGACCAGAACCCAGACTTAGTTTTGATACATAAAATCCATCTCAAAATTCATAGCTTCTAGCCATAATGCATCTTCTGAGCTTTCTACTAATTCCTTGTAGGATATAGGTTCATCATTGTCCAATAATAATGATTCACCATCCTTGGTTACTAGGAAACCAAATCTCTCGGTTTCCCTTACCTCTCTTGAGCTCCAATGCAGTGCTTGTGTTTGTGTAACCTCTTCCACAGGGACCCGTGGATCTTCTTCCTTTACCAACTACTGTATATCTTGAGCATCAACTTTGTCAATGTCAATCTTTCTCCCACTATCCTTTTTGAGGATGTGCTCACTCTCATGAAAGATGGATTCCCTTGTGACTGTTACATTCTTGATTGAAGGGTTATATAGGTAATATCCATTTGTTTCCTTAGGATATCCAATAAAGATACACCTCGTACCTTGGGGTGCTAGTTTTTTGCCTGATAAAGACTTAAAAAGTTTTTCGCATCCTCATACATGTGTGTACGACAAAGTAGGTTTCTTTTCATTCCATAACTTCGAGAGAATACCTTTTTGCACATTAGTTGGTACTCGATTTAATGTGTTTTTTGCAGTTTGTAATGCATATCCCAAAAAGGGTAATGGACGATCTGTATGACTCATCATCTACCTCACCATGTCAAAAATGGTGCGGCTCCTCCTTCCACTAACACCATTCCAATGTCGTTTATAAAGTGGAGTGAGCTGAGATAGAATCCCAGAATCCTATAGAAGATTGATGAATTCTTGGTTCAAATATTCTCCACTTCGATCCGATTAAAACTTTTTTATCTTCTTACCAAGATAATTCTCTACTTCATTCATGAATTCCTTAAATTTCTCTAAGGACTCTGACTTATACCTCATTAAGTAGACATATCCATATCTACCTTAATCATTAGTAAAAGTAAAAAAGTAAGAATATCCACCTCTAGATTCTACTGGAAATGGTCCACATACATCCATGTGTACCAATCCTAGATGCTTTGTGGCCCTTTCACCCTATCCACCGAAATGTCACTTTTTCATTTTACCTTGTAAACAAGCGTTACATCTATCAATTGGTTTTTGTTTAGTAGATTCTAAATAGCCTTCTTGGCAGAGCTTTGTCAGGCGCTTCTTGTTAACATGACTGATACAGTGATTCCACAACTGGGTGACGTATGAGTCATGTGAGTATGTTTTGTTATCAATTTCCAACACTTGGTTTTTTCAATTTAATACATATACACCAATATTTAAATTTTCCATACCATAACATACATTTTTCTTATAAAAGAGGCAACCCTTATTTCCAAACATGAAAATAAATCCTTCCATATCAAAAAAAGATACAAATATTCGGTTCATGGTAACACTAGGTGCATAATAACAGTTATGCAAAACCAAAATCAACCCAGTCGGCAATGAGAGGTGGTAGTCGCGAATAGCCAATACAGCCATCCTTGCGTTATTGGCAGCTCGAATATCCACCTCTCCTTTGGAAATATTTCTAAATCAACATGGTTCATATATTTGAATACAGATGTCAGCCCCACAAGTTGTATCTAATACCCAATGTGTAGAAACATAAAGATTACACTTGATAACAAATGCAACATTAGCATCCCCATGATTCTTGGTGCAGTTCATCTTTTAGTGACCATGCTTTCCACATGAAAAACAAACCACCTCATGTTCCATGCCATTCCTTTGGATCATCCCCTTCATGGAGGGACGACGCTTGGGGGATTCATACCATTTATAATTCTTTTTCCACTTTCCCTTTTCCTTCCTTTTCTTATTCACCATAAGTACAAGGGGTCTGTCACGCCCCATGTACGTATCTATCTAGAGAATCAAGGTCAGAAGTTACAATAGACTCTTCTCATTATTAATCATGTAATAGTTGACAATAAATCTCGATAAGGTATTGGTAAGTGATGATAGGATGAGATCTGTACGCAACTCATCTAGGAATTTAATCCCTAATATATCCAGGCATCAATGTAGCCAATAATCTTGACTGCATGAGGCCAATCTGGAATAGAAACTCCAAGAATAGTTTTAAAAAGTGTTGGAGATCTCATATCTCTCTTATCTCTCCTTCTCTTGGTAGAGATCCCTAAAGTGAGACATCATGATATATGCGTCCATGTTTTCAGGTTGCATAAAAATCTCATTAGACATGGATGATAGCATGAAAAACTGTAAATATGTGGCATCATCTATATGTTTCGCATAGAGATATATTTCCTCATCACTATCCTCTTTACTAGGCATATCTGGAACAGGCTCTTCAATCACATACAATTTCCTTTCATGGGGAAGGATGACGCATAAACGCCTCTACCACTCTTGGAAATTGGTGCTGGTGGGAAGGTTTTCCTTCTAAAGTATGGTTCGCAATGAGATATTTTAATTCACTTTTCTTGCCATTTCTAAAAATTTGGATGCGAAAAGTTTTAGTACATTATTACAAAAACTGAGACAAATAAATAAATCAATACTTATTAGTCTCCCACTATTTTTATCGAAATCCAATAGCCCTCACCATTGTCTTCAGAATATTCTATTTCCTGAATATTCTAGTGGAAAGGATCCATATTTCCCTTCTAATTACCCCAAATAGGGTTGTTCAAGAAACATAAAGGGTTTTAGGTAGGCATTTCAAATGCCAACTACTTTAACTCATAGTTCCTTGATCCGCTGAGTGGACTCCCCAATCCGAAAATCCTTTTATTTTGGATTTCCTTAACCTTTTTCTCTTGGACACAACCAGTCCTGTAGTGGCCATCAACCCCTTATAAAAACCTAGTTATTTCAATCAAAAACCTTGAATTTCAATTCCCTGATTATTGAAAGCACCCCAACTAGGTTGGTCAAGCACTTTGAACTATGGTTCAATTATAACCAAGATTATGGAAGGATATATCAACTTAATATTTCATTGAATTTTTTTTACCTTATATGTAAATTTCCAATTTATTATCTTACATAATTGTTAATATTATGTTGGATATACTTATGTGTTTAACCATGTCTAAGATAATATTTATGCATAAGCCGGTTTAATTTTAGTGCCATCTTTCGGGCATTTTCAATTCATTAATTGTGTGATCGTGACAACACAACCACGATAAATAAACCATGCAATTGACATAAATAAAACAAATGGTATGATCATGAGCTTTTACTATTGGTTAGTTTATCAAGCGGTTTACGAACTAACCCAAGACCTAGGGGAGAAACACCTTGAACCTTTCAGGTTCGTGTGTACACCTTTCCACTTGTCCACCTTTGTATCTCCTTCGATTGGATTCACCTTGGCTCCGGACATGATCCACCTTGACTAGATTGGGATCCTTATCCATTACATATGCAGTTATCTCACACGCAGGTGAGTGGTAAAAAGGGGTTTTTACATAAATGAACCCTTTGGGTGCACATGCCCTACATATTAATGAGGATAAGGCTCACAGGCCAGCAAAATTAATTTTAATAAATAAATTAAAATAAACCATTCACATATAAAGGTCTTGGTCTAGCTCATGATCATCCATACATGCAACAATATTTACGAATAAAAAAACTAGCATTCAAATCCTTAATCATTCTTAATTAAGATAAATAATGCTCGAATCAATTAATTATCTTTAATTAATCAATCCTTTTATCTTAAACCCTTTTATGAATTTCCTTGAAATTCTGATCCATCATAATTTTAAACAAATAAATTAATTTAAAATTATCTTTGTACGTTTGTTTTACCGTGGAGGAAATCCGGTGAATTCTCATTCATTAGGGAAATGTTAAATTAAACACACATATATAAAAAACCTATCATGTGTTGTGCCACAGCTTTATGCCTGCACTATGGTACACTTCTCAAGGGTTTGAAGAATATAATAATAAATTTTAATAAATATACGTAATTTGGTTGAGTACACGATGTGTAGTTACAACTACCCAAAATGTACTTCTGTTCACCGTCCATCTGAAGTACACTCCTAGGGGAATGGAATGCTGATGTACTTCAGATATTTTTGGAGTACACGACGTGTTCAGTGGGACACACACCATGTAGTTTCCGCATAACACTGTTTCCATCCGGGAAAGCCGTGTACGGGGTACACGGTCTAAGCCTAACATGAAGGAACTACATGCTCTGTTCAGTGGACCACATGGAATGTGATCCAGAAACCGTGTGCCACCTATTTCTGGTAAACACACGGTGTCATAAATGACTTAGGTATAATCCAATATACAGCCTGATTTGGTAGACCATTCTGATGCATTGAATCTAGAAAACACTGCATGTACTTCCTAATACACGCTGTGTATTTTGGTGTTGTACTGCTAGAAACGTTTGGCACCTCCAGATTAGTTCCTCTATTTTATTTTCATGAAAATCAAAAGAAATATTAATTTAATTAATGTGAATGAGAAAGTAGAGGGAATGAACAGATCTCGGGATTCATATTTTGAAGAACGATTAACTTGAATTAAAACAACTAAATTATTAAATTTGTAAATCACCAACAAAAAACTGAATAATTATAATCAACGATATGACCACTATGATACCCCATGTAGGTTCTAGACATAGCGGACACAGGTTTGATGGATTTCCAAACATTAATTTTAACATTAAACAATGTTCAATCCGAGATCTCTCACGATAACAAAATGCCAGATCTTTGGAATAGAACAAAGAATGAAAAGAAAGATAAGGGTCCTAGAACCATTGAGAGGATCATCATCTTTTGGTTATAATTATTTTAATTAATTGAAAAGAATTACCTTTATGGAATTACTTCTTAGTTCATGTCTCTAGTCATGATCCGATGTGATTTGTCATTCTGTCGCAGAATCCAATAGTAGTATTCATATAGCGGTGATCCATACATGATCCAAGCATCTATTGACGTTGGTGAAGGGGTATCCTGGGGCTAGAGAGGAATAACCTTCACTTGTGATGTCTGCCTTCGATCTCCTTGATCCGGTTGTGGTGGATCTCTCTCGGTCTAGAGAGCATTATTGGATGAAGGAGTTATTTTAGGCTTGAGAGAACTCTACAGAATTTTCATGAACAATGATTGGGGAAAAGTGTTGGGGTTGTGAGGATATTTGTAATCGTGTTTGAGGTTATAGAGTTATAAAAATAAATAAACGTTTTATGTGTTTTATTTATTTCATTAACTCATATTGAAAACCCCCATGTAGAATCATTAATTCCATGACATGCACCCATGATGATATAATAAATATCATTTAATAAAACAATATTATTTTCTCAAAATCCTGACTAAATAATATACTTCTTGTGATCACTAATACAGGGCGTGTACTTGTTTTTATTTTCTTTATTTCCTTCACCACATTTATTAGACCTTGAATAATTGTTATTTCTTTCTAAAATAAATGTAACTGCATTATTCGCTAATAAATATATTATTTTTCACACAATATATTCTCTCTAATAACTAGTGTCAAAATAAATACGTTCAGGCATCCTTAAATAATAATTAAACCACAACTGGGAATAATATTTATTCAAAATGTTAAATTAATATTTAACCGAGATACATGGACACACATAGTGTGTGACTCTCTAGGCATCTTCTTCAGTGGTATTTGGCGGAGCCTGCCTAATGTCCAAGGTTAGCGTCTAGAAACACACCAAAGCACCTATATAGAATGATTTTAATTCCAAAATGATGTGTGACCTCCTACGAATGCTTACCATGTAATGTAATCCCTTTGTCTCGATATCTCTAATCTAGCGGGTTGCATGCTAGTGCCATCAGCCCATGCGCTTGATTATTCTTTCATTTACTTCTCAGAATTGAACTCTCTCAAACCATACCATAGCCATGGATTTATTTTGGTTATATACATTCCATAAATGGTCCTAAGATATCTAATTCCATTAGGAACAGAAGGGAAAAATCCTTTCTCTCATTATCTATTAATTTTGTATTACTCTTGAAGCACACAATGTATCATACCTTGATGTAAACAGTGTGTCTTCACAATTTTTCTCAATACATCTCAGTGCATGATTTTTAATACCCATTAATAATAATCTTCATGTCTAAGGACCAATACACACATCCACAGATATGAACATCTAGTGACTCTACGAAATGTGGAAATCCTTCTAGTGGGCTCATTCTCATAATATCCCCTTGATATTACTATGGGATCACTCCATGAGAAGGTTCCTCATTGTTTTATGAGTCCTCACCCCTAATAGACTATATTATTTGTGTCCCTCAAGTAACATCATCCAGCTATAAAATGTATATTCAAAAACTGTGTTTTGGAACTTCCAGGTTCTCATCATAGGAGGGATCCTCTATGACCCTTTAATGAAACAGATATCCTTAAGACATTATGACATGGATTGTCGTGCAGAATAACAATCAAGTTGTGATAAGGTATTTATTAATGAATAAAGTACCATGTGGTTGGTTCTTGGCCACCAACTCCAACAATCACAACATCCTATACCAATATCACATTATCAAATGAATTCAAGGGATTTTAAAAACCCAACAGTAAAATACTCTTAATTCATTCAAATATATTTCATAATATCATAAAAAATTTATCATATCATCATACAAAAGTAAGTGTCAAATAATAAAAATTCATAAAAAATTCATAATAATAATGATAAATCATCTATATAAATAATAATGGTTGTATAATTAGTTCATAGACCATGTAAAACATAATCAACATCAAATGATATTATCAAAGATCAAATTTTCCTATAAAAGTGAATTGGAATATTTCATGTGGAAAATTCCCAATTCATTTGAAAAATAATATTCACATCTAAAAAATTTCCCAATATAATTTAAATAGTTCTCATTTATAATAGGATTTGATACTTTTAAAGGAATCGTTAAACAATTGAGAGGTCAATATTGTGGAAAATTCCATTAAATACATATAATTTAAAATTAAACTTTTCATTCACATATTTGTAAAAATTCCAAAAAGTACCTCATTCAAAAAATGAAAATAATATTCATTTGATAAAAAATTATAATTGCAAAACATTGTTAATATTGATATTAAATAATAATAAAATATTAGTAATACATTTTTAAAACATTTTAATGAAAATATAGACATCAAGGAAAATTGATTTTGACTGAATAAAGAAATAAAGCGTAATTTCTAAAAAAAATATTCATTTGGTCTATTCATTATTAAAAGAGATAATAGTTGAAGTAAAAAAAGGTACCCTATAGATATAAATATAAGTGAATAATATTAATTATAAATCATTATTACAATATCATTGAATTTTTTCTGTACAAGGTTATTTATAAACAATCTCCACAAATGAAAATATTTCAAAATAGAAACCATACAACCTGGTAACATCTGAGTTATAAGACCCGTGAAATAATAAAATCTAATAAAACTCTAAATTTCATGAATGTAATTATATTAATGATATTACTATAAATGTTTGTTGTATATATATCTTAGAAAATAAAATATTTGGATAAAATAATATATGTCCAAAAAAATTAAATTTCATATGACGTAACATTAACTCAAGTCTAATCATTATTTGTACACGTTAATGACGCGTATATAGAAAAGATAGATGTATAATATAGGTTATCTAGAAACTTAATAATAAATATCATACCATATACGACTTTTTGGAAACAACTTATTATCTTTTTATTAATAATTCATTGTTTAAATAACTATTATAGGTGAAAACTACTTTATATTATCTTACACGTTTTAGACTTGTAGTCTCAATATTTAGAAATTTCTCATTGTATCAAAATATCAGGATTTCTAAATATGATATTATTATCTTATATATATATATATTCTTCTGTAAAATGTTATATATAGAGAAATGAATCACAAAATTAGTGGAGATAGTAGGTCTTACACAATAATTAATGTTGTAGTAAATTTTTTAATAGATGAAATGAACTAAAGGTAAATAATAACCCAGATTTAAAAAATTATTATTATATCATAAAAATCATATATATTCATTAAATATATCATTATTCCCATATATTTAATGATAAAACAAAAAGAAAATTTCACTTCATCATGGAGGTGGTATCCCAAATATACACATGAGAAATGTCATTATTTTCTATAAGTGGAGATGGTAAGTCATACATACTCCTGAGGGATACTTTTAAATCTTATTTGATGTAAAAGAGTTTGAATAGATGAATTTTCACAATCTTAATAAAATTTATTTATGCTGATGATGTTGATGGTATTATTTTATGAGGAATATCATTTTTTAGATGATGTTGAATAATAAAATAATAGAACGAGTTTGGGTAAGATGATTATAACTTATTTTGTAGGCCACCATTAAATCAACTCTTATGGACCATTTAAATGTTATTTTTACTAAGATTATATACACTAAATCATTGATAGGGTAACATATTAGTTAATTTTTTAGGGTATATGTGACAAATATTTTTATATTTAGAGTAGACATGAGAGAGTAGGGTTCCATTTTATATGTGTGGTTTGGGGACCTCTTTGAATTTTATAAAAATTGAAAATAAAAATATCCATCTCAATAAAAGTGTTTTTAACTGGATATATATTCATTATAAAATGATGGATATAGTTGAAATATCCTCAATTAATATAGATCAGACTATTTTATTTGGTATTTTAATCCTTATTATTTGGATTAACCCCTTCGTTAAAATATAATAATGTTAACCAGGGTAATAAATTTGTCACTTTTGTGGTGGTGGTATGAATTTTTCAAAATTATGTGGATGTAATTTAAATGAAAATGTTACAATGTGATTATAAATGAAAAATGGGTGACAATTTAGAAAATATCATATCCATATTTTCGAAATTTAAATTTAGTATGAATTTTAAATAATTTATTAAAATTTTATTTTCATCAAATATTTTTTATGTAATTTTTGGCAGTTTTCATTTAAATTTACATAAAATACAATAAGAAAAAGAAGGAGTTTTAATATAATATCTTAGATCATAAATAATATTCAAATATTTTTTCATAGAAAATCTACATAATAAATAATTAGAATTTTATTAAATTTAAAATTTTAGAATTCGTTCACTATTTATATTCTTTTAATCGATTAAATAATGTGTCCATTTTGCATAAATAGTTTCACTAATTATTTATTCACTTATAAATAAAAAATTATGATAAATTATATCTATTTTTATTTCATATATAAATTAATAACCAAACATATACATATTTTACACATTTGATTAATTGTTAGAGCAATTAAATTCAAGGGTGACGTTTCCCACAATTTATTTTACAAAAATTAATATAAAGGACAAAATCAAAGAAATATGTCATAAAGTAGGAATATATTGGAAAAATCAATGGGTATAGACAAATTAAAATAATATATTTTGATTAAACAAGGTTTTAGTGAAATTTCAAATCATTATCCCATATTATTGCCAATATTTTTCCTGTTTTACACTTACCTATATGACATAAAATTTTGAATGGTTACTAATATTATTTGACAAAAATAAAAGGTACATAATTAAAAACATTGGTCCTTATGATTCCAAATATGGAATCCATTTTTAAATATAAAATTCCCATATGTAGAATTAATTAACATAAGATGAAAAACCTAGAATGAGTCAAAATGTTGTTTTTCATAAAAAAATCCATTTAATGGGTCAAAATATTTTTATACCAAATTCAAAAATCATATATATTACATTTAAAATTAATGTATTATTAATAATATAACATAGGTAATTTTATTTTGAAACCATTTTCGACCAAAATGTCACACTGTAAATTCTTGAATCCAAAGTAATGTTCTTAATAAAAATGAGTATTTTTTAGTCTTCATCAAAAAACAATATTTACAAAAAATTATTAAAAATTACATCTAAGATAACATAAAAATACAAATATAAAAAATGAAATTTATTTATATCAAATTAATTATCTCAATGTAAAAAATATATATATAATATTTTTTCCATAAATGATAATCAAATCATATTCAAAGGAATCATATTTTTTGGAGTATATTAAGCCTTTATGAAATAATATATTATTATTTTCAAATTGATTTTAATTTTTTTTTTAAATCTGGAATTTATATATATTTTATTGTGTTATTATCTCTATTAATACTCACCAATTCAAAAACTGGGTTATAATAGTCAATTGTCATAAATAATATTTTATAGCCCAATAATGATTGTTATTGTCTTTTATAAATGATATTAAATATTATTTTCTATGTCTAAAATATCATGGTTTTATAGATCCACAACGTTATTGATCTTCACATTCCATAATAGTCAAGGATTTAATTTAAATATTGAAAATGTAAAATGGGAGGTGAATTTATTTATCCACCATAGAACATGACCCAAAACATTCACATATATGTATTTATTATTACCCATAATCTCATTGATTAATTGTTTATTTACATTATGAATATAGGTACATGATTGATAAAGATTTCAACAAATGATATGTGTACTGGTAAGGTAATTTTTTACGGGTCTCTATTTCCTACATTAGTTACATTTCTAGTGTATTCATTTTCTATTATAATTTAGAATCCAATCCATTTATTTTTAAATTCATTATTCATGGTGATATGAAAAATCTGTTTTTTACAGGAATCATTGATTAATGTTTTTTTCCATTGTGGTTTTTTCAAAATCATTTTTTTCTGAAAAAAATGTAAATAACAAAATTCAAATTATAGAATTTAAATTAATGTATGTAGAATAAAATGAGTTATTTAGAAATAAAAATATACCAATTAAAACATAACTATAGAAAATAAACTGATTTACCCATGTGAAACATGGATATATTTGTATGTCACCTCCAATATAGATTCTCATCTAAGATGCGGTCCACTCCTTATAAGAGTTAAATACCTTTACATATCATTCCAATAAAAAAATATCATATACAGATACACAAAGTCTATAGTTGTTAACAATCAGTACAGAACATAGTAGGATACATCCAGATGATTTTTTAGAAATCCATTCATATTTAAAACCAGAATGATAGTAAAAAATCATGAATTTTTTTTATTTAATTAAATGATGATTTTCTAATAAAAATATATTTACCCATCAAAAATTAAAAAAAATATTTCCATAAAATACATATACATTTTAAAAAAATAAAATCATTCACACATGTGTAATTTAAATAGTAGAAACCATGTTATCTTCATCATGGGATAATCCCGGTAGGATCGTGGGATTGAACCCTGGACATGAACCAAAATTTACCACCCTAATCACACATAATTTGAACCCACCCACATTCCAAATTATCCAATCAAATCCTCATTGGGTTCTCCCAATTGTTTCTATAAAATCATAACCAATGGTTTCAATTTTACAAACTGATATATTAAATAATGGTAATAGTATGAAAAAATTTATAAATACTGATTCAAATTTCATGATAATTCAAAAAATAGATACCAAAGTTCTTCAATGATGATAGAAATAAGTACATGGACATTATTTTTAAAAAGTATAAGGAATTATCACCCCAATTACCTCTAATAGAAAGTTTATCTAATCAAGAATAAACATAAAATTTTTACCACATACAATAATAAATGAGATAAACATTTATCACTTTCTATATATTTTGATTCACCTGAGTATGAAAGTCTAAATCACCACATGTTTTATGCCAATCAGACGAAAATTTTCAAATAAAACATTGAATAAAATCATAAAATAACATGAAAATTGATAAAAATTATATTAACATTTTAAATATATAATTGAAACTTTTTTAATTGTGTTATTTCCTTACTTTAATTACATTAAATTCAATCAAAACAATTACCCATTCATCAAAAAAATAGTCACCATAAAAACCCCTTCAAAATTATTCCAAACAATTTGACATTCAAGGTATCTAAATGAGGTGTATCTAGGTTGAAATCAATATCATTTAAATATTTAAAATAAAAAAAATCTATGTAATAATATATTAATCACTCTAAATAGCTAAATAATTAATTCGAAAAACCCCTAAAAATGATACAATCCAATTAATGGATAAATTATGAAATATTATAGCTTATGAACACAAATTGATATTTATTTAGTATTAGAAGAATAATTGTAATGACCCGTATTTTTCTATATTTGTTCCTCCATTACATTTATCTTAGAAATATAATTTCTAGTATAAATATGACTTATAAATAGATTATATTAATTGCGGATAAAACGAAATGATGAAAAATAAAACCAATTTTATACAATTGAACTATAATCCAAGAGAGATCAGAGAAGATAGCTGGTAGACCCATGTGGGGTGTACAATTTCTTTAACCCCACTCGGTACCCAATTTCATTTAATGGGTACCCAATAGTATATATTTATTTTTTAATTTTTTATGTAGAAATAATATTTTCACCCCATCATCAAAATACTTAATCCATTGGGTCGAACTTTCCTCCCCTATTTCACCCAATATTACTACATAAAATATCATTCAGGGGACTATTTCTATCTCATTAGACCAATATTTGGTTCCTTATGTGTATTAATTTCCATGTAGCAATAATATTCTACCATTGGAAAACTTATGGTAGAATACCTCTTCTTAATTTTTTTACTATGATTACATTAGTATCCTATGTCTCTAAAAAACATCTTTCTTCCATGGATCTGAATTAAGATTGTCTTTCATTCATTTTTCCTTGAGGTAACAATATCATATCATAGTCATAATTCTAGTGGTTAGGATATTTAATTTTTCTTCCACCTTTTGTTTTTCAATTAGGTTATAAAATTTAACCTCTCTTGGGTATAACCAATGTTGACAATATTTTTTGGTGGGGGAATCTCTATTGTTTATTTACATATGGATTCCCATCTATAGAACATAAGGACTGTGTCATCTTTTTTTCTCTCATTCTATTATAATAAAATTTTTGTATGGACATGGAATATAATATGTATAAATTAGATAATTGTTATAATTAAAAAAATTAAAATAGAATTTTTTCATTATATGGAATAAATGAATTGGTTGTCCACTATTTTTTTAAGATAAATTAGTATGTTGAATTGATAAATAGATTATTCCAATGTATTTATAATGATTGGTAAACCCTAATGTCAGTTTCCATTCATATGTTACCTTTATTAATTATATTTTTATATGTTTTTCCCTTGTAAATTCTTATCACTTGTTATTCGCTGTATTAAATTCATAATGATTACACTTTTGATGCTTTTTGGGCATCCCTTAGGTCTACATCCCACATGCTGGATTGTTATAATGTTATACCACAACTCTTATCATGTTTATGAATTTAATTTTTTTAAATGGAATATATATATATCCATGTATTTCACCCAATTTAATATATAGGTTTTTGAACAGTATTATATAGGTTCCATCACAATACATGTGTACTAGTTTCACATGGTAGATTTAATATATATATATATATATATATATATATATATATATAATCTATTCCTCCCTTTGAAGAGAGGGTTCAAATATAGAGGAAGTTTATATATATGAATAGGATAATGGATATGTATGTATGTATGTATCATTGTATATATATATATGTATGTATGTATGTTTATTTTTTTGTATATAGGTATGTATGTACATTTGCCTGCCTATTTGTTTGTTTGTATGTATGTATATAATTATGTATGTTTGTATGTATGTATGTATTGTTGGATTTGGTGTACTAGAACCAACTACTTTGTACATTAGTCATTAATAAATACCTTAACACATCTTGATTGTTCTTATGTGTGATAATTCATGTGATAATTTCCTAAGGATAGCTATTGCATTAATTGGTCATAGCAGTTTCCTGATATGATGAGAACCTAGAAGTTCCATAACAATGTTCTTGAATATATGTTTTATGGAAAGAAGATGTTATTTGAGGGACACCAGTAATAGATTCCATTAGGGGTGAGGAATCATAAAACTTTCAGGGACCTTCTCATGGTGTGCGCCCATTGTAATATTTTTTAGGATATTATGAGAACGAGACCCACTAGTGGGAAATCCACATTTCATAGTGTCATTGGATGTTCCTATCAACGGACACGTGTATTGGTCCTTAGACATTAATATTATTGTTAATAGATAATAAAACATACACACATATATGTATTGATGAAAAGTGTGTTGACACATTGTTCGCAGGGAGTTAGGATACATAGGGTGTGTCACGAGTGATACTACATTAATAGATAACGCGAGAAAGGAATTGTCCCTTCTGTTCTATAACGAAAATAGATATCTCAAGATATTTTAGGGAATTAATATAGCCTAAATAAAACCATTTCAATGGTAAGGAATGGGAGATTTCAATTCCAGAAGGTCAAAGAATGAATAATCAAGCACAAGGGTTGATTGCACTTGCATGCACCCCTCTTGATTCGTGATATCGAGACAAAGGGACTATATTACATGATAAGAGTTCGTAGGAGATGACACGTCAATCTATCATTATCTTCATTCTCCATTGGTGGCTTTGTGTGTTGCTAGATGATAACCTTTGACTTTAGGAAGGCTCCTCCAAATCCCACTAATAAAGAATCCTAGAGGGTTACAAACAAAGTGTGTCCAAGAATCTTAGTTAAATATTAATTTAACAAGGTAAATAAAGATTTTTTTTAATGTGGTTTAATAATTATTTAGGGATGCCTGATCACATTTATTTCTACACTTGTAATTCGATAGAATATATTTTGGGAGAAATAATACATTTATTAGTGAGTAATGTAGTGATAATTATTTTAAAAAATAAATAGAAATGATTCAAGGTCTAATAAATGTTGTGGTGGAAATAAAGAAAAATGGAAAAATAAAAGTACATGCTATGTATATTAAATATACATGTCGTTTATTTTTTATGGGAATTTATGTGAAATAATATTATTTATTTAATTAAATAATACTGGGTATAATTCACTGGGTGCATTTCAAGTTATAATAATAGTCAACTTTTATTATTAGTCATGGGGTATTACTAAGAATTAAATAAAATGAATAAATTATTTCAGGAAATAAATTAATTTTATTATTCTATGTTACTAAAATCCAAATTATATAATTCTCATTAGACTAACCCATTTTTTGTGGTGGTTGTGCACAATGGATCCAAGAACTCTTTCAAGCATTGAGATAGAGATCCTCCTCCACTGAATCAGGGGGATCGAAGGTGGACATCGCAAGAGAAGGCTCTTCAGCACTAGTAGCTGGATTTCCCTTCAATGATGTCCAAATATACATAGAGCACATGTGGATCTCCACTAGAGGAATTCTACACTTGGATTATATGACACAATGATGAATCACCTCAGATCATGATAAAAAACATCAACGGAGGGAGAATTCCATCCAGGAAATTATTTTTAATTAATTAAATTAATTATAACCAAACCATTATGATCCTATTTATGGTTCCAGGACTCCCTCTTTCTTTTTCATTCTTTGTTCTATTCCGATGATCCGATGTTTTATTATCATTATGGATCTTGTATTGTTCGATGTTAATGGGAAAATTAAACAAGGGTACACCGACCAATGCACATCCGTTACACCAAGAACCTACAAGTGGTATCATAGGGAGTCATGTAATTGATTATAATTATATATTTTCTCTTTGGTGATTTACACATTTAATAATTTAGTTGTTTCAATTCATGTTAATCGTTCATTAAATCTTAATCTCGAGATCTATTCCCCCCCTCTCATTTCTTGTTCAACTTAAAGAGACCAATTTTTCTTTTAATTTTAAGTAAAAAAATAGAGGATCTCATCCAGATGTTCCAAAAGTATCAGGCCATACAACAACAGAATACACGACGTGTATTCGAAAGTACACACCGTGTAGTCTAGGTTCAATGCATTGGACTGGTCTTCCAAATCAAGCCATGTAAATGGATCATTTCTATTTATTTAAGACTCCATGTGTTGAAAAAGAAAAGTTGGCACACTATTTCAAGATTACACGCCATGTGTCCCATGGAACATGGCATGTATACCCATCAGATTAGGGTTGGACAGTGTACACTGTACATGGATTGCCCGGATGGAAGCCGTGTAACCCAGATACTACAAGGCATGTGTCCCACTGAAGATTCTTTATACTCTGAAAATTTCTGAAGTACATTTACACAACATGTCACCCGGGCATGTACTTCATATGGATAGTGAACAAAATCACCCACCATGTAGTCAGAACAACACGCTGTGTACTCATCAAAGATACATAGATTTAATAAAATTTATTATTATATTATAAAAACCCTTGATATGTGTACCATTGTGCTAGAATATAGATTATGCACACCACATGATATGTGTTTTATATATTTTTGTTTAATTTAACATCTGCGCAATGTTCATATTTACTCATTGGGATGTTATGAACGGGAAATCACCAGGTTTCCTACGAGGTACATGTTACATGAAAAGATAATTTTAAATAGATTTATTTGTTTAAAATTATGATGGATGATAATCTCAAGGAAATTTAGAAAAGGGTTTAATATAAAAGGATTTATTAATTAAAGATAATTAATTGATTTCACCGTGATTTGTCTTAAGAATGAATGATTAATTAATTGAATGCTAGTTTTATATATTTGTATATATTGTTGCATGCAAGGATGGTCATGAGTTAGGCCAAGACCTTTGAATGTGAATGGTTTATTTTAAATAATTTATTAAAATTAAATTTGTGGGAATTTGAGCCTTCTCTTTATTAATATATTGGGCATGCACTCCCTATGATTATTTTCTATAATAACTCATTTTAACACTGACCTACATGTGAGATAAAAGCATATGTAATGGATGGAGCTCCAAAGCATGTGGAGGTGGCTCAAGATAGGATCCATGCTGAAACAAATCTAAGGAGACACAAAGGTGGACATGTAGAAAGCAATAAACACGAACCCAAAAGGTTCGAGGTGTTTCCCCCATAGGCCATGGGTTAGTTTATCAACTACTTGATAAACTAACCAATATAACAAGATCATGATCGTACCATTTGTTTTATTTCTACCAGTTTCAGGGTTTACTTATTATAGGTGTGTTGTCACGATCAAAAAATTAATTAATTAATCAAGCATGGAAGATGAAACCAAAATAAGACAGTCTTATGCGTAAAATATTATCTTAGACATGGTTAATCACTTAAGTATATCCCACATAATATTAACAAAAATGTAATCAAAGATAATAAAATGGAAATTTACGTGTAATTATAAAATCCGTTAATGAAATATTAAGTTGGTGTGGCCATCCATAATCTTAGTTTGAATCGATCCATAGTTCAATGTGCTTGACCAACCCTTGTTGGCGTGCTTTCAATATGGGGGAATTATAATTCATGGTTTTTTTTTACTTGACTTCGTTCGCATCAACGGTTGACTGCCATAGCAGGACTTTGTGTGACCAAGATTCAATTATAGAGAAAATCCATAAAAATAAATTGCTTTTATAACTGGGGAGTCCACTCAACCGATCAAGGAGTTGTGAGTTAATGCAGTTGGAATTTGGAATTACTACCTATAACACTTCAATTCACTTGACCAACCCTAGTTGGTGTAATAAAATGGGAAATATGGATCCTTGCAACTAGAATATTCAGGCAACGGAGTATTCCGAAGTCAATAGTGAGGGATATTGGATTTCGATAAAATATTGGGAGAATATTAAGTAAATATTTATTTATGTATCTTGGATTTATAATAATAATGTACTAAATATTTTCTTATATTAATTTGTAGAAATGGAAAGAAAAAATTAAATCAAACATATCATTGCAGACCATACTTGAATTGGAAAACCTTCTCACCGACACCAATTTCCAAAAGTGGTAGTGGAGTTTATACATCATCCATTTCCATAAGAAGAAATTGTATGTGATGAAAGAGCATGTTCCGCTTTCCCATTGGAAAGAGTCTAGTGTTGAGGAGTTATCAATCCATATAAAAAATATCCATTGATGCCACATATGTCCAATGTTTCATACTATCATACATGTCTAATGATCTCTGGAAGCAACAAGAAAACCTGGACATGTATAGCATGATGTCCAACCTTAAGAGTCTATTACAAGAGAAGGAGAGAAAGGAGAGATATGAGATCTCCAATTCTTTGTTTACCACTATGCTTGGAGAGACTGCACCATCTATGCCGCATGTTGTCAAGATTATTGGCTACATTGAATTCTTATACATCTTAGAGATTATGTTCTAAGATGAGTTGCATATAGATCTCATCCTATTATCACTACCTTAAACCCTCTCAAGCTTTAATGTCGACAATAACATGATCAGTAATGAGAAGAGTCAAACAGAACTTATGACCTCAATTCTCTATTAAGATAGGGACATGGGGCATGAAAAACGTGCAGTCATTATAGTGAATAAGAAAATGAAGGACAAGGAAAAGGTTCCAAGGACTTATAAAAGGTTTGAAGCCCCCAATCACTGTCCCTCCAAGTAGGGGAAGCTCTAGAGGCAGAGAATTTAATGGGAGGCGATAGGTTTTTCATGTGGCAATAAGGACACTGGAAGAGGAACTACACCCATAAGCGTGAGGATTCCAAAGGTGTGTTCATTATTGATTGTAATCATTCCATTTCTACACATTGGTTATTAGATATAGCTTCTAGTGTTCACATCTATATTCAAATGCAGGAACCATAGATATTTAGAATGATTTTCAGCATAGGGGTGGATCTTCAAGCTGCTAATGGAATGAGGCTGGCTATGATGGCCATTGGTGATTAACACCTCTCATTTCCAATTGGGATGATTTTGGTTTTACATAACTTTTAATATGTGCCTAGTGTTACCAAAAACATAATTTATGTATCATGTTTGGATATGGAAGGATTTATATTCATGTTTAGAAATAAGGTTTCTTTTTTTATAAGAACAACATATGTTATGGTATGGAACATTTAAATAATGGTTTATATGTATTAATTTACGAAAACCAAATGTCGCAATAGATAATGAAACAAACTCACATGAATCATACATCACCCCATTGTGGCATCACCATCTCGGTCATGTAAACAAAAAGTACATGACAAAGCTCTTCCATGATGGATATTTAGACTCTACTGAGCTAAAACCACTTTATAGATTCCACGCTTGTTTATAATGTAAAATAACAAAGCAACCTTTAGGTGGACATGGTTCAAAGGCCACATCGCTTCTAGGATTGGTGCACAAGGTTATCTGTGCACCATTTCTAGTAGAATCTAGATGTGGATATTCTTAATTCATTTTGTTTACTAATGATTTAAGTATATATGGATATTTTTACGTAATTAATTATATGTCATAAGCCATAGAGAAATTTAAGGAATTCATGAATGAAGTAAGGAATCATCATTGTAAGAAAATAAAGAATCTTTGATCGGATCGTGGTTGAGAATATCTTCACCAAGACTTCATCGATCATCCACATGAGTCTAGTATTCTATCTCAACTCACACCTCATTATACACCATAGTGGAATGGTGTTAGTGAAAGGAGGAACCAAACCTTGTTGGAAAAGCTAAGGTCGATGATGTGTCATGAAGATCTTCTATTATCCTTTTTTGGAAATGAATTACAGACTGCCTCATACACATTAAACTGAGTACCAACTCATGCATAAAATGCAATTCCCTCTGAGTTATGGAATAGAATGAAACTAATTTTTTCACGAACACATGTATCGAGATAGGAGTAATTTATTAAGGCCTCTTAGGCAAAAAAACTAGAACCCTGGGGCACAAAGTGTATATTTATAGGATATCCCAAGGAAATGAAAGGATAATTCCTAAATAACCATTCAAACAAGTAATAGATTGTCACCAGACAAGCTGTCTTTCTCCAGTGAGAGCACATCCTTAAAAAGGATAGTGGGAGAATGATTTACTATAACGAAGTTAATGCTCAAGATACGTAAGAGTTGGTATAGGAACATGTTCTACAAGTCCCCATGGAAGAGGATCCAGAAACACACGTACTATGATGGAGCTCAAGAGAGGTGAGGGAACCAGAGATATTTGATTTCCTAGTCACCGAGGATGGTGAATCATTATTGATGGACAATGATAAACCTCTATCCTACAAGAAAGAAATAGAAAGCATATAAGATAAAAGATTGATAGAAGTTATTAATTCTAAGATGAATTCCATGTATCAAAACCGAGTCTAGGTTTTGGTCGATGAGCCAGTTGATGTAAATCATGTTGGATAAAAATGTGTATTCAAGAGAAAACTGGACATGGAAGGTCATTATAGAACCTATAAAGCAAAGATAGTGGCTAAAAAATTTAGACAACATCAAGGAATTGACTATGATGAACCATTATCACTAGTTTACATGATGAAATCCATAAAAATCATAAATTTAATAACAACTTACCATGACTACGATATTTGGAAAATGGATGTAACAACATCTTTTCTTAATGGGATCCTTCAAGATGATGTCTATATGATACAACAAGAAGGGTGTGTGACACTATGTGAATCCAAACGGGTTAAAAAGTTGCAGAAATCCATTAATGGGTTTAAGAAAGCAACCAGGTCATGGAACATTCAATTTGATGAATCCATGAAGGAATTTTGTTTCATTAAGAATGAATTTGAGCCATGTGTTTA
The DNA here is from genome assembly GCA_963277665.1 of Viscum album. Taxonomy (NCBI): domain Eukaryota; kingdom Viridiplantae; phylum Streptophyta; class Magnoliopsida; order Santalales; family Viscaceae; genus Viscum; species Viscum album. The sequence continues at coordinate 831,381,673 of OY728136.1, forward strand.
TAAGTAGTTTAATGGGAATGTGCTTGTTGTCCTATTATTATATTTTTATGACATATTTCTTCTTAGAAATGACGTAGCAGTCTTACTGTTAGTTAAGGACTGGTGGAACAAGTGTTTCTCCATGAAGGACTTGGGTGAAGAATCCTACATTATAGGGATCAAGATCATTCGTGATATATCCAAGAGGATTCTTGGACTAACTCCGGGTATACATTGACCAAATACTAAAGAGATTTATTATGAAACAATACAATAGGGGATTGGTTCCAGTGTCAATTGGCCGACATCTTTATAAGAAACTGTGTCCTCAGATACAATAAGGGAAATATAGAATGAGTAATATCACTTACACTTCAGCTATAGGATCCATCATTTATGCCATGTTATGTACCAGGCTTGTTTTTTCCTATGCACTGAGCATGCTAGGTAGATATCAAGAAGATCTAGGAGAAAAACATTGGACTCCTATTAAGACTATCCTTAAGTATCTGAGATGAACAATGGATATGTTCCTTGTGTATGGAGGAGACGAGGATCTTTTCATCAGAGGGTATACAGATGCTGGTTTTGAGATAGATCAAAATGATCTGAAGTCGCAATTAGGATATGTTTTCTGTCCCAATTGAAGTGATATTAGATGGATGTGTTCAAATAATCCATTTATCAATGACTCTATAATGGAGACCGAATATATAATGGCTTATGATGCAGCCAAGGAAGCCAACTAGATTAAAAACTTTGTCCATAAGCTTTATGTGGTGCCCAGCATTAAATATCCTATCACGTTGTATTATGATAATACAACAGTGATGGATCCTGAAAAATAACCAAAGTTACATCAACTGACAAAGCACATACTCCGGAAGTATCACATATTCAGGGATTTCTATCAAAGGGGTGAAGTTGCAGTGAGCAGAGTGTCCATGAAAGAGAATTTGGTGGACCCTATGACAAAAGGCATATCATAGAAGAAGCATGAAAATCATGTGAGAGATAGACGGTTAAAGGTTGTTAGTGGTTGGTTATAGTCCAAGTGGGAGTCTATTGGATTTGGTGGCTTAGAACCAACTACTATTTACTTTATTCATTACTAAATACATTATCAAGTCTTGATTTTTCATCTGCATAAAAATGAATGTGGCAATGTCTTAAGGATTTATATAGCATTAAAGGGTCATAGAGGATCCCTACTATGATGTGAACCTGGATGTGCTATAACATTGTTCGTGAATATATGTTCTATGGCCAGATGATGTTATTTGAAGGAAACAAATAATACAGACCATTAGGGTTGAAAAATCATAAATTCTTAAGGCACCTTCTAATGGTGTGTGCCCTTGGTAATATCCAGGATGATATTATGAGAATGAGACCCACCATTAATAAATCCAAATTTCATAGTGTCATTGGATGTTCTTTTCTGCAGACGTGTGTATTGGTAAATAGACATTAAGATTATTATTAATGGGTATTACAAATCGTGTACTTAGACGTATTGAAGATAACTATGACGACACACTGTTAGAGGCAAGGTATAATATGTTGGGTGCATCCCAAGTGATACTAAATTAATAAGTAATGTGAGAAAGGATTTTTCCATTTTGATTTATAACGGAAGTAAATATCTCATGCCCTTTGATGGAATTGATATATCCAAAATAAATCCATGTCCATGGTAAGTAATGGGAAGGTTCCATTATGGAATGTAAAAAGAATAATTGAGTACATGGGTTGATGGCACTTGTATTCAACCCACTTGATTCAAGATATCGAGACAAATGGATTATATTACAATGTATGAATTTTTAGGTGGTGAAACATCATTATGACATTAACTTCTTTCTCTATGATTGCCTTGGCATGTTGCTAGACCATAACCTCAGACTTTAGGAATGCTCAGCCTAATGCCACTAAGAAAGAGGCCTAAGGGGTTACACACTAATTGTGTCCAAGTATCTTAGTTAAACATTAATTTAACAATTTAATTAATGATTTTTCCCAATTGTGGTTTAATTATTATTTAATGATGCCGAATCAAATTTATTTCGACAATAGTTATTCAAGAGAATATATTGTGGGTGAAATAATATATGTATTCGCAATTAAAAAAGTGATATTTATATTAGAAATAAATAGCCATTACTCAAGGTCTAATAAATGTGGTGGAAGATATAATGAAAAATTGAAAAATAAATGTACACGCTGTGTGTATTAAATATACATGTCATTTATTTTTTTCTGGGAATTTGTGAGAAATAATATTATTTATCTAATTAAATAATATTACTTGTAATGCACTGGGTTCATGTCAAGATATAATAATATTCAACTATTATTATTAGACATGGGGTATTACTAAGAATTAAATGAGATTAATAAATGCTTTCGGATAATTAATTCATTTTATTATTCTACATAATGAAAATCCCAATTATACAATTTTCATTAGCTTAGCCTTTTTTTACGGGTTTCACACGATGGATCTATGAATTCTCTGATGCTCGGATAGAGATATCCTCCACCACCAGATTAAGGTGATCAAATGAGGACATCACATGTGACGGCTCTTCTACGAAAGCACCCAAAGATCCCTTTGGCGATGTCTAGATATATGTGGATCACCAATGGAACACTCCTAGAGGAATCCTACACTTAGATTCTATGATTCAATGATGGATCACATTGGATCATGACCGAACACATCAACGGAGAGAGAATTCTGTTAATGTAAATCCTGTAAATTAATTAAATTATTTATAACCAACATATGATGATACTATCTAAGGTTCTAGGACTCCCCTCTCTCTTTTTCATTATTAGTTATATTCTGAGGATTTGGAATTTTATTATCATGATTGATATCAGATTGATCGTTGTTTTCCATAAAATTAATGTTGGGTACACCCACCAACGCGCTTTTGTTGTGCCCAGAACCTTCATGTATATATGTATGTATATACATATGTATATATTTATATACATATGAATGTATGTATATGTATATTTGTTAGTCTGGATGAATGGTTATATGTATATATATATATATATATATGTTTGTATATGTGAATGTATATGTACTTTCTGATGGTAAAATGTACTGCCAACTAGGTTAAGATGAAGCTGGCGTACATGTATGGTTTTTTCATGTAATGAGATACCATTATCCAATGAGGTATTATAATAAAGACACACACAAGCACACATATATATATATATATATCTGGGTGTATTTGGGGGTTTTCATGTGTGTACACATATGTATATTACCTCTTATAGATGTTGGATTTTTGAAGACATCATTGACCAAAAAGGTCCCTTATATTAGAATGAAACACTAATTTGATTTTATGCTTCCCGATATAGGATTGGGTTATGCCACTAAAAATTATAATTGATTATTAAAATCCAGTTATTTTTAACTTGATAAATATATAATATTGTCTATTTTTATCCATATTTTTTTATACTACATTCAATTACTTGTTTCCTACCAAACTTTTGTATATTATTCATTCACTTCACCTTATGATAGACTGACTGGTGTCTAGAGGTTAATACCACAATGTATGATATACTAAAACCCTATATTAGTTCCATAATAATGAATTATGATTTTGTTTCATAAGACTCGATTGAAGAGAAAACACATTCCCATTAAGGATGAAAACACCAAAGCATGGGTTGACACCACAAGTAGTTTGTATAGTTAGTATGGATCCTTTTTATGTTATTGATGAAACTATGTAAATGAAATAGTAAATATGTCCTAGGAATTTTCCATTAATTATTACTCATGATATAGTTTGAATTTTTATTTTTCTGACATAATTGGAATGTATAGTGTGTGTAATGTTGGTTTATCTAGTTTTTCGTTTTTTATAGACATAGTTGTAGTTTTAGAGTAGTTGATTTTTCTAGTTAATAAAGATATGGTATGGATTTTATATAAGGTAAAATAATTAAAATGTGATCTACTATTGAATACCTTGGTTTTGGCCTCTGGGTTTCATTTCTCTAAACATTCATATCATAATTTCCTCTAGAAATAATATTTACATATTTATTTCATCAACTTTTTTTAATAATGGGAAATTATCCTAAAATTTTATGAATTTTACCCCATTTTATTTTTTATTTACTCTTCTTATTTGGTAGTTGTGCTTGTAGTCTTGTGGAAAAACATCTTAGGTCAATTTATGTATTTGGGATTGGTCATAAAAAATGATATCAATGTGACATAACGGCTCTTGGTTATTAGTTAAGAGAAGTTAGGAGAAAGAATAAGAATGCGTCAATAATTATCCAAAAATTTTATGGAAGGCATAAATATAGTCAAATATTGATTTACTAGAGGAAGTATCAATTTGGTTATGTCCTTCTCTTTGAGTTGGTCTACTTGAAAAAGTCTCATATATCATTATTAGACATATATAGGATGGAATATGATGGGTGAAAAATAATATAATCTATTTTAATATGTATGTTATTTTATATATGGAATAATTTGAATGTTTATATTTGGAAAAACCCGAGTAATAGATAAATGGTTCATTCCTATTTATTTATTAATGATGGATAGTTTAGTATAAATATTTTAATACATTCTGAATGTATTATAATCATTTTTAATGTTGTAACATCTATAGTAAATACATACTATTAAACTATGTTTTTTATATTTTAGTTCAAATTTTTTATTCACATATTGATGTCATTGAAAAAAGAATTTTAATTAGGCAAGGGATGTGGTTATTCCATAATATTCATTTTGAGAAAAGAAATATAGAATTACATAATCTATAGAAGCTAATAAAACGTAATTATGCACGTTAATGTAGATTATTTATCTACGTTGATCCTTATTCATCTACATGAGTATGTTGTATAAGAAAAATAGGATTTTTAGAGAAAAATTGATTAAAATGTTCTTCAGGGTCTATCACACATGGTTCAATGTATTAGGTAAAATAATATAGTGATAGTAACCCTCAACTACAGATGTTAAATTGTATTTCTTGTTGTATCACCTACTATTTTTCGGTGAAATTTACCCTCTTGAAGTAAAGAAGTGGGGTGATCATTTACAACACATATTTTATATCTCAGGAACTCTTGGTGGGAAATGATATTATTTATCAACCATTATATAAGAATGATATTTTCATCAGAAGTTGGAGAAAATTGTCCATGTAAATAATGACATGGGACTTTGACAAAATGGATTTTACAAATTATTCATTTAGTATTTCAATGTATTTGTGATTTATTATGTGAAAGCTCAAGAGATTAAAATTATTAAAAGGGGTTTTATGTCCATGATGGGACACAATTTTAGGATTATAGATCAACTCCAATTTTCACTTTATTTTAATGGGGATGATCAGTAATAACCAATATGGATTGATATGTTATTGAGGAAACCTCAAGAGATGTAGGTGGTGATTTAAAATTCCTACCATTCAATGTGGAAGTGATTAAGGTATAACTATTTGAGGTTGAATTCCATATAAGCATGAGATCTATTAGATTATCTAATAGAAAGATGTTAAATAGGGATTACGTAAGTCTAGGGGAATCATGATAGGGGTTTTGTAATGAAATTTTTTATCCTATTAGTTCTCATGGGTCACAAATTAATTATATTCAATGAGGTCATATAGGAATCACATGAAGCATCATTAAATGTAAAAAAATGTTGTTCCACTAGTACAACATCTATGTTCTTATATTTATGTTTTTATTTATATTCTTTAATAGGGTATTCTCTAGAAACATCAAGAAATTCTATCCTCACATGTTCAAATTGTGTGAATATCATGGGAGGGAGTGTAATAAAATTATTGTATTTCTAGGTTTTGAATTTGTGGGAATTGAATATTTTTAACTCATTGGAAACATATACAACTTAATGATTATATAAATAGTTTCATTGTAATTTATATTGTTTCTTCTATAGTAGAGAGGTTAATGGGTTATACCGAAGAAGGATCTTTGATGGTGAAATTTGATATTCCAGAATAATATATAATAAGTGGTGCTCTTATTATTTCTAGACCTCATATTCTAATATTTTTTTGGAAATGGTGTTATTATTATTTTTGGGTAATTACTTTCTAATTAGGGAAGTGACATATGGATTTTTGGAGAACATTTGGATTTCATAACCAAATCTAATGAATTTTTTAATATTATGGAGTCATCATATCATGATAACATGGTATTATCAATGATTTAGAAATTTTTAATAAATCACAGGGTTTCGACTAGTATTTTATCTAATCATAACACTTGGCTCACATTCAGATTTTTTAATGCATTGATTAAAGTAAATCTAATTCCGATAAAATTGAGTTTTGATTATAACCCTCAAATCGATTTTCATACTAAGGTGATTGTTTTAAATTTTACTGATATGATTCAAGAATGAATCCTCACTATAAGTGACTCTTAGGATAATATTTTACAACATTTTTTTCATGTAATAATATAATCCAATAATCTATTATTATGGATTTATTATAGAGACATTGTGAATGACTTGTTCATTTTTAATTATAATAGGAAGATACATCATTGTCATTTGTGGTTGGTCCTAACATATTTCAAGATACTAAAACTATGGTTAAACTAATCAGGATGTAGCTAATTAAAATGAAAAGTATAAAAAATTGATATATTTACTATATATGTAACCCATGTAATTTAAGGTTGTTAATCATTCATTTCATTAATTCTACCCATGATTAGGAAAATGGTGAATGGGAAAACTTGGGAAATTTTTGCATCAATTTATTAATCCCTTGGAGATATAGAGTATATCATAGTGGTGTAAAATAGTTTTCATTTACCCCACTAAGACTGGTAATGGGTATATAGTTTTCTATTTCTATAATCTAAATAAATTTGTTCTCAAATATACTAATATAATTTAGCTCAATGATTTGGTGTTTGATATTTACACTTACATTATAGAATAATTTATTTTTAACATAAAAAAATAGTGAGAAAACATTATAATAACAAGATAATCCTATGGTATTTATCTTATGGCCAACATTAAAATGAGACTTAAGTATGTAAATCTGATATTAATGATCAATTTCCAATCATATTCAATCATGTGGTTAGCTAAATAATCTCATATATGTTAAACATGATGATGAAAAAGTTATAATGAACCACATAAATTTTGGTAATTTCTTAATTTATGATAGTTTTTTTAAAAAAATTTATAAATATAACTCTTAATAAGATTACATTAATTTGGATGATAATTGGAGGAACAAAAAAAATTCAAGGTTTTGTATGGGTAGTTGGTACACTATGATGGGTTCAGTTTATCTAGCAACATTTTTGGGGTATAAGGTTTTTATTATTTGAAATGGTTTCCCATTAAAATACACCATGTACCTAGTGGTCTAAATAATTTATTTAATTTTCAAAGTGAATGCCTCCTTTTACACAAAATTTAATCCCCTTAAACACTTTGTTAAGTATTTAGTATTCTATTTCAACATGTTTCCTTTAGTTATAGATAATCCTTGTACATATTTTAATTATATTAAAATTATGTTTAGTCTCCCATGCCGATACTTTTACATGTAGTTGTCGATGTTATGGATTAGATAACCCAAGGTAGGATCCACCTTATCATTTTTTAGTTATTATTATAGCAGTTTCTTATATAACTTTACCTCATCTTATTATATCATATGGATTTAAGATACATTTTCAATTATTATTCCTAAAAGTGGTATCTAGATATTATATCCATTTATCAAGGTTTGAGGTTATGTTTTTTTTCGTTTTCATAGTAGGGATGAAAATTGGGCTTCTATTAGATCTAACCTCTGTTTTGGAATTCAATCAGTGGTAGAATCTCTAAATTTTAAAATCATGGGGCTTGAAATCATTATAATCATTCATGGGAGACATCTTGTTTTTATATTATACTAGATATTGTAGCTAATTAATTTTTATAAATTAGAATACGGTATAAAAAATAAATTATTCTATTAAGGGAAAATGTAAAAAATTATTTTCTTTATATGTTTAAAATGAATTTGGAATCCCTTGTTGTATCATAATAATTTATTCCATGGAAGTGATTATTTTCTTACGCCCTTTTACTCTAATTGTATTTAAATTGTGTTGTGTGTTTCCTAAACTATTTTAAAATGATTCATTTCATTTTTAAGGGATAATAATTTGAACATAATTTACTCATGTTAGACATTATATTAAATTCTTGATAATAACACTTTTGATGGTTAATATGTAGGATTCGGGTCTAACTGTCACGTGTTATGAAACTATCATGATATACAACCATCTTATCATAATTAAAAAATTTCTTTTATAATGTTTCATATATATAGTATTATATTTCAATGAATTGAATATGTTTGTTTGTAAACATTTTCATGCAGGTTCCAACTCAATACATGTGTACTAGTAACATATGGGGATTTGGCTCACACAAATTTTCATGAAAGCCCACTTATACACACACACAGTCACACAAATATATATGTGTTCATATAAATATATGTGTATGTGTGTGGGGGGGGTGTCTGATTTGGTGTACATAGATGTATATGATTGTGGATGTACACATGCATACTTTCATTTTCCTTAGAATATGGATGGCCTTCTATTTGAGGATAAGGCTGATATGAACATTTATTTCCTCCCTATTTGTAGAGTGTGGCCTCCCCTGGAGAATATTCATATAAATATCTATATACACTCAAAACTATACAAGTATAATTACATTTTTATATAGCCTCCAATAATGGATTTGTTTATTCAGATATCCATGAGGGAAAACTTCTTAATAGAATATAGTTATACTACTAAGATTAAAAGAATATATTAAATTTGGTTTCGATAAAGCATCTTATAACTGTTTTGTTAATAAATGGATTCTCTATAAATGATTTACAAATAAGAAAGTATAATTTATTTGGAATGTATATTATTTTATAAGCTACATATGATCACTTATTGCCATTCGACCATATAATGTGACTTTGTATAAAAGGTTTTGTAGCAAGCATTATGATGTCTAGTGGGGACTTCTATAGATTATTATTTTTTCACTCCCACAATATGATAAAATTTGAATTCATAAAGAACCTTATTTACAAGACCCATATACGGGTAATAATCCTGAACTCACAAGATGAGGGTACATTGGAAATATTCATCTTTTCATGTCTTCTATAGTGTGAATATTACTCCATTTAGATTTTTATTGTACATATAGAGTAGGTAGAGTTAGTTTTTCCTATACATTATCCATGATATTTTACTCAAATTTGACAGTAATATTTTTTATTTTAACCATGATTTTCTTTATTTATATATATTAAAGTTTCTTTTCATGGTTTCAAAAAAATTATAAACATTATGGTTTTTTAGAACGTAGATTCTTCTATATGAAACTCATGGAGTTATGTTATTTTTTTAGACTACGTAACTCAATGAACTACTTTTCCGCTAGTGAGTACCTGATTTTTGGTCTCCCATAATCGTTTGCACCAAATTTCTTTCGATAATTTCATGTCGAATAAATATTTATTTACGTATAAGTATAATTATTTTCAATGGGTTGAAATCATATCATAAGTATTGAAATTTTTTCCTTCTATGTTTACACTAGGTTCAAGAGGTCAATAGGATCCCCAATGTTCTTTTGGAGAACAAGATAATATATTTGTTTTCATATCAATGATGGGTCATTATAGTAATACCCTTGTGTGAAATCAATGTAAGAATAGAAAATTATTCATTTATAAATTTAAAAATATTTTTTTATTATTTAAAATCTAGAAATGGAAGAAGACATAATAAATTATAAAATGATTATATGCACTCTAATAATGTTTTTTAACTAATTAGATAATATCCAAAAATAAAATAAAGTAGTTACAATCAAATTCAATTGTTTTTCACTATACAACAAAAAATTTAATTCCCAATAACAAATGAATGAAAATTTTAGTACAATAGATGGATAAAGTATAAGATGAATGAGAAGAGAAAGAAGGATATTTGAACTGAGGAATAAAGAGAGTAATATCTAAAATCCACCATTTAGTCTTATATAAAGGATGAAATAAGACAAGTTAAGTATCAATTTCCCCACCCACCCATCCCCACCCTCTTCATGGTAAGTCGGAAATGAGGGAAAATTGGGTATTTAAGTTATATTATTATAGTAAACACAATTTATAAAAACAACAATAATAATATCATGATAGTTGTACTAATATCATAAGAATCATATTAATAATATAATATTAGTAAAAAAATAAATTACATAAGACATAAAAATTTTACATCCCATATTAAATCATATAACGAAAATATTGTTAATTCAATTGAATGTCATTATATAAATATTATAAAACATATAAAATTTTTAAACACATATTAAATTTTATGGGATAATTAATCAATAATATAACCACATAATACAACAAATAATGATCTAATATAATTCCATAAAAAATATGTAATGTATCGAGAAGGTTGGATGGGAGAATAAACATTTCGAGGAAATTTTTTAAGGATGGAAATTATTATTAATCATCCTCAATATACGAACCATATCATCCATCCATCACTAGAAAAAATCGCACCCTACTCATTTATAATGAAAGGTACATTAACATGTATGATTAAAATATATTCATAATTCACAATTATTTACCACAAATAAAATATAATAACAAATAAATTGAGTTAATAATTTATCTTACTTTTTGTTTTTGTATAATATTATTGATCCTGTATGGGGACACTCTCTACTTTGAAAGGTATCTGATGAAGTAATTTCACTATCCCCATCCTTAGGAATCACACACTACATAGAATAATATTATTCAAAGGAATATATGGCCCCATGTATCATCCAATGGAGGACCATTCAATACTGACCATAAATGTTTTAAATAGTTCTAGTAAAACTTCATGTGATCATAATATCCTTATGTAGCCCTGATATATAGAACCATATGATATTTTATCTTATTTATTAGAACTATAGGTGGTGATATACATCTATTATATTGATTAAATAAAAAACACTATGTGATTTCATATCGATGGATTTTTTCTCAATATTATATATGGGAGAAATAGATCCACTATTTTATATTGATCGATTAATATACATATTGTATTATGACAAAACAAATTGCACAATATCCAAAGGTATCACAATTTTTCTCAATCACATGGGATGTTATAAATATTGATTCCATATGTTCTCAATAGTATATATATAAATAACTAACATGTATTGTAATATTAGAGAATCATGTCATAGAATCATCATGTCATAAAATATCATTGATCACAAATTATTATGATTGATTTATAAAAAATGTGAATCCTAAAATAATCTATTTGAAAACCATAGACATTTAAATTATCATCATATAATACTCCTAACATGTTATCCTTTAAAATAATTAGTTATAAATAACACAACCATTATTCTACAAATTTCCCACGAATGTATATCAAAGTTATTTTTAATGAAATTTAACTATGTGCTATTTATATGGTTTTATTAGCCTACGATGACAACAATGTGGTGTTAATATACACAAATGTGTTAAATGAACGTTAATATATTTCAAATGTCTATAAAAATATCACTATAATGATTATTTTAGAAAATCAGAATAAATATATTATTCATTTTCCTCTAACATATATAGGGAAAATACAAATGGGTATTTAAAATTTTTTGACAAATACACATCGTGGTAGGACTAGGACTATGAAAAATTGTACAACAAGATTATTCCATGCCAAAAATTAAAATATTTAACTATCTAGAAATACCACAGGATAAAGGTAGTGCTAGGTTATAACCCAAGTCTATGTAATTTGTTCCACTAACTACCACCTTAATTCTTATATGTTTTTTCATTTCTCTCATGGGGCCTAACATATAATTTGGTCACCTTAATTTATCATAACCTTCACTTGACTATTTAACATCATCACTGAGTTACTATAAAAATCTCATATAAAATGTGTTTCATAGAGTGGGAACTTATCTATTTTGCAGGTTATATATATTACTGAAAATAGTTGAATATCAAAAAACCCAATATAAAATATCAATTGGTAGATGAATTGATAAAATCAAATTAAAAATTATAAAAATAACAATATCTACTTATCTATGATAATTCATTCTAAAAAATTAATTAAATTGTGATATATTAGTATAAATAGATATTTCTCTACATTCAATGTTATATCGTGTCCACCAGAATCAGTAAATAATTTTGTAGGCTCCCTTAATCTTAAAATATCGACAAAAAAATACATTATAAAGAAAAATGAAAATAATAAATTAAGGGATATTTTCATTCTATAAAATGATATAATGTATATAAAAATTATCTTCTTAAATTCCATTTATAAAACACTTTCATTGAAAAAATAGTATTATTATAATTCCATAATTTTAAATGTTATGAATGCACCACTCTTAGTCCACCTTATTATAACTCTTACATGAAATATCTATTTATTTATGTGATTGGTAAGATCTTAAAATAATAAAAAATCTATATATCCATCATCATTTATATTATTATCATATAAAATACATAATATTCAATATGTGAAATTTATCTGAATTATATTCCATATCATTCGACCATGAGCACTACGATTTGGTATCAAGAACCATAAAACATATAACACCATGCATCATCATTTCTTGAATTTATTGACCATTTTTTTAATTTTTTGAATGTATTCTTTTGGAAAAATTGAGTATATGTATTTATGTGCCAATGTTTTTAATGACATGTATTTATGTCTATGTTGGGATTAAGGACATGTCTAATTTTTTTTATATAAATTGGTTAAATAATGCATATAAGAAATATTAATTTCATGATTGTAATTCATGATGTGAATAAATTGATCATAAGAATCCGTGAAATATTTTCTTGAAGTGATCTATTTTTAAGCCATGGATTATTTTAATGATTTGATATAGTCTGGATTGGTATTTTTGACATGAAGTGATGCAATTTTCATTGTACATTTCATTTGGGATATTTATTTCATAATACAGGAGTCAAAAATTGAATTCCTTGTTCCTAGTACAATTTTTTACATTTAATACATAAATTTATTTATTTTTTATATACAATCTTCTATTGAAGCTCTGGAGCATTTCCATGTGATAATTTTTTATTTCTTCCATTTTGAACACCTTGGTTTATAATTTGATCTCATATGAGTTTCCTCTCTATACATTTAATTTCATCTATAAAACCGTTTTTAGATAGTGGTATGATCTCATGATTTCTTATTTAATTATTGTTTTATATTAATTAGTCATTTAATCATTATTTTCTTGTTTACCTCCATCAACATTGTTCTACTTTATTGTATCCCTTTACCGGTGATAATTTCATTGCTAATAAAAGGTTGTTGGAAACATATTATTTTTTCGTAAAATTAAAGAATTAAATTTTGTAACATATTTGAAATGAACATTTAAATGATTTAAATGTCTTATTTGATACGTTTCTTGATATTATTTTAAATGCATATGAAAATTTTGAAAACACCCCAATTTTAATGAAATTAAAATTATTCGGTGGATTTGAGAGTAATTGATATCTTGATTTAGAAAATGATATGAGGAAATTACTTAATGTTAAACATTGAGATGAACGTATTATATTTACAGATGTTTCGAAATTTCATGAATTGATATAAACCAATTATTTGTTTTCAAAAAAAAATTAATTATGAAAACTAGAATTCGGTAATTGTATTTTTCTTTATTTTTAATTATTTATTTTGCAATGATTAATTTATTGATAGACTAAAGAATATGTGAACTGATGTGTGTAGTAAATAATTATTACATTAATTATAGGATTTGATCACTTATTTGTTGTTTCATGATGAAAATACTATCATATAGATAATATGTCATGATTTACACAAAGTTTAGTTGAGTCATGGTAGGCCAAGATAATAGATGTGTGCACAGATTGATCTGATATCACCAATTGAGTAGTTTGAGGATTCTATTACTAGAAAATAATATACCTCGTGGATGATTTAATTATGTTATAGGTTTTTTGAAATAATTATTACATGCCATTGATAATTGAATTTCATTATTCATGCCAATTTCATTATATAAATTATTTATATCAACTATTAATTTATGTTTGTATTGAAATATATTTCATCACTAAGACTCTAAAATAACGTTTTAGTGAAAATATGTAAAGTTCATTCCATGTATTTTTAGATTTAAATATAAATCACAATTGCTTAAATTATAATAGATTTTGTTATGGAAGAGTTGGTGAGACCCTAATATGCTATTTATCTCACACCCCACCTTTTCATTTTTATTTTTGTAGATAATCTTATTCCTTTACAAAAAAATTGGAATTCTCCACTTGAGGGTGGTGGTTATTCTTAATCCTTATGACCCAGAGTGAGTATAGTGACTAGTGGATATGTTATCCACTTAATACATAGGATATGTCTATGATTTTATCTTCTAATATGTTTTTTATCTTGACAATGGACATTATTTTATGTTTTTATGATTTTTATGGTACTTTATCTCTTTGAATATTTCACAATACTTACCTGTATCTTTTTTCATCATTTTTTCACAAAAAACATTCTCTCATGATTCTTGTATGTTTTTAGGTGCTAGTAACCAACCCCTGTAGAACTAAAACTCCCTTTGAGAGATGTGAGATTGGGATAAGGTATCAGCATACTATTGTATTCAATATGGTTCCTAAAAAAGTAATATCAAAGATGGTAGGTTAGTTTGTGTACATTTCATTTATGTCAGAATAAAATTGGGTTTACCTGATAGAATTGAGGTAGGGATATTGGGATGTAAAAGGTAGTTATGATGAGTTTTTTGATATCTCTCACTATAATGATCCTTAAGTCCCAAATGATTTTTGAGGAAGTTTCATTAAAAAATAAATTTATCCACCTAGTTTAAATTTCTGTGGTTCTGATATGACCATGTTGAAATAAAAATCATGAATTCAACTTGATGAAATTGATATTCTTATATCTATTATTTTTATATGTTGATATGTGTATCCATTTCTATGATTTTAGTGTTTCTATTGATATTATGCTGCATCATTATCAACACAAAACATTTGAATAGGCCACTAGAGGATGTTACTGATGAACTATAGTAGGAAAATACTCTTTTCAACAAGAATTTTATGGAGATTTTGTTCAATGTTTCCCATGATATATGATAGGTACTTCACCTATTCCCATTCAAGAACATATAATGGAACCTTATAAAGATTAATATAGATATCTCGATTATGTGTTTCTTTATTAGAAATCACCATCTATTTTGGGATCAAATTTTTTTCAAGGAGAAAATGATTGGTTGAATAAGATTAAAATAAATTTTGTGTCCATAGAAACCAAATAAGTTATAAATGTGAAATTTTCCACAATAATTCATGAGGTACACAACAATATATGGTGAGAATATTTGAATATAGAAAAAAAATATAGATGGTTTATAGTGTAACGAATTTAGATTATTTTTACTGATCACATTTATGCATAATATAAGGTATTGGAAAAGAATATGGAGTTATATGAACTTCAGTATGGTTTCATAACTATGAAATCATATAAAATCGATTTTGTGATGCTTGTTCAATTTTCTCTTAAGTCATTGACTAATTAGAATATGAAATATACGTAGCTTGATATTTATCTTTGACTGGATATTTTTTCAAAGGTTTTCTTACTGAAAATAACTTCTTTTGATTATGTGTTGTATAATTCATTGATAATTATGCTTGAATTAGATGATAAGTTAGGGATAAGGGGGTTCATGATTCTCTCAATGTAGTTTTGTGAGTTCCTTTTATTGAAATATATTTTTTTATGAGTTTCTTTGAGTTTCTATATGGTAGAAATCTCTTATATCTCATACTGTCCCATAAAGAGTCTATTTGACATTATTTTAGTATGGGAAGGTGAGGAATGAAAAATGGGTTATCGCTAAGTCTCCCAAGAGATATAGTTTTTGTGGACTCACAATATATCAAAATTCTCCAACTTCTTTCGATTATGAATAGTCGAATGTGATCCTTAGAACTAGAATGTATTTTGGATTAATCCGAAGCTTCATTAAATAATGGGTTCCAACCAATGGCATCAGGAATGAAGCTTCTTCGTCTACTATAAGAGTCTCGAGATGAATGTTATGGGGTCAAGACACTTTTTAGATGTATCATCCCTATAGATTAATCTATAGTGACAAATTTATTTTTTTCTAGTCTATCTCACTTTATTATAACAACCCAGGTTGGGAATTTTATAAATCATATTATGGATGTATTTTCTTTTGTGGTGGGAATTAATACACCCCCAGAAAAGAGGAGAGAGAAGAAAATTTTTTGTACTACATATCTTGTTAATTTAGCATATAGTGATATTACATGATTTTTCTTGTTCTCAACATGAAAAACTGTAATGTCATTTTTTGATGAATTGGATCATTTTAAATAATTCTCTAATAGATTTTGATCATTAATAGGTATCCTTTATTGTTCTTGATGGGTTATATATTGTATTTTAGGGACAAAAGGACCATTTGTTGCGTACAGTCAAAATTCATTTTTTAGATTCAGGATGGGAAATGTCATTTCATTATTCCATTTTGGAGTTTTAATATTTTACTTATGATATCCCTTCATTTATCATCGAGTTTATATCTAATATCTATTTTGAATTCTCTATATTTCCACCAGTATGATAAGTTTATTTTTCTTTTTATTTGGAAAATAGTACTCATTAAATATTTATTTATTCGTAAGATTTTAAAGCAAGGTTTTGAAAGAGTTAAAGTCTCGGTTGGATGATTTTTAAGATAAAATATTGTTATTCCCAAGTGTTCCACCATTGGCAACACATGTTTTCCATACATGAAATGTTTATGGATGAATTCAGCTATGTATTGATTACCAAAAATTCAATAGATCCATTATGAGGGAGAAAATATTTTTTTACTATGGATTACTGATTTTTTATACATATGGTTGTGGAGGAGTGGTTCTCAATGTTTGATCTTTGATCTGGTTATCAATAGCTGATAACTAAAGAATATGAAATTCTGAATTCCTCTATTTCGAGTAGGATAGTGTATTATGAGTATAATTTTATTCAATTTGGTATAATTAATTCTCATATATTTTTTATATCATTGATGAACATGACATATCATGAGTACTCTAACTCTTTCATGGTGGTATTAGAGGATGAAATTCCGATTTACTGTCAAACTACGGAAGAACATATGTGTAATTTCATAGCAGTTTTGGGAATCATGAGAAATCAGCAAATTTATTTGAATTTTTTAAATTGTGATATTTATATTTGGTATGGGACGTTTTTAATGACTCGGGTTGGACCTATAATACAACGGAATATTTATAATGATATTTCCAAATCCATGAAACGTGTTAGCCTAGTATTCTGGTGGCCGGAGAGACTCATTGTGGCAGTATTAAAATTAGAAAATATATTTTCTCATGAGCATGCATTTTATTTGGAAATATTGAATAACATTTGAGTGGAGTCTTATATCATCAATATGAAAGTGTATTTGAGTTCATTAGAGGGTGTTTACCCTAGGTGTAACATAAAAAATGTTGGTGTAAGGTGTTTGGATGAGTGTGACATGGCATGGTGTTAAATGGATATTTATTGTTTTAATAAAAATAAAAAATAGCCCCTTTATCCCCCTTTTTGTTCATACCGCTCAAGAGAAGTATAACATCTCACCCCTTTGGAGTGTTGGGAAAACTAGAAAAATGCAAGGATAAGATTCATCACTGATCTCTTATCTTTACAATAATCACACTTGGATCATGGAGTAGCATCTTTTTAGAGCTGATTTTTTCTCTAGGATTTGGTGTTTCACTACAAGGTTGGAGAATTTGAGTTTTATATACTAGTCACCCTTATATTCATTTTTTTTGTTATAGGTCCCTTAGAAAATTGTTATAGAACCATCGAGGTATGATCTATGTGCTTTTGGGAAATCCTTGGTGATTTGGGTGGATCCCACTGAATTACCATTGAAATTACCATTCATGTTTCATGTAGTGTAGGGTCACATGTTGTGTCTTCTTCCCATTCAGGTATGATGTATTTTGGGGACTACACTCCATGTATCTAGGATACACACTGTGTAGTGACACCTGGCATAATTGGAAAAGTGCACGGCCATGTAGCCATGTCAAGGTACATGGTTGTGTGATTGTACATGGGTAGAGTACATTGACCTAGGGTGCTGAAAATGGGGATGGAATATTGAAACATCTAGGGGAATGTTTGGCTATGAAACACTCTGTACTATGTGTTCACACCATGTGGGATACATGGATTGGAATTTTTTTGGAGGAAATATGCTATCAGGTGTTAAGGCAGGGTCACATGCCATATGGACCTTCATACTCATCAGGTTGTCTTCCAAGAAACTTCCTCCTTTAGTATATCCTTCTTCAGTGAATATATTTAAACTTTTTAGTATGCTAACCTGAGTGGTTTTCCACATGTAATGAGATGGTACCCCCTGGTGGATTTCGGGATATGGTGATGTGTGTTATGTTAAATCCATTACAAGATATGTTCTCATTTTGAGTAAGTGATCAAGAGAGATCACTAGATATGTTAGGGTTGACACTCTCCAATATCATTAGGGGATGTGGATCCCATGGAATCTATGTTCTATTAAAGTGGTTCTACCCTACTTTAATGGTGAGGGAAACCTACATGTCAATGTGTGGCGATATGTAGTGTTGGTTATGGGTCTCTTTTGTTAGCGGTGTATTGACCAGTAGTGGTTTATTGAGTTCCCTTGGACTGTATGTATGAGGGTATAGAGTGAAATTACATTCTCAACATATGATTATGATACCCTAGATAAAATGAACTTGAAATGAGTTTTTTCAACCATCCATGAATGTTGTGGCAGGATCCTCAGTCATTTTATTAGAGTTATATCCCTTCGTGGAGGTTGGGGAATGATACTTGAAATTATTTTATAACTTATATCATATTCTTGTAATCTTCATGACCAACATTACATTTAAAAGATCCATAATCTAACAGAATATACTAGAAGGGTTTTTAGTGTCATAGGTTATATGATTCCCTACATGGAGGGAAATTTTAGTAGGGTTGTGGAATATATGGATATATGATCCCAAATCATAAGACATTTTAATTTCAGTTTGTGTTATCCTCAATAGTATTATACCCTAATTCTTGAGTTATACCAGGTCGTGTTTTTGTAATGATCATGAAAAACAATACAGAAGAGGTGATCCCTTATCTGAGTGATATAATCTTCGGGGTGTCAGGTTGGGGTTTTTATGTTCCCCCACGGGATCCTAGTTTTGTTACTATTTTTGAGAGATATGTTTGGGTTGTTAGATTGGTATTGTTTTATCCCTTATAAGATCATAGATGTTATACCTTATTCGAGGATATGTGGTCGTTTGTATTCTAGACTAAGTTCATAGTATTCTGCATTGGATCTAGGTAGCGATTCACATTTTTAGTGATAAGACCTTTCATGTTTTTAGTAGGGTTAGTGAAATCCCTCATCAAAGATGGTTAAGATACAGTATATAATATCAATATACCTTGGGATCTAGTGTGACTATATTCTTGATGAGATCCAAAAATTGTGTTCTCTTGGACTTATTCTAGTTGGGATGGAATTGTTGTGCCATCATATTTATGATAACCAGTGGAGCGGTACATCATGGACGTTCCATCAGGGATGGTGGATTTCTTTCCCAATAGACTGTATCTCTTAGTACAGTTATGTTTGATATATCATATCTTGTAGAGTCCATCCTCATGGTTATGTGTTACCTTTTGAGCCTCTGGTTGAATCATGTCACTAGATTTGATTTTAAAATGTCATTAAATTAGAGTATCAAATGAGTATATCATTGTTTGATTTTTGGATTCCTTATGATTTTTCACATCTCTAGGCTGACATACAATTTGGTATTATCTGACTCTTCGTGTATTTCCAAGAATTTTTTAAATTGAGTTTCTCTCTCACTTGGGTTCCCTGTAACTTGTTCAATAATAATGTTTCCTTTCAGTTTATCAATTATATTTTGGTTATTTGAGGAACCAATTGGGTAGTTTTATACTCACCCCTACATGGGCCATTCCATTACATGTTATGATTATTATAACAAAATACCTTTTCAAGGTGTCCTCAAAAGTTCCAGAGAAGGTAGAAGATTGTGAGTAAGACTGAATGTGGTGTTTACATGAACATGGACATGAATATTACTAGATGTTTCCATTGACATATCTCCCATCCATCTAAGGAGGTTTTACAGTTTTATATTTTTTGTTTTAGGCGGCCTATATTTTTACCCTATTGTACTTCTATTGAACTCTTTTTTTGGATTGATGTTTGAATTCATTTTTGTTTCCAGCTTTTTATATCTATGCATTGTTGTATGGAGGATTATGTGTTTTTGTGTGTGTATATAAGTATGATAGTCTAAGGTCTCCCCTATTTTTGATATTCTTACTCGGTATATGACTCCTTCCCATGGAATGTGGTCGTGGGATTAGGGATTCATGGATTCATCCCTACTTGGATGGTTCATGATATAGGGGTATTATAGGAGATCCCTCCTTGTGATTATTTTGCAGCGGTTTCATTGCATTAATCATGGATTGGTTGTCTTAGAGAGATTGTTACACTATTTTTAGTTCGGCATTAAGTATAGGGACTCTAGTGATGGTGTGGAGGTCAACATATCTATTAACCAAGACTCTAATATCTTTCCTGCTAACACGATATATTAGGACATTGTTCATAGAGAAATTTTGGTACATTAATCATTTAGGACCATGTTGTGTTCTTTCATGTCTTTATTGTGTCAGGTCTATAGATATACTCTTTGATAATGGTGTTTATTGATTGGAGTTCAAGATTCCTATACAACAACATATAGAAAGGGTTCTACAGTAGGATTGTTGTGAATATATCCCTAGAAATAAGGATTCACTGCATGGAACTGGTCCGGAGTCGGTACCTCTATGTGGACTTCTTATTGAGCCACCACCAATTGATATGGATGTTGGGTTAAAAGCATAGTTCGAGGATGCACATAGGATGAGGGTGATTCATGAGTTAAATATATAGGAACCTCTGAGGTATCTAGATGATCCAAACACCCATGCAACTGATGGCATGCTTGAGGCAGTCACCCACATTTTTGCAATTGTGAGGAAACCACTTGATGGGATA
Organism: Viscum album; assembly: GCA_963277665.1. Classification (NCBI taxonomy): domain Eukaryota; kingdom Viridiplantae; phylum Streptophyta; class Magnoliopsida; order Santalales; family Viscaceae; genus Viscum; species Viscum album. Next base: position 831,403,046 of record OY728136.1, read on the forward strand.
GCGACCCTAGAATAGATCCTTCAACATGGTTTGACCAGGATATGGTGGAGTCTGGCGATGTAGTACCATGATTATGTTATTCTCACATTGGTAGATTTTGAGAGGAACATAACGGAGGACTTAATTCAAGGAATTTATAGGTTAATACATATCTTGGTTCTTTTTCATCATTAATATGATATCATGGTTGTGGATGAGTACTCTATGAGGTTCACAGACCTTCCTTGATACTCTCCATATGTGGTTCATGATCCATTTTTTATGGTGCAAAACATAAAGTGAGGATTATACCAAGAGATTAGAGTTTTAATTGTACTGTTATGAATACCCAAATATACTAGAGTGCTTGAGTGGGAACTATTGGGGGATAGAGTTATGGATAAGAAGACATTGGCCATTAGTGATGGGTACATATGAGATAAGACATTGGAAGTGGGTAGCATCGGAAAGGCTCACAGACCAAGGCACGCAAGACACTTCAGGATATGATTAAATTATGGAGGTTATGAGACTCAAGGATATTGTGTCGGTTTTGGTCATCCATGTGAGAGGTAGTGTTACACATATGATGTCCAGGAACATCTTTCTAGATATTTTCAGACCTTTCATGATACCAGAGGAATTTTCTCCGAAGAACACCATGTTAAAGACTATGGGAGGAGGATGGAGTTTTATGTGGAGGAGGATTTGGAAGAAAAGTGGGGATGGTAGTAGATGGTGGAAGATGGAACAAGTTTCCACCACCACCACCTAGTAGTCCTAAATAGGGTTAGGGAGGTGGAGGATGGAGAAAGGATGGCTGCAAGTCATAGAGTTATATGACATGAAGGCTCTAACGGAGAATATAGTTACTATTTGTGTCCTTTCTAATTACATTTGTATTGATTATAGAAATTATTCTAAAGTAATACTATCATTAAATTTCATTAACAAGGTTTGTTCAAGGTGACATGGTGTGTTGTAAGAACCTTGTTTTGGAGTTGTTTGATGTAGAATCAAATGCATGAGAAAGAGGGAGGTTTCCCCCATGAATGTGTTTTATTATTCATGAAAAAATATCTGTGTGATTTATTGCCACCAAAGTTTGATAGTGTCTTGGTGTGTAATATGAGTATCATTGATTTGTGTGTTCAAGGATGGTTTGTTTGTTGGATGTTTTTAGGGATACCTTGGTAAGACTTGTTGTGTTTATTTTGGTAGGCATGTGTTGTTCATCGGTTCCAACATGTGATCGATGTAATGTTTTATATGAGACACTTGAGAATGATCTATTTGATTTTGAAGCGGCATTAGACTGACAAGAAATTAGAATGCTCTCCCCGCTATGATATGTTATTGAGACATGATGAAAAACTATTTGGGAGAGTCAGTGCCTCCCAAAGAGGGTAGTATCAAGGTGGGGAGTATGAGTTATGTTGACGTGAGTGTTTGTGGTGGGGTTATATTGGTATCTACATAACAGTAGTGAGGTGGTGTACCTCTAAACTCTATGACTGAATTTGGATCGTCTGTTTGGTGTTTCTCCCTAAATTCATACGAGGTTAAAATTTAATGCTCATTTTAATGAATTAAACCTATTTTAGGCGGGATATTGTGTTTTGTTTGGACTTATTCTTCCTCTAAACATGTTTCAGGGGGTAGATCAAAAACCATTGGTGATCTTTATAGCATCAGAGTCCATGTGGAGAGATCAATATTTCTTATTTTTCTGAGGATGACAATTTTCATGGATGAAAAACCTTATGGTAGGGAGGATTTACTAAATCATGTTATAACTGTAAGACACGGAATACATCAAATAATATCTCTAAGGCTAAGCACTTAGATGAATTGGGATTTTGGGTCCCTAAGAGCCTTAGTGTGGTGATATTAATAATATTATGTATATTTTATCATGGCCTCCCGATATATTTGGAATTATGGAATAAAATTCGAGCAACATCTCATATAGAAAATTAGAGAGTATGGTTTATTTTAGAATGTGGTATTTACATTATGCGCAAAAAAAAATTTTTTGGAATCAGTTGTTCAATCAAGGGTGATTGGGCATCATATTTAATGAATAGTTATTGTTTTAATAAAAAATAAATCAAATAAACCCTCCCTCCACCTTTAGATCACAAACAACATATGAGAGGAGAAACCTCTACCCCCATTGGAGAAATGGATGAGTTATTTAAAATCCAAGGATATGGGGTACTACTGATCTCCAAACATGATGGTGATCACTATCAAATCATCCAATAGGGGCTTCTAAGTGTTGATTCAACCTCTCAGATTAAATGTTTCTCCATGAGGTCGGACGATTTGAGTTTTAATTCTGAATACCTCATTAATGAGTGGTTTAAGTTTATAGAGACCATATAAAATTTATAGAAGCCCTCGAGGGTCGATTTGTGTGTATGATGGTAAATTATGGTGATTCTGGAAGGTCATAGAGAATTCTCATTCAAAATCATGGATCACATAGTGTGTAGTAAAGGTTCGGACACCGTGGGTTCAACCCATTTGGGAAATATGACTTTTGGTGACTACACACTATGTACCAAGGTTACATGCCTTGTAGTGATCCCATGTCATAGGGCCAATATTCATGGACAAGTAGTTGTCACTGGGGACTTGGTTTTGTGACTATACATGACCATAGTTCACTGACATAATGTTCTGAAAATGGGCATAAGAAATAGAAATAAATAATTTGTATTTTGATTTTGGAACACATCATGTACCATGGCTATGAATTGTGTGGGATGAATGGATATGAAAGTAGTGTGAATGAATCACACATCATGGTGTTCAAGTAGGGTCACACACCATGTATATTTTCATACATGCTTTGTAGTATTCCAATATACATTCCCCATGTGTACCGCCTTCTTTAATGATCGACTCCAGCCTTAAGAGTAAAAAATCATTGTATTTTTTCACGTATAATGTGATGGTCAACTTCACGGGGGATGTGGATATAGGACGTAGTGTGTATCATGCACGTAGCTATATTAGTGGTTATAGCTCATGGGAAGAGATCAAAATGGATCAATAGTGATTTTTGGGATAGTACTCTTCTATGTTGTCTCAAGATGAGGGTCCCCTAGACTCTGTGTTCCACTAGAGAAGTGCTCCCCAACATCAATTGTGTTAGACCCCTACATATGGAAGTTTTTCAATACAATGTGTTTTTTGTTGGTCGCTTAGGATAGCGATGTATAGAAAATGAGATATGAAGTGAGTTCCCTTGCTATATCCCTACGTGGCTATAGTTTGGCATTATTTCACTAGTATAATTTTATGATCCCCATGATAAAATGATCTGAGAGAGATTTTTTCAATCCTTCCAGGCAGGATTGGGTGATATGTTTTATCTTATAGTTAGAGTTATTGTATGACTTTTGGGAGGATAGGTCGAGACCTACCCAATGTACCTTTTTTCCTATATCTGTAACCTTGTACAATCATATCCAGCACTACATTGGTGGGGATCAATTATATAGAAGTATATTCCAATGGGGGTTGTTCTACCATTGGTTATATGATCCCTTATGTGGCGGGTGGTTAAAATGGGTTGGGGAATCATTGGGTATACGATCCCCTACACAACAGATAGTTTAATTTGGGTTTATGGTATCAATGAGAGTACAATTATATATATTTTTTGTTCTACCATGTGAGGTTTTTATAATTTTCATAATCAACACTATAGGAGCGGTGATCCCCTTTATGAGTGATGTGATATCTAGGGTGTCAGATCAGATTCCGAGTGTGCCCCATCAGATCCTATGATTGATCCACTTTCTTCTTGAGATATTTAAGTTAATGGATTTGGATGGTGGTGAGTTGGATTGGGTCCTAGGAGTGATCCTTTATCCTATGAGGTTTTGTCTTTAGTATTCTAGACTAGGATTGTAGTATACCCTAGAGGATCATGGGACTGAACACCATTCTGATTGAGGACACCTTTTTTTGTTTTAGTTGGCTTAGTAGTGTCTCCTATCAATGATGTATGCGACCCCCTATAATAATTTCAAGATTAACATGGTTCCAATGAATCTTCATTCCTGTAATGATCTCTATATCACGTTCTCCTAGATATATTTCACTTGGGATGGAGTGGTTGTTTTTTCAAATTTGTGATACCTAATTGAGTGGTTTCTATTGGAGTGTCAATTAGAGAAGGAGGAGTTATTTCCCAATGGACTAAATCTCTTAGATGATTTCTATCTAGGGTGTAGGATCGTATAGACTGTGTGCTTATTGTTATGTTTTACCTTCAGAACCATGAATTGAATCATGTCACTAGCTATGAGGCCAGAACATCGTGAGACTGCAAGTCTGAGTTGAGTATAGCTGGGGTTTTTGGGACATATTTGGGTCTTTTCAAATATGTAGTTTTAAATTATATGTGGTTTCTGCTAACTACATTTCTATTTCCAAGGATGTTCAAGATATGGTTTCTCTCTTATTTAAATTCCCTCTGGAAAGGCCAAGTTGACTATTTCCATTTACGTTCTCCAATTTTTTTGGGTATTTATGTTGCCTTGTGTTTTTTAAATAGCCATTTTATATAATTTTACCACACATTTGGTTTCATGTTCATACCACATTCCATTCAATTGATCCCTATGAGGACCTGTAGTAGGTGTATCTTAGTGAGATAGACCAAACGTGGTCTTTATGGGAGTTTGGATAGGGATCATGCCAACCATTTCTCTTGTCATTGATTCCATACATCCTATTTGGATGGATTTTTTTACAGTTTGTATTTTTTTGGTCCTCTATTTTTTTTTCTATTTTACATGTTTTGAACTCTTGTTTTTGGATATAAGTATGCATGCGTTTTAGTTTCTATATTTTAATATATTCATATTTTTGAATGGAGGGTTATGTTGGTGAGTTTATAAATGTAAAACAGAATAAGGCCTCACAAGTGAGTGATATTCCTACTAAGAACTATATTTCATCCCCTCCCATGTGGTGGTGGGATTGGGGATTTTCATCTTGGGACCTATTGGTTCATATCATGAAAATGTTCTTGGGGAATGTTCTCTAAGAATTTGTTATCATAGTTGATCCGGAGATGCTGAAAATTATTATAACATGGGAGAAATTATATACTATTTTTGATATATGATTCCTCATAGTCTTGGCTGGGTGTTACTATAGATTCATTAGATGTTTTTTATTGAATAATATTTTGTTTACCGACCTTACTTAGAAATGAGTTATGTTTATTTTGGATTATAAATTTTAGAGTTTTTGTGTTTTTCTGAATTATATTTTTACACCTACACCAATGTTGACACTTCAAGAGTCTAGAAAAGGATACATGTTCTTCTTAGAAGAATCCATTTTGGGTTTTGTTAGTCTTTTTATGTAGGGATCACGTGGTAGCACATGGTTCTAGATATCTTATGCCACAAGGGAAGAATTATCCAACACATGACCTCAAAAACATAGCTGCATTTTATTCTCTTAAGAGTTGGACGAATTAACATTTCTAAGAAATTAATACAATATATACATACAATAAAATCATGAGTAATATCATCTCAAAAAAATATTCTAACCTCTAATATGTTTGTTCTTTGGAGTATTAAAATTAAAAATTACCAATACACTTGGAAAAAATAATGGTATAGATGATGACTAGAGTATAAAAATTTCAACCCATCCTCTGAACGAATCATACAAACAATGGATTCTCAAGGAATTATTTATTATTCTACATTTGTTTTTTCTGGATAATGATTATGATGTTGTTTTTTAGAGTGTGTTATTGACTTCATATATTATCAAGATGGTTCATTAGGATAAGAAGTTTATTGAGGAATTATATGGAATTAAGGATTCTCTTTATGGTAGGGACACTGTTGGTGACTATCCATTCCTGATAGTGTGAATCATTTGTTTCCGGAACCAACTTTTTGACCTTTCCAATGAGAATGTACATTAGTGGGTATTTAAATAATTCATTTTGGGGAGTACACCCAGGAATCATAATGATAATATATGAACTTCAGTGATATATTTGGTTTCTAGGTATGTGATGAGAAATCACTACATTTTTTATTTCACTATTATATGATCCAATAGGCCAAATTCAACAATTACAGACCTTTAAGATTCCTTAAACCATGTCAAGTTCTGACATTGATGTGGGATTATATTTCAATATAATTTTTGGATCAGTTCTCATGTACCCCATAAGGGAAGAATTTGACATGGTTTTTGAATGATATATTAACCAATTCATCCTAAGTTTTACCCATTCAAGATACAACCAAATTAGAGGACTTTTTATTTCTCTATGTACATGAGTTCACTAAATTTCATGGATTTATATAAGTGTAGTATCTAATAGGGACACCTTTTCTTATCTATTCTAGAGAGGCCTCGATTTGTGAATGGGATCCCAACTATATATGATCATAGCATTTCATCAATAGGTATATGGACAAACATGGCGAGATATATAAATTCATGAATACATGATATGTTATTTAATTCATCAGCTTGGTGAAGCATGGGATGGCCATTTTGTGTTGGTTGAGTAATCCTACAACAAAAGATTCATTTATTCAAACGGAATATATCATTATGAGGCCTTATATAGTTGGACTAGTATAACATCATTATGTTATTCATAGTATGGTAAATGTTCCTTGGTGGTATTTATTTTGGCCTAGATGATGAGGATGATGATTTAATTGAATTGTAAGATAATGGTGATGGAACAAATGTATTATAAATTCTATTATTGATCATCTTCAAAAACTTTTTGAGTTTCCAATTAATCACTAGGTGTTTTTATGGTTTCTTTTGTGGTGGGGTTTTGATGTATTGGTAATTGGGAAAATATTACATCGAGGATGGTGGGTCCTTTTGTGAGTTTTGAGTGTTGAAATAGGTTTACTGATATTCCCTTACACCATAGTTGAATTTGGTCTACAATATGTTTCACGTATCATTTAATTGAAAAATCCTTTTTGATCCCTCCCATGTATTGAGCTAGGAATATCATTATGTTTATCTTAATTTATCTAGGATTGAACATTTTTTCAGTACAGTTTAATCTAATACAAAGGTTCTTCATGGAAATAAAATAACATTAAACTCTATGTTGTGGTAGCATAGTTCTGATTCACATGATATTTTGGACTATGAGGAACATATGAGAGATATGGGACCCCATCTCATTGATATGGAATCTTCTTGGTAAGATTTATGCAGACATAAAGTATTTATTATACGTAGGTTGCAACATCTCATTAGCTTCCTTATGGTATCTATTTAACCTTGATTTAATTTAATACTCATGGATTTCTGTGTGTTTTAATAAATGATTTCCATTTATAAATTTGTAAAAGGTTTCATAGGGTGAACATTTTGAATGGGTTGAGTATAGGGAAATTTTTATTTTTTCTTCATATACTAATCATGTACCTTTTAGAGGAAATATTCACACCATGACTAGAATTTACGATGTTAGTCTATATTCTTCCATATTACATAAAATATTTCATTACATTAATTATTTTAATGTTATGAATTATTTTCAGGGCATAAAATGGTGGGAATTTCGATTTTTTTCTTAAGGTGGAATCTTTTTTAGTATATAAAGAACACCAAATATTGACATTGTGAATTAGATATTTATTATTCAAAATCATCATAGCCTATTAGTTTTTATATGTCTTAACCGAAAAATTATTCCTTTTATCATGTTTTCTCTTCCCTCGAACCGTTAGGGAGACCCCATGATATTTTTATTAAATCCACACCCATAAAAAATTCTTATTTAGGTATTCGAATTCTATTCAGTTCCCTAAATATGGTTTTCTAATTCCCTCTACAACCCTTTTATGAAAACAATTTGATCTTGAGTATTTATATTGAATTGTAGTTAGATCATGATAATTTCAAATATTATATTTTTCTAATGATATAATCAAAAAAATCTTCAATAGTGTTTCCCATTGTGGTTACTTGTTTTATCAGTGATAAAATTTAGGTTTTTTTATGTGATTGTCCTATAATTGAACCACCTATTATAATTATTTATTTTAAATGAGTTTGAAATGATTTTATAAAAACATAAATTTGAGGTGATTGATGTTACAAAAAAAATTTAATGATTGATGATTCATTTTTTAAGGGAATAGAAATTGTTAAGACCCCACTATTTCAATGGAATTGAAATAGATTTGGGGATTAGTGGAAAATTAATTTCTTGATTTTCAAATTGTTTGGATGAAATTATTTGTTATTGAAAATTGGGATGAATAGATTAAATTTCAAGATAGTTTGAAAAATAATTAATTTATTTAAACTATTGATTTGTCTTTGAAATGAAATAGGAATGTTGAAGAATGAAATTGTTTTTTTTTTATTATTAATTGAATAGAAATTAATTTTTCCCTTGATTGATCAATTGATTAATTGATGAAAATGTGAAACTGGTTTGTTAGAAGGTAATTAGAACTATAACACTAGAATATGACCCCATAGAAAAGGTATTATGATGAAAATACTCACATAGACTTATTGTTGAATGATTCTCACTATAGGGAGTTCGGTCTCTCTAGCCGGATCTGAGGGACATGTAGACACATGGATCAAAGATCACTGATAGAGTAGGTTGTGTATCTTATTACTAGAAGCATGTGTACAGAAGATCTATTTCAAGTTGTAATGATATATTTTATTTAATTATTATATTCCAATGTATATTGAGTTTTTTTATTCGGTAAAAATAAATTAGATACATATTTTTATAAAAATGATCATTGAAACCTTCATTGAGATGTCCTCTAGCATTATGATTATGAAACCATGTTCTGTTGAAAAGATGTAGATACCATGACATTCCTTGTAAAATTTAAATTGAAATAAAAATCAGATTAATTGTTATGGGATTAATTATAGAACACTTGATGATACTTAACTGGGCTATTTAGATCACACGCTGTAATTTTATTCTAGAATTTATAGACTATCATAACCAATGAATAAGAAAAAATGTTCCACTCTGAAATTGGGGTGTTATTGATCCTTAGGACCCGGAGTAAGGGTGGTGATCAGTGGAAATGTAATCCAAAAATTACATTGTATGTGTATTAGTATTAACCATGGACGATGTTGAGGCTTTTGATGATGTACTATTGGTCATTATTTTACTAGTTATTTTCTAGAGCATTTCCCCTTTTTAATGTACAGTATAATAAATTTTGTCTTTTTCACTTATCTATTTTATGGAAATAATAATTCCTTGATTATTCATGTATGTTATTAAATGAAACATTTCATCGCATGGGTATCAGAAATTCCATTTCATTCTATATCAGATCTATATTAGATTTCATGTAACAAGTTATTCGAGATGGTACATTAAAACCTGACAAAATTCATGACTATGTGACTCTCACAATATCATAGATTCTAATTTTTTTAAAAATATTTTCAATGATCTCCCACTTTCACTAATATCTCATAAACTATATATCATGAAATAAAAAAAAATTAGTCATTTTAAACACAATTTAAATATGATAATCATTTTAAATTTCGTAAAAATTATATAAAAACAACTGGAAAATTAATGTTTAATTCTTGTGTAACCACCCATATGGTTTAATTATCTCTATGAAAAATAACCACATAGCTTCAAGAATCCCTCCCCATATTAAATAGGTTTTTCAATATTTGGGAGTGTTCATACCAAATATTGGGGTGGCTATATCATCGATATTGAGTCATTGAAACCAAAAAAAATGTTGGAAATAACTGTAAAAAAATATTTATTCCCAAATACAACCTAACTATTTAAATTAGATAACATGTAATAAAAAATATCCTCATATATGTCATATATTAGCTTCTGAATGATTTATCCCCTTAATAGTTAGATTAAATTATTTTATAAATAAAATAACCAATGATGGAAGTGGTCATTTTGCAAAATAAATCGAGTAATCCCTTGTATCTACTCATCCATAAACAGATCCAATAACTCAAATTCGTCGTATAGGTGTATTCTCATTACCATGATCCCTAAAACAATTACAGCACATAAACCATGGTCATCAGGTAGGTTTTTTATAATACTACCCATAAGGACACCAAAAACAAATCAGTGGCATAACTAAGATAATATAATTGTGACTAAATTCATTAACATAAATATAAAAAATGAAAAAGAAAGAAACCCAAGTACATTCATCATATAATAAAAAAGACACTAAAAACCTCAACTATAAGAAATATGATAAATACCATAATAATAAAACTATTCCACACTATTATTCCATTATAGTCACCATGGGAAGGATTATACAGATGTGTAACATATCAAATTTCATCCATGAGTTAAACTATCAGATGAAAAATTGGAGGTACCCTACCCATATGTCATTTTAAAATGTAAAACATTTTAGGTGTTTGAGGAGTTCTAAACATTTATGACCTACAAAATAGGTTAAACTAACACCCTAATCAAGGTATAGTCCCATGGTTAACTATGATACAGTAAAAATGATTAAAGACTATGGGACTGTTATATAACCATCCTTTAGAATGATACTATATAATACATTCATCATTGGTATGGTCACATTGTTAATATATAACTCATCAATTTATAAATATAGATGATCATTTCCCAATACCAACTCCCAAACCCACTATGGTCCCACTAATATCCCTGGAACCTCATAATAACATTTAAACCACAAATGGTTTTTCTAAATAGATAATTATTTTACAGAACTAGAAAAACATCACATACAATACATATACCAACCCCTCCACCTTTAAACTTTTTTTTGTTAGAATATAAACCTAATATAAATTACATTAACTATAATTGAATAATGGAGTTAAATAAACGCAATGTATTCTTTGAAATCCATGATTAAGAAACTTATGAAAGTTCATAGCCCACACTACTGCAATGGTATAAAAATTATAAATCACTCATTACGCCCCACTTATATGTCAAAATATTTATTTAGGACTATTATAATATCTTTTACTCTATAAGTAAGATAATAATTATAAAACACCTGCACATTCATGTGTGATAATTTGTTTCATCCAAAATAAATAAAGTTACTTATTAAGGAATTCATTCCTAAATACAAAGTGATATAAATTACAATGAGATGGAACATATATCAAAATTGATCAATAAAAAATTATAGAGAAAAATAAAAGCAGTATTTACACATAGTTGACGAATAATAAATTAGTGATTAACAAAAATAACAATATAATAGGTTTGGACATGCTAAGAGAGGTCCACCGTAAGTAGTGAATCCTCAAATAGAGATTGAATAACTATCTAGAGAGCAGGGAATAAAAGGATAAAATAATTGAGTAAATTTAATTTTATTGTGTATGGGGAAGAGTATAAGACATTATAAAAATGTTTCCATGGAATAATTACACAAATTATATGAAACATATATAGGTTGGTCATCAATTACTATTCTACCTTTACTGGGTACCCGGTACTCCATTAACCACCTAGCCAAAACCCTACATCCCGCAGTTGGGGCTATTGGGCCAATAATGAGGTCACCCAACAATAACATATATTCATATAACATCATTTCACATTATTATTCATTAAAAAATTCAATAAATTACTCCATTGGAACTTATATTCTTAGGGACAATTGATGTTGGAAATGTAAACATATTAATTTACAACACTATAAAAATTTATCCACAATATCACCAAACATAAAATGTTTATTGACATAGAAAATTCACCACTACTCTCCAAATCGTAGGGAATGGATACATAATAATGGGTGTTATCAGATTGTTAATGTGGGGTTTAAAAAAAATTCAATCGAATATCATATGTGTGAATAAGATGTAAAAGTGGGAACAAGATCATAATCAAGGTACATGAATATATCATAAGGAAATCATAACAAAAAAAATTCATTACTCTTGGGTCATAATATAAGGATTTGAAAATGATATGAGAAATGATAAATATGTTTTTATAAACTACAGACAATAATCCTAATCTTCGACAATATTACCTCAAAATGTGGAGTAAAAAACAAACAACTTTGATCCATGGACACATAAAATTAGAATGTGATATATATATTGAAATATATCCCATTAATGTGGTAAATAAATATTAATATAGTATATTTTTATATATTAAGGAACACTTCCCTGATAATCATCACATAGTAGATAAAGTCCCATTAAATAATGGATTGGGATCACTCCCCATTCCAACAAATAATGTGGATTGGGTTCACTCCCTATATCATTATATGTTATCCCATGAGATATAAATAATTAACCACTACATTTAAGAACTATAGATTTTTTATCTCCATCTATGATAATTAAATATAGTATATGTGTGTGCAACATGAACATGAAAACATTCATAAATCATCTGTAGTGTAGATAACCCATAGAAAATACATTTGATTAAAAAAACATGTAAAAAATAAGTTATTTGGGGAAATAATGTATATATTATAGTTAAAAAATATTTATAGGGATTCACAGTTAAAACTTATGGATATTTCCATCAATGGGAATCAAATTTAAGTACATTAAGATAAATTAAAAAATAATAAGAAATATCATCTATATTATAACAAAATCTAAAAAAATAAAATTTTCAAATCATTTTCATTTGAAAGACTGGGAATGAGAAAAATATCTTTTTATTATCATGAATACATGAATGGTAGTATTTGAAATAAAACCGACAAAAAAGGAGGGAGAAATATATCATATTGAAAATACTAAGAAGGTTCTTTCAACACTTTTCAGATGAAATACCAAGTCAATAAAAAATTCTCCTCGTAAATCATAGGAGTATTGATAGGTATATCAAAAAAATCATATGTATTATATATACAAATAAGAAAAAATTTCCAATATAAATATTATTCATGTTCTGTTCTACTTATATTAACCATTTAATATGAATTATAAACCAGAGGGAGAGGATAATATAAAAAATAATTGAATTATAATAATAATATATAGTAAAGAAAATGGAATCTATATTTGAGAGAATGTTTATATAATTAATCATAATTGGAATTTATAAACAGAAAATATTTATTTACTTGTGAAACTAGAAAATAAATCCTTACCTCCTTGATGAACTTCAATAAAAAAATTAACCACTTGTATAATAAAGAGAAACATCATAAACACTTATATTAAATCTTTATTCAAATATATTAACTTTTATAAAGTAAAATTATAATCATTTATTACACTCATAAAATAGTTATTTATTGTTTATTCACATTATATGATGGTATTATTTTTTATTATTTTATACATGTTTTGTGGTGATGATGTCATTCTATGTTATTTGATAAAAATCAATCCTTCCATGATTAGTGATTTTATTACAATCATTATATTGTAATGATATATTTGTAACCATTTATTTAATGTTTTGAATATGGTTTGTGAAAATATAATTTATAATCATCTTGAATCAAGTAATTTAATGATAATAAATATTTACTTTATAATGAACTATCTTTTATTGAATGTAATGACACAATATTTTAGATACTCTAATTTAATACAATTTTTAAAAATTTATATAACATGAAATAGAAAAAAATGAAATACTCAACTAAAATGAATACTTATATATTAAAATTACCTTAAAAATATTATATCCTTTCGATAAAAAAATAATAATCAATTAGAATAATTATATATTTTAATTTCACATTAATATTTTAAAAATGGATGTCCATTGGAGAACCATTTAAAAAAAATAAATGTATATTCCCTATCATAAATTGAATATTTCACATTATAAATATTATTAAATAGGTAATATTAATATTTTTAAACTATTATTTCAATATTAAAATTTCTATAACTATATATAAAATAAGATTTAAAAAATTAAGTTTAATAATTCATCTTTCAACAAAAATTGTTTGTCGTTATATTTATTATTTTTATTTAAAAAAATATAAACAAATTCATATGTACATATTTATAAAAATAAAATATTTTTTTTAATTTAAATTTTCAAAAATAAATTCAAACATATTTTTTATTTTATCTAAAAAGAAATATTTTAGGTTGGATAGTGTAAAATTTTGTTATTACAAATAACCAGATTTTTATTACATTTATACAATATATATATATATATATTGATGTATTTTTTTATGAAAATATTTTCATTTTATAAGTAACTATATATTTTTAAAGGTGTATCTTTTTTCTCTCATACAGATATTAAACATTTTAGTAAATTAATTATATTGTTCAAGAATTTAATTTTATAACATTATATAAATTATTTAAGAATTAATATTTTATATTAAAAAATTAAATAAAAAATTAATTCCATATTTTTAATCATATGAGCCTAATTATCCAAAAATTATAGTTTAATTTTTTTGGTAATAGAGGATAAATTACATAGGAAAAATATAATTACCATGATGAGGTATAAATGGTAAAAAATAATAACCATAGAGATAAAGGTCTTATGTTTTTTAAAAAATTATTTTATTTATGTTTTTGTGGTTTTATCATCCTTAAATTTTCCTATATCCATTATTTCTCAATTCTTAGTCCACTTTCCTGGATAATTACTTCTCATTATTGAAATGATATTGAACATTCAAAAATAAAATTATCCCTATTCACTTATAAAACATGTGCTCCTCTCCTCAACTATACTCACACCACAAAAAAATTAGTTCATAAAGATATCTACACTAATAAAAATAAATATTCATATCTCACTCCAATATATTATTTTCTTCTCAAAAGACCATCCCTAAAGGTATTAACCACATTTTTTGCAAACAAATCCATGATGTCATTGATATATTTCTAGTCACTCCTTTATATTTTTCTATTTATTTATGTTCACATAATATTCATAAAATTAAATTAAAACATCTAAAAATGAATATATAAATATTATTACCTTCCAAGGGTCATATTATAATGTGTTTAAGAAAGTTAACCACCATTCCCGTTTCTAACAAGTGAAACAAAATTTCCATTCATGTGTTGTCAATACTTCCACCTCCACAATAAAATGTGTTTATTTTTACATCAATTCCATACAAGAAAGTATATGTTAAATTATTTGATATATATGTATGATAATTATGACATATTTTATATTCCTAAATGAAAACCCATATTTATTCTCTTTTATGTTCTATGGGATTCAAAATCATATTCCATGATTACAAGTTGACTACTACCACAACTGAATGATTGATTTCAGTATTTATTTTCATCACCTACATAAATGGACGGTCATTATAATGGTTTTAAGAGATAAAAATTGTTTTTATGAATTTATTAATGTTTCTATGTAATTTATTATTACCTATTGACAATATTTTCTAGAACTGTCACGACCCGTCCTCAGGGCCCGTGTCGTGACTACCTCAAGCCCGCCTTCCATAGGCCAGGGGCTGGCGACTAGCACCAAAGGCGTAAAATCCAAATAACTGGGAAGGCATTGCCTTTATAAAAGAAAACAAGCACCATAGAGTACAAGCGGAAGAAAAACACTAAGTACAAAAGAAATTATGAAATGTAAATGGTCCAGAATACAAACCCAAAAGAAAGTACCACTACAACTGAACAACGTACAGAAGCAAAAAGACAAACAACTGGAAGAAGGAAGAAGCTCCTAGGTCGTCCTCCTCGGATCCTACCTGAAGGGTAGGTACAGATAGCGCAGCTCCTGGTCGTCCACCACGGATCCTACCTGAAGGGTAGGTACATATAGCTTCCTCCACGCTCTCGTCCGTCAACCTCCTCTGTGAGTCGTCACGTCGTTTAGTCCACCTCCCGGTACTGACTCGCCGTGTAGTCCACCTCCGGGTACCGTCCAGTCCTCGAACACTCGGCCTCGGTCAGCACTGCCTGTCGTCTGCAACCAACACAACGAGGTGCAGGCATAGCCCGTGCAGGGGTGAGTATAAGGATACTCAGTAGGGACCCCGAGACCCTCAAGGTCTCACTAAATCAACAAGTATAACCACAAAGAAGATCTCAACAGATAACCTCTACTTAGGTATATTCCCATACATATACCGAAGTTATCAAGTAACCCATCTCAATCACGAGGAAACACAAGGATTGTGAAATCAATGGATAACCACTACCCAGGTATATGCCCATACATATACCAAAGTTAGGAAGTGACCCATCTCAATCATGAGGTAAACACATGGTCAAAAGTCTCAGCTCAAACCAGGATTTGCATTATCGAAACTGTAACTGCTGAAGAGCTCCGTCTCTAGAGTGTACAGTGGTCCTGTCACGACTCTGGGGTACTGCTCACTAAACTAAGACTGCTGAAGTACTCCTCCTGTCGAGTACTGCGGGCCAGCCACCCAAACACAGTAGTGCTTCCCGTCGAGGTATGTCACCCAAACACAGTTGTGCACACCCCCAAGTAGCCTGCTGAGGTACTCTCCGGACGAGCACTGCGGGTCTGCACTGTCACACAGGTAGTGCTCCGTCCGCCATGGGTCTGCACCTCAGAAATTAGTGCTCCGTCCACTGGGCTAGTCGACTCACTCCAAGTCGAGTCGGTCAAGCAGTCGTCAGGTCTCAGCCAGCTACACGGTCTCCGTACTCCGCACACTCGTCACGGGGAGGGTCCGCTCCACGAGCTACAGGTCAATACTCCAAGTATCTAAAAGTCCCATGAAGAAGTATCTCAAAGGACCGCCTCGTCATAGGGGTCTCAACGCAATAGACGGCGCGTCAATTGGACGCCCGGTCTGTGAGTTACTAGCCTTTTCGTCCCAGGGGCCCGGTTGGTTTCGTGAGCAAACCATATCCAGTCGTATCTCAACTGTACCCCGAACTCTCATAGGGTATACTCATTGGGACCGTTTCTCAACGAGATCACCAACTTTGCTGACGATTCGTCAAACAGACGTTCTGTCAGAAAGGTATCATCTTTTCCGTTCCAGGGGCCCGGTTGGATTTCTGTGCGATCCAACCCGGCCACTATCCATCTACATACAAATCTTGGGCGGAGTATGCCAAAAGTTCCGCATCGTCAATAGGAACTCAACGCAACAGACGGCGCGTCAATTGGATGCCCGGTCTGAGAGTTATTGGCTTTTTTCTAGGGGCCTGGTTGGTTTTTAAGGCAAAACCAACCCGACCGTACTCCACCTGCATCCAAACCTCGGGCGGAGTATGCCAAAAGATCCGTCTCATCAAGAGGAATTCAATGAAATAGACGGCGCGTAAATCGGATGCCCGATCTGTTAGTTATTGGCCTTTCCGTCTCACACCTGGGAAACATCCCAGGAGGTCACCCATCCTGATCACTACTCTAGGTCAAGCACGCTTAACTATGGAGTTTTAACCACGTAGGCTACCAAAATGGAAGATGCACCTTGAGTATAGTATACCGAAACGACCGCCTCGATCCAAGGATCGCCTTGCCGCTGACGGCGAGTCGTTTGGAGGCCCGTAGCCCAAGATACGGGCATTTGATCAAAAGTGGTCCGAAACTGGGGGTCTGGGCCCGGACCGACCCGGCCCGACCCCCCCTATGTCGGCCGAACCGGGTCGACCCGCCCCGGGCGGTGACCCGGCCCGACTCAGAAAACCCGGCCTGGCCGGTGGCGCGGCGGCATGGGTCGGTGCAGTGGCGCGGTCCGGTGCGGCGGCGCGGTCCGGCGCAGCGGCGCGGACCGGCACGGCGGCGCGGACTGGCACGGCGGCGCGGCCTGGGCGCCTTTCGGGTGCCGCGCGCGGGGGCAAAGCCCCCCTCCCCTTTGAGAACCACGGCCCCTTAATTGGGGCCGCTTTTGAGACCCGGCCGGGGGAAATTAATTCCCCCGGTCTCCACTACCCGGCCGGCCCGCACTGGCCTGCCGGTTTCGCCAGCAAGGACCGGCGACGGCCGGTCCTTCCTTCGCCAACACCGGCGGCCCGGTGCCGGCCGCCGGTCATCTTGCTCCACCGCGGCCCGGAACCGGTCGCGGCCTATGTCGTTCGACGCGATGCGGCGGCATTGCTTCCCTCCGCCGCGGCCCCGCTCCGGCCGCAGCGCCTTTGACTTTCTTCGACGCGATGCGACGGCGTCGCGTTCTTGGATTTCTTTCCACGGCACGGCGCGACGGCGCCACGCGTATCTTCCGCAATAAATCGTGTGGTGCGACGACACCAGGTTTTCTCGTATCATCCTCAAGAAACCATCACGAAAAACAGAGGAGGGTCGATCGTGTTTGTGCGGTCCGACCCCCTCGCGTTATTCGATAACAAAAAGGGTTTTAATCCACGATCATCACCAAGTTTGTATTCACGAAAAATTAAATAAATAAAAACCCTCAATCATTAACCGCTTGATCGGACAATCCGCGAATCAACCCGGTATTGGTTGGCCCGCGCTCGTCGTTTTTCTCAAAAGATAAGAGAATTCCAAAATAAATTCCCCTACCTCGGCTTCAAGAACGGAGTTCTTCAACGACCCGCGGAAGACAAGCGTCGCGGAGGTCGGGCGTCGTTCCGTCTAGGTTGGTGGGAGAAGAGCTCGGTGAAGTCGAGCCGAGACGTCACCCTCTGTATACTTTGTAGGTGGCGGTGCTTCCCTTCCATACTCTGGTTGAAGATGGTCGGAAGTGTTGCTTCACGTTCTTCGGAAACGTGGAACGTTCTTCCTCGAGAGGTTGGTGATCTTCCAAGAGTTCTCCTCCTCTCCTTAGTTCCCCCCACAAGGTTTATGCCAACCCAAAAAAAGAATATAATCTCTCTTTTTAATGTTGGAAAAATGAATTCAAAAGAATTCAAACACTCAAAATAATTAATTAAGTTGGTTTAATTAATTAATTGCAAAGTGTTGGCAGGAATTTCAAAAGATTGAAATTCAAATAAACCATATTTAACTCACGTCATTAAATAATCAATTTGTCAAATATTAAATAATGTGAGTTAATGGGGAGTTGGAATGTGAGGGGTTAAGAGGGTTAGGGAGTTTAAGGAATTTGAAAAGGTGGGGGGAGGGGGTTCGTGTGGGCCCCACCCTTTCAAATATCCACACATGGGAAGTTGGATGGATGTGTGCCCACCCCCAACTTCCCAGGGGAGAAGTTAACCACTTAACATAGTTAAAATTTGATTTAACAATTTTATTCACTTTTTTAATTAAACCCCAAAAATTAACTTCTCCTCCCGCACAAATGGAACTACGGTAAAGGTTCTCTTAAGATATTACCGGCGTTACGAGTTCATCGGTGCAATCGGATTTCAATTCCGAGCACCGGTTCAAAAGATAGAAATTATCGCTCGCTCGTTCACTGAACGTACCCGAGCCAAACTTCGGAAATTAATTCCGGGCACACCGGGCCTTGGAATCAAGCGCCGTCAGAAACTGCGTTCTAGTAAAATTCCAAAGAAAATTAAGAAAAAAAATTTCTTGAAATTTCTGGGTCTTTACATTACTCCCACCTCAGGGATTTACGTCCCCGTAAAGCTTCAACACAAACTAGGGTCACAAAAGCGGTACAGAGACCGCATCTGAGCCATCCGCTCCCATGTGCTTACCTGGAGGTTCCGTACTACCAAAGAAAGTGCACCCGAGGAATCGATCGTCCTCGTAGGATCTGCTCCTATCGATCCTCGATCCCCACTGGAATCTCCGTGAAAGACACCCCATCGCCATCGTCCAGCTCCTCATGGTCGATGGTATGCGAAGGGTCGAGCACGTATCCCGACAGTTGAGATACGTGGAAGTTTTCGTGCACCTGGTGCAACTGCGGTGAATGGGTCAAGCGGTAAACCACCACGCCTACCCAGCTGGGGAACTAAGAAGGTCCGCTGAACCTCGGATATAACTTGCCGCCTTGGCCACTTCTCCGTAAACCTCGTCGTGGTGAGTACTGTATAAGGACGTGATCGTCATCCTTGAACTCCAGAGGACTCCATTTTCTGTTACAACTGGAACTCGAAAGGCTGCTACCATGAGGGTAAGGTTGACCGACTCAAGAGTGATCGGTCGCACCCTCCTATGCAAGAGTTACCCTGTGCTGCATGGGGTTTCCTTTTCCGCTGACCAAGGAAAACACATCCCAACGTTTGCCTAAAATAGTCAATTTGAGTATGAACTTTTATTGCCCATTCCATACTCAAACTAACGTCGTAAGGCCTCGACGTTGTCACCAAGAGATTCCAACCGAAACTCTTGCCTCGAGGGTCTGACCACACCGTCAGCGTAAGTGTGATTATCGAGTCTCCTCCCAAGGTATCTCCAGACGTGAGGGTCAAGTCCACGGCTTACCGGAAAATATAGGTCTGGAACAAGATTTGTGAAAGCAAGAAATGATTCACATCGACGTCCGTTACTATAATAGCTAGTAGTGGACACAGACTATCCCTTGAATCATTTCTAGAGCCATTGGGTCACACTCCTTGACCGCATGCAGCCGCACTCTTCCTCCGCCCTCCAGCTCCCTGAGCCTAGCAGGAATAACTAAGGTGGGTGGTTGTACAATGTTAGGATGTACACCACCTCATGCTGCTCTCCTAGCTCTGCCTCCATGTCTGCTGCTTCGTAGACTCATCTCTCCTTTAAGCTTCCTCTTCTTTAACATGCCCGAGTCTCTAAGACTGGCACCAGTTTCCTGTTTCTTACTGCACTGTGCAGTCTTCATCCTCTCTTGGATGTCCTAGACCTCCTTTAGTCTCACAAGAGCTGCTATGATTTCTTCTTTTTCGATAAGAGAAATCTGGTCTCATCCCCTGGATGAACCACATTCGTTGCCTAATACAGTCAATCCTGACATGAATGATGCATTCATGCCATGGATGACGTCGTAAGGCCTCGACGTAACTACTAAGATATCCAACTGTCACTCTTGCCTCCAAGGGTCGAGTCACACTGTCGGCATCAGTGTGAGGTCACTGGGTCCCCTCCAGTAGAAATCTTGAAAGTGAGGGTCAAGTCAACAGTTTAACCGGGACCACTCAGTATCAACCAAACAAAAGGACAGGAAATCAAACAAAGATAAGTGTCTTTTTATTATTGCAGCTCATAGTACAAAGACATTAATACAAAAGAAACATCGTGACACGGTCAAACGTTTGTACCTGGTGAGCTGACCTGGTTTGAGCTGTTTTAAGTGAAAACCTTTGAAAACATACACGCAATCAGTGTTTTCGTGCACAAAGTCGGAAATCAGTTGTTAGGGTCCTGGTGTATGGATACGTCGGCCGCCCGCACCAACACTGGACTCCCTGAACTGAAATCCACACTCGGTACTCTTAACACTATTGCTTCACAGAAATAAAAAGTCAGAGTCATAAGTTCTGCGGTAGAACCGAACTCCTCTGATACCAATTTGTCACGACCCGTCCTCGGGGCCCGTGCCGTGACTACCCCAAGCCCGCCTTCCATAGGCCAGGGGATGGCGACTAGCACCAAAGGCGTAAAATCCCAATAACTGGGAAGGCATTGCCTTTATAAAAGAAAACAAGCACTATAGAGTACAAGAGGAAGAAAAACACAAATTACAAAAGAAATTATGAAATGTAAATGGTCCAGAATACAAACCCAAAAGAAAGTACAACTACAACTGAACAAGGTACAACAGCAAAAAGACAAACAGCTGGAAGAAGGAAGCAGCTCCTGGGTCGTCCTCCTCGGATCCTACCTGAAGGGTAGGTACAGATAGCGCAGCTCCTGGTCGTCCACCACGGATCCTACCTGAAGGGTAGGTACAGATATCTTCCTCCACGCCCTCGTCCGTCAACCTCTTCTGTGAGTCGTCACGTCGTCTAGTCCACCTCCGGGTACTGACTCGTCGTGTAGTAAACCACCGGGTACCGTCCAGTCCTCGAACACTCGGCCTCCGTCAGCACTGCCCGTCGTCTGCAACCAACACAACGAGGTGCAGGCATAGCCCGTGAAGGGGTGAGTATAACGATACTCAGTTGGGACCCCGAGACCCTCAAGGTCTCACTAAATCAACAAGTATAACCACAAAGAAGATCTCAACAGATAACCTCTACTTAGGAATATGCCCATACATATACCTAAGTTATCAAGTAACCCATCTCAATCACGAGGAAACACAAGGATTGTGAAATCAACGGATAACCACTACCCAGGTATATGCTCATACATATACCTAAGTTAGGAAGTGACTCATCTCAATCATGAGGTAAACACAAGGTCAAAAGTCTCAGCTCAAACCAGGATTTTCATTATCGAAACTGTAACTGCTGAAGAGCTCCGTCTCTGGAGTGTACAGTGGTCCTGTCACGACTCCGAGGTACTGCTCACTAACATAAGACTGCTGAAGTACTCCTCCTATCGAGTACTACGGGCCAGCCACCCAAACACAGTAGTGCTTCCCGTCGGGGTATGTCACCCAAACACAGTTGTGCACACCCCCTAGTAGCCTGCTGAGGTACTCTCTGTACGAGCACCGCGGGTCTTCACTGTCACACAGGTAGTGCTCCGTCCGCCATGGGTCTGCACCTCAGAAAGTAGTTCTTCGTCCACTGGGCTAGTCGACTCACTCCAAGTCGAGTCGGTCAAGCAGTCGTCAGGTCTTAGCCAGCTACACGGTCTCCGTACTCTGCACACTCGTCACGGGGAGGGTCCGCTCCACGAGCTACAGGTCAATACTCCAAGTATCTCAAAGTCCCATTAAGAAGTATCTCAAAGGACCGCCTCATCATAGGGGTCTCAACGCAACAGACGGCGCATCAATTGGACGCCCGGTCTGTGAGTTACTAGCCTTTTCGTCACAGGGGCCCGGTTGGTTTCGTGAGCAAACCATATCAAGCCGTATCTCAACTGTATCCCGAACTCTCATAGGGTATACTCATAGGGACTGTTTCTCAACGAGATCACCAACGCCGCTGATGGTTCATCAAACAGACGTTCTGTCAGAAAGGTATCATCTTTTCCGTTCCAGGGGCCCGGTTGGATTTCTGTGCGATCCAACCCGGCCGCTATCCATCTACATCCAAATCTCGGGCGGAGTGTGACAAAAGTTCCGTATCGTCAACAGGAACTCAACGCAACAGACGGCGCGTCAATCGGATGCCCGGTCTGAGAGTTATTGGCTATTTTTTTTCAGGGGCCCCGTTGGTTTTTAAGGCAAAACCAACCCGACCGTACTCCACCTGCATCCAAACCTCGGGCAGAGTATGCCAAAAGATCCGTCTCATCAAGAAGAATTCAACTTAACAGACAGCGCGTAAATCGGACGCCCGATCTGTTAGTTATTGGCCTTTCCGTCTCACACCCGGGAAACATCCCAGGAGGTCACCCATCCTGATCACTACTCTAGGTCAAACACGCTTAACTATGGAGTTTTAACCACATAGGCTACCGAAAAGGATGATGCATCTTGAGTATAGTATACCGAAACGACCGTCTCGATCCAAGGATCGCATTGCCGCTGACGGCGAGTCGTTTGGAGGCACGTAGCCCACGATACGGGCATTTGATCAAAAGTGGTCCGAAACTGGGGGTCTGGGCCCGGATCGACCCAGCCCAACCCCCCCTAGGTCGGCCGAACCGGGTCGACCCGCCCCGGGCGGTGACCCGGCCCGACTCAGAAAACCCGGCCTGGCCGGCGGCGCGGCGGCGTGGGCCGGTGCGGCGGCGCGGTCCGGTGCGGCGGCGCGGTCCGGCGCAGCGGCACGGACCGGCATGGCAGCGCGAACCGGCACGGCGGCACGGACTGGCACGGCGACGCGGCCTGGGCGTCGTTCGGGTGCCGCACGCGGGGGCAAAGCCCCCCTCCCCTTTGAGAACCGCGACCCCTTAATTGGGGCCGCTTTTGAGACCCAGCCGGGGGAAATTAATTCCCCCGGTCTCCACTGCCCGGCCGGCCCGCACTGGCCGGCCGGTTTCGCCAGCAAGGACCGGCGACGGCCGGTCCTTCCTTCGCCGACACCGGCGGCCCGGTGCCGGCCGCCGGTCATCTTGCTCCACCGCGGCCCGGAACCGGCCGCGGCCTATGCCGTTCGGTGCGATGCGGCGGCATTGCTTCCCTCTGCCACGGCCCCGCTCCGGTCGCGGTGCCTTTGACTTTCTTCGACGTGATGCGACGGCGTCACGTTCTTGGATTTCTTTCCACGGCACGGCGCGACGACGTCGCGCGTATCTTCCCCAATAAATCGTGTGGTGCGACGGCACCAGGTTTTCTCGTATCATCCTCAAGAAACCATCACGAAAAACAAAGGAGGAGGGTCGGCCGTGTTTGTGCGGTCCGACCCCCTCACGTTATTCGATAACAAAAAGGGTTTTAATCCACGATCATCACCAAGTTTGTATTCACGAACAATTAAATAAATAAAAACCCTCAATCATTAACCGCTTGATCAGACGATCCGCTGATCAACCCGGTATTGGTTGGTCCGCACTCGTCGTTTTTCTCAAAAGATAAGAGAATTCCAAAATAAATTCCCCTACCTCGGCTTCAAGAACGGAGTTCTTCAACGACCCGCGGAAGACAAGCGTCGCGGAGGTCGGGCGTCGTTCCGTCTAGGTTGGTGGGAGAAGAGCTCGGTGAAGTCGAGCCGAGACATCACCCTATGTATACTTTGTAGGTGGCGGTACTTCCCTTCCTTACTCTGGTTGAAGATGGTCGGAGGTGTTGCTTCACGTTCTTCGGAAACGTGGAACGTTCTTTCTCGAGAGGTTGGTGATCTTCCAAGAGTTATTCTCCTCTCCTTAGTTCTCCCTACAAGGTTTATGCCAACCCAAAAAAAAAGAATATAATCTCTCTTTTTAATGTTGGCAAAATGAATTCAAAAGAATTCAAACACTCAAAATAATTAATTAAGTTGGTTTAATTAATTAATTGCAAAGTGTTGGCAAGAATTTCAAAAGATTGAAATTCAAATAAACCATATTTAACTCACATCATTAAATAATCAAGTTGTCAAATGTTAAATAATGTGAGTTAATGGGGAGTTGGAATGTGAGGGGTTAAGAGGGTTAGGGAGTTTATGGAATTTGAAAAGGTGGGGGGGGGGTTCGTGTGGGCCCCACCCTTTCAAATATCCACACATGGGAAGTTGGATGGATGTGTGCCCACCACCAACTTCCCAGGGGAGAAGTTAACCACTTAACATTGTTAAAATTTGATTTAACAATTTTATTCACTTTTTTAATTAAACCCCAAAAATTAACGTCTCCTCCCGCACAAACGGAACTACGGTAAAGGTTCTCTTAAGAGATTAACGGCGTTACGAGTTCATCGGTGCAATCAGATTTCAATTCCGAGCCCCGGTTCAAAAGGTAGAAATTCCAGCTCGCTCGTTCACTGAACGTACCTGAGCCAAACTTCGGAAATTAATTCCGGGCACACCGGGCCTTGGAATCAGACGCCGTCAGAAACTGCGTTCTTGTAAAATTCCAAAGAAAATTAAGAAAAAAAATTCCTTGAAATTTCCGGGTCTTTACAAGAACTAACTATTGTAAATTCAATAATACAAAAAGACCACTCTATAAGAAGAGAAATAATTTCCTTATATGGTGAAATAACAATGCATAATTTATTATCTTTTTATAATTCATTAATATTATGAAATAATACACTAAAAACACTTTATAGGATATTTATCCATATAGCTTAAAGAAATTAAAACTAAATCACTTCATAAGAATCTATTAATTATAACTCGTTCATTCAACCACATACTGAAACTATACATTAAATTAATATCATGGATAATTTTTTGGGTTTAATTTCAAGTAATATATGATATCAATAAGAAAATAATTTTATTTAATAGGTTTTGGAATAGTAATATAAATATTTTACTCTTTATTTAACATAAATCTATTCATTCTTTATGGATCATCGACGTAAGCTCATCGCCAAATTGATCTCTAAGCATCTCAACCAAAACTCAAATAGAAATATATTTTTCATTTATATATAATTAAAAAATATAATTACAATACCTTTATGACATGGTAATTAAATACATTGTGTGATAAAATAATAACATAACCACTTTTACAAAAAAAAGTTCAAAATAATCCAGATTACTCACACCCAAAATTGAAAATATATAATAACTAACTTATATAAATGATGTGAATAATTATAAATTATGATTATAAAATTTATTCATATGAAGAATTATATAAATAGGTTATTCATTGATTAATTTAATTATATTGGATCATATAGTGTATTTAATTAAAATACGAAACAAGATAACGGTTCCCTTGGTCTCAATTATGATTCCTTGAGATATGTTACATGCTATAGATCATGTTTCCATTAAATTGTGTTTTGTTTATTTAATATAAAACAGAATATATTAAATATTTTTAATTGTAATAATTTAGATATACTTATCATAATAATGTATATTTATTCAAGTGTCATTTTACTCAAGTGTTACCTCAATCCTAAGTGTTTTGGTCATGTTAATTTTATATCATTGAGTTATGATCATTATCTTGATGTTATGTAATATATGTTGATAATATTATTAAAATTTACTTCATTATGGGGTATTATCTAATTTTTTTAAATTTTTACCACATAATACCCACTTTAAATATTTTTTATTAAAGGTGTATGCTTCAATTAAGGGCTATTTAAAACTCAAAACACTTTTCCTATAGTTATAAATATTTAACTAGAACTTTTTTCTAAATTTATTGGTTCTCCAAACCTAATATTATATCACCTGATATATTATAATGATATTTAAGAAAGTGATGATTTATTGAAAATAATTTCTTATTTAACTTTTTTTAATATGGGTCTTCAATTATGTTATCTTCACTGTATTAAAAAGTATCACTGCATTTATTAATGAATTTCTTGTCTTTGGATCCATGTTTCATATAGAAAACATTATATTATTTTTAATGAACCACTATTTGAGAATATTTTTAAAATTAAAACATTTCAAAATCATTTAGTTTACTTTTCGGAATTTAAATTTTCATGTGACTTTCAATTTTTTATTTGACATCAATTTAGAAAATGTTTTAAAAAATATCTTTTTTTATCAATATTTTCCATTTAATATTCTAAAAGATTTAAACTCATGATATTTATATTAAAGAGTTCATTATCTTATAAATATTTAATTTTTGGTATTTAATGCAAAGTAAAAAAAAATTCATTCCTCGTTCCTGTCTTGTGAGATACAATTTGACACATTATTTTGAAAAGATGTTTTTTATCTATGTCAACATATTTATGAGATTTAATTGTAACACAACATTCCTGAATTTTGAATAAATCTATATTATATATATATAGATTATGTAATTGTATATTCTATAAAATATATAATCAATCAATACATTTCTCTTACCTAACCATCCTCCCTGATTAGGTATATCTTTCATTCTAATTCCTCTACTTTGATAACACTGTGTTTTATATTCCTTTTATTTTAGAGTGTTTAATTATTTTTTATTCATCAATTTAATGGGGATGATATTTTCATAGGTTTTTAAGAATTTTATAGAAATTTGTATTATTTTATGATTTATTGTCGTTATTTTATGTTATTTACATTGAATGTTACTCAATTTAATTAAAACCTCATTTTATTCAAATGGTTCCTTGTGATGTATTTCATGAAACCCATTTTATTATGATATGATCTTTAATGGAGTATATATGTATGGTTAATACTTAATTAACATATTGGATTTTTTTATCCATCCAAAGCATTTTGTAAAGGAATTAATCTAATGGGATAATGGATAAATGTGTAGTGATGTGAAATTTAAAATGAGAAAAAAACATTTGATGCCTAATTCACCATGAAAAATAGGTGATTGAAGCCTGATGTAATAATTTAAATAGGTGATATATTTTTTATCCACTATGATTTGATTTCAAGGCGTACCAATATATAGAATATGTCATGTATTCCTTATTTCAATGACATGTGTCATTTTCAAGATGTATTTTTTTGTTATTACATGATTTATGATTTATTATTTACTATTTATAACCTTATTTTGTATCCATATTATAATCATATATATATATATTATTATCCATTATCATTTGTAAATATTACCCCCTTCTAGTCACCCTAATTGAGTATCTAAGCTCATCCATATCCTCTATTTTTTTCCGTAGGCTATCATAAAAAGTAATTTCCAAGATTTTTCTAAAAGGGAATATTTTGTGAAGAATGTTTGGGGGATATTGAATACATGTTATGGATAAATTATTTATTTATATATATGTAAAACATACATTATTTGAAAAAGATAGGGATTTTTTATTAACTTATCCTGGTAATCTATAATTATAAAACTAAAAAGAATTTTTAATACATTGAAATAAAATATTTGCTTCATGTCACATTATTATGATGGTAACATTATAAGGATACTATAGTTTGTATCATAACAGATTTTAGATAACGTTTGATATTTGGATGTTTTAAATTGATGATAATTTGTGATCTATATATTTGATCATCATTTTATAATTTATGGTATACAAAAATTTCAATATTTTTGATAACTATTTTTGTTATGTTTTATAATATTGGATACATTTAGGATTATGATAAAATAAAATAAGTAAAAAATGTTGTGATAAGACATAAAGATACATTTAACTAAGGATAAGAATGTCAAATTTTGGTATCATATTGATTCTATGGTTCTATAAACAATTACATCCTTTTATGTCTACTAGAAAGTTGATGTGGCTATATCATAGATGCAATTAGATGTTTTCACTTTGAAAATTATGATTGAGAGTTAACATGATCTCATTTATGGTCCACAATGATTACTCTTAAGACTCCACACCTGAACACACAATCTTTTTGTCTGTTATTCAATATATCGCATTCCCTTTACAACATGTTATGATGGACGTATTTAGTAGTTACACTAAGAGACTAGGTTAAGATGTATAGGATAATGTAACAAAATGAAAATTATATTTTACTAACTATTTTCATTGAGGAAATGAATTTTTCATTATATAATACATATTAGAATTATGTTTACACATTTATATGATTATATAATTATATTTTATTGATAACGACATTATGTTTTTGTAATTTTCAAGAATGATAACAAATATGAAACTAAAAAAGTTGTGTATATAGAAACCACTATGTATTATAACTAAATAAAGGAGAATAATAAAATGTGCAGAATATCAGTATAGGACTAGTAGGAATGATAATGTTACTTTATTAATCGTACATAATATAGTGAGTATTGTATCATAATTGAAATAAAATATTTTAAATGTTAGGAAATTTCAATATTGAGTGGTATTTATTGATTTTATTGTGTAATATTCTAATGATTCATTGAATTATGTGAAATATCTAATGATTAACAATCAGTAGTTATACATTAAATTATTTTTATATTTTAAAAAATAGTGTTAATAACCATGAAAAATATTTTTGTTACAGGGTTATGTTTTTCAGGTAAATGGTTAAGAAAACATATTTTATGTTAGGATAGATCTTAGGTTATATATATGATTGATAATGAGGTAATAAAGGGTTGATTAATTATTACAAAACTAATTTAGATGGTGTTTATATCCTTGGAATTGATTTTTTTATTTAATAAAAAGTCACCCATGATATTTTTCATGTTTTTAAATCATTTTATCGTTAAGACACTTAGTAGCTATTTTGGGACCTGTGACATATTGATAAATACAATTTGATCGATAAATATAGAGTTAAATTTTGAGGTTTTTATGATTATATAGGAATGTAATTTTATAATTTTTCAGGTTTTTTTGGAAAGGTATGTTATGCAGTATAAATATCATGGTAACTGTTGGAATTAAAGACCTTCATAATATAAAACAAAGTGTATTTAGTTTTTTTTCAACTCACAATAGAGATTATTATGAATATTTTATGGAATGTGACCTTATGGGGAAGATGAATTTAGTGATTAAAATGGAATAATATCCTTTGGTTTTCTAACTATTTGTAGCTCAAATTAAGGATGAAGGAGACATCGTCGTTAAATATATTTTCCAGATTAAAAGTTCTCAAAAATGGTAAAGGCGTGAGTATCTCATGTTTGGATTTCATGATTGTCTATATTTATGATAGATTGTTCTCTATGACTAACTCTTATCCAATATTGCAAAGAGAAGTGTGTCTCAATGTTTAAGATTCTTGAAGGTTCATCTTTGTGATGATGGGGAGTGTCAGGAACATAGGATTTAATGACGATATTCTTTTCATAATGAGAATGTTAGAGAATGTATTATAAGATGATTGTAAAAGTTCTTAATTACACAAAACCACATGAACGGGTAAATATTCAATAAATATTTCTGAAGACTAGGAGATTTAAAAAAATATTTTTAGGCTCATTAATGTCCATTAAGATATTAGATATTTTCAAATTGATGGGTCTATAAATATGAAGCCACACCCACTCCATTTCACATGAATAGAACTTGGGAAAATCTATAATTTTTCTGAATTCACGATGGCTCAAGGATTTTCTAATAATGAATTATATGTGAGATTTAGAATCATAAAATCACTAGTTATGTCTTGAATAAAGATAATTATTTTCATATAAGTATGTTGAACAATGGATTGGAGTTTCTCAAGGACATAGTGTTTTTGGAAGGTAGTGATATTTAATAAGGATATGAGCATTGTAAAGTTTGGGAGATTTATGAATGTGTGTGGGTTCACGAATGATTTAAGTTCATTTAAACATAAAGAGATTTTAAAAAATTATGGTATATTCTTGAAGAGTAGTTTTAAATTACTAGTTTTTTTGAACAGTGATTTTAGGTGAATCAATTCATGAATATGGTTCAAGAAGAGTCTTGGGATAATTAGCACAAATGAAAAAATTTATAATCTACTGAGGTGATCTTGAAGTCATTAAACGTAGTAATACTTCACCAAAGGTAGTGAAACTGAGGTATTTTATGGATCTGTTATAATGGAGGCTATGTGATATCGAAAAAATTCTGGAAATGGAATTGTTACTATAACTTAGTGTCTATGTCTGATCTTATTTACTCAACAAAAACTAGTGATTCATAGTGGATTTATTACAGACACACTATCAGCATATGAGACTTGGACTAGCCCTTAGTAGTGAAAAATATTAAAAAACCCATGTTGTCTCTCTGCATATGAATGTTTAATAACTAAAAGATCATATCACACGTGGATTAAAAAAAAGTTTAAAAATGTGGGTGTAGGATCCATCGTAGTAAAATAAAAAAATTACACCATGATTCACCCATCCCCTCTTAGGGTGTTCTTAAGTCTAACAACATATATTTACCATGGTACGTGACTGTATGAATGGTTAATGATATTTGTGGACATTTAGGTAACATGGTATAGGCTATGGGAGTTTGATAGATTTTATATTAGAAGTTATATCCCCAGTGAATAATATGTTATGAAAAACATTAACTAATTTAATTAGTTAGTGATAATAAATATTTTGTGTAATATTTATTCAAAGTTATAGAATTTATCAACCTATTTTTTAGATCCTTTAAATTAGAAATTTCATAAATAGCTCATTTCACACACAACTAATAACTAACACAAAACTAGAATAAAATTTGTTGATACATATTAATGTTACCAGAATTATATTATAATTAGTTGATAAGTCGATAAAAATCACTTAAAATAATTTCACTTCATTATTGTTGTTTAACATTCCTTGAAAGGGTATTCTTTCTGTAAACAATTTTCCTAAAATGTTATACTATATGTACATAATAAATTAAAATGATCACATATAAATCAATATTATAATTGGAAATATATGTATTTTTAAATTATTATTTCAATTTTCATTTATAAATAATTTTTTATGGAAAATGATTAATCACATTTCATGTTTATTAATTCATTTTTTAATAAAAAATTTATTTATATTTTATATTTTTAATTTGATAAATGAATAAATATATTTAGAAGTTGAATTCGATGAAAATAACATCACTTTTTGTTTATATGGTCAAATTAGAATTTGGGTTAATATTTTAATTTATTTAAGAATTTAATTTTCATGGGAATACAATAAAATAACATTCCTACAACTAACAAGACAGAAATGACATTTTTAGTATATAAGATCGTAATTTTTATCCTAGACCTCAATCTTAGAATAATATATGTATTTTTTAAGTGAATTTTTAAAAAATTGAGATGTTAATCTATATTTAAAAACCCATATTTTTTATTTTTTAGCATAAGTTTTATTTTTCAAAATGTGTGTTTAAATACATTATTCATATTGAATTTTAAAATTTCTATTTATCACTTATAAAAATTAGAAAATGAAACAAAATTTATTTAAAATTATTATTCTTTACTTCAAAATTAGATGATAGGGACAACATGGTTTTTCATTATAAAATATAAATTTCCTAGATAAAATCTACTTACTAGGGTGGAAACTAAAATAGTGAAAATGTGCAATGTAAGAGTTAATCAGAATAACATGTAAAAACATTTATTTCATTTAGTTTTATATATTATTTTCCACCTTTTCTCTTCTCCAATCCATTATTTTCCATTATAATTCCACATTCCATGAAAACGGTAACCAGTTATTGAAATGTTTTGAGTGTGTACAATAATTCCATTAATTTTATCTTATAAAATGAGATCTACACTCCTAACATCCCCTCACCAAAAAACCATTTTTATTGTACCAACATATATTAAAGCCTCCCTTAAAAATTCCTATTCACATTAGAGTGGTATTTTTCTTCTAAAAACACCATCCATTAATGTATTAACCCCCTTTTAAAAGAATATGATATAATAATGGAGGAATAAATTTATAAATACTCTTTTATCTTTTACTAATTTATTAACTAAAACTATTCATAATAAATTTACATTGAGTAATCACAAAATGATAAAATTAGTTTCATTTTTATAATGCTATGTTATTAAAATTATTATACATGAATTAACCCCTTT
Organism: Viscum album; assembly: GCA_963277665.1. Lineage (NCBI taxonomy): Eukaryota > Viridiplantae > Streptophyta > Magnoliopsida > Santalales > Viscaceae > Viscum > Viscum album. The sequence continues at coordinate 831,436,013 of OY728136.1, forward strand.
TCCCATTTTTATTAAGAATAATGAAATTGTATTTCGTTTATTGTGTGTACTATCTCCTACAATACACAATGTGGTTATTTTTCAAGAATAAAATTCAAATGAGGGTATGAATAGGGAATTTAATATATATGAATGATCAGAATGAAATATTTTTTATTCTAAAATTATAATTTTTTTTTACTTTTATCTTTATTCCATGGAAAATGATAACATCATCTATGTGAATATGTGGGATACCTTCTTCATGTAATAATTTATTTTTTTCTTTTATTCACCACCATAAATAATTGGTTATGAGAAATTTTTATTTGAATAATAATATTGTATATGAATTTTTTTATTTTTTAAAAAGAATATTTTTAAAACCTATTAAAAAAGTGAAAACAATATTGGAGAAATCAGTCTTCTATAAGAGTATTATAATGGGAAAAATAATTTCATTATACTCTGAAATTACATCATATAGTTTATATTATTTTCATAAATCATTATAATTTTTGTATAAACAACTAATAAAAAATAAATAATATAATTGTTCTTATAGTATAAGGAAATTATTACAAAAATACTCCGTACTATCAATTATTTGTAGTATATTCTTGATTTGTGTAGTTTAACCACAATATTGGACAAAGATATATAATTATATCCTAGATAGATATGGAAATTTAATTTATTGTAATATAATACTTAAATAATTAATTTATTAATTTATGGTTTTATGAAGTTTAATGTAATTATTTCACTCATAATTTGAGAAATTACACTTTGTTCAATAAGAATCATCAAAACATGCTCATTACTAAATTCAACTTTAATGATCATAAAAAACACACATAAATTAATATTAAAATATTATAAAAAAACAATAATAAGAAATTATTATAAAATTATGATCTAGAAATAAATTTATTTCAGATATTAAAGAAGAAAAAACATTTTATGAAACTAGTTCAAATGATAATTGTTACACACCAGTTATTGAAAATGTATAATAACTAACTAATTTACATGTAATGAATAATTAAATTTTTTTCCATAGTAGGTTATGTATTTGAATAATGTTATGGGATTAATGGTTAAGGGGTTTATTCTAGTTATATAATATCTTATACTGCAATCATCTTAGTGTGGTAACAATGTATGTATTTCTATTTTCTCAATTTGGAGTCTTTGAGTCATGTAACATGTTTTGAACAATATTTCCTTTGAATGGTGTTACGTTTATTTATTATCCCATTAATATTATATTATTTATTTCTTTTTAATTATTGATATATAATAATCCAGATCAAGTTATTTTCTTCATATTCCTTTGCAATTAGAATTTACCCCAATCATAATAAATTTTAGTAACTCACTTTAAATTCATTGAATAATAAATTCTATCTTAAACATATATCATTAAAGTTAAGATAAGTATTCCCTTTTATTTTATTATTATTAATAATATCAATATTTAATTTTTTAATTAATAGACCTATTCTAATATACTATATGCTTCATTGAGTAGGTTTCCAATATAGGATATCGATAACTAATATATACTTTTATTGGGTCACCATGTTTTTTCTTGAACATTGATCTTATAGGATTTGGTTTTTCCTCTAAAATATTCTATTATATGGTTTATTGTAATCATATTTGGGGAAAATATTTTTCAAATTAAATAATTTTTTATTACTATTTTTACAATTTGAGTTTTTAGTAAAGGTTTTTCGACTGTATTGAAATGATTCATTTCCATTTATTGTGAAATAATTTATCATTGGATACATATTTCCAATATAAATTTTTTTGGGATTTTCAAGGATGTATTATTATTTAGTATTTTTAAAAGTAATAATTTTCAAACTCATTCACTTTATCTTTTCTAAATTTACTTATGAAATTGATATATAGGATTCCATTTTAGTTCAATGTTAAAAATTTATTCGAAAATAAATTTTTACATTTTAACCTCTATTTTTATTTCCCTATTCAAAATTATTTATACACATTGTATTTATATTACATTTTTTATTCTATAATATATATATATATATAATTTATAAAATTTATCTAACGGTATCAATCAATTCGATTCTTCATCCCTTATTTTGTGATATCATTCAAAGAATTATTTTGAAAGGATGTTTTTCAACATTGTCTTCCTCCTTCTAAGACTATTTTTTTAGAATGGTGATATGCCCATTTTCAACTATCCATCAAATTCCAAAGTATGTATTATGTAATTTTAATTTTACTCAATGATACGATCCAAAAATGACGTATTCTTTCCTAAAGAACCATATTAAATATATACAAATTTTTTGTCCAAAGCCTTTAATTTATGAGGACCATGTGTTTCATTTCATTGATTAAACAGAGTGATCCTATTTTTCATTATTAAAATGATTAAAGAAATTATTTTTATAACCTTATAAATTTTATATACGTAGATTAAATAAAATTTATATTATTACTATCATTTATTTCTATCTAACTATAATATTACATTATATCATTAGGTGACCATTTTCATTATATTGGTTACTTAAAATTTGTTTAATGAAAGCCATTTTTTGCAGGGGTTATTTATGGTATATTTTTTTGTGTAAAAAGTTTTATAGTTTTTTATGTTATTCTTGAACCCCATAAGGACCTCCAATTTATTATGAAAATCCTTACATCTCTTGATATTATTATAAAATGAGTATGCATGCTATATTTTTTGAGACAAAAAATTATAAGGCCTGATCTATTATAGAAAATATGTAAATGAATCCAAATACACTTAGTTAAACTGGTGAGTGAAACATGTTCCATTATGATATGATTTCAATAACTATATATATTTCATGAAAATAATGTATTCCGTTTTTCAATGATATGATGCACTTTCTTGGGGACTTATCATGTCATAACAAGAGTTATAATCAATGATTTGTTGGTTAAAATGTTATTAGGTATCAAAATTATAACAATATTCTTATTATAAGATAACATATGATCTTTTATTTTTATTAGTTATGTTTACTCTTACATATCAACTATGATCAACTCTTTCTTATGTTACATTTTCTATATGTTATGGAAAAATTAATTATAAAATATGTGTCGTTATGGGTGTCTTATATGACGGTTTTATTGGACCCATTGAAGACATGTTATAGATTAAGTACATTTTTTTATTGTTTCAGAAAAAATATTTAATAATGAAAATAGTTTTGATAGTTAATGTTCTGTAAAAAAAATTATTCTCTAATCCTAAATGGTATTGATGATGCAGTGAATTGAAATATTTTCATTATGTTATCTAATTTTGAAGGTTGTGGATGCAAGTGGATGTATTTTAGCCATTCCAAACCCAAATTTAAAATATAAATTTATAAATAATATAACATAATATTTGTTTAAATTTAGTCAAAATGATCCATGATGAAAATGATGTTATTTTGATAACATCATTCATTCTGGTGGTTGATCCACACCAAATAGTTACATATTTTACTAATGATTGTGCATGGATATAGAATTATGTAATATAATTATCATTTTAATAGAATAGTAATGATTAGAATAAATCATCATAATAGTAGGTAATGGTATTTAAAAACAATTTATATAATAATTAATCAAAATAAATTTACTATACTATATACATTTATCAATTCTCCCTTTATCCAAAATGGTTCATTCATAGGGAATGAATTAAAAATATTTATTAGAAATAGTGTAAAAATATAATTTTAGATATTATGGTAGTGAAAAAATCTATATATTGAATTGATTACTAAAATAGAATAGTGTTTTTATAGGGCAAGGGTATGGGTCCTTTTATATGTCAGTTTTGCAAGACATTTCTGCAAATACTCATTCCCTATGGAGCATGGTTATAATTTTATTTGTAACATGAAACCCTTGAAAAACAATAACGGATATTGTTCATGAATCACACCAAACTAAAAATTTCATTATTCTTTTATTGTTATTTTATCCATATTCTACTTAATTTAAATCATTTACTTCATTTTTCAATTGCATGGTATCTTAATTTTTACATCAGTAACATATTTTTTTTCAAAAATAATGATTAAAAAATTTAACTAATGTAAATGTCTTATTTAAATATGAATAATTAATTTAATCCAATTCAATATATGAAAATGATAAATTTACATTCAAATGTATATAAAAAATATATAGAACAAAATGTTTATATATAAAAACTACTTTTTAACCATTTTGTGTTCTTAATCAATTTTCATATCAATTAATAAATAAATGAATTTTAATATATTATTTATATGTTGAAACAAAAAATATTATTAAAATATTCCATTAGAGTGATATATTTACGTTTTCAGGTTAAAAATTTGAAACACTTTGAAAATATATTATATTGTTAATATTAAATAATTTTAGTCATATCCCATTAAAATTGAATACTTTTTTTCTACATATTTTGTTTTGTTTTCCATTTGGTATTTTAATGTTTATTTATAATTTTTTAATCAGGTTAGATCATTCATTAAAAAATAATATTATTATGTAATAAATAATAATATGTATTTTTATAACAAAATATTTTATCTAATTACTCTATTTTTTATTTTAGTCCAATACTATTAGTTACACCAAAAGTATACAATTTTTAATGTGTAAATAAAAAATAAACAAATTAAATTTACCTATCAGATATAAAAATAAACAAATAACATATATCGAAAAACCATATATCAAAAATCTATATATCCAATAATCATATATGTTACAATCATATTATATTCCAATATATTTCCCAACATAAAATGATAGAACAACTTATCATGTTATCATGATTAATTGAAAATATTTTTATAGTATTTGAAATATTTTTTAATATTCTATTGAAATCCTTTTCATGATTATAATCTTAGAAGATCATCGTGACGATAATTTCATCATTATGGTATTTTTACTTGTGGATTCATCACTTATATAATTTAAGTAAATATCTTCCATTTAGTTATCTTTTAAATTATTTCATTTATTATTATAATTAAATATATCATCGTTATTTTTAATCCATTATTATGTGTATCATATGTTATTGAACCCAAAATATTCATTTAAATGTAATTAAATGATAAAATCATGAGGTGTTATTTTGTATCCCAAAAAAAAATACATCCACGAAATTTCATTTCTATTATTAAAAAATAAGGGTGTTATTTTCTGATTATATCTAAAATGTCCCTCATTTACTCCTCAATAACTACATTCCTCTAGAGAACATTAACATGGTAGGTTTTCTTGTTTCATATTAATATATGACTATGATAAACTATTTCTACCAATAGTTCCTTATAATGGATTTCATGTTCCAGTTTTACTTCCTCTGATTCCAGTAAATTTAGAGGGTAGGATACATACTTCCTTAAAAGGGATACATGGAATACATCTTGAACGCGGGAGAGGTTATGTGGGAGTGTAATGATATAAATAAAATTATTCATACTATTGAGTATTTTAAAGGGGGCAATTTATCATGGTCTCAAATTTACCTTCATTTAGAATATCATAACCATCATATATAATGATATTCATAGAAATAACATATCATTGATTTCAAAATCTACATATATCTCATGATAATAAATGTAGCTATTTTTATATCTTTTTTTTGTTTAATGTGCACCTCAGTAGTTTGAATCATCATTAAAATTTATAGACAGATATTTTGTCATAATGATTTTAATTTTTGACTTCATCCCAACATGTATGATTTCTATGAATATTCAAAACAAAGCCACATATATTGAAATTAATATTCTATAAAAGAGACTTATATTCTACAGTAAATCAATAAGGTATATGTTTTGATCCCACCCTTTCATGAAATCCAATAAGCAAGATTGCAGTATAATTTTTATGCTTCAAATTGCCTTTCTTAATCAACCAACCTTCTATAGAAGATAAGAAGTGTTGAAGCTCAACATTATATCCAATTATTATTCAATACATATATATAACATTAGGGAAAACATTATATCAAGATAATATACAAATCATTTTGGTACACAATATAGCCTTACCACATATATTATGTATATCATGGAAAAATAATTGAGTGAGAAATCATTATGAATATAAATTTACATATTCAAAGGGTTTCCAAATAAAATAAAAATAGTTTTATATATTTTAGAGGTAATAAAATGATTTAAAATTAAATCCATGATGATGTTATCTTATTTAAAAATAGGTATTGTTATTGTTTTCCCTATCCATGTAGACTTTAGTCATTCTTCCATTACATTATGTCACACTATGAATCGCCTTATATACTCTAAAATATCTATCTTTATATTTTATTTTATCAAAATTTTCTATCTTTTCATCGAAACTAACACTAGATATAGTCCATGGAATATCTTAAAGTGAATTATCGATCAACATGAGTTGGATGTTAGTGACTGAGTGTCATGAAATTCCATTAGAAATTGTTTCACCAAAGGGAATCAACTATGAAATATTAAAAGAAATTAAATAACATCAAAATGAAAAGGAATAACATGAGATATAAAAAGAAAAAATAATGTAGTGTATTAAACATTTATCGTTTAAATCCAGAATCCAATATAACCAAAGTGGTGGGGATTGACTAGAAAAACAAGACTCCGTGCAACATGTGGGTTGAAACGTCCTGGCCCTGCCACTAAAATCTGTCCAAGAGAACCACTATCAAATTGAGACACCATACCCACAAAGCATGGTATTTCATTACCTGGGTGAGAACAAAATATACTTACAAACATGTGAGGGTGAACATAGGGTGTGGGATCAAATTTTTAGTAAGATTCAACCAGATTATTACATGCATAGAAACTATAAAAAAATTAAAATTTCTTTGTTTTTTAATGGATAGAAAAAATAATTGAAAAAATAATTTCTTTTATAAGAAAAAAAAGTAATGGAAAAAAGGGAAAATGGTATAACCACTGAGGAAACTATCTATGTAACTTGGGTTAGTGGGTCCATAGGATCCTCATACTCTTGTTGAAAAATCCTAGATGTTATGTTCCATCCACTACATCAGCCTGCCAATCCCTAATACGAATGTTTAGATATTTTTACTTCGTGAACTATCTAGGTTTGGATGGTCATTCTTAGCATACTTATCCATGTATTTCCACCTTCATAACACATATTTAGATGTTTTACCCCCTTTTAATACTAAAAAATCCTTTTCTTTCATAATACAAGCCATCAAATAATAAAATAGTACACTAACAAGCGGGTTTATCATCTATAAAACCCCACCTAAACCAAAAATACCAAATTCACCAATCCAACAGACATCCAAAAAATTAGAAAAATATTTAAAGTATATGCGTGCATATATAAATTATAAATCAATATAAATTCATAGATCTACCTAACCTTCCATTTAGAATCACCCAAAAAACTAGTTGGAAACCTCCTCATGCACCAAGAGAAGACCCTATAAGGGCAATAAAACACTAAAACCGAAAATTTTTTACAAAAAAAATAGAGATCGAATTGAACATATTTAAAACCCCTTAGTGGGGATAAGAGAACTAAATTATGAAGGGATAAGAGACCAAAAAGCGGTTGGAGATATAAATGAAACACATACATAAAGTATTCTCAATGATCCAAAGCCAAGTCACCCAAAAATTATAGCTTAGGGGAGTATACGAGGAGAGTGGGGTGTTCCTAGGAAAGAGGGACTCGAATATATGATATGGTGTGTTAGAATAATTTAATATAAGAGAGAAAATATTTAATTTCAAACAGATTTAATGATATGGAATGCCTCATGGTTTGACAAATCGTGTTCCAACTTTGTCGCAACTTTTCTTAGTGAAAAAGGGGTGCACACATGAGTTCTTGGTCATGTGGCCTAGAATTTGTAAATATAATAGGTGTACGGATTTTACCAGTATGGTTTTGAGTTTCCAATAAACATGTTACAACTATGAGCCTCCTTCTCTTTGGTAAAAAAACTATTAATATTCTTAGAAAAAACAGATAAATCCATCAAATAAAAGTATGATCAAAAATAAAAAAGGGAAATTACCTCTAAAGACACCACATATGTGACATTTTCCATATGGAATTCATATTTTTATCTATATAATTGGTTTTCATCCAATAAAGTTAGAGATTAATATTATTTTTACATTATACAGTATAAAATTCTACATTTTTTAATTGGAGGGACATATATTCATTTCTCATGTCATTTATTTCTATCAATTTAAAGGAAAAAATATTGTTAATTTCGAAGATTATTTTATAATTATATATCCCAGTTTTTGATCCTCCATGAACATAATAATGATTTATGGTTGAACATTACATTAAAAAAATGAATTTATACCCATCATTTTTTATTTCAATTATTTTTCTTTAAAAATAGAATATATTGGGTGTCTTTAAATATCCATCATGGGTAAAAACGACTGATTATTCCATTAAATAGAATCATCCATAATGACATCATTATAATATTGTTGATTTATTTAGTATCAATAATACTTGGTCAAATCAAACCAACAATTTTGGGGCATGGTCAACTCCATGTCTGAAAATATATATGTTGAGAACTTATAATTAGTATGTATATCACCCTTTCACTATATAGATAATAACTCCACATATTAAATGTAAAAATTTGCTTAAAAACATGAATTGGGTAATTCTTATCATGAAAATTTATTTTACGTATGGTATAAGATTCCACCATGAAATTTTTTAATCAGGATATATATGTAACACCCCAAGCTTCTAGGGTATTATTCTCTTTGAATAATCCAATAGGATGTGTTTTACGCAACTTCGAGTTCTAACACACAACAACCAATCAAACTAGCCGTTATGAATAGTGATAAACAGTTTTTGAAATTTTATCAATTTTATAATTCAAAATAAAATTCATTTTGGGATTCAGAGTATCAAAATTTGATTAGGGTGAATTTTTTTTCATTTTTTAGAAAACATTTTGTTTTTGATGAATAGTGAAAAATGCTAAATTTTAATTAAAAACAACTTTTTATTCAAAATAAATTATAGTGATAAATTATACTATTGAGTAGTTTTAAATTATAATTAGTTTATTTTTTTAACATTTAATACAATGTTGGTCATTGGACATAATTTCACATTTAAACTTTACATAAGCAAGTGTCAATCTTTTGATAGTTATTATTTTTTTAAAACACGCCTTTTGTTTTGACAATGGGAATTAATTTTAAATTATTTTATGACACTTCTGTGTTTTGAATTTAGAAAAATGGATTCCATATTTATAATTAGGAGGTTCAAATTGTGTAAATAGTTAAATTTTATTATTATTCATTCTGAATAATTACTTCGGTAAATATTTTATTTACCATGGTTAAAGGGTAAATCCGGTAAATAAGGGTAAATAAATAATATTATAATAATATTAAATTACCCTAACATTTTTTCTAACTCTATTTGATGATACCTATCCAACCATGGGAATCTTTGTGTCAATATTTGGACACCATGGAGACACTTGTAAGTGATAATGACACTTTATATTAATTAAGTTAAGTAAATACAAAAATGACAAAAGCATATATATTTAGTAAAACAATTTTTACATAGGGTTGTACATGTTATATCATCGACTATAAATATTCATTAGAAATAAAAAATCATTTCCTACATAATTGTATTTTATTTATAATTTTTAGACATTGAATAATTAAATTTATTTATGACACAATGATGATGTAGTATTTTCCTTATAAATCATAGAATCAAATAAATTGTATTATAAATGTTAAAATAAAAATAATTTGAATGTTTTGATGACATAAACGAATTTTATAGGTTAATATTACTTGTTAGGATTGTCTAAATTAATTTATTTATATTTAATAAATTTTTTAGGACATTATCCAAAATCAATTATTTAATAGTGTCAAAACATGACATGAAGGAGTTTTTAAAACAAATATTATATTATTAATTGATATAATATTCCGAAAAATATAAGGTTTAGTACAATTACTTATATAATGAAATTTGTATCATTAATGAACCACTTGGGGTTCTATTAGAAGTTTATAGTATGTTTAATAACCATATAATATAAAATACAAAGAGACATGGTAAATGTCAAACTATTTACCTAAGAGTTAAATATAGAAGATAAAATTAATATAGAGACCCAAACCGGTCTAAAACCTTTTGGATGAGTGTTTTTAGACCCATTCCAACCATAGGCTCTTAATAATTTATTTTGGAGACATTATAAACAGAAAATGATTTTATTACAAAATAATATTTTTAGCTTTTCTTAAGGTGCCCCCCACCCGTCTAATAAAATAACACTTCCCCTTCCCTCAAATTCACATCTTCAATCCTTTTGGACCAGAAAAACAATACCCAATTACCCTCTCAAATATCCTTCCTTCATTTTAGAGGCCTTACTTGTGTTAAAATCCAACCTAAGGAGACCTTTTGATCAAATCAAAAGGAAGAACCCGAAAAAGATGTAAATATTTCATCACCTCTTTCAAGTTCCTTTCTTCTTCCACATCCTCTTTCTATATTATTTCCATTCTAAAATAATAACTCCATTATATTCAATATAATGTGATGTTATTATGAATATGGTACAACAAAATTAATTATTTTATCCATCCTTTGAATGACATCTCACCATACGTGCGTACATACGACTTCACGTCTCCACGTCGTGGTGTAATTGTTATTCAATATTTATTATTTTGATGGGTATAATAACGATGTGTAATTGATGTAAATAACAAATATAGCATGATAATTATTAATTATATGTGATATACCATCCAATTATATATTATTTTAATATCAAATGAATGATATTGTCACTCGTACGTATGTACGGAATACCGTCTCCATGAACGCGATGAGATAAATTCCCCACTCTATGCATTCAAGAATATTTTTCATTAGATAATAAAAAATATTTTTTAAACACTTAATATCATTATTAATATGAATAAGATTCATCCTATTCATAAAAAAACATCACTTACGTAAAAAATCATATGATGGAAATTGAATCAGTTAACACCCAAAACAAAAATAATACTAAGATATTATTGACTAATCAATGTTACAAGATCATATATGATATCATATTAATGTAAATGATTCTTTTATAATTTAATATAAATTATTTTACCATTATATAGGAGTTTAACCTACCCTAGACCAAGGAAATGTACGTGTTAAGGGTTAATTTCACAATCTATTTATTATATGAGGTTGTTTCTATATAAGAATCTACTCGGACCTCTTTGTCATCCACATCCATATTTCTAAAAAATGTATTCTAAAACATATTTACTATTTACTAGACTATGGGTTAAATTCATTTATACCTTTTATTTGACTTTTTATAAAATCGTTTGAATGTAATCCTTCAGTGATTTTCCAAACAAGGTACTTTTTAACCTTTTCGACAAAATTAAGGTAAGAATGTCTTTTTTTTTACTTATACGGTGGGTGCGACTATTTTCTACCATTATAACAGCGTCAAACCATCCCTTACAAGTTTATAAGAATATTTACAAAAAAATGTTTACAGAAATGATTTCAAAATAGAAAGATATATTTCTCTAAAAAAAGGTTTTAATTTCATCTATGTCAACATCCTTTGATGGATTTTAATCTTATAGAAGTTGATTTATTATGATACAAAACATCCATATTGTATTGAAGTTTTTGTGAAATGACTGACACTGGATGTGTTATTTTTTACACCATTCATGATTTATGGATAAAGTATTTACATTTAATATTCTAGTTTAAATATGAATGTTTATGTTATGTTTAAACCTTTTCATATAAGGAATGCATTAGACTTAGTAAGGGACGGGTGGAGCCCGCTATAGCTCCTCGATGCATCAGTAGGTTTCATTAGACAATCTAGTGCCTTGGGACAAGTCCTTGACAAAATCGTGTTTTTAGTCTTGGCACAAGGCCTCGACTATGTGGTTATGAAGGTCTGGCATTATGAATTCCATTATTATAAAACTGTCTATTGATATTTCATGTGATTATTCCACTAGTAAAATATCCATGTGAAAAATTAAATGAAATTATTTGATTTTATCCATGACATATAATACTGAAGTTCTAGTTTAAAAGGATTTTGTTTTAGTCTTATACATTGCCTTAAATATTTATGATTATTTATGAAATTTTGCGCAATATTTTTATCCATACTGAGCATCTGAGCTCACCCCATTTTATGTTTCATTTTTTCCAGGATTCAAAGAAGTATATTATGACTAACTTTCTGAGATAGTCTATGGGATCTCAGTGTTTTCTATGGAAACAATTTTTTTGTATTTTTCCATTTTATGATGTAATGTAAACCATATGATTGTATCTATTACATCCAATGCAAATAAAATAATATGTCTTTTGAGACTTGATCATTTGTGATCTTGCTAATGATACGTAATAATATACCAAATCTGGGCCTCTGGGGTTGGGGCATTACAGTTTGTATCAGAGAAAGTTTTGTAAAAACATTTGAATATAGATTTAGAAAACTCTGATTAGATCAAAAATCCCAAAGATAGACTTTGAAAATTATTATATAAGAACTTCCTAGAATTTTGGTATTGTAGATATTTTGTGACCTTTCCAACAAAATATATCACTCTCTAGATATGAGGAGGTAGAGGCGGCTCTGGCACAGATTCCCCTAGGGGTAGAACCTGAAAACACCACTTTGAGCTAGACTCAAATGGGATTGGGTGCACGATAACCGGACTTTCTGAACTCTTGGTTACGACACTCCGGGAGGATATTATTAGGATAATTCTAATTTTCATTACAAACCATTATGAACGGTTTATGAGTATATACTTCCTAAAAGAAAACATTTTTTATGATTATAGATTATATCTATACTATTCAATTTATGTTAAGTGTTTTACAAGTTTGTATTTATGTATTTCCATTCATAAACTAATCTAGTTTATTTAATTTTTTTGAAATCATGCCTAGTTGAAGGAATGAAAACTGTATCAATGCACGCACTCCATTTAGGGATTTCCCTCCTCCTCATGATAATTATATTGGAGCTGGTGATACAACTGGTGTTGATCAGATTATCACTATATTGGGACAACTCACTCATGTTATGAACAATAACCTTACCTGTATAGAGAAACCTGATCCGTAGCATGGAGGATCATTGTTAGATCGCTTCATGAGTTAACAACCACCAACATTCAATGGGGGTTCAAATCCTGTAGTAGCTGAGTAGTGGATAAATTCCATTGGGAAAACATTCCATGACTTGGGGAGTAGTAAAATGTAAAAAGTTTTCATGGTAGTTTATCGCCTCACTAGAGATGATGATCAACGGTGATCATTTATTATAAACAAAAAGGAAGATGATGAAGTATCAAATATGGAATGGAGGTATTTAAAAAATCATTGAAAAATACTTTCCTCATGACCATCGAGAGGATATGCAAAGACAATTTCTGAGTCTGAGGAAAAAGGAGGATGAGAATGTCACAATGTATGAAGATAACTTTACAAGGTTAGTGAGGCATGCTGCAGATTATATACAGAACACAAGAAGTATGTTTGATCATTTCATTTATGGGTGAAAACCATTTTTTCATTAAGCATTATTCGCACAATCCTTCTCGTTGTACAAAGATATTGTCTCATGTGATATCAAGACAAAAAAATTAATTCTAAAAGTCTTCAAACATAATGAAAATTAAGATAATAAGAGATATGTTGAACACTATAGAAATGGAAATAAGGGGAATAAAGGGAAAATATGAATATCTATCATGTAGTAAATGTGGGAAGAAACGCCATGGTACTTGCCTAAAGGGAATTTGAATCTATTACAAGTGTACTGAAAAAGGTCACCAGGCTCATGATTTCATGGGGAATAACATGGTTGTCGATGTTGAATGCTAAAATTATAGAAAAAGAGAGCATTATGTGAATGAATATCCTAAGTGTTAGGGGATATTACCTCAAAAACGGCCATGGGATCAAGGCCAAGAATATGAGATCAGTACTGCTGAGGTTGAAGCTCCAAAAGATATAGTGGTAGGAAATTTATATGTTTCCTCATGTTTAGAAAATTCGTTATTTGATTCTGGATCATCGCATTGTTTTATATCTTTCCAGTTTTCTATGAAAATTAGATATTTCCAATTTGATTTTACAAGGTATTTTTCAGTAAAAACTTTTAATGGAAGTATCATTGCAATAATGTTTTGTGATTCAATCCCCATTAAGGCATATACGTGTTCTTTATCTACTGATCTCAACATCGTACCCATGATTGAATTTGATATAATACTTGGTATGGAATGGCTTTCGATCCATGATGTGAATATTTATTGTACGAAGAAGTAGGTTAAAATATTTGATGATTATTTGGAGTACCTTATCTTTAGGGTAGAAACATCACCGCCTAATTATTTTCTAGATCCACCCCCAGTAGCTCAACTAAATTCAATTATTGGGGAGGAAAAGAATGAAATAACTATGGGTGATGAATTGAATGTTCAAATAGAGGATGTACCTATTGTAAAAGAATTTGTAGATTGTTTCTAGAAGATTTACCTAGACATCCTCCAGAATGAAAAATTGAGTTATCCATTGATTTAATTCATGGTTCAAGGAATATATAGAAGACCCCATATAGAATGGACTCTATGGAATTAGTGGAACTAAAGACACAACTAGATGAATTGAGTATCAAGAGATTTACTCGCACTACTGCTTCTCTATGGGAAGACCCTTTTCTTTTTGGTTAAGAAGAAAGATAGATCTATGAGGTTGTGAATTGACCACAAGGAGATCAATGTTATAACAAGAAAGAACACGTATCCCCTACCTCATATTGATGATTCGTTCGACCAACTTAATAGAACTCGATACATTTTAATGATTGACCTTAGATCTAGAAATCATTAGTTGTGTGTGAAGAAGGAAGACATCCTGAAAATAGCATTTCGAACTAGGTACGGGCAATACGAGTTTACAGTAATGCCTTTTGGATTGACTAATGCACCCTCTGTCTTCATTGATCTAATGAATAAAGTTTTCAAGGAATATCTTGATGACTTTGTAGTGGTATTTATTGATAATATATTGGTATACTCTAAAAGATCCAATGATAATGAAAATTACATGTGCATTATCCTAAAGACTCATAGATGACCCAAATTATATGGGATGTTTAGCAAGTGTGAATTCTGGGATCAATATATTTCTTTTCATGGCCATATTGTCACTACAGATTGAATCAATTTTGATCCTTCTTGACAAGAGAAATCTATTAATGGCCAGCACTGACGAGTATAACTGAGGTATGCAGTTTTATTAGTTTAACATGTTATTATCGATGTTTCATCCCGAATTTTGCCTGTTTGGCTAACCCATTAAAAATGATCACACAAAAAGGGGTCAAATTTGATTGGACAAAATTGTGTGAATAATTTTTTGAATAACTAAAAAGATAATTAGTCAATACTTCTATACTGAATCTTCCATCGGGGAATGACGAGTTTGTTATTTATAGTGATGCATCAAAAAAAGGACTTGCTTGTGTCCTTATGTCGATTGATAGGGTTATTGCCTATGCATCACGACAGCAAAAAAATCATGAGAAAAACTATCCTACTCATGATATTGAGTTAGCAGCTGTAATATTTTCATTGAAGATATGGAGACATTATCACTATAGTGAACTTGTGAGATATATACCGACCATAAGAGTTTGAAGTATATTTTCTCATAGAAATAACTCAACCTGAGGAAAAATAGACGGCATGAACTACACAAGGATTATGATTGCATGATACACTACCACCTGGGGAAGGCAAATAAGGTGTCAGATGCTTTGAGCAAAAAAGATCATGGAGTATTCAATAAAATGAGAGTTGAAAGGGATCCTATTTTGATGGACCTATTATATATGTATATTGGAATTACCATGGAAGGTGAACCATATATGCTTTTTAAAATGGTTGCCAAATCATATTTATTAGAAAGGATAAAAAGTTATCAAGATGATGATGAGGAGTTTCAAAAGAAGATTAAAGCTGTGAATAGTGGGAGATTGAGTGACTTCGTATATGAAGATGGAATTTTAAAATTTGGGAACAGACTTTGTGTTCCTGATATACCAGATCGAAAAAGAGAATTTTTGGATGATGCTGATAGTTCGCATTTCTCTATACACCCTGGGAGCACCAATATGTACAGATATTTGAAGGAACATTTTTGTTGGGGCAACATGAAGAGGTAGATTTATAATTTTGTGTCAAGATGTATGCTTTTTCAATAAGTAAAAGTTGGAAGGAAACTGCCTGGAAGAGTCTTGAAATCTCTTCCCATACCTGAGTGGAAATGGGATAATATTACGATGGTCATTTTTATGGGACTACCTATGACTCCTAGAAGGAACTATGCAATATGGGTCATTGTTGATCTACTTCCCAAGTGTGCACATTTTCTTACTATAAGAGGGAATTTACCACATGAAAATTTAGCAAGACTGTATATTAATGAAGTTGTAAGACTTTATGGAGTACCACTATCGATTTTTTATGATCATGATCACTGTTTTACATCAAGATTCTAGAAAATTATTCAGAAATCCTTGGATACTGAACTTCATTTGAGCACTGCCTACCACCACCAAACTGATGGAAAATCAGAACGGACTATTAAAACCTTAGAAGACATGTTTTGATCAAGCTCACTTGACTTTCATGGTATGTGGGATCAATATTTACCACTGGTAGAATTTTCCTATAAAAATAGTTTCTATTCAAGTATTTAGATGTCACCATATAAAGCATTATATAGAAAGAGATGTCTCACACCAACCTTTTGGGATGATGTGAGTGAATGAAAACTCTTAGGCCCAGAACTGGTATAGGAAATGATTGAAAAGATGAATATAATCCAAACCCACATAAAGGTAGCTCAATGTAGGAAGATGATCTATACCGATAACTTAAGGAAGGATTTGAAATTTCAGATAGGAGATCATGTTGTCCTGACGGTATCTCCATGGAAGGGTGTTATACGTTTCGGTAAGAAAGGTAAATTGAGTCCTAGGTACATCGGACCTTTTAAAATTCTATAATGATTTTTGGTAGTAGCTTACCATTTGGTGTTGAGTCAATATGGTTTTCCTTATGAATTTTCAAATCTTTCTTGTTTTGAAAATCTCAAACACCTTATACATAAGCAAATTTATATTTTACTTCTCTAGAAAAAATACCCTTATGGAAATTTACCCTAACCAAGATTTCCTTATACATATCAATATTTTTCTTAAGTATAAAATCAGATTCATAACCAAAACCTTGGAAACATATACTGCTAAGATATGAAGCATTCTATTTAAGGATCTGAATTCTGGATATGAACTCTAATAATGATCCTCTCCGAATTCTGGATATGAACTCTAATAAATTTCTACTCCGAATTCTGGATACACACACTAATAAAGTTCCACTCCAAATTCTGGATATGAACTCTAATAAAGTTCCATTATGAATTCTAGATACGGACTCTAACAAAGTTCAACTCCGAACATTTACTAGTTCAACTCCGAACATTTATGAGTTTGACTCTGATCATTTATGAGTTCATCTCCAAATATGTATGGGTTCGACTTTGAACTTTTATGAGTTCAACTATGAATGCTTATGAGTTCAACTCCGAACTTTTTTGAGTTCGACTCCAAACTTTTATGAGTTCGACTCCCAACTTATACTAGTTCGACTCCGAACT
This sequence comes from Viscum album, assembly GCA_963277665.1. Classification (NCBI taxonomy): domain Eukaryota; kingdom Viridiplantae; phylum Streptophyta; class Magnoliopsida; order Santalales; family Viscaceae; genus Viscum; species Viscum album. The sequence goes on from OY728136.1 coordinate 831,453,830, forward strand.
TCTACAAGTTTGACTCTGAACTCTATAAGTTCAGATTCTGAACTATGGTGAAAGCAAAATCTGAATTTCCTTAGAAATTCAGACTCTGAATTTCTATAGAACTCGGGATCCAAATTCCTATAAAACATAATCTGAATATCCTTTTATTATAGAATCTGAATTCCATTTTTTTTAGACTCTGAACTTTTATTTGCTTACATTATGAACTTCAGTTTTTCTTATACTTATACATTTTTCATTACAAAACGATGTCATGATTTCAATTACACATGTTTTGTCATAAAACGATGTCGTCCATTCTGTTTCTAACAAACTGTTGGTTTAGTGACACATGTACAGGTCACTCTAAATTTTAAGTAAAGTATGACCATTGGAGGAGAGATTCGACCATTCCAATCGGGCCTATAAATAGGAGCCATTTGAATGAGCTCAAGACACAACATCGACACAACTTGGGCTTACATTCTGTTGAAGTGATTTCTAGAGAGAGAGGCCCTTAACAAATCTCAAGCTTCATGCAGAATTTTTGAACAACATGTTCAAACTTTTCCTTGTGCAGACTTTCATAGTGAGACTCTGATTGTTGGTGATTATAATCGAAGGATTATGGGGATAGGAAGACAGAGGTGCTGACTACCTTGAAGTTCTAGGGATTCCATGTCGAGGAAGACAGAGGTTCCAACTACCTTTAAGTTGAGGGCTTTTGGGGATAGCAAGACAGAGACACTAATCTTCTTATCGAGGGCTTAACCTGGTGTGGGTAAGATAGACTTGCTTGAAAGTATAAATCAAGGGACCTTTAACCAAGGTTGTTGGATACCCTTATCTTTGGGTTAAAGATTAATATCTTGTTACTTGTAGTTTTACTACTTGTTTTTCTGATGCATTTCATATTGTAAGGAAAGTATAACCTTATTATATTCCCTTACACTTATACTATGATTAATTTATATTCTATACGCTTTGAGGAAGAATCTCATATTTTAATCTTTGGTTATGTTTCAATTTCTGGATCCATATTTCCGGAACCATTTTTTCGGAATCACTTTCCAGATTTAAGCAAGTGCATAGAACTAGAAGTTTGTAACTTCATACTTTGTCCCAATTTTTCATTGGTGTTAGAGGTGTTGTGAATTTTGTTAGTTTAACATTGTTAAATATAGATCATTCCTTGTTTAAGGAAATTTTTAGAAGTGTAGAATTCACCCCCCCCCCCCTCTTGTATATTGAGAATCTACATCATTATTTAGATCCAACAATTGGTATCAGAGGTTGGAAACCTCATACTCTATACCAATCCTACATTTGGATTTCAAGTAGGTCTCTGAAATACTTATACTCACATATAATTTTTTCCTTCATCATTTTTTCATTGTTCTATATTTTCCTTTCTTAGTAATATTTTCCTTGAATTCGAACATTTTTTATTAACAAGTTTTTGTATAGAATGATTTTTAAGATTGCAGGTTTAAATGTTGGCTCCATCGATAACCTAAATCCTACAAGACCACCAATTTTTTATGGAAATGAATATGAATACTGGAGAGACCGAATGAAGACTTTCGTTATCAATACTGGGGTAGATAACTTTGTTATTCTTACTGGAGATTATAAAATTCCTGATAAAGAAGTACGTGCTTTCACAAACCAAGAGAATAATGATTATCAATTAAACTATAAGGTATACAATACTCTACTATGTTCAATGACTAGGAACATATATAGACAAATTTCAACTTGTGAAACAGCTAACTGTATATGGAAGTAACTTGATGTTACTCATTTTGGTACATCCAAAGTCATAGAGGTAAGAAGATCTATGTTGAGAGCAGAATACCATGGTTTTAACTTTCATTATAGATAACCTATAAGCAAAGTAAAGCAATGGATTATGAATATTGTGAATAGCTTACAATCTATGGGAGAGAAAGTTCTAGATGATGAAGCTCTTGTGGATAAGATTATTTATATTATGCCCAATGAGTGGGAATCAACGAGGACATCTATTGATGAGAACAGGAAGGTCACTAAAATTTTCTTAGATGAGTTGTTTGGAACTCTTACCCAACATTAAAAATATATGAAGAGAGATGATGACAACATCAAAAATAAGAATGGGAATGGTACTGTTTCTTTCACTACAACATCAAATCCCATGAAAGCTAAGACTCCTGAGAGAGTATCCAGATTAAAGTCTAAGAAGTTTACTATCCAATCTGAATCTAGTGACAGTGAAGTCTCAGAGAATGAGTTAGAAAATCTTGCTTGAAAAATGAACAAGATAGCTGGTCAAAGAAATTTCCAATCCAGGTATAAAAAGAAGGAAAAGAATGATAATAAATATTCATAGGTCACATGCTATGAATGCAAGGGAAGTGGACAAATACAACCGGATTGTCCTATGATAAAAAATAAAGAAAGAAAAGAGAGGCATTCTAAAAGGAATAGGAAGAAGTTTTATAAAGCTAAGGCTATGAAAAGTCGGATAGCTAATACCACTTGTAGTGCTAGTTGTGGTGACTCCTTAGAAAGTGAATCCTTAGAATATGATTCATCAGCTCAGAATAATATTGGATTCATTGCTAATACTTCATTTCCACATACATGTCTTATGGGAAAGGTATGCTCTGCCGAGGATTTAACAAATTTATCTCTTGATAAGAATTACTATTCTGAAATAGTACTTATAATGAAGATACTTCATCCACAGAAAATGATGAACCTTCATATGATGAAGTATCTATATCTTCCAAGTTACTTGAAGAAAAACATTGAATAATTTCTATGAAGTTAGATAAGGAAAATACTAGGGAAAATATCCTTACAAAAGAGATTTGAAGTCATTCTTCAGATCTTAATGATAAAGAAGAGCATTTAGAATAACTTTCTAAAAAACTTGAGAAACTAAATTCTGGTAAGAAAGAACCTTCTAAAGATCCTATGAATGCAATTTCAAAAATAAAAATTTTTGAGGAAAAATCTAACTCTAAGGAAATGATTCCTGAGGATAGGAATTTAGTCATTAGAATAAAATCTGAAATATTTTCTCTTAAGATGCTTCTTGAAAAATTTACCTCTTCGAAGGAAAGTTTTGACAAGATGTATTCACAAAATTAAACCACACTAAAGCACTACTGGATTAGGTTATACTCACCAAATACCATTTTACAAAAACAACTACTTTGTTCCTTCGAAAGCCCCTTTTTGGGATAAGTGTCAAAGTAGTGGGCATTGGAAGAAAACTGTTCTTTGAATAAAGTTCAATCTCGTGGTATTCATAAATCATATTTCTCTAAAGAAATGTGGATAACCAAAATTTTGTTATCTGAAAATCTCAGATCCAAACATGTTTGGATTTGAAAGTATAATTCTTTTCTTATTTACAGAATGATAAAGGAAGTACCAACAATAATACATGGTACATGGATAGTGGATGTTCCCAAAATATGATTGTTAACAAAAAATATTTTGAAATGATTATCAAGATGAAAGGAGGAAAAGTAACTTTTAGAGATAATGCTCAGGGATAAATTGTTGGTATAGGCAATATTGTTCTTCTTGGTAAAACTCGGATTTCAAATTTTTTGTTTGTTAAGGGTCTTAAGCACAACCACATTAGCATAATGCAATATTGTGATGAAGGATGCCTTGTGAATTTTAGGAATGATAAGTACTTAGTAAACAATTAAAATGAATAATTTATTCTCTCTTACCGTAGGAAAGAGAATGTTTACACTTTGATCTTAGAAGACCTTAGGAGCCAAGACTTAACATGCCTAAATTCAATGAAAGATCATACTTTTTTATGCAAGAAGAAACATTCTATAGCACTCACCACTACTGAAGTTGAATATGTAGTAGCTGGAAGTTGTTGTACTCAAGTGTTGTGGATGCAACACACACTCACAGACTATGGATTGAGTTTTACTAAGACTCAAATTTTATGTGATAACACAAGGTCCATTTCCCTTAGTAAAAACCATGCACATCACTCCCTTGAAAAGCACATAGATATTAGGCATCACTGTCTTAGGGATCACACACTTAAAAGAGATATCATTCTTCAGTGTATTGGAACACAAGATCAACTTGCTGATATTTTCACAAAATCATTATCCCCCAATAGATTTGAATACATTAAACAGAAGTTAGGATTGATAACCTTGAGGTAATCCTTCTCCATTAACATCTTGTTGAACAATTCTCCTTACTATAATAAACTCTTTTTCATAGGGGGAGTACATTTTCTTGATATCATAATCAAAATTTTCTTATTCATTTTTTTTATAACCAAAAAATTTAATAGTTTTTTTAATTGGATTTTGGAAGAAATTTTTTTTAAAAGACTTTTGTAATCAAAATTTTCGGAACTGAAATTTTTGTAATGGAAATTTTCCAACTAAAATTTTCGTAATGGAAATTTTTGAACTGAAATTTCCATAATATAAATTTTTATAACTAAAATTTTAGCAATGATGTTTACGGTACTGAAATTTTCTTAATGGAAATTTTCGGAACTGGAACTTTCGTAATGTGAATTTTCGTAATGAAGATTTCGTAAAGTGAATTTTCGTACTCAGAATTTTCATAATGATGTTTTCTTAAAGAGAATTTTCATACTCATAATTTTCTAAATGAAATTTTTTGTACTCATAATTTTCTTACTAAAAGTTTTCATACTCATACTTTTCGTACTAGCGTTTTGGTACTTAAAGTCTTTTCAACGTTAAGTTTTTTGTAGTTAGTTTTTTGTAGTAACATTTTTTCTTCAAGAAGAATATTACCTATTACAAATAAACATTCTGTAAAATCCAAAAGGTATGATTTCATTACTTCTATATTCGTAGTCATGTTTCGCATCCTGGTATTTTCCTATTAATTTTAAAATTTCTCAGATTCTAGTTTTCTTAAATCTGATTGTTTTTCTTAAAACCTCAAAAGATCGGATTCAAGAATTCCTTGCGGATATGTTTTCAACCGTCAGATCAGATCAAAGGGTTTTTAAACTGTTAGTTGGTTTTTGGAAGTTCAAAGGTCAACCCCATCGCTAATATAAAGGGGACCTCGAGGGTCTTCCCACATCAGTTTCTCAAAGCTCCCGTGTCTCGAAGATCTACCTCTTTTCTTATGGTTGTTCCGATCTTTGTTAAGCCGTTCTGAATTTCCATGAACTCTCCATTCTGAATGTCTACTAAATCAATTTCTCAGGATATGCCTTCAATGAATCCAGTCTCAAAGTGGTTAGTTTATAGGGAGAGGTTAGTGCATCCAATTTTCTACATGTATGATTATAATATATCTAAGAATATCAAAATGAATAGCTGGGAGGATGTTTTCTTATCAAAGCTAGAAAAACTGGATCCGGTTATACAGATTTTCTTGTTGAGTTTTATGAGACTGTTTCCTTCCTTGAGGAAGATGTAAGAGACTTCTTTTCTTTCAAGTCTTATGGTAAGACTTATAAATTATCCTAAACCAAGTTTTCAAGTTTGGTGGGTTTATCTTATGAAGGTGAAGCTCAGTTTTTTTCACATAAGCTTCCTGATGAGAAAAGAAGCTTCAACAAAGTGAAGGCATTGAAATGTCTTGGACTTAAAGATGCCAAGACTGCTAATATTTCTCATATCTCTCCAAATAATCGGATTCTAAATATATGGGTAAAAGGTTTTCTTGTACCAAGAAGGGGTGATACAGAGAATCTCAAGAATAGTGATATTTACATTCTACATTTCGTGGTAAATCTATGGAAGATAATTATGATGAGACATGTTTTGATTACAGTTAAGAATATCAAAGAATGGAATTTGAAAGCTGAGAACATAATGTATCTAGACCATATTTCAAACCTTATCATCAGATGTCTTGATTCATTCAAAGTTTCTTGCACTTCCAAGAAAAAAAATTGCAAGGTAATGCTAGTCAGTGATGATACATTAAAGAGGATGAAAATGGGTTTTTCTGGTGAACCCTAAGAATTCTACCCTTTACCTGAAGAAGAGGCTGAGACCATTCCGGAAAATGTGGAGAAGTCTGAACCAGTGAATAAAGTTACTAAGAAGATGAAGCTTATGGAAGTGGTTGATGAAGAGAACCCCCCCCCCCCCAAAGCTAAGGAAATCCAGTCCGCACCTCCCAAGACGAAAAAACAAAAAGCATATCCAGATGAGGTGGCTGCTAAGTGGAGAGAAGACAAGGAGAAGAGAAAATAATTGGATCCATAGTTCAGATTGGACCTTGCTGAGGCTAAGGCCTTAAGAGAAAAAGCTGCGAAAGAATTATAAAAACAAGCAAATGAAATGAAAATTGAAGAAAATGATTTCAGAAGAAGATATTTTTCAACCACTTTTAGAGGCAACTGAAATAGATTCTGAGAAGATTTCAGTTCTAGAAACATTCTTTACTGAACCATTACCAGAGACTTCAGGAAATAACTACATCACTCCAGAAAATATTAAAGAAAAATCAGTTATTGAAAGAACCGAAGAAGACGTTATTGAGAGAGTAGAGGAAGAAGAAGAAGAAGAAGAAGGAAGTGATGATATTGATGACCTAATCAAAAAAGTATAAGATTATCAAGAAAAGTCTGAATCCGCAAAATTTTTCACTCTGGGAAAGGGAGTTGAGAAAGAAAGTAGGAAGGATAATGATAAGCAAGAGGAAGAGGAAGAAAATGTTTTGTATTATGAGGAAGAATAATATGAGAAGAATTTTCTTAAGGAAGGAGTAGAAAAAGAGAAAATAAATTAAGGCCAGATTGTTCAACTATCGGAGAGTGAGGAAGAATCTCAAGATGATTAACCCATTCCAAAAAATGATAAGCGAAAGAAAGTGCTTATGGATCCCCCCAACAAAAGATATCATCAAGAAGAAAGTGGTTGGTGGTTCTTCTAAAAGGACGTTGTTGCGAATTGACGGAGAAAAATCCCCAAGCATGTTGTCGGATTCGGAGTCATTAGCACATGGTCATGACTTTATTGTTGAATCTTTGAAAAAGTTGTTGGACACCATTTAGATTTTTCCCACTATAGACTCCAGATGCCAGATGCTGCAACATATCTTGAATTAGAAGTCAGAATCCTTATCTATGGTGATGGATAAGTGTGTGAAAATTGAATCTAACCATATAAATTTCCTTATCAACTTTGATGTACACAGGAAATCATGCAGGAAAATCACTTTGTGGTCTAACAATGTTCAAGAAGACATGGATGATTTTGATCGTTTTCAGAATGATGTTAAAGATGCCTTTAACACTGAGGACTCCAAGATTATGAATCTTCAGGATGAGCTAATCATTGAGAAATGTTCTCAGAATCAATATGTGAAAGACATGAATGTAATGGTAAACTCTCTTGAACAAAATTTTATAAGGGATAGAGATCTCTAGATTGAGATCTAAAAAAGACTTGTATTGTAAGATGAGTTAGTGAAGATTCAAGTAGAATCCATGAAGGATCAGAACGAAGTTTTGAAAGCTCAAGATTAAAGAATAAAAACTTTGGAGAAGCAAGCTGAGGAGGAACAGAAAGACTTGAAGAAGCTGAAATTCTTGTTGAAGAAGCATATTCTGAAGGAAAAGGAGGAAAAATGGACAAATCTGATATTTTGTTGCATTTTTCTTTCCTTGTAAATTTTTTTCAACTCTAATGAAATTTCTGGTTAGTTTTATCTTGTGTTGTTATATACTAATATTTCAGGTACATTATTTGTTTTCCATTCCCTTAAATTCCTTTTGAAAATCACAAAGGGGGATAAGGAAAAAGAAATACTTAAAAGGGGATAAATGTTTTAAAATGGAGATGGAAAATTTTCTAACTGAAAGATCCTTAATGTAAGGGGGAGTTTCTCATTACGATGTTTTTCATTCCCATGATTATGAAAACTCCTCCCCTCAAATTCAGAATACAATCCTTAGAGTTTCATTGCCTAATGGTGAGTTAGTTGTATTCACTATCATCTATGAACAAAGGGAGATAAGTTTTAATATCAAAGTCTAATGAAAATTTTCAAAATCCTTTTATTCTTTTTCGTAAGGTTGTTTGTGCTTTCCAAAAAGGGGGAGATTGTTGAGTCAAGAAGGTTTTCCTTATGAATATTCCATTCATTCATGTTTTGAAAATCACAAACTCAATATACTTAAGAAAATTTATATTTTACTTCTCTAAAGAAAATTTAATTCCTTAATGAAATTAACCCTAACCTAGATTCCCTTATACATAAATTTTTATTATGTTTAAAAAACAGATTCATACCCAAAACCTCGGATTCATATAATGCTATGATATGAATCATTCTGTTTAAGGATCCGAATTCTGTATAAGAACTCTAATAATGTTCAACTCCGAATTCTGGATACAAACTCTAATAAAGTCCCACTCCGAATTCTAGATACGAACTCTAATAAAGTTCGAATCTGAATTCTGGATACAAACTCTAATAAAGTTCCATTCCGAATTCTGGATACGAACTCTAAAAAAGTTCAACACTAATCTTTTACTAGTTCAACTCCGAACTTTTATGAGTTTGACTCTGAACTTTTATGAGTTCGACTCTGAACTTATATGAGTTCAACTACGAACTTCTAGGAGTTCGACTCTGAACTTTCATGAGTTCGACTCCGAACTTTTATGAGTTTGACTTTGAACTTTTATGAGTTCGACTCTGAAATTTTATGAGTTCAACTCTGAACATTTTTTAGTTTGACTCTGAACTTTTACTAGTTTGACTCTGAACTTCTACAAGGTCGACTCCGAACTCTGTAAGTTCAGATTCTAAACTCTGGTGAAACCAAACTCTGAATTTCCTTAGAAATTCAGACTCCGGATTTCTACAGAATTCAGGTTCCAAATTCCTAAAAAACAGAATCTGAATATCCATTTATTATAGACTCCTAATTCCATTTTGGTTAGACTGTGAAATTGTTTTTGCTTATATTCTAAACATCAGTTTTTCTTATACTACATCTTGTTTCATTAAAAAATTATGTCATGAATTTAGTTACACATGTTTTTTCATAAAACGATGTCATCCATTCTGTTTATAAATAACCGTTTGTTTAGTTAAATGTGTACAGGTCCCTCCGAATATTAAGGAAAATATGACCGTTGGAGGAGGGAGCCGACCATTACAACGGTGCCTATAAATATGAGCTCATTTGAATGACCTCAATACACAACATTGACACAACTTGTTCTTACATGCTGTTGAAGTGACTTCTAGAGAGAGAGATGCTCTTATCAACTCTCAAGATTCGTACATAAAGTTTGAACGACTTGTTCAAACATTGCCTTATGCAGACTTTCTTATTGAGACTACGATTATTGGTGATTAAAATCAAGGGCTTCCGAGGATAGGAAGTCCAAGGTGCCGACTACCTTGAAAATCGAGGGCTTATTTGCTGAGGAAAACAGAGGTTCCAACTTCCTTGATGTTGAGGGTTTGTGGGGACAGAAAGACAGAGACTCTGATCATCGTATTGAGGACTTACCCTGGTGAGGGTAAGATAGACTTGCTTGAATTTATAAATCAAAGGACCTTTATCCATGGTTGTTGGATACCATTCTCTTTGGGTTAAAAGATTTATATCTTGTTCATTGTAGTTTTACTACTTGTTTTTCTGCTGCATTTCATATTGTAAGGAAAGTATAACCTTCTAATATTTCCTTACACTTGTACTCTGATTAAATTTGTTTCTATATGTTTTAAGGTAGAATCTCATGTTGTAAACTTTGGTAAAGTTTCAATTTCTGGATCCATATTTCTGGAACCAGTTTTTCGGAATCACATTCCAGATTTAAGCAAGTGCTTATAAATACAAGTTTGTAACTTCATACTTTGTCCCAATTTTTCATTGGTGTTAGAGGTGTTCTAAATTAGCTTAGTTTAAGTTTGTTAAACATAGATATTTCCTTGTTTAAAGAAATTTTTGAAAGTGTAAAATTCACCCCCCTTCTTTTATATTGAGCATCTACATCAGAATTTCGATCCTACATTTGGCAATGCCACCCAGTCTCTCTAAAGTTCACAATGTATTCCACGTATCATTGTTGAGAAAATACATGCCAGACCCAACGCGTGTACTCACCTAAGAAGAATTAGAACTGGAACCTGATCTGTCTTATTGCGAAGAGCCTCTAAATATTCTTGTTACAAGAAAACAAGTGCTGAGAAACCGTACGACTCTTATATTAAATGTTTTATGGAGAAACCATAAGATGGAAGAGACAACATGAGAACCTGATGAACTTATGATAAAGAACCACTTGAGTATTTTTATTCAGTAATATTTTAGAAATTTAAATGAAGAAATTATTTGATGGAGTGGAGAATGTAACACCCCAAGATTCCATGGTATGCTTCTCTTTGAATAATACAATAGTGTGTGTTGTACGCAACTTTTTGTTCTAACACACCACAACCAATAAAACATGTCATTATGAATCGTAATACCCAATTTTTGAAATTTTAACAATTTAATCTTTAAAAATGGACTTTATTTTTGAATTTAGAGTATCAAAATTAGCTTTGGGTAAATTTTTTTCATTTTTATGAAAAGAATCATTTTTTTGGAATAGTGAAGAATATTAAATTTTAATTAAAAAAACTTTTTAATCAAAAAATTAAAACTGATAAATTATACAATTGAGTGGTTTTAAATTATAATTAGATTATATTTTTACCATTTAATCCAATTTTGCTTATCAGACATAATTTCACATTTAAAGTGGACATATGCAAGTATCAATCTTATGATATTTATTATTTGTTAAAAACACTGTTTCTGTTTTGACAAAAAAATAATTTTAAATTAATTTCTGCCACTCATGTGTTTTGAATTTATAAAAATGGATTCCCTATTTAGAATCAGATGGTCTAAATTGTGTAAATAGGTATAATTAATTTTTAGACATTTTGAATAATTACTTCGGTAAATATTTTATTTACCATGGTACAGTGTAAATCCTATAAATAAGGGTAAACAAATAATATTATAATAATATTAAATTACCATAACACATGTTATAACCCTATTGGATAATAAATTTCCGACCATGGACATCTTGGGGTCGATTTTGGGACCCCATGGAGCCACTTGTAGGTGATAATGACACTTTATATTAATTAAGTTAAAGTAAATACGAAAATGACATAAGCATATATCTTTTAGTAATAAAATTTTTACATAGTGTTATACATGTTATATATTATACTAAAAATATTAATTATAAAAATAAAAAGATTTCCTATATAATTGTATTTTATTTATAATTTTCATACATTGAATAATTAAATTTATTTATGACACAATGATGATGCAGTATTTTTCTTATTAATGAAAGAATCAAATAAATGGTATTACAAAAGATAAAATAAATATAATTTGAATGTTTTGATGCCATAAACGAATGTTATAGGTCAATATGACGTTTTAGTAATTAATAAAAAAATTAATTTTGAATTAATAAAGTATTATGACTTTAACAAATATCAATTATTAAAAAGTGTCAAAATTGACATAATGGAGTTTTTAAAAAAAATATTATATTATTAATTGATATAATATTAATAAAAATATAATATTCCACCAAATGACTTATATAATGATATTTTTATTATTAATTAACCACATGGGGTTCTCTTGGATGTTTATAGTAATTTTATTAATCATATAATATAAAATACCAAGAGACATAGAAAATGTCAAACAATTTAACTAAGAGTTAAATTAAAAAGATAATGTTAATATAGTGACCCAAACCACTATAAAACCTATTGGTTGAGTGGTTTTAGACCCATCCCCACTTTATCCTTTAAATAAATCATTTTTGAGCCATTATGAACCTAATATTATTTTATTATAAAATAATATTTCTATCTTTTTCTAAGGTGCCCCTCACTCCTCTTATAAAAGCTCACTTACCCTTCCCTCAAATTCAAATCATCAAATCCATTTACCTCAGTCAAACCCTACCCAAATACCCTATAAACGTTCCTACCTTCATCATAGTGGCCTTACTTCAGTCAGAAAGCCATGTTATAGAGCCCTTTTGATCAAATCAATGGGAAGAACCCGAAGAAGAGGTAAATATTTCATCACCTCTTTCATGTTCCTTTCTTCTTACACATCCAATTTCATTGTTATTTACATTATAAAAGAATAAATCCAGTATCTTCTATATGACTTTATTTTTTATAAATATGGTACAACCATATTCATTATTCTATCAATCCTTTTAATGACATGTCACCATATGTGTGTACGTACGTCTTACCGTCTCCACATCATGGTGTAATTGGTATTAAATACATTATTATTTGGATGGTTATAATAATCATGTGAAATTGAAGTAAAAAATAAATATAACATGATAATGATTCTGTATATATGATATAACATAAAATTATATATTATTATAATATCAAAATAATGATATTGTCACTCGTACATACATACGGATTACCATCTCCACGAACGCGAGGAGATTCATTCCACATCGTATCCATTAAAGACTAATTTTCATTAGAATATTTAAAATAATTTTTAAAGACTTAATATAATTTTTAATATGAATAAAATACATCCTATCCATAAAAACATTACTTACGTAACAAATCATATAAAGGAAAACGAATCAGTTAACACCCAAAACGACGATATTACTAAGATATTATTAACAAAGAAATGTTAAAAGATCATATATGATATCATATTAATGTATATGATTTTTTTATAATTGAATAACATTTATTTAACCATTATATAGGTGTTCAACCTACCCTCGACCATGAAAAAGTAAATGGTAGGGAATAATTTCAAAATTTATTTATTATCCGATGTTTTTTTATAAGTATCTATTTGGACCTCTTTACCATCAACATCCATGTTTCTTAAAAATATATTCGAATAATTTGTAACTATTTACTAGACTATATGTTAAAGTAATATATACCCTTGTTTTAAATTTTATATAATTTATTAAATGTAATCTTTCCTTTGTTTTTCAAACAAGGTACTTTTTAACCTTTTCAACAAATTTAAGGTATGAATGTCTTTTTTTATCTTATACGATGGGTGTGGCTATTTTCTGCCATTATAACATCTTCGAAGCTTCCCTCACAAGTTTATAAGAATATTTTCAAAATAATTTTTTTCTTAAATGATTTCAAAATATAAAGAGATATTTTTCTAAAAAAATTGTTTTGATTTCATCTATGTCAATATCCATTGATGGATTTTATGCTTATTTAAGTTGATTTATTATGATACAAATCATCCATATTTTATTGAAGGTTTTTTTGATATTTTTGACTGTGGATGTTCTATTTTTTACCCCATTAATGAATTATGGATAAATTATCGACATTTCGTATTCTAGTTTTAAAACGAATGTTTATGTTATGTTTAAACATTTTTATATGAGAAATGAATTGGACTTAGTAAGTGGCGGGTGGAGCCCGATATAGATCCTAGATGCATCGGTAGGTCGCATGAGACAAAATAGTGTCTTGGCACTAGGACTTGAAAAAATCTTATTAGTAGACTTGGGACAAGGCCTTGACTATGTGGTTATGAAAGTCTGGCATTGTGAATTCCATCATTATGAAGGAGGCTACTGCTATTGCATGTGATTATTTGACTCGTAAAATATCCATGTGAATAAGTAAATGGAATTATTTGATTTTATATTTTCCATATTGATATGATGTTCAAGTTAAAAAGGCTTTTGTCTTAGTCTTATACATTTCCTTAAATGTTTAGTCTTATTTATGAAAGTTTCCGCTATATTGTTATCCTTACTAAGAATCTAAGCTCACCCCTATATATGTTTTTATTTTTTCCATGATGCAAAGAATTATATTATAACTAACCAGCAAGGAAAGTCCATGGGATCTCAGTGCTATCTATGGAAACAATATTGTTGTAGTTTTCCATTTTATAATGTAATGTAAACCTTATGAATGTATCTACTACTTCCATGGATACTAAACTAATCGGTATTTTGAGACTAGATCTTTTGTGATTATGCCAATGATACATAATAATGCACCGAATATGTGATTCTAGGGTCGGGGCATTTCAATATATCAATCCCTTCTTAAATATATGTATTTCACAGACCACTCTGTGCGTTTAGAGAGTGTGACATTATGTTTATTAACCAACCATGTCATAAAATATAAATAAATTTCTCTCTATTAATCAACATATATTCTTTAATACAATAGATATAATCTTACATATTTTAATATCTAGGTATTTTGAAATAAGACTATGTTAAACTACATATAAGATTCACCACACCGAGTATAAACGAACCAAGAAATATTGTTATTAAATTATGACTCTTACACCCATGTTGTTGAATTGGATGGTATGGGTAGTATTAACCAATATTATGTAATATATAATATTATCCTACTCAGTACAAATATATAGATTAATACTTAGTAAATAATCATAGAATTTATATTAATTTCATTTTATTCTACTATGAAATACATTTTCATCAAGCATGGTTATTATTTATTTTTGTGAGAGAATATTATAATTAATTTATAGAAATTTTAGAAATTATTTTTGATAGTATTGATATAATTTTCGGAATCTACCCTTCAAAATTGGCCTCGATTAAAAATTTTAGAATCTTCTAAAATGATGGTTTTTCAATGAATTTTATATAAATAATAAAATTATTGAATACTGTATTATTGTTTCAAGAATTGAAAATTTTAAATCCTTTAAAAAATGGTTTCAAAAGTAACACCACTTAATTTATATTATTATTTATCAAATTTAGTCCATTATAATTAATTTTTAAAAAAATTGTGGTAAAAACTATTATAGTTAAGGAATGATTTTTTTTCAATAAAACCACTCATTATCATATTTTTCTATTTTATTTTCAAATTAATATCATACACATATAGAAATTGAATCTTGAATAATAGATAACATAATTATAATTAGTGGGCTCAATTTTTACAAATATATTTGTGTAAATATTTGTCGTTTTAAATAGTAAACAGGCTGAAATTTTTCTCCTAAATTTTGGGTAAATGGGTTAAATGGTGTTATTACTAATTTGAAAAAGATTATAAATCATTCCAATACATTAATTTATTGCATTGTATGAGATTTATTCATAAATGTTTACCCAAAATTATAAAATATGTCATTTCCCCATTTAATTTTTATTTTACCTTCATAATATTTATGTGGACATTAGAGTAAAAATGTCACTTTCATACTTTTTTATTTATAGATATATATAAATTTATATAATAATATATAATATACTAATAACATTATTAGAATTATACATATGGTTAAACTATAATCAATTTATAAGGACCAGGAACTATTAAACCAAAATTCCCATGAAAAATTAAGTAATTAAAACCCCAAATCATGGCAATAATCAAAGGGGTGTAAAAGAAATTTCATACGATGTAAAAAATGATTTATATATGATATTATGTATTGGTATATGGTTTTTGTATATAATTTTTATAACAAAAAAATTATTTTATACGAGTTAATATAAATTATGAGGATTTTCAAACATGAGGTAGTGATTTCATATCTTGATTTTGATTAATTTAATTAAACTTATACTTTATGGAATATGTTTTTCATTAGAACATTGGTAATATCCTCTGATCGTTTTATGTTCTATTTCTTCTTAATTTAGTTTTATTTAATCCTGTTTGACAAAATCACATCATTTATTAATTATAACATCAAATAAGTGATATGTAAGGTATTTTGTAAAAAGTTCCCCTCCATAGAGACATATTGGGTGTTATTAAACTATTTAATTCTATTTTGTGTATATATATTTTCCCTATAAGTTATTTAACATGAATATATATCTATTCATGATTATTAATGTATTACTTTATTATTAATATTTCAATGGGTTAAATTTAATGTGTCACAAAATAGGGAATAATTTATTTTCTAATATTAGTTTTATAGGAAAGATTATATTTTTTCACAAAAAAATATTATTATTTGTCATTCATAAACACCATATATTTTCCTATCCTGTATATTTTTATTTATTTTAAACATTTATTTCCAAAAATTACTCTATTTGGAACTAGAATCATGTTATGTCATTTTTCAAATAAAAGTTGATCATATTTCAGTTTTGATCAGGTATATTCTTCTTCTATATCCACAATTTTTAGAACACTTTATCAAAAATTCATTTTTACATTTTCTAATAATTTTCCACAGATTTTATTTTCTTCACTTTAATTTTTACATGGTATCAAAATAAAATTTCTAATATTGTATAAAATTTATATTTCAAACATCAATACGAAAATTAAAAATGAATGTAAAATTGTAACATATACGTTGTTAAATGATTATTATTTCTACATAACTATTTAACATTATTTTGGATAATCAATATTATTACATTGTTTTATAGTTAAAACTATTTATGGTAGACTAACATTAATATTTCACTTCAATTTATAAAAATCATGACATTACTACAAACCAACATTTCTATAAAATTGATGATCATGTTATATCTATTATTACATTTGGGGTTATTTACATTCATTTAAAACATTAAGTCTCATGTGATCATTTTTTATTAGTCAATACATTTGTAGAAAATATAAATATTTTTTTTTTCAGAAATTTTATTATTACTAAAAAATATAAAATATCAACTTATGGTGTTTTAATTTGAATGTTATTTTATTAAATATATGAATATTGATATTTGGTATTCATTACTCAGTAAAGATATTTAATGATAAGGCATGTTGTCAAAAAATTAAAATAATAATTTAACATATAAGGAATATATTGGACATGATATGTTGAGTGTGTACCTATGTTATATATCCCCTTAGTGCATTGAAAAGTCTCATGAGCCAAATCTGTTCACTTGCCTTATTAAATGGGTTATCACTGAGTACAAACCCATCGATTAATCTATCTTGGTGAAAGGTGTTGATGGTAACAATTCCATGATTTATAAGAAAATGAAATATAACATCAAACATTTTTACCATTCATAATTCAATTATAATTCATGAAGATATTACTAAATTTTTGTTATTTGTGTATTCATTTCAATAAAATTTTATTTGTTAAATTTCATGTGTTTCCAATTATTTACCTTACCATGTTATATAAAACTTATCAACAGATGATATATTCCAATATATGTGAACCTTATTAATCTTATGAGATCACGTTTTTTTCCTATACTTAGATATGATGGAGAAATATTTTAATTTTTTTAGTGATTCTATATAACTATGCTCACTCAATATTATATTTCATTTCAAATGAAAAAGAGAAGAATCTATTGATATATTTTACCAATAATAAAACACTATTAATTCATTTGATAAATGATCGCTTTTATCAAGTTCCTATGTAATTATGTAAAAACTGGAACTATTTTACTATATTTTGGGTTGAAATAGTTAGTATTAGAGGAATTTTTGAAGAATCGTTTTGAAATAGATATAGGGAAAACAATATTATAAAACATAATATGATAAATTACTTGTAGAATTAGTATAATTATTGGATAATAACATAAGTGTTTCTATATGGTATTTATTATGTTGTTTTCCATGAAATACATCACTATCAAAGTACTAAAAATGTAATGTATCTGACCTCAATGGCCTATTACTTTGTCAAAATCCAATGTTTGGGGTTTTTTTGGGTGGTGATGGCGGCTCAGTGTTGGTAGGTCGCATTAGTGGCTCATTTAAATACCTTTCTAAATTTCTAGTTTTATCATTGGAAACTATAGGAGTTAGAGTTAGTCACTCAATGTGTCGCTGTTAGTGACTCTAGGTGTCGGTGTTGGTGAGTCGGGCTGTTTGTGTTGTTGAGTCAGGGTGTTGGAGTTCTTTACTCATGATATCAGTGTCGGTGAGTAAGGGTGTTGATGTTGGTTAGTCAGGGCATCGTTGTTTGTGACTTAGGGTGTCAGTGTCTATGAATTTGGGCGTTATTGGGTTGTGTCAGTGGATCAGCATCATCAGGTAATGTTGTGGCTCATTATTGGTGGCTCAACATCAGAAGCTCAGACATCGGTGACTTATTGTGTGTGTAGGTGACTCACCCAATAGTGACTCATTTCCATTTTTACCCAGTTCTTTCAGCTCCACCACTTTGACATAGTCATTGATGTTAAAATATTTATATTCTATATTTAATGTGATTGGGACATTTAAAATGGTATTTCCCTTCTAAAACCCTATAGCTTCCATTGAATCCTAAAACCAAGTGGTCTGTGACACGATCCGACATTACTGGCCTCTATAATTATTTCCTTCAATTGATATAGGGTCTAGAGTTTTATAAATCTGAGGTCCTCTCTTCTCCTATATCTTGGTGTGCAGAGAAAATTCTTCCCCATACGTGATATATGCCAGTACATTACCCCCACCCCCCTTCGATTTCTATGGATTCTCATACTCGCATGATCTTCTATTTTTTAAACAAGGAATAATTATTGATCATCTTATATTCTATGGAGGGATTTCCTTCTTCTCTCTTATAATTTTTTGTCATGAAGGGTGTGTGTAGTAATGTTATATTGTGAAAACTGTGGAATCCAACTTTTAACAATGAAAAATACTAATATGAACTTGATAAATGTCTGGGAGTGGATTGATGTTCATCAACTATTTTATTTGTTATCAGTTTCGATGTTGTGAACTTTTGTGGTCATGAGTATTCTGAAAATCATTGATAATGGGGGTCATTTCCTATGCATGGGTAATTAATTATAACTCTTGTTGTTATCCTTGAGAAAACATGTTGTAAATATCAATTAGATTAATTTTTCTTCCCTATTTTAAAGAAATGTATTCCCTAGGATGAAATCCATTATGTGATCAACCAATCTTACCAAATAAGAATTACTGAACAATTTTTTCCCAATATTAATACACCTTATTTGATAGGTGTGGTCATTTGATTCATTATATTGGGTTTTGTGACTTTTGTGGGTTGTGTGGTGTTGTTGATGGAAGCACAGTAGTGGTTATATGGGTGGACAGAGGAGATTGTTCCCTTATAAGGGTGTGGTATGTTTTATGATGTTGGATGTGGTTAAGTGGTGGTTGTTTTGTGATACCTGATTGAGTGGTGTATTATTATCTCAAGTTGAGGGATTGATTGATTGTGATATGAATTTATTTGATGTGTAGTGGGACTGCATCTAGGTAGTGGTTGGGCAGCTGGGTGGGAGGACTAAGTTGTGACACAACTTCATGTTTCTATGGGTGATAGGTGTGGTGTTGTTGTGTATCAGGGCTATCAGGCTTACTTGTGAGAGGATGATTGAGCGAGAAAACATTGAATAATTACAGTTGGATGTGTATGAAATAGTGTCTATGAAAGGGGAATATGTGGTGGGACTGGGAGTAGGGTTTTTCTATTGTTTTTATGAATGGTCATTAAAATGGATTCATTTATCTCGTTCTTTATTTCTTTGTTGACTTAGTAGTGGATGGTATGGTTTCATTTCCTTTTATTATTTCTGATGTTTGTTAGCTTCTACAGTAGGTATGGAAATAAATAAATAAATAACTATGATTATAATGATGAATGAAATCTAGTTAAATGAAAGGGGTGGTTTGATGTTTTGGTTGTGGCTTTTGTGTGACTA
Organism: Viscum album; assembly: GCA_963277665.1. NCBI lineage: Eukaryota > Viridiplantae > Streptophyta > Magnoliopsida > Santalales > Viscaceae > Viscum > Viscum album. Next base: position 831,473,497 of record OY728136.1, read on the forward strand.
CAAATGTAGCTGTACCAGCAAAGGTGGTTTTGAGTGAGATAGTTTTCTGTTTTTAAACTCATAGGTGGATATGAGATTTTGTTTTTCTATATTGATACACATTTTGATCCCTATGTTTTCTATACGCACCCCACCCATGTTGAGAACTATGTAATTAACACCCCCATTTTTATGCGGGAGGGTGTCCTTTCATAACATCCACGTGGGAAGATGGATGGTTGGTTATTGGCTCTTCTATGCTCTCGCTTATTGTAATTTATCGCTGAGGTGTTTATAGAAAGGATGTAATGGATTGACATTTATTACCAGATTAATGGTATTGGATGTGTGAGTGGTAGTATTTTTCTCATCTGTTATTGGAATGAGACCCATGTGATTTCTAGTAGGGTGTGATATATGTGAGGTCCAGGTGGCTACATGCTAGAATGTTGTGTGGTTTGTGTCCGAGGTGTGTGTGGGTAGGTTGTGTTAGCGAGGCTTGTGTCAGATCATGGTAGGTTTCAAATTATCACTATTTTTTATGAGAATTTAACTTGTGGAAAGTGGTGTGGGATTCCCAAATATCGATGTTATCATTATATTACATTACATGATTTCAGTTACTTGATGAGTGTTCCTTGGTGAGGCTGGGTGGATTATATTCTTTGATAGGTGTTTTTTGTTTCAATTAATTTCACATACGGTCATTAGTACGTTCCTCCCACTTGTGTGTGGGTGAATGTTTCTTTTCCTAATGAGTATACTTGTATTCTCACCCTTGTTATATTAAATATGTTTTAGTTTCTAGGCCAGATTTCAGGGGTCATGCAAGACCATACTAGCTCATACATTGCGGATAGATTTTGTGTCATTACATAGAATTTTTTTGGTACATAATTAGACTATTCATTGTATTTCCAGTATTTTTACTTAAACATTCTTGTTGGGTGGATTTTCATATCTTCATATATATTTTTGTCTTAGAGTTTTTTGAGTTGGTAATATCTTATCTCTCGGTCAAGGTTACTATAAACAGGGTGATGCCTCCCACTTTTTTGATATTTCTATAGCATTTTTGTTCATGTCCACCTCAGTGCCTATTGGAGGTGGGACTTGGGTGTCATCATTTATCCTTCATCAGGATGATGGACGATCTTGAAATCTTTTTATCCCTTCCCTCATCGTGAAGATGGAGGGTCATGACAGAATGGTATTAAAATTGATTTTTGAGAGACCGAATGGAGTTTGGAGTTAGGAAGAGTGGAGATTGCATGGTTTTTAGGGATAAAATGTTAGGTGATCTTAGTGTGTGACATAGTCTATGGAAGACTGGCTAGGACACGAAATTTTATATCCCCTTTTGATCCGATGTATGGACATTGAGATTAAAAAATTACCAAGTGAGGCTACTTTGTTTTCATGGTAGAGACCCTAGGAATGGTACCTGAATCATAATGACTCATGTTCTTGCTTGTTTTTGGAGTTTTTTATAAATTAAAATAAACCTTGAGTTAAATTGAATCCAAAATACATCTCATACCACCCAGTCTTAAGAGTTCCTTGTTATCCATTCAGAAATTGATCTCGGACGTCACCCACAAGTGTTATGTGGATTGGGGCCTTAGCAGGTTGATCTAGCCGATTGGTGGAGGGTTGAACTAGAGGGGGTGTAAAATTAGTGACAGAAGATGATTCATGATTTCTAGTGGTGGAATCTGGGAATGTATGATGGTAGTGTCTTGAACATGGAGATGAATATTTTCCTTGATGAGCTGGTGATCACTTTTAGCTTGATCTGGGTTCTGATAGAGTCATGGGTTCCTCTATCTGTCAGCTAGATTATGGGATTAGTGCATTGGTGGAGGATGCTTTACCTCAGGGGAGGAAGGAGAATTATGTTTTAGGAGTTTATTTTGAGGAGGTGTTTTGGGAAAAATTACCTTCATCCAAAATAAAATAAAAGAAGAGGAATTAGTTACCCTCACTCAAGAATGTGGGTATGTCAGTGAGGGAGTAAGGGATAAATTTCAGGGATCTCCTACATTTTCATCAAGATCACTTTCTGTAAGTGTTTTCTTGAGAAAGGTGCATAGAGGAGGCACTATGTCTTACATTATATTATGAAGTTAAATGCTTCACCCTACCAACATACATATAGGTTCAAATGAAGGCTAAGGGGTGGAATGGAAGCACTCACAAGGAGGTCTACCATGAGATGGAATTCAGTCGTGTTCTATTAAGGGGAATGTTGTCAAAAGTAAATCTATAGCATCAATGCCTTCTATGTTTCATCCAGTGGGGAGCCGACCCTAGTAGTTTAATTTTAGAGAATCTAGTATGCACCCTTATTCCAAAAGACTAGGTTTAGAGGTGATTCCATTTCATAGGCCACTGGAACCTTTAGATTTACTGCCAAGTTAGAGCTTGGTATGGTGAAGGTGGGTAGGTTTAGCACCCACCTAAACAGTCGATTCCAGAAATGCCTTTCTAGTAGTAGGGATAGTTGTCTCCTACTCCCCTAAGGGTGGGAAGTGTAGCAAAAGGATGACCATAATTTTATCTTCATGGACATTGACCATGGTGTGTTCTGGGAGGAAGTCGGCATATGATGGGCAGATGATCTATGTGTGTGCAGTTTCAAGTTGTAGAGGTAGCAGTTCTAGTTAGTTTGGCGATCATTCAAGGTACAATTAGTTTATTAAGTATGCTTTCATGTGTATTTTTTGATATATGATATTCAAATTCCTCTTCATTACCCTGAATAACCCTTGACTTGGGGCTAGGCATATAGAGGCTTTACATGCCCTTGGGGTTGAGTACACTATTCTGAGATTAGACTAGCTTGTTTGATGTTTCCTGGGGATGTAGACTGATGTTGGGGTGATGTTTAATGATTTTTGTGATCCATATCGACTAGGATTATGGTGTGTACTGATGCAGAAATGAGGAGTGATCTCTTATGGATCGAGGTAGTTATGTCCCTAAGAATGTAATTATTCCACACATGATTTAGAACTGGGAGATGTCTTGTTCACATTTAATCTATGATGATATTACCTCATTGAGGAGTACATTGTGGTCTTCATGGATCACAAGATCTTGAGGAACATCATTTCTTAGTAATACCTGAACATACAAAAGGGGCGGTGGATGGATTTTCTCCGGGATTATTATTTTTTGATATCTTATACCTCACTAAATGGGAATATTGAGGTCAATTCATTGAGAAGGACTCCACTAAAGGAAATGGTTCAGGAATCTACGAACACTTTGAGGGGAATGGAGGAGTTTTCTACCTTTCAATTAGATATGGAAATGGATAGAAGTAGAGGATGCATATTTCATATGATAGTATAGTATTCTAGGATGCTCCAGGTGGAGGAATCTCAGTTGGGAAAATCTGAGGTAGAGGTGATGTGTGATCTCATTGACCTAGGTGATGCTTCGAAGGGATAGTCAGAGTTAGATGTTGTTATGTGGAAAGCTAGTTGTTCTAGTGGGAATCTACATGGGATTTCATGGTGAGTTTCATAGATCACCCCTAATGGTACACACAAAAGATTCCAAGATGTATTGAGGCATGAGGGAACAATTCTGGGGGCCCATGATAAAGTGGGCGATGGCGGATATTGTGGAAATGTGCTTAGTGTCCTAGTAAGTGAAGGTCAAGCACCTTGTTCCAAGTGGTTTATAACATTTACTTGATGTCCCCAAGTGGAAATGGGATTGCATCTCAATAGATTTCATCATAGGATTACCCATTGCTTAGGGAGGATGTAATGCTTTTTGGGTAGTCGGAGATCGGTTTATGAAATTGGATCACTTATTTGCAATCAATTAGTTGAACATATTAGAGGGCTTAGCATAAAGATGTTTTTGTGAGTTTTTATGGCTACATAGAGTTCCAAGACCCATCATATCAGATCTAGAAACACACATTATGTCATTATTCTGATGCTGATTACAGCATTCTTTTGGAACTCAGTGATGCCTCATCACTTCATTCCACCATTAGATTGCTGGATAATGGAGATTACCACCCATAAATTGGAGGACATGTTGTGGGAATGTTCATTGGAATTTATTGTTTCCTAGGTGAGACATATTACCTTTGTATACATTGATTACATTAACATTTATCACTCTTCCATCATCATTTCATCGTTTGAGACGTTATAAGGAATACAGTGTCATTTACCCTTATTCTATATAAATGTTGGGGAGGAAACAGTTCTTGGTCTGGACATGGTTCGGTTTATGAAAATGGAGGTCCAGCTTGTCCATGTGAGGATTTAGGTAGCACAATAATTGAAGAAGTTGTATGCTAATCGGAAGAGGAATCATTTGGAGTTTGAGTTTGGGTACCATGTATTATTGAGGTTTTCCCTCAACATGGGTAGGAGAGTTTTATCATAGGGATTTATATTTCTCCCATGTTCATCACACCATTAGAGGTATTGGGAAAATTTTGAGAGGTGGAATATCAAATGGGTTTTCCACCATAGTTGAGAAGGATGCATGACATCTTTCATGTCTCCCAACTTTTTTTGTATCTTCACTTTGACTCCCTTGTCATTGATTGGGGATAGTTGGATATAATGGATGATGAAATGCTCAAGGAGTGGCCGGTGGAGATCCAGGATAATCAGGAGAAGGGGATTCGTGGACAGACCATTCACTTGGTTCCCATGTTGTGGAGGCATAGTGTCCTAGAGGAGAGTGCATAGGGGCATGATATGCATATGTGTTCCTAGTACCAATAGTTATTTTGAGTTTTTCTTCTTTTTTTAACTGTGAGGTGGTGGTTTATCTTTAGTTATTATGAAATGGGTTGTTTTATTGTTCTCTAATCTATGATATAGTCATAACATGTGGAAAAAATATTATATCATCCTAATAAGGAAACTTTAATGTGGATTCGATTAAACCTATGCAGCATAAAGAGGATAATATCATGACATGTATGAAGGAATTCCCTAATTCATGTGTCTGGATAGTTGGTAATTATGTGGTATGTATTTTTTATGTTTGAGTTAATAAATGTGGGAGGATGTAATCTTTTATGTTGAGGTTTATCATCCACTTTAAAACAACACAAGGTATTTTATCCTTGAAATGTATTCTATATGGTGGTAGTTTGGACCCTTCTTTCTTCTGGGATTGGTTTGTAATTTTTTGGGGTGAGAATAGTTTCAGAGGCTTCTGATGTAATAGTTTCATCCTCAATGCTCCATTACATTATCATAATCCAGTGTTTGGGATGTTTTGGGAGGCGTCAGGGGAAAAGTGTTGGTAGGTCATTGCGGTGGATCATTTCAATATTTTTCCAAATATAATGTTTTTTCATCGGTAACTTAGGGTGTTAGTTTTAGTGACTCAGGCTATCAGTGGTTGTGACTCAGAGCAGCAGTTTCAGAGAGTCATTCATCAGTTTTTGTGAGTTTGGGCCTAAACATTATTCAATTAGGGTGTCAATGTCGATGAGTCAAGGCGTTGGTGGGTTGCTTTCAATGGATCAGTATTGGTTGGTTGCGTGATTGGATCAACAACTGCAGCTCGGCATTGGTAGATCACCCATCAGTGACTTCCTATTAGTGTCAGTGACTCACCCATCTGTGACTTGTATCAAAATTTTCCCATTTATTCTAGTTGTGAACCTGTGATAGTTTTTTTTATTTTAAATGATTTAAATGCCATATTTAATGAATATTGAGTCATTTTAGATGGTATTTATCTTTAGAAAACAAGAATCTATTATTGACTCCTAAAACTGCATGGTCTTGGCCACGATTAAACATTAATGGCCTCTAGAACTGTTTCCTTCCATTGATATAGAATCTGGATTTTTCTAATTCCAAGTTCCTCTCTTGTCATTTCTCTTGGTGCATAGAGAAATTTATTACCTATAAGAGAAGTGTGCCTATGTTTTAGACCCCCCCCCCCCCTTTTAAGGTTTCTTTAGAGTCTCCTACTCACATGACCCTCAATATTTGTTGTAAGGACAAAGGAATTGATCATATTCTATTCCATGTAGGTATTTCCTTTGCCTATCTTTTAATTATGTATCATGCAGTGTGGGTGTGGTAATGTTATTTTGTGAAAACATCTGAATACACCTTTTAACAGAGATAAATTATAATACGAACATGATAAAGGGACAAGATTGGATTTATGTTGAACATATTTTTTATTTGTTATTGTTGTTGATCATATGATATATTGTGGCCATGGGGATTGTAAAAATTGTAATTGTTGGTGGTGTTTTCTTGCACATTGGTGATTCTTTATAACTATTGTTGTTTTCCATGTAAATAATTATAGTAAATATCAATATAATTAATCATGTATACATAGTTAAAATAAATTTATTCTCCGGGATAAAAAACCCTTTAATGATCACCCCTATATATCATGTTGGATTGAATGAACAATGTTTTCCAAATATGAGTTCCACTTTTTTTTGATAGGTGTGGTTTCGTGCAATGTTATGTCGATTTTTGTTACTTTTTTGGGTTGTATGGTGCTATTGTTGGAAGCACATTTGTTGTTATAGGGGAGTATAGAGGATTCAGTTCCATGAGAAGGGAGTGTTATCTATTTTGCAGTTGGTATTTGGTTCAGTGGTGGTTGTTGTGGGCTGTGTGTATGAGTGGTGTGTTAGTATCTCAATTTGAGTTATCGATTGATTGTGGAAGGGATGGACTTTTTGTGTAGTGGGACTGCATCTGGGTAGTAGTTGGCAAGTAGGGATACAAAACTAGGTTGTTTAATGATTTCATGTTTATGGGTGTTCTTGGTTTGGTGTTGTTGACTTGTAGGACTGTTGGGTTTTGTTAGGATAGGATGATTGAGTTGTATAACTTTAAGAATGAATGTTGGAAGTGGTTAACTTGTGTCTAGGAAATTGGATTATGTGGTGTGACTACGAGGATCTTGTTCAATGTTGTTTTCATGACTGTGTGTTATAATATATTCCATTAATGTAGTCCCACTTTTATTGTTGACATGGAAATGGTTGGTATGGTTTCTTCCCCTTATAATATTTCTCATATTTGGTAGCTTCCTGGGTAGGGATATAAATAAATAAATGAATGAATAAAAGATTAGGATAATAATGAACAATGAAAACTCATTAAATGAATGTTGGGGGTTGATGTTTTGGTTGTGGATGTTTTGTGGATATACATGTAGGTTTAGAAGAAACTATGGATTTGAGTGGGATAGATGGTTTTCTAAAAACCCATATGATGGTTTGAGTGTTTGTTTACATGTATATATAATTATATAGTTCCTTATGTGTTCTATTTTCACCCCACCCATGTGGAGGACTATGTTATGAACACCACATTGTTATGGGGGAGGGTTTTTTTCCTACTTCCCTATGGGGGGATTTATTAATGGTTTTTCTATCTTCTATGCCCCCACTTCATGGAATTTATAACCCACGTGTCTATGGGAAGGTTGTAATGGATTGGGTATTATTACCAGATTTATGTAATTTTCATTGTGAGTGGTGGTTTGTTTCCCAGGTGTCTTCAGGATATGGACCGTGGGTTTATGGGTAGGGTGTAGTATGTTTGAGGCCTAGGTGTCTATGGGTAGAAATGTGGTGTGGTTTGTGGCCTAGGTGTGGAAGGGAAGGTTTTGAAATTGGGTCCTCTTGAAGATCATGATAGATTCAAGACCTTAACCATTATGGATGAGTAGTTAACCAGTGGGATGTGTTGTAAGGTGACTGAATATCGATGTTCTTATTTTTTTTACATTTCTTGATCTATGTTACAAAGTGAGTGTGCCTTGCTGAGGTTGGGTGGTTAGTATTCCTCGATAGGTGCTGTTGGTTTCTATTGTTTTCTCATAGGGGAATTTGTGTATTCCCCCCCACTTGTCCATGGGTGATTTTGGATTTTCTATATGAGTATACTTGTAGTCTCAATCTATGTATATTTAATCTATTTTAGTTTGCTGGGGGGGTTTGTAGGCCGTGTTGGACCTTACTAGCTCATAATTTTGGGACAGTTGTCGTGTCTCTGCTTAGTTTTATTTTTTGTACTTGGAGTTTCATTTTTTTCATCAGTTTTACTAAATCATACATATGGGATGGATTTTGGTTTCTTCATATATATATATATATATATATATATATATATATATCTGTCTTGGAGTTTCTTGAGGTTGATAAATCTTATCTCTTGATCATAGTTACTATAAAAAATGTAATGCCTCCAACTTTTGTGATATTCTTATACCCTTGGTGGTGGTTCTCACCCTGGCGCTTATTGGAAGCGAGACTTGGGGGTTATCATATCTCTTTCATCTTGAGGATTAAAGGTCTTGACATCTTTATATCCCTTATCTCATCTTGAAAAAGGAAGGTCATGACAAAAAATGTATGTGATATTGGAATAGATTCATCTGGGTTTAATAACACAAAAACAGTTGATCAAGTATACCAAGACCATCATTCAGATGCATGTGGAATGTTCCCTTTTTGTGCAGTTGGTTTGACACATCTGAGAGACTTTATTAGTTTAGATCACATTTCCTTTATAAAAAATTGTAAATAATTTAAATAGTTGATGACCATGAATGGCCTATGTTAGGACTAATGTAACATATATTTAAAATAATGTTTGAGGATTTTGACATCATATTAATGTTTTTTCTTGATTTCCCACTGTGTGTATTATTGTCCACACAATTATTATTAAATTTTTGTCAATGACTAGAACCTAGAGAAATCATGTTAGCTCGGAATTTAAAATGAAATGTAATGTTTTACCTTATTATAAAACAAATGAAATGTGTATTAGAATGTGAAATGTTTTTATTAATCCTTGTCATCTATATTTTAATTTGATTACGAAACAAAATATAACTAAGTTTCATAACAGATATACAAAGTGAAACTTTTATTTTCAAAAAAACTATTGATGGATAAAAATTCATCTTTCAACAGGTCGTGTATGTGGGAAAACTACTAATGGAAATGTCTTAGATGAACATAAAGGTGTTTTATTTATCGATAATAAGGGTTTATAAGAAATAATTTCCATTGAAAATTTATGGTTTTGATGAAGGGGTATGAATTTTGTCCTCAAGATCCATTGATTTTTCAATGTAATAAGCCAGGGTATCATGGTAATTATCCAAGTCAATTCTACAATCATTGACTTAACTCGTAGGCCAAGGAAGGTCATACATTATTCTAATCATTAAATTGAAAAAATTAAAGAACTTATGTATTAGGAACCAATAATGAATCCATATATTAGTTTTAGAAACTCAATTCTTGTTAAATGAATAATAAACCAATTATATTTTTTTGTTTTTTTTTCATTATGTATTTGAATGAATGTGTTAAAAATTACTGATAAAATAGTAATTTTATTTAGTGATATGGTGACATTATTTTAAAAAAACAAGATTGAGGAGAAAATAATAAATAGTTTTTGATTGAAGATAGAATAATAATTTTTAGTATGTAAAAATATATTATACATTCTGATAATGAAATTAGATAGTATTTATGACCTTGAAATTGATTGTTGATTAAATGAAAACGTGGTTTATGTGTTATTTGGTCATGTTTAATGTATATTTAAATTTATGGAATATGTTTAGTAATCTATTTTTTTTTCTAATAATGATTATGTTATGTTTTTTTGTATATATGTTTCATTGAGGGTGTATGGTGACTATGGTTATTATTATGTTTTATGAAATCTTTATATTTTGTTTATGACATTATGTGCTACTATACAATATATTGGGTTAAATGATACAGCTGATGGGGAATACTTTTTGTTGCATAGTATTTCAAATTTTCCATTTTTAAATTTTATTAGAAATTTTTTGGAAGATTTATTGGGTTTACTAAATATGGAATAGATTAAGTTAGACAATGGGTGTTTTTTTGAAGATGTAAAGAATAATTATTTCTTATTATCGATATTGGATAAATTTTTCAAATTTTTTTTATTAGTAACTACATTGAGAAAAATGACTTAATATGCATTGTTAAATAAATATTATGAAATAAAAAAAAATTCGCCACTTAATGAATAATAAATGTCATCTTGAATATTAATTTCTTGAAAGAATATATTAATTATAATTTATCGATGGAAAAACAAGAGTTGAAATTGTATATATGAAATGAAAGAAAATAAAGTAAGAACATTTTCATGTTTTATCTATCACAACAGTATATGATTCCCTTAACATTTGGAAAAGGATCATCAAATAATAATATTATCGTTCACCTTCATTTATGATGAATTGATCATCTTTTTTCCATTCACTAATTAACAGTTTTTTTTTCATTAACCATATCCTGACTGTATTCCCTATCACACTCTATTAGACATTTAATTGTATTTTTATCCCCCATGTGTATATTTCTACAACCCGTCAGTTATCCTCTTATCTATGAACCTGATTATGTGGTATATCATGTAACCTTTATCCTTAATACTTCCCCATTTCAAAATAAGTTTTATAATCCCTTTAAATAAGGCGGGTCATCAATAATGTATTAACCATTTATGAGAGAGATAAAATTAGTAGGGTAAATTTTTTTTAAGGGGTAGATTATGATATGTCAAGATTTTAAAAGAACACTATTTTGGATAACATACAGGGTACACAACACCAATCGTAGATAAACCATGAAATATTATTATTAAAATATGATAGAGAGTGCCCATTCATTGAATTTGGAATTTTTACCTGGATTATACAAAATAGTTAAAAGCATATATAATGGTCAAAATAATAAAAAAAATTATAGACTTTTAGATAATCAAAATTATCTGTGGGAAATTTTAGAAATTATTTTTTGTCATTAGTAAGTCATTTTTTAAACTATTTAGTGAAAATTAATAGATACATAATTCTTTTTTGAATTTTTTACAATATATGATTTTTTTAATGAATAGTGATATTATAAATTTTTATTGAGAACTTTTTTTTATTTCAAGAATTTAGAATGCTACATTGATATTTTAAAAATATTCTAAAATTAATATTAATTAATTCATAATTTTAATATTTCAATTAAAGTCCGTGGAATTAATATAATATATATTTTGGTATAAAAAACTGGTATACTTAAGAGAACATTTGTCCGAAATCCATTTTCCACTACATACAGCGGTATTATTAGAATTATTAATTTCATCTAATTATAGAGACTTAATATAGAAAAATTTATTACATTTTTGGAATTTGTTTGTTTAGATTTCTTAAATAAGTCCCTTATAATTTCAGGCATAGTTAATAGTAGACAAGGTAAAATGTATCTTGTTAGTATTGGGTAAATTGGATAATTAGGATTAAAACTAATATGATAAGACATAAAATTTATTTAGACACATGATTTTATTGAATTTTTCGAGTCTAATTTGTCCATAATCATCCAGATTTCTAAAATATTACCTTTTTCCTTTTAGAATTGATTTTTTGACCTCTATAGTGTTTCTGTAAAAGATAATATTAAAAATGTATATTTCATAACATTGATATTATAATATTTTTTAGCAATATTAAAAAAAATAATCATCCTTTATAATTATATTTTTTTAAATGTAGATGAATTTATTTATCATCTCAGTAATGGCTAGGACCTCTCTGGTCTATTCCTTTGTAAAAATATGATATTTAAGGTATTCAGGGAGGTCGGTGTGACTTATCCCCAACACATTGCAAATTTTTCAATTCTTTAAATAGTTCAATCGGTGAACAGTTCTATCAGTATCCTCTAACAGTGAGGTCTATTGGTAACCTCTAATGGTGAGGTCCATCAGTAACCTCTAACGGTGATGTCTAATGGTAACCTCTCTTTCCATTTCCAAATTTCCAATTCTTTGAAAAATTCCATTAGTGAACAGTTCTATCAGTAACCTCTAATGGTAACCTATTTTTCCTTTTCTAAATTTCCAATTCAATGAATAGTTCTATAAGTGAACAGTTCTATCAGTAACCTGTAATGGTAGCCTCTATCAAAAAACTTTATCGGTAGGTGAATTGTGAGGTTTAGTGAACACGGTTTCTATCGGTGAGGTTCAGTGAACAGTATTTATTGGTGAGGTTTATTGACCAGTTTTTCTATCGGTGAGGTTCAGTGAACAGCGTTTCAAGAATGTTAGTTGTACAATGTTTCCAAAACAGTGTGGCCTATTAGTAATCTCCAACGGTGAGGTCTATCGGTAACCTCTAACAGTGAGTTCTATCGGTAACCTCTAATGGTGAGGTATATCAGTAACCTCTAATGGTGAGACCTATCAATAAACCTCTAATGGTGAGGTCTAACAGTGACCTTTTCTTTATTTTTCCATTCATTGAGTATGTGAACAGTGTTTCCAGCATCCTACCATTTCAATACTTTGACATTTCCTTTGATGAAAAATACATTTAATGCCTTATTTTAAGGACTCTAAGGCCAATTCAATGTCCATAAACCTTATATTAATTATTCCTATGGATCGAGATGTTTTTACTTGGTTAAAATGTGTGGGTTAATGTGATCCTATTTTAATGGGGAATTAAGCGTATCTTAAACTGTCGCACCATTAAATCTTCAAAAGGGACATGATATCATCCTCCCTTGTTCTTCTTCTCTGTTCATGGCAATGAGATGCTAGAACCATTCAATCATTCTCAAATGAGTTGAACAATAAATCATTACTCATCGGATTAGTTCCACTCTATTTTGATGCAACCGAGCTATATCGGTCAATCTTCGATATAAGGTATGTTATATAGTCATTCCTTTGAGGATCATCTCCACCTGTTTCTTCTTTCCATGTTATAGCTTGTAATCTCCATGCATGTAATGGGTTTTTTCTTGGGGTTTGTATGGTGATGTCGTACTATGGAATCCTCAGGTGGATGCAGTTGTTGCGAGAGGAGGATCATGACCCATTTCGTAGATAAAGAACGTGAGGAACTATTTGAGGTAGGGGATTCATTGCTTCTCTTTATTTTACGTTTAATTGTATTGTTAGCATGTTTAATCCCACTAGATGACAATAGAATTGACATAATAAATATTTTAACCGGATAAATAAATTGATATCGATCGTATGTTATTGCCTCTTGTTTTTGTAAATTGAGTGATATCTATGCATGTTGTTCTTAGTTTTTTGTTCTTGATTGAAATTAGTAAAGAACCTAAACTAGGATTAATTAATAATTGTTGGCTAAAGATAAAGAAGCATGAAAAATAATCCGGTTCCTGTAGTAATTTTATGTTTATCAAATTTGTGCAGCATGAATGTTTATTTGTTTATTATAACTAAATGATTAGGTTTCCCGAATTTGGAACCTATGAATAACAAATATTTTAATTCAATACGGATTAAAGAACTGATTGTTTGATAATTCTTTAAGGCGTTCTGTCATACCCTCTTGATTGTTAAAGGTCAAAGGGCCCAATTAATGTGGTGTTTTTTCTTGGTGGTTGTGTTTTAATGTGATCCTGGATGGTTATGGTAATATGTGGAGGCATGGAGGCCTTTTTGGTCGTGGTAGTAGATGATACCTAGAGTGGAGAGATGCATCGGTTTATGCATGTGGGTGTCAGGGAGGACACCAGGGTTGATGGAATGGAGTGGATGTGATTTTTGGAATCTTGGTAATTTTGATTGGTTTTTTATATTCTTTAATTTTTCCCCCTGCTCAAGGAAGTTGTTCTTAATTTCCTATATTCTGAAATAGGCAAAGACAGGTGGGGTATGCCACGTGATTTCCGTGTTTAGCTTCTCAACGTAGGATGGTTATATGCTCTTTCTATAACCGGCAATGACTCGACAGGTAGTACATCTACTCACCGTGTTGATCCCCCTTGTGTTTAGTAGCATTTAATGTTTTTCTAGAAATCCTGGGAATGTGTGAAAGTATTTATATAATGAATAATTGAATAAATTTTGTTAACCCATGGGGATAAAGATGTTGGAACATAATGATGAGGTTGTAATTTTTAAAGGAACAATTGACTTTGGGTGTGATGCTAATTATTTTTAATGTGGAATTGTTCATGGTTAATTAATGTTTATATAATTAATTAACGTACAGTGGAACTGATTAAAAGGGAATGATGTAATATAATAAATATCTTTAAATGGTTGTGTTCTTATAAGATACATATTCTTCGAAGTAGCATCTTTGAGTCTAAGAGAGGTTAGTTATAGTTGTGTCTAAGACTAGGTAATTCACATAGTGTGGTTGTGAGATATAATATAACATGTACTTTTTGTGTTTCTATATACTACTCCACCCTTTCGGATGTGGCATCTGAAACCCCAGGGATTTGGAGCACTAGGGGTGTTTTCCCCAACATTCCAGTGGGAGGACGGATGACTGACTACCCCCTTTGGCCTTGCTCTCTTCTCTTGGAAGTAATTGGTGCTGGCAGGCACATTGGTTAGTTTTCCCCATATATGTGTGTATAGGGTTGTACTGGCTTTTGGTTTTTCACACACATATATTCTTGATATAGTTTACTATGTACTACTATAGGTGTAACGTGTATAGGATGTGATGTCTTGAGGATCCTTACTCAGTGTATGGGCTGTAATGGCTTGAGGTATAATACATGATGTATGATACACATTATTCGAGTTGTGGTGGCTCCTAGAAACTACCTGGTTACATTGGTGTGTGGATGTGGTGGTTTTGTTGCATGAGGTTCCTATTGTGGTGCTTCACCCATGTGTCTCCAGGAATGCCTTTTTGGAGAGAGATGCTCAGGACGTGCGACGTTAGGGAAAAGCGGCAAACCAGTGGGGTAGTAGTAGTGGGGTACCCTTGATATTCATTATTATATGATATATTCTTGATTGAGTTACTTTGTGAGAGTATCCATGGTGGGGTTGGTAACATAGTATACTTGTTTAGGTGACGAGTTAGTTTCACTTGTTTTTCACTGTGTTTTAGCATGTGTTTTTTACTTTACAGGAGAGGCTTTGAGGAGGATCCAACTGATTATACTATTATACTCACCTTATGTATGTATAAAGTGTTTTTCACGTCACTTGGAGAAGGTTGGAGATCAATCTGGTTTCTACTAGCTTGGGGTTGCAGGAGATGTTCGGGCTTGTGGTTGCTGCTGTTTTTACATTCATTTGGGTACTTGCAGTTTTTCCCTTCCATTTGTAGTACTTTTGCATGATATTTCATATATACACTTGGGTTTCATTATATTTCAAGTCTTAGTTGGAGTTGATTGGTGCCTTTCTTGTCTCTCTCTTTTGCATGTGTTCTCTTAGAGGGTAATGCCTCCCATTTTCTGTGTTACTATACCCTCAGTGCTAGTTGCCAATCCCGGGCCTACTGGAGGCGGGACCCAGGGGTCATTATCTCCCATCTCAAATTTCTGGCACAGGAGGGGTACACTTTTTGGGGAGGGGGTCAAGACAGAGTGGTATCAGAGGTCTGGTTAAGGGATAGGATGGAATTTGGAGTTAGGAATAGGTGAGATTTCATGGGTTGGTTGGGAAATGGTGTCATTATTGTTTAGAAAGTGAGGTAAGCACTAAAGACCGGTTGAGACATAGGTGTTTAGGGACCCCTCTGATCTAATGTACAGACCACTAAGTTTACAGAGGCTACTAAACAAGGTGATACTAGTTTTCAAATAGAGACCTACGAAAGGATCGTGAATCATTCTTCATTGTGGATGTGTTTGAATGGGTAGACATTGGGATTGTATAAACTAAAATCTATGAAAGAAAACAATTAATTAAATAATGTTTAGTCTTCCATATTACAGTTTTAGGAGCTCTGATGGTTTTTTATTTTACAGCTATGGCTCCAGGTCAACATCCTTGTCAAGATTCCGCCAAAAATGTCTAGCAGGCTGTTCCAGCAGATCATCGTAGGGTAGAGGTTGACGACGACGATACTTAGAGGAAGACACTCTGAGAGTTTTAGTTTCTGTGTATACAGAAGTACGAGGGCTCCGTTTTAGATGCAGTCATAGAAGACTGGTTAGAGGAGGTCCAGATCAGCTTCAGTTCAACTCGTGCTCAGAAGGTGCACTGGGTGTCCATGGTTGTGATGATGTTGTGTAGAGAAGCAAGGAAATGGTGGTTCTTTTTCCTCAGGGATCGTGAGGAGTCAGCGATCTCATGAGAGGAGTTTTGAGACAGGTTTAGAGTCGAGTTTCTTTCTACGACTGCGAAGGCGTCCAGTCGCCAATAGATTCATACACATCGATAGGGGAGCTCCAATGTTCAATAGTTTTGAATCTGTTTCAAGAACCTTTTATGATATTCTTCAGACCTACTGCCAGATGAAGAGGCCATGGCGAGAAATTTCGTGGAGGCTTTGTGTCCAAATATCCACCACTAGGTCACCCCATTTATGCTAAAAACATATCATGAGGTACTGGCAAGGGAAGAGGTTGTCAAGAAAACATTATCTTGAACCGGATCATCATGATAGGGGAATCGACATGATTATTCATGAAGCAGAGCTGTGGTCCGGGGTTCTCAATTTTCAGGTCAGAAGAGTTTCCATTCAGCTGGGGGTTGGTCCCAGCCCTTCATATATTGTTTCTCCAGAGGTAGTAACACTCAGGCTTATTCCAAGGGATCAGGTGCTTTTTTTTTCTTATTGTGTTCATTGACATCAGTAGTAGGAGTTCCTGACCTATCAGAGCGGCCATCATGCACCATGCACTATGCTCTAGGTTCCTCCATTGAGGAATTTCTAGCCGAGATAGCAGCAGCCATTTGCCCCAGTTTTAGATCAGCAGAGGGTAGATAGGGAAGGAAGAGGACAACCCCATGACCCTCCCCATCCTCAGAGAGTGGAGTACGGCCATGGTGGTGGTCTTCATCAGGGTCATAGAGACCGTGGAGAAGTTCGTGGTCAGCTTCAGGCTCTAGAGTATCTAGCTCTAGGTGAGCCAGACATCGTTTGTGGTACCATTTTCTTGTTTTTACCTTGGTTTATGACTTGTTTGATTCAAGTTCAACACACTCCTTCGTATCACCTACCATTTTCCATGAATTGGGAATTGAGGTAGAGAGGCTTCCAGTGTCCTTGGTGTTGACTACGCCAGTTGAAGGTCGAGCTGACTTGATTGAAGTATGTAGAGACTGTGAGCTAGTGTTGGGGAAACACTGCTTTTGAGGAGATTTTTTATGTTTACGAATGAAGCCATATTATGTCATCCTTAGCATGTATTAGTTGTATTCAGTGTAGGATATTGTGGATTGCTCCAGGAAGAAGGTCATATTTATTGGTGCGGGTGGAGAGTAAGTGGTGTTTTTTGGTGAGTGAGACCCTCGGATGGGTCATAGGAACATTTCTTCCTTATCATCCATGATGGCTGAGATGATGTTGTGTTCTTCATAGGTACAGCAGTTGTCATTTCCTAGGGTTGTAGAGGAGTACCCTGATGTCTTTTTAGAAGAGTTTGTAGCATTACCCCCTCGATGAGAGATTGAGTTTGAGATCGAGCTACATCCAAGAGTGTCTCCTATCTCAATGTATCTATATAGGATGGCCCCTTATGAGTAACGAGAGCTACGTATACAGATTGATGGTTTATTGTCTTGCAGTTTTGTTCGGCTAAGTGTGTCACCATGGGGTGCACCAGTTTTGTTTCTGATGAAGGCTGAAGGAATTTGCGGATATGTGTTGATTATCGTCACTTAAACCAATTGACAATAAAGAATCGCTATCCTATTGCACGAATTGATGATTTTTTTGATCAATTGAAGGGTGAAAGTTGGTTCTCAAAGATCAACTTGCAGTCTGGATATCATCAGATGCGTGTGAAAGATGATGATATTCTAAAGACTGATTTCCGTTGTCATCATGGGCATTATGAACTCATTGTAATTCCATTTTGCATAAAAAATGCTCCAGCTGTATTCATGGGATTGATGAATGCTATATTCTGTGAGTTCCTGGACAAGTTCATGGTACTTTTCATCGATGACATCCTTGTGTACTCCATATCTGAATAGGAGCATGCAGAGCATCTACAAGCTATTTTGGGAGATCTTCACCAACATCAGTTGTTCGGGATGTTTTTGAAGTGTAATTTTTGGGCTCGAGAAGTCTGTTTTTTTGGGAATGTTTTGTCCAAACAGATAGTGCATATTGATCCATCAATGATAGAAGTAGTTGTGTCTTGGGCAGTCCCCAAGATAGTGTCATAGGTGCAAAGTTTCTTTGGTCTCACAGGATACTACTAGAGTTTCATAGCCAATTTCTCACGAGATGCGAATCCACTGAAAGATTTGACTGGGAAGGATCAGGCATTCATTTGGATAGATCAGTGTCATGTAGCATTAGAGCATCTATAAGGGAAGTTATTAATTGCTCTAGTCCATTATCTTTCAGCTGAGGGAGTCCAGTATGATGTTTTCTACGATTCTCTACATTTTGGGCGAGGCTGTGTTCTCATGCAGCAGAGGTCAGTTTTTTCTTATGGGTCTCAGCATTTTCATCCCCATGAATGAAACTATTCCACCATTGATCTTGAGTTGGCAGTAGTGGAATTTTCTCTGAAGTTGTGGAGTCATTTCATCATTAGTGAGAACTTTTTAGTTTTCACTGATCATAAGAGTTTGAGGTGTGTTTTCTCACAGCATGACTTGAACTTAAGACAGTGTCGGTGGATGTAGTTATTAGAAGAGTAAATCATTGAAATATCATATACACCTAGAAAAGGGAATATTTTAGCTGATGCGCTGTGCCGAAAGTCATGTAGTGATGTTGTGCATGAATCTGGTGATTCATAGAGAGTAATGGAAGAACTGTCGGCTTTACATCATGATATGGAAGAAGTTGGGGGTAGAGGTTTTCTTTTTCATATGATGGTACAGTTATCCATGGTGTAGATTGTGGAAGAATCCTAGTTGGGGGATCATGAGGTAGAGGTTTGGAGAGACCGAGTTGTTTTTGGTGAGGCCCCTGATGGTTGGTCATAGGGCACAGAACACTGAGTGTTGTATCATTGAAGGCCTTCTATTCCCTTGAAGATGCACGATACAGTTCTCATAGAGTTCCATAGGTCTCCCTTAGCAGTACAACCTGGAGTGACAAAGATGTATTGATCCTTGAGGAGTCAGTTTTGGTGGCCTGAGCTGAAGCGTGCACTTGCAGAGTTTTGTTCTCGATGTTTAGTCTTCCATACGGTGAAAGCCAAACACCGTGTTCCTAGTGGTTTTCTCCAGCCATTGGAGATACATCATTGGAAGTGGGAAGACATCTCAATAGACTTTGTTACAGGTTTACCTTGAGCTCCAGGAGGACATGATGCTATTTGGGTGGTAGTGGATTGTTAAAAAAATTGTCCCACTTCATAGTGATCAAGGAGTTAATCTCAATGGATGTTTTGTCAAGGCAGTATTTAGAGGAGGTGGTGAGACTTCATGGAGTCCCTATGATGATCATTTCTGATCGAGATCCTCGTTTTAACTCCAGGGTGTGGAGAGGTTTCTAATATGATTTTGGTTCTCAACTATTCCTTAGCACTTCTTTTCATCCATAAATGGATGGTCAAATATAGAAAACCATCCAGACTCTTGAAGACATGTTATGCACTTGTGTTCTTGATTTTGGAGGTTCATGGATGAGGCACTGACCCTTTTTGGAGTTCTCTTACAATAATATTTTTCACTCCACCATTGGTATGGCACTGTTTGAAGACTTGTATGGCTGGCCTTGTCGTTCTCTATTGTGCTGGACTAGGGTCGAAGAGTCAGTAATTCTCGGACCGGAACTAGTGCGGAATACAACAGATATGATTCAGGTGATTCGTGAGAGGATGAAGATACCACAAGTTCATTAGAAATAACATACTTATCAATGAAGGAGTCCCTTAGAGTTTAATGTTGGGGATCATGTGTTTCTGAAGGTGACTCCCCATCGTGGGTAGCGAAGGATTGTTCGTGGAAGAATGCTTCCTCCCCAGTTTGTTGGGCCTTTCGAGGTGTTAGCTCATGTTGGAGTTGTGGCGTATCAAGTCGCACTTCCCCCCACAGATGAGTCAGATACAAGATGTTTTCTATGTATCGCAGCTCCTTAGTTATCTTCATGATGACTCTCACATCATCAATTGGGGAAAGATTGATGTTGATGACGATGAAACCTTCGAGGAGCGACCTATGAAGATCCAAGACCCCAAGGAGAAGGTGTGGCACGAGCGTTCTATTCCCTTAGATTGTATCTTGTGGCGACACGGTGCCATGGAGTACAGTACCTAGGAACGTGAGTCACAGATACGTGCTCAGTACCCAACGTTTTTTATGATCAACTCTTTTCATGTAATGATGTTCCCTTTTTTGTTAGAACATTCATTTTTTATTTATGAATTTCTTTTGTTGCTTTTGTGGATTTCTCTCTTTTTAGGGGTATCTCGTTGGGTGGTTGGTCAAATCTTGTATCTTTCTATTTAGGTGGGTTTTGAAATCTCTGGGGTGAGAATGTTTTGATAGGTATCTGATGTAATGGCCCTGACCTCTCCGGTCCATTCCTTTGTGAAAATATGGTTTTTAAGGTGTTCATGGAGGTCAAAGTGACTTATCCCCAACACATTGCGACTTTTCAATTCTGTGAATAGTTCCATCAGTGAACAATTCTATCAGTAACCTCTAACCATGAGGTCTATTGGTAACTCTAATGGTGAGGTCTAACAGTAACCTCTAACGGTGAGGTCTAATAGTAACTTCTCTTTCCTTTTCCAAATTTCCAATTCTGTTAGTAGTTCTATCAGGGAACAGTTCTATCGGTAACCCCAAATGGTAATCTCTCTTTCCTTTTCCAAATTTCTATTTTTGTGAACAGTGCCACCAGTGAATAGTTCTATCGGTAACCTCTATCAGTAAGCTCAATTAGTAACCTCTATCGGTAACGTCCATCAGTAACCTCTATCGATAACCTATATCGATAACCTCTATTTGTAAACTCTATTGGTAACCTCTATCAGTAACCTCTATCAATAGGTGAACAATGAGGTTTAGTGAACAATGTTTCTATCTGTGAGGTTCAGTGAACTGTATTCTATCGGTGAGGTTCAGTGAATTGTGTTTCTAAAATGGTAGGTGTAGAGTGTTTCTAGAAAGGTGAGGTCTATCGGTAACCTCTAACAGTGAGGTCTATCGGTAAACTCTGAAGCTGAGGTTTATCGGTATCCTCTAATGGTGAGTTATATCGGTAACCTCTAACGGTGAGGTCTATCTGTAACCTCTAATGGCGAGGTCTATTGGTAAACCTCTAATGGTGAGGTCTAATGGTGACATTTTCATTCCTTTTCCAAACATTGAGTATGTGAATAGTGTTTCCAGCTTCCTACAATTTCACTCCATTGACGTTTTGTTTGATGAAAAATACATTTAAAGCCTTATTTTAAGGACTATATGGCCGATTCAAAGGCCATTAATCCTTTATTAATAATTCCTATAGCTCTGGATGTTTTTAATTGTTCAAAATGTGTGGGTTAATGTGATCCTCTTTTAATAGGGAATAACGCGTATCCTAAACCGTCACCCCATTAAATCTTCAAAAGAGACAAGATATCATCCTCCCTTGTTCTTCCTCTTTGTTCTTAGCTATGAGACGTTGTAACCTTTCAATCCTTCCTATAAGAGTTGCACAATCAAAATTTACTCCTCGGATTGGTTCCACTCTATTTTGATGCAACCGAGCTATATCGGTCAATCTTCAATATGAGGTATGTTTTATAGTCATTCCTTTGGGGATCATCTCATCTTGCTTCTACTTTCCATGTTATATCATGTAATCTTCATGCTTATAATGGAGTTTATCTTGGGGCTTGTATGGTGCTGTCATATCGTGGAATCCTCAGGTGGTTGCGGTTTTCATGAGAGGAGGATCATGACCCGTTGTGTGGATAAAGAACGCAAGGAACTGTTTGAGGTAGGGGATTTTTTGCTTCTCTTTCTTTTACATGAAACTTTATTGTTTGCATTTTTTATCCCACTAGATTAAAATGGAATTGACATAATCAATATTTTAACCAGATAAATAAATTGATGTCGATCATATGTTATTGCCTCTTGTTTTTCTAGATAGTGTGATATCTATGACTGCTTTTCATAAATGTTCTTTATTGATGGAAATCAGTAAAGAATGTAAACCGGAATTAATTGATAATTGTTGGCTAATGATAAAGAGGCATGCGAAACGAATTTGGTTCATGTTGTAATTTGATGTTTATCAAATTAGAGCAGTTTGAATGTTTATTTATTTGTGATAACATACTGATTAGGTGTCCTGAATTTTGAACCTATGAATAACAAATCTGTTAATTCAATATGGATTAATGAACTGATTGTTTGATAATTACTTAAGGGGTTCTAAGTTACCCTTTTTATTGTTAAAGGGACAAGATCCCAATTAATGTGGTGTTTGTTTCCTGCTACATGTGTTTTAATGTGATCCCGGTTGGTCGTATTAATATGTGGAGGCATGTATTCCCTTTTGGTTGTGGCATCAGATGATTCCTAGAGTGGCGAGATGCATCGGTTTATGCATGTGGGTGTCAGGGAGGACTCCGGGGATGATGGAATGAAGTGGATAAGATTGTTGGATGATTGGTAAATTTGATTGGTTGTTTATCTGCTTTACTTTTCCCCACTGCTCAATGTAGATAGTCTTACTGACCCTAAGACACATGGGGTATTCCACGTGCTTTCTGTGTTTAGCTTCTCAATGAAGGACATGTATATTCTATTTCTATAAGAAGCAATGACTCGACGGTTATTATATATACTCACCATTTTGATCCCTCTTGTGTTTAATAGAATATATTTTTTATAGAATTCCTGGGAATGTGGGGAAGTATTTCTGTAATGGATAATATAATAAATGGTGTTAACTCATGGGGATTAAGGTGTTGGAACATAATAAGGAGGTTGTAATTTTTGAAGGAACAATTAACATAGGCTATGATTCTAATGAAATTTAATATGGAATTGTTCATGGTTAATTAACATTTAAATAATTAATTAACATATAGTGGAACTAATAAAAAGTGAACGAATTAATCTAATAATTCTTTTTAAATGGTTTTGTGATTGTAGGATACCTAGTCTTGCAAGTAGCAGCCCGAAGTCTGAGAGACGTTAGCTGCAGTTGTGTTTAAGACTCGAAAATGCCCATAGTGTGGATCTGAGATATAATATAACCTATAATTTTGTGTTTCTATCGGCTAATCGACCCTGTCAATAAATGTAAACTCACACCTCATAGATTTTGAGCCCTAGGGTGTATTTTCCCCAACATTTCTATGGGAGGATGGATGGAAAACTACCCCTTTGTCCCCGCTCTCTTCTCTTGGTAGTTACTGGTGCTTGTAGGCACATTGGTTAGTTTTCCTCATATATGTTTGCAGAGGGATTTAATTTCTTGTGGTTATTCACACACATATATTCTGGATATAATTATCTATGTACTAGTATAGGTGTAACTTGTACAGGCTGAGATGGCTTGAGGATTCTTACTTGGTGTATCCGCTGTAATGGCTAGAGGTATAATACCCGACGTGTGATAAATGTTATGCAAGCTATGGTGGCTCCCAAAAACTACCTGGTTACTTTGGTGTGTGGACATGATGGTTTTGTTGCAGAAGGTGCATATTGTTGTGCTTCACCTAGGTGTCTACGGGCAAGCCTTTTGGAGAGAGATGCTCAGGATGTGCGATGCTTGGGAAAAGTGGAAAACCGTTGGGGGAATTAGTAGCGGGGTACCCTTGATATTCTTTATTATATGATATATTCATGTACGCATTAGTTGGTGAGAGTAGCCATGGTGAGGATGGTAACTTAGTATACCTGTTTAGGTAAGGAGTTAGTTTCACTTGTTGTTCACTGCGCTTTAGCATGCTTTCTTTACTTTCCACAAGAGGCATCGGGGATGATCCTACAGAGTATACTGTTATACTCACCCTATGTATATATAAACTGTTATTTAGGTCACTTGGAGCAGGTTGGAGATCATGCTTGTTTGTACTATCTTGGGGTTGCATGATCTGTTTGAGCTTCTGGTTGCTGCTGTTTTTACTTTCTTTTGGGTAGTTGTGGTTTTCCCTTATAGTTTTAGTACATTTGAATGAAATTTCATATATTCACTCAGGTTTCTTTATATTTGCAGTCTGTGATGGATTTGATTGGTTTCTATCTTATCTCTCTCTTCTGCATTTGTTCTCTTAGGGGCTAATGTCTCCCCTTTTGTGTGTTACTATACCCTTGGTGCTAGTCGCTAACACGTGGCCTATTGATGGTGGGACTAGGGGTCATTATCTTCCTTCTCACATTTCCGGTCTATGAGGGGTACTCTTTGTGTGGAGGGTGTCGTGACAATCTCAATTTGTTTTTAATTTTTATATATTAACTAATTATTTAAATGTCTTACACAACACAGAGGCCATGATTCTGAAAGTTGTAGAATAATCATTTAAATTATTATTAAAAGGATGAGTTTTTTTAATGTGATCTATATTTTACTATCATAAATATAACATATTATATTTTTTTAAAAATTCAATATTAGAATTATGTTTTTCATGGTTTTTTAAAATCCAGGTTATGTAAATAGTTTATAAAATCGCATCCATATTATTTTATGTAAAATATATAATGTAACATTGTCTATAAATAATGAAATAAAAAAAAGATTTTAAAAAACTTAAATTAAATCTTGTATCCATTTAGGAGACATTTTTTAACTTAAAGATAAAATTATAACACTATACAAATTGAAAAAATCATTACCATGGTTATGGTTAAATTTGTTTAACCCTGAGGTTAAACCAAATGATAATGTTTAAAAAATACCAAATCTATAAAAAATGATCTTCAAGAAAATATTATGACCCTGTATTATTTCTCATTTAATACAAGTAATTTAGACCCATTTGATATGATTTTTATATATTTTATATCATACTATGTCATCTATTTCCAAAATTATAGTAATGATATTTTATAATAAAAAATTTCTCATTAAATGTTTGAAAATTACTAAAATAAATTATTGAGCCAGGTTGAGGGGATATAATTTAATATATAAACCATGGTCCATTTAATATTAAATTTTCCTTCTATAGTAACTTTATTTAGCCATAATTAATATAAAACATTTATATCACAATAATTGTCAAAAGTGTAAACATGGTTTAAAACATAAAGATAAGTGTGAAAACATAACCAAAAAGTGTCCAAAAAAATTGGCATGATAGGATACAGAATTATACTCATCCTATAATATAATTAAAATATCTAAGATCCTTATCTCTATGAAACTTATTTGACGTTAACTTAATAAATTAATTAGACACTAGAGTGTGGATCCCCTCATTTATAATTTGAAACAACTTTTACAATTTCTTAACAACTTTATAAGTAACCTACCATAAAAAAACATGGAAAATATACTTATAAATTTCCCAATCCATGAAATATTGTTTATTTTATTCTTAAAATACAATTCCAAAGGTCATTACAAATGGTTATAACATATGTATAATAAAGAATAGGTAATCATCTTTATTGACTCGTTCAAATTTATTTCATCATATAGTTCCTATAAATCTATTTAACACATAATAATGTAATAAAAAATCTATAATACATATAGTAGTATTTTATTATTATTACTATGGTTCAATAATTTTCCATCTCTTTTACATCTTAAAAAAAGTGTAAACATTGTGCTCAAGTGTACGAACTCTTTTCCAACTACAAATAGCGGTGTATTTCATTTTTCACCAGAAAATTATTTGGGTGATTATAAATAAGTAAATAATTATTTAACATATTTATATATTTATTATTATAAGATTATAATTCTGGACATTTAATATCATATCTACCTTCTAAAAATCCAGTTCAGTGGAAAAATATAACATCCCTTCCGCATTTATGTTGACTACCACCAACACAAAGAGATGTGATCTATTTTTTTTATCTAATTTCATTATGTCAATAAGGATATTTTTAATTAATATATATTATATATATTATTTCATAATTTTTTTTCTTTTTTAGTTATAAAGGTGAAAAGAGTGTTCATGTGTACATATGTCCTTCAATCTCCATGAACGATGTAATTTATTTTTATAAATACACCATCAATGGGTGAATATAAATATATATGTAATGAATATTTGTGATATTTATATCATTATTACAATTATTTAAATGATTTGACCATAATAAATTAATGTGGACAAAAACTACCAGACCAAAATTCTCATAAAAGATGAAGTATTCAACACTTGATAAAATTATAATAATGAAATTATGTTAATAAACGAGTTATTAAACGATATAAATAGATAATATATGTTTTTAATGATAGGTATATTGTCTATTTCTTCAATTGTAAAATAAATTATTGTGCTATAAGATAAAATTAATTACAAGGTATGTTTAACTTGAGGTAACTGGTTTCTTTACTCGGTTTCTAATCATTAGGTTATACTTCAACATAATGAAATATGTTATGTCAGGATTATGTGTGACATGACCTATAATTTTATTACTTATTATTTCCACTTATTTTATATCTGTTTACACATTTTACACATAATAAACTCATTTATTACATCTAACATCAATGATATAATCTATATATGGTATTTCATCCCCATTTCTACTCATTTCAAAAATATTTCTTATTATGAAACTATTTATTTTTATGTAGGGTATATATTGAACCATTTTTTCATTTATAATCAATATATATTTAATCATGATGATTAAAGTTTCAATTCATGTTTACTCGATCAGTTGGATTCAATTTAAAGGTTACGAAAAAAATGAATAACTTATTTTAGTGTCTCATTGGTATAAGATTTCTTTTATTTTTCATTGAGGTAATATTGTATGAAATCCATCATAAACTTCAAAATATATCTTATCCAATAAATATTTAAGGATATTAAATTTATAATATTATATTTTCCTCTATTGGACTATGAATCATGAAATTAAATATTTAAATGAAAAGTAGATCATATTTGAATTTTAATAGGTTAAATGTTTCTCTTATTTATATGTTTTTCATGACTATTTTTGAGAAGGCCTTTTTATTTACTCAAAAGATTTATCAAGGTAAATTTATTTTATACATGAGTTTGTAAAAGTTTTCAAAATAATGTTTCTTAATGTTTCATAATGTTTCATCATCAAATAAGATTATAATAAAATAAAATGACTTATGTGTTTTAATTTATATAGTTTTAATGGATTTACCCACTTCTAAAAAACCTTTTACACTATTTATCTTCTTATACAAAAGTTCCATGGATTTTGTATTACTTTTATTTAAACAAATATTAATTGAAAATTTAAAATCTATCATTCAAAAGATATAATTATCCTATAAAACAAATATTGTTGATGAATTCAAGATCACATATTGTAACATTTTAATTTTTTCTTTATTAAAATTCTCTTGAAAAATTAATATTCTTGTGATAATATTACATTGGACATTAAATTTATATTAGATATCAATATTTTAATTATCATGGGTATTCTAATTGTTTAAAACATATAACTTTTTTATATATGGTTTCCTTCAATCAAATTTATTTGAATGACTGGCAAAATATTAATATCTATTATTCTATACACAATATGGATATTTTTTATAAGGTATATTTTTTATAGATTAAAATTATCATTAAATATACGATAAATTCATTAGTTAAACAATAATCAGTGGGGCCTGTTTATTGATAAACCCTCAGTGCATCAACAGTTCATAGGGAAAATTTTATTGGATAACCTTATTTAATGTTTTTTGGTGTATTGCTACACGTAAATTATACTATCATGGAACAATTCTTAGATAGTAAAGATGTCATGATGTCTGAGATTATGATGTCTAACATTAATCATTTCCTTTATCAATAATTAAACTATTATTATCAATGATTTTACTGAAATGATATTATCCATTGATGCATTTCAGGTGCATTTTATTTATTAAAATGATTTTTTTTAATTATTTACCCTACCATATTCTTGACATCACATTAACTTGTCTTATCTATTTCTATTAATAACCCTTATAAAACATTTGATATCTCCCTTTCAGTATTTTTTTTACCCATTATATAATGATTCAATCTTTTAATGAGTTCATGGATACATAATAATTAATCCTTCTATGATTTATATTTCATTTATAATGTAAAATGGTAATAATGTATCTATATATATTAAACTATATACTATAATATTCTGAATATTTTGATGTGATCAAATTTCTCTAATGCCAATGTGAGAATGTAAATTCTATATCTGGGTTACTTGAGTTTTTGTTTTTATCGTAATTTTATTTTTTATTTGCATTAAATTTCTCGCAAAGAAATATTCGACAGCATACATAAAATCAATGAAACATACATATATCCACAATAGTGGTTAGTCTGATCCATTCATTAATTAGCCATGTCTTTGAAGGATCCAAAAATATATCCTCTCTTTGGATAAAATGATCCAATAATGATACATTCTGTAACAAATTTTGTTACTCGTAAATTTTCCATAATGTTTCCCCTTTTTCAGGGACTTCAGTACAATCCCTTATTATTTTTGTAGTCTTCATTAATATTGAAATATAGAAGAATATCATCTGTATAGACAATCATAAATTAATCAAGGTAATATTTAAAGAAAATAATCATCAAATTCAAGAAGATATAGAGGCATTTTTTAAATCTAAATGGAATCAAAATGAACTCATCGATTTCATGTATTTTAGAAAATAAATTCCTAGATATATAAAATATTTTCACCCTTATTCGAACATATTTGGCCTAATTATCTATCTTTGAGAAGTATTCATTCCTTCTATGTTAATCTATAATTACATAAATAGAGAGTAGAATATATGTCTTCTTGATCATGGCCTCATTATGTTTAGAATAATCAGTAAAAAGACACGTATATATATGGTTCTTCTTAACAAATATGAATTATGCACCCCAAGGTGAAGAACAAGGGTTTATAAAACACTAATCCAATTATTATTTCGATGTATTAACTAATTACTGTAATTAAATTAAATTGATTCTATAATTAATATTTTGTATTTTCATACTACTAGGTATGTTTTATATTGAATACTTAACTAAGAAATATGTGGGGAACCATTAAAATCTTATCCAATAAACATAATAATATAAATATATAATCGAAATATACTTAATTTTGACATTATACAGAGATATTGGATACCAATACCCACCATGATTGGATATTGATAATGATATAATATTATTAATTTACAATGGGAGTACATAGACATCCTTTACTTGATAGAGGGTCATGGTTTGATTATGGATAAAAAATGTGATTTCTCTATCTTGATAACTAAAATGGTCTCTAAGGAGAGAGAGAAAATCCAAATTTAAATCCTACTAAATGGTGAATAATAATAATTTTAGGAAGAAAATTAATATAAAATTCAATTTGAGATTAGTTATATACTTGAGATTAATACATCATACAACTATGTTTATTAAATGATAATTTAGTATCAAATTTAATGAGATATGAATTGAAAGTAATATATAATTTTAATTATATAAATAAATTATTTTAAATATGATTAAATATTATTTTTTCAATATTGATCATATGTAAAACCACCCTAATATCACGATTCAATCATTGTTTTCATACTAAAACCAAATAGGTATCATATATATTAAAAAATAATAACCATAGTAAACAATCATATGATATTGAAAATCAATCCTAAGATTCCATATATTATGACACATTCATTTCATCCCATGACATATTAGGTACATATTATTACTATTTTGGATCATCATATAATAATTTTTGAATAGTACATGTTCTTTAGGTTTTATTGATAGCCTATATATATAATAAACCCTAAAAAATATAAACCCCGATATGATACAAACTGATATGCCCCAACCCATAGATATATTAATAATATTTAATCACACTTGATTACATGTTACAACTAAAAAATAACAAACCCAAGATTCTGTTGGTTTAGTTTTTAGGAGATCTCATTCATAATAATGTTATTTAAAAACCTGTGAAAATTTTACCATGATTTCATAACACCTCATCCCCATCAAGACACATAAGATTTTATATATTTCCTTCAAATATGTGGATCAAAAAAAATTAGAAATGGTGAACATAAGTAATATTTGTCAAATATCGTATGTTTTTATTACATAAACATGTGGTTTTGAGAGAATAATTAAGGTACAAAAATGAATCATAAAGAAGAAATAAAAAAAATACTATGTTACTCTTCAATCAAGAAATTTAGATTTTGGTATAACCTAAGAAATTAATTATGGGACCATGGAAACATGATACACTAATCATGATCCATTAAAACATAACATATAAATGTTGAAAGGTAAAAAAATACATGATTCTTGGACATATAAATTAAGAATGTGTCATATACAGATAAATATAGCATAAAAATGTGGATCATACTTAACATTATAAAGTAATTTTAAATTTCAACTCTCAAATACAAGTGTGTCATCACATATTAGAAAATGTATTAAAACTGAATATATATAGTTCAATCCATTCCCTCATAAATATAGTGGATTTTTTTCACTCTATAGTACCTTACATGTAATATCATGTGATATTAATCATTAACTAATCTACTAGATGGATATAAAATTTCATTCTAATCCATCAAAAAATGAAAAACAATATATTTTTAACCCTAAATAACAATATAACAACAATAAATCATCCATAGTACAAATGAATATTAAGAAACAAACATTTTTTTTAGATAAACACAAGGAATAAATAAGTCAACTACAGAAATAAAAATGTAAATAATATTAAAAAAAATCCCGAGAAAATAAAAATAATAAAAATAAATGAAATTGACATCAATAAAAAATCATTTAAAAGAACCATCAAATTTTTGAGAGAGATAAAAATAAATCACCATAAAATATTGGGAAAAAAATAAAAAGAGAACACAATTCACATAAAAATATTTTGAAAGTAATAAATAAAATTCTAAGAATAATTCTTATAACTTTTAATGGATAATTTATGAAAAAGAAATATAATCCAGTATGAGAATGCTACCATGTATAAAATATTAAAAAAGACTCCCTTAACATTTTGGTAATGAAAATAAAAGTTAATATAAAATGACCAAAAAATAAACATATAAATTAATCAAACAATATCCATAAAAACATATAAACAACTCAAACATAATTTAAAATGATTTCGGATCGAAAAAAGTGATATATTTGGTTCCACATACAAGGATTATATTGGATGACTTATAAAATTGTGGGAGGGGAAAAGGTAATAATAAATGTAACACAGTTAAAAAAAATTAGAATAAAATGGATAATGTATATAATATTTCCTATAATTTTAATTTTGATGTAATCATTAACAATTTCAATGTGATATTGGAAAAGAAACCCTTAATTTAACTGTGAAGATTCATAGAAGAACATTAGGCTCTTTTATAACAAAGAATGAAATATTAATAAATTTATTTTGAAAATTATATATTTTTATTTTATTTTCTTATTAGAAATGCCAATCAGTTATTACACTTATAATAGATCGTTACTATTTATTTTCATCACTAGATGTAAGTAGTGTTAATTGTTTCATACATGTTCAATAACAATGAAAGAAATTATAATTATTTAATAAAAAATTGTCATTATAATATTTCTCTTATATGTGTAAACATTATGTAAACATTATATATATTGTTACATGTTCATTTTATAGAAGTAATGGTTATGGTTTTTGAGAATAAAAATTATGATGAACATGTTTTGGTAAAATTTCCAATGGTAATGAGTTACATTATAATGACCATTAATTTATTTGTCACCCTTAAATAATAATATTTACAGTTTAATTTACTGTTTAATATCATATATTTACATTATGAAAGTCTTGTTACTCGTCCATCATCAAAATTAGGGTGTTGGTATAACATCATTCATGTCGGTGTTTAAATCGAAAAAACCCTGAACATGTCTTACTAATTAATGAGAATGAGTATAGTGTTATATAATATTCATATAATTTTATTATATGTACAATGATTTTAATATGAAATCCTTTGAGTGTATAATTATATTTAAAAACATTTTAGATGATAGGTTATTTGAAAATGGTGTTGAAGAACTGGATGTTTTCTGTGATGGTTTCACTCCTTCTTGAAAAGTATTCCTTTAGAATGAAGGATTTAGGTTAATTTCATAAAACAAAATGAAATAATAATAGAATAAAAATTTTAGTGATATAAATTTTGTTGATATTCACGTGATGAATTACAAGGAATTTTTTATTAGGTGGGGTATTTTTATTTGGGAGTTTTAACTGGAATTCCCACCGATAATCATTCTATAATGCGTGAGGCTTTCATTTATATGGAAAGATGATAATAAGTGAAAATATACTGTATATCGAGCATTTATATTCTCTTCTAAACAATTTATAAGTATCATTATAGATAATTTAGGCATTTTACCTTTAATTTAACACTTTTACATCATTTGACAGTTACAATGGAAACTCGATTATCAAATCAGGGAATTTTTTTCCAAAAAGAATATTTACCATATTATATAATTAATATGGTGTGATTGAAAATTTTAAATTCATATAATTAATTTAAAATTCTTAAATATATAATTTATCATTTAAATGTAATCATAATATATATATATAACAATTTTTATAGAAGAATAAAAATTTTGATCATTAATGGTTTTAAATATTATTTCATATAAATTAAAAAACAAAATATTTGTAAATAATTTTATTTACATTTAATTGTTATATTTTATTAGGATGATTTTATAAAAGTGATTTATTTTATTTATTACAATTAAAAAGGATGCACTTAATATATTTTTCTCATAAATATCACTTTTTATCATTAACGTATTTTAATAACATCTCATAAAAATTAACTATTATCCTTATAATAGTTCAATTTTATCAATATATTTTTGTTAGATTGTTTCAATGAAATTAATAAACAGATAAATTTATTCATTAAGAATAATAAGAAAATGTTATAGTTAAATTTTCATATATTTATAAAATATTTTAATTATTTATTGTCTTTTTATTTCAATCCATGATTATTTATTCTATGTGAATTATAATATTTTTAATTTTTTTAATATATAAAAATAGAAAAGTACAAATTTAATATAAGTACATCGAAAAACCATATATTAAGTGGAATATATCCAACAATCATATGTCCATTGATTATAAATTCAATATTAATATATGTAAATTCTATATTACATTACTATATTTTTATTACATAAACAACATAAAACATTCAACCTATTCACTAATATACTTTTCATGGTATTTATCCTATTTACACTATTTTTTATTCATATTGTAGTTATTGTTTATGGTATTATGTTTATACATAGATTAATATAATTTCAACCATGTAGTATTTTTATATAATAATTATTTTATTCCTTTAGTAATTTTAGAAATTATGTTTCATTTAGTATTATTGAATTATATATGATTTTTTATTTTATACTCTAATATAATTAAACAAGGAATTATTCATTTTAATTTTTTTTCATTTATCTTATTCTATATAACGCATACGATATATTTAAAATTAAATATATAATCAAATCAGGTAGGGTTATATATATGTCTTCTAGACCTATCATCATGTACACTATGGATTTATCATTTTTAATTATTTCCATGTTAAAAGAAAAATCTGTCCAAAAATTTTATGAGCCCAACCATCACTATATAACACCACACATCATCCAACCTAAAAATATAAAAACTGATCAAAAAATTGATGAATTATTCCTCAACATTGTAGGGATTCTAAAAACTCCCCATTTAAAATATTTTCATACTCAATAAGTTTATCTGCAAATCCCCATTGAGAAAAATGAGACACTAGGCTCATACATACTAATATTTTTTATGTATCTCTTCATGGAAAATCACATTTTTTTCATTTGTTGTTCATGGGAGTTATTTTCTTTTGACACCATAACTTCAAACTATAACCTCTAACACACAATAAATTCTATATAAAATATAATTTAGACTGCAACTTAAAAAAATACATTAAATTACATACATAGGTTCTAGCTTGAAATTTCAATTTTTGATATGAAAAATTAATAATGCAAGTAATTATGTCTATAATAAATAGCAAACCAATAATAAATAATACCATTCGTACCCATAATCACAAATGATTTTAAAAAATTTTGAAAGATATTTCCCTACATCATAAACTAATAATGCCTCAACTGATATGATACCCATATTAACACATAACAACACAATCAAACTCCATGGATCATCACGTTTGGTTGAAATATAACTACTAACTACTAATTACGGTAATAAAATTATATTATTTCATGTTCATCCTCTTATTGGTAGACATAGTCCTTTAAAAATATAGGGTTGATTAAAATTGTTGACCAAATAAGTCCTTATCAGTATTCATTCATATTATAACATGATTCATTTTTTATGATAACTCATAAAATTCTATATGGTTATTCTATGCTCCACCAAAGTCTATCACCCTGGTATAAAGAATTTTCATAATTATCTAGACAGGTTTATTAGACTTAACATCTATTATTAGGATAGAAATTGTTCTTAGATTCAATTGAGTTTCAATTTCTTCTTCCTTCCCCTAAAAAATATAGATGTAATAAAATAACCTCAATCTGATACATCAGTTAGATGATTTCCTTGAACACATCAGTTCAGTTTTACTTAAAATATGCATGGATCAACCATTAACATTGTCTTCGGTATAATAATAATGTGTGTATAATTCAAAAATCAGTTTATCATCTCTTAAACCACATCTAATCATCTATGTGTGTTTAGAATACCTATTCCTTTGTCCATATTCTCCTCATCCATCATCTATATTGGTATAATTATTGGTTGAATTAGTGCACATAAAAATATGTGTCATGAATAAACATCAAATTAGGTTAATGAACATGCCACATAAACTATGATATCTCTCTTCATACAATAAAACTTAACAAATTTCATAATATCATGGAAAATATTGCTTAAACCTCATTATATGGACCATTGAGAGGTATCAAAGTCCCTAAAAAACACAACACTCATAGAATCAGGAACTACCACACTACCATTGATATAAAACACTCTATCTTCTTTCTTCATTCTACTAAAAATTTGATATAATCTGAATGGCTGATTTTTTTACAATAGAGTAATCATAATTGAACTCTTGGTTGGATGTCACATAATCTAATAGTGTGGAAGTAATGGTTTAGGGATAAAATATCACATCCTTCTACACATCATTCATATCAAATCACTATTTTATTTAAAAAACCATTAATATCCACTTTTCATTGGATTCATTGACTACTAGTCACTAAGTCTTCATGTTAAGAGTATCAACCCTGATTTTTCCTTTTCGAGGTGAATAATATATCTCAAAATAAAACATATATGGGTACTATACCCAATTCCACTAAATTAGGTTAATGTATCCATAGGATAAAATGTATCAATTGATATTATAGACAATTTAAATGAAAAACCATAGACAAATGTGATAATAACAACAACACATTTAAGTATATACCAAAATGAATAGATTTATATCATGTGTACAGTAGTTGTACTCATGTTGTCGTAATTAATGAGACATGTATATGAAAACCCAATATTGTTGCATCAAAATATATTCATGTATAATCCTATATGAAACGTAATATATCATATAATATCATCCATGTTTATTGAGAATCATGAAAAATGTAGATAATAGATTCCCATTAAACACCTAAAATAGGGATTCAAGTACTTTATTCCACATTTATTTCACTCACATGTTGGAAGGGCTATTTAAATGGTTTTTATAGAGTTAAATATAAAACTAATTTATTATATTACATAATAAATTGATGGAAACCCTTTATTATTGAAATATTCTTTGATATTTCCTAATATCTCTATGCATCTACTTCCTTCTAGTCAAAAGATATTTTTAACTCTAATAAAACATGTAATTATATATATTTATGATATATTTAAATTATCTCACTTTTTAGTTGAAGTCTATGTGCAACCACAAAGGGTGAAATGACATTTTTTTCTATTAAAAAATATCAGAAATATTTTCATTGTTATGTTGATCTGGGAATGTGATGATTACCATGTATGTAAATATAGTTATTTTATAAAATTAAAAAATTAGAGGAAATATTTAAAATTTATTGATGAAAAATATTTAATATTAAATCACATATTTTAATAAGAAATAAAATAGAGTCTAAGATGATAAATCTATTACAGTGAATTTTTCTGAAATGATGTGTTTATACTATGTAATAAATCAGTTATGGTACCAAAAATCATGATATAAATGAAGATTTCTAGTTTTTTAATTAATAGAACATTTGACATAATTATTACCTTATATTTGAACTTATTATCTTATATTTGAACTTATTATATGTTTACACATTGATATTTTATTAATTTTTTCCATGAATCATATAGATACTAGGGAGGTGAAGAAGGAGAAAATGGCACTCGGTAGTGGATATAATCATCGAACAATGATGGATGAACAGAAAAATGGTTATTTAACCCTCATTGTTAAAAATGAATTTGTTGAAGTCATGGTGCAATCACTACAAGGAGTCAAATTCTTATAATTTTTATACTCTTTGTTCATGAAGTTAAATTCTCCCATTTTTCATGTTTATAATAAAAAAAGAGATAATTAATATAGAATTATTCATCATATACTATTACATTTTAATTAAACAAAATTTTGATTTTAGAACCAAAATTAACATATTTTAAGTTGAGATTAAATTTTTTATTCTGATTTTATTTTAGGATTGGTTATTATTCACTAATATTAAAGTCTATGTTTCTTATATGTTAATATTTTATAATTTAATGAAAAATAATTTTATAAATAATATTTTTTGAATTACTTATATTAATGGATGAATATTTATGATTTTTAATATAACCATTCTTAAATATAAAATTAATTTTAATTAATTGTAGAAAGAAATAAAAACAACAGAAATATCCCTCTTTTAATCATAGAATTAATTATTCGCACATCATCCATGATTATTTTTGAAATTAGAAGATAAAATATATTATTTTTTACACCATTCAATCAACCACTATTTGTTGATCATACCTCTCATCTATTTCCATTTCTTCCAATTTTCTTCAAAAAAAATCCATAATTGATGTTTTGATGTGAAAAGGAAAATGTGTACTAACATCGGTCAGTAGGAATCATTAATGAGTTTTTGATGAATTGTTGGGAGTGTGATAGTTCTGGTTCAGTCCATTTTGGGTGCTTGAGTGTAGAGTGGAATGGATTATGTAATGACCATAACTTTTACTAATGGAAAATCCTCTTGATCTGATTAAATTTTTTATTTGGTAAAATATATTAATAAAATATATCCACTTATTTGGTTTTATGTTTTTTGATTTTAAAAAACTATTAGAAATTGTTACCATTGATAATATAACCGTTGAACAGCGATCACGTGATTAGTAAAAATATAGGCCTTTTACAAATCCAATTTACTCAAACCAAGGATGTGATGACATCGTCTTGTAGAATATCATCATACAAAGCCCATTTTTCAGAGTTTGTAAATGATATGGCATCAATAAAATTTGATCTTGACCAATCCTAATTCAAGATTTAGTATTTTAAGCTTAAACATGAATCATGTATGACATAAGTGGATGTTGATAGAGATTACCACCTGATCGATGTTATATGAGCCACCCCAAGAGTCCATCACCATCCCACACCATACCCTTACATCATATTTTGGTGTTAGAAGGCGTTATTCAACTAGACCATAGAACTATGATTATGTTCATTATTTTTGTAATGAATAAATATTATACATTCATTTTATTATTGTTACTTTTTAAATAGTTTTTAAAGCACAAATGGTATTTTTATTTAATATTAAATTAAAAGATCTATTTTAATGAATTAATGGATTTTTAAATAAAATAATATTTTAATAAAATGTTATTAATAAATTACTTTTTATTAATTATAAATGATTGTATAATTTTTATCAATACATTTATCATTTTTATTATGGTTGGAAAGCTATTTTTGTCAAAAACCTATGAATTTTTTATAAATGTTGGTAAATATTTAAAAAACAATTCACATATTTAAAAAACTATTTAGATAAAATTAATATTATTTTTGGAATAAAAATTTTGAAATTATCCAAAAGTGATTTTTTCATAATTTTCTGACACAGCCGAATAATTGTTTAAAAATTAAATATCGTTTAAATATATACTATGTTTTATGACATCATAATCACCCAATAGTGATATTATAAAATACTATAAATGGGGTTTTCAGACAATATATGCATTAACATTAAAATAATGTGATTTTTGTTTTGTTTGATTTATTTTACAAATCCATAATGGACCCTCCAAGACAAAAAGCATTTTAACATTTTAAAATGATTTCCTTGAATGTGTGAATCACCTCTACACAAGAAATCCTAATATTTTAATAATTTAGGAAATTTTACTTATAAAATAAAATTTTACACTCTAATTCAGAAAAATATATATTGGAAAAAACCATGGTATGGTTTTTGGTTTTGATTAATTTAATGTGTGGTGTCCAAAACCTAAATAATAATGAAATCCGTCTCTTTTCCTATATAAATCCACTCAATCTCTCATTCCACTTCACTAAAACCATTTGGAGAATGACTAAACCCTTTAATTATTTTTATAGAATCCACCTATGTCTCCACAACATCCCAATAACCCCATCTCAAGCCTCCCCAAACCTTCGAGATCACATATTTTAGTAAGGTATTCCTCCATTTCTCAATTTTTGTCCACATTTCTTTATGTTGTTATGCCCTTTTTATTTTCAATTAAAAATTTTGGGGTATGATTTTTAACCTCTACTATACTTCCCTCCTTATTTTTAATGATTATATACCCCTTTATATCTCATTAATTCTTCCCATGTACACCTATTACCATGCCAAAATTCTATAAGGGATTTCTCTATCTTCATTTACATTCAAGCAATTCTTTTATTTTATGAATCTAAATTCCATTAAAAATGTCAGGAAATTATATATTTAACCCCAATACTTTCTGTTTAATATAAATATGATGAGATACCCTTTTCTCTCTCATAAACCATTTTTTTAAATTCTTATGTCACACTGTTATGCAGTTGAATTTGCACTGTGATTTTTCTAACCAAAGTCATTGTGTATTGAATACCATTTCCATTTCTATATTAAGGCTATATACCTTTTCACACATTTTCATATGAATTATATTGTTTTATTTATGTATTCCATATTCTTTTATCATGAAATAAATAATCATGTTTAATGATTACATGTTTTATGATCCATGTGGCACACTTATGTATGAAGTGAAATGATTCAGAAGGGTGTTCCCTAAAAGTTCTCCAATGCATTGGGTAAAGATTAGTATCATGATACTTCATGTTTGATGAGTGTTTACTCATTCTAATTCAACTCAAATGAGGGTTTACTCATGATTCATTTTCAAAGATCCTTGGATCATGCTAATATCATATTAAATGTTGTTTCCGCATTTCCATGTTATGATAATAATGATATATAATTCATTTATGGTCTTGTTTGTTATAATATCCGTTTATATGCCTATTGCCTAACATGTACTATATTATTCATTTTATCTGTTTACTCCTTTAACGGTCTTTATAGCTCACCCTTTTCTTATGCATGTCCTCGGGTTATCCCATGGAATGCTAAGTATAAATGAATGTTGTGGTCATGTACGAGAATTTTTCAATAATGATGTTTGGTTTTATGTTCTATGTTATTATTTAATGTTCCTAATTTCCCAATACAGTAGACCTCTCGATCCTCACAGTTTTTTTAAGATAAATTTTATGTAATTAATCATGCTTATGTGCTTAATAAGGAGTGGGGTTGTTATAGTTGGTATTAGAGGATAGGTTTAGTTATATATAAGATTAGGATTAAAAAACCCTAGTGAAAGCCTGAGAGATAATACTATGTATAATGAAAACATACATAAATTTTTTTGAGAATTTTTTAAGTGTTTTATCATGAAAATACATACATATATTTATACAAGTAGATAGAGGCAGCTCTAGCACAAATATATGTAAGGGTAAAACCTAAAAACACGGCATTGAGCTAGACATAAAAGAGAACGGGTGAAAGGCAATGGGTCTGGCTTCAATCATGGTTATGACATTCCTAGGGGATATGCTATGGTAATTTAAAAATCTTTTTATGAACCATTATTATGATAATTAAATAAAATATAACTATGAATATATGTTGTGAAGTAGATCATGGATAATCAATATATGTTAAGGAAATAAATTTAATTTATAATATATTCATTTTTTCATTAGATTACCCTTTATGTGTTACCCCTAACATTCCTTTTATTCCATTAAATGGTCAGGAATATGAGTACTTGGTCTAAAAACTGATGTGAAGAACAATGTGATGACTATTCTAATTAGATTCCCAATATAATGGGAGTGGGAATTGCAGACTTTGTCACAATACTCTCTCATATTACTCATGTTTTTATTAGAAACATGGGTCAAAACGAAAATTCAACCCCCACCCCCCATGAAACAACAAGCCACAATCTTGATCTTCATGAAAAAAATGCCTCCTATTTTTAATAGATCATATGATCCCTCAATCATTGAAAAATGGATCAACTCCATTGAGAATATCTTCTACATCCATCATTTTTATTAACAATATAAGGTACTTCTAGAGACTTATCTTATGGAGGGTGAAGTTGATCAATGGTGGACATTGATTTATTATACAAAGCCTGAGTAAGAGATAAAGGGGGTGGAATGGAAGGATTTCTAGAAAAAAAATCAAAAAATATCTTCCTCACACCCTCTGACATAAAATGGAAGGTACTTCCTTTTACTCAAGAAAAAAGATGAAAAATCCATCAGAGCGAATGAGGAAAACATCACAAGGCTTTCATAATATGCCTCAAACTTTTTCATTGCCCTAAAATGCAAGGTTGACTACTTCTTTGGTGGGATAAAACCTAGCCTATGAAAATCCCTTTTTATCTGTGAAATTGAGAGCTATCAAAAAATTGATTGGTGTGCCTTAAAAATTCAAAATAGAGATCATTTAATCTCAGGTGTATCATGGGAATAAGAAGTGTAAGGTGGAATTTAATTTTGGCCGTCCGATGGATATATCAAATACTGCTATGAAATTCCAGCACCCTACCTTCCAAAGGTGAGAAAATTAGAACCCCAAAAATTTCTTGAAGGGGATGAAGAAATGATTTTGGTGTCAAAGAGAAGGGCACTTCGATATTAACTACTAACAATAAAAAACATGCTACAGCAACCTAAGAGTCAAATGCTTCATTCAACCCCCAATGAATGGTTCATTGTATCATCTGCAATGAAATATGGATCTTTACAAACTCTACTGCGACATAAGAGACAAATGCTTCATTCGACCCCCAATGAATGGTTCATTGTATAATCTACAATGAAACATGGATCTTTACAAACTAGTTCCCTAAGACAATGGTTTTATGGGGAGACCAACAAACTCCAAAGAAGCAAAGGTGATATTTTTCCATCACTACCACAGATGAGAACCCTTACAATGAAGTGGTGATAGGTATTCTAGTTATTCATTCAATAATATCATACATACATTTTGATTTTGGTTCTACACATTCTTTTATATCCCAAATTTTTATTAGAACAATCCATACACCACCACAAATCGTGGAATTAATGATATCAGGGAGAACCGAAAATGGGGAAATCATTACATTCCATGAATATAACTCCTCCCCAGTCACAATTTGTTGTATGAACATCCTCTATAACTTCATAATACTCTCTCTAGTGGGATTTGATGCATTTATTATCATGGATTGGATTTCCCTATAAAGAGCCAACATAAATTTTCATGGGATGGAAATTGATCTCTATATGAGGATCGACCCTGATTCAATACATGTGCAAGGAGGATAATGAATATTACTTAGATCCATCATTTCAAGAATAGATATTACTTCCATATGAGCACACGTATCTTGTTCAGATGATTGTGTTTGTGTAAGCAACAATCCCTGAAGGAATTCTTAATATGAGGGAATTCACTAAAGTGTTTCCCGAGGAATTATCTGGTCTTCCACCTAGAAGATATATTGAATTCTCATTTGATCTTACACCTACAGAATTTAAAATATCCAAGAATATTTATAGAATGGATGTTGTGGAACTTTTAGAGACAAAGGAACCACTACAGGAGAAATTGTATAAAGGTTTTATACACCCAAGTGCTTAACCTTGGGGTGCACCAGTCCTCTTCATCAACAAGATGGATGGGTTAATGCACCTTTTCATTGATTATTGTGATATCAACAAAATCACGATATAGAACAAGTATCCACTTACATAAATTAATGAATTGTTCGATTGGCTACATGGAGAACAATACTTATTCACGGTGGATTTGTGGTCGAGATATTACCTATTAAGGGTGAAGAAGGACGATATCCCCATGACGGCTTTAAATACATGGTATGGGCACTATGAATTCATAGTAATTACTTTAAGACTCACTAATGCTCCAAAAAACTTCGTGATATTGATTAATATAGTCTTTATAGATTAACTCAGGAAATTTTTCGTACTATTTAAAGATGATATTCGAATATACTCCAAAACACAGGAGAAGAATCTAAGAACTTTACTAGAGACCTTGCGAAAGGATAATCTCTATGAAAAGTACAAAAATTGTGAGTTCTGGTTGAATGAAGTCTCATTCATGGTTCATAACATCACAAGCAATGGGATAACTATGCATCCATCCAAGACATCTGTTTTAGAGGGATGTCTAAGGCCAACATCGCTAATGGATATCTGTAGCATCCTTGGGTTAGCTGGATATTATCGCTATTTTTTTTAGAAATTTACCATGATTGTCAAACCCTATTACCAATAAAACTCAGAAGGGAGTCATTTTTTATTGTAGTGAATAATTCAAATAATATTCAAGGAGTTTAAAGGGGCCTTGTCACTATTCCCATGATGACACTACCCACAAGTGGATAAATCTTTGTGGTTTTTAGTGATGCTTTGAAGAATGGCTAGGGCTGTGTGTTGGTGAAAAATGACAATGTCATTGTCTATGATTCATGGAAATTGAATTTTCATGAGAAAAACTATCCAACACATGATCTGGAGTTGGCTGCGTTATTGTTTGCTTTGAAAATTTGGTAACATTACCTATTTGGGGAGAAGAATAAAATATGCATGGATCACTAAAGCCTCAAGTATATATTCACCAAGAAAGAGTTAAACAGGTGCTAACAAATATGGTTAGATCTCACCAAAGACTATAAATTCTCAATCCATTACCACTATAATAAAATGAACAAGGGGAATGATGC
Source organism: Viscum album (assembly GCA_963277665.1). NCBI lineage: Eukaryota > Viridiplantae > Streptophyta > Magnoliopsida > Santalales > Viscaceae > Viscum > Viscum album. The sequence goes on from OY728136.1 coordinate 831,517,053, forward strand.
TCTAAGAAGAATGAACCCTGTGATTATATCATTGAAGAGAATTGAAAAGGATCCAATATTCATAGATTTTATGAAGATGGACATGGGAATCATATAGAAGGGAACATCATCAATACTTTCAGAAATTATTTCTCAACCATCTCTTTTAAAAATGTTAAATGATTATCAAAAGGATGATGTGATAATTTAGAGTAATGTGGAAACTATTAGAAAAGGGAATTACTTAGTGTTAAATTTAAATAATGAAGCAACTGTGAGATTTGGGTCATGACTATGCGTTCCATCGAATTAGGAGTTAAAAAATGTACATATGGATGATTCACATAGTTTTAATTTCTCCATTCCCTTAGGAATAAAAAAGATGTATCAATATATCTAAGAGCATTATTGGTGGGATAACATGAATAAGGAGATCAATGATTATACATCAATGTGTCTAGTATGTTCTCAGGTGAAGGATAAGAGGCATAAGTGTAAGGTGATGATACAAAAAATACACATACCAACAAGGAAATGGGAGAACATCACCATGGAATTTTCCAACCAACATTTGAAGACATAAAAAGTAAACAATGTCATCTGAGTTGTTGTGGATATTTTTAAAAACACTAAACACTTTATTGAAATTCAAGAGGATTTCTCATTGGATCAACTGGCACCAGTATATACCATTGATGTTTTAATGCTACATGTAGTACCATAATCTATTGAATCTGATCGATATCCATGATTCATCTCTATGTTCTGGAAGAGTATTAAACATGCTCTGAATACTGAGATGAAAATTAGTTCGGCTTATCATCCTCAAACTGATGGAAAATTTTATCAGACTATCCAAACACTTGAGGAAATTTTGACAGCATGGTGTATAGACTTCATAGGAGGATGGGATCAACATATCTATCTGGTTGAGTTCACCTGGAATAACAGGTTTCACTCAAGCATCCAAATGGCTCTTTATGAATCCCTTTATCAGAAGATGTGCAGAAGACCACCATGTTGGGATGATGATGGGGAGTGAAAACTTATTAGGTCTAGAAATTGTTTAAGAAATTGTAAAGAAGGGTAAGAACATATAGGAGCAAATCAATGCTGGTCAGAGTAAAAAATAGTGATATGATTATAATCATCGACATGAAAAATATTTTGATGTTGGAGACATGGTATTCTTCCACATATCTAAGTGGAAGAGAGTTATGAGATTTGGGAAGAATGTAAAGCTTAGTCCAAGGTACATCAACATTTTTTATATCCTTTATCGCATTGGAGTAGTGGCATATTGACTTGCATTCCCTCCAAACCTATCTCAAGTACATGATGTATTCCATGTATCACACATGAAAAGGTACACACCAGAACCATCTCATGTACTCAATCCAGAGGTGTTACCATTGGATAATGAACTCTCTTCTGAAAAGAATCCATTCAAGATATTAAATCATCAAGAAATTTTTTTTTTGAAATAAAACAATACCCTTCATCAAGGTGTTGTGGATAAACCACATGTATAAAGAAGCAATGTGGGAATCATATGAAGTTATGAAGAAGATTTACCCTCATCTATTTTAGTATGGGAAAAATAAAATTTCGAGGGTGAAATTTATTAAGGGGGAAAGATTGTAATGACCAAATATTTTACAAATGAAAATTCGTCTTAGTCTTATAAAATGTATTATAATGTAAAATGGTTATATAAAATATATACACTTCTTTGGATTTATGATTAGGGATTTTAAAAAAACAATTATTAATTTTTATCATTTCTAATATATCCATTGAACAATGATCACATGATTAGTATAAATATAAGGATTTAACAAACTTATTCACTCAGGCGAAGGATATGATGTCCTCATCTATCAAAATTGCTCTGTACAAATCCAATTTGTCGAAGCTTGAAAGGAGGTGGAATGAATGGGATTCTCTCTAGACTAATACCTATTCGTGCATTAGCATGTTATGATTGAACAGAACCTCCATCATGAGATGTGGATGTTGATAGATAATAACACTCGAGCGATGTTATTTGAGCCAACCAAAGAGTATGTTACCATCGCACACCTTACACATAGGTCATATGAGGTTGTTATACGATACTATTCAACAAGACCCTAGAACTAGGATTATTGTCATTATTTTTTTATAGAATAAATAATATATATTCATTTTATTATTGTGACTTTATACATATTTATTAATGAACAAATAGTATTTTTTGTTAATATTTAATTAAGATATCTATATTGACGAATTAATGGCTTTTTAAATTAAATAAAATTCATATACTATGATTACTAAATAAATGTTTATTAAACATAAATGTTTTTATAATTTTTATGAATAAAATTGTAAATTTTATTAGGGTTTGAAACCTAATTTCTATAAAACAAGCCCCATGAATTTTTGATAAATGTCAGACATTATTTTAAAAGTATAAAATCGCATACAGAAAATTATTTAGATTGAAATAATATTATTTTTTGGAATAAGGACCTCAAAATCATCTAGTGGCTGATTTTTCGTAATTTTCTGATATAGTCGATGTTTTGGGTAAAAATTAAATAAGGTTTAAATATATAATGTGTTTTATGACATCATAATGACCCAATAGTGATGTAATAAAATTATATAAATGGGATTTCCTTCCAATATATGTTTTAACTTTAAAATTATGTTATTTTAGGTTTGATTTATTTATTTTACAAATCCATAGTTGACCCTCCAAGACATATAAAACATTTTATAATTTTAAAGTGATTTCTTTGAGAGTGTGACTCAACTCTACATAACTAAGCTTAATATTTTAATAAGTTATCCCATTGTTAATATAAAAAAATTCCACACAAAATTGGAAAAAACAATGTGCAAAAACAATGGTATGGATTGTGTTTTTGATTATTTTAATGTGTGGTGTCCAAAACCAAAATAATAAATAATTCCATCTCTATTCATATATAAAACCACTCAATCTCCCATTCCTCTTCACTAAAATCATTTGGAGCTCGTCCAACCCCTTCACTGTTTTTACTATAATCCTTCAAAGTCACCCCAAGATCACCATAATCTCCTCTCAAGCCTCTCCCAGGCCTTTGAGATCACACTTCCAATTAATGGATTTCTTCCTTTCTCATTTTTATCCAAAATTCATTATGTTGTTATGACACTTTAATTTTATTTACAAATACAGGGGTATGATTTTTAACCTACCCTATACTACCCTAATTTTTTTTAATGATTAAATACCCCTTTATCTATCATTAATTCTTCTCGTGCACACTTGTTACCATGCCGAAATTCCGTAACGGATTTCCCTCTCCTCATTCACATTCCAACAATTCTTTTATATTATACATCTACATTCCATTAAATATATTTGTATAAGTATCTATATAACCCCTTTAATATCTATTTAATGGAAATATGTTTAGATACCCCTTCCTCTCTCATCAACCATTTTGATGAATTTTCATGTCATGCCGTTATGCGGCCGAATTTGCACCACAATTCTTCAAGAAAAATCCATTGTGTAGTGAATACCATGATCATTTATCTAGAAACGGTATTCACCTTTATTTATATTCACTTATCTATTATATTGTTTCTTGTATATATTCCACATTAATTTATCCGGGAATAAATTATTATGTTGAATGATTTCATGTTGTATGATCCATGTTAAGACATTTATGCATGATATGAAATGATTATGAAGGATGCACCTTGATGGATCTCAAATTCATTGGGTAAATATTAGTGTCATGATACTTACTTTTAAATGAATGATTAATCATGATAATTCAAGTGAAATTATGTTTTAATCATTATCCACATGCAATTATCCTTTTATCTTTCTAACATCATGTTAAATGTTGGTTCCACATTTCCATGTTATGATAATGATGGAATATCATCCTTTCATGTTCATGTTTCTCTTGTGATCCATTGATTTGTCTATTGGCTAACATGTACTATATTATTACTATTACTCCTTATTTACTCCCTTACTATAATTAATATCTCACCCTTTTCTTATTCATTTTCTCAGGTTTCCAATGCAATGTTAAGTATGATGGGATGTTGTGGTCATGTAAAAGAAGTTTTCAATAAAGATATTGGGTTTTACATTTTAAGTTGATATATAATGTTCCTAATTTCAGGATACACTATAAATCTCAATCTGCAAAGTTGTCTTAAGTGCAATTTTATGTAATTAATCATGTTAAAGGGTGTAATAAATAGTAGGGTTGTTGTAGTTTAATAAATGGAATCCAGATCTAGGACTTTGGTAAGGTACAATAATGAATCTGAGGATATTTTATTTCTATAGAATAGATTTTTTGGGAGATTAATGAATTGTTCATTTTAATGGTTTATGGAATAAATGAAAATGGGGAAGTGTCTAGTGATGGGTAGTTGATTAATCTAGATTTTCTTTTCTTTTATAACTACACAATGCATATATTATAAAAATAATACAAATTTGTCTGTATACATAGTGTATAGGGTTATAGAATTTTATAAATATCATATATATTGTGGCTATGAGACATATGTAATTGCTCACTATAAATTCTTGCGATGATTTTATTGTGTTGTGAACCAACATTCCGAAGGTTAGTGTTTTTTAGAATGATCTAATGATACTTTGGATTTTGCATCAAGATTGAGATTCAAATCAGGATATTGATTATTGAAAAGTTCCAGAACCACATTTATATTTGAGATATGTTTTATAAATTATTCTCAGTAATGGTAAATGTTACCATTTTTTTACAACATTCCAATCAAAACTATGTGCCAACATAAACACGTATTTTAATAAAATTTTATAATTAATTATATATGATATGTTATCAATATTATTTCTTGTTAGAGGATGATGCTCTAGTTTAAATACATATGGTTAGGAACATAGAAATTTTTCAACATATAAAGATGTGGTAGATATATAGGTGTTTTGAGTATTCCCATTAAAGGGGTTAAATACATAAAATTAAAAACAGAATAAAACCCGAAATATTAAAGTGACATTTAACATGTGATTATATAAATTTTAAGTTCATATTATAAATACCATATAAGTTCCATAAATTTTCATTCATCCATTCCCAATGAATTTTTAGTTTAAGGTCACATATAAAAGAACAAACATATTATTTTATGGTCCTACAATCAATAACCTTAGGTATTGTAGATTAATTTCATATGGCGTTGATGTACACCCTGAATTTTAATGTCATGCATCATAAACATTTAGTTGTAAGGGATATATAAATATTAATAGATATACTTATCCATGAGAGACACTTTCTTTTTTTTAAAAAAATATTGGCGTACAAAAGATATGTTAGTGAATAAACCAGATTATTATGTCACTAATGACCATGAATAATTGACTCATTTAAATAGAATAATTGATTAGTTTAATGGGATTATTTTTTATTTGGACCCAATCTAGAAAAACAAATTTATGTTTGTCAATTGGGCATATCCTTATGACCATCAATTGATCCAGAAAAATATAGTCTTTATAGTCAATGGAATAAATGATCATATATATCTCAATGATATTTTTTTTCAAGTAGTAATCCATTTTAGATATTTTATATGATTCTATATTTACCCAAAAAATGTAATAAATGATTAAATGGATCACATTGATGTTTATATACCAGTCATACATGATGGGATTCTAGGGAGGAATACTGAGTAGAGAATTAATTTTTTGGTTTTGATATTAGTACATGGGTTTCTAAGAGGACTATTGGACCTTTAAAACTATGGGATTATAATTTAGTTTGACATGGAGAATGGTGACTAAAGATCCCATATTGGAGGGATGGTTGAAAAAGGGGCCAATATGTGATATTTAATATCCAAAAAGATCACTCACTATGTTGATATACAAGGAAACTATGGTGACTATAGATAAGAACATAGGTTGTAGATGAAAAAAATTTGTTTTCCTTGTGGTTCTATTTTTGGTGACCGACGGTGTATTGGTTCTTTATTAAACAACGTTGGAAATCCAAAGAAAAATTTCATCCTTATAGGAATATCTTATTTCCCTCAAAAAATTTCCTCCCTAGTAGGCCTCTTTATGTGTCTTAGGTGATTTTTCTCCCTAGTATGGCTCTCTATTTTTCCTAATAAAATTGTTTCCTATATAGGACTCCTTCCTAAGACTAGGTTAATCGATTCTCTATTATGTTTCTTCAGATCATATGATTTATTTAATGACCTTGGGGGCCTCTAAATAAGTCCTAGGAAAATCAACACCTTAAGAGGCCTTTATTAATGGTCCTTCTCACTATCCATAGTATGTATTAACCAATTATGTATTCTATATATATTTTTGGAGACATAACCATTTTATGTCACCAATACCAATAATTCCCATTATTTACCATAGTTTTTTACATTTTGATCTATAATAAGTCTAAATCATGAATTGAATGTGCAAGCATTAGTCTTATCACAACCATCTATAATATCATATCGTAATCACTCAAATTAGAAGATATGAGGAAATTTTCTTTAACCAAAATGAGGAATGGATGTAGATATGGTCAATTAACAATCCATAACAACATTGGGATCCAAAATTAAGTAAGAGTGTGTGAATATAGGGGAATGGTTGGTCAGGTGTGATATAGGTGGGTTATATTGCTTTCCATTTGAGATGTATTATTTATGAATGGTGGGGTTTGATTCATGATTTAAAGTACAATGTGTCATTATTTTACTTCCATTTAAAATTTCCAAAACCTCATATAATCGTCATCCTTAAAAAATTTTGTACTTAAAACTTCCCCCACCATTTAATTGGATCTGAATGTAAAGAGATGATTAAATTATAATTAAAATGCCATCGAGTCATTAAAATAGATTTAATATGGGTTTTCAATAAGGTTAAAGAGTTAGGGAGGACACGTCAGATATAATGAAAGGGTAAGTGAAAATATTCATAGACGACCACCCACTATTTTGGTTTTGGGAGCCTATGGAACATTATTCTTGGAACACCCAAACCAATATGGGGAATATTCTGATTAGTTTCCCCACTTAATCTATGGGTAACACCTATGTCAATTCTAACCTATTCTCAAATGGTTGATTCGCTATATATTGAGCTCTCTCCTTTGACCTAGGTACTATATAATGTGAATTACTACCAATGAGCATGTGTGTCATTGGTTTGTTTCATATTTGGGGAATCATTTCTTGATAATGGTTTCAGAAAGCTCATTTGGGTAACCATGCTATGTGTAATTATTCCATGCATCACTGTGTGAACCAATGATAAAATAAAAACATTTTCATTCCTAATGTAGGGTTTCAAATGATCTTGGAACAAGTTATCAATTTGGTGAGATTTTTTCTTATTCATATTAGGTTAATAATCCATTCCTATAACACCCATATATTGTTCAATATCATTCGACATCACACCACTTTAGATCATATTTTTATTCGATTTCCAGTATAAATAATTTCATGAATTGAACCATTATATCCCTTTTGGTTGGTGAAATTCCTAGTGTTACACCCCAAAACCATGTCCAATTATCCAGGTCATAGAAACCAGTGTTTATTAGTAATATAAGACATGTGGAATGCCTTATCCTAACGTACATGTATCTGAACACATCTCTAAGAAAATATATAATCCATAACTATTGGAATTGTATCCTCGACCTCCACCCAGTACCATAGTGACATGTAGGGTCTCCCATAAAAACACATGAATGGTACCTTGTAGATGGAGGATTGATAATTTTTTGTATTAAAAAACAATCAAAGTTAGATAATCCTACCAACTATGACCATATTATGTAATTAAATTCTAATGTTGGTTTTGGATAATCTAAATGGTAATATATATTTTCATACCTTTCTAGGGTTGAAATAATGTGAACAATTGACAATTATACATAAGGCGTCCTGTAATCCTATCTATAATGGATATGTGATGTGTGTATCATAATTTGATATTATATCTTATTTAAATCAATGGTGTTGAATTGTATCTTTCATGTAAGTGTGTCCTAGTATCTCTACTGAACTCTTCTCTGAGATGGATATAATGAAGGTCGACTCAGTGATTATTCAATTATCACTAAGATAGTTTCATTTCCTCTATCTGAACATGGAATCCACATCAAAAAAATACAATAACATATTATCCCACATTCACTCACCACCTCAAGGGGTTGATCAAACCTCTATGTAACCTTCTATTTGTAATTTTCACATGATACTTTTACCCACCAAATTTTAAACTCATAAACACAACTCTTCATCTTTTTCCACTAGAAAATATTTTGTGACATCCCAGACCCATATGACATTTAATAGGTTCCCCGATCCCAGTGGGCCACATGGCCTCAAGAACATATCATAGAATTCCAGAGGCTATAGACTAGTAACGAGGGCCTAGGTTATGGCTTTGGTGAGACTATTCCCTCATTTAAAAAGTTTAAAATAGTGGATAAAATTAACCATATGTAAATAGTGGAATCAATATAAGTAAACAGAAGGCAGAGTGGAAAAATAGGGATAATAGTTACAATGATTAAAATGACAAGAATATAGTTTAAAATATATGATGATATGTCATGACACTAGAGATCCGTAAAACATGTATTCCAGATAGTAGGCATAACATGTTTAAAAAATCTAAAACAAAATAAAAAAACTATCTCAAAAATATGCATATCCAACTCATTACTTTTCTATCATGATGCATCGTAAATAGAAAGCCATCGAGCTTCAGAAACCATATTCTTTCCTTTATCAAACCTACAACCATGTAATCCAAATTAAGTACCAAATGGTGCCCAGATGGGGTGTGGCATAAATGTCACTGGACCACCACCAAATATGTCTATAACATCCTACATGTGTAATGGAAATGTAATAGTGTGAAACAAACATATATAAATTAAAGGTGTAGAATGTAACCAAATATCGAAGTACCTACTTCATCCATCAGCCAGAGTCTAAGAATGTAAGAAATTAGTTATTTTATTATTACCATTTTATAAATAAGTCACATCATATCAATTTTATAGGTTCCAAGTTTTAACAAATAATACTATGATGATATTTATTAGTGAAGACTCAAGGTAATAACCAAGGTGACATATACCTCAAGGGTATCCAACTTAGAAGTAATTATTCATTGGCATGGGTTAATATTGTAATCCATGGATCATAGTTTAATTCATTCCACAATGATGATCCTACCAATTCTAAAGAGTCCATCCAATGTAAAATGGGTAAAAGAAAAACTGGGCATGATGGTTAATAACCATGGCATATACTTAACAATGCTGGATCTAATGAGTGTATTCAAGGAATCCTGTAATGATATTGAATGGATCATACAATGACATAAAAGGAATCCAAATAATATATAGGAATTGAGATCTTGGTGGGTCACATCCGAAGCAAGTCATATCCTTGAATCAGAATGAGGTTCCTGAGTGCTAATGGAATTATCCAATCAGAATCCAAGATGATCTCAAGTCAAGTCACTTCTATTTATTTATAATTTCTTATAAAATTCCTTTTGTTCAAGTATTACCGTTCAACATTGTGATAAATTTAAGTAGCATGAAACCTTTTAATCGTGTTATTTTGTTCAGTCCTTGTATTTCATTAGTGTGATAAGTTCAGGTAGCATGAAACCTTTTAATCAAGTTATTTGGTTCAAGACATTACTTTCATTATTCTGATAAGGAAAAGTAGTATGAAGCCTTTTTATCAAGTCATTTTATCCATTTAAAGAATTTTTCATATTCATGGTTAATTATGCTACCTTCTATTAATGTTGTAAGGGTTTTTATTGTTATGAACCCTATTAATCATTCACAATTAACTACATGTCATATACATAGTATACTTTCCATTTCACATATCACATTTTTCTATCAAATTGAAGCACATGCCTTAGGAGGGTCAAGTGGTGAGAAAACATGGTACTTTACATTATGAAATTCTAATTACAAATATGTCTTATAATATAGAATTTCTTACCCTTAATAAGGAAAAGAAAAGGCACACCCTAACTGTGGATTAAACATGTCAAAGCACTAAAAAAATTATGTCCTAGAATCATACATGGGATGAATAGTGGTGTAGGCATAACAACTAACAACCAATGAAATATTTGATGAGAATAAACACAGGTTTAAAATGATTATAATGATGGAATATAAATTCTATAAATTATACACAATGAAATTAGTGGGCTTTACATGATAATTCCATAATCAACGAACTTGAGGGTGTGTTATAAACCATCCACCATAGGGTTGTAAGACTATCATCCTTCGGTATGGGATATTCATTTGGCATAGATTAAAGTATATATAATAAATTTATTAAAATTATCATACCGCAATAAATAGGTCGAGGAAATCAATGAAGATGAGAGTCTTAAATACACTCGAGTACATATCATTACACATCCATCGTGATGAAAGGAATCCTGAATGGATCCCTGACAAATGACATCTCTTGATTCCTACGATTGGCCTTCAAAAAACTCCAAAATGAGTGACATGGATAGAAATCCTATATGAACATTATTTATGGAATAATGAGGGATCAAATTTTATCATTAAGGAAAAGAACGTAAATTTAACCATAAATATTCCTTTTCTTGTTTTTCTTCATTAAAAGACATACCACAGGAAAACTGTGCATGGTTACCTGGGAATAAGGGTAAATTTCATGGTTAAGCCACACAACCATGTACAAACCATGTGAGGTAGCTCTATTAATAAAAAATCTATCTTTACTGTTAGGAAAACTGTGTGGAAACCATGTACTAATAGTACAAGATGACCAGTTTCCACAAAAAGATGTGTTCTGAGCTCCAAATAAGTCTTACACACCCATGGAACCTTTTCAAATTCATTAGAAATCCATATTATTTAAAAGGTAAGAATTTGTTCCAAAATTTATAGGATTTAACACTGTGTGAAAACCCCATGTTCTTACAGTCTTCCCCCTTAAAAGAAATTTTCATCGAGTTCACCTCCCAATGATATAGAAACATTGTCAATGAAAACAATTTTGATTAGGAATATACCTTAGCCTCCCTCTCCCAAGTCTCATCCTATATCTAGTTGTGCTATCATAAAAATCGTACCATAAGGACATACCAACCTTGGAGAGCCTTCAATCTCCGATCAATGATGTGTATTGGATACTTATCAAAGGTAGCATCAACATATAACTCAACATCCATAGGATCAAATGTATGATATGGTTTGCCTTGATGTTTTCAATGCAATGAAATGTAGACAATGCCACGTATGGAATAATCCCTCTAAGTTAGTAGCAACTAATAGGCTACTGGCCCAACATTCTCTATAATCTCAAACAGACCTACATAAGGAGGTGAAATCATTCCACACATACATAATTTTTTATACCCTGGACTAGGAGATACATTAATGAAAACATAATACATGAACTCAAAATCAATGGTTCATTGATGTAAATTGAAATAAGAAATTTTTTTAGACTGAGAAGTAGTCAAATACATTCTAATCAGCTGAATCCACACTGATGTCTCTTGAATAAGATGAGGACACAGTATGGCTGACTTAACTTCCTCTAGCCAGCATAGGGGTGAACGAAACACCCTACCATATAAATACTTAAAAGGATCCATATGAATTATCATTGGAATGATATTATTATAGGAGAACTAATTAAGAGGGATATTTTTCCCTCATGAAAAACTAAAATTATGGAAACATTCTCTGAGAAAATATTATAGAACATGTATTGTCTCTTCTGATATTCAATTGGTCTGGGGGTGAAAATACTTTCTTAGAAGTACTTGTGTTCCCATATCCATGTGGAATATCTATGAGAACTGTGACATAAAATTAGTGTCCCAATCTAAAATGATAGTGCATAGAACCCTGTGGAATCGTGTGATATCATAAACATATTTTCATCCAAACTCTTCAACTGAGAATTTCTCCTGAATAATAATGAAGTGGGATGGTTTTACTAGTTAGTAAATGACTTCCCATATATCCACACTACCCCTCAACAACCTAGCTGAACCAACTATGAAATCCATGGTGGCATCTTCCCATTTTTGTTCTAGTACTATAAGTGGATATAACCAGAATGAATGTATCTATTGCTCCACCTTGAACTTGTATTAGGTGTAACACTTATTGGTAATTATTATTATCTAAAGATTCATCTCAGGCCACCAATATCGGTGTTTCATATCTCGAAACATCTTCATGATTCCTGGATGAACTGCCCACTGAGAGGCATTAGACTCTTTGATCAACTCCTCTCACATGTCTATATGAACTCAAACATGTCTCTGGAAACATAGTATATTGTCTCTATCCATAGACAAATCTAGAGGTAGGTTAACTTCTGATATACTCTCATAGGTTACCAAGCCATCAAGATTTCAAAATTGTCTACACTTCATCTTCTCAATTAGATAAGATGTAACTTTCAAATATGACAGGTAATACTACCCCTGATTATCATGAAACTCTAGTTGTTGCATAGAAAATAAGTCCATTATCTTATATTCATCTTCATAATCTCGTATGGTCTATATTTGAGTTTCCTAACACAATGTATCTACAACTACATTTCCCTTTCCAGGAAAATAGGCAAACTCCAAATTAATGGATTGTAGATATTCAGCCCATCTCTTCTATCTATGGTTCATGTCATGCGGATAACACACACACACACACACACACAGATATATATATATATATATATGAGGCTATTGGGGTTCGTTTACATCAAAAATTACCCACCTAATAGATAGTGTCTCTTACAACGTAAGACATGGATAACTGTTGCTATCTCAAGGTCGTGCATTGTGTAATTTCTCTCATGTGAGCTCAACTGTTGAGATTTGTACATACCGACTTTGTCTTCCTACATCCGCACTACTCCTAGTATGTTTCATGATGCAACATATAAGATGTTATAACCTACACCTTGGTAGGGTTGAATTTTAATAGGTGTTGATATGAACCTCCTCTTCATCTCACGAAAGGATTTCTCACATGCTTCTGACCATATGAACTTTGTACCCATCTTTATAAGACTAGTAAGAAGCGAAGCAGGACATGAGAAGTCCTATATAAAATGAATGTAATATATAGCTGGTCCCATGGAACTGTGTATTTCAAACATGTTTTTGGGATGCTTCCAGGAAACTACAACAGTATCCTTTTCTATCTCCATATATGCTCTTAATTCTGATATTATATGATAGAAGAATTTAATGTTGTCAATCCATAAGTAGAACATAGAAAGCTTGGAATAAAGGTGATTCTCTTTCACTGTACTCAGAATAAACTCAATTTGTTTAGAATAGTCTCTATGGTCTTGATAATACACCAAGTTGTTTTTCACAAAGACCATTAGAAAATAGTACAAGTAGTGTCGGAAACCCTATTCATGAATGACATGAAAATGTCGGGTTCGTTCATTTGACCGAATGGCATAACAAGGTACTCATACATACCATACCTATTATAGAAAGCTATAAAAGTTATCTATAATGGTCTAGAATGTACATGATGATAATCCAATCTCATGTTGATCTTAGAGATGACCTATTCTCCCGAGAGCATGTGGATGAGAACAATGATTTGAGGTAGTGCATACTGATTCTTGAATATAAGCTGGTTCAACCTTCTTTAATCCATTCATAAATTGATGAACCCATCTTCCTTTTGGAAAAAAGCATATGTGAACCCCAATAGGTTCTATTGGACCATATAAATCCATTGGACTTTAAATCCTCTAACTGTTTCCTGAGCAGTTGAAGCTCTTTTGGTGGCATCCTATATGGAGGAATAGACAAATGTGATTCTCCAGGAACAAGATCGATTACAAACTCAACCTATATCTCTCCCTCTGGAGGTTAGCTATAATAATCAAAGGTCAAAAACACTAAGAAACTATCCACTACTTATGGGAAAACAACTTTTCATTAATACTGATCCTTCATGAAGAGATTTATAATATGGGTGGTAACTCCACCTAGCCTAGAATACTTCAGTATGGATCTATTAGTCTGGATATCCCACTAATCCTTATGTAGATGAAAACTTCCCTCTAGTGATGTAAACGATACCCTATGAAAATATAAGTCTATAGAATAATGACGCTGAACCAACCAATCCATCACAATAATGAAATTGTTCCTTTTCCTCTAAAGAAAGAATAGGTTCTGTAAGAAGGGGTGATCGCCTACCACAAGAGGATAGTCCGTACAATAGCATACATTATGAAGATGTCATGGCGGTATTGGTCTACAAATTCTAATCACACGCCTCAGACCAATCATAAGAAGAATTATAGCATCACTTATAAAAGATAAATGTAAAAAACTCACTACCCAAGGTATAATACCCAAAATACCCACTTATATGGCCATTTGTCAGTAATTTATCAAGTATCTGATTCATTTCACTTTACATTTAATTTCTAGTTTCACTCCATTACCTTTTATTAACATGAAAATACAGGATAATAATGTGCAAGTAATTAATTTTAGATGTCATGATAAACATTATAATGGTTATCCATTTCCATTGAATCAGTTCCTATATATCTATCACTATAAACGACGCCCATTTATTTATATCATAATGGACTGACATAGTAAATTACTTATCCCATCCCATGAGGTCCCATAAACCTCATGGATTGAGACATGTAATCAATCAATCATATCTAAGTGTAATACAAGCCTAATCTAACTATCATAGCATCACTCAATGGTCACATGTATATCAAGCAATTAAATTTTGTGAAATGCACCTCTATGGCATGGCAATATGCAAGCCATGAGAATTCTAGGTTCCTATAATGATTCATGAAACAATGTTCCATGCCCTCATATCATCGTGCCAAGGATTAATGAAAATCCCCAAATAGAGTAATAATCAACACCACCACACAACATGTGCCTCACCCAATTGTGAAAAAATATCAACCATAATAGGGTAAAAGAGAAAAAAAATTATAATTTAGGGTAACATGTATTTTACCTGAAGAATGGGTTTGTGAAGGAAAACCAGAGCATATGACCATGTTACTAGGATTACTAATCTCTAATTGATTGTTTCCAAATAGTAATGAAATAAATGAAACCTGAATTTGATACCAAATTTTTATAACCTAGACCTGAATGACACTTAATAGGTTCTGTGATCCTAGTGGGCAACATGGACTCAAGCACGTCTCCCCGAACGCCATAGGCTACCGACTAGTAGCGTGGGGCTAGGGTATGTATGTTGGGAGACTATGCCCTCATTACCAATGCATAGTGAAGCTGGTAAAATTACATGTAGGTAAATGTTGGAAGAAATATAACTAATCATAAGAAATAAAAAAAATAGAGACAATGATAACAATAATTAAAAAAACTGGAATATCATTCCACAAATAATGATGATATTTCATGTCACTATAAGGCTGGAAAACATGGATAAAATATAGCAGAAATAACATGTTCTACAAATGTTTAAAGGAAATCAAAATACTATACCAAGAATCATGAGATCAAATATGATCTTCTACTATTAAGATACATCCCAAACAACAAGCAATTAGGTGTCTGAATCCATATGCTTCACTTTATTGAAAACAACAAGAACGTAATCATCTCATGGTACCAAATGATTCTTATAGATGGTGTGAGGTAAATCTTAGTGGGCCACCACCAGGGGGGTCTATAACATCCTAAATTTTTAACAGAAATGTAATAGTGTGCAAGAATGAATATATAAAGTAATGTAGTATAATGTAACTAAATACCCACGTACCATCATTATCCCTATAATGGTGTTTCAGCTAATATGTAATTCATTATTTGTTTATTAACAATTTATAAATTACTCACATGTGAGAAATTTCAATGGTTCCACATTATAACAATAAAACATGTAATGATATTTAATAGTGGTGTTACTTGGTAGAAACCAAGGAAATGTAGACCTCAGGTGTCAACAAAACCTTAATAACTATAGCCTGGAATGTGGTAAGAGTGTAATACAAGGATCATAGTCCAATTCATTCTATAATGTTTCACCTACCATGAACAAGGAGTTTATAAAATGTAAAACAAGAGAAAATAAAATACTGGGCTCGATGGGCTTTAACCATGGAACCTACTTGTCAATAATGTATCCATGGAGTGTATCCAAGGAATATAATAAGGATATTGAAGTGATACAACACTATCGTATTAGGCATCCAAATAATATAAAAGTATCATTTTCTATGTGGGTTTCAACCTAAGAATTTTATATCCTTCAATCAGAATGGGGTTCTTGAGTGCTCATGGCATTTTCTGATTAGAATCTAAGGAAAGATAAAGTCATTCCACTCCTATTTAATTATAAAGTAGTGTAATATTCCATTTGTATCTAGCCTTTTATTTCATTAGTGTGATATGTTATAGTATCATGAATCATTTTAATCAAGTCATTTGGTTCGATCCAATCATTTCTTTAGTGTGACAAGGTTATGCAGCATGCAGCCTTTTATTGAGGTCATTTGGTTCAACACGTGAATTTCATTGTTTTAATAAGGTCATTTAAAATGAAACCATCTATCAAGTCATTTAATTCATTTAAATCATATTCAATATTCAGGGTTCATTCTTATACCTTTTATTAATGTTTTAAAGGGTGTTGTGGATATGCAACCTATTAATCATTCTCAGTTAAGGCCAAGTCATAAACTCAGTATACATTCCAATTCACATTTCACATTTTATTTCCAAATGGAAGAACATAACTTAGGAAAATCAGGTGGTGAGAATACATGGATCTTTCTTTTATATAGTTATTATTATAAATAGGCCATTTAATAAAGAAACACTTCCCTATTAGAAGTTCAATCCATGGCAGATCGGAACAGTTTCTCAAACATGTCAAAAATCTAAAATGAATATTATGCCATAATATCCTACACAAGATGAACGGAGGTGTGGGAATAACCACTAACAAAAAATCACATATATTAAAATATCATAACCATACACTTAAAATGATTATAATCATGACATATAAATTTTATAAAAGTCACCCGATGAAATTGGTGGGGCCCAATTGACAATACCAAAATCAATGAACATGAGGGATGAGTTATAGACCACCCACCATATGGTTCTACGAATCTCATCCTTTGATATCAGACCGCGATTGTCTCATATTTGAGTAGTTATAAGAAAAGGTGAAAACCCATCATACCACAATAACTAGGTCGAGAGAAAACTAGAAGAGTAAATTCTTAAATGCACTCAAGTACTTATCGTTGCGCATCCAAAGTGATGAACGGAAGATATAATAGATATCAGACGAATGAGACACCTTAATTCATACCTTTTTCTTTTAATGAATCCAAAAAATAAATACATGCAGGTAAATCCCACATAAAATTGGATTAGGGAAGGAGGGATCTAATTTGATCATTAGGGAAAAATGATCAATTTACCCATAAAATATAATTTCCATGGTTTTACCACATAGTTTGACAAACAGTTCAAAAATCATGCATTGATCCATTGGTAGAAGGGGATATTGAAGGTTTGGGCAGCACAATCATGTGCAAACCATGTAAGGTAGCTATATTCTGAGAAACAACATCTACATTGTTAGGAAAATTGTGCGCCAACCATGCACCAAGAGTGTGACTTGTCCATTTTCCCAAAAAGATATGTTTCAGGCTTCGAACAAGTCCCAGACAGCCAGAAGACCTTGTCTAATTCATTATAAATCCATATTATGTCCAAGTAAATATTTACACCAACATTTAGAGGACACAAAACTGATTGGAAAACTAGGTTCTTACAAATCCTAATGTTCCAGATATACATTTTACTATTCTTTTTGAACTAATAAAGGGATATATGAAACTACCCTAGTGAATCCCCTTTCCAAATTTCTATCCCCATCAACTGACATCTATGGGAATTAAATTATCCCCACTATAATAAATCGATTTGGAGGATGTGTGGTGGATATATGGAAATGATATACCTCACAATTTATTTATTCAAGAAAAGGATAACTAACACATTGAAGATGATTAGGTTTTATTATCACCAATTAGAAGTTTTTGGAACTATTCTCATCTACATGGGTGAACTGTAATAAGAACAACATTTTCTAATTTATCAATCAAAAACATTGAACTAGATCTCAAATTAAAAGAATTTTCTATCATGATCTCCTTTCTGAGATTATATACTATCTAATATATATAAACATCTTGTAACTCTAACCATTTCCCCTACCTCAACTAAATATATTTCTATGAAAAGATAATCCCTATGATGGTGGGGTTTGAATAGATGATAAATCACTCTTCTGCAACGTATTTTCTCTATGTATTCAAGGAAAATGAAACGATTTCTATATCCAAATCATGGGTAGTGTATTTCTACTCACGTGGGATCAAATAACAAGGTGTATATAGTTTTTGATGAATGGATGAACACCACAAAATCAACACCCACATATATCAAAATTTAAATGGGGTATATTTTAAACCTGTTTTATAGCCCCTAAAATACCTTTTATCATATCTCTTCCCATATGGAAAGATTCATCTTTTATTTCAAGGAATTAATGTGATACAAAATATATAATAAATCAAGAATATTCATAAGTACTATCCTACCAATCAAAGGATTCTCTCTAGCTCAATCATTCTCTTGGGTGGATACCAAACTAGGAATGCCTCAACAATAGGGGATCCACTGACAATCCCTCTTATGAGACAAAATTTAAAATAGATTGGACCACACAAATCTATAATTGACACTTCATGATAAATATATAAATATGGTCATCTCAATATTTGTTCAAAACCATCCCCAAATTCATCATCTTCTCCTTATATGTCACCGAGTACATAATGACATCGTTAATGAAGACTAGCATAAACTGGTCCATTATGTGTTGAAATATCTCGTTCATAATTCTCTAAAAACTGTTGTGTAATTTTTTACAATAATGGGAATCAACAAAAACACTTATTTATTATAGTTACACTAAAATGTTGACTTTGATATATCCTCCTCTCAAGGATGATGATTCTGTGAGTTTGACCATAGTTCAAAATTTAAGAACCACCTTTCCCATTTAACCTCATTGAAGAGGTATAAAACTCTATTATGTTGATAATTATTCCTCATGATCACCTAATCTAATTGATTTTAAACTACACATAACCCCAATCTCCCATTTTACTTCCTAGAAAACAATACTATGGTTTCCAAAGAAGAAACATTGCCTATGGAAATTCCCTTCCTCAAAAAATAATAGAATTAGACCTTCAAATTTGAATTCCCATTGGGGTCCATTCGATATGATGGGGTATGTATGTTTTTTTTATCTTGTTCATGACTATGTATATATTAATCTATCAGCTGGGAGGTAAGATAGAGACAACCTCATGGAAGACTACACAAAAACCTCCACTCCTATAGGAAATAGAATGATCCTAACATCTTCTACTCCAAGGATAATAATATATAACTAATGGGTAATCATATGTATCCTATAATGTATGATCCTTACCTACTCTAAAAATATTAATTTATCTGCAATGATTTAAAATCTCATTACATAAACTTGATGGTACCACATCATCCACCTAAAATATTCAATCTACACATTGAAAATGGTGATATAGTTAATACCTTTAATATCATCATAAGGCCGCATGAAAACATGAGAATATCCCATAATAAGTAATATCTTCCCAAATATAGGTTATAATATTGTAAGAAGTTTATATTCAAAGAATCCTCTATGGTTTAAGTCTCCAATCACAAGGGTCAATCGAATAGAATCACTTTATTCTCTAGATATTGGAAACGTATATATAAAGGAAATAGTTTCCCCTAAATGTTTATATCAACAATAAAGATAAATTAGAGAATAAAAAAATTGTACCTCATCTCATACCCTAGTTCTCTAGAAAAAAAATAATATATTTCTTATCGATACACACATTTCAAAGCATCATCTTATATAGCCTCTTGTGGGCCACCTAGTGGTGGTGGTGGAAGAAGAAAAAAAATGTTATCCACTGCTAGTTACACTCCCAACACCTCTTAAATATATACCACCCTATGATCCTCTATTATTTAGACAGTAAAACTACCTTGGTGGTACTTCAATTTTGTCCCCACAAACTACAAGGATGGTTTGACATACACACATGATAAATCATTTCCCATAATAAGAGTTGCATCACCTCTCCCTTGGCAAGCCAGAACCAACATCATAGTCTTAAATGATAAATTGGCAATCCTAAGGAAGTATCTAGAAATGCATCACATCCCATGACCTCAGAGTCTTTCATTGACTATTAGTTTTCAATGTCTCGGCTCATGGTTTCTCATAATAAGATAAAAAATCATTGACTACTCAACTAAGAAGCACTCCACATCCAAGGAACACTCCAGAACTCTATCATATGAAGGAATAAAAATAGATACAACAAAACCTAGATAAGTTGGACAAGTCCAGGACTAAATATCATGGGATGAATTTACAATTTTCAGAAAATGTTTATGGACTACCATGAGGGGTTATTGAACCTTGAAAGATACCATGTGACTGACATCCTTCCCAAGAGAAGCTCGAGGGGATCCTAGATATGTAATTCTTTCAATATTACTGGGTAGAACTCCTCTCCGAAGAGGCTATTAAACATTGTCCCTGTGAGAATCACCTCATCAAACATCTATATTAGCAACATCCATTTCCATCATATGGATCCATAGAAATTTCTTGATGATTGGACCATCATCTTATTGTGAGGGATTCTAACACTGTAGAAAAAACACCCAGTTTACAAAAGTTAGAATTATTCCACTAGGGGAATCAATATTAACCTATAATTGATGGGGTATATACCTATATGACTCAAGAATATTTTTATATCTATACACCACATATACAGCTACACCAGAAAAACCTATTACTCAAATGGTAAATATGTCATCAGAAATCCATCTAGAGGTACCACATCCTAAAATAGCCCATGGAATGAAGTCTAATCAGTAAGGGGATCATCATCGTGATCCCCATATTGAATTTTATTTTCCCTTCATTGTGGATGCATTTTGAAAAAGACCATAATACCCTAGGTCAAAGTGAATATATGAGGAGTTTAATAAAGAAGGAAAATGAAACCACAACCCATTTTTATATGATGTGTTCACTAATGTTCTACCTAAAAAAATGCCATCCATATACCATGTCTAGTTATATTTTATTAGACTGTTGGTGATTGAGTACATTGGTCCCCACATCAATAATGGGTTCCCCAAAACATGACTATATCCAAACTCCATTCCAAGGTAGACCCACCCTAATACCACCCTTCCTTGACTCGACGAAATAGATCCCACATCCCTTAAGAAAATAAGTTGGTAACACCCCAAACCTACCACTAATAATCCATGAGATGGATAATAACACTAATTATTTATATCAGACACATGGGAACCAATATTGTAATAACCATAGATTTTATAAGATATATTCTTTTTAATTTCTTTCATATATTTTGTTGTACGATACACCATGATTATCTTGCGCTATACGCAACACCGTATTAGCTTGCAGTATACGCAACACTATTCTTGGATCGTGTTACACACAATTTTGATAATAGTTATTCTACGCAACATTGAGTATTTATTTATATATATTCAATGTATAAATAAAATATGGTTGGATTCTGTTATACGAAAAAACGAAGGATTCTTTCACCACACGTAACCCTGACTTGGCTTGCATTACACCCAATCACGACATTCCTCAATAGTGTGTGTTGTACACAATACCGGGTTTTACTAAACAATGATATATTATTATAATTATGAACTAGCCATTATGAATATTATTAACTAAATTTTTAATTTTATAAAATTATTATCTATCTTACACATTTTCTAGAACATGGTATAAGAACAAAAAAAAATTTCAGGTAAAATAAGTATTTTTCAAAAAATGACGTTTTGTCGCCTTTTGATGGCGCACCCACTTTGAATCTAGTTTTTGACATGTTTATAAGTTCAATATTACAAAAGAAAATTATTCTTCGGAATCAGGATATAAAATTTTACCTTGGATAAAATTTTCATATTATTCTGATAAATTTCATATTTTAATTAATAGTAAAAACACGCTATATTTTAATTAAAAAAAACTTTTTTCATCGTAATAACTTATGTGGTTAAATTTTAATATTGAATGGTTTTAAAGTATAAATAGAATATATTTTTACTATTTAATATAACTTATGTCATTAGCATTGATTTTACATTAAATTTGTTGGTTAAATCAATTCAATCTTTTGCAATATTTTAAAGAAAAACTTGATTTCTTTAGACAACGGGATTAATTTAAATTTAATTTCTGCAACTTTTTTGTATTGAATTTGGAAAAATGGATTCTATATTTGGAATAAGTAGGTCTAAATTATTTTAATAAGCTACTTTTTATTTTTGGGAATTATGAATAGTAACTACGGTAAATTTTATTTACCATAGTTAAAGGTAAATCGTGTAATTTAAGGTGAATATAATATTATAAAATTACCCTAACACATAAAAAAATTATATTGGATGACTAAAAGTATACCCATATCACCTAAGGGTCGGATTAGATTCATTTTATAGACTTTTGACCATGAAAATAATTTAATTATTATTAAAACCAAAGAAAGTGACAACATGTCACTCTCTTAAATCTTATAAGTATAATAATTTTAATTTAGTGATAAACATAATAAAACATCAAAAATGAAAATTCTCCAGAAGGATAATAAAATTATCTACATCATGATAATTTATTTATATTTTTTAGGGATTAAATAATTATCATTAATGGTGATACATTAATTAAGTGGAAAATCAATAATATAGTTTTTTATTGAAATAATAATACCCATTAAAAGGCCCACAAACCTGACCAAAACTTATTTTTAGTGTATATATATACCATAAGAATCTAATTACCTAATATATAACCGTTTATAGTCTTATAAAAGTGATTATGACACTTATATTATTTTATTCTAAATGATGCCAAAGTTGTCACCTTCATAATTTAATAAATATAAAAATTTAAATATTGTTATTTTAAGATGATAAATTCAAGTAAAAGTATTATTGTGAAAGTTAATAGATTTATATTCATCATAGGATTTTATTTTTAATTTTTATGCAACAAATAAGTATATTAAATAATTATGCAAAAATGTTGTAGTAATTATTTTATTAAGAGATAAACCAAATAAATGGTTTTAAAAATAATAAAATAAATATTATATTAACTATTAAATGTTATCCACTAATATTATAGATACATATGACCTTTTAGGAATCTATTAAAGATTTTAGTTCGAACATATCTTCTGTATATATTTTATTTAAATTCATATAAATGAACAGAGTCAAAATTGATCCTATTGTTATTTTATAAAAATAACATATTATAAATTTTTTAAAAATAACAAAAATCTTAAAAAAAATTATAAATTTAAATTTATATGGTCTATAATGTTATAAAGTAACCAATTATGGAAAATTCACAACAAATAAGTATTTATTTGTTATAATATAAAATATAGAAATTTATTAACACAAATAAACATAAATAGATTAAATAAGGATAAATCAAAATGATAAGGTTTAAATTAAGATCCAAACATGTCTAAATTTGATTGGTTGAGGAGCTTACAACCCTATCTAATATAAGCTTCTAATATGAGTAATTTTTGGAGTTTTTTAAGTGGGGTTATATTTATTATAAATTAATATTTCTAAGAATTCCAAAGGTCCCCCTCTCCTCCCTTATAAAAGGGAACCTCCTCGCTCTCTTCCTCACACCGCTTTGAGCCTTCTAGATCGGCCAAACCCTGCCAAATTCTCTTCTTCACTTCCCTAGAAACATCATATAGTCCCTGGTCTACTTCAAAGACCAATCATAGTGCCCTAAGAGGTGGTTTCAAAGAGGTGTATCGAAGAAGAGGTAATTTCTTATACCGATTCTTTCAAACTTCTTTCTTCATCAACTTCTTATTCTTTAGATGTTTCATTATAAAGTAATAACATAAGTATCAATAATTTACTGATATGTTTTTATAAATATGAAACAACTCCATTTCACCTTCTATCCATCCTACAGAAAACGAAATCACCGCACGTGCGTACGTACGGAATACCATCTCCATGCCGTGGTGTAATCTGTTTTTCCACCAACACCTTAAATGGATGGGTATTATGGTGTAAATATTAACTATACATAGTTATTATAACATAATAATGATTTTTATATATTGTATCATCAACTCCAATTCAATTCAATAATTATGGAAACGATATCATCGCTCGTGCGTACGTACGGACTACCGTCTCCACGATGCGATGAGATTCATTCTCAATGATTAACCATTAATGAATGATTATAAAGTATATATAAGCAATAATAATGAAATATATGACATTATAAAGCTACTGGATTGATGTATATATATATATGTATGTCATCTACTTAATTCCATTCAACTCAATAAGGAAACGAAAACAGCGTTCATACATACGTACGGCCTACCGTCTCCATGAACGGTGTATTTCTTTCCATTTATCGATTTATTATATATATGTATATTCTGAATATATATTATATATAAATCATGTTTTATATTCTAGAATTTAGTAATCATGATCTAAGTATTCATATGAATAATTATAAGTCAAAACACGAACGACAAATGAAACGATTTTTACCCAAAACACTCTTTTACATGGAAATTACAAAAGAACGGGTAATATAAAGTCAAAAGTGAACCATATATGAAATAATAACAATGAATATGATTCTGTAATAAGTAAATTACATTATTTAAATCATTATATAGGAGTTTTGGATACGTACGAAGCATATCAGACCTAAGGTAAGGGATAATTTTGCAAATATCATTTTTATACGAGATTGATTATTCTTAAGTATTTACTGGGGTTATTTCTATAATCCATGTCCATGTTTTATAAAAGTGTTTTCATGTATTTTTGAAGTCCTTTTTACCCATTCTTGACTTCTACTACATGTTATGTAAGGAATCTTTCTTTTGTTTACGTTACGAGGTACTTTTTGACTTTTTCGGAAAAAGTACGAGAAGAATGTTTTTTATATTATACGGCATGAACGGATTTTGATGATTTCATTACACCTTATTTTAATGAAGCTTACTCTCCAAGATTTCATGATTATTTTCAAAAAAATCATTTTCTTTTAAAATTTAATGTCAATTTCAAAAAAGAAAATTATTTTGCAGAAGAAAGGATATTTTCCTCAAGAATTCATTTCAAGTGTTTTATCAAAACTATTTTCCATATAAGATGACATTATTTAATATGTGTATGTTTCATGTGTAATGTATCTATTATTTACATGGTATGATTCTTCTTATGATGAAATTATATCCATTTATTTTATATGGATTATGTTATGATGGCATGATGTTTAAGAATCCCAATTTAATACTTGGGTTATGCTACGATGTATGATTTATGATTTTGTGGCACAAGTAAGAATGATTTCATTATGAGATGGGTGGTACCTATATCTCCCTCCAATGCATTGGGTAACGATTTATATCTCATGAGATAGACATGGCTAGAACGGCAAGTTAAGCCGGTTCAGTAATACAAGACTGGAACGAGGAGTGAACTTGATTCAGAAAGGGACTTTGTCCACTAAGATGGTCTTGGCAGCAATGCCTTGGCTACTATGGAAATCAAAAAATGTGCTGAATGGTTTCCATAATTACATGTTTTATTCCCACACTATTTTATCACTATTAATGTTTCTTTATGATCTATTCCATACGTACTTCCATGTTTTATTTCATTGCTCAAGATTTTTATGTTTAAACATTATGTTCATGTTTTTAAGTTCAAATGTATATGGAATGTTTTATTTTATCCATGCATAACCTTAATAAGCATTTGAGCTCACCCTTTATATGTTTTCTTTTCCCCATGAAATAAAGAAAGGTTTTAGGTAGGAAAACAAAAGGGGAAGATCGATATGAGAGATGTTGAAGATCTTTCAACATGATTAGATGTTTATATTCCGAGTTTCCAAAGACATTAAACAATTATGGTCCTTGTGTGTCTGTTTTTGTTATGTATTAAGTATTCTGCAAAAGTAATGTAATGTCCATGTACATCAAGCTTCGGGTCTCTACAGTTGGCATCAAAGGAAAGGTTTAGTCAACCTTTGGAAACTGGGATGCGAGAACATTAGAGAGATCCCTAGAGATATTTCTAATGTATGTCTAGGGATGTCTCTATGGTTAAGTATAACTATAGGTTATAGTACTAGAATTACAGTAACCCAAGATGTTAGATATTGAAGTTACTCCCCCATTATCATATTGTTTTCCCTAGCAGGATTTTTGCCTCTCACACTATTCTTTTTGGGTTTTAGAAATGGCTGGAAACAAGATGATTCACGATAATGGAGGATATGATGGACAATGGAATGATATTCTCCATGAGAAACCAAATGAAATGGGATTTGGAATTCCAAACTTCATTATTATGCTGAATCAGAAATCTCATAATATGATCAATAAACTCAAATTTGGTATGTTTCCAAACTCGGCTAATAAGAGAAAGATGGAGTTTCTTGATGATCATAGAGGAAAGAAAGTTCAATTTCCCTCATGTAAATCATGTGGGAAGAGGAATCAGGGATATTTTTTCAAAGGAACTAGAAGATGATTTGGGTGTGGAAAATAAGGACACAAAGCCAGTAAGTGGAAAGGAAAAGGTTCAGTTAACACCATGGACAAGGATAATGGTATTTCTACGACATCAACAATGATTAGATGTTTTAAATGTGGAATGTATGGGCATTATGCAATCCAATGCCATAATGGAAAATCTCATGAAGAGAATCAGAATGGTCATATGGGTAGTATTTATGTGGATGATGATGAGGAGACTACAAATGATATATGAGATGAAAGAAGTATTGAAGCTCAGTCAGTTGTTTTAGAAGGTAGTGGAATGATTGTATGTTTATCGAGAGTTATGTTGTATAGTTAATGGTACTATGGAATAAAGAATCATCGAAGGATTGTAACACTATTGTTTTTTTCCTAAAAGAATTTGAAAGTATATGTTGAATGGTACCAGTAACCATGGAAGTTTATTCAGATATTTTTGTAAAGTATATGATATGCTCATAATGAAGGAATAAGAAGATAATGAGATGTTTGATTGTATTCATGAGCTCATTATTAATATAAGGACTAAGTGATATCATGGTTTGAGTATATATAATTTTGAGGATTTTGGTATGTGGAAAGTGTTAACTTTTAACTGCATTCATTTTTTCACTAAGGTTCAATGGGTATTCATTTTTCAAGATAATACATGATTAATGCCTTCTAATATTTCGAATGTGACCAATAAGAAATATCTTATGACATATGGGGATCAACGATGGTATTAAATCTTTGGTAATCATTTTCATTATATTATGAGAGTGGACTGCAGTATTATGGATAAGCCTAAAGATTGGAATGGATTATGTTGGACATAAGTTAGTAGTGTTTAAGCATAGAAGTTTTTTCGATATTATTGATGGGATGTTATAGTAATATAGTTTTAGAAAAAGGACAACCTGCAGGACGGGTGACAGCCCATTGCGTCGGACAAGGCTGTGGGAATCGAACCCACAACCGAAATGCGACTGGCCTTTATCGCCTACCACTAGCCTACATGAAGTCCCTGGTTAGTAGAAACTAGTTTTATTTCATTAAGCGGTATGATATATGAAGTATAAGTTAATTTTTGGAACCATATACGATTAATCTAACCATATGATGGACTTATAACTTTTGCTAACATTTTGTTTGAAACAGATGGAATGACCCACCATTCTATCACATGATATGCTAACACATGACGAATAACAAATTCAACTTTATTTCATTAAGGGATGAAGTGGAAATTGTCCAATTCATGAACAACAGTGAGATTATACCAAAATCATGTATGTATTTCTTTTAATTCATCAACAACAGAAAAATTATCTTGAAAACCAAAAATATTTTCATAGTGACCTTATATCCGATGAATTAGATGGTACATTAGATTATCACAAATCTATGGATTTGTGATTGTTGGATTTTTCATAGCCATGTTCTCTACCACTCTCTATCAGAACTTGATGGTTAGATTTCTCTTCCATATCCATATTTTCACCTATGTTATCCTATGTGGAAACCCAATGATTAGTTTATTTGGGTAACTGTTACGTTTCATACTTTAGTTTATAAAGATAAGTTTTGGTATTCCTTTTTACGATGTGGTTTTCAATTAAAGAAACATTCAAGTAGAAAACCATTTATAACCCCGACGAATTTCGAGGGCGAAATTCATTTTAAGGGGGGTAGAATGTAATAACCCGAGATTTTATAAGATATATTCTTTTTAAGTTCTTTCATATCTTCTGTTTTACGATACACCAAGATTATCTTTCACTATACGCAACATCGTATTAGCTTGTAGTATACGCAACACTATTCTTGGATCGTGTTACACACAATTTTGATAATAGTTATTCTACGCCACATTGAGTATTTATATATATATATTCAATGTATAAATGAAATATGGTTAGATTCTGTTATACGAAACAACGAAGGATTCTTGCACAACACGCAACCCTGACTTGGCTTGCATTACACGCAATCGTGACCTTCCTCGATAGCGTATGTTGTATGCAATACCAGGTTTTACTAAACAACAATATATTATTATAATTATGAACTAGCTGTTATGAATAGTAATAACTAAAATTTGAATTTTATAACATTATTATTCATCTTACACATTTTATATAACATGGTATAAGAATAAAATAAATTTTTCGGGTAAAATAAGTATTTTTCAAAAAATGCAGTTTTGCCGCCTTTTGATGGCGCACCCACTTTAAATATAGTTTTTGACATGTTTATAAGTTCAATTTTACAAAATAAAATTATTCTTTGGAATCAGGATATAAAATATTACCTTGTATGAATTTTTCATATTATTCTGATAACTTTCATATTTTAATGAATTGTAAAAACACACTATATTTTAATTAAAAACAACTTTTTTCATCGTAATAACTTATGTGGTTAAATTATAATATTGAATGGTTTTAAATTATAAATAGAATATATTTTTACCATTTAATATAATTTATGTCATTAACATTGATTTGACATTAAATTAGTAGGTTTAATCAATTCAATCTTTTGCAATGTTTTAAAGAAAAATTTGTTTTCTTTCAACAACGGGATTAATTTTAATTTAATTTAGGAATCTTTTCTGTACTGAAGTTTGAAAAATGGATTCCATATTTGTAATCATTAGGTCCAAATTATGTTAATAAGCTACTTTTTATTTTTGGGAATTATGAGTAGTAACTACGGTAAATTTTATTTACCATAGTTAAATGTAAATTGGGTAATTTAGGGTGAATATAATATTATAAAATTGCCCTAACACATGACAAAATTCTATTGGATGACTAAGAGTCGACCCATATCACCTAAGGGTCGTATTAGATTCATTTTATGGTCTTTTGACCATGAAAATAATTTAATTATTATTAAATCCAAAGAAAGTGACAACATGTCACTCTCTTAAATCTTAAAAGAATAATAATTTTTATTTAGTGATAAACATAATAAAACATCAAACATGAATAGTCTCCAAAAATCTAATAAAATTATCTACATCATGATAATTTATTTAGATTTTTTAGGGATTAAATAATTATCATTAATGGTGATACATTAATTAAGTGAAAAATCAGTAGTATAGTTTTTATTGAAATAATAATACCCATTAAAAGGCCCACAAACCTTACCAAAACTTATTTTTAGTGTATATCTATACCATAAGCATCTAATGAAATAATATATAACCGTTTGGAGTCTAATAAAAGTGATTATGACACTTATATTATTTTATTTTAAATGATGCCAAAGTTGTCACCTTCATAATTTAATAAATATAACAATTTAAATATTCTTATTTTATGATGCTAAATTCTAGTAAAAGTATTATTGTGAAAGTTAATAGATTTATCTTCATCATAGAATTTTATTTTTAATTTTTATGCAACAAATAAGTATATTAAATAATTATACAAAAATGTTGTAGTATTTCTTTTATTAAGAGAGAGACCAAATAAATGGTTTTAAAAATAACAAAATAAATATTATATGAACTATTTAATGTGATCCACTAATTTTTTAGATACATATTAACTTTTATGAATCTATTAAAGCTTTTATTTAGAACATATCTTCTGTATATATGT
Source organism: Viscum album (assembly GCA_963277665.1). Classification (NCBI taxonomy): domain Eukaryota; kingdom Viridiplantae; phylum Streptophyta; class Magnoliopsida; order Santalales; family Viscaceae; genus Viscum; species Viscum album. The sequence continues at coordinate 831,547,508 of OY728136.1, forward strand.
TATTTAAATTCAAATAAATGAATAGTGTAAAAATTGACACTATTGTTATTTTATAAAAATAACATATTATAAAATTGTTTAAAAATCACAAAAATATTTAAAAATTATAAATTTAAATTGATAAGGTCTATACTGTTATAAAGTAACCAATTATGGAAAATTCACAACAAATAAGTAATTATTTGTTATAATTTAAAATATATAATTTTATTACCACAAATAAACATAAATAGATTAAATAAAGATAAATCAAAATGATAAGGTTTAAAATAAGATCCAAACATGTCTAAATTTGATTGGTTGATGGGATTACAACCCTATATCATCTAATATTCGAATATGAGTCATTTTTGGAGGTTTTTATGTGGTGTTAGATTTATTATAAATTAATATTTCTAAGAATTCCAATGGTGCCCCTCTCCTCCCTTATAAAAGGGCACCTCCTCCCTCTCTTCCTCACACCACATTGGGCCTTCATGCTCGGCTAGAACCTGCCAAATTCTCTTCTAAACTTCCTTATAAACATCCTAGAGGTCCTGGTATACTTCAAAGACCAATCTTAGTTCCCTAAGAGGAGATTTCAAAGAGGTGTATCGAAGAAGAGGTAATTTCGTCTACCGATTCCTTCAAACTTCTTTCTTCTTCAACTTCTTCTTCTTTAGTTTCTTCATTATAAAGTAATAAAATAAGTATCACTAATATACTTATATGTTATTATAAATATGAAACAACTCCATTTCACCTTCTATCCATCCTATGGAAAACAAAATCACCACGTGTGCGTACGTACGGAATACCATCTCCACCTCGTGGTGTAATCTGTTTTTCCACAAAAACCTTACATGGATGGGTATTATGGTGTAAAGAATAACTATAAATAGTTATTATAACATCATAATTATTTTTAAATATTTTATCTTCAACTCCAATTAAGTTCAATAATTATGGAAACAATATCATCGCTCATGCGTACGTACGGACTACCGTCTCCACGACGCGATTAGATTCATTCTCAATGATTAACCATTCATGAATTAGTATAAAGTATATATAAGCAATAATAATGAAATATATGACATTATAAATCTACTGGATTGATGTATATATATATATGTATGTCATATACTTAATTCCATTCAACTTAATAAGGAAACGAAAATAGCGTTCATACGTACGTACGGCCTACCGTTTCCATGAATGGTGTATTTCTTTCCATTTATCCATCTATTATATATATGTATATTCTGAATATATATTATATATAAATCATGTTTTATATTATGGAATTATGTAATCATGATCTATGTAATCATATGAATAATTACAAGTCAAAACACAGACGACAAATGAAACGATTTTAACCCAAAACACTCTTTAACATGGAATTTACAAAAGAACGGGTAATATAAAGTCATAAGTGAACCATATATGATATAATAACAATGAATATGATTCTGTAATATGTCAATTACATTATTTAAATAATTATACAGGAGGTTTGGATATGTACAAAGCATATCGGACCTACGGTAAGGGATAATTTTGAAAATCTCATTTTTATCCGAGATTGGTTATTCGTAAGTATTTACTAGGGTTATTCCTATAATCAATATCCATGTTTTATAAAAGTTTTTTCATGTATGTTTGATTTCATTTTTAACCATTATTTACTTTTACTAAATGGTATGTAATGAATCTTTCTTTTGTTTACGTTACGAGGTACTTTTTGACTTTTCCGGCAAAAGTACGAGAAAAATGTTTTTTTTAACATATACGACATGAAAAGATTTTGACGATTTCATAACACCTTATTTTCATGAAGAATCCTATCCAATATTTCATGATTATTTTCAAATAAATCATTTTCTTTTAAAATTGAATGACAATTTCAGAAAAGAAAATTATTTTGCTGAAGAGAGGATATTTTCCTCAAGAATTCATTTCATGTGTTTTATCAAAACTATTTTCCATATATGATGACATTATTTAATATGTGTATGTTTCAAGTTTAGTGTCTCTATTATTTACATGGTATGATTCTTTTTATGATGGAATGATATCCATTTATTATATATGGATTATGTTATGATAGCATGATGTTTAATAATCCCAATTTATTACTTGGGTTATGATATGATGTATAATTTATGATTTTGTGGCACAAGTAAGAATGATTTCATTATGAGAAGGGTGGGACCTATATCTCCCTCCAATTAATTGGGTAAAGATTTATATCTCATGAGATAGACATGGATGTAACGGCATGTTAAACCGGTTTAGTAATACAAGACTGGAACAAGGAGTGAACTCGATTCAGAAAGGGACTTTGTCCACTAAGATGGTCTTGGCAGCAATGCCTTGGCTACTATGGAAATCATAAAATGTGCTGAATGGTTTCCATAATTACATGTTTTATTCCCATGCTATTTTATCATTCTTATTGTTTATTTATGATCTATTCAATACATACATCCATGTTTTATGTCATTGTTCAAGATTTTGATGTTTAAACATTATGTTCATGTTTTTAAGTTCAAATGTATATGGTATGTTTTATTTTATCTATGCATAACCTTACTAAGAATTTGAGCTCACCCTTTATATGTTTTCTTTTCCCCAGGATATAAAGAATGGTTTTAAGTAGGAAAACAAAAGGGTAAGATCGATATGAGAGATGTTGAAGATCTTTCAACAGGATTAGATGCTTATATTCCGAGTTTCCAAAGACACTAAACTATTACGGTTCTTGTGTGTCTGTTTTTGTTATGTATTAAGTATTCCGCAAAAGTAATGTAATGTCCATGTACGTCAAGCTTCGGGTCTCTAAAAATATCCTAAGGTTACTGTACACATGCACACATCTCTAAATACAAATGTAATATCAAAATATAATATAATTCTAATACCAAAATTCATGCATGGAAAAATCTAATATTATATTATGAAACAATTCTGGGAAGGAAAAATGGTCCAATAAATCCAACCAAATTTTTTAAAGATTCTATCATTCGAAAAAAAAATTTTCTACTAGAATTTTGAAACTAATGTAAACATCTATAGTACATTATAAAAAAATAATATCCTCCATTTATTTGTCGTCCTATTACTCTCTCAAAAATTATGTTGTCTTTATATGACATGGAAAATATAGGAATGGACTTTGTCAGTGTGGTTATAATAATATCTTATTGGACATCAAAATATCACCCAAAAACATAAAATATGGTCAGCTCAAAATAAATGATAAAAAAACCAAGACACACTAAAATACTAACACTAATTATAAAATTAAGGTCTCATCAACACTTAAATCCTTTGATTATGCTCGAGGAACCATGGTAATACGTTTCTAAGATAACTCACTCATTATAAAACCATAAACCTAAAAGTTCATGGTTTAGAGGTTATTCTCTTTGACCTAAACAAATAATAGGAATATTATAGAACTCAAATGATATTAATTCGTAGATATGGGATCAAACCCAGGTCCTTTTGGGGATACTAACCCTGTATAGAATAACTAAATTTGATGGTGTTCACATGACATGTATTATGGTAATGGAATACCGGACCCAATCAATAAAGGAATGATATAAAATCATACCCCAATAAAAACATAGGGATACCTAACTCTATCCAGAACTAACACATATTAGGGATAACTCATTCTATGTGCAGGTTGGGATACGTCACCAAACCCTCATGGGTATGGACCAAGGGAACATACCCTATTGATGCTCTACATGACTAGAGAAAATGGGGTATCCAACATATCATGGAAGGATTTCATATAATGTATGAGGAATACATGTAATCTCATACTATATATAAACATGTATGAGTTTGTTATTGTATACATCAGACAATTCCCACATACTCTTTCTACACATAAATTCAGTTGTTGTTTCTATGTACTCCATACATGTATGTGTGCGTTATATGTTCCCATGGTTATGTATATAGGGGTAAATGATGGCTCCTCGTCATTAAGTCACATGGAACAGGGATGTAACACATGGTGATTGATATTTATCTCTTCTCGTAACCCTTACTGCTCCATAAGGGGAATCCATACTATGTGTATTATTTTGAACTACACAACATGTATATAATGATTTTAAATAATCCCAAAACAATCATATGTATTCACCTCCACAACCTCCACCTCTAATTCCACTCTAGAAACTACCATACTCTTAGATATAATTTGACTAAATTGATTTCATCATTGGTTTATGAATAACGGCCACAAATTGATTAGAAAAATCATAACTGCGTCACTTCATCTCCTGTGAACTAAATCCAGTGTAACTAAACTACTATGACCTATTATCATTCATTCACCATATCTATAGATCCTCTAATGCATATTGTTCTATTATTCCTTAAATCTCAATACATAAAATCACATAAAAAGTGATTCAATCACACCATGAAATGGGTCCTGTAGATATTTTCCAATCAGTATACAATCGGACACTAAAAATGAATAAATAATGAATATTGAAGGGAGAAATATATGAAACACAAAAATTGGGAACCTTATGAATTTCATGTTTGGTATTCCATCATTAATGAAATCTATAGCATATAATGTAAGATAAATTTTTTCATATGAATTAACATCATATTCTTAATTCCAAAAGCTTATAATTTTAGGATAATTTTATATGGTTATTTTCTAATTAATATTGATTGGAATTACATCACGTTTTCTATAATAACCTATAAAAAGCAATAAAACCAACAAAAAAATTTCTAATTATGATATTATATCAAATTACTATCAAATCATTATATATATATGTCGCTTCCATTATTGAGATCTAAAAATCATCTTAATGATGAAAAACACTTTAAAAAACTTATCATTATTCCACAATTCAATTTTATTCTTCTAAATTTCTCTCTATAGACCCCTAAAATTTCAACAATTATGTGGATGGACCTATTATTTGACCATATCCATGTTTATATATGATATGATTAGGTTATATCCAATTAAAGAAATATTTTCTTACTTTCTTTGTTTATTATTTCACATTTAAAAAAGTTTAAATAAAACAACTAATTGTCACAATGATTATGACATGAATATTGATAAAACTTTCATTTTGGATTTAATTACAAATATTATATTTTCCATTAAGAGAATTGTAAATAATATATTATATTATTTTAAAAAAAATTGTGTGTTTTACATTGATATATTATATATTATATTTTTATTATAATAACACCAAGGATCTACGGGAAATGGAGTCTCAAATTGACATTAAACATAACATCAAAAATATTATTTAAATTATTCTAAAGAGTTACAATGAAAAAAGAATATTCATTATATATAATGGTAAGATAATATAATACCACTCTTCATGAAATTATAACTGCTCACATAGACCTACTAATTAATGATATCAAACTCAAATCATGAAACCCAATCCTTCCATGTCATCAATCACTCTCATTTTTTTTAAACAAACTATAAAAAATTATCTAATATAAAATAATATTACACGATATAGATTTTTTCTTCTTAAGTATTCTCCAATTCTAGAATCAAATACTACACTTCCTTCCATGTGGATTTAACCACCATGAAGTTTCACTAGAATAAAATATGCTTTGATGAATTGACCATTTATTAATGTTTTCAATAGGAAAGAAACTTCTTAATTTACTCCCTATTGATAGGTAATAATATGAAAAAAATTTATGAACACACCATTCCATAATTTATATTACCAAATAATCCACCACGTGGGGCTAATATAAGGGGTATATAATCCAAAGGGATATTCTCCCTAAGGGAGTTTTCTATCAAGGTTAATTATGGACATATTAGTTCAATTGGATATTCATTGATTTTGTGTAACATCTAGGGTAATTATATTAAATGATGAAATTATAATTATCATAATTATTATTTTTCCATAATCTAGACCTCATCCCTGACTTTGTAAGTCTATGGTATTCTGAAACCACTACCTTTGATCTTTCTATATTGGGAATTTACCATAAGTCTATGGTAAATTTAAAAAATCAGGGTAATCCCCATATTTGATGAAATATAAATTTACTTACTCACATTTAATAATATTAAAAATAACATTGAACATGCTCTTGTTTTGGAAAGACATTAAATTTAGGAATTTTAAAGTAATCTGATGATAGAAATTCAAAACCATCAAAATATTACATTTAGAAACCTAATATACATATTTATATTGTCTCATGGGATAAAATTATATGAAAATATATTGAGGTCATATCCACCCATCAAGCTAGCGGAACTCAGAATACCGACTAGTCCATTGTATAATATGTTCTATAAACCATTTACGGTTATCAAAATAGATTTGAGTTAAATTAGGAGAATAAATTACCCATCCTTTTATAATTTTTTCTCATCTTATTCTTATTATGAGCCAAAAATTATTCCACAATATTCTAGACTGACTTCTATATAATAGTTACATACCATCAAATTGGTAAATTTTTTAACACTATCATACCAACACTAGAGAGAATCTATTAAATCAATTTTTCTGATAAAATAGGTGAAAACCCTATCCCATATGACTTGTATCATAATCCAGTTCTTGTATGGTCAGATATATGTGTATCATGATGGCTATGTAATAGGAGATCTAATTTAGATAATCTTTTTCCTTTTAGGGAAGTATTTTTATACATTATGATCTTAGGTTAAATTTCCAAATATTACCTTCACTTGGATAATATTATAGGAAAACGTCCATAGATTATATTAAATTCTTACAAAGCACGTGATAGGATAGTGATTCATAATGATACTGACATAGTATATGATCACTCATATATAGTTTCACAATAATATGGTGGGGTTGTAGCTTTGATTAATAAAATATATTTTTAGAATCTCACATACTTCTATAATTTGGACATAAATTAGAATGTGGATATATGTTTTTACAAATCTCGATTATTGTGTAAAAGTTGAAAAAAATATTATAGTCTTATGGAAATTCAAGTTGTTTCAATGTATATTTCCATCATAATCGCAATTTTTCTACCACTATCTGATGTTTTTATTGTTATATCTCTATAATATATGTGATCATGGAAACATATTACCAATTTAAAACACTGATAGGATCCTTCTTATAGACTCGAAGAACATCCTTCATAGCTTAGAATTATATATATGTAGTTCCAATGTCAAAATATGGTTTCATAGGGTTATACTCAAAAAAATAATATGGGAGATAAATTCTCTACTAATACTGAATAATATTCATATGATTTCATCCCAGTTTCCAAAAATAAATTCATTTACCTTAACATATGGTTATAGGATTCACATTTTTTCATTCAATTGGGTAATTTATGATATTAATATCAAGAATAATATTCTATTATTATACCTCAAAGGGATCTTAATATACATGATTTTAATATAATGTATACCGATCTATATTTTTCAATGAAACCCCATATTAATATATAGATTCTATATTTCAATATAATCAAGTCATTACAAACCCAAAAAATCACTTCAATGAGTATATTTATATCCCAAAGGATGATGTATGCTCTAGTGTCAAATTATTTATTATGAATCAACCAATATATCAAACAGAATGTTCAAATAAACATACCATAATCATGTTAACTCATGTATCTAAAATATGAATTATAATTTTCTAATTTATCATCTATTTACATTTATCAGATTTGTGGGATTACCAAATCAATAATTGTATGATACCCTTCAGAAAACAATAGTATACTGAGATCAAATGTTGTCTTATGAATCCTATCGTAATGTAATAATAACTAAAATCCATCATGCATAATCAACGTGGTAATATTTTTATGAAATGAATTGATGAATAGTTGGTGAGTGGAGATAGATTACATGAGTCTTGATAAGTTGGTATGAAAGAAAAAATTTCAAATATAGTTTCTTTAGTTTATACTTTAATGAGGGAATTTCCAAAATTGGCCATGGAAATTAAATAGTATCATATGTTAGTGGATTACGAGGATACTAAGTAGTAAGATCACTAATCATCCCTTATTATTCCTATCAAATATTTCCAAGAGATGAAAATTTATCTATAAAAATCCTTTAATGGTTTTCAATATATAATTGATTCTTATATTGTAATTTTTAATGGGACTATTCCACCATGATGATGTTATACCTTATTTTTCAGGATCAATGGTACAATTACACATTTAGGGGTTTACTATATTTAAAAAAAATACTTTATGAATTTTTTATCATGATTATCATATAGAAACCTACAAATAATTATAATTACATTTAATTAATCCACACGAAAAAAGACATATACATAATAAATAATAATCACGAATAAAATTAGTCAAATGAAAAATATGGAATCAATGAGTCATCCTTAAAGAATATTCTCTTATACAGAAATAGTCACACTATATCATGGTTTATATATTCAATTATAGTAATATTAATTTAACATGCTGAATAAAAAATTGAAATTTGGTTTTCTCATAATCATCATATATTGGGTAATCATAGGTGGGATATATATGGAGTAAATTTGTAATATCTATAATCCATTTTTATCCTAATAATATATGAGGGTGTTAATTACCCAAAATATATTAATTTTTGAATAATATTTTATTCTCAAATCATCCATGATCAATAGGATTCATGTACCAATACATTATATCTTCATGATCCTTGTGAAAAATATATGAACCAATATTTATTTAATGGATAAAAAGATACTCTTTACATTTCCTAGATTTATATACCTATTATGTATATATTGAATTTTACTTTGGTTATTTGGTGTCCCCCATAAGATTTTTAAAAATATTTCATAGCCATAAACTATTACTACATCATTGACAAGGGGAGGCCATATTGTTGCAAAAAACATCTTTTTATTTTGTCCCCATAATAGAGTATTCAATATATCGATATTTGTTCCCTTTTCCGTTAAATTACTCTAAATTTATCCAAACTAATAATAGGTGTATAACTAGTTTTTAGAAACAAAATGTTTTCAATGATTTCCCTTTATATGGTTTTCTACGTTTTGGTTATTTAAGGGATTACATGTTGGACCACTACTGAAACTCAAATATCTAGTTTAACATCTATGACCAAAAATAAGTCTAATAATTATGTTAACATTTATATGATTAAAATAATGTAATGTGGTATTTATAGAAATGAGATAGAGTTATACCTTATATTAATGTAGAAAAAAATACAACGATGGGTGTCCTGAGAGAAAGGGTGCAAACATTTTATTTTTATATCAATTGGAATAATGTGAAGTGTAATAATCCATGCAAGGGTTCTGAGATCTATAATCATTTTCAATAATTTTTAACAATTGAATAATGTTATCTAAATCATTATTTAATTTTTTGAATTATGAATATTTTAAATAAAAAATGTTATTCTAAGAATATTATTGATTTTTTTAATATGAGGACCTAGTAACCATGGAATTGAAAAAAATGATGAGGATTTCCCCTGAACAAATTAGAATGGTTGTTTCCACATAAATATTCTCAAGGGATATGTCTATTTTGATATTCTACCTATGAAAAAATATGCCTCTTCATTCTTATATACGAATTCAATATGAGGTGTATATGACTTGACTAATCAAATGGGTCCTTAAATATAAAATATATAGATTAACAGAATACATGGGTGTTTTTTGGATACTAATATACTTATGGTTTAATGTATTGTATTTTTTATGATAATATTAAAACAATAATTGGGACACACCGGTTTAGGATTGACAAAGTTTGGTTCATTACTGAACATTAAAGGGGAGTAGAAATGCTTAATGATTTATAGATATGTCCTTGGTAAGTAAACTTAAGATCAATATGTATCTCATAATATTTGAAATTAATACACACATAGTTATAAGAGTAAAATATAGTATTAAACTATAGATCCAAACATATAAAGAGAAATTTTGAATATGGATACCATATACGGTGGGAGGTTTAATGTTTGTAAAATTTATAATTTAGTCAATGGTTGGTCAATCAGATGTCACTACATATCCTACAATATTGGGATTCATGAAATATGATGTTTGGAAAAATTACCTTTGTATACATCAAGATCCCAAGTATGATCAAATCAAAATTTTAATTAAATAAATATTACCAGGAAGATAACTGAATGTTAACTACGGTTAAACATTAATATATGGAAGATATTTAAGGAGAATAAATTTCTCATAAATTTCTCAAATAGGTGGTCTACGCATCACTATGTATATGGTGAGAATAAGAATAAATACACACATAGTTCTTAAATAACTCATTGTATTCAACTAACTCATAAATTGGGGAAATATTTGTGAGTAATATTTGTTCCCAAGAAATATTAGGAAAAATTAAACTCAATTTAAATTTAGTATCTAAAATAAATAAAAATAAAATGGTTACAACCTTACATGGGCTCATTGGATGACACCACCTGAATTTAAATAATACCCAAAAACACTATTATGGGGTGATGTGGTGAGGTGGAATTAATTTTTTTGCTCAAACCATTTTTAGAGATCTAAAAATCACTACATATCTGGAGCAAAAATAAATTCAATCCATCTGTATTTATTTGATATAAGTGTATTTTGATCCTATTATAGGATAATGTATAAGTAGAACCATTCATGATAGGATCTAACTAGGCTTATAATCTCATGTATAAAATCAAAGTCATATAAGAAAGAGTAATCTAGGATGTTTAAGGAAGACATGGGTTGATCTTTTTTTCTTTTCTTTCAATGTCCTCTGACAAGGAAGATATGTTATGTAGCTTTAGTTCATATAGTGATTAATTATGTTCCTTTTTATATGAACATATGAGAATGATTGTGGTACCATTTATTTTACATTAAAATAAATAGGAACATATCAATGTAGGTTATCTTCATTATAAATATAATACCCATGTATCTAATGTGGAGAAATATTGAAGGGTCCCACCCAGGTTCATAGTGAATAGTAACTAGACTGGGTTTTCACATCACCTCTGGTTCACCTCCCCAAATGCTAGAGGATTCCAAATAGTGGTGGGGTTCTAGGGTGTTACTATGAGGAGATTACACCTTCATACCAATGTGTCAAAATAAAAAAAAATAACAAAATGATAACCACAAGAAAGAAACTTATAATTTTGAGAAAATAATAAGATAAAATATTTTATATCAAATTAATGAACAATCATATAGTCATACATACTCATAGTCATTTCATTACTCAAAGATTAGTCACCCACTAAACTAATCACATATACAATTTAAATGAATTAATAAGAAGATATTATGTTTCACATACCATTCACGAGCCTCACCCCATCCATATCACCAATATAATTTTAGTTTTCCCTTTAAATAATGTAACATAGGGAATCATATCAACCTAAACCTCCAATCAGTGAAATGTGCTTGAGTACACAACATTAATGGACACCTTTGTAGAGTACAAGAACATCTCAGTAGGTAACCACTAATGTGGTCCCATATATAACTAGTAAATACATTCTATATTCATTATAACTGATTATAAGAATAAATAATCTCAATACAATGATAAGTATATAACCATTGACAATCCACTAATTCTAACATGATACAAAAGAGTGTCTATAACTTCTCTGACCAGTGATGGATTGTCTCTAGGCATATCACTCACCCTAAAGGCATATAAGTCAAACCCCATTATCTCATGATCTATCCTCTATATGTTCAATCACTGGATTCAATTTCTTATCCAATAAATGCTTTAAAATAACTATCAGGCTCGGAATCTATACCCTTAACGATGTCTTCGGTGTTACAAAATACTAGGCTCAGTATAAACATTTATCAGAGGGCATCATTTTAGTTACATGGGGATAGACTCATAATTCAAATACCAAGTTTGAACTAGGAATATCATTATATCTATCAAAAAATTCAAATTCCTAAGGGTGACCTAGGTATCAAAATTGACATCTAGCTCACTCACTTGAACTTATGAGTCACTAGAAATATTTTAACATGTCCTTAGGCATCCCAATAGATTTGAGGAATCATTGGTAATCTATAATCACATCATTATTCTTCCCTCCAAATCCTATACATCCATAGAAATCCTCATGCTTCACACTAGTCACAAAATCTACATCATTGGTAATATACTTGGAATCCCATCATTCCATACATAGAAGTCGAGTTACTATAATCCAGGGAATACATGTCCCTATATCTGATTATTAAGAGATATTATGAAATATATCCATGTTCAATAACAAAAATGTTATCCCTATGAGGTAATTCTAGAAATTTTTATAGTATTATGATGAAACTAGATATTCTGGTTCTAACATGACACTTGATATCATTTATAAATGTTCCCACACAATCTCTATCTATATTAAATGTATCACAAGGGAATCTATTGAGGTATATGAGTTCACTAGGAGGTGATTCTAATTCAATACTATCACATGAAGGGAATATTTTCCTTCAAAATATTTTTTATAACCATATAGAATCACATTCCTCATATGATATGTGTCATTAGTAGTGGTCTCAAGAGATGGCATAATTGAAATCACACTCCCTTGTCTATTAGAAAAATCTACTCCCCCAAACTATCATCAATCTACCCTTCAACTACCAAACCAGTAATTCAAATATGAGTGAGGGAAGAATAATTATATCTTGCTCATATCAACTTCAGAAAAGGATTAAAGTCATCATAAGGTACCGTCATGGCCTACTCAAGTTGAACACTCTTATCAAACAATGTCCTCTACATGAAATTCACTAAGGTAACCTATCCCTGGGGTTTTTCATCTTGTTCATTTAATTTCATTTAGTTTTTATCCCCCATGTTCAATGTGTCATTGGGAATTCAATTATAATCAAGGCAATAGTCATCCAGAATTGACACATCAAATCAATGCTCAATGTCCCTTGTGGGATATATAACTTTTTAATATTCTTGTAATATCATTAACAAAGAATTATACATTTAATCAAAATAGGTTAATTTCTATCGATTTTAATACAACACTAATCACAATGAATATATCTATATAAGATATTGAAAATAAAGAATGGGTATGGCTTTGGTACCAAATACCATGATTATAGAGTTGTTACACATTAGTAACATCATGAGCCTCCTCATAGAGATCATCCAATGTTGCATATATATCCCAAAAAACTAAATTATACCCCAATGTAGAATAATTAGTTATATAAAATGTATAATTAATTATTTAAATTAATTCTCATATTTTATATTCAAATATAAGATTAATTTAAATACAAAACAATCCTAAAATCTCACTGAGTGGCCTCATTAAACTGAAATTGTGACCAACCCCCTTGAATGGCTAGTGGGGAACTCTTGTTATAATCTCGAGAAAAATTCCAACCGCATGAAATTGTTTAAAAAAACATAATTTTCCATTTTTATCAAAAAAAATAAAATAATATCATTAGATCGCATACATCAATTGAAACAGCTTTCATTTAATATCATTGAAGTCATCATATCAAAAAAAATTAATCACCATTAATAAAAGTATGATTCTAATATGATCCAGTAGAATATTTAATGAAACGCTTACTAAGATACTATAAATTTGTTTGGAAAGATGAAGTGTAAGAGAAAAGGAAAACAGTGGGAGAGTCTCACAATAAATTCTTACAAGTAAACACCAAAAACCAACCTTGTACCAAGTGGAATCAATTTAATGGAGAGATTGGTGGGGAAGTTGACACATTCATATGAGTGAGAAGATAAGGGGGATAGGGTATTCAAAATTAGAGTGTAAAAAAAGTTATTTTCTATCATTTATGAGAAGCATGGTTAGCCGAACTATGCACAACCATTTGGTTGGCTATGTCCTAGAAACCCCACCTTTTCATAATCTTTCTACATGATTAGTCAAAAAACATGAAACCATGTAGAATGCTTCCTAAAAAATGTTTCATGTCCCTTATGTTTTTAATGAAACTATTAGGATACCTTGTGCCTCTCCCTCATGCCAAAATAAGATTCATAGTTACCCTTCATGTATATTCCTCCCCTTTTTTAACCATGATCATGGGTAAAACCTTTTTATGACATCAAAAAACCAACATGAAGCGTTTAATTTTCAAACAAACAAATGATTCATATATAATTCAATGATACATATCCAAAAACATCACCTTTAGATTATCATAATCTTATAAATCTAATATTAATCATAATATTCAATGAAAACCTTACTCAAGAATTCTTAAAATTCAAAATTATAAATAAAAAACAGAATACAAGGAAGTTGTGTTTCATAAAAATCCAAAAATATCAAATCTCATCCCTGGGAATATCCAAGGATACTTATCCCAAAATTTTGGCCTACCGTGTTCATCAATTCATTGTGTTATGATATAGAAAACTATACCTCCAATCACAAGGCTCACATTTCATCAAAACCTAATCCATGACCCTTTATTATCAAATAAAAATTCATATGTTACTCAATATCACAGATATATATTGAGACTCCAATGGTTAATCGATTTATTCATCATCAATCTTAAGGCACTCTTTATTTGAAGTCTTACCTCAAATGGGCCTATATCAAACCCCGGGTTCCCCTAATTCCGAAATAACCAATTGAATAACCTTTCTATTGAAAAAATGACCCTCTCAGTGAAATATCCAAACCACTGCACACAATACCATGAAAGATCGCTGATCAGAAACCATTTCCACACTATGTATCCATTTTAAATATAATTAGATGAGTCTTCACATCTCATAAAGAAGACCAGATAAACCTATTATTCCTCCAAAAGCCTCATAAATTCATCATAACTTATATCTTATATCGGGAATGATATACAAGAGTATGTTTCCACCACAATCTAATAAATTTTATAACAAACCACTAGGTGGACGTTTTTTTCCACCCTTTCTAAGAAAATAATCAGTTTCATTTTATAAGAAACTATAAATCAACATCATCCAAATTCATCCACCGCTTACAGAATACAAATATTATCCAAAATCTCACATCAATGTATAAATAAATCTATTTATAGAATTCCATTGTTGGATCACCGACCGATCATGTCATTTTTCATTCTCTCGCCCCATGAAACGAAACATCTCTAATCCCACATAACTTAAAATTATATAAAAATCATGTTGAACCAATTTCCAATGCTCAAACACACTCCAATAGTTAATTTAATCTAGAAATGTTATGTTTGAGAAGAAACCAGATAAATCAGATTCATCTACAGGATGATTTGTATAATCCAACACAATTTTCCAACAAACGATCTCATCACACACAAAACCTTTCCCAAATGGAGTCACAACACTATGGATGTTGCTTCATATATTAACACCCATAATTACTCAACATCATCTTCCCACTCAACAAGAGTTCCAACAAGAAACCCCAATTGGAATTTATTCATGAATCAAAATGAACATCTTCATTGACATATTTTTTAATTCATCTATAATGAGGGTCACACACTTCACAACCAATGGTTCACTCCAAAAAATATAGATTTATTTACATAACTCCTCAATTACAACCAAAAACTTATTTACCATTTTATGTGTGATTATCCTCTTATAAAATGCAAAAACAATCTCTCAATTACTAACACACTGATATCCATTCTCTTTTCATCCAAATAGATGAGTAGTTTACCATGGAAAAACATAGCACACCGATCAATAAGAATATATTAACATTCAAAAGTCTTCACCTCAGAACAATATGATAATTTAATCAGAATAGAAAAAGAATCACTTGTAACTAGTGTGAACCACCATAGTATCATCCAAACATAATGGGTCTAAACATTGATACCACCTAGTCACAAATATTGACTCACTCTCTCATGACTATCACATCACTAATCCTTTTATCTCACACCTAACCCACTATCTATAAAATACTCCCATGTTAATCTCATCTATCCAGTGAACCCTCAACACTCCTCTTAAAAATTTGGAACGTCACCTCTACCATTGTATAACATAGGATAACCGGCCAACTAGTGTCACATAAATTTAAAAAAGTATCTACATATGATCTATCCAACCTACATCCAACAATATATGATCAAACCCTTCTATATCACCAAGAACCATGCCCAAAATCACAAGGTTTAATCATCCTACCAATACATCCCTCTAAAAACAACATAGAACCAAAAATAACCTCTGATACTTTATGTCACGAGATCCTAAATCGCCATAACATATTATAACATATACCCTATATTAAATCACATTCATCGATCTCATACCCAAAATAATGTACACATACTTATCATTTGTTATAGAAATGATAAACTCGTGTTATCCCCACTATCATTTAACACATTCATGTCACATCTCAAATTTCATTAGGCTCTCCATCCATACCCATATAGTATAAATCATATAAACCACAACTCATTGGAAACCTCTATGTTTCTTTTTCCACTATCCAAGGAAACATAGAAGAGAACATTGACTATACAGTCTCACATATATAAGTAAGTCATACCATACAATGTCATCATCTTACATTGGTGCTGATTCTCCCCATGAATTTATATATGGGACTACACCTTGAGAGTCCATGGTCCCATCCATCAGTATATAATATAAATATATATCACTCTAGACAATATGTATTGAGTATCTTTAGTCACGCAGTATATCTAAATATAATTCCACTAATATGATGTAGGGGAAAATACCATATATGTTTTTTAACACAATATGTAACTAAACATATATACGAAATACCTCTAAATGGTTAATCATAATGGAATATAATTCCTATATCATCGTCAATGGTTAACTACACATCCCATAAAAGAGATACTTAAGAGATTTCATTAGGTAGTATATTTTAATAGATCCACATTAACTATCAATTTAATGAAACCTACTATCATTCAACTAAGAAAAATAAAATCATCAATTTGTAAGGAAATATTAAATATAGTTTATTTACAGAAACATTATACAACTAATCCATCATTATCATGAATATCAATCACACACAAGATTTTTAATTTCATTTAAATAAAATGTATAATTAATTTTGGTTGTACACTATCCTTTTTCGAATGAACTATGATCCAAAACCAACAAATCATAAAAAATAAAACTAAATATGTTACACTAGGTAAACTAATATAGTTACTACATCAAATAAAATGAAATCTCATTTACTCGGTAACCAAGAATTCATACCATTAAATCTTTATGAAATAATGTAGTATGGTTTCCATCTAATGCATGGAAAAATTCTGGAATAAAATATCTACATTCTCTCCAAATAGTCCTGCAAAATAAAAAATATGAAACACATTGTGGTATCTATCACCAAATGTATATAATAAAACATTCTAATTTCTTCAATCTTTTTATCCCTAAATAATAATCAAATGGGTTCACTATGTGACAACATGTAATCATCCTCATATATAGAGGAAATCGACTTGTGGTGGGGTTCTATGTTGTTATAGTGGGGAGACTATACCCCATAAAAGAGTGTTCATAACAGACACAAACAAAAATCTGACCTATAACAATGCATCTATAGAAACGGTTTTAAACAACTGTTGGAATAGGTCCCCTTTCCTGTCGGTTTGGAAAAACTATTGGGATAAGCCCACTCTGAGTCCATTTTTTCCAACGGTTTGGAAAAACTGTTGGGAAAGGGTAGGATTTCCCAACAGTTTGGCCAAATAATTGGGAAAACCCCACTTTGAGGCTACCTTTCCCAACTATATGGAAAGACTATTGGGAGAGGTTATGGCTTTCCCAATGGTTTGGCCAAACTATTAGGAAAAGCCCACTTTGAGGCCATTTTCCCAAAATTTTAGAAAATTTGTTGGGAAATGATATGGAGTTCCCAATGGTTTGGAAAAACCATTGGGAAGATCCCACTCTAAGGACACTTTTCCAAATGGTTTGAAAAAATCGTTGGGAAAGGGTATGGATTTCCCAATGGTTTGGCCAAACCATTGGGAAAATCACACATTGAGGCCACATTTCACAACGGTTTGGAAAACCCGTTGGGATATGTGCCCTTATTTTTATCAATTATATTGTCGAATATCTTCAAATAAATCAATATATAAATTACATATATATATATATATCCAAATATATTCACAATGGTAATTTTAGGATAGTGGTAATCTCTTTGATATATAACCCAAGGGTTGTGGATTCAAACCTTCATTGTAATTTTTTTTAATATACCTATACAAATAGTTTAAGCAACCGTTGGGTGATTTGGTGTGGGGATAGACCCATCCCTATAGTTTGGGGAAACAAGTTGGGAAAGACCTATCCCAACTGTTTGAAAGCCATTGGTAAAGACCTATACCAATGGTTTTCAAACCCTTGGGATAGGTTTTTCCAAACAGTTTTCCCCAAATGGTAGGTATAGGTCTATACCCACGCCAAATCATCCAACCGTTGTCCAAACCGTTGGTATAGGCTATAACAATGGTTTGGGGACCTATACCAATGTTTCCAAACTATTGGTATAGGTAATTTTCCCATTAGTGAAACTAAAAAACAAGTAACATACATCGTAATAAAGATAAAAAAATTGTAAGTAATAAAATTTAATATTATATATCAAATGAATATGTAAGTGCACAATAATATAGACTCGTATAAATTGTAGTAAAAAAAATTTTATCACCCACATTTGGAATAATATATTGATGTTAAATAAATGAATAATAAGTTACTAAGGGTCTCCTCCATCATCAAGACAAAGATCATACAAATCCCCAGTATTGTTTGAGTTAAGACACATTACGCTGTGATCTGTTTCTTCTGAATGGTTACTATTTTGGTGTTCTGGTTTGACACTATTGGTTCTTCTCTAGACCTTCTCATTGTTGTGAGGTTTCAGACCCGATGAGGGTGTATCCATGGTTTTAATCTCAGAATACTCATTCCCAAAGCAGCGCTTCTGCTTCTGGTTAACCCATATCCCCTATTTGGTGGCACTCCCATGGTGTGGGGTCGGGCCACCCGGTCTTAGGTAACGATGGCCTGATCTCACGCCCTTTGGTTTGTCTTCCGGGATTATGTCACTGTAGTGATAGGGGTGTTTGGGGAGGGTGGCCGATTTGGTCCAGAATGATCATTGATGGAGGCATTTGGATTGGGTATTTTGGAAGAGTTAAAGGTTTCTTCTATGATGTCTGTTGGTATGGTGATTCTCTCAGACTTGACTCATAGATCAGGCCCCATAAATGGATTCAGAGCTTCCCTTCATCATTTCATTGCTTTTCAGATTCGGATGTTTGAGAGGGTATGGAATCAGCCATCAGATTGGGCCTATTCATTGACACAAGAAACTTTCTAGCTGTTCAACTCTGCAATGATGGAGTGTTTTCTCATGTTCTTATGCTGGGGAGGAGTATCTCCATATTTCAGTGTTTTTTTTCTAGCAAGACCTTCAGGTCATGTTTTGTCTTAAGTCGATGATGTCTGTAGGGTTCCCCCATTTTCCCTTAAAAGGGGGTCCTTTTTAAATAATAAAAAAATTTAAGGCCTTAGGTCCATTGGATGGATAAAAAAATTGGACGGCCTCAGAGCGTCTTCTTCTCTCCCGTCAGTACCAACTAGGGTTTCTTAGTCATTCTGCACTCCTTCCCTCTCTGGCCTCCTTATATCGTGTCTCCTCTCTAAGGATTGCCTCGATCTTGGTCGGCTTGGTGCTGATTTCATAGTGTATGTGAATCGGTCGACGAGCTCGTCTTGTGCAAATGAGGGCTTTCCACTGAGGTTGATGACAGATCTGGTCTAGTCTGGGGAGGGGAGGTTTTGTTTCTTGTTTCATTGTTTTGTTTTTTTATCATGGAAGGATTATCTTTGGCCTCTGGTGGAGCACTTGATGTTTGTAGTGCTAGGGTTTATCCCGCCTCCGCCTCATTCTGGTGGTGGATTTTCTGTGGTTCCTCAGCTGTTCACTGTGGTGGTTTAGTGGATTTCCCCTTTTGCTGAGTCGTTGTACTTTGGGATTCCTCGTTGCTGCTGGCTAGAACCATAGGCGTAAGACCAGTTGTTCTCCGACACACTCTTCGGAGCATTCTAGCGTTCGCTATTGTTGTGCGTTGATTTCCTGTTATGGTTATCTCTACGTCCGGTGGTCATCCCATGTTCTGTGGCAGTAAGTGCTTTGAGTCCCGTTGTGGTATTCTTCGGAGGTTGGGTGGTGGCAATAGGTTTTTCCCTCGGAAAGATTCATCAGATCTAGTTGTTTTTTTGCTGTCAACTAGTGAATCTGGTGTCATGAGTTGGTGCTGGTTGGAAGTCATGTCGACGATGGTGGTTCAAGGAGGAAACTCTATGAATGTTGGTTACTTTGGTATTTTCAGTTTTTGTTCGATGTTTGTGGATTTTTCTATTCCGGTTGATGTTATTTCTGGTGTCAATGGAGGATTTTGGGCTGGAAGTCCCATTTATCAGCGCCGGAGATGGTGTGCACCGGAGAGGCATTTCGATGATGGTGGTGTTCATTTGTCGGTTCGTCGATGATGATGGTGTTAGGGGGTGGCTCGAGGATACCGTATCCCGAGGAGATAGGGTAGCATGTATTGAGAATTCATGAATCATGGCCCCCATTGGATGGTGTGCGGACAGGTGAGCGGACAACGGGAGGTACAGTGGCAGGTGTAGAGATCAAGGGCATGTTTCTATGTATTAGATTTTTGAATTTTGAAGTTTGAATTTATGGGTTGCTGGGTTGTGGTTACTGAAGGCAATTTTGTTATGTAATGGGTACCGGTAACCCTGAAACCAGCCTTTTGAAAATGGAAAAAAATTATTAGCAGGTACCCAACCCAAACCAATGATCATTGAGGCCTTCTCGGTTATAGAATTGACATGGTCACCAATCAAGGGTTTTGATATAACTTAGTATAGAACCAAGAAAATGGTTATATACATATTTAGTAAATAATGTTTATGAACATGTGAAAATATAAGAAAAATGAAAAAATTAGTTTGTAAGAGTAAATAAATAACCAATATTTATCATGGGTTTCTAATGTTTAATCTAAGGTCTTTTATATCTAATTAGTTTAGTATCATAGTTTTTTGATCATTTTACTCATCCATGTGGGATACAAGTCCAACACAAGGATCACATGGACATGAATCCACTAGGTGAAAACACAAAATCAAGTTTCCAAACCCATAAAACCAAAATAATCAAAATTTGGATAAATATACGTTGCACCAAGTATATCATGGGTGTTTCATAATAATATTTTCCATATCTAAATCCATCCATGATTATAATCTATGTTCTGTTGTGTAATTATCCACTTCCAAATCATAGGTCTGACTATGTGATCTCATTTTATTAGTCTAATATGACGATATCTAAGGAGTGAATTAACTATCTATAAGTACATTAATCTCAATGATCAAATCCTAGGAATCTCATATGGTATATTCAGAAATCCCCCAATATCCACAGAATCACTAGGATTCTATAATTTAATCATTAGTTAACCATATTGATCCTAGGAATCATTGATAATCCTCATCGAAATCATTATTTTTAGAAGACGTATCATATGTAATATCTCAATAATTTTATCTTACCACATTAAGAAGATGAATCCTAGAAATATTTTCTTTAATAACAATAGAGGTTATCATTAATGACTCATTGTAGGTGATTCTAAGAAATAGAAGTATGTTTTTATCTAATGTTTATTCCAATGAGGTGATCCAAGGATATTCATTAGTATTAGTCGTGGAAAGGTGAATCATGTTCTAGTGTGACACTCATAATTTTTCCAAACATTCCCGAAAACACTCCCATAGGGTTCTAAATATAACTAGGTAACCCATTGAGGCCCCATTAGTTACTTTCATGCATAAACAACTTAAATGGGGTCCTCAATCTCAATATTATAACCTAGTTCAATCCCATGAATCATAGGACATAGAGTCTCATGGAATCATCCCCAAACTTCATGGCCTCACTGGCCTC
Source organism: Viscum album (assembly GCA_963277665.1). Classification (NCBI taxonomy): domain Eukaryota; kingdom Viridiplantae; phylum Streptophyta; class Magnoliopsida; order Santalales; family Viscaceae; genus Viscum; species Viscum album. The sequence goes on from OY728136.1 coordinate 831,569,574, forward strand.
ATATAACATGCCTCACTTTAAATACTCTCAAGAGATTTAATGATACTTTTATCACTCCCAATCCATCCAAGATACTTCTACTAACCCAACATATCTATATTCTACCTAGGTTATTTAAACACTTGAACATATTTCTCTTTTGGGGAGGATCACTAACCCGATTCTCATCCCAACTATCACAATGGTTATAAGTCATGACATGGTTTTTACATGGCCTACTCATGTTGAAAACTTCAATCCAATGTCATCAATTACATTGATTTCATTAAGGAAACATATCACTATGTAATTAATATTGATTTCAATTCATTTCAATTCATCATCACCCATCAAGATCCATGTTTTACAAGGTATAAAATTATAATCAACGCCTCAACAATCGATGGTAGATAACTCACGCAAGCACAATATCTCTAATCATTTTGTCTAGTTTTAGGAATTTCATTTAACTAAATCAATTTATTTAATCAAAATAGATTGATAGTACACAATAGAAATTCAATAAAAACACATTCTACCTATATATAAAAAATGAAAATATAATTGAGGAATAATCTAGTGATAACCTATCTTAATCATCGAGTTACCCCCATTAAGTAACATTGTATACATCCTCTCATAGACCCATAAAAGGTAAACTTTGTATCATGATAACCTAACTCAAGACCCACCAATGAAAAATAAATTATATATAATTTATATTTAATAATTAGCTATAAATATAAGAAATTATAATCCAATAATAACATAATTTAAATAGTATTAAAGCATATAACATCATTGAGTGGCCACATCACGCCGAAATGATGACCATCTACCTATGGAAGGCCCATTATGCATTCCAAAAATAATCATATGAAAATTAAGATAACTCATAACATTGTTTCATCAATAAAATCATATAATTAAATCAAAACCCTATAATAAATTCATTGGACAATGTATCAAAAGTGAAACAGGAGGTATGGACTTCTGATCAACATCATGAGATTTTCTCTAGACAAGACACAAAAAATTATCATCACATCAATAATATTCTTGAATGATATTATATGTTTTTTAACAAAAACCAAATTCAATTCATGCCAAAATAGAGGGAAATATGGATATTATTAATGGATAATAGTGTAGGGATTGACTCACCATAAATTTTTTGAATTAGACACCAAAACCACTAAAATTTAAAGGTGGAATCGAGAGAATGCATGGGGAGTATGGGAAGTCATCCAAGTAATGTGATGAGGAAAATAAGGCGAGGTATGTAAACATTATGATGTAAAAATAGACATTTTACACACATTAATGTTCTATGAGATTTGTTTCACTGTTTGGGAATATATGCACCAATAGTCGAGTGAGAGCCATCTAGGAACCTCACCCTCAAATGAATGGCCATTGACATTTTCCAAATATATGAACCAATCATGCATAATTCCAACATATAAAAATTTATCATGACCTATATGATATTTCTATAATAATATGAAATTTGTATGCCCCATAACAACGACAAAATGGGTTATCGTGTTACCCCTCCATATTTATCCCAATCGTATGATAAACAATGATAGGTATAAAACCCCCTTAAATCCTTAAAAATTCATCACAATTTCCTAAGACTCACCTAGAGAAATTTTGTATTTATCATGCCTCACTCCATTTCCGAAACTCTTACCATGAGGCACTCAAACTCTTGAAATTCAATTCTTAATATCAATTTTCAAAATGACCCCAACTCAAAAAATAATAAATTTAGTATTAAAAAAAACATATCTCAAAAGGAAGAAATATGTTATATTATCTAATTATTTATTGAGAAGTCATGTATTGGTTATATTTGTGACACTCTCTCTATCAATTGTGATTATGGGGTAAAATTAGTTGGAGTAAACATTATGTTTGGCACAAGGTTATTTTATTTCAATTCTAGATTTATGGATTTTTTTCTACTTACCATTGGTATTATAAAAGATAACACTAATTCTCCTAGAATAATTGAAAGTATGAAATTATTTTTATTAAAATATTAGGTGATGTGATTATGATGAAATTCTTGGTGTTGACAAATAAATATCATCTCTACATCATTCTGTTCTAACTCCTTAATCCAAATCTATAACAAATCATCTTCAAATAAATAATCACAAATGGAATTGTGGTGTAAATAAATGGTTTTTTATATGGATTATTTATTACGTAAAATATTCTACATTTAATGCTATTTATTTTTTACGGTATGGATCATAGTTAAACAGTCCCATAAATTTTAAAATAGTATATCATACAATCTATTGTTGTCTTTATCCTATATATCTTGATGGATATTTGAAATATTTTAATAGAAATCATTTATCAATTAATTTTCTATTATATGATATTAGGATGAAGGATGTGGTTGAGTATTTCACATGTTATATATTTCCATCCCCTCAAAAGAATATAATTTTGTTTAATTTTATATAAGGATTTTAAAAGGGACTTTTATTGAAGTCATGATATTTTATTTTATGTTTTTTTTAATAGAATTTTCCATGTACTCCATTAAATTTTAATCTATAACTCATTTTTTGATAAAGTCAACAGTATGAAATTTATTTTTTACTACCTGACTATGTATGGATAATATGAAATTATAACATTCATCACATAAACAATGAATTGATTTGAGTGTTTAATAGTGTGTTTTTGCTCTATGTTTGATGAATGGAGATGGAATATATCTTAAATGGATATAACTTCATTTCCCACCTTTTGAAATCAGGCATCATCAATTGTCATAATTTTCCATGTATCTTTTTATAGAGAAAGGGAATGGCTTCCTATTGATGTTAATCTTAATAGATTGTAGGTAATTTAGGTATTCAATAAAATATCTCTCCTCTTCAACACATGTAATAAAAACCCCCCCATCAAAATCACTCTTGTACAAAACATTCTGAGAAATTAGATCATAATACATGAAAATTTGGAAACCATTAAAGGAATTTGTTCCTTCATGGATTGATACTATAAAATTGCTCAATTTTAATTATAATTAATTATTATATACATTCAACTAATTCTGGATCCATTATATGATATTAAATTATCACTAAGGTATCAAGTAAAATTAAAATCATTTCTTTTGACTATATAATTTATAAAAAAATAAGATACCATCCTGGAGGGAAAAAATTCAATCACCATTTCATCATGATCTAGGTTTTTCAAGGTGGTTTATATATGTTCCAATACATCATAATGATCATTCATTAAGTACAAAATATTGGATAAAATAGTTTCTAAAATAAATTGTGAAGTCAACTCTCTTATATAGTCGATGAGGGAAATCAATTATTCTTTCGTGATGGAAGAGTATTCATGGAATTTCTTTGTTACCAAATGTGAATATCATATGATAATTAATAAGGTAATCATAATCTCTAGAGCTAGTACTAAATTGGAAATAGAAGTCCTGATATTATTTATCCTTTTTTAACATTTTAATTAATGTAAGTAAATGAGAATAGAAAACAATTTAGGGGGGAAAACATTATGTATAATAAAACATATTTGAGTCTCATTTATTTTATTCTTTTTTATATATGGATTAATGAAGTTCTATATAAGTACATTTAGTATGTTTTAGTAGTATTTTTTCTAGATAAAACTTAATTATTATGATTTTTAACTCCAGTGTTAATTATTTTCAGTTCTGATGTATTGTAATAAAATATAATAGTAATTTCTCCTGACTATCTCCTATGATACAAATATAAATATGAACTTTTTTAATATAATTACATATCTTGCTAATTTATTCACTAATACGTGGTGAATTTTGAAATATATATGTTGATTTAAATAAAAAAATTGTGTATAACATGATTTTTTAGATAATGTCATTGTTTCTACACTGTGATGACCAATACTGAATTTTTCTTCTCTATATCAATGTATCAGGTCTCATACTCTAACATTTTTCTTCAAAGATTGTAGATACTCTTTACTTTACCATGTCATTATTCATGTTATGTGAAGAACCAATTTACTTCTTCTAGGATTTCATTTAGAAAGTGATTGTTTACTTATATATTGTATGAATTAACCCTCTAGTTTATGAAGTATATATCATATGTTCATTAAAATCTTCATAAAAGTTTATATCATGTAGAAAAGTGATGCATTTATTACATAGTTTTTTTAAATGGAAAATATTTTCAGATAAGATTATCTATGAAGCATAATATATAATAAAGACTACATATAATACCTCTTAATTCATACATTCTTCAAGGATTGGGAATATAAATTTTTTCCTTGGATTTCATGAGGATAGATTTAATTATATAATGGTGTTCCATGATGAAAAATAATTTCTTAAGTGAGAGCCCGATGGAAAATTTCAGCAGTCTCATTATAATCCATGTTTAAATAAATTTTTTAAAATAAAATAATATAGAAAAAAATTCATGATACTGATGGAATTTTACTACCTTGTCATTTACATATAATTATATATAATTTTTTACAATGAAATAATATTAATATTTATTTCCTAGAATTTTGGTATGTAATATCGGAAATCCTAAATCCAAATTTTATCACACGATAGAAATATACCAATTTGGTTACACTAAAGGATGTATATTCTTCATATTTTTAATATAATTGGATATGGTTAGAAGAAAAATACATATCATGCATGAGATAGAATAGAAATTGTTAGTCACATTTTTCAAATGCATTCTCTTCCCTTCTTGAATACAACACCATCATCCATTTGGAAAACCATTTCTATGGGAATATAATTTGGTTTATTTCCTATTAATATCATTTTAATTCCATTGAAACTAAATATTATATATCATAATGAATGTTATGTATGATTTTTATTTTTTATGATTTTTCTGGGAACTAATTAATGTCTATTTTTGGTCATCTTGAGTACCAGAAATTACCAATCATGGTTTAATGATGGTGGTTGGGACTCCTTCCCTAAATGGTAATTGAGGATAATTAATCTCTTCCTCCTCTCTAATAGTGGGTGATGAAGATTTAATCATCCATTTTTATCTAATAAATATTGATCATGGTGTATAATGTTTTCTATGGATATTATATACATTTTAGGATTATGAAGAGTAATCAAGAATAAGGGAAAATATATAAATGGAGGAAAAGGTTTATAAACCTAATTTTCATGAATGATTAATTTATCTAATAAATATATGGTTCATGGTTGTGATGACCAAATTTATTCAAACAAACATTCAAGTAGAGAAAATCTTGGATAAGATTTTTTTTTATTTAATTTTGATGCACTTTTTCCTATATTGATAGTGGATGTTTAACCAAAGTGAAATTATAGCTATCACAAGAGAGGACTTTAATTAGTGATTTCATGTCATTAGAATAAATTACTTGATAACCCTCCATGTAATAACCTATTACTTAAATATTATTGATGGGGAAAGAATATTGAGTCTACTCCAAGGATTGTCAAGAGAAATCACAGTGCCTTTAGGGGTATCAATTTGTGTGAAATCATTTACCAATGGATGCTCACACCCCATTAAGAATAACATACATTAATTTAGTGAGGTTAAAATGAATATAAATGGGATATATCTCTATAAAGTAACTATCCATCAATTTAATATTTTACCCCTTACTGATATTATGAGGGGAATTATATATATATATATTATTCTATGTCCTTATTAGTAAGGCATTGAGATCAATGCCTTGGGGGACCATCATTAAATCTATGTCAAAAATGAGATCTCTAACTTGGGTTCTAAATTTAAACCGTCCAAGAATGTTCTATTCACTCTTATCGTAACCCTTGATAACATTTTTATATAGAGAAAAACAATATTCACTATATTCCAAATGGTGGAGGGTCTAGATTAGGATTATTTTTTATATATAAATTATTAATTATCTCTTCAAGAGAATTATCATTATTGAGATTTCCTTATTCAAATATGTGTCAATTGTGTATTTTTTTTAGGATTTTTCATGCCTTTTTAGTGGGGGAAATGTCTTTATCCTAGTTAGTGGAACCCATTTCTATAAGATATAACTCAACAATATCCACCTCAATCATGAACATATGAGGGATTATAAGAGCATAAAAATTGTGTAATATGAGTTAAATTGAGAAAATTTGGAATTCTAAAGTTGAACGGTCATAAGGGATGATTGAGAGGTGTTTCAACACACCATGGTTTGGAGATAAGGGCCTTTCCTTCCTACCATGTGGTTATTACTGCTTTTATGGATTATGGATAAATATTTAAATAATTAATGAACCCATTATATGGTAAAAATTAAAGGGTTTTTTTTGTTTTATTACCATGAAGAGTTATACTCTACTCATCCCAAGATTGACCATTTGAATACTTTTCTATAAATTAGTCTACCAAAATGATTGAAACATAGAAATACAAAGAAAATAAAGATCGAGTTTTTGTTTTTGCTAATTTAGTTTATGATCATTCCATCATGTATCGACCATGAGTATGATCTCAGTAAAAATATTTCATGATCATTGAGGTCCATCATGACCTCTCTTTCGTTACCTTATTTTTCATTATCTATAAATGGGGTTGGGAATTCTATTGCATTGGACTATTCTTCATCAATAATGGTATCTGTTACATGGATTTAATTGATAAAATTAAATTTGTCTCATCAGCATATAATTATTTTTACTGTATTGGTTCACATCCCCTCAATTATTGGGGAAGAAAATCTCAATGAATCTGAATGAGCTTGGGAACCCATGAAGTACCCACTTCATGTTATTTGTTTAACAAAGTTCAATTATGCTGAAATTTGGATGATTTTTAATATGATGACATCTCCATTGGAATTATATGTATAATTGGTAATAGAACTCATTGATTCATTCAATGCCTATTGGTTTGAAGTATGTAGATAAATTAATTTTGGGTCATATAATCATCAAATCATTGTTTTTTACTTCATACCAATCTCATGCTTTATCTAGTGGAGTATAATCAACATAATTTAATTGAAATTTTGGATGGTGAAACATCAAATCTCTATTTTCTATATATTTTTAAATCATTCATTTGGTGTAAAAAATCCAGGTTTTTATTCCCTAACATTTGATGATAAGGGTGGTAGTTTATATGACTAGTTTAACCAATTCCATTAGACCTATAGATTTTTAATAATTTCACCAGGTTATTCCCCATGTATGGAATAATATTAATTATTATAGAGACATTCCATAATTTATATAATTTTTATTGTATCCCTTGAATATAAATTGAATTTATTATTTCTTCCCTTCCCGAAGAGAGGTTTTTTTAATAGCATAGTAAATAGTTATGAATTATATATGAATGGTCAGAATCTTATATTTAGAACAATATATACCAGAGTGTAAAATTATCCACATTTACATTTCCATATTTCACAACTTATTACATGGAATTTTTTAGGGAATATTTTTGAATAAGAAAGGCCATATAGGTCAATAATGGTTTTCCCTCTTATAATTAAACATATATGAAAGTATAATTTCGATTCTAGATCATCCCAACTCGTAAGGGATTTAGATAAAATGATATTACATAGGAATAATCCTGTATTTTAAATTTTATGGAAAAACATCTTAGATTCACTATAACATACTAAATCGATGTTTCATTCATAGAGAAAATTTATGTTTTAAAGTGAACATGATGTTTTTCTTGGTATGTATCCAATAAAAGATGGGAATTTAATATTAAAAATATTAGTGGATAAGGGGTCACATCCTCCCACTCAAAATATATATTTCATTCTATGTGCACCAGTTCTCATCATCCTTAAAGGGTTTCCATTTTAGTAGTGAGATCAACAATTTATTTATAGTGTTCTTATGGTATTACTACTAGATCTAGAATTATAGTGAAAATAGATCGAAGTTTCTTATATGGTTAGCCAATATAAAACCATGGATGATACATGAAATGATTCTCACCCAAATATATTATTTTAATTGGTTGCAGTTTTTCCACAATTAAGAAATTATTTGTAGCCAATTATTGTTGAGGTTAGGTAAACTCATTATTTTGACCCTAGGTTGGTTGTATGACATTACTTTTCCCTTGTTGCTTGATCAATTTCCTCATGCTTCATAGGGTCATATTTGGGATACATAAAAGACTTTTCCAAATATTATCACTAAAATGGTATATTTTCTCTAACAAGTTTAAACCAAGTCACCTCAAATTTTCTAACTCAGAAATACTATAATATTTTAATATGTAGTTTAACTTTTAAAAAATGTTAGATAACTAGTTTCACATTCAACATAAAATAAATACAAGATGAGACAATTTATATTTTAATTATTTATAAAATATTATGAATTATTAAACTTATAATAGTTAAAAGATATTAATTAATTAAATCTTTTAATGATGTAGGATGAATATTAAAAATGATTTATTGTTTAATAGGTTTTTATCAAATAACTATTATTTAATTTGTTGGGTATTTGATCATAATAAATTAAAAAGGAAAATTTAATATATGAGTATGATAATATATAATAATTAATCGTATAAACTAATATATTATAATTAATTTAACTAGTGAATAATATGAATTATAGTTAAGACTGATTAAATTTTATTGTTTGTTTTTCTATAAAAGTAGTTCCACATTATTTTATATATTTTATTTTGAGAGAATTTTTTTTTAATTTTTTAATTTTAAATTTTTTTAATTAACTTCATTTTTTAATTTATCATGTAAAAAGTATCTTTGAGTTAATTATTGGTGTTTTTTTCAAATAGTTTATTTTTATGTGAATAGTGAAAATATAGATTTCAAATATGCTATAAATGTTATGACATCATCATGATATATAAATGGGATAAATGTTTTTTATATATTTATTATTGAAAAAATATTATTTTATGTTTTAAAATAAAATATCTCAATATTTTATATTGAATTTAGAAACATGTGTTTGAGATTTTAAAACCAAAGTGATGTTTTAATCCAATAAAAGAGCAATTATTTATTAGATTCTTTACCAGTGTACTTTCAAGAAGTTTTTATATATTCTATTTTTTTATAAGATTAATACCACTCATATTTTAATTAATAAACTAATAAATTTCATGTGGATAAAGTATTGAAATTATTTTGGAGCAAATTCATTTTCATTTTTAAGTAGCCTTTTTTTATAAAAACTATTTTTGAACACATTTTACATATTATTTTAAAATTAAATTTCAACCAAATATATAATATTTATCTTATAAAATGGGTAAAATAATAAATCATCATATTCAATTTATTTATTAAGTTCCATTTCATTTTTAGACATAATTTTCTGTTACCGTAATAAAATATAGAAAACATAGTAAGGGTTAATTGTTTTAAAAACAGTTAATACCATGTGAAGCGATGATAAGTTTCACAAAATTATATTTCTAATTTCTTGTGTTGGATAAATTTATACCAATACTTTCTTATCGTATAATTTTTTCCCTAAACATTACACTGAAATAGAAAATGTATACTACTTAAATGTTACGAGTATTTACCAAGGTACCAACTCTCTCACTTATAAGAGTCCCCATTCCCTCCTAATTTATAGATAGGTTTATATCACTTTATATATACTAATAAAAATATAAAACCATTATCCATGACCTATAGGTTCTATTCTTACAAATATACTACCCCAAGAGGGCTTCAGGAGAGATCAAAATAAAGATACCTAGGAAAGTGGTAATCATCACAACTATGTTCATTAATGATTCATTATTCAATTAATATCCATCAAAATTTATCTATTAAAATTATCACAATAACATAATAATAATTATATTAATTAATTTTTTTTCTCTTTGTGTAATAACCATAATCTATTTCCATTCTATCTTTTTGAAAATTGAAATGTTGTTTTTGCATACATGTGTACTACTGCCTCCATGAATGAGTTATTTCATTTTACATCACCTACTAAAATTACCATTTACAAATATTTATTTATTGAAATAATATGATATATATTACTTAATTAGGATAATTTATGGAAAAATAATCATCAAAATTTCTTTTATTTCTTCTAAAAAAATGAAATTTTCACTCAAGAGTATATTCAATCTACTTCCTCCATGAAATAAATTTTTAATTTTTCATCACAACCTCACATGGGTGGTTATAATAATTATTTATTAAATAAATTTTTTATTTATAAACTTATTATATTTATATAATGTTAATTTATCCCTTATGAAAATATCATTAACAATAAATGGGAATTCTAAGATTTAGCCTCTTAAAAAATCATATCAATTAAATTTTCTTAATTTTTATTTATCTTTCATATCTGGATGAAATGTACATGTTTTTAGATACTATAATGATAAAAAATTACCTCAATATATAAATAGAAGAAATAAAATATTTTAGTAATCCTTTAATAGTGGTAAACAAAATGAAGCAATTTTTTAAAAATTTGCCAAACAACCACAATTGGTTTTTCTATAAAAAGGAAAAATAGTAAAATATTAACATATGTTAAGTAATAATTATTAAAAAATTAAATATATATTAAAAAGTTAACAACTAAAATATTTAATAAATTTTATTTCAGCATTTTATATTTTAGAATGTGTCTTATCAAGTTGGAATCCATGTTAAGTTATTTGTTAACTCAATTTTATTTAATTTGGTTATATCATAACATAATTAACTATGTTATTTTAGGATTATATGTATTATAAAATTTTATTGTTTTATTATATATTTTACCATTATTTATTGGGATATAAATTTCATTCCTGATAATCGCTTAATTTTTTTTATTCCTACTACAAATTATGTGATCTTTGTAAGGGTTCTTTTTCTTCATTTCAATTTCTTAATACATAGTTATAATTTTTCATAAATATTTATTATATAGTATACAGACATACCAACGATTATATTTTCACAAAATATCTCACTTAATTCATGGGATTTATATAAAAATATCATGATCTAAATTTCAATTAATTTAAATTTAAATATTACCAAATAATTAAGAGATTCATATATCAATCTTTCTTCCTTGAAACTTATTATGAATGATTCTTCTATTTCAATTATACAGAGTATAAAAATCCTTAATTAATTGTAAAATATAGATAAAATATTTAATCATTTTAAAACATATTCTTTTATTGTTCCTCTTTTTCATAATTTTTTTATTCATGTATTATAAAATCTATAAGGGTTTATTTTATAGTCACAGCTCTTATTGGGATTGATTGTGTTGTATTTCATATTATTGTAATTCTTTTTTATTTCAATCCAAAAAACAATATTTTTATTTTCCTATTATTAATTCTTGTTTTTTCATGTATAAATTACATATTACCTTTTTTGGGTACACAAACCCACCAAACTTTTCACTATAATAAAATATGCCATTATTTCATTATTTGATTCATGGGGATATTACACAGACATATCCATATTACGTACATTATTTCATGAAATAAATTTAATATACATCAATGTTTTATTTTGGAAATTTGTTTATCCATTGAATTTATGTTAACCTATTTAAAAGGAATATTTTTTATATTGTTCGTGCAAGTAATTTTCTCTTTTGATAAAAAATTGTGAAATGAATCTATTCTTAAATTTTCTTGCATAAATTTATTTTCCCACCTTCATGTACATTATTAATTATTTATTACCCATTGTAAGTTTTGATTGTTTTTAAAATTTATAAATTTTTCCATTATTCATGGAATTAAAAAAAAGTTTTTATTTTCATTAAAGTTATGAAAGGGGATTTCATTCTACATATAAATATTTTTATGATCCACACTATAATTTATATCATAAGTATTGTGTATCTTCTAGAGTCTATTTTTTAAAAATCTATGAAAAATAATGTTTTAAATTTATTCCTTAAAACTCCAAAAAAAATATTTTGATGATTTTTATAACGTTATTTTAGGTAAAAAAATGTTTTCAAAAAAAATAATTACTATTATTTATAATGGTGTTATTCCATTTTATTATTTATTTCCCAAACTAATTTTAATTATTTAAATTCCTTCAATTTTAATGAATTTATGGTCTCTTTCATGTACATGTTATTTATAATCAAATGTTTATTCTATATTATTTATAGTACTGAAATAATTTTATACACATTATTCTATATGTTGTTAATACCGTATAAAAAATAAATCAAACTATAGTGTTTTCATCAAGAATGGAGTATTAGTTACTGACTAGAAAAATTATTGAAAATACAAATACATTTTAGTTATATATGAATGATTATTGGATGATATGGTGGTTTAATTATATACCTAGGAAACATCTTCACACTATGTAACAAATTCAAAATGGACACATATTGATTCATAAGTAATATTGATGATGTGTTGTGTTAGATTAATGGATTGGACATTTTAATGTGGAATGTGGGGCTTAGAATTATATATCCTCTCAATGCATCAGCATGATTAATGAGATAAAAAATCCTTCGTATCCAGTGAATGCCTACCATACTGTGCATAATTTCATGGATAAGGCCTTGACGAGATGTGTTATGTCTTGGATGCGGACTTGATGGTATGATTATGATGTTTGGAATAATTTATTCCATTATTATAAAATCACAAGGTGATAACTATTTTATTTCTCATATTGTTATCTATATGTATATTTTAAGATTATCTAATTTGTTATATGATATTACTTTGTTAAAATTCATTATAAATTTATTATGTGATAAATTCTTATGTACGACGCCACATGCCATGTTTTTTATATTACCCTTCTTATGATTCCATTTACAAAAAAATTATGAATAATATTTCATATGATATGTTTATTTTTTATCATTTTTGAATTATTTTGTGTAAACTATTGATGAATTATTATAGAATATTATAGTCTTTTTATAGTGGAGAACATCACTGTTGTATGATAAAGATATGTGTTTCATTACTTAATTTTTTTCCAAATTTTAAAATGATAACAACCAAATATGTTATTGGATGGGTATATGAATCATTAATTTATTATTATATTGTTATTATGGATGGTTAAAATTGTGTCTCAATAGTTGGTATCAGGACAGTATGTAAAAAATTATTTTTTCAACTGAAGATTCGGGTGTACGGGTGTAAGGATTCTGAAACTCAGATTTATAAAAAGAAATTATATCCTTATATTAAATAAGATTAACTTCCTCATGTTTTATCTGTGAAGTAGTTTCAGAGACACCCTTCTATTTCTCAAAATTTTAATCCAGTTAGTTTTGAAATAATGGAATGTTTACCACATCACCAACATCAGTATACTAATTTTATTATCCATTTAGGAAACCATCATCCTATACTTTATTTTTTATCACACATCATGAAGACTCATCTCTTATTATATTATTCTTAATTAGTATCACTCTCTTCTTTATCTGTTGCTTTGAATTTGTAACATTCACCCACAAGATTCATGTAGTGGTAATTAAGTCCCTTTATTTATTTTAATATTAAGGATTCATATTGGTTTCCAAGTATCCTTTAATGGATATATCATAATTTTATTCACTCATATCATTATAGATGATTAAAAATTATCATGAAACCTTTGAGAAAGAATTTCAATCCCTTGAAACTCTTTATTAGTAGAATTATAAAATAAATCATGAATATTTATCTTGATGAAATATTGAAACAATTCTACTAAAAAAGTTCCCAATAATGTCGATAAATTGGCTAACTCTAGTGGGGAGAGTCACATAGTTATTTCTTTTAGAGTTTTTACTAGTTTGTAATGGGATGAAATTCTATAATGGTGGAAGGATAAAAAAATAACCCTATAATAATTAGATTGAATAAACCATATTCAACTATAATTGAGCATTCACCACACTATATGTTTCATGGTTAAAGATTTGAGATGGATATAAAAATTCCACAACCCCAAAATATAGGGTTTCCCACTTATTTCCTTTTGGAATTCTTTTGTATCCCTATCATACTCTCCGGGTCACACTATTGTGTAATCTTGTAGAAATACCGATTATAGAGACGTTGGATGATATTCTCTAGCCATTAAAGATAATTTATATTTTGGGGACTTTTATATTTTTTTAAATAGAGACATGCTTCCCATTTATGGTATCTTGATGCAAGAGCCTCTAATAACTCCGTCAAATTGGGTTAGTCCTTCCTAAGATCCTAGGATAGTGGGATTTCATTAGTCTGATCACCTAAAATATGTTGAATTGTAACATATTAACTAGACTTAGGTGATTATATTATATGTTACCTTTCTAAATATCCTTTTATCGCATCATATAGAAATAATTAAAGATATATATATATATATATTCACCCCCACCCTCTAACCCATATGTTAAAGGAAAATTCATATATAATCTATTAAATATTAATAAATACATTAAGGTTTTCAGGTTATAAAAACTCATATTGTCTTATATATTTGGGATTTTGAGCCACTGAGTGGGTGGCACACTAAACATTGTGTAATTATTCAGCCAAATTATGAGATATTTTTAATATTATCTATATAATAGGTTCATTCATTTAAGTTTATGGGGAAACACACTTATTTTAAATGAGTATAATGTATAAATTCAACTTCTAAAGTCTCTATAATATGATTATAAGATATTGAAATGTTATAGAATATGACTAGAATTTTATATTCCGCTTATTCCTTACATATGATGACATAATTTTAGTTATTTTTTTGATCAATTTTTAAAAAATAATAAACAATAGAGGTCTATTTTTTTCTATTTAAATAATTGGATTTGGAAAATTTTAAATATCCTCATTTACATAAAACGTTTTTTGATCTATGAGTGGAATTGATGATTATTTTGTTCTATTTTTTCTATATTTTAGGCTGAATATTGATAAATAATGTTTTAGTATTGAGTGAAGTCCGGTTCCATGTGTCACGTGTTTCCTACTGTTTCATCAGGATTTCAATGATAGGATTGGCTCCACTCTATGGTTTGATTTTCGGGGGGGGTTTGTTATGCACAATAATGAACATTGGATTACCATTGTATCACTTACCAGAAACTACCAATATTTCCCTCACCTATAACTAGTTAAATTACTTCTTTCCAAAGGTAGGTGGTAACTTGGGTTTCTAGGCCCAGTGACTCTTGGGGAATCACATTGGACAATATGATGGGAGGTCAGGCTCATCGCGCCCTTTTGAGATAAATTTTCATCTACTCTATGGTGCTCTTATAGATTTAAGATATGTTTGTGAATCTCTTCATAATCCCGATACAAGACCAGTTTCCCTAAAAATGATCATGGGTTAATTCACTTTTAAATTGAAACTAATGGGGTGTTGCTTTGTGAATTCATATGTATGTATCTATATTTATCCTTAATTATCTAGTAATGGGTTTTCAATTACGTTCTACGGTAATAAAACTAGGTGCTTCGGAATGTGATTCCGTGAATGGAGATGGTTAATATACCAAGGAGATGATTAATCCATTATGAGGAGTCATTTGTATTTTGGTATTTGTAGGAAACAAAACCCACATAGTATGTTTGACCCATAGTGTTTAACATCATGTAGATAGGATATATAAGGGAGCTCTGGGACATTGTGTATTCCAGATCGAGTCTCGAAGGAACATCCTACATATCCAAATTATGGCAAGAATCGGAGTTTTCATAGTTCATTTGTTTGCATGGGGATTGAAATATGATATTTCTAATCTCATTATAGACATTCATAGTACAGATTGCATAATTATTATAGCTCCCTCATACCATGGGATCTATAATCTGTGTGGGAAACAAGGGATGGAAAAGGATCATGTTTTCATTGCTCATGGTATGGGACGTATGTGTTGGGACTATCCTAAAAATATATATTATAGTGATTGAGCATCAGAGAGATATCTTACATATTCTGGTTATGGATTGAATCAAGGTCATATTAGTTTAGTTTATTTCTCTATATTTTTATGGATGATGTAGAGTAATCAACCCATGGTAATGATTGGGTCCTAATGCTAGTAAAAAGAATTGTCATAAGGCTTACATCAAAATGAATTTTTATTTTATCTCGAGTATTATGAAGGAATCATATGTATCCTGGTAACTGCGGGAATTAGATTACTCATAGTTAAATAAAACACTTGGGAAGGTAAATTCATTTTTGTTGAGGCCAATGTGTGAAGTCACTCATTGGGGATTTATATACATATGATTCTTTGGAAGGTTGTGACTCTTAATGTGAATGATATGATTATTGAAACTCCCTAAGCTCACGTGAGTTAATATCGGTGTTAGAAAATGGGGATGAAAATTATCAATATCGTATCCTAGAGAGTGAGGGACTTACGTATTGTGATAGGCTTATGGAGGAATAACCTTGAAGATGTGTCCTACGTATCCTGAATATGGAAGGAATTAGTGTCGATGTGGTTCTTTTGGAATAGGATTACACACTGAGGCTGCCCTAATATTTTTGGACATATCATGTTATGACGTTGGTTGGGGATTACACTATGATGTTTCACTTATAACCTTTTTTATACCTAACATTTTTTTATTTTCCACTTTCCTTTATTTGTAGGATAGTATCTTCATGGCATATCTGAAGACAACTAAATCATCCATTCGTTATTTTTAATGTACTTCACATAACCCAGGTGGCATATCCAAGGGTTGTTGCATGATCAAAGATAATTTTTCTATAATACATCACTTGATATAGGATGAATGTCATGGAAGCCATTGTAGTACCAGTTTTGATTTTCTAGAGGGATTCACATGATCCATCTGACTTTCCCTAGTTTTCTTTTCTAGAGTTCGCTTAACACTTATAGAGTGTGTCGTGAGATTCAATACGACATGTCTCAGTGGGTGGCATATTTCTTGGATAACATCCTTGGATGGCATCATGAGATCTTTCTGACATGTATGTAAGGAATCACAAGTCTTATATGACATTCCCAAATTGTATCTCACGATCTTAGTTGGCATGTGTAAATGCATCCATGACACATAGATGACATGAGATGGTGTCATTAAATGAGACATAAAATGTATCTAAAGGGTCTCACGAGGCTCGGGATACAGGCTAAGAGGGCTTCACATGTCAAAATTGGCCTACCTAGGGGGAATCGTGTGACTTGATTTGAAATTCCTAAAATATTTTTCATGACCAATGTGGCATACTAAAAGAACGTAGTGTGACAGCCCAAAAATAAAATGTACGAACCTTGTATTCCATAACATTTAGGATACGCGACACCAACCACATAAGATAATAAAATATATAGATAAATTATAATATATTTAAAATTTAAAATTTAATATATATATATGTTAATTCATGAAAAAACGAGTTAGCATGCATTAAACTCATAGAGACCATCTTTGATGGCTTATGTTACACGCAAGACCTAGTTTTATCGTAAAATAATATATTATTAAAATATTATGATATATAAAGTATCAATTTTGTTAGAGGATATAAACAGTATTACAAAATATACAAAAATATTGTGTTTTATATAAACAGAAAATTAATTCATTTTGTACCAATTAATGGGAAATGAAAATAAGAACCAAGTGTATATAAATAAGAAATAATATTATTTTTATGATCCAAAAAGAGTGTTTTCTTAAAGGAAATAATATATGAAAATTATTTAATGATTTTGATGAAACATATTTGTTATATATTCCATCAAATATTTTTGATAATCATACATTAGGTTTTATTTTCATATGATAAGAATAAACATTATTTGACACTTAAACCCAATATTTTTATAAAGGTATCATTACCGCATTTTAATGGAGAGCCCATTTCAATATTAATTTTGAAACATACATTAATAAAATATTTCAAAATAAACATAATATTTAAAATGGAAATGTAATAAATAGTTTGGGGTAAATTTTTAGGATTTTTCTGAAATATTTCATTTTTAATGATTAGTTAAAAATACTAAATGTTTCTTCAAAAATTATTTTTCATCTAATTTACTTATAATAATAAAATATGTTTTATATTTTTTTAAAAGTGTAATTATATCATATTTTTATCAATTAATAAAATTGATATTATTTAAATTATTTTCACTTTGAAATTGACTAGAAAAACATAGCAATCTTTTGAATGGTTTTACATTACAACCATGCATTGTTTTCCCACTTATGAGATGAGTTTTAGATTAATTCATTCCCCAAATTTTATTGGAATTTTTTAAAATTGATTCAATATTTTTAATAAGAGTAATTTATAATGTATAATATGGTAAACTGAGTTTTTTTCCAAGAATATTAGTCAAATTAATTAAAATTATTTACAAGATTTTAGGAAAAAATATGATTATTTAAGGAATAAACCTTTAATAAAAAAAATCCCAAACGACCTATAAAATTGTCCGAAAACTACTGGCCAGCCCTAAATAGTCTATTAAAATTAAATTATTGAGCTTTTTTTGTCTGTTATGACTTTTTTTAGGTATGAACATGTGTACATGTAACTTGTATCAAAAAATTCCAAGTGATTCCATTTCCTTCCATATAAAATGCCACCACATCCCCAACATCTTAACACCAATAAAACCACTTATATTCAACCAAGATCATCCCAAATAGGTTTCCAAAATCAATCCTATATACTTATATTCCACTATTTGTTCATAAATCAATAAAATAAATCCTTTTGGTATAAAACAAAAGAAGTTTCCTGATTTAGAGGTAATGTCATCTCTCAAGATTTTTAGTTTCATTTAGTTTTTCTACACTATATAAAATAGTTATTCCATGCTTATATAAAAAACACAAGTATCTTAAATATACTATAAATTTTTTACGTTTACATTTTTTACCTACACTTACACACAACCACATCAAATGGGTTATAAACATGTTGTTTATGTGAATGACGAACCACTGACTCATTAAATGATGTATGTTCATTCTTCCTTTACCAGTGCCAATGGTGGTCATTATGATAAAAAAGGTATTTATTTATGTTATTAATGAAATTTATAATATCTTTATGATTTTTAAATTTTTATTTAAAATATACAATTATTCTTTCCATCTTGTATAAATACGATAATTTCGTTTGATAAACGATGGACTACTGCCCACTCAATGTGATGTGATTTATTCACACTATATATGGAACATGTAAGGAATGTTCTTAATTAAATATATGTGACATAAAAAATAAATATTATATTGATGAAAAAACCACCTTTCTAGAAATATAATATATATCATATTATTTTTTTCCCTTTCACACACATAAAAACTGATAACATTATTCATGGACATGTGGACTATCGACTCCTAGACTTGATGTGATTCCTTTTACATCAAAATATTTATATTGACAAGTACATATGATTATGTAATATTTTATATATGATATATATATAATTTTCTAAATATAAAATTCTAAATAACTTCTTTCCATTATAATCATTGATAGATGAGAACATTATTAATGTGTATGTCCGACATACCGTCTTCATGATCATAACATTGAATTATTTTTCATAACCATATTTAAATATTGCTTTAATAATTATTATTATTTTATAAATATTATAATTATGATATGATTATTATTAAATAGATGTTATATATTGACCCCCTTTAAACATAGTTTTTCACGCCCCGACCTATCTAATTAATTTATTTTATTATTTTCTTTGGTTTTAGATTTTTTGTCATGGTTTGGGTTAATTCCCAAATGAGACTTCTAAGTTTCATCAAATAATGCATGTCTTTGAGTTTACACCATTGGGCGTATAGGCAGAGCGCATTTTGGAAACCCCATGCAGCTTCGCCCAGGCTACGACACATTCTGCCTGCCATCAGAAATTTAAAATGGGTTGAATTATTTTTAATTTATTGGTTAATTTAAATATTTTATGGTTGATTATTATTATTATTATTATTATTATTATTATTATCATTATTTTTACTATTAATATAGCCTTATTTTTATTATTAAAAATTAATTTTTTTATTATTATTATAATTATATGTTAATGTTATTATTATTGTTATAGATTAATATTAATATTATTGTTTTTGTTTTTGTTTGTTATTATTATCATTTTTTTATTTCATTTTATTTTATCTAACCTTAGAGGCCTCCCTGTTTTTTATATCTATTTCCCTTGGTCCTTGTAGTGCCATCACCCCTATTGTTTCTCTCCCGTAGCGCACCATTCCTTCTTCCTTACGGGATCTCCCTTCTCCCAGATGACATCCCATCCATCGTCCACCCCTACTGGATCTTGAATCCCAGCCGGATCTTTTTGTCCCAGCATCATGCCTCCCCTCTACCTGGTCTCTCCCCTATCCTGTCGTCGCGCTCCCCCTACTGGTCCTCCCCTCGCTGAATCCCATCACGTCGCAGAACATTCTCCTGCGCATTGGTCACCCCACTCACCGAACCCAATCTCAACACTGACATCCTCCCCCCTGCTGGTACTTCTTTCACGCGCCCTCCCCGATGGTCGCGCCCCTCGCAGACCATAGATCCCCCTTGTCTGCTCACTTTGAGCAGGCCACCACATGCCCCATGGCTACTCTGTCGTCCGCCTCCTATCTACCTACCATTCCCTTTGAGAAGGACTGCCACAAGCCCCATGTCTTTTCCCTTCTTCCCAACCCCGACCTGAACTACAGTTTCATCCAGATCCGCCTCCAATCCTGCGTGCTCCAGTGGCCTCGCACCCACTAGTCGTGCATCATCCACCCGCCCCGCTCCCTCCGACTACGACCTCTGACACCATTTTCAGGAGAACTGTAAATGTTTGAGGATGGAGGTTCCATGTTTGACTATTAATTGATGAATTAATTTTTTATGTTTAATTATATTATCATATTATTTAAATTATTTGTTTGGTGCAATGTTTCTTCATAGGAATCGATGAATTGCTTCACTTACTTGATTTTATGTCATTTTTATATGGTATAGAGTCCACATTGTGTTATCACGTAGTGATTTAATAAATTAGGTAGAAGGTTCATTAAAATGTATAAGGTTTCAGAGTTGCATTTTAGAAATGTGTTAGAGTGCATTTGTTTATAAAAGATGTTTTTAGTGGATTTGTGTTTTTTTGTGTGTGTAATGATGTGGTATACATCTCATAAAAGATTTATATACTTTCTAATTATTTACTAAATAATATGGATGTTTCAATTCTGGTTTTAAAAAGGTGTTGAGTTGTGCGTGCATTTAAATGTATATTTCAACGTATCGTGCATTTTTTTAGGTTGCACACTCTAAGTGTTTTCATGAAATGGCTTGGTGGATCTTTAAAATGATTAGTGAATTTTTATGATGGTGTGTGGTTTTTGTAAACACGTTGAAATGTATAAAGTTGTTTAGTAAATACTGTCGATGGTGTGAGTTTTGTTTTGAAGACATGTCGAGGTGGTTCTTTTGCGATGCTTGTTCGATTGGAATGTTTTATGTATGTGTTTATGTGTTTTAATTATCTTTGCTGTTGCAGTGCATTGGCATGGTTTTTTCACGTTCCTGCGATCTTCAGCGTGTGCATGCTTACACACCCATGCGAGGCATGTGGCATCGTCATGATTGGTTAGCGATTCAAGGTACATCCCCCATTGAACTAACCTTTAAATTTAGAATTTATAAATTGCATTATATTTCATTAATTTTCAATAAATGAAAAATTTTATTTGATAATTATTTTTGAAATAATTTCTTGATGTAGATGAATCTATTTATTTTATACACAACACTTGTAATATTTTATTAGTGAATTGACACACAATAGTGAAAGAAATCCCGATTGGCCTTTGAACATATTTCACAGATATTCAAATGAGGTTCTGGTTTGAAGGTAAATGTTTTCATCTGATGCGTGAGAAAATGTTTTGGTTTTACTTGGGAAATGGTGATTATTTTAAAAGTTTCATATGGCTCATTTGGCACCTTAATAAAATAAATTAATTTGAAAACCCTTCATTGGGGTTACTCAAGGGTGATCTAGTCGTGTTGGTTGATTATGTGATATAATTGTGTGGTATGTTTGTGCATCTTGATTGGTTACTTGATTGACATTATTGACTCACCTCATTTTATTACACATGTTGAAATGGGAACTTAACATAGTATTTGAATCTTCTAAGAACGATTGCGGCATGATTTTAGATTACACACTGGCTAGTGGATCTTAGTATGGACTTTGCTCTGCTAGAGGATTGGGCCCCTCAGTTAGGCCGGGTAGGTAGGCACTGAGCATTTGGGAATTATTATTTCATCAATAGTAGGCTCGACTTTACAATGATCCACAAGTATAGTATGTTCTATATTGATCATGACATCCTTGGTTCAACCCATGTCTTTTTCTCCCTCTGTTTCTAGCAGTGATGAATGTTGTACTTGTATGTGTATCTACATTTCCCTTGTTGTGTACATACCATTTTGCATTTTTTTTATGTTTTCTTGGAAGATGATGAGATGGATTTGAGTAGTTTTCTAAGAATAGTTCTTAAAATAATATGATTTCTTCTCCTGTACAAATCATAAAATGTAAAAGAAGCACTTTACCTTTTTAAAATTATATTAGCAATAATGAAAAAACATAATTTTGAAAATAAATAAGGTAAATGGTTCATGGTTGGTTTACAAGTAAAATATTTATGAAAACATATTTTTATAAATTGTATCTCAAACTATAAATCTGTGAATTATTTATTTAATGGTATGTCCATTGGGAATATAATTAGTCGGGCCTACCTACTGTGTTTTAATACTCATGCTGATAGTGGTTTCTTGTTTTAGTTTCGGTCGCATGTTTGACTCGATCTTGTTCATCGTGGGTGAGAGTTGTTTGTGGTTTGATGAGCGACTCTTGAGGTCACGATGATTTTTGGTCATGGTTAGGTTAGTGTGTTGTTGTGGATCGTTGTTTCATTTTTTATGTTGTCTATTTTTCATGAATTGTTCTACCTTTTTCTGTTAATTTATTTATTTTAATTTGGTGAAATCATTCCCACATGCATTCTCTTGATGCACTGGCACTTGTCACCTGCCCGGGAGGATCTAGAAGGCCTCTCGGTCCTTTATGCAGATCGGCGAGAGTGATCGATTCACGGTCATCCTGGGATGGTTTGTGAAAATCATTAATCATAGCACATGTCGGATCTTGACCAGACCATCTTTTTTAGAGTGCCCATCATTATTTGGGGTTGTCCTGCTAGAAGGAGTAGAATTGTTGAGACTCAAGTTGTACGGATGAGAAGGACATCATAAACCCTTTCTCGACTGAACCTGAGTTAGTACAGGATGTTCGGGTTTGTCTATGTCCATTTATTCTTATGGGTTTTTGGGTGTTGGGAAATTAAATGGGACCCAAGAATGTGGAATTTGTGAGATCGCATTGTCTGGAAAGCCCTGTGAAGCTATGGACATTAACCTAGAGTTCTTCTTTTGATGGTGACGTGACTGGCGTATTGCCACCAACCATATGTCCGAGTCACCCATCGACACTAGTTTACCCTGGTGAATTATTCGGGTCATCATTAATTATAAAGGCAGTTTGTAAATATTTATTTTGGAAACTGTAAAAAATTTGAATTTAAAATGGTAATGAAAGTGTTTTGATCTCACCCATTGTTTTTATATTCTTTAGTGTTTTCCCCCATAATGTTTTGAGGGATTCCAAATGTACAGCTTCAGGTTGTTAATCCTTAGAAAATCCTCTAGTTGATTAGCGCATGGACTATGTCCTTGAGTTTTATAAGTTGACCTCCCCCCCCCATTTTATGGGAATGAAGATCCTCTCAAGGCAGTGAAGTGGTTGTGGAAGATTGAGAAGAACTTCAGTTTCATTGGGTTTCTTGAGTAATTAAATGTGTTTTTGGATACCTTTATACTAGAAGGTCCAACCTAGAAATGGTAGAAGTCCATGTCTCCAATCATGCCTCAAGAAGATCACACATGTGAGTTTTTCATGTCTACATTTGTCTAACAATATTTCTCTGAGATAAAGAATTTGAGGAAGAGGATGGAGTTGTGTTGTGTTTTCTAAGTCTTTGAATCAGTACTAGAATTCTATCGATGTTTCTCAGACCTAGTTTCGTATGAACAATGGTTTGTTGCAAATTATCCCTAGATGGCTCGACAATTTGAGTCTAGACTCTGTCTTGAAATGCAGTCGAAATTTGCAGATATCAACTTAACCACCTTCTTAGATGTTATGGGGAAATCTTTTCTGACCAAAGTAGAGTTAGCAAGTGGACATGAGGTCATGAATCCTTTCCCAGCCTTGGGAAATATTTCCGAGGATGGTGACTAGAATAATTGGAAATGACATTATGCTGGTGGTACTGGTAGAAGGAACAAGAGGCCTTAATATCTTTAGTCATATTCTTCACAGCGGAATGTCGTGATCTGCCACCAATGTGGTAAGTAGGAGCATAAGAGTCTGATGTGCATGAATGCTCAAAGACCCTTCCACACCTATGGGAAGCATGTCATGTGTGTCAATTCTGGTGTGGCGTTTCCAAGAAGTGCGCTGATGCCAAACCTGGCTCGTCCAAAGTCATCTCATCCCGTCAATAGGAGTAGGGATATCTTTGTGGATCTGTTTGAGGTTTTCTATTTGTAGTGTTTCTTGGATAAAGTAGTTGTTACCTATAACTTTTTGGTTTGTTTCATTTACTTCCATTGTAAGAATGGTTTTTTTAACCCCTTTGAGTCTTTTATTTTATTTGAAGTGTGTTTGGTGAAATCCTTGTTTGTGGGTTATGTTTGCGAATTGTTGAAACCTGACTACGAGGAAAGCGATGATTCAATCATCAAATCCCTATCCATAGGACCTAGATAGATGGTGGCGTATAGTCAGGATAACCCCAGTGGTATAAAAATACATTGGTATAATCTATGCCTTCAGTGTGGCATGGTTTCTGTTCTTCTGAGGTGCTATGTTTTTGATATAGTGATGGTGGTAGTTTTGATGCTCTATCAGTTGGGCCCTTCCCTTTCCCCCCTCGTGGTGGTGGTTTTTGGTTTGTATGGAAAGAATTCGGGTTTGGTAAATCTCATTAGTTGTTATGGTGGGAAGAACAACAGGGGGTCCCATAGGGTTACACCTGAATTAATTTAGTTTTTACCTGATCTTTATGGTGTCGAGTCTATTACGGCCTTCCCTTATTAGTATCTAAGTTTATTTTCATGTATTGTTTGGGGGCGGGTACTATCGCAGAGAACCACTTAATCCTAGGTTCTTCTACTTGAGTAAAATTTGGGATTGCAGAACACCAACAGTTCTATTGGACAATTATTATTGGAATAAACGTTGGAAGTGGTTTAAGTTCATTCCATCCTCGGGTGAAAAGGATGGTCTATGTTTTGTTTGTTGGTGGTTACAGTGATCATGTTTTAAGTATGAGTTGCCTTCCTGGGTTTTTAGTGTCCATTGGGATCGATCAACAGGAGGGGTATAAACATTTGGGGGTGAGTGACACTTAAAGAGTTTCATCTATGTGTTTAGGGCTTGATGTTTCTTTTCGAGGATGGAAAGCGTTATGGTGGGGAGAATTTTAAGGGCATAACCTATCTATTTTATTTAGTTTATTCTTTACATTGGTTTTTAATTTTTTTTCAAGGTTTAGGTTAAATCCTAAATGAGATTTCTGAGTTTTTTCAGAAACACATGTCTTTGAGTTGACGATGTTGGGAGCACGGGTGGAGTGCGTTTTGGAAACCCTACACGGCTTCACTCAGGCAACGACATAGTCCCCCTGCCTTCTAAAATTTAAAATGGGTAGATTTTTTATTTTTTGTGTGATTATAAAATTTTATTATTGATAATAATTTTATTATTATTATTATTATTATTATTATTATTTGTGTAAATATTAATAAGGAATTATTATTATTATTCTTATAAATTAATGTTATTATTATTAAATTAAATTTATTATTATCTCTCTTCCCTTAGTCCATGGAGCACCACCACATGCTATTTTTTCACTCATATAGCACATATTTCCTTCTTCCTCGCACAACCCCTCTTCTCCCAACTGGAATCACATGCAGCGTCTTCCCTCACTGAATCTCATATCCTAGTCGAAGCTTCCTTTCCCGACATCATGCCTCCCCTCTACCTACTCTCCCCCCACTTCTTGATGCTGATATTCCCCTTCCCTGCTGGTCGCGCCCCTCACTAAACCTCATCTCATCACTGATATTTCCCCTCCATGCTGGTTATGCCCCTCGCTTATCCCCATCTCACTGCTAAGCTCCCCGTTCATACAGGTCTTGTCGTCGTGCACCATCACTACTGCCCATGCCCCTCACTGGGTGCCAAGACCCCTTGTCTTCTCCCCTCAAGAAGACCACCAAATTCCCCTGGCCGCTCTCCCATTAACCTCTAATCCACCTACCGTTTCCTTCAAGCAAGACCAATGGAAATCCCATATTCAGTCACTTCAAATAGCCCGACCAGAACAGAAGCACCCTACGACTCTGCCTCCTACTGTGTGTGCTCTAGCAACCTAGCACACACTTGCCACACACCGTCTAGCCGCCCAGCTCCCTATGGCAATGTCCTCCCCCTTTGTGGTGCGACTTTTTTTCGAACGAGGTTTCTCACCATTTTCAGGAGATCTGTCAACATTTTAGGTAGGTGGTTCCATGTTTTATTATTAATTGATGAATTAATTTACACATTTAATTATATTAGCATATTATTTAAATTCTATGTTTGGTGCAATGTTTGTTTTTATAAATTGATTAATTACAACTCTTACTTAATTTTATGGCATGTTTATATGTTATGTAGTCCACATTGTGTCATAAAATAATCATTTATTAACTCACGTAGTTGGTTTATTAAAAATTTTAAGGGTTGAGATTTGTTTTTTAGAAATGTGTTCTGTGAATTGGTTTATGAAGAGGTTTTTAAAGTGGTTTTTTGTTGGTTTCATGTGTGTAAAGTAGGGTTAAACTTCTCGATGTAGATTTGTAAAATTTTGAATTATTTACTAAATAATATGGATTTTGTGAGTTTGGATTTGAGAATGTGTTGAGGTGCAACTTGTTTTAAATATATATTTCAATGTATCATGAGTTTTTTTAGGTTACTCTAAGTGTTTTCTTGAAATTCCCTCATGGATCTTTAAAATGATTAGCAAACTTTTATGATGTGGTGTGGGTTTTCTAAACACATTGAGATATTTAAAGTGGTTTAGTAAATAATGTAGATAGTGTGAGTTGTGTTTTGAAAACAGGTCATGTTGGTTATTTTTTTCTATTTGTTCGTTTGGATTGTTTCAAGTTCATGTTTTTTAATTTTATTAATATTTGCGGCTGCAGCACATTGGAATGGTTTTTCCAGAGTCCTATAATCATCATCTTATGCATGCTTCTGTGCCTAAGTGTGGTCTGTTGCGTCATCTTGATTGGTTTGTGAGTCTAATTAGACCCCCCCACTATACTCTCCATTATATTTATAATTTATTGATTGACTGATATTTTATTAGTTTTCTTTAAATTGGAAATAGTACTAGATAATTATTTTTGGAATAATTACTTATTGTAGACAAAGCATGTTATTTTATACACGAGAATTGAAATATTTTCTTGGGGAATTGAGGCTCAATTTGATAGAAGGATCATTTGTCCTTTGAACATAATTATAGTATTTTCATGTGTGGTTTTGTTTTTATGGTAAATGTTTCCTTCAGACGCATGAGAAAATTTTTTACATTCACTTTTCAAAAGGTGATTCTTTTAATAGTTGCGTAAGGCTCGTTTAGAACATTAATAAAATACATTAATTTGAAAAATATTATTCGGGGTGACTCAAGGGTGATCTTATTGTGTTTGTTGATTTTGTGAGATTCTTGTGTATGATGTTTGTGCATCGTGACTGGTTACTTGATTGATATTGTTTACTCACCCCTTTTTATTACACATGTTGACATGGGAACATTTAATAGTAAGTGAATATTCTAAGAATAATGGTTGCACCAATTTAGATTATGGACTAGCAAGTGGACCTTAGTATGTACATTGCTCTGCTACGGAATTGGTCCCCTCAGTTAGTCCAAGGTGGGAAACACCAAGCATTTGGGTGTTATGAAGTCATCTACAATAGGTATTCCATCAAGATGAGTCACTCGTATAGTACGTTCTGTATTATTCACGAGAATCTAGGTTTGACCCATGTCTTTTTGGATATATGTTTCTAGTAGTGATGAATGTTGTGTTTATATGTGTGTCATCATTTCCCTTATTGGGTACCTACCAATTTTCATTTTTGTGTGATGTTTTCTTGGAATATGGTGATCTGGTTTTTAGTAGTTTTTTGAAAACAGTTCTCAAATGAATGTGTTTTTTATCTCCTATACAAATCTGAAAATGTAAAAAAATCACTTTCCCTTTTTAAAATTATATTAGCACTAATGAAAAGAACATTAGTTTTGAAAATAAATAAGGGTAATGGTTCAATGTTTGTTTTCAAGTAAATTTTTAATGAAATCCTATTTTTCTAAATTATAGCTCAAACAAGAAATTAGTGAATTATTTATTTAATGGTATGTGGATTGGTAATAGAATTAGTCGGGCCTACCTACTGAGTTTTAATATTCATTCATATAGTATTTTCTTGTTTTATATTCTATCATAGGTTTGACTCAAAATTGTGCGTTGTGGGTGAGAGTCAGTTGTGGTTTAGTGAGCGACTCTTGGGGTCACGAGAAGTTTTGTTTGTGGTTAGGTTAGTGCGTTGTTGACGATCATTTGTTCAGTTTTCGTGTTGATTATTTTTTGTGAGTGGTTCCACCTTTCTTCTGGTACTTTATTTATTTTCATTAGATGAAATCCTTCCCAATTTCATTTTTTTTATTCCATGGAACTTGTCGTCATCCCGGGATGATTAGGAATGACTCTCGGGCCTTGTTGCAGATCGGCTCGGGTGACCGGTTTAGGGTCGACCTGGGTTGGTTCTTGACATAGTTGACCTACAAAAACACTTTTGACATAAAAATTGAATTTGGTCAAATCACCTAACATAATCATAATTGTTTAAGTAGTTGTAAAAAATATGGAAACAAGTGAAATAAAAATAATAATAAACATTAAAATTTTTATGAATAAATTAGTAAATTAAAAAAATTATTATACAGGAAGTTAAATTATGTTTACCCGAATGGAAACACAATGTAAGGAATTGTCATCACACCTTTTACTTTTGTGAAATAAATGTCATGTTCACCACTTACATCATTTGTTTGTGTATCTAATTAATATTTTTATAATATTATATAAGTAATCGGTTTCTCTTAATTATATTTTATACATTAATTTAATTTTATTACCTAAATGAGAAATACAATTTAAAATGTTTCAAAGTGGTATGGAACTGTTTCTAATGCTTATAGATTAGTTTCCTCAATAGTAACATTAATGGTATTTCAGTGGTATTTTAATTTGAAGAAATTATTTTATAATTTTTCAATAAACCCATTCAATTTATCACCTCTACTTATTCAAGACCATTATCAATTATTTTTTCTATTTTTCCACTATTTTTCCTCACATGTTTTAAAAAATGCTTTTCCAAAAAGATGACTATGTTTCACTCTTTAGTCAGAGAATCTCTTTTCTTCTAAAAACAATGTTTTATTAAAATGTACTCAAAAATGATTTTATGTTGATTAGGTAAATACATTTTTACTATTTTTTTCTTTACCATTGTTTTCAATTTAATATTTTTATCTCTTTCATAACAAGGCATTTTTTATCCTTTTTACCATGAAAATGGAATTTCTCATTACCTTGTATGGCAAGTACAGATTTATTCAATGTCATTTTGTTGAAGCATCCTTTTTTTAATGTATCTTTTTATGGAAAATATTTTCAAAATTTATTTTCAAATAAATTTTTTTCAAATGTTTTCTCATTATAAAAATGATATTTTCCACAAGATTGTTTTTAAAATATAGTTTTATAGTATTTTTATTCATCAATGACTACATACCTTTATTTTACTCTTCTTGGGATTTTTTGTATTGATACCATCCTTATTGTTCATCTGTATGGTTAATTGTTGGTTTTTTCGAGGATAGTTTTCACATTCACATCCTGGAATCTTTTTTCCCCTTGAAATATTAACATTTCATATTATAATTGAAAATTTAATTTCCCCCTATTTATCTATTTCATTCATCATGGATATTATTATTTCCTAAAATGTATACCATATTTTATATGGTGTATACATTTATAGTAGAATGATTATTTGGGTAAATATTGATAATTAAATATTCTTTATTAAATATGGATATTTAATAATCCATATTTGTTTTTGTTATTCGATATGAGGAGTGTTTTGGATGGGAAATGACTGGTGGATCCCATACATTATATAGTGCCACGATGCATCGATAGGTTCTAATGAGAAAAATAATTTGCACAAATGGGATTCTATCCTTAATTTAAACCATAATGAGAAAGGTCTTTATGGTAAATGTTTTCATGTGCCTTAGACTTGACATCCAATACGAAATCATTTCCCTCATTTAGTTTTAGTTATTATTCATCCTTGATATTTTGTGTCAATATATCTATGGATACATTACATTTTCTGTTCATTGATTAAATTTCAGGTGTTTCAATTTCATATGTTCACATGTTTATTTTTCCTTATCTAGTAATTTTAATAGAATTTTTTTCTAGTTATTACCTTTCCATATTTTTTACACACATCATTTAGTTTTATTGATTACATGGCATCTGTCTTTGGCTATTTACTTTTCCATATTTCCTATTCTAAATGATTCATTATTTCTTCCGTTTTATTTTTCTCATTCTAAGAATCTAAGATCACCCTTATTATGTTTCATTCCCCATGTATACAAGAAGATTACTATGAATGATCTGTATGGATTTACTAATTTTAAAAATTTTATCCTAAATTTTTTTTATTTGGATAGGTGAAACAAATTATGTTGTTGTTTGTGTATTCATGTGTAATACAACACTCATCTATATATCCAGTTTACCAAGACTACAAAACTATTGTTGTTTCAAGATTTTATTCCTTTTAATCAATCCAATGTCATTAGTATAATACATCATCTTTGGGCTATCTGTGTTCAGGTTGCTACAAATATTGAGATCATTGTGACACACTTGGAAGCTATAGTGTGTCTTGGATAGTTCATGCGAAGCACATGAGGATCAGCAATCCTGTTTTTGTTTAATTCATTCACCTTCAGTATTTGTTTTATCCCTTATATTGTGAACACCTTATATTTATTTAGTATCGTTTTATTTTTAGTCTCACATGGTTTGGAAGATATGTGGTACGTTATTCTCATGTCCTCATAGAACTCTTGTTCTTGTTCTATGAATTATCATGTGATTTTATTTATGCATGGTTCATTGTCACTCAAGATATTCAATATAATATTACCTAACAAAAGCCTTTTCAGTGACTAGATAATACTTTCTGAGAAACCCTCTCTAGTGCTATTGAAAAAATTATAGTGTTCGTCCTCTTGGTTGCGATAAGTAGTTGTGTAGTCCCATATTTCCCAGGTTGGGTGGAGAATTTTTTAGCCTCTCCAACCAAGTTGGTCTTCGGTTTGCATGGAATATATGGCATGAATCTAGACTAGAGTCTGTGAAGGGGTAAGATTCTAATCATCCCCTCGAGCCTTTATCATGAAACACTCTGTGGGAATCACCTAATTTTCAGTGACCATGATTCCCTCTTATCAACACCTCTATTAATGGATTATTTCAAATTAATGTGGACTTTTTGACTCATACTGATATGTGTAAGGACATTCATATGGTCATTATTTCATGTCTATGTGCCTTCATGAGACCAAAGTGCTTATAGATAGGCCTTCATGAGATGATTTTCTCTATACCTAGGACACTTCATACGCCAAAGGTGGACTACCCAAGGGTTTTCAGACTAGGGTCACTTGTCCATTTGTCTCATAGGACTGTGCTGCAGATTTCCTTAGCATGTCACAAACATTTTACTGCTATATGAGGTTTTTTCCACCTCACTATTTTATTTACATTGTTCTATGTTAGAAATTTCAAGGGTAATTTGATATTACATGAGTAATGTCTGTGGAAATTAATTCAATTTTTGATGGCTCATCATCTGCCCCACCGTGGTCAAATGAGGATGCATGAGAATTCCACAGACAAAACCATTTGTTGGTCCCTTGGGAACCAAACGGGAAGTTCATGGTTGAATGTACATACTCAAATCTTTCTGTATGAAAATGCTGGAAAGAAAAATGTCTTTTATGAGATGAGGAAACTATGTCACCAGGAACTCACGGGGTCTTGCAGACTTCTTGGGGCACGTCGTGTGATTTTTATGATCACGTGTATCACCCACCTCCTCCCCTTTTATTTCATTTGTTTTATTCTAAAACGGAATATGGTTCATGGGAATTGTTTTGGATGTTTTTAGTGAAAATTATCATTCTCATCCATGATATTTTTCATGATATTTATTAATTATATGGGGCTTCACCATCGGACATGTTTCCACCCCTTTTTGACTAATTTTTGGTTGGGTTGTCAAAATTCTACTAATGATAAATCATGAGAGCTTGAGAAGACATATCAAGAGTATGAGGACTTGTTGAAATGGGTTTTGTGGGTGTTGATGTAGGCTATGAGATGTGTTTGGAGTCCTTGTGTGACTTAATGATGTTCATGTGATTAGGAGTCCTTTCAGGGATCATGTGATCTATAGGTCTCATCCAACTTCACCATCCTATCATTTTGCAGGGAAAATAATACGCATATTCATGTATTCTTTCCTTTATGACTTGTTTTTATGATCATTTGGTGGGTGTTAAAAAATGTATCCCCCTCTCGGGATAAATGTCCATGGGGAGAGGGGCTCGGTTCAGAGAAATTTAAACTACAACTTGAATCTTTTGAATTATCACAAATTTGTGATTTGATGACATTTGGTATGTTTGGAGACACCTGGTATTTTGTGGGATTCCATATATATATATGGAAGTAGGGTGGATTTATCCACTAGATATCATTCCTCCATGACTCTCTTTCCATGATTTCATCTTGTTAGACTATTGTAAGACCATTCTATGAGTCCTAATCAGGGGTCCTATTTGTGAGACATGGTCATGAGACCCCATTTTACAAGATATTTCCCTATAATAATACTTTTACTCTAGAACATGTCCATCCAAAACATAAACCATAATTCTTTAATTTCATGAACAACATTGACTTGGATTGTGATTTTTTTAGGGTTTCATGGAATTTATTGATTTTATCATATGAATGATTGATCAACATGAAATTTGTGAGACCACATCCAAGTCACGTGATTGTTAATCCTGAAAGGTTTCATGAATATTTTAGATTTCTATGGGTGATATATGAATTGTGAGTCCTTCATAGTTAATGAGATTTGTGAAACCATTAGGGTGTTTTTATTTTTTAACGTGGGTTTATAACGAACGTCCTTAATAGGGATGTGAAAAATAAATGTTTACCATCTGTTTTTTAAAAAAATAAGACAAAAAACCAGCAAATGCTCAATTTTAGGTGTCAGTTTTCAAGACAACTAACACAAAAAAATAGCATGTGCTCAATTTTTACAATCGGTATTTAGGAAAACTTATGCCTAAACCTGAATGGGGGGTCAGTTTTGGGCATCGTTTTTCAGAAAAACCGAGGTCAATACAAAACGTTTATTTTTTTAATATTTTGGCATTGGTTTTTATGAAAACAGACACTAAAAGTTAAAAAACCTAGAAAATTAAAATTATTACACATCCTAAATAATCATAATTCATGTAATAAAAACATAGTATGCATCAATAAAATATTAGTTCTCATTAACTAAAAAACAAAAAAAACTTCATCATTTTAACTAGTTAATCATAAAATTATCTACACATTTTATTACAAAGTAGATTTCAAATTTACATTCCAAAAATTTAAATCAACTTCATTGTTCATTATTGTGGAATTATCCATTGGATATCATTATGTTAAAACACATATTATAACAAAATAATTATTATTATTATATACAATGTTATTAGGAAATTATAATATATTATTCATAAGCATTGGAATATACAGACCTCAAATAACAATTAGACTCAATAAGTAGTTCACCAAAAAATATTGAAGATGTGTAATTTTAGTTTGAGTATAAGGTTCTGTATCATTAAATGTCTATAGTAACATTGACTGATATTATATTTGAAATAGAATTCTATGACATAGAATATAAAATAACTAATATAACTAACCTTAAGAAATTTGGTAGTTACCCTGATTGTGAATATCTCGTACATGAATCGCAGAACAAAATTCGAACATTTCACATTCTTTTATTGATAATGACACTACGGTCATAAAAATTTATCCTGATAAAAAACCTTTATATATATATATAAAATTAGAACAATATCCAATGTCAAAAATAATTACATTTACATTCACATAATTGATTGCATTTGGTTTTTTTATAGACCTATGTTCTTTGTAAAATTTTTAACATGAACTATATTTCTATATATATGAACCAATAATTCATGTATAGATAACAAGAAATAAACATAATGAGATTCTGAAAAAAAACATACATGTCTAATAAGGTGGAAAACATTTACAAAAAATACCTGATAAGGAGAAAACACAATATATGTTCCATTCACAAGGGAAAAATATTCCTAACATATAATGACCCTAAAATAAAAAAAACTAATGACATTATAATGATCATTTGTTCATAATAATGTTCTTCTTATTACTTATCATGAAATGGAAAAAACCGACATCCAATCTCTGTGTGTGATAATCACTCCAAATATATATGCAACTCTACTAGGATTCTTCACATGTGGAACTTCTATAGAAATGTATTCTAGATCTATAAAATCGTAAATAACTATTCTTTAATTTTTGACAAGAACCATTTATATATAACTAATTTAAAATGGAAATGTAGTAAGTCATTTTAAACCAACTCTTTACTAAAAATAAAAAATCAAACATCAATTTACTTAAATAGAAATAATTACCCACATTCAGGTCTAGCTCTTTAATTTCAACTAGATTCGAGATATCATATTTGAGTAATCTCAATGGATAATAACTTCTGCATATAGCATACATCATTCAAAACTCATACATATTATTCAAGGAAACAAAATCCAGAGCTAATATTTTTATATTATAAGAAATATCACAAGTTTCTACAGTATATCTATCCAAAATGTGTTGTTTCAATTGTGAAATTTATTTTTCTTTCAGATGATCCTATATAGGTTAAATTTATGAAAAGAGTGTATTTAATTTTCAATCATATGTAATTAATATTTTAAAAAATTTAATTCCTCATATGAAATATAAAAGAAGAAGTGTAGTCTCCCAAACTAAAAAATAAACCAAACTATCCCTAACTCTTTTAATCATCTTACTATAGAATGCTAGTAGAGAATCAAGAACAATAATATTAATTACTAATACTCTAACTTGACCCTTCCTTATAGTCAGGTGATGTACATAATCTCCTAAAAAATATGTGTGTAACACCCTGAGATTTTATGAGTAGTATTCTATTTAATCTCTTTGATGTCTTCTATTGTACACTACACAAATATTAGATTGTGCTATATGCACCACCATATTAGATTACAGTATATGAAAACACTATTCTAGGCATGTGTTTCATGACAGAGCAACCTTCCTCGATAGTGTGTGTTGTACGCAATACCGTGTTTCATGAAACGGGATATTATTATAATATTATTATGAACTAGTCATTATGAATAGTAATACCCACTTTTTGAAATTTTATATATTTTATCATTCAAAATGGCCTTCATTTTTGGATTCGAAATATCAAAATTATCTTAGGGTGAATTTTTGGTATTTTTTTGAAAACTTTCAATTTTGATGAATAGTGAAAACACTAGGTTACTATTTAAAAACTGACTTTTTTTTAAATAATTATTTATTTTAAATAAATTTATTTTAGGTAAAAATTTATACATAATACCTATATAAGTTCAATGTAATTCATTGGGGTCATTTTATAATAATTTTAGATATATAAAAATTTTATTGAACTTTTTAATGTCTTTTACCCACCTCCAAGGAGAATTTGAAAATTTATATAAAACATAATTTTTCCGCTTCTGTGAGTGGAATTTCAAAATTCTGAGTGACACAGTCAATATAATGGAGAAAATGTGGTTCGGTAAGATAAAAATAATTTTTGGTGAATAGTAACTATTTACTTTTATTTACCACGGTTAAAAGTAAATTGGGTAATTAAGGGTAAAAATGATATTATTATTATCCTAACACATGTCCAAATTCTAATGGGTAAGTATAATTTGACAAAAAAATCCCTATGAATATTATATTATCATTTAGGTCCATTTGGATTAGATTAGGACATTTATTATTTTTTAATTCAAAGAATAGTTAAAAGATTTAAAATCAATGTTTAATAACTAAAACTTTTTTAATATAGGGTTATACATAAGATAAATTCGACTATAAATATTCCTTATAAAGATAAAAAGATTTAATAATTAATGGTATTTTATTTATAATTTTTAGATATTACAGATGTTTATTTATTTATGACACAATGATGATGTAGTAATTACCTTATTAATGATATATTAACATAATTGATGCAATAAATACCCAAATAAATGTAATTTGGGACTTTTTATGAATTACACTAAATTTTTAGGTTAATATGACATGTTAGTATTGATTCAATTAACGTTTTCTAAACTAATCATTCTATTATAATTTTCACAAAAATCAATTACTAAATAGTGTCAAAATTGACGTAAAATTGTTTTTAAAACAAATATTATATTATTAATTGTTATTCTATTTATAAAAATCTAAGGTTCGTCCAAATGAATTAGATAGAGTATATATATTAATAATGAATCACTTGGGGTTCGTTTGTCTTGTTATAGTAAGTTTATTAACCATATAGTGTAAGAAAACAAGAAGACACGGTAAAAGTGAAATTATTTAACTTAGAGTTAAATCTAAATAATAAGGTTTAAATAGTAACCTAAACATGTCTAAAACCTATTGGTTGAGCGGATTTCGATCCATTTCCACTTTATCTTAGAAATAAATCACATTATATCCATTATGAACCGAATATGACTTTATTATAAAATAATATTTTATGTTTTTCCTAAGGTGCCCCTCTCCTCCCTTATAAAAGGGCACCTCCTCCCTCTTCTCTTTACACAATTTTGAGCCTTCAGGCTTGGACAACCCCTTCCAATTTACCATATATACTTCCCTAGAAACATTATAGAGTTTTTGGCATCCTAAAAAGTCCAACTCTAGTGCCTTAAGAGGAAGCATAAAAGAGGTACGTCGAAGAAGAGGTAATCTCTTCTACCGATTCTTTCAAGTTTTCTTTCTTCTTAAACTTCATATTATTTAGTAGATTCATTATGAAGTAATAACAAAAAAATAACTAATATACTGATATGTTATTATAAATATGAAACAACCCCATTTCACCTTTTATCCATCCTACAGAAAACAAAATCACCGCGCGTGCGTACGTACGGAATACCATCTCCACGTTGTGGTGTAATCTGTTTTCCCCCACCACCTTACATGGATTGGTATAATGGTTTAATGAATAACTATATATAGTTATTATAACAAAATATTGATTCTGAGATATTATATAATCCACTCCAATTCAATTCAATAATTATGAGAATGATATCATCGCTCGTGCGTACGTACGGATTACCGTCTCCACGACGTGATGAGATTCATTCTCTATGTTAACCATTCAAGAATTATTATAAAGTATATATAATGAATAATAACTAAATATATTAAATTATAAATCTACTGGATTTATTTATATATATGTCTTCTACTTACTTCCATTCAAGTCAATAAGGAAAGGAAAACAGTCTTCATCTGTACGTACGGCCAAACGTCTCCATGAATGGTGTATTTCATTTCATTCATCTATATAATATATATACATATAGAATATATATGATATATAAATCATGATTTTCATTTTGGATATAATTAAATCATGATATACTTAATAATAATATCAATAACAAATAAGTCCAAACACGTATGATAAATAAAATGATTTTACCCAAAATGATGCTTTAACATGGAATTTACAAAAGAACGGGTAATATAAATTCATAGGTGAACCATAGATGATATCATAACAATGAATATTATTTTTTAATAATTAAATGGAATTATTTAAATAATTATACAATAGGTTCGGATATGTATGATGCATATCAGACCTAAGGTAAGTGATAATTTTTCAATCTCATTTTTATTTGAGATTGGTTATACGTAATTATTTATTGGAGTTATATTTTTCATTCATGTCCATAAAAATGTTTTTCATAAAGTGTTTAATATAATTACATGTATGTGTAAAGTCATGTTTACCCCTCTTTTACTTTTACTTTGTTTTATGGAAGGAATATTTCTTTTGTTTACCATACGTGGTACTTTTTGAGTTTTCTGACAAAAGTATGAGAAGAATGTTTTTTTAACTTATAGAGCATGAATGGATTTTTACGGTTTCATAATGCCTATTTTTCAGGGATATTATTCTACAATTCTGCATTATTATTTTCAACAAAATAATTTTCTTTTAAAATTTAATATCATTTTGTGAAAAGAATGTTATTTTGAAGAAGAAAGGAAATTTTCCTCAAGAATTCATTTCAAGTGTTTTATCAAAACCATTTTCCATCCAAGATTACATTATTTCACATGTATGTTTCAATTATAATGTCTCTATTATTTACATAGTTCCAGTTTTCTTAGGATGAAATGATATCCATTTGTTTTATATGTATTATGTTATGATGTTTATGAAACCCATTTTATTCTTTGGGTTATGATGAATGATTAAAATTTATGTTGTGGCACACGTAAGAATGATTTAAATATGAGATGGGTGGGGCCTATATCTCCCTCCAATGCATTGGGTAATGATTTATATCTAATGATATAGACATGGATGGAATGGTAAGTTAATTTGGTTCAGTGATACAGGACTGGAACGAGGAGTGGACTCGATTCAGAAAGGGACTTTGTCCAATAAGATGGTCTTGGCAGCAATTCCTTCGATACTATGGAAATAATATCATGTTCTTAATGGTTTACCACAATTAAATGTTTTATTCCCATTCTATTTTATCATTATTGATGTTCCTTTA
The DNA here is from genome assembly GCA_963277665.1 of Viscum album. Classification (NCBI taxonomy): domain Eukaryota; kingdom Viridiplantae; phylum Streptophyta; class Magnoliopsida; order Santalales; family Viscaceae; genus Viscum; species Viscum album. The sequence continues at coordinate 831,608,882 of OY728136.1, forward strand.
TGATATATTCCTTATATACTTCCAATATTTATGTCTTTGCTCAGGATTTTGATGTTTAGATTTTATGGTCCTGTTTTTGTATTCAAATGTTTATGGATTGTTTTATGTTCTCTATGTTTAACCATACTGAGCATTTGATCTCACCATTTTTATTATTTATTTTCCCCAGGATATAAAGAAAGTTTTTAGGTAAGAAAACAAAAGGGGAATATCTTTATTGGAGATGTTGAAGACCTTTCACCATGATTAGAATATTATTTTACCGAGTTTCCAGTGACACTAAACTATCACGGTCCTGTGTTTTTTGGTTATGTATTAAGTATTCCATAAAAGTAATCTAATTTCCATGTACATCATGTATGGGTCTCTAAAATAAGAGTCCAAACTCAACAATATTTATATTATGATATCCAAAAAAACTCACATTATATGTTTTGGTCCGATCAAGGAGGGGGATTACAAAATAGACAGGTTGAGAAGGGTATTCCAGCTGGGAGAGAGGTGGAGGATCAAAATATATATGCTGTGTATGGATGTCTAGCTGGGATGGAGGTGGAGGATCAATGTGAGCAGGCTGGGAAGGGTGGGTATGGTAGTCCAACTGAGATGGAGGTGGATGATCATTGTAATTAAGTTTAGAAGGTTGGGAAGGTTGGGAAGGCTATGAATATTGTGATTTTCCTACCAAGTGTTCTAACATAGCCTGATGCAAGGTTATTTTAATTTGATCACCCATAAAATATTTCAACTCTTTCATCTCAGATTTTAAGGATTCTATTTCTTGTTCATTTGATATCACACTCTGAAAAAAAAATCTAAATACTAACACACACCTAATATCCTCTAACACGGTTAGGGTGTTATTTCATTCCTAAAGCAGTGGATAGTATGTCCATCCTACCCACAGAAATAAAAGAAAAATGTGTCTCTTACTCCTAAAGTTCATCTTGAAATAAAAAATGTTGAAGTTATATTAGTGTTTATATTTTATAAAAAAGAAAAATATATGAAAAATAAAGAATATGTACTTACACATTTATCAACAACATTATGATCTTCCTCTATAAGATACTTTTCATTTTAATTTCTTCTCAATTGTTTACATTTTTAATGGAGAGTGGGTGTAGATTGATGACCAAACTGGACCTCTTCTGAAACTTTACTTGATCGAGATATTAATGATTAAAATGTTTCTTCAATAATTTTCTACTAAAAATAATGATACCCTCAATGTGTTTAATTATGAGGGCACACACTTTTCAACTATATAGCTTGACGATATCTCCTGGAGGCTTGTTACATAAAAATAAACTAATAGGTAATTAGATAAATATATAATAAAATTTTAAATATTAAATAATTATCATACATGAATTTTTTCTTCATGGCCAATGCCAAAATATTTCTTACTTGTATCTATATCAATCAACAGAAACTAAAGGAATTGGTTTTCAAGCATTTTATTTCCAAAAACATAATTTGTTTCACTTTTTTTTAAATCTCCTTATCGAACCCCCACTAAAGAGATATTTATTTTCTTAATTTCTTTTGATTCCTCGAAATATAATGTCATATATATTACCATAATTACCAATATGAGAACTTGATTTATCTATAGATATAGGATATTTCCCCTATGTTGAGTATTCATCTGTAGCCTTTAATAAAATTAAACATTAAAAGTCGAATTTTTATATATAAAGATTTTAATGAATATTTAACAATATGAAAAAATGATATACCTCGACAACTGCTCCTCTCTCTCTGTATTTGTCATTGACACAAGAAAGTGTATGGAAATTTTGTTTATATACATATTATAATAAAATTAAATATGTAGAAACAATAATGAAAAAAGATAATTTAAAAATGAAGCATGCATTTATTTGTAATGAAAAAAGAAACAGAATATAAATAATTACCAAAAAAATAATGAGACTAATTTTGTGTTTTCCTGTATTCTTTCATCATGATCGTTAAGTGTGGCATGAACTATGGATGTCTTGTAGTCATTGTAATCATCTAAAAATCACATAATAGACGAATAATTCTCATGTAAATCGATAAAATCATCAATATCAATCTCATCACCCACATGGTATCTTTTTTCTGAAAAATCCATAGACCACATATTATTCAATGGTTTGATGACATATAATATCTTTTTCCATGTTTCTTAGTGATAAATGTTTCCTCATTTAATTAAATGTTTTCTAACCAACCTGTGTAATTCAATAATAATCATGTTTCATAACACTATTTTTATCAACAAATTTACAATTAAACACAATAACTTAAATTTTAGTATAATTATTTTCACATATATCCTCAAGAACACCAAAAAATATAGATAAAGTAAAAAAATTGGGTTTTTCTCTTTTTTCCCTTGAAAAAATGCACTACTTCACTGATAACCATCACACCACTATTTTGAATGGTAATCTAGTCATCCTTATTTTTTTTATGTAAAATGTGTACAAATTAATATCAAAATTGATCCATGTTATCACATTAAGAGATGGTCCCCCTTTCAACCATTTCAATGTTTTTGATGTAGATATATATATTCTCAAATTCTCTTTAAACTAGGAAACAAATGTCTTTTTATGCTCAATCATCATACATTATACATTTCATTTTGTATATCATCTCATTAATTAGGCTATATGTGATGATATATATGATTGAGCATCATCTCTATTGTTAAAAATATATAAATGTGAATTCATCACATAATCCTGTGGAATGAACTATAACTTTATGACTATAATCCATCTACCTTTACTATAAACTGTCTAATGTCGAGATATTAGGAGACTAATATGCTCCAATTCATACTAATATTCATTACAGAACTCAATAACCTCTTTTGATGCATTTTTTTGAATAATAGAGGCCTCTAGTCGATAAGGATTATTAAAATATGCAATTAAAATTTTTATATACCTTTAAAATGGATACATCCAACATAAATATATGGGCCCACATATTCTTCTCTCACACACTAGTTGAATCCCTTGATGAAAAACTATACCAATAAATGAAGGTGAAAAATACATCTCTACGTGAAAAAGTATAATTGAATCATCATTATCCAACTCATATAACACATTTGGATCAAGGAATTTGATACGAATGGATTTGAAAAAAACAAACAACCTAATGATAGTTTTTCTGACAGTTGATGGAAACTTACCACACAGTGAAACTGGTAGAATTTGTTGCATCAATACCTGAATGTCATGAGATTTCATACCTATTAATTTGAAATCCTTCATTGAAATAAAATTCTTTGCATTAGAAGAATATCTACTGGGTACTTTTTTACAATACACACACTAACAAAAAAGTCAACTTCTCACTCTTGTTAATGTGTGACAAGATGGAGATAAATATGTTTTTTTTCATATCCCCATTGGATCTAACTCAAAACATATTCTCATTTCTATCAAATCCAATCTAGATTTTAATCCATCTTTCGTTTTTTACTTTTATGTATAATAATGTTCCAATCAAAATGTCACATATATTTTTTACAATATTCATAACATCAATGTTATGTTTTATCTCTAAAAAACTACCATAAAGAAGTAAAAAAATAAACTGGTTCTTCTAGATATTTTTTTGGAGACCAGAACTTCTTTTCATTTTAATTTGTGAATCAATATTCTTCACCCTATAGGGATATTCTTTGCCTAATAATGTTTTTGGGGGTAGACTGAATTTTAGTAAACTATTTAATGGAGTTTTCAATCTACAATAAGGATGATCAATTCAAAAAAATCATTGTATCCCCATGTACACTATCTTTCTTTCATTCTAAAATTAATAACATAAAATCTCCTCTTCACAAATAGGACAAACATTAGGTCCCTTAACACTATATCCAAATAAGTATCCATAGGAAAGAAATTCTTTCATAAATTACATTATCATATCATGTAAAAGAAAATACTCTTTCTTTTATGAAACAAAAACACTTACACAGGCCTCCCATAGAATTATCAAATAATCAATCAATGCTAGAAAATACAAAACATTATTGTTTCTAGACTATTATGATCCAGAAATCATCAAGATCATCGTAAAACATTTTTTTCCTCATATATTTCTGTAAGGATAAGTTGTAAACATCCAAAAAATAGGCCACGAACTATTCTATCAAATTAATCTTTGATATGGATTTGGTCTATCTGTACACACTCCCATTATGATAATTCTAAATTCACTTCCAATATTTAATAATTTATTATCAAATCTATTCCATTTTGTTGTGTATTTAAGGAAAAATAATTTACCAAAATATGAATTTTCTTCTTAGTCCCATGAAGACCTAGTTTCATTAAATAAATTTGAAAATAGACTCTTCAAACGAAGAATTATTGGATGGTTCCAAATTGCATTAGCAAGAGTTTTTATTTTAGTACTCAAAAATGAATGAGACCTAATTTATTGGAATTATATGAAGGTATTATTGGAATAAACTATTACATTTACCATGATGATATATGTTTGTACCGGAGAATGAATCTGAATTGACTTTTTCATCCATCTTATAGAATGATGTTCCACATATAGGAAAATTTGTTAAAAATTCATAGTCTTTCCTATACAACACATAATAATTGGGGAAAGAGTGTATCTTTTTATACACCAACCCCATTGGGAATAATATTTTCATCACCTCATAATTGGAATCAGGAAGCATGTTACCATCTGAATGTAACTATTTTAGTAAGAAAAAGTATGTTAGTGAAGATTTTATCACTCAAACCATTACATGGTTTCAAGTTAACCGATCTCAAAATGGATGATAACACTATAGATTTACTATAACCTGAGAATACTGATTTCTCAAAATCCCCATAAAATCGTTCAATACATGTTGTGTTTTCAATGGTTTCAACACCTAAATAATGAATTAAATCTTCAGTACGATCCTCTATCTCGTTATGAATATTTTTATCCACATTATCTGTTGAATTTACATTTATTTCCACATGCAAGATCCAATATGTATTATTAAGGCAAAAACCATAAAAAATTATACAATCCATGATTTCTATAGAGTTTAAATTTCAAATATTCAAACACTTCACACGTGGACAGAAAATGAAATCAATGTTTTGACGATTTCATTTAGAAAATTCCGTTAATTCATCAACTCCTTTTTCATATTCCTCCATGGTTCTTCATAAATTTATCCAATTACAATCCATTAAATACGTAATATCAAAATATAATTGGAAAATATTTTAAAACATATAAAATATATATATATATATATATTGATAAACATTAAATAGAATTACCATTAAAAAAACAATTGATAATCAGATAGAAAACATCTAATTTGAAACACAATTACATATGTTTAAGTTTTTATTTTAATATTATATAAATGTGTTTTATTTAAATTATAATTTAATTATTTTCAATCTATTTACATTTATTATTCTGTTTTACACTATTGTTACATTAGTTTAGTGTTGTGTGTGTCTAAAGTATTTAATATTTCATTAATTTATTAGTTCATTTTACAAAGTTGTTACAAAAAAGTGGGGTATGTTTCTAGTGAAACTGACTGGTCATAATAGATATAGAATTCTCCCATATCAGCACTACACCTCCAATAAAATTATAAATGTCATTAATAATCTCACATAGTTACGGATCATTATGATGTAATACTACAACAATAATATCTATATCAACATATGGTGTTACATACTCATTCATACCATTTGGGTGTTCAACGAGCTGTCATTGTAGTAGAATTGTATTAAAATAAAAATATAGACATATAAATCTTATATACAACCAATGGAAATATACCACATAGTATTTTTTAAAATAATTATATCATGTACATATTATATGAATTTATGAAATGTTTCATTAATTTTGATATAGATAAATTAATTTATGATGTATTGAATGAATTTTTGTATATATCATAACATATATACTAAATTTTTTGGGCCTCAAACATGAGTTGATAAAATTCATGAACTCTTTTAACATTATTAATGAAATAAAGTTTTATATAATGTGATCCAATATTCATAAAAACAAACATACTGGTGTTATAATATATAAATTAATCTCTATTTATATCTTATTGGGTTATTCAAAATTTGTTATAACACTCATAAAAAATATATAGAATTCTAGTAATTATTTGTTATGATTCTATGGGTGGTGTATTACTAGTGGAAATAATAATCCTTTGACTATTTTTAAAGTAACCACATCAAACTCACTATGAAATTATGTATCAAAAACAATAGATGTTCTACATTTATATTTATAATATATTTTACCATATATTATCTTGAATTATCTTAGGAAAACAGTTTTATTAAGAAATATTTTATATCTAAAAAACTCATCGATATAATCAAATAATCTTCAATAGAGATTCGTAGGATTATTAGATTTAAAAACATTTAATATACATAACAGTGATATAACATAGAGTGATAAAGGATATTGAAATATTATATTTTTCATGACTATATAGAGATATTGTGGGTTAAAATATATCATGACTATAGGATAATTGATGGAGAAATTTACTGAAAGGAGTGTTTAATCATATTGAATGTTGCAACATTCCTAAACATGGGTGTTATAAAAAAATATCTAGTCACAAAAGCGATATGAATATATCACATAGAATTATATAGAGACTTTATTTAGTTTTAGTATGTCATATGGAATTATATATGTGAAAAGGTTCGATAAAAATTGTGATAATTATTTTAGGGGGTGAATAAATATATTCACTTCATTTTACATTTTACTATCAGAAATATTTAACAAATGTTAAAGTGGATGACCAGATTGATATGAACAAACCAATGAAACATCAAGGAATAAATAAATTAGGAACAATATATTTTAATGGGGATTACTACATTAAATGATTATCTAAAACCTATTAATGACCTTGTAAGGCTTAGGATCACACATTCAACCATATTAAAAAAGACTTACAAAATTTGGAGTTTAAATTATCCTCAATCATAAATATGAACATCATACAATGAATATGTTTCATGAATAAACACTCCCTGCAATATCCAAATGAAATTGATGGTAAAAAACAAATATTAAAGATGAAATAAACTAAAATCAGTCCATGTTTAAGGTCAGAAATTGGATTTCAAGAAGAAAATAAGGTTGAGATGATGATGTAATCGAAGAAGATGTAGAATGGAAACCAGATACCATGCAGATCGAAGAAGATCGACAACAATGGTGTTTGAGATCATCGGGTGGCCATCGAATTCCTCAAGATTTTGAAGGGATTTGTTTTGAGTGGGAGGGTTTCATAGATACAAAAAAAATGAGGGTTTCTCGATAACAGATTATTTTTAATGATTTTGGGTTACGTTTATGTCAAAATAGATTCCAAAAGGACAGAGAGAATATTTTTTATGTCGGTTCATAAAAAACCGACCCAAATATTTTTTGTGACACGTTTTTAAAAAAATGATCTGAATTTCATTTTTTATTTCTGGATTCAATTTTGAAAAAAACTGATGCCAAAAATAAGTTCTTCCACACATTTTGGCATCGGTTTTAAAAAACATGTTGCCAAAAAAATGGCGTATAAAATTTTTATATCACTGACATTAATAAAAACCCAAACCCAAACACTCCGAAAAATAAATTTTCCATCAGTTTAAAAGAACTGACCTCATTTATCCAATGTTAAAAACACCATTTCTACTAGTAGTGTGGCCAATTTATCTCATTTTATTAGTATAATATGATCATATCTAAGGTGTACCTTAACTCTCTATAATTACATCAGGCTCAATGACCATATCCTTAGAATCTCATAAGGAATATTTAGGAATCCCCCCATTTCCTAAAAATTACTAGGCTTATGTATTGTAATCATTAGGTAACCATTTAAATCCTAGGAATCATTGAGATTCCTCATGAACATCATTATTATTAAATTAAGGATCATAGGTAATATCCCAATCATTCATTCATACCACGATTAGAAGATGAATCCCGGCAAACATTTCTATTATAATAGTCTTATTTATCATTAATGATTATTTATAGGTGATCGTAAGAAATAAAAGTAGGTTTTCACATATCGTTTATTCTTAGGTGGTGATCCAATTATATTCATTAGTATTAGTCTTGTAAAAGTGAATCATGTTATAGTATTACTCTCATAATTATCCATATCCATTCCCAAAAATACTCTCACATGGTTCTAAATATCACTTGCTCACCCATTGAGGTCCAATTTATTACTCTATAAAACTAACACCCTACATGGGGTCCTTGTTATCAACATCATGTCATAGTCTATGCCAATGAATCATAGCGCATAGAGTCTCATGGAATCATATCTAAACATCATGGCCTCACTGGCCTCATATAACTTGCCTCACACTCATTAGTCTGAAGAGATTTAATAATTTTCATCTCACTCAAATCCATCCAATATACATATAATAACCCAACCTATCAGTAATCTACTTTGGTTCTACCAACCCATGAACATATATCAATTTGGGGGAGGAACACCTACCAAATTCTCATCCAAACTATCCCAAACGTTCCATGGCATCACATGGTTTTCACATGCCCATCTCATTTTTAAAACTACAATCCAATGACCACCACTAATTAAATATCATTAATGGAGCCTATCATTATGAACACTAGGTCGATTGTATTCATTTTAATTCATAAAACCCCCTCAAGGTCCACGTTAAAAAGGTAAACTACTATAATCAAGGCCTCAACCTTTGATGTTATATGAATAAATCAAGCACACATGTGTCCCTCACATCCCTTATCACATTGTCTTGTTCTTGAAAAATTATTTTACGAAAACAATTAATATAATCAAAAGTGATTGATTTGGAAAAGTTGAAATAATACACAAATGACATTCCACATATCTATAAAAATAAAATAAAATATTATAGGGTAATTCTCTAGTGATAATATATCTTAATCATAGAGTTACCACCATTAAAAAACATCCTAGAAAACCTCTTAGAGACCCACACATAGTCAAATCAGTTTCATGAAAACTATCTCAAGACCCACTAATGAATAAAAAACTATATAAAAATATATTTAATTATTCAATTTAATTATATAAATTATAATAAAATAATAAAATAATTTAAATAGTTGTAACATAAAAACGAAACTATGGACAAATACCTATGTAAGGCCCATTATGCATTCCCAATATCATCATATGAAACGTTTGAACACACATATCATTGTTTAAAAAAATCATATAATTTAATCATAAATCTATAATAATTTCAATGGAAAATTTATCATCAGTGAAACAATAGGTATGGACTTCTATTATACATCATGTGATGTTCACTGGATAAGATAAAAAAATTCTCATCACATCATGAATAGTCGACCATGATTTTCTAGGATTTTTAATGGAAACCCAATTCAAATCATGCCAAATTAGAGGGGAAATAAGGTGAGTATGAATGGATAAAAGTGGTGGGATATACTCTCTTTAAATGTTATGCAATAGTTCCTAATACCACATTAAGGAGAAGGCGGACTTTAGAGAATGTTGGAGGAGTAGGGGAATTTATCACTGGAATGTGAGGGGGAAAATATAAGGCAATAGTTATAAATATGATAAGGGTAAAAGATACATTTCATAGATATTAACGTTCCATGAGATTTTGTTTCACAATTATGGAGTATATACTACAACGATCGGGTATGAACCATCTAGGAACCTCACCCATATATTAATGGTCATCAACACTATCCAAAAATTTGAACAAATCATGAATAATTTCTATATATAAAAGGTTATCATGTCCTATATGATTTTTATATAAAAATATTTTATTTTTCTTCCTCATATCCAATACAAAACAAGTTGTAGGGTTACCCGTCAATGTTTATCCCCATAGAATGGTAAAAAATCAAAGGGTTAAAAACCCCTTACAACCTCAAAAATTCATCCCAAATAACATGAGAATTGCCCAAAGTATTTAAGTATCACATATTCCTCAATATGTTCCTAGAAACCATAACCTGAGACACTCAAACTCTTGTAATTATATTGTGAATCTCAATTTTCAAAATGACCCGTGCTCCAAAAATAAGAAAATTCTGATTTTTTTAATATTCATATCCCCAAAGGACTAAATATCTCATATTATCTACTTATTTATTGAGAAATCATGTATTATTTATAGGTGAGACACACAGTCCATGAATTGGGTTTATGGGGTATACTTAGTTGGAGTTGAACATGTGTATGACATAAGGGTATTTTATTTCTATTCTTGCATTATGAATTCCTTATAGTTACCATTGGTGTTCTAATGGATAACCTTAATTCTCTTGGAATAAGATAAGATAATGAAATTAAATTTACTAAAATATTATGTGACATGATTATGATGAAATTTTAGGTTTTTGAAAAATATATATCCACTTTTTATTATTCTGTTCCAACTCCCCAATCAAAATATATAACAATTAATCTTCAAATAGATATAAAAAATAGATATATGAGGTGAAGGAAAATGGATTTTTTATGAATGATTTATTAGGTACAATATTCTTCTATGTGTGGGGTTTATTTTTTATTGTATGATTCATAGTAATATAGTCCCGTAATTTATAAAAGATTTTATTAGAACAAGAGTTCTTGTCATTATTCGTTATATAATTAATTATATTTCATAGTGTTTTATAGAAATCATTTATCAAACAATTTTCTATTATATGATATCTGGATGAATGATTTGACTGAATATTTCACTTATTATATAGTTCCATTCCCTCAATAGAAAATAATTTTGTCCCTTTTTATATAAGGATTACGAAGGGGGCATTTATTGATGTCATGACATTGGATTTTTTGATTGTTTTCGTAGCATTTTACATGTCCTCCATTAAAGGTAAATCTTTAAATCGTTTTTGTATGAATCCAGCAGTATGAAAATGAATTTTCGCTACCAAACTACAGATCGATAATATGAAACTATAAAATTTCTCCCATATACAAAGAATGGTTTTGAGTGCTTAGTAGTGTTTTTTATCTCTAGGGATGATCACTGAAGTTGAAATATATCTAACATGGATATCACTTCATTGAAATTTTTTTGAAATCAGTCATCATCGATGGTCATAATATTCTATGTATCATGATATGGAAAAATTTAATCAACTTTTATTGATGATAATATCAATAGCTTTCCTGTAATATCTATATTTAAAAAAATATCTCCCCTCTTTAACATATAAAAGAAAAACACCCATCATAATATCTCTTGTAAATGAAATTTTGAGAAATTGGGTCATAATAAACGAAAAATTTGGCAACCATTAAATGTAGTTGTTCCTTCATTGATTGACACTATAAAAGCATTCTATTTTAAATATAGTAATTTATGGGATCCATTCAACTAGTTCTTGTTCTATTCTATGAGATTAAATTCTCACCATGTTATGAAGTAGAATTTACATCAGTTATTTTATCTATATTATTTATAAAAAACAAATATATCATCCTTGGGTGAAAATTGGAAATCACGATTTCATTATGGTCTAGGATTTTCATGGTGGTTTCTATATGTTCGAATACATATTCCTCACCATTCATTGGATGTAGAATATTTGATATAATAGTTTCTAAAATAAATTGGGATGTGAACACTCTTAGATAGACAATGAGGGGAATCAATTGTTCTTTCATGATGGAATAATAATCAAGGAATTTCCATGTTACCAAATTTGAATCTGATATGAAATTTAATAATGTAATAATAGTAATAAGATCTAGTGTTGAACTGGAAATTAAGGGCCCTATATTTTTCCACATTTTTTACCGTTTTTATTAAATTAAATAATATAGTAAAACAATAAATTTAGTGGAGGAAAAAATAATCCACAATAAAACCTAATCGAGTCTCATTTATTTTGTATTTTCTATTAAGAAGTAATGAAGTTCAAAATAAGTACATTTATTATGTTTTGAAATTATATTTTCTAGATAAAACATTTTTATTAAGATGATTAAATCCAATGTTAATTCATTTTGGTTAGGATGTATATTAATCAAATCTACAAGTTATTTTCTGCTGAGCATCTCCTATGATACAAATTTAAATATTAAATTTTTTATTATGACAAACCATCTTTCTAATCATGTCATTACTATAGGGTGAATTATAAAATAGATAAGTGTATCCAAAAAATAAATATTGTGTAAAACATTATATTTTAGATAATGTCAATGTTTCTACACTGTGAAGATTAAAACAAAACATTTCATCTATATATCAATGTTTTGGGTCTCATTCTCTAACATTTTCTTCAAATTATAGAGACACTTTTATGTTACCTAGTCATTATTCATGTTATGTGAGGAACTAATTGACTTTATCTAGGTTTCAATGTAGAAATTTAGGGTTTTCCTATATATGGTAATAATTAACCCTCTAGATTATAAAATATACATCTTGAGGTAATTTAAATCCTTTAATAGTTATTATCATGTAGAGAAGTGTCGCCTTTATTCATCATTTTTGTAAATGGATAACATTTTCAGAATATATATTCTATGAAGACGAACATATTATAAAAACACCATTTAATATATATTCATTCATAAAGTCTTCACATATTGGGAATATAAATTATATCCTTGGATTTCATGAGGATTAGTTCAATTGTATAATGTTGTACCATGATGCTAAGGAATTTCACAAATGGGTTTCTAAGGGAAACTTTCAACATGAATATTTTTTATCTATGTTTGCATAATTTGTTGATAATAAATTTAATAATGAAAAGGTTTTCATGATACTGATAGAATTTAACTTCCATTTAATTTACATATAATACTTCTATTTTTTAAGGAATTAATATTATGATATATTTTCTAGAATTTTGGTATGTAATGTCAGCATTCCTGAATCCATATGACATCACATGACAGAAATATAAAACTTGGGTTACACTAAAGGTCAGGTATTCCTCAAATTTTGATTATATTTGGATATGGATATAACCAAAATACATGTGATTTGTGAGAGATAATATAAATTGTTAGTCACATTGATCATTAATTCCATGATCCTGATCAAAACATAATCCTTGTGTAAATTTTATTTCAAATACATGTAGTTAATGTATACTATAATTTTCTTATTTTATTCTCCATGGAGAAATTTTTTAAACACATTTTAGTCATTGAAACATATAGATGATGTTTTAATTAATCACATCTCAACCTCAACGTCCACCATAGTCATAATTTGTAGATTCATTCTCCTCCATGGTTGATTACAACACCATCAGCCATTTTGAATACCTATGCCATGGGATTATACTTTGGTATATTACCTATTAATATCATTGAAATTCATTTGAAACATTTCATTATATATCTTAATTAATGTGATGTATGAATGTTAGTTTTCAAGATTTACAAGGGAACTAATTAAAATATATTATTGGTCTTCTTAGTGAACAAAAATCGCCAATAATAGTTCAAAGATGGTGGTTGAGACTCCGTCCAAGAATGGTAAAGGATAATAATTAATATCTTTATCTTCTATAATATTGGGCGATGAATTTATACTTTCCCATTTTTATCTAATAGACAGTGATCATGGTGTTTAATTCTTTTTATCAATATTATGTAAATTTTTTGGATTATAAAGAGTCATGAAGGACAAGGGAAAATATATGAATAGTGGAAAAGGTGTATAAACCTCCTTTTCATCAATGATTAATTTATCTAAAAAAATATGATCCTTTTTTTAAATGACCAAATGATAATCAAACCAACACTCAAGTAGAGAAAATCAGTGATAAGATTTATTTGTATATACTTCTCAAGAACTTATTATTTTATTGATTGTGGTTGTTTAACCAAAGTTACATCATCACTATCACAAGAGAGAAATTTAATAAGTGGTTTAATGTCATTAGAATAAATTTCTTGAAAAATGTACTTATATTAACCTATTACATCAATATTATATATGGTGGAATAATATTGAGTATTCCCTATGGATTGACTAGATAAACCATAATTCCTTTAGGGGTATCAATTTGAGAGATATCATTTACCAATGGATACCCCTTTATATTTTTAGGAATACATTAATTGATATTGAAATGAATTTAAAGGGTAGATATCTCCATAAAGTTAGTATCCATGAATATAATATTTTACCCCTCGTTGATATGATTATTGGACTGCAACATATATATTATTCCATTTCCTTCCTAGTATGGCATTAAGATCCATGCCTTTTGGAACCATCATGAATTATATGTCAAAAATGAGACCCCCAACTTGTGTTATAAATTTATTTGTTCTATAAATATTCTAGTCACTCTTATCATTACCATTGATAGTATTAGTATTAGAATATAGACCATATTCACAATATCAAAAATGGTGGAGGGTCCATATTATGATAATTTTTATTATAGAACCATTATTAAATATCTCTTTGAGAATATTATCATCATTGAGATTTGTAAATAGAAATAAGAGGATAATGTGTCTTTGTTTGGGATTTTCCAAGACTTTTTAGTGGATTAAATGACTATATCATAGTATGTGGAACCCATGTCTATAGGATATATCTCAACTATATCCACCATAATCATGAACTTTTGGGGGATTAGAATATCATAAAAATTATGTTCAATGAGTAAAATGGAGTAAATTAGGGATTCTAAAATTGAATGTTGGTAAGGGATAATGGACAGGTGTGTCAACAGAACATGGATTAGAGATAAGGGATTTTCCTTCCTACCATGTGGTTATTCATAATCTTATGGATGTAGATCATTATTTACATAATTGATTATCCCATTACATGACCATAATTAGGGGAGTTTTTTGTTGTTTGATGATCATGACGAGTTAAAATTTCCTCAACCCAAGATTGACCATTTGAATAATTGTCAATCAATCGGTCAACCGATATGAATAAAGTAATGAAATATATATAAGAATCAAGATAATTTTTTTTCTTGTTCATTTATTTTAGGATCATTCCTTTTAGTATCTTCCAGATGTATGACCTCGGTTAAAATAATTCTTGTTCAGTTGGTTCAATCATGACCACACCTTCATTAGCTTCTTCTTCATTCACTATTATGGGGATTGGGAATTCAATTTCATTAGAATATATTTAATATATGAAGGGATATGTTAGGTGGATTCCAATGATAAATGTAAATTTTTCTCATCATCGTAAAAAAAATTGGTATAGTGTCTTCATAATCATCCCCCAACTATAGGGGAAGGAAATATCAATGACTTTGAATGGGATTGGGAACCCATGAGGGATCCACTTACAGTTATTTGTTTCACTAATTCATATTGTGTTTAAATTTTGAATATTTGGAAGATGAATACTTCACAATAGAAATTATAAGTATAATTGGTAGTATAACTGGACGATTCATTCAATACATATTGGTTTCATGTATATAGAGAAATTAATTTTGTATGATATAATTATAAAATCATTGTGTTTTACATCCTTTAAATATCCTTATTCATTTAGTGGAGTATAATAAATAAAATTTAATTGAAATGGGTGGTGTTCCAACTTCACATGTCCATTTTTTAAAAAAATTAGATCATTCTTTTGAGGATAGCAAAATCATGGGTTTTATTCCCTAACATTTGATGATAAGGGTAGTAGTTGCGATGACTAGTTTAACCAATATCACCAGGCCTCTAGATTTTAAATAATTTTAACTATTTATTCTACATGTAAGGAATTAAATACATTAATACCTACAATTTCAGCAATTAATAGATATTTTAGTGTTACCCTTCAATATATATTTATTTTATTATTTCTTCTCTTCCATAAGAGAGAATTGTTTTAATTGAATAGGAAAAGGTGAGGCATTATATTCGAATGCTCAGAATATGATATTTGAAGCAATATATGTCCAAGAGGGAAATTATCTATTTTTAAATTTCCATATTTGTTACCATATGAATGGAAATTTATGCGGAATGTTTTTGAATAATAAAGTCCATATTCCTATCATTATGTATCTATGAAAAATTATCAGATGCAACTAGAATTTATCAATGAGTTGACTTATGTTCGTAACAAATCTCAGATATTCCCTGTATATATCTCTAGCAACTACACTTATATAAGTTTTATGTTTAAGGAATACGTTATAACATATCTCTGAAAAAATCTAAAAGCTTGTCATTTTAATTTTTTTAAAATTTTAAAGGTCAATAATGGTTTTCCCCCAATGAGGTAAATAGATATGAAAGAATAATTTCAACCAAAGATCATCCCAACAGGTAATATATTCTAATATAATGTTATTATATTGGAAAAAATCCCAACTATTTAATTTTTGAAAACAAAACCATAGATTTAGTGATTCATACTACATCAATGTTCCTAGCAAAGGGAAAAATAAAGTTATCAAGTGAACAAGATGTTGTTATTTTTATATAATTCCAATAACTATTTGGATGCTAATTATAAAAAAACTATATAAGGGGTCACATCCACCCACTCAAAATATATATTTCATTCTACGTGCACCAATTCTCATCACCCTTACCTGGTTTTCATTTTAGTAGTACGATAATCTATTTATTAATTGTATTCATGTGGTATTACTACTGGATTTGGAATCATAATAAAAATAGATGGATATTTTTTATATGTTTGGCCTATACATATATCCAAGGATGATACATGAAATGAGTCTCCACAAATAGATTATTTTAATTTCTTTTGGTTTTCCCCAATGGAGTAAATTATTTAAACCCTATTATTGTTGAGGTTAGGTGAACTCTTTGTTTTTACCCTAGATTAGGTGTATGACATTACTTTTTTATTGCTTTAAGATCAATTTCCTCAATCATGATAGTATCATTTATGGGATACATAAAAGGATTTACCAAAAATGATCACTAATATGGTATATTTCTTCAAACTAGTATCATGCGATGTCACATAAACTTTTCTAACTCAGTAGCAAAAAAAAATATTTGCATAAGTATTTTTCCTTTTAGATAATTTTAAATAACTTGTTTCACATTCAACATCAAACCAAAACAAGATCAGAAAAATTATACGGTCATTATATATAGAATTGTAAGAATTATAAAATCTATAATAAATAAAATATATTAATCAATTTATATTATTACACATATAAGATGAACAAGTAAAATTGTGTAATGTTTAATGGTTTTTTTCAATGAACTATTATTTAAAGTGTTGTGTTTTTTATCTGAAAAAATTAAATATACATATTTAATATATGAGTATGATAATATTTAATAACTAATTATATGATCTAACATATTAGAATTAATTTATTATTATGTTCCATTTCATTTATAAACATAATGTTACATTACCACAGTAAATTTGAGAAGACATAGAAAAGGTTAATTGTTTTAAAAATGGTTAAACCCATGTGATAAAATGATAAATTTCACAAAATAATATTTCTAATTTCTTCTATTGGATAAATTTAGGCATATAAAATCCTATCATATATTGTTTTTACCTAGACATCACCATAAATGATACAAGAATTTAGCAAGATAGCAACCCTTTAACATATAAAATATCTTTTCATGACCTGTCCCACGAGGCCCATGTTGTGACTCCCCCAAGAATGCCTTCCGTAGGCCAGGGGTTGGTGACTAGCACCAAAACGTTGTATTCCAAACATGGTAAGGAATTACCTTTAAACGTATATAAACACACAGTCTAAGAACAAAAAAAATATGAAAATACGAAGTAAAATTGAAGTACTAAATGTGTGTACTAAATGTAAAGGCTCCATAATACAAGCCCAATTGAAAGATACAATACAAAATAAAAAAAGGAAACAACTCCTAAGATCATCATCGAAGGATCCTACCACAAGGGTGAGTACATATCGTCTCCACTTCTCTCTACGTCAACTGTCACTATCACCCACCATCGGGACCTAGCACCCTGAGTCTCAGTCAAGGTTGTTTGTCGTCAAGATAAGACACAATAATGTGCAGAAGAATCCCGTGTAGGGGTGAGTATAACAATACCTAGTAGGGACCCCGAGACCCCCGAAGGTATCACACCATTCCACAATTGAAAAACAGAAAACATGATCTCAATCACAAAGAAAAAAGCAAAAGACTTAGCTCAAACTAGGAATAACTTAAGTACAAAGGTACAAATGATTAGTCGTAAGGCTGGATCATCTAATTCTATTATGAGGAACTACTATTGAACCACACATGATCGATTCATACTAACCCCCACTGACCCACATTGGATTCTTCCTGCCCAATATCGATAGGTACCAACCCCTACTGACCTACACCAGATCTTAACCATAAAGGATCAGTATGTACTGAACCACATAGGATCATTGTGCGCTGACCCACACAGGATCGGTGCGGACCCAGACATGATCATTAAGTGCTAATCCACAATAGATCGCAAGGTGCTAATCCACTTAAGATTTATAGGTGATGATACACATATGATCTCTAGGTGCTCATCCACACATGATATTTAGGTGCTTATCCACATAGGATCATTATTCAAATGAAATCCAGCCACGAGATTCATCGCACGTAGTGCATGTGAGTTTCGTAGTATCTTCTCCTCAAGATATTAGTCTTGACTCAACAACCATGAATTCCCATGACGAATTAACCCAATGAACTATCATGTCATATGGGTTCCAATGCAATAGATGGTGCGTCAATCAGACGCCATGTTTGGGAGTTATAGGCATTTTAGTGCTGATGGCCAGGTTGGATTTGGGTATGATCCGACACAGCCGTAATCCAACTTTCTTCAAATCATCAATGGAGTATCAGAAAATAATTGTCTCGTACCTAGGATTCCATCACCATAGACCGATTGTCAAACGATCATCTAGTTAGTGAGATGTGCCCTTTTGTACATATTTGGGTCGAAGAGGGTTCAGGTTCGGTCTGACCTAGTCTGGGTCCAACCCGGGTTCGCCCTGGCCCATCCCGAATTGGGGTCGGCCCGGCCCATCCTGAACGGGCTGGGCCACGGACGATCTCGGCCTACTGAGTGAACCGGCCTGCCCGCTTGGGTTGTCTTCCATCCGGGTGGTGGACCGAATTTATGAACGGCAAAGTCGTTAGTGTGTTTTAAATTGGTGGCACTATGTGGCACCACCTCGGCTTGTAGCGGGACCCGCGGGGTGCGGGTCCCCTTCTTCATGAGGGATAGGTCCCCTTCATCATGGCTTCGAAGCCACAACCACCTCTTATGGCATGAGACAGAGCATTGTTCTCTGCAAACACGGTCGGTCGAGGGTCAGCTGCCCGACTGGTCCTCCACGACATTGAGCGATGCCACCTCATTCCACTGCCGTCAAGCACCAGCCACTTCCCTCTCTCACTGGCATTGGTCGATGGTGCTTCTGCACCAGTTCTTCTTCCACGTGGCTTCAGAAATGCCTCAGATCTCTGTTTACACTCTCGTCTGTGCCTACAGGCCCCCAGGGATATCATTGTCTCTGTGTAACACTCAAATTCGGGTTTTCGTTAAGAAAAAAAAATTCTTGTGGAGAATGCAAAGATAAATTAAGAGGTGTAGGGTCCAAGCCTTGTTCCATTTTCCCTTTCCCTCCCCATTAGAATCAAATCAAGCGAGTAATGAAAAAATTATATTGATTTTGATTAAGCCCTATTTAAATATCCCACAACAAACACCCCCAAAATCCAGAATAAGGAAAATAAATAAGAGATTAGTGAATTTAATAACAACCCATACATCGTAAATGGAGGTGTCGTCATGGTGGTGGAGGAAGAGAAGTCCTTACTCGATGAAGCTACCAGCATCCATTGATCGTGGATCATTTCCACCCAAGATTCCATCCTCCCCTGATGGAATATGCTGCAGTACTTTTCTAGATATTCCCCACTTTATTAAGCCATGTCAAAACCCCCATCTTGAGCTCCATTTAAATATACGGGGAGGATGAGTAACACATAAATAGAACTAATGAGGTTCATTATTGAGATTTTAATTAATGAACCTTTTAGTACCAAATAGTGTGGTTACACAACTGAAGAGTCATGCCATTAAATTTCAAAACAACCCATCGATCCCACCAATGTCACTCAACAAAAGACAGGATTAATAAATTAACTTTATTTTATTTTATTTTTTCATTAAAAGTCACAAAAACTAATTATTTCAAAGACCTAATAAAGTTGAAGTTAAGCCTCACTTAAGGCAATATCGGTGTTGCTGATTGAATGGTGCCATCAGATTTTTAATCTGAGCATCAGTTCAAATTATAGAAAACACCTCTAGCGTGTTTAATGAGTGTTCCTAAAAATGTTCAAAATTTTATTCTGGGCACACCAGGCCACAGAAATAAGCACCGTCAATTTTCATAGACTCATAATAATCCCGAATAATTTTTAAAGAAAGTTAATAATGAATTTTAGAGTCATTACATTCTCCGCTCCTTATATATTTTCATCCCCAAAAGATACAACAACACAATGGAAACAAATTGGGGTACTAAGTAGGTATCTGAGCCTCCCCCTCCCAGGTTCTCTCCTGGAGGTTCCCGTGCTACCAACGAACTCGCTGTAGAGGAATCGACCACCCATGATGGACCTGCTCCTATTGATCCTCTATCTCCACGAGGAACTCCGCAAATGTCGCCCCATCGTTGATTTCCAGCTCACCCCATTCAATAACATGTTGTTGATCATGCACATACCTCTTCAATAGTGAAACATAGAATACATTATGCACTCGGTGCATCTGTGGGGGAAGATCTAGATGGTACACCACCTCTTCTACTCTGTTGCAGATCTGGAATGTTCCAATGAACCTTTAAGATAGCTTGTCGCCCCAGAAAAACTTCTTTAATCCTCATCGGGGTGAGCCCCATAGGAATATATGGTCTCCCTCATCAAACTCCAAGGGTATCCTTCTCTTATTGGCATAAGACTTATGTCGGCTCTGTATAGTCTCCGTCCTCTCCTGGATGATCTGCACCATCTCTGTGGTAGCCTGTACCAACTCTGGACCAATAAGTGCTAACTCTCCTGGGTCTGTCCAGCATAGTAGCAATCTGCATGGTCTGCTGTACACGGCCTCAAATGATACCATTCCAATTTCGTATTGTTATATATTATTGTATATAAACTCCACCTATGTCCAGTGGACCTCCAAACCACGGCCAAAGTCAAGGTCACAAGCACGAAGCATTTCATCGAGTGTCTTTATAATCTGCTCTATCTAACCATCTGTCTAAGGATAGAAGGTGGTGCCCAGAGGTAGCTGAGTCTCGAATGCCTCTTTTAATCCCTTCCAAAAGCGGGATGTAAAACGAGAATCACGATATAAGATGATCATCATCAGCACCCCATGAAGACATAAAATATTCTGTACATAGAGGATCCCCTATATCTCTAATGATCTCTGCTCTCGGATGTGTAGGAATTGAGCCGACATGGTGAGTTATTCAATGATCACCCAGATGAAATCATGACCCCTAGATGTATATGGTAGCCATGTCATGAATTTTATGGATATACCCTCCCTCTTCCATTTGATTTCCTCAAGTGGCTGCGCTAAGCCTACTGGTACTTGATTCTCGACCTTCACTTGCTAACAAGTGAGGCATCGTGATATGAACTTTGTAACTACTTTATTTATCCATGGCTAACAAGTACTGACATCGGAGGTCCTGGTACATCTTCACCACTCTAGGATGTACAACCAATGGGGGTGTAGGAAACTCCCTCAACACATCCTCTTATAGCATCACAGGTACCGTAGGGAGTCCTCTAAAGAGGATGATGTGATCCCCACCTTCCGAAAATCTATCAAGAGCATGTCCTGAAAATATCTGAGAACATCAGGCCTCATTGTTTTCATCCCCAAGTTGTGCCTCCCTGAATATCTAAAGGAGTGGGTGTGTACCTGTCATAGACTGGAGGTAAGCTACTTTATCTCAATCCACAATTGATAATAGCTACTTGGCTAGATTCCCTTTATCCTCACTCAACAACTATAGAATAGACCACCTGTTGAGTGCATCAGCTAATACATTCCCCTTCTCAAAAGTGTAGACTATCACAATGTCATTAAACTAGAGGAACTCTAACCATTGCCGCTGTCTCGGGTTCAGGTCCATCTATGAGAAGATATACATTAGAATCTTTTGATCAAATTTAACTGTAAATCATTCACCTATCAAGTATTTTTTCCACATCTTTAGTGCAAAGACAGCTTCTATGGACTCTAGGTCATGGGTATCATAGTTCTACTTGTGTTGGCTCAACTTCCATGAGCTGTATGCGATCACTTATCATTCCTAAATCAAGACAAAACCTAGTATGGTCCCTGATGCATCACAATATACTATATACCCAATGCCCTCTTCAGGAAGACTCAATATGGGGTCACTTGTCTGCCTCTGTCTCAGCTCTTGAAAACTATACTGTCATCTCTCCATCCACACAAAGGTATTTGCTTTCTTTATCAAAGATGAAAAGGGTGTCACAAATCTGGAAATGTCAGGTACAAATCACTGGTAGTACCCATCCTATTCCATGAAATGTTGCACCTCGGTCACACTCTTGGGTGGCTCACATGCAAGAACTTCCTCGGACATTTTCGGATCCACTACAACTCCAACCTCTTAGATAACATGCCGAATGAAGTGGAATTCATACATCAAGAACTAGAACTTCGAGAGCTTTCCATAAAGCTAGTGCTCCCAGAGTGTATCAAAAACTATATGTAGGTGTCCAGCATGCTCCTCCTACAACGCTGACTATATCATGTTATCGCCAATGAAGACCACCATGAAGCCATCTAGGAAAGTATAGAAGATACTATTACTTACGTATCATTGGTTACACCAATGATCATCACCAATAACTCATAGTGGCCATACTGAAATCTAAAGGCAGCCTTTGGTATGTCCTCGTATCATACCCAGAGCTGGTGATAACCTGATCGGAGGTCTATCTTTGAATTTCATCTCGCTCCCTTAAGCTGGTTGAAGAGATCACCAATCCTTACCAGATTCAGGTGCTGATAGTCCACTCAAATCTAATGACTCTCATCTTCCTTCTTGGTGAACAAAATTAGGGATGCCCATACAGAAACACTGGGCCTTATGAACCCATTCTACTTTAAGTCCTACAACTATACCAGCATCTCATGAAGCTCCGTGTGAGCCATCCAATATGATGGTGTAGATATCGATGTCATCCTATTGTAAAATATGATGTATAATTCTACATCTCTCCGAGGAGGTAGTCCAGGTACATCTTTAGTAATGAAATCAGCACACTACTTCACCACTACTGGATAACTCTGACTCCTATCATCAACCACTCTAAGGGTAAGGCTTCCCTTCTAATGTGTGATCTGGTTCTCCCTCCTCTGAGTAAGTCCATAATGTTCTGAAAAGGTTCCCTTCTCACCAGTGAAGGTAAACCTGATCTCATCCTCGCAGAAACACTGCACTTTTTGCCTAATACAGTTGATCTAAGCATGGACTCTGGATGGCCAATCGATACCCGATATGATGTCGTAAGTCCACAACGTTGCTACTAGAAGATCCCAATAAAATATCTCACCTCCTAGAGAGAGATCACAATATCTTCACCAGTGTGAAATCATTGATTATTCTGTCATAGGTGTCTCTAATCGTAAGGATCAAGAAAACAGCTCCATCGAACTATCCGGGCTCTGAATGAGTTTCGTAGAAATAAAAGAGTGACTAGAACCAATGTCTATAATAATATATGCTAAGGATGAATATACACATATCGTACATCTAATCAACTCTAGAGTTTCGTGGTCATAGGCTTCTACTTCATGAAGATGATCTCAACCCAGTCCATCTGCTCTATTTGGTTGAGGTGGACCACCTGGGGTGGTAGTGGTAGAACCTCAAAATGATTTCCACCACCTGTTACATGACATGCTCCTATTCCATTTATGTCTCCTTATGGACCACCTCACTCAATACTCATCCACTACCTCAGTGGTCCCTCGACCGTCTTCTGATCATTAGTATGGAAAGTTGGGCAGTGGCGAGCTATGTGGCCCTGCCCACTGCACGTGAAGCATAGTCTACTAATTTGGTGGCCTCCACTTACTTGTGAGCTCTACACATATAACCCTAAGTCTTGGTGTTGCCCTCTATAAGGTCTAGAACGATTGGAACTCTATGTCATATACCAACTACCTATTGAATATGACATGGAAACCTATTGGCTGGTGGCGTCTCTCACCATTAGTGCCTGCTTAGCTAAGAACCTATCATCCAACAATGCTTGCTCGAGCACTCCAGCTTGCATCAGGATATTGATAGAAATAATTGACGCTCGGAACTCCCTATGGAGACCCTGTTAAAATTTCATGAACCTGAATAAAGGTTCTCATACCATGTCAGTGGATTATCATGATTGGTTAGTGAATCTCATTGAGTACTGGTCCACTAATAGGCTGCTCTGCTGTAAGTGCAGCTGCTCCTGGATACACACTTAGCATAATGTTGCTGGTAAAAACTCCAGCATAAAGAGGGTCTCAAAGTCAAACCGAAGTATTGTCGCATCCTCATGCATCTATAATGTCAGACTCCACCATCTCACTACTCTTCCCTAGAATAGGCTAGAAACAAGGATAACTATCTGATCTTTTAGTGTCTCAAATAAACAAGAAACTTGTGCCACAGCCTCCAGCCATTCCTCAATTACCTATGGATCTATCTCTCCTTGAAGACTCGGAGGCCTCTATATCTGAAACTCATGAAATTACATGAGTTAGAGTGCACGGTCTCCAGTGGGGATCGTGGAAACTACTTCTCTCCAAATGGTGGTGCTACTGGCACACTACCCGAAGGTTCCAACACAGAATGTGGGCCCTACATTGAAACCTCATCGTTCAGTGGGCCATCATCGTGTACTCTCAAGGGAATCCTGGATGGTTGTATTTGCATAGGAATCCAGAAAAGAAATAGGTGTTCCACATTTAATATGTTATACCTGGAAAGCTGTCTAAAAAGAGATAAAAAGTATAACATTTCCAAAACAGAATTAATCGTTGTTTTTGTAAACTGAGTTGGAAATCATAATTAACAGTCCTAGTATTGATACATCGGCTGCCACACGAACATATGAATCCCTAAATTGGATACCACACACGAAACACTTAACACTATTTCAACATTGGAATGATCAGAGACCCAGTTCTTTGGTATAACTGAATCCTTTCATACTACTTTGTCACTACCCATCCCCCTAGGCTCGTGTTGTGACTAACCCAATCCCAACTTCCATAGGCCCGGGGTTGGTGCCAAGAACCAGAATGGTGTGTCCCTAAATTGGGAAGGTATTGCCTTTAATTATGTACAAACAAAAAGTTCAATAACACAACAAGATGCAACCATGAAGGAAAACTATGGTAGTTAGTGTGTGTACTGAAAGTAAAGGGGTCGAAATACATGAAAAACTAATAGATACAATACAATTGAAAAATAGAAAATATCTCCTGAGATCATCTACCAAGGATCCTACTAGAAGAGTGGGTACATATCATCTCCATAGCCCTCCACGTCAACTGTCACCACCATCTACCATTAGGTCCTAGCTCCTAGAGTCTCAGTCAAGGTTGTTTGTTGTCTGCATAAGAAACAACAATGTGCAAGAAAAGCCCATTTAGGGGTGAGTATAACAATACCTAGTAGGGAACCCAAGACACCTAATGTTCTCTCAGAATATCATAAAGGAAACCCACAAAGCACGATCTCAATCACAAAGCACAAAGAAAAAGCCTCAGCTCAATCAAGGTATAACATAAGTATAGAAGAAAAAATTATTAGTCATAAGGCTAGATAATATTATTCGTCTAAAATTCACTACTGTTGACCCACACATGATCGATAGGTACTAACCCCCACTAACCCAGACCGGATCTGACCCACCCAGGATCGATATGTACTAACCCCACTGACCCACACAGAATCTAACCCACACAGGATCGTTATGCGCTGACCCACACGGGATCTGACCCACACAGGATTGTTGCTGACCCACATTGGATTGCTCAGTGTTGATTGAACTAGGATAGCTAGGTTTTGATTCACAAAGATTCACTAGGTTCTGGTCCGCACAGGATCTCTAGGTGCTAATCCAAACTATATCATTATTGAAATGACCGCTAGCCATAAGATTCTTCGCACCTAGTGCGCTTGATTTCTATAGCATATTCTCCTCAATATATCATTTTTTCCTAAACTACTATAAATTCCCATAAATATGTTACCCAATGATCTTTCATGTCATAAGTGTTCTAACACAATAGTTGGCACATCAATCGGATGTCGTGTCTAAGAAGAATTGGCATTTTAGTGTCGAGGGCCCGGTTGGAGTTGAGTATATTCCAACACAATCATACTCCAACATTCTCCAAAACATAAGAGGATTATCTAAAAAAGGATTGTCTTATTCATATGATTCCATCGTCTCAGATGATTTATTAAACGGACGACTGCTTTACGAGATATGGACTTTTTTGCGTATCTGGGCCGAAGATGGTCTGGGTCACGGTCCAACCTGGGTTCGGCCCCGCACGGCCCGGACCAGCTGAATCGGCCCTCCACCTATCATGGTCCACCAGTTGGGTGGTGGAACAAATTCACAAATGGAATAGTTTTTAAGCTATTTTAATTTAACGGTGCCACATGGCACCACCTCAGCTGGCAGCGGAACTCACATGGTGCGTGTCTCATTCGTCGCGGCTTCGAAGCAACCGCCACCTCCTGCGGCACATGATGTCATTCCACTCTCCAAAAACGTAGGTAGCCGGATTTTGGCCACCCATCTAGGTTTCCACGGTGCCACCTCCTTCAGTGGTCGTTGATCTCTGACCTACGCCCTCAAACATTGGTGCCGGTCGCTAGCGCCACCATGTCGGTGTCGCACTAGCACTTTTTCTGCAGGGCTCTAGCGACGCTTTGGAGCTCCTTTTACACTACCATATATTATTATGGGCCTCCTGAGATGTCAACATCATTGTGTGAACCTCTGATCCGGGTTCCCATCAAGTTCATAATTCAACAATAGAGAACACAATGATAAATTAACTGGTGGAGGGTTGGACCTTATTCTTTTGGTCTGCACCCTCTGTGTTAGCATCGTATCAAACGAGTATCAAATAACAACATCACATTGATATTGATTAAGCCGTGTATAAATCTCCCACAATAAACACCCCCAAATTCATGAACGAAGAAATTAAAGGAGAATTTCTTTATTTTAATAATAACCCCTACCTTGTAAATAGAGGTGATGTCGTGGTTGTGGAGGGATAAGATTCCTCCCTTTATGATGCCCTTGGTGTTTGTCGATTCCAGATTATTGTTTTCCAAGAATCCTTCCTATGTCGATGGATGATGTTGTGGTACATTTCCAGAGGTACCTCACTTGATGAATCCATTTCAAAAACCCCAACCTAAGCTCTATTTAAAGTGAGTGGAAAGGTGAGTAATGCATAAACAGAATTAATGAGGTTCATTAATGAGCCTCTTAATTCCCAATGGCATAGTTGCGCAACTGAAGATTAAATCCATTAAATGGATAGAAAACCCATCAGTCCCACCACATCCACTCAACAAGAGGTAGGATAAAATAAAATAATAATTTTTGTTATTTTATTATATAATTACAATTTGAAAAAATTAGCTTTTTAACCCCACCTATTTTGGTCGAAGCTCAGCCTCCCATAAGCGAATCCTGATGATACGGATTCAACGGTGTGCTCAAATTTTTAATCTAAGAACCATTTCAAATGATAGAAAACACCGTTCATGCATTTACTGAACATACAATAAAAAGATCAAAATTACGTTCTGAGCTCATTGGGCATCGGAATCAACCGCCGTGAATTTTCGCAGACTCGTAATAATCCAAAATAATTTAAAAACTAATTCATATGATATTTTCCCATACTATAAAAATTCGTTGACATGGTTTTATCACTTTATCTAGACTAATAACATTACAACACCATTATCCATGACCTATATGTTTTCTTCTCACCAATATACTAACATGATGGGAAAAAATCACTCAAGGTATTGTTGAATCATTTTTGAGATGATTGTGAATGTTGACAATGCAGAACTCCATTTTTGTTTGTTGACAAAGCGAGTCACAATGACTCAAACTGTTGACAAAGGGAGTTTTCATGGAGAATGGGGAAAAGTGTTTTTGGAAAAAGGAGTT
Source organism: Viscum album (assembly GCA_963277665.1). NCBI lineage: Eukaryota > Viridiplantae > Streptophyta > Magnoliopsida > Santalales > Viscaceae > Viscum > Viscum album. The sequence goes on from OY728136.1 coordinate 831,637,200, forward strand.
GTGCTTTTGTGTTAAATAGGATTCTAATGTAGTACGCCAAGATTTTTTTTTCAAATGCAGAACATCAAAAATATGGCAAAGGAAAGGTGGAATGCAAGTCCAAATGTGGCACACAGGTTTTGGTGCCCAACTCCAAATGTGGCGCGCATGTTTTGGCGGACAAGTCCTTATGTGGCGCGAATGTTTTGGCACACAAGCCCTAAAGTGGCGCGCAAGTTTTGGCATGCAAGCCCTAAAGTGCCACGCATGAATGGCGTGCAATTATGGAGTTAAAGTCCTCAAAATGCCTATAAATAGTCAAAAAACCTCCTCATTTCTTAACTATCTCAACACTTAGAAAAACTCCAAGCTCTGACCCCGCATGTGCAAGTTTTGGGGCCTAGGTTTTGGCGCGCAGGGTTTGGCACGTAGGTTTTGGCATGCAGGTTTTGGCATGCAGGTCTGGCACATAGGTTTTCCACGCAGGTTTTTTTGTGCAGGTTTTGGTGTGCAGGTTTTGGAACACAGGTTTTGGTGCATAGGTTTTGGCGCGCAGGTTTTGGCGCGTAGGTTTTGGCGCGCAGGTTTTGGCATGCAGGTTTTGGCGTGCATGTTGTTTTTTCCGAAATGAAGGAAGAGGTTTTTCACAGTTTAATGGGGTTCACAAGTCACCCTAGGGTTGCGTGACAGTTAGAATTTTCCTAAAACATCTATGGTAAAGTGGTATTAATCAGTGGATTAACATTGAACATCAACAGAGCATCTATCAACATTTGAGGATACATTCTTTCATGTAAATGAAAAGACGGACAGGTCTATAAACTATGAGTGGATCTTCTGAAGAAGAAGTGAGCACACATCAGTTGAGAGAGAAGTGAGCTTTCATATTGTAAGTGGTTATAAACTAGGAAGGACAGTGAGTCCACTTTGAACTTGTAAACAGTAGTGCTCTTTATAGTGAAATTGCTGCATTGGCATACTACTAGTGTATGCTCCTTAGATATAGCACAATGAGGGTGAACTAAGTAAAAATCTCATTGTAATTTTCATGCTTTATGTTTTATTCATACTCTTCATCAGGAAGGATAGAGAAGAGAGTTTTGTCTAATAGAAAAACATGATCAGAAGGGGTAGTTGTTTTAATCTGTCAAACCCTGATTCACCCCCCCCCCTCTTAGGATATCTAGCCTATTAGACCTAAAAATTAGTATCAGAGCATGTTTATTTCTGTTTTTCCCTCTCAAATGGAGGTCAATAATCATAAAGGGATTCCGATCATCGACAGGAACACTTTTCAGCTATAGAAGAATCAGATGCAACACTACATCCGATCATTGGGAATGGATGTGTTTACAACAGAAATGTTTGGTATCACAGCTGATACTAAAAGTGGTGATTTATCATATGCTTAGAAAAGATAATTGGATGTTGATGCAAAGGGAATCAATGCTCTAGGGGGATCCCTATCCAATTATATTTATACAAAGGTGATGTCATTAAGAACATAACATGCTATGTGGGAAAAGCTGCTGAACATATATGAAGGTGATACAGAGGTTAGAGAAGCGAAGCTGTAATTGTTGTGGAACAAGTATGAGGATCTGAGGATGAAACCGAATGAATCAATTAATGCATTTTTTGACAGGGTAAATGTTTTCGTAGAGGACATGCAAGGTCTCAGTGAAATTATTGAAGACATAAAGATTGTGAAGCGTATCTTGAGGAAACTTCCACCTCAATTCAATCTGAAAGTTTCAGTTTTGGAAGATAAAGACCCGAAAGAGCTGACAATGGATAATCTTCACAACACACTTGTTGCATATGAAATGAGAAATGATGATAATGATGCTGTGGAAAATGGAAAATCAAAAGTAGTGGCATTAAAGGCCATGAAGAAGCTCATTATTGAAGATTATCAAGAATAAGATGAGACCGACGAGGTGATCTCATTCCTTTCTTCAAATATGAAAAGAGGAAAAGGAATGTTTAAAGGGAAACTTCCACTAGCATGCTTTAGATGTGAAAAGGGTGATCGTCTTGTGGAAAGGTTCCCCAAGATGTTTCAAGATAATGATAATGATGATGATGAAGTCAAAATTCCCAATAAGAAGACTTCAGTGTTTGTGAAAGGGAAGAAATAATTCAAGATAAATTTATTCAAGAAGAAGAATCTTCTTTCACAAGAATTTGAAATTTTAGATGAGTCTATGGATGAAAAGGATAATGAGATTGAATATTGAAAAGATTGTGGGGAAAATGATACAGTGGAAGTTATCGATAGTGCTTAGAATAAGGAACAAACCATCATTGATGAAGTAGAAGCAGTTAAAGGAAGATTGGATTTTCAAGCTGAGTTAGAAGCTGATCTTGAAGAGATAGATGTTTGGAGAGAAAAAATAAAGAATTCATACAATGTTTTTCATGACAAAAAACTCTATATGCAGCAACAGGAAGAAAAGAAGTCTGAGTTGAGGGATGAAATTGAGATACTCAAGTCATCAACCCCAAAGAACATAGAATCAGTTAGTGAGTATAAAATCAAGATTTAAGAATAGAAAATGGAGATCTATGGCTTGAAAATCACAAGGAAGGATCACATTAAGCGTATTGAAGATCTTGAAGAGGAAGTTTTCAGTCTATAGAGTAATGTTAAAGACCAAGAAAATCCATTGATTCCCAACACATTCTTGGGAAAGAAGGTCATTTCGAAGACTGAAAATATGAAAGAGGAACCTAGTAGTTCTGCAGGAAGGAAGCATAATTTGAGATCAGACGTTAAGGTTGATTCAGGACTTAACTAAAAACAAAAAGCTGGGAAAATTGAGATCAGACAGCAAGACCAGACTCCAATCATGAAGGATGATTTGGGAACAAGGCAGAATCATAATATTCAAGGATCTAAAGGGGAAACTCGTAGTGTCGAAGTCACTCAATGGAATGCACCTTACATCAGGTGTTATTGTTGTGGAATGATGGGACATTCACATTATGTGTGTTCCATATCCAAGAGATATCAAAGGGCACAAGAACAAAAGTGGCATCCAAACAAAGAATGGTTCTCCAGAACATATTTCGAAGGACACTATTTTTTGTAAAGAGGATTTGGGCACATGGCTAGGTACTACACTTCGACCCTACAGAGGAATGTGCCAAAGGAGAATCAAAATGTCCGCAAGAAGCATATCAATGAACCAACAGGTTAGTTTAAAATGAAAAATATATTTGCATCCTTGCAAGCTAAAACAGGTCCATCATACTCTGAGAAAGATCAGATGTCTCAATCAATGTCATGTATGAAGGAAAACATATGGACCAAGAAGAGAAAGGATGAGAAGCCAGTGGTGGAAGAAATTTCCCTTAAAGCATCAGATTGGTCTTGTTTGTGGATCCTTGATAGTGGTTGTACATCTCACATGACAGGTAATAAGGATCTTGTTACAGGCATAAAATATAGCAAAGGAGTTGTCAAGATTGGAAATGATGAAGGCTTGAATATTATTGGCTTAGGTAAGGCCAATTTTGGGGTCAAAGAGATGAGATGTGATGATGTCTTAGTAGTAGAAGGCCTCAGTCACAATTTTCTCAGTGTAAGTCAACTATGTGACTCATGAAATTCTATAAATATTACTAAGAAGATGGGTTTCGTCAAAGGAAGAGATGGGGTAGTGGTTCTATAGGGAAAAATAACAAATAGAAATTTCTACCTGGTAAGTGGAGAAGAAGATATGTGTTTTCTGTCTAGAGAGGAAGAAAAAAAGTTGTGGCATAAATTACTTGGTCATCTTTGCCAACCATCCTTGGAAGATCTGGTGATGTGTGATGTAACAAGAGACCTCCCTAAGCTATAATGTTATCGTACTCACATGTGCGATGCATTCCAGCAAGGGAAGCTTATTTGGAATACTTATAAGGAAAAGGAAAAGAAGATCGAATTAGTTCATGATGATGTTTTTGGTCCTATCACACCAAGAGAAATTGACGGAAAGAGGTACTATGTTATTTTCATTGATGGATATAGCATAATGGTATGGGAATTTATTATTACCCATAAGTCGGATGTGTTCAGCTACTCAAAACAGTACTGGAGGGAGTGTGAAATGATGCTTTGATAGAAAATTCTGAAGCTTCGTACTGAAAATGGTATGGAATTCCCAAATAGTTAGGTGGAAGGATATCTCAAGAAACATTGGATAAGGCGTCAAGTTTCCTCCATAACAACTCCCCAATAGAATGGTGTGGTTGAAAGGAGAAATCATATCATCAATAACATGACCCGAACAATGCTCATTGAAAAAGACATATCTGATTTTTTTTGAAGGAAGCAGTTTTGACATCGGTGTACATTTCTAACAGGTCTTTGTTGTGTCCGAAGGAAGGAAAGACTCCGTACGAGATGTGGTATAGAAAAATATCCAATAGTGAAAAACTTTCGAATATTTTTAAGTAATTGTTTTATCCTCAATAAGGAAAAACATAGGAAATATGAATCAAGAAGAGATAAGAGGATATTCCTTAGATACATAGGAAAAATCAAGGAATATAAATGTTTTAACAAAAGGATGGGAAAATAAGTTAAGAGCAATGATGTCACTGTAGTGGAGAATGAGGAGATCATTCAACAGTGCAGTGAACAATTTACTCATGAGGGTGATGAGGAAGAAAGGAACTATGGGGAAGTAGAAGTGGATGATGTTGATTTAAAAGAAGATACGGATGATGAGCGTGAGAAAGTAAAATCTATATCTGCATAAATTCCAAGGAGTCGAGCTGAAATCAACTGGTAGAATATCATTGGTGATCAGTCAGCTCCATTTCAGACATGAAGAATGAAGTCACTACAGCAGAAATCTTTCATATCTCTGGTTGAGATGAAATTCTTTGCTGATACAGCTGAAGATAAAAACTGGATTCAGGTAATGAATGAAGAGCTATATCAGATTGAGAAGAATTAGACATGGGAGATTGTTTCGAGGCTAGCAGAAAAGAATGTCATCAGGACTAAATGGGTCTATCAAAACAAGATGAACGAATATGGCACAATGATTCGGAACAATGCATGACTAGTGTGCAAGGGTTACTCCCACATCGAGGGAATAGATGTTGATGAGACATTTGCACCGATTGCAAGGCTGGAGACAATCAAGTTATTCCTAGTCATTGCAGTGCAACGGAAGTTCAAAGTGTTCCAGATGGATGTAAAATCTGAATTTTTGAATGGGGTTCTAGAGGAAGTGGTGTATATTGAGTAGTCAGATGGTTTTCTCATTCATGAGGATGATAACAAGGTTTTCAGACTGAAGAAGGCATTGTATGGGCTGAAACAAGCACCAAGATCATTGTACTCAAGGCTTGATCAGTACTTGAAAAGGCTTGGTTTTCAGCGTGGATTAGTTGATTACAATATCTATTTCAACAACAGAAGTAATCAAAGGATTTTAGTGCTATTTTATGTCGATGACTTAATATTTGGTGGATCAGATGAAGCTCAGTGCAAACAGTTTTCTAAATTCAAGAAAAGTTAGTTCCAAATGTCAATGATTGGTGAGCTGACATTTTTCCATGGTTTACAGGTGACACAAGGAAGTAATGGAACTTTCATTTATCAATCCTAAAACGCCAAGGATTACTTGAGAAGGTTTGGAATGGATAATTACAAGGAGATGAAGACTTCGGTTGCTACCCGTATGAAATTATCAAAAGATGACAGTGGTAGTGCAGTAAATATCACTGAATACAGGCAGATTATCGACAATTTACTATACCTAATAGAAACAAGACCTGATATTGTTTTTTCCACATGCCAAGTAGAACATTACCAAAGAAATACAAAGAAAATCCACATGCTCGCAGTAAAAAATATTACTTCTGTATATCAAAGGCACCGTGGATTTTTGTCTGATGTATAATGACAAATCATTGCCCGATTTATTGGGATATATAGATGCAGAGTGGGCTGGATTAGCAGACGACAGAAAATCAACGTTAGGAGGTGCATTCTGTCTTGGTAGATTGTGTATTTCTTGGATAATAAAGAAACAATATTTCATTTATCTGAGAACCGTAGAGGTTGATTACATTGTGGCCACTTAAGCATGAACACAATTTTTGTGTATTAAGCAGTAGCTTCAAGATATGGGAGTTCATGTCAAGTCTCCAATTAGAATCCAGTGTGATAACTCAAGTGCTATCAATCTTAGAAAAAATCTACTTCATCACTCAAGGACAAAGGACATTGAGATTAAATATCATTTCATCAAGGAGAAGGTGGAGCAAGGGCGTGTGAAGTTGGAGTATGTGCCTACAGAGCTACAGGTTACACATATTCTGACAAATCCCTTACCCAAAGAAGCTTTTGAGAGGCATCGATTGGTTCTGGGAGTCCATTTGACTAATCACACTTTAAAAGTGTGAATGTGGGTCCTCTCCCCTCTCTCTGAGGAATGTTGTGTTATCCCTAATACACTAATATGTGCTTTTACCCTATTATAGAACGCAAAAGGGTTCTCTTTGGGTTTGTTCACAAAGGGGGGGGGGAAACAATGATTGTTCAATGGGGAGAAAAGTGATTGTTCAAGGGGGAGAATGTGTGGCTACTTTATAAATAATGAATGATACGGGGAGAAGCTGGTAGAGCAGCGAGATAGGGGGAGAAGATTAATCATGAATGATATGGGGAGTAGCTGGTGGAGCATAAAGATAGAGAGAGAAAATTAAATCAGACGATGCTAGACATGATCGATCAAAGAGTAGATATCATGACAGCCGAGGAGCGTGATAACTGAAAAAGTGTGGTTGATATCATGTTGGTATGAGAATTTCAATTTGCATTAGGTTGGTATCAATAGTGGTGTCAGAAATGAAGTGACTCCTAGATGAACTTTTAATGATATTGTTGTTTCTCATGCCGAGCATTTCTCATGTGGGCTTAGAGTATGTGTTTAGTAAATCTTTGATCTCTATCTATATCGCAAAAGTTGAATGGTGGCTGAAGATGAATGAAGCCTTAATGAGGTATCAATGAATGGATAATTGTTTTCCGAAAAGTTTTCAACAATTCCAAAGGGAGAGATTGTTGGGAAAAAATCTCTCAAGGTATTGTTGAAGCATTTTTGAGATGATTGTGTTTGTTGAAAATTTAGAACTCCATATTTTGATTGTTGAAAAAGTAAGTCTCAATGACTCAGACTATTGACAAAGGGAGTTTTCTTGTAGAATGGGGAAAAGTGTTTTTGGAAAAGGGAGTTTTGATCTTGTGTTAAATAGGTTTCTAATGTTGTATGCCGTGAATTTTTTTTCAAATTCATAACATTATAAAAATTTCAAAGGAAATGTGGCACGCAAATCCAAAAGTGGCGCGTAGGTTTTGGCACACAAGACCAAATGTGGCGTGCAAGTTTTGGCACACAAGTCCAAATGTGGCATGCATGTTTTCGCGTGCAAGTCCTAAAGTGGCACACAGGTTTTTGCACGCATGTCTTAAAGTGGTGCGCAAGTATGGCACACAAGTGTGGCGCACAAGTCCTTAATATGTTCATTTTTTCAACAAATTTATTTCCATACATTAATGATTTTTTATTAATTTTTTTTAAAAAAATTGACATTATATTAAAATGGTTAAATTGATTCATTTAGAAATTAATTATACAAGAATTTTTTTTCTTCTGATATTTTTTTTGAAATGAATAAATTTTTAATGATTCTTTCTGAAATTTATTTCCTTACTCTGATGGCCATTATTATTTATTTATTACCCAATATTGGTTTTGATAGTTTATCAAATTTTTATCTTTTTCCATTAATATGGGAATTAAGAAAATATATTTCATTTTTATAAATGTTTTGAAAAGATATTTCATTCTAAGAATGTATTTTTTTATCATCCACAATATAATTTATTTCGTAAGTCTAGTGTATCTTATGGAGTCCATTTTTTGAAATTCCATGAAAAATAATGTTTTATATTTATTCTTAAACCTCATAAAAAATATATTTTAATGTTATTTATAATGTTACTTTGGGTAAAACATTTAAAAATCATTAATTAAAATTATTTTTAATGATTTCCATCCATGTTACTATTTTTTTCCTCAAATATTTAATATTATTTCAATTACCTCATTTTTTATGAATTTAAGGTCTCCTTAATGTTCATATTATTTATTAATATGTATTTATTATTTACTATCTACAGTATTGAAATTGAATTATACTAATTATTCTATGTGGTGTCAATACCCTATTATACATAAATCAAATTAGAGTGTTTTCATCTGGAATTATGGATGAGTTATGAACAAGAAAAATATTGATAATACAAATTATTTTTAGTAAAATATTAATAATTATTCGATGATATGGTTGTTTTATTATATACATGGGAAAAATATTCATTCTATATAATTAATTCAATACTGCCACAAATTGATTCATAAGTAATATTGATGATGTGGTGTCTGTGATTAATTTATTGGAATTGTTTATGTGGTAGGTGGGGATTATATTTATATCTCCCCACAATGCATCAATATGATTCATGAGATAAACAAGCCTTGGAATTCAGTGTATGCCTACCATACTGCGTATTATGTCTTGGATAAGGCCTTGATGATATGCATGATGTATTGGATGGGGACTTGATGGTATGATTATGATGTTTGGAATAATTCATTCCATTATTATGAAATCACTATGTGATAATAATTTCATTTCTTGTATTTTTATTAATACGTATATTTTAATATTATATAATTTTGTATATGGAATTATTTGATTATAATTCTTTATAAATTTATTCAATGATAACTTATGATGTACGACACCACTGTACATGTTTTTTAGATCAACCTTCTTATGTTTCAATCTCAAAAAAATTTGATGAATAATATTTAAAATGTCATGTCTATTTATGTATCATTTATTGATAATTTTGTTTCAATCATTGATGAATTATTATAGAATATAATATTCTTTGTATAATGCATAACATAAATATTTTATGAGAAAGATATGATTTTCATTAGCTAATTTTTTTCCAAATACAACATTTATAAAAACCAAATATGATCATGGAGATGTAAGTGAGTCATTAATTTATTTTTATATTGTAATTATTAATGGTTGAAATTTTTTCTCATTTCTTGGTAGCAATCCAGTGTGTAATTTTTTTTTTCAATAGTAGATTCGAGTGTATGGGTGTATGAAATATGATACTCATATGTATACAACGACATTATTTTCATAGTATAATGATGATCAATATCTTCATGTAGTATCTGGAAATATGATACAGATACACCCTTTCCATTATCATTGTCATAATGAAAATAGTTTTGAAATAATGGAATTTTTAGCATATCACCCACTTCATGATACTAATTTTATTATCAAATTAGGAAACCATCATACTACACTTTATTTCATATCCCACACCAAGGAGTTTAATCTTCATTATGTTATTATAAATTAGTATCATGCTCGTCATTATCTATGGGTTTTCATCAATATCATTCCCCAAAAATAATAATGTAGTTGGAACCATATTGTTATTTGTATTGGAATATTGGGGATCCTAATTGGGGTCAATGTCTCCTTAAAGGGATATATCATAATTTTCATTCAATCGTATCATTTTAGATGATTTACCTACCTAATGAACCATTTGAGGAATAATTTTCATCCCATGGACTGATTTTTAGTAAAAATACGAAATATTTATTGCATGGTTATCTTGGTGAAATATTGAAAAAACTACACGAAACATGATCCCAATAAAGTGGATAAATCCTGAAACTCTAGTGGGGAGAGTCGTATAGGTTCTTATTAGGGAGTTTCTCTTAGTTTGTAAAGGGTTGAAATTGTAAAATTTGATAGAGGAGTAAAATACCCCTAGAATAATGAGATATAATACACCCTATTAAACTATAATTGAAGATACACCACATTGTATGTTTCATGGTTATATGGGTAGTGTGTATTTAAAAATTACTCATCAACAACAGATATGGATTCCCTCTTGTTTCTTCTTGGGATTTATTTGTACCTCGATCATAATTTTTGGGTCACACTCTAGTGTGAACTTGAATAAATTTCCATTATGGAGACTTTGGATGATATTATATAGCCATAAAACGTAATTTAGCTTTTTGGGACTTTTATTTTTTAAAATTATTTAAATGATTTATATTTATGGTATCTAGATGCAAGAGCCTCTAATAACACACTCATATAAGGTTATTCATTCATATGATCCAAGGATAGTAGGATTTCAGTAGAATGTTCAACTAAAATATGTTGAATGAGAACCTAAGAACTAGACTTGGGTGATTATATTATATTTTTTCTTATCAAAAGAACTTTTTTCCCACATACAGAATGAATTGTAGATTTCCATATTCATTTCCACCCTCTAAAAAATACGTTATATTAAACATTGTATATAATATATCAAGGTCTATTATATACATTAAGCATTTCATGTTTTAGAAACTCTTATTATCTTACATATTTGGGATTCTGAGCCATTGAGAGGGTGGAAAACTCAACATGGTGTAATTATTCATCCAAATACATTATAAATTTCTCTTATTCGCAATATTATAGGTTCCATGATATATGTTCATGGAGGAAAAAATTTATTTTAAATGAATATAAGGTCCAAATTAATCTATTAAAGTCTTGAGAATATTCTTTTGAGATACTGAAATGGTATTTAATATGACTAGAATTATATCTTTATCTTGTTCCTTACATATAATGATGAAATTTCACTTATTTTTATATCATTTTTTAAACAAACATAACCAATAATGGGCTATTTCTCCTTATTTCAACAAGAGGAGTGGGATGACTTTATATATCCTCATTTATATAAAATAATCTACTATATGAGTGGAATCGATGAGTATTATTTTCCTATTTTTCATATTTTTTTGGACTAAACATTGCTAAATACTATTTGAGTATTGAATGTAGTTTAATTACATGTTTCAAGTGTTTAATACTGCTTTATTATGATTTCTAGGTGTTGATGGGATATAATCGATGGTTTTATTTTTTGGGGAGTTTGTGTTATACACACCCATGAACATTGGATTACCATTTTTTATCTTACCAGAAACTTCCAACGGTTCCCTCATCTATAACTGGGTATAGAACTTCTTTCTAGAGGTAGGTGGTCACCATGGTTTTTAGGCCCGGTAACTCTTGGGTACTCGCATTGGTTGATATGAATAGAGTTCGGGCTCATCACTCCCTTTTTAGGGGAATTATTTCCTACTCTAGGATGATCTTATAGAATTAAGATATGTTTGTGAATCACTTCGTAATCCCGATATAGGACCATTTTCTCTTATGAAATGACCATGGGTTAATAATATTTTAAATTCAAAATGACAGGGGTTCTTTAGTGAATATATGTATGTATGTATCTATCTTCGTCTATCATTTTCTATTAATGGGTAGTCACTTATGTGATGAGCTGTAAAACTGGTTGCTTCGGAATGTGATTCCATATAAGTTGATGGTTAAAATTCCATGGAAAGGATTGAGTCATTATGAGGAGTCATATGTATCCTTGTTATAGTAAGAAAGAAAACCCACACAGTATGATGGACACATATAGTTTAAAATCATGTGGATAAGACTTATAGGGGTGATCTAGGACATCATGTGTCCAAGATTGGGTCTCGATGCAACATCATACACATCCTAGTTGTGGCGAGAATTGGATTTTTTGTAGTTTATTTTTTTCATGGGGATTAAAATCTGTTATTTTACAAACTCATTGTAGAGACTCATTGTGTAGATTACATGATTATTATAGTTCCATAATACCATGTGATCTATAATTAGTGTGAGAAATAATGTTTGGAAATAGATCACTTTTTCATTGCTCATGGTATGTGACTTATATTTTGGGATGGTCCTAAATAGATTTATTATAGATATTGGGCCTTACAGACATGTCCTGCATATTATAGTTATCATAGGAATCAAATTCATCTTACTTTAGTTTATTTATTTTTCTATTGATGGATGAGGTAGAGAAATCATACCATGGGAATGATTGGGTTCTGATGGTTAGAAATGGTATTGTTATAAAGATTACATAAAAATGTATTTTTATTTGATCTAAAGTAATATGAAGGCTTCCTATGTATTCTGGTAATTGAAGGAATTAGAGTTCTTGTAGTTAAATAAAATCCTTGAGATAGTCCCCATGGTAGACACAATTGTGTTGAGGCCAATGTGTCAAGCAACTCGTTAGGAATTTATCTACATATGTTTCCCCAAAAGGTGAATACTCTTTATGATAATTATATGATTATTTCAACTCCCTGAACTCACATGAGTTAATCTCAGTGTGAGAAAATATGGATGAAAATTGATCATTATCATACCCTAGAGAGTGATAGACTTACATATTGGGATAGACTTGTGGTGATAGAAACTTGAATAGGTGTCCAACATATCCTAAATATGTCATGAATTAGATTCGTTGTAGTTATTTTTTTCAGGGATTACACAATGAGATTGCCCTAGTCTTTGGGGACATATCATGTTATGTGCTTGGTTGGGGATTACACTATGAGGTTTTCCTTATGGCCTTATTTCCAACCAGACATGTTTGAATTTTCCAGTTTCCCTAATATGTAGGATATAATATTCTTGACGTATCTAAATACAACTAAATGATTTAGTCATTTTTAAAGGACTTCACATAACCCATGTGGCATATTTGATGTTTTTTGCATGGTCAAAGCTGACTTATCTAGATGACATCACAAGATCGAGGTTGAATGTCCTAGAATCCATCGTAAAACCCAGATGGATTATCTAGTGGGATTCATAGGATCCATCTGACTTCCCCATATATCATTTTTAAGAGTTTTCTTGACATATATAGAGGGTGTTGTGAGAGTAAACATGACGTGTCTCAGTGGGTGTTGCATGTCTTGGGTAACAGCCTTAAAGGGAATCATGAATCCATTCTGACATGTCTGGAGGGTAAGGAGAGTATCATATGACATTCCCAAAGGGTATCACAAGATCTTAGTTGACATGTGCAGATGCATCCATGAGACCTAGATGACATGCGATTGTGTCATTAAATGAGTACGTCAATGTATTTGAAGGGTCTCACGAGGTTTGGTAAACAAGATTAGTGGGATTCTCGGGAAAAATTGTCTTACCTAGGGGGAATCATGTAACTTGATTTGGCATGTCTAAAATATTTCTCATGACCTGTGTGGTATAATAAAAGACCACAGTGTGACAACCCGAAAATCTAAAGTAAGATTCTTGTATTCGATAACGTGTTGGACACACAACACCAAGAATAGAAGATAATAAAATATATATATACATTATAATATATATATATGTATTATTTAAAACATTATCTATATATTTTAATGCTTGAAAAAATGATTTAGCATGCATTAGATGAAAGAGAGACCTTCTTCGATGGCATGTGTTATAGGCAAGGCCAATTTTTATCGAACAATAACATATTATTAAAATATAATGAGATATAAACTAGCCAATATGTTAGAGGATATATATAGTATTAACTAACATACAAATTTTTTAGGTTTATATAAACAAAAAACGAATTCAGATCATACTAATTAATGAGAAATGAAAATAATAACCTATTGAATGTAAAAAGAAATATTTTTATTTTTATGATCCAAATGGAGTTTTTTCTAAATAAACAAAAATTACAAAAAATATTCAATGATTTTAATGAAATATATGTGTTATATATTCTAAAAAATATTTTTGATATTTATCCTTTTGGTTTGATATTCGTAAGATAAGAACAAACCCTATTTCACACATAAAAACAAATACTTTAATAAAGGTAACTGTACCGCATTTTAGCAGAGATCCCATTTTAAAGATGAATTTTGAAAAATTTATTAATAAAATATGTTAAAACAAACATAATATTTGAATGAAAAAAATAATTAATAGATTTGGGAATAATTTTTGTATTTTTCTAAAACATTTCAATTTTTAATGAATAGTTAAAAATACAGAATGTTAGTTCCAAACTGCTTTTTCATATAATTTATTTATAAGGATAAATTATGTTTTATTTTTAGTAAGATTAATTATATCATATTTTTAACAAATTTATAAAATTTAGGACATTTAAATCATTTTCACTTTGAATTTGATTATAAAAACATAGCAACCCTTTTATGTTTTTACATTTAATAATCAAATTGTCTTCTCGTCTATGAGATGAGTTTTGAATTAATTTTTTCCTCTTCATTGATTGGAATTTGTAAAATTTTATTCCATATTTTTAATAATAATAATTTTTAATTTATAATAAAGAAAATTTAGTTTTTGACCAAAAGTATTAGTGTAATTAAATAAAATTAGTTTCAATTATTAAGGACAAATTAAGATTATTAAAGAAATAATCCATTAACATAAAATCATTAATGGCCTAGAAAACTATCCAAAAGACATTTTATGGACATAAAGAGTCTGTTAACAGTAAATTGTTTTGTTTTTTGGTCTTTTTGGACTATTTTTTGGTAATAACATATGTACATAAAACTTGTTAATAAACATTTCAGGTAAGTCCTTTTCATTCCCAATAAAATACTTCCACCTCCCCCATATCTTAACACCTCTCAAACCACATATATTTGGCCAATATCAACCCAAATATGTGTCTAAAATCACTCTAGTATACATTGAAGTCTCTATTTGGTTATAAATCCTTCAAATGGAAACTTTTTGTATAAAAAACTATGTTATCTTATTAAGACGTAATGTCTTCCCTCAATATTCTTAGTTTCATTCCTATTCTTCACACTCTAAAATTTTATTATTATATTATTAAATAAAAAAACTAGTATCCTGAATATACTATAAAATTTTCACATTTATATTTCTACCTACACTTACACACACCCCCATCTAATGGGTTACAAACATAATGTTTATGTGAACGACGAATTACCACCTCAAGAAACGATGATTGTTCATTCTTCAATTACCACATCCTGTGGTGGTAATTATGATATAAAATGTATTTATATATGATATTAATGAAATTTATAATATATTTATGTTTTTTTAGAACTTACCTTTATTCATTCCATCTTTTGTTAAGACGACATTTTTGTTTGAGGAAGGGTGGCCTCCTGCCCTCTTAAAGTGATGTGATTCATTCACACTATATATGGAATGTGTAAATGATGATTTAAAATAGATAATATGTAACATAAAAAAAATATTATATTCATGAAATAACTACCTTTATAGAAATAAAATATATATCATATTCTTTATTTCCCTTTCACACACATAAAAATTTATAATGTTATTCATGGATGTGTGGTCTGCCGAGTCCTTGACATGACTTGATTCCTTTTAAAAAAGGAATTAAATATATATGTATATATGAATAAATAATATGGAATTTATGATATCATTATTATTATGTAAATATATAATTCTACTTACCTTATTTCCATAATGATCATTGAAACATGATAACATTACTAATGTGTATGCACCGCATTCCAACTCCGTGATCGTAACGTTGAGTCATTTTTCATAAACATATTTAATGATTGATATTATGAGTATAATTAATGTAAAAAATGATAATTATGACATGAATTTTTTTATTTATATGTTATATAGTGATCCCATTTGACCATAGTTGACCTACCAAAGTTGTTTTGACACATAAATCAAATTTGGTCAATACACCTAACATAAACATAATTGTTCAAGTAGTTGTGCACAACATGGTAATAAGTTAAATAAAATTAATGATAAACATGAAAAGATTTATGAAAAAATTATAAAATTAAAATAATTTTTTATATAGGGAGATAAAGTGCATTTACCCAAAAAGAAATAGAATGTAAGGGTTTCTCATCTCACATTTTACAACATTGTGATAAATATCATGTTCACCGCTGACATCATTTGTGTGGTATATATACCTAATATTTTATATATTATATAATTAATATTTGTATTTTCAGGGTATTTTATACATTCATATAATTTCATTTCTTTCATGAGCAATATGATTTAAAATTTTGCAAAGTGGTATAAAACACATTTGAATGTTTAATGATTATTTTCCTAAATAATAATATTGTTGGTATTTAAATGGTATTTTAATTAGAGGATATTGTATAATTATTGTTCATTAAACCCTTTCATTTTCTCTCCCCAACTTATTCATTACCATTCTCATGTATTAGTACCATTTTCCACTATTTGGTACTCAAATTTTATAGAATTGTTTTTTGAATAATTGATTATGTTCCTCTCTTAAGTCAGAAAATATGTTTTCTTCTAAAAAATGTTTTTTTAAAATGATTTGGTAAATACTTTTATTGACTTTTTAGTTTTACCATTTTTTGAATTGATTCTTATTTTCTCCTTCATGAAAATCCATTTTTTTATCTTTTTTATCATGTCAAATTAATTTTATTTTTCCTTATATGGAAATTATGAATTTACTAAATTCCATTTATTTGAAGCTTCCCTTTCATGATAAAAATAATAAATTTAAAAGAAAATATTTTCAAAAGTTATTTACAAAAAAAATCAAAACGGTTTTCATAATAAAATGATATTTTCCATGAGAATGTTTTAAAAATAACAATTTATAGTATTTCTATTCATCAATGACAACATAAATTTATTTTACTCTACTTGGGACTTATTGTATTGATATTATCCTTATTCATACCCTGGGTGGTTTATTATTGGTTTCTTCCAAGGATGGTATTCACATTCACTTCCATGAGCCAATTTTTATTCCCCAGGAAATACCCAAATTTCATATGATCATTGAACATTGAATTTTCCCTAATTATCTATTTCACTCATCATGAATATTATTATTTCCTAAATCATATACCATTTTTCATATGGTGTATACTTTTATTGTTATTTGATAATTTGGTTAAATGTTGATAATTATATATTCTTTATTTAATATGGATATTTCATATGTCATTTTATTTTTATTATTCTATATTAGGAATGATTGGGACTAGAAATGACTGGGGGATCCTGGTCTTTATATACCTCTTAGATGCATTGATAGGTTCTCAAGAGGTAATTAATTTGAGAAAATGGGATTCTATCCCTAATTTAAACTAGCATGAGAAATGTCTTGATGGTATAGGTTTTCATGTGACTTAAACATGAATTCCATTAAGTAATCATTTCCCCAAATTAGTTTCAGTTATTATTCATCCATGAGAATTTATGTCAACATAACAATGGATACTTTCCATTTTCTGTTTATTGATTAAATTCCATGTGTTTTAGTTTCTTACATTTTTAAATTTATTTTTCCCTATATAGTTATTTTAAGGGAATATTTTTCCAGATATTACCTTTCTATATTTCTTACACACATAAATTCACCTTATTCATCACATAGAAATTTCCTTCAAATATTTACCATTCCATATTATCTATTCTCATTGATTCATTATTTCTTCCACTGTATTTTACCAATACTAAGCATTTAAAATCACCCTTATTAAGTTGCATTCCCCATGGATCCAAGAAATGTACTATGAATGATATTGAGGGATTTATTAATTGGAATAAAGTTATCTTTAATTTTTTTTTATTTATACAGATGAAAAAAATTATGTTGTAATTAGTATATTCATGTGTAATACGAGACTCATCTCTTTATCTTTTTTATCAAGATTACTAAACTATTGTTCTTTCATTTTTTGATTCATTTTATTCACAACAATGTAATTAGTAGCAGACATCGGATTCAAGATATCTGACGTTGGTTCACTGCTTGTAGTGAGATCTGGGTGACACAATCAGATGATATAGTGTGACTTGAATGGTTTATGTGAAGCACATGAGGTTTAGTGATTATTTTTCTGTTTTATTAATTCACCTTTATCATTTTTTCTAGCCCTTATTTATATAATTCATTATATTTAATTAGTATCAGTCTATTTTGAGTCTTGCATGGTCTGTCAAATATGTGGTACGTTCTTCGCATATCATGTTAATAGTCCTTTGTATGATCTATGAATTATTTTGTTATGTTCCTTATGAATGGTTCATTATCACTAAAGCTATTCACTATTATACTAACTAACCTAGGACATTCCAGTCCTAGATAATATACTATAAGAAATCCTCTCTAGTGCTAGTGAAAAAATTATAGTGTTCGTCCTCTTTGTCATGATAAATAGTCATCTAGTCCCACATTTTTCATGCTGGTGGAAAATTGATAGGCCTCTCCACCCCGATTGTTCTTCAGTTTTCACAAAATATTTTGAATGAATCTAAACTAGAGTCGATGATGGGTTTACATGCCACACATCTTCACTGGCCTTTCACATGGCTCACTCTGAGGGCATCACCTAATTTTCAATGACCATGAGTCCCTCTTGTCAACGCCTCCATTATTGGATTATTTCAAAGTAATGGTGACTTTTTGACTAACTCCGATAATCATAAGGCCTTTAATATGGTCATTTTTAAATGTCTAAGGGCCTTAATGAGACAAATGTTTCAATGTAATGGCATTCATGATATGATGGTCTCCATATGTAGGAAACCTCACGAGGAAAGGGTGGACTATCTGAGGGTCTCACAAGAGTAGGGTCGCTTGTTCGGTCGTCTCCCAGGACTGCACTGCTATCTTCCATAGCAGGTCACAAAAATTTTACATCTATGAGAGTTTTCTTCCTCCTCCCTATTTTACTTCTCTTGTTCTATGTTCCAGATGTTGTGGTTCATGTGATATTACATGAGTAATGTACATGAAAATTACTTCATTTTTTGATGACACATTACATGACCAACATTGATCCAATGAGGATGTGTGATAATTCTGTCTTTCGAACAATCTATTTATACCTAGGGGAATGAATGGAAGTGCATGTATGATTGTATATACTTGACACTTTCGGTGCGACAATTCTGGAAGGAAAACGGTCATTCATGAGACGAAGAGAGAATTTCACCAGGAAATCACAGGGGTATGTGAACATCTTAGGGCTAGCCATGAGATTTTTATGAAGTCTAGTATCTACCACCTAATCTCCATTTATTCCCTTTGTTTTATTCTAAAAAGGTTCTGGGGTCATGGTAATTTGTTTGGATGTTTAATATACAGTTATCATTGCCATAATTCTTATTTAGAATGATATTTATGAATTCTAGTGGCCTCCACCATTGGACATGTTTCCTCCCCAATTTTAATGATTTTTTATTGGGTTGTCAAGTGTTTCATAATGTAAAATCACAAGAGCTAGGGGAGATTTATCAGTAGTTTGAGGACTTGTTAAAATGGGTTATGTGGGTTTTAATATAGGTTATGTTATGTGTTTGGGGTCCTCATGTGATCTAATGAAGTTCATGCAATCATGAGTCCTCAGAGGATTCATGAAATATATATGTCTTAGCCATCCTCATTGTCTTTTCGTTTTGCGAGGAAAATCATACCCATATTCAGGTATTCTTTCAACTATGATTTTTTTATGTTCATTTGGAGAGAAAACAATGTATCCCCCTTTCATGAGTGACATCTAGTGGGACAAGTGTTCAGCTTTAGCAATGTAAATTCCATCTGGAGTTTTTGGAATTATCATAAATCATTGTCTTTGGTGATGTTAGGTCTGTTCGAATATGCATGGTATTCTATGTGATTCCCTATATATATAGAGAGAGGTGGAGGGTTCCTTTATCCACCGTATATCATTCCTCCAGATATCTCTTTCCCAAATTTCATTGTGTTCCACTATTTTAAGACAATTCCACGTGTCTTAATTTTTAGGCATATTTGAGTAACCTGATTTTGAGACTCAATCGTGATACACCGTTTTCTGAGAAATTTCCCTATGAGATTGATTTTAATCGAGAACATGCCCAATTCACACCTAAACCATACATGAGAAATTTTATGAACAACAATGATTAGGATTGAGATTTTCTTGAGGGGTTTTAGGATCTATTGGTGTGATCATATGATTGATTTATCATCATCAAATTTATGCGACCATGTACAGGTCAGGTGATCACAAGTCTCTAAAGGGGTCATGATAATTTGTGATTCCCTATGGGGTTTATGTGACTCGTGAGTCCTTCAAAGGTCAAATGTTTAGTGAAACTATTGGGGTGATTATAATGACCCTGACCCCAATTCCATGGAGCTGGTACCTTATATTAATGAATTGGTATGATTTCATGGATGTCGCACCTCATAGGACCAAATAGTTTAGATTCATTGGAAAAATAGATACATATATAATTGTTTCATTACAAATTGAAACTAAATACAGCATATCAACATCCTTTGAATCAAACATATACCCCTAGATTATCCATGTAAGTCAATCATAATATAATTCATCGTATCCTAAAGAAAAATAATACATAAGAAAGGGATGAACTCAGATACTTAATAAGGGTAAGTAATGTAGCAAAATTTATCCAAAATATAAACACTAGTAATGGTTAACAACTATAAACACTTTCCCTTAAAAATATAAATCATAATAATATGGAAGGAATGAAAGCTGATTAAATAAATCAATATAAATATTCATAACAGAATGAAACATACCCATTTAAAATCTAACAGTCAAATAATCACATGGTTTATCAATTATTGATATCATAATAAGAGATTTCATAATTCTATACATCTCAAACATATTGTCAAGGCTCAGCTAATATATCTGAAAATACATGGGTAAGTCCTTGAAAAACCCCAAATTATGTTTGGTCTCTTGTTACCTACCAATGCATCGAGGGTCTATAGAGGTCTTCGCACATTACTTCTTATGTACAGTTCATTCCTAATTTGAATGGGGTTAAACATAAACATAAAATACATATGAAATATAAATAACATTCCCCAATCTATAAACATGATGATAAACCATTCTAAGTAGTATGTTAAATGGTATGGAGATAATACATCCATATTCAAATTAATCACAAACCATTTTATAAAATATGATAGATGTTATCATAAAATATTATCTCAATTAAACATTATAATCAATACATTTTTATTATAGATGAAAATACTATTATCAAATCATTGATTAATTTTGAGAGAAGTAATCTTTTACTTTTCAAAAAAGAGTTCTTTTCAAAAAAAATATTTGTATCACAAAAGAAGTGAAATATGATAGTTTTTTCATAATAAAATGCGTGATCATTGGAAAATAATGTTAGGTTAAAACATAATAAAGAGTTCACATTAAAATCAGTATGAATTTGAAAAGTCCCTTTGAATCAGGCTTGTTTACGGGGATGAATATGAAAAATATCCTTTTAAAAAATGTAACTCCCCATAAATGAAACAAAAATTGTGATTGGTACGTCTATATATATATATAACATTAAATAAAAATTTATTAGTGGTAAAAAAGAATAATTAATAATTTTTTCAAGGTAAGTAGTGAAAAAGAGTATCCTAAAATGAATTGGTTGTTTCGGGGGAAACCCTTATCTTATATATTAATAAGTTATTCCCTTAAACCTAATGTCCTAGATAATAAAACATAATCCATTAATTAATTAAATAAAAACCTTATATATAATTATTATATTCATTATAGTTTTATTTAGTTTATTTATAGCCTCATTGATGAGTTATAGAGTTTAATTTCATCGTTCAGGAGCATTCATTTTCTTGTTTTTCGTGATCAATTCTCTTATTTATAAGTAATGGAGTTCCTATAAAATTAGTATAATTATTTAGAATTTAATTAAAATTTCTTAATTAGAATATATAAGTGTAAAGGCTTATATATATATATCATATGTTTATAAGGTTTTATGATGAATAATTAGGTTAGACATTTATTGATAATCATTTAGATTATTACGACGATAACTCGATCACCGCAAACTAGTTTTGTCATATGAATTTGTATTATGTATATATACTGGTTCTAGAATATTATATATTTTGTAATACATATATTATTGTATTTTTAAACTATAAAAATGGAATCATGACCATCATATAAGAATAAATATAATAATTAATGATCATTGTCTACGAAGGTTGTAAATTGGCTCCTCTCGAATAATGATTTCATTTTTAAAATAAAAGAGACAGTGAGGATATTTATAATGTATCATCCATAAAATTGAAATAATTTTAGTATATAAATTATACTATATTTCTAATAAAAAATTTTATAGAGATGCTGTTGAGAGATTAATAAAATAAAGAACATGAAATGAAAATAAGAGGAAAAGGAAGTGTATTTTACTTCTAGAATAATCCTTGAGAATTTCATTATGGAGATCGATTTCAGTATTTTACAGAGACCAAGAACTTATAGAAATGGTTAATGATCTATGTAATAATATTGTGAATAAATTTTACAAGGATCAAATCTTTAGTGGTGTGAGGAGAAGAGGGTGTTATGGGTAATTTTTGTAGTAGAGGAGAGGGGTATTTTTTCATTATATTATTCATTATTTTATTATTTTTCTCAAGAAAAAGAAATAGTATTGATTATTGTGACTAAAGACAGTAATAAGTTAATTTTATTTATAACCAATGGTCCTTACATCATCCATGACTCAAGTTATATTGTATTTATCTTATAATGTATTTATATGGTAAATTACAGTATTTTACTATTTACTAAAAATTCATGTCTTTTCGAAAAATCCCAAAAATTCACTCTAACCGTTTTTTGATGTGTAGATTTTAAAAATTAACCCCATTGTATGGAAATGATTCTCCAAATTTTAGAAATATAATTTCTAGTTAAAATCATCATTTACTCAAAAATACAGTGTTAGAGTTCAAACAGATTTCATAAACCCTTAAAATTTAAAAAAGGTCTTATAATATTAACATAAAATGATAGATAAATAGAACAGTTATTTATGAATAAATTTTAGGAGAATTAATTTTCCTTTAAATCAATTTATTTATAATAATGGTTTAATGAAATATCTATTACTCATAAAAATAACATCAATTAATTATTAATTTTTAAAATATTCACTTACTTGTACTATAGTATAATTGAATCATAATTTGATTTATAAGGTGTCTAATTTTTAATTATACTCTCATGGATTATATTACTATTCATATGGATTATTTATAATTTATAAAGGTCCTATTACAATTCATAAGGGTAGATTACTACTCCAAAGGGTCAAATTTCTATTTATAGAAACATTAAGTTGATCCTATCAGAATCTAAATAACATACTAATCACAACTTTGTATGTTATTTTTATGGAATTAAAAACATATAAGAGAAAAACTTATGATTAATTTCAAGATTATAACTATCATGTTTAAATAACCATAATAATCAAGTGTTGTTTCACAGAGACTTAGTGTTGTTTTAATTAAATTCAATATTAAATTTATTTGTAAATCCTTGGGGTTTTATATTCTAACTTCAATAAAAACATTATCCTTGAAATTACCATATTTATTCTTCATTAAACTATTTGGGTACATCTTCATCATAAGTACCTCAGGCTCCCACATCACCTCTTCAATCTTATGATTTTTCTGAAGTACCATTACTAGTTGATTCATTCAATTACTGAACACATTTTTATTATTGTCATTAATCAATACAGGATCTTCACAATAAGACAAGTCACTATCCAATTATGCTCCTAAAGATGTGAGGAAATGTTTTAGGTCTAGCATGAACTTCCATAACATGGAGAGGTGGAACACATTCTGTAACTTATAAATACTTGTCAACATTGCCAAATGATAATCCACAGTTCTTATTCTCTCTAGAATTTCAAATGTACCAATGTATATGGGGATTTGTTTCCCTTTATTCCTAAATCATTTAACAACCTTACACATCTATACTATAAAGAAAACATGATCTCTTAATTGCAATTCCAAATCACTCCTTCGATTATCATCATAACACTTTTTCCTTATTTGAGTATCTTTGATAAGGGTTTTAATATTCATTACCTTCACTGTTGTTTAATCCAATAGTTATGATTCTACAAGAATTTATTCACCAACTTCATCCCATCATGTTGATGTACAACATATATTTCAATACAATACGTCATATTGTGCCATTTTAATATTAGAATATAAACTATTGTTGTATTCAAACTCTACCAAAATTAAATACTTATCCCGTATACCTTGAAAATCAAGTGGTCATGATCTAAACATGTATTATAATTGCTGGAAAGTTCATTCTAACTACCTGTCAGTTTGAGGATGATAGACAGTACTCAAATGATGCTCGATATCCAATCAATTATAAAGATTTTCCCAGATTTTGGATGTAAATGATGGATCACAATCAGACATAATTGAGTGAGGTTCTCCATTATGTCTTAAAACCACTTCAATATAGATCCAAGGAATGCGCTCTAGTGGAAAAACCATCCCTTATAGAGATAAAATGTGTATATTTGGTCATTTGATCAACAATAACACATATTTTATAATTCCTTCTTAGAGTTTTTGGTAATATAATGAAAAAATCTATAGTGATTGCATCCCATTTCCATGTAGGAATAGGAATATTTTGCAAAAAAAACTCTATGATATTGTCTATCATCCATCACCTATTTACAGACTAAATATATTGTCACATAATCAGCAATTTCCATCTTCGTGTTATCTAACAAGAAATGTTCCTTTTAATAAATATACATCATTTTGCTACTTGGATGTTTAGAGAAATTAGAGATGTTAGAATAATCCAATAACTCTCTTTTTATCTTGGTTATAGAGGTAACACATAACTGCTTCCAAAAATTCAGAATTCCATTTTCATAAAATAAGTCTTGCAACATCCCATCATTCACAACATCAATTTTTCATTGATGATTCTCATCATCAGGTAGAAAACTTTTCATCCTTTATAATAAATATGGCTAGGAAACCAGTTGATAGAGAATTGATGTTTCACCATTTTTTATAGTTTCCATAAACATCCTCACTAGATTTACGTACATAGAATCCTTATTAATCCTCATTTTCCTTAGGATGCCTTGATCCTTCCCATTCAATGAATCTTCCACCGTATATGGATTCCCTGGATGGTAGTGTATAAAAAATTCCAAATCCATAAGTATCATATGTTGTCGCCTTTGTCTCATGTGGAGTTTTCTTTGAGATAATACATATTTAATGCTCTTTTGATCATTATAAATCTCAAATATTTTACCATATTGATAATGTATCCATATATTTATAGAAAATATTACAAATAAAAAATCAATATCATGAGTTGGAGACATCTGTTCATGAATTTCTAACTTCCTAGATGTACGGGTAATAAATCTGTCATTCTGTATAAGGACACATCCAATTCCTCTCTTTTCTCTATAAATCAAAAATCCACCATTTCCTTATGCTAGTGTAATTTTTGCATAATTCAGTAACCAATTCGCCAATTCATTAAAACATTCTTCACATTCTATTTTCCATAAAGACATGACGCGTTTACAAAGTATATTTGTTTAATGGGCTATCTATTCCAGCAATGTTTCGAACAAAACATCGATTATATCCTTCTAAACCAAGAAAACTACATACTATAGTTATGTTCATCGGTGTAGTCCATTCTTTAACTTCTTTTACCTTTTTAGGATCCACTAGGGTTCCATCCTTAGAGACAATATAGCCATGAAAAGATAAGATTTTAACCCAGAACTTATAGTTACTAAACATCTGATATAACTCATTTATTCTATGATTTTTCGGAATAATGTACAAGTGATTCTCATGATCTTCATAGAATGTTGATTATACTAAGATATCATCAATCAATACAAAAAATAGTTCATCAAAATATTTCATAAAATATTTATTCATTGGATCCATGAAAATTTAGGGTGTATTAGTTAGTCCAAAAATAAATTCTATAAACTCATAATTCCCATAAGTGGTTTGAAATACTATCTTTGGAATATCTTCTTTCCTCACATGCAACTGATGATATCCAGATAAAAGTTAAATATTAAAAAGAATTTGGATCTATGAAGTCGATCACGTAAATCACCACTCTAAGTTAGGGGATACAAGTTCTTTATTGTAATATTATTTATTTCTCTATCATCAATACACTTCATCATGAATCCATATTTCTTCCCAACAAAGAGAATAGGGTATACCCATAGAGAATTACTAGGGTGGATAAATCCTTTATCACACAATTCCTCTAGATTTTTCATCATTTCTACTAATTCCACTGTGGTCATTCTATGAGTAGTCATTGATATAGGCCTTCCACAAAGATTTAAATCAATAAAAACTCAATTTCCCTCTCTAGAGGATGTACCTCTAAATCCTATAGAAATGCATCAATTTATTCCTTAAACATATGTAAATACTCAATTTTAATTTTTCTTTCCACATCAATAGATATTCTTTTATCCCCCCCCTGAAAAATTGAATTTAGTAAAGCTACTGGGTGTGGATCTTGATAAGAATTAAATGATAAGGTTTCTAATCTAAAGATAAGGGATTATACATCATTCTCAAAAATTGTAACTTCTTTCTTCATGCAATATATTTTCTCACCATATCATGAAATACAATTAATAGAACAAATTATATCAAATCCAGTCATGGGTATGATGATAAGTCAAGAAACTAAATAACGTTTATGTGTCATAAGTAGGATTGATGGACAAATCACTGTTACAATGATACGTCCCTTAATATTTTTGGTTGAAAATTAATTTATTAAATTAAATTGGAAATGTCTAACATTAATATAAATTTGGGAATATATATTTTAAGAACTCGGATCATCTTTTCTAGTTTGTTTTCTTTTTCTTGTAGTTTTTTGGGAGATAGAGTAATTTCTGGAAATTTTCGAAGTACACGCTGGGTACTTTATGAGTACACGCTGTGTACACGGTTATGTAGTACCCCCGGTTTGAGTTATGTGACCATTTTTTGGTTTGTTTTATCTTTTTGAAGTGGTTGGTTGAAGTTATGACAATTTTGGTAAAAAAATTTAAAGTTGTGGAGGTTGTGCAGGGGCGCACGGTTGGCGCACGGTCTGAACAAATTTTGTGGCCAGCCCTAAAACTGTGCACCCTTGACAATGGTCTCCATATGGACAGCGCATGGTTTTTCAGACCATTTGGGAAATTCGTGCGAAGTCCCGAGGTGAGACAGTGGCAACCACACGGTTGGTCCACAGTTTTTCCAAACCGTGCGGAGTAACCATTTTGGCCACGTAATGCTTGGGATTTCAAGTCCCGGGCCACTCGGGGTATCCCATTTTATCCCGTATTCCTCCTCCCACTCGTGGCTCATGTCGAAGTTCTGGTATTCAGAGGATTGGGAGATCCTTTGATATTTTTGGAGAAAAATCTATGGTGTTTCTTGATGGATCGAAGGCGGTTCTCCTCAGGTAAGTCCCTCTTTTGGTTCATTGAGGTTTTTTTAGGGTTATCCCTCTCCCTCATTTAGTTTCCTAGATCTACAGGGGTTGAATGTAGATCTAGGGTTGTGTTGCCTTTTGTGTTAATGGTTTAGCTTTTTGATACTAGGGAAAGGTTTTTTAGGTGGTTTCGATGAGGCGTACACCCAGTTTGGATTGCATTTGGGAGAAGGGTCAATTTTTCCATACCCCAAGAGGTAGCTATTTTGTGTTTTTTGGTTGAATGTCTTTGAATTATATGTGCAAAATTTACATTACCAATGAATTGGGTATTTTCTGTTTACCATTTTTTAAAATTTTATTTGCCTAATTTTCTGGTGTGTGTGTGTAGAGGTTATTTGTATGTGAATAGGGTTGATTTCTATGATTTGGAGGTGTTTCCCATACATGTTATCACTATGACCCTTGTGCTCTACTTATCCTATTAGGATTCCATGTTTACCCATTCCTATTGGTAGTATGGTTTGATTGATATCTGACATGCCTTTTATGTTGTAGACTGTTAGCCAAGTAATTCTATAGGTATACTTTGGCCATACTGCATTTCTATGCTCGTTTTACTTACACAGGTCCGTGAGGACCTGGTGTAGTAGAGTATAAGGGGATTTGACAGTGTGAGCTTCCTCAAAGAGTCTCTAATTAATATTGGGCTATAAGAGGAATTGACTGTGTAAGATTCCTCAGAGAGTCCTTTGAGTCAATTTTGTGATATAAGGGGAATTGACTGTGTGAGATTCTTTAGATATTCCTTGAACTACTTTAGATTATTAGGTGAATTGACTGTGTAAGCTTCCTCAAAGAGTCTATGACCACTTGGGGCTATAAGAGGAATTGATTGTGTGAGCTACCGCATAGAGTCCTTTACTACTTTAGACTATAAGGGGAATTGACCATGTGAGATTCCCCAGATAGTCTTTAATGCACTTTTGACTAGAAGGGGAATTGACCATGTGAGATT
This sequence comes from Viscum album, assembly GCA_963277665.1. Lineage (NCBI taxonomy): Eukaryota > Viridiplantae > Streptophyta > Magnoliopsida > Santalales > Viscaceae > Viscum > Viscum album. The sequence goes on from OY728136.1 coordinate 831,665,568, forward strand.
CCTCCGAGAGCCTATATATATTCTTATTACTGAACCTTAGGGGATGGGTTATATTTACTTCTCAGATGGTTAACTGATTGTTTAATTGCATACTTAATATCTAGAGTTTTTTACTTTGAGTACTTTATTGTTTATTTCTTCAGTACATTTACCTTCTATATACTCACTGACTGTTATTCACAGATCATTGGGTGGTTTCCTACTAATATTTTGACTCCCACCCTGTTTGGGCCATGCTTTTGGGCCCAAATAGATTATATTTCTACAGGTATAGATATGGGAAAGCACCCTTCCACTTCAGGTACATGATTTGATGTGGAGCTAGATAGCACGTGACCAAGTTGTGGCATGCGATGCTGAAGAGGTATTTATCTATTTTCTTGCATACATTGTTTTAGTTATATTTTTTATTATAGCATTGTGATGTGTTTTAGATGATTTCATAGACATATGTATCATGCATCATTATATGTATATGTTCTAGCTGTTTATTTCTTCTCTTCTTCTGCTACTTACTTTTGTATGGATTATTACTACTTCCGCTATTTTTTTTATTTCTTCCACTATGTTACTCTATCAATGAGGGAATAGTTTCCCCACTATCACACCCAAGGCCCTTAATGCTAGTCGGCAGCCTCTGGAATTCGTAGAAATACGCTTGAGGCCATGTGCCCAACCGGGTAAGGGGCGCCTCTGGATGGCTTCTAGAAACGAGATGTTACAAAGTGGTAACATAGGAACTCTTTTCTTCTTGACGTAGTGTTCGGAGCCTATAGCCGAGGATATGATGGAATAGGTACTTGGTAATAAGTTGATCCCAGGAGTATCTAACCCATGTATAGGGAAATTCCAATCTACCTTGTTTATTGTAATTTTATGGTTTTGTAATTTTACAGTTAATTTTATTTCACCGTTGGGGAATTCGAATGTTTTGTTCTGTTACTGTTGATGTTATTGAGGTTCTATTTCTGTCGCAACCCGATGAGATGAGGGTATTCCATCTCATTCATCATATAATCACTTGTTATAAATCACATGTCATGCATTTTGTCATGCCATTTATGATACATTAGCGATTTCATGTTATTGTGATAGGTGTTGGGATAGATAAGCACACGGTTGTGATAGATGCCTTGATAGAATACCAATTTTTGTTAGGGTATTTCATTGGATATGGGTTTGAGGAATGAATTCCAAACATTGGTTCTTGAGGTGTTATGGGCCCTCGTGGATCGAAATTTGGTGGATCATTGCCTTGTTTTCCTTTTATAACATGTATAAGATTCGAGTCTTTGATTTTCAGGTAGTATGGGCCCTCACGGATCAGAATTTGGCACTTCCAATGTTCCTTTTAGTGTTTTCCTAGGTTCTGATGTAGTTTCTAAGGCTTAATATCTAGAAAACCCCATAATTCATGTCGTGTAATGTTAAGTACACGCCATGTGTTTTTCTATTTGGTAAGAAACAATTTTTCTTAAGTACACTCCAAGTAGTCTCTGTATACTTCATGTAGTCTCTAACCATTTCATAGGCCTTCTGTGCAGAGACACGGGGCTGTTATATATTTGAAGGTCACGACGTGTCCTGGATGTGCTTGATTTGTGTATAGACCTTGTGTCCACCCGTGTGACTAATGACAAGGATGGATGAAAACTCATGTCATACACGCCGTGTAGTCATGTGTTAGGAGATCCATGTGTCTTAACCGTGTAAAAGGACTCAGGAAGGGAAAGAGGACTCAAGTACAAACCGTGTGTTAAGAAGACATGTCATTTATTTGGGTTGTCACACGACCTAGGATGGCAGAAGTACATGACCATGTGAACAGCTTAAGGGAAAATGTCATGTAAGAATTGTACACACCGTGTATTAATGTTTTGTAAAACTTGAATGTTGTATTTATCTAGTTCCACTTCTTTCACTTCTAGTTTTAAGTCCATGATAATCATGATCTAAGGTGTGAACTTGACCTTGCAGATTCATGCCACCGAGACGTCCACTGGTTGAATACCAGTTGCCAGGCGGTGAACAGACACCGGACATGGCTGATCCGGGACTTCCAACAAATCCTCTCATTGTCCCAGTCTTGGCATCAGCTGTTATACCTGACACAGGTGATGATGCACAGTTCAAATACGGATTCGTGGGGATGATGCATAACTTTCAGGGAGTGCCACTACATTCCCCGTCATTGGAAGATTTGACGTGGGTCTTTCAACACCAGCATCCTCCCACTTTCTTAAGGGATAGAGGATCCTAGGTTGTAGAGTCATGGATAGAAGCTACACTGATGATATTCGAGCATCTAAAGATACCTCTAGAGAGTAGGATCAAGCTCGCTACCTACATTCTTTGAGACTCCACCAAGAGGTGGTGGGATGTGATCTCACAGGTGGGGCGCTTGCTGAATATGGCTTGAGATGAGTTTCATCCCATCTTTTATAATTACTTCTATCCAGAGACCTTGATGACCTTTTCCAGCCCAGGAGTTTATGAGTCTAGAACCTGGTACTCTTTCTGTGATGGAGTATTCCTCTCACTTCACAGAGATTCAGTGTTTCACACATATTCCAGGAGGTTATGAGTTGTTCCTTACACAGGAGTTTGATGATGGTCTGAGGCATGACATCTGATCACATGTGAACATCTTCTGGTCGACTTCGATATCCTTTATACTCAACTAGGCACTGATCATTGAGCCCAATATGAGGGATTATAGAGCTGTGGGCCATTGATGTTTAGCATCCAAGGTTAGTGCTTCTTTGGCCGATAGCAGCAAGCATCGTATGGAGACTGCACAAGGAGTTCAGAGTAGGTGGGATGCTTCTTCTGGTAGCCAGGTGGTATGCTACCAGGGTGGGAAGAATGGGAATACGAGGACACATTGCCTGAGAGATCCAGTGTAGTTCCGATCTTTTGGCATGATGGTCCATCTTCAGCTTTTCTGTCATATCTTCTCACAGGCAGCTGGTGACAGGGGTTTCCTTATGATCCCAAATTCAGGAGAAGCACCCCAAGTTTCTCACCAGTCTTGGAACTGGAGGTCATTCTGTCTTTCAAGCTGAGGTGGGGGTCATGGTTAGGTATCCAGTCGCCAGGTTTCCAGTGACAATAGGGTGGATTAGCTCAGAGCGGTCAGACAGGGTCACAGGGCCACGATATAGGCCAGACCTTTGTAGTAGAGTAGACCCAGAAGAAGTAGTATCCCAGAACATCTACAGTTCGATCTACGATCTTGGTATCCTCATTTTAATCTTCTTCTCTTTTTGATATAGGGTCTTCACAAAGCTTTATATCAGTCTATATTGTAGAGATCCTTTGGTATTGTATCTTTTCTTCTGCTGATATATCGACCCTAGACACTGTGTTGGGGACTAGAACAATGAGTGTACGTCAGTGCAAGGAGTTCCCCCTTGAGGTTGGTGGGTGTCAAATTCTATGGGCCCTCTATGTCATAGAGATGACAGGCTATGATTTCATTCTCGGAATGGACTGGTTGGTTCCCTTTCATATATTCGTTGATTTCTATCATCGTAGGGTGAGTTTCATATCACAAGAGGGTGGATAGATTCTTCATAAGGGTGAATGGGATGTCCATGCGAGCAGAGCGGGACCAGAGCATCATGGGTTAGGAGGAGTTATAGCCCAAATTTATAGTCTGTATCTTGATGACCAGGGGACTTCACAGATGGACTTTTATATAGTGGTGTATCATTTCAAAGATGTCATTCAAAAAAATTAGGTTTTCCTCCAATTCATGAGGTAGACTTTTTGACTGAGCTTGTTCTAGGACTGGCATCGATGTCCATTCCTCCGTATAGGATAGCTGCACCAGAGTCGCAGAATATAAAGAAATAGTTGGAGGTGTTGCAGGAAAATGGTTTCATCCGACCTAGTACTTCTCCTTGGGGTTTTCCAGTCCTATTTGCGAAGAAGGATGAGGTAACCCTCATGCTTTCTATGGACAATCAGAAGTTGAACCAGTTGATGATCAATAATTGGAATCCCTTGTCGAGGATTGATGATCTCTTTGATCAGCTTCGAGGAGCCTGGGTGTTCTCATAGATTGACATGAGATCCAGTTACAATAATTTTCAAATTAGACCATCAAATATACCTCTTACAGCCTTCCAGAGTAGGTATGGTCAATATGAGTATATAGTTATTCAGTTCAGTCTCACGAACACATCGGTAGTTTTCATGGCACTTATGAACCAGGTGATCTATCCATACATGGATTCTTTCATGGTTGTCTTCATGGATGATATCTTGGTTTACTCTCACACTCGACACGACAACACCACACATCTTGATATCATTTTGAGTACACTAAGATATCATCAGTTATATACTAAGCTCTAAAAATTACAATTTTTGATGGATCAGATTCACTTCTTGGGTCCTATTATCTCGGAGATAGGAGTGTCAGCTGATCCAGAGAAGGTGAGAGAAGTAGTTTCTTGGGAACAACTGAAGAAAATCTTTGAGGTGTGGAGTTTTTTAGGGTAGTATGAATGCTACATACATTTCATAAAAGATTTTCCACGCTTTTTCGTACCACCGACGGGTTTGTCTAAAAAGTGTGAAAAGTTCTTGTTGTCAGATTCTTGTGATTCATCCTTTCAGAAGCTAAAAGGGAGGTTGAATTTAGCACCGATACTAGTGTTTTCAAATCCAGGCAGTAGATATACTATGTACTATGCTGCATTAGGTATAAATCTGGGAGTAGTGCTTATGGAAGGATAAGGAGTCATTGCGTACGAGTCTCAACAGTTGTGACCACATCAGAGGAATTACCCGACGCACAATCTCGAGTTGGCTGTTGTTGTTTATGATTTACGTTTTTGGAAACATTATCTTCTAGGAGAGCATTTTTTTGTTTTCACAAACCAAAAAAGTCTCAAGTACATATTCACTCAGTGTGATCTGGATTTTAGATAGTGAAGGTGGGTTGAGAACCTTCAGTCCTTTGACTTTGATCTTGACTATATGTAGGGGAAAGGCAATGCACTGGATGAAGTGTTGAGCAAGAGGAATAAGATACAGGCAGTTCAAGAGTCCAGAAGTGAGTGGAAACTTATGGCTCTATTCTTTGAGATGCATTTTAAGGTGCACGAAATACAGGGGCATATAATTCTTTCTTATGTAGTTGTTACCTCTACTATTCTTGATCGAGTGCGAGTGAGGAAACTATCATATTCAAGAAGGCCTAGTCCTACGGGAAAGCATGTCCAGAGGGGACCCTATTCAAGGATGGAACATAGGTGAAGATGATATATTACGTTTTTATTTATTAATATGGGTGACAACATACATACACGAGGAGTAGATGCGGGACTTTCAATCCCCAGATTGGGTAGTTCATCCTATTGTCACCAACATGTATCGTGACATACACCGTCAGTATTGGTGGCCAGGTCTGAATTGGGATGTTTCTAGTTTCTTCATGAGGTGTACCACCTGTCAATAGGTGATGGTGGAGCATTAGCAACAAGTAAGATATTTTCAGTAGTTACCCATTCCCGAGTGTAAGTGGAACAACATCATGCTGGATTTTTTGATAGGGTTGTTGAGGTTTCCTGGATGGGATGATGTAGTATGGGTTGTCATTGACAGACATACGAATGTTCTTCACTTCTTGGAGATCAAGGAGACCTTCAGTGTTGATGAGCTGGGATGGTTGTACATCTGAGAGATTGTACGTCTGCATGGGGTTCCTCACACCATTGTTTCAGACAGGGATGCACGCTTTACTTCTCGGGTCTGGCAGGGGATTTAGAAGAATTTGGGTACACAGGTAATTCTGAGTACAGCATACCATCCCTAGATAGATTTCCAGTTCGATCGTACGACTTAGGTGCTTAAGGACTTGCTGTGACCATGCATTTTGGATTTTTGAGGTTCTTGGGAGAAGCACATAACTCTTTTGGAGTTTTCCTAAAATAATAGTTTTCAAGAAACTATTCAAATGGATCCTTATGAGGCTTTTTACTGTACACCATGCCGATCACCCTTATGATGGCCCGAGGTAGGAGAGATAGTTATTCTTGGACCGTTTCTTGTCTAGAAGACCATAGAGTAGATAGAGTTGATTTGGAAGAGGATGGCAACTACAAAGACTTGACAGAAGTCTTATGATGATCGACAGAAACTACCTCAGATGTTTGAGGTTGGAGATGAGGATTTTCTGCATGTCACACCAAGGATGGGGAACTGAGGGATCAGGAGATAGGTTAAGCTTTCGCAGAGGTACATCAGGCCATTTTAGGTGTTGGACAGAGTTGGTCAGGATGCCTATCAGTTGCAGTTACCTCAGAGGGATCGGGCTATGCACGACATCTTCCACGTTTCACAACATCGAAAATACTTTTCAGACTCGCCTCAAGTTTTCCAACCAGAGGAGATTGATTTGGAAGTGGTCCCATCTTTTTAGGAGAATACGATTCAGAATGTCGATTGTAGTAAAAAGTTAATTCATGGCTGGTATGTTCCTCTTGTACGGGTGCTATGGCAGCACGGGAGAGTACAAGACGAGACTTGGGGAAGGGAGGCTTATGTATGAGCACAAGGCCAAATATTTTTAGGGTTTCATCTTCTATGCCACCTTTATAAAGAAATTAGATGATGGATTTCTTTATGGGGGGAAGTTTTTAAGAACCCAGAACTTTTTTTCAGGTATGCTTTCATTTTCTGGTCGTTTTTGAGAAAAAGAGGAATTTATGGAAATTTTCGAAGTACCCGCCATGTACTTTATGAGTACATGTCATGTACATGATTATGTAGTACCCCCAGTTTGAGGTATGTGACCCTTGTTTTGGTTCGTCTATTCATTTTTAAGTGGTTGGTTTAAGTTCAGATAAATGTGGGAAAAACTATTAAAGTTGTGGAGGTCGTGCATGGGCGCACTGTTTGATCACGGTCTAAAAAAACGGTGCGTCCGTCCCAGGAAACTGTGCACCCTTAACATTGGGATTTCCATGGGTGGTGCATGGTTATTCAGACCATGCGGGCAAGCCGTATGAAGTCCCTAGGTGTAATAGTGGAAACCACATTGTTAGCGCACGATTTTCTAAACCGTTCCAGGTAACCATGTGGCCACTTAAAGTTTGAGTTTTTAAGTCCTGGCCCACTCTGGATTTCCCAATTTTCCCTCATTCTTCCTCCCACTCATGGATCATGTGGGAGTTCTGGTTTTCAATGGTTTTGGGAGCTCCTTATCTCGTTTTGGAGGTAAATCGAAGGAGTTTCTTGGAGGATCGAAGGTGGTTCTCCTCAGGTAAATCCCTCTTTTGGTTCTTTGAGGTTTTGGTTTGGGTTATCCCTCTCCCTCTCTTATTTTCCTAGATCTACATGGGTTTCATGTAGATCTAGGGTTGTGTTTCTTTTTTTGTTAAAGTTTGATCTTATTATTGTTAGGGAAGAGTTTTTTATGTGGTTTCGAGGATGTGTTCACCCAATTTGGAGTGTGTTTGGGTGAAGGGTCGATTTCACCAAACCCTAAGAGGTAGGTGGTTTCTTCCTTTCAGATTAAATTCTTTGAATTATATGTGAAAAATTACCAATACCCATGAATGGGGTATTGTGAGTTTACCGTTTTTAACCCTATTATTTTCCTGCTTTGCTGGTGTGTGCGAGTATAGGTTATTTGTATGTGAATAGGGTTGATTACTATGATTTGGAGGTGTATCCCATACATGTTTTCTCTATGAACCTTGTTCTCTGCTTAGCGTGTTAGGCAGCCATGATTCTCATGCCTATTTTTAGGATGGTGTGATTGATATTTGACATGCTTTTTATGTTGTAGTATATTAGAAATGTAATTCTGTATGTTTACTTTCACCATATTGCATTGTTGTGCTCATTTGACTTACCAAGGGCTGTGAGAACCTGGTGTAGTAGACTAAAAGGGGAAATGACTGTGTGATCTTCCACAAAGAGTCTGTAATTTATTTAGGTCTATAAGAGGAATTGACTTTGTGAGCTTCCTCATAGAGTCCTTTGAATCACTTTTGGGCTATAAGGGGAATTGACTGTGTGAGCTTCCTCAAGGATTCATTGAACCACATTAGACTATAAGTGGAATGACCGTTTGAGATTCCTCAAATAGTATATGACCACATGGGGCTATAAGAGGAATTGACTATGTGAGCTTCCTCCGAGAGTCCTTGACTACATTAGACTATAAGGGTAATTGATAGTTTGAGCTTCCACCGAGAGTCTTTAAAGAACTTTTGACTAAAAGGGGAATCGACCGAGTGAGATTCCTCATAGAGTCTTTATATATTCTTACAACTGAACCAGATGGGATAGGTTATGTGTAATTCTCATAAGGTTAAATTCTTGTTTAGTTTCTTACTTGGTATGAGGAATTTTTTACTTTGAGTACTTTCTTGTTTATGAATTCTGTACATTTTTATTCCATATATTAACTGACTATTAGGCACAGATCATTAGGTGGTTGCCTACTGTTATTTTGTCTCAGACCCAGTTTGGGCCATTCTTTTGGTCCAAAATAGATTATATTGCTGCAGGTATAGATAAGGGAAAGCGCCCTTCCACTTCAGGTACTTGATTTTTTTTGGAGTTGGAGAGAAAGAGACAAAGTTGTGGCTTGTGATGCTGAGGAGTTGTTTATCTGTATTCTTGCATAACATGTTTTAGTAAGGTTTTGTATTCCAGCATTATGATGTGTTTGGCTGCTTTCCTAGACCTATGAATCATGCATCATTATATGTATATGTTCCTAATATTTATTTCTTCTAGTCTTCAGCTCTTTACTTTTGTATGGATTATTACTACTTCCTCTATTTCTTTTTCTTTTCTTTTACTGCGTTACTCTACCTATGAGAGCATAGTCTCCCCACTATTACACCAAAGGCCCTCACTACTAGTCAGCAGCCTCTGGCGTTTGGATAAATGTGCTTGAGGCCATGTGACCAACCTGTTATGTGGCGCCTTTGGGTGTCTTTCGGAACTGGGACATTACATATAAAATAATTTGTTTATCCATAATTCAATAAAGTATTGAATAAGTTTTAGTAAATGATTAAATTTGCTACCACCACATCATTAGGAACATCCACCCCTAGCAGTTATGGTCACATAAACTTAGTCATGATCCCTTTGCATTATCTAGGTAATTTTTCCTTGATTATTATGATAATAATTGTAATAATGTCCCATAAATTTAGATTTATAGGATTGAACATTTTTATCTTAATTATTTCCCTTAATATCATGACATTGGTGGCCTCTTTCTACAAATTTTAATATGATACATTTCCTTTTAAGACAGCTCTAGGTGTTTCTTTCCATTAGTATCACATGTTGGAAAACTCTCCTTTTTATTCTTCCCTTGATCCATTATTTCCCCTCCCATCCTATTCTTCTCTTACATTACTCAAAAGTCAAAATACGTAGAAAATTATATCTCTCTATTGATTTCATAGAACTCAATATCTTTCTTTGATAAAAATAATTAGGAATCCATTTCCCTTTGGAGGAATAGTTTTAATCCATCAATTAATTGATCAATATTTCACCTCATATTTCATATATAGTCCCTATAATTATTTGATAACCCTTTAAAATTGGATTCATACATCGCAACATTTTCATCCTCTTTCTTTCATACTAAATAATAAATTCTCCATATCTTCTAACTGTTCTTGATGAAAATATTTTGCTATGAATATTTCCTTAAAGACCCAGAATTTCATTTCTTTTATTTCTTGATCCTCATTCGTGTTTTGAATTAATGATGACCACTGGTCTGCATATCTTGAAGGCTGATAAACTATCATGATAACCTTCTCCATTTCATCACATCTCAATGTTTGAAATACCATCTCTAATGAAATTATCCACTACTCCACTGTGAATGGATTTGTAGTCCGATTTAATGATCGAGGATTTTGTCCCATAATGAAGTCAGTCATTTCTCCTTATTTTTGTTGATCAAGATGCTCCATATGGGTAAGTTTGTTGTTCAAAGCCTTAGTTAGTTGCCTTAGATTAGTTATTAGTTTCTTAGCACAAGTCACAAATTCAGAACAAACATCATTATTTTTTAGAGGAGTGAAATACCTACATGGAATATGTGTGTTCAAGAAGTTTCCATTCCTTCCACTATGATCCATTTCTAAATATTAGAATAGAATAAATTATGTTATGAGTCACAATGTATAATTTTGAACAATAAAAACAATTAACATAAATTGAAATTTTATGCATTTCTAATTTCATAATCATAATTATTATTTATTTACGAGAATATTTACATTTAGGTCATTCATAATGTTTTGTAAATGAAATTTAAATTATCCAATGCATAATCCCTGGGAATTTCAAACAAGGTGTGTAGTAAGGCCCATTTTCATGTACAATGTTACCCTGAGTTAGGCCTGAAACAACTTGTCAAAGTTGTTACTCCTAGGTACCTATGTTCCCAAACAATGTCCACATTGAATATTAAGATAGTGATGTATTTTCTAGGAATATACATATAATCTATAACTTACCAAAACTCTAGGATTCTTTTTTTATTCTTATTCAAAAATTATATCATAGGGTTTTGTTCCCTAGTCTACATTTTCTAATTATACTTTCCAAAGATTTAACTAATCTTCCCCTAATACCAACTGTAAGGACCCCAACCCCAGTTTCCCAGAGCTGGTTACTTATATTAATACATTGGTATGTTGACAAGGATACCACATATTGTAGTAATGAATAGTTTAGTAGCACTGGAAACCAGATACATACATAATAGTTTCACTACAACTTGAAATGAAATGAATCACACATAAACTCCTTGATTATCCATGAAAGTCATGAAAATATACATTTTCACATCTTGTGGGAAAATAAGACATAATAGAAGCATGAGATAAAATTATTAGTAATGTTAAGTAATGTAATGGAATTTATCATGAACATAAACACTATTAAAGGTGAACAACTATAAAAACTTACCTTTAAAAATATACTTGATCATAATATGGAAAGAATGAAAGATGATTAAATAAAGTAATATAAATTATCATAAGAAAGTGAAACATAAAAATATACATTCCACTAGTTTAATAATCACATGGTATATCAAATAATATATCATAATGATGGAATAAGTAATTCCATACATATTAATCATATTTTCCAGGCCTTTCCCAAGATTTCTGAAAATACTAGGGTAATGCCTCATCCAAAACCAATTTTGTTTTATCCCATGAGACCTACAAATGAATCTAGATACTATAGAGATCACAAAAAATAACATTATAATTCTAATTCATTCCTCATATTAATGGGGTTAAACATAAAAATCATATACATATGCACTGTAAATGACTTTCCCTAACATGTAAACATGATTATCAAACATTCTTGAGTAGTATGGTGAATGGTGTCAAGATAGCACATTCATGGTCCAACAGATCATAAAAAAATTAATAAATCATTGTAGATGATATCATAAAAGATTAATCCTAATTGAACATTAGAATTAAAATTTCTATATAAACATATTAAAATACTCTTATAAAATCATTGAGTAATTTTGAGAGAAATACTCTATCACTTTGCAAAGAAGCGTTATTTTGGAAAAATATTTGGATAATAATATAATTTAAATATGATATTTTTTCCCTAACAAAATTATTTATTTTAGAAAAATAATGTTGGATTATAATGGAATATAATGTGCACCTGAAAATCGTTCAGAATTCGAGAACTTCCTTTAAATATGGCATTATTATCTGGAAGAATTAGAGAAAGAACCTTTTAAAGCATGTAGTCATCATAAAAGAGATAATTATTATTATTGGTACATATATATAGAAAATTAAAACATAAATGATGATGATTACATAATAATAATTAATAATTTAATTGGGGTAATGGGATAAAAAGATTAACCTGAAATAAATTGGCTGTATGGTAGAATACCTTTACCTTATGTATAAATCAGTTATAAACTTGAACCTAATGTCCTGGATTGTAAAATTAAATATATTAATTAATTTATTCAGAAATTTTTCTATTGTTTTTTATTATATATGGTTTTCTTAATTTCATTTATGGCCTTATTGATGAGTTATAGAGTTCAATTTAATCGTTTTTGAGAATTTATCTTCCTGTTTTCTTCACCAGTTCAATTGTTATTAAGAAATGGAGTTCATGTAAAATTGGTATAATTCTAAAAAATTTGAATTAAATGTTATTAATGATAATTAGAAATTTTAAATGGTTACATTTAACATATGGTTATATGGTATAAGGATGAATCATTAGATAACACATTTGGTGATAATGTTTTATATTGTTAGGATGGTAATTCGACCACCACCACTACTGGAAAGATGATCTTTCCCAACACTTCTATACCCACGGTTTGTAAAAACTGTTGGTATAGGCACCATTTCCCAACGGTTCACTAAAACCATTGGGAAAGCCATATATTTCCCCACCTTTCCCAATGGTTTGACAAACCATTGGGAAAGGGTCACTCTTTCCCAACGGTTTATGAAAAACCGTTGGGAAAGGGTGTGTTTTGAGCCTCTTTCCCAACGGTTCACCAAAACCGTTGGGAAAGAGTGACCTTTTCCAACGGTTTTGGTGAACTGTTGGGAAATGGTGTGGGAATTGAGCCTCTTTCCAAACAGTTTTGGTGAACCGTTGGGAAAGGCCACTCTTTCCCAACGGTTCAACAAAACCATTGGGAAAGGGTGTGAGAATTGAGCCTCTTTCCCAACGGTTTTGGTGAACCGTTGGGAAAGAGTGACCTTTCCCAAAAGTTCACCAAAACTGTTTCAAGACACCCTAAACTATCCCAACGGTTTTGAAAACCGTTGGGAAAGGGCTATCCCAACAGTTTTAAAAACCGTTGGGATAAGTTCTTTAACTTTTTTCCAGTTCTACTAACCGAGAACATTATATAAATCAAAATTTTAAATAATTATGATAATACATATATATATTTGTGAAATTATGTTTACAAAAGTGATGTTAGCTTAGTGGTTAAGTCGTTCGATTATAAACGAGGGGTCCTGGGATCAAATCCCAGCTGATGTTTTATTTTTGGAATTTATATACCAACGGTTCCATTACCGTTGGTATAGATTTCATATTACCTATACCAACGGTTTTTGGAAAACCGTTGGTATAGACCTATCCCAACGGCTTACTTGACTACGGTTCTTCAAACCGTTGGTATAGGCTATACCAACGGTTTGGAGGCCTATACCAACAGTTCCAAACTGTTGGTAAAGGTTAGTTTTCCAGTAGTGCACGAACTTGTTTTTTAAATTGAATTATTATTATATATATATATTGGTGATAGTTAATTAAATAGGTTATATTACATATATTAGGGTATTTTTATCCGTAAAATTAAATCATTATCATGTAATTCCCCAACCCCAGTTACCCAGAGTCAGTGCATTATTACGTATCATTGGCATGATCACAAAAGATCAAGTCTCAAAATATTGATTAGTTTAGTATCCTTTAAAGTAATAGATACATTCATAAGGTTTACATTACATCATAAAATGGTATAATAGAAAAACATTGTTTCCATAGACAATAATGAGATCCCATAGACTATCCCTGCAGGTCAGTCATAATATACTTCTTCACATCCTGCAAAAAATAAAACCTAGAAAGGTGAGAGCTCACATGATCAATAAGGATAACAATATAACAGAAACATTCATAAATAATCATAAACATTTAATGGAATGTATATCTAAAACAAACCCTTTTAAACAAGAAATTCAACATAATAAGGCAAAAATAAAATTAAATAATTCCATTTACTCTTTAACATAGATATTGTACTAGTCCAATAATAACATGCAATATTAATAACCACTTTTATAATGATGGAATGAATAATTCCAGGCTTTCATAACCACATAGTCAAGGCCTTGTGCCAAGACTACAAAAAAAGATTTTTTCATGGACTTGTGCCAAGACACTAGTTTGTCTAATGAGACCTATCGATGCATCGAAGAGCTATAGCGGGCTCCACCCATCACTTAATAAGACCAATTCATTACTCATATGAAATGTTTGGAACATAACATAAACATTTTTATCAAAACTAGCATATGAAATGTCAATACATTATCCACAAACCATGAATGGTATAAAAATAGCACATCCACAGTCAAAAATAACTCATTCAATAAAATATGGAATATTGTATTGTAACAAATTAATCTTAATCAAGAATAATGATGGATATTGACATAGATGAAAATAATCATCAAAACTATTGGAGAGAAATATCCCCCTTTTTCTTGAAAACATTTAAAAGTCACACTATTTTACAAGAAGCCGTTTAAAAAAAGATTTTTGATTCAAAGTGTCTCATACGACTTTGAAACTTTTAAACAAAATTTTAATTTTAAAACAATAATTACGATATAAATAAATCCTTAAAACCATTTTTAAAACATGGAAATTAATGAGAATGATTTAGAATAATAAATCTTAAAACATTTAAAATGATATTTTAGTTAAAGCTCTTAACAAAAAGAGGGACACTTGAATAAAAATAATTGAGGTAATAAAAACTTTTTAATATCATGCAAATAAAGGGATTCATGATATACTATATCATAGGACATTATATATAGAATATAAAAGTGAATTTATGTATAACAACAAATTAGTCTCAGTGGAATGAAAATTTAAGTGAAATATCTTATAAAGACTATATCCTTAGGTTAAGGATAAATCAATGATATAATTATGTTTGAAAAATACAAATACACTCAATATGAATGGATATTCAGTGTAAATCAATCAGGGGAAATTAGTACATATTCTTGTAAAAACAACACCAATGAATTGGATGTTTAACTCAATAAATGGATATTGAGTTAAAATTACTCTTTTCAAGTTCATATCGATGACATGAGAATTTATCAATTGAGTGATTATGTGAATCAATAGTATATCCATAGAATGTATAGTTTAAATTACTACACAAATAATAAATAGTAATTCCACATATAATCTTGGAGTGAAATAATCATGAAGTATGCGTAAAGCCCACTAAGTGGAAATTGAAATATGAAATTCCCTTAAAGATTTGGTAACATTTGAAACATACCACCCATGAATGAAGTATCATAAAATGAAGATGTAAATAATCATAAATTAATGTATATTACACCATGAATACAATGATGGACAGTACATATGCCACAAAAAAGGAAATACTAGCCAATATAGCATGAATCTCACGAGAATAAAAAGTGAGATGAAAAACCCTTACATCATTGTAATCAATCAAGTCGTATGAAAAAAAGTTAATATATACAAAATTAATCACAAAATACCATTAATATAAATAGAATCTTGATAATATATATCAAATTTCAGTACACAATACACCACATTCAATAAGTAAGTGGTGAACAATGGAAATCTCACAGAATTAAAAGTGAGATAAGAAACCCCTTACTTTGTACATTTCCTTGGTCGAGGATATGTTAACCTCATATATTATGGTCAAATAATTATTATAAAATTATTAAATAATCATATAAATTAATATGATATCCTATATTATCTTTTGACATTTATTTGTTAACAATGTCTTCATATTATTATCGTTTCAGCTGTTAACGGATTCATTTTACATTATGTTATTTTTTATGTGAGTCATATTTTTTATGGATGGGATGTATCTTATTCAGATCCAGAATTATATCAAGTATCTAAACATTACTTTTAATAATCAAATGAATATTTTTCTTGAATGGGTGTGATGGGGAATGAATCTCATCGCGTTCGTGGAGACAGTAATCTGTACGTACGCACAAGCGAAAATATCATTATTTTGATGTTAAAATAAAATATAATTGGATGGTATATAATATATAAAAATAATTATCATGTTATATTAATTATTTACATAAATTACACATCATTATTATACCCATCCAAATAGTAATGTATTGAATAACAATTACACCACGACGTGGAGACGGTAAGCCGTATGCACACATGTATGGTGACGTGTAATTCAAAGGATGAATAGAATAATGAATATGGTTGTACCATATTTATTATAAAATCATAGTATATATAAGATACTCTATTTATTATTTTATAAATGAAATAACAAAGAACGAGTAAGTGGAAGAAGAAAGGAACTTGAAAGAGGTGATGAAATATTTACCTCTTCTTCGGGTTCTTCCTTTTTATTTGATCAAAAGGGCTCCTTATGATAGATTTATGAATAAATGAAGCCCTCTATAATTAAGGTAGGGTAGTTTAAAGGGTATTCGGGTAGGGGTTGGATGATCCAAATGTCATTGATGGTGTAAATTAGAGAGAAGAGGGGGTTTCCTTTTATAAGAGGGGTGAGAAGCACCGTAGAAAAAGCTAGAAATATTATCTTATATTAAAATAATTTTCAGTTTATAATGGCTCCAAAATGAATTATTTAAATTATATGGTGTGTATGGGTCAAAAAATACTCAACCAATATGTTTTAAAGTGGTTTGGGTCACTATATTAACATTATCTTTTTGATTTAACTCTTAGTCAAATGGTTTGACATTTACTATGTCCTTTTGTATTTTTATATTATATGGTTAATAAACATACAAGTGAACCCAAAGTGGGTCATTAATTTTAATACTATAATTATATAAGTATTTTGGCCCAACCTTATATTTTTAGAAATATAATATTAATTAATTATATAATATTTGTTCTAAAAACTGTTTTATGTCAATTTTGAAACTATTTGGTATTTCGTTTTTTCAAAACTTATAACAGCATTATTACATCAAAATAAATTCATCTAACAAACCATAATATGACATATTTACCTAGAAAATTAGTTTAATTCATAAATAGTCTCAGATTACATTTATTTGGATATTTATAATATCAATTATTTTAATATTCCATTAATTAGATAATTACTGCATTGTCATTTTGTTATAAATAAATTAAATTACTTAAAGTATAAAAAATAAAAATAAAATACCATTATGTAAGAAATTTTTTTATCTTTATAATTAATATTTATAGTCGAATTTATATTATGTGTAACCATATATTATATATGTTTTAGTTATTAAACATTTATTTTAACTCTTTTAATAATAATTTTATTAAATAATAATAAATGTCCTAATCTAATCCAAGTGGAACAAATAGGATAATATTTTATTCCTGAGGCTGTTTTTGGTCGAATTTTACATATCCAATAGAGTTAGTACATGTGTTAGGGTAATAATAATGTCATTTTTACCCTTAATTACCCTATTTACTTTTAACAGTGGTAAATAAAAGTAAAAAGTTACTATTCAAAAAAAATTCTTTTTTACATATTGAACCACATTTTATTTCTTGATATTAAACCTGTCTCTTGTATTTTTGAAATTCAACTCACAGAAGTGGTAAAATAATGTTTTAGGTAAATTTTCAAATGCTCTTAAGAGGTGGGTAAAAGATAGTAAAAAGTTTGATAAAATTTTTATATATCTAAAATTATTATAAACCGAATCCAATGAATTACATTGAACATATATAGATATTATGTATCTATTTTGACCAATAAAAAATTTAATTAAAATAAATATTTATTTAAATAAAAATTTAGTTTTAAACTATAACTCAGTGTTTATCACTATTCATCAAAAATTGAATGTTTTCAGAAAAATATCAAAAAATCACCCTAAGCTAATTTCGATTTTCCGAATCCAAAAATGAAGTCCATTTTGAATGATAAAATTTATAAAATTTCAAAAAGTGTGTATTACTATTCATGATGGCTTGTTTGATTGGATGCGGTGTGTTAGAATCTTGAAGTTGCATACAATGAATCTATTACATTATTCAAAGGGAAACGTACCGGGGAAGTTTGGGGTGTTACATTCATTCCCCCTTTTAGAAATCGAATCCTTTCCATTTTTAAAATTGGGCTTGGAAACATAATTTAAAATCCCACATTGGAAAAAAAGTCAAAAAAATATCACTTTAAAAGAAAGAAAGAGATGTACAGAGGCCACCCAAGATAACCCATACTAGGATTCCATGTAGGAAAACATGGATACAGAAGGTTAACTAAGTGTCAAGTTCTGATAGAGAGGGATAAAAAACATGATTAGAAGAAAGTTAACAACAAGAAAACCTCAAACTTGTGATGGGACAAATAGTTATTAGATTCCCAGTAGGAAAAGTAAACGAACAATGTTTTTTTAAGATACATTTCATAAATATGATGAATTTATTTATGAGATTGACTAAGAACATAAATAGATATACTTACTTTTTACGTATAGTTTCATTATTTAATAAATTTATAACACTAAATCATTTTTTTCAAATGATGAGTATTAAAGATGACTTGGTCACACCGAAAGAGCTAGGATCAACTTTTAGAGAATCACATGATCCACAAAGGATAAACTATATATTTACCTTATTTTTAGATATTAATCAAAACCAAAATGGTTAGTACAAGATTAGATGATCCCCTTAAAGGATATTCCTTTAGAGAAAGAAACACTAATCATAATTTCTAAAATTAAACCAATAAAACACAAAGTTAAATAAATACCATTCAATAAGAAATTGTCATCAAACTACATAAATATAACTCAAACTAATATTATAACTGAGAACATAGAAGAATTTGGTTATGTAGTCTTCCATGTTAAATTAAATCTCTGAATGACATCGACTACTCTTAAAGTCACATACTTAAAAGTAATTTACCTAATCACATATTCTCTATTATAGGTTAATAATTTTCTTTAAATAAACCAAATCACTATAAATCCACAATAAAAACATAGATGAGAATCCACAATTACTCCTCAAATAAAATACCATAGTATTATATTTTCCTTAGTTATATAGTGTTCCCAACATAGTGAAGGTCCTCCAAAATAATAATTAACACTTAATCACCAAATCAGTTTCCTATACACTGGGTATTCATTTGATAAGACTTAAGATCCCAAACAAACTTATTATTTACCAATAAAATCATTTAACTAAAAATAATTAGTCACACTAACCAGAGACTTCACGTAGTCCAATGGTAGGCGTCAAATCCCAATCGCACTCTAGTTGTGGGTTTGATTCCCACATCTTTGTCAGGTGCGACAGGTTGTCACACGGTGTGCATGTTGTCCTTTTTCAAAAACTATATTTTTTAACATTTCCAAAATTAGATAAAATCCTTAAATAACATAACATAATTTGGCCACAAATTTCATCTAATACCTTTCATTTTCATTACAAAATATAATAACTTATAATTTCCTCAAACCCAATGATCATATAAAACCAAATGATTCATTTATAACTATATCTACAAAAGAAAAGATAATTCTTCCTCAAATATCATTTGCACACGAAAAACTGTAGGGATACAAATACAAGAGAAAATTATTCCAATATAATCCCATCAACAAGGAGCACTAATACTTTTAAAAATTTCGCCAACCATTTTTTTCCTCGTAGCATCTTCTTTGACCAAGAAAATATCCTATAAAATAGGGAATTCACTCAGGTATTGGCCAGGTCCCCTACATTTACAGAAAATGACAATAAATGGATTCTTGGGACCATTTTTCTTTTCTTCCATAGTACACTTCATTTTTCCTCGGTAATTCTTTACTTTATGTCCTTATTTCCCACACATAGAGCATTTCTTTGTTCCATTGAGACACTTTCCTGGGTGTCTCCTTCCACATGTCCTAATTGATGGAAATTGAGGACTCTTTTTTCCATGGTCTCTATTGCTGGAGCTCTTACCATTCATCACCTTTCTCTTCTTTGTTGAGTTCGAGAGTTGGTTAATATATATGTTGTTGATCATATTTTTGGAAAGATTATGTGGAATGAACATGATATCTTTTACACCTATCAACATTCCAATTTTTTCTCATTTCCCCCACAGTTCCCACCTTTTACATCAATTTCAAAGTTACTATGATTTCTTTGGAATCTAGCCATTGACTAAATCCAAAAAGCATTGTGTGAGTAATAGATTTCAAAAAATCATTTAGATAATAACTTGACACAATATTTTCAATTTAAAACACTAGAGGATTTACCGAGGTCCTTTATTCTCATCTTATAATAAAATACATAAAATTGGTTTGTAAAGAAAATGTAATTAATCTTAAGCATATCCTCGGGGAGTGCAGTAACTAAGAGTTCATCAAGGCACGTTGTTGTGCACTAGTTCCCATTCGAGTCTAGCTCAAAGCATTTTTTTGGGTTTTACCCCTAGGTACATCTGTTCCAGACCTGCCTCTACCTGCTTGTTTCCAAACAGGGATGTATTTCATGGAAAAATCAAAATATAAAAAAATAACAACATTTTAGGAAGTTCTTATATACTAATACTCAATGTTTATCTTAAGGATACATGCTCTAATCAGAGTTTATCTCAATATAGTTTCCATGGTTTGTACTAAACTTTCTCTGATACCAACTATAACACCCCAACCCCAGTTACCTAAAGTTGGTGCATTATTACATATCATTGGCATGATCACAAAAGATAAAGTCTCAAAATGTCGATTAGTTTAGTATCCTTTTAAGTACAAGATATATTCATAAGGTTTACATTACATCATAAAATG
The DNA here is from genome assembly GCA_963277665.1 of Viscum album. Lineage (NCBI taxonomy): Eukaryota > Viridiplantae > Streptophyta > Magnoliopsida > Santalales > Viscaceae > Viscum > Viscum album. The sequence goes on from OY728136.1 coordinate 831,686,201, forward strand.
GAAAACTACAACAACATTGCTTCCATATAAAACACTGAGATCCCATAGAATATCCCTGTAGGTCTGTCGTAATATACTACTTAACATCCTAGAAAAAATAAAACATAGAAAGGGGTGAACTCAGATGCTCAATAAGGATGAAAATATAGCGGAATCATTCATAAATAAGAATAAACTTTTAAGGCAATGTATAAATAAAACAAAAGGCTTTTAAACATAAAATTCATCATAATATGGAATCAATAAAATGAAATAATGCCATTTAATTATTCTCATGGATATTCTACTCGTCTAATAATTACATGAAATATCAATAACCACTTTCATAATGATGGAATTCATAACCCCTGACTTTCATAACCACATAGTCAAGGCCTTGTGCCAAGACTACAAATCATATTTTTTTCAAGGCCTTGTGCCAAGACAATAGTTTTTCTCATTAAACCTACCCATGCATAGAGGAGCTAGAGCGAGCTCCACCCATCACCTACTATGTCCAATGCATTCCTCATATGAAATGTTTGAAACATAACACAAACATTTGTATCAAAAAGAGAATACGAAATATCAATACATTATCCCCAAACGTTGAATGGTATTAAGATAACTCATCCACAGTCAATCATAACTCATTAAATTCAATATAGAAGATTGTATTGTAAAATATTAACCTCAATTGATAATAATGAAGGGTATTTACATAGATGAAAATAATATCAAAACTATTGGGGACAATTATTCTACTTTTTCTTGAAAACATTTAAAAGTCGCACTATTTGTCAAGAAGCTGTTTAAAAATAACTTTTTGAATAAACGTCTCCCATAACACTTTTAAACGTCTAAAAGAAATTTTAATTTTAAAACATTAATGTCAATATCAATAAATCCTCATTACCATTTTTAAAACATGGACATTAATGAGAATTATTTAGAATAATAAATCTTTAAAACATTTAAAATGATATTTTAGTTAGAGTTCCTAACCAAAAGAGAGACACATGGATAAAAATAATTGAGTTAATCAAAACATTATAATATCATGAGAATAAAGGGATTCATGATATACTATTTAATAGTACATTATATACACAATATAAAAGTTATGTGGTGTATAATAACAAAGATGTCTCAGTGGAATATTAATTGAGATGAAATCTCTTATAAAGACTGTATCCTTAGGTTAATGAAAAATCCACAACAAGATTATGTGTGAAAAATATAAATACACTCAATATGATTGTATATTCAGTATAAATAAATAATAGTACATTCAGAAATATTCTTGTAAAAACAAAACTAATGAATTTGATGTTTAACTCAATAAATGGAGATTTAGTTAAAATTACTATTTTCAAGTTCATATTGATGACTTGAGAATTTATCAATGGAGTGCTTCTGTGCATCAAAAGTACAAACATAGAAAGGGGAGTGTTAATTACTACATATATAAAAAATAGTGATTCCACACATAATCTTGGAGTAAAATAATCAATGAAGTATGCATAAAGCCCACTCAGTGGAAATTAAAATTTGAACTTCCCTTACCAATTTTGGTAACTTATAAAACATGCAACCCATGAAAGAAGGATCATACAATAAAGACGTAAATACTAATAAATTAAATTACATTACACTAAGAATACAATCTTGGGCAGTACATATGCCACACAAAATGAAATAGTGTCCAATATAGCATGAATCTTAAGAGAATAAAAAGTGAAATGAAAAACCCTTACTCCGTTGTAATCAATCGAGTCATATGAAAAAACGTTAATAACTACCAAATTAGTTGTATAATACTATAAATATAATGATAATAATGTTAATATACATCAATTTTTAGTATATAATACACCACATCCAATAAATAAGTGGCGAATAATGGAAATCTCATAGAATTAAAAGATAGATAAGAAACCATTTAATTTGTACTTTTCCTTGGTCGATGGTAGGTTAACCTCCTGTATAATGGTGAAATAATTGACAATAAATTATACAAGAATCGTATACAGTAATATGATATCATATACGATCTTTTAACATTGCTTTGTTAACAATATCATAGTATTATCGTCATTTTGGGTGTTAACGGATTCGTTTTCCTTTATATTATTTGTTATGTGAGTCATTTGTTTTATGGATGGGATGTATATTATTCATATACCAAATGATATAAAGTCTCTAAACATTATTTTTAATCATAAAATGAAAATAATTCTTCAAAGGATATGATGGGGAATGAATCTCATCGCGTTCATGGAGACGGTAATCTATACATACGCACGAGCGAAAATATCATTCTTTTGATATTAAACTAAAATATAATTGGATGGTATATCTTATATAATGAATAACTATCATTTTATATTTATTATTTACATCAATTAAACATCATTATTATAACCATACAAATAATAATTTATGGAATAACAATTACACCACGACGTGGAGACGGTAAGTCGTACGTACGCACGTATGGCGATGTGTCATTCAATGGATGGAAAGAATAAGGAATATTGTTGTACCATATTTATAATAAAATTAAAGTTTATATAATATACTTTATTTATTATTTTAGAATGGAAATAACAAATAAAGAAGTTGAAGAAGAATGGAACTCGAAAGAGGGGATTAAATATTTACCTCTTCTTCGGGTTCTTCCATTTGATTTGATCAAAAGGGCTCCTTAAGATAAATTTCTGACTAAAGGAACGCCTCTACGATGAAGGGAGGACAGTTGAGAGGGTATTTGGGTAGGTTTTTGCCGAGACAAATGGGTTTGAAGGTGTGAATTAGAGAGAATGGGGAGATCCCTTTTATAAGAGGGTGAGGGGCACCATAGGAAAAGCTAGAAATATTATTTTATAATAAAATAAATTTCGGTTTCTAATGGATAAAAAATAAATTATTTAAAGTATAAGTGGGGATGGGGCGAAAACCACTCAACCAATAGGTTTTAGACAGGTATGGGTCACTAAATTAACATTATCTTTTATATTTATCTCTTAGTTAAATAGTTTGACATTTACCATGTCCTTTTGTATTTTTATATTATATGGTTAATAAAATACCTATAAACATCCAAGTGAACCCCATGTGTTTCATTAATGATCCAACTATCATTTTATAAGACTTTTTAACCTATATTTTATTTTTAGGAATATAGTATCAATTAAAAATATAATATTACTTTTAAAAACTATTTTATGTCAATTCCGACATTATTTGGTATTTCGTTTTTTCTAAATTCATAACAGCATTATTACTTCGAAAAAAATTTATCTAATAAACCCTAATATGTCATATTAACCTATAAAATTAGTGTAATTTATAAATAGTATCAAATTAAATTGATTTGGATATTTATAATATCAATTATTTTAATATTTCATTAATTTGGTAATTACTGAATCACCATTGTGTCGTAAATAAATTAAATTATTTAAAGTATAAAAAATATAAATAAAATAACATTATGTAGGAAATATTTTTAGATTTATAATTAATATTTATAGAATAGTTTATCTTATGTGTACCCCTATATTAAAAATGTTTTAGTTATTAATCTTTGATCTTAACTCTTTTAAATCTTCTATGAATTAAATAATAATAAATGCCCTAATCTAATCCAAGTGGTCCAAAGAGGTTAATATTTTATTCCAAAGGTTGTTTTTTGTCTAATTATACTTATCCAATAGAATTAGAAAATGTTTTAGGGTAATAATAATATAATTTTTACCCTTAATTACCCTATTTACTTTTAACTGTGGTAAATAAAAGTAAAAAGTTATTATTCACCAAAAATTATTTTTTTCTAATTGAACAACATTTTACTCCTTGATATTAACCGTCTCTCTCAAATTTTTGAAATTCAACTCATAGATGTGGTAAAATTATGTTTTATGTAAATTTGAAAATGCTCCTAGGATGTCGATAAAAGACTGTAAAAAGTGCTTTAAAATTTTTATATATAAAAAATTATTATAAATTGACTCCAATGAAGTACATTTAATTTATATAGATATTATGTGTAACATCCCAGTTCCGGAAGCCACCCAGAGGCACTCTGTACCTGGTTGGTCACATGGCCTCAGGCGCATTTCCCCGAATGCTAGAGGCTGCCGACTAGCAGCGAGGGCCTTTGATGTGATAGTGGGGAAACTATTCCCTCATTGTCAGAGTATATAGCGGAAGTAAACAACTCATACAATAGCGGAAGCAATAAATATCAAAAAATAGTAAACAGTGGAAGTCTAAATCAATATACAACTGGATCACACATACATATATGAAATGATGCATGATACATATGTCTAGGGAAGCAGCCAAACAAGTCAAAATGCTGGCAATACAATAGTGCAAACCAAAGTAAAAAATAAAGGTAAACAGATAAACTCTTCATCATCGCAAGCGTCGTCTTGGTCCCATGCTCTCCTGCTCCAATGAAATCAAGTACCTAAAGTCGAAGGGCGCATTCCCTTGCCTATACTTCCAGCAACATAATCTTTTTGGGCCCAAAACCAAGACACAAACAGGGTGCGAGACTAAATCCCAGTAGGCAACCACCCGAAGATTTGTGCCTAACAGTCAGTGAGCATAAGGAAGGTAATAGTATAGTAAGCAGTAAATAGTAAGCAGTGAACATGATAATACACCGTACCAAACAACCCACAAGTCAATAAGAAATAATGAAGCAAACAACTAACCAAAAATAGGTAACACTCTGGGAAGTACCCACATCCATCCCCTATGGTCCTATCGAAGAAGTACCAACAACCCTCTGGGCAGTACACTCAGCCTATCCCCATTGGTTTGGTTATACGAAATTATAAGAATCTCTGAGAAAGCACACTCATTCAATTCCCATTATAGTCTTAGGTAGTTAGGGACTCTCTGGGGGAGATCACGCGGTCTAATCCCTTTATTTCCCCCATGGTCTAGAGACTCTCTAACTAATCTCGCTCGGTCAATTCCACCTATAGCCTCCGGTATATCACAGACTCTCTGAGGGAACTCACCCGGTCAATTCCTCTTATATCCTGGATTGGTTTAAAGAAAATTCAAACAAAACAAAGACTCTCTGAGGAATCTCACTCGATCTATCCTCATGTAGTCTATAAAGCTCAAGACTCTCTGAGGAATCTCACTCGTTCTAACCTCATGTAGTCTATAATGTCCAAGACTCTCTGGGAATCTCTCTCGGTCTATCCCATATAGTCTATAATGTCTAAGATTCTCTGAAGAAGCACACTCGGTCTATCCCCTTATAGACTATAGAAACAGGTTCTCATGGTCCCATGCCAGTCAGTGCATAATAATTCTATGAGTCCAATGTAAACCAACATAGCTACTTTGCTAACCAGTCTGCAGCATGACAAACATGTCCAGAAACAACACTCAATCCTACTGTCACAAGGCATGGAAAACAAGTATAACATACAAATACTGGACAATACCAAAAGGTCTTAAATAGAACAAGGCATTTGAAAAACATCCAAGAGTAGAAATTATCCTCATACATAACCAAATTACCTCAACTCAAGCATAGAATAATGCCACGAAAAACAACATGGCAAGACAGTAAACACGCAATACCCCGTTCAAGGGTATTGGTGGGAATTGAACATAAAACTAAAATTCCTCAAACGAAAAGGCACAAAACACCTACCTTGATCCTAGGAGATCAATATAATGAAGAGGCTTGAATATCCTTTGAACATCATAGATATATGAAAATGCAAAAAATTCTCAACCGGCGATAACGTGCGAAAGAGGATGAATTGGAAGACAAAGCTCTAGGAGAAGGAAGATCTTCCCGCTACGGTTCCAAAGTAATCGACGACGGTCGATTCAGATAATGAATGGAGGCTCGGGAGATTGTAGTAGATTCGAGGTCATACGGGATGCTCTCAGTAGAATAAGCTAGAGAAGAAGACAGTTCTGGGGTTAAGATTTGACCCCAGTCCGTTTAATGAAAAAATGAAAGTACACGTCGCGTACTTTTGGAGTACACGATGTGTACTAGGATTTTTTGTAAATTACTTTATGCGGCCTCCACATCACCCCTACATGGCCGTGTGTGTGGCCCTGACACGGCCAGCACACGGCCTCGCGTGCCAAGGGAGTACAAGGAATGTACTCATTAAGTACACGGTGTGTACTTCAAAATTTTTCAGAAACGTCTCTTTTCTCAAAAATGCTAGAGAAAGAAAAAACATACCTGAAAAGAAGGTCCGGGTTCTTACAAACACCCCCATAAAGAAATTTGTCCTTAAATATCCATAGAGAGGCATAGAAGAAGAAACCCTGAATAGCTCTGGTCACTAGGATCGTACATCGACCTCCCTCTCCCAAGTCTTGTCTTGTACTCGCCCGTGCTGCCATAGATACCATACCATTGGAACAAACCAGCAACATAGAACATCATACTATGATCGAAAATCCATATAGGATGATCCTCAAATGATGCATTCGCTTCAAGCTCAACTTCCTCAGGTTGAAAGACATGAGACAGGTCTGAAAAGTAACGTCGGAGCTGAGAAATGTGGAAGACGTTGTGAATAGCCTGGTATCTCTGAGGTAACTGAAACCGATATGAAACAGGCCCAACTCTCTCCAAAAAATCAAAAAACCCAATGTACCATGGTGAAAGCTTACCCTATCTCTAAATCCTCTTGTGTCCCAGACCCGGTGCGACACGCAGGAAAACATGATCCCCGAACATGAACTCTAAAGGTCATCTCTACTGGCCAGCAAAAGACTTTTGTCAAGACTTTGTCGTATCCATCCTATTTAGAATCAACTGTATCTTATCTGAGGTCTCCTGAACAAGACGAGGTCCTAGAAAAGTTTCCTCTCCTACCTCTATCCTGCATAAAGGTGATCAACATGGCCTACCGTACAAAGAATTATAAGGTTCCATCTGAATAGTCACCAGAAAACTATTTTTGTAGGAAAACTCCATAAGAGATATATGCTTCTCCCAAGAACCATCAAAGTCTAGAATGAAATCTCGAGGAATATCCTAAAGAACCAGAATTTTACGCTCAAACTGTCCATATCTCTGGGGATGGTAAGTTGTACTCAAAATTACATGTGTTCCCAAAGCCATCTGAAGTCCCTGCCAGAAATGAGAAGTAAAACGTACATCCCTTTCTGAAATAATTGAGTGTGGAACTCCATGCAGATGTACAATCTCTCAGATGTACAACCATACCAAAACTTCAACACTGATGGTATGCATGGTCAGAAATAATTGAGCAAAATTCATATGCATGTCGATGAAAATCCAAAGAACACCATTCCCTCGAGGTGACCTCGGAAAACCAGTCATGATGTCCATCACGACATCGTTCCACTTCCACATCGGAATGGGTAACTTCTGAAAAAGACCTGGTGGTCGCTGATGCTCCTATTTCACCTTCTGACAAGGGGAACACATCATGAAAAAAATTGCAACATCTCTATCCATAACTGGTCACCAATACTGGCGGTGTAGACCCTGATACATCTTGGTGACATCATGATGAACTGTCTAATCTGAAGAATGAAAATACTACATCAGTTTCTTGGGTATGTCTGCTGGCACCCATACATGTCCCTGGAAATGCAAGATCTCATCCTCGCCCACTGTCCATCAAGTAAGTGGTTCCTCTCCTGACACACTCTCTCGCAGGACAAGGCCTTCTGATTCTGATAGATGCCTCATCCGTACCTGATCAATAAGTGTAGAGGTAATAGCTACAGAAGAGATAATGTTCTACCCATGTTTTCCTGCATCACCAAATGCATCTCAATGAATAGATCCATAAGATTCCCCTCACTTCTGGCCTCTTGAACTGCCTGTATCTGAGTTCTCATGCTCAACACATCAGCCATTGTGTTTCCCTTTCCCGGCGTATAGGAAATAAGAATGTCAAAGAACTGTAGGTTCTTGACCCACCTGCGATGTCTCAAAATTCATATCACACTGAGGGAATATGTACTTGAGACTCTTGTAGTCAGTAAACAACACAAAGTTCCCTCATAGAATACAATGCCTCCAACAGCGTAAGGCATGAAAAACAGCTGCCAACTCCAGGTAGTGCGTCGGGAAATTCTTCTCTTTTGGCCTCAACTTTCGATATCTGTATGCAACGACTCCATCTCCCTATATAAACACAGCTCCCATTACTCTACATGATGCATCAAAGTAGACTATATATCTCTTTCTCAACTCTATAAATATGAGTATAGGTGCTGATGTCAACATCCCTTTCATCTCCTGAAAGGATGACTCACAGAAATCTAACCATATGAAATTTTCTACTTTCTTGGTCAGACCTGACAGTGGTGCTGCTAGGCATGAAGAGTAATGTATGAAACACCTATAAAATCTAGCCAGCCCTATAAAACTCTTCACCTCAAGTACGTTCTTTGAATACTCCCAAGAAACTATAGCTATCACTTTCTTTGGGTCTACTGATAATCATGTCTCTGAGATAACATGACCCAAGAAGTGTATTTGATCCATCCAAAATTGGAATTTCGAGAGCATAGCATATAACTGATGCTCTATCAGTGTATGCATTACGATCTCAAGATGGGTATCATGGTCATGACGAGTGTGAGAGTACACCAAGTTGACGTGCATGAAAACCACCATGAAGGAATTCAAGTATGGATGGAACTCTCGGTTCATCAGTTCCAGGAAAACTGCAGGCACGTTCATGAGACCGAACAACATAACCATATACTCGTATAGACCATACCTTCTCAATAAAGCTATAACAGGTATATCAGATATTCTGACACACAAATGATGATTACCAGATCTCAAGTCAATATTCAAGAACACTCAGGCTCCTCGAAGCTGATCAAAGAGATCATAGATCCTCGACAAGGGATATCGGTTCTTGACTGTCAACTGGTTCAACTTCTGATAGTCACACAAGGCATAAGGGTGTCATCTTCCTTCTTTTCAAACAGGATAGGTGAACCACAAGGAGATGTACTGTTTCAGATGAAACCCTTTTCATAAAACTCCTACAACTACTTCTTCAGCTCCTAGAACTCAGGTGTTTCCATCCTATAGAGAGGAAGGGACACCGGTGTCATTCCTGGAATGAGATCAATCAAGAATTCTACCTCACGATCCGGAGGAAAACATGAAAATTCCTCGGGAAAGACATCCCTAAAATGATCCACCACTGGAGGAAGGTCTAACTATGAAGTCCCTCGGTCATTCAGATAGAGAATAGCAATCAGGGCTATAACTCCTCCTACCCCATGATGCTCAGATCCTGCTCGACACACCTGGACATCCCACTCGCCTCTATAAACAAAGGATCCACCCTCTGGTGATACGAAACTCACCCTGCAGCGATATAAATCGACGACTGCTTAAAAGGTAACTAAATAGTCCATTCTTAGAATGAAATCATAGCTCGTCATCTCAAGGACGTAAGGGTCTCATAAGAAGTGACACCCTACAACCTCAAGAGGGCACCCTCTTCACTAATGTACGCTAACCGCTCTAGTCCTCAACGGAGTGTCTAGGGTCAAAGTTTTGGTAGAGTAAAAGATACAGAGCCAAAGGGTCTCCACAACAGTAACAGATATAAAGCAATCTGTAGCCCCAGTATCGAAAATATATTATGAAAAAACTGAGGCTACTAAGATCGTACCTCGAACTGTGGAAGGTCTAGGATCCTACTCCTGATGGTTCTGCTCCACAGCAAATGTCTGGCCTTTACCGCGGCCCTGCGACCATGGCTGACCACTCTGAGCTGATCAACATTGCTATCGTGGGTAACCTGGTGACTGATCACCATGACCACGACCTTCACCTCAGCCCACATGGATGAAATAACTCCAGTTCCCAGACTATTGAGAAACTAGCAATGCATCTCCTGAATGCGGGGTCATAGAAGAACCCCAACCACTAGATATAGGTGAGAAGATATGACAAAAATGCTGAGGATGGCCCATATTGCCACAAGATCGACACTCCAATGGGTCTCTATGGAACTAAGTCCTAGTATGCTCGCTCCTTACGCACTATACCATACAACCTGGCTGCCCGAAGATACATTTGGCCTACTTTGATATCCTCGATCAGACTCCTTATGATGCTTCCTGATATCATTAAGAGGAACAAAGACTCTGGATGTTGAATCGTCCGTGATCACTGCTCTAGAATCCCTCATATTGCGCTCTGTGATCAGCGCCTGGTTGACGATAAATGATATCGAAGTCAACCTGAAGATGTTCACTGGTGATGGATGTCGTGCCTCAGACCATCCTCGTACATCCTCGCATGGAACAACTCATCACCTGCTGTAATCTGCATGAAATGTCGTAGCTCGGTAAAGCGAGACGAGTACTCTATAACAGAAAGTGTACCCTGCTCTAGACTCATAAACTCCCAGGATCGATTGGCCCTCAAGGTCTCGGGGTAGAATTAATCATAGAAGATGTGCCGAAACACATCCCAATCCATACACTGTTGTCGCCCTGACTGCAAGACCACCTCTCACCACCTCTTGGCAGAGTCTCAGAGCGTATAGGTAGAGAGATTCACCCTCTTCTCTGGAGGTATCTTCAGATGATCTAAAATTTTTAGCATGACCTCTAGACATGACTCTATAGCCTGAGGACCTTCATCCCCTGAGAAAATAGGTGGATGCTGCTACTGGAAAACCCACGTCAACTCTGCCATCAACGGGATAGGAGGCAGTGCTCCCAGGAAGGTCTGCATCATCCTCGTGAAGCCTTCCCTAAACTACGCATCAGCGCCTGCAACTAGTAAAACTACTGGTACCAAGACTGGCATATCAGGAGGATCTACAGGAGGTCCCTCATCAGTCATATCCAGTGTCTGATCACCATCTAGCAGCAGACGTACAACGGGAGGATTTCTTGATGGCATAACTCTGAAAGGTCGTAAGAACACCTTAGATCAGGATCATCAAAGACTGGGGAAAAAAGAGCACAAGATGGGAACAGGAGAAAGAAACATTCATGTTTTACAAAACATGACTACATGGTTTGTATAAAAACTACACGGCATGTTCTTTTATTCCATTCACATGGGTGCGCACTTCTTCCACAACTGGTCGTGTAATTCCCGAACCACACTGTGTGTTGTCCCTATACATGGAATTTACTTGAACTATATTACCCTGCCTGAGTCTCCTTACACAGCTATCCCACATGGTCTTCTTAATCCTAGACTACACGGTGTGTTCACAAAGGACACGTAGTGTTCTAGACAAGGCTTCAATGACCGTTGTTGTAATTTACATGGTCGGCTACACGGTTCACTCTACACGGTGTGCTCCCGGAGAACACAGCGTGTACTTGAAGGTTTACCCCGACATTTATTGTTAGCCCCATGGGTAGACACACGGTTACTACAACACGACATATATATACTATACACAGCATGTTCCTGAAGATTTTTCACAACCCCATGTTTCTACCCACACAGTCAGTGACACGGTTTAAAAACTACACGGCGTGTATCAATAAAGTAAACAACATATATTCTGGTTTTTTCTGGGAAGTAGCTTAGAAACTGCTCCGAAGCGCAGAAAACACAGAAAAACAGATTTATGGTGCAAAATTCAAATACATGAAGGCCCATACTCCCTGCAAGTCAAATCCTGGAATCTTATACAATTTATAACAAGGAAACCAGGCAATGATCCACAAAATTCTAGTCTATGGGGGCCCATAAAACCTCCGGATCCAATGTTTGGCATCCATTTAAGCAACGTACTATACAAACAAATTCACTATTGAACAATAGAGACTCTATCAAAGAATCAATCACAATAGCATGATGAATATACACAATGTCTATCGCAATATCATGCAATCTCTAATGTATCCTAGATGGCATATCAAGAATGCAAGGCATGTGATTTCTAATAAGTGCCTATATGCTGCATGAGATGGCATACCCTCATCTCATCGGGTTGCGATAGAAATAGAACTTCAATAACAACAAATGTAACATCACAAACCATGTGAATCAATCTAGGTGAAATCAAATCAACTGTAGAAATTGCAAAACCAGAAGAAATTGTAATAAACGAGGTAGATTGGCATTCCCCTATACATGAGTTAGCTACTCCTAGGAAAATCTTATTACCAAGTACCTATTCCATCCTATCAACGGATGTATGCTCCAAACAGTATTTCAAGAGAAAAGAATTCCTTTGATACCACTTTGTATTGTCCCGGTTCCGGAATCCACCCAGAGGCGCTCCGTACCCGATTGGTCACATGGCCTCAAATGCATTTCCTCAAACGCCAGAGGCTGCCAACTAGCAGCGAGGGCCTCAGGTGTGATAGTGTGGAAACTATGCCCTCATTGTCATAGTACACAATGGAAGTAAACAACTCATACAATAGAGGAAGTAGTAAATATCCAACAATAATAAATAGTGGAAGAATAAATCAATAAACAACTAGAGAACACATACATATATGAAATGATACATGATACATATGTCTAGGAAAGCATCCAAACAAGACAAAATGCTGGAAATACAATAGTGCAATCCAAATTACAAAATAAATAGAAACAGATAAACTCTTCAGCATCGCAAGCCTCGGCTTGGTCCCATGATCTCCTGCTCCAAAGAAATCAAATACCTAAAGTGTAAGGGCGCTTTCCCTTGTCTATACATGCAGTAATATAATATGTTTGGTCCCAAAAGTATGAAAAAATAGGGTGTGTGACTAAATACCAGTAGGCAACCACTCAAAGACCTATGCCTAACAGTCAGTGAGCATATAGCAGGTAATAGTACAGTAAGCAGTAAACAGTAAGCAGTTAACAGGATAATACACAGCAGCAAACAAACCACTAGTCAACAAGAAATAGTGAAGAAAATGGCTAACCAAAAACAGGTAACCCTCTGGGAAGTACCCACAGCCATCCCCTATGATCTTATCCCAGAAGTACCGACAACCCTCTAGGTAGTACACTCAGCCTAACCCCTCTGGTTTAGTCATACGAAATTATAAGACTCTCCAACGATGAACGCTCAGTCAATTCCCCTTATACTCTAAGGTTGTCAGGGACTCTCTGGGGGAGATCACGTGGTCTAATACCCTAATATCCCCAAGGTATAGAGACTCTATGAGGAAGATCACTCAGTCAATTCCTCATATGGACTCAGGTCTATCACAGACTCTCTGAGGAAGCTCACTCGGTCAATTCCTCCAATATCCTGGAATGTTTTATAGAAATCAAACAAAACAAGGACTCTCTGATAATGCTCACTCGGTCTATCCTCTTCTAGTATATAAATCTCAAGACTCTCTAAGGAAGCTCACTTGGTCTACCCTCCTGTAGTCTATAATGTCTAGGACTCTCTGGGAAGCTCTCTCGTTCTATCCCCTATAGTCTATAATGTACAAGACTCTCTGAGGAAGCTCACTCGATCTATCCCCTAATAGTCTATAGCACCAGGTTCTCAAGGTCCCATTCCAGTCAGTCCATAATAATGCTATAAGTCAAATGTAAACCTACAGAGCTAAATGGATAACTAGTCTACAGCATGAAAAGCATGTGAGGAAACAACACTCCATCCTACGATCACAAGGCATGAAATACAGGTATAACGGCCAAAGGATGAACAAGAAAAAATGGTCATAAACAATACAAGTCATGGGAAAAACACCTATGCATAGAAATTAACCTCATACATAACCAAATTACCTCTACTCATGAATACAATAAAGGTAGGAAAAACAACAGGGAAAAACAGTAAACACACAATACCCCGTTCAAGGGTATTTGTGGAAATTGCCCCTAAAAGTCAAAGAAATCCATCTGAAAGGCACAAAACACATACCTTGATTTTGTGATATCAATATAAGTGAACCACAAGGATTTAATCTCCTTAGAACATTGTAGATCTACAAAAACACACAAAATGATCAACCCACGATAACATGAGAAAGAGGAGGAATTGGAAAACAAAGCTCTAGGAGAATGAAGAGCTTACCGCCGTGGTTCCAATGCAATCTACGGTGGTCGATTCGGAGAACGGATGGCGGCTTAGGGGCTCAGAGGATATTTGTGATCTTATGAGACACTCTCAATCAAAGAAGCTGGAGAAGAATATAGTTATGTGGTTAAAAATCATCCCCAATCCATATAATAAAAAAAGAAAGTACACGACATGTAATTTTGGAGTACACGGTGTGCACTAGGATTTTTTGTACTACACTTTAAGATCCCTCCTCATCACCCCTACATGGCCGTTTGTGTGGCCCAGACACGGCCAGCACACGACCTTGAGAGGCAAGGGAGTACACGGTGTGTACTCATAAAGTACACAGTGTGTACTTCAAAAAATTTTAGAAACTCATATTTTCTCAAAAACTCCAGAAAAAGCAACAATATACATAAAAAAAGGTCCGAGTTCTTACATCATGTATCTATTTTGACCTAAACTAAATTTAAATAAATTAAATTATTATTTAAATAAAAATTCGGTTTTAAACTATAACTCAATGTTTATCACTATTCATTATAAATTGAATGTTTTCAGAAAAATACCAAGAAATCACCATAAGATAATTTCGATATTACAAATCAAAAAATGAAGTTCATTTTGAAAGATAAAATTTATAAAATTTCAAAAAGTGGTTATTTCTATTCATAATGGCTAGTTTGATTGGTCGCGGTGTGTTAGAATCTTGATGTTGCGTACAATGCAAGATATTACATTATTCAAAGGGAAACGTATCGTGGAAGCTTGGGGTGTTACAAATCATCCAAGATTTATAAATTTAATAATGAATGTTCATCATCCATGATGGTTGTAAATCATCACCCCTCGTATGATGATTTCATTTTTAAAATAAGAGAGTGAGAGTAGGGTTATTGATGGTTATTATTCCATTAACACGATAGTCCTCGTATATAAATTTTACTAGATTTTTCATGCTAATTTTGACATATTAGTTGAGGAGAGAAAAATAAATGAAATAACTTGAAAAGAAAATAAAAGGAAAAGGAAGAGGATTTTACTTCTTGAATAATCTTACTTGAGAATCTCCCTAATGAGATTGATTTTGGTATTTGTATGGGACCAATAGCTTTTGGAAGAGGGTGAGGTTCTTCATAATATTATTGGGTAGAAATTTGACATGGATAAAATCTTGAAATGTTTGAGGAGAGGAGGGGTGAGGGGTGGGTTTTATAGTGGCAGAGAGGGGTAACTTCTCATTATTTTATTCATTGTTTTATTATTTTGGTCATGATAAGAAATAGTTTTGGTTCATTTGAATAAATATAGAAATAAGATCATTTTATTTCTAACCACATATTCAAAAATCACCATGACTCAAGGAATAATGT
Source organism: Viscum album (assembly GCA_963277665.1). Taxonomy (NCBI): domain Eukaryota; kingdom Viridiplantae; phylum Streptophyta; class Magnoliopsida; order Santalales; family Viscaceae; genus Viscum; species Viscum album. The sequence continues at coordinate 831,701,565 of OY728136.1, forward strand.
ATTTTACTTATAATGTATTTTTATTGTAAATTAGCATATTTTACAATTCACTAAAAATTCTTGTATTTTGGAAAAATCACAAAAAAAATAACCATAAACATATTTTGATGTGTAGAATTAAAAAATGAACTCCAGTTTATGAAATTTATTTTCTCAATATGATAAATTTAATTTTTAATTAAAATCTTCATTTACCCCAAAATATAGTTTTTATGTTTAAATAGATTTCTCATCACACTTGAAATTAATAACGGTATAATTATATTATCCTAAAATCATAAGACAATAAAATATTTTTTTATGAATTATTTTTGTGAAAATTATCTTTTTAAAATCTATTTATTAATCACAAAAAATTACCTAAATATTTATTACTCACAAAAATACCAACACATAATTTTAAAATTTTCAAATTTTCACTTATTGTACTATGATATAATTATATCATAATTTCATTTATAAGGTGAAATAATTTTATTTCTAATCTCATGGATGAGGTTAATATCCATTTGGTCGATTTACTGTTTATAATGTTCATATTACTATTCTTAGGGTTACATTACTACTCAAAAGGGTCAAGTTATTAATCACCAAAAAAATTATGTTGATCATATCAGACTCTAAATATCCTACTGATTTCAATTGTCTTTGTCTATATTACATAGTTAAAAAAAGTGGAAAATATATTTTCAATTTCTAATTTATAACTTTCCTATTTAAATAACGGTCGCAACAGAGTGTTTCCTCCCAAAAAATCAATGTTGTGTGGAATTCATTCTATATTAAATTTATTTGTAAATCCTTAGGTTGTTATAGTGATTCACTATTCCATCCTGATTCATGTGATGAATATAATGATGCTGGTATTTTATGTTTTTTGTTATAGACTATATATTATATTCTATTTTTTTGAAATAGTCCACTTATTTATTTTTAAGTTGGTTTATAGTTCTCATCAATCTTCCACAGCTACGGCCAATCAAGGGACCAATGATTTCTTAGAATTGCAATTTCAGTCATCAATATCTTGTATATACTGATAATGTGAGTCTTAATAGGTCCCTCTAATATGATATTTGGGACTATAATTTTTCTCAATGAATCCCACTATATGGTTTTACTCTCCTAGATGAATCTCCCTTCCCTCCTCCAAGCGTTATTTTTTCATCATTCTATGTGATGTCTTCTCTCAATTGTTTCCTAACTAAAATTACCAAAGATGGTTGATTGATCATAGCTCAATCTCAGTATTTATCTCATATATTATTGCATTCTAACATAGTTATAGATTATTTTTTCCTTTCTCAGTAGGAAATTTCATAGAGTTGTTTGTGTATATTAACATATTCCATCAACAATCCTGATGTTAGATGGGCTTCGAAGTGGGAACTTCGTCCTAATGGAAATATCCCTGATGAATTGGAATGGACCTTTTGGGTAATGGAATGATGAATATAGTTTGATGATCAACCATACACAGTTAATTTTTTTTACTGTTTTTGGATTTTCTTACTCATCTTTTATCAACAGTCTGACCTTCATTAAGAGATGATCAACTATTGGTGCCCAGGAACCAACACATTCTATATTCACCACAGTGATGTGGGTATCACCATATGTGATATATACCAAATGGGTGGTATCCCCCAATTGGAGATATGTATGATAAATTCTTCTCTCCTATGGATATATGTGATGATCCATTTCATACCTTGGTTTTGGCGTGGGAGATTATTATTATTTTAAAGTAGAAGTTGAAGGAGATGAAAATGTGTTCACTCATTTCTTTCATAGATTGTATTGATATCATTTTTTTCTATTGAAGAGATTGGAACACTGCTATACATCCTCGTTAGTTCCCTTCTATGAAATTTAGCGACAACAGTAGATCATTTTGGGTTATCATTGATGTTGGGGATTGTACCACATGGGGCTACTAATTAAACATATATATGTCTCCAAACCTTATGTTTTCATGAATCATAACCATATTTTTAATGGATGGGTTTTCCTAGCTGGGGATGTGTGCTTAGGGATATAAGGTATCACATTAGTGATGGTGGACTGAATTTTGTATGGACAATGCCCCAATTTTGTAGTACCAACCCATGCACACCCTTACCAATTACCAAGATATATTAAACAAGGTAGAACCCCTTACATGATCTGTGGTCCTCTCAAAATTTAGTTTGGATGGATAGGGGAATGATTTCATTGTTATGAATATTATAATGCCACATTGATCCCAAATTCTTCATCTCTCCCTAAACTGTTAAATATATCAGGGGCCAGTGCCATGTCTCAATGCCCTACTAAAGCTAGAGATGTGCTGATACAATATGACATATTTTATTTTACATAATTCCACACACTATCTAGATCGATCATTGATAACATAAATGGTTCCCTTTATGAATTTTTTTATATGATCACTCTCTAGGGTGGGGTTATCATAGCCAAATATATGCTAGTTATTCATGAACCTTATGTACCGTATTGATTTTTCATCATTTTGGATGTATTAAAAGGTTCTGCCCTCTTTATTTGGTCAATGTTACAGGGGAGCATCATCCTGGGGTCATACGCCAATTTTGGATGATGATGAAAAATGAAGATATTGAGGCTGAGATCATTATTTCTCTTGCTGATGCTTCTTCCACATTCATTACCAAGGATTGGTTTTCTAGGCATCGTTGGAAGCTTATTTGAGTGCTATGATAAACCAGTTGGTCATTCATGTGGATAGAAATTTTACCTCAAAAACCCCATTGTCAGAGGTGATGATGGAGTTGATTGAAGATCAGAGAAATATGATACGAAAGCGACCTCTTTCAATTGATCAATATTTTGATGGTGGATCAAATTCTCTGGAGTAATTAATCCTCCAAAATTAGCAACATATTATATTCCTTTTGATATAAGGGAATATGGTTCTTCTTATCACATTTTCACATTAGTTTACCTAGTTAGTCTGTGTCCCTCCTTCTCTATATTGTAGGTTGCATAATATTATGTTCAATATTTGATGATCTTGAAATAGATTCATACCTTGATCATTAAGATGCCATGGAAGTATTGTAGGCCCATTTGTAACTCCCTCATCATTATTCATGACTTGGGGTAAGGGGTTTTGATAGAAAACCACTTTTTTAAATTATTCAAAAAATCATCTTGACCTGATGTGATATGGAAATGTGTGAAAGGGATTTTCACAAACATGAAGATGATGCTCCTCTTTCTATGAATATACGGGTGAAATTTGAGGAATTGAATCAAGGTCATCAATTGATATCCAATTTGTAGGTGGAAATGGATGCTTGGACTTGCTGATATGGAGATGTGGGGAAATCATAATTCATCTAATGTATGATATTTTAACATATTCATCTTCCATAGAAACATTACAAAGTAGGTTTTAGGATTTTATGTGTTTGGTCGAGACTTGTTTTCCTATAGTAGAGGATGATTAATCAGGGTGAGAAAAACTCTAGCATCCCATTAACGCTTCCAATCAGACACTTTCATACCTAATCAGTGTAGTCCATCATCTTCTATCTTTGATCGACCTATGTAATGTAGTCTATTTTTAGAAAATAGAGAGACTCAAAAATGTGGATATTCCTCCCTCCATTGATGGTATCGATGAACACGTTCACAAAATTTTAAATGTGTTGTCCAATGTTTCTTTATTCATGACAAGAATGATATATCATTTCATAGATATTGTGATAATTTCCAACCCAACATATCCTTTTCATATCATCAATTAAACATGAATTTTTGAATCAAATTATCGAAATCATAATAGAATCCTTTCAAGAAGTACTCATGAATTCCCACTAACATGTGAAACTCTACTGAAGATCTATTCTAGTTATCTTCATAGAAACTAATTTGAAGAAGGATTTATTGGGTTGTATACATGTTACCGGGGTATAGTGATCTATATTCTATCAAAGTTTATTGGATTGGATTGATTATCTATGTTATGATAAGGCCATCTAGCGGGCCTTACAAGATTCCTTGATCTATGAAACAACCATGATTTAGATTATGGGATCCAATCTAAGACCTAATATTGATTTACATTAAGATATTTTCACTCATACATAATGTACCATTATAATTCAATATTTTATCTCATACATTTTAGGGGTTCACTTTATGGTATTTTATCTTTAACCTAATATCTCATTAGATTTAGATCTTTTAGATCAGATGTAAATACACTTTTGTTTGTGGTCTTTTTTCTCAAACCTGAAATCACTTTTGATTAGGTTCTTTTAATTTTGATGTGATATTACATTTTTTTACTGTATTTTAGCTCAGACCTAATATCACTTTATTTTAGGGTCTTTTATCTCTAACGGCATATTAACAACCCTAGAATATGGTATAGTCCTTCCATGAATGGCCTAAAACACACTGAGGTGCTAGGTTATACCATGGTCATTATAAGGCTCATGAGTAATGAATTTCCTTTCTTGCAAGGAGGATATGACATTAATTAGTGGGTTGAATACCTTATACAATGAATGTAAGGAAAATAAAAGCTGATATGTACTATTTTCCAAGGGTCTTTGAATATTTATGGGAGTGATATATGTTAAGGGAGAAATATTAGGGAGGATTGGTCCATCTAGATATTTTGAGTGTTTTTGATGTAAATCATAACCCAAAATTTTGAGTCCATGAATATGAGATGGTAAAAACATATTGGGGATGACTCGTAAGACACTAATGTGTTGATTTTCATGGTGGCGTTTCTAGGGATCACAAGGAAGAAAGATCATTTCTGACAAAAAGTAGATGCCTTAAGTTAGTTGGATAGGGCCCTTATGTGTCAGCATATTTTCCAAAGAAAAATGATATACACTTCTAATTTAGGGTTGTGAAAGGTATATGAGAACTCAAATGTTCATATGATGAGTTTGGGTATGGTAGGAAAGTTATCCAGGAAGGGTTATAGCACCCTAGGGTAGTTTATCTCTTTATTGTGATGATCTTGTCCTACAACCTGTGGTTTTGAATCAAAACGTGTGGGCCACAAATGGTTCAAGATAGGAGTGTCTCATTACAGCTTTAAGAAAGGGTACACAAAATGGGGATGTAACATTGATTATGTTGAATTTTCTCAGATAGTCTCATACAGAGATTATAAATCATGGTCCAAAATAATCAGATCGGGAAGACGATACATGTATACTAGGAGTAGTTTAGAGACATTGAGGTGTTGAGTGTCACCACGTTTATTTTAGGTATTAATTAATTAGAATATCGTTTTGTAGAGTGACATATTTTTTTGATGGGAACAGGTGCATACGCATGATCCAAAGGCATGCATGCATAGTTAAGAAAATGGCCCCTTGAATAAATATATCTTTTTCTTGGGCTATGTATATTTTATGGTGATCCAAGGAACTCAAATCATGATTGATAATTTTTTAATAATTTAATATCCAAAAAGGGTTCGAGCTCTATAAAAGTAGTGTCATCTCCTAGAGAACATATTCATGTGGTGAGGATAAGGTGAAATCATTGATCTAAAATTTTACTAGACCAGGGGGTCTAGTGAGCAAAGCTTGTATTTTACAAGGCCTATAGTGTATAAACAATGAGATTTATGCATTATTTACTTTTTTAATTATTTATACCCAAACTTTGGAGTTGATGAGTTTAGCGATCAAAGATTTGAATTTCTCCCAGGTTGCCTTTTGTGTGTTTTCAACATGAAAAGTTTTGGAACAATTTTTCTAGTAGTTTAGGGTCTTGTCATTTAAACCATTATGAGATAGATTTTAAGGTCCTATAAGATTGACCAAATCATGGTATTTTAAATTCATGATAGATATGGACTTAATATGTAAGATGTTACACAATGAGACTAATTATGACCCACTAGGTAAACAATAATCTAATGTTCTTTGAGTGAGAGATGGAAATGTTGTAAATCATGGATCAAGGTTTTAAATTAATGAGTAATGACATGGAAAAATAATACAGGGAGAGTTTCAGATCAATGTAAGGTGTTGAGTTCTACCTCAATGATTTCATTCTCATAAGAATTAGAATTCCATTTATATTGGGCCAATAGATAATGATTAGTGGGTCTGAATCCCTTCTATGTCTATTCTATGGATAGAAAATGAGATCTATTTTTTTTATAAGAGTTATGAAAGGATTTTGGAAGCCTGAGGTATGCAAGACCTGATTTATGGCGACTGGAATGAGTTTATTTTTAATAGATGTTAGAAGCACCTCGTACTCTTGTTGACAAAGGTTAGACTCTTATGGTCCATATATAAGGAATGATAAATGGTTGATGGTTTCAACAATTTAGTTTCATATATTGGGGACGTTTTCCATAAAATTTAACATCATACACATACAAAATATGTAGTTTAGTTTATCCACCTGTGGTACAAACACATTTTTTATACAATTTTAATTTTATGCAGCCAATATATCTTCCTTATAATTTAACTTCAGGTTTCAAGGATGCACTTTAAAGGATATCATCATGTGGTCAAGATGTAGTTCTGTACATTCTGTTTTCATGTGGTATGGATGTAAGAACTAACATAAATGGATGGAAATGATGTTTTTTGGAAAAAGGGTGAATGTATGTGTGTCACTATGTATCTCATGAAAATGAGAATCAAACCATACAAATTTAAGAAGAGCCATGCAGTTATAGATCATTTAGTGAGGATGGGGATACCCCAACATGAAATGTTGGCATAACAATTGGGCCCATGAATAAAATTATGGGTGTCATTGTATATCCCATGGTGATTGGAATTAAGCCACATGTAGTTCATAATGATGTCCCATGTGTAGGTCTGACCAGTAAAATAAGAGGCGGAATATTTATATTTATTTTTATGTGAGTGGACCCTGTATTCAAAATATGGACATCGGTACATATTTAGTGATGATCAGAATCAAGTCATGCATAGTTCATGAGTGGGATATACTCTACATCATTCAATCCCTATGTATAGGAGGAAAATATTTTAGTTAATTGGTGTATCTAGTCCCATAACTGAATACCCAAATGTTACTACATATCCTATGATGATAGGAATAAAGAAACATGCAGTTATTAGGAGACCATGTCCTTTAACATCATGTGTCTATGATGAAAATGCACTGATGTGGAAATGTGATGATATTCGAGTGGGCCTAATGATGATATTATGAACAACTCTATGTATCTCTTGAAAATAAGAATCATTCCACATTTAGTTCTTAATAAACAAAGTAGTTTAACAACATGTAGAAAGGATGTTGGCTCCTCAATTTGAAGACTAATAGAGGGGTTGGAGGTGTAGAAAGAGACCAAAAAAACTATAGTGCTCCTCTCAGGTGAGGTCCACTAGAGTATATAGTTTCATCTCTTGTGGGGGAAATTTATTTTGCAGTTTAACATCATGCAGTGAGGACTCATGGTATAATTTTTATTGGTTTTCATTCAATGTTGATTTGGGCCTCTCCAAAGATGTAATGAATTGTTAGGGTGAGGATGACCTTTCCGAGACTCTTAATCCCATGTGATATATACTTGGATTTATAAACAATGATAATAAATGGTTCCTTTCATAGTGAAAAGTAATTTAGAAGTAACACAAGGAATGTTTTTATCATGTGGTGGTTGGACCATGATATAATATCAAGACAGCCCTACGTATATCATTAAAATTTAAAACAATCCATTTGTAGTACTAGGAATGTTGTCTAGTTTAATGTCATGAAGTAAGGAAATGGGTGACATGATGTGAATGAAGGAGGATGTTATGGATCTGTGTAATTTTATATTATGTGTTAAGGATGTATATCACTTTTCATGAATAAAATGGAAAGATCTGGACCTATGTATTATTATGTATTTTGGTAATAAACATTTCCTTGTAGTTTAGTGTCATGAAATAATGATATATTCCATTCATTTTAATTCCATGAGGTATGAACATTAGATCACCCGATGTGAAATGAATGTAATCATATGGATGGTCCCAAGAATAGAAATTTAGGTGTTACTACATATCATGTGATATAAAAATAAATCCATATATAGTTATTAGTTTAATGTAAAGTTTAACATAAATTTTCTAGGATGAAATTTTTTTTAACCACATGTACTCATGATGAATTTTTATAGTTTAACATCATGTACTCAAGAAAAAATGGTGTGGATTACTCTGATGTGGATTCACATTTGATGACAGCTATGAAAGTATTTCTTGAGAAATCTCACATTGATGGGTGGTGTAAAATGCTCCCCCATCAATGGTGGATAATTAGTATCCCCCATTATGATAAGAATAATGATTTAAAAACACCCCTAGAACATGGCTTCATGTTTTGAGGGCTTATGTTCCATTATAATTGGGGTTATAAGGGCCAACACCAATTCTATGTGGATGAATAAATGAAGGAAAATATTTTTGTTAAATTCTTGTGATATATAATTCTTATTTACCTCTACATTATGCAATGTGAAAAATATATTCTCATCTAACCATTATAATTCATCAATAATTTTTAAATTGTATCATCATTTGAGAGATTTTTCTAAATTCCTATATATAGTGAAGGCACCTAGACCTCCATGGGTAACACTGCCTAGGTCTTGTACACCAATGAGTATTTTTTTCTTGTGTAGCAGTATTTATAGTAGTATGGTAGTCCCATAAATCATGGAGTAGTTATTCGGGCCAAGACTTCTTATCCTATTTCACTGTCATCTGGATTATATTCTATATAGTCTTATTAATGTCCAATATTTATCCATTGTAACCACATTATAGAACGGTGAGTGATTAGATGTAATATTGTATTCCTGGTAGAGTATCTTAAATTCTATAGAATTGATGTTGGTGTCATTGTCTATTAATATTGTGTTATGGACCCCAAACATGGTGATGATATGTGACTTTATGAAGTTAATGATATTATTTTTCCTGAATTCCATTAGGGGTATTTCCTCAGCCCATTTGGACACAAATTCCATATATGTAAGGATGTATTTTAACTGTTTAGTAATGGCTTGGGGATATGGCCCCACAACATCCCTCCCCCAAATAGAAAATTTCCTAGAATATTTATCTATATGTAGCAGTTATGGGGGTTGATCGATGAATTTTTCATGGATTTCGAACGCATTCCATTTTTTTGGGAATTCCATATAGTATTGAATCATGGATTTCTAGTAATTTCCCAAACTCCTAATTTAGTGGGATATCCTAGTTCCGAATTGATGGTCTCTATAAGAGCCTACATGGTATTTTTCCATGATGGTGATAATTTCTCCTTCATCATTGCATCTTAGTAGTATTCCATTAAATCCTTATTTGTACAAGTATTTTTCTTTTTTGGACTATCCAATAGAGTACAATTTGATTTCTAGTGATTCATTTTTTCCCTTTCAACATTATTTGTTGAAAGAATATCATTTTAGAGAGAACCAATTATGGGATCCATCCATCCAGGGGTCGTGTTTGGATTATCCCTCTTTAGGGTGGTGCGGACCAGATTTATTTTTTCCATATCACATATGATGATCGATGAGAAAATTATTCTATATGTGATATGAAATATTTTTCCCCCTGGTTAGGATCGTATAGAATGATGGCTGCATTAGCTAGTGCGGCAGCATGTGTATTCAATGATCGGGGAACATGATGAAATTTTGAATCAAAAGTTAATTACTAAATCAATCCACTGACTTAAATAGTTAAAGGGGAGAGTTTTTCTTTTTTTTGGAATATTCACCATTAATATGATTTATCACAGAATTTTGAGTCTTATTTGATAATCAATTAGAGTATGAATAGTTGTAGGGCTTGTTCCAATCGAGTGGCAAGGGCATGTTATTGTGTGTCATTGTTTATGGTGCCTTCATATATTGTTAATGAGTAGAAAAAACTATTTTGTCTCAAGAGAAAAAAATACCTAGAAAAACACTATAATGATTTGGTTTTTTCATCCTTATACCAATCAAACATCAAGAGGCGCCATCAAAGTGCATATCCCATGTTTGGGGAGTGTCATGGGTAGAGAAGATCTCCTAATCTAGAAGCCTGTTGTCATCCTGTGTATTTTTTGGGGAAGGATTGGTGATAATAAAATAAACTAATGATTTTCCTTTCACTGAGTTCACTGATATGAGATTAATTTCATATTTATTAAGAATAAATGCCCATTGAGCCAAGCGCCCAGTCAACATAGGATGGTTAATGATGTAATTAAAAGATAAATGGTAGAGACCATGTGTACATTATGGTGTTTTTCATAAATCCTCATATTTTTCACCCCAATGATGGTAGAAAATAAACGTTTATCATCATCAAAATATCAAGGGTCAATACATAACATCTTCATATAGAGGTTGTATAAACTATTCACACATCCCACATCATTTTTGTATGGGAAGTGGGTGAAAATTAGTCTCTATGTAGTGTCCATATACATGATGAGTATCCCCCCTTCCACTGGAGACAATAGAACCAATGGGTGTAGAAAGTAATTCATAGTATTTTTAAGTCTATCTGATAGAAATCTACTCCTTGATAGGTGCTTCCCATCGTTACTGTTGTATAAAAATAGAGATCTTTTTCGACCAAGTTGGCTATGAATCATCTAATGTAGGAGAGTTTCCCTTGTATTCCAATAAGTAATTTGAGATTTATGCGGTTGGAATTACTGATATAGAACTACTATTCAACACATCAACCTCAATTTCATAGTGGAAAACAAAAAAATTCGTAGAACATTCTTGATGTTACCCTGAAAACACATTTCAGTGGATTCATCTTTAAACATTATTGTTGAAGCTTGTCGAGCATTTTCTTAAAATATATGAAGTGATCGCAATGCTATCATTATTTTATAACTAGGTTGTCTACATAACACTCAGATATCCATCCCAACATTTTCTTAATGATGTGATTCAAGGAAGGCTGATATGTGTTTTCAGTGTTCTTTAATCCAAAGAGAATGACTTGATAACAGAAGATTGTACGTGGTGTTATAAAGTGAATCAATTCATCATCCTTGGGGAAAATATTGATCTGCTTATAACCTAATTATCTTTCCATAAAGGATAGGTCTTCAAAGACCAAAGTTTCAATGATTAATAGTTCAACGATCATCCATGGAAAATCGACCTCTAGGAAATGCTGATTAAGGATTCTAATGTAAATGAAAATCCTGATTTGTTTATTATTTTTCTTAATGTGGATGATGTTGGAAATCCATCATTGGTATTTCACTTCTTAGAATAGATTGTTTTCATCAAATTATCATCTTCTTCCTCAACATTGGTGGCATGAGAGGGGTTCATCCTCCTCGATGACTTCTTGAAGCCTTTATGCTCATCAGGTTGTTTAAGATAGTGCATAGCCACATTTGGATTTAGTCAACCCATTTAGATATAGTTCTAAGTGAACACATATTGATGATTACTTATGAATAAAATTTACATCTTGTTCTCTTTGAGGGGCCTTTGAAAGTAATCTGAGTAGGTCGCGATTCTTCAATCATTCCAAGATTTTTCTCTCTATGTTCATATAATGTTTTGGAGCCACCAGCCTCGAATGTAGGAGAGGAATTTCTAATATCCAACTCATCTTCTTCAAATTATAATCATGTTGAGTCATTTTAAAGTGAAGCATGTAATATGGGGTCTTTTTTACCACTATAAGGGTGAGGGAAGATATTAGAAGATAAATCATCAGACCTTTCTAAATGAGTCATTTCCTAGAGATGTCGAAGTTGATTTCATTTTAATCCACCACTGAGTATTGGAGGGGTTTGGATCACTATGATTAGATATACTACCTCAACCATATTTATGAGGAGCACATAGTGATTTTTATCATATCCAGGGATTCACTAAAGAGGTCCCTAACCCATTGGGAGCTGCAAGCAATATATCATAATCTACCATTCGATTTGTTCCACCCTTCTTATTGAAATTTGGTTCAGCCAATTTGTCTCTTCAAGTCTCTATGGTTGGATTATCACTTTTTACAATGATAAAATTTCCATTGATGGAGAAATTAAAACACTGAATAAATATTAAATGTAACAACAACTGTCTATGGATCCAAGGCCACCCACGAAAAATATTATATTAGGTGTCCTTCTATGTAACCATGAATTCATCAACATATGTGAGTTCCCTAAATTAGGTTTTGATTTTGATCTTCCCAAGAGGTATTTTCTCACCCTTATCATACCCTTTAATGTTTATATTTTTGTGATATATACCCCTTCTCCATATCTCAAGTGTTAGAGGGTTCGAACTGGGGTGACATAGATACTATATCCATTATGAATCATAACCCTTTGTACATTATCATTATTGAGTCTTCATGATACATATAGGGGGATTATATTTCCTTGACGTGCCTCTTACTAATATTCATCAGTGAATGGATGGTGACAAGAAATTGTAAGGACATGGTATCCACTTAATAGATCATGACCACAATGAATTCTATCACTAATGCTTATGGCCTCTAGAGGGATTCAACAAATGCCTACATGAGTTATTTTTAATGAAGGATTACATAGATGATTCATAGTATGGAAGGAAAATAGACATCTATTTCAAAACATCATACTTTTATGCCGAAGGCCAGCGCTTCCCAGTATGGGGTTTCTCTATGGAATGTGGTTTAGGAATAGTGGAATTAGAGGTGGTTGGGAATGGAGATTTTATAGAAGTATAAGGAAAATTTGTTTCTAGTTGTTTAGGTTGTTCCATCAATTCCCATTCTAGAGGTTGATTATATTAAACCCCAACTAAGTGGTCATGCAATATAATCAGATGTGGGTTTCTGATGGAGGACTCTTGGGATCTTCCTTGCCAATTTTTGGCCTTATTGAGTAATTTCCTTTGATTTTCAACTACATATATATCCTCCATGGGGATATGATCAGAATATTGTGTCCGACCACAACTGTAATGTCCTATGAATCCTCGTTTTCCTTACATGTGGCCTTTTATTCCCCGGTAATGTTTAGTAAATTCAAATTTGAGGGAATACTCATCATCAAAGAAGGGGTATATAAATTGTATTACATTTAAAGAAATAAAAAAGTTCTCTTTGCATGATGAATATTCTATTTGGTAGGGCGGTTACCTTTATATGTATGTTTTAGGGGAGAAATCAGCTAGGGGAAAATCATATGTTGGTGAAAAATATGATTCTTTCTCTTCTGTTTCTTTTTTACTTTCATTGATTATTCCCCTATTTCGTAGGCACTTATGATTTCTCATTTTTTAGTTGGTGGATCTATTGTGTGTCTATGGAACAGGGTTTTCTAAGTGGCATGATCTCGATCAAATTCATTGTTATTCATCTAGTTTCCAAACATTTGATCATACATGGCCGGAACTTTCTGAAGTCCATCTTTTTTTTATAACTCGTTGATAGTTATGAAAGCCACATACTCTGGGGATGTGTCTAAATCCACTTTTCCAAAGTCAGCCATGCATTGAAGGACATATTTGAGGGTGAAACAGTTATGAATATTAAAACCAAACCTTTTATTGAAAGGTTCAAATATTTGATGGTCGGTGAGGTTGTCCTCATCATGATGTCTTGGTTGTTGAATCTTTAAAAGGTTATTATCCATGTGGATAGAAAATATTCTAGGAAATTTTCATTTTATAAGGAGTTTATGTTGTTTCTAGATTACGGAAATCCAAAGAGATCCTGGTTTCTTTATTCTTCTATATTAGATAAATTTTTTGATGTTCACCACTCAACATGAGGTTTTGGGCTTTTTGGAGCATTCCATGGTGCTTGGATGAGAAATAGTGCTTGATTGATGTCGATAGTTGCATCTTCTCCTCTTCATGTTCTTCTCCCTAGTGTTGTGGGAATGAGTTGTGTTTTGGATCAGGTTCACTTAATAGCCTCTTCAAGAAGTTGTCCCACTTTAGTGAAATCTCATAAGACACCTGGATACATCATGTGGATCATAGGTATTTTCAACTTATCCATGTGTTTTCTAGAATAGGGTTACTGTTGTTTCTCTTGCATGATAGAGATGATGGGGGATTATGTAACTCATTTCCATCTCTATATGAAATAATACACCATCTCATTCTCACGTTCCTTATACGTCAATAGATAAAAAGTTTTTATATTTCTTAGAGTGGTGATAAACAGATAAAGGAACTTACAAAGAATATATTACCATCTTGTAACAGATCTTACTAGTAGGACTCTATACAAAACAAAGTATGGCCCTATTAGAGTCTTTTCAAAACACCTCAACATTGTTTACTTCTATTGATATCAAGGTCCTATCATCGGCCCACATCAGGATATGATGTTGGTGAGATATTGTTCATGGTACCGTATATTGTCCATGTTATAGAAGGTACCATTGAATTATTTTGGAGGAGGTGGAGTGTCGTCCACTAATTTAAGATGTGGATTAATCTCAAGGTGAAGAGGTGTGAATAACCCATATATAGATTCCATTCAAGTATCCAGGTACTTGATAATAATATGTTGCTCCAGTAGAACCATTTTCTAAGTCACTTCCCATTCCCAATGAGTGGTTGGGGGCTGATTAGGTGGTCCCGCATTCATCTCAAATTGACATTCAATTCATTTTATGGCCAAATGATTTGCTGGTTTAGGGAGAGGATGTGTCAACAATGGTGGGAAGTGACAACAATTTTTTCCTTCATCATTTATGAATATTCGATATCTAGCTCTAGATCCAATATGATGCTCATATATAACTCTTGTTGGATTAGATATGGGGTATAATATTCATCCTATCATGAATATGATACCCAATGGGAATATTTCCCCTAAGTAGTTCCCCATTGAGTTTCTTGATATTTTATTTTTCAATTTCATATTATGACAATTGTTCATATAGGGAAGGAACATCCATTATTCTGGGTAGTGATCAAGACATATCCCATCTTTTCCCATTTTCAATGTTCCCACATGTATGTGCAAACTCATTATTTGGATGTGCAATATTTTAGAGACTTCTTTAGAACATGAATGTGCGCATGTTTTGAATATTCATTCCCTATCAGAATATGTTGACAGATCATCAAAATGGGATAAGGTATTTTAACCTCCTCATAGGTTTCCTTGGACTTATTTTAGAATTTTTATTTGTCATAGGATGTTGGAATATGTCCCTTTCTTCACTAATCAGTAAGAAAATTCCAGGCATATTCAACAACAAGAATATGATCTTATATTGAGGCATGTTCCACTATCCCATTGTTAGAATAAACCAGAACTAGGTTATATTTCTAAACCTAATCCTTTAAAGTATGCCTCCATACATATTATACCAGAATATGAGCATGTATCGAGGCTTGTTCCCCTCCCATGAGGTGATCCCCAATTAGAATGGGGATATGAGCCTGATCCTAGGAATTTTTAATATGTTGCCAGACATTTTATATAGGTATGTTCCCATATCCTACATCATTTTACACTCTCACCTAGTGAGACCTGGTTTAAATGGGAGTATGATATTGGTTTGATTCCCCATCCTATATCATAATATAACGATAACCCTACGGGATGGGAGCAAGAATGTGGGATTCATCTATTACATCCAATTTTTTATGATGACCATAGTGTGGATTTCCCTTTTCTATAGGTATATGGGTATGAGTCTATCCCATAATACAATGTCAGTATATGCCAGTATAGTTTGTTATCTGTTGATAAAATATAATTTAATTTTAGAAATGTGTATGCAGGTATATAATCTTGCACATATTTTGTCTCCATTATACATAGTCGGATGCCTTTGGTTGTGGAAAGAATATGTGCCCATGTTTTCCCTCTTATTTCAATTACAACATTCCAAATTGAACTCATGTTGATAGGTATGGATATGAACATCTCCCATGACTAATATGAGAATATGACCACATACTATATCGAATTCAACAGAGATATGAGACATCCTACTAGTTCTAGTCCAGATATGTTAGAAGGAATAATTAGTAAGAGTTGGGATATGATACATATATTAAATTTTCATCACATAACACCTATAATGAGACTTCCATGCTTCCCATTCATTGGAATAAGAGGCAGCAGAGTATCAGGTGGTACCCTCAGTGGGCGACTGGTAGGTACATTCGGGGTGATGTTATCGACAGTGGTTGAGTGGTTCTCTATCCATCCACACATGATCTAAAAGGGTTATATATTTAGAACCCTAATACAACATCATAAGAGACATAAGGTGGAATTTTTCATGCTCTAGGGATAAGTAACCAATGTAGTAGATTGTAGAAACAATGGATAGGAGCTCAACAACGAATTTCCCTGGGTGATGTGGACTCACCGGTTGTCATACAAGGATAACCTCATGGGTATAATTCATGGTAAGGATCATACAATGTCATTCGTACTCTCGTAAGAATTTAGCATTACCAAGATAGAATATGTATGTATCATTGTGAATTCTTAGTGAGAAATCTTTGTGTTGTTTCATGTCATTGATGGCTCACACAAAGCACATGATGGTCAACAACCATGTTTTTGTTTAAGTATTTCAACAGTAGTGTTTTTTGTAGACATTGTATTGTGAATGACTTATTTTTATAAAATATTTGTTTATTTTTAGTCTCATGTCACCTAGAAGATATGTGACATGTTCATATCAAATCATTCTAGATGTCTTTCATGTGATATATGAGTGATAACATGAAGTGATTTTTGTATGGAACATCATAACTCCATATTTTTTCAGAATATTACCAGATATAAGACACGTAGGACGTGACAAAAGAAAATCCTTGAAATCCACTCTACTGCTTGAGATAAATTCTCAGATTTCATCCTCTTTGTTATGACAAGTCTTCATCACATTTTTCATGTTAGGGTGGGGAATTAATCATCCTTTCCACACCCATTGTTCACTAGTTTCCACAATGTTTCTAGATTGGATCCAGGATGGATTAGGTGAAGGGGTATGGTTCCACACATCTAAATGTAAAATATTCATGTATTTCTCTAAGGGTGTTTTCTAGTTTTCGGCAACCATGATTCATCCTCTTAAATAAATCCATTACTTGATTATTTTTATTTAATCGGGACATTTTGTCTCATGAGGATATACCAAAGGACATTCATATTTTACTTTTCACATGTCTCAATGCCTTCATGAGACCAATGTTACTTTTGAAAGGCCTTTAAAAGATGTTATAAGCCTTTACTGGGACACTTTACGATTCTAGGGTGTGTTGTTGGGGGGTTTTATTGGACCATGGTTACTTTTATTGGAATCTCATTAGAGTGTATTATGGATTTCCTTAGTTTTGACAAGAATTTTAGGACTACAAGATGCTTCCCATACCCATCTTTTATTTTTATTTTTTTTCTATATTCTAAAGGATGTGGGTCATGAAATATTACATGAGAACTTTCATAGACAATTTCATCAATTTCTGATGATTTATTGTATGACCAAAAAAAGTTCCTATGTGGTTGCACAAGAATTTCAGGGAAAAACACATATATTTAACCTTATAGAGACAAAAGGGAGGTGAATGGTTTCCTAAAAATACTCTAGGCTTTCTGTGTGATGAGGCTAACATGCCAAATGTATTTTATAAGATGTGGTGGGTATGCTTCCAAGAACTCATAGTTTTTTTGGACAGTTGGGGACAAATTGAAAAAAATTTATGATAGTGAGTAGCTCCAACCTCCTCCCCTTGTTTTTTATTTATTTTATTCAACAATGTTTTGGGGTTTATTTGATATTTTTGGGTTTTTTGAAGGAAAATTATCCTCCTCATCGCTGATATTTCACATGATCTTTATGGTTTCTAGGGGACTCAACCTTTGGATATATTTCATCCCCCTTTTTGATGCATTTTCTTTTGGATTTTCAAGAGTCTTCCAATGAAGAGTCACACAGCGCATGGGAACTTCCTCAAAAGTAGAAACACATGTCGAAAGAGTTTTATTGGGGTCCATAATAGGTTATGTGTTGCATGTAGAGTCCACACATGACCTAATTATTGTCATGTGACCACAAGTACCCTAAGGGATCACATGATTCATAGGTCTCATCCATCTCCTTCTTCCTTTCCTGTTATAGAGAAAATAATACCCATAATCCGGTAGTGCTTGCTTTATAGATTTTACAATGGTTATTTGGAAGTCTTAAACACCAGGTATATGGAATCTCATTTATATATTTTTGTTATTTTTTTCTATTATCTCTGAACTTCAAATTTTTACTATCCTTATTTTATTTTTTTAATTTTTCCATTTTTATGAATATTTTTATTGATCTGTTTACTGGACGTTTGGTCATTTATGGTAGGGGCTACAACATATCGGATTTTGATGGATCTACCTATTTCTGCACCATTGTAGCATGTATAAGAGACATTTTCATAGTCGCTTGTTGGAGGCTCAGGGTGATATTTTTTATCCTATGGAAATTTGTGTGTGGCTTTAGCTTGGTGTATTGGATGAGATGTTTTCCACACTTTAGAAAATAGGATATCATCATGGAATGTGTCATGGATACTATATAAGGTTGGACTATGGTTTTCTATGATGTTATAGTTTTCATTGTGTCATATTCTCACTCTACTTTGGCCTTTCTAAATCATGCTCTTAGGGGTGAGTAGTATAGTTTCATGTTCCCTTGATTTAAAAATATCATTACAACCCCCCATTTTATTCTATATTTATTATTTAAAACAATGTACGGAATTTTTTATTTTTTTATCCCTATAGATGAATTTTGTATATCCCAAAAAACTCTCTTTTTGGATGAATATTTCAATAAATGTTTTCATCTAGTCTAGGTAATCTCTTCCCCTCTAAAACATTGATGTGTCTTATTTCGGTTACTTTTTATTCATATATTCTTTTCTAGGAATTTGATTTATTTAATCATGAATAATTGATGTCAAATTATGAATCTATTATTACTTATCAATTCTATTTAGATCCCTCGTCAGTTATTAGGTTATCACTATTAGATGTTACACATATTAGTTTCATTGTGATGTGATTTTAATATATTCAATGTAACAGTTTTATAATTTTAATTCCTATTGTAGTTCATATTTTCTTCATAATTCAAAGATATTAATATATTCTTCCTGGTTAATGTTTTACAAATATTTATTGTCAATTTAATCATGAAATTTACATTAATATTCTTCCCTATGAAGTGAACACAGAAATGATATATTTGTTGATTATCTTGAATCATATCATAGATTTATAAATTGATGAATACCATGCTGATTTTTACTTCCTTTGAATGATTTTTTAATGTTTTTTTGGAAATTGGGATCATATTCCAAATTTCAGTTTCACAAGGGAAATTCTGTGATTTAAATGAAATTATTTTAAATATATATATTTCATTCCATTGGATTTCATATACTTGAATTCTATAAATCACCATGATCAGCCTTCAATTGATTTTACCCTTATTTTAAAAATAGGTAGCTTGTTTAATTTAAAATTAGTGGTTTTCGCACATTGAGAAAAGGGTTAACATCCATGTTTTTAATGTCATTTATCATTATAAATTATGGAACATCATTTAAATTACTTATGGTTTTTTGAATGAAATTATTGGTTTAATGGAATGTTTGTATATTTAGCGGTTATTTGTAAAAGGAAGTTGGAATGATTAAAAATTTCTAATTTTTTTTATAAAATTGTTTGGAATATAAATTGATGAATTTTTGTGTCCTCGTTGTCACTTTTTTAGGATACTCTATTTTGGTAATCCCTTAACATGATTTACTTGATTATTGTACATCCCACTGATGGGTGTTGAAATGGGATTACTAACATGAGGGACTATGAGGGCTACTGAGATGTGATATAATATAAAGAAAAATGTTTAGGGAATGATAAAATTTTGATACTAATGATGATCCTCATTATGAACCATGTCACTTTATTACCTCACTAACCTCCTTTTTCTAGTCATGGGTATGACAATCCATATTCTTAATAAACTATAATTCATCACTTATGAAATAAAGTTACAAATAATAAAAAAATTAACTTCCTAAATAAAAGTGTCTTTTTAAAATAAAATACATAGAATAAGATGTTGATACATTTATAAAGATTAATTATTGATAACAACCTTAAAATGCTCCTAAAAATTCAACATTCTTCTAAAATTGCACAGAATAATCTTGGGGTTTATATAAGAAACAAGTGAGATATAAAGACTAGTAAGGGATGAAAATATCCTCAGAAAAGATAATGAAGTACCTAAAATCAAAGAGTCAAATTACAGTAAAGTAATAGGGGTGAGAATTGTAATCTTAAATAGTGCAATACGATATTACATGATAGAAAAAGAGAATCATGGGAATATGTTGTCCTTATTAAGCATGTCTTCGTAAACATTGGTCAATAAAAATATTGAAGGAATCATAACAAGGTATAAAATGTACCATAAAGGATTATATTTACTCCCTAATATCATTAATTATGTCTCATGAGACTAAATCACTTCCAATTCATTGGAGTTATAACTAGGCACAACAACCATTTTCATGTCATGTGCATGTATATGTATTCCACGTGAATCATGAAAAATAAATTTTCATTTCCAAATTTTTTTCCCATAATAAATAATTATGGTTAATATACAAGAAATTTACCAAAATTGGATTATATTTTAACCTTGGAGAGTACTCTAGAGTGGATAAAAGGATCCATATTCATAATAAATTGATTTTCCATGAAAACATGGTGGATAATTTCCACTGTGAAAACTAGATATATATTGATTTGTGGAAGGGATTAATGAGGGTGAAAGGGATATCTAATCACAATAAATAATAATGAAAATAATATGGATGTGATAAATAATATCTATACATGAAAATTGGAAAGCAGAATATGGGGAAAAAATTGGAGGGGTCGGATTAATGATCAGAAATAGAGGATCCATTACCTTGAGTGGGTATTTCTTAAAGCTTGGTCAGATCTTTTTAGAATCATGGTGATGACTTGGGATGGATATAAAAAGGGAAGGGTGGATTAATGTATTGATCCAAAGGTTTTGAGTGAATATAAATTGGATTTTTTTTGGTTATGTATAGGAAATGGGAGGACAGTTTTTTTACTAATTTCCAAACAAAGGTATGGACTCTTTATAAAAATTTAGCCAAAAATAAAAACCATAGAAACCTCATTTCCAAAGTTTTCTACCAAAATCATGGGTTTTTAATTATTTAAAATTTCTATAACTAATTTTATTAAAATAATACATATGATGATATAGAGGTTATCATGTTTTCAAACAGTTGATTTCAAAAACGTAAAATATAATATATGTTTTCGATGATATAGTAAGGGATAATAAAATAAATAAAATAATACAGAATGAAATATTTTAAATGGGAAATATATATTTGGATGTTTATACCTTTTATTTTATATATTTCATCACTATAGGTTTATTATAATGTAATTATACACATTTTATTTTAATACCATATTTAATTTTGACCAAAAAATAAACAATGTTAATAAAATTATTTAAAAAACCCTCTAGAAAAATTCTAACATGATGTTTTTAAAATTAATATATATTTTATAAGAATAATTTTTTTTTGTATGATAATTTAATCTTTTCAATAAAAAACTCATTTATTTAGAAACATTATTTTTTACAATAACTATATTTTAACACTTGTTAAAATTAATTTTGACATTGAAAAATTATATAATCATTTATATTTAAAAAATATTTAATAGTGATTTTTTATTATGGTGACATTTACATTAAAAAATAATAGAGACCTTAATATATAATATCTTGACTGAAAATATACATTTCAAAGAAATATATAATTTTTATTTCATCATTTCAAAATCAAATTTTTATCAAACACATTCTGTAATAATTTATAGGTGAAAAAAATTAAAAATAAATATAATAAATGTTTGATTGTGATAAATTATATAAATTAATAATACTAAGGACTAGATATATAACATTTATTACACTAGTTAACATGTTATGGTTAGTTGCATGTTAGAAAGGTTCTCATAAGGTGGTTCAACATACATGGTTTCGTTTATGATATCAATAATCATTATTATCTCTCCAAAATGGTGAATTCATAATTTTTCTTGTTGGATATTAGATTCTAAATGATCAATTAAAAATTACAATGATTTATCTCCCTTTCAAGCTCAGATAAATTGTCGTTATATGGTATGAACTTACTGGTCATGGTTATCACTTTGTTCATCTATATAAATTCGATTTTATCCTAACACTTAATATAATAATTTTAATCTTCACAACAAAATTTATTTATTATATGCTGTTATGATATATAATATTCTTTTTAATTTTTATGACTATATAACTACTCAAAAATAACCAAAGATGAACTTGTTTTCTTATAACATCATTACTTGATAGTATATTAATTCATTAAAAAATAGGTAATCTCATTTATAAATGTTAAATCATTAAATTATTCCCCATAATAACTTTTTCCCTCAAAATAGTAATTTCATACAATAAAATAATAATGGTACTTCTGTTTCATCACCTCTTCTAGTTCCTCTATTTCTTCCATAAACATGTGGTTTGACAAAAAGACTTTAACTAGGTGTGTTTTCCTGTTTCATAAAATCTTGTCACTATGATATAAGATTTTCACCAACTTCTTCATATATGAACGATAATTCATTAATGATACCACCTCTATATTTAATACATGCGATGGTTCATTTATGAATTTCCTGAATAGGGATATATTGAAGACATCATGTTATTGGTATATGTTAGGTGGGATTTTTAATAAATAGGCCACTACTCTGATGAGATCAAGTTTCTCAAATGGAAAAATGTATTTATGAATAATATTTCCCTTATGATAAAACCACATGAATTTATTCCTTACTGATATATGAAAGACAAAATTATCTCCATCCTAAAACACTAGGTCTCATCGATTATTTTTAGAATTGATTTTATTTTGAATTTGTGTATTTTTCTTATGAAACATAAACGTTTTAACATTATTTGTCTTCAAATAAATTAGAAAACGTCACATAATCATCTACTCTCCATATTCATAACAACATGTTGGAGTGCAACACCTCTCCCAATATAGAGCCTCAAAAGTTCAATTTGAATGACTGGAATTAAAACTATTTTTATATGGGGAGTCTTCTATAGGGGTATAATTTCCAAAAGTAATTATAAATTCATTGAATATTATCTTTATATATCTTAAGAGTATGAATGTACCTTTCAGACATAAAATCTATTAGAGGGTGATAATCAATGTTGAAGCTTAGTTCTATATTCAATACTTATTGAACGCTTATCTAAAACCATAAGGTAAACCATGAATATAAATCAGATAAAACATATAGTGGAACTCTAGGCACTCTTACCACTTCCGTTATTTATATCTTCATAAGTTCATCTAGAGATAAGTCTTTTATGATAGCAATGAAATGCAATTTCTTGGTGAAGATATCAGCTGCCGCCCAAATGGTGTTATTAAATTTAGGATTCATAGGGGATTATATTGTTAAATCCATAGTTATGTTTTCTCATTTCCATAATTCTATAGGAAATGATGGTGTTATACCCTTATATGTTATACATTCTTCCAAGACTAGTTTCCAAAATAATAATTGACATACTAACATTAGAATCTCCAATTTCATGTTATCCCACCATATTTTTTGGTTCAAATATATATAAATATTGGTGCTTCGTTGATTAATAGAGAAGGATGGAAAATGAACATATCGTTGAAGTACCATATTCAACTATGGATTTCATGGGAGATATATCTGATTTCAAGCCTCATAAAACATCTTGGGGAAATTTAAACAAAGTAAGATTATCTACCTTCATCAGTAGAAATTAACCATATTTCTAGACCACCTTAATCCTCTCAATATTGGATGTTTTTTAGATATTTTAGAAAGGTTTGGTGAAAATAACTTTATTATTCCCATTTCAGTCTATCTCATGTCCAAGAAGATTGGATACCTAGAAATACTTATTGTGTATAGTTTTGTGGAATTATTTCCACTTAGAATAACTTCAAATTTGTTTTCATTTCATATATGGTAATGTATTGAATAAAAGTAATCATGGATCATCTATAACCACCTATATTGGTTCATATTAATCTCTTTTTGTGTTAATATGTACTTATGAATTTTATGATCTACATATAGTCACATTTAACACTGTAGAGATAATGTCTCAAAATATTTACTGTGAAGATCACCACATCAAATTTTAATTCATTATTTGGTTATTTTTGATCAATTATATTGAGTTGGTAGGAGGAATTGGCCATAAATTCATGATCTCACACGAGTAAAAAATAGGTGAAATTTTTTAATTCATCCTAATAAATCACAAATCCATCCCCACTGGTGGGTAATAATATAATAGATTCGATGATAAGAAACGTGTTTGTCTCTTTATAATTTTCTTCAATTTTTTCATTACAAAATAAAATTACCCCGTATTGAGTTTATTTTTTAGTGGGATTTAAAATCATGATAATTGTCTCACAATTTAATGAGGATACCAATAAAATCCAAGGAAACTATGGATATCCTTCAAAAAGGTTAGTCTGTGCCATCTTTTATTTGCCTATATTTTTAAAGGATCCAAATATTTCCCATTAATAGGGACAACATATCCTTATAAAGTTACTTCTGCTAACCAAAACTAATATTCAATATACATTGTAAATATATTTTCTTTTTGGATAGAATTCAGTATAAAATTTAACTAATGATCATTTTCATAAATTATTTTGGAAATGATAAGAATATCATTTATAAAGTCTACCAAATTTTTTTATATTTTATTTTAATAGTTTATCAACCCATCCTTATTCTTTATAAATAGGACCGGTTTACTACATAGTGAAGAACTTATTTTATAAACCCTTTATCAGGATTCTTATTTATTAACTTGTGTATAACCTTGAGTTCAATAAATTACATTAGATATTGTGTCTTGGTATAATAAAATATCATGGTATGATCTAAATTGTGAACTTTCCATCACATCTTGGGGGAATATTATGGAATTATTCAGGAAGAACATAAATTCATTAGCATACAATAGGCATTTCATCAAGGTTTATCATTACTTTAATCTCATCAATTTGATCTAGATACACTTGATTATAAGGCAATAATATCATTGAATGAAATTTTTACACTAAATAATATTCACCCTACTCCTTCCACATGAATATAATCTTATGTATATGTGTGATATAGAGGATTATTTACTTCTTCCATAAATTTATGTGGGTGCTATACATGGAAATGCAGTACATTCCCAAAGTAGTCTAAAATTTATCTAAGGGGAGTACCAAAATGTTTAATGGGAAATTTATCCTAGAAATGTTTATATGGTATGAGTAATATAATTAGGATTCAATAATTACCCCCATTATTAATTTTCATTGATATCTCTACATCTATGATATTTAGTAGTGTTTGAATAGTTCTACTAAACTTGCGATATTTGGATGAATGAGTCGAACACTGGGAAATAATCCCTCTATTAACTATTGGATTCTAATTCAAATCATTTAATTAAACCAATATCAATATAGGGATGATAATATAAAGAAAATTTCACACATAAATGGGAAACCATGAATATTAAATGGATAATTGATAAATTACATATATTAATTAACATATTAATTTATTGGTTGTCAATCTAAGCTATCCTGGATCTATTTTATAAAATTAAATTCTATGATAATTTTCTATCATTTATACAATATCATAAGGAGTATGGGAATTTAATAAATCATATCTTTGAGAAGTATCAGACTACGTGTATTGCATGGCCCAATGTCATTAACCTAATGTTGATCGAGTCTGTATTAATATGATCTTTTTGGGGGTAATAGGTGTATGAAATTTTGTTCTAAATCCACGTCCATTTAATGTATGTAAATATTGATGTATTTTCCTATAAATCACAAAATCTATAATATATAAAAATATGAGTATTTTCTCTTATGTTTCATCTTATCCCTATAAATTTTACTAGAGCTTTATACACCTAATACAAAAAATATATAGACTTTTCCTCTGTGCCAACTTAGGAAACCCACAATTTTAATACACTATAATTCATCACATATAACATAATGTTACACATAATAATATTACAAAATATTATAAAGGATAATCTATTTTGGAAATTATTTACAGCGCATTCCAACTAGATACATTGATAAATAGGAATATTGAAAACATCTTTTTCATGCAACTAAAAATTCCATTGTTCTTCTAACACTGCGTGGGAAAACATGGGTACTTATATAAGAAATGGGTGTAATATAAATCCCATTAAGGTAATAAACAAATTAAATCACAAGGTAATGTAATAAATTTGATACAAGAGGCATATAAATTTATCAAAAGAGAGGTGTGAATCAAAATATTTGAATAAAAAATCATGATATAAAGTGATAAAATAAACGAAACATTGAATTGTGGTTATAAAATTAAACATGAAATCATAAAAAAGGTCAAATATAAATTCCAAGACAACATAACATCTTGGAAAATTATGATAACTGAATATTTTTACTCCAAAATCACATACATTATTTCTCATGATACAAAAACATTACACAATGCATTATACTCTTATCTGGGTGAACCCATTATTTTCATATAATGTGCATACATAATTGATCTACATTTATTATAAAACATTAAAAGTATCTTCATCAATATTAATCCAAATATAAAATATTTTGGTTTATGTAACTTAACTTCCCAAATCAATTATTTGTAGGTATGTCTATGTGAATTATCTTATGCGTAAATAAGGAAGGGTATTCAAAACAAAAAAAAATTACCATAGAAAAATCACAGGATAACTCCAATAGCATAATAGGGGTAATTAAATGTTATTGGGAAAGATTAATAAGATTAAAATAGGTCATTAATCACATTTAAATAATTATAGAAGTATTAGGGTCGTCTGAAATCATATCCCATTATGAAAAATTTGAAAATACAGGGTATAACATAAAATAGGTTCTTGATTATTGTGGATTAGGAGAGGTGTCCTTACCTTTTTTAGTGATTAAAAGAACTTGGGAGGAGCTTTTTAGGATCATGGGAAAACCATATGATGGATATATTGTGGATATGGAAGAGAAAATTCATGTTATAATGGGATTTTTCTAAAGCTAAATAGATGTATTTATGGATTTATATAGAAAATGAGAGGATAGTTCACTATTAATTTCCAAACATTGGTTTTCGAATCTATATGTTAATGTAATGAAAACTAAAAACCATCAATGATTTTTTACCATAGTTTCTTCCCAAGCAGAGTATATTTATTTAATCTATATTCTCGAGAATTAATATCATTATGGTAATATACTTTTGATGTGGAAGTGATAAATCCTTATAATAATTTATTATAAAATCTTAAAATTTAATATATGTTTTTTAAATTAATTAACTATTTATAAAATTAATAAAATAACCTTAATAACACATTATTATAAAATAAAAATATTTTTTTTTCAGGGATACCTCTTCTATAATATATTACATCACATTTAGATTCTTATGATGTCTTAACACACAAATATTTCATATTGAAATTAATTGTACCCAAAAAATTCATTCTCTCAAATAATTATGAAAAAATAACCATTGGAAAATTTATATTTGTTAATTTTAAAAATTATATTTATATATCCATATAATTATCTAATTATTTGAATTTAAAATTTTAATTAAAAAATAATCATTTATTAAAACATATTGGTTTGTTGACCAAAACAGTTTTCTAACACTGATAAAAATTAGTTTGGACTTCACAGTGTTAAATTTTTATTTTTATATATTAAAAAGTATTTAATAATGAAATTATAAATAAATAAAATTTAATTCCAAAATTCCAAAAAAAATTAAAATAGATTTTTTGGAATGAAAATATACATTTCCAAAATGTATAATTTGTGATTCACTATGTCAAAATCCAATTTTTATCAAACTCAATTTCTAATAATTGGAAAAGAAATAAAATAAGATAAATATAATAATTTTTTAGTTAAAAGAAAATTTATAAATTCATATTATTAGGTTGTATATTCTTAAATCTTATTACAATAGTAAACTCCCAATGCGTACAGTGTGTGATAGTGTTGTTATCATAGTGTGGTTTGGTGTACATTGTTTGGGTTCTGAGCGGGATAATCATTAACATCCACCATAAATAGTTTTATTTCGAATTTAATTTTAAAATCTCATCTTCAGATTGATTGTGGGTAAATCATAGAGATTCTATCTCCCTTAAAAGTTTTGATAAGTTGGATTCAGAGGGTGTGGCCCTACTAGTCAATGTTATAACTTCTTTAATTAATATCAATTTGATTTTATAATAACCCTTATTATACTAATCATAATGGTCACAAAAGATGATTGTATTATAAATATTTATGATTCTTAATAGTATTTTAAATTTTAAAGATCATTTTTCATATCACGAATAACTGAATTAGTTTATGTGTTTTCTATAACTTCATTACTTGATAATGAAGTGATTCTATCAAAAAGTAGTAATTTATTTTTTTAGTTTTTTACATTGAAATTGGAACCTAGGTCGTTATATGATAAGACATAGATTTATGATTTTTAGTGGACTCAAACCACATCTAGTGAATCCTTCGGGAATGTTCTATTTTAGCTGTATATATATGTATAGGTAAGCTGGTGTACATGGATCTAGTTTTCATGAGCCCCATGGTTCATTATGTAATCTCAACAATCATTCATTGTGATTTATTAATTATCTTGTCTATGGTAGACTAAATATCATATCTTGGTAATAGCCATGACATATATTTACTTGATACTAGATACAAAAATTAATTCATTATCACTACATGACACTGGAGTTTCCTTGCTTGATTGATTAGTAATCCTAATTGATGTGTTTATTAATATAATGAACCATGGCCCAATTATATTTACTACTCTTTATATTTTTCTATTTGGATCATGTTTATGCATTACATAATTGATTTTTTCAATTTCCCAACCAAGGATCCACATAGCAGTTCCCCAATATGGTTTTTTATGTGACCTCAATCATGTCTCCCTATATGCCATAGGCTACCAACAACCATTGGGGTTCTAATATGTGACATATAGGGACTATTCCCTTTTTATAATGAATCACAACAATGGTGAAAAATAAATGAAAATTTATAATAAATAAAAAACTATATAATACCATAATCAATAAAGACCGACATCACATAATAATCCCAAAACATTGATAATTGACCATAAACAAAAGAAATTGATATTTCATTCCATAATGAGTTTCAAGTGTCTAATGAAAACCAAAAATAAACATGTACTTACATCTTCCATAAAGGCCTGGAATCCAAGTCTAGTTCCCTCATCCATGCTCCATCCTGAATTTCAACTCATCCATCTTACATAGTTTTGTTTCCCTTATCTGATAGTAAAAACATGAATTCTATTCTGGTACTGTTCTGGTAGCCAGATTATGGTGTTAGTACAACCTAGTAGGCCACCGCCAACATATTATAAAACAATGTTAACTCTATAACAGATTATGAATGTGTATAAATAATTATATACAAAATATTAATTAAATAGTTTTCACATTAAAATTTTTCTTTAATTTTCCACATAGTCCCTCAGGTTTACATTGAGACCCAAACCAATCATACATGTTTTGGTTCATTCCAGAGTCTAAACTATCCACCAAAAGAATACCACATTTCATTATACCATGGGATTTATTTAATAATTTTATTTCAAATTTTACAATTATCAATTAGTGGCATAGAGAAGTACTCTAGAACCCCATGGGTAATTGATGTAGAAGTCCCTATCCCATAACTCAGTGATCACAGGAAATAAATTATATATCATGGGGTCTTAATGTAGTAGTCTAGAACCAAATGGTCATTTGGAAGACAAGTCCATATCATACAACTAAGTAATAAAAAATAAGTTTTAACAGTTCAATATTCAAAACCCATTTATCATCTGTTTCCATAATCCATTATGAATCCTATTTCATAATTTATTATAATAAAAATATTCACAATCGCATATATGAACAATATATTCTTCATAAATATTTATTTCAACTATATTGGAAGACCCCATTGATTTCCATCAGTTGAATTCTAAAAATCATCAATGGGACTAATGGGGTCCGTGCATGGTTCCCCAATATCATGGGAATAAAAAAAATTATAATTAAAATTTATAAAATGTAGAAATTGAATTTTCACAATCACACACACCCAATTATAATAAATATTATAGGAATTAATAGATATACCACCTACCACAACAATGTATATGAATGTTCTCCTAAACACAACACCCAATTTGATGTTGAATGGTTAATTTAACAATGAAGGAAGAGATCTTGGATCAAAACCTTGAAAAAGATCCAAAAAACACATCTATCAAAAAGTAGATCTAAACCACCTCCAAAGGATTAAAAATTATCCCCCTTTATTCAGAAAGAGAGACGTGAGGGAGAAGAAACAAAATAGGGAAGATATAAATATCATATAAGAGTTGATCCATAAATCAGATCTTTGATTCTCTAAGTGGTTTATGGATATATGGAATCATCTTTGGGACCATAAAAAATAATGGATGATGTTTTAGTTTGAGTGAGGGAGAATGCGGATAAACCCCAAGAGGATCATGAATTTAAATAAAACACTTTAGGTGTTTAATATATGCATGAAAACTTTATTGAGAGGAAGTTCATTATTTCTCCTAAAAGGAATACATTTTGAAAAAATATGTCCCGATCAATAAAATCTACTCTATTATAGGGTGTATAGTTTGGGGGGAGACCGCACAGTCTGGACAAACCATGTGTGACCTCATGTGGCTCCAAAATGCGGCACACTATTTCCTAGGTAAAACTGTATAGTTTTCCAAAACCATGTCTCAACCATTCACATCCCCATGGGATTCCTGATTTTTTCAATTTCACCAAGAAAAACCATAAATTAAAACCTAAAAAAGGTATAAACAAAATAATTTAAAAATACTACCTAAAAATGGGCACAATGGATCCACAAAAAGTGTGGGATTCTTATAATCTCCCCACATTATAAAAACTCATCATCATGTTGTACTCTCAAGGATCATTATTATTTGAAGGTAAAGAGGTTGGGCCATTGATCCCAAATATCAGATTAAATTTCCCATATTTCTTCTAAACAAGGATATGTTTCCACTATACTCTTACGATGGTCATGGTCATTCCCCGAAACACTTTATCCCAATATTACATTAAATGAATTTAAATCACCACAAAGGGTGCATCATCCTTAATCTCAAAATCATTATTTTTTGATAAAATGAGAAGTTTATAGGTGATATTACTAAATCCATGACACATAAAAATCAATTTTCAAAGAAATATACCTCTGTGTAAGATCTAATCTGTATGTCACTGGTCTGACCAACTCATTAATTTCAAAATTTCCTTCAAACCTTGGATCCATATTTCCTTGAATCTGAATCATAATGTGACCCAATCATTATGATGTCCAAAAGAATACACAATCACCCTCTATAATATCTAGGGATTGATAATGATGATAATCATACGACTTCTACCTACTCTATGTTTCATACATACATATATAAATCAATTAGACCAAATCCTATGAATCTTAAACAAGAATCAATCCAAAATACACAGAAACACCTTCCACCGTACTGCATAGAGGTGATCTAGATAGCCTACAATAATGTGCCTCATATGGTTCCATCAGAATAGTAACAAAACAACCATTGTTGTTAGAAAACTAATTAAGCACTAAATTCTTCTCCCAATACCAAAAAATATATTGGATTCATAGTCATATCATTTCCACTAGATCCTAATTAGTAACTTCTCACTACCCATCTATTTGTGGGGGGAAATCCATATATATATATATACATATATATATATATAATTGGGAAACCAAGTACCTCTATATTCATTTCTAGATATGTGATGTATAGCACAAATCATGTTATAAAACTATACATCTTGTAACTCCAGGAAAATAGACTATCTCAAGAATGTACATGTCCCTTAACAAATCCACTGTGAAATTATCTTGAAGTCACAATAAATGGGATTCCATGGTCAACCTGTCCAGAATGATCCAGATAGCTTCATTATTATAAGAGATCTTCATAATTCCCACCATGAAGTCCATGGTACCGTCATTCCACTTCCCTTCTAGAATGGTAAAT
This sequence comes from Viscum album, assembly GCA_963277665.1. Taxonomy (NCBI): domain Eukaryota; kingdom Viridiplantae; phylum Streptophyta; class Magnoliopsida; order Santalales; family Viscaceae; genus Viscum; species Viscum album. The sequence continues at coordinate 831,733,913 of OY728136.1, forward strand.
TACTATAGAAAACCACATGGTCATTAAATCTTGACCTTCACCAACTAACAATTATAGTATTATGTCATGAGACATAATCTCTCTTTTCTTTCTTAACTACCAATACTATCTGTGAATATCAAGGTACATATTATTCGAACTAAGAAAAAATCCTAGTTCAAGGCATAAAAACTAAGCATCAACTCCTCTGGAATACAAATAGGCACAATAATATAGTTCTTGTAATAGATGGTCGCATCCCTATATATTGTCAAAACAGATGGTGACTCCCTACATCAAAGGATTTTCCTCAATCCCAAACACTATGGATCTTCATATAGTATTTCCATGATCCATATCAAATGTTTGGACTCAATTAATAGGAATATAAGGGTCATCTAATCATGTCCCTCCTAAAACTTAATGTACATATCATCCATCAAGGTAATCCTTTTCAACATAGAACTGGACTCCTAAACCTCCTGAGCCTATGAATTCATTATTAGAATGTCAACAACATTGTTTCATTTCCCCAATGTATAGGCTAACACAAAATCAATCCACATCATAATGGTAACCTATATTCTCTATCAAAGATTCAGGAATCATTGTGAAAATATTTATTTCAAAAAAATAGTCAGTATAAATATTAAAATATTTTCTCAAAAGGTAATGTCTCCATCAAAATAACTAAAATACCACTACAGATCCCTTGAGATCATGCATAGGGTAATTTCTTCATTTCTCCTCAAGTTCCATGACCCATATGTAGAGACTTTATCTCCTTACATAAACAATACTCCATGTTCAACCTAGTATGCATCAAAAATCATGGTATACTCCTCCCCCAGCTTAGGTTTTCTCAAGATCAGCGTGGTATTAAAGAACTTATTCGACTACTAGAATGATTTTTCACATGATCCATACCATGAAAACATGATTCCATTTTTTGGAAACGAATTAAAATGGTGTTGAAAAGTGAAAAATTTCTTGGATATACCATTAATAATAACACTCCAAGAATAGAAAAAAGAGAATATTGAACACATTCTTGGGATACTCACAAGAAAAATTTACTTGAAATTTCTCTAGGTCTATTCCTACATCTTCCACAAAGATGAGATGACCAATGAAATGTAACATGTCAATCATGAATTGAAACTCAAATATATTCGTGTATAACTGATTCCCTCTTAGTGTAGTCATGAAAATGATAAAATGTAGGGAATGATATTTATGAGCCTTGAATTACACCAAAATCTCATCCAAAAAACCCTTTATTGGTCCAATTATTGGGGGAATAATCAGTTCATCAAATACGTAAACATAGTCTGATTATTAGTCCTCCTGAACGGTATCACAATGAAATCATATAGGCCATATCTAATTCAGAAATCATACCATGGTATATTTGAAGGTCTAACACTCAACTGAAAATACCCCGACCTCAATTAAATCTTGGATAATACACAATCTTTTTTCAACTAGTCAAAGTGGTTATTGATACAGAGAAATGGATACTGGTTCTTCCCTATCACCCATTTCAAAAAAATTAAAATTGAAAAAAAAACAAAAGGTCGTTTTAGCCTTCTTATAAAAAAACTAGGGAACCACATGTTTATGTACATAGATGGATAAATCCATTACCTATCAATTAATCTAGTTAGGTTTTACTCACTTAAATATCTATTGGTTTGATCCATTATGGTTGAGTAGAAACTTGTTCATCTCTTGGAGTGAGATAAATTGTAAAATAAACATCTTTCCCATGTGGCAGACTTGAGAAGTATTTGGGATTCACATCATAGAACCATTCCACTATTAGTGGAAATACATAATGCTTCACACCCCCCATCATTAAATAAATGGATTGAAACCAATACAGTCAGCTCCACCAATTTGTAATGAACATTACTCACTTGGTCTTTATTGATATAACATTATCCTTGATGAACATAATTTTTACCCTCAAGAGGCGTGAAGGTCACTATACTATGATAATAATCGATGTGGGATCAATATGATACCAGCCTCTATATACCCAAAAATCAAGTCAAAACCTGACAAGTAATGTTTGTAAATATCCCAAGTGAATCACACCTCACATACTTTGAGAAAACACCCCTTACATAAATATATGTCTCTCGATCGTACTCCTAATGGTGTGCCGATCATCATAACCCCACTAAAAAACTCCCCCATTAGACACAAATTGTTTAGAAGTTGAGAATATATAATATAATGAGAGGCTCATGTATCAATTAATGTACTATAAATCATTTAATCAACAATTATATTACCTATGATTGTCGATGGACTATCCTTTCTATCCACATATACAGGCAAAAAAGAATGCATATTTCTAATATAAAATCACGTTATTTTTGTCTATGTTCTGTGAGCAATAATAATCCACTGATAGTGGGGATATTATACTAATTCACCATATCCTCTCCCTCAATAGAATCATCACATTAAAATCCAACTACCATACCAGTATGGGGTAACCAACCAAAATCAAGTACTCTAACTTGTCCTCGCTCCCCCATCACTACTCACCAGTGTGGTGTTTCTATAGAACCACTATAAATGTCCCTTATTTACACAATCTCAGAACTCTAATTATGGTTTTGGAAACATGTTATGAAAGTGACATGACCTACTGCACATGATGTTACTATACACAGTTACTATTGTGAGTAACTAATCAATTTCCCATGATACTATGTTGTCTATTTCTATGGTTAATATTCTCATAGTGATTCTTCATACTCTTGAAATATATACCTCATGGTCATCATGTAGAAACCACCTATATTCATTAGGATTCTCCCTTGATGTTTCCTTCAAAAAAATGAGAGCACAATTCAACACCATAGAAAATTACTTCCTTTTAAAGATGTTAACCTTTGACTTAATCTCACATGTAATTCCATCATTAAAACATTTTAATATAGTTTACCTATCTTCTTTCAATACTTGTATGAAGCACTACAAATATATGAAGTAACCATCATAGTTGGTAATGTACATACTCCCCTATGTCAACCTGATAAACACTACTTCTCTATCTTTACTGAGAATCATATGTTAAATGTTCTTTAAGAACTTCTCTTGTATGTCCTTCCCTACCATGCCCTCCGTCTTCACATCTGAATCCCAAGTGTCCCTCCAATGTTTCTCTTGACCATAAAATATATAACCTACAAATTTTTCTGTCCTTTCAACATGAGTCTCCAAATGGTCAAGAATCATTTAGATGAACTCAATACAGAGCTTAACTGCATTATATACACCCTCTTTAGTGATGGTCAGAGGGTAATACAACTGAAACACCCAGGTCATATCAAACATGGTTCTAAAAATCCTCCCTAAGAATATCTCCATAAATATCTTAAATATTTAAAAAAATCAAATGGAACATCTCTCCAATCCCATTTACCAAAACTATTACGAACATCGGTTCCACTAAAGGAGGTACATTTGTATCCATATCCTTGTTTTTTTCTATCAACAAACTTCATCCAAGAGGAAATTCTCTAAAATTAAAAACTAATGTCTTAGTATAAGAAACATATCATTAACACATTTAAATTAGAGTAAAATCACATAAGTCTATATTATGTGATCACCTATACACTGTCACATGGTCAAAACGGAAGAACTGACACAGCCCTCAATAATCCCTCACATGGGTCATCGATAACATAGGGTAAAAACAATTATAAATCTTGTTTCTCATTATATTACCATTATTATCATTTCATAATTTTCGGGACATTAAAATTATCAATTCCTTATTTGGACACATTTCATTTTAAATTAATCAAACAAAAAAATCAATTTAATTTAAATAACATACCCACAACTTGCTTTTCTATTCTTTCCTAAAATGATTCATGTATCATAAAATTATGTGGACCTATAATGATACATATATACTATACTCCCATTACATATAGATAAATGGGGAAATCCATTAAAATAAAAACATCACACAAAAATTGAATCACTCAAGGTGAAATAACATCAGTTATAATAAATAACATCCTGGAAAACAATATCACCATGAGTACATGGGTTTTACGCCATAATTGGGATATAAAGTCCCATTCAAAGTCTCATGAACAAGGCCTAACACATCTTAGTATGTTTTCAGCCTTTCCCAAATATTACAACATCATAAATGAAGAGAAAATTCATTTGATAACACTTTGTAACATCCCATTCTAGTTTTGACACACTGTATCCCCGAACTAGTTAGTTTAATTACATCAAAAACACCTCCCCATACACTAGAGGCTTCCAACTTATAGTGGGGGTTTAATATGTAATATAGAGATATTATACCCTCTTTATCAATTAAGTAAAACAAAGGATAAAAATAATCAATAAAATGATAATAAACAGTAGCCCAGATAATACCATAATCAATATGGTACAACATCACATAATAATCTAAAATCGTGGATAAATGACCATAAACCAAAGTATTAGACATTTTACACAATAATGAGTGTCATGTTTCAAGTGAAAACCCACTATAAATATACACTGACATCTCCCGAGTAGATCCCAATGTCATCTTATGTACCCTCATCTAAGATCCATCCCAAATCCCAAATAAACAATTTGAGAGATGGAGATGTACCTTATAATGTTCTTAAAAATTTCTGTCTATTAGGGTACTGATCAGGCATCCCAAGTAGAGTGTGAGTACAACTCAGTTGGCCTCCACCGATTATTTAATAAAAAATTTCACTATATAACACAGTTTTCAGCTGTGTCAATATTAAATTATGAAAGATAATGTAAATATTTTACAATATAAAATTTTTATTAATTAACCACCTAGTATCATGGGTTCATAATGACACTGAAACTAATCAAACCTACATCATACCATGCCATATTCTAGACCATCAACTTAAAGAATATCACATTTCATTATATCATGGGTTTTTATTATTCATTTATTTTCAAATTTCACAGTCACACATTATGGTCCTAGAGTAGAAGTCTATAACCCATGGGTATTTTGAGAAGTAGTCCCAATCCTGGAACTTAGTGATCACAAGAAATAAATGTATATATCATGGTGGCTAAGAGAAGAAGTTATAAATCCCATGGTTAGTTGGAACTACATTCTGTATCCCAAAATGCATTAATAAAATTTAAATCTTATTGTTCCATATACATAACCCATTTATCAATTGTTTCGATAATCTATTTTTATACCAATTTGATATGTTTATTTTTTTAACATGGCTCAAAATCCATTTTATCATCCATAAAAAATCATAAATCATACTTTGAATTATATAATCACACCCCCATCGGTTTCTACCAATCCCATTCTCAAAAACATGAGCAGGTACAATGGGATCCATGATGTGTTTCTCAAACTAAAGGGAATCAATCAATTTAATCAATTTAGTTGATGAATGTTCACGATGGGGAAGTTGAAATTTCACAATTACATACAACCCGTTATAATCATGATTATGGGAATTGAAATTCAAAACAACTACCTTAATATCATTGATGAACGTTCACCAAATTACAACCCTCAATTATCACAACCCACTCCACTCATCCTTGACCCCTCATTATGACACATAGTAAAATATTACTGCTACTTAATCTCCAACAATCTAAACTAGGGCCTTAAAGAGGAGGGACCACCAAGGGATAACCGCAGGTAATGCCTATAAAAATTCCCATCTCATGAAACCATCATCATCCCAACCCCATGTTGGTAAATTCTGATGATGACTTAAAAATGGTTCCAAATACCCATTGTACAATTATCATTTATTATACAAATATATATTTTGGTGGTTATCTCAACATCATATACTTTAAGAAAAGACCAAAACTAATATGGAGGTCCTTCCCAAGTCACCTATCATGAATGTCATTCCTATGATAATAGAAACACCAATTATAGAGCTCATCCTCTTGGTTGTTATCAATAATTTACCAACCATATAGGTATTCTCTATAGTTACACAAAATAATGGAACTCTATTGGTCCTATAAAAATCCCTGGGTGTAAATTTCATCCTCAAAACCATATGAAAACCCACCATGGAGGCCCTCCCCACAGATAAATATCATAAAATAATCATAATATTTTTCCCTATGAAATTAGTTTCATTTGTCATCTCCATAGTAAAAATATCAATAGGAATGGAAATCCATTATAATAAATTTGTACATTGTTCACATATAGATGAAGAGTGAGATGTTCTAATTTTTTAGTAAAAATATGATTCTGGATAGAGTTTTCTAAATAATGTTTTCTTAACAGAAGTGGGAGGAGGATGATCGTATTCAATGGTTATCATAACATATAGGGTAATCAGACAAGGAAATCAGACAGAGATTTCTAGAATGAGGTAGAAGTTGTTCAAAATTATTTCTGTAGTATTTTGGAAGGATTATTTTTTCTGGACTGAGCAATGAAAATAAAAATTTGGACAGTTATTTCAGAATGAGTATCATTACAAAGCCCAGACATGTTCTTACATACTATTAGAAATGGAATGTAAAGATTTTATTTGATAGTTATCAAAATATAATGTTGATAAGGCGGTATAGTAAAATGTTTTGATGAAATTGGTGAAATATCCTCAACGTTTTGATGAAACTTCTATTTTATCATTTGTTCTAGAAGATGAACATACACTATTATATTGATCATAGTTCTACACATGTGTATGTGTATACCCTGCTTGTTGTATCTACTCAAAATGAATGTTTTATTGTGTATTATGTGGTATTGGAATTTTTTCAATACCATAATAATGACATTATTAAACTTATATAGTATTGCGCCCTGTAAAGGTTTTTTTCCATCTTGATTTATTATTAACTACTTTCAACAATGTGATAAATCATTAAAAAGTGGTGTAATTTAATTTTAAAGTATCGAAAATTAAAATTAAAATATTTCACTATTTCACCCCTCACCCTATTATTGATAAATTGATCATGGTTTGGAAACATAAATTGTTATCATAGCCAAGGATCACTTCATTTACTCTTTGCTAATGTTTTTGTAGAGACATTGTTATGAAAAAACCAAATTGTGTTAAATTAAGTGGATTATGATAGTTTATTGTAAGAATTATTATTGCTATAAAGAAATAATGTTTCCTTATATTATGTATCTTGGGAATGATGTTTTGTAAGTAGCTACATATTCATTTACTATTACTGATGAAATTTTTCCTCACACATTTGTAGATAAGAAGAATATAGAGAATTAAAAAAGTGATAATAACATATTAATCATCACGTTCTAAAAGTGAGTTTAAGATTAAAGGTCTTTTTTACTACCAAAAATATCTAGGAAAAGTTGAAGAATATTTATGAATTCAATATAAAGCAGAAGAAACCCATGCTAAAAACTGGATGATGACGTTTGAATTTCGATGAGTATGATTCTTTTGGTGATATATTTAAAAGAGAAAATGATAAAGTAAGAACCATTATATGTGTTTTTAATAATTTGGAAGACATAACTATTGTTAAAAATATCTCTATAATTCTTCTAGATATATTTGATGCTACTATTTCATCTTTGGAAGATAGAGATATTGAAAATCTATCTTGGTATTTTCATCACATAACTATCCTTACTTATTAAATGATAAGAGATAATGTTATGAATGGAAAAAACAAAATTTGATCAAGAAATCTCCATCTAGAAAACCAAGTAAAAATATTATAAGAATATTCTGGAAGAATTAGAATATGGAAATTTTGATTCAAAAAATGAGGTATGAAAGAATCATTTTTAATTTTTCATATTTTTTACTAAAAATATGAAAATAGGTATAAGAATTTGTAACAGGAAACATCCATCAAAATGATTTGAATGTCAATTTTTTGGGAATATTGCTGAAATTTTCCCATGAAGAATGTATGTAGATAATAATGATGAATATAATAGAAGGAATAAAAGATTTTGGATGAAATATGGTGATAATGTGGAAACTTATTTCAAGGGAAAATATAAAAATACTTCAAATACAAACTGAATTTTTTCTAATAAATATAAAGAAGAAGACTGTGAATCTGGTTATAAAAAGTATAATGATAATTCTTGAGAAAATACTTTCATTTCAAAAGTGAATAATGATGATTTTGGAAGAAGTAGTTTTGAAGAATAAGAAACTCTAATGTAATTTCATATCATATAAGAATTGAGAGGGAAAGGATTGACAAAAAAATATATAAATTGAAAAATAATAAAGAAATTTTTTCATGATTATAAAGATATAATTATGAAAGATATTGATTATATGAAAAATCCAGTTGATAAATAAAAATATAAAACTGGGTATCAAGAAGTTAATATTATATAAAATTAAAAATAATCTGATCTGTATTTACAAAAACATTCTAAATCTGAGTATAGTGTTATAAGTTTCAATAACTCTATTCATAAAGCTAGTTAATGTTAGGGAATGTATAAACAAAAGAAAGATCAAGTGATACCCTCAAAGGTTGAGAAGAATGTGGAAATTTTTTCTGATAAAAAGAATTTTGGGAATATAATGTATGTGTTTAAAATAATTAAAGTGGAAAATCCATAATTTCTAATAATTAAGAGTCTAAAATATTTCAAATAACATCTAGTTTTGATAATGATGAGAAGAAAACTAATCTGAAGAAGAAGGTTTTGGTTTAGTATAAAATGTTTGGAACTAAACAAAGTTACAATGTTAAATAAGAAAATGATGTTAAGAAACAATATCGCCACCTTGGATAGTATATATGTTACAGAGGAAAATATTATTTATATAGATACAACACATATTGTGGTTGATTCGATCATATGGAAAAAAATTATTGGTTTAATCAACAACATTACAAATATTCCACAATTTGCATAAGGAGAAGTCTAATGGGGATTAAAACCTCTAAAAGGATGAATTATGAGATGGATATTTGGAAGAAACATAATAAGCTTTATGTGAATATTGAAAATAGATTCCATCCTTTGGAATAATTTTGTAAAATAGGATAATAACATAGAAATCTTGAGAAAGGATATCTTTTTTTGTTAACAGCACAACAAAAGGTTTATAAAAATTATTAGAATCCTGATGTGATGAAAGGAAAAGGGAAATAAAAAACACTTATTATAGAAACATCTCTCTAAGCTTCAATAGAATAATGACTATAGATCTTTTATAGTGAGTGATATACTCATATGATAGGAGACATGAAACTATTAATGGATTTTGAAGACATAAATTATAGAACTGTAACTTTTGGAAATGATGAATCCATCAAAATCAAAGGTGTTATATCTTTTTTTATTGAGGGAAGAAAATATAAAGTCCCAGAAAACATTGTTTTTAATGGGAAAAAACACAACATTATAAGTGTTTAAAAACATTTTTATGAAGGCACAAAATTTATTTTTCAAAAAATATGGCTTTAATGAAAAAGTGTAGAAAGATGGAAATATTTTTGCAAGAGTCCAATATACAAGAGGAAAGCTTTTACAACTTTGTGAGAGTTAAAACTATTGTTACTTGTGTGTGATAGAATATTATTATTTGTGGCATAAATGTTAGGGACACATGTTCCTTACAAAAATTATTATGTTATCAAAGAGATACATTGTACATGAAATTCATGAAATTTCAAGAATAAGATATTTGTGTATCAAAATTTGAAAGAAAATAAATATTACAAAATTTGTGCATGTGAAAGTAAACATTTTTTCAAAATGACCATTGGAAATTATTCATTTAGATATTTGTTGTCTATTACGGCAAAATCAACTAATAAAGATAAGTACTCCATTATAATTGTAGAGGACTTTACTTTCATTACTTTTAATATGTATATGAAAAATAAGTAAGATGATCATAATATTTTTACAATTATTATGAGAAAATTTGAGAAAAAATGTGAGTATTCAGTGAAGAATTTCAAAAAAACATATTATTTTTCAATAAAAAGAATGAATAGTTTAAAATTTATCATGAGAAGAAAATAATTATACATGAATTAAGAACACATCACACTCCTCAAAAAATTGTGTTTTTGAAATTAAAAAAAATATTTTTAGTTGAAATGGGGTAGACTACGTCACTTGAACAGGGTCTCTCTAATTTATTTTAGATTCAATCCATGAGAAATACATTTTATATTCAAAACCAAGGATTCTATAAGACATGTTTGGATATGACTCTGTATGAAATGTTTTATGATAAAACACCATGTCTGAAGAACCTAATAGTTTATGGGATTCCATGAATCCTGAAAAAAAAAGATGGAAACCAAGGAATAGTTGAGAAGAGAGTTGAAGATAGAAGTTTTCTTAGCTACACTTTTGAATTAAGAGGATATATATGTTTCTAATAAGAGATAGGAATAGTATTTGACTCTATGGCTGTGAAATTTATTGAAACATGTTAGGAATATTCTAAAAAACTCATGGAGATTAAGATGATGAATTGGATGAACTAATTTTTCTAAATATTTTAGATAAGAATGCAAGAAATTGTAATCCTACTCAAAGTGAATAATTGGATTCATATTTTTGTTGTGATGAGGAAGAATATAGAAAATATTTTCCTAGGATAAGGAGAAAAGTGGATGCTTAAAATATAATTGTTCATCAATATCAAAAGGAAAAAATAGGAAACTTATAAGCGATTACACTTACATCATTTTATTGAAAAGTTGTGCGGAAAGAAGTGAATGAATATTTTGATCATCTGGAATGGAGTCAAACTAGGAATGAAGAGTTGTATCAGATTAAATATAATTATAATTGGGAATGCATAACTAAACCAAATTGAAAAAATATTATGGGTACAAAGCCATTTTTCTTGAAAAAGATGAATTAATATGGTGAAGTGATATGAAAAAAATCAATAATAGGGTGAAAAGGTCACTAATAGATAGAGTTAATTGAATTTTATGATAATTTTTCCCTAATGTAATGGTTAGAAAAAATTATATTATTTCGTAGTATTTCTAAAAAACAATGTTACAAAATATTTCATATTGATTTGAAGTCATAATTTCATAATAAAAACTTTCTTAATATGTTAATATAGAATAACCATGTGTATTTTTTTGGAAATGTTTAATGTTATTCTTGAAAGATTAATAATTCCTTATATGAGATAAGGAATGAAATGAGGAATTTTTATTCCAAATTTGATAATATCTTAAGGATATTCATTTTAAAGAAATGAATGGTTGATAATAATTTTTACGTAAAAGATATTCATGTTATTTAACTCATTATAATTTTTTATTTTGATGATATTATCTCCACTATTAATAATGAACTAAATTGTAAAAATATTGATATAGACATGACAATGTTGTTTAAAATTTCCATGTTAGGTGACATGAATGAAATTCTTGGGAAAATATCTCAAAATAGAAGAAAAAAATTTATTGTTCAAGAAATTTATAATATGGAAATTCTTAATAAGTTTGGAATGAAAAATTAAAAACTGATTTCCACACATATTTCAGTGGGAACCAAGTTGAAAAAATATAGAGGAGGTTATGAAGTTAATTTTAAAGACTTTCAAAATCTTATAAAAAAAATTTATATCTTAGATCCTTAAGAAAATAAATTCACTATGTTATTACCTTATGTTTAATATTCATATTTTATTCAGAATAATCACATATATTTTCTAGAAAAATGATACTCATATATATTAATTTCATAATAGATTTCATAATTGTTATGATAGATCATAAGGTATTGAACTATTTGCGTTTTTAGATATTGATTGGCTTAGAAATGTTAATTATAGAAGACCCACAACTGTTAGAGGTTACATTCTCGAAAGAAGTTGTGTTAGTTGTAATACTATGAAAAAAAATCAGTAACTCTTAGTACAGATGAAGCTGCATATTTTTCTACTACTCAAGCTACGAAACAACATATGAAGATAAAAACTATGTTGGAATACATACCTGTTGAAGAAATGTTTCGGTTTCACTTGGGTTGTGATAATCAAATTATAATCAACCTTAAAAGAAAACCATTACAAAATTTTCATTTAAAAAATATCAACATAAAATACCACATCATCAAATAGATTGTGTAAAATAATGGACTCAAGTTAGATTATGATCCTACATTACCTAAATTTGATGACATATTCACAGAACCTTTACCAATGGAATGATTTTATAAACTGATATTGAACATGGAATATAACCTTTTATCATCATGGTTGAGGTATGTGTTTCTATCCCTACTCTCATATACTCTATCGATAGTACTTTTATGGGGGGTGTTTTTTTGATAAATCTATCCATTGATATGTGATAACCCTTTTAAAAAATTATATATGTATGGGGAGTTATGGATAATTAATGAACCGAACATGTTAGTGTCTGAACTATTATATCATTTTGTTGGAGTGCTTATAAGAAACATATGTTTATTTGAATGTGGAATAAGTAAATAATGAGTGAAGGATGAAGTGAATAAATTTTGGAAATATGAATAATTTTCATCACTCAATACTTTTGGAAATAAATTTTTTCTACAAATGATTATTATTTCCTACATAGAGTTATCTAATGTAGGATTATAAACTATTGAAATGAAATCTATAGCCTGAGGTTAAAAATTTCTATGATTTCTGAACCTTCATTGGCAAGAAAATCCATTGGGTGGTTTTGGGATCATCTTGACTTGATATTTTTTTATGGAAAAAGTGTTTTGTGTTAATAGTATTATATTTAGTTGTTAATAAAGTAAATCAATTAAAATTGTATGTTTTGAAAATAACATGAATGGGATGAAATTTTGCATCATAATCAGATTATTAGATGAAAAAATATTTTGAAATTAAATCATTTTGTATGGAATATTTTTGGAATAAAAGGTTCATCAAAGTCACCTCAGTTCTAGAATAATTTTTTTTATAATAATGATAAAATGTGTTATATTCTTAAAGTCTTCATACTTAACATGATGTTTCTCTGATGATCTTGGATTTCTCATAAATAATAAGTTACCAAGAAAAAATGTTATGAATGACTTATGAACAAATGGAGAATAACATGTGTTGCAAATCAGTATGTGGTTTTTTGGGTAAGAAAGAAGTCATCGGAAGGATGATAAGTTATAATATTTCTCATTTTATATAAGTTGATTCTATTTAGATCCTAAAAGTTCATAATTTATGAGAAATTCATTGTTATAAGTATAATGTTTTTGAAGAAGGAATTTGTTGAAATAAAATTTTTCCGATCTCAGTTTATCAGTGTGAGATCACTAAACCCATTATTATTTGAAGGATATGATGTTTATTTCACAACATGAGAATAAGAATATTATAGTTTCTAGTTAGACCAATAACACACGAGATGATAATATTCAGAGAAAAAGTTGGTAAATGCTAGAAGTTTGTGTGTGATGTAGTCAGAAATTAAAAAAGAAATTGTAGATAACTATCCAATAGAAAACGTGTTCCTTATATCAATATGAGGTAGAATATTTTTATTCGGAGTTTTTGGGACTAATAAAAAATAAAATAAGTGGTGTTTTTTTGAACTTATGCTTGTATGAAACATAGACATCGATCAACCGGGTAAAGGTCATAAATTTATCCATCCATTTTCAAATAACTTATGTTTGATTTCCTCATATGGGTTGAAAAAAAGTCATATTTCCATAATAGGATGATCAAGAAAGAAATAATAACCACAGTTCTGTTCAAATGAATCAAGATTCAACTAACATTACGTGGTGTGGACTCATCAAACTCGAGGTGACACCAAACCATCAGAGTAAAACAAAGACTGATCCATTGGATACATGATGATAATAACATGTCATAGAGCATAACATCATATTTCTATGTAATTTTTTAAACTATTGAAGAAACACATATTTTTTTAAAGTTTCAAATGTGTTTTCATGTGGATTCATGGAGATATTTTGAGGAGTTTTTTATAAATTTTTACAAAAGGGTGTTTTCGACTGCTTTAGAAGATGAAACTATGTTTATGAATGAATTTTTTCAACATTTTTTGTTCCTCAGTTTGTACAGATCACTGAGATGATAAGGAATTTGTTTGTTTTAAATCATTTGGTATAGATTAATGTAATGTAAAATATGACTTCATACATATGATTTCATCTTATTGAAGAAAACCAGAATAACTATTGTATCAGACTGATGAAAGATATGAAAGTTAGTGGAAGGATGAAGTCCTGAGAATATTTGATAAGATTTTAGAATAATCGAGAAGAGCTTAGAAGTGCTAAAGAAGTAAAAAATGTAATTTAAATGAAATAGAAATTCATGATTTAGAAAACATCCCTACTAAGGAAAACTTTTTAAATTCCCACCTAACCCATTTTTTGAGACCCTAAAAAAGCATGAAAGTACATTGTGCATACTTATGTATCTATACACTATTCAAATGCATAAGAAGAGAGATATGTTCTGAAGTTTTAGTGAGAAACGATATCCAGAAAAAAAAATTCTATATATAATAATGTGGAGGTAGATCATATTTAGTGGTTATCATATAGAACTTGGCCATAAGACTAGGAAATCAGACTATGATTTCCAGATTGAGGTAGAATAATTTCATAGTTATTTCAGAAGTATTCTGAAATATTTTCTTCCTTGTATTAGGAAATTGGACAGATAAATATGATTGGGATATCGCACAGAGTATCATTATGAAGTACCAAAAAGTTTATACCTATTTTTGGTTATAAAATTGAATAATTATTTTTACATTTATCAGATGTGAATGTTTATAAGAAAAAAATAGCTCGTTTGGAAGTAATTAGTGAATGTTTCTTTACTTTTTTTAGAAACATGTATTACATCATTTGTTCTAGAAGAAGCGAATTAATTACTTTATTGATCATTGTAATAAACAAGTGAAAGGGTTTATCTTACTTACTTTTATACACACAAAATTATTGTTACCTAGTGGATTGTATGGTATTGGATTATTTCCATGCCATACAAAGTACAGAACTAAAATTTTTTAAGAGGGAAACCTGAAAATACTTTTATTCTAGAGGGTGTGTGAATATTTTTTCAAAAAAGTGATAAATCAATAATTGTATGTGAAGGCTGTCTCAAAGTAAAGGAGACTCAAATGAAAAGTATATCAATCATTCACCCCATACCATTATTAATTATACAATTATTTTTTATAGGAAACATATTATTTATAATCTTAGATTATCTACAATTCATTCAAAGGACTGGCTACTCATATAGATTAGCGAACCTTGTAAAAGTTTTTCCATTATGGGGTTGTTTGTTTCTTATTATATTGTACATTCAAAGGTCACTAACAAGAGTTCATGGTTGGTTTCTAAATCCTAAAATACAATAATAATTATATATCTGATTGACCCCCATATTTCTTAATGGTCACACTAATATTTTGGAACCTTTCAATTAGTATCAGAGTAGTAGGCTCTTTTATTTACTCTTGGTTGGGTGATGATTGAATAAATGGATGATTCCATTATTATTAAAAACTCAGTTAATAGTATATGGATTCCCATCTTTAATGGTAAGGACTATATTATTTAAAAAGAAATTTTTTTGCATTATTTATTATCTATTGGAAATTTAAGTTCATCAGGATATTACTGATAGTTTCCCTCTTCCTACCGAGGGAACTCCCATAATAGTAAAGTTCATCAGAATTCTCTAGGTGTGGAGGCCAATCATCCCGAACCTTATAAGAAGTGGCCTCCCCTACTATCTACAACAAGTGTGAAAAATGTTAAGAATAAGGAAGAAAATCCATGGGTAGTGATTATTTTTGACCGGTTAAAGCATGATTTCGAGATAAATTTTATTGAAGGGAAGGGCCCCTCAGCTGATGCATCGATGGATTTAGCAGCTACATCCAGCTATATTGTGGAAGGTGAGGTAAGTTTGGTAGAGAGTGATGCTCATGATCTCAGTGACGTTCAGGGCCGAGGCTGGGAGGACACTAACAAGCTGATGTAGTTCATGGGTCGTGGGTATGAATAGTCTCCATGCATAGACTCGGTCCAGGTAAAATCCTTTTTGTTGGCTACAATAGAATCGCACTACGGAAAGGGGAGGCTAGATGGTGAGCGTGTCTTGGTCCCGTTGGACCCAAACACCCTTGGTGTCTCCCCCGATTCCCATAAGACAGTTGGAACTAGGGGGATGTTATCTCGCCTGGACAATAAGGCTGGTAAAGAGAAGCTTCTATGCAAACAGATGCCCCTCAATGAAGGCATGTCATTGAAGATGGGGAACCACATTGAGGGGTTGGAAGTTCATGAACCTCCAGTGTCTCATGAGGAGGTTTCTTTAAGGGATGACAAATTCACCCACCTTTCAATAGATATCTTGGACCAAATTCAAGGGAAAGGTCCTCATTGTCCTAGAATGAAGAAGGGGGAAAAAGGAATCAATGATTCAGGGAAGTGTATTGTGGTGCAGGGGAAAAGCCAATAGGTCACAAGGACTACTCTCACTTGCCAAACCCAATGGATACCATGTCAGTTAAGAATGGTAGAAACAAAAAAGGTTCAGTCCTTCAGAAGGGGGAAAGTGAAGAATCAAGTAGAAAATCAAGAGACAGAGAAGCATAGGATGAGGAGTGCTTGAAACTTATCCTGTACTCCAAGGAATAAATTCATGAGCGGGATATACGTCCCAATGCACCAGAAGAAGAGATCAATAAAATCTATGTACGGAGGTTACATGTTGATGCCACAGATGAGCAAGAAGTGTGGTTAAATAAGAAAGATAGAATATTAGCCCGAGGCTTCAGTCAGAGTAAAATCACCTCAGAGTAATTTATCCAGATAATGGAAAGGATGATTTCTCAAGTTGAAGAACTTATCAGAGAGGATTCAGAATCCCAAGTATGTTCGTTGCTCTGGTAACTCTATAGAGTAGCAGGCTCCAGTAACATTAGTCTTGTTTTTAATCATTTTGTGAGCTACTTTATCACGTAGTGGTCCTTTTGTGAACTATGGTTTCCCATTTTTCCTTAAAAATGGCATAATAAAAATAAAAATTTGGATGGAAAATAAGAATATATAGAATTATGGTGATCCAAAAATTTTATACTTTATTTACTCTCCAAAAGTGGATTTTTTTATGGTAATAAAATTTGAATAGCTAAAGAAACTAGGGATATGATGATGAATATTATGAAGTAAATTTGAAATTTAATAAAGAGATGTTATAGATTTAAATAATTATGTATGAAGTTATCAAAAGGGGAGATGGTGGGTCTGTTGATGACTTCATTACTAGGGTCATTGACACTATAAAAATAATAAAATGTTTTGGTATGAAGTTAGACGATTTTGATATTTTTGGAAATTTCTTAAGAATTTTTCCTAATAGATTTGACCCAAACATATCAACATCCAAAGAATGAGATCTATATTCTTTGTCTCGTTGGATTATCTATATATTATTCTAACTAAATATAAAATTATTATCGGAAAGGATTTCATTAAAAAAAATATCTGATAAGGAAATCTCTTTAAGGACAATAGAGAATGGGAATTATAATTATGTTATATAGAATAAAATATGTGACTATGAAACTAAATATTATGTTTGTAAATATTTTTATTAATTTATTACTTTTTGAATAAAAATTTCAATAAATATATATTTAATAACAAAAGAAAGTTGAATTTTAGGTGCCTTAGTCATGGAACAATAATAAATTTTGGAGAATACTATACAAGGATAAAGGAAATGAATATAGTGTTGAAGAATATAGAAAGTTAATATGATATCACAAACACAAGATAGATAAATAAAATTTATTTTTTAAAGGAATGTATAAGAAGTTATCATAATATAAAAAGAAAATATTTTTGTCAAAATATTAAGGAGAAGAAGATACTGAAGATGAATCTGAAAACTACAATGATGATTAAAGTTTCTTTATATACAATTGAATGATAATAATTTTATCTGTTATAGAAGAAATAGTTTGAGTAATAGAAAAATAAAATTTACATTATATTAAAATTAGAATTGAGAAAATGTATCACGATATTGTTATAATGAAAAGTGGCAAAAAATGATGAAATAGTATCTATCAACATAAAATAAGGAATCAATTCATGATAAAAAACCTTGATTTTTAAAATATATTGATAAAAAATCGGAAAAACGGAGAATGTATTCATTTTAATTATGACTTGATAGGAATAAAAGAATAGTATTGTCTGATAATTAGGATAGTATGATTCTAAACTCTATACATTAAGAGGATGATATATATAAAACTTATACATTGGAGATGGTCCATTCAAATATTTCTAGGACCATAAGAAGGATATAATAAATAAAAATAAATAATCCTTATTTTAATGATTATTTGAATCATATTTTATGTATTAATCTTTTGAAACATAATTAAAATTATCATAAAATGATTCATAGTTTTTGAAGATGTACTGAAATTTAATTTGGATATTCTTGGAATAAAATACATCAGATGATGGTCTTAAATATATAATTTAAAAGATCAAATATAATCATTAAAATAATTCTGTTCATTATGAACCTAGTTCACCATAAAATCTATAATAGAATAGTTTTTTTATAATTAATATATAGAAATTTTGTTAAAATTAATCAAACATTGTTGATTTAACATGGTACTTCTAATTATTTTGGAGGAAATCTATAAGCGTATTGGTTCAATTTCAGAACCATTGTTTCTATAAGAAATATTTTGATATGAATCCATATATGATTTATTACAAAGAATAACCATTTTGTAAATACGTTAGGTTTTTTATTATCCTATATATTATGAAAATTATATATGATAATATTAGTAAGTTCAATGAAATGGATTTTGATATTATTTTCTTTTGTTACCCTCGTAATTTTAGAGGATACAAATTCTATAACAATGATAGATGAATGATTGTTTATTTTTAAAATTTTATGGTTAAAGAAAAATCCCATAAAAAACATTAATAATCAGTTGCAAATATGATAGGAATTCAATATGAAGTGATTCTGTTTAAACATTGTGATAAAGTTCACAAAAAACAATAATATTGAATATATATAAAATGGGGATTATGAATCATCTATTTTATGGGATGAAGTTAAATTATGTTCATCTCATTCAAGGATTAATAAGAAAGTGGAGGTCTAAACTATCATAGGGATCAAGGAAAATGTGTTCAAACCATATAAACATCAAGGATAGTTTCACATACCAATTTTTATTCATAGGATGAGCCAAGAAATTTTAAAGGAGCTATCATAAATCAATAATGGATTGGTTCCATGATTGAAATATTAGATATGATTAATCCAAATAAGATGTGGTAAGTCTTACCAAATCCATATGATAGAAATTGTACTTTAATAATGTTATTTTTCTAGAATATGTTGAATAAAAATTTTGATGTTATATATAACAAAGAGAGAATACTTTGAAAATGATAATCATAAATTGATGGTGTCTATTTGTATGAGACCTCCATCATATTATAAATACCTAGAACCATTAGAATAATTCTCTATATTTCTAGTCATAAAATATATAACATATCCCAAATTTATATATTTTCTTATTTTCATACATAAGATATGGAGAAGAAGTCTATATATAGAAACCTTATGGCTTTGAATTGATCCCAAATGAGAACTTCATGTGCATATAGAATAAGAATTTGTATGAGTTGAAAGAGTCTCCAAGTGCATTAATTCTAAGATATGAAATTTAAAAATGAACTTAAATTTTAGAAGAGGAAAAGTATATAGAAATCAATAAATATAATAAACTAATGATGTTTACCTTTTTTTCTAACTTTTGTGAAAAATATTCTATTTATTATGAATGAAAAGACCGTTTTCTATCTGGGTAGAGGTATACCCATTACATAGCCCATAAGACTAAAGATAATTGATATTTTAAATTGAACCCAAATTATCTCATCTAGTGGTAAGAAAAAAATCATAGAATTTATAATGGGAAAACTAATTTTTTGTTTAAATGTGAATGTCCAAATTTTTTTGGTGTATTTCATTATATAGATGATGATGGGATAGGTTGCATTGATGGAACAAGATCAGGATCTGCTGGTGTATTATTTCTTGGATATATATGTGTTATGTAGAATAAATTTTTTTTTGAGGCTCTCAACATTGTATAAGACAAGTTTCATTCTATTACAAAAGATGAAACCTAGTTAACATGGATAATGACACAATTGGAATATTTTTCAGGGATTATAAAGCTACCCATTCCCCGAAGTTTCTGAAATAATTCTTTTTAAAATATTACTAAGATTATAGTGTGTAATTAAATATCAAATCAAATTGATATTGAATATCACATCAACAAGGATCATGTGTAAATAAATGAACTAAATATGGAGTTTTCTCCAATAATGGATCATGTGGTTGACATCTATACAAAACTACCTCCATGGGAAAAAATTATAATTTGATGTTAATTATGGGAATAAAACCTCTATATCATTAATGATTATATTTTTGAAGTCTACCCACTCTTTTATCTTATCTTTGGATAATGTTGTTAGTAGAAGAGAAAAAATGAATCATTAATTTATACATTGACAGGTTCTTCAACTACCAACGAATAGAATATTTAGGGAGAGTTTTAAAAAGATGTAATATATAAGGTCATTTTAAGTGAACTATTTAATAGCTAATTGATGTGTTTTAAGTAATTTTATCTTGTAGTTTGGACTCATTTTCTATTATAAATTAGTTGGGATGTAAAAGGATAAGAAATGTTTTTTAATTATTATTTTTTAGATAGCATGATATTTTTATTCAATGATTCTTATTTCCTACACTAGATTTGATCACATAGGATTACAATTGTTTGATATTAATCCATTTCTTTTAATATTATAGTTTTATCCAGTTATGATACTTTTTTGAAAAAAAAATATAAAGAGGGAGGATGTTGAGACCAACAACATTTAGGGTTTTGTTTTTAAAAGAATCCAATAATGAAGGTATAAGGATTTCAAAATAGTATAAATTTTTTATAAAATATAAATTTCATAAAAAGTATGACCCTTCCTTACAAAGGTGAAAAGATAGAGTCAAGTGGATTGAGTTTATCCGATAGAGTCTAATGGACTGATTTGATCTGACGTATGATAAAACAATCTTTATCTAATTATTTCCATAGTTTCATCAAAAAAAGGATTTAGAATATGATAAATCATGAGATTATTTTATGATATTAAAATTACTAAATATCATGTTTATATGAACATATTCACGATTCAATAAAAATGTGTTTGAAGGAAGATGTTAGTGAGGCTTGGTGGAGCTTTGTTTTATAAATAACGTTTTCTTAACCAAGTCCATTAGATAAATTATGCTTAAATAATCAACAGATAGTTATGTGTTGTGGGGGTTTATAATATATGAAATATGGAATTTGAATTAGATTTATATTATTAATATTTATATTAGACAGAGAAACTCGTGTTAACTGCATAGCATTTTTATATTTAATCAGAATGTGGTTTTTAGGATAATAAACAAAGGGTTAACATTTTTTGGGTAATGATTTTCAAATGAGGTCATCAAATAGAGGAAACAAATAAACATCATTAGAGAGATAAATTATTGTTGAATATATAGAAGAAAGTATGTTTGAATAAAGAAACAGTTAGGGGTTTAAATTAAATTGAAATGGATATAGGTCATTAGAATATGTTATCAGACATATGTTTTTGAGTGAATTTTACCATTCAAATCATTTTGAGATATGCCACCAGATAGTGGCTTCATAAAAAATCCATCAGACAACATGTTTTAGAATGATTACACTAGATAGATAAAGTTCTTATAATGATTTTTTGGGTTATGTTTTTTAAGAAATTATTTAGAAACATGGTATTATAGACTTTCATGGCCTCAATTATCATGAAGTAAGATTTGTGATACTTAATGGGATCTTTTGAAGAATTAAAATCATTAACACTAAGTTGGGAGAAAATTTTTAATGAGTTCTATTGAATCCAACTTATAAGAGATTTTAAGGGTATAAATAAAAGAAAAATATGATTGTAATATTAAAATTTTGATCTATCACATTGAATTTTAGGTTCACCCTACTCTTTATGTTTTCAAAAGATGTGAATATTTTATAAATGGGAGAATGTGTATTGATAAGGTGTTTACTTCCAATAAAATTATGGAAGAATTTAGGTGACAAATAAATTTATTGAGATATCATTTTTCAATAAATAAGAATAATTATGAAAAAATTAATTGGTACAAGAAAAAAATATTGAATAGTTTTTATCACACAAATAGTGTACTGATGAAATCAGATGAACTATGAATGGAAATGAAGTTATCAAACTGAGGTTATTAGAGTTGAGTGTACTAGATGTATAAGATTTGGCAAGAATTTAATATAAAATTTATTTCTCATTGATATTTATGAAATTTAAGACAATGAGTTATAATTTTAGGAATGAAATAATAAATAATGTTCAATAAACAAAGTAAATACATATCAAATCCCCCTAGTGAAGGTTCTTTTATAGTTAAAAAACTGTTATATATTATTATCTATATAAGGATAGCATTCAATAATTGTGAACTATAGTGTCATGGAATTGATAGATATTTAATTCCCATTGTGAACCACAAAAGGATTATTTTCTAGTTTTTTATTAGTATTGGATTATCTTTAAAAAATTGTAAGGACTAAGTACTATTTTTTAGTGTCAGACCTTTCAAATACCCATGTTCCTATTGATGTTTTTGTTACATATTTTAGAGAAGATTTCATTCTCACTAATAAGATGATAAAGATTCTAATAATTCCTACATTTTAAAAAATGTTAATATGGATGATTTATCCTCTCTCTTTCTCATAGTGATCACATTGATATTGATTGGACCATTCAACGTGTCTAGGACCATATAAGGAATTTTCATGTTTTTTGTTTAGGACAAGTATGTCTTTTAGTTTAATTTTATATGATTAGAAAGTTATATATATTGTTGAAATTGATGTTGTTTAGACTTATCAGTGAGGGGGACCTAGGAATATTTGGAGTGGTACTTAAGCATGATATAACCATTATTGTTTAATCTAATAGAGGCATTAGGTAATAACGTGTAATTGCTTGAACTAATATATTATCCTAGAAATTTTCATTAATCATTCATTACAGTAATGGGTGATTGAAACATTTACTTGGAACCTTTTTGAAATTAATCTAATTTTGAAAACAGATGTTAGGTGATCCAAGAGGGATGAGTAGAATAAGTTTCCACTAATCCCCCAAAAGTGAGAGTCTTTGTTACCCAGGGAATACATGATTGACTATATCTCATGCATTTTATATTTTGTGTGAAAAAACTAGAGGATTGTTCTTATTGGAAACATTATTCTTATTATAAATGGAATGTATGATCAAATGTAACATGCTGATGTTCATAACCTTGTCATTTACATCTATAGATCATGAATGAGGCTTTCCAGAATAATCCATTTAAAAAATTTAACATAGACAAAAGGGAATAAATGTAGTGTATTGGACATTTAAATATAATTTTTTTGATATAGGTAGGGTAGGTGACCAAGGTAATTAGGTATCCTAGGTTGGATGAAAAATAAGATTAAGAGAACAATATTGATCCTCGAGATTAGGGTTTACCACCCCTTGAGGATATTTGGAAGTCATGAGTGGTGACTTTAGGTAAGACAACATGTGGTAGATTTAGGGAATGTGGTTCCCTGTTGGCACTCTTCGTAAGAACCGTGGGTGAATTGGTCTCATGGTAATTCTTTCTTGTTATCATATGTGTATATTTACCATAATAAAATAGGTAACTGGTTGAACTAGTGATCTTCTTGGAGACCCTAACTTAATTTGAACCATAGTGAACCTCTATGGATATACTATGTGAATTGGAACCCTAGTATACCTATTTGGATGTACTAGGTAGCTTAAAATCCCAGTATCCTTGTATGAGTGTCTAAGAAAAATTGGAACACTAATGGGACTCTATAGATAGTTTGGTAAAATTTCCCAAGAATGATGCAAAATAGGTCATGGGGTAGGTAAATCATGTAAAAATATGTGAGATAGTTCATGCAAGAGTTATCTAAAACATGAGAAAGGACGTGGCACACATGAAATACCTTCATTTCCTGATTAAACCCACTATAATAATTTTAAAATCCTCATTTAAAATTTATAATTGAAAAAAAATCAAAAATAACCATATATTATTGGCCACATATGATCGGTGTTCACATGAGATAAATTTAATTTTATGAATTTTCAAAATATGTTGTGGGTACAAAGTTCATTTTCTATTATCCTTAATAGAGTGACATAGGTTTTGGAGGTATAGGCTATGTAAAACCCTACAAAATCACATGCCATTAATATCTTTACCATGTATTATGTTTAATAAATGATTTGACTCAATGTATCTAAGATACATTCTCAGATATGTTTCAAGGATTATACATCATTTACTATTTTGAGACTCTCTATGTAGACAAAAATATTCAATAATTAGATAAAATTATCTTTTTCTTCTATTAATTAAAATTCCTAGACATTTTATACTCGTATTTTCATATTGTGAAGTAGGAGGTTTTTAATAATTATAATATGTCAATGTCAGGGTGTCAGAATCAAACACAATAGTTTTCCACCCAAAGTGATTAAGCGCATAGAGTGAAATAGTGTTTTTATTTATTTAGATCATGTTTTTTAGTGAAGCATGGAAAAATGTTGTTTTTAGGCTTATAGAGATGGGATGGGTTCATTAAATACACTTTTAGTTCATTGAGCATGTCGATAACACCCTAGATGTATTCCTATGATTATATGTGGTTACCTAGTATGTATTAGAGATTACCTATAATACAATATTATGAATGAGTCGGGAATTAAATCTTTGGTCCATAACACCTCTGTTTTGTAATGTATTTGGTACACCCTCGATCATAATGATATTTATGTACCCCATTATATAGGAAGAGTTAGTAATCCCACTAATAGTATATTAATTCTAATTCTTGGTTCCTCAACCTATAGTTGTTGGTACTTCTAATGATTTAGTTTGTGGTTCTTACCCATTATGGTATGTTAAACCTTTGATTACTATACAATATATATAATGTTTTGAGACCACTATCAAGGTCAGTGTATCAATATGGTTTAATGGTTTGAATAGTTTAGATAATGGGTTATTAAAATGTTCCTTGTTTTTTGATAATTTAGTGATGTCTAGTTTAATTTAATATATATCTAATAGTTGGTTTATTGAAGCTAGTATTGGGAGTCTTTTCTCATAATGGATATCTTCAAAATCTAATGGATATTATTTTTCATTGATCTATTATAATAAGGATTTCAATATTTTTTTTTCATACCAATCTTTAGATTAGATCATAGATAGATTTCTTTGTAGAGAACCCCAATTGATTTGTTGTCTCTTTAATATGGTTGAAGATCTCATGGATCATGGTGAGTTTCAGACTTTTTATTTTTTGGAATCCATATTTTGAGTTTCTCAATAGTTTTTATGGTATATTATCAAGTATGTCTATATTATATATTATGTAATAGAGTTTCGTGATAGTTGATGGTGTTTTGGAAGACTAGAAGTTAGTTGAATATTGTGAAATAATTTATGTGAATTTATGAATTTTCTAGATCTAGATATCATATTTCAATGTAACTTATGTGTATCACATATATATTTCTTTTATCATGAAAATTATGGGATTTTAGGTTTATAGATATACCATATAGCTAAATATTTGAAGATCACATCCATGTAGCTAAATCACATATTAAAATATTTTACCTTGTCATTTTGAATATATTCACGTAATTAAACCTCTCACGTAGTAAATTTGATAATGTTTCAAAAGTAAAATTTGAATCAAATAGATAGTTATTTCATAACTATTGTATGAAATGTGACTAAACAACCCACATATCGAAATAATAATCATAACCAATTGTTCTAATGTGGCTGATGCGAGTCATGTAATCATGTTTGGGAATTTTATTGTCTTTTACTGAAGTAGTTTTATGTGGATACAAATATTCCATGATATTTGAAAGTCACAACAATAAATAATACACATGTCTATTAGGATTTTTAATATAGTATTGATGATGTAGATATTTATTTTTATAATTTTATAATTAATTTATAATACATTATGTGATTAAAGAATAATGATTTGATAAAGATTTAATAGTGGAAAGATAATGAATTAATTTAGAACCATTATATAGGTATTGAGTTGAGTTTTATTTTCTTTGAATAAATGGATGAAAAAGTTGATTCTAAAGATGTGTTTGGATATTTAGTGATTAATATATGTTGAATCATATGGATTCATGGTATTTTATTAGAGTTTAATATTTCATGTGAAAGATAATTAAATACTACATTATGGGTGATTCATGTATGTTCTACAGACTCATAAAAGTGGATCATTATCATTTGTTATTGAAGAAACTCAAATTATTTGTTGATCTTATTGATCTTTTTCCATACATTTTGAACCATATCATGAATAAGTGATGTTGGACGTGACTTCTGATGTGTGTGGTTTTATTTAATATGATTTTGTAATTTTAAATCACTTTATCAATAATTTAAGAGAATATATAGTTGGGGAGGGCCACCATCAATAAAAATGGGTGAGATTCCACATTGGATATTATAACGACCCATAATTTACATACATTGTTAATACTTCAAAATTGAAGCACACTTATTACCACATATGACAAAACCACAAAGGACCGTATAGGTATAGTGTCTTTAGAAACTAGGAAACATAAACAACTGGTTCATAAATCTTCTACAGTGTCTCCCATTTATTTCATCATATCTATGGTCCCTTTTATCATATTCTACTTACTATCCATCTTCCTGACCTGGGGAAAAGAAAACATAAAAGGGTGAGCTCAAATGATCAGTAAGGGCAAATAAAGGAAATAAAAATCATATCATATCTTTTTGAAAATCATAACCTGCAAAAGAGATCATAAAATCTTAACATGGAATAAATCATAGAAGTGAAAATGAGATCCCCATAATCATAACATGAAACTTGAAACTTTGTGGCATGCACACATAATCATGGAAAATCATTTCTTATTAGTCATGACTCATTGCCAAGACTATCTTAGTGGACAGAGTCCCTTTCTGAACCGAGTCACCCTCGTTCCAGTCCTTTTTCACTGAACTGGTATAACCTACCGTTCCAGCCATGTCTATCTCATGAGATATAAAATCTTTACCCAATGCATTGGAGGGAGATATAGGTCCCACCCATCTTATAATGAATCCTTTCTTATGTGTGCCACATAATCATAAATCATACATCATCGCATAGCCCATGTAATAAAAATGGGATTCTTAAACAAATGACATCATAAAACAATTCATATAAGATAATGGAATTCATAAAAATGTTTCCATCACAACATAATAAAATCCATGTAATAATAGGGATAAAAACAGAACCCTTTTGTTATCTTAGATGGAAAATAATTTTGATAAAATACATGAACTTCATTCTTGAGGAAAATATCCTTTCTACTTCAAAACACTTTACCTTTCTTAACATGTCATACAATTTTAAACTAAAAGAAGTTGATTAAAAATAAACTTGAATACTTGTAGAGTAAGCTTCTTGGAAATAATTTTTTAGAAATCCATTCATGCCGTATAAGTTAAAAAAACATTCTTCGTACTTTTGTCGGAAAAGTCAAAAAGCACCTCGTACGAAAAACGACAAAAGATTCCTTTCATACATATTATTAAAAACTCAACGAAGGGTAAAAATGGATTTAAACAATTGTAGGTGGATGGAAATAATATTACATATTGATGAAACATGGATGTGGATGATAAAATACACCCTAGTAAATACTTGCGAATAAACAATCTCGGATAAAAATGAGATTGTGATATTTCCCTTACCTTAGGTCCGATTTGCTTTGTACGTGTCCGAAGCTCCTGTATAATGGTTTAAATAATGTTATTGACTTATTCCATAATCATACATATTGATATGATATCATATATGGTCATATTCTTAGCTTCTTGTTAGTAATATTTCATTGTTACTTGTTACTCGGGTCTTTATTGCCTTTTGTTCTTATGCGTGTTTTGCCGAATACATTCTTATTCTTCATTTAAGGTTATAGATACCTTATATCCAGAATGGTATTAGTGTATCATATATCATATTTATTCATTATATTCATTTATATAATTACTGTGTAATGATGATCATGTAGAACGAGTCGCATCACATCGTGGAGACGGTATTCCGTACGTACGCACGAGTGATGATATCGTTCCTATGATTGTGGAACTGTATTGGAGTATATATATATTATTTCAGTATCAATATTACTTTATAATAATCATAAATAGTTACTCATTACACCATTATACCCATCCTTGTAAAGTGATGGTGGAAAAATAGATTACACCACGGCGTGGAGACGGTATTCCGTACGTACGCACGCGCGGTGATTTCATTTTTCTGTGGGATGGATAGAAGGTGAATTAGGGTTGTTTCATATTTATAATAACATATCCGTATGTAAGTAATACTGATGTTATTACTTTATCATGAAACAACTAAAGAAGAAGAAGTTGAAGAAGAAAGAAATTTAAAAGATCGGTAATGGATATTACCTCTTCTTTGAAACTCCTCTTTGAATCCTCCACTTAGGGAACTAATATTGGTCTTTGAAGAAGACCAGGACCTCTAGGATTATTCTAGGTAAGTGGAGAGGATAAAATTTCAGGGTTTGGCCGAGCTTGAGTGCTCAAATTGGTGTGAGGAGGAGGGGGAGGAGGTGCCCTTTTATAAGGGGGGGAGAGGGGCACCTTAGGAATATCTCAAAATATTATTTTATATTAAAGTCAAAATCGGTTTATAATGGTTCCAAAGGGTCTTACTTCGAAGCTAAAGTGGGTATGGGTCTAAATCCTATCAACCAATAGGATTTAGACAAGTTTAGGGTATTATTTTAACCTTATAAATTAGATTTAACTCTAAGTTAAATAATTTAACTTTTACCGTGTCGGTAAGCTACCTTCCCAACACGATCCAGTATTTCTAAAGGACCGATATATCTAGGGCTAAACTTCCCCTTCTTTCCAAATATCATAACCCTCTTCCATGGAGATATTCGTAAGAACACTTTATCACCCACTTCAAACTCTAGGTCTTTTCTTCGGTTGTCGGCATAACTTTTCTGTCGACTCTGAGCTCCTCTTATGTGTTGTTGAATAGATCTGATTTTTTCTGCCATTTCATCAACGAGATCAGGTCCTAATAGATTTCTTTCCCCAACATCATCCCAGCAAGTTGGAGCCCTGCATTTCTTTCCATAGAGAGCTTCATAAGGAGCCATCTTAATACTGGAGTGAAAGCTATTATTATAAGAAAATTCCACCAAAGGGAGGTGTTGATCCCAACCTCCTTTGAAATCCATAGAGCAAGATCTCAACATATCTTCTAGGGTTTGAATTGTTTTCTCAGACTGACCGTCTGTCTGGGGATGATAAGCAGTGCTGAAACTCAACTCTGTATCCAGATTATGCTGAAGGCTTCGCCAGAACTTCGAGGTAAATCTCAGATCTCGATCAGATATACTAGAAAGTGGTACTCCATACAATCTTACCACTTACTTTATATATATCTTGGAAATCTGATCTAGAGAGAAATCCTCTCTAATAGAAATGAAGTGTGCAGATTTTGTAAGACGATCAACTATGACCCAGATAGAATTATTGCCTTTGGATGTTTTAGGAAGTCCTGTGACAAAGTCCATAGTGATGTTTTCCCATTTCCATTCAGGTATGGGTAATGGTTGTAACATCCCCTTAGACTTTTTTCTCTCAGCTTTAACTTGTTGACAAACCAAGCATCGAGAGACATATTCAGCAACATCTCTTTTCATGCCATTCCACCAGAAGTACTCTTTCAGGTCTCTATACATCTTCGTGCTTCCAGGATGAATAGAGAATGATGAACTATGAGCCTCATCCAGCAGCTCCTTCTTTAATTCGGGGATGGGAGGAACACAAACCCGATTCCTGAACTTTATTATCCCATCACAATCAAGGTTGAATTCAGGAACATTTCTCACCTTCTTTTGTAACTCGACATCTTTTTTATGTGCCTCTTTAATCTTCACATGTATAGATGGTTGAACATTCATTTGAGAAAGATAAGATTTTTCCCCATCCATTATAATTCCAAGATCCATCCTTTGTAAATCCATAAATATTGGATCTTTTGTGATACTCATCGTGGATAAACTAGCATGGTCTTGTCAATTTAATGCATCTGCGACCTTGTTTGCTTTTCCAGGGTGGTAATGGATTGAGCAGTCATAATCCTTAATCAGCTCCAACCATCTGCTTTGGCGCATATTCAGCTCCTTTTGTGTGAAAATATACTTTAAACTTTTATGATCAGTATAAATATCACACCTTTCACCATAAAGGTAATGCCTCCAAATCTTTAATGCAAAGATTACCGCAGCCAACTCCAAATCATGTGTTGGGTAATTTTGTTCATGTATTTTCAACTGCCTTGAGGCATAAGCTATCACCATATCATTTTGCATAAGAACACATGCCAATCCCTTCTTGGATGCATCACTGTAGATCACAAACCTTTCTCCACTATAAGGCAGTGTGAGCACAGGTGCACTAGAAAACCTTCTTTTCAACTCCTTGAAATTCTCTTCACATTCCTCTGTCCAGAAAAACTTAACTCCTTTCCGAGTCAACTTGGTGAGTGGATTAGATAATCGTGAAAAATCTTTTACAAAACGTCGATAATATCCAGCCAAACCAAGAAAACATCGAATCTCAGTTACTGTTGTTGGTCTCGACCATCTTTCGATAACCTCTGTTTTTGCTGGATCCACAGATATCCCCTCTTTTGAGATTATGTGACCCAAAAATGCAACTTTTTGAAGCCAAAATTCACACTTGGTAAATTTGGCATAAAGCTTCTCCTTTCTCAGGGTCTTCAATATAATTCTCAAGTGATCTTCATGCTCTTCCTTTCTCTTTGAATAGACAAGAATATCGTCTATAAAGACTAACAAAAATTGATCAAGATAGTCTCTGAATACTCTATTCATTAGATCCATGATGATAGGAGGGGCATTAGTAAGACCAAACGGCATCACTATAAATTCATAGTGTCCATACCTTGTACGGAAAGCCGTCTTTGGTATATCCTCCCTTTTGACCCTTAATTGATGATACCCTGAATGAAGATCAATCTTGGAAAAGTATTGAGCTCCGCGTAGTTGGTCAAATAAGTCATCAATGCGTGGGAGAGGAGATTTGTTCTTGATAGTGATCTTGTTATGTTCTCGATAATCAATGCAGAGTCTCATTGATCCATCTTTCTTCTTAACAAATAGAACAGGTGCTCCCCAAGGTGACGCACTAGGGCGTATGAATCCCTTATCAATATTCTCTTGGAGTTGCTTCTTCAATTCCTGCAACTCAATTGGGGCCATTCTATAAGGTGTCTTTGAAATAGGCAAAGCACCCGGTACAAGTTCTATTGAAAACTCAACTTCACGATTTGGTGGAAGACCCGGTAATTCCTCCAGAAAGACATCATCAAACTCCCGTACGATGGGAATATTCTTAATCGAAAGTTTCTCACCAACCATTTGAGATAAAAAACCTTCATTTAGTGGAATCAACACCCATAAAATGGAAGGAATTTCCACTGGAAGGTTATGTTCATCCTTGCATTGATAGACGATCGTAGATTGATCTGGAATATGAAATGTGACTTCCCTTCTTTGGCAATTGATATGAGCTCCATGTAGAGAAAGCCAATACATGCCAAGAATCACATCAAATTCCATTAAAGGAAGGATCACAAGATTTTCAGGAAGCACTTTCCCAAAAACTTCGATCGGAGAAGAATTATAAACTTTTGGTGCGACTGTTGTGCCATTAGGTGTTGTCACAGCTAACTCAACATCTAATTGTTGAGGTAATACGGTGATACCCTTAGGAAATTCTTTAGAAATAAAAGAGTGGGTGGATCCAGAATCAAATAAAACATTTTCTACTTTAGAGTGGATGGTAAGTGAACCTTTCACCACTTCGTTATCGTACTCCACATCGCTGATAGGAATTGCATGTGACATTCCTTTGTCTTTAGCCTTAATATTTTTTTGACGTCGACCATCATCATCAACCCTTGGATTTGGGCATTGATTGGAATAATTCCACATCTCCTTGCACTTGAAACATTGAAGTGTAGTAGGTTCATTCTGTGTATCCCTTCCTTTGTTTGCGTCATTAGACATCTTCTTCCCATTATCACGGCATTCAAATGCCCGATGACCTTCCTTTCCACATTTAAAACATTTACTTGTCCCTTTAAGACAACTCCCTCCATGTTTCTTTCCACACTTTTAGCATAAAGGAATGATCATCTTCTTTTCAGTGTGCTCTTTAGATTTTCCTTTGAATTCCATCATCCTCTTCTTATCAAACCCATGTGACTGATGGGTTACTCCAATCTCCATCTCGACTTTGAGAGCACATCGAATGATTTCCTCGTATCTATTGAAGTCCCTTATGGCTAACGCCCTTCGAAGACTTGGTTTTAAGCCACTAAAGAATCGATCGATCTTACTCTCAGGTTGGATAATAATACCAGAAGCGTACCTTGAAAGTCTTGTAAAATTTGCTTCATAGGTACCAACAGATTCATCATCCCTTTGCTTCAGTTCAAGGAACTCTTTCTCCATCTTTGTTCGGAGAATACGAGGGAAGTACTTATTGAAAAATAAGTTCTTGAACTCGTCCCAATCCATAGACTCAATTTCATCCCTTTTCCTCGTATTCTTAATAAGATTCCACCATTGATCAGCATCTCCTTCCAAACGATACACTGCTAGGATGACTTTATCATGCTCAAAACATTGAAGAACTGAAAATATCTTTTCAGTAGTACTAATCAATTGTTCAGAAACTAATGGATCAGTAGACCTACTAAAAGAAGGTGGACGCTGCCTCATGAAGGATTCAATAGAATGTTGCTCGTTCCTTTGCTCGTTTGGAAGTCCTGCATGATTCATAGCTTGAGAAAGTTGTGTGAGCATGGCTACAAGATTTTGCATTCCAGCTCCCATATCGTTTGGTTGCTCAGGGGGACAATCATTGCATTGCCCATCGCATTCCGCATTAACACGGTTCCTTCGGGTTCCAGCCATTGACTAAAACCAAGAAGAATAGTGTGAGCAACACTAATTATAATAGGAAAACCACATAATTCAAGAATAAAATTTTCATGCTTAAGGTCTTATCCTAGGTTATTCAAGGCCATTTCTAAAACACTAAGATTGTGTTCTATGCTTAGACTTATCCTTAGGGTTCTTACTAAGGCTTTCACATCCTAGTTTCCAAAGGTTGACTATACCTTTCCTCTGATACCAACTATAACGACCCATACTTTACATACATTGTTAATACTTCAAAATTGAAGAACACTTATTACAACATATGAAAAAACCACAAAGGACTGTATAAGTATAGTGTCTTTAGAAACTGGGAAACATAAACAACTGGTTCATAAATCTTCTACAGTGTCTCCCATTTATTTAATCATATCTAGGGTCCCTTTTAGCATATTATACTCAATATCCATCTTCCTAACCTAGGAAAAAGAAAACATAAAAGGGTGAGCTCAAATGCTCAGTAAGGGCAAATAAAGGAAATAAAAATCATATCATATCTTTTTGAAAATCATAACCTGCAAAAGAGATCATAAAATCTTAACATGGAATAAATCATATAAGTGAGAATGAGATCCCCATAATCATAACATGAAACTTGAAACTTTTTGGCATGCACACATAATCATGGAAAATCATTTCTTGTTAGTCATGACTCATTGCCAAGACTATCTTAGTGGACAGTGTCCCTTTCTGAACCGAGTCACCCTCGTTCCAGTCCTGTTTCACTGAACCGGTATAACCTACCATTCCAGCCATGTCTATCTCATGAGATATAAAATCTTTACCCAATGCATTGGAGGGAGATATAGGTCCCACCCATCTTATAATGAATCCTTTCTTATGTGTGCCACATAATCATAAATCATACATCATCGCATAACCCATGTAATAAAAATGGGATTCTTAAACAACATGACATCATAAAACAATTCATATAAGATAAAGGAATTCATAAAAATGTTTCCATCACAACATAATCAAATACATGTAATAATAGGGATAAAAACAGAACCCTTTTGTTATCTTAGATGTAAAATAATTTTGATAAAATACTTGAACTTCATTCTTGAGGAAAATATCCTTTCTACTTCAAAACACTTTTCCTTTCTTAACATGTCATACAATTTTAACCTAAAAGAATTTGATTAAAAATAAACATGATTACCTGTAAAGGAAGATTCTTGGAAATAATTTTTTAGAAATCCATTCATGCTGTATAAGTTAAAAAAAACATTCTTCGTACTTTTGTCGGAAAAGTCAAAAAGCACCTCGTACGAAAAACGACAAAAGATTTCTTTCATACATATTACTAAAAACTCACCGAAGGGTAAAAATGGATATAAACAATTTTAGGTGGATGGAAATAATATTACATATTGATGAAACATGGATGTGGATGATAAAAAACACCCCAGTAAATACTTACGAATAAACAATCTCGGATAAAAATGAGATTGTGATATTTCCCTTACCTTAGGTCCGATTTGCTTTGTACGTGTCCGAATCTCCTTTATAATGGTTTAAATAATGTTATTGACTTATTCCATAATCATAAATATTGATATGATGTCATATATGGTCATATTCTTAGCTTCTTGTTAGTAATATTTCATTGTTACTTGTTACTCGGGTCTTTATTGCCTTTTGTTCTTATGCGTGTTTTGCCGAATACATTCTTATTCTTCTTTTAAGGTTATAGATACCTTATATCCATAATGTTATTAGTGTAACATATATCATATTTATTCATTCAATTCATTTATATAATTACTATGTAATGATTATCATGTAGAACGAGTCGCATCACATCGTGGAGACGGTATTCCGTACGTACGCACGAGTGATGATATCGTTCCTATGATCGTGGAACTGTATTGGAGTATATATATATTATTTCAGTATCAATATTACTTTATAATAATCATAAATAGTTACTCATTACACCATTATACCCATCCTTGTAAAGTGATGGTGGAAAAATAGATTACACCACGGCGTGGAGACGGTATTCCGTACGTACGCACGCGCGGTGATTTCATTTTTCCGTGGGATGGATAGAAGGTGAATTAGGGTTGTTTCATATTTATAATAACATATCAGAATGTAAGTAATACTGATGATATTACTTTATAATGAAACAACTAAAGAAGAAGAAGTTGAAGAAGAAACAAATTGAAAAGATGGGTAATGGATATTACCTCTTCTTTGGAACGCCTCTTTGAATCCTCCACTTAGGGAACTAAGATTGGTCTTTGATGAAGACCAGGACCTCTAGGATTATTCTAGGTAAGTGGATAGGATAAAATGGCAGGGGTTGGCCGAGCTTGAGTGCTCAAATTGGTGTGAGGAGGAGGGGGAGGAGGTGCCCTTTTACAAGGGAGGAGACGGGCACCTTAGGAATATCTCAAAATATTATTTTATATTAAAGTCAAAATCAGTTTATAATGGTTCCAAAGGGTCTTACTTCGAAGCTAAAGTGGGTATGGGTCGAAATCCTATCAACCAATAGGATTTAGACAAGTCTAGGGTATTATTTTAACCTTATCAATAAGATTTAACTCTAAGTTAAATAATTTAACATTTACAGTGTCTTTTTGTTTTCTTTCACTGTATGGTTAATACACTTACTATAACATACCAAACGAACCCCAAATTGTTTATTATTAATATATATATCCTTATCTAAGTCATTTGGCCGAACCTTAGATTTTTAGGAATAAAATAACAATTAATAATTTAATATTTGATTTAAAAACTATTTTGTGTCAATTTTGACACTATTTGATATATGATTTTTGTGAAAGTCATAACAGAATTATATGTTCGAACCAATTTGATTAAATCACCATTACTATATCATAATAACCTAGAAAATTAGTGGAATTCATAAAAAGTCTCAAATTACATATATTTTGGTGTTTATAACATCAATTATGTCAATATTTCATTAATGAGATAATTACTGCATCATCATTGTGTCATAAATAAATTAAATTATTTAAAGTCTAAAAATTACAAATAAAATACCATTATGTAGTAAATCTTTTTAGCTTTCTAATGAATGTTTATAGTTGAATTTATCTTATGTATAACCCCATATTAAAAATGATTTACTTATTAAACTTTGATTTTAACTATTTTAACCCTTCTTTAAATAAATTAATAATAAATGTCCTAATCTAATCCAAGTGGGCCTAAATGGTCATATTTTTATTCCTAAGTTTTTTTTTGGTCGAATTACACTTGTCCAATAGAATTAGGACATGTGTTAGGGTAATATTAATATCATATTTACCCTTAGTTACCCTATTTACTATTAACCGCGGTAAAAAAAAGTAAAAAGTTACTATTCACCAAAAAATTATTTTTATCTCATTGAACCGCATTTTACTTACTGATATCAACAATTTCTGTCGGATTTTTGAAATTCCATTCACAGAAGCGGTAAAATTATGTTTTATGCAAAATTTATTTTTTAACCTACCACTTAGTGGTTTCACTATTCATCAAAAATTGAAAGTTTTCATAAAAATACCAAAATTTCACCCTAGGCTAATTTCGATATTCTGAGTCCAAAAATGAAGTCCATTTTGAAAAATAAAATTTATAAAATTTCAAAAAGTGGTTATTACTATTCATAACGGCTAGTTTTAATAGCATATTGTTGTTTAGTGAAACTCGGTATTGCGTACGACACAAGCTATCGAGGAAGGTCACGATTGCGTGTAAAGCAAGCCAAGCAAGTGTTGTGTAGAAAAAGATTCCTTTGATGATTCATATAACATAAATGTCTCAGGTGTTACAGATATGAGCATCATAAATATTAGGTTTTCATTTTTATTTCCCTTCCCCATATGAATTCTTGAGCCTATGATTTCTTTTTGAGTTGATCATACTTTAACAAGACATAGAGGTTAATTTATTTTAAAATAAAATTTATCAAATTCCCCCATATAATTTCACACAGCAAACCATTTTAGAAGAAGAAACCAATACTTCTTGTAAAATCAATTGGAATTAGATATTTTACCACTATACGATCCAAGAAGATCACATTGGGGAATGAATAATAAAAATCTCAATGAATATTTAGGCTGTGCTAATATTAAATGAAGGAAATTATCAATGTTATAAGAATTTAATGGTTCTATATCAGTTATCCATTGGTGTACATGATCTTGATGCGATAACAATCGGATTTAAACCCTTCGTAAATGATGATCTGATGATGTCTGTTGGAAAAATTATTATTAATGTCTATGAAAATTCGAAAATGATATTATTGTTTCATTATAAGTGAAATTATATTATAAATTTATGGTACTACCAAATATAGTAGAAATTTAGGAATAATTATTGAGAAATTATAAAGTAAATGAAAATTTAAAAATTGAAAAGCCACATATCTAGAGAATAAAATATGAAGAAATAAAAAAACAGAGTATTAGTGCATTGACAATAAATTTTCTTGGGTAAATTAAATTGTAAGAAATTTTAATATTCATAATGAGAAACATAATGATTCCATAATTCTGAAGAATTTTATGAGATATTTTTCAGATATATTTCATCTCTAAATTTCTTCTCTTTACTATTTATAAGATCTTTCACATGATGAGTAACATAATATTCACATTTCTTATGAAATGAGAAACTATACACCATTAAAAAATAATGTTAATGATTGATGGTATTTTTATTCCATGAGGAATGTGAAAAGTATAAATGATAAATATATTGTAGAATAAAGTGTAATTGAGAATGAATATTAATATATAAGAGTTAATTATATAATTTCAAAAATATTTCATCTGGGAAAAAAGTACATTAGTACATTATCAAAAAGATGTTTAAAATTTAATGGACTTTGAAATTGAAAAATTTATTTCCAAACAAAAAAGCGTATATTATGATACTGAAAATGTTCAAAACACTCAAAGAAATAAGTATATAAAAAATAATAAATTATCATCAATGGAAGTTTTTTCCAGGAATAGATTCAAAATAACCAAAAGAATTAATTTATTGATCAATTAAGAGGAAACTTATTTTGTCTCAAACAGTAATTCTAATTAAGAAACACAAGATAAATTTATAAATTTTTTGGATCATGTTTATAAAACCATTGATTCACCATATAATGATAATGAAAACATAAAACCTGTAAATTAATTAATATATGATCAAATATGAAATAGACTAATGTATAGAGAAAAAATTATGCTTAAGAAAGTGAAAATAAATCTAACAATGAAGAATAATAGTTTGATAGATGAAAATGATGAGAAAAATAAAAGTTAGATAACTCTTTGAGATGAAATTAGAAAACATAAGTTGAAATATACTGAGTCCAATAATATTATGAATGATCATATAGAATTTTTTTTGATATGTAATAAGTTATCACTATCACAATCAAAATTTATGGGATATGACAAATATCATACAAAGACTAAGAAGGAATTCAAAATACCTATTGAAGACAAGTGTGAACCCTCAAAAGATACTGAGAAAATTCAAGAAAAATCCTAATAAAAAATTATTTTCAAAATAATTGAAACTAAAAATGTTGGTTTAAATCTTAATTCATGTAAAATTTGAACCAAAGTGATGAAAATAAAAAGAATCCAATAGTGTATTAATAAAAGAGCTTGTTATGAAATGGAATTCTTGAATGAATTTTTAATTAAAAATTCTAGAAAAATTATGACCCCTGGTAGTTAAAAAAAATGTCATATAATTGGAATAAATTTACTAGATATAATGTTTATTTTTCTTGGAAATTTAAACTTCATCAATGGAGATAGTAATATAGAATGTTTGTCCAAAAATCATATAAATTCAAAAATAGAATTTATTTAACTAGAATAAAGAACAAATATAAAGATACCAATTCCATTTATAACGAATAATACACTATAAGAAGGCATATATGGATAAAAACTATTTACCTGTTAAGAATAAAAAACATTCTTGATTTTCTTAATGGTATGTGAGGAATATGTGACCAAAACTGACATAGTGATGATAAATGAATGAAAACATTAATTGGTAATATTCCACTAAAATATAAATATAATTAAACTAAATTTCAAAAATATGATAATATATTCTCATAAGAGAATAAATTTAAGGTTTTAAAAAAAATACAAGGATATTTTATAGTGGGTGAACCTTTTGTAGGACTGGTGATGTCAAAATTATAATTAACATTGAGAAACTTGAAGGATGTTTGGAAAACTTTTTAATTGACTATTCCTATAAAATAAATTGTAATCAAACCTATTATTTTGAGAAATATTATTTTGAATATGGTTATTTTCATTAAATTTAAAGGATAAACCACAACATCAGTTATAGACAACATTTGGATAATGGGAATGAGGTAACATTCAATAAATTAATGCATTATTAACAGTAAAAACTGATGGAACTTTTATTTTAGATTTAAAAAATGGAAATTTAATATTGATTGTTTATATTTATAATACATGTTATATAATAATTCTGTATCAAAACATGATATTCAATAAAATACAAAGGAATATTGGACAAATAAGCCTATATAATATTATGAACAATGAAGAGGTAAGAAATCTATATGAACTAAAAATAGATCC
This sequence comes from Viscum album, assembly GCA_963277665.1. Classification (NCBI taxonomy): domain Eukaryota; kingdom Viridiplantae; phylum Streptophyta; class Magnoliopsida; order Santalales; family Viscaceae; genus Viscum; species Viscum album. Next base: position 831,773,858 of record OY728136.1, read on the forward strand.
AGATGGAATCATCAAAAAATCTAAAAAGGGAAATATAACTCATATGACTCAAAATAATGTGGATATTAATTATAAAAGACTATTAGATTTAGTTCACATAGATTTTTTTTGGAAATATGAGTAAGAAATAAACTTTATTTTGTTTTTATTTAATTACCCTAATTAGAGAATTCAAAAAAATACGCAATTTTATTTCCATCAAGTGAAATTATGACCTATTTGATATATTTAAATTGTAAAAAATTATATTGAAGTATATCTTGTTATGTGTAAAAAATGATAAGTAATTTTTTGATGAAATATAAAATTGATGCATTTAAAATTTATCTAGGAAAACATGTAATCAATCATCAATATACCACACCTTATACACCACAAAATAATAGTGTCATAGAATTTAATAATAGGATAATTGTGAAAATAAATATAATAATGATAGCTAAGAATAATTTTATAAAATTCCTCAAGAGGTAAGATGTGTGTGCTGTAGTGAAAATTCAAAATAGTTGTCTTTTGACATCCAAGACAAATGTAATAATCTAGGATGTGTGAAAAAAATAATTGTAATCTGAAATTTTTAATGTTTTTTTCAGTAATTTATTTATATTTAAAATATTGGAAGTCCTTTTTATGATTTTGTAAGAAATAATTGATGAAAATGTGGCTATGATGTTATAAAAATCATGAATATGATATTTTTATACATAAAATAGAGATTATGTTCCAAAAACAATTGTTGAAAACATTTTTAAAATCATAAAAATATTGTTGTTGTCAATTCATGATGAGTAAGCCGGTGGTGGTGATAGAAATCAGTTTTAGAATTTAAGGAAACTAGTAAAAATCGATAATTTCATTGGTAAATAGAATTGACCCACTTATTCCATTTAAAGGCTATGATTTGAAAATAAATCTCTTCATGCACCCTTGGATAATATATGAATGGTGATTAAGCCTATTAATCATGATTATTGTATAAATGTTATAAATGATGAACTCAATCTAATTGTGATTATTGTTATATGATATCATTTTCCAAATTAAAAAAACAAGTTTATAGTATAAAATGGGTTTTTAGGAATAAAATTAATGAAAATGGTGAAATAACATGGAACAAAGCTAGACTTGTCTATAATGTATATTCTCAAATGGAAGGCATTGATTATAAAGAAAATTTCCCACTGGATTCTAGATTTGAGATGAAAATAATGATCTTTGAAGTCGAAAAGTGTAAGCATTACCAGGTACATCAGATTTATGTAAATTATGTGTCTCTAAATGGTGACCTTGAACAATAATACATTATTGAGAAACTATAATGTATCATTCCAGATAATGACTAAATAATGGTTTATAGATAGAATAAGGTGTTTTGAGGATTAAAATAGGATTCATGGGATTGGTACTCTAAAATTGAAGACTGTTTGAGAGAAATGGAGTTTCCCAATGTATTATTGATAATAACTTATATATAAAGATGAAATTCTAAGACATGTACATAAACACTGTATACGTGGATGAAATAATATTTTATAGTATTAATATTTGTCTACATGTTTAATTTTATATAAATGTACATATTAATTTTGAGATATATATAATCCGAGACCTAAATTAACACTACAGGAAATGGGGTCCTTCCCAATGGTTTAGAACCATTGGGAAATTTTGCAGAACCGTTGGTATATGTTATACCAATGGTTTTGAAAACCATATGGAAATAAGACATTGGGAAAAAATATCCCAACGGTTTACAAACAACCATTGGTATAGGTTAGTAAAATTAACCTATTCCAACGGTTTAGCCAACCGTTGGCATAAGTTTGACCAACGGTTTACAAAAAACTATTGGTAAAAATAAGGATATCAACTCTTTCCCAATGGTTTCTAAACCATTGGGAATGGTTTTTTCCAACGGTTCTCATTGAACAGTGGGAAAAAAATACCCAGAATCATTTCCCAATAGTTTGAAACAGTTGGCATGGGCTATGCTGTGCAAATTTCACAACAGCATGCAATTTGTACAGGATCCTCTAATGATGTCCATTCTACTCCTTTCCATTTACTATTCCTGAAATAAAAAACTAAGACATATATATAGAGAAAAAATTCATTCACATTTAACATATAATGCATTCCTGAACTATGCACATCCATAATTAAATCATAATTCATAACGTAATTATAAACATACATAATTGATTTAGAATTCAATTAAAATAATAGATGACAATTATATGTGGAATCCAGAATTAAATTCATAATTTAATACATACATGATTTAATTATCAATTATCAATAAAAGACATAAAAAACTGAATATGTATCAACAGAATCTGAATACGTTTGTTCGGTTTTTCGTATACCAGTGGTTTTTACTAAAAAAATATGTAAATTTAAAACAAAATACATACACATGGAGTGATACCGGCCACACAGTGCCTCTAATTGAGGCGGGGTTGACTCGTACAAGTTCATATGACTCATGGATCATTTTCGTAAAGTATCAACATATTCTAAAAGTGTTTGGTCTATTTTCCGTATGTGAGTTATTGTTTTCACTTAAAATGTTGTTCATTTCAAAAAAATGAGACACTTTGAGTGGTGTAGGCCACACTATGCCTTGAATTAAAGCGGGTTTAACTCATACAAGTCACATATGACACATTGATCTTTTTTCTAAAGTTTCAACAAATTTAGAATGAGTTTGGTCAGTTTTTCGTATTCCAGTAGTTGTTTTCAATTTAAATGTTGTCCATTTCAAATAAATGTGACACTTTGAGTGGTTCTAGATACACCGGGCCTTGTATTGAGGCGGGTTTTACTCTTACACGTCACAAATGACTCATATATTTTTTTCCTAAAGTTTAAACAGAATCTGAATGCGTTTGGTCGGTTTTCCGTATGTCAGTTGTTTTTTTCACGTAAAATGAAGTCCTTTTGAAAAAAAGAGACACTTTGAGTGGTTTAGGCCACACCGTGCCTCGGATTGAGGTGAGGATGACTCATACACATCACATATGACCCATGGATCTTTTTTATAATGTTTCAATAGAATACAACTACCTTTGTTTGGTTTTTCGTATGCCATTTTTACTTTTCACTTAAAATGTTGTCCATTTCAACTAAACTGAGACACTTTGAGTTGTGACGGCCACACTACGCCTCAAATTTAGGTGGGATTGACTCATAAACATCACATATGACTCATGGATCGTTTTCCTAATGTTTCAATGGAATTTGAATGCGTTTGGTCGGTTTTCCGTATATCAGTTGTTGTTTTCAATAAAAATGGTGTCAATTTTAATCAAAAGAGAGACACATTGAGTGGTGCCGGACACACCTCACCTCGGATTGATGTGGGGTTGACTTTTACACGTCACATATGACCCCATGTATTATTTTACTAAAGCATCAATAGATTCTAAATGTGTTTGGTTGGTTTTCCGTATGTCAGTTGTTGCTTTCACTTAAAATGTTGTTCATTTCAAAACAAATGAGACATTTAGAGTGGTTATGGTCTCACCATGCCTCAGATTAATGCATAGTTTACTTGTAAATATGACATATGACCCATTGATCATTGTGCTAAACTTTTAACACATTCTGAATGTGTTTGGTCAGTTTTCCGTATGCCGGTAATTGATTTCAATTAAAATGGTGTCCATTTCAAATATATGTGAGACAATTTAAGTGGTTTCGGCCACAACAAGCCTCATATTGAGGCGGGGTTGACTCGTACATGTCACATATGACCTATTTATCATTTTACTAAAGTTTCAACGGAATTCGAATGCATTTGGTCAATTTTCCATATGTCATTTATTGTTTTCACTTAAAATGAAGTCCATCTTAAATGAAAGAGAGACACTTCTTGTGGTTCCAGCCACACCGTGACTCAGATTGAGAGAGGGTTGACTCATACACATCAATGAATGACCCATGGATCGTTGTACTAAAGGTTCAACAGAATCCGAATGCGTTTGGTCGGTTTTCTGGATGTCAGTTGTTGTTTTCACTTAAAATGAAGTCCATTTTAAACTAAAGAGAGACACTTTGAGTGGTACCGGCCACACTCGACCTCTTATTGAGGCGAGGGTGACTTGTACATGTCACATATGACTCATGAATTGTTTCCCTAAAGTTTCAACAGAATCCGAATGTGTTTGGTCAGTTTTCTGTATGTCAGTTGTTGTTTTCACTTAAAATGATGTCCTTTTGAAACAAAAGAGAAACACTTTGGGTGCTACCGACCACACCACACCTCCGATTGAGGAGGAGTATATTCTTACACATCACATATGACCCATGGATAGTTGTGCTAAAGTATCACCAAAATCATAATTGTTTTGGTCAGTTTTTCATTTGTACTTAAAATGTTGTCCATTTTAAAAAAAAGAGATACACTTAGAGTGATCCCAGCCACACCGTGCCTCATATTGAGGCGAGGTTGACTCATACACATCACATATGACCAATGGATCGTTTTCCTAAAGCATAACCACATTCCGAATGCGTTTGGTCAGTTTTTTGTATGTCAGTTGTTGTTTTCACTTAAAATGATGTCCATTTTAAACAAATGACAGAAACTATGAATGGTGTCGGCTACACTGCGCCTCCGATTGAGGCGGGGTTGACTCGTACATGTGACATTTGACCCATGGATCTTTGAGATAAACTATAAACACAATTAGAATCCATTTGGTTGGTTTTTTGTATGCTAGTTGTTGTTTTCACTTAAAATAAATTCCATTTTAAACAAAAGAGACACTTTGAGTGGTGTCGGCCACACTGCACCTCGGAATGAGGCGATGTTGACTCGTAAATGTCACATATGACCCATGTATCGTTTTATGAATGTTTGAATGGAAACCAAATTCCTTTCGTCTATTTTCCCTATGTACTTAAAAAGTTTTCCATTTTAAACAAAAGAGAGACACATAGAGTGATCTTGGCCACACCGTGACTCAGATTGATCCCGGGTTTTCTCTTACACGTCACATATGACTCATGGATCGTTGTGACAAAGTATCAACAGAATAGTAATGTGTTTGGTCAGTTTTCTATATTCCAGTTGTTATTTTCACATAAATTAAGTTCTTTTTAAATAAAATAGAGACAATTTGAGTGGTATCAGCCACACCGTGCCTCGAATTTAGGCAGGGTTGACTCGTACATGTCACAAATGACCCATGGATAGTTTTCATAAAGTATCAACACAATAATAATCCATTTGGTCATTTTTTCGTATGTCAGTTGTTTCTTCACTTAAAATGAAGTGCTTTTTAAATAAAATATTGACACTTTGAGTGGTACTGGCGACACCGTGCCTCGGATTGAGGCGGGGTTGACTCATACACGTCACAAATGAGCCATGGATTGTTGTGGTAAAGTATCAAGACAATCAGAATCCATTTGGTCTGTTTTCTATATGTACTTAAAATGTTTTCCATTTTAAACATAAGAGAGACACCTTGGGTGGTTCCAGCCACACCTCGACTCGGATTGGGGTGCAGTTTACTCGTACACATTACATATGACCCATGGATCGTTGTCCTAATGTTTCAATAAATTCTGAATGCTTTTGGTTGGTTTTTCGTATCCCAGATGTACTTTTCACTTATAATCTTATCCATTTTTAACAAAAGAGACACAATTAGAGTTTTACCGGCCACACTTCACCTCAGATTTAGACAGGGATGACTTGTACATATCTCAAATGACCCATGGATCATTTTCCTAATGTATCAACACAATCCAAATTCATTTGATCGGTTTTCGGTATACCAGTTGATGTTTTCCCTTAAAATGATGTCCTTTTGAGAAAAAAGAGACACACTTTTAGTGGTTCTGGCCACACTGCACCTCAGATTGAGGCGGGGTTGATTCATACACGTCACATATTACCCATGGATCATTGTGCTAAATTATCAACACAAACAAAATCCATTTGGTCAGTTTTCCATATGTACTTAAAATGTTGTCCATTTTAAACAAAAAGAGAGACACTTAGAGTGATCTCGGCCACACCGTGCCTCAGATTGAGGCGAGGTTGACTTGTACACATCACATATGACCCATGGATCGTTTTCCTAAAGCATCAACACATTCTTAATTCATTTGGTCAGTTTTTTGTATGTCAGTTATTGTTTTCACTTAGAATTATGTCCATTTTAAACAAAAGAGAGACACTATGAATGGTGCTCACTACACTGCGCATCACATTGAGGTGGGGTTGACTCTTACATATCACACATGAACAATGGATTATTGTGGTAAATTATCAACAAAATCAGAATCCATTTGGTCGGTTTTCCGTATGCTAGTTGTTGTTTTCACTTAAATTGAAGTACATTTAAAAAAAATAGAGACACTTTGAGTGGTGTAGGCCACATCGTGCCTTGGATTGAGGCAAGGTTGACTCGTACATGTCACATATGACCCATGGATCGTTCTCTTAATGTTTCAATGGAAACCAAAATTTTTTGGTCAGTTTTCCGTATGTACTTAAAATGTTGTCCATTTTAAACAAAAGAAATACACTTAGAGTGGCCCCGACCACACCGCGACTCGGATTGAGCCAAGGTTGACTTTTACATGTCACATATGACCCATGAATCATTGTGAAAATGTATCAACAGAATATGAATGTGTTTGGTCGGTTTCTCGTATGCCAGTTGTTCTTTTCAGTTAAATTCCCAGCCACACTGTGCCTCAGATTTAGACGGGGTTGACTCATACATGTCACATTGAGTGGTGTCAGCCACACCACGCCTCGGATTTAGGGGGCCATTCTTGCCAAGTATCTCAAATAAGGGATAGGGTATCACTAGAGTCACGGTATTACCATCTTGCAAAATAGACATGTCCTCAGTTTATCTTCAAGAAACCAATATCACTCATGAGTAATAGAAACCATCCTGATAGCCCACACCTAGAAACTAAAGAATTCATCTTGGAATTTCATGTCTAAATTACCTGATCATGACTAGTCTGTCCATGAGTCCTTATCATATAACCCATGTCTTATCCTAACAATTGACAAGTAATCCAAATCAAACAAGTCATGATTCACCTAACATCGAGAATTTATAATAATTCTTTGTATTCAATTTAAATCATATCATCACATGCATTTGATGACCATGAGCTAATAAGCTTACCAAGTCATTCATATAATTCAAGACATAGAAAAATGGAATAATCCTAAATAACATTGTCATCACCCTCATCATCACTATTATCACCATCATAATCACCCTCATCCTCATGGTCATAATTTTCCTCATCATCGTCCCCGCCCTCCTCAACGCCCTCCTCCTTACCCTCGCCCTTTGCCTCACCCTCCTCTTCTATCTCGCCCTCTGCCCCTCCCTCCACTTCCGCATCAAACTCCTCGCCATCATCATCGTCAGGTTGGGAATCGTCTTGATCACCATTAGAAATGCCTCCTGGTGCACCATATATAGAACATATCGACGATATATATTCATCAAAAGCTGATTTGGTCTCTGGTAAAAGTTTTGGACATAGAACATAAATAAATTTCATAAATGCACTGTTTACCCTAGCAGACTGTTCTGCTGTCTCTATGGCCCTTTTTTCAGCATGTTCTTCCTATGAACTAACTTTCTGCAGCTTGGTTTCACTACAACTCATACCTAAGGAGGGCTAATACTTCTTCGGGGCTATCCTAGGTCGGCAGCGTACTCTGCCAGAATGCTCATCTCCCAACACCTGATGAAAGTGATCAGTTGGCACAAAATTGTCTAGTTCTTGGGCATTGAGGGCCTCTAAATCATCCTATTACAAATATAAATATGTTATTAAGTTACAAAACAGATATTAAAATATATAATCAACAGATTATAACTTAAAATCAATTGTTGAGTCAGTTCGTTGACGGCACTTCCATCCTTTTTCCGTCTACTAGAGCAAAACAGTTTTCCTTGAGACACGCGTCCTTCAATATTCAATTTCTGCCTATACAATGACATTGAAAACTAAAGTATATGAAAACTTTATCAAATAATTAAATAATTGAAGAAATAAAATAAACTGTAAGTCATAAAGAAAACTTATAAGCAATTGTCATACCAGCTTCCTCTCATGATCTGACATCGTAGTACGTCCCAGTGTGTGGAGGTATTTTTTTGCATCATTGTTTTTTTATTTTTTCCAGATGATTCCTAAATATAATTTTATAATGAAAAAGATAATATTAATGAAAAAAATTAAATTTATTATTTAAATATCTCAATTGTAATTAATACCTTAAACTGAGTAGTCGTCTAATGAGTAATCATCTTTCGATACTGCTATATAGGACAATAATCCATGACTGGTACCTCCTCTAACTTAGTTCCAACTCTAGCATGCCATACAATATACAACTCATACTTGTAGGATCTTCAAAACTCACATAAATCCTTTAGACGTGATGGTCATGCACCCTCACAATTGGGAAAATTAAATCGACGCTAACACCAAAATATTAATTCATATAAATACAAAAATAATTCATGGCGTTAAATATAACATATTTTTTACCCATATATCTGCCCATGCTCTATCCTTGACCTCATGTGGAAACTGTCTCCATGATAGCATGCTGATGGGAATGATGTCAGAGTATTTGGAAAGTGTCGCAAAAAAACTACAACATTGCTTCCATGTTTTTTAAACCATTTGGTTGTCTTGATTGCAATCCACCATTACCTGTGTGCGGCGGTTCCACACCACACGCATACGTGGATGCACCTTCCCCCACCTCCTATCAGTAGAATTGTCTATCATGAAGGAAAAACAAATATTTTATCAAAACATGTTATAATGAAAATAAATATTAGTATAAAAATTTGTTATGGTTCTATAAATATACCTACTCCAGTCTGATCGCTGAGCGTTGCTGGATCCACCGAAACTGATGGGACACCTTGTGGTGGAACAGGAGTCAAAGACGATGGAATATAGAAGCTCTGAGAGACAAAAGTAGAAGGAAAATAATATGGGACAGATGTCTGACTGGATTTTGGCTGGGGAGTGGGAATCATCATGGGATATGAAAAAGATGGGTCAGAAGATGCAAAAGGTGGAAAAAACATGGGAGACCTAAATATCATGTGTGGCCCTAACAACACACCGGGATCAGAATGTGGGAAGGATGAAATGTCAGTGGGAGGGGCAGGGTCTAGTCGGGTACGCGGATCTGCTCGTCTACCTCTAGTACGAACCTCCCTCGTACCACCGACCTGAGTACTAGGACCCGTACTAGGATCCTCGTCGAATAACTATCAACGTATAGGTGGATCCTACAAAAATTATTACAACAAAATTAATCACATGAAATAATATATTATTTAAATATATATATTTGAAATAAAGTACTCACGGTAGGCACTATTGGTGGAATGCTCTTCTACGCCATTCGACGATTGTTCTCCATCTTTATTCCTTCATTTTTCTTAAATTGGCTGTATTTCCTGCTTTTGAAAACAAATATGTAATTAATTTGAAAAAGGAAACTAATGTGTAACCAAAAAAAACTAAATATATGAGGGAATAAGGGGATTCATTGGTAATTTAGCGATCAATTGTTTTATAAGAGCTTCAATGGATTTAATAAATCCTACTAGTTGTAAAGTTCACCAAGTTAGAAATAATTTTTGACTAGGTTTGAATACAGATCAATTCCAAATTAGAATATGAAATTAAAATAAAATGGAAACCAATAAATATTGAAAATTCACATAAATGTTAAGTCAGCTAAAACATATTTCTGATCAATACTAAATCGATTTGAATAGTACCAACCCTAATAACCTAACTCGAGGTAAACCAAAAGAATTGAGAACATGGATGAATGATTCTATATATTTTAAACTACAACTTCAGGTTCACAATCAACTTTGACAATTGGGCAATTGGAGTCATCAACTCGAGGTAAACCAAAAGAATTGCATACACTGTGCATGGTGGGGGAGTCTTAGCCAATTTTGAAACAAAAATAAATTTCCATCATGGGTATCAATAAGAAACATCAGCATCAAAAGAAACTCCAAATAAAAAAAGGACTAAAAACATCAAACACTTCAAGAATTAACTACTATGAATGGTTTATCCCAATGTTAGCACTAATTATATGCCTTAATCATGAACCAACTCTACATCTCCCAGTTTTCACCAATAAACATATAATATCTCCCATGATCACTGTATGACTTAACACCAATAGGTAAATATCTCATAATATCTTTAAAAAAACTCATTAATAGGCTCAAAATGTAAATATAATCTTGCACCAACCATGGAATATCTTTCACAACTCATTCTCGCACACCAGTTATCTCACATGTTTCTAAATAAAAAACATAGTCACATAACAAGTGTACTATAAAAAAATACATTACACAAGCCTTATTAAAAAAATTCCAATTTTAATAAAACACTTTCCTCAAGATTAAGTAATTTCGGAAATATCTTTCAAAATTCATTTTAAATAATAAAATCCCTTTGATCATTTTAGACAAATATTTAGAGTATTCTCAAGGCACCCTCATTTGGAAAAGCCTCATTAAATGACCAATTTCCATGCCAAACCATTTAAAACAATTAATATGGGACAATCATCGACCACAAATAACTTAACTAGAAATTAAAAAACAAAAACCAAATGTGATATAGAATTTAATGTTCAGTTAGGGAAAATGAGATTAAATAGAGACAACAGCATCATAAATGGTTCAAACATCATAAATTTTGATTAAAACCACCCATGATCGGAATGGTAATGCCTTATACACCTAATCCATATTAAAACAAACCAAGTCTCAAATTAAAACATTGATTTTAGGGTTTCCACCTTCAATAAAAATGGATTAACATGTAAGATAAGTGGAAAATGATCACTAAGACATGAATATTTTAAATTATCCCATCTAACCTCATGGGAGAGTCTCATTAGATTTGATGGATTTTACCTGGGGGGAGCACGTGAGGGTTTTAAAAATTGGGGAAGAGGGGTTCTGGAATTTGGGGGAGAAATGCGATTGGAGGAGGTGTGCCTGATTTGTGTATTTCTGGACATATTTTCCCAACAGTTTGAACCAAACCGTTGGGAAAGCATTGGGAAAGGGAATATTTCCCAATGGGTTTAAGAAAACCATTGGGAAATCATCAACCTTTCCCAAAGGTTTCATTAAATAGTTGGAAAAGGATTATAATTGGAAGATTTCCCAATGGTTTGATCTAACCGTTGGGAAATCATGCCAAAACTCTCCTATACCAACGGTTCATTGGAACCATTGGTATAAGACCATTGGGAAAAACAAGATTCCCAGTAGTGTAAATTTTACACATTAAAATTTAGCATAACATATATTATATCATAGTTTCACAATAAAAATATAGTAGGGAATTATTTAGAATGTCTGTAATGGATGATTCAAAAATAGGTCTCTAAAAGTATATTAGTTGGAAAAAATTAGAGAGAATATGACCAATGACACGATTTTGATTAGAATAAATTCACAAATATGTTTGGAAGCCTTTTGTATCTCACTGTAACACACCAATAGTTTATGGTATATCTCTTCTTAAGTAAATTAAATTTCAATGATATCTTACGTTTTATTCAACAATGAGTTTAAACGAACCATGATATACATTTTTAAAACGACCATTAAAAATTATCCATTAAATTGGAATGTGTAAATAGTATTAAATATATTATTAAATCTATATGAAGTTCATATAAATTTATTCTTATCAAATTTACACAAATTTTTTAGTAAATCCGTTTTATTCATCAAATATAAGTTTTTAATAAAAAAACATTCTACGTATAAACAAATAAATTAATTTTTGTAACATTTAGAAAACTTATTTTATAAAATTATTTCATTTTTTAAATAATATTATCAAAAAAAATTATAGTTGTTATTTTTTATTTTTTTGGAAATATTTATTTTCCAGTGAATAGTGAAAGTATTGATTTTTATTGATAATGATATTTTTATTTCAATCATTAGAAATTCATATTTTGTTAGTTTTTAATTAAATTAGTACTATGATATTATAAATACAAAAAAATTGTTCATTAGAATCAATTTCATTTGTTTAATTTGGTAAAACAATATTTGTACATTAAAATAGAATTTCTCTAAAAAAATTATTGCATTGGATTATTTAATTTTAAATTATATTGTGCAACTTATTTGTTTTGAATTATGAAAATTGGATTCCATATTTGGAAATATCGTGTCCAAATTTAGTAAATTTTAGCATTTTAGTTTTGGAAAATATGAATAGTAAACATAGTAAATTTTTATTACCAGTGTTAAAGGTATATCTGGTAAATAAGATAAAAATAATATTATAATCATTAGAAAATTAAATTAACACATGTACTAATTTCTTTAGATGAGTATGTTTAGAAATAAATAATCAATAGATAAAATTTAGGACACTTTCAGTCAATTGTTTTACATTATGTCCAATATGGTATTTTATTTTATGAAAAACCAAATGTGTCATGCTATTATTTTAATTAAAGATAGCATTTTTAAAATGTGTTTATCCAGAAAATATGGTAAAAAATAATTAGTATTTTTAAAAATAAAATATTTATATCAATTGTGGTAATTTAATTTTAATTAATGAGGAATAAATAATTACCATAAAGGGTTTCACAACAATGATGCCGAAAATATTCAATTAATAGAAAAATCAAATATAATAAATTAAATAATGAAAATAATTATTCAATTATTGTTAAAAAATTATTTAAATTATATTAAATATATATCTTTAACTAAATACAGATATTTTTTATTGTTATATTAATTCATGAATTAAATTTATTATTCAATGTATAATAAAATCTTTAGATATGCAATAACAGGTGGGGACCATATATTGAAAATCTCCTCAATGCATCAATAGTCTCATGAGATGAATGAGTTATCCAAATTAAATGGGTTCTTATCTATAATTATTAAACTATATTGTGAAAGGAAAAGATGTTAAAATTGTCATTTTCTTGAGATACATGATGTCCGATAGTTAAACATTACCTTCAATACAAATTCAGTTATTTTTATCCAAGATAATTTCACACTGATATTATCCATGGTTTTAAATTGTGGAAAAGGTATTGATTATGTGGAGTTTATTTCCATTTATTTACATTTCCATAATTATTAGGTCTTATACTCCCATTTTTTAAATCTATTGACTAAATGGATTGTTTGTTCAATTATTTTACCACTCAATATTTGTTATGAAATATTGATTCAACATAACTTCCATTATATGTATGTATTTTTGGAATCTGGGCTCACCCATTTATTTATTCTATTTTCCCAAGGATATGAAAATCAAATATATGAATGAATTCAAATATAAAAAAATAATTTCATATTTATTTTTTTTAATTAAAATTCTAAAACGGTTAACATGTACGAATCTAGTACTTCAAGACTACTAACCAGATCAGTCCTTTCCGATTTGATTCCTAATACCTAGTGAGAATGGAATAAAGTGACCAATGAATCATGGTTATCAAGGGGTTTTTTACATTTGTTATCATTATAGGATTACTAAAATCCATGGGAACCAGATTTATTAAAGAATATATTTGGTAAGAATACCCTATGAATGAATTTCAGGATAAGAATAAATATAGTATAACATCTTATAGATATGGTAAAGACCTTTTAAAACATAGATTAAAACTAATGATTCATATATTTAGAATGGTTTATGATTTATAAATTCATTAAATGATTCTTCATAACTATTTGATTAATCACTATGACTAGTGTTTCTCACATTATGATATTAATTTTAGACAATAGATCAAACTAGAAGGAAATCGTTTAATGAAAAATGTAATAGTCACTATATTGACAAGACACCAAATGGGATTATTAATAGTGTAAAGGATATTTTGATTATTCCTAATTAGTTAACATGATATATAATTAGAAACTTGTACCTTAAACAACTCATATACTCACCAAGTAAGATAAATATTGATATTGCATAGAGATCAGGTGGAGGAGACTATGGAGGGAAAAATATTTGGTGTCTTTTATGTCAAGAATGTGAGAAGAAACACCATTATAAAATTCATAAAGGAAGGGGAATATTTTTTTGGTGTTAACATTAAGGAATAATCCATTGTAATATATAGGAAAAAATCAAAAGTTTTGTTAATGAAATAGGATGATATTATTTTTCTCCATAAGGTATCATCAATAGAAGAATTTTTTAAAATGTGGAAAGTTAATCAATGTCCTACGGTAAAACTGATGATGATAACAAACACAGATACACAAAGAAAGGCTATACTTTTGATAATGAAGAGACTATAAGAAACATATGAAATAAAGTGGTACTAAAGAATAATATATTGACGTGTAGTTAATGGTTTAAGAATGAATTTTAATGATTAAACAACTTGTGTATTTGGATTTTAAATTTTATTGTAAAAATTATTTTATTAATTATTATACAATTATTATAATAACAATATATATATGTATTTTAATATAGTACTTCTTCTTTAAGGATTTGGATTCATCTTATGAATAATACAAGTAACCAAAATAAATTATTTTGTAGAAAGATGATATTTTTGAAAAAAACATAATTAGGGGAAAAACATTAATATATTCTGGATTTTTAAAGGATAGTATTCATGACTATGAAGGAATTTAGTGATTTTATGGTTTATGCTATCTTTATTGTGATTCTTTGATGTTTTAATTTAAGGAATTTAATCAACAACCAGATATTTTATTTTTTGTAATCATGGATTTTTTCATTAAGGATTAATGGTTTTCAAGGTATTTTGGTTTTTGTATGTGAAAATAAGAGCTACATTATTTTTTTATATTATAATGTTAAATTGATTTTTGGTAATTTAGTGACCTTCATTATAAAATATTTGGACTGTGAATTTTGGAAGATGTAGTTTGGATGAGTCTTATGGTTGAAATGGATTATCTTAATTATTGGATATTATTATTTTTAGTTAAATTGTAATTTATTATATTGGATAAAATTTTCTAACAATTTTTATTTTGGTAAATATCTAAAGGATGGAGGAATAACATATAGATATTTTTAAAATTTTTCATAGGATATGAAAAATTCATCTTGAATATCTATTTCATGGCATTAGATATTATGTTAAAATATATCTGTAACGCCTCGACCCTAGTTACCTAGATTCCGTGCATTATTACATAACATTCGCATGATCACAATGGATAAAAATCCTAAAAGACCGATCAGTTTAGTAGTCATTGAAGTACTAGATACATTCATAAGTTTTACATTACACTATAAAATGAAAAACAATAACAACATTGCCTCTATTGAACACATTAATCCATTAGACTATCCATATAGGTCATTAATAATACACTTTTCCTCATTGTAGGAAAAATAAAACATAGAATAGGGTGATCTCAGATGCTCAGTAAGGATAACAATATATCATAAACTTTCAAAAATAAACATAAACATTAAAGGAAATTTATAAGACTAAAACACAATCCTTTTAAACTTAAAATTCATCATAATATGGAATAGATAAATCAAAAAATGTCATTTACTAATTCACATGGATATTCTACTTGTTGAATAATCACATGTAATATCAATAGCCAATATCATAATGTTGTAATGCATAATTCTATACATCATAGCCACATAGTCAAGGCCTTGTGCTGAGATCTCTATTAATATATTGTCAATTCCTTGTGCCAAGAAACTATTTGGTCTCATGAGACCTACCGATTCATCGAGGAGCTATAGCGGGCTCCACCCTTCACATACTATGTCTAATGAATTCCTCATATTAAAATGTTTAAACATAACATAAACATCTATATTAAAACTAGCATACGAAATGTCAACACTTTATACATAAACCATGAATGTTGTAAAAATAACACATCCATAGTCAAACATATCACAAAACCTTCAATACCATATTGACGATTTGTATCATAATAAATGAACTTCAAACAATATTAAAATCCATCAAAGGATGTTGACATAGATTAAATCATAACATTTTGTAGAGAAATATCTTTTTCTATTTTGAAATCATTTAAAATTCATATAATTATAAAAGAAAAAATTTCTTTTGAAAATATTCTTATAATCATGTATGAGAAGCTTCTATGATGTTATAACGGCGGAATATAGTCGCATTGCCGTACAATATAAAAAAGACATTTTTTCCTTAATTTTGTCGAGAAGGTCATAAAGTAAATTGTTTGAAAAATGATGGAAAGATTCTTTTCAAGAAATATGTGGTCAAATAAGGGTATAAATGGCATTAACCCATAGTCTATTAAATAGTAAAAAAAATTTGAATTACATTTTTATGGAAACATTGATGTTTATGATAAAGAGGTGCTCGTAGATACTTACGTATTAACAACCACAAAAAAGTAAAGAGATTGTAGAATTAACGCTAACATTTTAATTTTCCTTAGTAGTTGGTATGTTAACCTTCTTTATAATAGAATAAACATTGTTATTAAATTATACAATTACTATATTAGTAAATATGATATAATATATGATCATATATTATATCATTATTAATAATATTTCAACAGTATCATCATTTTAGGAGTTAACTGATTCATTTTCCTTTATATGCTTGGTTATGTAAGCCATGTTTGTTATGGATATAACATATTTTATTCATACATATAATGATACTATATTCCTAAAAATTATTTTTAATCATAAAATGATAATTATTCTTGAATGATTACGATGGGTAATGAATCTCATCGTGTTCGTGGAGACGGTAATCTGTACATACGCACGAGCGACAATATCATTATATTTATGGTTAAATCATATGTAATTGGATGGTATATAATATATAAATAATCATTATCATTTTATATTTATTATTTACATTATTTATACTCATTATTTTACCCATACAAATAATGATGTGTTTGAATAAAAAACGACACCACGACGTGGAGACTGTAAGTTGTACGTACACACTTATGGTGACACTTCCATTTATAGGATGGATAGAATAAAGAATATAGTTGTAACCTATTAATAATAAGATCACAGTATGTATATGGTACTGTAGTTATTATTTTTTTATGGAAAAAACAAAGAAAGATGAAGTGGAAGAAGAAAATAACTTGAAAGAGGGTGGTGATGTTATTACATCTTTTTAGGTGTTTCCAATTAAGTAGATCAAAAGGGCTCCGTAGGTTGGATTTCTGATCAATGTAAGGCCTCTAGTTTGAAGGGAGGATTGTTGAGTGGATATCTAGGCATGGATTGGTTGAGCCAAATGGCTTTGGAGGTGTGAATTTAAGAGAAGGGGAAGTACCCTTTTATAAGAGAGGTGGGGGTACTTTAAGAAAATCTTGAAATATTATATTATAATAAAATCATTTTCAGTTTCTAATGGATCTGAAATGATTTATTTCAAGGATAAGAAGGGTATGGTTCAAAAACTCTCAACAAAAAGGTTTTATATAGGTTTAAGTCACCATATTAATCTTATCTTTTAGATTTAACTCTTAGTTAAATAGTTTGACATTTACCATGTTTCTTTGTATTTTAATATTATATGGTTTATAAACACACTATAAAAAATCAAGAAAACCCCAAGTGGTTAAGTATTAACATATATAGCTTTATAAAATCCTTTTTATGAACATTTGATTTTTAGAAATATTATATCAATTAATAATATATTATTTGGTTTTAAAATCTCAATTATTTCAATTTTGACACTATTTACTATTTGATTTTTTTTAAAGCCATAAAAACATTATCACTTAGAATAAAATTTATTTAATCAACCATAACATGTCATATTAACATAAAAAATTAGTGGAATCCATTATAAGTCTCAATTTACATTTGGTTGAATATCTATAATGTTAATTATTTTAATATTTCATTATTATGGTAATTACTACATCATCATTCTGTAATAAAAAAAATAAATTATTTAATGTCTAAAAATTATAAATAAATTACCATTATATAGGTAATCTATTTATAATTCTAAAAATATTATTGTTGAATTTATATTGTGTGTAACCCTATATTAAAAATGGTATAGTTATTAAAATTTTAATTTAACTCTATTAACTCTTCGTTAAATAAAATTAAAAAAATGTTCTAATATAATCCAAGTGGACCAAAAAGAAAAATATTTTATTCCAAATATTGTTTTCGGTTGAATTACACTTATCCAATAGAATTAGGACTTGTGTTAGGGTAATTATAATATTATTTTTACCCTTAATTACCCTATTTACTTTTAACCATGGTAAATAAAAGTCCAAAGTTACTAATCAAAAAAATATTTTCTTCTTATTTAACCACATTTTACTTTCTAATGTGAACTTTGTCTCTCAAATTTTTGAAATTCAAATCATTGAAGTGGTAAAATTATGTTTTATGCAAATTTTCAAATGCTCCGAGAAGGTGGATAAAATACAGTAAAAAGTTTAATAAAATTGTATATATATAAACTTTTTATAAAATGACCCCAATGAATTAAATTGAACATATATAGGTATTATATATCTTTTTTGGCCTAAAATAAATTAAAATAAAATACCTAATTACTTAAATAAAAATTCTTTTTTAAACAATAATGTAGTGTTTTTAACTATTTATCAAAAATTGAAAGTTTTCAGAAAAATTCCCAAAATTCACCCAAAGCTAATTCTGATTTCTTGAATACAAAAATTATGTCCATTTTTTAAAATTAAATTTATAAAATTTCAATAAGTGGGTATTAATATTCATAATGGCTAGTTTGATTTGTCATGGTGTGTTAAAACTCTATGTTGTATACAACGCAAGCTACGACATTATTCAAAGGGAAACGTACCGTGGAAGCTTGGGGTGTAACATTCTCCCCTCCTTAAAATAATTTCATCCTCAAAATTTCTTTATTATTATTACATAAAATGATTTGGTTGGTTTTTCATCATAAGATACTCGATTTCCCATGTTGCCTCCTTTATCTAATGGTTTCTCTATAGAACTTTTACTAGACGAGTTATTTGATTTCTCAGCACTTGTCCTATGGTATCAAAAATATTTACAATATATTCACAATAAGACACATCAGGTTCCAGTTTAATTTCCTCATAGGTGAGTACATGCATTGGGTCGGTAATATATTTTCTCAACAGTGATATGTGGCACACAACATAAACATTGGAGTGACATGGAGGCATTTCCAAATGAGAAGAAACAACTCCAATTCATTCTATAATTTTGAAAGGTCTGATGTACCTAGGAATCAATTTACCATTCTTATTGAATCCTATAACACACTTCCATGGAGATACCTTCATGAAAACATGATCTCTTACTGGAAATTATAAATCCTTCATCTGATTATTGGCATAGCTATTTTTCCTTCTTTGTACCGCTCTGATGTGGGTTTGGATAATCTTCACCTTTTTCATTATTTCCTCAACATGTTTTGGTTTTACGAGTTTTCATTCACCAACATCATCCCAGTATGTTGGTGTGCAAGAAATGTTTCCATATAACACTTCATATGGTGTTATCTGAATACTTGGATGGAAGCTATTTTTATAGGAAAATTATACCAGAGGAGAATATTGATCCCACATACCTTGAAAGTCAAGTGAGAAAGATCTCAACATGTCTTTTAAGGTTTGAATATTCCATTCTGATTGTCCATTGGATTGAGGGTTGTAGGTAGTGCTCAAATGAAGTTCAGTATCTATGGCCATCTAAAGAATTTTCCAAAATCGTGATATAAAATTGGGATCATGATCAGAAAAAATCGATATGGGTACACCATGAAGTATTACAACTTCATTAATATATAGTCTAGATAGAAATTCATGTGGTGAATCCTTTCTTATAGCAATAAAATGTGCTGACATGGATAGACGATCAGCAATGACCCATATTTCATCATTCCTAATAAGATTTATTGGAATCCCCATGAATAATTTGATTGTAATATTATCCCATTTCCACTCAGGTATATGAATAGGTTACATGACTCATCCAGGTTGTTTCCTTCTAGTTTCACTTGTTAACAAACAACACATATTGAAAAAAAATCAGAAATCTCCCTCTTCATGTTATCCCACCAAAAATGTTCCTTCTATTCTTTATACATTTTGGTACTCCTAGGGTGTATAGAGAAATTAGAGACATGAGCATAATCCAACAATTCCCTTTTTAGATCAGGTATATCGGGAAAAAAATGTCTCTTCCGAAATTTCAAATTTTCATATTCATAAACAAAGTTACTCAATCTCCCATCATTTACATATTTAATCTTTTTTTAAAACTCCTCATCATTAGTATAAGAGATTTTTATCCATTCTAGTAAAGATGGTTTCAAAACCATTTTAAAAAGTGTGGATGTTTCACGTTTCATGTTTATTCCCATATTCATCTTTACTAGATCCATGAAAATAGGATCGCTTTGACCTCTCACCTTTTTAAAAACTCTATGATCCTTTTTACTCAAAGCATTTTCCACCTTATTTTCCTTCCTCAAGTGGTAGTGTATTGTTACATCATAATACTTGAGTAGTTCAATCCATCTCATTCACCTCATGTTGAGTTATTTTTATGAGAAAATATACTTCAAGCTCTTGAGATCAGTATAAATCTCATATTTTTCACCTTTGAGATAATGTCTCTATATCTTCAGAGCAAAGATTACAGCTGCTAACTCCATGTCATGAGTGGGATAGTTTTTCTCATGAATTTTTAACTAATGTGATGCATAGGTAATAACTCTATCATTCTGCATAAGGACACAACCAATTTTTTTAATTGCAGCATCACTATATAAAAAAACCCAACATTCCCTGATTGTGTAGAGTCTAGATAGGAGCGTTGAAAAATGTTATCATTATTTCTTCAAAACATTATTAACACTCTTTTTTTTCAAAAATAATTTAACCCCCTTTCTTGTGAGCTTGGTTAATGGGTTAGCCAACCAAGAAAAATTATGGACAAAATGTCGATAATAACCTACTAATCCAATAAAACTGCATAACTCAGTTATAATCGTCGGTGCTGGAAATTCTTGGATGGCCTTGTTCATTAAAGGATCAATAGAGATTCCATCCTTAGAGACAATATGGCCAAAAATATATCTTGAAGCTAGGATTCACACTTGTTAAACTTCCCATATAACTCATTTCTTTTGAGGGTTTTAAGAATAGTGTGCAAGTGATTTTCATGATCTTTGTAGCTTTTTGAGTATAGAATGATATCATCAATAAATAGCACTAAAAATTCTTCAAGATATTCATTGAAAACACTATTCATTAAATCCATGAAGACAGAGGGTGAATTATTCAATCCAAAAGGCATTACTGTAAACTCGTAATGCATGTACCTGGTTCGAATAGCTATTTTCTGAAAGTCTTCCTTCTTCTCACACAACTCATGATATCCAGATCAAAGGGAAATATTTGAAAAATATTGAGCTAAATGAAGTTGGTCGAATAAATCATCAATTCAACGTAGGGGATCTTTTTTCTTTATTGATATAGCATTGTTCTCCCTATAGTAAATGAAAAACCTCATAGATCTATCTTTCATCTTGCGAAAAAGGATAGGGGCTCCCCATGGAGAAACACTAGGGAAAATAAATCCCTTATTACTAAATTCCTCTAGTTGTTTCATTAGTTCCTCTAATTATACTATGGTCATTCTATAAGGGGTCTTCGATATGGGCCTTGAACCAGGATTTAAATCAATGGAAAACTCAATTTCTTGTTGTGTAGGATGTCCAGGTAAATCCTATGGAAACAAATCAATATATTTTTTCACAATAGGTATGTCCTCTATTAGAACATTTTTTTCTACACCAATAATTATTTCACTCACTTCCTCCCCAATAATTAAATTTAGTAGAGCTATTGGGGGTGGATCTAGATAAGAATTAGGTGGTGACATTTCTTCTCTAAAGATAAGACACTCCATTTCATCCTAAAAAATTCTAACCTCCTTCTTCTTACAATAAATTTTCACATCACGGTCTGAAAGCCAATTTATTCTGAGGATTATATCAAATTAAATCATGGTTATGATGATGAGATAAATAGATAAATAACATTTATATTCCATAATGGGAAATGAGTCACAATACTTTTTTTTGTGATGATACTTCCCTTAGGAGTTTCGACTGACAACTCCCTTGTTATGTCAAATTGAAAATATCTAATTCTCATAGCAATCTTGTAAGAAATGAAACAATGCGATGAGCCAGAATCAAATAATGCATTGGCTAACTTTGAGAAAACCATTAAATTACCCGCCACCATGTCTTTAGGATATTTGACCTCAGCAGTAAAGATCATATAAGCTTGGCCTTGCTCCCTTGTCCTTTTCTGAGGTAAGTTCCCCAGGAACATAGGACATTAATTTGAATAATGTCCCTTTTCTCTAAAATTGTATCTTTCAACATTGACAGCCTATTTCTTTCTCTTACAATCAACAGCTTGGTGGCATTTTGACCACACTTGTAACAGACACTCAATCCCTTCAGGAAAGTATCGAGGTGTTTCTTCCCACATTTACCGCATGATGGATATTCAACTTTTCCCTTCTTCCCCTTATTTTCATTTCCAGAGTTATCAAAAGATCTCTTCTTCTCTTCCATTTCTTTGAAGTCATAAGACGTAGAGAATCCTTTTTCCATATTAATAGAGCATGGGACAATATCTTCGTACAATGAGAAGGATTGTGAGACTAATGCTCGATGAAAAATTGGTTTTAACCCATCAAATATAGATCATTATTACTCCTTGGGTTACTTATATAATCTTGTGCATACCATACTAACCTTGTAAAGTTAACCTCATTCTTGGTGACATTCACATCCTCATTTTTCATCAGACTCATAAATTGTTTTTCCATATCCCCTCGATGGTCACGATAAAAGTATTTTTCTAAGGAAATAATTTTAAACTCATTTCATTCCATGTTCAATATTTCTTCATCTTCCTTTTTGTTTTGGATTAATGACCACCATTGATCTGAATCTACCGTGAGAAGATAAGCTTCCATGACAACTTTTTATTTTTCTATACACACCAAAGCATGAAACATTTTCTCGAACGAACATATCCATTTCTCAGCTACTAATGGATTTGTAATCCCATTGAATTTTGGTGGTTTTTTTCTCAAGAAGTGGTCTAACGTTGATCCTCTGTGTTGTGGGTCAGGGTGATCCATACAGGTAAGCTTGTTATTCATAGCATGAGTGAGTTGTCCCAGTATGGTGATAAGCTAAACAGCACCAGCTGCATCCCCATCTCCACTATAATAATCTTAAGTAGGAGGGAAATCTCTAAATTGATTACGTGCATTGATATGGTTTCCATTCATTCCACTAGGCACCATTTCTAAACAATGGCATACACTAGATTCGTTTAGGAATCACAATACATAATTCCAAACTTGTAAAAACACTTAACACAAATTGAACAATTTATGGATATAATCCAAAATCATAAAAAATGTTTTCTTTGAGGAGGTATATACTCAAAAATTCTTTATAATTTTTTGTAAAGAAATTTTGAATTATTTTAAGCATATCCCCTGAGAGTGTTGTAACCAAGAGTGCAGCAAGACCTGTTGTTGTGTACTTGGATACCCCTAGTCAAACCTGCAACTCCTTGTCAGAGTTTGAAATCCTAGGTACATCTATGAAAGAGCCACCTCTACCTGCTCATATCCATACAGGGATGTATTACTTAGAAAATACACAAAATCTCTACATTAACAAAATTCTAGTATGTTCTTCTATACCAATCCTAAAATTCTATCTTAGGGGAATGTGTTCTAATAAGAGTTCATCTAAATCTAGTTTCCATGGATTGTACTAAACTTTCTATGATACCAACTGTAATGCCCTGACCCTTGTTACCTAGAGTCGGTGCATTATTACATAACATTCTCGTGATCACAAGGGATCAAAATCCTGATAGACGGATTAGATTAGAAGACTTGGAAGTAATAGATATATTCATATGTTTTAAATTACATTACAAAATGAAAATAAACAAAAACATTGTCCCCATTAATGACATTCATACCTTAGACTATCCCTGTAATTCATTCATAATATAATTCTTTTCATTTTGTGAAAAATAAAACATATAAAGGGGTGATCTTAGATTCTTAGTAAGGATAACAATATAGCTGAAACTTTCAAGATTAAGCATAAACGTTTAAGGAAATGTATAAGACTAAAACACAGGAATTTTAAACATAAACTTCATTATAATATGGAAAAGGTAAATCAAATAATGTCATTTACATATTTGCGAGGATGTTATACTAGTCTAACAAACAAATGTAATATCAATAGCCAATTTTATAATGCTGGAATGCATAATGCCAGATTTCATAACCACATGGTCAAGTAATTGTGACAAGACTAGAAATAATATTTTTTTCAAGGCCTTATTCCAAGACACTAGTTTGTCTCATTAGACCTACAGATGCATCGAGAATCTATAGTGGGCTCTACCCATCACTTCCTATTTCTAATGCATTCCTCATATGAAATGGTTTAAACATAATATAATCATTCATACTAAAAAAATTATATGAAATGTCAATACTTTATCCAAAAACCATGAATGGTGTAAAAAAACATCCACATTCGAACATGTCACAAAACCATCAATATAATATAGAAGATTTGTATCATAATAAATCAACTTCAAACAAGTTTAAAATCCATCAATGGATGTTGACATAGATGAAATCAAAAATTTGTTAGGGAAATATCTCTTTCTATTTTGAAATAATTTAAAATTCAAATAATTTTAAGAGAAAACGTTTATTTTGAAAATATACATATAAACATTTAGGGAAGCTTAGACGATGTTTAATTGCATAAAATATACACACCCACCGTATATGTTAAAAAAAGACATTTTTACCATAATTTTGCCAAGAAGTTCATAAAGCACAATGTTTGGAAAATGGAAAAAAGATTCATCTTAAAACATATGTGGTCAAATAAGGGTATAAATGAATTTAAACCATATTCTACTAAATAGTAAATAATTTTTGAATTTCATTTTTAAGAAAACATGAATGTGGATGATAAAGAGGTCCCAACAGATAATTATGTGTTAACAACTTCGATATGTAAAGAGATTTTTGAATTAACCCTTAACTTTTAATTCTCTTTAGTAGATTGTATGTAAAAATCCTTTATAATAGTTAAAAAATTGTTATTAAATAATACAAAATTATATACAAAAATATGATATCATATATGATCCTATAATATTTCATTTTTAATAATATTTCAGTAGTATCATCGTTTCGGGTGTTAACTGATTTGTTTTCCTTTATATATATATGGTTATGTAAGCCATGTTTATTACAGATATGATGTATTTTATTCATATAAATAATGGTAATATGTTAACAAAAATTATTTTTAATCATAAAAATAAATTTATACTTAAATGATTATGATGGGGAATGAATCTCATCGTATTCATGGAGACGGTAATCCGTACGTATGCACGAGTGACAATTTCATTATATTGATGGTGAAATCATATGTAATTGGATGTTATATCATATATAAAGAATCATTAACATGTTATATTTATTATTTACATTAGTTATACTCATTATTTACTCATCCAAATAATGAAATGTTTCAATAACAAACTACACCACGACGGGGAGATAGTATGACGTGCATACGCTCGTATGGTGACTTTTTCATTTATAGGATGGATGGAATAAAGAATATGGTTGTACCATATTTATAATAAAATTAAAGTACGTATAAGGTACAGGAATTATTATTTTGGTATGGAAAAAAAATTAAAGAGGAATTGGAAGAACAAAAAGAACTTGAAAGAAGGTGGTGAAATTATTACCTCTTCTCCAGGTGTTTCCTTTTGAGTTGATCAAAAGAGATCATTAGGTTGTATTTATCATCAAAGTAAGGCCTATAGGATTAAGGGAGGAAATTTGAGAGGATATTTGGATAGTGTTGGGCTGAGGAAAATGGATTTGGATGTGTGAAACTAAGATAAGTGGAAGTACACTTTTATAAGAGAGGTGATGGTCACTTTAGAAAAAGCATGAAATGTTATTTTATAATAAAAAATTTCGGTTTATAATGACTCCAAGATAAATCATTACGTGGATAAGGTGAGGATGGGTCAAAAAACATACAACTAATAGGTTTTAGACAGGTTTAGTTCACCATATTATCCTTATATTTTAGATTTAACTATTAGTTAAATAGTTTGACATTTACCATGTCTCTTTTTTTATATTATATGGTTAATAAAAATACTATAACAAGCCAAGAGAACCCCAAGTGGTTTAGTATTAATATATATAACCTTATATAAGACTTTTGGCCAAACTATATATTTTTGGGAATATTATATCAATTAATAATATAGTATTTATTTTGAAAACACACTTATGTCAATTTTGACACTATTTTGTATTTGATTTTTTTGAAACCATAAAAATGTTGTAACTTTGAATAAAATTTATTGAATCAACCCTAACATGTCATATTAAACTATAATATTAGTTTAATTCATCAAAAGTCTCAGTTTAAATTTATTTTGATATTTATAATATCAATTATTTTAATATTTCATTATTAAGGTAATTACTACATCATCATTGATTCATAAATAAATTAAATTTTTTAATGAATAAAAATTATAAATTAAATTAAATTATGTATGAAATAATTTTTTCCCTTATAATTAATCTTTATAGTATTTTTATATTGTGTGTAACCCTATATTAGAAATGTCTTAGTTATTAAACTATGAATTTAACTCTTTTAACTGTTCTTTAAATAATATAACAATAATCATCCTAATCTAATACATGTGGACAAAAAAGGATCATATTTTATTCCTAATGTTGTTTTTGGTCTAATTATGCTTTTGAAATATAATTAGGACATGTTTTAGGGTAATTATAATATCATTTTTACCCTTAATTACACTATTTTCTTTTAACCGTGGTAAATAAATGTCAAAAGTTACTATTCATAAAAAAATATTTTCATATTATTCAACCAAATTTTACTTAGTGATGTCAACTGTGTCTCATGTAATTTTGAAATTCAACTCACAAAAATGGTAAATTTATATTTTATGCAAATTTTCAAATGCTCTATGAAGGTGGGTAAAAGAGGGTAAAAAGTTCAATAAAATTTTATATATCTTAACTTATTATAAAATGAAACAAATTAATTACATTGAACATATATAGGTATTATTTATCTCTTTTGATATAAAATAAATTAAAATAATATTACTAATTAAATAAATAAAAATATTGTTTTAAACAACAATACATTGTTTTTCACTATTAATCAAAAATTGAAAGTTTTAAAAAAAAACCCAAAAATTCACCCTAAGCTAATTTCAATATTTCTATTTCAAAATAAAATCCATTTTGAAAAATAAAATTTATAAAATTTTAATAACAGGGTATTAATATTTATAACAGCAAGTTTGATTGGTCAT
This sequence comes from Viscum album, assembly GCA_963277665.1. Taxonomy (NCBI): domain Eukaryota; kingdom Viridiplantae; phylum Streptophyta; class Magnoliopsida; order Santalales; family Viscaceae; genus Viscum; species Viscum album. The sequence goes on from OY728136.1 coordinate 831,801,442, forward strand.
GGTGTGTTAAAACTCCGAATTTTGTACAACGCAAGCTACTGCATTATTCAAAGGGAAACATTCCGTGGAAGCTTGGGGTGCTACAAGATCGAAGCACAACCAAAGGATGAGATTATTCATATGACATGTAAATAAATCAATTTATATTTATTAATTGATTATCTAGATATTAAGTGAAACTATCAATTCTAGTAAAATTATTTTGGGACAAAAACATTATTGGTGTACTTTTATTTCTACGAACTCCATAGTCATTTAACTAATCATTGATTTATAGTTTTTTAATAGTTATGTTTCTAATGATCAATTTATTTATCACTCCGCCTTAGTAATTGATAGGTGTATTAGTATTTTATATCTATTTTTTCACTTTCCCAATAATGTTCTCCAATTCGGAATCCTACATTTATGGTATCCTCTGCATTTCCCTTTTCCTCTTTTTAAAAGGATGTTTAATTAACAATTCTTATGTTGTGGTTTTCCAAAAAAAAATTCAAACATTATTCTATTATTTAAAAAGATATATTTAAAATTCCAAGTATAGAATTTATTATAAGGGGAAATTTAGAACCTCGTGATTTTATTCTATGTTTCTGATTAAATGAATTAAATTTATTTTCTGTATTATATTGCATGAAACATCGAGCTTAAATAAACCATCATATACTATTAAATATTATTATCCTAACATTCCCGTCATAAAATTGACTTTGAATTGGAGGTTTTTAATACCATTAACTATATAATGAAATATATATTATGTTCATATATCATTATGATTAATAAATAGACACATAATTTTCAGTAAGGATTTTTTTTTCAACAAATATAACTTTCAACCAAAATGATATATTTATTAATTTCTATGTGAATAAATTATAATTAAATTTTGATATATTTTGAAAATTTATTTTGTTAATTTTATTTCATTTCTTAAGTTATTATTTAAAAAATATCTTATGGTTATTTTGTGGTATTTTTCTAAAAATATATATTTTCCACTAAATAGTGAAAATACCTATTTTTATTGAGAACTATATTTTTATTAATTCCATGGAGACATTATATTTTATTTTTGTGTAAAATAAAAATTAGTTTTATTAAATTATTAATAATTTAACTAAGTTAATAGTAATCTATTTCATTATTTAATTTGGTATAAATACATTATTGCTTTAAAAGACCTTTTTTGAAAAAAAATTGTGTTTTACCTATTCAAATTTAAACTAAATTCCGGCAGTTATATACTTTGAATTTAAAAAAATTAATCCCATAAAAGGAACTAAAAGGTGAAAAATTTTTAATTTCAACATTTTATTTTTGAACAATATAAATAGTAATTTTTTAATTTTTTTACCATGGTTTAGGGTAAATCGATTAGTTTAGAACAAAAATAATATGATATGGGAAAGAAAATTTCCCCAAAACATATCCTTTTTTATGAAATTATATTGTCTAAAATCTTATATTGGACTAATTTAGGACCCTTTAGAACCTCTTGGTTGCCATTAAGTCCCTTATAGTATTTTATTTTAAGAAAAGTAAAACTTGACACTATAATAATTTTAATAAGTATAGATTTTTAAATATGTGGTTATACATATGATATGTTCCACCATAAATATTAATTGTAAGGATAAAATACTAATCTTATTCATGGTAAATTATTTTTTATTATTAGAAAATAAATATTTATTTTAATGTTTTTCATTAAAATGAAGTAATAACTATTCAATTAATTGAAAAATCTTATCTCTGACAATAATAACATTAAAATTATTTTAATTTTGTGTATTTTTTATAATACATTCGTTTTTTTTTTAACAACAAAAAATTATGGAATTATTAAGATTCATTGTTATAATATGTATTGTTATCTTCATATTTTTAATGAAAAATTAATGATAGTATCAAATTTAAAAATAATGTTATTTTATAAAAATAATATTTTATTATATTTTAAAAATCACAACAATGTTAACTAATCAAATAGGGTATAATAAATACTCCAAATTTTCATCCAATATTAATTTATAATCCATTTTTTGTCTTTTAATTTTGATTAGACTTATTATACTATAATATTTGGGAGAATTCAGAAATGTTTCCTCACCACAGTTATATAAAAGGAACCTCATCTCTTGAATCTTTAATGTAATTTGAGCCATCTATCCCAAATAAACCCTACCCATTTATCTTCTAAACATTCATATCCATGTTCAGGGGGAGGTATTGTAAGGACTCAACATTCGACATTACATATTCCGATGATTCTAAAGTATAATTCACATTATTATAATCCCAATAATCTTTTCCATTTATAGATTTAGAGAATTATGAATAAATATTACATAGTAAATCCATACTATAAATGTGAACACTTTTTCCAAGAATCAATTTCTTTTAAAAAAATATTATAAAACATTGTTTCCATTCTTGGTAAATCTTATAAATTTTCACCATGATCATATCTTTGCCTATACTTTCTCTTTAATCATTTGAAAATCATTTTAGAACATGGGATATGAAAAAAAATCTCAATAAGGGGAAAAAATAAATAATGAAATCATTTAACCATAAATACTTATAAATTTTTATTTTTTGAACATAAACATAATAACTTACATTATAAAAAAATTGAATTTCTATGTATACCTTTTTAGAAAAAATAAAATATATAGGTAACTTGGTGTATAATTTTCAAACATATATATGACGTAACCCTCATTCCTACATTATGATGCAACCCTCGCAACTTTATTATGATTTAACCCTCACGACTGCCATATGATCTAACCATTGTAGATACACATGGAATAACCATTATGGTCAACAACCAACATATCCAATGAATTGGAGAGATATAATGGGATCACCCATATATGGTCAATAACAGCCCCACCAATCATCATAAACAATTCCCAAAACCATAACATAATCTCAAAATATGAAAACTTTCATCATTAAAACATTCTTTAAGAAAAATATCTTATTTTAAATGATTATCGGGAACTTTAAAATGAAAAAATAATTCATTGAAAATAACCAGGATATATTATAAAGTAAGATTAAAATCATTAAGGCTTCCTAAAAGTGGTCAAATATATCCATCTCATATAATTTAAAAAACATTCCTTCTATATTTTTTGTTGAAAAACTCTTAAAGAACCTAATTTATAAAATGACTAAATATACCTATAAAACCATTTTTAAAATATTTAAAAACGATTAAAAATAAATTTATTTAGTCATAAGTGAATAGTAAAAAATAGAATAAAGTTTTAAAAACATAGACATGGGTGAAAATAATTTATTTAAGAGAATCTTTTAAAAAGATTAATTTTAAAAGAATGTATCTTATTAATATCATAACATTGATTTTAGAATTTATCAAATGAATGAAATATGTGTATTCAATATAAATAATAATAAAAAAAGTGGAAATAAAACATTATATAATATAAATTAATTTTTCAATAAATTAAGATATGATATAATTAATGTGGTTGAAGGTTAACCTAAATAATGGAAATTTTGTTAAGAGTTCTCTAACCTCATGTTTGCCTTCCTTAAAACAAGTTCAAACCTCCAGTATAATTTTTTAAATAATTTTATTAATTTATTAAATAAATATTTTTATTTTTATATTATGTTATATTATATTTTAATAACATATTAACACCCAATCATTGATTGTATTTTATTATATTTATTGTGTTGGGTGTGTTCGTTTTAGGGTTTCTTGGTCAGTGCATTTTTGTATAACTATGGATCTTATTTTCAAATGAAAATAAAAATATAGAAGTGAAATTAAATTATATTAATAAATAAAAAGAATTATAAATTTTCCCATAAATCTTTTTTTATTTATTACATGAGGATGATTAATTTGATAAAATATAAATGGTAAATGATTTGTTTAATTTAGAAATTTTTAAAATTATCTCGAACTAGTTTTATTTTATATAATATTATATCTATATATTATTTCAATATAAAATATTATGAAATTATTAAAATCTTATTTAACTAGAAAAATAATTTTATGATCTACCTTTAAGTTGATAAAGGAAAATGGAACATAATTCTCCATGGGGATAGCTAACTTCCATATTTTGGAAATCGTTTTGTTTCTTTGAATAAGAGGAGGTAATAAATGGAATATATATAATACATCATATTAGAAACATTAAAATTTTTTACATACATGATATTTTATTTATTATACTTTTATGGATGAATTTTTTGAAGATAATTTATAAAAATAAATTAAATTAAGATATGTTGTTTGTGAATGTTACATCCTAAACATCACCTCCTTAAATGATCCCTTAAAGTACATGAAATTGTTCATTAGTTGACAATAGTATAACATGGACATGGGTAGAGTGGGTATGTTAGGTTCATTTACATATTTTATGAGATTCATGTCTTGTGATGAGAAAATGTGTGGTGAGGAGTACATTTCTTATATGAGGAGGGGTTTTTTAAGTGAATAATTAATGATTACTTTATATTTAAAGCCAACCACATTTGAAGGGAATTAATTCTAATAAATGTTGATTATAATTAATGTTTTAAATTCTGGATATTTTTTAATAACACAGAAATTACCTATTTAATTTTGTTTGTTTTATGTACATTATTCTTTTTTCTTTTAACTTTAACTCGTTTTATTGTTTTACATATACTACGGTAAATCTATTTTTTACCATCATAATTTTTATATAACTAATAATAAAAATGACATAAAACAATTTAAAATACAATTCATAATATGTAATCAAATTTACCAAATTCAATTAACATAATTGGTAAATTTAAATTTAATATAAAACATATAAATGTGATGAAAATGAGAGTTTCTAAGAAGTTTATTTTTCATGAAAAATACTATTTTATATTAACTTTATAAAAAATAATAATCATTTTATGATATTAAATTAGTATTATATAATATATAATCTATAAATTTCATTTAAATAATTCTCCATTATGGATTATATTAATTAATTAAAATAGAGAAACATTATATATTTTTTAAAAAAATTAATGAAAATTCTATTTTTAGACCCCAAAACAAACTTATTCCAAAATAGTATTTTAAGTTGACTCATATTAATTTAATTGGATGAAATATTAAAAAATAATTATTTTTTTACATTATATTAAATTCAAATCATAATGGGAATTTTTAATTGTTTGATTTATTGAAAAGAAATGATATTTTTTCCAAAATAAATATTCTTCACATAAAACCCTATTTTCTCAGAAAAATCATAAAATTTCAAAAAATGTCAAACAAGATGTTCTAATTTTAGAAATTAATTTTATTTTTTGAAATTAATTTTCAAAAAATTACAATATTAATAATAATAACATTAATCCCTTATAATATGTATGAACACCCATTTTTGATAAAAATATATTTTTTGAAGAAAAAATGGTCATTACTAAATATTTGAGTGATTATTTAAAAATAATTAATTAATAATTTTTCAATGAATATAACCATTAAATATTTCATAATTTCATTCAATTTTTCCATTCCCTCTGAATTAATGGATATGTTATAATGGTAAAATTTTAATAATAAGATATAATTGTTCATTTTAGATCGAAGTTTTATATGTTTTATGCTATTTAAAATAATATTTTCATTTAAAATCAAGGGGTGTTATATTCTACCACTTTTAATTAATTTCATCCCCATTATTATAACTCAGTATTAAGACATAGGGGATAGAATTTTGATAATACCATTATGTAAATCCCACAACAGAAAAAGGATCAATAAAACATCATCTTAAAAAGAGAGAATGTAAAATGAAATTGTCACAATAAAACAAGGATTATAATTAGTGGAAAGCGAAAACATTGAAATAAAAGAGTATTCTAAATATCATTCTCTGATGGAGAGTGATATAGAATAAGGTCATTATAAATTTAACCATCACAAAACCATAAATAGGTGATGACTTAAAAGGGTAGTCATTCCTCAAAAAGAAAAGTAAAGAGAAAATTATGTTTCCTCAAAAATACTTTTCTTACAATGGAGTAATTTTTTAACTAATAATACTAATAACAAAAGAAACTACACTAAATCAATAAGTATAATTTCATCCATTAATCAATTTCCTCCATAATGTCATCTTTCCTCAAACTTATGGTTATTGATGCTGAATTATCATAACTGAAGAATTAAATTAAACTTCTATGAGTAAAAAAATAGACAAAAGTATAACTATTTTTTCTTCATATCATTATTCATTAACCAAAAACAAAATAGTTAGTACAATATATAATATCCCAAAAATAATAAACCATTATTTGATGCAAAACTACATTACTATCCAAAATTAAATACTAGTACCCATAGTTCTATATTGTTTAATAAATATATAAAAATCATTAAAATTATTCTACATATTCTTGAATACAATTTGAAACAAAAAAAAACATAATTATTTTATCCCATAATCATCCATGATAAATTTAATATTTGTCTTCAAATAATACCAATCACCCTTAAAGTCTCACACCAAATGTAATTTCCCTATTAACATAATCATTTACAAAAATAACCTAAATAACTATAAATAATATATTTTTTCTGAATGTTAATTCAACATTTATATCTAAATTTTAATATCTTATTATTCTATTTATTTAAATCATATATTCTTCCCAAAATAGTGAACGTCTTCCAAAATAACATTAATTACATGCTCAACAAACTATTTATCAATCACAATGTTATCTATAGGTTAAAACAGGTGTTCCCAAAACAAACATATTTTTATTAAGTCAAAAAGTTTAAATTGAATGAATTAATATAATACTATTCGAGATATCATGTTTTCAAGTTGTAGGAAACACACCCTTTTAACCCTTCGGTTTTGGTTTCAATACCTGCGAATTTTCAGAACATGATGGGTTATCACCCATATTGTGGATTGTCCTTTTTAGAAAAACAATACTAATATAATCCATATAAAAATCCATAAATGTAGTAAACATACTCAAAATAACTATAAAATAATCATCATTAAATAAATCATTCTCTTTAATGGTTATATAACACCTTTCCTTTTTTCGTCCAAAGCATTAAGAACACATAATTACCTCAAAATTAGATGTAATTTATACAAAAAGGTTACCAATATATTTTAAAACTTATATACATCATAATTAAATGAAGTTTTCCTCAAATAATCATTTTTTGTATCCTAAACATAATGTTTAGATATACCTCAAACATTTATTAAAAGACAATAAATGTATCACAAAAAAATTATTAACATTTTCACTACTTTTCTAAGATATCAATTCAATTTAATATATTTTATCAAATTTTTTAAAATAAAACCTATGTTAGAAAAATTCCTAGGTGTTCCATGACTCCCGTAATATTTATAAAATATAATTATATCTTAAATTTGAAAACACAATAAATACACCCAACCTTCATTTGAATTTTATCCATTAACCATGTTTCATTTTATTCAATATTACATTATCCATAAAATCAATTATGTGAATAATATCTTAATGATTCATCAATATCATCCCAAAAATTTGGTATGATTTCAACATGAGAAAATCATTCGAAATTTAAATCCATGCATGATTATTTATTTCATATCCCATTTATCATTTGACATGATTCCCAACATCAAGATATTAAATTTGCATTAACATTGTGGAATTTACCTTTTTCAAGGAGTTGATAATGTTGTGATAAATTAAATTAAAAATATATTATAACCTCTAATATTTTTATAGAAAATAAAAGGTGTTAGATAAGTAGAATACAATTTTTCACGTTATTTTAATACTCAAAAAGAATTCAAAATAGTTTGAACTGTATTTTCAATAATAGTTATAATCTAATGAAACATAAGGGATAAGAAGGACGTGAATGACTAATTTCCATCCAACTTGAAAAACAATCCTTAATTTATAGAAAATTACATCATTAATACATGAAATGAATTTTTACATGTCAAAATGAAAATGGTTCTTTATAACATGATTCCCATAAAAAACTATATTAATTTAATCTTTAAATCAATTATACCTAAACCTATTACCTTTATAAATCCAATATCCAAAAATATTATTAATATCATATAGATTAATAAAAAAATGTGTGATGTCTATGAATTTTGAAATTTTAATCATATTTAAACTTTTAATCCCTATAATGACATCCATTACTCTTAAGAAAACATCATATTCTCTAATGTTTTCTAATCCTTGATCTGATACCAAATTTATGGACATGGAGTTAAACATTACATATTATCATTATTTTAAAATAGACTTCAAATTATTGTATTACCAGTAATATTTTAGGTTTTGTTTTTTAGATAATTACTACAATATATTACATATTAAACCCGTATATTACAAGAGGACACTTATACCCAATATACGTTTTTTCTCCCAAAAAGACTCTTTTAAAATAAAACATTGTATCTTTGCATGATTAATCTTTACAATTTTCTAACTTATATCATCTTTTAATTTATTATTCCTTAAATCCAATGAAATGAAATTAAAACTTTTAATGAGAAAAAATCTCAGTGAGGGTCATAAAAAATGAATGAAATTGTTAGTCTATAAATAATTATACAAATATTCATTTGAACCTAAACTTAATAACATACCTTGTGAAAACATCGAACATAAACAAAAACTTTTAAATCATAAATAAAATATATAGGTTACTTAGATCATCATTTTCATACTTAATTATTATGTACTCATCACATCTACCTTATGTTGTAACTCTCATGGGAACCATATGATGTAACCCTCATAGTTTCCATATTATGTAACCTTTGCAGTTACACTTAGAATAACCATTACGGACAACATCTAACATTCCCATGAAATTATAGAGCTATAATGGGATCACCAATCATTGGTTTATAACAGAACCACCCATCATGATAAATAATTCCCATGAACTATAACAAACTCATAAATCCTGAAAACATGCATCTTGAAAACATTCTCTAAGAATAATTACTTATTTTAAAAGATTACAATGATTATTGAGAAAAAAAATTTAATATGATAATAACTATGTATGATTTTAAAGTTATCTTTAATTCATTAAGGCTTCATGAAATTATAAAAATTCATCTATGTCATATTTGTTCAAAAAATTAATTTCTTATATTTTAATAAAAAAATTCTTGATGGTCGTTGATTAGAAAATGAAACTATATAACCTTCCTTTCATTTTGTAAAAAGAAAAGCATGATTAAAAGTGATTTCAAATAATCTTTGTATAATTTTAGAAACATTTATGGATTCAATTTTATAATACATGGACATGGATGATAAATGGTGTTTTATGGGAATTTTAAAATTATTATTTTTAAAAGAAAGTTCCTTATAAATATCATACATTTAAAGTGATCATCAATAAAATTAATATAATATGTGTATTAAATGTAAATCCAAATAAAATAATAATAAATAATACATAATATAATACCATTTATTTTCACTGATAAATGTAGTATAATATTATCAAGAAAATAGTATTTTAACCCAAATAATGGAAATTGGATTAATAATTCCTTACCTCATATTATACTTCACTAAAACGTGTAAAAACCTAATGTATAATGTAATGAAGAATGTTATTAATTAATTATATATCTACATTCATATTTATAATGCCTTATTTTGTCTTCTAATAATATATTACCATCCTTCCATTAATAATATTCCATTATTTTCATTTTTTCTAGTGTGTTCATCTCATGGTTTCACAGTAGGTTCATTTGTGTATAACTTTGGATTTTCATTTCACGTGTAAATAAAATTCAAAAAGTTTAATGAAATGGTATTATTCAACCTTAATATGTATAAACGGTCTCAGGAATTATTTTTCGTTCTTACATGATGATGATTCATTTGATAAAATTCTTGTGATAGTTGTTTGGTTTAATTTGCCGATTTTTCTGACAATCATGAAGTTTTTTGTTAGATTTTATATTATTTCTATATATTAGTAACAAAAAGATATATATATTATAATTCACTTATTAAAAAATGATTTAACTGGAATAATACTTTTATGACCACCAAGGATGGAGGTAATGGAAAATGGGAAATCATTATTGCCTGAGATGATTAACTAACATAATTTAGACAATGGTTTGTTCCTTTGAACAAGAGAGAATAATAAAAGGGAAGGATATAATATATTCTATTAATCAAATAATTTAATTATATATGTATATATTATACTTTAAATATTATTATGTTATGGTATAATTTGGTGAAGAGAAGGTATAAAAAGATATAAAATTAAGAGATGTTATTTGCAAAAGTTTCTTCTCAAATATATCATCCCTAAAAGATACATTAAAGGACATAGAATTGGTATTTGGTTAGGTCTAGTAGAACTAAGACGCCATGAGAGTTGTAAAGATGGGTATTGGTAGATAGTTTAATATCTTTATGGATTTTGAGGATAAAGGGGTCAGTGAGGGGTGGTATTTATACCTATAGTCGGTGGATTTATGTGATTAATTAATGAATATTATTTATTTATAAAAGAAAACTTCTGGAAGAAATTTATTCCAATGAATTTTCACCATAATTATTGTGTTAAAAAAATTTGAGGTCAATGAAAACATTAACCACCAAATTAATATAGTATTTTAAATGTATTTTATGCTTTTACTATTTATCGTTAGCATGTTTCATTATTTTACCTATACTACAGTAAATATATTTTTTACAATGGTAATTTTTTAATTCCTAAAACATAATATGACCATATTACCTAATTTTAACCTTATGATTCCAAATTGAGAAAACAATTTACTAAATTCACCTCACAAAATTTGATTATACAATAAAAACATATATTTTAATTACATTTTAATGGTATTAAATGTTCATTTTTGATCTTATGGGCCTGAGTTAGTGCATTTTCATTATGAACATCCATTCTCATCATTTGTGCACTTCATGCCTAATATACACCAACTTAGGCACAATGAGTCATCTGATTCTAAGGAATGTAATTATCAATTTTTTTAAATTGATATTTTGGTAACTTTATATACACTTAAATTTGAACATTTTTCATTCAGAGATCAATGGAGAATTAATGGAAGAAGATGGGGATATTTTGTGATGAAAGGAAGCAATTCTAGAGAAGGCAGATTGGACACTAGACAACAGATGCGACTGTGGGGCCCAACATACAGGCCCAATGAATCCCAAAATTTTTATTATTCTAGAAGACATTTATAGGAACAAATAACTATTCATGAGCCAACGCTAATTAGGCCTTTATGGTTGTCTTTAAAGCGGCCCAAGTTAGAGATACAATTCTAGGCCAGATTCTACGGCCCAGAAAAACAGTCCACTAATTTTATCATATCTCGGAATATGTAACTCCAAATGGGCCCAAATGTTACAGGCGGTTATCAGACATTCTGTTCTTCATTTTCATATTCTATGTCTCACTCTGATTCGGCAGTCTAGAAGGTCTTATAGACGCGTCTGTTCGGTGAAGGAAAGCTGGATGCCACCTCGGGTCAAATGTGGAAAAGTTCAAATTCCACAAGCTTTCCACCACCTATGGTCTACCAAAATTAATTGAGATGCTTTGTACTGTTTGAGGCTCGACCCAAGGCTCCCAAAATTCCTATTTAAGGCAGTGGTGGTGAAGGATTTTGGGATCCTGGATGCTTTGTTCAATTGTAATGTTATGTTTCATTTTTGTTGTCTCAAATTTGTATTTCACATGTAAGTTGTTCGATTCACTATAGTTTCTTAATAAAAGTTCTTCTTCTACTCTTATTCTGTTGTTATTCATATCACTTTGATACCTTTGTATCATGGTGTGAATTTATTCACACCAACCCTTTTGAAATTATTCACACAACGGTGGAGTGATCATTTTATTTTTGTTGTTTTCTTTACTTCTCTATTTCCTCCCTCATGAGTCTACTTTCTGCTTCCATTGAAACCATGGGATCAATGGAGGGCTAACCCACTTATGGTTTGATCCAAGGAAGTATCAAGGGGCTGTATTGGATGTTATTTATCACCTAATTAATGTGTAATCACTTCTTTAATTGGGATTTTTATTTGATGATTTTTAAACTCTATCGTCCTTGTTGAATTTAAGGCCACACACTTCAAGTACTAATACGAACCTTTACCTTGATGTGCTCAAAACATTGATACTTCAAGTTTATAGGTGATTAGTATTAAATGGTGTAGGCATTAAACCAGTAAGTGATGATGTTTTTTTATCTCCTTAAATGAACCCATCTCAAATTTAAGAAATTGTAATCATTAAAAAGGAAATACGTCCAATCCACCCCGAGAGATAACCTAGGATCAACTCATTATTTTAAATTGAATTCAATTAAGTCAATTATATATCTTTAAAACCCATCCAAAATAAATCCAATTTGGCCACTTCATAGCAGAAAACAGTCCATAGAATGTACGTGTCTATTGGTTTTTTCTTAGGTCTCTGTGGATTCAATAACCCAAGCCAAACTACAAGGACCATCTTACCTTCTTCTCTTGGGTAAATTTGAGCGAGAATCAAATTTTGGCGTCGTTTTCGGGAACCCAAGTAATTCATATAAACAGTCATTCTATTCTCCCCCATTTCTTCTTTTCTCATCCAAATTCTCTTATCTCGTCCCTTTCTCGTTTTTTGTTTTCTTTTGGCGCATGTCCGCCTACACCCACGATCAATCAAACCGTCTTCTTAGGGTGGATAGTCCTAGGGTTGGGGAGTAAATTACACCAATGGAACTTATTCCATTAGATCATAATCTTCCTAATACTCTAGAGTCCAAAGTTGAGCCAATTTCAATGGAAGGTCTTCAAAGAAACCAACTCATAAATCCGAGTGGGAACCAAAATGGAAACCCAAATGAGGCAGCCCCAAACTTGGGGAATGCAATTGATCAAACCATGAATGACTACCTCAAACCTTCCTGGACCAATGCCCCCTCATGTTTTAGACACAATTCCCTAGGAGATTCCAACTACATCTTTAAACCCCATGTCCTAAACCACCTTCCCACATTCCATGGAATGGAGTCCGAGATGCCCTACCTGCACATTAAGGAGTTCAATGACATTGTAGAAACCATGTGTCCCCCACATCAACTAGAATCAGCTAAGATGAGGCTCTTTACTTTTTATTTAAAGGATCGAGCAAAAAATTGGCTAAACAATTTGAGACCATCATCTATAAACTCTTGGGACCAACTACAAAGAGAATTCTACAAAAAATACTTTCCCCACCACAAAACAATTGCACTTAAAAAGAGTATCCAAAACTTTTTTGAAAAAGAGGGTGAGTCATTCTATGAAACATGGGAGAGGTTCAAAGACACTCTATACATGGTTCCACACCATGGTTTTTCTATTCCTAAACAAGTGGGAATTTTCTATGAAGTGTTGGGTCCGGGGAACAAACAATTCATTGACATGATGTGTAATGGAACCATTAAAAACAAAGCCCCAAATGATGATTACGTGTATCTAGAAAGCCTTTATGAACAAAACAAACCATGTTGAACTTCACCTTATTCTGAAAAGACACAAAGAACTACTGGAATTCATACACATAGAGAAGAGGAAATCCTTAGGGCTAAACTAGGAGCACTCTCTAGGAAGGTTGAAGAGATAGACCTTTGGAAAGTCCATGAAATCCAAACTGTTGACCCTGTTTGCACAATTTGTGACAAACATGACCATAAGATAGACAACTGCCCAACCATTCCATCCATCAAGGATGTTCTCTTAGGAGGACCCCCAGTGGAAGTAAACGCTATGAACTTTCAAAAGCCTCAAAACCCAAACACCTTCAACCCAAGGTATAACGACCACCCAGGCTTCCACTGGAAAGATAACCAACAACCTAGCCACCCACAGGGACAAAATCCTTACCCCCATCAGAACTAACAAACCCATAACCAGTTCCAAACCCAACCTATCCAATACCAACTGCCACCGGTCCATTTTCAACAAACCATCCCACCTCCCAAATATCCCCCTAGGATAAACCAACAAACTCAAGCACCCACCTAAACTGTTCCACAAAGCCTACTGGAACAACTGTGCAAACAAATGGAGAGGATGGAATCATAGGTATCTTCCCTAAAACAAGAACTTCAAACCATCAAAACTGGAAAGGCACCCATGCCTACTCAGGTGGTGCCATCCTCAACTTCAAGGGGAGAGTCCAGTTGTGCTCAAACAACTCATGAACAACTAAAGGTTGTGACTACTTTAAGAAGTGGGAAATCAATTGAGAAACCTGAACAACTAATTTAGAACCGACATGAAGATTCAAACTTGGATGAAAATTCAAATGAACCACACGATCAAACTGAGGAAACTGATAACATTGTCAAGGAAACAACTCTTCAACAAACAACCCCACAACCTGCACCATTTCCTCAACGCATGAGGGGGAAAACCAAGCCTGAACTTAGTGAAACATTGAGGGATATTGTCTCACATGTCAAGTTGAACATTCCTCTTCCCGATGCCATACAAACCATACCTGCCTACTCAAAGTACCTTAAGGACTTGTGCACTTTTAAAGAAAATTTTCACATAAAAACCAAGTCCTTTTGGTTGCTAATGTGAGTACCACCATTCAAGGGACCATTCCTCCTAAGTTGAAAGACCCGGATTGCCCTTACATCAATGTTGAACTAGGAGAAATCAAAGTTGTCAAAGCCTTGTGTGACCTAGGTGCTAGTGTCAATCTCATCCCATATGCTGTGTACTGCTAGTTAGGCCTAGAAGAACTCTAACCCACATCTGTCACACTTCAACTTGCTGATCGTAGTATTAGGGTTCCAAAGGGGATTTTAAAGGACATTCTGGTAAAGGTTGAAAACTTCATCTACCCTGCTGATTTCATTGTCCTTGACAACCATCCAAACATAGGAAATAAGGAAAAACCCCCAATCATCCTTGGTCATCCTTTACTTGCAACAATCAACTATGTTATCCGAGTCCGAAATGGGAACATGACCATCACCTTTGGGAACATGAGTCTAGACTTGAACATCTATAATTCAACCTCACAAATAGGGGATGATGAGGACATTCATGAATTAAACATGATAGGAAGCATTGATAATGAATCCATGGAACATCAAGGAATATTTGATGGATGTTTAAGTCAGGATGAGATTGATTTCCTTTTTTCATATGAAGGAAGTTTATCTCCTTGGATTGAATCATTTTCAAATTGCTCTTATGATGAAGTCTTAGGTCCAACAATCAGTGAAACCTTTCAAGGAACCACTTTCATAGAGACCCCTAAAAATTCCTTCCCTAAATCTGATCAAGCCAATCTTGTAGCTGAAACTTCTACATGGGAGGAATCAATCATATCTGAAACTCTAAAAAAAGAAATTGATCTTGATCCAATGTCCCAATCTTCTGCTGAAATTCTGAGCCAACCTGATCTTGAATTGAAGGAACTTCCTTATGCACTAAAGTATGCTTTCCTAGGGGACAATCAAACACATCCTATTGTCATTTCTTCTTCTCTTGAATCCAATATGGAGAGGATGCTTCTAGATGTCCTTAGAAAGCATAAGAAAGCCATTGGTTGGACCCTATCTGATATTCCTGGGATTAGCCCACTTATCGGGACTCATAGGATTGTTCTGGAATCTGATTCAAATCCATGTCGTCAACCTCAATGACGACTCAATCCTAATCTCATGGAGGTAGTAAGGAAAGAACTTCTGAAACTATTAAAAGCTGGAGTCATCTATCCCATAGCTGAGAGTGAGTGGGTGAGCCAAATTCAAGTGGTTCCAAAAAAGGCTGGAATCACAGTGATAACAAATGAGGATGGAGAGATTCTTCCAACAAGGGCGAGTAGTGGATTGAGGGTCTGTATTGACTATAGGAAGCTAAACTCATTCACCAAGAAGGATCATTTCCCCTTACCATTCATTAACCATGTCCTTGAGAGAGTGGCAGGTCATGCCTTCTACTGTTTCTTAGATTGGTACTCAGGGTACAATCAAATTGTGGTCTCCCTAGAGGATCAAGGGAAGACTACATTCACATGTCCTTTCAGAACCTTTTCTTTCAAACTCATTCCCTTCGGGTTATGCAATGCCCCTAGAACTTTCCAACGGTGTATGATGGGAATCTTCTCAGACATGGTAGGGGATTTTCTAGAGGACTTCATGGATGACTTCTCTGTGTTTGGGGATACTTTTGAGGGATGTCTGCAGAATGTGGAGAGTGTCTTGTCAAGATGTGAAGAAAAAAAATCTGGTCCTAAACTGGGAAAAATTCCATTTCATAGTTAAAGAGGGACTTGTTCTAGGCCATCTGGTCTCGAGTAGGGGGATTGAAGTTGATAAAACAAAGGTTGACATCATTTTTCACCTTCCATCACCCAAAACTATCAAGGAAGTGAGGTCTTTCTTAGGACATGCTGGTTTCTATAGAAGATTCATCAAGGAATTTAGTTTAATATCCCGTCCCCTTTGTTCTCTCTTAGTAAAGGATGCTCCATTTGTTTGGACAGAAAGCTGTGAGGGTTCATTGTCAACCCTCAAATCCTCTCTCACCTCTCCTCCCATTATGAAATCTTTAAATTGGAACCTTCCTTTTGAACTTATGTGTGATGCCAGTGACTTTTCTATTGGAGTTGTGTTAGGACAACGTTCTGATAAAACTCCTTATGTCATTGCTTATGCAAGAAAATCCATAAATGATTCCCAAATAAACTAAACCACTACTGAAAATGAGTTACTTTATATTGTGTTTGCTTTAGAGAAGTTTAGGTCCTACCTCTTAGGATCCCCCATCACTGTGTTCACTGACCATTCTGTACTGAAATACCTCTTCCAAAAACAAGATGCCAAGGCTAGACTGATTAGGTGGGTCCTTCTCTTACAAGACTTTGACCTCACAATCAAGGTTAAAAAGGGTGTTGAAAATGTTGTAGATGATTACCTATCTAGGATGGAATTCAAAGACAACTCAAATCACCTTTCTGTGTCTGATTCGTTTCCTGATGAACACCTATACTCTGTGAGTGACTTCCCTTGGTATGCTAACATAGAAAATTTCTTAGTGACAGGAGTCATTCCAAAATTCATAGGGACTCATGCTCAAAAGAAATTTCTTTCTGTTGTTATACACTATGCGTTTGATGATCCATACCTCTATAAGTTCTGCCCTGACCAAGTCATTAGGAGGTGTGTTCCAGAATCTAAACAAGAGTCCATCCTTAAATTCTGTCACAATGAGGCATGTGGAGGTCACTTTTCCTCTAAGAAAACATCTGCTAAGATTCTTCAATGTGGTCTTTTCTGGCCCACCCTCTCAAGGGACCCCGACACATTTTGTCAAAGCTATCCTAGGTGTCAACAAGTAGGGTCCATCACAAAAAGGAATCAAATGCCACTCACTTCCATCTTAGTGGTTGAAATATTTGACTGTTGGGGAATTGAATTCATAGGTCCCTTACCAAACACTTGGGGATACCTCTACATACTCTTAGCTATTGATTATGTCTCAAAATGGGTTGAGGTCATTCCCACTAAGTCCAATGATCATCAAGTTGTGATTCGATTTCTAAAAGAGAACATATTTTCAAGATTTGGAATTCTTAGGGCTATAATCAGTGATCGAGGAACCCATTTCTAAAACCTCCCATTCGCTTCACTCATGTCTAAGTATGGTATTTCTCATAAATTTATGTTGTATACCATTCTCAAACCATTGGTCAAGCTGAGTTAGCGAATAGGGAGATTAAGAAAATTCTTGAAAAAATTGTCAACCCCTCTAGGAAAGATTGGTCTGAGAAACTCTTAGATGCTCTTTGGGCCTATAGAACTGCATATAAAACCATTTTAAGAATGTCCCCATATAGGTTGGTTTATGGTAAAGCATTCCATTTGACAGTGGAGATTGAACATAAGGCATTTTGGGCAATTAAGAAAATGGATTATGACCTCTCATTGGACGGAACGAAAAGGAAATTTGATCTTAATGAACTGGAGGAATTAAGGATGGAGGCTTATGAAAATTCAAGGATCAATAAAGCTATAGTTCAAGCCTACCAATCTTGTAATATCAAGGTAAAACATTTTGAGCTGGGAAAACTTGTGCTCTTTTATAGTTAAAAACTTCATTTACACCCAGGAAAGTTAAGGTCTAGATGGTCAGGTCCTTTCATAGTGCATCATGTATACCCCCATGGGGCAGTAGAGATTCAAGATCCCACAAGTGGTCACATTTTCACGGTCAATGGTCAAAGGTTAAAAACATTCATTGAATCATTCAATAAACAGGAAATAGATACTGAGTTAATTGATCCAATCTATGAACTATGAAAAAATTGATAAATTTGGGATCTATGTCGGGATAACGACGTTAAACAAAGCGCTACACGAGAGTCAACCTGTGGTTTTTATGTTTCTAATATTTCGGAATCATCTTTATTTTTCAAATATGATTACTTAATCATTTTTATATTTAAAAATAAAAAATATACTTTTGACCTGTTATTCTATTATGAGTATGGATGGGTACGAAAGACGAGCACCATATTCATCCATGTCACGTGGTGTGATCCTTGAGTAATACCTTACCTAGATATTTAAAAAAAGTCAATGTATCATCAGTTTATTTTGTTTTATTTTTATTATTTTATAAGTTAATATAAAAATAAAAATAAAATAATAATAGAAAAAAATTCCACGCCATAGGCCATGGGGCAAACCCCGTCACAACCGGCGAAACCACGGGGACTCGAACCCGGGACCGAAGGGAGACAGGGGCACGCACTTACCACTGACCTGCAGCTTCTTGTGCTTCCTTATTCTATAATTTTTATATATTTTTTTATATTTTACTTCCTTTATTATATATATATATATATTGTTTGTTTTTGTTTGTTTTGTTTATTTTGTTTTTCCTTTTTCCACTAGGGACCTTTGCAAGCGACATGGATATCAATGGAATAAATTCGAGCGGCAAGAACTTCAAACATCAACCACCAGGTGACTTCATTCCATGATCCTCATATTTCAATTTCCTTATTGAACTCCCCTTTTTATTCCTCTACCCCATTATAAATTTAGTTTTTATGAAACTAGGGACAGTTTCATTCTAAGTTGG
Source organism: Viscum album (assembly GCA_963277665.1). Taxonomy (NCBI): domain Eukaryota; kingdom Viridiplantae; phylum Streptophyta; class Magnoliopsida; order Santalales; family Viscaceae; genus Viscum; species Viscum album. Next base: position 831,820,630 of record OY728136.1, read on the forward strand.
GGGGTGTGGAAACAAAATGTTTGTTTAAAAAAAACAATGATAACAAAAAGATGTAAAATTTTATTACCATTCATATAATAACATCTTTCCTCACATAAAAACTACATATAAAATAATTATTATTTCCTTGACTCTTAATTTAATTCATGAGTAAGTTTAAAAGCATTGATTTTGGAAGTTTGGTTGTCCAATGAAAATTTTCATCATTTTTATTTTCATCCATTAAATCAAAATGCCACAATGCACGTCCTTTAGACTGTGGGGTAATAATTTGAATTTTTGGGGTCCCATAATAAATAGCATAAGCTGGTTTGATTTTAATGAATAATATGAGTATTCAAAAAAAATTAAATTTTTTTTTTAAAAAAAACAACAACAAAAATTGCGTGTAGAGCAATGGATTGATAAAATGAGAGGCTTTAGGCACTTGGGGATCGTGACTCCAGAGTTTTCTAGACTTGAGTTTTTCAATATATGTCTATTTATGGTAATATGACTTTGTTTTTAATTAAATTAACTCGAGACGATGCCCGAGTATGTGGGATTCACTTGGTGCCCTAAGGCCTTTGAGTCTAGGAGTCATCGGCAAAGTCTTGCTACATGGGTTAATTTGATTAACTGCAATCTAAATTACTATGGAAATATTGAAAAAAAATCAAAAAAAAAAAAGAATGAAGAATACTCATATTAGGATTAAATGTGATTCCACCTAGTGCTTCCATGATTTCCCCCTTGAATGAAATTGAACCCCCATATCTATTGTGATACACAACACATCATTACACCTAATTGAGTTGGATGATGTATGATGATGGATTTGATCAAAGGAATGGGCTTGGGGTTGGGATCTGCTTTTAAATTCATCTTTTTTTTAAATTATCTTGATAAGTTATAAAAATATATTTGTGTGCAGTTTATATTGTGAGAACTGTTTGTTATAATGTGTTTGAAGAAAGGAATTCAAATAAAATCATTGAATTATTTGCTCGGGACTAGAAAATATCAAGTTGGGGGGTGTGATTATCCAATAAAAACATATATTTTAATTACATTTTAATGGTATTAAATGTTTATTTTTTATCTTATGGGCCTGAGTTAGTGCATTTTCATTATGAACATCCATTCTCATCATTTGTGCAGTTCATGCCTAATATACACCATTTGAGGCCCAATGAGTCATCTGATTCTAAGGAATGTAATTATAAATTATTTTAAATTTATATTTTATGAACTTTATCTACACTTAAATTTGAACATTTTTCATTCAGGGATCAATGGAGAATTCATGGATGAAGATGGGGATATTTTGTGATGAAAGGAAGCAATTCTAGAGAAGGCAGATTGGACACTAGCCCACTGATGCGACTTTGGGGCCAACATACAGGCCCAATGAATCCCAAATTTTGTGGTATTCTACAAGACATTCATAGGAACAAATAACTATCCATGAGCAAATTCTAATTCGGCCTCTATGGTGGTCATTAAAGCGGCCAAATTTAGAGATACAATTCTAGGCCAGATTCTGCAGCCCAGAACAACAGTCCACTAATTTTATCGTATCTCGGACTCCGTAACTCCAAATGGGCCCACATTTTACAGGCGGTTAGAAGACATCCGTTGCTCCATTTTCTTCGTCTATGTCCCACTCTGATTCGGCCGTCTAGAAGGTCTTCCAGACGCGCCTGTTTGGTGAAGGAAAGCTGGCTGCCACCTCGGGTCAAATGTGGAAAAGTTCAAATTCCACAAACTTTCCACCACCTATGGCCTACCAAAATAAATTGAGATGCTTTGTACTATTTGAGGCTCGACCCAAGGCTCCCAAAATTCCTATTTAAGGCAGTGGTTGTGAAGTAGTTTGGGATCTTGGATGCTTTGTTCAATTGTAATGTTATGCTGCATTTTTGTTGCCTCAAATTTGTCTTTCACATGTAAGTTGTTCAATTTACTTTAGATTCTTAATAAAAGTTCTTCTTCTACTCTTATTCTATTGTTATTCATATCACTTTGATACTGTTGGATCAAGGTGTGAATTTATTTACACTAACCCTTGTGAAATTATTCACACAATGGTGGAGTGATCATTTTATTTTTTGTTGTTTTCTTTACTTCTCCATTTTCTCCCCCATGAGTCTACTTTCTGCTTCCATTGAAACCATGGGATCAATAGAGGGATAACTCACTTATGGGTTGATCCAAGGGAGTAGAAAGGGGCTGGATTGGATGTTATTTATCACCTAATTAATGTATAATCACTTCTTTAATTGGGATTTTTATTTGATGATTTTTAAACACTATCGTCCTTGTTGAATTTAAGGCCACACACTTCAAGTACTAATACGAACCTTTACCTTGAAGTGCAACATTGATCCTTCAAGTGTATAGGTGATTAGTATTAAATGGTGTAGGCATTAAACTAGTATATGATGATGTTGTTTTGTCTCCTTAAATGAACCCATCTCAAATTTAAGAAATTGAAATCATTAAAAAGGAAATACGTCCAACCCACCGCGAGCGATAACCTAGGATCAACTCATTCTTTTAAATTGAATTCACTTAAGTCAATTAGATATCTTTAAAACCCATCCAAAATCAATCTAAGTTGGCCACTTCATAGTCGAAAGCAGTCCATAGAATTTACGTGTCTATAGGTTTCTTCTTAGGTCTCTGTGGATTCGATAACCCAAGTTAAACTACAAGGACCGTCTTACCTTCTTCTCTTGGGTAAATTTGAGCGAGAATCAACATTTCCAAAATTAAATTTAAAAAAACCTACAGGGTTCGAATCCTGGGAGCCCGCTTTCAGGACGAAACTCTCCCCCGGGATCCACCCACCTTGCTGGGTCACCCGGTCTCATCTGGGAGGGAAAAATGGGGCACGACCCAATTGATGACGTATTACATGACAGACCATCACTTCCAGGATGTCACCCTCCAGGATGCTCTGCCATCTCGGCTGGCAACATCTCCTTCTAGGATGGGGCTCTCTCCGGAGTGTCCCCTTTGTGGGGAGGGGGGTTCCCTTTTCTGGAGGGTTCGAAAAGGACATACAGAGGAATTCCCTTTTCTGCGAAAAATTAATTTATCATATTTCCAATCATGGATCATTTTAATTAATAAAAAATAGTAAAGTATTTTGTACTTTAAAATAGTTTTTGGAAAAATAATATTTTTTAAATCCAAAAATTAACTTATTATAAAATAAAATACAAATTTGACTAAATAATTAAATTATAAGATATATTACTAAATAATACTAATTTTATGTTCAATTATATACAAAAAAATAAAAATAATTTTAAATTGGTTAATTTTTTGAAAAGAATTGATATTTTTTAAAACAAAATTGATATTTCACTAAAAATCCTATATTTAAAAAATCGTAAAATTTCACCCAATGTTAAAAGTTTTTTTATTCAAAAAAGTTTATTTAAATTTATTAGTATTCTAAAAGTTAAAAAAAATAATTATAATATTCAATCATAAAATGAAAGAAACCTTATTTTTTGATGAAAATGTATTTATGAACAATAAAATTACTTTACTAAGATATTGGGAGATTATTTATAAATATTTAATTAATAATTTATAAATTAGTATGACCATTGTTTATTTAATAATTTTTTTAAGATTTTTTATTCTTAAAAAATCATTGGCTTTGTTAAAATGGTCACATTTAAATAAAATGATTTTATTTTTTATTTCTGCTCGATGTTAGGTGTCTTTTATTATGTTAAAATTATTGTTTTCTTAAAAAATATGGGGTTTTTATAGCTATTCTCATCAAAATACCAACCCTAGTGTCCCTATGAGGACATCCAATGGATGATTCTTTGAGTGAAGGTAATCGTCTTTACTGACTCTTTTACATTTATTTCTTCTTCTACATCCTCTTTGTATGTTTTTTCTAGGATAAACTAAAAACTCTATTATAATCTATATTCAGATATTTTATTATGATTATGGTACACCCATATTCATCCCATTACCAACCCTATGTAAAATGAAATCATCACCTGTGCGTATGTATGACTTTTTCCCCATAGCGTGAAGTAATTTTTTTCCTGCTACGTTACCTGAATGGTTATTATGATGGAAATAATGTTAATATATAAAATTTTTTACATTATATAATTTTTTTAATATCATCCACTTCCATAAAATTTCACAGATTAATATAATTATATCATCGATTATGAAAACGTACGACTGCCATCTCCATGATGTGATGTGATTCATTTTACATGTATGACATTCAAGAATAGTTTAAAACTATATTTAATGACTAAATATTATATTTATAACATTAATATCTTTATAAAAATGATGTATCTAAATCCATTTCAAATGAAACGATACATTCATTAAAAAACATACATCCAAAAATAAGGAAATTAACACCCCAATCATTGAAACTAATGAAATATTTTTAATGAAAATGTTGTAAAATGTTATAAAAAATCACATAAGTTGTTATAAATATGAATATGGTTCTATAGTAAATTAATAAGCTTCTTTACACCATTAAATAGGATATTAGAGTACACACAGCTAAAGGGAAATATAAGTTAAAGGATTTCTTAAATCAATTTTCATTCATTAGGTTAAACTTATATTTCATTTATTATTCAATGAAAATATTATGTGTTGAATGAATTTTGATTATATTTGATTGTATTTCCTCTTTTTAGGGGGATTTATATTATACACACATAATCAATTCATTTTATTAATGATGTGATCTATGTAATGTACTTCCTCTCTATTTCAATTCATTGAGGAATATTTTAATATTATGCACATAACTTCCTTTATATATTGTATGTAGTTCCCCTTATAATTAGTCATTGGATATATCATTTTTATTAAAAAACTTTATTTATTTTATAATTTATAAGACAATTTATTAATCCATATACCATTTTTATATATGGTGTTTACTATTAAAGTGATTTGATTAACAAAGGAAATAATGTTAAACTGATATCTTTTACACAATATAGATATTTTTGATAATTCATATTGGTTCATGAATTAATTTTATTATTTGGTATATAATGAATGCTTTGGAAATGAAAGAAAGTTTGGGGAGAATATATAAAAAATATCCTTAATGCATTGATAGTCTCATGAGATGGATAAGTTGGCCAAATCAAATGTCTTTTTTCCCATAAAGATTAAATTATCTAATGAATAGGCTTTTTGGTAAACATATCACATTCCTAGGAAAAATGACATCCAATAGTTATGTATTTACTTCATTAAGAAATCATTTATTTTTATCGATGATATTTTCCCAATGTTATTTTCCATTTTTTAGATTTTTAGCATGTTATTGATTAAATGAAAATTATATATATTTATTCATATTTTCATAATATTTATGCCTTATCATTTCATGATATAAAATTTATATATTAAATTTAATTTATATTCAGTTTCTTTACCATGACATATTGATTATTCATTATTTATTTAGGATGGATTCCACTATTTGAAACTCTTTTTGGGAATCTAAGATCGCCCTTTTATTTATTCCCTTTACCAATGATATAAAGGTGAAATGTTTGAATGTGTTCAAGGATGAAAAATAATTTCTTTTGTTCTGTTTTATTTTTCATTACTAATTTAATAAAGGTATAATGTATGTATCTACTTCTTCATTGTAATAATTTAAGCACTAACTTTGGTTGACGAGATATATGGTAGTTACAATCAGAACATCCAGACCTACCATTTCATCTATGGCGACTCTAAATTCTAGGTGTCAACATGAACTAAATGATTCAAACATGTTTTAAATTAAATGAATTATCATTTATATAAATGGTATACTTAATTATTTTTTTCCTATAGATGATATATAGTTATCAAATTTCTTGCTTACAATGATGAAAATTGTGTAAGTGACTGTGAAGATAGTATATCCAGATCAAGTGGGGTATTCCTTAGTACTGATCGGCGAATTTGCTTCTTTAGACAGAAGATGATTATATTAACTCTTTGTGTGGTTAAATAAGTTTATTTGGGGGTTAATAATGCAGTTAAACAAGTATAATGGATATAGTTTTTTCTATAATTTTTTTGGTTTGATGTTCAAACACCATTAAAGATTCCTTTATACAATCAGTGTTATATATCTATCAATAAAAAATGGTCATCACTATCATTATAAACTAATTGACATTCAATATCACTTAATTAAAGATATGGTTTCTCCATGTGTGTCATTATTTTATTTATTAGCAGAAAAATTTAGACAATTATATATAATTTCAAAAGTTTTGCCACATTAGAGGTTTTTAGAGTTAAGGATGAAATTTCATGTTCACACATCCCCGCACACATGAGATTTTATTTCTTTCAGACCCCCATGAGCCATTATATTATGTTTCCAATGGAAGATATAAATATATAATGAGTGTGGGGTGTAAGTTATAGGTTATCATTAAAAGAATACTCATTTTAATCATTGATCCCAAACATGCTTGTCACCAAGGGATGAAAATATCTCAAAAACACTACACTAACATTAGTGTGGTGTTTAGAAATATCTCAAGGATATTGGTTATGAATTTACGATCTTATAGTTAAGTCATGTTAATTTAGGTGGTTTCATAATTTTTTTGAGTAATCCAAAGGGGAAGATTTATTATCTTTATGGATTTACAACGTTGTTCAAATACGTTTGAAGACACCATGGCTCTTGTTCATCTTTGGTTGTCGTATTTGTTTAATTCCATATTTTTAGGTGCCTTCCAATTTTGACAATGTTGGATCTAATTTTTATTTTATATATAACATTAAATATAGTTCATGATGTCAGCATATGTTTTCTATACATGTTAACAGTTATATGATGGTTTTGAATTAATTTAAGGAAGGACTATAATTTAAATGACCAAATAGAATATTTATATATACATTATGTGTATCATGAATCCATTTCTTATATATAGAAAAATATGGAATTTCACATGTCTAAAAACACCACATATATGAATATGTCAATTTCACATCCATGTACACTAATCACATATGAAAATATTCTTCATACAAATTATAGATAGATTCAAGTTGTAGATATTATCATTTATTCCATTCAGTGCGGTATCGAAATTAAATTTTAAAAAATGTAGCTCATTATTGTAGAGGTAAAAATATTTTTATAAAAAAACATCACATACGGACAAATTATCCATTTATCCAATTGTTATTACATGGTCTATGTGATTCATGTAATATCTCATGGAATTTTTAAAGGTGGTCTTCAAAACTATTTTTGTGGATATTGAATTTTTTTTTATTTTTTAATATCATAGTAGAAAATAAGACTTGAGTCTGTTTTTCATTTAATGAGGTAATTATTAAGAATATATTTAATTTTATCATATGTAAATTCAATTATAAGTATTAAATGGTATTATAAATGATTGTCTAATTGGGATTTAACAAAGTAAGACTGAGGAATTAATTTAGAAGAACTGTGTGTCTTTTGAGTTGATTTATTTTCCTTAAAAAGTGTAAGAAGAAGAACTAGAGACATAATAAAAGGTTCAATAATTATTGATCAACCTATTTTAAATATTTAGGCCTCATGGTATTTTATTTGAGTCAAATATTTCATGATAATAACAATTGAAATATGTATTGTGGGTGATTCATTCATGTAACTCCTGTATGCTCGTGGAAGCATCTCTTTATATTTTATTGTCCAAAAAACAAATTTATTCATTGATATTATTCTTCTTGTTTTCATCATATTTTGACTCTAGTGTGATGTTGTTATATGTGGTGTGACTCTTTATGTGTGTGTTGTGAGGATAAATCAATGCTTCTAATTAAAAAAACACATTTTCTTATATTGAATTGAATCTATATTTGGTGAAGGAAATGGGACCCGACAATGAAAATGACTTCACATTGAATCCGAACTATGAAAATATTGTTTTCCCTTTTTCATTCACTTCCTTTCATGGTCATGTGGGGATGAAATATTTTGGTTTTGTGTGGATCATTATTTAATAAGTTTTAGAGGTATATTCCTGTTAAAAATAAATTTGAAAAACTACCTACAAACTATTTATCCCCCCAACCCTTATCAGTGGTAGAAACTAATGTTTTAAATAACATTATTTTAGAATTCGTTTTTTCTTTTTCAAAATGCCATTAATTTTTTATTGACCTATTATAAATACATATTTTGAGTTGTTAGGGTATCTTTCTAGCTAAATATTATCCCCTTAATGGGCCTTGCACCGACATATGTTTCTTATTTTTAGATTCTGTATAGTATGCAGTAACCTTTGGAGATAATGGTGATAATGGAGCTACTCAAGTTGATATATAGTAGAATTTCATGGTTAATGGGGGAGTTTTTTTTCACAATGTGTTTACTTTCCATAATTTTATATCGTTTAAAATATTTTTTTCTTATATAATTTATTCTTGGTTATATAACTGGTGTACATTTACTATATTAGTTTTTCCATATTTTCATTATATTGGATATTTATTTTTATATTCATGATTTTTTACATTTTTTAGTTATTTTTGAATATTTCTTGTGGATTTTTGATATTTCATGTGTACTTGGGTTTCATATCTATTATAGGTTGATATATTTTGTACCCCCCCCATCCATTATAATTATATTCCTTCTTGGTGCTTATTTTTGTATCCTAGCTTATTAATGGTTGCTTTGGGGTGGCACAATCAACTTTTTAATTGCCTAGGGTGGTACCAATGAATCAGTTAATGTAATAATGGTAACAGAGAAATCTAAATCATATTGATGGTGATGGAATAAATTATCTTATGGGTTTTGGATTGGTAATTTTGGGAAGTAATGTTATGGGGGTGGCCAGTTTTCTTATAAGACCAATGAGACATATGTATATGTGATGAATTATATATTATTTATTTAGTATTCTATAAAACTATTAGTTAACCCAAAATGAAATAATAATTTTTTAAAGACAATATTGTGGGAATAAGAATCATATAGTGATCAACTGTGATTATTAATTTCCTTTATGTGTTATCCCACCATCATATTAGCTAATGGTCATCAGTTGATCATAATGAATGATAATGTTACCCACTGATAGTGACTCGTATTTGGAGACCAAATGGTTAAATGTATATATTATATCTCAATACAAACAACAAAAATTCCTAAAAAACGATTCATTAATCCATGGTGTCGAGTGGGTGATATATATGCCCACAAATAGAGGTTTGAATACCCATTTTCATGCTTCGATAAAACCTTATTAGAGAGAAGATGTTTGATCACACTAATGATAAAAATAATTATATGATTTCATTATATGAATCTTATTATTATAGGATTATTAGGATTTTAGGTGAGCTTAATCATTATGTTGTAGAGGAATTGTTTGAATTATAGGCTCTCTCTATCCCTTAGTATTAGACACCAAAAAATAGTTATTGGTTCTCAAATAAATTTCCATATAGGATATTGTAACACACGAGATTTTTATGAGAAATATTTTGTTTTTATGTTATATAAATCATCAAAGGAAACATTCACTACACACAACACTAGCTTGGCTTTCTTTACACACAATCGCAACCTTCCTCGATAGCTTGCATTGTACGCAATACCGATTTTAACTAAACAACGATAGGCTATTAAAATATTAGTAAACTACCCATTATGAATAGTAATACCCACTTTTTGAAATTTTATAAATTTTATCATTCAAAATGGACTTCATTTTTGGATTAAGAATATCTAAATTAGCCTAGGGTGAATTTTTGGTATTTTTCTGAAAACTTTCAATTTTTGATGAATAGTGTAAACACTGGGTTACTATTTAAAACCAGACTTTTTATATAAATAAATATTTATTTTATTTAAATTTATTTTAGGTCAGAATTGATACATAATACTTATATAAGTTCAATTTAATTCATTATAGTCAATTTATAATAATTTTAGATATATAAAAATTTTATTGAACTTTTCTCCGTCTTTTACCTACCTCCTATGAGCTTTTTGCAAACATACATAAAAATTAATTTTACTGCTTCTGTGAGTGAAATTTAAAAAATCCGAGATACACAGTTAATATCAAGGAATAAAATTTGGTTCAATAAGATAAAAATAATTTTTTTCGAATAGTAACTTTTTACTTTTATTTACCATCGTTAAAAGTAAATAAGGTAATTAAGGGTAAAAATGATATTATTATTACCCTAACACATGTCCTAATTCTTTTGGATAAGTTTAATTTGACCAAACACAACCTTAGGAATAAAATATTACCCTTTAGGTCCACTTGGATTAGATTATCACACTTATTATTGTTTTATTTAAAGAAGTGTTAAAATAGTTAAAATCAATGTTTAATAACTAAAAACATTTTTAATGTTGGGTGATACAGAAGATAAATTCTAATATAGATATTCATTAGAAATCTTAAAATATTTCTTACCTAATGGTATTTTATTTATAATTTTTAGACATTAAATAATTTAATTTATTTTTTCCACAATGATGATGCAGTAATTACCTTATTAATGAAATATTAACCTAATTGATGTTATAAATACCCAAATAAATGTAATTTGAGAATTTTTAAGAATTACACTAAGTTTATAGGTTAATATGAAATATTAATATTGATTTAATTATCTTTTTTGGAACTAATAATGTTGTTATGATTTTCACAAAAATCAATTACCAAATAGTGTCAAAATTGACATAAAATAGTTTTTAAAACAAATATTATATTATTAAAAAAAACGGTTCGGCCAAATGACTTAGATAAGGTTATATATGTTAATAATGAACAACTTGGGGTTATTTTGGCTTTTTATAGTAAGTATATTAACCATATAGTGTAAGAAAACAAAAAGACACGGTAAAAGTAAAATTATTTATCTTAGAGTTAAATATAAATGATAAGGATAAAATACTAACCTAAACTTGTCTAAAATCAATTGGTTGAGAGGATTTGGACTCATCCCCACCTTATCTTTTAAATAAATCAATTTTGAGCTAATAATAACCGAATATTACTTTATAATAATATTTTAAGTTTTTTCTAAGGTGCCCCTCTCCTCCCTTATAAAAGGGAACATCCTTCCTCTCCTCCTCACACCACTTTCAGCCTTCATGTTTGGACAAACCCTGACCATTTCCCTTCTCAACTTCCCTAAAAACATACTAGTGGTCCTGGTATTCTTCAGAACTATATTTAGTGCCCTACGAGAAGGTTAAGAAGAGGCGCTTCATAGAAGAGGTAATGTTTGTTACCGATTCTTTCAACTTTATTTCTTCTTCAACTTCTTCTTATTTAGTTGTTTAATTATGAAGTAATAACATCAGTATCACTCATATACTGATATGTTATTATAAATATGAAACCACCCTATTTCACCTTCTATTCATCCTACAGAAAACGAAATCACCGCGCGTGCATACGTACTAAATACCATCTCCACGTTGTGGTGTAATCTGTTTTCCACCATCACCTTACTTGTGTGTGTATAATGGTGTAAAGAATAACTATATATAATTATTTTAAAGTGATATTAATTCTTAAATAGTATGCATACACTTTAATACAATTCCAAGATCATGGGGATGATATCATCGCTCGTGCGTACGTACGGCATACCGTCTCCACGATGTGATGTGACTCGTTCTACATGATCTTCAATTCTTAATGATTATATAAATGAATTGAATGAATAAATATGATATATATTACACTAATAACATTCTGGAAATGAGTTATCTATAACCTAAAAAGAAGAATAAGAATTTATTCGACAAAACACGCATAAGAACAAAAAGCAATAAACACCCAAATAACATGTAGCAATGAAATATTACTAATAAGAAGCTAAGAATATGACTATATATGATATAATAACAAGTTTATGATTCTGGAATAAGTAAATAACATTATTTAAATCATTATATAGGAGGTTCAGACACGTACGAAGCAAATCGGACTTAAGGTAATAGAAAATCTCACAAACTCATTTTTATCTGAGATTGTTTATACTTTAGAATTGGGGCATATTTATCATCCACATCCATTTTTCCTCAATATGTAATATTATTTACAGCCACATAAAATTTTTTAAATCCAATTTCACCCATTTCTATGTTTTTAGTAAAAGATATGAAAGGAATATTTTGTCATTTTTAGTACGAGGTGCTTTTTTGACTTTTCCGGCCAAAGTACAGGAAGAATGTTTTTTTAACTTATATGGCCTGAATGGAATTTTAGACAATTATTTCCATGAATATTCCTTTATAGGGTTTCATTTTTATTTTTAATCAACTTCTTTTAGTTTAAAATTGTATAACATTTTAAGAAAGGTAGATTATTATCGAAGTAGAAAGGATATTTTCCTCGAGAATGTAGTTCAAGTGTTTTATCAAAATTATTTTCCATATAAGATAATATGGGGTTCTATTTATATCCCTATTTTTAAATTTATTTGATTATGTTATGATGGAATTATTTTTATGATGACCTTTTATGGATTATGTTACGATGGTATGATGTTTAAGAATCCCATTATTATTACATGGTTTATGCTATGATGTATGATTTATTTTCTTGTGGCACACTTACAAATGGTATCATTATGAGATGGGTGGGACCTATATCTCCCTCCAATTAATTGGTTCAAGATTTATATCTCATAAGATATATGTGGCTGGAATGACAGGTTAATCTGGTTCAGTGATACAGGACAAAAACGAGGAGTGAACTCGGTTCAGAAAAGGACTTTGTCCGATAAGATAGTCTTGGAAATGAGTCTTGACTACTAAGAAATGATTCTCTATGATTATTTGTCTATGACAAAAAGTTTCATGTTTTAAGTTATGATTATTGGGTTTTAATTTCACTACTATTATTTATCCCATGTTATGAAATTATGATCTCTTTTGTGGGTTACGATTTCCAAAATGTTATGTTATTATGAATTTGATGTGATTGATATTTCTTTTGTTTACCATTACTGAGCATTTGAGCTCACCCTTTTGTATGTTTTCTTTTCCCCCGGTCAGGAAGAAGGGTATTAAGTAATATATTCCAAAAGGGACTCTAGATATGATAAAATATAAGGGAGACAATGTAGATGATTTATGAACCAGTTTTTTATGTTTCCCAGTTTCTAAAGACACTATACATATACGGTCCTTTCATGGTTTTGTTATATATTGTAATAAGTGTGCTTAAATTTTGAAGTATTAACAATGTATGTAAGGTATGGGTAATTATATTTGGTATCAAATGAAAGGTATAGTCAACCTTTTGGAAACTAGGATCTGAAAGCCTTCTTAAGAACCCTAAGGATATGTCTATGCATAGGACAATATCTTTTTGTTTAGAAATCTCCATAAATAACATATGATAAGACCTAAATCTTGAAATTTTATTCATGATTATGTGATTTTACTATTATGATTAGTGTTTCTCACACTATTATTATCGGTTTTAGTCAATGGATGGAACCCAATGGAACCGTGTTAATTCTGAATGCAAAGGGAAATGCAATGATTGTCCCCCTGAGCAACCAAATGTTATGTGAGCTGGAATGAAAAATCTTGTAGTCGTGCTCACATAACTTCCTCAAGGTATGAATCATGCAAGACTTCCAAAAGAGTAAATGAAGGATAAAAATTCTGTTGAATCCTTCATGAGGAAGCGTCAACCATTATTCAGTGGGTCTACTGATCCATTAGTGGATGAATAGTGGATCAGTACCACTGAAAAGATATTTTCAATTCTTCAATCTTCTGAACATGATAAAGTCATCTTAGCAGTTTATCGTTTGGAAGGTGAAGCTAATAATTGGTGGAATCTTATCAAGAATATGAGGCCAAGAGATGAAATTGAGTCCATGGAATGGGATGAGTTCAAGAACTTATTTTTCAAAAAGTACATCCCACGTATTCTTCGAACAAAGATGGAGAAGGAGTTTCTTGAACTGAAGCAAAAGGATGATGAATCTGTTGGTACCTACGAAGAAAATTTTACAAGACATGAAAGTTAAACTTCATGGATTATTACCCAACCTAAGAGTAAGATCAATCAATTATTTAGTGGCATAAAACCAAGTCATCTAAGGGCGTTATCCCTAAGGGACTTCAATAGCTACGAAGAACTCGTTTGATGTGCTCTCAAGGTTGAGATGTAAAATGGAGTAACCCATCAGTCCTAAGCATTTGATAAGAAGAGGAAATTGGAATTAAAAGGAAAATATAAGGCCCACAATAAAAAGAAGATGAGTTTTCCCTTATGATCAAAGTGTGGAATGAAACATGGAGGGAGTTTTCTAAAAGGGACACGTAAATGTTTCAAATGTGGAAATGAAGTTCATCGGGCATTTGAATGCCGCAATGATGGGAAGAATATGTCTAGTGATGTGAACCAAGAAACTACTAAATAGAGTGCACCTCATACACTTCAATGTTACAAGTGCAAGGAAATGGGGAATTATGCCAATCAATGCCCTAATCCAAGGGTTTTTGACAATGATCGATGTCAATAAACTCTTAAGGCCAAAGACAAAGGAAAGTCACATGCAATTTCTATCAGCAATGTGGAGTATGATAACGAAGTGGTGAAAGGTACACTTACCATCCACTATAAAGTAGAAAATGTTTTATTTGATTCTGGATCCACCCACTCTTTTATTTCTGAAGAATTTTCTAAGGGTATCACCATATTACCTTAGCAGTTAGATATTGAGTTAGTTGTGACAACCCCAAATGGCACAACGTTTGCATCAAAAGTTTATAATTCTTCTCCGATTGAAGTTTGTTGGAAAGTGTTTCCTGCAAATCTTTTTATCCTTCCTATAGTGGAATTTTATGTGATTCTTGGCATGGATTGGATTTCTTTATACAGAGCTCATATCAATTTACAAAGAAGGGAAATCACATTTAATATTCCCGATCAATCTACTATCCTCTATTGATGCAAGGATGAATGTAACCTTCTAGTGGACATTTCTTCTATATTATTGGTTTTGATTCCAATAAATAAAGGTTATATATCTCAAATGGTTTGATAGAATCTCACAATTAAGAATATGCCCATTGTACGGGGGTTTGATGATGTCTTTCTGGAGGAATTTCTTGGTCTTCCACCAAATCATGAAGTTGAGTTTTCAATAGAACTCATACTGGGTGATTTACGAATTTCAAATACAACTTATAGAATGGCCCCAATTGAGTTTCATGAATTGAAGAATCAACTCCAAGAGAATATTGATAAGTGATTCATATTCCATAGTGCATCACCTTGGGGAGCAATTTTTCTGTTTGTTAAAAAGAAAGATGGATTAATGAGACTCTGCATTGATTATCGAGAACTTAACAAGATCACTATCAAGAAAAAATATCTTATCCCACGCATTGATGACTTATTTGACCAACTACGCGGAGCTCAATACATTTCCAATATTGATCTTCATTCAGGGTATCATCAATTAAGGGTCAAAAGGGAGGATATACCAAAGACGGCTTTACGTACAAGGTATGGACACTATGAATTTATAGTGATGCCATTTGGTCTTACTAATGCTCCTCCTATCTTCATGGATCTAATGAATAGAGTATTTAGTGACTATCATTATCAGTTTTTTGTAGTCTTTATAAATGATATTCCTGTCTATTAAAAGAGCAAGGAAGAACATGAAGATCACTTGAGAATTGTTTTAAAGACCCTAAGAAAGGAGAAGATTTATTCCAAATTTACCATGTGTGAATTTTGTCATCAAAAAGTCTCATTTTTGGGTCACATAATCTCAAAAGAGGGGATATCTATGGATAAAAAAACAGAGGTTATGAAAAGATGGTCGAGACCAACAACAGTAATTGAGATCTAAAGTTTTCTTGGTTTGGCTTGATATTATCGACGTTTTGTAAAAGATTTTTTACAATTATCTAATCCACTCACCAGGTTGAATGAAAAAGTAGTTAAGTTCTCTTGGATAGAGGAGTATGAAGATAATTTAAAGGAGTTAAGAATAAGGTTATCTAGTGCACCTGTGCTCACACTACCTTGTAGTGATGAAGGGTTTCTGATTTATAGTGGTGCATCCAAGAAGGGACTGGGGTGTGTTCTCATGCAAAATGATATGGTGATAGCTTATGCCTCAGGACAGTTGAAAATCCATGAGAAAAATTACCCAACTCATGATTTGGAGTCATCTTTGGTAATCTTTGCATTAAAGATTTGGAGGCATTATCTTTATAGAGAAAGGTATGATATTTATACTGATCATAAAATTTTAAAGTATATTTTCACACAAAAGGAGCGGAATATGCACCAAAGAAGATGGTTGGAGCTGATTAAGGATTACGACTGCTCAATTCATTAACACCCTGGGAAAGAAAACAAGGTGGTAGATGCATTAAGTCGACAAGACCATGCTAGATTATACATGATGAGGATCACAAAAGATCCAATATTTATGGATTTACAAAGGATGGATCATGGAATTATAATGTAAGGGGAAAAATCTTATCTTTATCAAATGAATTTTCAACCATATATACATAGGAAGATTGAAGAGGCACAGAAAGAAGATGTAAGGTTACAAAAGAAGATGAGAAATTTTCCTAAATTCAACATTGATTGTGATGGGATAATAAGGTTTAGTAATCAGGTTTGTGCTCCTACCATCCCAGAATTAAAGAAGGAGCTGCAGGATGAGGCTCATAGTTATTCATTCTCTATTCATCCGGAAAGCACGAAGATGTATAGGGACCTGAAAGAGTACTTCTGGTGGGATGGAATGAAAAGAGATGTTGCTGAATATGTCTCTTGATGCTTGGTTTGTCAGCAAGTTAAAGCTGAGAGACAGAAGTCTAAGGGGATGTTACAACCATTACCCATACTCGAATGGAAATGGAAGAACATCACTATAGACTTTATCACCAGACTTCCTAAAAAATCGAAAGGCAATAATGATATCTGGGTCATAGGTGATCGTCTTACAAAGTCGGCACACTTCATTGATATTAGAGAAGATTTCTCTCTGGATCATCTTGTAAGGATATATGTAGCGGAAGTGGTAAGATTTCATCGAGTACCACTTTCCATTATATATGATCGGGATATGAGGTTTACCTCAATGTTTTGGTGAAGTCTTCATCATACTCTGGATACAGAGTTGAGTTTTAGCACTGCTTATCATCCCTAGACAGACAGTCAGTCGAAGAGAACAATTGAAACTCTAGAAGATATGTTGAGAGCTTTCTATATAGATTTCAAAGGAGGTTGGGATCAACCCTTATCATTCGTGGAATTTTCTTATAATAATAGCTTTCACTCCAGTATTCTGATGGCTCTTTTTGAAGATCTCTATGGAATGAAATTCTGAACTCCAACTTTCTTTGATGAAGTTGGGGAAATAATGTTATTAGGACTTGATCTTGTTGATGAGATGGCAGAAAAGGTCTGATCTATTCAACAACACATAAGAGTAGCTTAGAGTCAACAAAAAAGTTATGCCGATAACCAAGGAAAAGACCAAGATTTTTATTTGGGTGATAAAGTGGTCTTACAAATATCTCCTTGGAAGAGAGTAATGATATTTTGAAGGAAGGGAAAGCTGATCCCTAGGTATATTGGTACTTTCGAAATACTAGATTGTGTTGGAAGGTAGCTTACCTATTAGAGCTTCCACTGAATCCCGCTCAAGTTCATGATGTGTTCCATGTATCTCTCTTGAGAATGTACATACATGATCCTTCACATGTACTCATCTCAGAAGTTGTACCGCTGGATCAAGACCTTTCTTATGAAGAACAGATGATAGAGATTCTGGATCGTAGCGAAAAAGTCCTACGGAACAAGACCACTCACTTGGTGAAAGTTTTATGGAGGAACCACCAATTAGAAGAAGATACATGGGAGCTTGAGGATATGATGAGGGATAGGTATCCTCATCTGTTTGTTACAAAGTGACGAATTTCGAGGGAGAAATTCATTTTAAGGGGGTATTATGTAACACCTGAGATTTTTATTAGAAATATTTTGATTTTATGTTATATAAATCATCAAAGGAATCTTTCACTACACACAACACTAGCTTGACTTGATTTACATGCAATTTCAACCTTCCTCAATAGCATGTGTTGTGTGCAATACCGAGTTTCACTAAACAATGATATGCTATTAAAATATTACTAAAACTAGCCGTTATGAATATTAATCCCCACTTTTTGAAATTTTATAAATTTTATCATTCAAAATGGACTTCATTTTTGGATTCGAAATAACGAAATTAGCCTATGGTGAATTTTTGGTATTTTTCTGAAAACTTTCAATTTTTGATGAATAGTGAAAACACTAGGTTACTATTTAAAAACTGAATTTTTATTTAAATAAATATTTATTTTATTTAAATTTATTTTTGGTAAAAATTGATACATAATACTTATATAAGTTCAATTTAATTCATTTTAGTCATTTTATAATAATTTTAGATATATAAAAATTTTATTGAACTTCTCACCGTCTTTTACCTACCTCCAAGGAGCTTTTTGCAAACATACATAAAACATAATTTTACCGCTTCTGTGAGTGGAATTTTGAAAATCCTAGAGACACGGTTAATATCAAGGAGTAAAATGTGGTTCAATAAGATATAAATTATTTTTGGTGAATAGTAACTTTTTACTTTTATTTACCACGGTTAAAAGTAAATAGGGTAATTAAGGGTAAAAATGATATTATTATTACCCTAAAACATTTACTAATTCTATTGTATAAGGGTAATTAGACCAAATACAACCTTAGGAATAACTTATTACCCTTTATATCCACTTGGATTAGATTAGGAAACTTATTATTATTTTATTTAAAGAAGTGTTAAAATGGTGAAAATCAAAGTTTAATAACTAAAAACATTTTTAATGTAGGGTTATACATACGATAAATTATACTATATATAATAATTATAAAGCTTACAATATTTCCAACCTAATGGTATTTTATTTATAATTTTTAGAAATTAGATAATTTAATTTATTTTTTACACAATGATGAGGCAGTAATTACCTTATTAATGAAATATTAACCTAATTGATGTTATAAATACCCAAATAAATGTAATTTCAGAATTTTTAAGAATTATTCTAATTTTATAGGTTAATATGAAATATTTTTATTGATTTAATTAACTTTATTAGAACTAATAATTCCATTATTATTTTCACAAAAATCAATTACCAAATAGTATCAAAATTGACATAAAATAGTTTTTAATACAAATATTATATTATTAATTGTTATTTTATTCCTAAAAATCTAATGTTCATCCAAATGACTTAGATAAGGTTATATATATTAATAATGAAGCAATTTTGGTTCTTTTGGATTTTTATAGTAAGTTTATTAACCATATAGTGTAAGAAAACAAAAAGACACGGTAAAAGGTAAATTATTTAACATAGAGTTCAATCTAAATGATAAGGTTAAAATAGTAACCTAAACTTGTCTAAAATCTATTGGTTGAGAGGATTTAGACTCATAACCACCTTATCATAGAAATAAATCAATTTGGAGCTATTAAAAAACGAATATGACTTTATAATAATATTTTATGTTTTTTTTAAGGTGCCCCTCTCCGCCATTATAAAAGGGAACCACCTCCCTCTCCTCCTCACACCACATTGAGCCTTCAATATCGGCCAAACCATACCCATTTCCCTTCTAAACTTCCCTAAAAACATCCTAGAGGTCATAGTATTCTTCAAACACCATCTTTAGTGCCCTAAGAGGAGGTTAAGAAGAGGCGCTTCAAAGAAGAGGTAATGTCCGTTACCGATTCTTTCTACTTTATTTCTTCTTCTACTTTTTCTTATTTAGTTGTTTTATTATGATGTAATAACATTAGTATCACTCATATACTAATATGTAATTATAAATATGAAACACCCCTGTTTCACCTTCTATCCATCCTATGGAAAACGAAATCACCGCGCGTGCGTACCTACAGAATACCGTCTCCACGCCGTGGTGTAATCTATTTTCCACCACCACCTTACTTGGATGGGTATAATGGTGTAATGAATAACTATATATTATTATTGTAAAGTGATATTAATTCTGAAATATTATACATACACTTCAATACAATTCCACGATCATGGGAATGATATCATCGCTCGTGCGTACGTACGACCTACCGTCTTCACGATGTGATGCAACTCGTTTTACATGATCTTCAATTATTTATGATTATATAAATGGATTGAATGAATAAATATGATATATATTACAATTATACCATTCTGGTAATGAGTTATCTATAACTTAAAAAGAAGAATAAGAATTTATTTGATAAAACACGCATAAGAACAAAAAGTAATAAACACCCGAATAGCAAGTAGCAATGAAATATTACTAATAAGAAGCTAAGAATATGACCATATATGATATAATAACAATGAGTAAGATTATTTAATAAGTCAATAACATTATTTAAATCATTATACAGGAGGTTCAGACACGTACGAAGAAAATTGGACCTAAGGTATGGGAAAATCTCAAAATCTCATTTTTATCCGAGATTGTTTATACTTAAAAATTTTACTAGGGCATATTTATCATCCAAATCCATGTTTCCTCAATATGTAATATTATTTCCATCCACCTAAAATTGTTCAAATCCAATTTTACCCATTGGTGAGTTTTTAGTAAGGGATATTAAAGGAATCTTTTGTCGTTTTTAGTACGAGGTACTTTTTTGACTTTTCCGGCCAAAGTAAAAGAAGAATGTTTTTTAACTTATATAGCCTGAATGAAATTTTATAACATTATTTCCATGAATATTCCTTTACAAGTTTTCAAGTTTATTTTTAATCAACTTCTCTTAGTTTAAATTTGTAGGACATTTTAATAAAGGAAAAATGTTTTTGAAGTAGAAAGGATATTATCCTCAAGAATGGAGTTCAAGTGTTTCATAAATATTATTTTCAATCTAAGATAATATGGGGTTCTGTTTATATCCCTATTTTTATATTGATTTGATTATTTTATTATTGACACTCCTTTCGTCACAGAATCTAAAGATCGGAAAAGGGGAATATCTGAGCTCAAAGTGATTCAACCTTCGAAGAAAACATCAAAAATTGACAAAGGCATGAACAAAGGATCAAAAGCAACTGCACCGCACAAGTTATATCACTGTCGCACAAGTACACTTGCGCGACGACCTTGGTCTCACAAGTGACTTGTGCGACCTAAGTGATAACCACCCGGTAACCGCCCGGGGTCATCTCCTACCTATAAATAGACCCTATGGGCCCCCCATTCGAGAGGATCTTTTTCAAGAAACTCGGATTGAAGCTCCGGACGCCCAAGTCTCTTCTCAAAGCTTCCGGAACACTTCTAAGATAATTTATTACCTAGAACGGAAGATCTAAAGAGAGTGAGGAAGGCCTAAGTGTTGAAACTCATCAACACTTGCACGCCTGAATGGGAAGCCCTTAAGGGAACTGGTCACACTTGCGCGTCGCCTTATTCATTCAATATAATTTGCGCGTCCCTTTTCTGGAAGAACCTCAAGAAGATTCTAAAGGGTTTAATAAATAGTCGCTCAAGTATTTTTATGCTGGTTGAAAATCGCGCAAGTACCCCACATGTCGCGCAGGTATACGGCGCGACCAATACTTGCGCGTCCACGCAAGACTTGCGCGCCTTTCAAGACTTGCGCGCCCCTACCTTTTTGGGTGCCATCTTTCCCATTTTACCCCTCTTAAGCCATTTCACCTTTCCTATTCAATATTTAGTCTTCAAGATACTCTTCAAAGCCATTTATGGCATGATTTCTTGATTTTACTTCCTTATTTGAAAGGAATTCTATGGAATATCTCTCAAAACATAGTGATTTATACATCTTTATGTCACCAAAGATTGAAAGTTCATTCATTCAACCTCATCCTTTAAGATGAGAGAATCCTTAACCTGGGTCTCCTTTTTTGGAATAATCCCATGTTATAAGTCCTTTAATCTGGGCATCTTCCTCAGGAGTAAGCCCCAAATTCTTAAAGTTCCCAAATCTGGGAATCCTCCTGAGGAGTAATCCCCAAACCTTAATTCCTTAACTTAGGAATCCTCCTCAGGAGTAATCCCCAATCATAATCCTTTAATCTGGGCATCCTTCTTAGGAGTAAGCCCCAAGTCCTTTAATCTGGGCATCCTTCTTAGGAGTAAGCCCCATGTCCTCTAAATATGGGCATCCTTCTTAGGAGTAAGCCTGAAGTCCCTTAATATGGGCTTCCTTTTCAGGAGTAAGCCCCAATCTCAAATATGGGCATCCTTCTTAGGAGTAAGCCCCAAACCATAATCCCTAACCCGGGTCTCCTTTTCAGGAATAAGACCCAGTCATAATCATGGGCTTCCTTTTCAGGAGTAAGCCCCAAGTCCCCTAACCTAGGCTTCCTTTTCAGGAATAAGTCCCAGTTATAATCTTGGGCTTCCTTTTCAGGAATCAGCCCCAAGTCCCTTAATTTCTCTTAACCATTCCTAATTTACCCTTGATTTGGGCTTCCTTTTCATAAGTAAAACCCAATCATAAGTCCCCTCCTAACCTGGGCATCCTCCTTAGGAGTAAACCCCAAGAGTAGATTATTCAAATCTCTATGAAGCATATATACCTTTATGGACACTGTTCATGGATTTTCTCCCTAAAAGTGAATCCTAATCCTTTATCTATCTGCGCAGTCATACATACATAAGCCCCAAACAATTTCTTATGATTGCATCTTTCATGGCACAATTGTCTAATTTTTTACCAATACCTCTTGTTTCTCACACCGAGCATGACTCACGTGAGCTTAGAGTTTAAAAGTAATTATGACATCCTTCTTTGAGACATCAATCATAAACGTCATACTCTATCACTCGAACTACGTGGGTTCTGATTCCTTTTCCAAAACAAAGGATACGTAGGTAGCCCATTTATGGGTTCGATCCCAACTTTGAAATAATCCATGTCCTTCTGAATGACGATAAACTTCAAGTGCCCCACTGAGTGGCTTTAAAACCAGCCTGGTCATCATAATGACCAAGAGACTTTTATAAATGTTTTTGAAGGATACCATTGACTAAGAATCTCTAAATAGATACAGATGATTCTCTATTGATGAAGAACCTCGAATACATATAAAATATTCTCTAAATTTCTTACATATTTAATCATTGATTTTTAAAACTGAAAGAAAGCTCATTTTATACTTGGTAATGTAATAAGGATTCACGAACATAACATAAATCTATAAAGAGAGTCTCGGAGTAGAAAATAAATCCCCTCAAAAAGGTGTGATGAGTCCGACCTCCCAGCCTCTCGAACAATGCAAATTCCTAAGCCTCATTAGCCCACAAGCTAATGAGTGCCTACCATTGGAAAGTAGGTCCAAACGGATGTGGAATCATTGGATGTTTCCGGTTCTACGAACAAACCCATTTGAAACCGATCGGAACATTTGAATCTCCTATCCAGGAGGTCATCCCCAAATTCCGTGCGAAACAAAAATGGTGAACCCGACGTGAATCCTTAACCAAGTTAAAGTGATGTTCATCTTATTTGTTAGGCCCCTTGGGCCAACAAAGAAATCATTGACATGTGCTCATCCAAAAGATGCAGTGGCCGGATTCATCTTGATTATGTCTGTTATATGGAACAAGCACTCTTTTCTCAAGATCTTCTACAAAATGGCTTTCCTTAAATTAACCCCTGTGAATACTACTGCTGTGAACACCTCTACTGTGAGGTCTGATGCTGTGAAAACCAATGATGCTACTCCTGATGGAACGTCGTCCGCTCTGAGGATGACATCACCAACTCAGCATCTTCAACGCTGGGTTTCTAATGCACTGGTTAAGGAGTACCATCGCAACGGTACTATCCCAACTCTGGAGGCCGCCCGTCAAGCCCTCCAAGTTAACAACTCTACCTGGTCGTCCGGACAACGGCAGCCAGCGATCAAGAAGCAGGCGGTGCTGACAACTGTCTCTAACCGTTTCGGGTCGTTATCCCCAGAACGCAATTTCCATTCACTCCCTTACTCTGAGGAAGTGAATGAGCAGGTACCTCAGGGCCTTAATTCAAAAAGACAGGAGTCCTTCTTGAGGGCTCCCATCAACAATTGCCGCCAGACTCATGCGGTAGTGCGCCCTCAACATGATGAGGGTACCAACTCCAGGCATTCAGCTCAGGTTCTTCGAACCCGAGCAGTTAAGATAAACCGCCAGAGAGGGAATCCGATTAACAATGGGCAGGTCATCATCCATGCCATCTCCGGATAAGTACACCAACCTAACTTGGTGGCAAACAATGAGCAGGCACACACACCTGCCCGTTTTAATTCTGTTGTCCAGCAGACTCGTCTGACACCATCAAGCCAATCCCGCCAGGCAATTCCGGCAGAGTACTATAGGCAGGAAGATGCACCTGCTTATGCATCATCAGTTAGTCAGAAAGCTCGCCTGACTACATATGATGGATTCCACTAACCTAACTTGGTGGCGAACGAACAGGCACACACACCTTCCCGTTTTAATTCCGTTGTCCAGCAGACTCGTCTGGCAGCATCAAGCCAATCCCACCAGGCAATTCCGGCGGAGTACTATAGGCAGGAAGATACACCTGCTTATGCATCACCAGTTAGTCAGCAGGCTCGTCTGACTACATATGATGGATATCGTCAACCGCGTTTGGCGAAGTGTAATCAGCAGGTACATACACCTGCTAATACTAATCAAGCCTACCAACAGTCTCTTTTGGTAGCGCACGGAGAAGTCAGTCGGAAAGCCCCGACGACAAACAGGAGGCAGACTCAACTCTCTGCCTCCACACTTGAGTACTGTCAGGATTCACTTACATGAAAAAGAGGAAAGGAGGAGGCACATACACCTAGTCCAAACCCGGAATGGACGTATATCCCCGTTCCGGTGGCTGAAGTCACCAAACATATTTTGTCAATGGTGAAAGAGCAGAAGCAAATTCCTGCTCATATTCTGGATGCTTTCCGGGATATCATAACAGCTTCAGCATCATCTCAGGGACAGACACATAAATCTAACCCTAGTAGTGGAGTGACACATCAACGATTCACTCCAGAACAGACACACACATCTGTTCCAGTCCAAGAGGGTTATGGGGAATAATCCCCCATATCATACGGACAACCAAGTCAGGCACATACACCTGATTTGAGTGGAGATCGTCAGCCTAACCTGACCATATTTCCTGATCAGGCACATACAACTGCTTAGAGTAACCACTTTTGTCAACAAGTGGTTTCCAAAGCGAGTAAGAAGGCATCTAAGAAAATAATCCGCCCAGCACAGTCAGGAGATCAAAGGCCAATTTGCAACAAGGCCTTTCTCGATGCTGGAGTTCTTGAAGCCCTCAGACATTTATCTGTCGGAATTCAAGATTCTACTCCCCCTGTTCCCGATAACAGGAACATTAATTCTGAAGGTCTTCAATAGACACATCCTCATGAAGGCTTGCTTCATGAAAATTTGGTCAATATTGAAGTTTCTTCTTCAGATGACAGCCACAAGAACCCTCTGTGTGGTAAAAAGACCAAGGAGAAAGAGATCTCATCTTTTGACGTATGCCATTATGGTGGTCCTCCCCATGATGATGAATTTCGCTGCGAAAGTCCTCTCCACAGTAGTGATTCACATTGGCTGGAAAATACTCCAATGGACAATGTAGTTCCGAGAAAGCCCTCTTATCTTGAGGCACTTGAAAATGCGAAACCAGTCATGTCTGATGCTTTATCGCTAACAAGTGAAATACTTTCTCAATCAGAAGATAGCCCAGGGTGTAGGTCATTCTCCGAACCACCCCTAAGTCATGCATCTTCTAGTTTGATCAATGATCTCTCTACCAATCTTGTTGAATACGATGAAGCAACAAGGAAACACCAACTCTGGTCAAAATAGGTAGAAGAATCTTCATTTAATGATAAAGAGGAAATGCTTAACATGAGGAAAAAACTGAAAAAATGTGAGGTACCAGTCATGTTTTGGCCTTTGTCTAACTCCCAGCACGACATTACAAAGATGTTGACGGATGATGGAATCCATGATATTCATCTCAACATATGGAAAACTCTTTTTCAATTGAAGAAGAAGGTATTATCTTATGATGAATATGAAAATCATCTTAAGATAATAGAAGGGATACAACGTCAAATTGATTTGGCATCTCTATCAGTCTCTCGGTATCTGAAGGCTGAAAAGCAGCAGAGAACCCTTCAACATTCATGCCTTGGCGCACTAAGAAAATTGCATCAATTAATTGCCAATGCTCCATCTGGTGTTCATATCAGAGGATGGGGTATTCACGGAGCACTACATTTCACAGTGCATTCCAGTCAGCAAAGCCAGCCGAAAATGGTCTCATGCAATGTTATTGCCCATGGCCGGCCACAGTCAATGGGCTTTTTTCATAATCAAAAGCTTGCTCAAGAACAGGCTTCAACTAGTTCCTCTCAAAATCAAGCATATAGAGAACAAGTTTTTGAATTGATTCTACATCAAGCAGGCGATAATATTGCACAATCCTCTCGTATGGTGCAAACACGTCATCAAATGACAGAAGTTTCAGAAATCATCCAATGGTATATTGAACCAGGTGATAAAAGTGGATACAGGCTAATGCATCCAGCTAATTTCCGAACTAAGATTCCCAAGATCAAGATATCTTTTAAGAAGATCTTAGACGTAGCATGTCAAGATTCACCCCAGCTTGTCAGACTGGGGACTTCTCTAACCCAACCCTCAGAGTCAATAAATGGGATTCTAGGAGTTGAGCGGAAGCAGTAGGAACATCCCCAGTTCTCAAGACTGGGGACTCTTTCAAATCATCAATCCCCTCCTCAGAGAATGTCGGTCTTTTCTCGATTGGGGAAGAAGCCCCAAGAAGAACGAAGAGCCAAATTATCGATAGATTCCCTCTAAGTTATAGCTCGTCAAGAAATTCCTAAAAGATTGAATCAACAAAAGGAAATGTCTCATCAAAGACATGAAAGAAGACAATATCACAGAAATGTTGATAGAAGGAATGTGATGCATTATGCATCAATCAATGTCATCAATGTCGTTGTTTCTAATCCACCAGAGGAGACTCACTCAGGGGACTCAGATGAAGAGCGTCTTGCTCAAGAAAATGTACGCACCAATAAAAATGAAGAAGGTGTACGTATACGAAGTCAAAGGATTACTCAGAACCTAGGTAATCCACTTCCCTCCCTCCAAAAGGTATCCAACAAAGGGAAGGGAATGAATTATGTTACATATCCTTCCTCTAGAGAAGGTCAGTCGCTCTCATTAGAGAAATGGTTTGCACAACAGGAGGAAGAAATGAAAGAATTAAGAAGGTTGAATGCAGAACTACTTCAGAGTAGTCTTCTTCTTAAGAATGATGATGTCCGACAACCGAAGGAATTTGTTGTAACTACTGAGATGGATCAGGAATATCCTCCTTTATCAGTACACCCTCAGAGGTCTAATCCTATGGGTCAAACGCAACAATGGTTGGCAGCACTACCATCAGTTGCAGCACCAACCACCACATCTGTCCAAGCTCCATTCATTGAACCTACCCAAAACCAAGTTCAACCTGATGTTTTTAAAAGTTAATAACTACTATTGAGTCATTAACAGCTCGGTTAGAAACTATGGAAGGGAAACGTGCGCAAGTTCAACCTGAAAAGAAAGTTTACCCTGAATGGGTAGATTCAATTTCACCTCCATCCAGTTTTGGAAACCCTGTTTTCCCTAATTTCAATGGATCAGGCGTCCCTGAACAACATTTGACACATTATGTGTCTTGTTGTGATCCTATGATGGGAACTCCAGAGCAGCAAGAAGCAGTGAAACTCAGATGCTTCGTACGAACCTTGCAAGGACCAGCTTTTGTCTGGTATACAATCCTGCAATCTCGGTTAATCATCGGATGGAAGGATCTTCGGCAAAAATTCCTTCTTCAGTTCAACTCAACCTTGCCAAAAACGACAGTTTTCGATCTTACAAACTGCAAGAAAAGGGAGAATGAAAGAGTCTCTGATTTCATTGCTCGCTGGAAGGTATTAATGTATTCCCTGAGTTTAGCACTCCCTCAGGAGGAACTGTTGCCAATCTGTGTGGCAAATTTGCGTGACAAATTACGCACGCCATTGATCCCTGTGAAATACACAGGAGGGTTTCGAGACCTTACTTCAATCACTCAATAGATTGATGATTCCCTTATACAGGGTAAGGTTAAATCTCGTGTAATTCCATAAGCTCCAGGAAGGAGAATGGGTAAAGCAGAAACTGCTACAGTTATGCTTAAACAAGCACCTGTACCTATTTCTACTACAAAACCTTCATCTTCTCGAAGGGCCCCACCTCCTGAACACCAACAACAAAGGTCGTTTCGTCCAAATGATCAAAAAGATCAACGACGAGAACAATTTGAGGATTTGAAGAGTAAAACATACTCTTTCCGAAGTGAGCAAGTTCCTGGTTACTTCATTTCAGCTCTGGAAAATAATTTGGTTCAATTACCAGTGCCCAAGAGGCCAAACAAGGAAGGAGATGAAGACCGTCCCAATTATTGTCCCTTTCATCAAATGTTGGGGCATCCAATCCAGGAGTGTTTTGTCTTTAAAGACCCCCTAAAAAAGATGGTCGACTTAGGACAAGTCAAATTGAAGGGCTCTTCAGCTCATGTATCGTGTGTTACCGTTACAGATCCAGAGGAAGGAGACGAGTGGCAGGAAGTCAAAAGCAAAACTGCGCAAAAATATGATGATTTGATGGTCAGAAAGACAATCAATCGGACCCATTCCATTTTGCGAACACAATTGAAGAAGCCAATTGTGTCTCCTACAAAAGCTGTAGTGAAGCCTCCATCAAAAGACAAATCCTCAAAAGGGCAGCGCAATTCAAAGAAGAAAGAGGAATCATAAGAAGCGAGAATGTATCAAGGCCTAAGTTGTCTTTGACTCTGGAAGATTTCATGCCATCTACTTCAAAGCCATGGGAACCGCCCCATCAAACGGCATAGCCTAAACAGGCTAATCAGGCAGAGTCTTTATCAGACGAAGAGTTAATCTTCGGTTCTGTTAATATGATTCAATTAACAGATCCATATTCCAGTCTGGATGAGCCTGAATTCCTTGTATCAAATAAGGGAATACCAGGAAATTATAGAGGTTTAGGATACAGGGGAAGACGTGGATCTTTCCGAAGCCACTACTCCAATCCTACCCTTGCTAGCACTGTGTATGCAGCAGAAACGTGTGGTAGAGCCCGTCAGCAAGCTCAAAAAGAACAAGAAAGTTCTTCTGCCAATAGTCAACTCAGTCTTGGAACAGTTATTTTGGAAGACCGATTGAAAATTCCATCTTCTTTATCTCAGCAAGTAAATGGATCTAATCAGTCTAATCTTCCAAAACCAAGGATTTTGCCAACTTCTATCCCTATACAAGATGCATCAGCTTCCAAATCATCTGCTTCCAACGTACCTGCTAAACCGCATATTCCTGTTGGGAAACACAGACCTCTAGATCAAGAGTATGATATATTGAAACACTTGTCCTAAGTACCATCCAAGTTATCAATTTTGGATTCTTTGAATCTGTCAAAAGATCTTCGGGAAGCACTCATCAAAGCTTTGTCAAGTCCTTAGGAGTTTGAAGCTGAAATTGCTGCAGCTGAAGTCTATCACATAGAGAATAATCCAGCAGAATGCCATGCAGTGATATCTTTTACTGATAAAGATGAAGATGATGTTGTGCATGGGCACATAAAACCTTTGTACTTATCTGGAAAAGTCAATGGTGTGGATATTCGAAGAGCTTTCATTGACAATGGTTCAGGAGTCAACCTCATGACCATTCGTACACTTCGTCGATTGGACCTCACGGAATCAGATTTATCTCTTTCTACCATGATGTTACAAGGATATGATAAAAATGAACAAGAACCACTGGGTGAAGTTACACTTAGAACTCAGTTTGGGGATCTTGTATCCAATTCGGATTTCATGATTGTTGATCAAGACTCAGCTTCCAACGTCTTGCTTGGAAGACCCTGGCTACATCAGCATGCGGCTATCCCTTCATCATACCATCAATGTCTCAAATACTGTTTCAATGGTCAAGTTGGAACATTGTATGGTGATAAAACCCCGTTCAAGACATGTGAGTCTCAATACATTGAGGTGGAATTTTATCACATTAAGGGAAGAGAAAAATCTACAATGAAGGAAATTACCAAAGTTAATGCTCCATATGGTTAGGAGAAAATTCCAATAATTCCATTTACACATGTGAGTACAGATTATGTTTTACCTATCAGTCAAATTGAGAAAATAGTCCCAAATCAAAATACTCTTATGGAAAGATCCATAATGTCAATTAAGGCAATCGAGTCAGACAACATGGGAGAAATTGGTAACCTACCAAACAGTGATGAAAGCATAAGTGGTGACATTTTCATTTCATCTGTTGAAGTCCAACAAGTCTATACTTCACCAATTAGGCTAGAAGAAGTTATAGCAACATCAGAGGTGAACAATGATGTCGATTCTTAATCCATCATCTCCTCTTTATTTCCCAAAGAAGGCCCTTTATCATCAATAGGGTCAGAAATGGAAGCTTCTTCTTCAAAATGTGAAAATTTTGATATCTCTTATGATCATGAGAATTTCGTTTTGTCATCTACATTGCAAGTAGAAACAGAAGAAATAGCATGTAATGAAGAGGAAGAGGAAGATCTTAGAGATGCTCCTCCAGCATTTGAAGAGCGTATCTCTACCACTGTGGATGAACTCAGAGAAATAAATCTGGGTACAGAGAAAGATCCACGCCCCAATTTAATTAGTGCGGCCATGACCCTTGGAGAGGAAGAGATGTATATTTCTTTTCTAAAGAAAAATAAAGATACTTTTTCTTGGAATTATACAGAAATTCCTGGGCTTGATCCTGATGTTGCTACTCATCATTTGGGTTTACTAAAAGAACATCGAGGATTTAAGCAATTCGCGAGAAGAACACACCCAACCTATGCTTCCAAAATTGAAGCTGAAGTGGATAAGCTGATCAAAGCTAACTTCTTCAGAGAAGTTCAATATCCCAAGTGGTTGGCTAATATTGTCCCTGTAAAGAAGAAGAACGGACAAATTAGCGTTTGCATCGATTGCAGAGATCTTAATCGGTATTGTCCTAAAGATGATTTCCCAATTCCGATTACAGAACTCTTAATTGATGTGACGGCTAGCTATGAAGTACTTTCCTTCATGGATGGATATTCCGGATATAATCAGATCCTAATGGCCCCAAAAGATGAGGAATTTACAGCCTTCAGAGCCCCTCAAGGTGTGTTTTGTTACTGGGTGATGCCCTTTGGTTTAAAGAATGCAGGTGCAACATATCAACGCGCCATGAATCGTATCTTCAAACCTCTTTAAGGGAAGTTTTTTGAATGCTATGTAGATGATTTGGTGGTTAAATCCAAACAACATTCTAATCACTTGGCTGATTTGGAAGTCATATTCCACAAGCTTCGAAAACATAATTTGAAGATGAACCCCTTAAAATGTGCTTTTGGGGTAACCTTAGGAAAATTCCTCATCTTTGTTGTACGCCATCGTGGTGTTGAAGTCGATCCTGAGAAGACCAAATCAATCCTTGGTATGTCACCTCCTAAGAATTTGAAAGAATTAAGAAGACATCAAGGACACTTAGCCTATATTCGGTGTTTCATCGCCAATTTGGCAGGAAAAAGTTTACCCTTTAGCAAATTATTAAAGAAAGGAGTCACTTACTAGTGGACTGAAGAATGTCAAGAAGAATTTGATGTTCTCAAGAAATACCGCTTGAGTCCACCAGTACTCATGCCACCTGTTGAGGGTAGACCACTTATCCTCTATGTGATAGCACTAGAGCGATCATTGGGTGCCTTTCTCACTCAAAATAATGCTGCTGGGAATGAAAATAGCCTCTACTATCTCAGTAGAACTATGATTGAAGCAGAAACCTGGTATTCAAGTATTGAGAAGTGCTGCCTGGCATTAATCTTTGCAGTTCAGAAACTGAGACACTACCTGCAACATCACAAGGTCCAATTGGTATCTCGCAATAATCCGCTCAAATTCATCCTTAGTCGTCCAATGCTTACAGGACGTCTATCAAGGTGGGCAGTTATTTTGCAGCAATTCGACATTCAGTATGTGTCTCAAAAGGAAATTAAGGGCCAAGCTCTGGCTGATTTCCTGGCTGAACATCCTTCAGTGGAAGACATGTATTCAGATATTGAACTCCCTGATGAGGAAGTTTTCTCTATTCAAGAGAGTCCTCAAACATGGGAAATGTATTTTGATGGTACTTCCAGAAGTCCAACAGGGAAGAAAATGGAAAATCCTAAATTCAACAAAGTTTGTTAAGGAATTGTGCTCATTTCTCCCGATAAGGCAGTGTTACCTTATTCCTTTTTATTGTGGGAAGGTGCTACCAATAATGAAGCTGAATACCAAGCTCTCATTATAGGCTTGGAGTTAGCGCTTCAAGCACAAGTGAATCACTTAAAGGTGAAAGGTGATTCAGACCTGGTAATCAAACAAGTCAATGGGGATTATGCCATCAGAAAAAAAAAAGAATTAATCCCTTTATATGATTACGTCAGAGAGTTAATGGCGGAATTCCCTTCAGAACCGACATTTTCTTATGTCCCAAGATCACAAAATGCTCAAGCTGATGCACTGGCTAATATAGCTGCAGCTCTAGAAGATCCAAATCGGGACGAGACAACCATCAGTATTGCCCACCGTCGTGCAATTTCACCTTATGTTCAAGTCAGAACATAGAAAATTAATGAAATTAGTCTCATTCCTGAACCGTATGGTCATACTACAGGATGGATTTCACCTATCAGGGAATACCTTCAAAATGGAACACTTCCACCTGATAGAGCCGAGAAAGAACAAATCCGGCGACGTGTGGTCAATTTTACTCGTTATGATATCCCAAACCACCACGAGAAAATTCTCTACAAACGTGGTTTTGATGGAGTTCTCTTCAGATGTATTGATGGTGATGAGACAATGGCTGTCATAAAAGAAGTGCATGCAGGAGTCTGTGGTGCCCACCAGTTTGGACATAGACTGTCTAATCAAATTCGAAGGCTTGGATACTTTTGTCCTTCAATGATACAAGATTGTGTTAATTTCACAATGAAGTGTCATTCATGCCAAGTATATGCCAACTTCATTCATCAACCTCCATAGTTACTTCATACAGCTAAATACTCGTGGCCATTTGCCACATGGGGAATGGATGTGGTGGGACCTTACCCTTCAGCTACAGCCAAGCAGTTTAAGTACATTCTTACTGCTACTGATTTCTTTTCCAAATGGGCAGAGGCAATACCTCTCAAAGAAGTCAGTTCTAAATGCATTTTTAGCTTCATCAAGTCTAACATCATTACTAGATTTTGTGTCCCTCATACCATATTGACGGACAACGGCACCAACTTCTGTTCTTCTGAGGTGAAGAAATTGTATCAAGAATACAACATTAAATCCAACCATTCATCTCGGTATCATGCGGCGGCCAATGGCCAAATAGAAGCCTTTAACAAGACTCTTTAAAATATACTGCAAAAGATGGTGGATAAAGATAAGAGGTCATGGCCTGATAAACTCTTTCATGCTTTATGGGCTTATCGGACTACCACCCGCAATGCAACGCGGTCAACTCCATATTCGTTGGTATATGGAACAGAAGCAGTCTTGCCAATTGATGTTCAATTTCCCTCACTCAGAGTATCCATTTGTGATCAGTTATCTATGGATGAGCAATCCCAAAAGCAATTGAATGAATTAGAACAGTTAGATGAGAAAAGATTGTGCACTTTGCACCACTTGGAAATCTATCAGAATCGAATAGCACGAGATTTTAACAAAAAAGTTCATCTTCGTTCATTCATTCAGGGAGAATTGGTATTGGTTCTCAGAGCACCAATGATACCAGGAAAGAAGCCTCCCAAGCATGAACCAAAATGGGAAGGACCTTATTCCATACATAAGGTCTACTCCAATGGAGCTTATTCATTAATCTCAATGGATGGAGAACTCATCACGACTCCAACCAATGCCAGATTTCTGAAGAAATATTTTGTA
The DNA here is from genome assembly GCA_963277665.1 of Viscum album. Classification (NCBI taxonomy): domain Eukaryota; kingdom Viridiplantae; phylum Streptophyta; class Magnoliopsida; order Santalales; family Viscaceae; genus Viscum; species Viscum album. The sequence continues at coordinate 831,854,830 of OY728136.1, forward strand.
TAAACACAAAATATGGTCCCCAGAACCAAGATTCTTACAAGTGGTTCATACAACTATAGTCCAGTATGACTTTGAACTGCATCATCATCCACGGTCTATGCATATGACCTTAAACTATTTTCACTTTCGTCCAACATGATGTTAAACTGTAGAAAAGAACTTGTCCCCGCAACATGACACTAAACTGTGCAGCACCAGTTCGTCCTTGCTATATGACGTTGAACTATACAAAAATGGTCCAGTATGACCTTAAACTACAACTTCGTCCCACACGACATTAAACTGTGAAAAAGTTCCCTAAACCGTCCAGCATGACCTTAAACTGCATCATCCCTGGTCCATCCATATGACCATAAACTATTTGCAAGTCCCTTACGTCCAGCAAGACGTTAAACTCTGACGTCCTAACTACATGACGCTAAACTGTATAAAAGTACCTTACGTATGGAAAGACGTTAAACTATACAATCTCAAAGGTCCATCATGACATTAAACTGCACCATCCACGGTCCATGCAAATGACCTTTAACTATTCGCACTTTCATCCAATATGACATAAATGGTGTGTTATTTTGTCCTTACTGCATGATATTAAACTGCATAGTCCCCCTTTCATCCAATATGACGTTAAACTGTATTGTCCCCATCGTCCGAACTACATGACGCTAAACTGTACAGAAGATCCTTGATATGTCTTACATGACATTAAACTATTATTTTGTCCCTGCTACATGACACTAAATTGTGCTGCACCAATAGTCCTAACTGCATGACTTTAAACTGCATAGTCCCTTGATATGTCCTACATGACATTAAACTGTGCATCGTTATGGTTGTTGTTACCTCTTGTTTCTCACGCCGAGTATTACTCACGTGAGATTAGAGCAAACCTCAACCATAACACTCTCTTTGGGCCCCTAACCATGTGTATGTCCCAACAACATTTTTTATTAGATTATTGTCCCCAAGAACAACTTGATCATTATTTCATTCTTTAATTGAACTTCAAGGACTTTGATCCTTGCCCTTCAGGCTGGGTATGTAGGCAACCTCCTAGGGTTCAAGCCCAAAAACAATCTCTTCACATCGGTTCAGCACCATCTCATATGATGTTGATTCGTGAAACTGCCCCTAGAATCAATATCTTTACATTGATTCACATTCGTCCTTGTTATATGACGTTAAACTATAAAACAATTTTTGTCCGGTACGACAATAAACTACAATATTCTTTGATTTCCTCATTTTAGAGAGAACTATTATTGACATTGATTTTTTCAATCATGTTTCATTTTAAAAGACTACGTGCATACATGGTAATGCCTAAACTTGTTATCTTAGGTTAAACCATCATTGCACTAAAGTACCCTTTCACCCTTCACATGTACGAACCAAATTTGTACAAAGGGTAGTTCTAGAACTACGTGGACTTGATTCCCTTCCTTATGGGAAACGTAGGAACATTCGAGTGTCCCTCGAATCCAGTCCCAAGTCTTTTGTGCCTAACCCCAAATTTCACTTTCAGTCCCTTGGCTGAAAAGTCCTCATGAAAACACACACTGTGTATTCATTATTATGGTCTGAATTCTATGACCCTAAACTAAGATCTCTTATACTTTCGTCCTGCACGACGTTAAACTGCATTTCAAGAACTACGTATGTCTTGATTCTCATTCTTATGAGATACGTAGTGAAGTCCAAAATTTCAACTCAAGACTCAGCCACAACATGATTATGGTTATCATTGACCTATGTATCTCTATATACATTAGACAATACCCATCTTTATGTGTTATAATCCTAACCTTAAATATTTTCAGATCTTCATAACCCTTTTCATGACTTCTAGACACAAAAATGTCAAACTTCTGAGAATTCTTTTGCTTGACTATGCAGCATGTGCCCAAGGTGGCCTTGCATAAACAGTCCACATAACAGACTTGTCTGTCGAAAGATACTATTTTATTTAACTATGCAGCCAATGCCCTTAGGTGACCCTGCATAATTCAACCCCCTAACGGGTTTGTTAAATGATAGTAACTTCATTCTTGGGAAGAATGCCTCTTTTGTCCTTATTTGTCTTAAATGACGATATGTAGGGATCTGCAAATAATAGTCATCCTTAACATATTTGTCCCATATCCTTTTTCATGATCTGAAAGTATTCAAGTCTATGGTTTATTCTTCTTCCCTACGTTTGGGTTAGACCTTCGTAGGAGTGATATTCACCCAGTTATTCGATAATCTTGTCTGGAAATATCTTCTCCATATTCAAGTCCCTCTTTCCATACAACAAACTCTATACTTTAGAAAATTTGAATCTCCATAAACTTTCACTGCATTTTAGCACTAGGAAAGTAAACTTCTGAGAATTCTTTTTCTTGACTATGCAGCACGTTCCCATAGGTGGCCTTGCATAAACAGTCCACATAACAAACTTGTCAGCCGAAAGATGATATTTATTTAACCATGCAGCCAATACCCTTAGGTGGTCCTGCATATTTCAACCCCCTAACGGGTTTTGTTAAATAATAGTGACTTCAATCTTGGAAACCACTTCTTCTAATGCCTTTTAGCTCTTTTTCATATCATTCCTTAGATTCAAATATTCTTAAGCCATAGTTTACATTTTTCCCCTCATACTTGAGTATGGTTGTATGTTTTCAGATGATCTTTCAAGGAATTGTGTCAATTATAATCCATTTTGGTCAAAGATATTTTGACCTTAAACATTAGCCCCTTTATGTCTGGAATGCATGACTTTAAACTACACAGAAAAGACAAAGGAACTATGAATAAAAGTCAAGTTCCAGCACACTTGCATGCTACCTTCTGCGCACTGAAGACTTGCGCACCCCCTTTTCCTTTGGATGTATTCGATTTCCTCAGAGTCAAATCCTCATTTCTCTCCGGATCCAACTTTGAGGAGGGAATTTTGTTGACGCTCCTTTCGTCACAGAATCTAAAGATCAGAAAAGGGGAATATCTGAGCTCAAAGTGATTCAACCTTTGAAGAAAACATCAAAAATCGACAAAGGCATGAACAAAGGATCAAAAGCAACTGCACCGCGCAAGTTATATCATTGTCGTGCAAGTACACTTGCGCGACGACCTTGGTCGCGCAAGTGACTTGCGCGACCTAAGTGATAACCGCCCGATAACCGCCCGGGGTCTTCTCTAGCCTATAAATAGACCCTGTGGGCCCCCCATTCGAGAGGATCTTTTTCCAGAAACTCGGATTGAAGCTCCCGACGCCCAAGTCTCTTCTCAAAGCTTCCAGAACACTTCTAAGATAATTTCTTACCTAGAACGGAAGATCTAAAGAGAGGGAGGAAGGCCTAAGTGTTGAAACTCATCAACACTTGTGCGCCTGAATGGCCAGCCCTTAAGGGAACTGGTCACACTTGCGCGCCTCCTTATTCCTTAAATATAATTTGTGCGTCCCTTTTCTGGAAGAAATTCAAGATGATTCTAAAGGGTTTAATAAATAGTCGCTCAAGTATTTTTATGCTGGTTGAAAATCGCGCAAGTACCCCACATGTCGCGCAGGTATACCAGCGCGGCCAATACTTGCGCGCCCACGCAAGACTTGCGCGCCTTTCAAGACTTGCGTGCCCCTTCCTTTTTGGGTGCCCATCTTGCCCATTTTACCCCTCTTAAGCCATTTCACCTTTCCTATTCAAGATTTAGTCTTCAAGATACTCTTCAAAGCCATTTATGGAATGATTTCTTGATTTTACATCCTTATTTGAAAGGAATTCTGTGGAATATCTCTCAAAACATAGTGATTTATACATCTTTATGTCACCAAAGATTGAGAGTTCATTCATTCAACCTCATCCTTTATGATGAGAGAATCCTTAACCTGGGTATCCTTTTTAGGAATTATCCACAGTTATAAGTCCTTTAATCTGGGCATCTTCCTCAGGAGTAAGCCTCAAATTCATAATGTTCCCAAATCTGGGCATCCTCCTCAGGAGTAAGCCCCAAACCTTAATTCTTTAACTTGGGCATCCTCCTTAGGAGTAAGCCCCAATCATAATCCTTTAATCTGGGCATCCTTCTTAGAAGTAAGCCCCAAGTCCTTTAATCTGGGCATCCTTCTTAGGAGTAATCCCCAAGTCCTCTAAATATGGGCATCATTCTTAGGAGTAATCCCGAAGTCCCCTAAATATGGGCATCCTTCTTAGGAGTAAGCCCCAAGTCCCTTAATATGGGCATCCTTTTCAGGAGTAAGCCCCAATCTCAAAAATGGGCATCCTTCTTAGGAGTAAGCCCCAAACCTTAATCCCTAACCTGGGTCTCCTTTTCAGGAATAAGACCCAGTCATAATCATGGGCTTCCTTTTCAGGAGTAAGCCCCAATTCCCCTAACCTGGGCTTCCTTTTCAGGAATAAGTCCCAATTATAATCTTGGGATTCTTTTTCAGGAATAATCCCCAAGTCCCTTAATTTCTCTTAACCAGTCCAAATTTACCCTTGATTTGGGCTACCTTTTCAGAAGTAAAACCCAATCATAAGTCCCCTCCTACCTTGGGCATCCTCCTTAGGAGTAAGCCCCAAGATTAGAGTATTCAAATCTCCATGAAGCACATATACCTTTATGGACCATGTTCATGGATTTTCTCCTTAAAAGTGAATCCTAAACCTTTATCTATCTGGGCAGTCATACATACATAAGCCCCAAACAATTTCTTATGATTTCATCTTTCATGGCACAATTGTCTAATTTTTTACCAATACCTCTTGTTTCTCACACCGAGCATGACTCACGTGAGCTTAGAGTGTAAAAGTAATTATGAAATCCTTCTTTGAGCCATCAATCATAAACGTCATACTCCATCACTCGAACTACGTGGGTTATGATTCCATTTCCAAAACAAAGGATACGTAGGTATCCCATTTATGGGTTCGATCCCAACTTTGAAATAATCCATGTCCTTCTATATGACGATAAACTTCAAGTGCCTCACTGAGTGGCTTTAAAACCAGCCTGGTCATCATAATGACCAAGAGACTTTTATAAATGTTTTTTAAGGATACCATTGACTAAGAATCTCTAAATAGATACAGATGATTCTATATTGATGAAGAACCTCGAATACATATAAAATATTCTCTAAATTTCTTACATATTTAATCATTGATTTTTAAAACTGAAGGAAAGCTTATTTTATACTTGGTAATGTAATAAGGATTCATGAACATAACTTAAATCTATAAAGAGAGTCCCGGAGTAGACAATAATTCCCCTCAAAATGTTGTGATGAGTCCGACCCCCCATCCTCTCGACCAATGCAAATTCCTAAGCCTCATTAGCCTACAAGCTAATGAGCGCCTACCTTTGGAAAGTAGGTCCAAACGGATGTGGAATCATTGGATGTTTCCGATTCTACGAAAAAACCCTTTTGAAACCGATCGGAACGTTTGAATCTCCTATCCAGGAGGTCATCCCCGAATTCTGTGTGAAACAGTTATGATGGAATTATTTTCATGATGTCCTTTTATGGATTATGTTATGATGGCATGATGTTTAAGAATCCCATATTTTTACATGGGTTATGCTATGATGTATGATTTATGATCTTATGGAACACATAATAATGGTATCATTATGAGATGGTTGGGACCTATATATCCCTCCAATGCATTGGTTCAAGATATATATCTCATGAGATAAACATTACTGGAATGTAAGGTTAATCTGGTTCAGTGATACAGGACTGAAAAGAGGAGTGAACTCGGTTCAGAAATGGACTTTATCGGCTAAAATAGTATTGGCAATGAGTCTTGACTACTAAGAAATGATTCTCTATGATTATTTGTGTGTGCCATAAAGTTTCATGTTTTAAGTTATGATTATTGGGTTTAAATTTCACTACTATTATTTATCCCAGGTTATGAAATTATGATCTCTTTTGTAGGTTAAGATTTCCAAAATGTTATGTTATTATGAATATGATGTGATTGATATTTCTTTTGTTTACCCTTACTGAGCATTTGAGTTCACCCTTTTGTATGATTTCTTTTCCCCAGGTTAGGAAGAAGGTTATAAAGTAAGATATTCCAAATGGGATTCTATACATGATAAAATTAAAGGGAGACAGTGTAGATTATTTATAAACTGGTTTTTTATGTTTCCCTGTTTCTAAAGACACTATACATATACGGTCCTTTCATGGTTTTGTTATATGTTGTAATAACTGTGCTTAAATTTTGAAGTATTAACAATGTATGTAAAGTATGGGTAATTATATATATAGATAGTCATTGGATAATATTTACCTGAACTTGTTATGTTTCTAATTTTTTTAGTTGGAGTTATAAATATTGTTTTCATTGTTTTATAAAATTATTTTTTGGATGGTATAAGTCTGAAATATGTTGGAGCCTTATTAGGGAAATAATATTATCGCTAATCTAATAAAACATTTTACTAATGATGACATCCTTATGATAGATTTTAAGTGGGTTCCTCCATTCATTGGTTCTTAGGAAAGGCCTTTAGTGTAATGACTAGAGATTTTAACAAATACATTCCTCTAATTTAGTCAAACATGTTCGACAGATTTATCCACCTAAAAAACTGAACTAAAAAAAATCAATTTTTGGTTATATTTTTAAAGCCATGTCATTGAATTATTAGTTACGAATAAGTGTATGTAAATTATAAAATACATTAATTTATGTATTTAAATATATTCATTATTTTATATAAATTTTTGTAATTCATTATTGTGCTCATGAATCAGAATTTTTATGCATAGTACTTTTTATAAAATATAACAATGTATATCATTGTAAAATTTTTACTTTAATAAAACATGATATTTTTTTATTAATTCTTTATTTATTCATGTGTCAAATAAATTATAAAAAATATGACAAAATAGTATTTTAAAAAAGTTATTTTCCTACAAAGATAGTTTCTCATTGTATTTTTTTCATTTTATTTGAAATTTAAAATTTAAAATTCATGAAATTTAATTATACAACATAAAAAAAATTTATTTATATTGAAAATATTATATAATATTTTTTTTATTTTTTTATAAATGTATTAATTTTTAGGAAAATACTTAAAATAAATTTTTTTAAATAACATGATTTTTTTGAAAAAATAATAATATATTTATGAATGAAAAATTCACAAGACATTTTTAAAAGACCAAATAAATATTTTATAATTGACTCCATTGATTTAAAAATGTGTTTATTTATTTATAAACTCATTTATGAAATTTTAGAAAATGTGATATATTTTTAAAAATAAAATATTTCATTCTATGAACATATATCTTAAACTGAGTTCTATCACTTATATAAATTGAATTAATTAAATCAATAACTTTTAAAATTTGTCATTTTAAAATTATATTGGGATTAAGTTTCGGGTTTTTTTAAAAATTGGTCATTTTTGGAGTGAATAATGAAAAATGTTGGGTTTCCCAAAATGATAATTTTTTTAGATACATTTCACTTGAAAATTAATAATCATTTTATATAAAGTATAAAATAAATTAATTAATTCAAAATTATAAATCATGTTCTATCCATTTTTTTACTTAAGTAATGTTTAGTTTTAAAAAAAAATTTGGTCTCAACATTATATTAAATATTATTTTTGTAAAATTTGGTTTTGGTTTTTTTAATTCCACTAAATATTTATTTATTTTATAGTAACTCAATTTTTTTCTAGAAATTATAATACACTGATAATATTCTCCAGTATAAAAATTTTATTCTTCAAATGAACTTCTTTAACAAACAGTTTGTAAGTGTTAAATTCATTAATTCTAAAATTTATTACTATAATTATGGAAATTTTATTTTATAAATTGATTTAAATATTTGAAATCATCAGGTTCAATGTATAAGACAATTTAAATTTTTATTTTGTCCATTATAATTATTTAATGTCGATGAAAGTAGTGTTTCTTTAGTAAGGTTAAATTATGGTAAAAATATTCTAAAATAGCCAAAAAGGTTATAAACATGTAAAATGATTCATGATATTGGATGCTGGTGGGATTCTCATCCTTATATTTTTTCCCACACCATTTTATCCATTTTTAGATCCTTTTCCTTTGAATAATGGAATGAAATTTTTGAAAAGTAAATATAATATACAAATATAAAACTCTATTTAAAAAATTAATTATATTTTTGTTAATTGAAAATTTTAATAAATTATAACATTTATTAATTAATTAATTTTTTACCACTATTTTATATAAATCAATAATAGATTAGACTAGTATTTTAAAAAATATATTTTCCTACAAAAATAGTTTCTTATTGTATTTTGTTACATCATCTAAAATTTAAAATTAAGAATTCAAAAAAATTATGCAAACTAAATAAAAATAATTTTTTGATATGTATATTCAACGTTACATATCATGGATTTTTGGGTTTTTATAAAAATATTGATTTATATGTGAATAGTAAAAACACAATTTTTATCAATAACTTGACCTTATTAACATTATAAGTATATGAATATAAATTGGATGTTCAAAAAATATTTTTCTCATAAAAAGTGTTTATTTTATAGGAGAATATTTCTTTTTAATAATGTTTCTTTCTATTTAAAAAACCATATTTGTCTTTTTTGAACATAGGTTTTATTATTCAAAAAAACTTTTTTTAAAAACACCTAGGTAAAATTAATTTTTATCAAATTTTTAATTCCAATATAGTAAAATTACTTTAGATTTTTGGTTCATCTTGTGAAGATTATATTTGGATCAATTTTTGTAATTTTTTTAATATAGTCTACTTTTTGGGTGATTGGTGAAAAATATTATTTTTACTAAAAATTGTTCCTTTTATAAGATAAAATTTACATCGAAATTTATAAAATTGGAATATTTATTTTAAAATTAAAAAAAATCATCCTATTATATATTTTTTTACATTTTAATAATGTTCATATTATTTTTTAAATTAATTAATATTCAATTCTAATAAAATATTATTTTGTGCTATAAATAAATATACAAATTTTTTATAAAATTTAATTTGTTTTTTTTTGAAATAAAAATTTATTTTTTTATTTTATATTGATAATAAAATATCCATGAAAATAATAAACATTAATAACCTTTACGGAAATTCTTAATTTTAATCTAAAACTCTACATTTTCTAGGAAATCATTTTGTCATGTTATATGTTTTTTTACTAAAATTAATTTCTCAGAATATTAGTAATTATATATTATTACCTGACTCAAATATTTTAGAACATAATTTTTTAAAATATTAATAATATAAATTTCAAATTTTTCATTAAAATTAGTTATTGGGGGTGAAATGCGATTTACTATGGTACGGGTAAATTATGGTAAAAGTAGTTTAATGTAGTTAAATGTGTTGCAATATTTTCAAAAACATGTATTATATTAGATGGGGGAGGAATTATAAACCTTATATCCTTCCACGTACCATTATTTTTTATTTTTGGATCCTTTATCTGAGAAAAATGGATTGATATTATTGACATGTAAAGAGATTATACTAGAATTTCACACTTTTAATTATAATAGGTACTCAACTCCTCCCCATTTAACCACCCATTATGAATATTTGGATCAACCAAGACTCTTCACTAGTATCTCCTTGAGTCCCTCTCCATACCGTTTAATCTTTTGTCTCACAAAAACATCAAGATATGTATCTTTTAGTAGTTACCTAAGGGTAATCATCCAAGAGAGAGTTAATAATCTCAACCCATCTTTTCTAATAGATCTTTTCATATTCGTCTAGAATGTTCCATATATTTATAAAGGTAGTATTAGACCATAATTTTTACTTGGATTATATATTTTTACTCTAATAGAATATACATGTTTTACATCCACTAAAATCATTGAGAAAAATTAAGACGTTGTTATCTATATGTATAGACAACCACCACCAAGAACGTCATGTTCAATTTTTGATCACCACCATAAATTAATGGTTGAAAATTGTAATTAAATTAATTAATATTTTATTTATAACATGATTATAATTCATTAATTATGATTATTTCATATTTTACCCCCTCCAATTCAATTTCTAATGAATTTGGCATTCATGTGTATGTTCGGACTACCGCCTCCATGAAATGATATGTTTTTTTTATGAAAACCTAACAATGATGAATATAAAAATGTATTTTGTATATAAAAAATTATATTTTTGATAAAATTAATATTATGGAAGAATAATATTGTGATTTATATTTTTCTTATTAATAATAAACTTTCATGTTAAATTTAACCACCATAAATGGAATTGTCATGACCATATTAATTTGGGGCTATTTTGGAATAACATTAGAAACTACATGAGTATTATTCTAATTGAATACTTATGTATAATAAAATTTATTATTATGGAGATCAGGAATCTATTTTATAACCCATTTTACTATGGTCAACAAACATAATGTGTTTCAAAAAAATTTACTGAACAACCCCAAGTAAAGTATGTAATCAGAAAATTGTTAAAAATATATAAAAAAAGTTTATAGGTGGACCTAATAAAATTAAAAATATATAAATATGGTTATTATAAATTTACATAATGATTTTAATTTAATAATTTCCAAATTTAATCACGAGTGCATAGAGTGTTTGGACATGAGGTAAGTGAACTTCGACAACACCCTCGTTATTTGTAAGTTACTTATTCTCTTTTTTCATTTTTCTCAAAATATAATCCACATGGAGATAATATATTTTTATATATATTTCAACTACATATAAAAAAATTTAATATAATTTACATTCATATGTTTATAAATCGTTTTATTTTCCTTTTAAATTCCCACTTTAATGTAAACTCAATTTAATGACACATTAAAATTTTGTCGCCTCATGTTATGGATCCCCTCAATCATTTCATTTTAAACAATTATTATATTATAAAAACTAAATTATTTTATGAAAACCATGATTGGTTAATTTTCTATGGTAAATGTTATGTTTTACTTCTTTAAAATATCTTATTATTATTTCATGAGGTTTCACCCATGTATTTCATTTTCATTATTCTTTATCTAAGTCTTTCTCATCAATAAACTATAATAGAGCTCCATGTTTAAAGATTATGCCAATTATTCTATTCTTTTTTCCAAAAATAAACTAATTTCTTATTCTATATAGAATCCTTATGATTATCTATTTTTATGAAATGGATCATAATTTTAAAACTCACTTCCTTATCATGGGTTTGATCATGCATATAGTTTTTATATGGTTCATTTTACTCTGGTAGCATTCATATGTATTATTTTCATCATGTGATTGGAGTATCTAAGATTATATAGAACTCTAACAACATGGGGAAATCTTTATATCTCATGATATACAATGTAATGGATTTGGGAGTGAACATAATCAAATATGTTACTTTATCCACATTATGTTTATGGTATTGGGAGTGACCCTTGAGTTACGTTTATAATTTAACATCTTATGTTTCTTCCACATATTCCAGGATTCTGTGATCTTATGATACCATTTCATTAAGGAATTTTCACCTGATTATGATCACTATATTTAAGATACCATGTTATATCTCAGGACTCATTTTATGAATTATTTCCATGTTTATTCCGTTAGTATGATTTTTATCTCACTCTTTTCAATTTGTATTTGACCCAGTCTATTATATTTTATTTTACATAATATATTATTGTTTTGAAAATTATTTTTTTATTTAATTAAGATCATGTTTTTTAATTTTTAAGATGATTTAATTATATATCTAATAATAAAGTGAAATTAGACATCAAGAACCTCTTTTTTTCATGGATATCTATATGAAAAATTATGAGATAAAGTGTGTGTATGAAGCTAGGGTGACAATATTTGAGTTAGGGATATATCATAGAACATCCCCTATGAACATAGAATATTTTGAAAAATAATTTATAAATTAAGGATTACCTAGTACTCGTATTCCATATTTTTTTGGAATTGATAGTGACATCCCAATAGGAACAAGACTAGTTCCATAAACTGGCCAGGAATGAAGGATGTATCAAGGTTAAACCATCTTGTTGTTGGAAAATTATCCCCATAAAAGTTGGATTATAAAATACATGATGGGGTTGAATAATATTATTGTTTTTTATGAAATATTAATCCATTCCACCCACAAATAACAGCATATGGTCCTCACTATGGATATGGTAGTGAAATTCATCGATGCAGACAGTTTCATACAATGGATATATCTGATATTAAAATGGCCTATATATTTGAAGCTTGATTAATTAATTTTCTAAATTATTTCATTTTTTTACATTGAAATCATTTATTATATTTTTTATAAACTTGTTTTTAGGAATTAAATATTCCTAATAAATCCTTATAATTATACCTCTTCATATAGAAACTCCAACTGGTGTATGTTATTCATATTGTCTTAGGGGTTATAAGTATTATTGTTTTATCTAGGGAATAATAAATCATGCATAGAATTACCTAATATTGGTATAAGACCATCCTTTTTCATCCTACACAAGTTTAGATAATCTATGAATGTTTTGTGGTGTTCAATATTAGATCATGTGAACGATGGCCCTCTTGAATCGGTGAGTTGGGACCTCATTATATATGAGTGCTTTTACCCTAAAGAAATTACATCTAGTTACCCACTAGTTGAATTTTATTTTATCCCCATATGTATGTTGTGGAGTAGTTGTACATTAAACAGTTGAATAATAGGTGAATTATATTATTGAGGATGTTCATTGGGTTCTTTTATTGAGATATTTTTCCCATATCATTTTTATTTTAACGCAATACCTATATCTTCTATAGTTTCTCAGAAACACATTTGAGACAAGGTTATTGTTAGTATCATTGGGAAACATATTGGGGGAAGGTTTTATCATGACTTGTATAACTAAATTAGTATCACATAGAGGTTGTTCCATGGGAATCATATGGTAATTTCTATAGACATTCTATATTCCTAAAAATATTTTAGAAACAAATAGTACCATTTTCATATTGTAAAAATAGTGAACAAATTTAGGTAAAATTAATTCTTGAAACCCTGTAATAAGTTGAGTTGGGGGGTGACTTACCCATATGTTTAGGGTTTCTTTTTAGTGTGATTAGAGAGAACCAGTGTTGTGGTAACCCCACTACTTATGGGTCACATATTCAAGAATTTTATCCCTCTAAGGTGTGTATCAACTGGTTCCCAGAGAATACAGAATCATATTGGTGCATGGTGTAATGAATGTTTAGATTCAAATAAAGGAAAATTCAATAGAAGAAGTTTTTTAGTGGTTATAAGAGATTTCTGAGAAGTCAGATTCACTGGTAGGTATCATATTTTTCATTTACTATGATTCCGCTCCCCAACATTCTAGCTAGGTGATATTGTTCTTGTCTATTAGTAATAATTTTTTAATTTTGTGGTCATTTATTCACTTCCATAATACCTAATGGATTCTTCTAAAGGTGGGAGTTTTTTTTCCATACCTTTATTTTGGATAGTCTTCTTCTTAAGACTCCCCATTTATATTACGGTGATTAGGTTAATAAAAAGGTAACCTAGCATGATAAGGAACATTGTTGGTGATGATCTAACTGGGAATTGATATTCTACATGTAATATCTTTATATAAGTGGTAAATGGATTTTTCTTTGGTTGTTTATTTTAGTAACTCATGTTCGTAGGTGTAATCCTAGGGTCTTATACTCATAGTGGAATGTTATCTAAATAGGTTAATACCTTACACTTCTGATAGGATTTATATGGGTCATTGATAATTTAAAAGTTGACTGTGAAGATGTTTTAAGAGGATAATGTTTTCTTTTAATATGATTATAATATTCCTTCATGAGGACAAATTTGTATCCAATCATGTTACATTCAATATTTTATATAATTTTTTTTGATTTAATAAGGAAATAGTGGGATTCACATTAAAGGTATTATATAGATCAAATATATGGTTGATGATTTATTAAATCATAATTTTGGAGGTGTTGTAAATTTAAATTTATTGGGTATCAATGTTGAATTTTAGTTTTCCTCAATAAGCCTCTTTCTTTAATAGTATCATGGGATGATGAAAAAAGCATTTAGTCGATAACCATTTGGTAGGTTTTAATGTTGTGAAATGGTATCCTGGAGGAATTAATTTTTTATCATTAATGTTTTGGATTTTATAACTCCTACATATAGTTCTTATTATATTTAACCACCTATAGGATAAAGTTGACAGTTAATGGTATTTATTATCCCATGTAGAGGTCAAGGCGTAGATGGAATGTTTCTCTGTGAAGGTTATCAAAGTTAAAGTGAAAATATAGATGATATTCTCTTATATTAATACACACATTTTCAAACAATATGTATACACTATATAGTAAATGAATTCCATGTGGGTAAAGGTTATTTTTTGAATATGGTTGAGGGTTACAATTAATTTGTGGCGGCTGAAGTTGTTTCATTTTTTATGAAGAAAATGTTTAATGGTGGAGTAGATGTAGTAACAGAATTTTTTCACAAATTTAACTTATCATATTTTTTAGTGGATGTTCTATGTACCATTTAAAAATAAAAAACATAATTTTTCTCAATCAAATGAAATGAAGAAAATATTATAATGGCTCTATTTCTAAAAGAATTCATTATTAGCCCTTGGGATGAATTTTTGTAAAATATTAGATAGAATTATTATAAGGAATTTTTGATATCTATTTCCTAAATAAATATTTATTCAATGACTAAGAATGTTAATATCCATTAAGTAGAATCTAGGATGAAAATTATAATGTCATGATTATGTCTAGAATGTGGTGTTTGTCATTGGAAATTATTAGTTACATGTCATGGTTTCAATATTCAGAGAAAAAATTTCCAATTAGTTAATTAAAATATCGGTTGAAATAATTATCATCTTACATTAAACACTTTTATATGTTTTATCTAGCTATGTCCAGAAATTCATTCTATGAACCCAATTAGTGATTATTTTTTAGTAAATTAAAATGTTTTTTTATTGAGTTAATTATTGAATGGCTAGGAAAAACCCCAAACAATAGTGGTCAAGCGACACATGTCAATGATGAATAAGTGAAATTGTAGATGTGATCATTATGGTATTGGAAACTATTATTGTTTATAGACATTTCCATCATGTACTCCACTCTTCCAATCTTTATTATGACAATAATTAATGGAATAATTTTTTGACAATTATTATTCCAAAAAAATTTATAAATTTAATATAGTTTTGATATTATAAGTTAAATTTATATATTTCATATCAAATTTAATATTCATATTTAATTTTTTATAGCATGGTGTATTATTCTTGATATATTAAAACATTTATTTTGGTTATTTCTTATTAATATATTTATATTTAATGAAAAATAATTTGATAGATAATTTTTACTTAATTACTATTGCAAAAGGAATAATTTTTTTAATATAATGTTTCTTTAATATAAATAATTGTTTATTCATTAAAAATTTTAATAAAAACACCAAAAATATCACTACATTAATTATTAAATTTATTTTTCCACCCATATATAGTGTTCATTGATAAAATTTAAATTTGAGCTTATATTTGGTGGATAAACTTTCCACTGAGAACTATTCATCAAAACATGAATTTTCATTTTTTCTATTTCTATTGAATTAGGGTTTTAAAATAGAAGCTTAATTTTATAGTTCATTTATCATGTAAAATTGGTATTGGAATTAGTTTAAAGATAGCATGTAGTCGTAATAGTGAATATCTTGAAACATGCCAAAGGTTGTTAGAATGTTCAACTAACATTTGGGCATAATGAAATTTTTTTTTGATGCATGGATTTGGGAATTTTAAAAATAATTGTTATGGGTATGGGAATGTTATATATAGACAACAACCATTTCGATTGTGGTAAATGGATTGATTTATGTAATGGTTAGATGATGTGATGTAACATGAAAAGGTAGTGGTTGAAAATGCATAATAGATAAATTTAGACATTCTATGCTTTTCATGACTATAGAACTATAAATATAAATGGATTATATAACTATAAATAGTGTCTGTGGTTTTTATGTTTTATAAATTTCACATACTATGTGATTAAAATTCACACTCCTTGTATTGTGAGTCACATAACTTAAATGTGTACATGTGGTAAATGATAGTTAATTAATTAACCTATATTCCATGTGAATAGAGTACATGACCCATATTTCTCAAAGAAATGACTTGGGTTAAGGTAGTACACACCAAATGACACCTGATATATTAACACATTATGTATATCATAATCGCATTCCAATTGTAATAAAATGTTTGACAATTAGTGTCATAGATGAACACCTGCGTATGTATTGGTCCCCATATTTAACGTATTCTATATATAATTATTATATTGTTATACTCTCATTTGAACTATATAACATTTTCTTGAACTCAACAACTTATGAGGCCAACACACGATGTACATCTTAGTACATTTCATGTACTATGATGTTTATGATAAGTCTCATATCTTATTTTCTATTATAAGAATCTAACACATCTGTTATCCAACAAGGATTCTTTTATAGGTATAAAATTATGATTCTTTATCTAATTGATTTGTGGGGTTTTCTATGGTGGAAATATTTTGATTCCTTTACTTTAATAATTTTATGTTTCTGTGTGGAAGAGTCTTCATGTGCTAGTATAGTTTTGTTAATCTCCATGTATATGTTTTAATGGTAGGGAACATGTCATTTCTATGCATAGTAGAATATCAAACCCTAAAATAGTACTAGAGGGTATGAACTATCATCCTTGAGGCATGGATCCTCCATTCAAGAATGGATTTGGTACCCCTTGATCGGGATGAGGTGTGAGTCCCCCATAATTCATCTTGGGATAGCAACCCCCTAATGGTATACAAGTTATAGGGTGTTTTTCCTCCACCTATAGAAGACTATTTCCTTAATGAATTATACAATAGGATTTCCTCAATTATATTTAGGCACCCTCTTAAATTATATTCAATATACCACAAGGTGTAGGTCCCCTATCAGAGTTATTGTTTCTTGGGGGTTTGGAACTCTAGATGTTTTTGTGATGAGTTATGAGGATGTAGTGGGTCT
This sequence comes from Viscum album, assembly GCA_963277665.1. Taxonomy (NCBI): domain Eukaryota; kingdom Viridiplantae; phylum Streptophyta; class Magnoliopsida; order Santalales; family Viscaceae; genus Viscum; species Viscum album. The sequence goes on from OY728136.1 coordinate 831,871,947, forward strand.
TGAATTATTTCATGCATTTCTATAGGACTTCAATATATCAACTAAATATGGGTTTCCAAATATAGGATTATTTGACTAGGATAGTACTTGATATATAAGGTTTATCAAGAGACATAACTATTTTCATATCAATGTTGAGATGGTTGAGAATATCCATCATTATTATATTGTCTTATCTAAGAAAATATCTACTTTTCATCAAAATTTATTTATTTATTTCTTTCAGAATTATGTTTAGATGTATTATTGTTTTATTTATTTATTTAATTTTTTTGTTAATACAACATGGTATATTTATATTCACCTAGTCATGGGAATTTTACCCACACATGTTTGGTTTGTAAAGATATTTAAATCTCTAGTGATATTTTTAGAGAAATTATGGCTAGTGATGATTATTGAGATGAAAAATTATAAACGTTTATGATGAATATGTGATTTTCTTCTATGGGTTTTCAGTTTTTATATGTTCATGAATATTAGAAGTTCTTCTTACCAACTCATGTAATTTTTCCTTTATGGTAATATTAGATAAAAATTAACCTCCTAGGTTATTCAGTGTTGTTGAATTGTATAGTTGTGGTCACAATAATGTAATTTTTACATATTTTAGTTATTTTTGTATATTTTTTTGTTATTTGATATATCATTCCCTCATGGGTAAAAATATACTATTGGTTGATATAGATGATGACCTCTTATATATGTATATTCTTTTTTAGTGTGTGTCACCAGATCATGGCCTATTTGAGGACACTTTGTCAATTATTAGGTTATGTAGGGTCACAATTTGTATGCTCATATCATACCATATCCATTAAATACTACCTCTTATGTAATCCACCTTCCATAAACACTATATAATCTTGAGATAAGTTAAGAATTCACATTGAAAATCTTTTTAGGTTTATATCTTTAGATAATTAGGCCAAAACTGTTACATAACAAACCCATAGAAATAAAAAGTGGACACTTCCAACAATATCCATTTATTCCATAATTCGAAAACATTTAAAAATAAACATGGTTTATTTTCATGTTCAATCTTCATAACATTTCCTTGATTGTATCTAGGATTCTATTCACCCTTAAATCCTATGAAAATAATTAAAAACATGGGATAAGCACAAAGTGATCACTAAGGGACAAAAAAATAAAAAAAACCATCATTATAGTTAAAACAATGTAACCCATTTAATATTCTCTTTGAAGATGAAACAAAACATTTTAACATGAATAACACTCATTCCTTTTTCTCAATGAAAAAACACTGAAACCAAAAACAATTATTTAAATCTATTTTAGGTGACATAGAGAATAGTATATATAAAACCACTTAAAACCCCATTAAATTAGAATAACCATATGGATGACTTCCAATATTATCATTACCCAATAAATTTGAGATCTATAATGGGGATGACCCTTCATATAAGCTATATCGAGCTCACCCCTGGGCTATAATGGGGCTCAATCCTACATATAAGCTATAACATGCTCACCTGTGAGCTACAATGGGGATCAACCATTCGTATAAGCTATTTTATGCTCACATGTGGACTATAACGGTTCTAAACCCTTCATATAAGATATATCAGACTCAACCATTTCATATAATTATCAAGTACCATTTATTGAATAAAACTAATTCATTACAAAATCCTTTTGAAAACATATTTTAATCCCATATGAAAAACATTTCTGTATAACAATACCATTTTAATTTAAGAACCTATTCAATACCAAGATACCAAAAATAGGAATAAGGGTTTTATATTCCTTTTAAAAACATTATGTTTTATAGAGGAATCCAGGTATCAAATAATGGTTATGGCATTAGAGAAACTATTGCCATCATATACAAAAAACATTCCTTTTTTCATTTTTTAAAGAAATTAAAATGCTTCGTATAAAAATATTCCGCTAGAATACTTTTAAATAAAATAAATATGGACATAAATTTCAATGTATAGTCTTTTTAAATCAATATAAATAAATATTTAAATTAATATCATGAAGAAAATATTTGATAATTAAATCATTAAATTTTCAAGCTGTCTCATACCACTTTGAACATTTAAATGTTAATATCCATTGATTAATACACTTTACCATATAATAAATAACATTATTATAAATAAAATATGCATATAAAATGTCATAGTGTCTATATATAGTCCTTATAAAATAATAAAGGTTCATATTATTAGGAAGTGCCTCAATGAATGGAGATTGAGACGAAATCCCCTAACACGAGTTTGAATCATCTTGTATGTTTTTAATCAACATGAATAATAATCATAGGTTAATTACTACTTTCATGAGAACCTTTCACATGTTCATTATTTCTTTTATTTACCTTATTATCATGTTATAAAAATTACATAATTATTTATGTTCATTTAGGAAATTTTTTCAATATTCGATACTTAAATCAAAAATTTACTTAGTACAATGTCAATTATTCATGTGATCCTATGTAAAGAACCAGAAATTCAGTGGAATTTTTTTTTCATAAATATATGGGAATTTAACGAGTTCGTGAAAATTGAAGGCGCATGATTCCGATGCCTAGTGTTCCCAGAATCAATATCTAAAGTTTTGTTCAGGTACGTTTAGTAAACATACGAGTGAGTTTTTATAATGTCTGAAATGCTCGGAATTGAAATCTGAGGACACCATTGAAATCGTAGCGCCAATATTCGCTTAAGGAGACTTTCACGTTGATGATAGTGGGTCAATAATAAAACTTAGTTTTGGGTTTTCATGGAAACCAGTAAAATAAATTGAGCTTCACTTCATTTTTATTTGAGCCACCATGTAGGGTTTTTGGAGGTGGGTCCCACTGGATTTATAACCTCCTAGTGGCAGTTGGAAGTGGGGACCACCAGACCACAACCTCTTATGAGCCGTTATGGTGATGGGGACCACCACACCTCTACCTCCCATGAGGGGTTAATGTGGTGGGGACCACCCAAGACCACATAACCTCCCAATTTTGAATAATAGTGGTTGGGACTACTTGACCCCTATTAATGGGAGGAGGGGAAATCCTCTCAACCCCCTCTTTAATATGGAGGAGGCTCTTGAGATTCCTCCACATTAAAATTTCCAACACACCCATTTAATGGTGCCAAATCCTCTACATTTATTAGGTGGATCCAATTAAATTAATTCACCCGATTTAAATATTGTGCCACTGAATTAATAGGATATCACAATCTACTATTATTTTTGTTGGCATTAGTAATTTTTTGGAACTTGAGAGAAGAGAGAAAATCTCTCGCCATCAAAGAACGAAGAATAAAGAACGCCGATGTGGAGGGACTTTGACTTCCTTATTCAGATCCTACCAACATGGGATGTCTTTAACCGACCTACCCTCCACATCGTCTTCAACATAGCGATGCAGGTAAGGATTGGAAGTGTGCAGCGGACACAAAGAATGAATATCTCCTTCATCTTCTTTCCGCAACTTCATGATTGATCAACGAGAAAATGTAGGGGTTTTTTTCTTTTATGTTCCATTTTCTTCATTTCTTTCAAAACGAAGAATGAGGTCATGCTTCTTTTTGCGGGTGTGTTATTGGTCATCATTATCCTACCTCGATGAGTCAAGTTTTTTCACCCTAAACACGGAGGGTACATGCCAAACCAAAATGGCTCGACTCCTCCATCGCTCTTTTTTATGATGATCTTCGGCATAGGGATGAAGCAACAAGGCGATGAAGGCGGCAATGACAAAGGTTGCGCTACCCACGACCTCTGTGACCCGTACAGCCCCCATGGTGTCGCACACCACCCATGGCCGAACCGGCCCCAACTGAGCCCCTCCGGTCGCACCGCTCGCGGAGCCGAGTGGCTTCACCAAGACAGTCTGTGCATCGCCGACCTTCCCAGTCGCGCCGCTCGCAGAGCCGCGCCGCTACCTCGGGCCAGCCCGTGCCCTGCCGGCCTACCTGGCCGCCTCTCTAATGCCTGTCGGCCTGCCCGGCTACCCGCCGGCCTGCCTGGCACCCTGCCCGGCTACCTATCGGCCTGGCCGCGCCCTGCCCGGCCGCCCACCGGCCCACCTACTGGCCTGCCCAGCAGCACGCTGGCCCGCCTGGCACGCTGCCAGCTTACCTATGCCCTGCCCACCCACCTTTCGGCCCACCTTTCAATATTCCCGGCCGCCTCCCATGTGCCCGTCCGAACCACGCTGTCCCACACGCCCCACACACGCCGTCCCACCCAAGCCACACCCTCACGGTGATCTTGTCCGAATCGGCCCTGAGACCGGGCCGAACCTCCCACACGTCCAGCTGGGCGAGGCCCAGCGGGCCGGCCCGAACCTAACAAGCTAGCCAAGCTAATGGGTTGGGCCACACCCAACAGGTCTTATCGGGTCGACCCAGACAGGGTCGGTCCGACCGGGTCTGACCGGACTCAAGTCCACTACAAACCCTTTATTTTCTGTGGCCATATCTTTGGCACCAGAAAACCATTTGACGAACCATCTGCAGCGCTGGTATTATCAAGCGTGATGGTCCCTTTGAGTATACCCCACTAGAGTTCGGGCTAATGTTGTGATACGTTCAGGTTGGATCGTGCACGAATCCAACTGGCCCCCTGGGGACTAAAAGGCTGATAACTCAGAGACCAGTGTCTGATTGACCTTCCGTCTATTGCATTGATACCACTATAATAAATCTAACCTTTGAGATACTTCTATATGGGACTTTGTGACAGTTGCAGTATCATCCAGCAGCTCATGGAGTGGATCCTGCCGATGACGAGCGAGCATAGTGCGGAGACCTAGTAGCTTGTTGAGACCTGATGATTTCTGACTATTCCAACTCGGAGTGACTTGACTAGCCAAGTGGGAAGCACCTTGGTGTCACGGAAGACCCATATTGGGGAGTTCCTTTGTGTTGGGATAGAATCATGGTAATCGACATAAGGAGTGCCACAACAGGCTATGAGGGGGAGCGCCTTGGTGACACGGTAGACCCACGGTGGGGAGCGCCTTGGTGACACAGTAGACCCACGGTACACGACAGGAGGATTACCTCAGCATTCCAAGGTTGGTGGGAAGCGCCTTAGTGTCACGGCAGGACCACTGTACTCAATAGAGGAGGAGTTCTCCAACTGCTATGGTTTTGATAATGTGAATAAAAATCCTAGTTGAGCTAAGTTAGTAACTTTTGTGTTTACCTTCTGATTGAGATAGATTACTTGATAACTTCCATATATGTATGGACATATACCTAAGTGGTGTTATCTTTTGATTTCATACTTTAAGGTTTATCCTTGTTGGATTTTTTTGAGGCCTTAAGGATCTCGAGGTCCCTACTGAGTATCGTTTTACTCACCCCTACATGGGTTATGCCCGCACCTCATTGTGTTGGATTCAAACGACGGACAACGCTGAATGAGGTTAAGACTAGCAGGATTGGATGGTACCCAAAGGTGGACCTTACGATGAGTTGGTACAAGGAAGAGACTAATGGACTTGGAGTACTAAGGAGGTTATTTGTACCTACCCTTCAGATAGGAATCCCTAAGATGACCCAACAACTATTTTACCTTTATTCTATTGAACTTTTTTTTTCAGTTGTACTTGTACTATCCTGTTGGTCTTGTATTCCGTCCTCTTTTACATTCAGTACTCTCTTTTGGTTACATAGTTTACTTAGTGTTTTGCTTCCAACATATACTCTGTTGTGTGCGCTTTCAGGATATAAATGCAATGCCTTCCCTATTTTAGGGATTTATGCCTTTGGTGCTAATCTCCAGCCACTGGCCTATGGAAGTTGGGCTTGGGGTAGTCACAGTACGGGCCCCAGGGGACAGTTCATGACAAATTGGTATCATAGTAGTCGATTATACCACAAAACATACATTCCTCATATATTCTGTGAAGCAATAGTTTTATGTATAGGGAGTGTGGTTTTCAGGTCAGGGAGTCCAGTGTTGGTGTGGCGGCCGGCGTATCCATACACCAGGACCCTAACTTCTGATTTCCATCTCAGTGCATGAAAACACTACTTGTGAATGTATTTTATTTTTGATTTCTTAATTCAGCTCACCAGGTATAATCTTTTGACCATGTTTCATCTTTTTTTCTTTAGGATTCCCCCATGCAGAAATCTAGTAAGAGTTCTGAGAGTGGTACGCACTGATAGCCCATCGAGTGGAGAGGCTCTGGTGTAGATCCCTCTTACTGTATTGGCATCTTCGGGTGGTGTACCAGCAGCACCACCACCCATTGGGAAAAAGATACCACCAGCCACACTAGTGGACGCTGCATGCCTACTAAGCGTGTTGCCTGAGTTCCAACAGCAGAGGCCTCTGAGGTTTTATGGCGAGACAGATTCCCATAATGTTGAGCGCGGGTTGGAGGCAATTTATAGAGTTTCTTGTCTAGTTGAGACACCAGTATAGGTGACGATGATCTTATCTACTAGTATTTTTCAATGAATGACCATGAGTATGGTCTTCTTCATGATGAGGTTTCGGTATTTGGACTGTTTCCCAAGATAGTACATTTGGGTAGTGTGTCAGCTATATCACTACCCACTGTTCTGTAGTTTCAAATAGTGATACCAGTAGAGGACACATGTAGGATTCATTCCTTACATGTGTTTCAGTATCAGATTCCCCTTAGGTTCTAAGGCGATCCTGACTCACATGGGGAATAAGACTAGATCAAGTAGTTGGCTGAGAGTTCTCTATAACTTCAATAGCTTCGGTAGGACGACATTTCGGTATCTGAGTATTCATTGAGGCATACCGAACTTTCCTGGTACATGATGAATATTATACGATCAACGCCTCAGGGCTCAAATTTATGAGCGAGGTGTGTTTAAAGGACATCTGAGCCAGCAGTATTCCTTTATGCACTCCTACTTATGCTATGGTACTAGAGAGAAACTTTTTTGTTAAATGTTCTTTGGCTGAACGGATACATCCATTCAATGTTAGCAGTGGGACAGTAGGAAACTGGTTCCAATCTCAGAGACATGGGTGCTTAAAATGTTTAATGAAGTGGATGTGTTAGGGACAGATGAATCTACAGGGCAGAAGAAATGGAAGCTGAGCTAGGAGAGTAGCATGTGGTGGTGTACTTTTCGACATGCTACAACCACCCCCTTTTTGTGGACCCCTCTACGCTCAGGGAGCTAGAGGACAGGAGAAGTGATTTGTTGCATGCGGTCAAGGAATGAAACCCAAGGGCTCTAGGAATGATTCAAGGTATGGTCTATGTCTACTACAAGCTACCGTATCAATAGACATAGGTACCAATAATTCATTCCTTCCATTAATCTTTTCTAGGACCTCGAGTTTCCAGTTAAACCATTGACTTGACCCTCATGTATGGAGATACCTTTAGGAGGAAACTCGATAATCACACTTACGTCGACAGTGTGATATTACCCTTGAGGAAAGCGTATCGGTTGGAACCTCTTCGTGCCAGTGTCGAGGCCTTAGGACGTTAGATTGGGTTTGGACATGAAAAACATAGTTCACACTCAGATTAACTATATTATTAAAAGAGGTTGTGGTTTATCTACAACGTTGGGATGGGGTTTTCTGTGGTCAGCGAAAAAGGAAACCCAGGAAGCATAGGATAAACTCATGCATAGGAGGGTGTAGCCAATCACTCATGAGTCGTCCAACCTCACCCTCATGGAAGCAGATGTTGAGTTTGAGATAGTCTATATTCGTAAGAAGGGGAACATGGTTGCAAATGCACTCAGCAAGAGGTCTGGCCTATATCTTCTTAGTGAGGCGAAGGAGCATCTAGCATCTTTGTTGATATCCTTTGTAGATAGAGATGGAGAAGTTTTTCTATAGTCTCTTAAAATCACACCCCTACTTATTCAGTGATTCATGGAGGCACAACATGGGGACTCTGACTCCGAGACATGATGTGCTCAGATAACCACATGGCAGACACCTAATGGATTTTCTAAATTTGGGGAGCATGTCATCTTCATTAGATGATGTAATATGGTACCAGTGTAACTTCAGGAGGAAGTGTTGAGGGAGTTCCACACATCCCCTCTAGAATTATATCCAGGAGTGGAGAAGATGTTCCAAGATCTCCGACGATGGCACTAGTGGCTGGGAATGAAGAATGTAGTTTCAAAGTTTGTCTCTCGAGGCCTCACTTGTCACCAAGTGAAGGAAGAACACCAGGTACCGGAATTCTTGGTTCAGCCTTTAGAGGTCCTATAATGTAATTTGGTTGGGATATCCATGGACTTCATGATAGGACTTCCACATACATCTTGGGGTCACGACACGATTTGTGTGATCGTCAATCGACTCACCAATTCGGCTCACTTCCTACCGATCAGAGAGCAGGGTTCAGTAGAGTGCTTGGGACACCTCTACGTGTATGAGATTCTGCAGCTACATGGATTACCTTCATCTACTGTCTCCGATCATGATTAATGGTTTACTTCCCAGCTATGGAAGGGGTTGACGGAGGCTTCCGGGGCGCCACTTTGTCTGAGCACCACCTTCCATCCTCAAACAGAAGGACAGACTAAGAGGACCATTCATACCTTTGAGGACATGATATGTGCTTGTGTCCTTGACTTCGGTCACATCTGGGAGGACCACTTACCTTTGGTGGAGTTTGCATACAAAAAAAATTATCACTACACCATTGCGATGGCACCTTTAGAGGCGTTATACAGGGGACCTTACAGATCACCCTTATGCTAGACTGACCCTTGGGAGTCAGCACAAGTGGGACCAGAGGTGGTACGAGCTACCACAGAGAAGGTGGATATCATCTAGGAGTGGATGAAAACTGCACAGGGAAGACAAAATTTGTATTTTGACAAGAGACAGAGACCTCTGGAGTTCGATGATGGCGATGATGTTTTTCTACGGGTCTCACCTCGATGAGGTATAGGAGGATTTGGATGAGGTGGCAAGTTATATATGAGATTCATCGGACATTTTCAGGTCCTTAGTAGAGTTAGTGAGGTGGATTACCGCTTAGCTCTTCGACCGCTATTGCACTAGTTGCACAGCGTCTTCCACGTATCTCTACTGAGGAGATATGTGCATGACCCTTCTCACGTCATCGACAATGGAGAGCTGGACATCGACGATGTGGAGAATTTCACAAAGGATCCGGTAGAGATTTAGGATCGACAGATTAGGTCCTACATGAATGGTCGATACCTCTAGTGTGTGTTCACTGGCATCACGGGAACCTCTTGGAGAGAAAATGGGAGCGGGAGGCTCAGATGCGTTCTCATTACCCCCACTTTTTCTCTTAGATCGACTTCTATCTTACGAGGACGTAAATCCAGAAGGTGGGGAGAATGTAAGGACCCGTAAATTCCATGGAAAACTTTTTCTTAAATACATGGTAATTTTATGAGTCCGCAAAAAATGACGGAACATGATTCTGAGGCTCAGTGTTCCCGGAATCAATTTTAGATGTTTTGTTTGGGTACGTTCAGTAAACATACGAGTGGGTTTTTATAACTTTTGAAGTAGTGCTCGAAATTGAAATTTGAGGACACCGTTGAACTTTTAGAACCAGTATTCTCTTAAAGAGACTTTCACTTTGATAGTAGTGGGTCAAGAATAAAAGTTAGTTTTTGGGTTTTCATGGAAAATAATAAAATAAAGTGACCATCACTTTATTTTTATTTGAGCCACCATGTGGGTGTTTTTAGGTGGGTCTCACTTAATCTATAACGTCTTGGTGGAGATTGGAAGTGGGGACCACTAGGCCATATCCTCCCATGAGAGGTTATGGTGGTGGGGACCACCATGCCTCAACCTCCCATGTGGGGTTAATGTGGTGGGGACCACCCGAGACAACATTACCTCCCAATTTTGAATAATAGGGGTGGGGACCTCCTGAACCTTATTAATGGGAGGAGAGGAAAACCTTTCAACCCCCTCATTAATGTGTAGGAGCCTCTTGAGCTTCCTCCGCATTAAAGTTGTAAACACACCCATTTAATGGTGCCAAATCCACCACATTAATTAGGTGGATCCAATTAAATTAATTCATCCAATTTGAATATTGTTCCAAAAAATTAATAGGATATCACAATCTATTATTATTTTGGTTGGCATTGCTCATTTGGTGGAACTTGGTAGAAGAGAGAAAAGATCTCTCCATCAAAGAACGGAGAACGAAGAATGAAGAACACCGAAAAGGAGAGACTTCGAATTCCCTCCTCGGATCCTACAGAAGTGGGACATCTTCAACCGACCTACCCTCTACATCATCTCCAATGACCAAACGCATCTTGGGATTGGAAGTGTAGGGCAGACGTGACGAACGAAGATCTCCTTCATCTTCTTTCCGCAACTTCATCATCGATCGACGAGAAAAGTTCGGGGTTGTTTTCTATTTGGTTCCATATTCTTCTTTTCTTTCAAAATGAAGAACGAGGTTATTCTTCTTTTTTCAGGTGAGTTATTGTTCATCATTCTCCTACCTTGATGATCCATGTGTTACCACCCTAAACTCGGAGGGTGTGGGCCAAACCAACTTGGTCCAACCTGTTCGCCGTTATTCTTTATAATGATCATTCTCATGTCTATGAAGCAATGATGAACTGAATGTGGTGAAGAAAAAGACCACGCTACTCATGGCCACCATGATCTACACAGGCCCCACAACGTCCCACACTGCCACTTATAGAACTGGCCCCATCCATGCCCCCACCGGCCACACCACTCGCCGAGCAGAGCCACTGCCACGAGCCATCCCACGCCCCGCCGGCCTTCCCAACCACCTCCCAGCCACCGCTGGCTGAACCAGCCCAATTTGAGCCCTCGCCAGCCATGCCACTCACAAAGCCGAGTCGTTTCATTGATCCTTCATGCACCCCGCTGGCCTGACAATGGACAACACTGACTGATGATGAGACTAGCAAGACAGGACGGTACCCAGAGGTGGACCTTACGAGGAGTCGGTACATGGAGGGGATTGATGGATGTGGAGTACTGGGGAGGCTATTTGTACTTACCCTTCAGGTAGGAATCCCATAGGATGACCCAACAGATGTTTTACCTTTCTTCTTTTGTACTTTTTTTTCAGTTGTACTTGTACTATCATGTTGGAATTTATTCTGGCCCCCTTTACTTTCAACACTCTCTTTTGGTTACTTAGTGTTTTGCTTCCAACTTGTACTCTGTTGTGTGCCCTTTCAGGATATAAAGGAAATGTCTTCCCTGTTTTAGGGATTTACGCCTTTGGTGCTAGTCGCCAGCCTCTGGATTATGGAAGGAGGGCTTGGGGTAGTCACGGAACGGGCCCCGGGGGATGGTTCGTTACATCCTAAGCCCATCATCTCCAATAATAAATCTAGGACATTATAACCACTTTTATTAATCAATTTTAATTTTTAAATCAAACCATTCATTTATAGTATGTAAAATGAAAAATATTATAATCATGGACATGGTAAGTCATACATATGCATGGGTAACAATTCAATTTGTCATTGATAATTACAGAAATTGGGTAATAATTATTTTATCTTTCCAGAATTATCATCATATAATTAAAATCATAATAATAATTTAAATATAATTAAATATATCATAAAAGTGATGTGGTGAATAATAATGATTCACATAGCTTCCTGGAGGTGATAGTTCCCATGTATGCATAGACGACATTATCATTTTTATGTGCTCTGAAAGTATGAAAAAAATTTAAATATTATTATTTTAAATGATAAATATGTCATTAATATCATATATAAACAATTATTTCATTATTATAACCAGTCATGATAAATGGTAATCAAAAATGAGTTATATCGTTTCACGAGGAGGTAGTCCGATGTACACCCTAACAAAATGCCAATTTCTCATTTGATGAAATTAGAGAAGAATTTGGTTGATGATATTAACATAATAATATATAATTATATTCAGGATAATATATTTATTAGCTATTCATGTATTACCAATATTTAATGGAAGCGTAAGATGAAATAAAATATAAACACTTAAATAAAAACAATACGACTTCTTTGGTTGGTCGCCTTTGAAGAACACTATAGCACATATAAAGAGTGTGTTCTGCCAAAACTAAGGCCTAAAGAATGTGGGGAGGTATTGTAGTAAGGTTTTTGGGAAGATCATGGATAAACCAAAATGTTTTGTAAGTGTGAGTAATAGAGAGGAATGTGTAACTATTTATAGGAGAGGGGAGGGACACCATGGGAACTTTTAAAATATTAGATTAATATAAATTCAAATTTGATTCAAAATGATTCAAAAATAATTTATTTAGAATAGAATATGATTTTTGGTCGAATCCCAATCATAAAATTTAAATTAAACATGTTTTGAATATTTTTCAATACTTATGTTTTGTTTTGACCCTTATTTTATCCTTTTTAATCTTATTGTGATATCATGTTATTTACATCTGGTGGGTTAATGTAATTACCATAAAATGTTAGACGATAAAGAAGTTTAATTTATGACCTATTATAAATTATCCCAACCATTTGGATGAATCTTATATTTTTAGAAATTTTTAAACATTTAATACAATATTTTATATTTTAAAATGCCAACAATGTCACTTCTGACACTATTCATTGGTGGACTTTTAAAAAGTATCATAACAGCAAGATAAGTTAAAAACACCATTAAATCATAAATAAAATATAAAATATATCCATAATATTTATGTATGACATAAATTATTTCAAATAATATTTATTATAATATTTATAAAATCATTTATTTGATTCATTCATTAATTAATAAATTATTACACCATCATTGTGTCAAGATTAAATTTAATTGAATAATTTATAAAAATTATTAATAAAATATCATGCTTTATATATTGATTTTATATTTACAATGAATATTTATAGTCGACTAGATCTCATTTATAACTCCATATTCAAATACATTTCTTTTTATAAACAAGTGTAACAAAAAATCACTATTCATTGAATATAATATTAGAAAAACATTAAAGTCATTCAAATGGCTCTATGTGGTCCTAAAATGTACCCAAGAATACTCTTCTTCATTATGTACTCATCCAAATAAATTATTACATGTGTAAGGGTAGTTTCATGTTATTATAATAGCATGTTTAACATTAATTACCTGATTTACCTTCAACCGTGGTAATAAAATGTAAAAATAAAGTTAGTGTTCATCATGTCCAAAAATAAAAGGGATATATTTACATAATTTGGAACTTATGGTTCCAAATACGGAGTCCATTTTTCAAATTTTAAAACAAATAATAGGAATATATTCATTAAAAATTATTTCACACTGTTTAAATGGGAAAACGTGGATTCTGAATGTAAAAAACATCCAAAGATTTCATGCATTTATATATAATTTCAATGGAAAATTACATCCAATGACTAAAATTGTAATAAATGATAAAAAATTAATATAATTATACATTAAAACCAATTAAAAATATAATACAATAATATAAATAAATTAAATGAAAAGGCAATTTGAATTAAAAATACAGTATTTTCACTATTCGTTAATATGAATTTTATTATAAAAATACCAACAATTCAACGAAAGTAAATTTTTATTTATCAATTTCAAATTTAATGTTTATTTTTTTAAAGATAACATAAAAAAGTAACAAAAACATGATTTAAAATGGGTTCTCCATCAAAAGGTGATAAAACTGCATTTTTACAAAAACACTCATTTTATCCGTAAAATTGTATTTATTCATATTTAATGTTTATAAAACATATAAAATTAATTTTAAACATAGTATTTAATTTATATTTACTTAATATAATCCAAAAGGAGTGATTTTAATATTTTATAAACATAATTATTCGAACATAAATTGTTTTTCATAAAAAACATCTTTTATTTTCAATTAGTTTTTAAATTAGAACCATTGAATCACCATATAAAAATTCTCAAACCATATTTTCCTAATTTAGTTAGTATCATAGGTTAATAAAATTCTTTCAACTATGCATCAACTTCAAGTTAAAATAATAATATTATCATTATATTATTTTTCAGTACAACTTAATCTTGTGTGCAATGTAAGATTTTGAAGAAACCCATTATTGCTTGTTGGGTACATAATTGGACATACCGTATCCTTTAAAGTTAAATTTTTATCTAATTGATAATTATTAATAGATATCAAAAATTATTATTATTTAATTACCTGGGATGTTACATCTTGAATCAATAAATGACACTTTTGGGCTCCTATAAATTATATGTGATCGATGTATTCCCATTAACAACATAAGATTATCTGCCCACATCTCCTTAATCTAATAATATACCAAAATATCATCAATGAAAAAAAATCAAAGTTTTTTTTTGTAAGGGAATATATTCTACTTAAATATATTATTAAACTCCATCGAATAATTCCTTAAATTTAATAACATCATTGGGAACTCCTCTACCCATAATTACTCCAAAAACATTCATTAATATATCCCTTACATGAAGCATCACCGATGGTATCATAACCACAAATCGATCTTAGGAAACCAACAGGCTCCACTGAATAGATCAAACAAGTTTTCTATCTATGGTAGTTTATAATTATTCTTCTTTTTATCATATATTTGAGTTTTTAAATCCATGCATGATCAATAAAATCATGACTATTCTTAGGGGAAACAATAATATTATATAAAAGGGGGTTACTTTTATGGATAAAACCATTCATATAATAATATCTGAGATACACTTATAAATATATTTACTCAACTAGTTCAATATTACAAGAATTAATTGATAAAATCTCAAAACCTAGAACTAGATTTATCATAATTATGATATCCCTCTTGTTAGTAAATATAGAGATACCATTTAGGAATACATTTGATAAATATTCTACTATATAGGTAAAAATATATTAAACAATTTTTTTCATAGTTGGGAACACTATCCTAGCCATCTTCTCTATAAGGTTTCCAAAATATCTAATTTTTAGTTCATCATTATTTTTCTTAACCTTTTATCCACCAAATAATATATATTTCCCCTAATAAAATATGAAAATGACACAAAAAATTCAAGATAATCAATTTTAACCCAATAATATTTTAGTCAATCCATCCTAATGAGACAAAAGAAACTACTAAAATCTATAACATAAAATTCCAACAAGTAGCAATACCATCCCACTAATATAGAACATATAGGGTATATCCAAAAAAATTATTTCCTATTACCATTTGGTTTTTCCAAATCTATAACATCTTATAAAAATAATATAGTGAAGCCCAAACTAAAAAAAATTCATAGATAAAAATGAATAACATTCTCATATTTCAAGAAAAGATAGAAACATTGTTTACGTGTCCGGAAGTAATCCCATATGATTTTGTTTCTATGTACTTGAGTGATTTTTTTGAGAATTTCAGTTGAAATTTCTAAGGGTAGTTTTTTTTAAAATCACATTGTAAAAGATCCATGATCATTGTAACCATATATAATTTATGAAGGAGGGATATTAAATCTATAGATAGTTTTTGGGAAGCTTCATGAGAAATTATGGGAAAATAAATGATTCCATGCATGTCATGCATAATTTTAGATGAGTATTTTTATGAATGTTGTCTTTGTGGATGTGGATGTTTCACAAAGGCAGAGAGAATTTTTTTTGAATGTGAAATGTTTCTGTGGATTCATTAGATTTCGTGGGCATGAAAAAAATTTCTTAAGGGTTTTTTATAATACTAAAAAATTATTTAATCCACCATTTAAATCTAGGAAATACTTATAGAAACACTAATGTATCTATTTACACAAAAAACGTATCATAATGTACCTCTTTTGAGAATAAATTTTAAATGAAAATTAGTTTCTTGAAGAAATGTTATTATGTTTAATAAACAAGTGTGTTTTGAAGAAGTCTATTTTTCAATTAAGTGATTTTTTTCAAAATTCATGATATCCATAAATATCTATAGATTCATGAATAAATGTGATTTCCAATAATTATTAACTAAGATTCCTAAACTTGTATGTTTCTTGAAATTGTGGAGATTTATGAATGTTTGGAGATAGATGAAAATGGTGTGTTTAGAAAACCATGTGATAATAGACAAAAAAATCTATTGTAAATTGGATTTTATCTTTTAGTTAAAATAAGATATCTATGAAACACTAATTTTGGTGTAATGATATTTTAATTAATATACTATAAGTTGTTACTAAAAGTAATGTGAGTAAAATTAGTAGAGATATAATTTACTATTCATTAATTTTGAGGAAATAGACTATGAAAGAGAGAGAGAGTGATTGTGCTTTGAATATTATATTAGAATTGAAATTTAGTGACTTTAGTATACTAGAACATTACCTTTGGATTATCCCTATTAGGTTTAACTGACTAAAATTTATATGTATCTTTCATGAATTAAATTTAATTTTTTTATTGTTATGAGTATAATAAAAAATAGAATTTGGTTTAATGAAAAAATAAGATAAAAATGAGAAAATGATTTAATATGGAATACATTGATTCAAATCACCACCCCCCGATGGTATTTAAAAAGGTGGGTCCCAAAATTAGTGTTAGAAAAAATAATTTCATCATTATTGTTCCCTATCAATAGAATAAATGGATGCATTTAATCATTAAATAATTTTTACCATAAAAGGGAACAAAATTCATCTATTGCTGAACAAGATAAAACCCAATTTACAAAATGTACTCATATATTTGTACAAAACTATTATTCATGCAATTTCCATCTTTAGTGAATTATCAAAAGAATTTAGTATATCACTGGATACAAATATAAGTGGTATCATGGACAATGATTGAGCTTTTTCAATCATAATCTAAAAAAATAAGATGTAATTTAAATACTCACAATACCTATGTGAATATATAATAAATATATATGTGTTTATTTCATATATCTGAGAATCAAACCTATTGGTTTTGTGAAAAACTATGAAGACATCATAATGTAACCAAAAAAATTTTATTGTTTCATTCTATAATCTTCTGAAAGAAATTATAGATGAAATTTATGGTTTTTGGGAAAAAATATAGATTTAAATATCATCAAATATATAATAATTAGGTTACAAACCTAAATCAATCCAAGAGTCTCTATGCATGATGATAAACATTCAAAGGAGATAACACATAATCATCTTTATAGGAATCTGGTTGAATATGATATACGGACTGATAGTAATGAGGGTTTAGAAAATGGGTAATTCAATGTTGGTTTCATTGAAATAATTCAAATAACATTGTAAAACCCTTATATTTAATAATAAAATTATGTTTGATAATGCATTCAATAAAAAATTGAGCCTAAATGAAATTTGAAATATTATTATTTAAATATGACCTTCATAAATTGGATGTTAAATTTATTTTTATAATTATTTTAAACTAATTTATGAAATATATATATACATATATATCTCTCTCTTGATAAATAAGTATTGATTTATGATTTTGAAATTAGTACTCATTTTTTAAAGAAGATGTTTTATTCATCAAATATTACATCTTCTTCAAAAATGACATTCATTACTTTTTGTGATAAGATATTATAATTAATTTATATAAGTTTTATAGAATTTATTTTATTAAATAACCATCAATTTTTAAATCATCTTATGAAAATTAAATTTGGTTGACCTTTTTATATTTTTCTTAAATGGTTGATTTTTCCTGTAAATAGTGAAAATTACCGATTTTTCAAATATTTTTTGGTCTTTTCGTTAGATCAAGTAATTTAAAAGTAGCATTATATATTTTATTTTGTATTAATTTAAACTTTGATTAATTATATTTAAAATAATATACCTAATTTTATTTTAATTACTAATTTTCATGATTTTGATAAAAGTTCATTTTTATACCTAAAATTACATTTTTCATAAAATTACTTATTAGTACATAAAGTTTATCTATTTTAATTAATTAAAATAAAACCTAATAATGAGTTATTTAAATGATATATTTATATTATATATCAAATTTTAAAAATTTATATTCTTAAAAATCTTATTTCTAATCATAGAGTTAATATAAGATCAGTTATTTCATAAAAAATGAATTATCAGGAAAAACAACTTTTCTTCATGCATTGCGGTATTGTTAGGAAATGAATTTATTCCAATTATTTATATTTAATTTTTTTCATAATGGATTCCGTATTTTTAATCATAATAATTGATATTATTTAACATTCTCAACATATTTTTTGGTTATAATGAGTTGTATGAATAGTAAAAAATCACCATAGTAAAAGGGAAGATCGGGCTAACCTATATTAAAACTAAGTGATAAATCCATAGGATTTCATATTAAATATTACATAAGGAATTTATTTTTAGACTTATCACATAAGTTTTGATATTTATTTTTTATGGCACACTTTGTTATGAAAGTGGCCTATATAATATTTTATGTAAAGGAAATGAAAAATTGTATCTTTCATAGCTTAAAAATCGTGTTTTTGTTTACATTTGGAATAAATTGACTTTTGAATAAATATTAATGGTTATTTGGATAATAATGGAATTATTTGCATGATTATAATTTATTTATACTTTTTAAAAGTTATATAATTTCATTAAATACTTATACGACACTGACGATGTATTTTTCCAATTGGAATAAAATTTAAATTAATATTTTAAAAAAAGTATTATTAATACAAAACATTATTGTTTCCCTTTAATTTTTTTCGAAATAAAAAATATTATAATTGTTTTAATTGAATATATTATAATCTTTTTTATTTAATATTGTTTTCAAAGTCAAATTAAATGAATAGTTTCAAAAATAACATTAACATTATTTTATAATAAATAACGTTTTATTAAATTACTTAAAATTAATATAAATTAATATATTCAACCATTTTAATTTATTTGTAAAAAGATAACCAATAAGTTACATTCATGAACTAATATTAACTATATTGACCCATAATGAATAAAAATTTTGGTGTCCCTATTATTGTCAAAAAGAGTTAACACGAGTTAAAAAAAGATAATGGTGAAAATTTAACCTATCCTTTTAAATTTTATTTAATGAGATTATATAATAAAAATTGTATTTATATTATATTATTTTCACTTCATAACCTTTTTCAATGAAAATTAATTTATATTAATTTAATACTTTAAAAACTCCAACATTTCTACTCCCCTCAATTATAAAAGGGAACCTCCTATCATATTTTATTCACATAGATAAATCAATTTTTTCATCCAAGACAATACCAATAAACTTCCTTAATACAATTAACATGTCCTAGATTCAATGATATAGTTATAAAATCATCCTTGAAAAGATATTTGTGCAATTTTGAAAAATTTGTATAGATCTTAACAAAGTATTTTTCTTATTTTTCTTCTTCAACATTCATTAATTATTTTTCAACTATGATGAAATAATAATAAAAATATCACATATTCAAAAAATTTATTTTATTAATGACATGAATTATATCCATCTCTTCATTTACCAAATGGGAAATAGAAATGTCGATAATTTGTATGGCGGACTACCGCCTAGTGAACTAATATTATTAGTTTCCCACAACTGCCTCTCATGGAATTATATAATGATGAATTTAATGAAAATATATTATATTGATTAAATAATTATAACTTTTTTATTATAATATAACATATACAAACTTACCTTAAAATATTTTTGAAAATGATAATGTTTCTCGTGTGTATTTGTAAACTTCAACCTCCATGAAATGATGTAATTCATTTTTCATTTCTTCTTTACATAGATGATAAAAAGGATAGATTTTTTTGAATATATAAGATATATATATGATATTATAAAGTTAAAATATATGTGAATAATTTTTTACCTTTTTCATTCTTTCCAATTGAAAATCAATACAATGATAATGTGTACGTATGACCTACCATCTTCAAGAACGATGTAATTAATTTTTCTATCTATAAATTTTCTGGATGAATATGAATATTTATATAATGGATATATATGATATATATATATCATTGTTAAAATTATTTGGATTATTAAACCATGATCAAATTAAATGGACCAGATACTACTAAATGAAGACCTAGATGAAAAATGAAGGAATTATCACATGGAACAATGATTCTAATAAAGAATTTTTAATATATGAGATATAAAATATTTATCAATAATAATATATGGTATGATATATATGAGTATAGTTGTTTAATATATTTATAATAAATATAAATTTATTATACAGTATAGTTTTAACAATATGAAGGACATCAAACCTGATGTAAGGGTTTATAATTTCCAATAGTCGCCTTTGGCACATATGTTATGTCATGAAACGATATCATTTTATGAGGAATGTATATAGGCACATTGACATGTTAGGCAATTAACATCCCAGGTAATCAAATAAATATGATATCTTCATACTTATTAATATTTGTGAATATATATTAATTTTACTTTAAATGGGATTCTTTGTTTGATGATGTACCTGATATGCAACAACAGGTTTCTTTGATATCTTACGTTAGACACAACATTGAGTTATATTGAAAAATAATAATGTAATATTATTATTTTAAATGGTAGATAAATCCAAGAAATTGTACTAGTGGGAATGAATATAACTAAATATAATATTTTTATATATGTTTTTTAAATGTTTTTACATTTGTCCATTAAATTTTTGAGGCTTACAATAAGAAACAACCCAATTTGATGAATAAATACTCTAATATTCTTTAAATGGTCGATTTACCACCTTTTGAAGTTGAACCCTTTTTTAGTATAGTTTTTTTACTTTTTTTGTTCTATTTGACAAGAATATTATTCTTCTAAATAGGGACATAAAAATTTACTTTGGATGAAATTATGGTATTTTTCTGATAATGTCCATTTTTTATGAATAGTGAAAAATACAGGATTTTAATTCAAAACTATCTTTTAATATAATTTATTAATATAGTTAGATTATTCTTTTAATTAGTTTTTAAGTGTAATTGGATTATAGTTTTACCATTTAATCCAATTTATTCATTTTAAGTGATATTACTCTTAAATAAGACATAAAAAGGTAAATCCTTTGATGATTATTATTTCTTAAAAACACGTTTTTTGTTTTGAAAATTGGAAATAATTTTATATCAATTTCTGACACTTCTGTGTTTTGAATTTGGAAAAAAAATTCAATATTTGAAATCATGAGGTCTATATTTTGTGAATAGGTTACTTTTATTTATATACATTATGATTATTTACTTCAGTAAATATTTTATTTACCATGGTTAAAAGGTAAATATGGTAAATAAGGGTGAAAAATAAAATAATATTTATATTAAAATACTATAACACATTTCCTAATAATATTGTATGATATATGTCTGACCATTATCATACATGGGTCGATTTTGGGACCCGATGGAGCCACATAGGAGTGATAATGACAATTTATAATAATTAATTTAAAGTAAAGACAAAAATTACATAAACATATATCTTTTAGTAAATCAATTTTTACATGGGGTAATATAAGTTATCCCATCAACAATAAATATGAATCTGAAAGCTAAAAATTATTTCCTACATCATGGTATTTTATTTATAATTTTTAAATGACCAATAAATAAAATTATTAATGACACAATGATGATGTTGTGATTACCTTATTAAAAAATGATTTAAATAAATGATATTATAAAATTTAAAAAACTATCCAAAATCTGTCTGATTATTATTCGATGATTTTATTTCAAAGAAGATCCATCTCTTATTTAAATTTAATGAGTTTTGGACCTTCTAAAACCTAAAATCATTATATAATAAAATAATGTTTTTCAAATATTCTTAACGAGCCCCTCCTCCCCCTTATAGAATGACATCTTGTTTGGTCCACAAGGTTGAATACCCTGAGAGGGGGGTGAATCAGGGTATGAATAATTTAAAATTAAATCTCGTTCGGATCTTGTTTTACTATTAAGAAAAACAATCTTCTCTCTATTTCCCATTGCACAATATAAACAGAAATTAAAGCATGCACAAGACATAACAATATTTACTTGGTTCACCCTAATTGGGCTACGTCCAAGGAGCATACACCCACAATGTGTCGATGTACCCAATCCAAAATAAGAACACTTATATTTACAAGGTTCAGGATAAATCACTTCTATTCCCAGTCTCACTTCCTTTACAAAGTTTAGGGTCAGTTCACTGCTTTCCCAAGGGTCACTCCCTATTTATCTCTCTCTAGCTCACTGCCGGTGTAGAGGATCATCTTTTTCCTCTTCCTTTTCTCACTACTCTGGAAAGGATCCAATCACATTTTATAGACCTGTAGGTCTCTTAATTATCATTAATGAATACATCCTCTATTGTATGTAGATGCTCTGTTGAAGTAAAACTTTCAACTGTGGATGAATCTCTCTTTGCACCGAGGGTATTGGGGAATCTTCCAGTTTCCACACAACCCTGAACAACTGCTGTGAAACAAACTTACTTGGAACCCTTCTCTATAACTGCATGAAAATCTTAGCATTCAAGTCAAAACTGGCACAAAAGTCCTCCATAACCACTTGTGTGACCCAAAATTCTGCAACATCAAACATGCGCAACAAACACCCTTTTACGCACAAACTAATGTTGGCGTGAAACCAACAACTTTAGAGCATCTTCAAAATATGTTGCGTTAGTGTCACCAAACCACTAAAAAGATGCCTACTTCTACAACAAAAAACTTGTGTGACTCACTTCCTTTCTCTCCCAAACTACCTTAGGCGCGCTACTATCACCTGTCGCGCAACATATACTTGCGTGACCCACCACCACTTGCACGACCACCACACCTACGCGACGGGAGCTTCGATTTTCCCTATGTCTTGATCTCTTCTATAATGAGGAGGGGTCGACCAGTATTTATATTCATTTGGACACCCTATGTGATGACGTTCATGTCTCCCCTTAATGTGCAAGTCTTGGCGTGCAAGTCTCTTCCCCATTGTCGACGTTCTTGAATCAATCAGGGATCGTTATCCATATCCCTTGAACTCAACAATCCACCATGAAATCCCATTCATCAAAAATAATTTCTGTCATGGTTTGATTTGACAATAATCACAACACAAATGTCCACTTTGTCAACAAACACAATCCCCTCAAAAATGATTCAATGATACCTTGAGGGATTTTTGCCCAACACATCACCTCTAAACCGTTACTCACACCTCTGAAGCCCCTTTTTGCATCCAAACATTATCCAAATAATCTCTCATGATCCCTCTCTTCATCCTAGAGGCCTTACCTAAGGAATAAAGCACTTTAAGAAAGCCTTTTGGTTTAAACCTAAGGGAGTTATCCGATTTAACAGTAACGTCTTCTCTTAAGTTCATTTCTTCTTTATTACTTATCAATACCCTGAACACTTTTTATTCCTCTATTTTATAAAAACAGCAGTACTTTCAATATACAATGTTGTTTTTTAGAAGGATTCAAACTATAATTACACACACCTCCATCTAATGAGTATAGAACATACTGTTTCTACGGACGGTGAACAAATGCCTCACGAAATGATGATTATTAAATCTTTTCCTACTACATATTATAGTAGCCATTAAAATGGAACTATATTTATATCTGATATATATTATATTTATATAGTCTCTATAATTATTTATTTTTCATTTATATCATACCATTAGGGTTTCCATAATGGTTAAATACGATAATTTCATTTGAGGAAGTGTGAACTACCACCCCCTCCAAGTGATATAACTTGTACATTCCATACACGGGACATATAGAGGAAGGATTTAATGAAGTTATATATGATATAATAATTGAATTATAATATACCAATATATAATTATGTTTTCATTCCATTAAAATACTAAATAGAAATGAAAGTAGCATTGAAGCGTACGTACGACTTACCATCTCTATGAACGGTGCATTTCATTTCATATCTCTAAATGTTATGTACTTTCACAAATAAATATTTAAACATGATATATATTTCATATATGATATCTAAATCCTGAATATAATTCTGGAGATAATGGAATTTTTACCACATGAACAATTTGTATTTATAAGATGTTCATTTTTTACTCAAGTACCAAATATTGAAAAAACGATCATTATTAACTTAAATAATTATATAATTTTTATAATGTGATAATAAGTGATATAAAAGGAATAATAAACTGGAAAATGGTTCCTAAGAAAGTAGAAATTAGCTTTATTTTTTTATTTAGAATATTAAAGGACAAATGATTCATGTTAGACACAAGGTAAGGGACTTCATCTCAATCTCCTTTCATTGAGGGATATTTTGTTTTATACACGACATTATTTTATACAGTGTATAAACTCTTTTGAATTTTCATTTAATTAAAAGGGAACCTTTTTCTACTTATAATTTTTTTAAACAACAAAAAAATGAATTTTTATTTTTAACGTATTTCGGGACAACGACTTTTCCACCATCACGAGTGTTATTTTATATTTGGCATCCTTAACAAGTTTTAATGTTTTTAAAAGGAAAATAAATACCATATTCTCTTTTAAATATTTTTTGTATTCAAAATGGTTTTCATAATGGATTTGTTATGTAAATATATTGAAAGTATATATTTTGATTGAAATATGAAAATATTATCCTTCTTTTATGTTTGTTTTATATGTTTTGAATATATTAGGTTTCATGGAAATTGTTTACGGAAAAATATGGTTGTATGATAAACCTAGGGCAGGTGAGCCCGAGATAGATATCTAATTCATTGTGTAATGTGATGTAGGTAAATGTTATTGTTTCTCATATGAGATTTAGGGAATATACTCTGATGGGTATTCCAAAACTTACTCCATATTTAGCTATGATAGCTACAATGTAAGTATGACATAGATTACACAAGTAACCATTATTATTTATGATTTCTTTGTGTTTTTCATAAATCTTAAGTTTTCCTGAGTTATGTTAGAGATTATAAGTTTTTTTGTTTTAAAGGAAAAATGTTTTCTTTCTTTATTTTAAAATCCTTATTGAGATTTTTATACTCATAACATGTTTTTGAAATGATTTTCATAGGACTTAAAGATTAATAGGGTCAAGAATGGGATCAAGGAAAAGTAATTATATCTAAAACATGGAACTATACAAGACTCTTTTTTTCAAGAGTTTTTATATTATGAAAAAAATTGAAACTGAGTAGAAGTGTCTACATAAAATATTCAAGTTCTTATGTATTTGTTATGACCAAATTCCCTACAGCTCTAAACCTGAAAAGATCCTCAATGTGAATTATTAACTTAAATCAATATTATTTAATTTTTAAGGTCGGGTCCTTATAGTTTCTATCATAGGTCGGTTTAGAAAACAATTGGAGTAAGAATATTGTTAAATTAATTTCCATAAATTAATTTATAGTAAAATTTAAATGATATAGAATTTTTTTATTACAATTTTTCATCACCTGATATATTTATGTGTTCAGAATGGTTTTCAGTTGAGGAAACAGAACAACTATGACGGGACAACATCCATAGGAAAACAACCTTCCATATCAGTTACCAGAGATGGTTGAAATTGGAATAGAAAACATTGTTCTAGTGATGGCATAGTTGACCCAAGCTATAAATGGTGTTGGTATCCATGCATGATATCATCCAAATCAACCCCAGAGGAAATGTCAGTAGTGGAGAATTTCATGACGAAACATCCCCCATTATTCATAGGATCATCTAATAATTTTCTAGCTGAAGGGGGGATTAATGCACTAGATAAGATTTTTGATGTCAAGGGGTGTTCAGAACATTCAAAGGTTAGTCTTGTTGTTTTCTGTTTTGAAGGTGAAGCCGATCAGTGGTGGTCAATGGTGAAATATATCAAGTATTATGAGGATATTTATTCTCTTGATTGGGATGAATTTCAATGTATTATTCTTTAGAAATATATTCCTAAGGTTGTTCATCTTAATATGGAAAAGCAATTCGTGGAATTGAGGTAGAATGATGACTTAGTGGCTACTTATGAAGAAAAATTCACTCGACTGGCAAGGTAACCTCCAAACATTATACGAGATCTTATAGTGAAATAAATTATTTTTACTCAGGATTAACGCTAAGGTATCTAAGGGATTTAGCTTCCTGTGAGTTCAAAAGTTATGAAAAACTTTTTTGATGTGCGGATAATGTGGAAATGGAGATTTTTGATGATCATGTGTTCTTTTAAAAACCACAAAATTAGAGGTCGAGGTGGCAGAAGAAAGGGATGAAATCTTCAGAAAAGTATGATGGTAAGAAACATAAGTTTATAGTTTGTGAAAATTATGGTAACAAGCATGCTGGGTAATGCATTTTGAATTCTGGTAAGTGGTACTGATGTGGTAAAAAGGGACATAAGGCTCAAAATTCCACTGAAAAATATTAGGGTAATGGTATGAAAAAATCTGATTTATAGTTAGTAAAATGTTTTAAGTGCAATGAAATGGGTTATTATGCAAATTAGTTTCCAACTAAGAACTCAACTAAGGGAAAAAAGCCGAACTACAAGAAGAAAGGGGTGGTGAAATCATTTGCAACTACTTCTGCAGATGTTGGGCCACCGAATGAAGTAGTATCAGGTACACTGTTTGTTTATTCAAGTTATGCCAATGTGTTCTTTGGTTCAGTGTCTATACACTCATTCCTTTTTGAGACGTTTTCTAGTAAATTGGGAATTTCATATCAAGGTATGAATCATGAACTTAAGGTAAAAACACCGAGAGGAAATTTTGAGACAAAAAGAAATTATAAGAACCTTCCTGTCTTTGGGTGGGGAAAGAATCTACCTACAGACCTTATAGTTTTG
Source organism: Viscum album (assembly GCA_963277665.1). Classification (NCBI taxonomy): domain Eukaryota; kingdom Viridiplantae; phylum Streptophyta; class Magnoliopsida; order Santalales; family Viscaceae; genus Viscum; species Viscum album. The sequence goes on from OY728136.1 coordinate 831,898,772, forward strand.
CCTCTAGTAGAGCTTAATTTTATTTTGGGTGTGGATTGGATTTCTATTTACCATGATAAGATTGACTGCAGAGCTAAAGAGATTTCTTTTCAGAAATAATTTCACTTTGTGTACAAGAATGAACCCTTACTTTTGAAAACATATCAGGAAGGTGAGAAAATAGTAAAAAATGTAATTGAATGTTACCTTGCACATATTGTTGAAAACAAAGGAACTGTTCAGATTAATAATGTGTCAGTGGTAAATGAGTGTATTGATGTTTTTTTATGAGTATCCTAGTATAATACCTGATAAGGAAGTTGAATTTATTGTTGATGTAGTTCTTGAAGCTAATATAATTTCAAAACCCCCTTATTGAATGTCTCAAATTGAACATATAGAGTTTAATGTGAAATTTCAAGAGTTATTAGATAAAAGTTTCATTCGACCTAGAAAATCAACATGAGGTGCTACTATCTTGTTTGTTAAAATGAAATATGGTTCAAGGGGACTTTGAATTGATTTTAGAGCATTGAATAATCTCACTGTTAAGAACAATATACTTTGCCTTGTATCTATGATTTGTTTTATAAGCTTTAGGGAGCTCAGAATTTGTAGAAGATTGAATTGAGGTCGGGGTACCATTAGTTGAAAGTAAAGGAATAAAACATTCTAAAGACCGAGTTTTGTACTAGATATGGCCATTATGAATGTGTAATTATTCCTTTTGGGTTAAAAAATTCAACTTTTGTTTTCATGGATCTTATGAATAGAATTTTTCGTGAATTCCTAGATATGATTTTGGTTGTGTTAATTCTTGATATTTTTGTTTATTCAAAAAGTAAAGAAGAAAATGGAAGTCATTTAAGGGTTTTCTTTCAAACATTAAAAGAAAATAAACTATATGGAAAATTCAGCAAGTGTGTTTTTTAGTTGTAAAAAATTACTTTTCATGGTAACATTGTTTCAAAAAATGGAATAATTGTTGATCCTGCTAAAACAGAAGTTGTTGAAGAATAGAAAAGACCATGTAGGACCCAAATAATGATGTAGATGCTCAATATACAAGATGGGGTGAATTGAATACATTAAAATATTCCATTGGAACTTTTAAAGATGGTATAAACCTTCATATTTTTTAACAATGTTAAACATGGTAAATTCACAAAACCACGTAGTTCTACAAACCTGCTAGATTTTGGAAATATGGTTCTGGAAATGAAACTTAGAAAACATTTACAAGAAAAAAGATTCTACCTTAAAGTGTATAGAATATTACAAATCTAAGTATACAAGTACATGAAATTATAAGAATATTATACCTACTTTATTTATCAAAATACAGTAGAAAACAAAATTGAAACAATACAAGTAACAAGTAAGAAATATTTTAACCCCAAGAGTAGGGTGTCCAACAACCTTGGATAAAGGTCCCTTGATTTAAAATATCAAGAAAGTATGTCTTACCCACACCAGGTTAGGCCCTCGATAAATATATCGTAGTCTATCTTGCTATCCCTTCAAGTCCTCGAACTTCAAGGTAGTCAGAACCTTTGTCTTCCTTATCAAGCAATTCCTCGAACATCAAGGTAGTCGGAACCTTTTTATTCTTTATCAAGGAAGTCCTCAAACATTAAGGTAGTCGGAACCTCTGTCTTCCTATCCCTGAAAGCCATCGATTTTACACAGCAACAATCGGAGTCACATGAATCAATCTGAAAAAGATGTTCAGTATGCAAAAATCATGAGATCCTCTCTCTTCAAATCACTTTAAAATTATGTAACCTCTAGAGTCGTTGAACAGTATTTCTCTCGTTCAAATGAGCATCTATTTATAGGTACGTTGCTAATGGTCTACTTCCTCCTCCAATAGTCATATTTTTCCTTGAATTTTAGAGGGAAATGTACATGTGTCACTCAAGAAACGGTTAGATAGAAACAGAATGCATGACATCATTTTATAACAATAACAAGGGTAAGAAAAATATGGTTTCTCAACCATATCTAATTTTTCGGAGTCTAAGGAAAATAACTTTTGATGTCTTAGAATATTTGTAATCTATATTATATTGATATTATTATTATTCTATTTTTTAAGTAATTTGGAATCATAATTTTGTAGACTTCGGAGTCTAAATTCTGAGGAATTCAGAGTCTGAATTCTATGGAATGAAGAGTCTAATTTTTTAGGAATTTGGAGTCAGAATTTTAGAGAGTTTGGAGTCGTAATTTTATATAATTCAGGGTCTCAATTTTAGATAATTTAGAGTCTGAATTTCCAAGAATTCGGGGTCTGAATTTTATAGAATTTAGACTCTATAATTTAAAGAATTCGGAGTCTGAATATCAGATAATTCTGAGTCTGAAATTCAATGAATTCAGAGTCTGAATTCAGATCCTGAAAACAGAATACTCTATATCAAAGTATTTATAGAATTCTGATGTTTTACATATGAAACCAAATTTAACAATTAGGAATAAAAAGATTTAGATTTATATTTATAGAAACTAAAATATGTACAATGAAAAAAATGGTAAGGATAAATTTAGTTGGGGAAGGAAAAATTTTCTTATTAAGATAAAAACATATGGAGAGATATTTTCCTTACGATAGAGTGTTAGTGGTTTTCAAAACATAGAGGAATGGAAAATTCATAAGGAAACTTTGTTGACTTAATAATATCCCCCTTTTTGTAAATCACAAACATCCTAACTACAAACAATATAAGGAATTTTAAATTTCTATGATCTTACAAAAACATTTATCTCCCTTTACTTATGGATCATAGTGAATACGAATAACTCCCCTTTAGGCTTCGTAAATCCCGAAGGATTATATTCTAGATTTCCTGAATGAGATTTTACATTTTCTTACATATGAAAATCTTAATGATTAATAGTCTCCTTTGGATGAACTCCCCCTTACTTGGGGAAATTTATTCTTTACATAGTATTATTTTTGACATTCCTTTCTCCCCCTTTCTGATTTTAAAAACAGAGTAAAGGTAATGTAAATGAAATTTGGTACATAAAATATTAGTACGAAACAACAAAAAAATATGAAGTGCTATGGAAGTTTCATTAATATTGGAAGAAATTATATAACCAGAAATTCCAACAAAAGATCAAATTGGGAATAGATTATCTTTTCTTCTCCATTGGCATCAGCTTCTTAACAATAGTCTTCAGCTTCATGAGTTCCTTGTGATCCTTTTTTGCACACTTGAGTAACTGATCCTGATCTTCAATTTTCTTTTCTAAGGATTTAATTTTCTCATCCTGAGCCTTAGGAGATTCTACCTAGGCATTCAAGACTTCTTCCTGCATAATAAGATTCTCTTCTATCTCAATTCTAAGATCACTTTATCTCTTCCAATTAATGGCCACAATGTTAAGCTTGCCATTCAAATCCTTAACTTATTGCTTTCGAGAAGTCTGTTCAAGAGATAGATTTTCCTCAAAAATCTTAGTGAGATCCTTGATCTTCACATATTTAGTGTCAAAATCATCCTTGATAGTATCTTGAAATTCATCCAAGATTCCCATCTCTTCTATTGTTTTCCTTGACCAACTTGTCATATTCTTGAAAGATCTTTTATGAGCCTCATAACCGATGAGAAAATTCTTGAAGTCTACCTCAATACTAACACATTTATCCATCACAGTGGATACTGAACCCGATTTTCTATTTAATGTATGCTGAAGCATCTAGAATCTCAATTCTATACAAGGAAATATTGGAATAGTCCCAACCAGCTTCTTCAGAGACTGAACTACAAAGTCATGTCCAAGTGAGGATGATTTTTAGTTCATGACTTTGGTTGGTGAGGATACTTTTTCTATTTAAACAGCCTTCTTCTTCGAGGAAGCACCAACTTATTTCTTCTTTAGCACAGTTTTTCTAGGTGTATTCATAACCACTTGTTTTCGCCGATAATATTTCAAAATGATTTATTCTTGATTCAGAGATTCATGTTCACTATCTGATAGCTGAACAATTTTATCTTTATAAACTTATCCATTCTCCGGTCCTACCTCAACATCCCTTGAGTGAATGAAATCATGATTGATACTTTCATTTTAAGATAACTTATTCACTTCTTCCTCACCTTTCTCATCTTTTCTTTGGGTAGAAAGTTTTGAAGACTCTTCTTCAGAATTTAGGATAGATAACATATCATAAGGGTTTCCCTTCTCATGATATTTCTCTACCTCCATTAACACAACTTCGGTGTCAAAATTGCCTTCTGATTATTCTTATTCTACTTATTATTCTTTAACTACTACTTCTTGATGTTTTCCAGAATTTCAGACTTATTTCCTAGCATCTTAGGAATTAATTATTAAAGAAAAAATTACGGTACTGGAATTTGTTCAAATAATTTTTCACAAGAATTAAGAAGGGATTGAACTATCTCTACTTCTGACATCTTCTTCTTTTGTTTCTTCTCTTTCTGTTTCTTCTCAATATCTTCAACAACCTTTTCATTCAAATCCTTTGCCTCAATAAAATTCATGCCAAAACTAGGCTCCCCTAATTTCTTGTTCTTCTTATCTTCCCTCCACATAGCCACTAACTCATCAGGATATGCTTTTTTCTTCTTTGACATTGGAGGTGTTGACTAAGTTTCCATAGCCACTAGAGATTTTCCTTTCTCTTATGCTTCCTTCTTACTCCTTCTGATTCTACCTTTCTTAGAACTTTAGGCCACTTCCGGATTTTTTGATTGAGCTTCCACTTATTCTTCAGAAAAATAATGAAATTATCCATTTGACTATTAAATCCAATCTTCTTCCTCCTTAGAGTATAATCACTCAAAAGAATCCCCTTACAATTTATCGGCTTAGAACTGCAAGGAATCTTAAAAGACTGAAGACAAAGAACAATTATCTTTGAAATAATGGTTGGATACATGATAATCTGATACTTTAAATTCTCATTCTTGATAATTTCAATCGTAACCAAGATATACTTGACCAAGTTAATCATTCAGAGGTACAATAGTAAATCCAATATATACATATCACTCTTCTTTAGAGTATCCTTATCTTTTTTTCTCGGTATGACAAACCCTTGAACCCAAAATTCAAGAATCTGACGGTTTGTAGAGAGATATACTATCTTCAGAGTCTTTACCTCTAAAAGACCAAGGAAAGATAAAGAATTTTCCTTATCAAAGGAACCTGACACATCGGGTAGTTTTTTTAGTACAGAACTCATCTTCCCATTCATAATGAAAACCAATTAGACTTGTTTCCTTGCTATAAGAAAGTGAATATGTATTCTCGTAACTCCTAAAAGAAAATTTATCTCTTCCCCCTTCATCGAAAAAACTTACTGTCTCGTAGAATTCAACTAGAAACTCTGGATACACTAGATGATCTGCTTTCAGTTTGCATGTGAAAAAACTCTCCCACCCATTCAGCTTGATATTTTTAGAGATAATGGCATCATACAAAAAAATTTGGATGAACCAACCTTTATCTATAAATCTTTCATTCATAAATTTCTTTTACAGATGACATTTCATTCTGAGACAAAGCTTTAGCAGACATTCGAAACTGAAGAAACCTAAAAGATCCAGTATGGCCTTAAGTAGGAATGGCAGAGCTTCAGCACGCTAGAGATTGGAGTTTGAGGTGGACAAGATATCTTGGGTCCTTTACATAGGCGTTGAGACAACGATTCATCTTCCCTAATTGATCCAATAGTTGAACACTTTTTGATCAGATCTAACGGTTGAAAAGATAGTTGTATAAGGAAATTCGGTCCAATCCGACCATTTTCGTTTTTCAAAAAAAACAATCAGATTTAAGAAAAATTAAAATTATTAAGAAATTTTTTTCTTAAAATAGAATAAAATACCAGAAAGTAAAAAGGATGATTATGAAAACATAGGTAAATAATTCATACCTTTAAGATTTCTTAGTGAAATTATTCGTAATGAAGAAAATTCTTCTTTAAGAATATTGAGATACAAAAATTTTAAACAACAAATATTTTGTCCATAAAAAAATTTAACTGCGAAAAATTTAACTACGAAAAAAATTAAGTCCAAAAATTTTAACTACTAAAATTTTAACTACCAAAATTTTAACTATGATAATTTTAACTACGAAAATTTTAACAACGAAATTTTTGATTAACAAGAAAATATATTCCCCCTATAAAAAAAAGAATGTTATTGTAAGGAGATAGATTTCATAAAGAAGTTAATATGGAATATTACCTTATGGTTATCATTCCAAACATCTGTTTAATGTATTCAATTCTATATGATGGTAATGATTTTGTGAAAATATCATCAAGTTGATCTTGTGTTCTGATAAATTGAAGAATAATATCTCCTTTTTGTGTGTGATCCCTAAGAAAGTGATTCCTGATATCTATGTGTTTTTAAAGAGAGTGATTTGCATGGTTTTTACTTAAGGCAATGGAACTTGTCTTATCACACAAAATTTTTGTTTTGGTAAAACACATACCATAGTCTGGAAGTGTGTGTTGCATCCATAATACTAGAGCACAACAACTTCCAGCTGCTACATATTCATCTTTATTAGGGGAAAGTTCTACTGAGTGTTGATTTTTTTATGACCACGAAACAAATGAATCTCCTAAGAAATAAAAAGTTCTAGATATACATTTTCTATCCATTCTACATCCACCAAAGTCAACATCCAAAAAACTTTTTAAAACAAAACAATTTCCAAAAGTATAAAAGAGTCATTGATCCATGGTTACCGTTATGTAGAGAAAAATCCTTTTCACTACCTTTAATCAAGATTCTATATGATTGGATTTATATCTTTCACATAAGCATACCGAAAACATTAAGCCTGGATGACTAGCAGTTATGTAAATTAGACATCCTATCATAACTCTAAAAGATGTTTGACATACTAGTTTCCCATCTTCATAAAGATCAAATGAATTTGATGTACCATTGGGAATACTTATACTCTTAGTGTTGTCATATCCATACTTTTTAAGAAGATATTTGATATACTTTTATTGGGATATATAGACTCCTTCTTGTTTTTGAGAAATTTGAAAACCATGAAAAAATGTTAACTCACCCATAATACTCATTTAAAACACAGATTTCATTATATTCACAAAGCAATCAGTTAAAGATTGTTGAGTTGAAACAAATATAATGTCATCAACATAAATTTTAACAATAAATAAAATTCTTATCTTTCTGTATAAAATGTTTTGGATCATCATTTCCCTTAACATAGTTGTTTTGAAGCAAAAAATCCAGTAAGTATGTCATACCAGGCTCTTGGGGCTTGTTTAAGTCCATATAAAGCTTTGGTAAGTTGAAAAACATGTTTAGAATGTTTTTTATATTCAAAACAAGGATTTTGTTTAACAAAAACTTCATCTTGAACAAAACCATTAAGGAAAGAACATTTAACATCCATTTCAAAAAGATTAAAATTAAATAATGCTACAATGTCAAGTATAATACCAATAGATTCATGTATGCATACTAGAGAATATGTTTCTTCATAGCCTATTAGTTCTTGTTTATTATATCCTTTATCAACCAATCAAACTGTATTTCTTACAATGATTCCATTTTCATCACACTTATTTCTGAAGACCCATTTTACTCTAGTAACAGAAGATTCCTTAGGTCTTTCAACAGAGGTCTAGACTTTATTACTTTTGAATTCATTTAGATCATCTTGCATAACTTTTATCCAATCGTCATTACCTAAATATTCATCAGTTATTTTGGTTATATGTGGGAAATGAATGATAAATGTTCTACTTCATTAATTAATGAACTTCTATTCCTTGTAGGTTGACTTACAACACCAATGATACTATCACTGGGATGATTCATCAAAAACAGCTGATTTGGGTTTGGTAAAACATGTTTATCAACATATGGTAGGATGTCTTATAGGGTAAATGCTTCATAAATATTTTCCTATAAATCTTCCTTATCAGAATGATCTACTATCAAGGGTTGATAATTGAATTTTGAAAACACATATGAGGATATAGGTTGAGGTTTTTTTTAAAAAAATGGATCAGTTTCATCGAATTTAATATGTATTATTTCTTCAACAGCTCAAGTGTTTTTATTGAAACCCTATAGGACTTAGAGGTTGTGTAGTAGCTTATAAAAATTACTTCATTAGATTTTGGTGCAAATTTTTGTAGAATATCATTAGTTTTCATAATGAATACTTTGCATCCAAAAAACCATGATGTGGGAAAGTCTAGGTTTTCTACCATTCCTAAACTCATAAAGAGTTTTATGAAGAAGTGGTCTGATAAAAACACGATTTATAGTATAGAAAGTAGTACTTACAGATTCACCCTAAAAATTTTTGGATATCGAATATTCAATCAACATGTTTCTTTTAATCTCTTAAATAATTCTATTTCATCTTTCAACAACACCATTTTGTTGAGGAGTTCTTGGTGCTGAGAAGATATGAGTAATGCTTTTTCTACTACAAATATTTTCCAAATCATAATTTTGAAATTATCATCCATGATCACTATGAATACTTATCAAATGAAGGTTATTATTATTTTTAACTTGTTCTCTAAAACATTTTAAATAATAAAAATATTCAGATATCCTTGCTAGAAAATAGACCCATGTAAATCTAGTGTAATCATCAAATAAAGAAAATACATAATATTTCCCTCTAATGTTTCCAGGTTGTGTCGGGAAAAAAAGATCCATATGGACCAACTATAATGCATCATTAGTTGAGACTTCACTAATTGATTTAAAACTTGATATATGTTCCATTCCATGTTGACAAGGATTACAAGCTTTTGAAGAATCAAATCTAAGCTCGGGTAGATCCTTAACGAGTCTTTTCATAGAGAGTTTGCATAGGTTCATAAGGATACAGAGTCATAACATCCTATTCCATAACCATGAAATATCTTCCATTTCACTAAGACAAGGTAGATCTTGTCTCCTATGGTCTTGTAAGTTTATTGTGTATACATTCTCTTGCCTATTGGTAGAAGAAATAAACACTTCCTTGGAATTGTTTACTAAACATTTGTCATTCCTAAAATTCAAAATGTAACCTTCATCACATAATTAACTTATTCTAATAAGTTTGTGCTTAATACCCTTAATAAATAAAGCATTTGAAATCAATGTTTTCCCAAAAATAATAGTATAACAAATACCAAAAATTTCTCCTTGAGCATTATCTCTAAAAGTTACTTTTCCTCTCTTCATCTTGATAATCATTTCAAAGATGTTTTTGTTACCAGTCATGTGTCTGGAACAAAAAATAACCATTTACCATGTATTGTTGTTGATACTATCATTAATTTCTTGAAAACAAGGGTGTTAGATGTTTAGAACCCACACATTCTTGAATCTGGAAACTTCAGAAAGCAAAATTTTAGGAATCCACATTTTCATGGAAAAATTAGATTTAAGAAAACCTAAAAACTGAGTATTGTTTGAGGAACAATTTTTTCCCAATTCCCACCACACTAACAATTATTGCATAATGAATCACTTTTAGGAACAAAATAATTGTTTCTAAAAATCGGTATTGAATGAGTATACCCAAAACCAGAATTATTCCTTAGAGGTTGAATTTGGGATACATCTTATCAAAGATTTCCTTACCTAAGGTAAAGTTTGACAAACCCTTATTCAAAGAAAATATTTCTGAATTCAACTTAATACGTACTTTTTTATCCTAAATACATTATTTTCACCAGTAGAGTTAGTCTCAAAAAGAATTTCTTAAAAATTACTTTTTCTAGATCCTTAGAATGATTATCCTTCTTAGAATTAACTTACTCAATATTTTTTGTAATACATTCTAAATAAACGGTTTTCTTATCAAGATATTTTTAGAGATATGACATTTCCTTAGTAGGTATAGAAATACTATAATTTTCATTATCAAGATTTTTTATGAATTTACTATTTTAATTCACAAGGAGCTTAGAAAACCTGGAAACTTGTTCATAAATAGGTAAATTATTATCTTCATCAGAAAAAGATTCTTTTTCTAATAATTCATAATATACTATCACTATAATTAGAATTAAAGGATACATTGTTTATGGATTTATCATTGTGTCACTTATCCATTAAAAAATGATTTTCAATAGGTAGCTTGGATAATTAACCAAGATTCTTCTAACAAGAAGATTCATACTTTGAGGATTCTTTAGAAGAGTCACACCACTAGAACTCCAGGTTTCATTAGCATTCAATACATTCTTAGATTTATCCTTTTACTATTTATTTCTATTCCTCTCATAGTGATTTTCCGTTCTATATTTTCTCTTAAGCATGTAACAATCTTCCCTTATATACCCTGCTCTCTTACATTCATAGCAAGTGAATTCATAGAGTTTCTTATACTTTCTTCATTTCTTCTTGTATATATACTTAAATTATTTCTTCCCAACTATCTTTTTCATCATTCTATCATGATTATCTAGTTCACTCTCAAAATGTTCACATTCACATGATTCGGATTGAATTACAGTCTTCTTAGATTTGGATATTGTAACTCTCTTAGGAGTCCTAGATTTCATATGGTTTGAAGTAGTTGTAAATGCCACACATCCATTCCCATTATTCTTATTATTTAGATTATCAACTCTTTTCATTCTTGTCTCATGTTGAAGAAGGGTTCCAAAAATCTCATCATGAGTAGTCTGTGAGACTTTCCTATTCTCATCAATAACTTTCCTCTTTGATTCACACTTATTAGGAATAATATCTATAATCTTTTTCACAAGTGCATCATCATCTAAACATTTTTCACCAGTAGACTGTAAACTGTTAAGAATGGCCATAAACCTTTGTTGTACCTTTCAAACTAGTTCTCCATAGGGAAATCGAAAACCATGGTATTAAGCTTTGAGCATAGCTCTTCGAGTTTCGATAACTTTGGAAGTTCCAAAATTAGTGACCTCCAGTTTCTTTTGAAAACAATTTTTAGCTTCACAATAATAAATATAGCTATGTATATTCATGTTCATGGAAGACAACACAGTATTGCGTACCTTGTAGTTAAGCTGATATTTTGACTTTTCTTGATTAGTAAAAGTTATGACTTACTTACCAGGAATCTTGTAATCTCTAGTAAGTATTACAAAGTTTTCCACTAGGGAATTAATAACAAAATTATTCATATGATCTCTTTAACATTCATAATCATTCCCATAAAATATAAGTGGTCTAGTAGGATTATGATTGTTAGTCGAACCAAAATTCATTCATTCCATCTCAAAGAAAAAAATGCCATAGAAACTTGTTGATAATAAATGTTTGTAAATAAGGATAAAAATATCCTAATCAAGGAAAATATAGAACAATGAAAAACTTGAGCATGAAAACTTATATGTGAATATAACTATTTCAAGGACCTCCTCTGATACCAATTATAGTATTGAAATAATGATGTAGATGATCAATACACAAGATGGTGGGGTGAATTTTGTACTTTAAAAAATTACATTGGAAGTTTTAAAGATGGTATAAATATTTCTATTGTTTAAAAATGTTAAACAAGGTAAATTCACAAAACCTCTATGTTCTAAAAACATGCTAGATTCCAGAAATATGGTTCCATAAATGAAACTTAAGAAAAGATTAAAAGGGAAAAGATTCTACATTAAAGCATATATAATATTAATAATAAGAGCATACAAATTCAAGAATGTATATGAAGATTATACTTTCCTTATTAATAAAAATGTTGTGGAAAAAAAACCTGAAACAATATTGTAATAAGTAAGAAATCTTTTAACCCAAAGAGTAGGGTGTCCAACAACCTTAGATAAAGGTCACTTGATTTATACTTTCAAGAAAGTCTTTCTTACCCACACATGGGTAATCCCTTGATTAGAATTTTGGAGTCTGTCTTGCTGTCCTCGTAAGCCCTCATACTTTATGGTAGTCTGCACCTCTGTCTTCTTTATCAAGTAATTCCTTGAACTTTATGGTAGTCGGCACCCCTGTATTCATTATCAAGAATGTCGTCAAAAATTAAGGTATTCAGAACCTCTATCTTCCTATCCCTGGAAGCCCTCGATTGTACACACCAACAATCAGAGTCGCATGACGTAATCTGAACAATATTTTCAGTACACACAAAGTATGAGTGTCTCTCCCTATAAATCACTTCAACAGAATGTAATCTATAGAGTCGTAGAATAGTATTGAGCTCATTCAAATGAGCTCCTAACATTTCAAATGTTCATTTCCCTCCTCCATCAGTCATATTATTCCTTGAATTTAGGAGGGCCCTGTACATGTGTCACTCAAACAAAGGTTAGTTAGAAACATAATACACAATATCATTTTATAACAATAACCAGGGTAAGAAAAATATGGTCGGTCAACCAAATAATTTTTTTCGGAGTCTAAGGAAAATAAAGTTCTTAGTCTAAGAACATTCATATTTTATATTATATGGATATGAGGACTATTTTTTTCAAAGAATTTTGAATCATAACTCTGTAGATTTTGGAGTATGAATTCTGGGAAATTCGAAGTCTGAATTCTAGGGAATTCAATGTCTGGATTCTATGGAATTGGGAGTGTAAATTCTAAGGAATTCAGAGTCAGAATTCTGAGGAATTCAGAGTCTGAATTATAAGGAAATCAGAGTCAGAATTCGAAGTAATTCAGAGTCTGAATTTTATATAATTTAGGGTCTCAATTTTAGGAAATTTCGAGTATAAATTTTAGATATTTTGGAGTCTGAATTTCATAGAATTCAGAGTCTGAATTTTAGAGAATTTGGAGTCTGAAATTCAGAGAATTCAGAGTCTGAATTTGGATCCTAAAAATAGAATACTCTATATGTAATTATTTATAAGATTATAAGGTTTTAGATATGAAACCAAATTTAACACTTAGGAATTAAAATAGTTATATTTAGAAATACTAAAATATTAACAATAAAAGACATGGTAAGGATAAATTTCCTTGGGGAAGGAAAAATTTTCCTTATTAAGATGAAAAATTATAGAGATATATTTTCATTGGGATAGAGTGTTTGTGATTTTCAAAACATAGAGGAATGAAAAAGTAATAAGAAAACATTATTGACTCAACAGACCTACCAATATCACTGATATTCATAGTTTTCATGGTTTATTTGGTTATTATTGGAGGTTTGTTGAAAACAATTTAATGGTATCTAGCCCAATGACTATGTTTACTCAAAAAGGTGTTATTTTAATTTGAAAAAATGAATAGGATGATTGTTTTTAGGAATTTAAAAGATGATTGGTGAATGCTCTAGTTTTGGCACTACCATATAGAAATGGTGTGTTTGTTATCTAGAGTGATGTTTTGTTGAAAGTACTTGGTTGTGTCCTTATGCTGAATGATCAGGTAATTTCTTATGCATCATGTCAGTTGAAATCTCATGAGTTAAATTACCCTACACATGATTAGGAATTAGCTACTATTGTTTTTTCTTTAAAAAAATTTGAGGCATTATATGCATGGATTAAAATGTTAAATATATACTAACTAGAAAAGTTTGAAGTATATATTCACTCAGAAATAATTGAACATGAGATAAAGGAGATTTCTGAAATTAATCAAAGATTATGACTGCACAAATCAGTACCATCCATGATAGAAAAATAAAGTGGCTGATGCTTTGAGTCAAAAATGTAATGTTACATTAAACTTGATACATTTGGAACAATCTCCTTTGATTAAATACATGATGAACTATGGAATTGATGTTGTTGGTGATGGAAGTTCATCTTTTTGATTCAGGTTTTAGTGAAATCATCTCTATAAGACAAAATTAAGCATTCATAGAAGATAGAAGGTGAGTTGTAGAAAAAGGTAAAGTTTCTTTAGAAGGGTAAGTTACCTAAATTTAACATTGATAATGATTGTATGTGGAGATTTTGAAAGAGATTTTTCATGCCTTGTGATTCACAGTTGAAGAATGAGTCTTTATGTGAAGCTCATAGTTCTTTGTTTTCATTTCATCCTGGAGAAACTAAGATGTACAGAGATCTTTGGGATTATTAATGGTGGGATGGAATGAAAAGATATATTGCTGACTTTACTGTGAAGTATTTGACTTTCCAACAGGTTAAATCATAACAGCAGTTACAGAAAGGGATGCTTCAGTCTTTAATGGTTCTAGAGTAGAAATGAAAAAATATATATCCATGGACTTGGTTGTGGTATTACCAAATAAATCTTTAGCTAATAATGCAATCTGGGTTATTCTTGATCTATTGACTTAATCTTTTAATTTCTTTATATTCAAGATACATTTTCTCTAGATCAAATTTCTCAGTTGTATGTTAATGAGATAGTCATGTTTCCTAAAGTTCTCCTCTCTATGGCATCTAATCATGATCTCATGTTTACTTCTAACTTTTGGAAAGGTCTTTAGATGTCGTTGGGTACTGAGTTAAATTTTATTACATCTTTTCATCCTCAATCAAATGGGCAGTCAGAATGAACAATTTAAACTATGGAGGATACGCTAAATTCTCGTTCACTAGATTCCCAATGAAGTTGGTACCAACATCTTTCTTTGGATGAGTTTTCATATATTAACATTTTCTTTCAGTATACAGATAGAACCATTCGGGGCATTATATGGGAAGTCGTGTCGAACTCTAGCATTTTGGGATGAAGTAGGTGAAAGGAATATGATGGGACCATAATTGGTAGAAGATATGGAAGAAAAAGGTTATTTCATTCAAAAAAACATGAGAACAACTCAAAGCAGGAAGAAAAGTTATGTGGATAACTAGAGAAAGGATCTTTATTTAAAGGTATGTGATCATGTCTTTCTCAATGTTTCTCCATGGAAAAGTTTTATGCATTTTGGTAAGAATTGAAAGCTGAGTCCAAGGTTCATTGGACCCTATGAAATCCTGGAGAATGTTGGATCATTTTCTTACAGAGTATATTTACCTACACGATTATCCCAGGTAAACAATGTCTATCATGTTTTAATGTTGAGAAGTTATATTCCGGATCCATATCATTTTTTGAGCTCATAGGTAGTTTATTTGGAAGAGAATCTACCTTATGAGGAATAACCAGTCCAGATTCTTGACTTAAGAGAGAAAGTGCTGTTGAATAAGGAAATCCATCATGTAAATGTTTTGTGGAAAAAACCTATATAGTTGAAGAGGAAATGTGGGAATCTGAAATTTCTATGAGGGATAAATACCCTCATTTATTTGATAAGTGAATAAAATTGTGAGAATGAAATTTCCAGAAGGGGGGATGGATGTAACATCCCTTGTAAAAAATGAAATATAATATCTTCATACATATTAAAAATTGTGAATTAAATAATAAATTTTCTTTAAGGGGATTCCTTATTCGATGGTGTATCTAATATGCAATAATGGGTTTCTTTGAAATCTTATGTTGCACACAACATTGAGTTATACTAAAAAATAATAATATAATATTATTTTTTTAATTGTAGTTAACACCAAGTTGTTATAATGGAAGGATTGAACATAAATAACTACAATATGATTATACGTGTTTGTTAAATATTTTTTCATTTATCCAATAAATTTAAGAAATGTAAAATAAGAAAAAAAATCCACTTTTTAAACATAAATACTCAAATATTCTTTAAAGGGCTGATTTACCACCTTTTAATTGAGAATCCTTTTTAAATATAGTTCATGTCACTTTTATATATTCTACTTTAAAAAACAATATTATTTTTTAGAATATGGACATCAAAATTTACTTTGGATGAATTTTTTTTATTTTTCGAATAATGTTAATTTTTTTATGAATAGTGCAAAATAGAGCATTTTAATGCAAAACATCCTTTTAATATATTTTATTTATATAGTTCAAATATTATTTTAATTGGTTTTAAAGTTTAATTGGATTATATTTTTACCATTTAATCCAATGTGGGTCATTGAAAGTAATTTTACTCTATAATTGGACATAAACAAAGGTATATTTTTTATAGTAATTATTTCTAAAAAACATGATTTTTATTTTTACAATGTAAATTAATTATAAATTAAATTCTTCCACTTCTGTGTTTTGAATTTAGAAAAACGGATTCCATATTTCAAATCATTAGGTCTAAATTGTTTGAATAAGTAATTGTTTTTAGACACTATGAATATTTACTTCAGTAAATATTTTATTTACCATGGTTAAAAGATAAATTTGGTAAATAAGGGTAAAAAAATAATATTATAATAATATTAAATTACCCCTAACAGTTTTCCTAATCCTACTTCCTGACACATGTCCAACCATTGGAATCCTTTTGTTGGTTTTGGGACCCCATGGAGCCACATAGAAGTGATTATGGCACATTATATTCATTAATTGACATTAATGACAAAAATTACATAAAGATTTATCTTTTAGTAAATAAATTTTGACATGGGGTTACATAAGTTATCAATTATACTATAAATATTAATTTGAAAGATAAAAAGTTTTCATACATCATGGGATTTTATTTATATTTTTATATATCCAATAAATAAAATTATTTATGAAACAATGATGATGTAGAGATTACCTTATTAATAAATGATTTAAATAAATTATGTTATAAAATTTAAAAAACTATCCAAAACTTGTCCAATTATTATTGGATGATTTTATTTTGAACAATAGTCATATTATATTCAAATTTAATGAGTTTAGGACCTTTTGAAACCTAAATTAAGTTTATAATAAAACAATGTTTTCAAACATTCCTAAAGAGCCCCTCCTCACGCTTATAAAAATCCATCGCCTCTAACGCATTACTCAGCCAACTCAATCCCCTGGGTTCACCCAAACTCTACCAAATAAGCTTTAAATATCTCTATATTCCACCTATAATCATTACCTTAGGCAGAATGCACTTCAAGAATGTCTTTTGGTTCAAACCAAAGGGAGTTACCCGATTTAAAGCTAACATCTTCTCTTAAGTTATTTTATTTTATTTTAATTATACAACCCCCTAAAGACTTTTTATTACTTTCTTTTATAACAAAACCAGTATCCTAAATATACTAGGTTTTATTATGATAATTATTCAAACTAAAATTACACACAACTCCAGCTAATGGGTAAAGAACATACTGTTTGTGTGGACTGTGAAATACTACCTCACGAAACGATGATTATTCAATCTTACCCTACCACCTCTTATGGTAGACATTAAGATGGAACTATATTTATATGTGATATATATTATATTTATATTGTCTCTATAATTCTATATTTTTCATTTATAGCATACCTTTATGTTTTCCATAATGGGTAAATAAGATAATTTCATTTGAGGATGTGTGGACTACCGCCCCCCTCAATGTGATATGACTTGTTCATGTCACACATGGGATGTATAAAGGATGAATTTAATGAAATTATATATTATATTATACATGAATGATAATATACCTATATATCAATAATATTTCATTCCACTAAAATTAGAAATAGATATGAAAATAGCGTTAATGTGTATGTACGCATTACCGTCTCCATGAACGATGAATTTTATTTCTTATCTCCAAATGTTATGTACAATTATAGAAACATATATATAATATATTTATAATATGTATATGATATCTAAATGATGAATATCATTATGGAGATAATTAATATTTGACCACATGAGCAACTGGTAATTGTAAGAAGTTCCTTTCTGACTAAAGTACCAAATATCGAGAAAACAAATGTTATTAACTTAAATATTTTATTATGCCAATAACATGGTAATAAGTGATATAAAATGAACAATAAAATTGAAAAAGGTTCTGATGAAATTAGAAATTAACTTTAATTTATTATTCATGAGATTAAAGAATGAACGGTTCAAGTCTGAAACAAGGTAAGGGACTTCATCTCAATATCTGTTCATTGACACGTATTTTGTTTTATACACGACTTTCTTTTATACGGTTTATAAACCTCTTTGAATTTTCATTTCATTAAAATGAAATATATTATTAAATGTAGTGTTTTACTAAATGACCAAAATTTAATGTTTCTTTTTAACCTATGCGGCGACGATGATCTTTTCACCATCATGAGGATTATTTGATATTTGGCTTCCTTAACAAGCCATGATATTTTTAAAAGGAATATAAATACCATATACACATTTACATATTTTTTAATTGAAAATGTTTTTGAAAATGGATTTGTTATGTCAATATATTTAAATGATATATTGTTATTGAAATGTGGAAATTTTATCTTTACATTATTTTTGTTTTTTGTGTTGTGAATATGTTATGGTTCTTGGTCATCGTTTACATATACAGGGGGTTCCATGATAAACCTAGGGCGGGTGAGCTAGAGATAGCTCTCAAATACAATGGGTAATGTGACGAGGGGTATATGTTAATGTTTCTCCAAATATATTTAGTAAATATACTGTGATGGGTATTCTAAACATTACTCCATATGTAGCTGTGATAGCTACAATGTAAGTATGATAAGGATTCCACAAGTTACCTTTATGATTTATGATTTCTCTGTGTTATTCATAAATATTATGATTTCTTGAGGTATTTTAATGATGTAATTATTGGTATGTATTGAAGTAATGATGTTTTCTTTCTTAATTTTAAAATTCTTTTTGAGATTCTTATGCTCATCCTATGTTTTGGAAATGTTTTTCACAAGACTTAAAGATGAGTATAGTTAAGTATGGGATCAAGGAAAACTCAAGAAGTCTAAAACATGAAACTAGATATCAATCTTTTTTTAATAGATGTTATGTTATTAAAAAAATTGATACTGAGTAGAAGTGTCTACAAGTAATATTCAAGTTGTTATGTATATGTTATGACCAAATTCCCTAAAGATATAAACATTAATATATCCTCAATGTGAATTATTTACTTTATTAAAAATTATGTAATGTTTATGGCTAGGTATGTATAATACAATTAATATTTTTATTTTAATGGTATCAAAATTTTCTTTTTAAGTAATTATTTGATGAGTCTTACGATTAAAAAGTTACCAAAGTGATAACTGTTTTATTTTACAATATCACTATTTATCAGGATTTTTTATGCTTATATTTCCAAAGATTATATATATTGTTACATATTTCTATTTTATAACTCATATTCTTACCCACTTTTTATTTCTTGATAATATGTTATTTCTTTTAATTATCTCACTAAAAGTACTCAAGAGACCGAAAGAGTGTTATTATTAAAAATACACTTCATTTCTCTCTTCAGTCAAAAACCAATCACTTATATGTCTATGTATTCTAAAAATAGTTTCAATAATGATTTAACTATTATCTAATGAATTTCTATGTTAATTTTAACAAATATTTTACTCATTATAAAATGGATTGAAATGAATATTCTAGTCATTTTTCAAATGATGTACCTTTAAACTTTCATAAAAAGGTGTAAAAGGAATATTTTTTCTAACTTATCAAATATGAATGGAATTTCACACCCTTTGGACACATCAATGATTTAAATCTTGGTTTAAAATATTCTATGTTAATTTAAAAAAATTCACAATATTTTTTGAATTTTCAATTTTAAAAAAGACTATCATTGTAAAAATGGTATTTCTATTCGAGACATTTTTTATAATCATTCAACAATATTTATATTCAAAAATGCCAACATCCCTTTATTATACTTATTCTATATAGGGGATATTTTCCAAGGATTCCATTATAATTATTTCATTAGATAATATATGATTGTGATGACATTATTTTAATGAAAATCAATCATTTTAAACTGGTTATGCGATGATGAATTGATGAAATGTTTGTGAACCCCATTAATTTTCCACCAGTTTTGAAAATTTGAATTATTTCTGATAACCATTTCCTTATCATGGTTTTTATATGATAATTATTATATAATCTTCTAGAAAACATGTGTATGATTTTCAATATGTGATATGCAGGATCAAAATTTTATATCCCATCAATGCATTGGGTAAATATGGATATACAATGAGATAAACATAACTATAATTGGGTCTAAACATAGTTCAGTGACTGAATCTGTTAACTATTATAGTCTTGGGAGTGAACCTTGGCTACTATTATGGTTTTAGTATTGAACCCAATAAACTCTTCTATTATTTGACATTATCCTTGACTACTAAAGAAATTGTTTTCTAGGGTTACTTCTATGCCAAAAACTTATATATGTATACCAATGTTATTTTATCAAGGATCATGTTTTTTAACACCCTCTTGAATTGCGTCTTATGAAATACCAAGATTAACACCATGACATAAGATTATGATCAATGATATAAAGTGTAATTTTTCAAAATGTTATTTTCATCTTATAATACCATTATTCTAATTTTATGTTTATTTTATAATTGATATCTCCATTTTTTTACCATTACTGTGCATCTAAGCACAACCTTTTTCATGTTCCCTGAACCAATGTTATGAATAAAAGTGTTATATAGAGTATCCCTAGGAAGTGTACTATGTGGGAATATATTTTTAGGTGATGTTCAATATTTGTCATGAAAAATGAAATTTCTGTATCACTTTATCAAATACATTAACCCATTATAGTCCATATAATTGTATTGATAAAATATATTTAATATTTATATATTCAAATATAATAACTATGTATGAAAATATTGGTTCATTAAATTCATTTTCATAGGATTGTATTAAAAAACCATTCGATATTGGTAAATGAAATATTTATTGAAACCCCATGTTTTAATCCTTTGTATTGGATAACGCCCTAAATCTATAGTAAGATGGAGATTATGTGGTTTTCCATGAAACACATCCCTATCTAGATACTTTAAGTGGATATGGTTTTGGAATAGATACATTCTATGGAAATATCCGTGAAAATAGTTGCTCGAGTATATCACAATAATAATTTTGTTTCATGGTGAGTGTTCCCTTATTACACAACAATCTTGACACTCTCATGGGATCTGATTGGGTTAATTAAAAATATCCTTATGAACTATAATTAAAGATTTTAATAGATGAGGTTAATGGAATACCAAGTTTAAAATTAATTATTTATATATTGAAATGAAGTTATCTTGATTTAACTATCTGATAATTTATTTTTAATTATTATTTTTATTGCTTCCCACACCATGAATTTTTGTTTCATTCGATGAATGGAACTAGGAGGAATGATGTTAATGTTGAATGTGATGGGCTATGTACTGATTCTGAGAAACAAAAATTGGATAATGATGGAATTTAAAAGATGTTTTCAATATTCCTAATTAGTTATAATGATATATAATAAATAGATACCTTAAAAATCATACACAAAACAAATAATATATTTTTTAAGTCCTTTATGAGATCGGGTTTTGAATACTATGTGTAGATCCTGAAAAATTCTATGACTCCCAGAGGAAGTTTTGAAATGGCAAAGCGAAGTCATATTCGGAATCAGAGGCCCGGTCCGGAGGCCCTGGAAGTGGTACGCAAAATAACGGAGGGCTGGCGTGAAATAATGATGTGCATGCGAAGCATCCCCGGGATCCATGAAATCGAGCCGGTGGTGCGCGCAATTTTGCGCGCCCGGATCCGTGCGGTGAAGTCTTGTGTGCCGACTATTCTCGGCACGTAAGATTTCGCGGGCCTCCTAGATTTCGCACCAGCAGGTGCCTATAAATAGAAGGTGACCCAAAACGGTTCGGGGTTTCAGAATTCAGAACGGCTCCCGTGCGCGCAATTCGGATTCCCCTGCACGCCAGATGACATCCAAGTAATTCCTCTTTTCGCGCAACCTTGCCCCAGGGTTCGACTTTGCGCGCAACTCCACTATCTTAAGTGAAGTTTCCCACTCCTCCGGGTTCATCCCTTGAACACAATCCTTGTCCGGTGCACGCAATCCCCTTCTGTGCATGAAATCCCAATCATTTTCATGAAATCCCCTATATGCTCAATCCTCTGGCCTTATTGTGAAAAATCCCGGTGTTTTGCGAGCAAACCATCTCTTTGCGTGCAACACCCAGGACCCTTTACCTTGACGCCCCTTGGCTGCCTCTCTGCGCCGGCACCTGATGTCTTCCCTGCTAGGCATGCGTTCCATGCGTTGTTTTCCCATACGGCCATCCAATATCGTATGAAGTAACCTCAATGTCCCTTGGGTAGTGTTTCCCGTTGCGTTGCATTGCATTATGCTTCTTTGCATAGGCACGCTAACGGTTGTTGCTTCTTAGCATAGCCACGCTAACGTGGACCCCTCGATCGTTCGCCCTGCGGCCCCCCTTCACCACGGCCTTGCCGATGCCTTCCCTCCCACAGGGGGTAGAGGGTGTTGGGAATGTAAGCCCTAGGGGTGTGGAGCAAACCCACCTCGTCCAAGCTGCAGGACGTTAAACTGCTAAGTACCTCGTCTTTAACACATGATGTTAAACTGTGGTCCGACCCTGTGCCTCGCACGCAGGGTCCCCCCATCTCAGGAATTCTTTACACCCACTCGTCTCCATGGGAATGGATTTTTACTCACATGGAATGAGATCCTCTTTGTTGGAGTGGCGTCTGTCCACAAGGGAAGGGATACCTTAGAGTGTAAGCCCCTAGCCTCTCTTGTGGAAGGTTGCACCCATGCACCTCCATACTTCCCTACTACGAAGGCTAGTGGAGTCTCTTTCCCATTGCACTTTGCCGCACCACGGGCCTCCATCCTGGAGTAAGCCCCGGCACCAAGGGTCGCTAACCATGCGTAAGCCCCTATTTCCTCTTTGGGCCACTCAACGCATAAGCCCCTTTACGCTTCTCACGGACGCACCCTTTGTGACGTGATCGTCTAGTCCCTGCTGCCTCTTGCTTCTCACACCGAGCATGACTCACGTGGGCTTAGAGCGTGCATTGACCATGACATCCTCCTATGGGATGCCTCAGAGTGTAATCCCCATCCCAGCGAACTACGTGGACATTGATCCATGCTAATGCATGGTATGTAGAAATCCTCCACGAGGTTCAAGCCCATCACTCGGTTGTTCCGACTCCTTCATGTCGGTTCGCCAAAACTTTGGTCTGCCTCAGAGTGTAAGCCTCAAATTCCCTCATCCCGCATGACGTTAAACTGTATTCCCTCGTCCCACATGACGTTAAACTGCATGCCCCGAACTACATGGACTTTGATCCGTGCTAACGCATGTTACATAGGAAGCCTCCATGAGGTTAAATCCCATCACTAAGTTGTTCCGACCCCTTCGTGTCGGTTCACCAGCACCACCATGGGCCGACTCAGAGCGTAAGCCCCGTATTCCCCATCTTGGGCCACCTCAGAGCATAAGCCCCATGACTCACACCCATGTCTCATCCTGACCTCCACCTTGAGCCCACGTGCCTTGAGAAGCTCATGCCCTAGCCCAGAGATCTTACTTCCTCCAGGGTCCAACCCATGCGTTCATTCTCACGGGTCGCCTCTTCAGGTGTCCCACTGTATCACCGAACTACGTGGACTTTTATTCCCTACTAAGGGGATATGTAGGAAGCCTCCACGAGGTTCAAGCCTGTCATTCCATTACCCATCCTGATTCTTACCCGGGCCGCCACTTCCCGGTGAGATCATTCTACCCCATTCACCTCCATAGTATCCTAGAAGTCGCCCATGTGTTGGCCCCAACATCGGTGTTCCCCCTAGGGGGTCCTTCAATCTAATCCACTCTCAATGTTCTGATCAGTCCAATCCGTCTCTGCAAGACGTTAAACTTGCGGCATACCTTGTGTCAAACATGGGAAGCTGAGGAAAACCTCAGATGGTACACAATTCCCCATGTTCGATGTGGGATGCCATGGGCTTCCGCGCCCTTGAGAAGCCCTCTAATAAGGGAAAAAAGACAGAAATGCCAATCCCCAGCGTCAAGATGCACCGATGACACCCCAGCATGACCATTCTCCTCACTGAAGGTTGCTGCCCCGACCAGACCCCTTGGAGCATCTCGACGGAAGTAGCGTAATTAACTTGCGTCCATGTAGATATGGAACTATGAATGAGCTTCACGAACCTGTCTTAAATCTATGATGGAGACCCAGACTAGGTGACGAGCTCTGAGGAGGAATCCACAGAAGGAAGAACCAACATCCCATCATCCCAGTTTCGATCAAGGAGAAGACACCCCTAAACAAGGAATGGATGTCGCCTGCCTTTGGGAAGCAGGAATGTGGGGAAACAATCCACGCGTCCTCCCACGTGTGACGGACGCGCGTGCACACCCCAGGGTAAAAGCGTCGGAAACAGAAAATGGTAAACCCCATGTGAATACTCTTCTCCTCAATACGGATACGGGTAGCGTTTGGGGTGTCAGAAGATTAGCATGTCACCAGGTCCGGGCACCTATCACTGGGACGTGAAACCCGCCAGGGGTTCAGCCAGTCAGGATGTTGATCACTCCGTTCTACGACGTCGTCAGTGTGGATCCCTCTCACCGACCACGGAATATGGAATGACTATGGGGTATTGGTTGTCTATTTCTTTTTATGTTAGTACTAATAGTTTCATCTCCCTACTTCAAGGAATCATATCACTGCATCTGGAGCTCAATCTCCACCTGCCCACCGGTGCAGGGGTAGGGGCAGTATCGACACGGCTACCCCGTGCGGTCCCACCTTTTCCATAGTTACTCCCACTCCGATTGCTACGACTGTCGGGCGCTCACGCCCCCTCCCCTCGTCAGAAATAATCTAGAGAAGGTTGATCAACGACCTGGTTCATAGGTACGATGAGGAAGGGATTATCCCCACCAGGGGCATGGCCCGTTTGGTTTTAGATGTGGTTGTGCCTCACCACCATCGCCACCCCCGAGGGCCGCGCAGGGAGCCGCCTCTCCCCACTCCGAAGTGCAAGCACTTCGGGAGCATATCCCAGGAGTGCCTCGACACATCCCCCCCCCCCTACGCCAATGAGGTGGGGGATGTACAGGTCCGCCGAATCGGATACCTGTCCCAAGGGTTAACGGCAAGAGACCCCGCCAGGCTGCGTCGACGCTGCAACTTGACTCCCCGGGACAAGGAGCAGGCATTCTTCATGCCCGCACCACCGGCTCCAACCCATCTAACCTAACGCTAGCATAGGGCGCGAGCGGAAGAGAATGCCCGTCCAAGGGAACCAATGTTAGCAACCATTGTGGCCCGATCCACAGTTGACTCTTGTTACTAGACCCCTGCACACGTTGAGCAGGGGAAGCCACATGCCCGAATGGGATCGAGGCCCCAACTGCCGAACCGGCAGGTTGGGTTGACTCTCCCGGTCGCGGGCATAGGCAATGGCCCCCACGGACCAATCCGCGGTAGTGCCACCCACCATGAAGGCTCATTCCATGCCACTGATCTAGAAAGCTGAAGGCTTATTCACGACAGCTACGCTCTGGGTATGACTCTTTCTAGCGCCCACTGCACTGGGTATGAGGTCTCTCCCCCTATCGTTGGCTGCGAGTATAGATCTAATGTGTATCCAGTCACTCACTCACGTGGAGGACCTCCCTATATCCCTTTGGACATCTGTCCCGGTGCTTCTCACACCTCGGCCTTCAGTACCCTCTGCCCCAACGCTATTGTGTCCAGGGGACTCCTTGACGGAAATAATCCCTACCCTGAGGATCCACCCAGGGGTAGAACGGCGGGGCGTCGTTGCCGTAAGAGGAATGTCAGGGGAGTCCGGACGGAAATTAGACCAGTCCATTTCTTGGATTCTGAGGCAGAGTATGACTCGATGATGGAACATTCCCCCCAACCCTTTGAGTTGAGGGCAGGGATGGGGAAATGGCACGTCAGCCTTGTACTTCCCGAATGCGAGATCCGTATGATTCCATCCTCCCTCCGATGGTATATCAAGGAGGACGAAGACTTGGTGTACCCCCAAGGGTAAAACACGCAGTTACCACTGGCCTCCTTGGAAGCACCTTCCACCTCAGTCAGGGAGGGTGGGGAACTTTTCTAGGGATTGAAGGAAGAGCCACGACGTGACACACCACGAGACAGATACTGTGACAGTAGGCCTGTTTTCCAGCCCATCCTATCGTGATGTGGCAGCCATGGGCACTGAAACCCTTGGAGAATGACTCACGGATCGGCGGCCAATCGGCATGTTCGCCGTATTCCCTGCCAGCCATCCCACTGGCGCGGTGGCATGACTCAGTACCATTGCCAGCTCCCCAGCCATTCTCAATTGATGAGCAAGGGCAGAAGGGGTCGGATCCCAAACCAGAGTCGTGGAGCTTCCGAACCGTCCTCGCAGCAGGCCACTTCCCCGAGATGTTTTGGCCGGTTGCAGGATCGGATTTTGATATGCCAGAGTCACTCACCACAGGAGAGTTTGAATGTTTCCGTCAGACTCTCCAGGTGACTCACTCCCGTCTTCGCCGTCAGCTAGGGCCTTATCCCTGGAATCAAGCACATCTCGAGGATATCAGTGAGCAGTGTCGTCGGGTCGACCTAGATGCACTCCCTGCGGTTCGGCACCCCGAGTCACTCAGCCACCCCAGGGCCCTCCAGCAACAATGCGTCCAGAGATTTGAAGTACTCTGCAAGGTTATCGAGGAAGCCACACCCCACGCGCACGTCCGCAGATGGGGGCAGTACACTGCCCTTATTTTCTGTGCGATCTGCCGCCATCCCGGCTCACTGGGCGTCCCTGAGGGAATGTCGCCAAGGGCAGTGGCGGTCAACATGGATGACCTTTTAGATGAGGGAAACAGTTTGGATCTCCTCGATGGGGACTCGCCCCCTGTGGACAAGCCGCTACTGGACCCATTTGGGAGGATTACTCAACAACAGAGGAGCCTCCTAGGTCTCCCCACACCCACTCTGGTACTAACACTAAGCCGAATCATCGGCAAGGGTAAAGAGAATGTCGGGTCTGTCAATCTTACCGACCCATCTTCCTCGGTATAGAAGGCAGAGGAAGACCTTGAGAAGGCCACGCTACGCCAACAGCATGCTGAGAAAAAGAGGTTGGTTGATGAGCCCTTGGCCGAACGCATTGCAGAGCGGCGGCCTGACTGCGGTAACCATAGGCCAGGATAGCAGGGGCAGGAGCACCTACCCCTTGACGAGATTCCCCCAGGAAACCGCGACCATGCTGCATTTGCCGACAGGGGAGAGGCCGGAGCCCATGGCAAGAGGGCGCGATACGTTTTGCTGAACCCTCCTGAGCGGTGTGATCACCTGAGGGACCCTGCTCAGTTTCCTCCCACTGCCCCGAGAATTGCTCCGCCAACTACTCTGTGAGCTGCTGAGCTTGACTACCAGATTGAAGATCCCATAAATGTGCTTGTAGTTAGAGATCCCTATCAGGACATGAATCCACATCCGGAAGATCTAATGGAAGCACTCATCGCCAGCTTAGAGGCCCTGGAAACTCTGCAGGTGGCAATCCCACTGGACGGAAAGCCGTACCCAGCGTGGGTGGATGATATGTCGGCACCACCGGGATTTGGGAACCCCACTTTCACCCCCTTTAACAAGACCGGAGACCCACCACAACACCTGGCCCACATCAACTCGAGGTGAGGGCCTATATTAGGGACTCCGACATAGCAGGAGGCCGCCAAGCTCCATTGCTTCGTTCAGACACTGGAAGGACCAGCATTCGTCTGGTACAACCAGCTCCCTGTCGGATCTATGAATAGATGGAAGGAACTTCACTGGTAATTCCTCCACCAGTTCAGTTCCACAACTCGGAAGATGAACGTCATAGACCTCTTCAGGTGAAAACAAAGGCCCGATGAGCGAGTCGCGGACTTTGTCTCTCGGTGGAAGGGGCTCACGTACTCCCTTGACATGCCACTAACTCAGGAGAAATTAATAAAAATGTGTGTAGGGAAAGTAAAGGTAGAGCTGGTTCCTTCTCTGATCACTCAGAATTACCCCGAAGGGTTCCGGGACTTCTCATACAAGACTCAGCGCGTCGAAGAAGCCCTACAATAGGCCAGTCAGGAATGCCAGCTGCCTCCTATAATCTATGCAAAGAGATCCGCCAGAGCTGAGCCCGCTGCTATGGCCCAGATAGAGGCCCCCAGATAGCTATAGTTGATGCCATTACGTCTAGCTCAACAGCCCCATAGGGGTCCACCCCCACGGGCGTAGCCTCCGGCCCAGCAGTGACCACCTCAAAATCGGCAGGCGCCTCCGCGTAACGCACCGCCACCACCTAGGTGAGATAATCAGGCTCCGCCTCCTTGGCATTCTCCTCTGGCCCCTGGTCATGGACAGTCTCCAAGAGCCCCCTTTCCAGACAGAAGGAATCGGACTTACTCGTTTGATGAGGCCCAGGTCCTCGGTTATTTCCGTAACACCATGGAGCTGAGGATTGTGCGGCTGCCTGAGTGCTGGAAGCCAGAAGAGGCATGTCTCACTGATCACCCTATCTACTGCCCTTATCATCGGACCCTGGGGAACACCATCCAGTGACGTTATGTGTTCACGGACTGGATCCAAGACCATATTGACAACAACGTAGTCTGGTTGGGCCCAGCCCTGGTGCAAGTGGCCAGTGTCTTCGTGAGATTAGATGGAAATAGTGGCAATGAGGATGAGTGGCAATAGGTTTCTGACCGTGGGTCCCGGAAGTATAACGACTATATGGCCCATAGAACGATCTTATGTGCCCATGGCATCATCTGTGCCCGCCTGAGTCAGCTAGAGCCCTCAGAATCTGTGAGCGCCGCTTCGGCATCATCGTCCCAGCCTACCTCTTCCCAGAAGAGCAAGCAGCATCACATGAAGAAATAACGCGCCCTGCCAATGCCATTATCATCCTACACACTTGGGGATTTTATGCCCCCATAAATGGGGATCCCTCTGAGACTCCGTTCGGTAGTGGATGACTCCTCAAGTGAAATCTCGAGGTATGCTTCGGTTAACACCGTAGAGTTGGTAAATCCCTTTTTGACTCCCAACGATGAGGAACGCCAGGTGGACCTTCCCAATGTCCCCAGCCGTTTCCAACGTCGGCGGAGTCGTGGCTACGTGAATCACCAGGGCACGACAGTTGTCACCTCCAGTCAGGTCGTGCACGCTACTAAGACCAAGCGGCATTCCCAATACAAGGCTCAGCACACGAGGCCCCTTCACCCGATGTCGACAGGTTCGCCTCCACCACCATTTGTGTTGCTGGATCAGGCGGGACCACCTCGCCTATGCCGCGACCAGTCCTGCCCTGCCACTGGCTGACTACAGCCTTCTGGTCCTAACATGGTAGCCACCACCTGGGCTTCGACTATTGAAAAGCGAGACGTGCCTAGTACGAGTCAGTCACTGGTCCCGTCGGCAGGGGTTGTCAGGCCTCCAATTGTAGAGCGATCTCCTGTAAGAAGAAGCTCACGAATGGCTCGAAAGTATGATGTTCTGAAGAACCTGGCCAGCATTCCGGCAAGGCATTCTCTACTTGAGGCCCTTCGCCTATTGTCTGAAATGAGTGAGGTGCTCATCGAGGCTCTAAGGTTCCCCCTCTAGTTTGAGACAGTGGTAGTGGCTATAGAAGCCTTCCACACTAAGGCGATTGAGGACGCCGAATGTCAGGCGGCTATCTCATTTTCCAGTGAAGATGAAGACCTTCCCATATAGGGTCTCATTCTCCCACATTACATCAATGGCCAGTTCAATGGCGTGGAAGTATGCCGCTTTCTTGTTGACACGGGTTCTAGGATTAACCTAATCCCAACTTGGACGCTGCAGAAGTTGGGCCTGTCTGAGGATGATCTAACTCCCTCAGACCTCAGGATCTAGGGGTATGACAGAACCGACCAAAATCCACTCAGCAAGATTCATTTGAAGACCCAGTTCAGAGGCCTAATTTCTAATACCGAATTCATGGTTGTCTCTCACGATACCGCCTACAACGTTTTGATGGGAAGGTTGTGGCTCCACCTTTACGCAGCGGTCCCCTCATCATATCACCAGTGCCTCAAATACTCCCTTAAGGGTCGAGTGGGCATGCTCCAAGGAGATGGGTCTCCGTTTGCATCTTGTGAAGCCCGTTATCTGGACGCTGACTATTACAAGAGAAAGGACATGTAGATCCTGGTAGGTGAGGTTGAGCCCGCCACTATCACAAGTGATCCCTGGGCAGGTTTGGATGATGCATATGTCTTCCCAATCCATCATTTGGAGGCCACGACCCCTGACTTGGGGCAGTTCATTGTTGTTTCGGCTACTAGAGGAAGGCATATTTCCGGGTCCAAGCGATGGAAGAAAATCACCTTGTACTCCTACACCAACTAGGCTAAGGTGATCCCCGAGCCCCCTACCCCTATATGATATCTGGACGTTAGGCTCATGGAAACGACAATACGTCATACGTGTCTATTTCGTCTGGCAGGAATCAACCGGCTCAAGACAGCGCGCCACTACTACTTTGATGTCATCAAGTGTGGACCCTTGGGACGAAGGCCAGATGGGATTGGATCAATCTCCTTTGTTGTCATGGTCACCATAGTGCATGAGTCTCCTGACATGACGACCTCTACCACCCAAGCCGGCACCAGCTTCCCATCAGGGTCTGGCAGCCCTGAAACGGCTCCCCTCGTGGATGATCCCTCCAAAAGTGGAGAGGAGGACATAGAACATGCTCCCCCTGCCTTTGAGGAGGGCATCTCCACCATAGTTGGCGAGTTAGTGAAGGTGAACTTAGGAAGTGAGGAACACCCAAGACCCACGTTGGTCAGTGTCGCTATGCCCCCCGAGGAATGGCAACAGTATGTAGACATCCTTAGATAACATAGTTATGTGTTCTCTTGGAGTTATGACAAGATTCCAGGACTAGATCCCCATGTAGTCGTCCACCGCCTTGGACATCCCACAAACCATCATGGGTTCAAGCAGCCTCCCAGAAAGATGCACCCCTCTCACGGTGCCATGGTTGAGGCCGAAGTTGATAAGGTCATCAAATACAACTTCGTAAAAGAGGTTAAGTACCCCTGGTGGCTTGCCAACATTGTGCCAGTCCGGAAGAACAACAGGTATATCAGGATCTGTATCGACTTCCGCGATATAAATCACCACTGTTCGAAGGATTATTTTCCCCTTCCCGTGACGGAGTTGTTGATCGATTCCACGACTGTGTTCCAAGCCCTTTCCTTCATGGATGGGTACTCCGGGTAAAACCAGTTCCATATGGCCACCGAAGATGAAGAGTTCACTGCCTTCAAGGCCCCCCAGGGTACTTTATACTACCAGGTTATGCCCATTGGCCGTAAGAATGAAGGTGCCACCTATCAACGGGCTATGCATCACATATTCAAGCTGATTCTCGGGACACTGGTGGAATGCTATGTGGACGACCTAGTGGATAAATCTCTTTAGTGCTAGGACCATCTCAAATACCTTGAGAAAGTGTTCGGCTTATTCCGTTCTTGCCACATGAAGATGAACCAGTTGAAGTGTGCCTTTGGGGTCCCCTCCGGAACGTTTCTTGGATTCATTGCTAGATATCAAGTCATCGAGATCGACCCGGAGGAGATCAATGCCATCAGTCAGATGCCTTCCCCAAATAATATTCTGGAGCTGAGAGGCCTTCAATGCCACTTAGCCTATATACGCCTATTCATTGCGAATCTGGCCGGAAAGTGTAAGCCCTTTTCTAGGCTCATGATGAAAGGCACCGCCTATAAATGGAACGAAAAGTGTCAGATCTCTTTTGAGGAAATTAAGCAGTATCTGCTCCAACCTCCGGTCTTGATGCCACCCGTTTCCAGAAATCCGCTGGTCTGTTACGTGACCACCCTCGAGCGATCCCTCGGCATAATTCTCTCCCATAAGAACAATGAGGTAATAGATAATAGCCTCTACTACCTCAGTCGCATGCTCCTCGATGCAGAAATTAGATATTCTCCCATCGAGAAGAGCTTCTTGGTGCTCGTATTTGCCGTGCAGAAATTGAGGCTCTACTTGCAGCACCACAAGGTATAGCTGGTCTCTCAGGTAGACCCGTTGAAATATATTCTGAACCAACCTATGTTGACCAGCCTGTTGGCGCACTGGGCGGTGATCCTCCAGCAGTTCGACATCAGGTTCATACCTTAGAAGGCTGTCAAAGGACATGCATTGGAAGACTTTTTAGCTGCCCACCCAACCTCCATGGACCAGCCACTGGATATAGGATTTTCTGGTGAGGCAATCCTCTCAGTCGATCACGCCATCCCATGCTGGTAGATGCACATTGACGGTGCCTGCTGGAGCCCCACCAGTAGAAGGCTCAATGATTCGAGGCTCAACAGAGTGGACCTGGGTATCATCTTCATCACCCCGGAGAAAGTCGTTCTTCCATATTCATTCCTGTTTTCAGAAGGCTGCACCAAAAATGAGGCAGAGTATCACGCCCTCATCACTAGCCTCGTGTTGGCTCTCGAGGTTGACATACCCCTTCTATATGTAAAAGGGGACTCTGAGCTAGTTATCAAGCAGTTAAATGGTGACTATGTTGTCAGAAATCTAGAACTCGTGCCATTGCAAGAGTGCACCCTCCTTCTAATGGCTAAGTTCCCCTCCTGGCCAGAGGTCGTTCACATTCCCCGGTCGCAGAACAGTCGAGCAGATGCTTTGGCCAGCCTGGCCGCATCACTTGAGGAGCCCGAACAGGATGACCTAATTATCCATGTGGCACACCGGAGAGTCATTGTTCCTGTTATTCCGGAGGGTGATCGTGGCCCACGAGTGAACCATCTCATCGCTGGTACCCCTACGTCAGGATCCCCGGGGGCTTCAGGTGCGGTAATCGAGACAGTTCTTGACTGGAGGATGCCCTTGGTTGAATATCTCCAGCACGAAAATCTTCCATCAGACCGAGCCGAGCACAAGAGAATCCGACACCGCACACCGCAGTTCACCCTTCAGAGCGGTCCCATCCTTGAGAAGATCCTTTACGGGAGCAGATTTGATGGTGTTATCCTCCTTTGCCTTCAAGGAGTTGAGATCCCACATGTCATGCAAGAAGTGCATGCTGGTTCCTGTGGCACCCACCAGGCTGGGTCGAAGTTTTCCCACCAGATTCGGAGGCTGGGATACTTCTGGCCCTCCATGATCTACGACTACATCGAGTATGCCAAGAGGTGTCATGCGTTCCAAGTTCAAGCTAACTTTGTGCATCGGCCATCAGAGCCTCTCCATACTACCAAGTATTCTCTGCCATTTAATGTCTGGGGGTTGGATGTCGTAGGACCTTACCCACCAGCGACGACCCATCAGTGCCGGTTCATCTTGACCGCTACGGATTTCTTCTCCAAGTGGGCAGAGGCAATCCTGCTCAAGGAAGTCAAAGCCTATTCTATTGCTGTCTTCGTGAGCTTCAATATCATCTATTGATTTGGAGTACCTCATGCTATCCTCACAGATAACAGAACCATCATCCGAGCATTCTAGCTGAAGAAATTGTACACCAAGTACAACATTCTCTCTAACCACACCTCCCGCTATCATGCACAGGAGAATGGACAGATCAAGGCATTTAACAAAACCCTCTCTAACATTCTGCAAAAGATGTTTGGTCAGAACAAGAAAAGTTGGCCAGACAAGCTCCCCAACGCCCTTTGGGATTATAGGACGACGACTCGTAACTCCACCCAGGTGACTCTGTATTCCCTAGTGTACAGAGTTGAGGTCGTCCTGCCCATCGATATGCAGTTGCCCTCATTGCGCATGGCGGTCTACGACCAGCAAGCGCCAGATAGAGTTGCCAAAATCTGTCTAGCCAAATTGGAAGTGTTGGACTAAAGAAGGCTCCACGCTTTACATAACATGGAATGGAATCAGAGTAGGATGGCTCCAGATTTCAATAAAAAGGTTCGCCTCCGCTCCTTCCTGCAAGGTGACCAGTTGCTGGCTCTCCGAGCGCTAATGATTCCCGGTAGGAAACCACCCAAGTTGGAGCCCAAATGGGAGGGGCCTTTCATTGTCCATAAGGTCTATCCCAATGGCGTGTATTCTGAGGTGACTACGGATGGAGAGCATTTCACTCCTCCCAACAACGCCAAGTTTCTCAAATGGTATTTTTCCTGACCCCTTTGGTCCGAGTTCTAATACCTAAAAATAAGATCCTTTCCCCGTCCCACATGACGTTAAACAGTATTTCGTCCTATATGATGATAAATTGTGCTTCTAGAACTATGTGTGGCTTGATTATCATCCTTATGGGATACGTAGGAATTCCCGGACATTTCATCTTGGGTCTAGCCCCAAGGATTTCCAAATCCCATCTTTTTTTGGTCCGAGTTCTAAGACCTAAAACTAAGATCCTTTCCCCATCCCACATGGCGTTAAACTGTATTTCTTCCTAAATGACGTTAAATTGTTCTTGTATAACTACATGTGTCTTGATTCCCATAATTATGGGATATGTAGGACCGCCGGAACACTTAGATATCAGGTCCAACCACATCTCTTAAGAGATCCCATGATCTCCCGGTTGCCTCAGTCATTTGGCCTGCCCTTCCCTCGGGAATCCGCCATCTTTTGGCCGCTATCAGACTGAGCCCTTCGACCCTTTCCAGTGGTCTGCTAATGAGTTCAGAGTACTCTGGTCTAGGACATAGAGTGTCAAATTCTACTTAGGCAAGTTTTCGTCCGCTTGTCAAGCTTCGTGTTACTCTTCATTCGGGCCCCACCATCATTCACACCTAGAGGGACCCCCAAGAACGCCCTGGATACAACACCTAAGGGCTCTCCTACCATCACGGTCCAATGACCCTGAGGGTTTCAGGCAACAAATTGATACAAATCCCGTGTTGCGAGTGTGGTCAGTGGTGGATGCTCATTTGTTTGCCCCTATTTCTATGATAACGTGACATGATGTTGTGTTGCGAACATGGTCGGCAGTAATCTTCAGTCATCACACAGACTTCTTCGGGCCCTGAATGTTGGTTTCATGATTCACATTATGTTCCTCCCTACCGTGTCAAAGTTGAATCTCGACACTCCTTGTACTAACCCTCATTACACCCCCACATGTCAGGTGGACCAAGCTACGTAATAGTGTCTCTCAGGGCTCCTGCGATCTGAGCGCTAGAGTATGTGCTTGGGTTTCTTCTATACAGGTTTCATGAATCTTGACCCTCATCCCCATGGGAAATGAGGAGTCGCCCAGATATTGTGTTTCGGGCCCAGCATAGCTGGGAGCTAGCATCTCCTTCCCCCCCTGATTGTTGAACCCTCGTAGGCCCCTTTGGCCTGAGGCTCCTCTCTCGGAATCATGCGCGGTGATGGTATGGGATTACGCCCTCTCCCGCATCAGGTATGATTTATCACATCGTGCATGTTCCCCCAGGTCCAAGCCATATGACCTTAAACTGTGCTGCTAGGTCCAAGCCATACGACCTTAAACAATGCTTCCAGGTCCAACCACATGACCATAAACTGTAATGATATCGTCCCGGATGCGCGCTGTTAAGACGCTACCTCTCACGAACTACATATGGCTTGATTCTCATCCTTCTGAGATATGTTGGTGCACCTGGGAACTTCCCCACAGGCCCAACCTAACTTTTTTTGTTCGGTCTCTCAGCCTAAACACGTCCCGAGGAGAACATAGTAAGCAGGGCATTTCCCCATTCACGTTGGGTTTTGGAACCGCTTTACAGCGTGTCTCCCATTCCCCTAATCCTTTGGTTAGAGTTCTAAGACCATAAACTAAGACTTTTATGGTCGAGCATGACCTTAAAATTCATTCTCATCCTGAAAACAAGACATTAAACTACAAGCTGGTCAGGCCTCCCTGGCCGAGGTCCAGCCTCAGGCCCCTTGGCCTTCCACGACTCGGTCTCTCTTGTGGGATTATATGGTGTGGTGCAGGATTATGTCCTCATTCACGTCAGGTTACTCACTGTACCGTGACTATCCCTAGATGATATGTGTCCCCCATCCCGCACGATGTTAAACTGTATTTTGTCGTACATGACGTTAAACTGTGCTTCTAGAACTACGTGTGGCTTGATTCTCATCCTTATGGGATACATAGGAATGCCCAGACATTTTGTCTTGGGTCCAGTCCCATGGATTACAAAATCACATCCCTCCTTATTGTCGGCCCCTCGGCTTGAATTCTTGGGAAGTGGTGTAATCGTGACATCTACCCCAAATAATTTCGGGATGCCCCATAGTAATAATGGGAAGTGGCAGTTCTCTCACCAGAGAGGTCCTGTCTGAAAATTTGGATGATCTTTGATCAGGTTGGAACATCTGCCTAATGCCCCTCCTCCACGGTGGCACAATTTCACGAGTGTTGACTCTATTCGAACAATCCAGCACTCCACTTTCCACTCTTTGAGTTCCCCTTTATTCGGATCCTCATTCTCTTTCATGTTCAATGGGACCCACTAACAGTATGGATGATAGACCTATGGTCCGCCTATTGTCCCTGGCCAATGTTCCGGAGGACTGGTCATGTTTGATGGGACCCCCTAACAGTATGGATGATAGAATTTGGTCTGCCTACTACCACAATATGGATGATATACCTTTGTTCCACCTATTGTAGCAGTATGAATGATAGGCCTATACTCCGCCTGCTGTCCTGGGCCAACGTTCTGAAAGACAGACCGGAGATATTTGAGTTAGGCCTCGTTTTGAAAACATGTTCAGCGGTCAGCCCTCATTTATTGTCCCCATTCTAGGCCAACATGATATGGATGATGTGTTTCCACCATGGTTAGCAGTTATCCTCCATCGTCGCGCCCCATAGTGTTCTGAATTCGGGTAGCATGATTCACCTTTACTTTCCATCTCCCTATGTTCGGATGGATTTCAATTCCCCTAGGATTGCCCCGCTCGTGTGTCAGAGCACATTGAGAAGGTGGTATATCAATCGGTCTGAGGTCTTCTCCTAAAATATCTTTGCCCAATTTCAGATGCCTGAAGCTTGGTTAATTCCCCACAATTAGACGAAATGATAAAACGATTATCCTTTGCTTCTTGCATTGGGTGTGACCCACAAGAGCTTCGGGGTGAGTTTTTATTCATTTTGGAATTATGGTTGAGCATATTAAACCAAAGGTAAAAATAAATGGATTTGTACATGTATTGGATTGAGATGATGAGTAGTACAAATAAGAAGTTCATGAAATGGCCAAAACAAATCCCCTATGGTTCGGCGTGCTGGATCAATCTTTCCAACGCTGTTACCCTTTGGGTGGTAGCCTCCAGGACCGCTTCTCGCTCCTTGAAGACGCTCTCCTCATTAGTCGTTGCAGAGCACAGCTCGCCAACCATAGCTTTTTCCTGCGCCTTCATGGTTTGAAGTACGATCATTTGGTGACTCCCCTCCATCAGTTATTCCTGCACATCAGCTAGCTGGGTCATCAGTTTCTCTACAGGCTCAGAGTATGTTGCAATGAAGGCCTCATTATATGCCGTCTGCCCTTCGAGGTGACGGACCTCCCGCTTTTCTATCAGCAACGCTCGGGCTTTCTCCGATCTTTCCCGAAACTGGTAAAAGTTAGTGCGCCAGATTCTCTTGCGTATCTTTTCGACCATGTAATCATGGACCATCAGAAGAAGATGCTGAGCGTCATGCCCTCTGGAACACAGGAAGCGCAGCCAGGTCTGGAGTGATCCCATCCACCTCAGCCAATCCAACTGGGGTAGTCTAATAAATCACTGGATACACTTCCACCCTTTGCCCCGTGTCATCCGGCTCTCCTCAGCTCCCTCTGAGTCTGAGCCATCTAACTCTTCAGGGTCAGTGGGTCGGTACGTAGGAAAGGCAGCCAGCAGGTCGGAAGCAAGATCTTCCTAAAAGATGTCTTCGTGAGGAATAGGATCCTCGATGTTCAGGCGACCTTCCTCTCTCACCCCAACAGCGACGGTGCCTCTGTCAGCCTCTGGAATTGCATCAAGAATAGCGCCGCTAATGCTCGTTGCCCCCTTCTCAAGGATTTCCAGGGACAACTCAGTGTAGGAAGTATGTTCCGGACGTGGTGGTATGTCCGCCACTGGTCCGCTCATGAACGGCCCAGGCTCAGCAGCCTGACGAGCCTCCAATGATGAAATCACTGCGCAAGGCGTACCCTGATTGGTTAGGATCTTTTGATAGCAAGCTCCGGTAGTGAAGCGTGAGACTTACAGGAACCCAGAGCGTCGGCCTCCAGTTTTCTGGCCGCTACAGGAGCCACCATGATGGGATACCGCTCTTCTCTTGTCAATTCAATGATGGGTGTCAGATCTCCATATCGTCCCATCAGTTCCTCTCCTCCGTCCTCTAGTGGGGATGCCTGACCAACACTTAGGTGCTCCTGAGTGAGGTAGAAAGATGGGTTGGAAATTACAAAGGGGGATGGACGAAGAAGGGAAATGAATGAAGGCAGAGATAGACCTCGAGTATCTCGGTTATGTCGAGATCAGATCCGACAATCTCACCGCTCTCTCGGAGACTCCCTTGGTTGGTCGCCCCCTACGACCCCTCAACTTTGGGTTCTTCTTCTTCATCTTCTCCTTCGTCATCTCCTTCTCTGGTCTCCTTCTCCCCCTCCGACTCCTCGTCACTGTCAGATTCCCATGGCGGCATCACTTCAGGATCATGCTCCTGGCTGAGCATCACTTTCACTAGGAAAGGTGGCTCCACACACCGACCCCTTTGGCATGCGTATGTTTCCATATTCGTCAAATAAGAATGTCGCCGATGGAATTTTACACGGTCGGTAACTCGAATGAGCCCAACCTCTGGCAGCTGGATCCCGTTTTGCATTATCTTCTACTAGACGGCTTCAACGCTCAGCGATTGTTGCAGGTTCATCCAGGCCGACCACAGTGCCAGGAAAATTTCATCATGGGAAGGTTCGAGCAGGTATCTTATCTACTTCCCAGGCAGCTCCCTGGCCTCCTCATGTGCCCCCACTATGGTCAACAAGTTCGCGGCGGCACCATGTGATGTCCCCGCTGCTAAAGTCTTGGCCTGCACAGGCCTCGCTGCCTGATGAACCCCTGGTTCCCCCATTCCAGCAGCACCTTTCCTTCTCCCTCGTTGCCCGGTTTTCGCGCGGGTTTCTTTGAGTTGTCGGACTCACTTGTGTAAAAGCCCCTCAGGGTATGCGATGGTCCAGTGCTTGGCATACTCGGTTGCTAGGCCAGCGTCAACCCTAGTGGGAGGAAGAGTAATGACATCACTAGAGCCGAAAGTGGTAATCATCAACCACATCTGGCGCAGAATGCAGGGATGCTTCTCCTGCCAGACAACCATGAATACCTTCTTCGGAATTCGTTGGAGGAACTCGAATTGCCTGGTAAATCAGGATGGCACGTAAGGCTCGCAGATCACCTTCTCGTCGATCCAAGCCACGAGCACCCCACCCTAAATGCTCTGGAAATACTCATGTTGTTCTAGAGAGCCTCGCCCATTGTCCACCATTTGGCCGACCGGGGTGGGGAATGGGCTCAAGTGGATGTTGGTGTGGTTACCAATGCGGATTATCATGCCCTCCTCATTGAGTATCATCGGCGCCACCCCAACGATGTTCAGTAGGTACGGTCACAGGCCATTTCCTGGAGGAAGGATGAGGTTTGGGAAAGTGTACCCGCCGAGATGAGTAGCCACCCAGTCGTGGATGATCTAGAAGGGGCAACATACTCTCCAAGGCGACCCCCTCATGAGATGCATCCTAGGATGGCATACAACTTGGCCAGAATGGGGACCCCAAAGTTGAACCGTTTGTTGGCGGCCATGGTGCCCGCCATCACTAGTGTTGCTGGATGGATGCCCATCCTCGCATCCCACAACGGCATGAGCCACCCGCTCAGGAAGGCGGTGAGGAACCCGGCGTACCGGACGTTCGGGTCCTGGGTCTCAATGATGCGGTAGCCCCATGATTGGTATTTCCCCGCCTCCAGGGTCCTCTAGTATGACCCAGCCCTGCTCCTATGAGCCGCAGTTGGGCACCGTTTACCCCATCCCAAAATCTTGATTGCTGGATCCCTCTCAAGGAACTGGTTGAACCAGCCCTTGTAGGAAATGTCCTTCAGGAAGTCCTTGACCCCCAGCCTCTCTTTGGCTAGCTCTAACAGGTTCCACGTCAGCATGGGGGTTCGTGACCTGTCTTCCCAGGTGTTCTTTGGAGGAACGAACTCGTCGTATTGGTAGCCCTCCAGTGGGATACCTTCGATGTAGTGAATGTACCAGAGGCTGATGACAACTTCCCCATAGTGAAGGTGGAATGTATTGGAATCAGGAGACCACCAGGTGAATAGCTCTGGCCCGAGCTCAGGTTGACGGTGTAAGTGGAACTGTGACGTCCATACCACCTCAAACAGGCCAATATGTCGCATTTCATCCCCAAACTGGGGGCAAGTATGGTGAACCGAGAACGCCCAGTCCCACTCGCTGGTGAGGTTTCCCCTAGACCGCAGGTCCCAATCCTTCAGCCAGCCCTTTGTGTCATCCATGACGCTCTGATGGAATGTGCTAGCGTAGAGGGCCGGAGAATTCTCGGCGACAGGCTTGTCCCCGATAATAGTCCTGGTCCTCGGGTTCAGGACATATACATCCATATGTCTGTTTTCCCTGGCAGGATGGCCATTTTTGGTGATGTTGTAGCGAGGAAGCTCGTCCTCCCGGGACACCCATGACCGCGGTGTGTCAACCTCAAATCCCGGCAGGGGAACCTCCTCCAGGGTGCCAAAGTTCCATAGCGGGAGGTTGTCAGATAGGGGATACGTCTTATGGGCTAGAGTCTGCAGATTTAACAAGCTCAGGTTGTTGGAAACGATCACCTTGGCACCATAAACCTCCTCGTTCACCGCCATTTCGGTTCTACGAGTGGCGTCTTCCCCCTCATCAACTCGGTTTGTGGCCATCTTGAATATTTCAGGAGTTGTGCAAAATCAGGATGTAGTGCACGGAATCGGTGAGTGTTGCACGAAATCTGAAGTGGCAGCACGTAATCCATGAGTTGGGTGTGCAATGGGCACGCTAGGCGCGGAATATCGCTAGTAGGTGCACAAGTGCGGCCAAAATTCGTAAGGAATTACGCGCTGCCAGAGCATTTTTACGCGCAACCGTGGGAGTAATTTCGCGCACGAGAGCGGTAAGCCTATCATGTGGAAAAGCCTGAGTACGGAACATGGGACCCAGCGCCCCTTTTTATAGGCGAGGCCAGGGTTCCACACCGCGCGAAAAGCACATTCCACGCTGATCCATCATTTTGTGCACCCCGTCAGGTTTTTGCACGCTAAGTGCCCAGGAGAGGCCCTGCTTCGGTGTTTCGGCATTTCCCTCGGAATCTGACCGTTGCGACCATTCGCCAATCTAATTCCGAGGGGGGGGGGGATTTGTAGACGCCGAAAATGTCCATAACTCCCAGAGGAAGTTTCGAAATGACAAAGCGAAGTCATATTCGGAATTATAGGCCCGGTCCGGAGGCCCTGGAAGTGGTGTGCAAAATAAAGAACGGCTGGCGCGAAATAATGATGTGTGTGCGAAGCATCCTCAGGATCCACAAAATCGAGCTGGTGGTGCGCGCAAATTTCTGCGCCCGGTTCCACGCAGTGAAGTCTTGTGTGCCAACTGTTCCCGGTGCATAAGATTTCGCGCGCCGCATGGATTCCGTGCCGGCAGGTGCCTATAAATAGAAGGTGACCCCAAATAGTTTGGGGTTGCAAAATTTGGAACAGCTCCCATGCATGCAATTCGGACTCCCCCGCGCGCAAGATGACTTCTAGGTAATTCCTCTTTTCGCGCCACCTTGCCCTGGGGTTCGCCTTTGCGCGCAACTCCAATGTCTTAAGTGAATTTTCCCACTCATCCGGGTTCATCCCTTGCGCGAAATCCTTGCCTCGTGTGTGCAATCTCCTTATGTGCAAGAAATCCCAATCCTTTGTGTGAAATCCTCTATCCGCACAATTCGCTAGCCCTATTGTGCGCCATCCCGATGTTTTACGTGCAAACCTTCTCTTTTCGCGCAACACCCAGGACCCTTTACCTTGACGCCCCTTGGCTGAGTCTCCGCGCTGGCACCTGATGTCTTCCCTGTCGGGCATGTGCGCTATGCGTTGTTTTCCCGTACGACCTTCTAGGAGTAACCTCAAGGCCCCTTGGGCAGTGTTTCCCATTGCGTTTCTTTTCCTTATGCTTCTCCGCATAGGCACACTAATGACTATTGCTTCTTCGTACAGCCACGCTAACGTGGACCACTCGATGGTTCGCCCTGTGGCCCCACTTCACCATGACCTTGCTGATGCCTTCCCTCCCATAGGGGGTAGAGGGTGTTGGGAATGTAATCCCTAGGGGTGTGGAGAGAGCCCACCTAGTCCAAGCTACAGGATGTTAAACTGCTAAGCACCTAGTCCTTAACACATGACGTTAAACTGTGGTACGACCCCGTGCCTCACACGCAAGGTCCCCCCGACTTGGGAATTCTTTACGCCCACTCGTCTCCACAGGAATGGATTCTTCCTCACATAGAATGACATCCTCCTTGTTGGAGTGGCGTTTTTTCCATGGGGGAAGGGCTGCCTCAGAGCGTAAGCCCCTAGCCACTCTTGCGGAAGGTTTCACCCATGAACCTCCATACTTCCCTACTTCAAAGGCCAGTGGATTCTCTTTCCCACTACGCATTGCCACACCACGGGCCTCCATATTGGAGTAATCCTTGACACCAAGGGCCGCTAACCACGCGTAAGCCCATGTTTCCTCTTTGGG
Organism: Viscum album; assembly: GCA_963277665.1. NCBI lineage: Eukaryota > Viridiplantae > Streptophyta > Magnoliopsida > Santalales > Viscaceae > Viscum > Viscum album. The sequence continues at coordinate 831,941,343 of OY728136.1, forward strand.
CCGCTCAACACGTAAGCCCCTTTCCGCTTCTCACAGACGCACCCTTTGCAACATGATCGTTTGGTCCCTACTGCCTCTTGTTTCTCACACCAAGCATGAATCACATGGGATTAGAGCGCATTGACCATGACATACTCCTATGGGCTGCCTCAGAGCATAAGCTCCATCCCAGCGAACTACGTGGACTTTGATCCATGCTAACGCAGGGTACGTAGGAAGCCTCCATGAGGTTCAAGACCATCACTTGGTTGTTCCGACTCCTTCATGTCGGTTCGCCAACACTTTGGGCTGCCTCAGAGCGTAAGCCCCAAATTCCCTTGTCCCACATGATGTTAAACTTTATGCCCTTGTCCCACATGACATTAAAGTATATCCCCCGAACTACGTAGACTTTGATCCGTGCTAACGCATGGTACGTAAGAAGCCTTCACGAGGTTCAGGACTATCACTCAGTTGTTCTGACCCCTTCGCGTCGGTTCACCAGCACCATCATGGGCCGCCTCAGAGCGTAAGCCCTGTGCCTCAAACCCACGTCTCATCCAGACCTCCCCCTCAAGCCCACATGCCTTGGGAAGCTCATGCCTTATCCCAGAGATCTTACTTCCTCCAGGCTCCAACCCATGCGTTCATTCTCACGAACCGCCTCTTCAGGTGTCCCATCATATCACCGAACTACGCAGACTTTGATTCCATACTCTGGGTATATGTTGGAAGCCTCCATTAGGTTCAAGCTCGTCATTCCATTACCCATCCTGATTCTTACCCGGGCCACCACATCCCGGTGAGATCATGCCACCATGTTCCACTCCATAGTATCTGGGAAGCCACCCACGTGCTGGCCCCAACATCGGTGTTCCCACTAGGGGGTCCTTCAATCTGATACACTCTCAGTGTTCCAATTAGTCTGATCCATCTCAACAAGACGTTAAACTCATGACATACCCCATGTCAAACATGGGAAGCTGAGGAAACCCTCATATGGTACACAATTCCCCGCGTTCGATGTGGGATGCCTCGGGCTTCCGCGTCCTTAAGAAGCCATCTAATAAGGGAAAGAAGATAGATATTCCAATCCCCAGTGTCAAGATGCGCCGACGACACCCCAGCGTGACCATTCTCCTCACTGATGGTTGTTGCCCCAACCAGACCCCTTGAGCGTCTCGACGGAAGCAGCGTAATTAACTGACATCAATGCAGATATGGTGCCAAGAACGAGCTTCACGAACGCGTCTTAAATCTATGAGGGAGACTCAGACTAGGTGACGAGCTCCGAGGAGGAATCCAAGGAAGGAAGAACCGATATCCCATCATCCCGGTTTCGATCAAGGAGTAGACGTCCCTGAACAATGAATGTATTTCTCCCACCTTTGGAATGCGGGAATGCGGGGAAAAAAGCCGCGTGTCCTTCACGTGTGATGGACGCGCGCGCGTGCCCCGACATAAAAGCGTCAGAAACACTATGAAAGAATAAATACTTAATTTTCTTTTATGTAACAAAATTGGAAAGATAAAAATTTTGGAATATATCCATGGATTTAGAAAATGTATTATGTGTGGAAAAAATTGTAAAATAGATATAAAAAACTAGGGAATAGAGAGGACTTAAATATAGAGAAATAAATTTCATCATACAGATCTATTTGTAGTATCTTTCTTAAGGAAATGGAATATCAGAACTATCTAGATCAATAGCCAATTTAAATGGTTAACTTCGAGACCAAATAAGGCCCTATGTTACATCAATCATTGAATTCAAAGGGTTGGACTATTTATAAGTTGGGTTTCAATAATTTTTTTATAGATGTAATTTTACTAATTGTGTTTTATTTATAAGAATCCTGAAACACATGAAGATTATTTTAATTTTGGAATACTATATCCGTTAATTTAAGATTTAATTATGATTTATTTACACCAACTCAGGTTTTTGAGTTTACGGTTGATCATATATTCAAGTTATTATACACCCCTTTTGAGGTTTTAAGTGTTGGGATTTAAATTTTACTAATGAAATTTTTGGAGATATTTTATTCATATAAGGTATATATAACCCTTAGGTTCAACATAAAGAATTATATGAGGATGAATTATCAATTAATAATATTAGATATATTAATAACCATCTTGTTTTATATGATCCTTCATTATTGTGCTTATTATTTTTGGTTTTCATCATATTTCTAGGGAAATTACAATAAGTATATTAATTTTTTTGTATAAAGGAAAATCTATCAGTTATGGCAAGGTCGTAGGGCTTAAACCAACAATAGAAGGACGATTTGGGAGAAATTTTTACCACTTGCTTACATGATGTCATGTTTAGTATGAAATATCCTTTTAAAATGATGTGACTGATGAAGATTCATTTCTTGTAGTGAAAAAATGATTTATCATAGATATAAATCTGTGATCAAAAAGTTATTTGTTTATTAATTTAATTTAAGAATAAGATTTCTATATTGGGAACCTTATATGATAAAGTTAAATAGAACATTGTGGGTTTTATTTATAGAGTCAAGGTTGAATTTTATTTTGGAGGGGAATATGTTTTTTAGGTCGCTTTATTGAGATTTATGTAATTTATGGAAATGATTTGTATATCTTGGAGATTATATGATTAAATAATATTGATTTTTGGTTTGATACATCATGAGATATTATTGTTATTTAGAGATAAATGTAAAATTTAACTTTGAAGAATATTTTATTAAATCATTCTAATATTTGTATTTCACTCTTAATATATAATATTTTGATGAATTTTATGGAATTTTTTTTATCAATTGATCTATGTTGACTGTTGTAAGTTATTATTTATGAGTTAGTAATTAATGTTGTATTTATTCATATCATGGTTTGTTTATTTTTTTAATTTTATTATTATAACTATTTTGGTTTTCATTAATTTCCAATGATGGAAGGAAGAAATTTTGATACTTTTTTCAATTATGTGATACATTATATATTTATTTTATCTTTCCGAGTATAAAAACTTCATCTGGAATATTAATCATTTGGAGAAAATGGTGATACTGTATTGGAAATTGATAAATGAATGAAATTATACTTTTCAATCAAGTATATTTCGTTATATGATTATTATAGAATGTAATGGAACTCCTTAACTCTATGAAAATGATGTTAATATAAATATGTTGAAATTATACTTTACAAGTAAGTATATTTCGTTATATTATTATTATAGAATGTAATGGAACTCCTTAACTCTTTGAAAATGATCTTAATATAAATATGTTATCTAGTTACCTTTATTTTATATGAATCGATGTTCATTTCACACCTCTTCAGTTAACGGTTTCTATGTCGTTAACATTATCTTAATCTTACACATTCATATGATAAATGATATATATTAATCTACATAACTATTTTGATATAACATTTTTTTCTCCATATTTCTACTTCCTACTAATTTTCCATAATTTTGAAACATATTTGTATGATGACTTTAATATTTTATTTTACCTCTATTCAAGAAAAAGTTTTATTAACACTTTTTATGATATTAGATTTCAACTAAGGTATTTTAAAATTTCAATCCTTTTATTAAAGAGATTGGGATAAAATTTTTACAAAATAATTTTTTATATTTTGGATTTTTTTATTCCTAGATATTTTAAAAAGAAAACTATATTTTAACTTATATACGACACACATCACATAGCCTAAAAAACAATGACATTTTATTATTTAAATATTACTATCATAACCTATTTGTAAAATTGCATTGTTTGAATAGGATTAATTTATTTATCAAATATATATAAATAACCAAATCAATATAAATTTATTGATAAATTATTAGTTAATAAGAACCCATTTTTTAATGAAGACATTTTATTCTTCAAAAAATAAGTTATTTTCAAAAATGTTTTTTTATTAATGTGAGAAAATATTAGAAATAATCTATAATAAATTTATAAAATGAATAGTATAAAATTAAATTAATTTTAAATATGATCATAAAAAAATTAACTCTGATTAAAATTGTGTGATTATTTTAAATGATTGATTTTTTAGTGAATAATGAAAATTACCAATTTTCCAAATACACTCAATAATTTTAGTTAGATAAGTAATTTAAAATTTCTATTATATCAGGGATTTTTTATTTTAGGGAAAAATAAACCATTATATTTTTTATAATGTAATTAATTTCAATTTAATCCCCACTTTTTATGACTTTGATGTATTTTTATTTTTATGGTTAAAATGCAGTTTTCCAAAAACTATTTATAAGAGCATAAATTTATCTATTTTAATTTCATAAATTAACCCATAATAATTAATTATTTGTATGAAAATTATATATTATACATCTATTTATATTAATTGAAATTTAGATATTGATTATTTCAAGTCATAGAATAAATATAATAACCTATATTGATAGAGAAATGCATTTTCGAGAGAAAATGTCATTCATCTCGCTTTATGAGATTATTATAAAATGAATTTCTATAAATTATATATATTGGATCTTAAAAAATTGATTAAATATTTATATTTATCATATTTAATATTATTAAATAAGTTTAACATAATTTTTGGACATAATTAATAGTAAAAATGGTAACAACTTGTCACCACGATAAAAGGGTGAATCATGTTAACGTAGGATAAAACTAGGTGATAAGGTCATAATATTTCATATGCAATCCAATTGGATTATATTATTTCTAACCCTCTGATATTAGGGTAGATATTTATTTTTTATGGTACAATTTTCCATGAATGTGGACCATATAATATTTCATGTAAACAAAAAGAAATAATATCACTCTCTAAATTTTAAAATTATCTTACATGCTTACATATATAAAAAAGAATGTTTTGAATGAAGATTAATTCTTATTTTACGAATATTTAAATTATTTTCATGATTTTAATTTATTTATCATTTTTATTAATTATATAATTACCTTAAATACTTATGTGATGCTTACACAGTATCAATTTAATTAATAACATAATAAAACAAATAATATTAAAAATGATAATAGTACAATAAATATAATGAACCAATATGTTATATAAATATCGTAGTTAAATTTAACATTTTGTATAGATTTTAATGAAATATATTTTAATTTATTTTCTTTCATATTTTTTAAAAATCAAATAAAATGAATAGTCATGGAATGAACATATTGATATTTACAAATAAATAGTATTTTATAAAATGATTTAAAATTACTCAAAAAATATCATAGTCTGAGTGTTTTTTATTTTTTAAAAAATATAATATATGTCCCATTAATATAACAATTTTCCTTTTATAATAACAATATTTACCCTTAAATAGTAAAATATTTGTTATCTTGGTAATTTTGATAAAGAGTTATAATTTCTTAAAACAAAAATATAAAGGTAAAAAAATAACCTTATGATGTAATCATTTTATTATATGATATTATTTTGAGTCTACCTCATAATATATTATAATATTACCATTTATGGTCATTCTGAATATGAAGATTAATATATATTAATTTAATACTTTAAGAAATTTCAAGAGTACCCCTCCCCATACTTGTAAAAGGGATCCTCATCTTGTCTTTTGTTAAAACATAAAAATAATTTTTCATGAAATTACCTTCAAAAATAACTTATTTGTTCAACTCACATATCCTAATGGACATTTTTTAATATAAAACTGACTAACGACGGATTTTGGTTCTAAATAAAATATATTGTCGATCGAATATGTATCATTCTTAACTAACCTTTTTTGTTTAATTTATTCTAACACCTCCTTAAAATATTATTAAAATATTATTAAATAAAAAAATTATCATCCATATAATGGGATTCTTATGTTAATTTCAAAACATATATTCATCTCCTCTTCTACAAAATTATAAATGGAATCAATAATTATGAGTACAGCATACTACCGCCTCGCGAATCGTTGTAATTCGTTTTCTACCAACACCTTTCAAGGATGGATATAATGATGAATTTTTTGACTATATATGATATTTATAAAATAATTATAATTTTATAGTTATAATATCTCATCTTCTATCATACCTTCAAAGTATTTGGATGTAATGTCACTAATGGGGTTGTGTGGACTACCACCTATATTAATAAGGTATTAATTTATAAATATATATGATACATATTATATGAACATTATTCCTTAATGTTTAGTTATAATTTATTTTTTTCCTCATATTTATCAAATAAATTAAATCAAGGTTTATGCATATATATGACCTTTTGTCTCCATGAATAATGTAATTTATTTTTATATATATAACATTTATGGATAACTAAAAATATGTATATAATGAATATAAATTATATTTATATCATTATTAAAATTCTCAAGGTGATGTAACCATGATTAAATTATTAGGACCAGAAATAATCAATCAAAATATATATGAAAAAATGTAGCATTAATCACTGGGAAAAGTGAATTTAAAACATTATTGTTCAAAAACATGTGAAAAATGTTACAAGTAATAATATATGGTTTTAAATATATTAATATGTTTCAATAATATATTTATAATAAACCTACACTTATTATGTAATTTCATTCTATGTGTGAAGGAATTTTGAACTGAGGTAAGGGTTTATTTTTTAAAATTGTATTTTTTTGATACTTATGTTATGTAATGAACCTGTATTTTTTATGAGGGATATATAAATTCAATTTAGCTTTTTATATAATTAATATATTTATGTCCATGATATTTAAATTTTCATTTTATTTTATTTTTTTCTGTGGCTTATGATTTAAAATTTATAAAATTAGTGATGGTTTTATTTCACAAAATCGTTATTTATTTTGTTTAATTATTCGTAGGTTTCCAATGATGAAATTTATTTTTTAGTGTGTGGAGAATATATTAACTTTTATTATCCGCTAAGTATTTCATGAGGATAAAAGTCTTCATTTCATTTTACTATCTTTATCACTCAATATACTAAAATAATTTTTTTATAGAAAATCTATTTCGTTTCTAAAAAAGATATCATCTAATTATACCATCCTTATTCTTTACCTGTATGGTTTATTATTTTATGGAAATAATTTTATAAATCATATCCTTTTTCCTCAGGTTATGTTATGATGAATTAATTAAATGTTCATGAAACATATTTACTTTCCATGGGTTATTCAACGGTTCAATTTTTATTATTTACAAGTAATTTTCCAATGAAATGATATAATTATTATTTTAAGATATTATGGACCATATATATATATATATATTATTTTCATTATGTTCCATCTATTCATATAATTTTATATCCCTCCAATGCATTAGTAAAGAATTAATATCTCATGAATTAAACATGACTAGAATGGGGAGTAAACACATCTTAGAAAGTGAATCTATCGAATATGAAATTATTGGGATTGAAAAGTTTTTAATGTGATGATTTTGGGAGTGAACCATATCCATGATGATATTCTCAGGAATGGGCCTTGACTACTAATGAAATGATTTTATTTTATTTTTTGTCCTCTACAAATTTATGTTGCATGGAAATGTTATGTTATTAAGGTTGGAATTATTTAATCTGTTTATAATTAATATCTTATAAATTACCATTATTTACCCTATAAATTTAAATTTTAGTCTATAATATATATTGTTTATATATTTTAAATTTTATATTCTTGTTCTCATACCCTTATGTTCATTTTATGTTTAATTTTTTATATATATCTTCCCTGTTTAACCTTGCTAAGAATCTAATCTCACAATTTCTAATTTTTATTTTCATGAGGATGAGAAGAATGGTATTAATTATGGTATGTCTAAAAAGTTAATGTTTTCAAACATCATTTCGGTATATTTTGAATAACATTCACGATATAAGAGGATTGTGTATCTAGTCTCCAAAGACATTAAAAATTTATGATCCCCTATCTTGTATGAGTAAAATATATGTTATATCCATATGTTATGATAAAACATAAATGTTTGAAATTATTTATTAATTAGAATCATATCAAGTATGATGATATGGAAGAATTAGAGGTGGATGATGTCATTTCATTTCTTACACAAACCTACAATAGGGATATGGAATGTTTAAAGGGAAACTTCAATATCAATGCTTTTTATGTGGAAGTGTTTTGAAACTTGTAAAAAAATGTACTGAGGTATTGTTGGATGGTTTTGGGGATAAAAAAGTTCCAATGATGAAATATCAAACCAGTGTAAATGTAAGGAGAAGTCAAAATTGAAAATTCATCAATAAATAAAATTTCCATTCACAAGATGAAATTAATTAAAAATAAAATAAGGTCGAATAAATTGAGGACTAAAAATATTACAATGATGATTATTTATTGGATATTGTAGGTAACTTTTACATAATTAAATATATAAGTAATGATTTTATATACATAGAATAGATAGTTTATCTATTTGAACGTTTTTAAGATAATATTAATTAATTGATGTTTTGAGAGATAAAATGATGAACGACAATATTGTGGTTCCTGTTGTCAAAATATATATGAAAATTAAAGAATATATGAAATCTAAAATAAATATAGAATTTTAAAATACCAAATGATAAAATATAGAAATATTAATGAATTTTATTGAGTATGATATCAAATTTAAGGAAAATTACAGCGTTATTGGGTGATTAATTAACACAATAAAATAACGAGTTAAAATTAAAGAAGAGATTAAATATTTTAGACATCCTTAGATACTAAAATTTAAGATCATGAGATAATATTGAATCTAATTATGAAATTTTTAAATGAGATTGAATATGTTGTAGAAAAAGTGAATGTTGATCAGGAGAAGTCTAGTAAAATAGTTAGGGGATTTTCAGGTCATGAAAATGAGACATCAAAATGAAAAATATGGTATGATAATTGATCATATATATAAATAAATGTTTCTTAATTACATTACACAATCACCCACTCTAATGTTGTTGTTTTATTTTAGTATGTCTCTAAATCACAATACTCAGAGAACCCAAGAGACAATGGGTGTTGTAGCAAATACACAAAAGAATGAACCATGTAATTGGTGTTATTATTTGGTAAATATGATACATTCTAAAAATGTTTCTTCCAAATAAAAAATACTTCATATTGAATAGGTGAAACAAATAATTTTTTTTAGTGTTCAATAATCTAGGGAATTTTTTTCATGATCACTATTCCTAGTGTAAAATATTTGTAAATATGGGTTGGTATATATAGATGATGATGTAGAATTATGTGTCGATATATAACCAAAATAATTGTATGAACCATCTCAAGGAAAAATAATGTGAGATGAAAATAAAAAAATGATCTTTATCTTTTCCAGATGTAGTAGGTCAATATTATTTTATATAAGATCAAGAATTTTAATCAACACTGGGTTTGAATTTGATGTCACAAATAGAAAAAAAGGTAAAAATGAATAGTTATAGATTTTTTCTTAAAATTATTAGATAATACTAATTCATGGATCATTGATAGTGGATATAATAACTATATGATCAAAAATAGTGATTATTTCAAAGGAACTAAACATGAAAAAGAAGGTTTCCTACAATTAATAACTATTAGATATAGAAAATCCAAATTTGGTAGAAAAAATATGATTCACACAAAGTTTTTGGTTTTAATAGTATCATCTAGCACATTATATATGTTACCAAACTACATGACAAGGGTAATAAAATAAAATTTACCAAAAATACATATATTATCAAATTAAAAGTAACTGTATTCATATTTCAATGGAAACACATGATATGGAATATCTACCATATGAAAAGAAAAAGAAGACACTTTCTTTATATATATAGAATAAGATAATATATAATGACCAATAAATTTTACAATTAATCCAAAAATAATTTAATGATCTAGTGAAAAAATGATGCAACTCATGATCTGCCTAAAATATCACATAATCATACACCCAAGTGTGACATTTTTCAAAAAGGGAACATAATATGAAAGCTGTATAATGAAAATTATGAAATGTAAACAAGAGTTTTTGAACTGGTTAATATTGATGTTTTTGTAACTATATCACTATGAGATATTGCTGATAATATATATTATTTTTTTTCATTGATGATTAGATATGGGTGGAATGAAAATTTGTCATCACACAAAAGTATGAGGAGTTTAATTTTATACCCAATATTATTGGAATGCTAAAAATCATGAGGATAAAATTTTGAAATTACATAACAATATTTTCATATAGATAAAAAGGAGCCTGGTTGACGATTATCTTGGAGAACTCAAGATAAGTCACTAACTCTCAATAGTGATAAATGCTTAACAAAATATCATTGTTTGGAGGAGAAACTAGATCATAAAAAACATGAATATAATTATGCTAATTTAAGATTAACTAAAAGAGATTTTTTTCAAGGACATAGTAATGAAATTATTCAATATATATAATAGTGATTTATTGATCCCAATGGAATAAAATAGTACATATGAAATGTATAATAGAATGATATCGATATTGAAGTAATTATGAATCTCTATAATTAAGAGTTTTATTCTTAATAATGAGAAACATGTTATGTTTTAATATCATGGAGAAGGAGATATTTTCCTAGGTTACACAAGAAAAATATAAGAATATTAATTCATTAATAATTATAAATAAAATATTGTTCAATTTAATTATTTAACTATAGTGTAGAGTGATAATAATCTTTAGAAAAATAGTAAGAAGATTCAACAGGACAATGATGAAGAGTTAATCAATTCAAGGGGACCACAATATCCTAGGAAAAAAAGAATAATTCACTTAGGATGATAATGATAAAGTCATTCATACTTTAGCATGGATATTTAAGAGCTAAGATAAAGATGGGTCATAGAGTATAATTAGTTATACTCTATCCCTATTGCAGATGTGGATAATTTCATCTATAAAATAAATATATTTCATATCTTAGTTAGAGAAAATTTATTTTTTATAATTTTTTCATATTAAGAATTGGGTTCAAGATACTAAAGAATATCATAATAGAGATGAAAAATAATCATTTGTGGAATATTACTTCATAGATAGAATTTAAAAGTCTCATAAAGATCAAATGGGTCTTCCATTAAAATATAATGGAAGAAAATATTTTGATTCCAATAAATTCATGGAATATGTGGAAAAGATACTCCTATATCTAGTGTATAAATGAAAGCAACATTTTATCACCCTTGGTATGGATAGATACAATTAGAATTTTCTTATTCATTTCAATGAAAATCAAATTCATGTTTTTCTAGATTAATATCAATTCATCATTTCTAAATAGGGTTGTAGAAGAATATGTGTACACTAAAAAATGAGATATTTTATTTTTTGATAATAATAATAATAATAATTGCTATCTAATGTATGAACATTATGTGAAGAGTCATTCACCAATATCATGGTATTAAAGATTGGATCAATATATAAATAATCATGGTTTCTAGTTTGGTTAAATTATTACAATATCCATGTTGACAACGAGAGAGTTATATTTATGGTGGTTATAGTATATATTTAAGCCAAAATATCTTGTGGATAAAATAAAATGTAGAGAAAATAATTTTTAGAATTCATGAGGTTTAAGTTCAAGATTTGTTATTCTAGAGAATTTTCTTTTTTCATTAGTTTAATGGTATTATAAGGATTTAATGGTATATTTATCTCCCAATGTAGATACACCTATGTGGTTATAAATCAATTTTTAATGGAGGATTAGAAGGAGAAGAAAAATATGGTTGTTACCTAGAAGAAACTATCAATAGATGAAAATGCAGATGTGGTTAATGTCATATAATATAGGCATATTGTAACACCCCAAGCTTCCACGGTACGTTTCCCTTCGAATAATGCAATAGCGTGTGTTGTACGCAACCTCGAGTTCTAACACACACCACAACTAATTAAACTAGCCGTTGTGAATAGTAATACCTACTTTTTGAAATCATATATATTTTATACTTCAAAATGGACTTCATTTTTGGATTCGGAATATTGAAATTAGCCTAGGGTGAAATTTTGGTACTTTTCGGATAACTTTTATATTTTGATGAATAGTGAAAATTACTAAATTTTAATTAAAAACAACTTTTTTAATCAAAATAATTAATAGTGATAAATTGTGAATTTGAGTGGTTTTAAAGTATATTTAGAATATATTTTTACCATTTAATATAATGTTGGTCATTGGACATAATTTTACAATTAAACCGAACATAAACAAGTGTCAATCTTTTTATAGTTATTATCTCTTAAAAACACGCTTTTTGTTTTGACAGCGGGAATTAATTTTAAATTAATTTCTGCCACTTCTGTGTTTCGAATTTAGGAAAATGGATTCCATATTTGGAATCAGGATGTTCAAATTGTGTAAATAGGTAACTTTTATTTTTAGACATTTTGAATAGTTTCTGTGGTAAATATTTTATTTACCATGGTTAAAGGGTAAATCCGGTAAATAAGGGTTAAAAATAATATTATAATAATACAAAATTACCCTAAAACGTGTCCTAACCTTATTGGTGGACACATACACGACCATAAGCATCCTTGGGTCAATTTGGGGACCCCTAGGAGCCACTTGTATGTGGTAGGGACACATTATATTAATAAAGTTAAAATAAAAATAAAAATGGCATAAGCTTACATCTTTTAGAAGAACAATTTTTACATAGGGTTATACATGTTGGATTTTCGATTATAAATATTCATTAGAAAGCTAAAACGATTTCCTACATGATGATATTTTATTTATAATTTTTAGACATCAAATAAGTTAAATTATTAATGACACTATAATGATGCAATGTTTACCTCATTAATAAATCATTTAAATAAATAAGATTATAATGATTAAAATATTATCTAAAACCTGTCCAATTCTTATTGGTTGATGTTATTTAGAATATTAGTCATCTTAGCTTCGACCTCAATGATTTTTGGACCATTATAAACCGAATATAATTATATTATAAAGTAATACTTTCACTCTTTCCTAAAGAGCCCCTCCTCTCCCTTATAAAAGGAGACCACTTCTACTCATTCCTCACACCTCTCAAGCCACTTGGCTCTTCCAAACTCTTCCCAAATAAGCTCCCCACATCCCTCTCCTCCTCCTTGAAGTTTCCCCTTAGGAATAAAGCATTTCAACAAGTCCTTTGGTTCCAACCAAAGTGAGTTACCTAAATTAAAGGTAACGATTTCTCTTAAATTATTTTCATTTATTTTGCTTCTTCAACTCCCAAACTCTTTTTATTTCCTTTCTTTTGTAACAACACCAGTATCCTCAATATAATAGGATGTTGTTATAAGAAGTATTCAAACTACACATACACACAACTCCATCTAATGGATGATGAACATAATGTTTCTGTGGATGGCAAACTAACGCCTCACGAAACGATGATTGTTCAAATACATCTTACCGCCTCTCATGGTGGCCATTATGATGGCACTGTAATTAAATATGATATTAATGATATATATTTTATATATAAGCTTCTGTAATTCCATTTTATTTCATACCATTATCTGTTTCATGTTGTATATACATACGATAATTTCATTTGAGGAAGTGCGGACTACCGCCCCCTTAAAATGATATGACTCGTTCATACCACACATGGAGCGCATAAAGGATGGTGTTAATGAACTTAAGTAACATATATAAAATATTATATTATAATGGAATAGTAATATACCTATGTATCATTTGTATTCGATTCATTTAAAATAAAAATTAAATGGAAGTAGCGTTCGTGCGTACGTACGGACTACCGTCTCCACGAACGCGATGAGATTCATTCTCCATCGTATCCATTCAAGTATAATTATCATTTAATGATTTAAAAATGATGTTTAAGGACTTGATATCATTCTGGATATGAATAAGATACAACAAACATGACTTATGTAACAAAACATATAAAAGAAAATGAGTAAGTTAACACCCGAAACGGCGATAATACTAAGATATTATTATCAAATCAATATTAAAAGATCATATATGATATCATATTAATGTATATGATTCTTGTATAATTTAATAACAATTATTTCACCATTTTACAGGGGGTTAACCTACCCCAACCAAGGAAAAGTACAAGGTAAGGGTTTACTTTACAACCTCTTCATTATCCAAGGTTGTTTATACGTAATAATCTACTGGGATCTCTTTATCATCCACATCCATGTTTCTTAAAAATGCATTTAAAAACATTTTTACTATTTACTAGAATATGAGTTAAAGTCATTTATACCCTTTTTGACTTTTATAAGTGGTTTATAAAGGAATCTTTCGGTCGTTTTCAAAACAAGGTCCTTTTTAACCTTTTCGACAGAATTAAGGTAAGAATGTTTTTTTTAACGGCGGGTGCGGCTATTTTCCGCCGTTATAAAATCTTCAAAGCTTACCATACAAGCTTATAAGAATATTTTCAAAGAAAATGTTTTATTTTATATGGATCTTAAATTATTTCAAAATAAAAGGAGATATTTCTTTAAAAAGAATTTTGATTTCATCTATGTCAACATCCTTTGATGGATTTTAAGATTATTTGAAGTTGATTTATTATGATACAAAACTTCTATATTGTATTGAAGGTTTTGTGATATGTTTGACTGTGGATGTGCTATTTTTATACCATTCATAGTTTATGGTGAAAGTATTGACATTTCATATGCTAGTTTTAATATGAATGTTTATGTTATGTTTAAACCTTTTCATATGGGAATGCATTGGACTTAATATGTGACGGGTGGAGCCCGCTATAGCTCCTCGATGCATCGGTAGGTCTCATGAGACAAACTAGTGTCTTGGCACAAGGCCTTGACAAAATCTTATTTGTAGTCTTGGCACGAGGCCTTGGCTATGTGGTTATGATAGTCTGGCATTATGCATTCCAACATTATGAAAGTGGTTATTGATATTGCATGTGATTATTCGATTAGTAGAATATCCATGTGAATAAGTAAATGGCATTATTTCATTTTACTTTTGCCATACTATGTCGAAGTTCAATTTTAAAAGGCTTTTGTTTTAGTACTTCATTGCCTTAAATGTTTATGATTATTTTGAATGTTCCGCTATATTGTTATCCTTACTGGGCATTTGAGCTCACCCCTTTTCTATGTTTTATTTTTCCCATGTAGTGAAGAAGTAAATTATGAATGACTTGCAGGGATATTATGAGGGGTTAATAGTGTGGATATGAAGACTTTTTTGTTGTAGTAGTTTTTCACTTTGAAATGTAATGTAAAACTTTATGATTATATCTAGTGTTTCCAAGGCTACTAAACCAATCGGTCTTTCGGGATTTGATCTTTCTTGTGATCATGCCAATGTTATGTAATAATGCACCGACTCTAGGTAGCTGGGGTCGGGGCGTTACAGTTGGTATCAGAGGAAGTTTAGTACAAACCTTGGAAGCTAGATTTAGATAAACTCTGATTAGAGCACGTAGACCTAAGATGAACTTTGAGGATTAGTATAGAAGAACTTCCTAGAATTTTGGTATTGTAGAGATTTTGTGAGTTTTCCGAGCAATACATCCCTGTCTGGATACGAGCAGGTAGAGGCGGATCTGGCACAGATGTACCTAGGGGTAAAACCCGAAAACACCGCTTTGAGCTAGACTCGAACGGGAACTGGTGCACGACAATGGGCCTTGCTGCACTCTTGGTTATGACACTCCCGGGAGATATGCTTAGGATAACACTCATTTTCTTTACAAATCATTATGAAGGGTTTATGAGTATATCCTTCCTCAAAGAAAACATTCTTATGATTATGGATTATATCCATAAATAGTTCAATTTATGTTAAGTGTTTTATAAGTATGGGATTGTGTATTTTGATTCATAAACTGATATAGTTTATGCCATTGTTTAGAAATGGCGCCTAGTGGAAGAAATGGAAACCGTATCAATGCACGCACTCCATGTAGGGATTGCCCTCCTGCTCAAGATAATTATAGTGGGGCTGGTGATGCAACTGGTGCCGATCAGCTAATCACCATACTGGGACAACTTACTCAGGTTATGAATAATAACCTTACCCGTATGGAGCACCCTGATCCGCAGCGTGGAGGATCAATGTTAGATTGATTCATGAGGCAACAACCACCAACGTTCAATGGGAGTACAATTCCCTTAGTAGCTGAGCAATGGATATTTTCCCTAGAGAAAATATTTCAGGCTTTGGGGAGCAGTGAAAGGGAAAAAGTTATCATGGCAGTTTACCGCCTCACTGGAGATGCTGATCAATGGTGGTCATTGATTCAAAATACGAAGGAAGATGATGAAGTATCAAATATGGAATGGAGGGAGTTCAAAGATCTGTTTTTAGAAAAATACTTTCCTCGCGACCATCGAGCAGATATGGAAAGGCAATTTCTAAGTCTGAGACAAAAGGAGGATGAGAATGTCACAAAGTATGAGGCTAACTTTACAAGGTTAGCGAGGTACGCTGGTGATTATATTCGTAACCCAAGAAGTAAGATTGATCGTTTCTTTGATGGGTTAAAACCATTTCTCCGTCGAGCGTTAGTCTCACAATCCTTTTCATCGTACGAAGACATTGTCTCATGTTCTATCAAGACCGAAAAGGAATTCTCTAAGTCTTATGACTTTAAAGCAAAGCAAGAGAAGAAGAGACCTGCTGATCAATCTGGGAATGGAAATAAGGGGAAGAAGGGAAAGGTTGAATATCCATCTTGTGGTAAATGCGGGAAGAAACATCCTGGTACTTGCTTAAAGGGAATGGGAGTCTGTTACAAGTGTGGTGAAAAAGGCCACCAAGCTCATGATTGCAAGGGGAAGAAGGAAGCTACCAACGTTCAGTGCTACAATTGCAGGGAGATGGGGAATTATGCAAATGCATGTCCTAAGCGTCAGGAGAACTTACCTCAGAAAAGTCCAAGGGATCAAGGCCAGGCTTATGCTATCACTACTGCTGAGGTAGAAGCTCCGAAAGACGTGGTGGCAGGTAATTTAATGGTTTCCTCAAGTTTAGAAAATGCATTATTTGATTCTGGATCATCGCATTGTTTCATATCTTCCCAGTTTGCTAAGAAAATTAGATATTTCCAATTTGATTTAATAAGGGAGTTGTCAGTTAAAACTCCTAAGGGAAGTATCGTTGCAACAAAGTTTTGTGAATCAGTCCCCATTAGAGCACATAAATTTTCTTTATCTGCTGATCTCATCGTCATACCTATGATTGAGTTTGATATAATCCTCAGTATGGACTGGCTTTCGGACTATGATGCGAAGATTTATTGTAAGAAGAAAGAGGTTACGATTCTTGATGATAATGATAAGGAACACCTTATTTTTAGAGCAGAATCGTCACCACCTAATTCTTATTTAGATCCACCCTCAATAGCTCAACTATATTCAATTATTGGGGAGGAAGAGAATGAAATAACTGTGGGTGAGGAAAGGAATGTTCAAATAGAGGATGTACCTATTGTGAAAGAATTTGTAGATGTATTTCCAGAAGATTTACCTGGACATCCTCCAGAACGAGAAGTTGAGTTTTCCATTGATTTGATTCCTGGATCAAGGCCTATATCGAAGACCCCTTATAGAATGGCCACTGTAGAGTTAGTCGAACTAAAGAAACAACTAGAGGAATTGAGTAACAAGGGATTTATTCGCCCTAGTGTTTCTCCATGGGGAGCCCCTGTTCTTTTTGTTAAAAAGAAAGATGGATCTATGAGGTTATGTATCGACTACAGGGAGATCAATGCTATAACGATAAAGAACAAGTATCCCCTACCTCGTATTGATGATTTATTTGACCAACTGCATGGAGCTCAATACTTTTCAAAGATTGACCTTCGATCTGGATACCATCAGTTGTGTGTGAAGAAGGAAGACATTCCGAAAACAGCATTTCGAACCAGGTACGGGCATTACGAGTTTACTGTAATGCCGTTTGGATTGACTAATGCACCCTCTATATTCATGGATCTAATGAATAGAGTTTTCAAGGAGTATCTTGATGAATTTGTGGTGGTATTTATTGATGATATCTTGGTATACTCCAAAACCTACGAAGATCATGAAAATAACTTGCGCATTATCTTGAAGACTCTGAGGAGGCATGAATTATATGGGAAGTTTATCAAGTGTGAATTCTGGCTTCAGAAGATTTCTTTTCTTGGCCATATTGTCTCTAAAGATGGAATCTCTGTTGATCCTTCTAATACCAAGGCAATCCAAGAATGGCCAGCACCTACGAGTATAACTGAGGTACGTAGTTTTATTGGCTTGGCAGGTTATTATCGACGTTTTGTCCAGAATTTTGCCCGATTGGCTAACTCATTAACGAAGCTCACACGTAAAGGGGTTAAATTTGTTTGGACAAAAGAGTGTGAAGAATGTTTCGAAGAATTGAAGAAAAGATTAGTCAATGCTCTTATATTGACTCTACCATCGGGGAATGATGGGTTCGTTATTTATAGTGATGCATCAAAGAAAGGACTTGGTTGTGTCCTTATGCAGAATGATAGAGTTATTGCCTATGCATCATGACAGTTGAAAATTCATGAACAAAACTATCCTACTCATGATCTTGAGTTAGCAGCTGTGATCTTTTCTTTGAAGATATGGAGGCACTACCTCTATGGTGAAAAATGTGAGATTTATACTGATCACAAGAGTTTGAAGTATATTTTCTCACAAAAAGAACTCAACATGAGGCAAAGGAGATGTCTTGAATTACTCAAGGATTATGATTGTACGATACACTACCACCCGGGGAAAGCAAACAAGGTGGCAGATGCTTTGAGTAGAAAAGACCATGGAGTTTTGAACATGATGAGAATGGAAAGGGATCCAATTTTCGTGGATCTAGTAAGGATGGACATGGGTATAACCAGGGAAGGTGAAAAATCAATGCTTTTTCAAATGGTTGCCAAACCATCTTTAATAGAAAGGATTAAGAGTTCTCAGACCAATGATGAAGAATTCCAAAAGAAGATTAAAGCTGTGAATGATGGGAGATTGAGAGACTTTGTGTATGAAGATGGAATTTTGAAATTCGGGAAGAGACTTTGTGTTCCCAATATACCTGATCTAAAAAGGGAATTGCTGGATGATGCTCATAGTTCCAATTTCTCTATACACCCTGGGAGCACCAAAATGTATAGAGATTTGAAGGAACATTTTTGGTGGGACAACATGAAGAGGGAGATTGCTGATTTTGTGTCAAGATGTATGGTTTGTCAACAAGTGAAAGCTGGAAGGCAACAGCCTAGAGGAGTCATGCAACCTCTTCCCATACCGGAGTGGAAATGGGACAATGTTACGATGGACTTTGTCATGGGGCTACCAAAGACTCCTAGAAAGAACGATGCAATATGGGTTATTATTGATCGTCTTACCAAGACAGCACATTTTCTTTCTATAAGAGAAGATCTACCCCTGGAACGTCTAGAAAGACTATATATTAATGAAGTTGTGAGACTTCATGGAGTACCCCTATCGATTATTTCTGATCGTGATCCCCGTTTTACTTCAAGATTCTGGAAAAGTCTTCAGAAATCCCTGGATACTGAACTTCATTTGAGCACTGCTTACCACCCTCAGACAGACGGACAATCAGAACGGACTATTCAAACCTTAGAAGACATGTTGAGATCTTGCTCACTTGACTTTCAGGGTATGTGGGATCAATATTTACCTTTGGTAGAATTTTCCTATAACAATAGCTTCCATTCGAGTATTCAGATGGCACCATATGAAGCGTTATACGGAAAGAGATGTCGTACACCAACCTGTTGGGATGACGTTGGTGAAAGAAAACTTGTAGGCCCAGAACTGGTGGAGGAAACGGTGGAAAAGGTGAAAGTAATCCAAAATCACATCAAAGCAGCTCAAAGTAGGCAGAAGAGCTATGCCGATAATCGAAGGAAGGATTTGGAATTTCAAGTCGGTGATCATGTTTTCCTGAAGGTATCTCCGTGGAAGGGAGTCATACGTTTTGGTAAGAAAGGTAAATTGAGTCCCAGGTACATCGGACCTTTCGAAATTCTAGAACGAATTGGGGCTGTAGCTTACTGATTGGCAATGCCGCCAAGTCTCTCCAAAGTTCACGATGTGTTCCACGTATCTCTGTTGAGAAAATACATGCCTGACCCAACGCATGTACTCACCTATGAGGAATTAGAACTGGAACCCGATCTGTCTTATTGCGAAGAGCCCGTCAAGATTCTTGATACGAGAGAACAAGTGCTGAGAAACCGGACGACGCGCCTGGTAAAAGTTTTTTGGAGAAATCATAAGATGGAAAAGGCAACGTGGGAACCCGAGGAACTTATGATGAAGAACCACCCGAGTCTTTTTATGCAGTAATACCCTAGAAATTGCGAGGACTCAATTATTTGAAGGAGGGGAGAATGTAACACCCCAAGCTTCCACGGTACGTTTCCCTTCGAATAATGCAATAGCGTGTGTTGTACGCAACCTCGAGTTCTAACACACACCACAACTAATTAAACTAGCCGTTGTGAATAGTAATACCTACTTTTTGAAATCATATATATTTTATACTTCAAAATGGACTTCATTTTTGGATTCGGAATATTGAAATTAGCCTAGGGTGAAATTTTGGTACTTTTCGGATAACTTTTATATTTTGATGAATAGTGAAAATTACTAAATTTTAATTAAAAACAACTTTTTTAATCAAAATAATTAATAGTGATAAATTGTGAATTTGAGTGGTTTTAAAGTATATTTAGAATATATTTTTACCATTTAATATAATGTTGGTCATTGGACATAATTTTACAATTAAACCGAACATAAACAAGTGTCAATCTTTTTATAGTTATTATCTCTTAAAAACACGCTTTTTGTTTTGACAGCGGGAATTAATTTTAAATTAATTTCTGCCACTTTTGTGTTTTGAATTTAGGAAAATGGATTCCATATTTGGAATCAGGATGTTCAAATTGTGTAAATAGGTAACTTTTATTTTTAGACATTTTGAATAGTTACTGTGGTAAATATTTTATTTACCATGGTTAAAGGGTAAATCCGGTAAATAAGGGTTAAAAATAATATTATAATAATACAAAATTACCCTAAAACGTGTCCTAACATTATTGGTGGACACATACCCGACCATGAGCATCCTTGGGTCAATTTGGGGACCCCTTGGAGCCACTTGTATGTGGTAGGGACACATTATATTAATAAAGTTAAAATAAAAATAAAAATGGCATAAGCTTACATCTTTTAGAAGAACAATTTTTACATAGGGTTATACATGTTGGATTTTCGATTATAAATATTCATTAGAAAGCTAAAAAGATTTCCTACATGATGATATTTTATTTATAATTTTTAGACATCAAATAAGTTAAATTATTAATGACACAATAATGATGCAATGTTTACCTCATTAATAAATCATTTAAATAAATAAGATTATAATGATTAAAATATTATCTAAAACCTGTACAATTCTTATTGGTTGATGTTATTTAGAATATTAGTCATCGTATCTTCGACCTCAATGATTTTTGGACCATTATAAACCGAATATAATTATATTATAAAGTAATACTTTCACTCTTTCCTAAAGAGGCCCTCCTCTCCCTTATAATAGGAGACCACTTATACTCATTCCTCACACCTCTCAAGCCACTTGGCTCGTCCAAACTCTGCCCAACTAAGCTCCCCACATCCCTCTCCTCCTCCTTGAAGTTTCCCCTTAGGCAGAAAGCATTTCAACATGTCCTTTGGTTCCAACCAAAGTGAGTTACCTAAATTAAAGGTAACGATTTCTCTTAAATTATTTTCATTTATTTTGCTTCTTCAACTCCCAAACTCTTTTTATTTCCTTTCTTTTGTAACAACACCAGTATCCTCAATATACTAGGATGTTGTTATAATAAGGATTCAAGCTACACATACACACAACTCCATCTAATGGATGATGAACATAATGTTTCTGTGGATGGCAAACTAACGCCTCACGAAACGATGATTGTTCAAATACATCTTACCGCCTCTCATGGTGGCCATTATGATGGCACTGTAATTAAATATGATATAAATGATATATATTTTATATATAAGCTTCTGTAATTCCATTTTATTTCATACCATTATTCGTTTCATGTTGTATATACATACGATAATTTCATTTGAGGAAGTGCGGACTACCGCCCCCTTAAAATGATATGACTCGTTCATACCACACATGGAGCGTATAAAGGATGGTGTTAATGAACTTAAGTAACATATATAAAATATTATATTATACTGGAATAGTAATATACCTATGTATCATTTGGATTCGATTCTTTTAAAATAAAAATTAAATGGAAGTAGCGTTCGTGCGTACGTACGGACTACCGTCTCCACGAACGCGATGAGATTCATTCTCCATCGTATCCATTCAAGTATAATTATCATTTAATGATTTAAAAATGATGTTTAAGGACTTGATATCATTCTGGATATGAATAAGATACAACAAACATGACTTATGTAACAAAACATATAAAAGAAAATGAGTAAGTTAACACCCGAAACGGCGATAAAACTAAGATATTATTATCAAATCAATATTAAAAGATCATATATGATATCATATTAATGTATATGATTCTTGTATAATTTAATAACAATTATTTCACCATTATATAGGAGGTTAACCTACCCCAACCAAGGAAAAGTACAAGGTAAGGGTTTACTTTACAACCTCTTCATTATCCAAGGTTGTTTATACGTAATAATCTACTGGGATCTCTTTATCATCCACATCCATGTTTCTTAAAAATGCATTTCAAAACATTTTTACTATTTACTAGAATATGAGTTAAAGTCATTTATACCCTTTTTGACTTTTATAAGTGGTTTATAAAGGAATCTTTCGGTCGTTTTCAAAACAAGGTCCTTTTTAACCTTTTCGACAGAATTTAGGTAAGAATGTTTTTTTTAACGGCGGGTGCGGCTATTTTCCACCGTTATAAAATCTTTAAAGCTTCCCTTACAAGCTTATAAGAATATTTTCAAAGAAAATGTTTTATTTTATATGGATCTTAAATTATTTCAAAATAAAAGGAGATATTTCTTTAAAAAGAATTTTGATTTCATCTATGTCAACATCCTTTGATGGATTTTAAGATTATTTGAAGTTGATTTATTATGATACAAAACTTCTATATTGTATTGAAGGTTTTGTGATATGTTTGACTGTGGATGTGCTATTTTTATACCATTCATAGTTTATGGTGAAAGTATTGACATTTCATATGCTAGTTTTAATATGAATGTTTATGTTATGTTTAAACCTTTTCATATGGGAATGCATTGGACTTAATATGTGACGGGTGGAGCCCGCTATAGCTCCTCGATGCATCGGTAGGTCTCATGAGATAAACTAGTGTCTTGGCACAAGGCCTTGACAAAATCTTATTTGTATTCTTGGCACGAGGCCTTGGATATGTGGTTATGATAGTCCGGCATTATGCATTCCAACATTATGAAAGTGGTTATTGATATTGAATGTGATTATTCGATTAGTAGAATATCCATGTGAATAATTAAATGGCATTATTTCATTTTACTTTTGCCATACTATGTTGAAGTTCAATTTTAAAAGGCTTTTGTTTTAGTAATTCATTGCCTTAAATGTTTATGATTATTTTGAATGTTCCGCTATATTGTTATCCTTACTGGGCATTTGAGCTCACCCCTTTTCTATGTTTTATTTTTCCCAGGTAGTGAAGAAGTAAATTATGAATGACTTGCAGGGATATTATGAGGGGTTAATAGTGTGGATATGAAGACTTTGTTGTTGTAGTAGTTTTTCACTTTGAAATGCAATGTAAAACTTTATGATTATATCTAGTGTTTCCAAGGATACTAAACCAATCGGTCTTTCGGGATTTGATCTTTCTTGTGATCATGCCAATGTTATGTAATAATGCACCGACTCTAGGTAGCTGGGGTCGGGGCGTTACACATATTCGTAGAATTCTATAATAAATAAAAGAGTCCATAGTTGAAATTATATTTCCTGCATGTTTTTTGACATGGTATAATGGTTGTCTCAAATAAATCTACTATATTTTTGATAATGTATTACTATTTATGTCAATGTTATCATGGATTAATTTTTTTATACAATCTAATATCTCAATAAAAATTATTGGGATATATAGAAAATAATTGGGATAGTTAATCATATGAAAGGAAGTTAACATAAAAGGTACATTATATCCTAGAGTGTTGTTTATTTTCTAGATAATAAATAAATGATATTGTATTTATATAAACCATATAGAAGAGGAATATATTATGGCCACTATAGATTTCATGAAATAATTTTGAAGGAATTAGATGTTGGAAGAAGGGTTAAGTCTCTAATTAGAATAAGTTTTGATAATTCAATAGATAATTCATAAAAATATACATTAATGTATTCAATATAAAATAACATTCAAATCATTTATAAATTTATCAGAGAGAAATTTGTCCATAGGTATGTGGAGTTTTAGTATGTTCCTACATATGTGTATAAATCAATACAAAAGCCTTACCTAAAGATAAATTTCAAATGAATCGACATGAATAAGGATTCTAGTTGACCCCCAACACTTAAATAGTGTTTATTTGGAATCCCCACTGCACATGATATAGTTTCCTTGTGTACTAACATTTCTATGTTCCCCTATTCCCAACCATAATTGTGGGACCTTTGGATTCAATGAGAAATGGGGAGAAATATTTTTCATGATAGAGGGAGAGATCTCTATTGTTGACTTAGTGGGATAAATATCTCTAAAAATGATGAATGATTATAGAAATAACATAAATAAAGTAGTTTAACTTGATGATGTTATATTTGTTCTATAAATGATGAAAATAACTGAAGAAATGACTAATCAGTTTGTGAGGTATGTTATTTATGAGGTAAATCATATTGGTTAATATCTATCTCTAAAGTAGATTAAAAAATTATATCATTCAATATTTTTTATCTAGAATGATGTTTTGTGTTGATGTTATTTTTATGTTACGATTTTTTATTACATGGATCTTGTATCATGCGGGATTACAGTTTATGTTGAGTAAGTGTTTGGCCACTATCTTGATATGAAAATTGTGAATTAGGCCTAAAATAGTAAATTTCCCATATTTTCTAACTAGTTTATAAAGAATTATTAAGTGTTAAAAATATTCCTAAAGTTGGATTTTATTGGGAAAATCTCAAAGGATGTTGTTCTCGGGTAATTTTCTGGTTTTACTTATTAAAAAGGATGATAGAAACTATTTCAATGTGTTTTTTGACAAATAAAGTTGATATAGTTCATTGTCCATTAAAACATTTCATCATTAATTAAGGAAATGGTATGGAATCTCCAGAATGTGTCTAAGAATATGTAAATATATTTTATGAAAATGATGGATTTTTTATCAAATTAAAAGTTTTAAGAATATCCTGCTCAAATCCAATATATAGAAATTCAAAATAATGATGTATTTTTATAAATTTAGGTAAACTCATGGAATAAAAGTTTTACAAACATTATGATTGTGAAAATAGAAGTTCGGGAAACATAGAATAGAAATGGAGTTGTGACAAAAAAACATCAATAGTGGCATCATAATTTCTAAGCATGGACAATTTTTTTGAAGGGTTGGAAAAATATTTAAATAGGCCACATATTTATCATTTAGAATAAATAAATTTTTATAATAATTTTCATGTATCTAATTTCATAAAATAATTACCTGAATATACTTCTTATATGCAGACATCTTATGTGAACATTAATTTTTTTAATAAAGGAATAATATCTATAATTTGTCTCTGATTTTGAAGTTAATTACCTCAATTAAGGTGACTAATACAGTTCATTATTACCACTTTGACAACGGTTTTCATTATTTCAACATGATGAGGATATTGGGTATTAATTTTATTTATAAAAAACATGGTTGAACCTTGAAAATTGTTTGGAAACCTCCCTTTTATAACTTGATAAAAGATAAATTAGATGGGGCATCAAAATAGAAAATTGGTCCTTTGGTATGTGGAGTTGTTTCTGTGATCATGGTGAAAGAATAATTTTATGTTTCTTTGAATCATGTGGTTTTACATCATCTCTTGATGTTTATATTCATGGTATCATTTATGTGGTCTCTTTTTTCTCCATTAAGGGATATAACCATTATGTGTTAAAATATGATTCAACTGCTATCATATAAGAAGTATGAATTGGTAAATCATATCTTCAATGGAGACTCACTTCTTAATAGATATAATTCGTGTATATTATTATGGGACTAAACATCATTATCATAGTCTTATTCCAATAGTTAAATTATTTATTATATGGACTTTCCAAATAAATGTATTGTTAACGTGCTCGCATCGTTTGAAAATCCCCCTTTGAAATTTGTTTTCTGCCTGAAATAGATTTCTCTAAAACTCCCAAATTCATAATTTTATAAGTATGTGATTTTAATTTAAATTTCCATGGCCAATATGGTTTACAGAACTTCGCCAAATAATAAGTTGTGTGAATACAGACGGTTGCTCTTCTTGATAAAATGATTTTTGATTATGTTTATGTTTTGAAATTTTTTGTCTAATTTGTTAAATTTTCAAGATTCATCAATATGCGGATTTCCATGAATATATTTGATTGTGTTTTTGGAGAAATTTAGTTTTTTTAAATTTAATTTTTTATCAATATAAAAATATTCATCAATGTGGTCAGTTGCGAGAACCTCAAGAGAATTATCTATAATTCATACGATAAATTGGAGTTCATATTTTTGATGAATTAAGAGATTAATTAAACAAAAAATATTGTTAAATAAAATGTGTTTAAAAATATTACAACATTATATGGAAAGAACATTGTGTACACATTAATAGAGAGAGTAGTGAGTTTCAAAAATTCAGTGTTTGTAAACCAAGAGTGACATTGGATTTGCTCTGAACATTATGAAATTATTTTTCATTGGTAAATTTAGTAAATTTTCACAATTATTTTTATTATACTAGTATTGTCTTGGTTTTCATGAACTAAGTAAAATTATTGTCTCATACACGATTTCAATACATTTTATAATTATTGTGATTAGAAGATAAAATAGTGTTTTTCTTAATGAGTAAACAATATCAAAATGGTAAATTTATTTAATCCAACATGTTAGGATTTATCCCCCCCATGGATATTTAACTATGAAGGGCCTATAAGAATCAATTTGAATTATACCTCACATGGTCGAAGGACCCTCTTTAATGTCATTTGGAACCTAATCTAGTACAAAAACTCACTCAAACATAAATCCATGAACGTAACCCTATAATCCTAGACTAGCTAAAGGGTTTGTCCCATGAGGAATATTCTTATTACACCCATGATATTAGAAACTATCTCCATACCCTAACATTAGGGATGATGCTCAACTATCTATTTATTGATGTTACATTGTCTAATCCAATGAACTGTTATTAGCACTAAACCATTAATTGAATATATATTGCGAAGAAAACATTAAATAATATGTACTTAAAGGCATCTTATTATAGTCTATTTTACTTCATATTTTTCACTGTCATACTGTAACACCCCGAGCTTCCACGATACGCTTCTCATTCAATAATGCAATAGCTTGCATTGTACGCAAGTTCGAGTTCTAACACACCGCAACTAATCAAAATAGCCATTATGAATAGTAATAACCACTTTTTAAAATTATAGAAATTTTATATTTCAAAATGGACTTCATTTTTGTATTCGTAATATCGAAATTAGCCTATGTTGAATTTTTGGTATTTTTCTGAGAACTTCTAATTTTTTATGAATAGTGAAAAATACATAAAAACAACTTTTTTAATCAAAATAATTTATACAGATAAATTATACTATTTAGTGGTTTTAAGGTATAATTAGAAAATATTTTTACCATTTTATCCAATGGTGGTCATTAGAATTAATTTAACATTGAAATTGGACATAAACAATTGCCAAACTTTTGATATAAATTGTTTCTTAAAAACACGCTATTTGTTGTAACAGCGGGAATTAATTATGAAATTAATTAATACAACTTATATGTTTGGAATTTTGTAAAATAGACATCATTTTTGAATTCGGAATATCAATTATAGCTTAGGGTGAAATTTTGGCCTTATTCTGAAAAACTTCAATTTTTGATGAATAGTGAAACCACTAAGTGGTAGTTAAATAACTGATTTTTCGTTTAAATGAAATATTACAACTTCTGTGATTTGATTTTCAAAAATCCGACATACATGGTTGTCATTAAGAAGTAAAATGTGGTTCAATGAGATCAAAATAATTTTTTGGTGAATAGTAACTTTTAAGTTCTTAATCGCGATTAGTGGTAATTAGTGTAGTTTAAGGTATAAATAATACATTAATAATATGAAATGACCTAGACACATGTCCCAACCTCATTGGTTGAGTCATGGCCGACCAAGACAAGCCATGGCCTAACTTGGGGACCCCATGGATCCACTTTTGTTGGGAAATAACATAAATTGCTTTTTATTTAATGTTAAAGTGAAAATGACACTAACATAGATTGTTCTACTAAAACAATTTTTAATTGGGGTTATACAAGTCCAAATTTTGATTATAAATAGTCATTGGAAAGCTAAAAAGATTTCCTACATCATAGTATTTGTTTTATAATTTTTAGACATTAAATAAATTAAAGTATTTATGACATAATAATGATGCAGCGATGACATCATTATTTGACGATTTAAATAAAATGAGAAGATAATGCAAAATCCGAGGCTTACACTTGTCCAAAGCCTATTGGATGAAGATATTTCGAAACCTTATCACCTTAGCCTCGAATTATATAGATGTGGGACCTTTAGAATCCGAAAAGCATTTTGAAATAATGTAACATTTCATTACTTTCCAAAAGTGCCCCTCCTCTCTACTTATAAAAGGCCCCCACCTCTCCCACCTTATTCACACCTTCAAGCCATTTGGCTCGGCCAACCTCTGCCCAAATACTCTCCCAACATCCCTCTCTTACTCCTAGAATCCTCACTTTGGGCAGAACTCTTCCCAAGGAAGCCTTTGGCTCAAATCAAAAAGATTTACCCGATTTTGAGGTAATGTCTTTTATAATGTTGTTTTGTTTTATTTTTCTTCTCCAACCCCCTAAAATCTTTTTATTCATTTCTTTTGTAACAACACCAGTATCCTCAATATACTAGGATGTTGTTATAAGAAGGATTCGAGCTACACTTACACACACCTACATCTAATGGTTAAAGAACATACGGTTTCTGTGGATGGCGAATTTCTGCCTCACGAAGCGATGATTGTTCAACACTCATATAACACCTTCAAAGGTGGCCATTAAGATGTCACTATTTTTATATATGATATATAATATGTTTTTGTTTTACTTATGCTTCTGTATTTCTCATTTATGGCATACTTTATGATTTCCATTATGGGTAAAACGCGATAATTTCATTTTAGGAAGTGCGGACTACCGCCCCCTCAAAGTGATTTGAATCGTAAATGCCATATGTGGGATGTATAAAGGATGGAGTAAATGGTATTATACACTATATTATACTGGAATTATATTATACATTTATATCATTATGATTTACTTCCATTAAATATGAAATTGAAATGAAAGTAGCGTTCATGCGTACGTACGGCTTACCGTCTCCATGAACGGTGCATTTCATTTCTTACCTCTAAATGTTACGTGACATTATGAATGAATGTATATACTGTATATATGATATATATGATATCTACATCATGAATATAATTCCGGATATAATGGATATTTCACCACATGAACAACTTGTAATTATAAGAAGTTTATTTTTGACTCAAGTACCAAAGATCGACAAAACGACCGTTATTAACTTAAATAATTACATAATGTTCATATCATTGTAATAAGTGATATAATAAGGATAATGAAATTGAAAATGGTTCTTAATAAGGTATATATTAACTCTAGTTTATTATTCAGGAGGTTAAAGAACGGTTGAGTCAAGTCAGACACGAGGTAAGGGAACTTCTTAACCCAACTTCCATTCTTTGGGTTAATCTCCTACTTTCAAATTATGTCATGATATTGTTATGTATTATATTGTATTTGTACTTTCATTATGTGTACTTATAGTTAATACACATAATAGATATATTTTATTTATAAATGATCTTTGTAAGGGAACTTCTTAACCCAATTTCCATTCTTTGGGTTAATCTCCTACTTTCAAATTATGTCATGATATTATTATGTCTTATTTTGTATTATTTATGTGTACCTATAGTGAATACACATAATAGATCTATTTTATTTTAAAAATGATCTTTTTAAGGACTTCATATCAATCTCCTTTCATTGAGACATATTTGGTTTTGTACACAACTTCCTTTTATACGGTGTATAAACCCCTTTGACTTTGACGTTTATTCAAAAGGAATCTTTTCTATACGAAGCATTTTACTAAACGACAAAAAGGGAATGTTTTTCTTTCCGTATATATGCGGCGACAACGACTTCTCCGCCGCCGTGACCATTATTTGAGTTTCGGCTTCCTCTACAAGCCATCTTTTTTTATGAAAAATAAATACAAAGTTTTAACTTTCTTTTATTTTGGTATTGAAAATGGTTTTGAAAGCGTTTTTATTATATCAATGTGTTGTATTGATATCTTGTGATTGAAATGTGGAAATGTTATGTTTCCTTTATGCATGTTTTATGTGATACGATTATGTTATGGTTTATGATATGTTTAAACCTATTCGTATGAGGAATGTATTGGACTTAATAAGTGACGGGTGGAGCCCGCTATAGCTCCTCGATGCATCGGTAGGTCTCATGAGACAACTAGACGTGGAATTGGCCGAGGCCCTTTCCCAATTTGATTTATGGTTTTGGCCGAGGCCTTAATCATTTTAGATGTCTTGGCCGAGGCCTTGACAAAATGTTTCAGAATGTCCGGCATTATACATTCCCTCATTATGAAAGTGGTTATTGATATTGCATGTGATTATTCGACCAGTAGAATATCCATGTGAAGAAGTGAATGGCATTATCTCATTTTACTTATGCCATATTATGTTGATGATCAAGTTTAAAAGGCTTCTGTTTTTGTTATACATTGCCTTAAATGTTAATGTTTATTTATGAAAGCTTCCGCAATATTGTTATCCTTACTGAGCATCTGAGCTCACCCCTTTCAATATTTTAATATTTTCCAGGATGTGAAGAAGTATTTTATGAATGACCTGCAGGGATAGTCAGAAGAGGATATGAGTGTGGACTATGGAGACTTTGTTATTGTAGTTTTTCACTTTATGATGTAATGTAACGTTTACGAATGTATCTAGTGTTTCCAAGGATACTAAACTAATCGGTCTTTCGAGACTTGATCTTTTGTGATCATGCCAATGTTACGAAGTAATGCACCGACTCTGGGTAGCTGGGGTCGGGGCGTTACAGTTGGTATCAGAGGCAGTTTAGTACTAACCTTGGAAGCTAGATTTAGATAAACTCTGATTAGAGCACATAGCCCAAAGATAGACTTTGAGGATTAGTATAGAAGAACTTCCTAGAATTTTAGTATTGTAGAGATGTTGTGAGTTTTCCGAGCAATACATCCCTGTCTGGATACGAGCAGGTAGAGGTGGCTCTGGCACAGATGTACCTAGGGGTAAAACCCGAAAACACCGCTTTGAGCTAGACTCAAACGGGAACTGGTGCACGACAACGGGCCTTGCTGCACTCTTGGTTATGACACTCCCGGGGGATATGCTTAGGATAATTCTCATTTTCTTTACAAATCATTATGTAAGGTTTATGAGTACATACTTCCTCAAAGGAAACATTTCTTTTTATGATTATGGATTATATCCATAAATAGTTCAATTTATGTTAAGTATTATACAAGTATGGAATTATGTATTTTGATTCATAAACTAATCTGGATTATGCCATTGTTTAGAAATGGCGCCTAGTAGAAGGAATGGAAACTGTATCAATGCACGAACTCCGTGTAGGGATTGCCCTCCTGCTCAAGATAATTATTGTGGACCTGGAGATACAACTGGTGCTGATCAACTTATTACCATACTGGGACAACTCACGCAGGTTATGAATAACAACCTTACTCGTATGGAGCACCCTGATTCGCAACGTGGAGGATCAATGCTAGACCGTTTCATGAGGCAACAACCGCCAACCTTCAATGGGAGTACAAATCCTACAGTAGCTGAGCAATGGATAAATTCCTTAGAGAAAATATTCCATGCCTTGGGGAGTAGTGAAAGGGAGAAGGTTGTCATGGCAGTTTACCGCCTCACTGGAGATGCCGATCAGTGGTGGTCACTGATTCAAAACACAAAGGAAGATGATGACGTATCGAATATGGAATGGAGGGAGTTCAAAGAGCTTTTCTTAGAAAAATACTTTCCTCGTGACCATCGAGCAGATATGGAAAGGCAATTTCTGAGTCTGAGGCAGAAGGAGGATGAGAATGTCGCAAAGTATGAGGCTAACTTTACAAGGTTAGCGAGGCATGCTGCCGATTATATACGTAACCCAAGGAGTAAGATTGATCGTTTCTTTGATGGGTTAAAACCATTTCTCCGACGAGCTTTAGTATCACAATCCTTCTCATCATACGAAGATATAGTCTCATGTGCTATCAAGACAGAAAAGGAATTCTCTAAGTCTTATGACAACAAAGTAAAGCAAGAGAAGAAGAGAATGGTGGAACAAGAGACAGATAAAGGGAAAAAGGGAAAGAAGGATTTTCCATTATGTGATAATTGTGGGAAGAATCACCCTGGTACTTGCCTAAAAGGAATGGGAGTCTGTTATAAATGTGGAGAAAAAGGTCACCAGGCACGTGATTGCAAGGGAAAGAAAGAGGCTGTCAAAGTTGAATGCTACAATTGTAGAGAAATGGGTCATTACGCAAATGAATGTCCTAAGCGTCAAGGAATCTTACCTCAGAAAAGGCCAAGGGATCAAGGACAATCTTATGCTATTACTACAGTTGAAGCAGAATAACTAATGTATTGATGCTTTCGGACTCATGGATTATATTCTGGTTATTAGAATAATGTGATCTATATAAGGATTGTACTGCAGTACTTGTTGGTTTCAGTAAGGTTTTAATATGATTAAGGTAATCATATTTTTAGTATGTGACAATAAGAGAAACTTTTCTTTGTTTGGGGAATCTGATGTTACAATTGATTTTGGAATTAAGAGACCTTTTAGAGAAAGTTTGGACAGAGGTATTTTGGAAAACTATAAATGTTGGGATGGATTAAGTTGAACTTTGAATAGTATTGTTTAAGGTTAAAACTTTTCTGAAGATTATTTCTGGAATACTATAATACTATATTTTTAGAAAAAGGACAACCTGCAGGGTGGGGAATAACCCGTCGCGTCGGACACAGCTGCAGGAATCGAACCCACAACCATAGTGCGACAAGCCTTTATTTCCTACCACTAGCCTACAGGAAGTCCCTGGTTATTACAAAATCGTTTTACTAATCTAAATGGTATGTGTTAACATTTGGAACCTTATACAATTAGGATAAATAGAATATTTTTGAGTTCCGTTACCATTTGGAGTAAAAGTTGGGTTTGTGGTAAAAATTTATTAACGAATGAAAGTATACATAACAAGTATGTATATTCCCCTACGTTCTTAGTAAATCTCATAAATAAATTCCTCAACATAATAAAAGGTAACTTAAAACAAAAATGTTGTCGGTTAACTTTTCCAACTGGGGATTCAATGACCGTTTAACCAATCACAAGTTTGTGATTTTCTTATGGTTAAACTTTCTCCTAATCCTGTTTTCTATAACTCTCCATCAGACCTTGATGGTTTGTTTCTCCTCCATATCCATATTTTCATAGAATCCTAGAATGGGCTATATCGGGTGACCTTTGTACTTATCCTGCTTTCTTTTAATGTTATATATTTATTAACCTTATTTCCGATGTGGGTTTTCCACAAAGGTATTTTCTATTTTCAGCCTTTTATTATCAAAGAAAAATTTCAAATTGCGAGGACGCAATTTATTGAAGGAGGGGAGAATGTAACACCCCGAGCTTCCACGATACGCTTCTCATTCAATAATGCAATAGCTTGCATTGTACGCAAGTTCGAGTTCTAACACACCGCAACTAATCAAAATAGCCATTATGAATAGTAATAACCACTTTTTAAAATTATAGAAATTTTATATTTCAAAATGGACTTCATTTTTGTATTCGTAATATCGAAATTAGCCTATGTTGAATTTTTGGTATTTTTCTGAGAACTTCTAATTTTTTATGAATAGTGAAAAATACATAAAAACAACTTTTTTAATCAAAATAATTTATACAGATAAATTATACTATTTAGTGGTTTTAAGGTATAATTAGAAAATATTTTTACCATTTTATCCAATGGTGGTCATTAGAATTAATTTAACATTGAAATTGGACATAAACAATTGCCAAACTTTTGATATAAATTGTTTCTTAAAAACACGCTATTTGTTGTAACAGCGGGAATTAATTATGAAATTAATTAATACAACTTATATGTTTGGAATTTTGTAAAATAGACATCATTTTTGAATTCGGAATATCAATTATAGCTTAGGGTGAAATTTTGGCCTTATTCTGAAAAACTTCAATTTTTGATGAATAGTGAAACCACTAAGTGGTAGTTAAATAACTGATTTTTCGTTTAAATGAAATATTACAACTTCTGTGATTTGATTTTCAAAAATCCGACATACATGGTTGTCATTAAGAAGTAAAATGTGGTTCAATGAGATCAAAATAATTTTTTGGTGAATAGTAACTTTTAAGTTCTTAATCGCGATTAGTGGTAATTAGTGTAGTTTAAGGTATAAATAATACATTAATAATATGAAATGACCTAGACACATGTCCCAACCTCATTGGTTGAGTCATGGCCGACCAAGACAAGCCATGGCCTAACTTGGGGACCCCATGGATCCACTTTTGTTGGGAAATAACATAAATTGCTTTTTATTTAATGTTAAAGTGAAAATGACACTAACATAGATTGTTCTACTAAAACAATTTTTAATTGGGGTTATACAAGTCCAAATTTTGATTATAAATAGTCATTGGAAAGCTAAAAAGATTTCCTACATCATAGTATTTGTTTTATAATTTTTAGACATTAAATAAATTAAAGTATTTATGACATAATAATGATGCAGCGATGACATCATTATTTGACGATTTAAATAAAATGAGAAGATAATGCAAAATCCGAGGCTTACACTTGTCCAAAGCCTATTGGATGAAGATATTTCGAAACCTTATCACCTTAGCCTCGAATTATATAGATGTGGGACCTTTAGAATCCGAAAAGCATTTTGAAATAATGTAACATTTCATTACTTTCCAAAAGTGCCCCTCCTCTCTACTTATAAAAGGCCCCCACCTCTCCCACCTTATTCACACCATCAAGCCATTTGGCTCGGCCAACCTCTGCCCAAATACTCTCCCAACATCCCTCTCTTACTCCTAGAATCCTCACTTTGGGCAGAACTCTTCCCAAGGAAGCCTTTGGCTCAAATCAAAAAGAGTTACCCGATTTTGAGGTAATGTCTTTTATAATGTTGTTTTGTTTTATTTTTCTTCTCCAACCCCCTAAACTCTTTTTATTCATTTCTTTTGTAACAACACCAGTATCCTCAATATACTAGGATGTTGTTATAAGAAGGATTCGAGCTACACTTACACACACCAACATCTAATGGTTAAAGAACATACGGTTTCTGTGGATGGCGAATTTCTGCCTCACGAAGCGATGATTGTTCAACACTCATATAACACCTTCAAAGGTGGCCATTAAGATGTCACTATTTTTATATATGATATATAATATGTTTTTGTTTTACTTATGCTTCTGTATTTCTCATTTATGGCATACTTTATGATTTCCATTATGGGTAAAACGCGATAATTTCATTTTAGGAAGTGCGGACTACCGCCCCCTCAAAGTGATTTGAATCGTAAATGCCATATGTGGGATGTATAAAGGATGGAGTAAATGGTATTATACACTATATTATACTGGAATTATATTATACATTTATATCATTATGATTTACTTCCATTAAATATGAAATTGAAATGAAAGTAGCGTTCATGCGTACGTACGGCTTACCGTCTCCATGAACGGTGCATTTCATTTCTTACCTCTAAATGTTACGTGACATTATGAATGAATGTATATACTGTATATATGATATATATGATATCTACATCATGAATATAATTCCGGATATAATGGATATTTCACCACATGAACAACTTGTAATTATAAGAAGTTTATTTTTGACTCAAGTACCAAAGATCGACAAAACGACCGTTATTAACTTAAATAATTACATAATGTTCATATCATTGTAATAAGTGATATAATAAGGATAATGAAATTGAAAATGGTTCTTAATAAGGTATATATTAACTCTAGTTTATTATTCAGGAGGTTAAAGAACGGTTGAGTCAAGTCAGACACGAGGTAAGGGAACTTCTTAACCCAACTTCCATTCTTTGGGTTAATCTCCTACTTTCAAATTATGTCATGATATTGTTATGTATTATATTGTATTTGTACTTTCTTTATGTGTACTTATAGTTAATACACATAATAGATATATTTTATTTATAAATGATCTTTGTAAGGGAACTTCTTAACCCAATTTCCATTCTTTGGGTTAATCTCCTACTTTCAAATTATGTCATGATATTATTATGTCTTATTTTGTATTATTTATGTGTACCTATAGTGAATACACATAATAGATCTATTTTATTTTAAAAATGATCTTTTTAAGGACTTCATATCAATCTCCTTTCATTGAGACATATTTGGTTTTGTACACAACTTCCTTTTATACGGTGTATAAACCCCTTTGACTTTGACGTTTATTCAAAAGGAATCTTTTCTATACGAAGCATTTTACTAAACGACAAAAAGGGAATGTTTTTCTTTCCGTATATATGCGGCGACAACGACTTCTCCGCCGCCGTGACCATTATTTGAGTTTCGGCTTCCTCTACAAGCCATCTTTTTTTATGAAAAATAAATACAAAGTTTTAACTTTCTTTTATTTTGGTATTGAAAATGGTTTTGAAAGCGTTTTTATTATATCAATGTGTTGTATTGATATCTTGTGATTGAAATGTGGAAATGTTATGTTTCCTTTATGCATGTTTTATGTGATACGATTATGTTATGGTTTATGATATGTTTAAACCTATTCGTATGAGGAATGTATTGGACTTAATAAGTGACGGGTGGAGCCCGCTATAGCTCCTCGATGCATCGGTAGGTCTCATGAGACAACTAGACGTGGAATTGGCCGAGGCCCTTTCCCAATTTGATTTATGGTTTTGGCCGAGGCCTTAATCATTTTAGATGTCTTGGCCGAGGCCTTGACAAAATGTTTCAGAATGTCCGGCATTATACATTCCCTCATTATGAAAGTGGTTATTGATATTGCATGTGATTATTCGACCAGTAGAATATCCATGTGAAGAAGTGAATGGCATTATCTCATTTTACTTATGCCATATTATGTTGATGATCAAGTTTAAAAGGCTTCTGTTTTTGTTATACATTGCCTTAAATGTTAATGTTTATTTATGAAAGCTTCCGCAATATTGTTATCCTTACTGAGCATCTGAGCTCACCCCTTTCAATATTTTAATATTTTCCAGGATGTGAAGAAGTATTTTATGAATGACCTGCAGGGATAGTCAGAAGAGGATATGAGTGTGGACTATGGAGACTTTGTTATTGTAGTTTTTCACTTTATGATGTAATGTAACGTTTACGAATGTATCTAGTGTTTCCAAGGCTACTAAACTAATCGGTCTTTCGAGACTTGATCTTTTGTGATCATGCCAATGTTACGAAGTAATGCACCGACTCTGGGTAGCTGGGGTCGGGGCGTTACAGTTGGTATCAGAGGCAGTTTAGTACTAACCTTGGAAGCTAGATTTAGATAAACTCTGATTAGAGCACATAGCCCAAAGATAGACTTTGAGGATTAGTATAGAAGAACTTCCTAGAATTTTAGTATTGTAGAGATGTTGTGAGTTTTCCGAGCAATACATCCCTGTCTGGATACGAGCAGGTAGAGGTGGCTCTGGCACAGATGTACCTAGGGGTAAAACCCGAAAACACCGCTTTGAGCTAGACTCAAACGGGAACTGGTGCATGACAACGGGCCTTGCTGCACTCTTGGTTATGACACTCCCGGGGGATATGCTTAGGATAATTCTCATTTTCTTTACAAATCATTATGTAAGGTTTATGAGTACATACTTCCTCAAAGGAAACATTTCTTTTTATGATTATGGATTATATCCATAAATAGTTCAATTTATGTTAAGTATTATACAAGTATGGAATTATGTATTTTGATTCATAAACTAATCTGGATTATGCCATTGTTTAGAAATGGCGCCTAGTAGAAGGAATGGAAACTGTATCAATGCACGAACTCCGTGTAGGGATTGCCCTCCTGCTCAAGATAATTATTGTGGACCTGGAGATACAACTGGTGCTGATCAACTTATTACCATACTGGGACAACTCACGCAGGTTATGAATAACAACCTTACTCGTATGGAGCACCCTGATTCGCAACGTGGAGGATCAATGCTAGACCGTTTCATGAGGCAACAACCGCCAACCTTCAATGGGAGTACAAATCCTACAGTAGCTGAGCAATGGATAAATTCCTTAGAGAAAATATTCCATGCCTTGGGGAGTAGTGAAAGGGAGAAGGTTGTCATGGCAGTTTACCGCCTCACTGGAGATGCCGATCAGTGGTGGTCACTGATTCAAAACACAAAGGAAGATGATGACGTATCGAATATGGAATGGAGGGAGTTCAAAGAGCTTTTCTTAGAAAAATACTTTCCTCGTGACCATCGAGCAGATATGGAAAGGCAATTTCTGAGTCTGAGGCAGAAGGAGGATGAGAATGTCGCAAAGTATGAGGCTAACTTTACAAGGTTAGCGAGGCATGCTGCCGATTATATACGTAACCCAAGGAGTAAGATTGATCATTTCTTTGATGGGTTAAAACCATTTCTCCGACGAGCTTTAGTATCACAATCCTTCTCATCATACGAAGATATAGTCTCATGTGCTATCAAGACAGAAAAGGAATTCTCTAAGTCTTATGACAACAAAGTAAAGCAAGAGAAGAAGAGAACGGTGGAACAAGAGACAGATAAAGGGAAAAAGGGAAAGAAGGATTTTCCATTATGTGATAATTGTGGGAAGAATCACCCTGGTACTTGCCTAAAAGGAATGGGAGTCTGTTATAAATGTGGAGAAAAAGGTCACCAGGCACGTGATTGCAAGGGAAAGAAAGAGGCTGTCAAAGTTGAATGCTACAATTGTAGAGAAATGGGTCATTACGCAAATGAATGTCCTAAGCGTCAAGGAATCTTACCTCAGAAAAGGCCAAGGGATCAAGGACAATCTTATGCTATTACTACAGTTGAAGCAGAATAACTAATGTATTGATGCTTTCGGACTCATGGATTATATTCTGGTTATTAGAATAATGTGATCTATATAAGGATTGTACTGCAGTACTTGTTGGTTTCAGTAAGGTTTTAATATGATTAAGGTAATCATATTTTTAGTATGTGACAATAAGAGAAACTTTTCTTTGTTTGGGGAATCTGATGTTACAATTGATTTTGGAATTAAGAGACCTTTTAGAGAAAGTTTGGACAGAGGTATTTTGGATAACTATAAATGTTGGGATGGATTAAGTTGAACTTTGAATAGTATTGTTTAAGGTTAAAACTTTTCTGAAGATTATTTCTGGAATACTATAATACTATATTTTTAGAAAAAGGACAACCTGCAGGGTGGGGAATAACCCGTCGCGTCGGACACAGCTGCAGGAATCGAACCCACAACCATAGTGCGACAAGCCTTTATTTCCTACCACTAGCCTACAGGAAGTCCCTGGTTATTACAAAATCGTTTTACTAATCTAAATGGTATGTGTTAACATTTGGAACCTTATACAATTAGGATAAATAGAATATTTTTGAGTTCCGTTACCATTTGGAGTAAAAGTTGGGTTTGTGGTAAAAATTTATTAACGAATGAAAGTATACATAACAAGTATGTATATTCCCCTACGTTCTTAGTAAATCTCATAAATAAATTCCTCAACATAATAAAAGGTAACTTAAAACAAAAATGTTGTCGATTAACTTTTCCAACTGGGGATTCAATGACCGTTTAACCAATCACAAGTTTGTGATTTTCTTATGGTTAAACTTTCTCCTAATCCTGTTTTCTATAACTCTCCATCAGACCTTGATGGTTTGTTTCTCCTCCATATCCATATTTTCATAGAATCCTAGAATGGGCTATATCGGGTGACCTTTGTACTTATCCTGCTTTCTTTTAATGTTATATATTTATTAACCTTATTTCCGATGTGGGTTTTCCACAAAGGTATTTTCTATTTTCAGCCTTTTATTATCAAAGAAAAATTTCAAATTGCGAGGACGCAATTTATTGAAGGAGGGGAGAATGTAACACCCCGAGCTTCCACGATACGCTTCTCATTCAATAATGCAATAGCTTGCATTGTACGCAAGTTCGAGTTCTAACACACCGCAACTAATCAAAATAGCCATTATGAATAGTAATAACCACTTTTTAAAATTATAGAAATTTTATATTTCAAAATGGACTTCATTTTTGTATTCGTAATATCGAAATTAGCCTATGTTGAATTTTTGGTATTTTTCTGAGAACTTCTAATTTTTTATGAATAGTGAAAAATACATAAAAACAACTTTTTTAATCAAAATAATTTATACAGATAAATTATACTATTTAGTGGTTTTAAGGTATAATTAGAAAATATTTTTACCATTTTATCCAATGGTGGTCATTAGAATTAATTTAACATTGAAATTGGACATAAACAATTGCCAAACTTTTGATATAAATTGTTTCTTAAAAACACGCTATTTGTTGTAACAGCGGGAATTAATTATGAAATTAATTAATACAACTTATATGTTTGGAATTTTGTAAAATAGACATCATTTTTGAATTCGGAATATCAATTATAGCTTAGGGTGAAATTTTGGCCTTATTCTGAAAAACTTCAATTTTTGATGAATAGTGAAACCACTAAGTGGTAGTTAAATAACTGATTTTTCGTTTAAATGAAATATTACAACTTCTGTGATTTGATTTTCAAAAATCCGACATACATGGTTGTCATTAAGAAGTAAAATGTGGTTCAATGAGATCAAAATAATTTTTTGGTGAATAGTAACTTTTAAGTTCTTAATCGCGATTAGTGGTAATTAGTGTAGTTTAAGGTATAAATAATACATTAATAATATGAAATGACCTAGACACATGTCCCAACCTCATTGGTTGAGTCATGGCCGACCAAGACAAGCCATGGCCTAACTTGGGGACCCCATGGATCCACTTTTGTTGGGAAATAACATAAATTGCTTTTTATTTAATGTTAAAGTGAAAATGACACTAACATAGATTGTTCTACTAAAACAATTTTTAATTGGGGTTATACAAGTCCAAATTTTGATTATAAATAGTCATTGGAAAGCTAAAAAGATTTCCTACATCATAGTATTTGTTTTATAATTTTTAGACATTAAATAAATTAAAGTATTTATGACATAATAATGATGCAGCGATGACATCATTATTTGACGATTTAAATAAAATGAGAAGATAATGCAAAATCCGAGGCTTACACTTGTCCAAAGCCTATTGGATGAAGATATTTCGAAACCTTATCACCTTAGCCTCGAATTATATAGATGTGGGACCTTTAGAATCCGAAAAGCATTTTGAAATAATGTAACATTTCATTACTTTCCAAAAGTGCCCCTCCTCTCTACTTATAAAAGGCCCCCACCTCTCCCACCTTATTCACACCTTCAAGCCATTTGGCTCGGCCAACCTCTGCCCAAATACTCTCCCAACATCCCTCTCTTACTCCTAGAATCCTCACTTTGGGCAGAACTCTTCCCAAGGAAGCCTTTGGCTCAAATCAAAAAGAGTTACCCGATTTTGAGGTAATGTCTTTTATAATGTTGTTTTGTTTTATTTTTCTTCTCCAACCCCCTAAACTCTTTTTATTCATTTCTTTTGTAACAACACCAGTATCCTCAATATACTAGGATGTTGTTATAAGAAGGATTCGAGCTACACTTACACACACCTACATCTAATGGTTAAAGAACATACGGTTTCTGTGGATGGCGAATTTCTGCCTCACGAAGCGATGATTGTTCAACACTCATATAACACCTT
Source organism: Viscum album (assembly GCA_963277665.1). NCBI lineage: Eukaryota > Viridiplantae > Streptophyta > Magnoliopsida > Santalales > Viscaceae > Viscum > Viscum album. The sequence goes on from OY728136.1 coordinate 831,983,769, forward strand.
CAAAGGTGGCCATTAAGATGTCACTATTTTTATATATGATATATAATATGTTTTTGTTTTACTTATGCTTCTGTATTTCTCATTTATGGCATACTTTATGATTTCCATTATGGGTAAAACGCGATAATTTCATTTTAGGAAGTGCGGACTACCGCCCCCTCAAAGTGATTTGAATCGTAAATGCCATATGTGGGATGTATAAAGGATGGAGTAAATGGTATTATACACTATATTATACTGGAATTATATTATACATTTATATAATTATGATTTACTTCCATTAAATATGAAATTGAAATGAAAGTAGCGTTCATGCGTACGTACGGCTTACCGTCTCCATGAACGGTGCATTTCATTTCTTACCTCTAAATGTTACGTGACATTATGAATGAATGTATATACTGTATATATGATATATATGATATCTACATCATGAATATAATTCCGGATATAATGGATATTTCACCACATGAACAACTTGTAATTATAAGAAGTTTATTTTTGACTCAAGTACCAAAGATCGACAAAACGACCGTTATTAACTTAAATAATTACATAATGTTCATATCATTGTAATAAGTGATATAATAAGGATAATGAAATTGAAAATGGTTCTTAATAATGTATATATTAACTCTAGTTTATTATTCAGGAGGTTAAAGAACGGTTGAGTCAAGTCAGACACGAGGTAAGGGAACTTCTTAACCCAACTTCCATTCTTTGGGTTAATCTCCTACTTTCAAATTATGTCATGATATTGTTATGTATTATATTGTATTTGTACTTTCTTTATGTGTACTTATAGTTAATACACATAATAGATATATTTTATTTATAAATGATCTTTGTAAGGGAACTTCTTAACCCAATTTCCATTCTTTGGGTTAATCTCCTACTTTCAAATTATGTCATGATATTATTATGTCTTATTTTGTATTATTTATGTGTACCTATAGTGAATACACATAATAGATCTATTTTATTTTACAAATGATCTTTTTAAGGACTTCATATCAATCTCCTTTCATTGAGACATATTTGGTTTTGTACACAACTTCCTTTTATACGGTGTATAAACCCCTTTGACTTTGACGTTTATTCAAAAGGAATCTTTTCTATACGAAGCATTTTACTAAACGACAAAAAGGGAATGTTTTTCTTTCCGTATATATGCGGCGACAACGACTTCTCCGCCGCCGTGACCATTATTTGAGTTTCGGCTTCCTCTACAAGCCATCTTTTTTTATGAAAAATAAATACAAAGTTTTAACTTTCTTTTATTTTGGTATTGAAAATGTTTTTGAAAGCGTTTTTATTATATCAATGTGTTGTATTGATATCTTGTGATTGAAATGTGGAAATGTTATGTTTCCTTTATGCATGTTTTATGTGATACGATTATGTTATGGTTTATGATATGTTTAAACCTATTCGTATGAGGAATGTATTGGACTTAATAAGTGACGGGTGGAGCCCGCTATAGCTCCTCGATGCATCGGTAGGTCTCATGAGACAACTAGACGTGGAATTGGCCGAGGCCCTTTCCCAATTTGATTTATGGTTTTGGCCGAGGCCTTAATCATTTTAGATGTCTTGGCCGAGGCCTTGACAAAATGTTTCAGAATGTCCGGCATTATACATTCCCTCATTATGAAAGTGGTTATTGATATTGCATGTGATTATTCGACCAGTAGAATATCCATGTGAAGAAGTGAATGGCATTATCTCATTTTACTTATGCCATATTATGTTGATGATCAAGTTTAAAAGGCTTCTGTTTTTGTTATACATTGCCTTAAATGTTAATGTTTATTTATGAAAGCTTCCGCAATATTGTTATCCTTACTGAGCATCTGAGCTCGCCCCTTTCAATATTTTAATATTTTCCAGGATGTGAAGAAGTATTTTATGAATGACCTGCAGGGATAGTCAGAAGAGGATATGAGTGTGGACTATGGAGACTTTGTTATTGTAGTTTTTCACTTTATGATGTAATGTAACGTTTACGAATGTATCTAGTGTTTCCAAGGCTACTAAACTAATCGGTCTTTCGAGACTTGATCTTTTGTGATCATGCCAATGTTACGAAGTAATGCACCGACTCTGGGTAGCTGGGGTCGGGGCGTTACACATACTCCCACCATATCCTAGTTAGTCCCCCAGGTATGAATACTTTTAGCATTACTAATTTATAATTGATCATATCAACCAACTCAAATATTCATTCAATTATCACTATTAAATCCCCATTATCATAAGGATAACCAGTTCCTAGAAAAGATTGAGGATATTATATCTTATAGTCCTACTAAAAATCAATCCTAGAAGGTCCACCTTGATTTACACCTTCACCTACAACTAGAACAATACCAAACACTCCTTCTTATATATGTTCATATGCATGAAAAATTGGGAATAAAATCTAAATAATCCACAAATCCCCACTTCTAATTTTTCTGTGGTATAACAAAGCCATTTTGGACTTTACAAACATATTCAACACATTCCTTCAATATCTCCATAGGATTCCTTTGAGGTTCAATTTTATGAATTTCCAAAAAAATGGAAATTACTCATAACAAGATAAACCCAAATAAAATTGAAGCATGTACATGTGAATACAATCATAAACACCATACACAAACTCCACTATCCACTATATGATTCATTCCTTAAGGTTATAATAGAGAAGACACTAGACTATCACAAATAACATATAGGAGGATAAATATCACAAACAATATATCTACATATAAGCTAAAAATGTATCCAAGATGAAAACATAGAAAAACTCTAGGTTTAATTAAATATATTCAACTGATTATTTATTTGGGAAAGCACAAAATTTATTTTTGTTTATATTTATTTAATTATGACCTAGTTTGTTCTATGAAATTGTTTTACAATCCGAAAAAATAAGAATATGGCATGTTAAACCACATGAAAACATAATACATCAACTAAAACTCTCTCACTACCCTATTAAAGAGGTAATTTCATTAACCATAACCTCTACAATATCACTTGAAGTAAATAAATGGACAACCTCGAATTCAAATAACATCTACCCCACTACCATTGAGACTTGTGTGACTACTATAAAACTATTTCCTAGACACATTCATAGTTTCTAACTTATGCATCACTATATTTTCTCTATTATGATAATCTCAAAATACTAAAAAATAAAATAATGATTTTGATAGAATATTTCATATTCACCAACCATGTTTATTGAGCCCAAACTGGAGATCCACATAGCCTTATCCACGTTTTCCGATTTACAAGACAAGATCAACTAGTGGTGGGGGAGAATACCAGATAATGGGTAGACAATGAACTTGGAATCAAATATTTACAACATAAATAATATTAGATTTGATAATAGTATTAAATTTTAAAACAAAAATTTAGATTCATGTTTAATTTTAAAATCAAATCACATGTAATAACAAAATGAACAATTTTTAAGAATATGTCGGTCATAAAACAATGATTCACCAATGTAGTAGCTCAATAAATATGATAAAAAAAATAGTAGAATTAATTCAAAAAAATGATTCCAAAATATACATTATTATTGGTTCCATCCAAAGTCTTCACACACCAAGGTTTCTATTTTGGGTGTTTGTAAAAACTCCAAATAAGAAACTACCAATAAAATGATTTTACTATTTTGTTAATATTTATGTGAGTTCATATACTAAAAAATATAAATAAATAATTAAAATAATACAATCCTTTTTTGTTATTATCAACAAACTAGGTTAATAATTATCTCAAACATACATGATGTGATCAATGGAAGATGAAGATAATTGTTCCATATTAACAGTAGAAATAGAATTTTTTTTAAGGATGGTGTAACATAGTAAGACTCCCTCATGGTTTGAAATATATTGTGAAGTTGAGGTGTTAAAATTGAAATTTCTCATAAACTCTGGTCATTGATAGATGTAATGTGAGGAGTTCGTAACATATCTAGCATTCAAGACTTTCTAAAACAAAAATCTCATCTAGGTAAGATACCATGGATAACTTGGATACCATATATATATAAATTAAAATTAAGGAGGGTGTAACACTACTAAATTCCTTCATGATTCAAACCTACACATCCATGGAGGTAAGCATCCATTACTAATATTTATAAAATTTTATCATAAAACCCAGAGAAAAATCACCAGTACCAACACCTAAAACCACTATGGAAAAAACACTTTAAATATAACATTATCTCTAACATGAAGCTACAAGGACATTGACCATTTGATAAACCTTTAAAATATCCATCAAAACACTTAATTCTAGTTATATTCCTACCTAAATCTCTTATTTATTGAATGTGGGTGTGAAAAATATAGGAAATAATATTCCTAGGACCTTTGATTCTACAACTTATCTATGTCAATTCACTATATACCTAGAAAAATTATCCCAATATCCCAATCTATATTCATCATAAATAATTCTTATATGTTATACTCAACCTAAATCACTAATAAATATCCTCTCTAGAGTCAATTTAATCATTCAAAACCAACCTAATCACTTAGACACCTTTATATAATAATTACATTTAAAATAATTAACTTATATACACAAAAACGCCTATAATCATGGAAACCATTTTAACAATTTAAATACTCCCTACCTCAATCAATTGAGGGAAAACTATTTGAAATATTTCATATTTTTAAATAATAATCCTTTAGAAATCATGAACCTGAAAAAAGACTGATAATTTATTGATTAGACATGGTATAATGGAACATATTTATCACTCCTCACAAAGAAACTAAAACACATTTAGAATAAATAAGAGTAGACCATCATAGCCAATAACACATAATATTAGAGAAATAATGAATATTGTATGAACATAGAATCCAAAGAGATTCCAATGGATTTCATCTAGTCATTTTTAGGTTGGGTAAGATGGAAAGAATCGTTAAAAATGGTTTCATGTAAAAAATACTCAACGCCCCTAAGAACACTTATGTAGGATACTAGGTATCTAGTATACCTATACAGGGTAACCGGTGATCCATAAACCACATATTCAACCCTAACTACATGGTCTTTAAGGATATAAGGCCTTTAGGTCCCATTGACCTATCACTAGGTACAAAATGGGATTTTTGGTTTTAAGTCAATAATAGGGATCCAACTACCAACTATAGAATGTCTACAAGCCCAAATACCACATGATCACATCACAAAACATCCATATTAAAATAATTTAAGGGTTATAAGATTCTCCAAGTTGTATATCAATATTTAGGGTTTGTTATACCATGACCTACTATGTAGCCTTAATTTATTTTATATGGTTGAAAACAATTATTATTTATCATCCACAATTAGAATTAATGATCAATCTCTAGAAAAATTCTATTTCTACTCAATCTAAAATTGTACCTTGACTTTTTTTATCAAACTCACTTATATCTCTATATGAAGATTTTATCACAAAATATATCTTTTTATATCATACATAATCTTATATAATACATTTTTTAAAGGAATGTAGTGACCACATGGAATAGAAATCATCAATCGAGTGTTGGATATCCCTTTAATTTTTGATTTTATAAAATATAACGATTATAATGAATTAATAAAATTCATGTCATTTATTTAAGTAATTGAGTACAAGAGATATCATCCAAATAAAAATTGACAAGTAATTATATAATATAATAAAATGTAGGGACTACATGTTATTCATTTTGTATAATAATAAACACCACATATTATTAAAACTCAACTAATGGAATGATTAAAAATCTACCTTTAAACCCTTGATATTATCATCCTTCAATTTAGAATTGAAAACATATCTTACTATAAAGGTGTATATTCTAAGTATATTGTAAACTATGATTAATGGGTATTAATATAAATCATAAAACCAAAAATATAGCAATGACTATATTACATTCCATGTGACATACTTTGGTGGGGTATACTAATTAATAAGTCTCAACTTATTTTCTCATGAGTCTATATAGTATAATATATAATGTCTTACTCAAGATAATCATAACATATCATCAAAACCCATAATTATGAAAACCCATGTTTTATTACAAATTAATTTCATGATTTATTAGATAAAATCACACTTAGTAAAACCAAATATATTGTAACACCTAGTCTATTTAGTAAATTATGTAAAACAATAATTACATGGAATAGAAATAGAAATTTATTTTTAAAAAATTCCATACCATGATAATAAATTTCCTTAATTATTATAAAATTTCATGAGATAACATGTAGTCATAAAAAAGAAAGGGGTGAGATAAAATTACTAGTAATAAAATAAAAAAAGAATAAAATATGTCAACGTATTATATGTGTTCCAAGAGTCAAATAAAGGTTACATAAGAGGAGTGGGAAATATAATCTTTAATAATGAGTCAATATATAATGTGATAACGTAAAGGAATAATATGAATGAAGAACTAAAAAACATGACATTATTAATATAATTAATGGTTAACCACTAAGAGATAATAACATGGTGTTCTTAGGATAACCTCCTATAATCCATTCATGGAATATCATGAGATTAAAACATAACTCAATGCATTTCAGAGCTATATAATTTTGGTCCCACCTGTCACATATCTTGTAAATGCATAAGTTTTTCACATAGAACATACAAAATAAAGATATATATGATCACAGTTAAAGCAATTATTATGATGTTCATGATACATACATGTAACTCCCAAATAAAATATGTATATGTATATCTAGTTGAATACCCTTGACTGGATATTGGGATAGGTATTAAATATACAATTGTTTGGCATTAAAGTTCAAAGGATAATTTTAATAACATAACACGAGTATATTAAGATACATAAAATTGCTTACATATAGTGAAAGTGGAATATTTTAAATTGAAATAATAAGTATAATAAGATGAATATGTAAGAACATAACCTAACATAAACAATAGGAAATTAAAGGAAAATGGAAAAGAAATTGATCGAATAAAAAATAAAAGGAGATGATAACTTACCTTAAGAGGGTGATTCTTAAGGCATGGTAAGAGCATATTAAGAGAATTGGTGAACATTGGGAGGACTCTAGAGAAGGAATGGTATATTAATATCAAGATAGAATAATTTTGACTAAATGGAAATGGGATTATGGGTGTTTTTATATAGAAAATAGAAGGGAATTATTAATTAATACTATAATAATTAACTATATTAGAGGGGGTTATTTTTTTAAATGGGGTTATAAAACCTTATAAAAAAATAAGGATGGTCGTGATAAATTCATACTAATGTGTTTTCCATAATTTTTTAGAGGTGGTTTTGGCTGACCAATAGTGTAGTTTTTTGAAATTAGTGGTGTCTATATTAGATAGGTTTTAAACCAGTACTAATTTCAAGAAAAAATTTCTTGAAACATAAAAATTATGTGTAGTTTCAACTACCCCAATTAGATTATCATTATAGATGATGTTTACAACATACCGTAATTCATATTTCATTCAAAATTTGGTGCAGTTTTCAGCCACCAATAATTGAAGAATAATTTTGTGGGAGGATTTTCAATTGCCCCTACTGTTTATTTTTTTGATATCACCCTTCCACCCAAGTCCCTCCTCTATTAGGTTCAAAGAGTGACAGCCACTCCCTCATGTATGGTTCCTCATCCTATGCCCCACCCACACTTTTTTTATCATACCGCTTCATTCCACACCCAGTGTTCCCTAAAAGAACATTTTTTCTCACTAGATATTTTTATTATTTTTATACTCTTCTTTTATACATCCTCATTGTACCCAACCCATGATTTTTTTAGTCTTCATTCACCCACTGTGTGTGCGGACCCACTTACACTGTGTCAATTTGGGGCCCACAACAGCTCCACCTCAAGTGTATCAAATCACCATCCACCACCATCCCTCCTCTATCTGGTTCCGCAAGCGAACAACTCCCTTTTCTATTTCCCCCTCATGCGCCCCAACTGCACTTTTTTTTATCATACCATCCTATCCACAACTGGTGTTCCCAAGTCGTACTTTTTTCCCCACCAGTACATTTCTTTTTTCCCTTCCTCCCCCTCCTCTCTACACCCAGTGTTCCCCGCCCGCACTTTTTTTGTCTGGTTCCACCCACCATGGGTGTGGCCTCGTACTACACAGTATCCACAAGGGCCTTAATGCATCCCCCTTCAAGCATATAAAACCCCTATAAAAACTCATTTCACCAATCTAATATTAAAATCCCATGGGAATTGTTTAAGGGTTCCTCGATATAGAGACAGTGGCATGGACCACTGTGAAAAATTATTTTCATATTATATCAATAATATTATAGTATATAATTGATTATTAAAATAAATATTATTTTCAATATATAATTAAATACATTAAATTTATAAACTATATATACATCTATATAATTTATAAGTGTGAATTTGTATTAATACACGTATTTAAATGCATATATTATATTAATATAAATATAAATATATGTGTGTAAAATATATGTATATATATATATTCTATACACCTCTTTAAATTACATATTTACATTTATTTAAATTTTTTTGTGTATATGTAATTATAAATACATGTTTATCAAACGCACAAAGAAACACAAAAATCTATTTATATATTTATGTGTAAATATTTATATATTTTTTCATAAATGAATATACAATATATTTATATATTTATATGTTATCAGAATATATATTTACATATATATTATTTATACATACACAATTAATATATATATATATATATAATATTTCTATGAATAAGATATATTATATATTTGATAAATACATTTATATGTACAAAAATATTATATATATATATATATATATTATTTATATGATATACATACATATAAAATAACAAAATATGTATATATAAATAATCTTTTAGATATATTTATATATTTATATTTATATAATTTAATAATTTACATATAAATATTTATATATTTATATTTATATAATTTTATAATTTACACATAAATATTTAATATATAAATCTGAATAATTATTTCATTAATAATATTAATTTCTAAATTTCTAAATATTTATTTTATAATATATATTTATATAGTATTTATAAATATAATAATAGTATATATTTCATAATATCATATATATAATATATATTTAATATAATATAATATATATATTTATATAATTTTTTTATATACTTACATTTATGTTTATATATATTGTATTTATTTAATGTAATTATTTTATATGTTTATAATGTATTTAAATAAATTTAGGTAATTTCATTTTAAGACACAAACACACACATTCTATAATTTTATATATTTTAAAAAATTTAAAAAATACAATAAGGGTTAAAACCCCTTATATTCATAAAAATTATCAGTAGTGATAAAGATCCACTTATTTCTTAAATTATTGGAGGTTTAAAAAAACATCTATTTATATGCATTTATTTGTGATTATATATCATTATTATTTATTATTTTTTTATTATATAGACTAAAATAGTTTTTATATGATTTTCTAAATGAATAATATTTATGTATATATTTATATAATATATTTATGCTTTTATATTATAATTAATATTATATAAATTACACTTTTATTTATTTAAATATGTCAATATATATTCGTTATACACTTTTATTCATGTTTACATATAAATACAATCATATAAATTATTTATATAAATATACTTTTATAATATGTTATCATATATTTAAAAAAATTACATTTTATTTTTTAATTATATATAAATATATATATGTTATATGTTTTTTAAGAAAATAGTGGGAGTTTAAAACCCCTATGGTCTCTTAAATTAAAGGGGGGTTCAAAACCCCCTATAATATCCTATATTATAGGTAATTTTAGACCCCCTATAATATCTTAGATGAGAGATGGTTAAAACTCTGTCTAGTTTAAGAGATTATAGGTGTTTGTGGACCAACACAATTTTCTCAAAAAAATCAATATATATATATAACACCTATAAAATCAATCAAACTTATATGTATATATATATCACCTATAACTAAATATATTGCACAAATAATTATTAAATTGGTGATGGTTTATTGAATAACTACCTCTAAAATCTAACCAAATATTAACAAAATGTTGTTAAACAATTTATAGGGGTTATAAACCCCCAATAAATTCAATTATTAGTGGGGGTTTTAAATAACCCTTGTAATTTATAATAAAAATAAATTTATACTGTGTTTTTAATAACACCCTCTAAATAACCATCACATCTACTGTTTTTTGTTGTGTAGTTTCCAAAAGTATGTTATGAACATTATATGATGAAGAAATAAAAACCACAAACCATCCCATTGTTTCTACCTAAGAATAATTTTTTCGTTATTTTATATGTATAATGACCAAACAAATTAAAAAAACACTCACGAAGATGTGGAAGTGTTTCATGTTTATAAATAATTTATTTTAAAATCTTAAAATATAATATATTGTTTTGATAATTCATTAAGTCCTTAAAAAATTAATAAATATAACAAAAAACCAATTTTTTAAGTGAAAAAAATAATTCTTTTATTGGATTCTCTTTATAGTATTTCTTAAATCACTTTGGGGATTTTGTGATGTCATAATACACATTATATATTAATATGTATTAACTTTTGAAAAAAAAAATCATAGTCTCTAGAAATTATGAAAAAATAATAGTTGACTAATATCAATATTATAATTTCATAAATAATGTTTATATTATCTGAATAATTCTCAATATTTTAGAACACTCAATTTTAAATCAAAAATCTAGATTTATTTTAAAATAATGATTTTTTGACAATAATAGTTATAATACCCCTGTAAAATTTATGTATTACTAATTAAGATTATATTTTCATTTGAATTTATTAAAAATTACTTAATATAAATATTTTATTAAAATTTAAATTATTTAAATAATTAATTAATTCATTGAAATATAAGGTCATGGTTGATTCTATAAATTTTCTATAAATATAATTTCTATATCATCATATGAAAATCTAAATAAAACACTTGGTAAAAACTAATTTTAAAAATGGATAAATATAATCATTGTTTTAACAATAATAATATATAAAAAATCAAATACTTAGGGTCAAAATAGATAATAATTTATTAAAGTGGTTAATTACCTAAGGGTAAGGTTCGGTATGGTGATATTTTCATGGGGTGGTTTAGAGAACATCTTTTCGGTCATGATTTTGATAAGCTTGATCTTATCTCATAAATCATTTCCCTTGGCATTTTATTGTTGAATATTATATTGGGATTGGTCAATGGTAAATCATTGTGATAATATCTCTATGGGAAGTTCCAATTAATGGCCTTCATAGGGTATGATCTTATTGGCCCTGACGATTAATTTATTTACATGAATGAAATTGAATTTATCACGACCAATAATATATTAATCTAAATGGAACCTATAATATAGTTTTATTATCAATATTTTTGATTCTTAACATCCCATAAAACCTGAAAGGATATAAATTATAATAGGCTAAAATAACAAAAGCAGTGACAGTGTTTTTTATTGATATGTTACTTTACAATGAATTTTTTCATTCAAAATGGGATTTCATTTATAAATGTTCGTTTTGTTACATTATTCCACCTTTCAGAAATTTTACCCTATTAATTTTTATTTATAAAATTAAATGGATGGGGGTACTTATTCTTCATTTCCACATCTGGTTCCCATGACGTTTCCTTAAACATAAAATTACATCATAACACTTTTACCTAGATAGTTGTCTTGTTTCATAGAACGTTTCCTCAATAATAAAAAAACTTCATCGACTTATCTGAATTTGATATATAATTATTCAATGGTATCACCATTGGATTGAGTACATATGAGTGTTATAATATATACATTTCCAAGAGGTATAGATAAAAAACATCATTTACTTCATATATGTTATGTGGCAGTGTTAATTGATAGGACACCGCTCCAATTTGGACACGAATCTAAATTTGTGTGATATATCTTGGAAAAATAATTATAATATTCTTAGACCTTATGATGTTTTTCACAATGATATATGAATGAAAACATTATCTATGACCTTAAACTTCATGTCTCATCTACGATTTTCTGCATAAAATTTGTTCTTCTTTGTGATGATTTCATATGATGTTGAATGGTTTAAAAATTATATATTATTTCATCGATAAGATTGCATCCGATCTTATTCATATATCCATCATTATCCTTGTATGATGGTGTATGACACCTCTTCCCATTCAGAGCTTCATAAGGATTCATTTGAATGAAAAAAATTTATATTTTTTTATATGAAAACACCACTAAGGAAAGGAGTCGATTAAAACATCCTTATAATTCCACTAAATATGATATCATAATATCTTTTAGATTTTTAATGTTTATTTTAGAATGAATATTAGGTTTAAGGTGATAAGAAGTGTTATGGATCATCTCTATATTCAATTATTATGTAAGGCTTCTCTAAAACCTCAATATAAAACATGTATCTTGATCAAATATATTAGAGAGTGTAACTCCATTTATTCCTACCAATTCCATTTTATATATCATTAAATTTATGTTAATAGAAAAATATTATTTGATAACAATGAAATTCATTGACTTGGTAAAGTGGTCGAGTGCCACCAAGATGTAGTTATTACTGTAGGGGTCTTGGGGAGTCCTATAAAGATATTGATTATGTTTTCCCATTTTCATTTGTGTAAAATAAATTGTTTCATCATATTCATACACTTCTATTGTTCCTCCCTGAATTTTTTCCATACAAATCATCAAAATATAATCTCTAAAATCACTCTCTTCATTTTATCCAACAAGAAGTTATCATTTATATCTCAAAACATCTCAGTGATTCTGTGATGAATAGAAAAGGATGATCTATGAACATCATCCAAAAATTCAATCATTATATTTGGTTATGAAGGGACACATATCTAGGTTAGAAACTTAATAACTTTTTCTTCAAAAAATTTGAGCTCTGTAATATTCACAAACTTCTATTGTCGCAACTCATCATCATTCTAGGCCACATTTATCATATCTTGAATATATGTTTCAGTAGTTTTTTTATCATGGTTAGAATAAATTTAGTGATATTACTATGATTTTAATCTTTTAGAGTCCAATAGTATTAGACCATTTTCAATATTAATCATGGATATGGTTACATGATCCTTTCTATGTAGATAATCTCCTAATTTTTTTAAATTCCTAGGACGATAGTAGATTGAACAATCGTAATCCTTGATCATCTATAAAAACCATAATTTGTGCATATTAAGATACTTTTGAGAATTTTTAGTTGAGTCTATTGTAATATATATATATGTTACACTTTTCTCAATAGAGATAAATTCATGAAATCATCAATGTGAAAGCAAATAAAGCCAATTATAGAGCATGAATTTGGTAGTTATGATCATTGATAAATAATTTGAATGAAGAATAAGTAACTTATTTTTCATCTTGTATGAGTGGGAACCCTAATCCCATTTTTTTCATCATTGAATATCCCAAATCCTTCCCAAATTGTGCTTTATGTGAGAATAGGTGCGGTTATATACCTATTCATGAACTATTTAAACCTCTCCCCATATTCATCATAAAATAAAATCCCGAAACTCTTCTGAGTTTTCATTGCTAATAGGGTGGAAAATCAGGATGAGTTTCTTAAAATTGATGATATTACCCATAAAATCCGTGGAATCATTGGAATTACTTCATAGATTTTGGAATTTTCCATCCTTAAATATTATTTGTTTTTAACACCTCCACAGATATCTCTTTACTGGTGATAAAATTCCCCAGGAAAGTTAATTTCTCCATCAAGAACTTATGATTTCAATACATAAAAAAAATCATTTTAAAAAATCATTTGTATATAATTGAAATTCTCATCATGTTCCTCCTTAATTTGGGAGTATATTGGAATATCATTTTCAAATACAATCAGAAATTTTTTAAGGTAATCTCTAATACTATATTCATAAAATAAGTGAATAATATTGGAGTATTGGTGATTCCAAATGGAACCACTATGAACACACCAATCCTATACCCAATACAAAACACAGTCTTGTGCATATCCCAATTCTTCACTTTTATGTGATAATATCTTGACTAATGATCCGCCTAATATAAGTACTATTCACCATGTTTATAATTATAAAATTCATAAATCATTATTAGAGGATAATATACTTTATTATGATCTTGTTGAGCTCATGATAATCAATGAAGGTTCACATTGACCCATCCTTTTTCTTGATGAATAGGGTCGGTGCACCCCATGTTGATGATCCTAGGCATATAAACCATTTATCTATATTATACTATAATATTAATATCATATCATAAAATTCAACAAGAACCATTCTATATGGTGAATTGTATATTAGAAAAGATTAGCGTTTGAAATTTAATGATCACTAAACCTCTTGGATAGGTGAAAGTCTAGAAAATTATTTGGGAAACATGTAAATGATTTCTCTTCAGAAAGAAACATAATCAAGAATAATACATTAATTATTATAAATAATTTATTTATAGATTAAATTTCTTAAAAATTAATATTATCCATAAATGATATGATTATACCAAAGGAAATTCATCTTCCTCCTTTCACTAGTATAAAAATAGAGGATGATTCATGATATGGAGGCTGATTTCCATCTCTCAACAATTTATAGTGGCTCTATACATTGAATGTCAATCCATCCTCAAAATAGAATCAAACTCTATTAAGGGTCTTATCACATGCCTTTATAGGAAACTATCCCCCAAAAATTTGGACAGGGGATGAGTTAGATAGTTGGGATGCAACAATTGTCCCATTATGCATCTTTATCGATAACTCATATTCCATGTTTTGATGTGTTTCATGAATAGTTAAACTAAAATTATGTTCTAGGAAAGAATGGTTATAACCAAAATAAAATATTATTTTAACATTTAATGAATGAAAATGTTGAATACCTAAAACTAATTTGTTTTTTGAATAATCTTTGATAGTTTGGATTATTTAAGGTTTCAAATTCACTCTAACCCTATGAGGTTGTTTTCACTATTATCATCGATAACCATTGGCTTATGTAATTGATTCAAATAGACGACTTGTTTCTTGTCATTGAAAAATTATGCAATAGTACTAAGGTGGAATATATCATTCCATTCATCCATAAAATTATTGGGTTTCTCCCATTGGTAATCTCTAGCAGAAACCTCTTCCTTCAAGAACCTAAATCATTTATTTATCACCTTTAGTAAATTTATGTGATGCTTCTTTCTATACTTTTTAATAGTGTGATCTTGTAATTTCTAACCATTATTTTATTTTTCAATTGCACCACCATAACTAAAATCAATTATCCAATTCCTATCTCTATACCCATGATACCCTTGTGATTTACTAATCTCCACCTCGATCTTGAGGGTACATCATAAAATTTCCTCATTGTTATCAATGTCTTGAATAGCTATCGCATTTAATATACTCATCTTTATACCCAAAACTAATATTCTAAATTTGTAATGTGGGGTAATGATATAGCGATGGGTGTATCATACAAGTATTATAAATCTCATCTCATTCACCATGGTTAATTCATCATTCTTTTTTGGATTCCAAGGAATTCCCATTCCAATTTTTGTTAGG
Source organism: Viscum album (assembly GCA_963277665.1). Lineage (NCBI taxonomy): Eukaryota > Viridiplantae > Streptophyta > Magnoliopsida > Santalales > Viscaceae > Viscum > Viscum album. Next base: position 831,999,464 of record OY728136.1, read on the forward strand.
GAGTGTGAGAAACGTATTTTTTTAATAAAATTATCCCTAATTTTTTCTAATTAATCTCTTAGATATCCTCCTTGGGATTCATATTTTTGACTAAATTCCACTTTTTATATTCTCCATCGATATAATAAATGGCTAGCATGAACTTATCTATCTCAAAGCATTAATCAACTTAGAAAATGATTTCAATTGAGTTGATCCATAATTTCATATTCTAGAAATCAATTATTCGACTAATAATTGAAATCATTTTTCTATAATGGTCTCAATTGAAAAATTCAATTTCTTGGGTGGATTTTACCATTCTTCAAAATTCATATTTGGTATGAAAACCAATCTTAATTGGGAAATTATTTTCATGAATTTATTGAATGTTATCACCATTAGTTTTGGCATATCATTTGGGAAGTCATCACATTTACCATAACATTGGTTGTTACATCAGTTCCTCATATTTTATCCATCGAATAGAAAAAAATTAGATAATAGTATTGAAAATATTTTCATTGTTAATGTCATAAATGTTTTTCTATTATTTCAATCAGTGTTCAGATCTCTTGGTAAAACTGTGTCACTACCACATCCACATGTATCATGAAGACATGGATATATTTTAATAGACACAAAATATTCAATCATTTAAATAAAATTTAAGATCATTTCTTATGTTTAATCTTATCCCTAATTCTTTCAATATGGTTTTTTATTAAGGAAAATTTTCCCTGAGATAATTGTGACAACCCGTATTTTATAACACCTCCATTACATGATTTTTTACATAAAAGAACATATAGTACAACCAAATATATCATAAGGCCTATTGTATATGAGAAATTATGTACATATCATAAAAGAATGAAATATAAATACAAAAACATTACTAAAAACATCCTTAAAATACTATAAAAATCCATTAATATTTTAAAACAACAATGGATAAATTTAAGATATATAGAAGAAATAGGTAAGAATTAAATAATATCAAGGGATTGAAAATGGCATTGAATAAGGTAAAGTATTGAATGATATCCCATAAGTTTATCAAGGTAATATAAGTGGTGTGGGAATCATAATCTTGAATAATGAGTCATGATATATAATTAGAATATGAAGACAACATAAAAATGTGGAAGCAACATAAAAGATGACATGATAAATATAATTCATGTATAAACACCAAGAAATCACAACATTTTGTAATTTCGAAAACCTCCCCTTAACCATATAAGTAATCCAATGAGATAAAACCATTACATAATTCTTTGGAGGGATATATAATTTGAATCCCACCCATCACATCTCTATCATGTATATTCATAAGTGGGCCATGTAGATGATACAACGTACTGATGCGTTAATAACTTATAATAACATAATTAAGGCCTAATATATATATAAATGTTACTCAAAAATAAATTTAACTATAATTATATCACGGTAAATAACTATAAGTAGAAATTGGGATGATAATTCACTACAAAATTTTTTGGCATGAAAATTCACAGGATAATTTAAGAATCATAATATCCATATATAAATATAAAAAACCGGGATTAATAAGAGATCAACGGCTATATCATCACTTATAAATCACAATTATAGTAATATAGATATTACATAACATAACGCAATATGAAAATTTGGTATTTAGAGGTCACAGTATAAAGAAGGTTCTTCAATAAATAGTATAAGGGTAGCTTCTCTTGCCTTGAGATGGTGTTCCTTAAATAGTTATAATAGCATCTCAAGAGCATGGGGTAACCATGAGAGGACTCTAGAGATGTAAAATCAAATAAATTTTATTCTTAAATCATATTTTCAAAAAATTAATGGGATATTTTGTGTTTTCATGTGGAAAAAGAGTGGGGAATTCTTTATTAATTTCCAAACATAAGTTTTGGATTCTATATGATAAATTAATCAAAAATAGAAACAATCCGATAGTTTTTTAGAATGATTTATAAATAAATAGAAGTTTTATTTGTTATTTTATAAGTATGACAACAGAATACATTGAAATTACACCCCTCTTGGTGTGAATGTGAGTAATGTTCAAAATGAATTGATTTAAAATCATTAAAATATAATTTAGGTTTTGGTGGATTCATTATGTTTTTATGAATTTAATAAAAAAACATAAAAAACACATTATTTAAAATAGAAAACACAATTTTGGTGTGTATACTCTTTATAGTATTTATTACATAAATTTTGGGGTTTTCGAATTCCATAATTCACCCCGTATATTTATACCGTATTTAATTTTAACCCAAATATATTATTGTCTCGGAAAATTATGAATAAATAATCATTGCCTAATTTTGATATGATGATTCAAACCCTTATATTGATTTTATCCAAATAATCAAAAAACCATATTTTCTGAAAAATAAATATTTTTTTACAATAACTATTTTTTCACCCATATAAAAATTATTTTTCAATTTGTAAAAATAAATTCTATTTTAATTTTTATTTTATAAATAATTTTTCTTAATATTATTTTATAAAAAAATCAATTCATTTAAAAATTTACTGAAATAATTAAAATTCAATGCTTATATTGAAACATTGAATTTTTTAATAATATAATTTGTGTTTCATCATATAAAAATCCAATTGAAACTCATTTTCTAAGTTAATATTAAAAAGGGATAAATATAATCATTTTTTATTAAAAAAAATATAAAAAATCATATTGATAGGGTCTACATACATATCCCATTATTAAACAAGTGAACTTACTATGATTAAGTAGTGAGACGGTAATATTTTGATGGGGTGGTTTGGAGAACATGGCGTGGGTCATGATCTCGATGTCCATAAAGATTTCCCATAAATGGTTTCATTCATGTTTAACTTGTTGAATCTCATCTTGAGATTGGTCAAGGGAAATTCCAAAGGATGATACCTCCCTTAAATGTTCTGATAAATGGGGTTCATATTGAATGATCATACTGGTTGAGGCCATCACATCACCTTTCTTGTAAAAGATAGGGATGTTACAACAATAATCCATAATGACCACTTATTAGGGTGATCATAATGTCACTATCTAAGGGGTTATTGTCATTTATTTTTTAATATAACATACATTCCATTTATGAATTATTTAAAAACATAGATTTAAATTATTGAAAATCTTGGATCCATTTGTATTTATAATAAACGTTACATCATGTATCTTATATATAAATATATATATCAAACCTCTATAATTTAAAAAACCATTATAATTAAAAAAATTAATGTAATTAGCAAATGATATTCTAAATTACAAATTATATCCACCCAACATGTTTTTAAATCACTCCACTCTATGATTTCTCGTATGGCATGGTATTTTGAATGATCTGTTTAGTACATTGGTCATATTGGGGTTCCATAGAATGATAAATTTCTCTATTAGCATTACATTAAAACTTAATTTATCCCAACTTTTTTTAAACCACCTCTGGATTACTAATGTAAATCTTACTCAAAATAACTTCTTTGACATCATATAATTTAGTGATGTACACATTCTCTTTTATTATTCCACCATGGTTGGTTATTTGTAACTATTCCTTATAATAACTCTATCATTCTAGAAAAAATAAAACAATAGCAAGACCTCATATAATTCATATTAGTTTGGAAATTACTATAAGTGTAACCCATTAAATGTTCTCTTAATCACCTTTATATAATATGATCATATCCTTAGTTATTCTCATGTTCTTAAGCATGTCTTGTACATCAATCAATTTACTCAAAAATTTGATTTCTTTTTTTATATATTAGTAATACTCATACTATATGATACATCAGTATAATTAGAAAACATATCATATGTCAAAGATCATATTTAATGTGTATAGGGAATCTTATACATGTTTCTCCTTTCTAACTTATCAGATCTATAGTGGGACATTGTACAAATAACTATATGGATCACTATTAAGTAAACTTGCATGGAGTTATATATTATAACCCTACTTATCAATTTAGTAATATATATGCTCTGACTAAATCCATGTATCATTTTAGATCAATCTCTTCAGATCTCCATACATAGTATATATGATTTTTCTCCCATGTTTTTTATTGAGAATAATTTTTTATAATCATAATTATATATAATGTATGGATTGTAACTACTTTCAATGAGTACTGTATCATTTATATAAAACACAAAAAAATTAAAAAACACACTCTTTGATCTTTTTTAGGAACCAGAATTATCATTATTATTCTTAAAAATAATCACTTTTATTACATCATCCAATTGAATATTTCAACTCATAGAATATTACTTCAACCCATAAATGGATCATTGTAACATTCATATCATAAAAACAAAATTTTTTAAATCAAAACATTTTTGATATATCATATAAAATTACATTATATAATTCCACTTATGTACGTATTTTGGGAGATTTAATTGATATGTATAGTTATCATAATGTGATACTATGGCGAGAAATATCTGAAGATAGATTATCATTGAATATAATTAAATTCACTCTTCATAGTCAATACCATGAATTTATGTATTCTCATTTTCCACAAATAAATATTTGTAGATAAAATAACTACTATCTATGTCATTTTTATTGTTGAAACCCCACATTCACTAGATTGATGTTACTCATTTATGTTCATTCATCAAGATCTAAATATGAATAGAATATATAGAGTCCACTTAAGATATGATAGATTTTATAAATTTAATAGAATTAAAACCAAAAATGGCATCTTAGTAGATGTTATGATGATCGCCTATGAATATTACTATGACAAAATTGGTTATAAGAAATCCATGTCTTTAATGTTCTTAATGAATCTTCCCTAATCTTTCAGTTTTTTTAACTTATGTCATTTCAATTTCCACAACCACATATTGAACCATCTCACTTTCTATCTCAATAACAAGTCCAATTTATTATTTATGAACTTATACAAGTTCAATTTTCGTCCCATTAACTCCATAGTTATTTTCATCTTTCTCAAGGAAAACACTATATCGATAAGAAAACACATTGTTTTAAGTAGGATTATATACATAATATCCCACTAATTCCTTAGGATAACCAATACATATGGAATATATATAATTTTACTCTATATATGATTTAATGTAAACATCATAAATATGATTCAAAATCACAAATCCTCCTAAAATATACTTTTAGATATCTCTCGATCCATATCACATGTTGTATTTCTATAAATATCTATAATGCTACGAAGCAAAATATGAATGTGGTAATTTATGGTGAATATATTTAGATGGATAAAGAAATTTTATATTAACTCATCATTGATTGAATCATGTATATTATTGTATTATTAAACCTCTATGACATTCTATTACATTGTGGTATTCCTAGAGAATTGGGATGTGAATGAATTTCATGATCACTTAGATAACATGTAAATTTTAAAATCAAGTATTCACCACCATTATCAGATCAAATAATCATAATTCATTTTCTTAGTTGATCTTATACTTCTCAATTTATAACTATGAATTTGAATAGTTTCTAAACTTACATCTCTTATGAAACACATTATAATACCAACTAATATCATTAGTAATGGTTACAAATAATTATTACACCCAAATTATTCATTACTAAATGATCTATATACATCACTATATATAAGAGGAAATTTCCCACTAAACCTATTATATTTTTTACTAAAATATTCATCGGTAATTTTCCATCATAAATTTTTCATAAAAAATTATTTCAATAATACATATCTATATAATCTTTAATGTGTTTCTCATTGTTTGTACTCAGGATGATAAATCCAAATGTAGGTGGTATTTGAAAGGACTATCATGAACTTCCTATCATGAATGTTATATATCATATTATCCATATCCTGGATGTATAATACATTCAAAATATTAATGGTTATATATTAAAAATCATTCATATATACTAAATAACTGTCTCTTTAAATCATTAAAAAAAATCAATCTTTCCTAAAAAAATTATAAAATTTCAATTTAAATTTATTACTAGAACATAGAAAAAATTTATAATTATAGAACTAATCCAATATGTAGACTTAGTTCAAAAATTCTTATATATAATTAAAAAATCATTCCCAATTCCTAACACATATGTATATGTATCCTTTAATCAATTATCTTCTATTTATGAGTCTATTTCCTCATCATAAATGTGTTATTCACACCCACTATCTAATACCCATTAGTTGAAATTGAATACATCAATTATTATTAAGTTCATATATATATATACTTTGAATAGTTATACATGAGAATAATTATCAATATTAGACCCCAATACATTAAATTTTAGGTCAAATTTATAATATATCTCAAACATTATATCCATGATGCATATAATTACCTATAAAAATGAAAACATTTGGGTGTCTAGCATGTTTCATATCCCTTTAATGATATTTTTTATTAATATAAACCCACTAAAAATGGATAATTCAAATATATTGTCTATTTAGTGGGATTAGACCGATATTTAATTTTGAATTAACCAAACTAATATCAAACCTTAATTCATGACTATATATAGTATACAGTCAAATCAACCATATTACATATGATTCTTAGATTGTTATATAGATAACTCTTTTCCCAATTGGATATATGAATTATCCTAAAATTTTAAATTTAGGATCATAATAGTTAAGGTCATCGAACTTAATGTAATAAAAATCTCATATCATAAAAGGAAATCTATAGAATGGGAAATATATAATATTTTAACCACATAAATGATAATTCATTTCCCACCTAATATATAATTTTTTCCATATTTGATGTTCAAGGTTGTGATAACTATTTAATTTTTGTGGAATCACAAATTTAGTATTTTAGGGGGTTTTACTAATTTAATCATTTCTATATCCACCATATTCATGTAATATGTATCTATTAAAACCCATGTAACCACTAAATATCAATTAATCCATATATATTCTTTGTTCTGTCAAATTTTTTTGAATAATATTCCTTCTAAATAATTAATATACTAAAAAAATTATTAAATAACAATATATACAACTCATTATTTTTGTTACTTATTCAAGAATAAAATTCAATTAAATCTCCATATATCCAAATACATCTTGTAAATAAGGTGTATAAAATCCTTTCAGGTAAATTATTTTAATGATAAGAAACTAAATCCCCATATAAGAATGTATAGTATGACATGTATCCAACCCCCAATTTTATAGAATAGAGACTAAGATCAAATTAAAGTGAGAGGTATAACTAAGATTCCCATTTTCCATATATTAATACTCAACAATAATTTTAACTCGTACAAAATGGTAACCTATAACAATAATTAATTGTAACCAACCATTATTGTTGAATTGATACCTAAAATAACATATCATTATCTTTGATAAATGAAAAATAAATATTTTATGACATACCTATAATGAAAATATTATATTCTTGGTATTTAAATTATAATAAAATGATTAAGAAAATTAAAAAAAATTATACAACACAAATAATATAAAATATTTATATAGATGATTCCAAATTTCTTAAATAATTTAAAATTTATAATATTTAACATGATATATAAAAATTTTATAAAATTTTGTTAATAAAAACAATTTTATGTAGTATAAAGTCACATGGATTCAATGAATACCATTTAACCATGTACCAATGATGGTTTTTTAGGTATTGTTTATTTATAACATTCAATAACCCATGACTAGTTACCATGATATGGTTTCTGTACCCATTTTATTTTAGAATAGAATTACCAAACGATCACACAGTAAACCATGAAATTTTTTCATGTAATATTTAACATTAATTCTATATTAAAATAATAAACCATTATTTTTTATCATTTTCATTGTCATGGTTATTCCATTTAGAAATAAATCTTTATTATACCACAGTTTTGTTTAGAAAATTAAAAAGTTAAAACAATGGGAGAATAATTATCCATTTTAATTTATAATATCATGTATTTTTTTTTAAAAAACACACCATTTTTATAAAATCTTCTATAGACCGAAATTTTATTTAATAAACCCAATCATTTTTGAAAAACATTATAAATTGTGATTTGGTTTTGTAACCATAATCATGTTTTGTGTAAAATAAAATATTATTTTTCATTTCTATCATTTTAAACTTATTCATCCTTAAGAAGTTCTCACTATAATACAACTTGATTGTTTTAGGGGATAAAAATACCAAAAATTTTGAGAAAAAACACAAAACCCATATAAAAGATCTATTGGGAAAAGAACCATTAAAATGGAATGAAAACTATAAGTTAATATGTACCTCGTTATTCATGATAACCCCACCACAATAGTGAGTCTTATTTCGATCCCTCAATGGAAACTAAAATTTTATTACCCCTAAATGTATCCATAATCCACTATATTTCATTAATTCTTTGATAATCCCCATTCTCCTTCAAGGTTTTCCTAGAACCTCCACCACAAAAATTAAATATACAAGATTTGAATGAGACTCATCTTTCAAAAAATGACCTTTACCATAAAAAAATTAAGTACATTAAAAATGTTTGAATAGCTATTTCATTAAATAAATTATTCTTTTTGAGTACTAATAATTCATACATTATGAAATGAACAACTCGATTGGATCCTTTTTTAAATATCATACAAAAAATCCTAATTTCTGTATTTTATTTTTAAACTCAATTAATTATACATATTTTATATACACATCATCACATGATGTATCACAAGCAAAAAAAACATGAAAATCAATGTCTCCCATTATTTTTAGTGATATCCCTTATCATTCAAACACGAGCCTTATAATGTGGTATCAAGAACCATGGCCCAATATAAACCATGGTGATACGACACTTTATGTTTAATTTTTTCCTTTAGTGAAAATGTTATTCAATTCTCAAAAGGAACATTGAATAATATAGGGTGTTTTTTTAGTATCTTTTTTTTCTCTCAATATTATAATTCTCTAAGTGTGGTCATTTTTTATTTTACGGGTCCTATCTATTCTAAAGGGGTGGTTATTTTCTATTTCTTCATTAAAATGTAATATTTTATTCTCCCATTTCCCTAATTTTGATTCTCTTTCAACCTTTCCTTATATCTCCCTCATCTCAAAAGTCCCTTCAATCCATTTAGTGGACCTAACACTTATTATTTTTATCCTGGAACTCAAAAAAGCATCATACCACCATGATCATTCCTTAGTTTTCCGATTCATATATAGACCCTAACAGATCATTAATTGGAAGAATTTAGACATGTTTCTTGATGATTGAATGAGTGTCCTATAGTTTTTTTATATGACCATCTCGACCTAATAATTTTCATTCCAATGAAAAATTTACCTCATCTTTTCTCGGTATAAATCCTAGAATCATATAAATGACATAAAATTTTCATTATTCTAATCAGACTATGCATTTCACACGAATAGGAATCAAACATCCATTTAAATGTAGGTTGTAATTTTTTTCTTACCTCTTCTTTTTCAAGCCCCCCCCCCCATTCTCCAAATTCTAGGTAATTTTGTTGGTATATTCATGGATTTTGATAGTAGATTTACGTTACTATTTCACCGTATATATCCTTGTTTATGTATTGAAGTGGGTGTATGAAAAATCCTTGTTAAATCTATATAGATTGTGTTTTTTTAGGATTATCAATGTCTTTATTTGGTGAAATTTGTTTCCATATTCTACTTTTTCATATCTTGTGACCAGTCGGGATATAATCATCACGTGTTCCACCAATCAATAATTAAGTTTGTTTCAATTACATATAACTCATAATCTGGTCACTATATTAATATTACTTTTAAGGATCCCACTAGACTACTTATGCATCACAATTATATGGATGTTGAGACCAACTCAGTTCAATCATCTAGTGTGATTACCAATGAAAAATTTATAAAAATGGATACCTTCAATGAATATACCCCTTACCAATTGTAACTAGTATTAAATATTTAGGAAGACATATTAATTATAAGGCTTGTAGGTTGAAAAAATTTTATAGACACCTCTTGTTGATGTGGTGTTCCTTACACCAACCACCAATGTTTTGAGGGATTGTAAATATATTCCTTATCAAGGAATTAAAATTCAATATATGATTGATGGACTCAACATTAATGTTCTAGTAAAAGGAATAACTTGGTCCCCATGTTTTAGAATTTATGTGAAAAATATATGTTTATAAGATAGACTATGGAATAGGTTTCGGATCATAGGTGAGGATAAAATGCATTAGAAATGGTATAAGGAATATAAAGTAGAAAAGTATAAGTGGAAGAGTAAAAATACTAGTGATAAGAATGCATGGGGTGAGTAAAGTGGGAAGTGAAAGTTAGATTGTTTCACTAAATATATTGATGATATTTAAGGGGAATAATATTATTCATATTAATAATCTTATTGTGAAAAATATAGTCTCACTACAAATATCCTTTATTGTGGTGGGAATAATACTAAAAAGGGTTGATTTGATTTTGAATATTAGTTAGATAACAATGGTAATAAAACTAGAAACATAATGTATTATTCTAAACTACCCTAACGAATTATCACTAGTTTTTTTAGGGAATACCAGAGAACAAACATAAAAATTAAATATCCCATTAGTGGAGTAATTAAATAAAAGCAGGTTAGATGAAATCACCATCATTCTCTTGAAGTTGAACCATAAAATGGGGTGGAAATTGTGGACATATAAGGGACTCCCAAAACATTAACTAATGCAAAAGAACATAAATATGAGGACTTCAAAGATCATACCACACCAATTCAGCATCTTATTGATATTGTTTCCCAAAGAGTAGTTAACCTCATATTATATATGGAGGGGAAATTGAGATTTTAAATTAAATAAAACCATAAAAATATTTATATCTCTTACATAGCTCCAAGGAAGATGTTTTGGGAATTAATTAATAAATATTGTATGTTAATTGAATGTTTAAGATATAGTTGTAAGTCACCATCAATAAATAACAAACCTCACAGATCAATAAAATTTATCAAATTCTGTTCTTTTGATTTAATGGAGGAAATATTTTCATAGATGTGTCTATCAAGATATAAGAAAAATATATGGAATATTTCATTGATATGATCATAAAATATGATTTAGAGAAGAGATAATTTTAAATTATGTAGAGTTTACATAGGCTCCATATATTTAAAATGTTAAAATTATTAGGAATTATCTAGTGATGGAATATATATCATAATCTCCTCATGATGGTAGTTAGTTGTGTGTTCCCATTAAACGGTAAAAAGTGGGATTTCTGAAAATGGAAAACTATATAATAGATTATTATTTCATTTTAGTAAATTTCAAATAAAAAGAGTGCACTCCATCATAAAAGGGATTTATTAGACACATGGACCCTCACTCAATTTGGAGATAAAATATATATATATATATATATATATATATATATATTTGTGTGGGTGTGTGTGTCAATGTATATATATTTAGATATTATTAATTTATGAACCATGATAACTATGGGTAAACAATTATTGAATATGATCAATAATTTAATATTGGTAGATGCCTGCTCTCTTCTTTTTCCCCTTTAAAATTCACTAATTGAAAAATCATCTCTATTGACTGAAATTATAATCTATACATTTTTAAAGAAAAAAATTAAAATAAAGTTATGGAAGTCAAAAGTTTCAAAAAACTACTCTTGATGAAACACACTAGACTACGCACCCCATACTAATTGATTTTCTACTCGAGATTGAATTTTTCAAATATTTTTATCATTCTACTGAAGCATCAGGTCATAAAAATTTCATTTTTAAAATTCCAATAATTCTCACCACATGAATTTTGTATAATTATTCTAAAAAGACAATTAAGTGACCAAAGATTTTCAAAACAACAATGAAACTAATAAATGATATCTGAATTACAAAAATTTCAAAAGTATATCTCTGTAAAAATATGAGTTGTGACAATATAGCCAAAAATTACTTGGAATTTAAATTATAAGATTAAATATATTAAAAACCAAAATATAAAAAAAAATTATAGTGAAAACGAAATTATTTAATATACCCTTAATTCACATAATATTAAACGATCATATTACTTGTAGTTTCTATTAAAGAAATAAATATGTATAGGATTCAAAGTAGTATGAATTGTACAAGACCAATGACTAAAATAATTCTTTTCCTCTATTTTTTGAAAAATACCACATGTATATGATTTATTTTTTCCTAATTTCAAGGTAAAAACTACTATGTAACTATATTATTACATTTCAGGATGAACTAATTACATATTTAAAGCTATTTCTGGAAAATAATACTAAGAAAAATACTGAAAACATGTGACAAAATAGTTATTCAAAAAATTTATTTTTTGGTACAATAAATGATTTTCATCTTATAGATATTTTTTAAGACACATTATCATAGTGAAATAAAGATTTATTGTTTTATAAACAGTGAATGTATTTTATAATTCTAAAATATTGAATGGAAAATATAAATTTATTTCAACACATATGGTTTCATCAAAATCATGGGTTACATATTCACTAAAATAGTGAGAAACTATTTGATATGATTAAATATTTCAATATTAAATTTATAAAACCATATATAAATCACCTTGGGTGAGATTAATACAAATTTTATTCTATTTTGTTTGAACATAAATATTTTAAAGATTATCTGTGATAGTATAGTTGGTACCTTACACAAATTTCAAAAAACCAAATATATCATCAATTGGTGGTTATACAAGGACTCTTATAAAGATAGAGAAGATGTGAAATAAGAGGAAAAATATTATTATAGTTTTATTCTAATAAAATAATAAGAGATATGTATAATGGAAAAATTAGTTTTTGTATAATTCTTATAAAATTTATAGTTCTATATAGATATATTTCTATAATTAATATCCTCGTATTAATGACAGAACATAATATAAATGGATTATGACTTATGTTTTTACATATATTTTTGAATAATTTTATTCCAATTACTATATGTCATATCTTAAAATATTTTTTACAATAGTTTTTTTACTAAACCATATCAAAGGGTTTAGTACCACCATAGAATTTATATTTCTATGAATAATGTATGGGTGATGAACAGACATTGTGTCTTTAAGAGGACAAAAATTTTATACCATTCCACTTATAAATTATTATTATTTTCAATGAATAAAAAAATCCAGTTAGGGTGGTGAAATATTCCGTGGAACTAATAATGTTTAAAAATATACATATGAATTCAGAGATAATGATTTTTGGAAGAAATAAGTTATCCCATATCATTGGTACTAATAAGTTCCCACACTATCATGCTTAGGTAAATCTTATCATAACTAAATATCCAAAGTGTAATTACTTAGTCAAGATTGTTGTATTACTAAGACTGTTATGGGAGAATCATTTATATCTTTTTCATTTATGTTTCATTTATATTGAAATAATGTCTGCTTGCTATTAAGAACTTGTTTCTCTACTAAAAAAACAAGCACACATCCATAGGAAGACAAGAATTTACTGGGTTCACCACTCAACAAGAGAATCTACGTCCTTTGTAAGGTTTGAAAACAATCCAAGACCAAAAATTCCACTAGGAAAAAAACTTTTATGTAGAATCTTTGACGCTCCTTTGCATCATATATTCCAATGAATGGAAAAGGGGAATACCTTAAGCACAAAGAGCATCACTCTTTGAAGAACATCAAAAAAATTGATGAAGGCATGGACTAGGAGCCCATTTGGAGTAAGGCACCCGAGTTACTTGCGCGCCGCGCAAGTCCCTTGCGTGCCCTATTTGGTTTGTCCCCCAAGGTTCAAGGTGGCCTATAAATAGCCCCTGTGGGCCCCTATTTCAACGACGGATTTTCTAAAAGTCAAATTCAAGATCTGGTCACCCATGTCTTCAACTCAACTCTTCCGAAAGATTTTGTGGTAACTTTTTACCTAAAATGGAAGACTTGAAGGAGTAGAATAAGACCTAAGTGTTTAGAATTCATCAACACTAGTGTGCCAAAGTGTCCATACCTCCTTAAAAATGGAAACACTTGTGTGCCGCCCTACCCTTTCAATGAAACTTGCGTGCCACCATTTTTGAAAAATAATAGGATAATACTAAAGGAATGAGTTAAGTCTTTCCCATGTATTACACTATAGATTCTTCATTGCCCAGGTGAACCCATGCCGCGCAAGTACACTTGTGTGGCCAATAAATGTGTGCCCAATGACTTATGTGACCTACACTTGCGTGGTGAATTCATTTGTGTGCCTCTCACCCATTCACCTCTCCTCTTAAAGATATTAGGCCTCGAACCCCTTTTGAAAGCCATTTATGACATGGTTTTTTTGTTGGATTATTTATCTGAAAGGAATTCTGTGAGAACCTCTCCCAAAACCACATTACATATAAGATTTATGTCACTACGGTTAGAGGTTTTCTTCTATATAACCTCTTCCTTTAAGATGATCTATCTTTTTATTTAGGGAATCCTCCTCACGAGTAATCTCCAAGTCCCCTTAACCCAGGCCTCCTTCTCAAGAGTAAGCCCTATGCATAGTTTTCTTTTAACATTGTCCATCCTCTCTGGAGTAAGCCCAAATCTTAATTTCTTCTGATTTAGGCCTCCATATTAGAAATAATCCCCAATCATAAATCAATTTTAATTTGGGCCTCCTTCTCAGGAGTAAGACATAAGTAATAAGTACCCTTTAATTTGGGCATCTTTCTTATGAGTAAGCCCCGGGCTAAAACTCAAAATCTCCATAACGTACAAATACCTTTATTAACCCTACTCCTGGGCTTATTTCCTCATGTAAGTCATGATATTCATCTACTTGGGCAGTCATGCATACGTAATCCCCACATCATTTCTTGTGAATGCATCTTTCATGGCACAATTGTTAGGTTAACTGATACCTCTTGTTTCTCACACTAAGCCTAACTCATGTGATCTTAGAGTGTAAAAGTAATCACGACATCTCTTTGTGGGTCGTTAACTATGCATAAGCCCCATATTTCTTCACCCGAACTACGTGGACTTTGATCTCTGCATTAAAAGTAGAGTGCGTAGGAAGCCTTTCTAAGGTTCAATCCCATTATTCATTATTTCTTTTACATCCCATATGAAATTAAACTATATCCTTCATATCAAACTATGTAGGTTCTGATTCCTTTTTAACAAGGATATGTAGGTAGCCTATCTGCGGGTATGATCCCAACTCCGAAATAATCTTTGTCTTTCTGAATGAAAATAAACTTCAAGTGCCCCACTGAGTGGATTTAAAACCAGTGTGGTCATCATAATGACCAAGATATTTCTATAAAATGTATTGAAGGATACCAGTGACTAAGAATATATAATACATATGGATGATTCTCCATCGATGAAGAACCACAAATACATATGAGAGATTCTCTAAATCCCATACATATCAATCATCGATTTTCAGATCTAAAGGAAAACGCATTTTCATGCTTGTTGAATTAATAAGAATTTGTGAACATAACTTAAATCTATAAGAAAGTCTTGGAGTAGGAAATAATTCCCCCAAAACGGTGTGATGAGCATGACCTCCCATCCTCTCTACCAATGCAAATTCTATAACCTCATCGGTCCACAACTAATGAGCTCCTACCTTTGGAAAGTAGGTCCAAATGGATATAGAATCATTGGGTGTTTCCGGATCTATGAATAAACCCATTATAAACCGATTGGAATGTTTCAACCTTAAACAAAAAAGTTCATCCCCATTTCCAGATGAAACAAAAAATTGCGAGCCCGACGTGAATCCTTAACCAAGATAAATGATGTTTTAATTATTTTTTTGTCCCCTATTAAACTCAACATGAGGGCCAAAAAAGCAATCAATAACATATGTGCTCATCCAAAAGATGTAGTCTAGTGAGACTTATCTTGATTATGTATTCTATATCAAACAATAACTCTTTTACAAGACCTCTATGCAACAAAAAATGGCTTCTTTAAGGTTCACAACTGTGAATTCCTCGGCCACTACTCCTACTGAATCCTCGTCTTCTCTAAGGAAAACATCACATACTTGGTATCTTAAACGTTGGGTCTCAAATTCATTGGTGAGGAAATACCATCAACATGGTACCATACAGACTCTAGAGACCGCTTGAGAAGCCCTCCAAGTTAACAACTCACCCTAGTTTTTTGGACAGCGATGACCAGTGGTCAAGAAGTAGGTGGTGCCAACCACCATCTCCAACTGTTTCAGTTCTTTATCCCTGGAAAGTAACAATCAGTCCCTCCCATATTATAGGGTGGTTAATACAGAGGTCACTCAAGGCCTCAGTTCAAGAATACAAGAGTCCTTCTGGAGGACTCCCACCAACAATCACCATCGGACTCGTGAGGTAGTGCACCCTCAACATTATGGGGGTATCACCTCTTGGTGTTCAGATCAGGTTCCTCAGACTGGAGCACGCAAGATGAACCGTCAGAGGAAAAATTTGGCCAACCGGGAGCCGGTTCTTCCCTCTTCCCCCTCCGGAGAAGTTTGTCAACCTAACTTGATGGAAAAAAACAAGCACGCATATACACCCGTCCATCCTAATTTCACTACTTATCATACTCATCTGGCAGTAACACACCAATCCCACCAGGAAATTCTGGCAAAGTTCTATAGGCGGTCACATACACCTGTTTATATATCATTAGCCAGTCAGCAGGCTCTTTTAACTACATCCAAAGAAACCCACCAACAAAATGTGGTGACCACCTATAAACAGGCACATACACCTGTTTATATATCATTAGCCAGTCAGCAGGCTCTTTTTACTAAATCCGAAGAAACCCACCAACAAAATGTGGTGACCACCTATAAATAGGAACATACACCTATATACACACATCAATTATACCAGGAGTCTTGTCTTCTAGTATTGAAGGAATTTCATCAATCATATTTGGTGGAGAACAATCAGTAGGCACATACACCTGCAATTCATCAAGCTAACCAACAATCTCCTTTAATAGAACCCATAGATGTCAATTGGAAAGATACAATGACAAACAAGAGGAAGACATAGCTTTCTTCCCCCACACATGAGTATTGTCAAAATTCAATAACTAGAAAAGGAGGAAAGGAGTACGAACACACACCTTCTCCAATCACGGAATGGAAGTATATCCCCATTCAGGCAGCTGATGTAACCAAACAGATTCTGACAATGGTGAAATAGAAGAAAAAAATCCCATCCCATATTCTGGATACCTGTTAGAATATTATAACAACATAAGAAACATCACAGGGAAAGAAAAATAAATCTATCCCTATCAGTGGAGTGACTCATCAACATGTCACCCCGGAGAAAATTCACACCTCTATTCCAGTCCAGGAGTGTTGTGGGGCATACTCCCACATGTCATATAGACAATCAAGTCGGGAACATACACCTGATTTAAAGGGAGATAGTTAGCCTAACCTGACTATTTCTCCAAAGTAGGCACATATACCTACCCATAATAGCCACTTTCTTCAAAAAAAGTGGTATCCAAACTAAGTAAGAAGGCATCCAATAAAAAGTCCCATCTAGGACAGTTAAAAAATCAAGAGACAATATTTAATAAGGCCTCACTCAATGTTGGAGTTATTGAAGCCCTCAGACAATTGTTTTTTGCAACTCAAGATTCTACTCTCTCATTTCCAAATTCTGGAAATAACAACAATAATTCCGAAGGTCTTCATCAAGCACATCCTCATGAAGGCTTGCTTCTTTAAAATTCGGTCAATATTGAACCATCATCTTTATATGAGAGCCACGATAACCCTCTGCATAGCCAGAAGACCAAGGAGCAAAAGGTTTCATCTTTTGTTGAAACCCCCCATGGTGGTCCTCCCCATGATGATGAATTTAACAGAAAAAGTCCTCTTCGTAGTAGTAATTCGCATTACCTGGAAAAAATTTCAATGTATAATGTAGTAATGAGAAAGACCTCTTATCTTGAGGAACTTGCACATGTTAATCCAGTCATCTCTGATGCATTACCTCAAGCAGATGAAATACTTTCTCAATAAAAAGATAGCTCGGGGTGTAGGTCATTCTCCAAACCACCCCTGGGTCATTCAGCTTCTAATTTGACAAATTAATTCTCTACCAATCTTGTTGAATCTGATGAAACAATGAAGAAGAACCCGCTTTAGTCAAATCAGGTAGAATAATATTCATTAAATGACAAAGGGGATGTACTGAATATGAGCGAACAATTGGAAAAATGTGAAATACCAGTCATGTTTTGGCCTTTGGATGACTCTCAGTATGATATTCCAGAAACGTTGACAGAATATTGTATTCATGATATTCGTCTCAACATATGGAAAAATCATTGTCAATTAAAAGAGAAAATATTGCCTTATGATGAATATAAAAATCATGTTAAGGTAATAGAAGGGATGAAAGGCCAAATTGACTTCACATCTCTCTTAGTTTCCTGACATCCAAACATTGAAAAGTAGCAGAGATCGCTTCAGTGTACATGCCCTGGTGCATTAAAAAGGTTGTTCTAGTTAATTACCAATTCCCCATCTGGTATTCATATTAGGTGATGGGGTGTTCATGGAGCATTACATTTCACTATGCTCTCCAGTCAACAAAGCCCTCAAAAAGTGGTCTTATGCAATGTTATTGACCATGGCTGGCCACAACTAACTATTTTTGTGTGTAATAAAAGGCTTGCTCAGAAAAGCCTCAACTAGTTCTTCCCAAAGTCAGGCATTTAAAGAACAAGTTATCGAATTACTCTTGCATCAAGCAAATGAGAATATTGAACATTCTTCTCATTTAAAGCATGTGCATCATCAGGTTACGGAGGTGTTAGAAATAATCCAATAGTCATCTGAGTCAGGTGATTCGACTGGATTTCAGATGATGCATCCGGACAGTTTTCGGACTAAAATACAATAAATCAGGAGAGATTTTTAGAAAGTATCATATGTATCAGCTCAATAGAAACCTCATCTTTCTAGGATAGAGACTCTTTTAATCCAACCCTCGGGATCAATAGACAGGATTTGAGGAGTTGAGTAGAAAAAACAGGAACATCCTCAGTCCACTAGACTGGGTACTTTTTCAAATTCTCAATCTCTTCCTCAGCAAAAGTAAGTATTCTCTAAATTAGGGAAGAAGCCACAAGAGGAAGACAAAGCCAAATTATCAGGAAAATCCCTCCAAATTATGGTTCATCAAGAAGTTCTTGAGGGATCAACCAAACAAAAGGAAATGTCTCATAAAGGACATGGAAGAAGACAGTATTGTAGAAACGCTGACATAAGGGCTACAATGCGTTGTGCATCGATAAAAGTCATCAATGTCATTGTCACTGATCCCCCAAGAACATGAGGCTCGCTCAGAGGGATCAAATAAATAAGTTCATGTTCAATAGGTTGTATACACAGAAACAAATGAAGGATGTGTGTGTACCAAAAGACATGGGGTTTCCCAGATTCAAGGCATTACTTCAGTTTATACCCATCCATACTCCATAAATACACATGCCAAGGAAAAGGGTAAATGTCAGGTTACATCCCACCCTACCTCTGGAGAAGGCCAATCACTCTCATTAGAGGAAAGGTTTGCACAACATGAAGAAGAAATGAAGGAGTTAAGTAGGTTAAATGTGGAACTACTTTAAGGTAGTCTTCTTCCTAAGTATGCTGGAGTTAATCAATCAAGGGAATTTGTTCAAGCTATTGGAATAGATCAAGAATATGCTCCTTTACAAGTATAACCTCATAGGTCCAATCATATGGGTAATAAATGATAGAAACCAGAAATACTACCATCAATGGATCTACCAGTCGCCACACACTTCAAAACACTAGTTGTTGCACCTGCTCAGGTCCAAACTCAACCAGATGTTTTTCGAACATTAATTACTACCATTGAGTCATTAAAAGCTCGGTTGGAAGCTATGGAAGGACGAATTGCACTAGTTCAAATGAAAAAAAAATCTTACCCTAAATTGGTGGAAGCAATTCCTCCCCCATAAAATATTGTGAATACCACATTCCCAATTTTTAATAGTTCAGGAGATCCAGAACAACACATAACACATTTTTTTTCTCGTTGTGATCCTATGATGGGAACTCCTCAACAAAAAGAAGTAGTTAAACTCTGATGTTTTGTGAAGTCATTTCTAGAACCTACTTTTGTATGGTATACGTGTTTGCAATCTCAGTCAATTACTAGGTAGGATGATCTCTATCAAAAATTCCTTCTTCATTTTAGATCAACATTACGAAAGATGATTGTTTTTTTATCTTACCAATTGTAAACAAAGGGTAAATGAAAGAGTTTCTGATTTCATTGCTCACTGGAAGGGATTAACATATTCCATAAGTTTAGAACTCCCTCAAGAAGAGTTTCTGCAAATATGTGTGGAAAATCTACATGATGAATTATGCACACCATTGATCCCTATAAAATACACAGGAGGGTTTTGAGACCTTCCATTAATCGCTCATTAGATAGAAGACTCTCTTATAGAGACTAGGGCTCAAACACATGTAATTCCATCAACTATGGGAAAGAGAATAGGGAAAATAGACACTTTTATAGTTACACTTAAACAAGCACATGTACTTTCTTCCAATTCAAAACCTTCATCATATCAAAGGGATCAACCTCTAAACACAAACAACAATGGCCGCCTCATCAAGATGATCAAAGATATCAAAGATGGAAAAATATTGAGGATTTAAAGAACAAAGTTTATTCATTCCGTAATGAAAAAGTTATTGGTTACTTCATCTCAGCTCTAGAAAACAAACCGGTTCAGTTGCCAAGGCCTAAAAGGCTGAACAAGGAAGGAGATGAAGACCTCCCAAACTATTTCCCATTTAATTAGATGTTTGGGCATCCCATTCAAGAGTGTTTTGTTTTCAAAGACCACCTGTAAATGGTGGTGGACTCTGGGCAAGTAAAAATGAATGTTTATTCATCCTAGGTAGCATGTGTTACTTCTAGTTATCAAGAGGAATAAGTTGAGTGGCACAAATTCAAAAGTAAAAAATGCGCAAAAATATGATGATAGGATGGTCAGGAAAACGATCAACCAAACTCATGCCATTTTATGAACACAATTGAATCATCCAATTGTGTCTTCTGTTATTTTTACCATAGTAAAACCCCCTTCATGAGAATGAAAATCCTCAAAGAAGATGCATAATATGAAGAAATAAGGGAAGTTAGAAGAAGACGAGCTTGTGTTAAAGCATAATTTGTCTTTGACTCTAGAAGATTTTATGCCATCTGCTTCAAAAGAAAGGGTACCGCACCATCAAACAGAATAGCCTAAATTGGTTCATCGGGTATAATGTTCATCAGTTGAAGAATTGATCATTGGTTCTGTTAATATGATTCAATTAACGGATCCCTATGCCAGTGAAAGTTTCAATCATGATGAGCCTAACTTCCATGTATCTAACAGAGTAATTAGTAAAAGAGAAAGAGTTCTAGGATATAGAGGACGATGTGTATATTCTAGAAGACAATATTTAAATCCTACCCCTAATAAAACTATATATGTGGCTGAAACTCGTGGAAAAGCCCTTCAACAGGCCTATTAGGAACAAGAAAGTTCCTCCACACATGGTAGATTCAGTCCTGACACAGTTATTTTGGAGGACCGGTTAGAGGTTACACCTTCTTCCTCTCATCAAATAGATAGACCTAGTCAGTCTAATCTTCCAAATCCAAGAGTGTTTCCAATTCCTACCCTGATACGGGATGCATCTTCTACCAAAGCATCAACTTCCAAGGAACCAACAAAACCACATTTTCATGCTGGAAAATGCAGACCTTTGGACCAAAAGTTATATGTATTGAAACATTTGGCCCATGTACCGGCCAAGTTATCAATTCTAGATGCCTTGAATCTATCAAAATATCTTCAGGAGGCGCTTATTGATATTTTTTCAAGTCCTCAATAATTTAAAACTGAAATTGTTGCTGCTGAGGTCTACCATATAAATAATCGTCCTTCTGAATGCAATGCAGTGATATCTTTTACAGATGAAGATGAATATGATATTGGACATTGACATATCAGCCCCTTGTATCTATCTGGAAAAGTCAATGACATAGACATCCGACAAGATTTCATTAATAATGGATTAGGATTCAGCCTCATTCCTATTCATACACTTCATTGATTGGGCCTCACTGAATATGATTTATCTCATTCTAATTTGATGTTTCAAGGATATGATAAGAATGAACAAGAACCTCTATGTGAGATAACACTCATAATTTAGTTTGTATACCTTATATCTAATTCAATTTTCATGGTTGTTTTTAGGACACCACCTTTAACATTTTTCTTGGAAGTCCTTGGCTACACAAACATGCAACTGTACCATTGGGATACCATAAATGTCTCAAATATTGTTTCAATGGTTAAATTGGGACATTGTATGGTGACAAGTCCCCATTAAAAACGTGTGAATCTCAACACATTGAGGCATATTTTTATCACATGGTGGAAAAAAATCCACGACAAAGGAGATAACAAAAATTAATGCTCCAAATTGTTTGGAAAAGATTCCAGTAAACCCATTCATACATGTGAGTATAGATTATGTTTTTCCTATCAGTCAAATTGACAGGATAGACCTAAATCCAAACACTCTTATAGAAACATCCATAATTTCAATTACGGAAATCAAGCCAGACAGCATGAGAGAAATTATTGATTTTCCAGGCAGTGATGAGAGCTTAAATGGAGATGTCTTCATTTCATCCGCTGAAATCTAACAATTCAATACTTCCTCAACCAGGCCAGAAGAAGTTAAAGTAATACCATAGGAAAACAATGATGTTGATTCTCAATCCATCACCCCTTATCTATCACCCTAAGAAGACATTTCATTGTCAATAGGGTCAGAAATGGAAACCCCTTCTTCAAAATGTTCAAATGTTAACTTCTCCCCTGACTATGGAAATTCTGCTTCTTCATATACTATGAATGTAGAAACAGAAGAAGTAACACAAATTGGATAAGAAGAGGAAGATCCCAAAGATGCTCCTCCAACATTTTATGAGGGTATCTCTTCCACTATGGATGAACTCAGAGAAATAAATCTGGGTACAATAGAAGATCCACGCCCCACTTTACTTAGTGCAGCCATGACTCTTGAAGAGAAAGAAATGTATACTTCATTTCTCAAGAAAAATCAAGATGTATTTGCTTCGAATTATACATAAATTATAGGTCTTAATCCTGATGTTTCCACTCATCATTTGGGTTTTCTAGAAGAATATAGAGGATTTGAGCAAGAAGCAAGAAGAACACACCAATCTTATGCATCCAAAATTGAAGCTGAAGTTGATAAGCATATCAAGGATAACTTCCACATATAATTTCAATATCTCAAATGGATGGCTAATATTTTCCCTGTTGATAATAAGAATGGACAAATTAGAGTTTGCGTTGACTTCAGAGATCTTAATCGGCATTGTCCAAAGGATAATTTTCTGGTTCCGATCATAGAACTCTTAATTGATGCAATATCTGGCTACAAGGCTCTTTGCTTCATGGATGGTTACTCTGGGCAGAATCAAATACAAATGGCCCTAGAAGATGAAGATTATATAGCCTTTATTTATCCTCAAGGTGTGTTTTTTTATCGGGTAATGCCCTTTGTCTATAAGAATGTATGTGCAACATATCAATGTGCCATGCACCATATCTTCAAACCATTTTTTGGGAAATTTGTTGAATGTTATGTGGATGATTTTTTGGTTAAATCCAGACAACATTCTGATTATTTGGCTAATATGGAAATCATATTCAACAAACTTCAACAACTCAATTTGAAGAAGAACCCCTTGAAATGTTCTTTCTGTGTAACCTATGGAAAATTTATCAACATTATTGTATTCCATCGTGGTATCGAAGTTAATACTGAGAAGACAAAATAAATCCTTGAAATGTCACCTCTTAGAAATTTGAAGGTATTAAGAAGACTTCAAGGATACTTGGCCTATATTCAGAGTTTCATTGAAAATTTAGAAGGCAATTGTTTACCCTTCACCTGATTAATAAAGAAGGGAGTCACCTACTAGTGGATTGAAGAATGTCAAGAAGCATTAGATATCCTCAAGAATTATCTCTTGAGTCCACCAGTATTAATGCCAGCTGTTGAAGGAAGACCACTTATTCTCTATGTGATAGCTTTAGATCGATCATTAGGTGCCTTCCTTGCCCAAAATAATGATGCTGGGAATGAAAATAGCCATTAATATCTCAGTTGGACTATGCTTGAGGCAGAAACTCGGTATTCAAGTATTGAAAATTGCTTCATAGAATTAATCTTTGTAGTTCAAAAATTGATACACTACCTGCATTTTCATGAGGTCCAATTGGTATCTCATAATAACCCGCTCAAATTTATCCTTAGTAGTCCAATTCATACAGGACGTCTGACAAGGTGGGCAGTTATTTTGCAGTAGTTTGATATCTGGTATGTGTCTCAAAAGGCAATAAAGGGCCAAGATCTGGCTGATTTCCTTGATGAACACAAATATGTAGAAGATACATCTTTAAATATTGAACTTCCTAATGAGTAAATCTCCTCTATTCAAGATAATACTCAAACATGGGAAATGTAATTTGATGGCGCCTCCAGAAGTCCAATAGGGAAGAAAATGGAAGATCCAGAATTCAACAAAGTTGGGTTAGGAATCGTGCTTATTTCCCCAGAAAAGGCAGTGTTTCCCTATTCTTTCTTACTGTTGGAAGGTGGTAAAATCCATGAATCATAATATCAATTTCTCATTGTAGGCTTTGAATTGGGGCTTCAGGAACATGTGATTCAATTTAAGGTAAAACGTGATTCAAATTTGGTAATCAAAAAAATAAATGGGGATTATGCCATTAGAAAAGAAAATGTTAATCCCTTTGTGTGATTATGCTAGAGATTTAATGGCGGAATTTTCCTCAGAACTGACATTTTCTTATGTCCCACGATCACAAAATTCCCAAGATGATGCACTTGCTAATGTAGCCACAGCCCTGGAAGATCCAAATCGAGATGAAATAATCATAAATGTCACCCATCGTCGTATAGTTTCACCTTTTTTCAAATCAGAATAGAGGAAATCAATGAAATCAGTCCCATTTTTGAACCATATGGTCGTACTACAGTATGGATGAAGCCTATCAGGTAATACCTTCAAAATTGAACACTCCCACATGATAGAGTCGGGAAAGAACAACTCCGGTGATGTTTGGTCAATTTTACTCTTTCTGATAGCCCAGATCATCAAAAAATTCTCTACAAGCGACATTTTGATGGAATTTTCTTCAGATGTATTAGTGGTGAAGAGACAATGGTTGTCAGGAATGAAGTACAAGCAAGAAGTTTT
Organism: Viscum album; assembly: GCA_963277665.1. Lineage (NCBI taxonomy): Eukaryota > Viridiplantae > Streptophyta > Magnoliopsida > Santalales > Viscaceae > Viscum > Viscum album. The sequence continues at coordinate 832,024,882 of OY728136.1, forward strand.
TCATGCCCACCAGTCTGAACATAGACTTTCTAGTCAAATTCGAAGGCTTGGATACTTCTGGCCTTCAATGATGCAAGATTGTGTTGATTTAACTAAGGAGTTTCATTCTTTCCAAGTATGTTCCAACTTAATTCATCAACCCCCAGATTTGCATCATATGGATAAATAATCCTGGCCGTTTGCTACATAGGGAATGGATGTAGTATGACCTTATCCTCCAGCTACATCTAACTAGTTTAAATATATTCTTACTATTACTGACTTCATTTCCAAATGGGCAGAGGCAATACCTCTCAAATAAGTTAGTGCAAAAAGAATTGTTAGCTTTTTAAAGTCCAACATCATTACTATATTTGGTGTTCCCCATACCATATTGACGGATATTGTCAGCAACTTTTGTTCATCTGAGGTAAGAAAATTGTATCAAGAATACAATATCAGATCCAACCATTCATCTTGGAATCATGAAGCGACCAATGGTCAAGTAGAGGCTTTCAATAAGACTCTTTCAAACACACTTAATAAGATGGTGGATAAAGATAATAAGTCATGGCCTGATAAACTTTTTCATTCTCTATGGGCTTATCAGACTTCCACCTGCACTGCTACATTATCAACTCCATATTCATTTGTATATTGAACGAAATAATTCTATCCTATTGAAGTCCAATTACTTTCACTTAGAGTCGCCATTTGTGATCATTTATCAATAGATGAACAATCTCAAAAGAAATTGGATGAATTGGAAAGAATAGATGAAAAAAATATTGTGCACACTACACCATTTAAAAGTCTATCAGAATTAAATAGCATGAGCTTTCAATAAAAAAGTTCATCCTCATTCATTCATTAAAGGAAAATTGGTATTGGTCCTCAGAACCCAAATGATACCAGGAAAGAATCCTCCAAATCTTGAGACAAAGTGGGAAGGACCATACTAAATACAAAAGGTCTACTCTAATGGAGCTTATTCTTTAATCTCAATGGATGGAGAACTCTTTACAAATCCATCCAATGCAAGATTATTGGAGAATTAGTTTGTGTAACACAAATACACCCATTGTCCTTGTTATAGGACATTAAACTACATAGCTCCCTCTATCGTCCAATATGATGTTAAAATATGCATCGTCCAAGCTACAGGATGTTAAACTGCCAAGCACCCCATGTCTATGACACATGACATTATACTGTGATCGTCACATGCACAAATGCCTTTTAAACTCTATGTCCATGCGTGCCACGGGCAACTAACCATGAATAAGCCCCACACCATCCTTCATGGTTGTATATTTCGCGACACGATTGTCAGGTCTATTGCAGCCTTTTGTTTCTCACAAGGAGCATGAATCATGTTTGCATAGAGTAAGCTTCAACCATGAAATATTTTATGGGCCGCTAACCACGCTTATGTCCCAATATCATCTTCGGTCCATTGTCCTCAAGTACACCCTAATCGCTGAATCCCTCTGAATTGAACTGTGTGTACTTTGATCCTTTCCTCATAGGTTGGGTACATAGACAATCTCATAAGGTTGAAGCCCAAAACCACTTTCATCACATCGGTTCACCTTCATCCCATACGATGTTGATCCATGAATCCCCCATCAACCATCATAATCATATTGGTTCACTTATGTCATACATGACGTTAAACTGTGTACGTCCCATTGTCTTAGCAATTTGACATTAAACTATACAGTCCCCTATTGTCCTTGCTGTAAGACATTAAACCGCATAGCACTAGTCCCTGCATATGACCTCAAACTATTTTCATTTTTTCATGTTTGACAATAAACTACAGCAATCCATGATACCCTCATTCAAGAGAAATCATCATTAACATGGTCTCCAACCATGTCATATTTCAAGAACGGCTTGATTCTCATACTTATGAGATACGTAGTGACACCCAAGTTTTTAATATTGGGTCCAGCCATAATTGCAATAAATTCCTCTTTACACCTCATATGTACGAACCAAATCTGTAAAAAGGGTATTTCATGAACTATGTGTAGCTTGATTCCCATCCTCATGGGATAAATAGGAATGCTCGAGCGTTCCTCGAGTCCAGCCCTGAGGCTTTGAGCCTAACCCAAAACTCCACTTTTGGTCCCTTGGCTGAAAAGTCCCCCTAGGAGCACATGGTGTGATATGGAACTCCCTGGTCTTTATTCACATCAGGCTTATAAAAAATCCACGATGTGTCTCCCTCACTATGGTCTGATCTCTACGACCATAAATTAAGATCTTCCATTCTCTCATCTTGTATGATGTTAAACTATATTTCAATAACTACGTGTGGATTTATTCTCATCCTCATGAGATACGTAGTGACATCCAGAATCTCAATTCAGGACCCAGCCGCAACATTATAAAAATAATATCCATGGTCTGGATAACCCTTTTCATGACTTTTGGTCGCAAAATGTTTGATACCTGAGAGTTCTTTTGCCTGACTATGCAGCATGTTCCCTTAGGTGGCCTTGCATAAGTTGTCTATATAATGGACTAGTCAGACAAAAGGTACTACTATTTGACTATGCAGCTTATGCCCCTAGTCGGCCCAACATAATTTAAAATATATAATGGGGTTTTCAAGTAATGGTAACATTATTCCTAGGAGAAGCCTCTTTTGTCCCTATTGGTATTAATTGCGATATATAGGGATATGCAAAAAAAACTACCATCCTTAACATATTTGTTCCATACTTTTTTTCTGCTCTAAAAGTATTCAAGTCTATGTTTTAAATTTTTCTCCTTCTCCATGTGTTCAGAGCAATGTTAAATAATATTGAACCACTTGACCACATTTCGTATAATGTTTCTATCTCCAGTTTTAGTAATATGATTTAAAACCATAGATTCATTTTTTCCTATGTTTGGGTCAGACCTTCGTACAAGTCACATTCATCAAATTCATGGACAATTCTGATTGGAAATATCATCTCCATATTCAAGTACCTTTCTCTATAAAGCATACTCTATGATTTGGAAAATTTGAATCTCCAAAAAACATTCTTCAACTTTTATCAATAGAAAGTCAAATTTCTGAGAGTTCTTTTTCCTGACTATACAGCACATGCCCTTAGGTGGCCTTTCATAAGTTGTCTACATTATAGACCTGTTAGCCCAAAGATACTACTATTTGACTATGCAGTATATTCCACAGTTGGCCCTGCATAATTCAGCCCCCATAAAGGGTTTTTCAAGTAGTGGTAACTTCATTCTTAAAAAAGACATCCTTTAATGCCTTTTAGCTCTTTTCTCATGTCATTACTCATATTAAAAATTTCTCAAGTCACATTTTACCATTTTCCCCCTACATTATTGAATATGGTAATATGTTTCAAAACAAATTATCAAGAATTGATTAAATATCATCCATTTGGTCAATGCTATTCGACCTTAAATATTAGACATTTTATATTCTAATATGCATGACTTTAAACTGAAAATAACAAAAGATATGGTACTCATTAAATTGAGAACCTATAAAGGTTAATCTGAACAAATGTCGAGTCCCAGCTCGCTAAATGTAAATTTTGTATGATTTAGGAAATATTGAGAAATTAAAATATGAAATGTTTGTGGGGTTGTTTATATAACCCTAGTAAAAATCTAACTATGTTTACTAGGCCCATTGTCTTAGGTAAAAATAATTTAAATTATCAAGAAAATAATGGTATTGATGATTGAAGATGAAATGTTTTTCATTGATGAGAAAGATTAGAAGAACATCCATAGGCTGGAGTCTCTTCTCTTTTTTCAGAAATTACAAAAGACTTTCCACATGATTTCTCATTTGTTTCACAGAATCCTGAGCTTAATCTGTAGCCACTGGAAGTTCATTTACTCGAACATCTTCACTCTCTTCATCTTGACGAGATGATTCTTTGCATCAGTGATAGCTTTTATACCATCGACTTGAACTTCTTCCAATGAATTATGAATCTGGTCAAGCTTCCCATTAACAGCATCTAGCTCTTGCTGAAGGTGAAACTACGGGACAATCGTATCCTTGATCTTCTACTTCAGTTACTTCAGCTTTGAAGCATGATCAGCCTTAGTTCGGGACACTCCAACCTTAAATTCATTGATATTGGTCATAAATCTATCTCTTCTTAGGTCTTGATGACACCTTTTCTCTTTCTCCCCCCTTCGAATGACTTGTTTTACTACGACATAGATTTCTTGATATCCAAAACCACCAAGTCCTAGCATGATGAACAGGGATGAAAGTATTGGAATTTTTGAAGGCAACTCTTCAAAAGGAATCTCAGATATTATCATCCATATATTTTTATGTGCCTTGTAACGTGATAATTGGAGCACCTTTTGCACCTATGGGTTTGATTCGAAATCACTATCATAGGGAGGAACATATTCTGGGATTAATGCACATAATGATTTTCCATGTTCTTCTCCTACCCTGACTCTGGTAGCTTCACCTTCTACTAATTCATGGGTTGAGGCTAAGGCTTAACCTCCAGATCTAGCCATTGAAGTTGACAGCCCTGTTTGGTCAATTGAAAGTATGGTTAGTTTCAATTGAGAGTAAAAGTTGATTGATTGTCTTGCAGGTTATGTAAGACAAAATTATCTTTATATTTTACCAAATAGTAGATCAGATACTTTTGATGACTCCCCCCCATCCTTCCAAGCTTCAACAGGATTTTTAGGATTGGTTTTAGGATGGTATGTCGTTCTATGTTCCACCTGATCCAGTGTCTCTATAATAATAGGGTTTACATCAATGTTTACACCCCTTTCAAGGGTTGTTGGTTCAGCCGTTTCTTCAGATGGAACAGTATAATTTTTTAACCAAACATGGTTAAAAGTGTAATCATGAAAATATTAACAGGACAAATGATGAAACTCACATCCCGTTGATTCTATAAATAGATCTCCAAAATATTCTAAATCAAATGGTAAATTAACATGTTCTACAATTTCTTCAATAGTCATGCCAAGATTCATCATTTCATCCAATGATGTCCCAGATCCTAGGTTAGTCTCACCAGTGGGATCACTCAGCAAGTCTTCTTCGTGACATTCATCTAGAAAATCTCTAACCCTGGATAGCTTCTTCAAAGACAGTTTTGGGGTCAGTTTGGTGGTTAGAAAATGTTCTGGTGCATTTGTTGAACCTAAAACATCACATAATCGAAGTCGGTTGTTGTCTCATTTGAGGTTATATGAAGTATTGTTAATTTACCAGAAGTCTCTTCTCTCCCGGTGTCAGAAATAGGAGTGGTGCTAGGAAAAGACACCAGATCATCTTCTCTCAGTATTTCTTCAGGAACATCCATTACAGTAGGAACTTGCAGCCGTTCTACAGGACCCTCCGTTGTAATCTGAGGATGGTCAGTCCTTTTCCTAAAATGGGAAGCTGAAGAATCCCCTAAAATTCCATGAAGTTTGAGCGCTTTTTCATAAGTTAATATTCATGACTACCAGAAAGACGTACCAATAATGATAAAGCGTTTTCCTATGGTCTTCTTTCTTTGATGCCATTGCTTCTTGGAATTTTTGGGTGTACTGGAATCATCATCTCCAAAAATAGGTATTGGAGACAATAACACCCTTTCTAACTCCTCATAAATGACCTATTGGCCTAGAGATACTTCGCCCAGCTCACAATAAGATTCAGTGGCTCCAAGAGCAGTGCCACTAGGGATATACTTTGGCAAAGAGAGATTAGTGCTTCTTTACTTTACAAACTCTAGGATGAAGAAGATTATTTCCTTGAATAAAAAAGCTTTGACTAAATTCAAATTTCAAAGAAAATATAAATTTGAGAAAAAAACTTATATCTTTAGGAGCTACCTAATCACGCCACTCTTCATCTAATGAAGGATGAATCCCCTCAGTGGTACCATGATCCATCATTTCCTTTACCCTCTTGGTGATAAGAAATGACTCATCAGTTCCATATATGAGCATTTCCAGCTATTTGTTGTAAGCCCTCACTTTATTGGGGTTGTCATCAAAACTGATGTTTGAGGAAGAACGAAGATTCCCCACTCAAGGGATATACAGCCCTTCACATAAGCTCATCAAGGAAGTTTCAGCATCCCAATATAAACTCTTCCATATATGGATAGCCTCTGGTTGTAAATATTAAGAATTTGCACCAGAAGGCTGCGAGGAGGGTCCTACAATCTAGGACTTAAAATTCTTCCTAACTCCTGCAATCAAAGATAATGGATAATAAAAATAAACTTGTTGCACTTTAAAATAATGGCGACTAAATTTCCTCTATAATGTAACTCACCAGGAGTCGATAGAGTAGGTCTCTTGACTCTGGAAAGTGAATTACATCAGGCACGAGGCTGCTTTGATGCATTTTGAGCCTCATCATCCCTATCTTGGGAATCTGGTGAATCAGATCTAGGTGAGGAAGAGTCACCTTTCAAATAAATAGATTCATTCTTAATGTTCCTCTTCTTTATCCCCACCCAAGGGACCATCTGATTTAGTACCCCTTCAGGGTATGATGCGACCCAGCTCTCGGCATACCATGTAGTCAATCGACTTACTGCTTCAACAGCTACTAGATCAAATACTACCCTAGTCTTATCAATATATGTCAGCAACCATAGTTGAAGAGAAACCATCATATGCATCTCTAATCTGACACGAACCAGAGAGGGTACAGTAATATTTTGCAGACATTTGAATTGACGTGCGAATCTGTATGGAGCATAGGCCTCACATATAATATATATGTCAATACTCATGGCTAGTGTACCATCTCTACATGCCAGCATATATGCCCTTAACTCCAGGCTGGCTATTCTATCATCAATAAATCTCCCTGTTGGTGGATTTCCATAAAGAAAGAACTAAAACTCATTGAACATGCCCATACTTATTTTGATATCATAATCATTGAGGGATAGGGGTGAAATTCTAGAAAAGGCCGGAACAGACGGACGGAATTAACTTCCAAGAACCTGCACCCTACTTTTTACAGCATATGTCTTGAAGTGGGTGGTGATCCATCCCCATAAAACTTGGAATTTTCCACTATTATTATAAGATAATTAACCATATGAACATGATGTAATATCCTATGAATATTTTCCTAAAGTGGGGTGGTAAACCCAACCATCTTCATTTCAGCCAGCTTGGCTGCAACGAAAAAGGTCCTCGGACTCACACCTCTTTTCGAATCCCGAATTGGTAAAAAGCAACAAGCCCAAAAAGCTTGTCAGACTGGTCTTCGCTGGAATCTTCTGGTTCACTTCAAACCCCCACGTATCAAACTCTCCTGCTTCCAAAATTGGCCAAAATGTTCTCGGAGCACCCCTCTTTGCTGCTCTAGGAAAACTATTAAGACGAGTTCAGAAAGTTCCCTCCTCTCTCTTCTTAATCAGAAACATGTCCATCCACTCCTCTGGATGGATATCTTTTCTTGGAGTGTGTTTTCATGGTGGTGGTATTCTTATTCTTGTTGAAAATTTTCATTAACTCTCCTGCCAAAGCTGGAGTCTTCTTCGAATCATTCCAGCTCATTATGGAGGGATGATTTCATCATATATTTCTCACAAAATTGGTGCCTATAAAATGTTTTTGACGTCCCACAAACTCATGCCTACTTCTCTATGAGTCAGATGGAAAGAATTCATTTCCAGGCTCCAACGGCTGGTTATCTCCGGCAAGAAATCGGCATTCCTGTAGACATATGTCCACCCAGCCCAGACAGCTTCATATATTGTATCTCCCCTCATATCATCAACAAACTCTATACATGTTTACCGCACCCAATATTAACACATCCAATTCGGCTTCACACCTCCTCCAGGATGGAAATCCCAACACTTCTTCCATCCCTTAGATTGGTCCATCTGAGAATTTTGGAAAATAGAGGGATAGAAATGTGGTTGCAGTTGAGGTGTGTGATAATTTAGATCTAGAGCACATGGGCTATGATGCATTATGTATGCCTTCTCCTCTATCCCAACACTTCCAAATTATCCTGCAATTGAGACATTTTCCAAAGAGAAGTTGGTGTAGGTCTGAATCCAGGAATGAGGGATATAATTCTTTGCATCTGTAACGTTGAATCCTTGCAGATGACCATGGCTATACAAGGGCATGTATATGCTCTATGGGAAATTGTCATGATATTTCTTCAAGTACTTATCTAAATTCGAGAGAGTGATGTCGCAGATAAAATAATAGTCATGGTCAATGACATTCATTATGTCATCTATTCTCTTGATGGGCAACTCATAAGCTAATCCAATTCTTCTGGGAGCCATTGAATCTAAACAAAGATCAAACAACAAACATTTACGAAAGTTTGTTTTGTGAAATTATGATGAAGGAAATCGAAAAAATGGAAAATTCATTAAGGTCCCCAAGTCCCAATTTGGCGCACAAGTCAAACCTGTCATGCAAGTTTTTCCCCCTAGTCATGGCGCGCAAGTCAAACACCTTCTGCAGAAGCGCTAAAAAAATCCAAAAGGGTGATTCACCAAAGACAGAAGCACCTACGTGATGTGAGCTCATGTTTCTGGAAGTGGAGTGAATTTTCATGGGAGTGAGCCTGTATATATAGGCAATCCAGACCACCTACGCGTCTCAGCATCTACGCACTGAACATGCACACCATAGACCCTTGATTTCTCCATCTTTACCTCAAAGTTTGATCATCTTTACTTTTCAGATCCAACCTTGAGGGGGGGATTTTTTTGATTCTCCTTTCCGTCACAGAGTCCAACGAATGGAAAAGAGGAATACCTTAAGCACAAAGAGGGTCACCCTTTGAAGAACATAAAAAAAAATTGATGAAGGCATAGACTAGGAGCCCATTTGGAGTGAGGCGTGCAAGTCACTTGCGTGTTGTGCAAGTCACTTGTGCGCCGCCTATGGGTCGCGCAGATCACATGCATTCCTTATTTGGTTTTTCACCCAAGGTGCAAGGTGCACTATAAATAGCCCTTGTGGACCCCCATTTCAACGACTGATTTTTCAGAAGTCAAATTCAAGCTCTGGTCTCCCTAGTCTTCAACTCAACTCTTTAGAAAGATTCTAAGGTATCTTTTTACCAATAATTAAATAATTGGAGGAGAAGAATAAGTCATATGTGTTTATAATTCATCAACACTCACTCCCTTAAGTGTCCAGACCTCCATAAAAATGGAAACACTTGCGCGCCACCCTACCCTTTCGATTAAACTTCCCTACTGCCCTTTTAGAAACATATTAGGATAATACTAAAGGATTGAGTTAAGTCTCTCCCAAGTATTACCCTATAGATTCTCATCGCCTAGGTGAACACATGCCATGCAAGAAAACATGCGTGACCAAGACTTGCACGCCAAATGACTTACGTGACCTACATGTGTTCGTCAACTTCATTTGTGTGCCTCTCTCCTATTCACCTCTCTTCAAGATATTATCCCTCGAACCCCTTTTCAAATACATTTATGGCATGGTTCCTTTATTGTATTCCATATCTAAAAGGAGTTCTATGAGAAGCTCTCCCAAAACCTTATGACATACAAGATTTATGTCATTACGGTTAGAGGTTTTACTCTATATAACCTCATCCTTTAATATGAGAAAATATTCTTATTTAGGCATCATCCTCCGGAGTAACCCCAAAGTCCCCTTAACATGGTCTCTTTCTCAGGAGTAATCCCTAGTGATAGTTATCTTAAACATTGGGCATCCTCCTCAAGAGTAAGCCCCATTCTTAATTTCTTTTGATTTGGGCCTCCTTCTAAGGAATAAGCCCCAATCATAAGTCTCTTTTAATTTGTCCCTCCTTCTCAGGAGTAAGCCCCAAGTTATAATTCCCCTTAAATTTTGGCATCCTCTTTAAGAGTAAGCCCTAGGTTAAAACACTAAATATCCATAAAGTACAAATACCTTTATGGACCCTGCTCCTGGGCTTCTTTCCTGAAGTACGTCCTGGTCTTCATCTACTTGGGCAGTCATACATATGTAATCCCCACATCATTTCTTATGACTGCATCGTTTGTGGAACAATCGTCAAGATTACTTATACCTCTTGTTTCTCACACTGAGCATGACTCATGTGAGCTTAGAGTGCAAAAGAAATCACAACATCTCTTTTTGGGTCGTTAACCAAGCATAAGCCCAATATGTTTTCACCCGAACTAAGTGGACTTTGATCTCTACCTTAAAAGAAGAGTACGTAGGAAGCCTTTCTAAGGTTAAATCCCATTATTCATTAATTATTTTCCATCCCATATGAAATTAAAATATATCCTTCTTATCGAACTATGTAGGTTCTAATTCCTTTTTAATGAGGATACGTAGGTAGCCCATATGCGGGTACGATCCCAAAACTGAAATAATCCCTTTCTTTTTGAATGACAATAAACTTCAAGTGCCCCACTGAGTGGCTTTAAAACTAGTATGGTCATCATAATGACCAAGAGATTTCTATATAATGTATTGAAGGATATCATAGACAACGAATCTCTTATACATACAGATGATACTCCATCTATGAAGAACCTCAAATACATATAAAATATTCTCTAAATCCCATACATATCAATCATCGATTTCTAAATCTAAAGGAAAAATCATTTTTATACTTGGTTAATTAATAATGATTTTTGAACATAACTTAAATATATAAGAGAGTCCCGGAGTAGGAAATAATCCCCCCCCCAAAGGTGTGATGAGCCTGACCTCCCATCCTCTCGACCAATGAAAATTCTTAAACCTCATCGATCCACAACTAATGAGCACATACCTTTGGAAAGTACGTCCCAATGGATATATAATCATTGGGTGTTTCCGGTTCTATGAATAAACCCATTTGAAACTGATTGCAAAATTTGAACCTTAAATAAACAAGGTCATCCCCATTTCCATAAAAACAAGAATACAACATGTATAATTTTCCCTTACACTTGTATAACACTATGATCAATAAAAAAGTGCATGTTCTTCAAGTCACACAAATTTATTTAAGGTAATTTTTGTAACATATAATTTTCTTTGCTATTTAAATAACATTGAAAATTGTGTTCAAGAAAACAATTCTTCACTTCCTTACCCAACAGTAGTCAATAATTTATTATGGACTTCATAATGACACCGATTATGTCTTACCAATCTGATTCAAATATCTAATTTCCCAATTCGATAATATTTCTCTCTCATAATACCACTGAAACAATTATAAACATCTTATTCTCCATTTTTAATATAACAATATGATTTTCCTAGTCTTATTATCTATCCCAATATGATAACCACCAGAATATGATCATATATCTTCTTCTTTCCTTCTTCATTTTGGTAATATTCCTCATGTAAGCATAATCTAAAAACTTCTTCCCCCTAAAATTTCATAGGTTCACTCTCTTACTTTATGAATAATACTTATGTCATGAATTTACAAAGTACATTCACTACTTATATTTCATCCAAATAAGGATTACAAGGGATTCTTAAATATTTTTCCCACATAATTTTTTTTTATTAAACATCAATTTACCTTCTATTTAGGATGAATCTTTCACTTATTAAATGATTTTAAAATATTCTCGATCCACCTTTAATATTCTCCCAACTTCATCGTAGTTCATAATTTCCTCAAAACATCAATCTGATTCGTATTCTCTATTATCAATGCCAAATTTTATTCTTTTCAAAACAATTAAGGCATTTGATAAATTTTATTTTCTTTACCCACTTGCAAATAAATCAGAACTAAAGACATCCCACATAGTTGTGTGGCACGAATTGAAGGACTAATCTACCCTTTCCAATTTCATCATTATGATTAAGAAAGAATATTTCTCATTATGTTCCACTATACCAAATGTGAAAATTGTGAAACATATGTCTTCTGATTATGATTATTCATACCAACTAATGAAAATAGACATATTATTCTATGAAATCTTCAATATTTATTTTCCCCTTTGATAGAACTTCAAAAATCTATACGAAGTATTCATCTTTTTCTTTTCTTTAGACCTATGATTCTAAATCTGATGAATTTATCAGTTTCAACCAACAATGTATGAATATGTATCGTATTCATTCTGATGGATCAATGTATCCTCCATTCTTATAGCTCTTGACCAAATTTTTAAACATATAAAATAAACAAAGAATGCATCTGTTTCTTTTCTATTCACCCATTTGATACCAAAATGATATAACCGATAATATATCTTGATTAAAATAGTCGACTGTATTATTGATATGTCCATGAATTTCATGTCTTATCATCTCCCAACAACGTTACTTATTTTACTTTTATTAGTCCCATCAACTCCAAACAAAAATAGTTTTGCATCTGATGATTAGAATGGAATATTGAGTCAAATGGACTAGTATCAGCAGCTTCAAAATTAAAAATTTATTTCTTTTCTAAATGGGATATCAATGATCAACCTTTTCTTTTTCTATTATTCTTTCCATTATCTTCTTTCTCATAATATTTAAAAAATTTTCTTACTATTATCATTGAAAACCATCACCTTAGACATCTCCCATTACGATCAACCTTCACAGCCTTCAAAAAAATATTCGTCTAGTGATATGATATCAGAAAAAGTTATTATTATAATCATTATTCTTTAAAAAACATTTTATTGTATCATGACTTCGAATATGTTGACGATTATCTTTATCATTTCTTATAACTTTAGTAGAAATTATTGTAACATCCCATTCCACAAACAATATCTTTTTACCAATAAATCCTGAATACAATTAGAATCACTCCACCTTTATTTAAGAAAGCTATTAGGATATGTTTTAAAACATACATATGATCTTTGAGAAATGAAAAACAAAAAATAAGTTTCTAATTTATATTAGATCCATCCAGAGTCTGAAGCATCACCTCATTATGATTTTTACTTTAAATCCTAACTGAGGGTGAGTCTAATTTCACGAATATTATGTTTAGTTTAATTTTCATATTTTACAAAGTTAATTGATTTCAATTATTATTAGACATCCTTGATAATAAAAGACAACACAAAATATTTTCTAGCTTCCAAAAACAATTATTCACTACGTTGTCCCAAGAATATCCCCCTTTGGATTCTATTTTCAACCAAGTGGCATAAATCACTCAACTATTTATCATAATTTTCAGGATTTATTATCTGAAATTATAAGCTTATGTGAGGTAACTCATTATAGGAAACAAGGATGATTGATGTAAAAACCATGATGTCAAAAAATAGTGATTCATGAAAAACCTCCTAATATTTTTCACATAATTTTTTTCTTCTTCCATATTAATGATAAAAAATTCTACATTCAATCCTAGAAATAGTTAGAATAGTTCACACATTTACAATGATGTATTCATATCTTACCCAAAACTCCCCCTATTTACATGATTCCTTAAAACATTTATCAGAAAACAATTGATAGATTTAAGAAAAAATTATCCCCCTTTAAAAAACTATCTGAAGACAAGATGAGAGAGATGAAAAATATACATACATCAAACATGATGAGAAAGAGGTTGGATTCCAAGGTTCAACCTCAAATTTGATAAAAATTCCTTTCGTAAATGTTTTTTTAAAATGTTAGTAACTTGTTTTGATGATGGAATATACTCTAGTATCAACTCATTATTTTCTAAAGACTCATTGATGAAATTATATTTTATATCAATATATTTTGAATCAGAATGTTGTGTTGAATTCGTGGTAAATTTTATTTCACTTTTATTATCATGACAAAGACACAAGGGAAACATTACTTCATAGAATAATACTTCTAACTATGTCTACATACACATAAGTTGGGTAGCATATTGAGTGGAATAAACATACTCAGCATCAGTCAAGATAAGTGTTAGTGAATTTTTTTCATTGTATAAAAACCTAGAAAACTTCAACCAAAAAATAAAACTCCACAAAATGTGAATCTCCTAGGATTACCTTTTTTTTACCCTTTGATATATCTATGAATTCTTCTTCTAGAAAGTAAATTTGATTATTTGGGAGCACTCTAAAATCATTCCCATAAGGTAACACTATAAACATGGTTGGGTCATGAGTGATTGAAATATAAAAAACTTTTAATCATCTTTTGAAACACTTTCTTTTCAACTTCATATCATCCTCCATCATTAGATAACATAGTTCGCACTAATATTAGTGTGGAAAATGGTTTTCAATTTTCCATGTCAAACTTCTTAAGAAGATCCATAGAATAATTTTCATGAGAAATAAATGTTTTTTCTTATTTTTTAAGATTTTTAAAAAAAGAATTTATTTCATTTATCTCAACATGGAAATCTCAAATAACATTTCATTTCATCGGAAAATCATTTATATAATCTTTAATCATCCCCAAGAAATATATTATCATCAACATAAATAATTACAATGAGGGAATAATCATGGAATTTAATGATGTAAATATTATTATCAACTCTTCCTTTCATAAAAATTTTCTTCCTCTATATGGTATCCAATTTGGAGTACCTTGATCCTATATCTTGGTTTAACCCATACAAGTATTTCTTTAGATTACGCACATAACATTCATCTTTCCCAATAACATATCTAAAAAGATATTCGATGTAAAATTCTTCCTCTAGATCCCCATTTAGAAATTCATACCTCTCATACATTTGAAAAATTATGTAACTTCACTGTGTAGAAATATTAAGAATGATATAGATTGTTTCTAAACCTACCACTGGGAACAAAACCTCATAAAAATAAAAACCGTTAAATTTGTGAGTATAATTTGCACACTAATATTTCTTAGTTCCTTATCACATCCCCCCTTTAATTAAACTTGTTATGGAAATACCATTTTGTACCAATAAAACTTTTTTATCCAATTTAGGCATGTTTTCTCATGCAACATTCTATTATATTTGATATAGCTCATTATTCATGTCCAGAACCAATTCTGGATTCTGGAAATCGTAATTCAAATCCTTCGGTTCAGCATTTGGTTACAAAAAATTATGTGTAAATTTTTTTGATGTTCTTCTAGTTTGAACGTCCCGATTTTGATCACTAATAATGTTCAAGGATTCCACTTACTTCCACACTCCCAGAAGATATTTTTTAGTTTCTTTTTCATCACTTAAAATAGTTAATGTCTAATTCTTCTTCTTCAACAGGATTATTATTTTCCGTATCCTTATTAGGATTTTTAACAAAAAAAAATTTATCCTACTCAACATCCTTATCATCCCAAGTCTACATATCTTTTTAAGCCTTTTCAATAACATTCAGATAAAAAGAATGAATGAGTATTCCCATTTATTTATTGAAACGCCTAAAATATATTCCTTAAAAATCAAAGACAAGAAAGTATTGATCTTCACCTCTCTACTAAAACATCCCAAGGATTTCACATTTCTTATTTATCGTGCATGGACTCCCAAAAAACACTTAAATGTTTCAAACTTTTATTTTTGTCCAAAAACATTTTAAAATGATTCATATTTGAACATGTATTGTAGAAACATAAAATTTGGATATAAATATCAGTAATCATGGCTTTCCTCCATATGTAATGATAAATATTATGTTCAAATAATATAGTTCTTCCCATTTCCACTAAACATTTATTATTCCTTTTAGAAACACCATTTTTTAGGAGTGTATGGTGAACTGAACTCATTCTGAATTCCATACTTCTCAAGAAAAATTTCAAATTATTTTTTCTTTATTCACCACCATTATCAGTTCTCAACTTCTTCACGTAATACTTACATTCCTTACCATAATTTGTCTTGAACCTTTTAAACATTTTCAGATTATATGACTTATGTTTCATATACATACCACAAGTGTTTCAAGTAAACTCATCAATGAAAGTGATGAAGTACTTATCTCCATTAGATTATTCTTTTCTAATTTTCCATAAAATATCTGAATGAATATGTTCCATGAGTAATTTTGGACAAATCTAAACTTTCTTTTGCACCGAGTTAGTAATTTTTCACTTCTAACAAATAGTGCAACTCCAATCTATTATTGTTGACATATTAGGTGCACCACATACACTGTCATTCTTAGATAAATTACTCATGTTTCTCTGACACATACGCCCAATGATTTTATGCCACAAATGATTCCCTTCCACTATTCGAAGTAATAATAATTTTTTTTCACCAACTTGAAATAAATATCTTTTTTTTTACTTTGGCCACTTGAAAATATTTCAATCTTCCTCAATCTTCACAAAGAACCCATATTTTCTAAAAATAACTTTTTTCCTTCATAAAACAATTTTGAAACACTTAAAATGTTGTGTTTCTGTACCTAACTATATAAATCTTTATTGAACATTAACTTTTATTTTTCAATGATGGTTGATCCAACACCTTTGATTCTCAGAGATTCATCAATTCCAAATTTTATTATTCCTTCTTTAAAATCTATTAAATTCATAAAAAAATTAAATATCTTATCATATGAGAAGAACACCCACTATCCAGAATCTAATTTCATTAACCTTTTGTTTTATTTGAGAAAATTTTCATCAATAATAGCTTTTTCATTATCTTTATATTTATTAGCTCCCGAATTTTAAGAGTTATTAAAAAATGTATTAGTAAAAAACAGGACATATATATTCATGGTGACTAGGTTTTTCAAACCTTTCATAAATAGTTTCCAAGAGTTGAAACCTAATTTCAATTTTCACAAGAACAATCTCAGGATTCTATTGAACATCATTCTCATACTTCTTCATATAATGGTATTCACTCCCCTCTAAATATTTTCCTTCTGTAATTTTTATAATAGTGAAAATGTTTTTCTGAACCAACACATATTTTATATTTTTTAAAATTAGCCAAAATACTAGTAATATCTATAGAAAATAAATTCACCTTTGAAACATCTATAATAATTGGAGTTTTGAACATTTTTCTCAGCAACATTATTATCATTATTATCAGAACATTATTGACCACCAAGAAATCTGTTATCAATCATATTATTATTTTTCAGTTCCCTTTTCTATTCAGATTTATCAAAACTAGATTAAATAGAAACTTTTTCAGACATTTAATTTTTATAAACTTCTAACTTCATGACATTTTTTTCTTGGCCACATAAAGAAACTTCCTAGAATTATTTCTCTTACAAAACATTTCAAAATTTTAGCTTCTCAAAAACAACACAAGATTACTTCTCAAACATTGATGGTAACTTTTCTTGATCCATCCCAACTTCTCACTTAAGAAAACATTCAATAATTTCAGAGATATATTTTTTAAACTTATACCTATAAATTCATTCTTAGAATGTTTTTGTTAGAAAAGTTTTAAGTCCTCTTCTTTTTCCCCCAATGTTACATCTAGATGATAATTATGACTGTTTACATTCTCAAGATATTTGTTCAAGTCCTTAGTCTCTTCCTGTAGCATGGATTCCTCATTAGAAAAAAATAATTGGTTTTTTGTGGACAAAAATTCACTTTTAAACTTCCTAAATTCATTGTCCCTCCTTCCAATCTTTCTCAGTAATTATTTCAATTCTTCTTTAAGATGAAATTATAATTTAGTTTCTTCTTCTTCAAAACTACTACTTCTAAATTCTTCATTGTTCATTCATACAATAAAATTATTCTCACCACCATTCTAAATATATTTTTTGAATTCATAAAAATTTTCTTCTTCATCATCATATTTATATAAGAAAATTATCATTGTATATTTTGAGACCATTTTATTTCTCCCTATAGTAAAATATTTTTCCTTATCACCCTATTTCATTCACGAACTTTACGGAATTATTTCTTCTTTATCACTATCCTCTTATTTCATTCTTTATTAAAAAAAATTCAAATCGTCCAATGGATTCATATTCAATACACTTAAATGGAATTACCCCATTTTATTTGCATATACCTGTTCTCACATTTTTAGAATACAATGATAAAATTTCATCAAGATTTTTTTTTGCCACATTTTCAAAGCCATATTCATCAACATAATCTTCCTCAGAAACCTTCTTATACTTTTTTTTCATGGTATGTTTGAAATATATTTCTCTATCATCCCTTTTTAACCCTTTATAAATTTTTCCTTATCATTTCACGTGTAATGAAATTACTATAAAGATAATAAAGAGATATGTTTTCAAGTTTTCTATCTTCCAATAATGATAATTTGGATCAAACATGTTTATACGAATTTCTAAAATCTTTTCCATAATTTTATAATCCCCAAATTATTTACCAAGACCTCAGATTATGTTGAAAATTTAGGTTTCCATTGTAAAGAATTACCCAATAGATTCATACTCACCCATTTTCATTTCTTCATACTTTATCCTTCGTATTTTTATTTTTCACTTATTTAATTTTTTATTGCATTTATTAACATTTTCCAACTTTTCCCAAATATCATTAAAAGTGGAAACACCCTTCACTCTTGAATACTAACATTCAAAAAGTGATGAGAGTATATCATTCTTATCTCGTCTAAAATTCTCAATAATTCTCATGACTATTCTTTTTAGAATATTTAATAAGATAATTTTCATTAATATGATGAAATACATCTGTTGAGGCTTGAATAACATCAAACAAAAGAGACAGAAGTTAAGGAGTTATTCTATCTTTCTAGATATGGTTCTCCTTAATACCAAGAACCGAATAGAATTATTATGGAAAAAATTTGGATTCTCGATCAACATCTATTCAAAACATTAGGTAATAAAAAATGATGGGATCCTCCAAATCTAAAACAACATGTAGTTACCCATTCAGGATTTTTGTATCACTGATAAGGGAGGGGTGAATCAGTGATATATTTTTTCCTTTCAGTTTCATTTTCTATAAAATAACATTATCCTCATGTTAAGGATTTACTTCTTTGTTAAAAATAAGACAAACTTACATATTCATGAGGACAATGATTTAAAAGGTTAACAACTCAACAGTAGTGGTTACATCCTTGGTATGTTATGTAAACAATTCAATATCAAAAAATAAAAAATAATGTAGTTCTTTTGTGTGGAATATAAATTGTAGGATATTCCCTTAACCTCATGTAGCACTATGATCAATACAACAATGCATGTTCTCCAAATTAGCACAACATGACATAAGATAATTTTTGTAACAAACATGTTGAGGCTCCTCATATAAAAATTGCATAAATATTTTATTCAGAAATATTAGTCACTTCCATACCTAGTAGTTTGAATGAAATTCTTATGAAATTCATAATGATACATAGTCTGATTTCCTAGAATAATTCTGATATCTTATTTCCCAATAAAATGATATTTCTCAGTTAGAATACTGCTAAAACAATTCTAATCTTATTTTACCTCAGTCCAGAAATATCAATATGATATTCTGGGTATGATTATCCATCCCAATAAAATAATCAGATGAATATGTTCTTGAATATATTCATTTCCTTCTTCTCTCCGATAAACGTCCTAGGGTAAGAACAATCTGGAAACTTCATAGCCCTAAAACATCTAGATTTTCACTCTTCCTTTATAAATAGTACATGTTTGAGGAAATTAAAAAAGTACATACACTATTTATATTTGATCCAAAAATGGATTAGTCTGGAAACTCCCATGATTTCCCTAGACATTAATTTCTCTTAATTTTTTTATGAATATTTGATTTCTTCAATGCTTCTCACATCTTCTCGATCCTTCTCAAATATTCTCACAACTACATCTTGATTTATACATTCTTAAAAAAACATTATTCTGGATCTAATTACCTATTTTTATTTCTAAATATAATTTATTAATTATGATACAGGAATCTGGTCACCTCGTTTTTTTACCCACTTACAATTAAATTTGAACTAAAGAAATATCCTTATGTTTCACTCCACCAATTAGAAAACTAATCTTCCCATTCTGATTTCCTCAATATCATAAAGCCCATATAATTTTAAAAATGTTTCTCCATACCAAATTTTACCAATGTAAAACATAGTTATTCTCATTATGATGTTTTATACCAACTTATGAAAACATAAATATTTGTCTTCAAAATCATTACGGTTTTTATCCACAATTATAAACACATTAAAAAATATCCAAGAAATTCTATTATTCTTCTTTTATGCAGACTGATGATCCTGAATCCGATGAAGTTATTGGTATAGCCAACATCTGATGGATCAGTCTCTATATCATTACGATGAATTAGTTCCTCCTGCAATATGAATTCTCTTGAACCAATCATTAAACATATCAGAGAGACACTAAATACGTATGTTTCATTTTTCTTTACCAAATTAATACAAAAACAATTCATCAAAAAATTAATATTTATTAAAATACTTTACTACATTGTTCATAGGCCTCCAACCTTATTTTTGTATTATGCCGCCAAAACATTACTTTTTATCCTTTTCATTAGTACCAAAAAATCCGAACAAAAAAAATTCGTCCTCGGTTGATTACTATGTCTTTCCATGTTCGATGGAATGGTATCAATAACTTCGAATTTATATACTTATTTAAATTTAGAATATGATATCAATGAACATCATTCTCTTTTTAGATTATGATTATCACTGGATTCTTTCTATAATGGTTTAAATCTTTTGTCTTATCGGTCTGACTAAAAACCAGCACCTTTAGTTTCCCCCTTTATGATTAACCTTCCATTCCTTCAAAAAAATATGAGTCTCATGATCTTATACCAAAAATATCCATCCTTTAAAACTTCCTTTTTTCACAAATTTATATGTTTATCATATCTTCAAATAAGTTGAATATCAGCTTCATCGTTGTATGACTTTCAATAAAAAGTATTTTCACTTCCCATTCCTCCAGAAATTTCTATCTTTCCAACCAAACATGATTATGCTTATTTTTAATCCCCCTTTCTTTCATAAAGATAGAATCACATGTTTTACAACTTGTTATTTTTTATAAATACAAAACAAAAAATCATCATTATATTTATATTGGATCTAGGTAGACTCTAAAGAAGAATATGATTAGGATTTTTTATTTCATTTTAATGTCATAACAATTTCGATGATCCTTTATTTCCACAAATCTTCTTCTGAATCTTATAGACTCATTTAAGAAGTGTAAGTCTAATATCTTGAATACGATGGTAATTTTAACTTTGAAATTTTTCCAAGTGAATTTATTTAATTTCTTCTTAAATTTCCTTTATAGAAAAATACAACAGAAAACATCTTCCATATTCCAAAAATAAAAACATCATAGAATAGTCCCAACCCAAAATCCATCATATGTATGACCACATCTCACATATTATTTGATGATGAAAATAAAAAATTCTTCCAAGAACAATTCTGTATCATCCATGGTTTTCTGTAAATATCTTTTTTTTATTTATTTTATGTATAGAATGTATATGTATTATGTTTACGATGGTTTGGAGGATTTTTTGAAATTTTTTGGGACTATTCATTAGGTTTATAGTTTGATCACATTTATTAGAAACTATGAAATACCTACAAAAAATTGTGAATGGGATAATAGTGTTTAATAAGAAAGTTCATGGTTAGCATATAGTTTATCCTAACAATTCATCAACTTAGGTGAAACAGTGTGATGTTGAACATAGTTCCTAATAAGGGTTATTGTACATTTTTTCTAACTATGTAATCCAACCATGTGATGTATGTTTGGAGGTTGGGCGGGCACATGATTTGCACACAATTTTCCTAATCGTGCACCTAAACCATGAAATGTAAAAAAGATAGATTTTTATTTTGTTGATCTAACAAGGTTAAACCCATTAACCACTATTTTCCCTATAATAAAACCATAAATTTATTTCTACTCTTCCAGAAGGTTGTTCAGACACTTTCTCTTCATCCAAGAGCATTATATTTGAAAATCATGGTGTGTTGGAGGTCTTATTCCTATATAAGTCATCATTATCAGTTGTTATTCATAGATTTTTTTCTTCTTACCTCCCTTGGATTCATAGATATAATCTATTGTGGATAGATCCATGTTTTTTGATGTCAATAATTTTTTGATATCATTGTTTGAAGTCTTGATTAAAATTGAATGAATTTCTTGAATTTAATTGTGGAATTTTTCTATAAATTTTGTTGAAAATCATATTTATTGATGGCTTGTGGAATTATGGTATTTTCATGGTTTTTTGGAAAGTTAAATTGGTTTCCTGATTTTAAAATAATTATTATAAAATATTTTCATGGTTTTGATAAATAGAAAGTTGGTTTGGAATTTATTTTAATGAATGTATAGTTTTTTTAAATGTATTGGCACTATTTGTTGGCATGTACTTTAAAATAAATGGTTGGGAATGAAATGAGGATGAATAATGGTCATGAAGGACCTTCTATCAAATGGATAAGTTATGTTCATGAAGTTACACCTTCAATGATAACACCAATATAATGTATTTTTGTGTGTGGTTGTGTTAAAGGGAATGGTTTATGACAAATCTATTTGAGAAATTGGTTCAATTGATTCATTGGTTTATTTCATTGGGAATGGATTTGGTATGGAAATATCATTTGGTATGAAAACTATTTTACATATAATTTGTTTGGTTTCATATAAACTATTTTATTCATTTCTTAAAAAAGTCTTTATAAAAATATTCTATCATATTCTACATTTGTGGAGTTAGTATGGAAGTCATTTCGATAAAACCTACTTTGTTTTATTAGTCACCCACCTTCTTTAGAAATTGGTAATTTTTTAGATTTTTTTATCAAAAAATAGAAAGGTATCTCATTTCTTTAGTGGTTCATCATGATAACTTGGGAATGGATGGTGTATCGGGATCATGGAGCTTTTTGGAGAATATAAGTTAGTGTATTAGGGTATTTGGGTATTTTTATATTGGTTTCATCTTGTATCTTAATATGTTTCAAGGTTATAGTTTAGTTATATTATCAATTTGTAATACTTTTAGTTATATTACACTATTCTCGTGCATCATATAATGGATTTTTGTTTTAGTGAACATAGTTGTGGTTGTTTTATTCTCAAAGGGAAAATTATCCCTCAATTTTTAATAAATCCCTTAGAATTTATCTCTAGAACTTAGTGTCTTAGGAATAACATCTAAGTTCTAGCAGCACTTCCACCTCATTCTAATCCAATGAGGAGGGGAGGGATGTTAGAAATGGTATCAGTCTTTTCTAGTCCATCATTCATTATGGGAAAATGAAATTGGTTTTTCAATCTTGGAGTTCATAAATCATTTTGGATAAGTCCTTGAGTTGGGATGGTAGCATACAGTATGATAAAATGGGATTGAAATGTACAGCATAAAGTGGTGTAACTAACCTATTAATGTTGAACATCATGTTACTAGATATTTGAAAAAAGTAGTTTTTTGAGAAACTTATACGAGTTATAATCACATTGGAATGGGTTTATCTGATGGGAAGAGTATGATATTCATTGATATAAATTACATCCTAGAAAGAGTTAATATATCACTTTGATTAATGATTTTTGATTTTTTGAAAAAGAGTTGATTTTTCAAAAATATTTAAATTCATTCAAATGTGAGATTTTTAAAATTCATGGAGTTTATATTTTTAAAATAAATTATTTTTAAAATCATGGTATAATTTTCTAAAATGGGTTTGGAAGTGGAAAGAGTGGAATTTTTGGAAATCCTTTTTATGATATGTTTGAATGGGTAAATTTGAAATTGTTAATCCCTCATTTTTTAGATAGTGAAAATTATTATATTTTTTGGTTAAAGAAAAGTCAACTTGGTAGGCATTGAACAAACTAGCTTTAAGAAGATACAAAGAATGTTGTTTCATGTGAGCGATAGGTGAGCCGATAGTGGGTTCAACATATTCTCCAAGATTTTCAAGTTATATATAGATGGTACCGAAGGGATGAACCAAGAAAATATTTATCGTTCTATTTTATTCCAAAATAAGAATCCACCTATATTTCATTGAGATTTAAAATTTGAGAAGGTAGATGTGTGACTAAATAAAATGGACCAAATCTTCAATTTCTTAGGCACACTAGATGAGCATAAATTCAAGTAAGAAATGTACATGTTCCATTATCTTTCACTCCAATGGTGGTATTTATTATTTCATCCTAAATTAGCCCATGGAATTGTGTGGTGGGTGATTTTGAATATTTTTCTAATAAATAATTTTATCCTCAAAATATTAGGGTTCCATGAATGAAAGGATTTTTAATATCTAATTAGGAGATCCTATCAGTTATAGTGTATATGGATTAATTTATTAATTTAGTCTTAATTTCTCACAAAGTTTCTGTATCTGTGCCCTTGAAGGTGCACATTTTTTTATCATGGTTTAGTAAAGATATCTTCTTGAATATTTTCAATATTTGTATGAAGGAATATATAGAGATGGTCAATAGAGAGATAGTGGTGAAAATAAATATCTTAGGAGATATTGGTGGAGGAATCATGTTGATACCTACCATAAAATTTAGTAACTCTAATGCTGGGAATAAACCTAAGAGAGACATATATTTCCAATGTTGTATAATTACTTGAAATCAAGAAGCTAGATTGGTAACAATCCTCATAAACATAAGATTAAATCATGGTGTTTTTAGTGTGGATATCTTGACCACATGAAGTAGGATTTTATGGAACCACCTATATCATTGCACAATTTCAATTAAAATGGTATTCTATGATTCTATTGTTTCAATGCTCCATGGTCAAGTTTTTAGTATAGTTCTCATGTTTCGTAGACATTGTATGCATTGAAAGGATGGGGTAGTAGAATAACACTCCTCAATAGAACTAATAATGTAATGGTGATTATATAAATATCATGAATCCTCAGTATGGGAAATATAAATAGGGAAATAAATATCATAGTACAGTGACTAAGTAATTGAATAGAGTGGAGGAAGTGATTGTGGAAGATCAATCTAGACCATCGATGGTGAGAGGTATGATTCCTTTGAAGTCTAACATTATGAAATATTTTTTGATTTAGGTTTATCTCATTCCTTTATTTCTTTTCTTATGGTTGATATCCTGGGTTTTCATGCAAGGATGATGCAATCTATTTTGAAATGTAAAAAAATTATGGTTCAAATATAATGTTAATAATTTATATTAAAATAATGTTATATAAAAATTGATGGAATAAGATGATATGGGAAATCTTTGTGCTTGATAAGGATGTATAGAACATTATACTAGGTGTGTGTGGGTAGAAAAATGTTCAAATATCACATCAATGGTTATACCCAAAAGTTTGTATTTATGATGGATGATGGCATCAGGAATCTATTCAGAGGAGATTGGAATGTCACAGTAGGTAAAATAGGATTATTAGAACTTGTAGTTAGAATTATCTCATACAATTTTATAGATTTGACTTTGGAATTGGTGGATGAGGTTAGTAATAGTAGTTTTCTAGTATTTATTGATTAGTTTCTAGATGTTTTTCTAAATTATTTCCTAGCATTTCCTCCCAAACGATAAGTGTAGTTTATGATTGATCTCCAACTAGGGACTAGTCCTATCTCACTTACTTCTTATATGATTAAACCAAAAGAATAATCGGAATAAATTTAATTTTGGATGATTTAGAAAACAAAGGGTTCATTCATCCTAGAATGTATCTATGGGAATCACTAGTATTATTATGAAAAAGTTGGATGGAACTCTTCAATTGTGTGTGGATTATGGTAATCTCAACCATGTCACAATAATGAATTGGTACCCTCATCCATGTATTTATGTCTATTCTATCAATTGGGAGGATCCTAGTGGTTCTGTAAAATTGAAATTCATTGATAATATCTCTAATTTCTTGTTTGGAAGGCAGATATTTCAAAAATAGCTTTCAGTATTAGATATGGTCATTAAGATAATGTAGTTATACCTTTCTTCCTTACGAATTCACTAGAGGTCTTTATTTCGTTGACCGATTCTATATTTTAAAAGGTATCTAGATAATTTTCTGGTAGTTTTGTGGATGAAGTAATTGTGTATTTGAGTTCAAGGGGTGAACATGAGAAACACTAGCTTATAGTTTTAGGAATCTTGTGGGATTATCATCTTTATGCCAATTCATCACATTATTATTTTTAGATAGAAAAGTTACATTACGATGTAAATTTTATCTCCAAAAAAGTTGATTTTGTGGATTTAGAAATGATAAAGGATGTGATATGTTATAAACGTCCAAAACAATTCTTCTAGTTATGTAGTTTCCTTGATATATCTAATAATTATCGACATTATGTTCATTAAATTTCATGAATAGCTTCACCATTGACTTCTTTGATGATGAAAATATTTCATTCTAATATAAGAATGAATTTTAGAAGAATTTTCAAGATATAATGGTTCACCTAACTTCATCATCAATATTCTTGTTAGAATCGTGAAAAGGGTATTTGGTGTATTTTGATGATTTAGGATCTGGAATAGGATGTTTTCTCATGCAAAGATATTAGGTTATTTATTATGGGTCACGAATGTTATGGGGGGATGAGAATAACTAAAAAACACATTATTTGGATTTATCCATTGTATTCCATGATTTTAATAATTATTGTAATTAACTATTTACTATGAAATTAATAGTGTTTATAGATCATAAAAGATTAAAACACATTTTCTCACAAAAATATTTGAACATGGGACAATAAAGATAGATAAAATATCTCAAAATTTTCAGCTTCTCCATGATATATACACTTGGTAAAGGAAATTCTATGGAAGATACATTATGTAGGATGTCGTATGGCCAATTGGGAAAAGAGGATTCACATTAGTGGTGGTTAATGTCGGTGATAGATGATGTGCTCTTGGATTGGGAAGATAGAGGTATTGTTGTGGATTTATTTCTAGATTATTTTGTTCGTTATTTAATTGAGAGGGTTAAAAATTCATACACATATTATTCATAATGAGGAATTGTGTGGTGAAAACACAATGGTAGGGAGACCATTGAGGGATGTAAGGTGGATGTGAGTTCATTTTTGTAGTTATGGGTCGGATGGCCACGCCTTTTTCTTTTTAGGAACAACATCATCATGATTAGCACCATTTGAAATGGGTTTTTCATCCTAAAATGAAGGATATGTATAAAAAATGAAATAAATGTTTTGGCGGGTTTAAATAACAAGAAAAGTGCCAGATTTTTTGATGAGATTCCTTAAATGTAGGTTAGTAAAGGCATAACACCAGTGACCTACAAATATGTTATATTATTTACCAATTCCTTTTTGGAAATTGCAAAAGATTACCATGGATTTTTTTGATAGGTCTCCCAAGTATGGTTTTCATACTCAATTACATATGGATGATAGTGGATCTACTCACAAAGGTGGCTCATTTCATCCAAAATATAGAATCACATATGGTAGAGGATTCATGTTAAATATATATATGAGAAGTGGTTATTTGGAATGGAATACCTATTTTGATAGTATTATCTTGAGATATGAGGTTTGTGTCTTGTTTCTATAAATCCTAATTGTAATCCCTTGGGACTCATTTGACTATGAATTTGGCGTATCATTATCATATGGATGGAAAATTTGAAAGGACGTTAAAAATGTTAGAAGACATGTTTTGGGCTTGTGTAATGGATTTTGGTGTCTCATGGGAGGGGAACATTCCCTTATTGGAGTTATCATACAACAATAGTTATAATGTCTCACTACATATGGATCTTTTTGAAGCATAAGGGAGACATTTTAATTCTCTATATTTTTTATTATAAATAGGAAAGACTTCACTATTTGGGTTGAGCCATGTCCAAGAAATAATATATAAGATTATGTAGATCAGAAAAATGATGAAGATTTCTTAGAGTCATCAAATATTATAGGACGATTATCTTTGGTGTTCATTTTCATTCGAGGTGGGTAATCATGTGTAATATAGAATCTCTCCAAGTCTTGGGAATCATCTTTTTTGAATAGAAGGAATGTTGTCTCTTTGATACATAGGACTTCTTGAGATACTCGAACATGTTAGTGAGGTGACATATCTGTTTTCTTTTCCAATATGATTTATTTCGATGCATAATGTGCTTTATTTATCTTGACTAAAAATATATCAACCTGATCCTAACCATGTAATTTTATGGGAACCCATTGACATTGATCAAAATTATTCATTGGTTTATGTTCCACGGTGTGTTGTAGATAGGAAAGATAAATTCTTGTGTGTAAAAATCACTATTCTTATATGGGATTGTGGATACATGGTTTTATTTGGGAATAAACATCAGAACATGATAATGAAATGCTAGGGAAATGGCCCAAACACTTTGAGGAAAATTGTGATTTTTTACATTATAATAATCAAAAGATAAATGGTGGGGAGAATTTACCAGCCCTAATATCTAAAAAACAACACTTTATTTACATATTTTTAGTAAATAATGTATATGGGTTAAGTATGGGATGTTTTGGAAGATTTTTTCAATATTTTGGGATATTTTCTTTAGGTGCATAGTTTCAGCATGGTTAGCAGAAACCATGAATGACCTCTAGGAAATCGTGTAAGGGAAAATTGAGTTCACTAGCCAGTAACATGGATGGGTCACAGTTTGGCCAAATTGTGTTTCCACCAAGGTTAAACAATGTAATGTTTAATAGAGTTCCAAGGTATTGTTGGTGCTTAGTTTCTCTAACAAGGTGAGTTTGGTGCTGATTTTTGAATTTTGAATGTTGTGGTTTTGGAAGGCATCATTGGCGGTACATGGATCAGGGTGTGTTTGATTTGGAATTTTGATTTGGTATGTCATATTTTTTGTCTATGTGGGGTAGTGAAGGTGATATGTGGACATTATGTACGGTTCTCAGTTCTTGAAAAAGTGACTTCTTAAAAATAAAATAAAAATTTATTTTGAAGGTGAGCCAACCATGTGTGGAATGATTGGAGGTAGTGGTTGTCACATGGTTTCAACACGGTTTTCCTAACCATGAAATGTAAAAAATTAAGTATTTTATATTGTGGATCCAACTAGTTTTATCCCCTTAACCCCTCTATTTTATTCTAATATGTCCTTAATGTGATTTTCTCTCCTCTCAAACGACTAGGATACCCTTTCCATTGATCTGGGATCAATCTGTTGGAAAATCATCATGCATTAGAGGTCGGAATTCATGATAAGTCTCTCTTCTTGGATGTTTTTCGGATTTTTTATCCTTCCCTCTCTAGGATATATAGATCTAATCCATTGGATATAGATATATGTTTTTTTCCATTAATTATGCTTTTTTATGATTTTTTGGTGGATGGGTAACAAGATCGAAGGTGGGTTTTTGGAGTTTTATTCTGATTTGTTGAATAAAATTTTGTCATTGTTTGTTTTCACCTACATTGTGTGGTAGTTTTATTCACTCTCGAAAACTCTTATTAGAACCTAAATCGTTTATTTCAAAATTATTGAATTTATTGAATTGAGTTATGAAATTTTTGTTCAAATCTTGTTGAAAACCCTCTTTAGTGAAGGTTTGTTTAATTGTATAAGTTGTTTATTTTGGTGGAATGGGAAATTGATTATTTTAAAATGGGTGTTTAATTTTGATAAATGTAAAATTTGTTGCAAAATTGATTTCAATAAAGTGTATTTCTATTGAAATGGTTTTGCACAATTGGTTTACATATGCTTTGGCATAAATGGTCAGGAATGAATTAATGGGAGTGCTAATGGTACTGAAGTACCACCATCAATATGCTTGGTTATGGACATGAAGTCTCACCATAAATTTTAACACAAATATTGAGTGTGTGGTTGTGGGGTTATGCGAAATGGAATGGGTAATGCCAAATATATTTTTAAAAAGGGTTAAATGACTTGTTTGGTTTCATTCCTTTGGAATGTAATTGGTTAGAAAATAATTTTGGCTTGAAAACTATATTAAATAGAAATGATTTTCATTTAATATAAATTATTTTATGTGTTTTATATAAATTTATTTATATAAACTTATTAACATGTTATATTCTAGTGGAATGAGTAGGGAAGTTATTTTTGTAAAACCTACTATGTTTCATTACTCACCCCATTCCTTGCTACATTGGTGCTTTTTTATATTCGGTTTACTGAGAAATTGGTTAAGACATGCTATCTCATTTCTTTAGTGGTACATTGTGCATGGATGGAGGATTTTTAGCTTACAACTTTATTTGAGTTGATGAGTTCGTTTCTTTTAGTCTTTGGGCCTTTTGGTATTTGTTTCTTCTTGTACTCTGATATGTTTCATGGTTTTAGTTTTTTTTATTATCACTTTTTTATACAATTATATATATTACATTGTTCTAATACACCATATAGTGGCTTGTTTGGGGTACCAGTTCCCCTAAACTGGCTTATAAAAATGAAAAAAAATGATTTGCAGCATATAGTGGCTTGTTTGGTTACAGTGAACTTGGTCGTAGTTATTTTTTAATCAAAGGAAATATTGACCTCCCCATTTTTAATGAATCCCTTTGTAATGTATTTCCAGCCTTTGGTGTCTTAAAGATGTCACCTAAGTCCAAGTATAACCTCTTACTCATTCCATGATAATGTGGAGGGGTAGGATGTTACACATGGAGTTTAAAAAACATCTAACGTTTTCAAGGGAATCCAACAAGATACCCCTCAACCAATTGAATACCCTAATATCTCCACTAGAATTTTTTCTCACCCATTCATCACTAAATACACCAGTTCTATCAGATACAATTATAAAGTGTGAAATAAGGTAAAATAATTTTTCAATAAATTTAAATAAATATAGAAGTAATAAAATGAATGAATTTTCACCAAACACCACTCCTAAAAATTTATGAATCAGGAGAAATTGGATTTAAATAAAGGAATTTTAAAATTAAGGACTCAAAGACTAACATTACCACTCTAAGACTAATCTCTAGAATATCTATTTATTATCCAGGAGAGAGTTTAAATTAATGAAAATGGAAAATGTATGAGAAAAGGAAACATGAAGATTAAATTAAAATTGAATGAAAGTATTGAAAAATATTAAATGTTAACCTATCTAAAACGAATAACGGGGAACCCACAATATAGTGGACATACTTATCTATTTATACATAGTGTCCACCTATATTATCTTTTAACCATTAGGAAGTCGTTGTTTAAATTCCCATAATCCAAAATATTAATTTTGATTTAATGGTTTTCATATGGTCTTCTTGATAGGGATTCACCCAATTTGGATATATAATTGATATAGGAATCCCATATGATCCCCTTAGGTCTTTCATATTAGCCACATGGATTTTACTTTTCATCAACAAAGATAAAACATTCAACCATGTCTTCCTCTAATGATTCACCATCGATGTTTCAGAAACAATTTATGAAGTGGAAGAATCATCCTTCCAATATAGTTCAATATTGTTTTCTGAGAGGGAGTCAAAATTAAGTTCATCATCCTAAGACTAGGTTTCTAAATTTATTGATTATTCAATTAAATGAAAAGAAATTTGGGATGGAAATGTGGACTTATAAATACATTGGAATGTGTTCCAATTTAAGGGATCAAAATGTGGAGGTAATTAAGATTTTTATATAGAATGAGTTTAGTATTAGGTTTATATGGATTGGTGGCATATTCCAAATTTTATAGATTGAACTTTTTTTCCGTAAAACATTTCATGTGGTGGTTATATGAGATTATTATGGAAAGAATATATATCCTTAGGGACTTTTTCCAAGTTTCATTGAAAAGAAATGTTTACTCAAATAAATGATGTAGAATTCATTATATGGTAGTGTATTCGGGTGTATGACTATGAGAAAACATCTATGTGTTGATTACTTGTGAGATATCTTACATGGGATTTCATTACTGGTCTGCCAAATCATAAGGGTACTTTGGGATATTTCATTTGGGATTCATAGACTTCCAAGAATATGACACCGCATTTTTAAAAAAATGATCATTATTGATTCAACATTTATCTTTTCAACGCATAAGATAAATTTATTTCAAAACGGATTTTCAAATCTCATCACAAAAAAACCAAAAAAAAATATTATTTGGCTTTGTAATTAAAACGGATTTTATAAATATAATTGATAATGTTATGAATGTTGCAAATTTTTACAATAAATTCAAATGTATCCTAAAACATTTGAATATTTAATATTTATAACTAGATTTTATGAAATTTATGGGGATATGAAATTAACTAAACAAGGAAAATAAATAAATTTCATATTGAATCACTCACCTGTGATTATTGTGTTAAAATCCTTGAACAATATACGTCATAAAAAACTATAACTCATAAAGTCAACCATGGAAGTTCGTTTTCATACCTTTGGATAGCTAGTCATCAATCATATATTATTTATACAATATTTTCCTTTTATCCTTTAATTAATTCTACTCTCTTATTCCAGCCATTAGTAGTTCACACATGCCTTCCAAGAAATTTATCTCCCTAAATTAAAGGAAATTACATTTTTTTTAATAATTCCACATTCAGGAATTTATAAAATATTTTTTAATAATGTTTTCCTGAAATATTTATGTAATAATAAAATAAAAATTTTTGTGTTACTCTAATTTCTATAGAAATAAGTACGTCGTGGTATATTTCTAAGAAATATGTTGCATCAAAAGATTTCATAATAATGATTTAATCTCCCATGCATGAATTTCACTATTTAAAATTATTTCATTAAATAGGAATTTGGTATGTGATTTTTATTGTAATTTAGATCTAATAAATATAATTTATAGTTTCTTTTGATTAAAAATATAATTGAATTAATGGTTTCCAAGTAGGCATCTGAAATTTATTTTGTAAAAAAAAATAATTAATCATTTTATATCCTTATAATATATAATATTTTTTTAAAATGAAATTATATCAAGTCCAAGATTTTAAATCATAATTCATGATTCCCTAAAAAATAATTAATTTAAAGTAATATGTTAAAGAAGATAAAATACCTCTCTGATTTGTAATTTTATATTATACACTATTCATAAACATTGGTAAGAAATTTGAACAAAATTATATTAATGATCAAATTAATATTAATGGAGTTGAATCGTATCAGAAGTTACTTGAATTTTCTCATAGGTAATAAATTTAGATCGACAAAATAATTCAAGGTTTAACCTCGATGTGGTTCTCAATTATTTTTAATATTATCCTAAAAAGATTTAATAAAAGAAAATTACATAGCCTAACATAGAATTTTGTTCCCTCAATACTTTGTTTATATAATTTATTCATTTTAGTTCGATCACAATTTTCATTTTAAGATGTTTTATAATGGATAATTCATGAGAGGAATCAAGGAAATATGTAAACTTAATTATATATATGGGTATCACCTTTACATTATCTTCTATTTTTATACTGTTATTTATCTCGATGAAATAATATATAAAATAAAACTATACTATAAAATATTAATTAAAAAACGTGAAAATGAAAGAAAAATATATAAGGGAAAATAAGTATCAGTTATCCCTTCCAATAGAGGACATGTTTTAGCTATATACATCCAAGAAGTTGAATAAATTCATCACAATTTATAATGGGATTAGTCTTATATAGTAGTAACCACTAAACTTCCTTTTCTATAGTTATCTTCAAATTTAATGGGTTATAGAGTACCCTATTGATATAATTCTTCTTCTCCCCTCCATAGAATTGCAGCTCTTATGGTTTTTCTTAAGTAGGTAGATATAAAACTATTTCTAATTCATTACCATCCTCACCAATTATCTTAATGTCCATAAAACTAGGCTTCCCTACACATTATTCTACTATATCCACCTCTACTATGGTACCAAAATTAAACTCTTATGGATTCTATACCAGTGATCCGGTTTTGTAGATAAATCATATAAAATGTAAAATTTCAATTGACATCCATTAAATTATGAATAAAATTAATCTATTAAAATTGTATCTCTTTAATCTATATTATATTCTATTTATTTTTCCCCATTCAAAGTTTCTGGTACTAGTAACTTATTGTAAACAATAATGTATTTTTAATATTTTATATATATTTCCACCATAACCGTGGAGTAGATAAGACATTCTATTAAATGATATTCCCTAATAATTATTATTTATTCTTTATTTTATATCTAATCAACACTTGAATCATCGGGGTTACATGTTCCACTTATACCATCATATCCTTAATTTTAGGGCTTTGTTTTTTTCTCCTAGCTCCTCCTAGATTTCTTATAAATTTCCATCTACATAATCCAATTCATCTTACACTAATTGGATCAATAGTGACAAAAATATACAAAAAATACTTTAATAAATATCGTTGTTTATAACCTATGTTATAAATGGGTTTTAATGTTTTTCATTGGTTATAGAGTAACCAATATATAGAGTTATTCATTTATACCACCTTAACATTATTTTTCTTACTATTTTTATTTAGTAGGATACTCTATAACTAGTTCTAGTTCATTAACAACCTCTCCAATTATATCAATAGAAATAAACCAACTATTATCTACTCTTTATTATATTACACCCCATATTATGTGGTACCACAATGGAATATATCTTGGTTCCACATTAGTGAGGCTAGTTTTTTAAATATATTATATATAATATCAAATATAAAATGATTTATATTAATAGATGAATAAACATAATCTGTAGAATGTGTATCTCTTTCATTTGTATTAGATTATTGTTATTCATCCCCATTAAAATCCTTTGGGAACATTCCACTTGTTATTATTAGAAGTGGATTCCCATATTTTATATCTTATTCGATAGTCATAGTTGAGTAGATAAGAGTTTCTATGTCATGAACATATTGAAATAATTATTTTCTCTTATTCCATATATCTAAAAACCCATTAGAGAAGGTAGGTGACTTATTCCACTAATACCTTTTTATCATTCATTTCTAGGATTATTTGTTTTCTCTCTATCTCCTCCTCCATTACATATAAATATCCTTCTCCGTATTCAAATTCACCATGTACTAATAAACTCACTAGTGAAAAAATATAAAAAAATAATTTGAATAGTTGGTTATTTATTATTAACTTTATAAATGGTTTTTTATGTCATTTATTTAATAAACAAAAAAAATCATGTTCTAGTGATTTTCCCACTATTTATATTGTACACAATGTGAAAAATAAATTTTATGTCGATTATTAATCTTACCAATGTCGAAAAAAATGTAAAAAAAAACTAAATATTTTCCTCTATGATTTTTTTTATTTTAGTTTCTTTTCAATCTTAGAATTTCTCTCCCATAGAGAACTGTACCCATACAATATTTGATCCCCTTCACATAAAATCAAATTCATCTAACATTATTAGATATTTCCTCTATCAGTTACCCTATTTTTCCTCTTTCACCATCCTTTACCCCCTTTTTCATCATTTTATTCCTTATTGATTTTTTCTTTTCTATTGTTTTGGTTTTTTCTACTTGTATAATTTTTCAATTATTTTTCTAGGAAAAAAAATTTATGTTCATTATCTTTGTGATGAGTATTGATAGTATTTTGGTTTATATTTATATCAATACATTTTCATTATTTTATGTGAAATAATTGTTTATATATTTTTATTTTTCTATTTTATGGTTTTATAGGATTTTGAATGATATTTTTATTCATTTATATAATCTTAAATTTATGTTTTTTAATTTTCTGTAATTTGAGGAGTTTTTTATATTGTTTTTAGAGAAAATTTTTCATTCATTTGTTTTTTATTCTTTACTCTAGGAAATGTTTACTATTTTTTATCTTTGTTTTTATTTATGAAATATTTTTTCTTTATTTTATCATTTTTTTAATTTTAATGTGTGTAATATATTTTGTAATTCATTATTGTTAAATCATAGTGTAACAAATTACATGTAAATTTTGTTAGGTATTTTAAAAATATAATATATTTTTAGTTATATATTTGTATAATTTTTTACTAATATTAATTTCTTATTTTTTATAATAACATTATTTTTCTTTATGATTATATAAATGTAAATTTTAATTTTAATTTCACAATAAAATAACATATATTTAATGCATATTTTTTTAATTTATAATTAATTATAATTTGATTATAAAATGTTGGACATGTGTAGAATTTGATGATGGGGTTGATGATTTTTTGGAATTTCCAAATGAAATATTCTAAACAAGAAAATAATTTTTTATCCAGGTATGAAATGTTTAAATATAAAAATGTTTCAATGAAATAAATCAATGATAATTTTTTATCATTTTTTTAATTTGAGTTTCAATACATGGGATTATACGGGAGAAATTAGTAAAAAAATCATGATCAAATGATAATGGAAGTTTTCAAGATAATAAGCCTGCAAAATTGATGAAATTATTTGTGATTTGGTATGAATGAAATTGAAAAAGTAATGATGGCCAATTACCTATATATAATTCTGAAAACCCATTATATCCTGGTAGTATTAAATTTAATATTTTATTAATTATTTTAATACTGTATAACATGAAATCTATGAATGGTTACAGTGATAGTAGTTTTATAGATTATTTATTTTCTCTAAATTACATTAATCATGAATTCAATGATATATCATATTAATATTATAATCTGAAATGAAATACTATACCTGATAGGATTGGGTTATAGAAAGAAGCTTTTTTTCCAATGGTAGTGTACTACATTGGAATTAATATTATGGTTTTTCAAAGTATCATAAATGATGGAGATCATGTTACATGTTGAATAAGAAATCCAATTTTTTGTTTAGATGTTCTTCTATGTACCAAGATTCCTAATAATTAAATTTTTTATCTTCCTAAATTTATTCATCTGAACCATTTATTTCCAAATTCAATTAATGTAAAGAGGTTAATATATAATGAACCTTAGTAAATATCATATATTAAATAATACCACCACCCAATTTTCCATAACATAATAAAACTGATCACATAAGTCACTCCTTTAAGAAATAATGTCAAAATTTTCTAAAAAGCACTATGTCCAAATGGAATGAATCAATATGACATCATTGGTAGAAAACATAGTACATTCCCTATTTTATAATAATTAAAATCTTATCTCTATAATTTTTTATGAATCAGAATTATATGATTTAGATCTAAATGATTTATACACTAAAACTGTCTATAAATTATATTTAAGTTTACTTGTTAGAATTAATTGATAATTTGAATCTTTTATGGGATGAAGCTATTAGATTTCATGATTATTAAAAAAATTAACTTTTTTTAATTACATGAAAAAAAACACTAAAAATGAATTCCCAACATATGATTTTGTTTATATAGTATAAAAAATAATAATGTTTATATAATTTTAGAAGAATGTAATTCTTCTTATCAACTTCACCGTGGGAGAAAATAAGTGTACATGGTTTATCAAATTATTTTTATAGATAACTCGTATCAATGACTAAAAAGGAAATCAATGGATCAGTGAAATTTGATATAACTTTATGTAATTTATTAAATGATCAAGTATTTTGAGAGTGTTTTATCACATTTTTAAAGGCATAAAGATATTTTAATGATAAAACAATATAGAATAAATAATTGATTTTTTTTGATATTCCATATTTGAGATACCATGATGTCAAACATAACATTGATGTGATGCATGTTGAGAATAATATTTGTGGGTGTTTTATTATAAATTGCTTAAATATTAAAGGGAATATTATGGATGTGTTTAAGGAAATATAAAAATCATGGTCAATGAGAGTGCATTAAGATTTAGATCTCACTTATAAATACAAATTAACATACATTATGATGGATTTTAATACCTTATCAAACACGGATAAAATCATTCTTTTTTAGTGGATTCATGTTATTAAAATTCCATAAAGTTATTCATCAAATGTAAACCTTTTTTGTTAATAAAATATTTTATATTTATAGACAAGAACTCATATGACGTTCATTATATGATTCAATAGCTCCTTCCAACTATATTAAGTGAAATACTTCCAATAAATTTGAAATTAATTATCATGAAATTATGTTCATTATAAAATACAATTTTTAATAATGTCTTAGATCTAATTTCTTTGAAAATTTTAGAGAATGATTAAATTTATATACTTTTATCACTACCAAAGTTCCTTCCACCATTTTTATATCATGGTGTATTTAATGTATAATTTACTGAATGAAATATAGATTTATAATCCCACATATCTACATTTTATGTATCCTTTTAAAATTTAGAGGAATATATTGAAGGGTTGTGTTAAGAATAAATATCAACTAGAAGACCATAATTTTGAGAAAAATATTTTTGAGAAGGTGGAATAATTTTTTACAATCCACTTTTCGATAGTGGATCACATATTCCAAAATCACAAAATAAAGAAGTCATTTTTGGGCATAGGGGATCAATGGAATGAATATAAACTCCATGATAAGTAATAAAATAAATCAAGAATATTAATAAATCAAGAATAATATAGATAGTTCTCATCTATATATGAAATCACAATTAATGTGTTGAAAAATATTTATCTAAGGAATAATGATATGTGGGTATTGAATGAGCATAAAAACAATTTTTTCCATGATTTAATGATATAATTCATAGTAGAATGAATAATTTGGAAAAATTGAGATTTTTAGTAGTTTATCAAAGTTTAAATGTGATAACATGGCCTTGGAATAACATTAATGGTTTTAGATTTTATACCATTTATCACGACCCGCCTCCTTGGGCCATGAACCTTGTCATCTGACCCCATGGGTCTCCTATAATACATTGGTTGCCTTCCGAGCAAACCATAGGTTATTACTCACTAGGGTTGCTTATCAGACTAATGACTATCCCCATGGGCCAACACATGTTCTTTCTAGTATGCTTTGTCCTCACTCACACACACCTTGAAAAACTTCCTAGAAGTTCACTCATCCTAATCACTACTCCAGGCCAAGCATGCTTAACTGTGGAGTTCTAATAAGGTATGCTTCCGAAAAGAAAGGTTCACCTTGTTGACATGGGTAGTAACATTTAGCCGTTTAAGTCTTACTTTTTCAGGGATGTTACATTATCCACCCCTTTAATGCACAACACCCTCGTTGTGGACCCCAAGACTAAAACCCAGGTAGTGCCTAAGCACTTCAGGCTGGGTATTTACTCAGATACCATTTGTCACATCCCGCCTCCCAGGGCCATGAACCTTGTCATCTGACCCCATGGGTCTAATGTAATACATTTCTTTCCTTCTGAGCACACTATAGGCTATTACTCACTATGGTCGCTTATCAAACTAATGACTGTCCCCACAGGCCAACACATGTTCTTTCCAGTGTGTTTTTTCCTCACTCGCACACACCCTAAGAAACATCTCAGAAGGTCACTGTAACATCCCAAGTAAGTAATTAATAATAAGAAATTATTATCTATGTCTATTTATGAATTATATAGTGTTTTAGAGGCTTCAAATGAGAATAAATCCAATCTTAATCATGGAATACACTAATAAATTTAAAATTTTGTTTTACCACCTTTTGAGGGCGAACCATTTTTAAATGTATCTTTTTACAATTTTATAGACTCTATTTGTCAAAATAAACTTATTATTTATGATTGGGACATTGAAATTTAAATTTGATAATTTTTTGGTATTTTTCTGACAATGTTCATTTTTTAATGAATAGTGAAAAATACTGCATTTTACATCAAAACTGCTTTTTCATCTAATTTATTATATGGTTAGATTATCTTTTTAATTGGTTTTAAAGTGTAATTATAATATATTTTTACCATTTAATTTAATGGTGGTCATTAGGATTAATTTCACTTTGGAATTGGGCATAAACATGTGCCAAACTTTTCTTAGATATTGTTTCTAAAAAAACCCGCTAGTTGTTTTGACAACAGAAATTATTTTGTAAATTAATTATTTAAATTTATTGTGTTTGGAATTTGGTAAAATGTATTACATATTTGGAATCATATGATCCAAATTATTTAATCAAGACTATTTTGTTTTTGAACATTATGAATAGTAACGACGGTAATTATCTTTAATTATCTTGATGAATTAGTAATCGGGTATTTAAGGATAACAAAATAATATCATAATAATAAAAAATGAACCAAAAAAGTATCCTAATTCT
The DNA here is from genome assembly GCA_963277665.1 of Viscum album. Lineage (NCBI taxonomy): Eukaryota > Viridiplantae > Streptophyta > Magnoliopsida > Santalales > Viscaceae > Viscum > Viscum album. Next base: position 832,064,913 of record OY728136.1, read on the forward strand.
AATTATACTGGTTGTGCCATGGCCGACCATTTGATGCCATGTTCCAAACTTGGGGACCCCATGGAATCACTTTTGTGTGATAATGACTTTTTATCTTTTTATTTTTAAAGAAAGTTAAATATAACAAAGAGTGTATCACCTGAGTAAAACATTTTTAATTTTGTATAAATAAATGATATATTGGACTATAAATATTCATTTAAAATATAAAAATATTTCCTACATCATCGTATTTTTTTATAATTTTTAGACATTAAATAAATTAAATTATTTATGACATCATGAGGATGCAGCGATTACCTCATTGATGAACGATTTAAATAAAATGAAAAGATAATGAAAAATATAAGACTTACACTTGTCAAAGACCTATTGGATGAGTATATTTCAAACCCGTATCACCTTATCCTCGAAATACATCAATGTAGGACCATTAAAATCCGAAACACATTTGAAAATAAAATAACATTTTATACCTTTCCAAGAGTGCCCATCCACTCCTCTTATAAAAGGCCCCCACCTCTACCTCCTTAACCACACTTCTCAAGCCATTGGATCGGCCAATCTCTACTCATTTTATCTCTCCACATCCCTCTATTCATCCTATAATCCTTACCTTAGGCAGAAATCTCTTCAAAAACCCTTTTGGTTCTAACCAAGAGGAGTTAACCGATTTAAAGGTAAAGACTTCTCTAATGTTCTTTTGTTTTATTTTGCTTCTCCAACCCCCTAAACTCTTTTTATTCATTTCTTTTGTAACAACAGCAGTATTTTTAATATACTAGGATTTTGTTATAATAATTATTCTAGCTACACTTACACACACCTACATCTAATGGTTAAAGAACATACTGTTTCCGTGGATGGCGAATTTCTGCCTCACAAAACGATGATTGATCATTATTCTTACAACACCTACAAATGTGGCCATTAAGATGTCACTATATTTATATATGATATATAATATGTTTATGTTTTCCTTAATCTTCTGTATTTTTCATTTATGGAAAACCTTTATGGCTTCCATTATTGGTATACGCGATATCTTCATTTTAGGAAGTGCGGACTACCGACCCTCAAAGTGATTTGATTCATTAATGCCATATGTGGGATGTATAAAGGATGGAATTAATGATATTATATATGATATTATAATGTAATTATAATATACCTTTGTATCATTATGATTCCATTCAATAAAATACAAAATAGAAATGAATGTAGCATTCATGTGTACGTACGGCTTATTGTCTCCATTAACGGTGCATTTCATTTATTACCTCTAAATGTTATGTAATATTGTAAATGCATGTATATAATAGATATATATGACATGTATTATATCAAAATCATGAATAAAATTCTGGATATAATGGATATTTGACCACATGAACAACTTGTAATTGTAAAGAGTTTATTTTTTACTCAAGTACCAATGATCGACAAAACGACCATTGTAAACTTAAATAATTACATAGTGATCATAACATGGTAATAAGTGATATAAATGGAATAATGAACTTGAAAAAGGTTCTTAAGAAAGTAGAAATTAACTCAAGTTTATTATTCAAAACGTTAAAGAACGATCGAGTCAAGTCGGACCCAAGGAATGGGATTTAGTCTCAATATCCTTTCATTGAGGCATATTATGTTTTATACACAACTTTATTTTATACGGTGTATAATCCCCTTTGAATTTTACGTTTATTCAAAAGAAATATCTTTTATACAGGGCGTTTACTAAACGACTGAAGGGAATGTTTTTTTGTCATACCTATGCAGCGATATGGACTTCTCCGCCGTTGTGACCATTATTTGAGTTTCGGATTCCTCTACAAGCCATAACTTTTTTTAAAATGAGAAATAAATACCATGTTTTACTTTTCTTTTATTTTGGTATTGAAAATGGTTTTCATAATGTTTTTATTATATCAATGTGTTGTATTGATATCTTGTGATTGAATTGTGGAAATGTTATGTTTCCTTTATGGATGTTTTATGTGATACGATAATGTTATGGTTCTTGGGAATTGTTATAATGATCGGTGGTTCCGTGATAAACTAAGGGCAGGTGATCCCGATATAGCTCTCCAATGCATTGGGTTACACGAATGGGTTAAACTTTAATGTTTCTCCGAAGAGATTTAGGGAATATACTGTGATGGGTATTCCAAACGTAACCATGAGGGTTACTCCCTACGTAAGAATGTTATGGATGCCTCAAGTTACCTTTATGTCTTATGATTTCTACGATTTATTCATAATTTGATGATGTATGTTAAAATGCTTATGTATTACGAGCAAATTATGATTTCATACATGGACTAATGTTTTCATTTTGTACTTTTATATCCCTTGCTGAGCTTTTTATGCTCATCCCATGTTTTTGATATGTTTTTCACAGGTCAAGGGAATGGTACATGATGTGATGATAGTGTCAAGGAAGTGTCAAGAAAGAATCTATGTTTTATTTAAACTATGTTTCCAATGATGGGAAAAATGAGTACTATCTTTTATGTAACCACTTTGTTTAAATGTGGAGTGTAATGCATGATTTAGGGTCTAATTCTCTAAAACTCTAAACCTGAAAAGATCTGAAATGTGTATTCTTGAAATAACTCAAGATTAAGTAATTTTTAAGGCCGGGACCTTAAAGTTGGTATCATAGGTTGGTTTAGATAACTTTAGGAGTTAGAATTAAATTAAATGATTATAAAAAAACATTTTTTTATTGTCCAATTGAAATGATATAGCATTTGAGGATTACCTTGTTGCTTCATCTAAGACATGTTTGTTCAGAATGGTTTTCTTCAGAGGAAACAGGGAAGCAATGCTAGGAAGGAAAACAGAAGGAAATAACCTTCCGAATCAGCATCTTGAGATGGTCAGAATTGGAACTGAACAGTTTGTTGCAGTAATGGCGCAGTTGACTCAAGCGATAAGTGGTGGTGGTATCCATGCACGAGATCACCCAGATCAACCGCAGAGGAACATGTCAGTGGTGGAACATTTCATGAGGCAACATCTCCCATAATTCAGAGGATCATCTGACCTTTTGCTACCTGAAGGGTGGATTAAATCCCTAGAGAAGATTTTCGATATCATGGGGTGTTCAGACAATCAAAAGGTTAGTCTTTCTATTTACCATTTGTAGGGTGAAGCATATCAGTGGTGGGCGATGGTTAAAAATATCAGGGATGCTGATGAGATTGATGCTCTCGACTGGGATGAATTCAAAGGTATGATTATTAAGAAGTATTTTCCTAAGTCTGTTTGACTTAGGATGAAAAAACAATTCTTGTAATTGAGGTAAGAGGAAGACTCAGTGTCTTCCTATGAAGAAAGGTTCACTCGATTGGAAAGGTATGCTCCAAATTTTATCCAAGACCTTGATAGTAAAATCAATCATTTTTACTCAGGATTAAAGCCAAAATATCGAAGGGATTTAGCTTCTCGTAAGTTCAAGAGTTATGAAAAGCTTGTTCGATGTGCTGAGAAGGTGGAAATGGAGTTTTCTGATGATCAAGTGTACTATAACAACTAGCAAAAGAAGAGACCGAGGTGGCAGGAGAAAGGAAAGAATTCTTCAAAAAGGTCTGACGGTAAGAAAACTAAGTTTCTAGTTTGTGATAAATTTGGAAAAAGGCATGCTGGGGAATGTCTTATGAGTTCTCGAAAGGGCTACCTATGCGGTAAGATGGGATATAAGGCTCGTGATTTCACTGAAAAAGATCAGGGTGATGGTAAGACCAAATTTGATTTATAGTTAGCGAAATGTTTTAAGTGCAATGAGATGGGTCACTATGAAAACGAGTGTCCGACAAAGAGCTCGAGTGATGGAAGAAGTTAGACTACAAGTAGAAAGGGGTGGTGAAATCCTTTGAAACTAATTCAGAAGATTTTGGGCCATCAAATGAAGTGGTATCAGGTACTTTGTTTGTTTTTTTAGATTATGCCAGTGTGTTGTTTGATTCGGGGTCTACACATTCTTTCATCTCTGAAAACGTTTCTAGTAAAATGGGAATACCATCTCAAGAAATGACTCCTGAACTTGTGGTAAAAACACCTGGGGGAAATTTTGAGGCAAAAAGAATTTATAAGAATCTTCATATCCTTATCCGTGGAAAGAACCTATTTGGAAACCATATTGTTTTAACGCTAGTAGAGTTTGATGTTATCCTCTGTATGGATTGGCACTCTATTTACCATAATAAGAATGATTGTTGAGCTACAGAAGTTTCTTTTCAGAAAGACTTTCACTTAGTGTACAAGAATGAACCCTTATTGTTGATAACATATCAATAGGCCGAGAAACTTGTAAAAGATGGAAATTAATGTTACCTTGCACATATTGTTGAAAACAAGAGAACTGTTCAGATTAATGATGTGCCAGTGGTAAATGAGTATCCTGATGTTTTTCCTGATGAGTTTCCTGGAATAAAACTAGATCGGGAAGTTGAGTTTAATGCTGACTTAGTTCCTGATGCTAAGCCAATATCAAAACCCCCTTATCGAATGGCTCAAATTGAACTTTTAGAGTTGAATGAGAAATTGAAAGATTTATTAGAGAAAGGTTTCATTCGACCTAGAACATCACCAAGGGGTGCTGCTATTTTATTTGTTAAAAAGAATGATGGTTTAATGAGGCATTGCATTGATTATAGAGCCTTGAATAACATCAATATTAAGAACAAATATCCTTTTCCGGGTATCGATGATTTTTTTGATTAGCTCCAAGTAGCTCAGTTTCTTTTAAAGATTGACCTGAGATTGGGGCACCATTAGTTGAAGGGAAAAGAAGAAGATATTACGAATAACGCGTTTCGTACAAGTTATGGCCATTATGAATTTGTAGTAATGCCTTTTGGGATAACCAATGAACCTGTCGTATTCATGGACCTTATGAATAGAATTTTCCATGAGTTATTGGATAAGTTTGTGGTTGTTTTCATTGATTATTTTTTGGTGTTTTCTAAAAGTAAAGAGGAGCATGAAAGACATTTAGGGGTTATTTTTCAAACCTTAAAAGAAAAGAAATTGTATGGGAAATTCATCAAGTGTGAGTTTTGGTTGCAACAAATTTATTTCCTTGGACACATTGTTTCTAAAGATGGGATAACTGTTGATCCTGGAAAAATAAAGGTTGTTGATTAATGGCCAAGTCCCACAAATGTAACTAAGATTCATAGGTTCCTTGGTTTGGCAGGCTATTACCGAAGGTTTGTTAGAAATTTTTCACGGTTATCTAGACCAATGCTAAGCTAACTCGGAAGGTTGTTATGTTTATGTGGACAAAATAATGTGATGATTGTTTTCAGGAATTGAAAAGAATATTGGTGAATGCTCCAGTTTTGGCACTACCTTCCAGAAATGGTGAGTTTGTTATCTACAGTGATGCTTCATTGAAAGGACTTGTTTGCGTCCTAATGCAGAATGATCAGGTAATTGCTTATGTTTCACGTCAGTTGAAAACTCATGAGGTAATTTACCCTACACATGATTTGGAATTAGCTTCTGTTATTTTTTCTTTAAAAATTTGGTGGCATCATTTGTATGGAGTAAAGTGTGAAATATATACCGATCACAAAAGTTTAAAGTATATATTCACTCAGAAATAATTGAACATGAGACAGAGGAGATGGTAGGAATTAATCAAGGATTATGATTGTACAGTTCATTACTATCCGGGAAAAGCAAACAAAGTTGTTGAGGCTTTGAGTCAAAAAATTAATGCTTCAATAATAGTGTTGTGTTTGGAACGTGATCCTTTGGTTAAGGATTTGATGAACTTTGGCATAGAAGTTGTTGGTGCAGGATGTCCTTCTGTTTTGTTTTAGGTATCAGTGAAGACTTCTCTATCAGACAGAATTAAGCAAGCACAAAAGCAAGACAATGAGTTGCAGAAAAGGGTAGAGCAGGTTTAGATGGGTAAGTTCCCTGAATTCAACAGTGATAATGATTGTGTTTTGAGATTTTGGAAGAGATTGTGTGTTCCTTGTGATTCACAGTTTAAGATAGAGTTGTTATGTGAATCTCATAGTTCTCCATTTTCAGTTCATCCAGGTAGTACTAAGATGTATAGAGATCTTTGGGAGTACTGCTGGTGGGATGGAATGAAAAGAGATATTTCTGATTTTACTGTGAAGTTTTTGACATGTCAACAGGTTAAAGAAGAGTGGAAGCTACCGAAAGGGATGCTTCAGCCTTTACCAGTACCAGAGTGGAAATGGGAGAATATAGCCATGGACTTCGTTGTGGGGTTGCTGAAGACACCTTGAGGTAATAATGAAATCTGGGTTATTGTTGATCGCTTGACTAAATCTTCCCACTTTCTTGCTATACGAGATAATTTTTCCCTAGATCAACTTTCTCGTTTGTGTCTTAAAGTGATAGTCATATTACATGGAGTTCCTCTCTCCATTGTATCTGATCGTGATCCAAGGATCACTTCTAACTTTTGGAAAGGCTTTCAGAATTCATTGGTTACTGAATTAAATTTCAGTACAACTTTTCATCCTCAATCCGATTGGCAGTTAGAATGAACAATTAAGACTTTGGAGGATATGCTATGTGCTTGTTCGATGGATTATCATGGAAGTTACGTCCAACATCTTTCTTTGGTTGATTTTTCTTATAATAACAGTTTTCATTCCAGTATACAAATGGAACCATTTGAGGCATTATATTGGAAGAGGAGTTGAACTCCAGCTTTTTGGGATGAAGTATGTGAAAGGAAGTTGATTGGACCATAATTGGTAGAAGAGTTGGCAGAAAAAGTTCAGCTGATACAGAAACACATGAGAACAACTCAGAGTAGGAAGAAGAGTTATGCAGACAACAGGAGGAAGGATATCTCTTTTAAGGTAGGTGATCATGTTTTTCTTAAAGTTTCACCATGGAAAAGTGTGATGCGATTTGGTAATAAAGGAATACTGAGTCCAAGGTTCATTGGACCATATCAAATTTTGTAGAGAGTTGGATCAGTTGCATACTGAGTGGCTTTACCTCTGAATTTATCCCAGGTACAAAATGTTTTTAGTGTTTCAATGTTAAGGAAGTACATGCCAGATTCATCTCATGTTTTGAGTACAGAGGTAGTTCAGCGGGAAGAGAATCTATCTTATGAGGAACAACAAGTCCAGATTCTTTACCACAGGGAGCAAGTGTTGCGGAATAGAGTGATTCATCATGTAAAGGTTTTGTGGAAAAACCACATGAGTGAAGAGGCAACATGGGAATCTGAAAATGCAATGAGGGATAAATACCCCCACTTATTCAATAAGTAAATAAATTGCGGGGATTCAATTTTCTAAAGGGGGAAGGATGTAACCTCCCAAGTAAGTAATGAATAATAATAAATTCTTATCTATTTATATTTATGAATTATATAGTGTTTTAGAGTATTAAAATGAGAATAAATCGAATCTTAAGTATGGAATACACTAATACTTTTAAAAGATTGTTTTACCTCCTTTTGATGGTGAACCATTTTTAAATCTATATTTTGACAATTTTTTAGACTCTATTTTTCAAAATAAACTTATTTTTTATGATTTGGACATTGAAATTTACATTGGATAATTTTATGACATTTTTCTGACAATGTTCATTTCTTTAATGAATAGTGAAAAATAATGCATTTTACATCAAAACTTATTTTTTCATCTAATTTAATTATATAGTTAGATTATCTTTTTAATTGGTTTTAAATTGTAATTAGAATATATTTTTACCATTTAATCCAATTCTGGTCATTAGGATTAATTTCACATTGGAATTGGGCATAAACAAGTGCCAATCTTTTCATAGATATTGTTCTAAAATCCCCACTATTTGTTTTAACAACAGGAATTATTTTTTAAATTAATTATTGAAATTTATGTGTTGTGAATTTGGTAAAATGGATTACATATTTGGAATCAGAAGGTCCAAATTATTTAATCAAGACTCTTTTTTTGACATTATGAATAGTAAGTATGATAATTATCTTTAATTATCTTGATTAATTAGTAACCGGGTAGTTAAGGATAATAAAATAGTATCATAATAATATAAAATGACCCCAACATGTGTCCTAATGCTACTTTTTGTGTCATGGCCGACCATGGTATGCCTTGTGTCAAACTTGGGGACACCATGGAGTCACTTTTGTGTGATAATGACTTTTTATCTTTTTATTATTAAAGAATGTTAAATATAACAATGAATGTATCACCTGAGTAAAACATTATTTATTTTGTATAAATAAATGATATATTGGACTATAAATAGTAATTGGAAATCTAAAAATATTTCCTACATTATATTATTTTTTTTATAATTTTTAGACATTAAAAAAATTAAATTATTTATGATATCATGGTCATGCAGCGATTACCTCATTAAGGAACGATTTAAGTAAAATGAAAAGATAATAAACAATATAAGAATTACACTTGTCAAAGACCTATTTGATGTGTATATTTAGAGCCTTTATCACCTTATCCTCGAAATACATCAATGTGGGACCTTTAAAATTCGAAACACCTTTGAAAATATAGTAACATTTTATTCATTTCCAAGAGTGCCCCTCCTATCCTCTTATAAAAGGCCCCCACCTATACCTCCTTACCCACACTTCTCAAGCCCTTTTCTTGGCCATGCTCTGCTCATTTTATCTCTCCACATCCCTCTCTTCATCCTAGAAGCCTTACCTTAGGTAGAAAGATCTTCAAGAAACCCTTTTGGTCTTAACCAAGAGGAGTTACCCGATTTAAAGGTAAAGACTTCTCTAATGTTCTTTTGTTTTATTTTGGTTCTCCAACCCCCAAAACACTTTTTATTCATTTATTTTGTAAAAAACCAGTATTTTAAATATACTAGGATGTTTTTTATAAGAATTATTTGAGCTACAATTACACACACCTACATCTAATGGTTAAAGAACATACCGTTTCCGTGGATGGCGAATTTCTGCCTCACGAAACAATGATTGTTCAATATTCTTATAACACCTGCAAAGGTACACATTAATATATCACTATATTTATATATGATATATAATATTTTTATTTTTTCCTTCATCTTCTGTATTTTTCATTTATGGAATACCTTTATGGCTTCCATTATGGGTATATGTGATATCATCATTTTAGGAAGTGCGGACTACCGCCCCCTCAATGTGATTTGATTTGTTAATTCCATATGTGGGACGTATAAAGGATGTAATTAATGATATTATATATGATACTATACTGGAATTATAATATACCTTTTTATCATTATGATTTCATTCCATAAAATAGAAAATAGAAATGAAAGTAGCGTTTATGCGTACGTACGGCTTACCGTCTCCATGAACGGTGCATTTCATTTCATTCCTCTAAATGTTATGTAATATTTTAAATGAATGTATATACGGGATATATATGACATATATGACATCTAAATCATTAATATAATTCTAGATATAATGTATATCTTACCACATGAACAACTTGTAATTATAAAGAGTTTATTTTTGACTCAAGTTCCAATGATCGACCAAACGACCATTGTTAACTTAAATAATTTCATAGTGTTCATAACATGGTAATAAGTGATATAAAAGGAATAATGAACTTGAAAAAGGTTCTTAAGAAAGTAGAAATTAACTCACGTTTATTATTTAGGACGTTAAAGAACAATCGAGTAAAGTCAGAACCGAGGTATGAGACTTCATCCCAATCTCCTTTCATTGAGGCATATTATGTTTTTTACACAACTTTATTTTATACGGTGTATAAACCCCTTTGACTTTTATGTTTATTCAAAAGGAATCTTTTTTATATGAATCATTTACTAAATGAAAAAAGTTAATGTTTTTGTTGTTGTATGTATGCGGCGACAACGACTTCTCCGCCGTCGTGACCATTATTTGAGTTTTGACTTCCTCTACAAGCCATAAATTTTTATAAAATTGAGAAATAAATACCAAGTTTTAATTTTCATTTTTTTTGGTATTGAAAATGGTTTTCATAATGTTTTTATTATATCAATGTGTTGTATAGATATCATGTGATTGAAATGTGGAAATGTTATGTTTTCTTTATGCATGTTTGATGTGATACGATTATGTTGTTGTTCTTCGGCATTGTTATGAAGATGGGTGGTTCCGTGATAAACTAAGGGCGGGTGAGCCCGATATAGCTCTCCAATGCATTGGGTAACGCGAAGGGTTTAAAATTTAAGGTTTATCAGAAGAGATTTAGGGAATATATTGTGATGGGTATTCCAAACGTAACCATGAGGGTTACTCCCTATGTAAGAATGTTATGAATTCCTCAAGTTACCGTTATGTCTTATGATTTCTATGATTTATTCATGATTTGATGAGGTATGTTAAAATTATTATGTTTTACGAGTAAATTATGATTTTATACATGGACTAATGGATTCATTTAGTACTTTTATATCCCTTGATGATCTTTTTATGCTCATCCCATGTTTTTGAAATGATTTTCACAGGTCAAGGGAAAGGTACATGATGTGATGATAGTGTCAAGGAAGTGTCAAGAAAAGAATCTATGTTTTATTTTAAATATGTTTCTGATGATGGGGAAAATGAGTAATATCTTTTATGTAACCACTTTGTTTAAATGTGGAGTGTAATGCATGATTTATGATCTAATTCTCTAAAAATCTAAACCTGAAAATATCCTCAATGTGTATTCTTGAAATAACTCAAGATTAAGTAGTGTTTAAGGCTGGGGCCTTATAGTCACCCAACCAAATCACTACTACAGGCCAAACATTCTTAACTATGGAGTTCTAATCAGATATTATCCTAAAAATAAAGGTTCACCTTGTTGACATGGTTAGTAAAATTTAGCCTTTTAAGTCTCACTTTTCTAGGGTTATTGGAGTGAGCCCTCCTTGTGGAGAGTTTCCTTGCGGAGAAGTCACCAGCAACGGGACCTGCCACTAGCCGACATGTAGCATAGTCTTCTACAGCCGGAAGTAGATAGATGATGCCGAGGTCTAAGAAGACCAGACCCATAGGCGGTCGACCGCACGACTCAGGATCGGTTGTGTGGGGCACCTAGAGTGGAGACAGAGCCAGGAATACCAGGAACGGACAATGTTTCTCCTACGACAGTCTTGGTCACATGGCAAGTGACTGTCTGACCGACCATAAAGATGATCAACAGAGAAATGAATGACCTCCCAGGCATAGGCAAAGGTTCGACTGAGGTAGAGGAGCTAGTCGTGCAGCTAGTGGTGGACGACGCTTCTAGGTTTCTCCACCACCACTACCATAAGGTCCACTCTGACCGTAGGGAACCGGAGGACATGGGAGAGCCCAGCTTCAAGCAGATGAATCATACGACTATGGAGCTCCGGAAGTAGGTGGAAAAGATCATGACTTGTTCCAGGCATGGAGGCCTTTATTTTAAGGGCTTCTAGCTTCCTTTTTGTTGTTGTATGTGGTTTTTATGTGTCTTTGTACTTTGAGTTGCAGTAAAAAAATTCACTTTTCCTTGTGACGTTTGCTTTCCTTCTTTTTTGTGTACTAATATGTTCCGGTAAAAACTGTTGAAATGACCCTCACTTTTGAGATTTCTACTGGAGGAGACCGAGTAGCCACACACTGATGCCAAAACTGTGACTTAACCCTTGGTGGTGAGTGTGATAGTTGTATCTCTTGGTAGTAGTGTCGAGGCCTTACAACGTCATTCATGGCATGAATTAGTACTGTTCATGTCAGGATTGTAGAGACCCGAAGCTTGACGTACAAGGACATTACATTACGTTTGCGGAATACTTAATACATAACAAAAATAGACACACAAGGATCGTAATAGTTTAGTGCCTTTGGAAACTTGGAACGTAATCTTCTAATAGTGGTGAAAGATCTTCAACATCTCCCATAAAGATCTTACACTTTTGGTTTCCTTAACTAAAACCTTTCGTTTGATCCTGAGAGAAAAATAAAACATAAAAGGGTGAGCTCAAATGCTCAGTAAGGGTAAGCATGGATAAAATAAAACATACCATATACATTTGGACTTAAAAACATGAACATAATGTTTAAACATCAAAATCTTGAGCAACGACATAAAACATGGAAGTACATAAGGCATAGATCATAATGGAACATAAACCATGATAAAATAGCATGGGAATAAAACATGTAATTTTGGAATCCATTAAGAATAGGTAATGATTTTCATAGTAGCCAAGGCATTGCTGCCAAGACCATCTTACTGGACAAAGTCCCATTCTGAATCGAGTTCACTCCTCGTTTCAGTCCGGTAACAGTGAACCGGATTAACTTATCGTTCCATCCATGTCTATCTCATGAGATATAAAATCTTTACCCAATGCATTAGAGGGAGATATGGGTCCCACCCATCTCATAATGAAATCATTCTTACTTATTCCACAAAATAAACATACATCATTCATAATAACCCAATAAATAAAATGGGTTTCATAAACATCATCCCATCATTACATAATCCATATAAAAGAAATGGATATCATTTCATAATAAGAGAAGTGAAACCATGTAAATCATAGAGGAATTATACTTGAAACATACACATATGAAATAATTTCATCTAATATGAAAAATGGTTTTGATAAAACACTTGAAATGAATTCTTGAGGAAAATAACCTTTTTTCTTCAAAATCATTTTCTTTTCACAAAATGTCGTGAAATTTTAAAAGAAAAGGATTTTGTTGAAAATATTCATGAAGTCTTTTGGAGGAATCTTCATGAAAGCAAGGCTTTATAAAACCGTTAACATCCTTTCATTTCGTATAAGTTAAAAACACATTCATCTCGTACTTTGGTCGGAAAAGTCAAAAAGTACCTCGTACGAAAAACGACAAAATATTCCTTTCATATATTTTTCAAAAAACTCACCTAAGGGTATAATTGGATTTTTTAAAAAAATGTGGCTAGATGGAAATAATATTACATTTTGAAAAAACATGGATGTGGATGATACAATACACCCCAGTAATTATGAAAGTATAAACAATCTCGGATAAAAATGAGATTGTGATATTTCCCTTCCATTAGGTCTGATCTGATTCATAAGTGTCTGAACCTCCTGTATAATGATTTAAATAAAGTCATTGACTTCTTCCAGATCATACTCATTGTTATGATATCATATATGGTACACTTTTGACATTATTTTACCCGTTCTTTTGTAAATTCCATGTTAAAGAGCGTTTTGGGTCAAATCATTTCATTTGTCGTCCGTGTTTTGACTTGTAATTATTTATATGATTACTTAGATCAAGATTACATAATTCCAGAATATGAAACATGATTTATATATAATATATATTCAAAATATACATATATATATAATAGATCAGTAAATGGAAAGAAATACACCGTTTGTGGATACGGTAGGCCGTACGTACGCATGAACGATGTTTTTCGTCTCCTTATTGAGTTGAATGGAATTAAGTAGATGACATACATATATATACACATAGATACAGTATCATTATTATGTCATATATTTCATGATTACTTATTATATATACTTTATAATCATTCATGAATGGTTAACTTGGAGATTGAATCTCATCGCATCGTGGAGACGGTAGTCCGTACGTACGCACGAGCGATGATATCGTTCTCATGATTGTGGAATTATATTGGAGTGTATGTATACTATTTCAGAATATATATCACTTTACAATAATCATATATAGTTATTAGGTGAACCATTAAACCCATCCAAGTAAGGTGGTGATGGAAAATATATTACACCACGGCGTGGAGACGGTATTCCGTACGTACGCACGCGCGGTGATTTCATTTTCCGTAGGATGGATAGATGGTGAAATAGGGTTGTTTCATAATTATAATAACATATAATTATATAATGGATACTGATGTTATTATTTCATAATGAAACAACCTAAGAAGAAGAAGTGGAAGAAGAAATAAAGTTGAAAGAATCGGTAACGGACATTGCCTCTTCTTTGAAGCGCCTCTTTGAGATCTCCTTTTAGGGCACTAACATTGGACTTTGAGGAAGACCAGAACCTCTAGGATGTTTCTAGGGAAGTGGAGAAGAGAATTTTTCAGGGTCTGGCCGAGCTTTAAGGCTCAAAGTGGTGTGAGGAAGAGAGGGAGGAGGTTCCCTTTTATAAGGGAGGAGAGGGGCTCTTTTAGAAAAACTAAAACAATTATTTTATTATAAAGCCAAATTCGGTTTTAAATAGCTCCAAATTAATTTATTTAGAAGCTAAGGTGGGTATGGGTCTAAATCCTCTCATCCAATATAATTTAGACAAGTTTAGGTTCCTATTTTAACCTTATCATTTATATTTAACTTTATGTTAGATAATTTTACTTTTAGCCTGTATTTTTGTGTTCTTACACTAAAAGGTTAATAAACTTACAATAAGAAGCCAAACGAACCCCAAGTTGTTTATTACTAATATATATAACCTTATCTAAGTCATTTGTCCTATTGTTAGATTTTTTGGAATAAAATAACAATTAATAATATAATATTTGTTTTAAAAACTATTTTATATCAATTTTGACCCTATTTAGTAATTGATTTTTGTGAAACTTATAACAGAATGATTAGTTATAAAAAAGTTAATTAAATAAATAATAACATGTCATATTAACCTAGAAAATTAGTGGGATTCATAAAAAGTCTCAAATTACATTTATTTGGGTATTTATAACATCAATTATGTCAATATTTCATTAATAAGATAATTACAACATCATCATTGTGTTATAAATAAATTAACATATATAAAGTCTAAAAATTACAAATAAAATATCATTATGTAGGAAATATTTTTATCTTTATAATGAATATTTATAGTCTAATTTATCTTATGTATATCCCTATATTAAAAATGATTTACTTATTAAACATTGATTTTAACTGTTTTAACCCTTCTTTAAATAAATTAATAATAAATGTCCTAATCTAATTCAAGTGGGCCTAAATGATCATATTTTATTCCTAAGGTTTTTTTGGTCGAATTACACTTATCCAATAGAATTAGGACATGTTTTAGGGTAATAATAATATCATTTTTACCCTTAATTACCCTATTTACTTTTAACCGTGGTAAAAAAAGTAAAAAGTTACTATTCACCAAAAATTATTTTCATCTCATTGAACCACATTTTTCTTACTGACATCAACCATGTCTCTTTGATTTTTTAAATTACACTCACAGAAGCGGTAAAATTATGTTTTATGAAAAATTCATTTTTTTAACTACCACTTAGTGGTTTCACTATTCATCAGAAAATGAAAGTTCCCAGAAAAATATCAAAAATTAAGCCTACTCTATATTTGATATTATGAATTCAAAAATGATGTCTATTTTACCAAATTAAAAACATGTTAGTTGCATTAATTAATTTAAAAATTAATTCCCATCGTCAAAACAAATAGCGTGTTCTTAAGAGATAATAACTATCAAAAGATTGACAGCTGTTTATGTCTGGTTTAAATGTGAAATTACATCCAATAACCAACATTGTATTAAATTGTAAAAATATAATCTAAATATACTTTGAAACCACTCAAATTAATAAATTATCACTATTTATTATTTCTATTAAAAAAGTTGTTTTTAATTAAAATTTAGAAATTTTCACTATTCAATAGAAAATGAAAGTGAGCCGAAAAGTACCAAAATTTCACCCTAAGCTAATTTCAATATTCCGAATCCAAAAATAAAGTCCATTTTGAAAAATAAAATATTCAAAATTTCAAAAAGTGGTTACTACTATTCATAACGACTAGTTTTAATAATATTTTAATAGAATATCGTTGTTTAGTGAAAATCGGTATTGCGTACTACACAGGCTATCGAGGAAGGTCGCGATTATGTGTAATGAAAGGCAATTCAAGGATGTGTGTTGTGCAAGCTCCTTTTGGTGTAGCGTACAACACAAGACATTAATGAAATTAAAAAGAATATTTTTCATAAAATCTCAGGGTGTTACATTCTACCCCCCTTAAAATGAATTTCACCCTCGAAATTCGTCGGGGCTATAAATGGTTTACTACTTGAAATTTTCTTTAATAGAAACCCGCATTGTTAAAAGGAATACCAAAAACAATCTTTAAAAACAAAATCATGAAACGTAATGGTTACCCAAATAAACTAATCACTCGGTTTCCAAATAGGTGAAAATATGGATATAGAAGAGAAATCTAACCATCATGTTCTGATGGAGAGTGGTAGAGAACATAGCTATGGAAAAGCCAGCAATCACAAAGCCATAAATTTGTGACGTTCGAAGGTACCATCTGATTCATCAGATATAAGAGCACTAGGACAACATTTTTGGTTTTCAAGATCATTTCCCTAAAGTTGATGAAATTGGAATTAGAATAAATTCTTTCGTTATTTTGGTATAGTTTCACCATTGGTCGTTCTATGGACAATTTCCACTTCATCTCTTAAATAAATGAAGTTGAATTTTTCATTCGTGATGTGTTAACAGATCATGTGATAGAATGATGGGTCATTCCATGTATTTCAAATAAAAGGTTAGAAAAAATTATCAAATATACATAAGTCCATCTATGGTGAGATTATTCATATATGGTTCATAAAATGGACTTATACTTATTATATTATACTGCTTAATATAATAAAACTAGTTTCTACTGAACAGGGACTTTCTATAGGCCCGTGGTAAGCGATAAAGGCCAGTCGCACTTCTGTTGTGGGTCTGATTCCCACAACCTTGTCCGACGCAATGGGATGTCGCTCATCCTGCAGGTTGTCCGTTTTCTAAAGCTATATTACTATAACATCCCATCAATAATATCGAAAAAAGTTCTATCCTAACTTATGTCCAACATAATCCATTCCAATAATTATGCTTATCTAAAATACTTCGGTCCAAGCTCATAGTATAAAAAAATGATTACTTGAAATGTCACATAAAAATCATGTGAAATCCATCATTTATCCCCCATATATCATAAGATATATCTTGTTGGTCAAATTACAAACATGTGAATACCTTAATCATGTATTCTCTTGAATAATGAATACCCATTGAACCTTATTGAAAACATGAATGCAGTCAAAAGTTAACTCTTTCCACATACCAAAATCCAAAAATTCAATATACTCAAACCATGATATAACCTTCTCCTTATATCAGTCATGAGCTCATGAATACGGTCAAACATTTCATTTTCTCGTTTTCCTTTCATTATGGGCATATCATATTTTTTTCCAAAAATATCTCAATCACATTCTATGGTTACCGGTACCATTGAAAACCACAATAGACTAATACATAAATATTCCAATATTCCATGATACTATATACAACATTATTTTGGAATCCCATTACATAAACACTAAATCATTCCACCACATTGTTGTCATATTCAACATCCCCAATAGTGATCGCATATGAATTCCCTTTGTCCTTTGCCTTAAGTGGTTGCTCCTGTCAATCATCACTAACCCTTGTATTAAGGCATTTATTAGCATAATGCCCCATTTCCTTTCAATTGAAGCATTGAAGTGTTGGTGGTGAGTTCTCTACAGTCTTTTCTTTATTCACATCATTAGAAACCCTTTTTCCATTACTTCAACACTCAGCTACTCGATGACCTTCTTTTCCACAATTAAAACATTTTCTAGTCCCTTTAAGATAGTCTCCACCATGATTCTTTCAACACTTTGAGCATAAGGAAACATTCATCTTCTTTTCACCCTTATTCTGAGATTTCTCCTTGAACACCATATTTCGTTTCTTGTCAAAACTATGAGATGGATAAGTAACACCAAATTCCATTTCTACCTTGATAGCACAACGCACAATTTCTTCATAGCTACTGAAGTATCTTATAGTTAATTCCCTTCGAAGATTTGGTTTTAAGCCACTGAAGAATCGATCAACATTACTTTCAGGTTGGATGATAAATCCAGATACATACCTTGAAAGCCTTGTAAAATTCGCTTTGTATATACCAACAGATTCATCATCCTTTTGCTTTAGTTCAAGAAACTCCTTCTCCATCTTTGTTCAAAGAATACGAGGGAAGTACTTATTGAAAAATAAGTTCTTGAACTCGTCCCCTTCCATGGACTCAATTTCATCTCTTGGCCTCGTATTCTTGATAAGATTCCACCATTGATCAGCTTCACCTTCCAAACGATATACTGCTAAGATGACTTTATCATGTTTAGAACATTGAAGAACTGAAAATATCTTTTTAGTGGTAATGATCCATTGTTCAGCAACAAGTGGATCAGAAGACCCACTGAAAGAAGGTGGACGTTGCCTCATGAAGGACTCAATAGAATATTGTTCCCTTCTATGATCATTTGGATGTCCAGAATGATTCATAGCTTGTGTAAGTATAGCAATAAGATTTTTCACTCCATCTCCCATAACATTTGTTTGTTCAGGAGGACAATCATTGCATTGTCCATTACATTGATCAACATGGTTCCTTCGGGTTCCAGCCATCGTCTAAAACCCAAAAAGAATAGTGTGAGAGGCAATAATCACGTTAGGGAAAACAATATAATAAAGGGGGAGTAACTTCAATATCTAACATCTTCGGTTACTGTAATTCTAGTACTATAACCTATAATTATACTAATCCATAGGGACGTCCCTAGACATACCTTAGAAATATCTCTAGGGATCTCACTAACGTTCTTGCATCCTAGTTTACAAAGGATGACTAAACCTTTCCTCTGATACCAACTGTAAAGACCTGAAGCTTGACGTACATGGACATTACATTACTTTTGCGGAATACTTAATACATCACAAAAACAGACACACAAGGATCGTAATAGTTTAGTGTCTTTGGAAACTTGGAACGTAATCTTCTAGTCGTGGTGAAAGATCTTCAACATCTCCCATAAAGATCTTCCACTTTTTGTTTCCGTACCTAAAACCTTTCTTTTGATCTTGAGGGAAAATAAAACATAAAAAGGGTGATCTCAAATGATCATTAAGGATAATAATGGATAAAACAAAACATACCATATACATTTGACCTTAAAAACATGAATATAATGTTTAAACATCAAAATCATGAGAAACGACATAAAACATGGAAGTACATAAGGCATAGATTATAATGGAACATAAACCATGATAAAATAGCATGGGAATAAAACATGTAATTTTGGCATCCATTAGGAACATGTAATGATTTCTATAGAAGCCAAGGCATTGTTTCCAAGACCATCTTAGTGGAAAAGGTCCCATTCTGAATCGAGTTCACTCCTCATTTCAGTCTTGTAACACTGAACCGGATTAACTTACCGTTCCATCCATGTCTATCTCATGAGATATAAAATCTTTATCCAATGCATTGGAGGGAGATATAGGTCCTACCCATCTCATAATGAAATCATTCTTACTTGTGCCATAAAATAAACATACATTATTCATAATAACCCAATAAATAAAATGGGTTTCATAAACATCATCCCATCATTACATAATCCATATAAAAGAAATGGATATCATTTAATAATAAGAGAAGTGAAACCATGTAAATCATAGATACATTATACTTGAAACATACACATATGAAATAATGTAATCTTAGATGAAAGATGGTTTTGATAAAACACTTGAAATGAATTCTTGAGGAAAATATCCTTTTCTCTTCAAAATCATTTTCTTTTCACAAAATGTCAGGAAATTTTAAAAGAAAAGGATTTTGATGAAAATAGTCAAGAAGTATTTTAGAGGAAGCTTCATGAAAACAATGCTTTATAAAACTGTAAACATCCTTTCATGCCGTATAAGTTAAAAAAACATTCTTCTCGTACTTTTGTCAGAAAAATCAAAAAGTACCTCGTACGAAAAATGACAAAAGATTCCTTTCATATCTTTTACTAAAAACTCACCAAAGGGTAAAATTGGATTTTTTTAAAAAAAAATTGGGTGGATGGAAATAATATTACATTTTGAAAAAACATGTATGTGGATGATAATATACCCCCCAGTAATTACAAATGTATAAACAATCTCGGATAAAATTGAGATTGTGATATTTCCCTTACCTTAGGTCCAATTTGCTTCATAAGTGTCCAAACATCCTATATAATGATTTAAATAATGTCATTGGCTTATTCCAGAATCATACTCATTGTTATGATATCATATATGGTTCACTTATGACTTTATTTTACCCGTTCTTTTGTAAATTCCATGTTAAAGAGTGTTTTGGGTAAAATTGTTTCATTTGTCGTCCATGTTTTGACTTGTAATTATTCATATGATTACTTAGATCATGATTAAATAATTCCATAATATAAAACATGATTTATATATAAAATATATTCAGAATATTCATATATATAATAGATCAGTAAATGGAAAGAAATACACCGTTCATGGAGACGGTAGGTCGTACGTACACATGAACGCTGTTTTCGTTTCCTTATTGAGTTGAATGGAATTAAGTAGATGAAATACATAAATATACACATAAATATAGTATCATTATTATGTCATATATTTCATGATTACTTATTATATATACTTTATAGTCATTCATGAATGGTTAACGTGGAGAATGAATCTCATCGCGTCGTGGAGAAGGTAGTCCGTACGTACGCACGAGCGATGATATCGTTCTCATGATCGTGGAATTGTATTGGAGTGTATGTATACAATTTCAGAATCTATATCACTTTAGAATAATAATATATAGTTATCATGTACACCATTATACCCATCAAAGTAAGGTGGTGATGGAAAATAGATTACACCATGGCGTGGAGACGGTATTCTGTACGTACGCACACGCGGTGATTTCGTTTTCGTAGGATGGATAGATGGTGAAATACAATTGTTTCATACTTATAATAACATATCCATATATGAGGGATACTGATGTTATTACTTCATAATGAAACAACCTAAGAAGAATAATTGGAAGAAGAAATAAAGTTGAAAGAATCGGTAACGGACATTACCTCTTCTTTGAAGCGCCTATTTGAGATCTCCATTTAGGGCACTAAAATTGGTCTTTGAGGAAGACCAGAACCTCTAGGATGTTTCTAGGTAAGTGTAGAAGATAATTTTTCTGGGGTTGGCCAAGCTTTAATGCTCAATGTGGTGTGAGGAAGAGAGGGAGGAGGTTCCCTTTTATAAGGGAGGAGAGGGGCTCTTTTGGAAAAACAAAAAATATTATTTTATTATAAAGCCTAATTCGGTATTAAATAGCTCCAAATTGATTTATTTATAAGATAAGGTAGGGATGGGTCTAAATACTCTCATCCAATAGAATTTAGACAAGTTTAGGTTCCTATTTTAACCTTATCATATATATTTAACTTTATGTTAGATAATTTTACTTTTACCGTGTCTTTTTGTGTTCTTACACTATAAGTTTAATAAACATACTATAAGAAGCCAAAAGAACCCCAAGTTGTTTATTATTAATATATATAACCTTATCTAAGTCATTTGGCCGAACCTTAGATTTTTTGGAATAAAATAACAATTAATAATATAATATTTGTTTTAAAAAACCATTTTACGTCAATTCTGACACTATTTAGTAATTGATTTTTTTGAAACATATAACAGAATGATTAGTTCAAAAAAAGTTAATTAAATCAATACTAACATTTCATAGTAACCTAGAAAATTATTTTAATTCCTAAAAAGTCTCAAATTACATTTATTTGGGTATTTATAACATCAATTATGTCAATATTTCATGAATAAGATAATTACAACATCATCTTTGTGTCATAAATAAATTAACTTATTTAAAGTCTAAAAATTAAAAATAAAATAACATTATCTAGGAAATATGTTTATCATTCTAATGAATATTTATAGTTTAATTTATCTTATGTATAACCCAATAGTAAAAAAAATTTACTTATTAAACTTTGATTTTAACTATTTTAACCCTTCTTTAAATAAATTAATAATAAATATCCTAATCTAATCCAAGTGGGCCTAAATGGTAATTTTTTATTCCTAAGGTTGTTTCTGGTCGAATTAAACTTATCCAATAGAATTAGGACATGTGTTATGGTAATAATAATATCAATTTTACCATTAATTACCCTATTTACTTGTAACAATGGTAAAAAAAGTAAAAAGTTACTATTCACCAAAAATTATTTTCATCTCATTGAACCACATTTTTCTTACTGACATCAACCGTGTATTTTGGATTTTTGAAATTCCACTCACGAAAGCGGTAAAATTAAGTTTTATGAAAAATTCATTTTTTTAACTACCACTTAGTGGTTTCACTATTCATCAAAAAATGAAAGTTTCCAGAAAAATACCAAAAATTAGGCCTAAGTTATATTTGATATTATGAATTCAAAAATGATGTCTATTTTAACAAATTCAAAACATATCAGTTGTATTAATTAATTTAAAAATTAATTCCCGTCGTCAAAACAAATAGCGTGTTCTTAAGAGATAATAACTCTCAAAAGATTGACAGTTGTTTATGTCTGGTTTAAATGTGAAATTACATCAAATAATCAACATTGTATTAAATTGTAAAAATATATTCTAAATATACTTTAAATCCACTCAAATTAATAATTTATCACTATTAATTATTTCTATTAAAAAGGTTGTTTTTAATTAAAATTTAGAAATTTTCACTATTCATCAGAAAATGAAAGTTAGCCGAAAAGTACCAAAATTTCACCCTAAGATAATTTCAATATTCTGAATCCAAAAATGAAGACAATTTTGAAAAATAAAATTTACAAAATTTCAAAAAGTGTTTATTACTATTCATAACAACTAGTTTTAATAATATTTTTATAGCATATCATTGTTTAGTGAAACTCGGTATTGTGTACTACACACGCTATCGAGGAAGGTCGTGATTGCGTGTAATGAAAGGAAAGTCAAGTATGTGTGTTGTGCAATCTCCATTTGGTGTAGCATACAACACAAGACATTGATGAAATTAAAAAGAATATTTTTCATAAAATTTCGGGGTGTTACAAGGATTGACTATATTAGGAAAAGGATGTGGTTCATCCATGGGATGAGACTGGATTTCTCTTTTCATCAAAGGATAAATCTTAGCATCTCTGGTGAATCGGAGACAAAGAAGAGTGTAGATGATATCATTTAAATTGGCTAGTCTCATCCATAGTTCGTCGAGCGAACGGTTTGCATTTTACTTTAATCTCATTAGACTCAGGTGTATTTTCTCTCAGAAAACCTGAACCTGAGACTGTGGCAATGGATTCAGTTCTTCAAAGACTATGGCTTCGAGATAATCTAAACTTCTGGGAAGGGGGATGTAGTAGCGGATGCTCTCAGCAAGAGTTCAGGCATTCAGCTGCTAGGAGAGGCGATGGAGCAGTTCGCTGCATTGCTGATATCCTTTGTAGATAGGGATGGTGTATCCTATCAACATTCACTCCTCCAATTCATCAGCAGAGTAGGTGAGGTGCCTTACCGTCTGGCCCTTCCACCTCATTTTTACTGGGGGCACGACGTCCTCAATGTATCTCAGCTAAAGAGATACGTGCACGACCCATCCCACATCATCGACCATGGGGAGCTGGACATCGACGACGGGGCGACATTCATGGAGGTCCCGGTGGAGATCGAGGATTGACAAGAGTGGGTGCTACGTGGGGAGTCCATTCCTCTGGTGCGGATATGCTGGAAGCACGGGAACCTCAAGTAGAGCACATGGGAGTAGGAGGCTCAGATGCGTGTTCAGAACCCCTTTAGTTTCCCTAGTGTGTGTTGTTGCTTTATGGGGAAATAAAGCCCTGAGCTGGGGGTAATGTAAAGACCTGGAAATTTCAAGGAAATTTTTTTTCTTAATTTCTTTAGAATTTTACGCATCCGCAGTTTCTGACGGCACCTGATTCTGAGGCCCGGTGTGCCCTAAATAAATTTATGAAGTTTTGTTCTAGTACGTTCAGTAAACGTACGTGCCGGTTTTTCTATCTATTGAACCGGTGGTCGGAATTGAAATCTGAGGACACCGATGAACTTGCAGTGACGGTAATCACTTAAGGGTACCTTTACCGCAGTTTCATTTTATGCGGGTTGAGAGTTAATTTTAGGGGATTTAGAATAAAATAAATAAAATTATAGCACACAATTTTATTTAAAGATGTTGGTTAATTCCTACAATGGGGAGTTAGGGGTGGGGCCAGACTCACATAACCTCCCATGAGAGGATATTTGTCAGGTGGGGCCCACAAGAACCCCTAACTTATCACCTCCCCTCAGCTCCCCATTAAACTCCCCTTCAATTAATTTTATAACTTCCCCATAATGGTGTAATCTCTTCACCTCCCTCTCTCTCATTAAGTTTTCGCAACACTTCTTAATAAATTAATTTAACTCTACAATTAAATTAATTAAATTGGTTGATTTCTGAATTTGATGTGGGATTAAAATAATAGACTTAGCTATTAATTTAGTTTTGGGAATTTTTTGTGTTGGGAGAGTTTGGAGAAAGCTCTGGAGAAATAGAGAATAGTATTCTTCTCTCAACGAAGAACACTCCACGTATCGAAGAAAGCGAAGACGTTGTCGATGAAGATTCTTCCTCAGCGTCTTCCTCAGAACCCCCTTTCGACACGGGACTTCAAGAATGACTCTTCTATTTTCCGCTTCGTCATTAACGGACCGACACATGAGCTCAGAAGAGGAAGCGTAGGACGAATGATGACAACCTCGCCTTCCCCCGCGACAAACGAACACCCCATAGTTTAAAAGGTAGGGGTCAATATTGTTTTATTTAAATTCTCGTACCTCATTTTTTATTGTGGTTCTTGTTAACCATTTGTTTTTTCTTACGTGGAGGGTGATGGCTGAACAAACATAGCCCAGCATCCCTCCGATGTTTCTTGGTTGATTGATGACGGTGGTGGCGCATCGGTGTCACCGGTAGAGAGACCCACGGAAGAAATCGGCAACGCATTTGTCACTAGGTCACCGGAGTATGTGTTATGGAAATGCTGGAGGGGCGCGCTGTCATCGCACCGCGCCGAAGGAAGAGGGTCGCGGCCAGGAGGGTCGCGACGGTCGGATGAAAGCGCAGCGCCATCATGTCACGTGGTAGAAGGGCTGCAGCCATGCCAGCCACGGCGGTCGGAGAAAGCACGACGCCATAGCACTGCACTGGTAGGTAAATCAATATCTGGGCTGTGGCGAATATGTAGGAGGGCGGCTGGATGAGTTGGCCGCCAGCGAGGGTGCGCCAGGTCGGAACCCAGCGGGTTCCATGGTGAGGAACCAGCATTTTCCAGTTCCGTTACGGGAGATGGGGGATGCAAAACCGCCCCATTGATTGATATGGGTGGGACCCGCAGGGCACCGATGTCGCCTGGTCATGATGACTAGGCAGGCTTCACCACCCCACCCACGCGGCTGGGCCACCGCGTCATGCGGACCAGGGCGTTGCGCCACACGGGTCGGGCCGCCGAGCCACGCGGGCCTGGCCGCCGGACCACGTGAGTCGGGCCGGCGCCCTGGGTTGGGACGACATCTTGGTCTGGGCCACGCCCTACCGAGTCGGACTCAGACCCGGGTTGGGTCGACCCAGTTCGGGCCGACCCAGGGTGGGTTGGGCAGGGTCGGACCAGGCCCAGACCCCCTCTTCGGACCATTTTCGGTTATTCGCCCATAACCTGAACTAAGGACCTTAGATAAATGAACTGGAAGTTGCGTAGGAATCCTAGGGTTGAGACGGTCATTGTGGTATATTATAGTC
This sequence comes from Viscum album, assembly GCA_963277665.1. Taxonomy (NCBI): domain Eukaryota; kingdom Viridiplantae; phylum Streptophyta; class Magnoliopsida; order Santalales; family Viscaceae; genus Viscum; species Viscum album. The sequence continues at coordinate 832,090,632 of OY728136.1, forward strand.
AAGGTTTTGGTGAAGTTTGGGTATGTTCTAGTTGGTTCGAAACTGAAACCAACCGGGCCCTCAGAGCGAAAACTCTTATAACTTAAGGACTGGACGTCTTATTGACGTGTCGTCAACTACGTTGTTTTCCTTTTGATGAGAAGGTTATTTTTGAATACTCCATATGGGATTTTGATGAGATATGAGTATGGTCAGGTTGGTTTTAGCATTAAAACCAACATGGCCCCTCGAACGGAAATGCCTATAACTCTCAGAACATGCTGCCGATTGATGCATCGTCTGTTGCGTTGAGACCCTTATGACGAGGCAGTCCTTTGAGATACATCCACTTGAGACATCTTGACACTTGGAGTATCAAATAGTAGCTCGTGGATTAGATCCTCTTTTAGATGAGCAGTCAGAGTGCGGAAACCTTGTAGCTGTAGACCTGACGATTTCTTGACCGATTCGACTCGGAGTGATTCGATTGGCCCAGTGGACGGAGTGCCCGGTTTGGTGGCAGACCCATGGTGGATGGAGCACCTAGTTTGGAAGCAGACCCACGGTACTAGATAGGAGTAGTACCTATGATTTCTATTAGGGGGAGCACCCGGTTTGGCGGCAGACCCATAGTGGACGGAGTACCTAGTTTGGCAGCAGACCCACAGTACTCGACAGGAGGAGTACCTCAGTAGTCTAATGTTAGTGTGTAGCGCCTCAGCGTCGCAACAAGGCCACTGTACTCGATATATGAGGATCTCTCTAGCATCCGTGGTTAAAATAACAAAAATCATGGTTTGAGCTGAGTCAATGACCTTTGTGTTTTCCTCAGGATTTAGATGGGTTACTTGGTAACTTAGGTATATGTATGGGCATATACCGAAGTAATGGTTATCCATTGAAATCGTTTTTGTGGTTTATCCTAGTTGGATGTTTTGAGACCTTGAGGGTCTCGGGGTCCCTACTGAGTATTTTTATACTCACCCCTGCACGGGCTATGCTCGCACCTCGTTGTGTTGGATGCTGACGACAGACAGTGCTGATGAAGGTGGAGAGCACCAAGACTGGACGGTACCCAAAGGTGGACACTTGGTGTGACGGCACACGGAGAGGACCGATAGACGTGGAGTGCCGAGGAGGAAATCTATACCTACCCTTCAGGTAGGAACCTGGAGGACGATCCAGGATCTTCTTTCACCTTTCAGTTGTTTGTCATTTTCAGTTGTACTTTCTTTCAGTTGTAGTTGTACCTTTTTTTGGGCTTGTATTTCTGGCCCCTTTTTAATTTCAGCACACTTGTTATACAGATTTTCTTAGTCTCTCCTTTGGCTTTTATTCCGGTTTTGTGTGTTTATCTTTTATAACGGAAATGCCTTCCCGGTTCTAGGGAATTATGCCGTTTGTACTCGTCATCAGCCCCTACCTAATAGAAGGCGGTTTTGGGGTGGTCACGAGGAGGGCCCCGAGGGACGGGTCGTGACACCTAATATTATGAAAACATAAGATAAATTAAAAATAAGAGTGTAATTATGTTCACGGAATAAATTCATTTTTCAATTTAAAAATAAAAAATAGGTTTCTACATTATGTGAATATTAAAGAGTTATTGAATAAGTATAGTGGATTGATTAATTTACATTTTGAGTTCATTTGTTCAACTGTAAATGGGATTTTAGTAACAATAGTTGCAAACATGTTGAATTTAATATGACACTAGAAAATATGACTTGGCTGGAATATAGATGTTACTATTTTATCATGGAAATGAAATTAAAACAATTTTTTTATATTTGATCCATAAATGTGTAGTTTTTTAGTGTTTTGATCCTAAAAAATATTTTAGGGATGAAAAACATTTCAGTAACAATGAATTATGTAAAATTTATACTTTTATGGAGTGATTTTAAAAATATATTGATGGAAATGTAAGAGAGATAGTTTTATTCATACAGTACGGTCATGTAAAAATGAATATTGGAAGAAATTTTTTTAATAATCTGTTGATATTATATGCATCATAAATTTATTTCATATTTAACTTGTCCAAAAAAAATTAACTTTTTACTAAAATATTTATTTTTTATTTATTATTTAAGAGGAATATTTTAAAACATAAGATAAATTTTTTATTCATTTTATTTTTGTTTTTCCTATATCATTTTTAAATTATTTAATTATATATATATATATATTGTATTTCTATAAATTTTTATTTATGTTTTTTCTCTTATTGATATTTTTACAGCCTAATTTTTTTTGATATATTTATTTTCAAATAAATTTAATTTCTTTGATATCCTTTGTAACGCCCTGACCCCAGTTACCCAGAGTCGGTGCATTATTTTAATACATTTGCATGATTACAAGTAATCAAGTCCCAAATGACCGATTAGTTTAGAAATCTTGGAAAATAGATTACATACATGGATGTTACATTACACTTTATATCATACAAAACAACATAAATAATCCATTATGAATGCCATTATTCCCTTGTCTTAACCCTTCTTATCAATCACAATATATTTCTTGGAATCCTGGGAAAAATAAAACATAGAAATGGGTGAGCTCAAACACTCCGTAAGGGTAGGCAATACAGTGGAAACTTTCATAAATAAGCATAAACATTTAAGGCAATGTATAACTAAAACAAAAGCCTTTTAAACTTGAACTTCAACATAGTATGGAAAAAATAAAATGAAATAATTCCATTTACTTATTCACATGGATATTCAACTAATCGAATAACCACATGCAATATCAATAACCACATTTATAATGATGGAATGCATAATTCCAGACTATCATAACCACATAGCCAAGGCCTCGTTCCAAGACTACAAATAAGATTTTGTCAAGGCCTTGTGCCAAGACACTAGTTTGTCTCATGAGACCTATCGATGCATCGAGGAGCTATAGCAGGCTCCACCTGTCAATTACTAAGTCTAATGCATTCCCATATGAAAAGGTTTAAACATAACATAAACATTCATATTAAAACTAGAATACGAAATGTCAATACTTTCTCCATAAACCATGAATGGTATAAAAAAAACACATCCAGAGTAAAAAAATCACAAAACCTTCAATACAATACAAAAGTTTTGTATCATAATAAATCAACTTCAAATAAGCTTAAAATCCATCAAAGGATATTGACATAGATGAAATCAAAAATATTTGAGAGAAATATCTCTGTTCTCAAAATTATTGAAAAGTCACACATTTATTAAGGCAGTAATTAAAAAAAGATTTTTGAATAAAAGTGTCCCATACAAATTTGAAACTTTTTAAAATAAATATCATTTCAAAACATTCATGTCCATATAAATAAATACTTAAAATCATTTTGAAAACATAGACATTAATTAAAAAGATTTAGAAATATAAATCTTTAAAACATTTAAAATTATGATCTTGATAAAGAGTACCTTTAAAAAATTCTTAAAATATTAATTTACTTTGAAAATATTCTTATAATCTTGTAATGGAAGCTTCGACGATTTTATAACAGCGGTAAATAGCTGCACCTGCCGTATAAGTTAAAAAAACATTCTTACCTTAATCCTGTCGAAAAGGATAAAAAGCACCTTGTTTGGAAAACGATAGAAAGATTCCTTTATAAACCTCTTATAAAAAGTCAAACAAGGGTATAAATTACTTTAACCAATTTTCTTGTAAATGGTGAAAATTTTTTGAAATACATTTTGAAGAAACATGGATGTGGATGATAAAGAAATCCAAGTACATTATTACGTATAAACAACCTCGGATAATGGAGAGATTGCGAAATAAACCCTTACCTTGTACTTTTCCTGGGATGGGGGTAGGTTAACCTATTGTATAATGGTGAAATAATTTTTATTATATTATAATAGAATCATATACATCAATATGATATCATATATGATCTTTTAACATTTCTTTGTTAATAATATCTTAGTATTATCGTCGTTTCAGGTGTCAAATTACTCATTTTATTTTATATGTTCTGTTACCTAAGTCGTGGTTTTCATGGATAGGTTGTATCTTAATCATATCCAGAATGATATCACGTCCTTAGATACTATTTTTAAATCATCAAATGATAATTATACTTGAATGGATACGATGGAGAATGAATCTCATCGCGTTCGTGGAGACGGTAGTCCGTACGCACGCACGAGCGACAATATCATTCTTTTGATATTAAAATAAAATATAATTGGATAGTATATCATATATACAGAATCATTATCATGTTATATTTATTATTTACATTAATTACACATCATTATTATACCCATCCAAATAATAATTTATTGAATAACAATTACACCACGACGTGGAGACGGTAAGCTGTACGTACGCACGTATGTTATTCAAAGGATGGATAGAATACTGAATATGGTTGTACCATATTTATAATAACATCACAGTATATATATGATATTGGATTTATTATTTTAGAATGGTAATAACAAAGGATGAAGAAGTGAAAGAAGAAAGGAACTTGGAAAAGGGTGGTGAAATCATTACCTCTTCTTCGGGTTCCTCCTTTTGATTTGATCAAAAGGGCTCCTTGGGTTGGCTTTCTGATCAAACTAAGGCCTCTAGGTTGTAGTGATGGAAGTTGGGAGAGTATTTGGGCAGAGCTTGGCCGAACCAAAAGGCTTTGAAGGTGTGAAAAAATGAGAACGAGGAGTTCCCTTTTATAAGAGGGGTGAGGGGCACCTTTGGAAAAGCTTGAAATATTAATTTATCATAAATTCATATTCAGTTTCTAATGGCTCCAAAGTTGATTATTTAAATGTTAAGGTGGGTATGGGTCTCAAACCACTAAACCAATCGACTTTAGACAGGTTTGGGTCATTATATTAACCTCATCTTTAAGTATTAATTCTTAGTTAATTAGTTTCACTTTTACAATGTCTCTTTGTATTTTTATATTATATGAATAATAAACATACCATATACATCCAAGAGACCCCCAAGTGGTCCATTAATGATACACCTATCATTATATAAGTCTCTTGGCCGAACCATATATTTTTAGAAATTTAATATCAATTAATAATATAATATTTGTTTTAAAAACTCTTTTATGTCAATTTTGACACTATTCAATAGTTGATTTTTTTGAAACTCATAACAGAATTATTACTTCGAAAAAAGTTAATTAAATCACTCCTAATATGTCTTATTAACCTATTAAATTATTTTAATTCAATAAAAGTCTCAAATTATATTTATTTGGGTATTTATAATATCAATTATGTTAATTTTTCACTATTATGGTAATTACTGCATCATCGTTTTGTCATAAATAAATTAAATTATTTAATGTCTAGAAATCTGAAATAAAATATCCTTATGTAGGAAATCTTTTTATCTTTCTAATGAATATTTATAGTCTAAAATCCAATATATATAACTCTATGTACAAATTGTTTTTCTAAAAGATATATGCTTGTGTCATTTTTGTATTCATTTTAACTTAATTAAAATAAAGTGTCCTTATCACCTACAAGTGGCTCCATGGAGTCCCAAAATCGACCTGCAGATGCCCATGGTCGGCTATGTATCATCCAATAAGGTTATGACACGTTTTAGGGTAATTTTATATTATTATAATATTATTTTTTAACCCTTATTTACCGGATTTACCCTTTAACCATGGTAAATAAAATATTTATCGAAGTAATTATTCAAAATGTCTAAAAATAAAAGTTACCTATTTACAAAATTTGAACATCCTGATTCCAAATATGGAATCCATTTTTCCAAATTCAAAACACAGAAGTGGCAGAAATTAATTTAAAATTAATTCCCATTGTTAAAACAAAAAATGTGTTTTTAAGAGATAATAACTATCAAAAGATTGGCACTTGTTTATGTCTGGTTTAATTGTGAAATTATGTCCAATGAAAAAAAATGAATTAAATGGTAAAAATATATTCTAAATATAATTTAAAACCCCTCAAATTAATAATTTATCAATATCAATTATTTTGATTAAAAAAGTTGTTTTTAATTAAAATTTAGTAATTTTCACTATTCATCAAAATATAAAAGTTATCCGAAAAGTACCAAATTTCACCCTAGGCTAATTTCGATATTCCGAATCCAAAAATGAAGTACATTTTGAAAAATAATATATATATATATATTTTCAAAAGTAGGTACTACTATTCATAACGGCTAGTTTGATTTGTTATGGTGTGTTAGAACTCGGTGTTGCGTACAACACACGCTATCACATTATTCAAAAAAAAATCATACCGTAGAAGCTTGGGGTGTTACATCTTTTCATAGGTGAAAACCCAGGTCTAAATGAACAATAATATAGTATATTGTTATCACCTACCCATAAAAATTCTAGATTGAATCAGAACATCAATATTTTAAAAAAATTGTACAAATTTTTTAGATAAGTCAAATATATTTATAAATAAATACTCAATTTTTCTTTATTTATTTATATGATTCAAAAAGTTATTTTCCCTCAAAAATAGAATTTATTTATTTTTGTGAGAAAATAATATAATTAAAATATTCCACTTTCAGAAAAAATAAATAAATAAATTACCTTTACTTTTCAAATAATCATGTCACAATTAGCATAGATATAATTTTACAAATTTTCTAAAAAGAATTATTTTACAATGAATAATGAAAAAAACTTATGTTTATTGAAAACTATTTTTTCATTTAAAGAATTTAAAAATATACTTTTTTAAAAGAAATTTATAAGTAAAATTACTTCATTTATATTATCAATCATCATATTAGAGTCATTGAAATTAATTTTATGGAATATTATTTAATAAATACTAAATATACTTAAGAAAACATTTTTCTGGAAAATTGCTTTTCGTCACGTTTTGTTTATTTAATTTTAAATTTATTCTACCACTTGTACAAATTGAATTTGATAAAATGGATTAAATATTTTTAATCAAAATTAAATATTTTTAATGATGAACCTTTCATTATTCATCATAATGAATACTATAAACATTAAAAAAATTAACTCTACAGGGGTAAGATGGGGTTAAAACATTAGGATAAGGCTTTAAATTTTTTCAAAAACAATGCATTATTCTATTTGATGAATTGGTATCAGCATAATTAATCCAAGTTTCTAATATATGTAAAATTGGTGTCATTTTTCTATCTCTATGACCATTATATTTTTCTAAGAAAATGATAAATGAAAATTTTGAAATTCAAGAATTTAATAACTATATTTTTTTACAAAAAGATAAAAAAAGGATATATTCGATTATATTTTTTATAGAAAAATTATTTTTTTATCATAATAATTTATTTTTAGTATTTATTTATTTAATAACTACCTTAAATACTTCGGTAATGTCAACACTATATTCATTCAACTAGTCAAAAAATTAAATAAAAAATTTAAAATAAATATAAATTGGTTAGATTATTATGTCCCATGAATTTTTTAGATACATATAAATAATATTGGATGATTTAATGTACTATATGCAACTTACATTACTATCTTGATGACTTTAAAGTCAAAGTAACTAAATAGTTTAAAAAATGACTTTAAATATATTTTATTATATTCAATATTTTAGTAAATGATTTGAAATTAACAAATATCCTATAATAATCCAATTTAATGGTATATGGCTTCAAATATCAACCATGGACTATTTATGTGTCAATTTTCCTTTTATGGTGATATTATTTTCCATTAAAGTGTAAAAATGATAAATTTTACAGTAATTGTCAATATGATTAATGGGTGGTTAAAACAAATAGATAAGAGTTTAAAAAATCATTTAAACCTATGTAGATATTATTGGATGGTAGGATTTATACATATAATAATCCTTATTATAAATCTATACATTTGTCTCCAGATAATCTTGAAAATTAATTTATATTATTTTTGTATTTATGTAATTCCAAGAGTTACATTCCCCTCACTTATAAGAGTGAACATCTTCTCCTATCTTCATCACACCTTTTGATAATTTTATATCAACCATACATTTTTCAATTATCTTATAAAATTCATTATTCATTAATTATATGTTTTTTAATCCTGAAATAATATTCCAATTGTACCTTAAAAAGATATAAATGGGGCATATTAAGGAATATGCAATCATCATACTCGACCTCTTTCAATTTGTTTCATATTCTACCACTATAATTTTTATGTTATACAACATAAAATAATATCATAAGTATCCTAAATATATTTAATATTATTATGATCAGGGAACCACCATTTTTCACCCAATTTTTAATCTAATGGGAAGTGAAATATCCATTGTACGTTCAAATGGACTACCACCTTTAAATAGAAATACAATTCATATTCTATCACCTTATTTCATGGATCGTTATTATTATATATTTAATTTCTATATATGATATATATTATATAATAATTATTCTCTAAACTTAAATTATTATATGCCTTTATATCATTCAATCCGTTGAAAAATCGAATCAGTGTTAACGTGTTTGTATAACCTATCATCTCCATGAATGATGTCATTCATTTTTCTGTCTCTTTATTTTATAGATTAATATAAATATATATATATATATAATATAAATATATATGATACTAATATAACAATTAATATTCTTGTTATGATTCAATGATAATAAAACTATAAATACTAGAACTATTAAATTGAAATTTTCTTGAAAACTGATGTAGTAAACACCTAGAAATGATGATTTTTATAATGAATTGTTAATAAATGGGTTTTTAAATGTGATAAGTGGATAATATAAGGCATTATAAGTATTTAAATGAATTTTATATATATTATTTCGTAATTTATAATTATTATACATGAGGTTATATATCTTTCGAATCAAGTGTTACTTGAGGTAAGAGATTTATATTACACTCCCATGGTTTCTCAATAGTATTAATGATTGTGTTTTTTCTGATGAAATTTTATCATCTATCTCTCTAAAACATAGTAATTTTTTTCTTATCTATTTATTTCATTATATTATTTTTTTTCCTCTCATATTCCTCTCATTATATACTCTATGTACTAAAATAATTTTTTTTAAAAACCCACTTTATTTCCTCTTCAGTTGAAATTTTTTTTCTTTCATATCCTTATTTTCGAAAAATGTGTTCAATATTTTTTTACAATTATCTTATTATTTTTTGAAAACAATTTACCCATTATTTAATTTTTACAATAGAAGCCAATTTTATTCATTTAATCATTTTCTAAATAAGGTATTTTTGACTTTTTAATAAAAAAGTGAAAAGAATGTTTGTTTTAAAATAAATGGCATGAAAAAAAATCCACCATCTAGACTGATAAATGTTTTGATGATTACTTTATTAATTTAAAATATTATTTTAAATTAAAATGTATACGTTAATATTTGGTAAATTTATAGAATTTAAATAAAGATAATTTTACTTGAGAAATGTTCATGTTATCTTTTAAAGGAAATTTTTAACAATACTATCATCTTTTGATGTTACATATTATTTAATGGTATATAATAAAATGATAAAATTCAATGTCATTCCTTCTATGTCTTATAATATTGATGATTTAAGGATGAATTTATAAAACTTGTTTCTTTTCCATAGGTTAATAATGTTATAATGAAACCTTTATAAAACTCATTTCTTTTCCATGAGTTATACTATGATGAAATGATGAAATTTTCATAAAACAAATTTCTTTTTTATGGGTTATTATATGTTGAATGTTTTATAACCAAGTGGAATATATATAGATGTTATAAATTTTGTTATGGTTAGGCTTATAATTTTATATACCTCAAGTAAATTGGTTAATAATGGATATCTCCTGAGATAATAAGGATGAAAATAAGGAGTGAACCTAGTTTGGTAAGGGGATCTATCCACTTCAATAGTCTTGGTAGTTAACATTGAATAAGGATACGATGGAATATAGAGTGTACAAAATCCACTATGATATTTTGGGTAATTATTCTTGACTAACATAATTATTTTATATTCTTATATGTATGCCACAAAAATATGTCTTATAGAATTGTAATTCTATTACGACCCGTGTTCTATAATTACTAGGTGATTCATATCAAATAAACTACTAATAATAATTACATGACTCCTTATTACAATCTATGATATGTTCAGTATGTTTTTAAAATTATATTCTCATGTCATCATACCCTTATAATCATGTTATTCTTAAATTATCATTGATCTCTCCCTTTTTATATTTACTTTGCATTTGATATCATCCTATCTTTTTTCCCATTCACCAAGATAGGTAGAAATATTTTACATTTGATATGTCTAATAAAAGATCTATTTTTGAATAAATTAGTAGGATATGATGTATATATATTATGAAAAAGTTGTTTATTTAACCAATTTTCAAGAAACATTAAACCTATATGATTCTATCATTGATCATAATGTAATATATTTAATATTAAACTAACAAAATGTAATACTTATGTTTGAAAAGTAAGGGTAACTATGGTTGGTATGAAATAATGTTTTAGTTTACTTTAGAAAGATGGATGTTAAAATATTATTGATAACACTTAGGATAATCTTATTTATTGAAGAACTTCTTATGTTTTGGAAAAGAAATGAGTGTGGTTTTTTGAGAAAAAAATCATTGAATGGATATTACAAGTGGATTTGGTTTAGCCATCGATTTATATAAGGGTACCAAAATTAAATTAGTTTCTCAATTATATCTTAACCATAATTATAGTTCATGATGAATATATAACAGCCTAGAACCTACAATCTCAGATCTATGATGAAATCCCTAACTTTATATTTCTATTTTTAATGCCGATTATTTGGACCCAAATTTTTAATCTAAAACTAACTACAGAAAAAGGAAAACTTGTATCACTTACATACTAAAAGATATTTCAGGTTCATATTTTAATATAATTGGGACAAAATCTTACATATAAAATTCACAGGACATTAAAAGAGATGTTCTTCCACTTAACTCATTTCTTCCTATCAGATTAAGACACCACCATCATCCATATGAAATCCCTTCTAGACATAACTTGTTGAAAATAATTCTATTAAACATGTGGGGAATAAAACATAATAAGGGTGATAATATATTCTCATAAATGGTAAATATAATTATTATCAGTTAAATTTCATCAATGAGCATACGAGTTCATATGGCTATTATAGCATAACCAATGTTCTTGAGCGATTAACAAAAGAACTCATTTATATCAAGTCCTGGATAATCAAATATGAAAACAAGGAGAATAAAGATTTGTCATAATAAATAATAATAATAATTTATGTGATATCAATCTTGATCATGTGAAATATTAAAAACTTAAACTCTTTTTGGTAACATGGAAAATCACTTTTATAAAAACCATTAAAACCCATTTCAAAACCATTTTAATTATAATAATAATATTTCCAAATTCAAAATTTATAATTAACCAATGAATTATATATTTATAATTTATATCACCATTCATATAAGCTATATCAGTTTCATTAATTTTTTGTGAGCTCTAAGGGGACTCAACACTTCACATATTCTACATCAGGCTCACTTGTGAGCTATAGTGAGGCCCAACCCATTGTATAAGATGTATTGAGTTCACTCACTTCATATAATTCTCAAGTACCATTGATAAAATAATTTCATCATAAAAATCATAAAAACAATTATAAAACAATGTAAATAAAATGGTTTCATATCAATCTCTTATAAACATAATTGACCTGTAGAAAAGAAACAGGTTCCAAAACAATCTCTTTAAAATATAATTTACCCATTGAAATGAAATGTGTTCCATAAAATTCTCTTTGAAACATGATTAATACATGTAAAATAAGTTGGTTATATAAAAATATTTCTGAAATATAACAATCTCATTGGAATGAAATGAGTTCTATAACAATCTAATTGAAACCTGATCAACCTGTGGATTAGAAATGGGTTCCATAAATATCTATTTATAAAAATAATATCGCATAAAAAAATAATTTTTATTTTATGAATAAAATATATCCCCATTAGAGGATTATTATTTTGAATATTATTAATGAAAATATCATTAAAAGACTATTAAAAACATCCTTAAGGAAAATCATTTTAGGCTTTCCAAAGTGTCTCACACCACTTTCAAACATTTTAATCATAATCCCCATAAATTAATAACATTAAAAGAAACATATAATATCATTTTAATATATAGATACAATATATTTCATGTAAATCATGTATTATATACACATCATAAATTATTATAGGTGTATAATATAACAAAAGTCTCAAAGAAGGAAAATTGTAACAAAAATCCATTACCGCTTTTGTATCATTAAAAATGTACACCCTGTAAAATTTGAATAATAATATGGATATTTAAATCCCCATAAATTAAACTATTATAATCATAAAATATATTAATGGAAATTATATACACCAAAAAACAATAATAATTGTTTAATATAGCATAATTCTCGCAGAATTAAATGTAAGATATAAAATCCTTTTACTACATGAGTAACCTTCGAATAAAGATATCAATGAAATAATAAAATCAATTTAAAATTTATATATGATTAAAATAATAAAATTTATGATATATGTCTCATATAGAATAATATAAACCATATAAAACTAATTTGGTACATAATTACATATAAGTCTCAAAGGAATATAAATTTAGATAAACCCCCTTACCTTGTGTCTCATTCATCACATTTGTTCTTAATATTCATGGATAATAAACATAGTTTAATTTATTATATTATCGATAACCATTTACCTGTTTATTATTTCTTTTATTTAACTTATAAACAATTTATATATAATTACTTAATAAATTTACTTTAATCCATTTTTACCATATTCAGCTTCTGTGTGAAAACATTCATTGGTAGGTCTACTAAGGATAATGAGGTAATTGAAAATCTAGATAATAATAATAATTAAATAATTATCATATTTAATAAAAAAATTATTCTTTTAAAAACAGTAGTGGAATATATTTATGGAAAATTAAACATCATTAAAATCATAGAGTTAATAGGTCGTACGTATGTATGAATAACATTCCAATTTTTCAATGATCATTATTGAAATATGGTTAGTGAAAATTTTCATTCTATAATTTCTGTTATATAATAAATATAATATTTTTTAATTAAACCCACTTATATATATCATTCTTGTGATGCGGGGATGAAAAAAGAAGAATCACATTGCTTTGAGGAGGTGGTTGTCCACCCATCCACAAACCACATTATCACTTTTTCAGTGTGGGAAAGGGTATAAAATAATATGATATATTATATTTTAAGAAATAAAATTATGTCATTAATATAATATATATGTATTTTTTATCACATATTTCTATTAAACTCATCCATAATACATTCTATGTAATGCGTGAATGAATAACATCACTTTGAGGAGGCGGTAGTCCATACGTCCACAAACAATGTTATTGTATTCCCAAAATATAGAAATCATGATGGAATATGTTATATAATAATTAAATAACAATAATGGAATATTTAATATTATATATATTATATTAAAAGTACTATGCCCATCATTATTAAAAACCTTAAGAGGTGGTAATGGAAGAATGAAATACATCGATTCACAAGGCGGTAGTCTATCGTAAACACAAATAATGATTTTGAATCTGATTTGATTGAGGAATGTTTAGGTTTAGGTCATACACATAATAAAATAATCTCAATATATAGAGGATACATAGATTAATATATAATCGTGAAATAAAAATAATTATATTAGTGGAGAAAAAAATAAAACAAAAGTGCTTGTTGAATAATGTTACATGTTCTTCTGATAACTCTTTTTTATTTTCACCAAATAACATAAATAGATTTCCTTATTCACAAATTGAGGGTTCTAGGAAGATATTATAGATTTTGGGAGTTTATTTGGGAAGGTTTTTAATGAAAAAAATTTCCTAATATGTTTTAATTGAAGGGGATATGTGGTGACATTTTATAAGTGGGTAAGAGGACAAATTTAGTATTCTTGAAAAGAATTGTGTGCTTGACACTACCTATTTAAATTAATAAAAAATTTAAATATTCATGAAAATTTGAGTTTTTATGTTCTAAATATTGCCAGTAAACAATGTTGAGACATTTTTAGGGTCATTTATACACATTATATTCTAAATTTAAACATTAAGTATGTTCATTTTACATTAATTATTGTAATTAATTTTAATTGAATTCAATTATATTTCTACAAAAAAATTAATATTTTTTTACTAAAAATTATAAATAATTATTATTCCAAATATGGAATCCATTTTTCCAAATTAAAATTATATAACTACTAGAAGTTAGTTTAAAATTATTCCAATATACAAGATGAGTTAGTTGCTTATTAATGAGAAAATTTCAAAATATTTAAATTTTTTTTATCCAATATCAATTTGACATTGATTAAAATAACCTAAATTTTATTTATTGATTTATAATTTAACTTATTATACATTAAAAACAATTTAAAATATAATTTAACTATATAAATAAATAATATTAAAAAATATCTGTTCAATTAAAATGAATTATTTTTCACTATAAATCTAAAAATAAAACTTCCCAAGATAATACAAAAAATTCACCCAATGTAAATTTTTATATCCCAAATAAAAATATTAATTTATTTTTTTATAGATAAAAATTTGAAATGTATAAAAATTTAGTTTTAAAAAAAGTGCACCATTAAAGGGATGAAAAACTTCCTTTTATAAAAATGGAGCTTTTATAATTAAAATTGGACTTATCATTATCTTAGGTCTATCGAACATATTGGATTAATTGAAAAAAAAATTAGCAAATAAAATATTAATTTTATTAATATCTTTCACTAATAGTGATTAATTAAATTTATTAAGATAAAATTCTATTATGATTATAAAAAAATATTTTTTCATAATTCCCATCCTTTATAATCAACTGGTTTTTATATTCATTTATATTTATTTAGTAACCAATTATTTTATTTAATAAAAGTTTATAACCTAAAATTTAATAATTTATTTAATCTCAATCATTCCCACCATTCCAATGGTTAAGTGATAATAACATGTTAAATAATATTGTTAATAGTACATTTTTATCCAACAAGACTCACCCTTAGGTGTAAAACAAGTTATAAAAGAACTCAATGTTAGGTGCAATAGAAGATAAAATTGGTGTTTCATAAAACGAAATTTAAACTTTTAATTTCATGTAATTCAATATATCATGGAATTTCTATTAATTTGAAAAAATATATTTCAAAAAATCTCAGAATTTTACATCTTACCCCCATTAAAATGATTATATATCTAGAAATACATCTTATTTATCAATGGATAATTATTTCTAGAGTTACATTATTGATAAACACATCGTAAAATATATTATCATAACAGCCTCATAAAAAGGTAAAGTTGGAAGAATAAAGGTCACTAGAAGTTACACATAACTAAGATTCATCAAATATAGAACATTGGTGTGAATGGAGGACAAGAATAAATAATTATAGAGAGTGATTGAGGTCACTGATCACAAAAAGTTAAATTAATAATGAAAACCTAAGGGTCTCAAATACATAAATATATGATGATGTAAAAGGCCATCAGTTAATCATAATTAATGGTACTAAGATAATATTTTTTAAGAACCTTTTACAAGTGTTATTGAATTATCTTTCTATTTATACAAAGAAAAAAGATGGAAATATACATACTTAATGAGAATAGTTTTATCCTTCAATAAATTTCAACAAAAATATCACATTTTTTTCCAAACAAAGAGTGTTAAAGATTGATTTTTAATTCATGATGAACTAAAATATACATTTAAAGACCTCATAATCATACAAGGGCCAGAAAGATATTCCCCAAGCCTTTAATAATTATCCAAAATTAAAATGGTTAGAACATGATAAGATAATTCCCAAAATAAAAACACTATTATATTATGAAATAATATTCAAAATTTAAAAGTAATACCCAATGTTGAAACTAAATTATTCTATAAATATATATCCTTAAAATTCATCAAACATTTCCTCAATAAGTTCTAGACCCAATGATTTAAAAGAGTTGATCATATGTTATTCCAACATAAATCAATCATTATTCCTAAAATAAAATACAACATGTTTTTGAATTAAATTTAATCTTTACCAAAAAAAGTATCATGATAACTAAGACATTGTGTAGGCTAGTGGTAGTGCATGAAACTCTTATCATCCTTCAGTCATGGGTTCAAGCCCCAGAACATATTAGGATGAAACTGGTTGTCCACTCACCCTTTTTCTTTAATATTGAAATATTTAACTACTCATAAAACACTTCATATTTATGCTAGGTGTTACAAATACCTCAATGCAAGAAAAAATTCTATAAAAATTTCCATCATAACATAAAAATTTAAACTACTTAAAACACTTAAATAATATTTCTCAGTCTTTTATCTCATGATATACCAATGAGGGTAACCACAAATCTAAATATAACAACAATTTATAATAACCTAATCTCAAAATTTATCTAAACTAACCTCTGTTTCTTACTATAAAATCCCAGAACCCGCACTCTCAAATATCGAGCAGATGTCAATAACATTACATTTTCAGTATTAATGCTGATAATTGTGACACAAATTCCTCATCTAAACCATACAACCTAAAAAGTAAAACATGTATCACTTCTATAATAGATATATTTTTAAGTTTATAAACTTATATAATTAGGGAATTCCCATATTAAAACAAATCACCAAATATTAAATGATAATTTCTCTCACATAGAAAAGCTTTACCTTTCCACGTTAAGACATAATCATCGTCCTTATGAAATACTCTCTATAAATAACTAGTTCATTGTCATTATTTAAAACCTGTTGAAACTGAAACATAATATGAGTGAACATATATTTTTAGTAAGGGTAAACATAATCATTATCATTTCAATGTCATCAATTAGTATAAGATTTCATAATGGTATGATTAAATAATCAAAGTGAATGAGTGAATCATAAAATTACTCCTACCCATCAATACCTACATCATAAAATATGAAAACAAATAAAAGGAAAGAGTCCTCATAATCGAAAATAATAATACATGTGATATTAATAACAATCCTGAGAAACATTAAAACCCCATAATAATAAATTTAAAACACTTTTTAGTAACTTGGAGCATCACTTTCATAAAACCATTCCAAAACCCATTCAAAAACATTTTAATTAGAATAATCATACCAGCTAATTCCACAATTATCATTACCCAATTAATTGGAAATCTATAAAGTGTATCACTCTCTATATAATATTTACCAGGATCACTCGTTTTTCTTGAGCTATAATGGGGCTTAACCCATTGTATAAGCTATATCAGTCAAACCTGTGAGATGCAATGGTGCTCAACATGCTGTATGAGCTATATTTGTCTCACCCATTTTATATAATATTAGAGTACCATGAATAAAACACTTTAATCATAAAAATAATATAACATGATGAACCCATAAACTAAATGTGTCATTTCAATATATTTTAAACATAATTGACCAATGGAAACAAAACATATTCCATAACAATCTCTTTGAATCATGATTAACCCATTGAAACAAATTGGGTTCGATAAAAATATCATTGAAACATTATTATCCCATGGTAAATTAATGGGTGATATAAAAATATCTTTCCAACATAATTAACCCATGGAAAAAAATGGGTTCCATAGTAATTATATTGATACATGATTAACCAGTGGAAAAGAAATGGGTAATATAACAATATCTCTAAAACAGCATTAATTCATCTGGAAAATAATGAGGATGGTAAAAATAAAAAATATACCATGTGAAGGATAATTAACAATAAGTGTTTTCAATGTTGGTGAATGGGAATACCATTAAAATATCATTATAATCATTCTTTGGAAATGTAATATTTAAAGATTTCAAAGTTTCCCATACCAATTTCAAAAATATGAATCATAATCCCCATTAAGTATTAAGATTTCATAAAATATATAATATCATTATAATAATTTTAGTAATGATAAATTATTTTAACATAGTATTTTATACCCCTCATAAAAGAATATAGGTGTATAACGTAACAAACATCTCAAAGAAGCCAAATTATGATGATGATCCATTAAAGCATTGGTAACATTGATCCCATGAACACAATGAAATATATTTCATAAAATTCATAATTAAATTCCCATAAATTCAGGTATAAAAATCATAGAATATATTCATGGTTATTATATAAACCACACACACAAAATTAGTGGTGAAGACGGTATAAGTATCAGAGAAATAAAAGTGAGACTAAAAATCCCTCTGCTACATTACTAAACAATGAATCAAGAGATATGTGAAAGAATAAGATCAATTTCAACATATAACATCATCTAATGAATTAAATTCAAGATATAAAATTTCATATGTTTTTATATAAACTATATAAAAGTAATTAGGTGCATAATGACAAATAAGTCACAAAAGAATTTAAATTGAGACGAAACCCCTTACCTTGAGCCTGGTTTGTCATGCTTGTTCATTATATTCATAAATAATTGTCGTTTATTAATTACTTAATTACATTATAACCTTTCCCAAGTTTATTATTACATTTATTTTAAATATAATGAATTTATATATACTTACTGAACTAATTAATTTTAAGTTGTATGTTTTGACCATATTCGGTGTATGTGTCAAAGCTTCCTTTTATAGGTGGACTATGGTCAATGAGTATATTAAAAATATCTAGAATAATAATCATGATATAATTATATTATTTACAAATAAATTATTTTTTTAATCCAATCATATAACATGGTTATGAAAAATTGACCAATGTTACAATCAATGAGACAGTAGGTCATATGTAATCATGAGTGAGATTCCCATTTTTCAATAATCATTGTGGAAAAAAGGTAAGTTAAATTTATCATTCCGGAATAAAAAATATATTATAAATACCATTTTATTTAAATATTAATGATTATATATATCATTATTTTTATTTCATGATGAAAATAGATGAATCACATCAATTTGAGGTGGCGGTAGTCCACACGTCCACAAACAATGTTATCATTTTTTGAGTCTGTGAAAAGGATAGAAAAAAACTGATATATTATATTTTATGAATTATTATTATGTAATTAAGAACATACAGATGATTTTTATATCACATGTTTTAATTAAACCCATCTTTAATACATTCCATTTAAAGAGTGAATGAATCACATCGCTCTGAGGAGGTTGTAGTCCACACATCCACAAACGATGTTATCATATTCCTTCAAAAATGCATGACTGAAGTTAAGTGTTATATAATAATTAAATTAGCAGAACTAAATCATATATATTATATATATCCGGAAAATAGTTTTTCCATCATTATTACTAAACCTGGTGTATGTTAATTGAAAAACCAAATGACATCGGTTCACAGGGTGGTAGCCCTCCGTACACATGAATGGTGATTGTGTGTCCAATTTGATGGATGTTTTTTTAGGTTCAGGTCATAACCTAAACATAAAATAATATAAATATATTTATGATAATAATTTTATTATATAATTATGAAATAAAAATATATTAAGGGGGGGATAAAGAAATAAAACAAAAGTTCATGTTGAATAATGTAACCTCTTCTTCAGGTAGATCTATTTTGTTTTCACCAAAGGAATTCCTTGGCTTGATTAATACCCAAAGTGATGATTCTTGGATGAGAGGGTGTATTTTTAGAGTTTATTTTGTTAGGATTTTTATGATTAAAAATGTATCTATATTGGTAAATAGATGGGGATATGTGGTGGCCTTTTATAAGTGGGTTACAGAACCCATTTGGTATTCTTCAAAAGAATTGTGTTCTCACCATGTTTTACTTGTGTACCAAGGGAAAAAATTAGACTATTATAAATCCTACTATATGATTTAGTATAAATATTTATATAAAATAATTAATAGTAATTTTATGGTCATTTTTATACCTTAAATGTTAAATTTAATCACTTTGTAATCTCATATTTTCCATAATTACTGTAATTATTTTAAACTACATTCACTCATATTTTTCTAAAAAAACTAAGTTTACATAAATAAAAATTATAAATTATTCTGATTCCAAATATTTATCCCATTTTTTCAAAATTCAAATCACATAAGGGGAAAATTAATTCAAAATTAATCCCACTGACGGGATGAGACAACCGGTTTTCAAAGAGAAAAGTTCAAAAGAATGAAATTTTTTTATACTCAATTTCAATGTGAAATTTATTAAAATTACCTAAATACAATTTATTTAATTATAATATAAAATATTATACGTTAAAATTAGTATAAAATATAACATAACTATATAAAAAAGTTGCTGAAAAAGTAGTTTTCAATTAAAATTTAGTATTTCTAACTATTCATCCAAAACTAATACTTCTTAGAAATATACAAAAAATTCAAAAAATGTTAATTTTGATATTCTGATTATAAAAATGAAACTTATGTTTTCTTATAAAATTTATAAATGTGTAAAAAATTATTTTTAGAACAATTGTGCCATTAAAAAGAAACAAAACTTCCTTTTAGAATAATACAGCTTTTATGCTTAAAATTGGATTTTTTTTCTTATATAAAGCCTATAAATAATATTGGATGAATATAGATAAATTAAATAGAATATATAAAATACAAATATAGATAACGTATTTCACTAAATGTGATTAGTTTAATTTAATAAGATAAAATACCATTTTCATCAAATAAAAAAAAATTTCCTAGAAATACAACCTTTATATTCAATATATTTTTATATTCATTTTAAATTAATTATTAACCAATGAATTCATTTTATAAACCTTTTAAAAGTCTATTTTAATAATTTATATAATCTAATTCCATCCATATATTCCAATGGATAGGTTATAACTATCAAATTAAATAATAATATTAATTGTGTATTATTATCTCGTAAGACTTAGCCTTGATTATAACACAAGTTATAAAAGAAATTAACGTTATGTAAAACATAGGATAAATTTTTTTGTGTATAATGAAATTAAAACATTTAATTGAGTTTAATATATGCTATAAAGGAATTT
Organism: Viscum album; assembly: GCA_963277665.1. Lineage (NCBI taxonomy): Eukaryota > Viridiplantae > Streptophyta > Magnoliopsida > Santalales > Viscaceae > Viscum > Viscum album. Next base: position 832,111,736 of record OY728136.1, read on the forward strand.
AAATTATGTTTAAAGAATATATTTTATAAAATCACATGATATTATGTAATGCGCCTTTACTGGGCACTTGATTTGATACTCCTATGGGATATTATTGGGTTCATTCATATCTTTTTATGAATTATTATAGAGGATTTTAATAGAATATGACCATGGATAACCGAGTTCAAACCTAATGTTTCATAGGATGATGGTAAATTTCATGATTTATATATCCAATAAAAAAATTTCATGGTTATTTCAATTTCTACTATGATTATTATTTCCCACACTATGTTTTTTAGTTTCAATCAATGGATGGAACCAAAAAAACAATGTTAGTGATAAATGTGATTGAAAATATAATGATTTTCCTCTGAAGTAACCAAATGTTATGTGTTCCAGAATTAATAATCATTTTGTAAGGATTATCCAACATTATCAATATATGAATCATGATGAGCATCCAAAAAAGAAAAGAAGGGACCAAAATTTTGTTGAGTCCTTCATGAGGTAACATCTACCTTATTTTGTATGGTATTATAATTCACTCTTTGTTTAGTAATAGATCAATACTAATGAAAAGATATTATCCATTCTCCAATGTTAGTAACATGATAAAAGTTATATTAGTTATTTATCATTTTTAAGGTGAAGTTGATCAATGGTTCACTCCTATCAATAACACAAGCCAATGAGAAAAAAAAGATTCCATGTAGTGGTATCATTTTGATATATTATTTTCAATAATTACTTTTATAGTATTATTTATATCAATTTAGATATTTAATTACATTATTGAAATAATAATAATGGTGAATCAATTAGAACCAATGATGAATATTTTACAATACTTATGAGGTAAACTTTTTTTATTATTGTCCACCATGAAATTTAGATTGATTTATTATTCAGTGGCTTGAATTATGTCTCTGAAGAGATTTTTCCATAATGGACTTCAGTATCTATGGAGAAATGTTATATTTGTTGTTAAGGTTGATATTGAGATTTTATTTACCCATCAATATCATGTTTTTTATAAGAAAAGAAAGATGTAATTAAATAATAATTCTTAAACCATGGAGAGATAAAGATTATCACTTATTTATACAAAATGTGTAGAATGAAACATGGAACATACTGTCTAAAGGGGATTAGTGAGTGTTTTATGTGTGGAATGTAAGGTCACCGGAAAACATAACTTGGAAGTAAAAGGAAGAAGGAGTTAGCTAATTATGAAGAAGACACCCCATAGAAAGCACCACCCACACTCTAGTGTTTCAAAAACCAGGACTATGGGAATTATGCTAACTAGTTCTCAAATTAAATGGATAATAGTGATGATAAACATCATAAATCTCTTAATCCTAGAGAATAATAGAAATCACTTGTGATCACTATTTCCTTTTTTGGGTATGATAATGCGGTGGTGAAAGGTATACATATTATCCACTATTCTTCTACTGATGTCCTATTTTCTTTTAGATATAACTACTCTTTTTTATCTGAATAATTTTATAAGGGTTTTAAAATACCACCACAAATATTATCTATTAAATTGGTTGAAAACACATAATGGTATGCTGATTTTATCCTAAGTGAATTATTCTTATCTGATTGAATATTATTGGAATGTGAATCCAATAAATTTCATTATTATCCCTCTAGCTTAATTTAATGATATCTTATCTATGGATTATATTTTTTTGATATAAAGCACAGAGAAATTTTTTAGGAAGGGAATTCAAATATGATATTCCAAACCAATCTATGATCATATATCATTGTGATGATAAATATTAAATTCCAATGTAAATTAAATCAATTATATAGGACTTTATTACTATTCAAAAAGGGTGATTTTCTCATATGGTTGGGGAGAAACTCAACATTGGATATATTCCTATTACATGAGGTTTTGTTGAAATTTTTCCATAATAGAATCTTCATATAGACATAATCATTGTGTTTTTATTTCAATATAATTAATAATTTTTGCAACACTTATTTCAATGTCTTATTAATGAATGGTCCTTATTGAGTTGTTGGAGTTGAAACTCAAAAATAATCATTATAATGGAGTCACTATTCCATGTGCATCACCTTTGGGTGCACCTATTCTTTTTGTTAAGAATGAATATGGATCAATGTGACTATGTATTAATTTTTAAAAACATAAAAATCACAATGAAGAATAACAATCATATTCACCATATTGATCATGGTTTTATAAATTACTAGAAGATCAATTTTTTTACCAATATTGATCGTTGATTAGAATATTATAATTTGATAGTAAAAAGTGAATATATTCCCAGAGAACCTTATATAAGATTTATGGACACTATGAATCTATTCTAATTCTATATAGTCTCTCTAATCACCACACTATAATAATAGATTTAATAAAAGGAGTCTTTAGTTACTACCTTGGTTAGTTTTTATAATTCATTATAGGTGATGTTCTTATATATCCCAAATCCCAAGGAAGATCATAAAAATCACTTTAAAATTGTATTCAAGGCCTTAATAAAGGATATGTTGTATGAAAATTTAACCTACTGTGAATTCTGGGTATATAAGGTTTCATTTTTTGGGTAATATTTTCTCAAGGGAGTGTATATTGGTGGATCCATAACATATTAAAGTTATTGAATATTTTCCCAGATTAACCAATTTGATTGGGATCCATATTTTTTCATTTTTTGGGATATTATCAATTATTTTTAGATAATTTCTCAATTATATCCATTCCACTCAACATGTTGACATGAAATTAATTAATGTTTCCCTGGATAGATTTATATAAGAAAACTTTTATATAACTATAGGGAAGGTTATTTATTGCAAAAATTATTACACTTCCAAACAGTGGAGAAGGGTTTGTGATCTATAATGATGAATTTAATAAGGTAATGTAACGTTTACTCATACAAATGGTATGTTTATAGCTAATCCCTCATGAGAGAATGTTCATGAGAAAGATTACTCAAATCATGATTTTGAGTTAGTTGTGATAATATTTGAATTAAGTATTTGGAGGTATTATATTGATAAATAGATTTATGATATATATATATATATTGGTAAAAAAATGATAATGTTTATCTTCACTCAAAAAGATATAAAAATATTTGAGAGAAAAGTTTTCAAGTCTGTTAATGATTATAACTATTCAATAAATTCCCACATTAAGAAAGTGAATAAGGTGTATGATGATTTGAGTAAAAAGGACCATAATATCTTATCTATAGTATAAAATAACAAAATATCCAAAATTTCATGATTTTAAAATTAAGTATCTATAAATATTAAATAGATAAGAGAAATTTTATATTTCTCCAATTAGTGTTCAACCATCTATCCAAGTGAATATTAAAGTTGTGAGAACAAAAGACGTAGACATGAAAAAGAAGGTAAGAAATATTCCTAATTTCAATGTTTATTGTGATAGAATTATTAGGTTTAGGAAATGTGTGTGTTTCTTGCCTGTAACAATTAAAAAGAATAAAATATTGGATAAATCTAAAATTTCATCTTTATTTATTCATTATAGAATTATGAAGATGTATAGAGATCTGAAATAGAATATTTATTGGGATATATTGATGAGAGATAATAAAGGGTTTATATATCACTTATTGGTATCTAATCATGTTAAGGATGGGAGATATAATTCTAAAATGATTCTTGAAAAATTATCATTACCATAATAGAAATTAAATAGCATCACTATGGATTTTGTCATTTGGCCCCCAAACACATCTTAAGGATATATTTCCATCAGGATTGTATTCAATCATATTATGATATTGGAAAAATTTATAGCTATCATAGAGTATTTCTCTCTTGATTTTCTTCCCTTAATATACATTAAATAATTGGAAATTTTTTTGGTGTACCACTTTCTGTTAGATATGAAAGAGATTTGAGGTTTAACTCAATGTTCTACAAACATCTTTACCATGACAGGGATACATAGATAAGTATTAATAAAAATTACAATCTAAGATAGATGTTCAGTATAATAGAACCATTCAAAACCTATAGGTTATACTTTTACCTTGTTCTTTTTATTTTAAAGGTGGTTGATATTAACACCTTCCTCTATTTAATTTTAATTACAAAAATATATCTTTCTCTTAGTCATTAATATAGATCCTTATGAATCACTATATAGAAATTATTATAGAACTATAAGTTTTGAGGAACAATTTTAGGAAATAAATATATTTTAACCTAACCTGGTTAATGATATGGCAAATAAAGTTAGATCTATTTAGTAGAAAATCATGAAATCATAGAGTCAAAAGAAAATTTATGATTTTTTTTGAAAAATATATAATTTAAACAAATTGATAAGGTTTTCCTATTTATTTATCTATGGAAATATTTTGTGAGATAAAAAAAATAAGGGAAATATTTTTCCTATTTATATTCTCCCCTTTGAAATTATTGATTGGGAAGGGTTGGTATTTTATTTTGTGTACATTCCTCTGAACCACTCTCAAGTTCACAATGTGGTCCATGGATCAATCCTAAAGAAGAACATACCTGATCCTTAACTATTACTCAACTTACAAGTTTCACCATTTATGAATGATAGTTCCTATGAATAAAAACTAGTAAGAATCTTGGATGGTATAGATAAAGTTCTACAGGACATTATTACTCACATGGTTGATATTCTTTATAAGAATTATAAATCTTAAAAGCTTGCATGAAATCCCAATGACATAAAATCAATTTCCTCATTTTTTTAGTGTTAGTGTGATATAATTTCTATAGAGAAGTTATTTTTAAGTGGTTTATAATGAAGCAGTCTAATATTTAGTGATATATTTCCCTAAAAATAAATTTAATTTCTCTAATAGTGTGTTATACAAGAAAACTTTAGTTTAAATAAACTATAATATAATATTCATTTATACCATAACCATTAAAATTTAGGATTTAATAGGAAAAAAATTAAAATTTATTTACAATGATTTTATATAAAGAAATTTTATTGTTAAATAAGTACACATTTTTTAGTAGTCTCTTTTTGTTTCAAAAATTATTTTTTTCCTCAAAATGGATTTATTAAATTTTGTAATGAAATAATATATGGAATTTATTTTAATATTATAAAATTTATTTGAAAAAATGAAACTCATTTTTAATATAATATTTTACAATTTATTTTAGAGTAAAATTTTTAATCTTTTCTGAAAATATTCTTTCTTTGACAAATAATGAAAAATACATATTTTTATTAAAATTTTATTTTAATTTAAATAATTTAAAAATCCCTATTTTGTTTTAAAATGAATTAAAAACATAAATATGTTCAATTATACTATTAATAGTCTAATTAAGGTTATTATTATTATTTTCATTTCATATTTTATTATAAAAATTATATTCTTAAGAAAACATTTTTTCTAAGAAACATATTTTCATCATATTTTTTGGGTTTAATTTTAACCAAAACTCAACCAATTCTATGAATTGAATTTGATAAAAATAATTCAATAATTTAAATCATAATTTCAAAAAAATATTGAGGAAAATTTAAATTTACATCCTTAATAATGCAAAAACTATAAAAAGATTGTCACCACAATATGGGTAAAAGGGGTAAAAACGGGTTAGAACATTAAGATAAAGCCTTAAAAAATATGTAACACCTAAAATTATTCTACTAGATGAGTTTAGTTCATAAATAATCATCCATGATTCAAAATAATAAAACTTTCCACTGTTTCTATTCAATTATGACCTTTATATTATTTCAAGAAAATTCTAAATATAAAATGTCACCCTCTTGAATTTAATATATCTAAATATTTTAAATAAAGGTAAAAAAGGGGATTAATTTGGTTATAAAATTCTGTTTTAAATTTAAATTAATATTTTATTATATTAATTTACTTCATATTTTTAGTGATTTAATAATTAACTTAATACATGAGCAATGCTGATATAGTATTTATTCAATTACTGGAAAAGTAAAATAAATGATATTAAAATTTTTATAAGTAATACAATTTTTATGAATTTTTTGAACCATGAATTTTATATATAAATATAATATCTTCGTTATTTATTAATGGTCAATATTATAATTACATTACTATCATGAGGACATGAAAATCAATTTAAATGAATAGTTCCAAAAAATGTTACTAATGATAATTTATAATAAACAATATATTAATAATTTTTTATAATTCATAAAAATAATATATTCTCCCATTATAATGTGATATGATTTAACATATAAATAATGGTATATTCATTGATCACCTATCCTTTTATGGTAACATCATTTACCCTTAATGAGTAAAAGACATTGATTTTTTGGAAATTGTTTGGAAGGATTAACTAGGCTTAAAACTATGAGATAAGTTTTAAAACATCACATAACCAAGTCTAAATTTTTTTTATGAGATAATTTAGACATATCCTTATACTATATTCTAAATATATATATTTCAGTCCACATTATCTAGAAATTTTATTTATATTAAATTTATAATTTATATAATTCCAATAGATCATCTACCCTCTATTATAAAAGGACAACACTTCCCCTCTCTTACTCAGACATTTTGAGACTTATATCTCCTAAAACCCCAAAACAAATCCTCTAAAGTTCTCTGGACTTTAATTATAGTCACTAGTCTTCTTAATATACCATTATAATGGTTCTTTAAAAACAATCTAATGGGGGCCTACTGAAGTAGAGGTAATCATTTGACCCAAATTCTTTCAATTTTCTTAAAATTATACCTCCTGCAATTATACGATATTTATAATAAATTAATAAATTAATTATCATAAGTATAGTAAAAATTACATTATTTTTATTGAAACACCATTAGTCTCCATATTTTGTAACATATGGGAATTGAAAGTATTGGTCATGCGTAAGTGTGGACTAGAGCCTTCATTTAGATATAAAGTTTATTTTCAATCAGCATATTTCATGGATGGTTGTTATTAGGGATTAATTTTTATATATTTTATATAATATATAATAATAATTCTTTAGTTTTTTAGTGGTATTTACCTTTATTTCATTCCATCGATTGAAAAATTGAAACATCGTTTATGGGTATGTATGGATTACAATGTCCGTGGATGGAATCATTCATTTTTTAATATATACCTTTTATAAATAACTTTAAAAAAATTTATAATTAATATATTTTATATTTATATCATTATTAATATTTTCTAGACTATTTAATCATTGTCAATTTACAAATAATAGAACTACCAATGTAAAATTCCCATGAAAATTGAAATTCTAAACACTTGGAAACAAAAAATTTCAATGATGAATTATTAATAAATGGGTGTTGAAATGATATAATTCGATCATATATGATATTATAAGTATATAAATTATTTTTTTAATATAATTATAATATATTTAAAATTATTATATAGTTGTTTATAGTGATATTGAACAATGTTTAATATAATGTAAGATATTAATGTTAAAATATAATTATTTATCAGGATTCTTTTTTATTATGTTTTGGATGTTGAAATTATATGATATACATCTCAAGAAACACCTGAATTATCTTATAATTTTATTATTTAAAAATTTTAAAATTTTCCTTTAATTTTCCTTTCTTTATATACTTAAGTGGATATAATAATATTTTTATGCAAAACATACGTAATTACTCTCTTCAGTTGAAAATATTTTTTATTCTAAGTTTATTTTTTCTAAAAAAATCATTTTTTTTACTATTTTTATAATATTTATTAATGTAATTTTTTCTCATGTTTTCTGTTTTTTAAAAATTTATAGATGTAATATTCTTTTCATCTTCCAAACGAGGTACTTCAATATTTTTTTCAAAAATGTGTAAGGAATTTTGTTTTAACATTCAAAGCATGAATATAATTTCAAAAAAAATAACACCACTCAATTATTTTAAGCTTCCATTAAAAATTTAAAATTATATATTTATGTAAAAAAATTGCATTGATATTTTGGATATTTATTATTTTAAATAAGTTATTTTATAGAGAAAATGAAATTTTCCTCATGAAATATTCTACTGATATTTTAAAGGATTTTTTCTTAAATAATAACAACCTTTGATTTTACCTATTATTTTCATATAATTTAATCGAATAATACCAAACACTTTCACTCTTTATATGTATTTTGATAAGTATTATTTAATGAAGATTCTTGGAAGCTCATTTTTTCCCATGGGTTAATTAATTAATGACAACATCTTTTTAAAACCCATTTCTTTCCCTAGAGGTATGTTATGATGAAATGATTACAAAAAAATTCCATTCCATGGGTTATTATATAGAGAATGTTTTATGATATTTTGGAACAAATATTCTTGATTTTTATTCTGTTATGGGTGGGATTAGAATTATATAGACATCTAATGCATTAGGTTAAGGTGGATATCTCATGAGATAGTAAATACTAGAATCAGGATTGTACCCTATTTAGTATGGGTCTCTATCTACTATGATAGTCATGGGTGTGATCCTTGATTGAGGAAATGATGAAATGGGGATTAAATCCAATCCACTATGACAGTAATGGAACTATGGATTTACTAAGTAAATTATTTTTTATATATATGTGCATACCATAAACACATTAACTTATTCCAATTTGATGCTCTCATGGCTCATGTTATTTTTTTTCCATCATGATTAACTTCTTACAAAAATTTATGATTTAGGAAATTACACTTGATTAATATTTATGATATGTTGGGTGTGGTTACCCAATGTTATGAACATCTTCTTGTACACTTATGCTCTTGGTATGCTTAAATGATCTTTAATATATCCTTATTTTAACCATACTGAGCATCAGAGCCCACCCATTCTTATGTTTCCCTTCCCTAATATATGAATAATGATTTTTAGTATGATATTTCTAATAACGGTGTTATTTTTGAATAATTAAGTAGGATATTATGTACATCCTGTATGAACAAGTTGGGTATGTATCTATGATTCAAAAGGCACTAGCCCTATATGATTCTAGCATGGGTTGTAATGTTATGTGTTGAATATTCATCAAATTTCATGTCACATTTATTAATGAAAATTATGGTTCACTATATATATCACAGAGTGTCTTATAAAAATTATCAGAGTTTTTTAGCACTGTTTTTAAAAAATCTAAAGAATATGATAAATAAACTGTTTATTTTTTCATTGTCTTATTTATATTATTTTCTAATTTTAATTGAAATTTACATATAATTGTTGAATTTGAACATTATTTATCTTGTGCTTTTTTCTTCTACCTATATTATTTCATGAATCATAAATTTATTCATAATTTTTTTTATTTTAGTTATCTATCTTAATTAATATGAATAATAATTTTTATTGTTTGACTAGTTTTATTTTTTATTTTTTAGATTTTTATTTTTTTTAATATGTAACGGAAATATTTTTATAATATTTTAGAAAATTTTTGTTAAATTAAAATCTATTTTACTATCATTTCAAAGATCTGAATCACCTAAATCTTATGTGGGATACCCATTCTTATACAGAGGATCCTCCTGACACATCTACACATGAGCTCTCTACTTCTGATTCTATGTTTTTTAAATTTTATAGCACCCATTTACGTAAATTATAAATTGTTATTTTTCAATAATAGAGGATATCTATAAATTTTAATGGTAATGGTAATCGTAGGGGTAAACATTTGAAACAATTTAAGAGTTTTATAGTTATTAATGCTCGGGAAAAAGTTATCGTTTTATTTTCATATTTGAGAAGTGTCACAAAGATTACACTAGATCAAATTTTAGATATCATCCTTCAAAAAAATATCTTATTTATAGTCAAATTTTTCACTAATATTGGTTATTTTGTTTCATTCTCAACAAATTTCATATGATATATTAGAAAGAAATGTATTCATAATGAGAATTATAACTTTTGACAATAGAATATTGAAGGAATGTAAATAAACATTGGTTCTCAATTTCATTTTCGGTGGGAGACAAAATCAAAATTCATGAAATATATATCATCTTATTGATAATGATCTATAAAATAATTTTATTATAATTATTTTAGGAATCATTTTTGTAAATTTAAATGTAATCTTCTGAATTTTTTTTATAATCAATAAAAATGATCATATTAATGATTTTTTATATGAATTAATATAATCTAAGGAAAATATCATATATAGATCATATTGGAAATTTTATTCACACATACTATATCTCATGTAGGGTATCCATTATTAGAAGAAACAATTCTGGATAAATTTTTTAAAAATATGGAGACATGGGAATTTATCCTACATATAGACTTCCCCTCCTTACCCATAATAAGAAATGTAAACTTAAATTGGGCGTAAATGTTGTAAAAGGTAACATATCTTACAAAATTCTCAATGTTTGTAATAGAATCTAATTTTATAATTTATTAGAAATTTATGGTTAATTTTTAAATATTTATATTTTTAATTCAATAATATAATTTATAAATATTCTACATAGAATTATCTTGAGAATTAGAGGACATAGGTTATAATCATACCTAATGGATGGAAGGATATTTTAATTATATCATTAGAAAATATTGAATATTCAGGTCATGTGAAAGGATGGGATGTTGCTGTATCAATTAAATAATTATTTGGTTGTTCTACAACATCTTTGGGGAAGGATGATTATAAAGAAAATAGATGATTTAGAAGCTAATATTAATTTGATTGGTGAGATTATATATTAGAGTAAACTATATTTAGTAAAATGAATGTTTTTTGCCATTTAAAGATAGTTTATTGATACATTAACCACTACTCTACCTTAGTCTACCTATCCCACACCCCCACCACAACCTTCATATCTCACTCATACACCTCCTCTATAGGTTACCATACTATGTGAGTTATATATTAAGGATCTCCACAATAATATTATATCCTAGGGGTTCATATATTATTTATGGTATACTTTAAATAATCAATAGATGGATATGGATTATTTTAGGTCAAAAATACAGTATATTATAGGTGAATCTACCAGAGTATCATTCCCTACTAATGAGTTTTCTATTATTGGATTAAGAGTCAAACATTTTTTTACATTAGAAATATTGAATTTTCCAAAAACATACCCCTAATATATGAATATATTTTATAAATTATTTTATATTTGTGTTCAATTTTTTAATATATATTAGAAAACATTTTAGTTAGAGGAATGTTTTATGCAAATAAAAAAACATGTTACGGACCCTCTGACTTCCCTGGGTAAATTTTCTAAAACTATATCTAAATTTCCAATGTACAAATTTTTTTCCTTAAAAGTTTATGTGTGTTTACTAAGAGTTGAAATTTGAGGGATTGATATCTTTGTGATGAGTTATACGAGTCACATATTAAATATTGTATCTATAGATATTATGGGAATCGCAATGATGTAATTATTTTCCTTATGATTTAATTATCATATTTTATTAAATTATATCAACTTGATAAAATTGAAAACCTATTTTTGTTTTTTTCAAGGTATCTTTATTTAATTTTTATTAAGTATGATACAGAATTATTTTATCTATTATTTTATCCAAAATTTATTTCTCTAATAATAAATATAATTAAGGATAAAGAAATAAAATTATATATTTATGAAATATTTAAAAATAATACAATTCATCGGTGGATGTTTTCATATCTTAATAGGAATAATAGTTATATTTCAAAAAGTTTTAATACTATAAATTTTGTAAAAACTCACAATATTGTTTTAGGTAAGTTGACAAGGAATTCTTTTTTTTTTCAGGAAAAGGTAGCTTATTTTTTTGATCCATACATGGTGATGTGTGAGAAAACATTCAAGATATATTAGATATGTATGTTTGAATATTTGAATACTTATATCTTACAATAGTATTTTATGATTTCATAATTATTTTTTTTTCTAATTTAAGAAATATTACCAAATAATATAAAAAAATAAAAAAATGATCCAATATTTGTGTGCAAAGGTGGATTCATTTATAATCACTCCAATTTTGTAGAACCTTACAATTTTATTTTCAATTTACAATATATTTTAAAATATAAATTTCATTATAAATATGAAGAAATTGAAAATACATATTATGTTCGGAGATATATGAATGAAATAATTTCAACAGGTGAAATTAAAAGAATTCAAAAAGGTAATATTTTTATTATAATATATAATTTTATTTGTCTTATAATAATATTTAAAATACATATTGACTACATTTAATTTAAATTTTATCTTTTTTATGACCCTCTCCCTCATAATGTAAATGTTCAAATTCATTTATGAGGAGAATGGGATGATTATTATACATGTTTTATTCGATTGTAATTTTTTTATTTTTAATATATATTTTAATGTTTAAAATTAATATTTTAATTTTTATGTAATTTCAATATATTTTTTTGTAAGTATTTTACTATAATTTTACCATGTTTTTGTTTGCTACAGTTTTTTATAGCTTACAAATTATTTTTCTCTAATTATAATTTAGGAATAATTTATTTTTATAATATTTTATATTAAATAATTTTTTACATAATTTGTTTTTATAACTAAATTAAATAATATATTCCTCTTTTTTCATTTTTAATAGATATAAAAATAGGTTCGTAATTTTTAATTATGTATAGGTTTTTGACTGTGTTTTTTGAAAATAGTCTTAGAATATTGTTTTCGGCATATATTATTTTAAAATATATAAAAAAATTATTTATAAAATCACTTATAATGATTCCACTAATTAACTAACATTAAAAAATAATAATTTCAATAACCATATTCAACATTGGTGGATTAAATTTTTTTCATTTTTAATAGGTGTGAGTTGAATATATTGTTTTTTAATATCATACCATGAATTATTTTATGATTAACACCTATATTTCCATTCCATTTTCATTGCGTGGGTGATTCATAATCAATAATGAAAATAATGGAACATAAAATTGATGAATTATTTTTATATGAATAACGAGTAATGAAAAAATAGTACATACCACGAGTAATGGTTTCCAAATTTGATGTTGTCAACCATTATTTTAAGGTTTTGGTGTCAACAAAAGATTTATGTTCCAATAAATTCAAATAGTTCTCATACCATAGATTTTCACTCATGGAGGACCACAATTGTCTACTGAACCATGTGTCATTTATTAATACCTATAAATTAATAAGAAAACGCAAATTTTATGGGATGAAATACGTGATGGAATGAAAGAGAAATTAAAATACATAGATACAAAACTCACTAAATTATTCTAAGAAGTAAAAAACTACCCCTATGATGGGTATTGATAAGTTATCTAAGGGTTAAGAACAAGTAAATCCCAACCAAACTCAATTTAATTCATTCATCATAAGTATGATAACATATCACTAAATTTTTTAATGATCTAATGTAATAATTCATCCAATAGCTCATAAGGGTACCACACATCCATATCCTTCACATAAAAACAATACAATAAAATTCAATAGATAGAATACCCTACTAAATACCCTATAGTGATAATTCACTCAATTATCACTCAATACACTACTTCTATAATATACTAGTGTACTAAGTGAAGTTAGTGAAAATTTAATTTTAGTAAAATAATGAAATTGATAATGAACTATAATGAAGGAACATACATAAACCTCCCCTCTTGAAACTCGTTCAATCATCACAATATTGGATTTAATAAAATTAATAGGATGCATAAGAACTCTCAAATTCAGATATCCTCTCTAATAGAAACCCACGGGGTTTCCCTCCATGATTATGGAAAAAATTTGCATTCAAGGAAAATAGAAAATAAATTTAATTACTAAACTTGGATAGTATTTAAAATAAAATTTACTAAATGAAATAATTATATTAAAATCATAACTTGTCTCACAAATAGAGAACCCATGATATAGATGATATTAAAATCTACTTATAAATAGATTTGTTGAAACCTACTAAATTAGAATCAATAGTTTTAGGATCATAGAAATACCTGAAGCATAGGTATTATTTTCTCCAATAAAATGATTGATAAGTGATACATGGATACAGTGAGATTAGTCATCTAAAGCATGTGAAAGACATAAGAATTATAATTAATTGTGATTTCATTACCCTAAGAACATCAAATGAAGGATTTATGTTTTTGTGTGATCTATTTATGATCACATAGAGCCTATCCATATAGTCCTTTTTTGAAATTTTAATCCCCCCTATACTACCATCATGATCATGTGAAGTCCCACATTTGAGTATTTTTTTAATCCTGATACATGACCATGTGAAATGACAGCCAAAATGGAACAATTAATTTTTAAAATAATATATAAAAATAATGGGGACTTTATAATAAAAGGTATTTACATATTTTTTTCATGTGAAGGGGTTATTCAATTTTCATGATCACTTCATCAATCATGTGAAGGCCCTTTAACAAGTTAGATATATCCAGTGAATACTTCTAAATGTTCCCTTTTGGTCACGCGAAGGATTCCAGACAAGTCCTTATAATCATGTGACATGTATTCTATCCAATATATGATAATTATGCAAAGTTGACATGAAATAAAAATCTGAAAAAAAAAGATCCTTGTGAGAATAAGAGTATTGTTGTTGTTATTGAAAAGGGTTTCACACTTCATGTTATCAGTTCATTTAACACACGAAGACCCTTTTACATGATTGATTGATCATGGGAAAGGCCATTAAATAAAAAATATTGATCCTATGAAAGGTTTTGGACATGTTAACAAGATCTTATAAAGGCCCTTTGCCATAAAAACAAAATCATGAAGAGGCTATAAGATATATGGATTAGATTTTTTGATCACATCTTTGGAATCCAAAGTACATTAGGTAAAATACCCTTTGGAAATTCATGGGATCAAGAGAGTGGGTATCAATAGTGTGATCATGTAGTTGTTGTTTATCATGAAAAATAAAGATGAAATCACTAATGACATGTGTCTTCATCATGTAAAGCACTATGTTTACTCAAGCTGAGATAAGATAGTTAAGCTTCAATGGAAATGGAATAGATTCGGGATAGTGATGCCTATAAAATCCCCATTTGATACATATAAAATATACACACTAATAGGTGAGAGTTAATTTCCTAGTGTCAAGGATCACATGATCTTAATACTTTTCTACTTGAAAATATTTGCGGAGTAATATAATGGATTGTGTCATATGTGTATACCCATTGTGTAATCCCTTAATTGATCTTAAAAAGTATAATCAGTAGTTCAGTCAAATCACATTAAGGGACTTTATAATGTTATCTTGATTAGATGATGCCTCAATAGGCTTAAACCTAAAAAATATTAGTATTTTCTCAGGATGGGCTCTAAAAATGAAGAAATATTCATGAAATGAAATATATATTGTTTTCACACAAATGGATTGCATGCTTCATGTGATCAGTTGCATGGTCCTAAAAATAAACCCTGTGTATTTAAGTTTGATCATGTGGTATCCCTCATGCATGTTAACCTAATCACATGACATCCCTATTTTATGTCAACATTTATCACATGAATAATGTTATACATCTCCTCTATTATCATGTGAAGCATGCTGGACTTGTCTTAATTGATCACATGACATACCATAGAAATGTCCATGAGATTCACATGAAAGGCCCCAGAATCTTCATATTCAATCATTCGAAGAACCTCATACATGTCAAAAAGTTCACATGAAATTACATGTACAAGTCAACTTCAATCATTTGAATCCCTTTAAAAATATCTTCCTTGTCAAACAAATCCCCTCCTCCAACATGAAAACTTCAATCATACAAACTCTATATTATGTTTCAATCATGTTTTATGGATACCATCCAACATATAAACCATGTCATTCCAAAACCCCTAGACATTTCATCCTTTTCTGGAAATAATACTTTGAAATTCACCCTCAAATTGTGTGAACCCCAACCATGATCCCTTCATTTATAATTCCCCATTTATATGGGAGGTGACCATATTTTTCAAGAGTTATGAACATAAGATACCTTAAAGGTATTTTTATATCCTCAGGCCATTCAAGCATTCCTAGCCAACCATTTGTGGTCCCCACCCTCTATCTATCATATTATGAGTTTTGGATATCATTCATGGTCATCCACCTTGTTTTAAGTACCCCAATATTTCTTTTACGCTAGTTAGTATGGATGACCCTTTATGGGCTTATCTTTCTTTATAATTCATTAAAAATTAAGAGACAAATCTGAACTATGAGTACATGTATTCCAACTAGGATTTAGATATGTATATTTCTTTAATATGGTCGGGGCTTCATATTAAACACCCCATTTGGGTTGTATCAATTGGTTTATCCTATATCCTTACAAAGTGAACCCAGTCACTTTATGTATCTTGTTAATCACGTTAGTCAGGACACATGTGATCATATGGATTGGAAATAATTGTTTCACTATCAATATAAAATTCACCTAAATTATTAACACCTTCTTTTATAATCCACAGTTGATAATGTCATACAAGTTCCACTATACATGAGAATCCATCTTGGTGTAGGTCACTAAGGCTTTCCCATATTGATAAACACTATCGAAATAACACTCACTAGTATTAATTATATCTCCCTTCCCATCAGTGAGTTTAGCAATGAGTGAACCATGAAGTATCTAATTCATTTTATAAAAAATATACATAGGGCTTCTTCATAATCCCTAATCTCAATACATATTCCCTAAATTTACTCATGTGTGTCTTTTCTTAATGATGTTGAACTACATTTCTTGGAAGTAAAAAACTATTTCAATTTGAATTCCTTTCATCACATGATATGAAAGATGCCTCCTGAAATTTAAATCCCAATCCTGATACATCAATCAAAATTCTGGATAGTGGTAAATTCCAGAGTGCCTGGTCATATAGCTTTGAAGAACAGTAAGTCCTTTACGGTTAAGAAATAACAAAAACTTGATACATAAAATTTTATAGATATATATGATTTCATTGATATAAACCCTTTTGTATTAATAGGGATTCCACAAAAAATTGATTTGTTAGGGTAAGTAGTCTTTTATCAAGATTTGGAAAAGATTCATAAACATATCATAACTCTATATGAGATCCCCTAAAAAGGAAATAATTCCCCTAAAAGAATTTCAATCCCTTGAAATCACAAACTCACAAACAGTGAAATATTCTAAGAATCCTTGGGTATGACTCCCTAAATTATCTCATTACTCTGGAAATAATGACTATAACTAATTAAGGATGTGGGTTTAGTTGGGATCTTACAGATAAAAATGATGAAACCAATTTGAATTATTTTGATAATAGAATAACTAAGTCATCCTAGGTGTCGGGCATCCAATTTCTCAAATCTGGACCAACAATTAATTTATTTAGAAATATAAATATTAAAACTAATGTAAAACCTTTCAATAAATAAATATAATAGGTGTCACCATGACACAATCCATTTTACTATGAACATTCCATGATATTCAAATAGTTGAATAGGAAACATGAATGAACAATTATGTTACCCATTCACAGATAATTGAGAATTTTTTAGACTTTTGAGGATGAATTGATCAGAGAAAATGTTAATTATAGTATTTTTTACTATATATATTATTCCCAAAAACATCACCATGATGTCAAATCATGATTTTATTATGTGAACATTTGATAACATCAACTGTGAAATGAAACTCCATGGTTCAAAAAACAACATCACCCTCCTGACACCTTGACCTTCAGGTGGGAAATGAGATGGTATAGGAATACCAAAGGTGTCTTATGATCCTGAACCACGAGCCTATATGTAGAGGTCTTAAGAAGCTGAGATAAAAAATTCTATCCCATTTAAGGAAAGCTGTAATAAAACCAATTATGCCTCAAACTAATACATACCTATTTGAAATCCTATTTCTAGAACATGAGAATAAGATCCTTCCTTACCATATGAAGATGGATTAATGAGTCAACCATGATTCCATCCTAGTTTAAGTGCTTCCTGGGAGGTATCTTGTCAACATTTGTCACTAGTTCAATCCCACCAATTCCCCTCAATAACATACTGGGGGAACTACATAATAGGTCTCTACCCTATATTTTCGTGTTAAATTTATAGGGATATCCCATAGGATAGGGAAATATATAGATTAAATAGACTGGTTCAATATTCTCACTTAAAATAATAAATCATGTCATCACATTATGAGGGTGGAAAGAGAGCATGACCATATCCCCACTCAACCAGATAAATTCTACCAGAAAATTCTAGAAGAAATCTTGGGGGAGGAACATATCTATACACCCACATAATAATATCATCAATATATCATGATAGAACATAGTGGATATAAGAATTATTATATCCCTAATTTAATTGAATAAATCTTCTTTTTTATCCTGGATACTGAGAATGTGTAGGCCTATATTCCTATAAATAATTAGTATAAGTGCCAATATATCCTACAAATAATATAATTAATCACATAACATATTTTATCAATGATGTAGTTAGAGGGATAGGAACATAATATTATCCCAATATCTAAATTAGTGCATCGCCATGATCAACACAAAAAAGTGGATTATCTAGATAAAACAAATTTTATTACATCTATTAAGGGGGGTTATCAACATATCCTACTGAAGGAAAATGAACAAGAACGGGCTCATATTCTTATTCCTACCAGGGATCACTAATTTGGATTAGAAATTTCATTTTAATAGGTAAAAATTCCTATAAAAAATAAAAAGCAAAATTCATATTACAAAGGAATAATATCATGCTCATATCCATTATCCAATTGTGGTACATCATTATAACATAAATTTCACCTTAGGGAGGGATATTAATCCTTACAATGAATAATATTGGTATGTTATAGCATATTATAAATTTCATGTTCATATACCCACTTTCAGAAATGAATTACTTCACCAGAATCCTTCAAATTCAATACAAGAGGATGCTCATATCCCTTATCCAATTTTGGAGGTTTTCCATCATATTCTAATAGAGAATATATATTTTTGACTTCATTAACACCTCTAATTCATATAATGTTCAATATAATATAATAGAAACCAAACAAAAGTGATCTCATATTTCCATCGAAAATGAAGAAGCTCACTGGAATACCCCATAATCTTTCTATAGAAGGTCTCATATTCTCATGGTAACATAAAATCATCAACATATTCTAGAAACCATAATATAGTAGTCTCATATTAGCACTCAACCCTAAAAGGATTTTCATTGTATTCCATTCATAATGTAAAATGACACTCATATTTATAGTCCTCTCAATGCTCGTGTCCTCAGGGATATACAATGTATATCTGAAAAAAATCAATGGTCATCCGACCCTTCATCCAAATAAAAAGATGATGACTACCTTGATTATCCTCCTCATGTTTTTATATAGATGGTTTACAGGGACTTCACCCCTGATAATGGCCTTATAAATCCTCCTCAAGGTAATATCTCCCCCAGACGTGGAAATTCACTCCTTTTATAGAAACCTTCACATATATAGGTACTTGAAATTCCAGGGTTAAGCATATATAGGTCCCCATCAACTAGAACTGTCACTTAACCTCGATCTGTATATGAACTAGAGAAAAAACCTATATGGTCAAACTGTTTTGAGAAATATATTTTTGATAAAGTAAAAGATGGAATACATGTGTTGAAGGAGATGGTTAAAAAACCTATAGACCATGTTTTGTCACATCACCACTTCTAACTACAAGGTTGGAGATAAAATAGAGGAGTTATTTCCTTACAAGTGTGAAAATATATGGGAAACCCACCAACGATTGAAGGATATACACATTCCTTAAAAAGGATATGAGGGTCACCTTCAAATCATAAATACATTCTATTTTCAGTTGGACATTCTCATGTTCTCCATGGCCCAGGACCCAGGATCAAAAGGAAATAAAAAAATTCCAATATTATATTATCCTTCACATCATAACAACTACCTAGTGACTGATTTCCAAGGTCCCATCATTTGTATATATCTGATTATGGTCCAATTATGAAGCATTTCAATTTAATTTTTCCCTATGATAAAAAAGATCTGAGAATATGAAATGCTATAATGTCATAGAAACAGTTGGGATCAATTGATCAGGTAACCTATGGGATATAATTTCAATAAAATTATCATCATCTTCCTTGAGGTTTCAAATGTTTGAAAAACTAAGAGAGAGGGTAGTTAGAAGACTCCTCGGTGGTGTTTCTCAATAAAATGGGAACACACCAAAAAAAAGAAGGTTGAAGTCAAAGGTTACCCAATGGATTCCCATCAAAAGTGATTCATTTCAAAAGTATCCACTTCACCCATCCCATGTGTGAATTAGATTATTCCAAATTAGGAAAATTATATTATATTATTCCATGAGATTTATCATATAGAAAACATTATCCATAGGGTGGGGGGGATTTTTATCTTGGTTGCCATCTATCAGGTCATCACCCACCAAGGGGGTCCTAATGAAATTAGTGTTTATTTTAGAACAACCCTAGGATGCACGGATGGGGGTATTTTTATCTCAATTACCTTCCTAGGATTCCTCAGATCCTCAAAAATATGATCATAAGGTGTCAACAGTGGGCCTGAAATTATCCCATCTCATAGGACTAGTGTAATTTTTTTTATTATCATCACCTTAGGAAGAATCGTTATTTTTAGGCTATGAGGTAAACCCAAAATTCCATAATTTCATCCATTTATCCTAATAAGAGACACATATCCTTAATTTGGGGCCTAATCAAAAAGTTTGACTGGAAACTCCCTTAAGGACACCATTTACTAAACAAGACAGAGGGAACATCTGGAATCAAAAATCAAACCCCATAAGGGTAAAAATACACGATAGTTCCACAGGACAATGTGATAGATAAATAACCATAATTCCATACTCGAAGAAGGGGTATGTGTTATATAGAAGCCTGATTTTTTGGAGAGTGATGGGGTCATAATTGTTGTATAGTATTCCTTAGAGAACATCATCACCATAAATAAGTAAAATAATGTGGACCAATATTTAAATGTAGAAGGATTTAATTCATAAATTATACCTTGGGAGGTGGGGATCTAGATTCAAAAAATGAGGGTGCAGGGACATAAAATCAATAATGGATCCAGATCCTGTAACCTTAAAAGATGATTTTACACATCCTTGGTGGAACTATGATAAGGTTAAATGGAAGTGTACAGCTACATCACCCACACCACTAAGAAGAGATGAAATTCACTAAATGGAGGAATAAATGGAATAATATGAAACTAAGATACAGAACTGGAGGAAATTCAATGAGGAACTACTCTGGAAAAATATTCCCACTAAGTATCTCATTCAAAAAAAATATTCTGCCTCATACACATTAGGAGAGAGTCAATATTTCCCTTATAGTGGAATTTGAACATCATTCCAGGTCTATATCCAAGATACTAGTCTAAATTAAAGAGGAAGTTAATGATGATCATGAAATTTTTCCACTACGAGGATAGGAACTCCCCCATCAGTGCCATTATCCAATCTTGGAATAGATCAAGAATCATCAGGATGAGAATTTGGGGGCAGCACATTAAGCCTTCGTACCTCCTTATAGATGAGAGGTTATCCAAATAGTGATACCACTATAACTCATCAACACATAAAATCCAGAAATTCAATAATGGAATCCTTAAAAAGTTAGTGTTTCCCTCTGTAGCCCGAAAATAGGCCATATACTGATTGGATAGATGAAAATTTTCTCCACCCAATTTCATCACTCTAATATTCTAATCTTTTGATGGTACAGGAGATCGATAAAAATATATCTTGAACTATTTTTTCCTGATGTACCCTGATGATGGGCCCTCGGGATAAGAAAATGGATATATAACTAAGACTTTTTAAAGAGAATCAAGTCGGGATAACTTTCATTTGGTATAGTAACATTCCAAAAAGATCAATCATTGGATGGTAAGATCTTTTCATTAATTACTATATTAATTCAGCTCCACATTAAGGTAAACCATCATCATCAACCTCCGAAATTGCATGGAGCTTGAAAATGATAGTGTTTCGGACTTTATCGATGACTTAACTCTTATTTCATTACTTTTGGCCTCATTATTTAGTGTATTTATCTATGTTTTCTATTGTAAAATTATTGTTTTTATTGAATTAAATTAAATAGTTGATAATTTTTAGTTTTATTATGAAAAAAATAAAATAAATTATAAAATAAATGGTTATTTAAATAAATTTAGTAAATTTGTAGATAACTAAATTAATTTTTTTCTAATCACCATTTTTACTCCAATGTAATTATTAAAATAAAAGTTTTTTATTTATTTCATTATTTTAATAAATTGATTCATTATAATTTTTTATTATTTTAAAAAATTAAATATTAATTTTATTTCATTTAAAAGAAATTAATAGTACATTTATTTCCAAATATAATTTTACATTTTTAAATTTATTCTTTTTTGTTTTAACAATTTTATAATTCCTTTAAATTAATTAATTTTTTAATTAATTAAGATATATCTATTATTATTTTATCTTAATTTATTAAATATACTTAAAAATAAATCAATTCAATATTTTCCTTATTCCTGTTAATAATTAATTTTTATTTATTTAATTTTTATAATTTATTTATTTAATTAAATTAAAAATAATTTTGTTCCTTTTTCCAGATGTTTTTTGGTCAATATTTTGATCATTCCGCATTCAGTATACTAGCCATAGAAAATTATAGCTAATCCTATGTGCGCAAAAAATTAAAATCTCATCTCACTGTTAGTAGACTGATCGTATCACACTATAATGTACACAAAGTACAATAAGACACTTCCATCAAAATGCGAGAACATCTCGTGGTAACCTCAAAACCACTACGTGCCTCCATGGATTCCCAGCCACAACACCTTCACCTCTTAGTTTCTAAAAACGTGAAAACCAAAACCCACTGAAAGAAATCGGTCCTGAGTTTTTTTGTTTTTCATACTTACACTGTGAAACTTACACTATTGATAAAATATGATTGGATAACTGTATTTGTAACATACCAAAGTTTCCACATCAAATTCCTGAATCCTAACTAATTAAACACTATGAAAACCCCAACCGAGTATCCCCATGAGGATAGAATCTAAAGCCAATAAATAATAACTAGATATTTACAGCAGCTAGATATGTTAACGAAAATCTATTATAGAGGAGTCATGATTCCGTGAAGAATAAGAAGAAATAAAACAAAAAATAGAACCGGGTAACTTTGATGTTAGATCATTGGATCTTCATCGATAACAGGGATTCTCATCCGAATATTGGAATCATTGATGAAACAGTCATACTACATGTTGTATCAGTTAAAACCCATGTCGGTATCACCTATGTAGGAATCCCAAAGATCTCTACCATCTTAAACACACCAACAATATAATCCTACCACCATGAGTCACCCTTGAGATTTAGGAAAAAAACCATCGATGCTATATGAGACCGCTCATGATAAAACTAATACCCACAGTATATCATGAAAAAATGTAATTTTAAAGTATATATAAAATAATAATTATAATATATGTATATATATAATAATAAGAAAAATTTAATATATTATTATATCTATATATTATTGTAGTAATAACTATAATAAAAGTGATATATATAATTCATGGACGTAACTAACCAATAAGGTCAAAAATTGATTGAACATATAGGTCTGCAGGCTCAGCCTCAGTAGTGAAAGGCCCAAAAATTATTCCAATCTCGGAAATGGCCCAATTTTCCATTTTGGACATCTATTTACAATATTAGAGACACGTAATGTTTTTTTAACTTTTTCTATTCATAAAATTTCGGATGCGTTGATGTGAATATGTCAGGAGGGAGATTAATGTAGCTTCAATGCATGGAAATTAAAAGGGAAATGAATCTTGTTATAAGATGATGGATGATTTTATATGGATTTCACTCAATGCTGGTGATGATAATTTCAAATAAAACTATGTGTAGGAGAGTGAAAGGGAACAGATTCTCAAGGTGAATATAATTTTTCTATAAAAAATACGGTTCAAAATAAAGAATGGTGGACTCTTCTAGTATCCATAATCTATAACCCCAAAGTACATAGAGTAATAGTAAATTGTTGTGAGGGGGAACCAAATTGGATCTGGAACTAAAGTTTGATAAAAGATAGAATCTCACATGAGATCTTTCTTAATATCATTTTTTCTCTCTCTTTAAATTTATATTCATGTTTCTATTAGTAGGAGTACTAAAACATATTAGGGAAATCATGATATGATTAACTGATTTACATTTATACATTACAATTTTATTAATATAATTTTTTAGTTGTCTCTTGTTATTTTTTATTAAATTATGAGCATTAATTCACATTAATCCTGAGCAGACATGTGACGGTAGTGAAATCATTTTTCCATTAATCATTTACCAAATTATGAAAATTGAAAATGGATAATGAATATCTTCAAAATAATGATCTAATTCATTATAATGTTAATATTGAGATATTAAAACTATGTAAGGTCCATCAAAATATGGAAGTTCACTAAAGTTATACCTCACTAGATCTCCATATTTTCTCAAATTAGTTTATTATTGAATTAACATGAGTATGATTCTAGAAAATCATTCTTATCTATTCAAAATAGTCTAACGACACTAATTCCACAAAATATTTCTCTCTACTCTATTTTTTATCCTTTCCATAAAAAATCCTCTTCCACACTTCATTTTCACAAAAAACTATTCACCAACTTCTTATATTTATTCTTTTCTTGGTCACTCACACACAAATTAATTCTTCATTGAGGAATCGATAATATTTTTCACTAATTAACCAGTAGTTAGTAATATTTAAATATTTAAATTATTAATATATAAAAAAACATTTTTGTTAACTTTTGTATATATTTTTAGGGAAGTAACATGTGACCATGTCAAAAAAACAAAAAAAAATAAATTAATATAATGAAAAATTAAATACAATATAAACCCTATAAATATAAAGAACTAAAAAATAAAAAATAAAATGCATTAAAATTTTAACATTTAAAATAGTCACTATCTATATGAAATATACAACATATAATCCCTAACATGTAACTATACTTTACTAAATTAGTCATCAATATTTTCTACCTATTAATAAAAAATGTCAATAAGGGAAAATTTGGGAAATTGTTATTTAGGAAGAGTTTATAATTAGATATTGAATGTTATAAATCCCATTGTTTTTTCCCTAGGAGACCTAAGATTAAATAGTTTCAACTACCAATAGTTTCAAGTAATCCTTCTGGCATAAGGTTGTCTCTTATGTCTAAAAATTAAGAAAATAAGTAGTATCATCTCACTCAGCTCCTTTATTTCAATAGTCTACCTGAAAAGTAATATTTAGAGTATTTTAGATTTTATTTACATTTCTCTCTAACATTTTCTTCTCTTAGGATTTATTAAAGAGTATTTTTAGTTTAACTTGATCCTTTTTTATCAAAAGGGTATGTTCGGGGCATGGTTTCAGAACCTTGATAATGAAATATTTGAACACATAGATGAGGTGTTCAATTCCTTTGTTTCCAAATTATACCATAATAAAATAACCAGAAAAATTTATAAGATCATTGGAATTTTCTAGGATTAGGGATAGTTTTTTCATTTTTCTTAGGATAGGTTCATAAGTATTCATAGACAAAGTCAACATCACCAATTATATCCCACCTATTTATGGATACATTCTACAATGCCATCACCCCTTATAACCAGATTATATCTGACCAATATTTTGGAATGAATTATCAAATTCAAATTATAATGAGATTAATAAAATAATGGATAAATTGTCCCAAACTTACCAATAAAATTCCACATTTAAAAGAACCATTCATATGCCTAAAACTAACACAAAATCTTATGTTGTTAAATAAACAGTTAATGGGGAAAAAAATATCTCATTGTGAGATGTATGTTAATACTCATAAATATTTTCCTGTCATTAACCTTCCTATATAATCAGATGATATTTCCTAGTTTTTGGACTACAGAGCTCAAAATTATGGAGTCCAAGATATTTTCTCAAATCAATACAATGATTATAAGACCCAGATCTTTTGTGAAATATTTGTTTCAAAAAAATTATTTCTTTCCTTATGATTTTAATTACATTAAATACTAATATTATCTTCTGTTGCACACAATACTGAGTTTATATTTCTTTATAGGAAATAAAATGTTTATCTTTTGTTACACATAGCACCATGCTTAAATGGAATGTGACATGCTACTAAAATATTATTATTTAATATAATAGTAATAAAATAACCATTGAAATGGTGGATATGGACAACATTAACTATATTAATGAAATATATGGTTTAATCGTGTATATAAAATATAATTTCTTTACCTACTTAATTATATATAAAAATTAAAAACATTTGAAACTAAATAAAATCTTTTTTTGAAAAACTATTTTTTGCAAACAAATGTGTTTCACATCAATAAATGGAGAAACCAAATTTGGAGATTTCCATTAATGAAATTTATATATTATATATTCAATAAAGCATTTAAAATTTCACTTATGTGTTTTCTAGAAAAGAGATAAGAATAAATCTAATTTTATACTTAAAAACTCTATTTAAAAAAAGTTTTTTCAAATTTATTGAACATATATTAAATCTATTTTTTTCAATTTTAGAAAATAAATTTTGAAAAATAAATTTAATTTCTGAATTCATAATTTCTAAATTATATTAGGGTGGATTTTTTATAATTTTCTAAACAGAATACTTTTTTAAAATACTGAAAATAATAAATTTTAATTGAAAATTCTCCTTTCATTTAAATTATTTGTAAAGTAAAATTGTATTTTATATTTTTATAAAATTATAATTAGTTCCAATATATATATATATATATTTATTTATTTATTTATTAGTCTAATTTATTATATTTTAATCATCTTTGTATTTAACTTTGATATAAAAACCATATATGATTCGGAAACTTTTCTCTCTGAAATCATGCTTTCTCATCGCATCTGTACGATAAATTTTAAATTAAATTGTTCCACTTATATAAATGTAATCTAGAAATATGAATTATATATTTTTTATCATCCAAATTTAAATTATATAATAATTTCAAATTAGTTTTTTACTAGTTTGAATAGTAAAAACATTAAAAATATTATTGGGGTTAAGGTAAAAGTGGTTTTACCATGGGTTAAACTAAAAAGATAAGTGTTAATGTCACATAAAACATATCTACAATATCTTTTATTTCCCTATTGAGACCCTATAATTTCTAATTATTGATAATAATTTTTTTTGACACTTTTGTAATGTTAAAAACGTGGTTACACCTTTATCTTTTCAAAATTTAGAAGTGTTCCACTCACCACACTTATAAAATGTCACTCACAATGCTCTCCTTTTTACACATTAAAACACTTTTGGATTGGCCAATTCTTACCCAAATCACTTCCCAAAACACCACATGTCAAACAATAAGCCTTATTTTTTGTAGAAATAGAACCTATGAAATTTTTGGTGTAAACCTAAGGGGGTTACCATAAGTATAGGTAATGTTCTTTAATGTGTATTTTTGTTTAATTTATTCCCCCCAACTACATGAATAATTTTTAATACATAATGGTATAATAACAACAGTATCATCCATATAATTATATTTTATTTATTTTAAGTTCATTACCTACAATATAATGACCCACTCTTAACATGCATATACATTAAATAAATTTTTTTCAAATACTTAAAACATTACAAAAACAGAATCCCATTGACCGTATTATTTTAGTGTCTTTGAAAACATGGAAACCTAAAAACTGGTACATAAGTGAGATATATTATCTCCCACTAGATTCTCCATGAATACATACCTTTTTATAAACATCATACATAATACATATCTTCGTAACCTAGGTAAAGTAAACATAATAAAGGTTGAGATCAAATTCTCAATATGGGTATATAAGGTAGATATATAAGCATAATCATGATCATAATGGTATGAGAACGGGATCATAACATTATAATATCATACCCAACATGTCAAATAGAATAATAAAGATTCAGGGAATAAATATTAATATTTAATAAGATAGTAATCATAAGTTAATAAAAAACATACCAGTAAAATAATAACATAGGAATAAGACATGGAATTGTGGAAGATGCATAAGCATATAAAAAAGACATTGGTATTAGTCAAGGAATCACTGCCAAGCCATCATAGGGAAAGGGTTCACTCCCCAAAATATATTTTTATTAAATGTTCACTTCCAAGATCATCTTAGTGAACATATTCCCTTACATAACTGAGTTCACTTCCTATTTAATCTATGTCTATCTGATGAGAAATAAATATTTACCCATTTCATTGGAGGGTGATATAGGTCTCACCCATATCATCAGGAAAGAAAATATATGTCCCACTATATCATAACCATTCATTATATCATAACCCATTGTATTTAATGTGTATAATAAACATTTTATGATATCATAACCTTTGGAAAAGAGACATGTTTCATAATCATTTCATCAAATCATAACGTATGAAAAGTATCAGGTTTCATAAGCCTGTAACTCGTGGAAGAGAAATGGGTTTATTGAGCATAAATCATTTAGAAAAATAATAATAATGGTAACATTTAATCATAAAAACATTTAGGAATATGTAGCATCAATTTATTTAATAATATATGGAAAATTGTTTTGAAATATCATTTAAAACATTTTCTTAGAAAAATATACTCTCTTCTTTGAAAAATTATTTTTAAAATATAAAACCTTTTTCAAAACCTTTTTCTTTGAAAAAAACATTTAAAACATAAAAATGAGTATTTGAAAACCATTTTAAACACATTTTATAAAATAAAACATATTTAAAATCCTTTTTATTAAGAAAAACATTTTTTAAAACATTTTTAAAAAACATGGTTTTTGAATAAAACAGCTTCTCGACAAATGAGAGAAATAAGGTCAAACTTTCTCAAAAAAACTTTCTTAAATATCAACTATAAAATAGTGGAAAATTGTACCATTAGATTCAGTTGTGTTAAATAACTAGAGTACAATTAAATTCATGAGGGTTCTTGAGATATGTATCATAATATTTCATTAATAAAAGCATAATCCTAAACAATCCCGATAAATGATGAGATTGTAGCAATAAACTGTTACCAATTTGGTAACATTGAATTATAATCCCCATAAAATAATAAAATTATATGGAGAAAAAAATCTTAAAATAATTATATCCCTGATAAAACTTTTAAAATTTTATTATATACACTTCATAAAATAATAAAGGTGAAAAACATAACATGTGTCTCAAAGAATTAAAATTGAGGGAAATTTTTTTTTTCTGATTTGGTAAATTTAGAACCATAATCCAAATTAAATAGATCATAAAATTTATATTTAAATACCAATATAATAAGTTATAATATTCACATAAAATATTCTGGGGAATTATTTACACCACACAAAAAAATGATGGGTCAATATGGCCTAAGTCTTGCAGATATTAAAGAGACTCAAAATACCCTTACCTTAACTCTTGAATATCATCACACTCATTCAAACCATATTTATAATAAATTTAAGTTTATTAAAAATATATTAAGGAAATATATTTAATTATATCGTACCCTATATAATTTACTTATAACCTTCTATAACCCATTTTTAACAATTCCATGTTAATGTTATGTTTCGGGTAATAACCTCTTTGCTTTTTGTATGTGTTTTGATTTGTAATATTTTTTTTCCTCAAACTTATAACATGCTACCAAAATGTAAAACAGGATATATATATACATATATATCATATATATTCCTTATATATATATTTATAAAAATATATGAAATATATAAATAGAAAATGAAATACACCATTCATGGATATGGTAGGTCATACATATGCATAAACGTTGTTTCCACTTTCTTATAATATTCAAAGAGAGAAATTATATAATGTAATTATATATATGTAAATATTATCATTATATTATAATTATTATTTCATATATAACACATGTTTTTTAACTCATCCTTAATACATTCCAGATAAATCATGAATGAATCACATCGCTTTGCGGAGGTAGTAGTCCAAACATCCACAAATGAAGTTATCGTATACCAATAAATTAAAAATCATTAATTTATGTGTTATATAATAATTTAAAAATTATAAATATATCATAAATATTATATATATCACATAAATATATTAATTTCATCATTATTCTCAACTTTGAAAGGTGTTAATCGGAGAACAAAAGACATTGGTTTGTGAGGTTATAGTCTGTCAAACACACAAACAATGTCTATGAAACACATTTGATGGAATTTCATGTGATTTTAGGTAACAAACATAAAATAAATAAATATTTTTATTCTTATCAAACTTAGTATATTATATAATAATTTAATAATAATAATTGAAGGTGTGGAAAATTAAATAAAAGAAATGTTATTATTGAAGGGTTTTGCCTCTTCTTTCAGTAACTCCGTTTGGTTTTCACTAAAGGTATTCCTTTGTTGGATTTCATCCCAAATTGAGGAATCTAGGAAAAATGTAGATAATTTTAGAGTATATTTATATAGGGTTTTTATTATCCAAGGGCTTTAGATGTGTGAATAAGTGAGGGTTTGAGTAGCCTTTTTATATTGAATGAGGTAGGACATTCTTGTAATCATAAAATGGTAAACAATATTGAGATTTCTCCCTTATATAATGTGCCTCAAATAATTGAAAATTTTATATAAAATGGATTATATGGTCTAAATATGGCCTAAAAAGTTCTTTTGGAAAAGTATATGTCCATTTTTAGACCATAAGTTTAAAGTTTAACCACCAAGTATTTTTTTGCCTTAACGGTTGTAATTAAATTTAATTTCATTCACTAATATTTTAGGTAAAATTAATTACATAATTAAACATTATATATTATGATTATTCCAAATATTAAATCCATTTTAGAAAATTCTAATCAAGTAAGTGTAAAAATTATTTTAAAATTAATCCCACATACGGGATGAGACGACAGGTTTTTAAAGTGGAAAAGACAAAAATATTGAAATTTTTTTATATCCAATTACAATTTTAAATTAATTAAAATGACCTAAATAAGATTAATTTATGTCAAATTTAAAAAATTATACTTTAAAACTGAATTGAGAGACAATTTAAATATATTAAAAAATTATATGAAAATGATGTTTTCAATTAAAATCCATTAGTTTTCATTATTAATCGAAAAAATATTTTTTTAGAAGAATCCAAAAAATTCACCCTAAGGTATTTTTTAAATTATAGATTCCTAAATTACATTTATTTTATCAATTTAAATTTATAAAAGTTTCTAAAAATAATTTTATTATTGTTCACATAAGAACATTAAAAGAATATCTTTTGAGAAAATAGTATTTTCAAAACATATAGACTTTACTAAAAAATATAAATTTCAAAATCAATATATATTAATTATGTGAAACCATTATAATTAATATTTAAAAATTATTTATTACTGTTTATATTAAAGGTTTTAATGTCTAGGTTTTAATTATCTCATTTAAATAATTATAATTATAAAATATTGTTTCATAGAAACTCAATGTTTCATGTAACGCATGCTAATTCAGTGATCTGTGTAGATAAAAATTAACATAGTTTATAATAAAATTTAATACATAAAATAAATTTAATTTATTCAAAACAATTGTAATATAAAAACTCATGATGTTACAACAACCATCCCCCTTAAATAAAATGGGTTATCAAATCATCATTCTTGTGTACGGTGATCTATAGCCTCGTGAAACGATGTCACTATGTTTTTCATTAACACATATTATGGTTGGGTATGATGATTGATATAAAGAATATATATGATATTTATAAAATAATTATACATCTTTAGTCATTATATCATATATTACTTTTTAATTTTATTTTGTTCAGGGATCGATAATGTCGGTCCTGTGTATGGAAGATTACTACCTTGCAAAGAGTTATTCTTAGTTTTTTAATAACCCTTTACATAGGAGTTAATAAGGATAAATTTAATGAACATATATAATATAAATTAAATTTTTATGATATTAATTACATATTTTTTACAACTAATATATAATATATCATTTTATTATCTTACCATTCCACTCACTGAAAGATGACAATTTCATTCGTGTTTGTGTGTACCACCACCTTCACACAGAGATATGACACTATATTTTTATAATCACACCACATGGATGATATTTATAAGTGTATTTACATAAATAATATAATATTTTGATTATTTAGGAAGGATAAAATATTACTTACCACCTTTCCATAATGATCATCGGAAAATATAATTGTTACTCATGCGTACGTATGGCCTTCCATCTCTATGATAGTAACATACTTCATTTCTCAAATAGATATTTCATTATTGGTCTCAAAAATATAAATGGTGGATAAATATGATAATTATTTCATTATTATCATTCTAGAGATAATGAAATAATTATGAAAGTAAGAGGATTGAAAATAACAAATAAAAGTATGTAAAAAACAATGTGGTTATTACCCAAAACATGATTTCAAAAAAGAATTGGTGATAAATGGGTAATAAATGTTCATATTTGAATCATATTTGATATAATATATATATATATATATATATATTAATAACATACGTACATAAAAATTATATTTATTATAAAATCGGTTCAAACATTTATGACGGAAGTCGATACTTACGGTATGGGACTTCTAGTCTCTATTTTATTTCTATGAGACATATGAAAATTCACCACTCATTTCATTTTTTTGGTTTATATAAGTCCCATTTTACATTTTATATCATTTATATCCTCCATTTAATTATATTTAATGATTTATTTTATTTAATTTTTTATTGGGGGTTATGATTAAAAAGATTATTATAGTGGTAAGTGATTTCTATCTCAATTTTAACTTCTGGGAGATACATGTCATATCAAACACCTATTTATTTTTTGTGGTGTATATACTAATCATGATTGTATTTTATGCATATTAACAGAATTATTATTGGTATTTAAATATAAATTTCATATCCCACTTTCATCGGGTTTATAGTTCAAAAGTTACCCAAATGATAAGTTATTTTTTGTCTAAATTTGTTTTCTTTGAAACATATGTTATAGTATGCACCTATATTATTCAATTAAATTTATATACATCCCAATTAACATGTAATATCATGAATATATTAATAATCAAGATAATTTTAATATTTTAACATTATTATTTCATGGGGGATATGACTCAAAGTTACGAAGCTGGTAAGAGTTTTATATTAAAATATTGTCATTTTTCAATATTGTTTTTCTTATTCCTAAAATGATGAAATATTATGGTATATATCCCAATAAAATCATCAATTTTATGATATTATAGTTATTTTTTTAAAATAAATGTTTTACATTAATTTTTCTCTCTTTAATAAATCAAGATTCCAAATAATGTTTCTAATAAAAATCTTCTTTATTTGTATATTCAGTCACAAACCCTTTTTCATCCAAAACCATGCCTATAAAGAAATCAAAAATTATTTTAACATTATTAAAATTATTTATAAAATAGATTTTCATAGATGTTTTAATTTTTTAAAAATTATTTAATGTAATCTTCATATCATTATCCAAACAATTCATGCTTGGATTTTATTAAAAATGTTAAAAGAATCATTGTTTTAATTCATATGTAATTAATGGAATTTACCACCATCATGACAATTATTTTCATAAAATATTAATTTATAAGTTATCAATGATATTTTAAAAAAAATTATTTTAAAAATATTCATTTTAAAACAATTATTTTCATATAAAAATTATTTTCATTACGAAATATTCTTGTTGATCTTTAAAAATCATTCTCCATCAATGATGACATCCTTTTAGGTTAATTTTGATTTTATGGGGATATAAACCAAAGATACCATTTTTATTCTTTCTTTAAATATTTTATGATGATAGGATTTTTATGATACCTATTTCTCTTCCTTAGGCTATACCATGATGAAATTTATATGAAACTCACTCATTCTTTTCATGGGTCATGTTATGATCATATTATGAAATTATAGTAAAACCAATCACTTTTCTAAAGGTTAAAATGTGATTAAATTTTTATGAAACCCATTTTATTTTATGGGTTATTATATGATGAAATATTTATGATCTTGTAGAACACATACCTATTTTTTAAAATTATATGACTAGTGGTACCTATATCTCCCTCAAATTCATTAGGTAAATATGGATAGATCATGAGTAAATATGTTATGAATGAGATTACCTCATCAAAATATTATGTGTGAACTTAATTACATGTTAAAAAATTTATTCATGAACAATATTACATGTTCATAGAGTTATGCATAGACAAATATTTCTTGTTCATAATGTTATATGTGGAGGTATCTACATGCCCATAAGTTTATGTGAGGTAATAGTTTCAATTCCTTAACTTAATGAGGGAAAATAACTCTATTTATATATGTTCACAATGTTATTAGATTATTTGTATGTTAAAAACTATGTCATATCAAATTTAATGTTTTCATGGCTCATTTTCTTTGATTTTGTTATGAATAATGTGTTGTAAAGTATCAATATTTATGTCATGACTCATGTTTATATTTAATGTTCGACATGGTATACTTTTTAAATTTGTTTCTCTTGTTTTCATAAAAATATGATCAGGTCATATGAATATATCCATTTTTTACCCTTATCATGAATTTAATGTCACCATTTATTATATTTTATGTGACCATGTTAGGAGAAAAGGTTTTAATAGGATTATGTATATAAATATTACTAAATAAGAAGATAATTCTCATAGAACTTGAAGATATTTCCCCGTATAATAATATTGTGTTCTTGGTCTCAAAATTCACTAAACTGTTATGGTCCTAATGTGTGTGTTTGAGTACTGAATTAAATATTAATCTAAAAGGAAGTAATGTATTTTTATGTGAATCTTAGGTCACTATAATAAGTATCATAAGAAAGGTTTATTAAACCATTGGTAACTCAGATGAGAAAACTTTGGTGAGATACCAAGTGATATTTTAAAGGATATGTAAAGGGATATCTCTTTAGATTAGTCTAAGGATTATACAAATTATAGGAATATGACATAGAATTTGGGTAAAGGATAAAAGAATTAGTTTCCACAAATATATATCCATGTCAATATACTAGATGTTGATGTGGATCTATCGAAAAGGTACTTAAGTGTAATTACACCTAAAAGGGAAATTTCATCTGGACTCGATCATCACCCAGTGGTATATAATGATCCTTGACGCACATTTGGTTTGACACTCTGAATGGATATGCTTTAAAAAGCCACAAAACCTTTAAGAAACATAATGAAGGATTTAAATATATTATGAGCGTGGATGACCTACTTTATGCCTATGGTGTAATAAATTTAAAATAGTGCTTCATGATTTAGACATCCTATAACTAATTTTTCCTGTTTATCAGGCTTTACAGTGTGATTAGTGTTTCTCAAACTATGATTTTTCCTTTTAGTCAATATAGGAAACCAGATTAAAATTGGATAACATTGAATTTGATAGAAAATTTATTTATGACAAACTAAATTGAATGATTATTAGAGTGAAGGATATTTTTATTATTCCTAATCAATTATAATGATATATGATTAAATACATACTCCTTAACCAAAATTTCAGGTTCACATAAGAAGATAAGGATAGAGTTCTATGAGAGTTTGTGTAGTGGACACCATGGATGAAAGAATATTCAATTAAATATATGTCAGGAATTTGGGAATAAACACTCCATATAATATCTCAATGGGATGAGAAGATGTTCTCAGTGTGAAAAACAATGACACAATGTAAGCCATTACTGAGGAAAAATGAAATTTCTTGTTAACACAACAGATGTGAATAATAGCCTCACTATGTTATCATCAAAAATTTAATTTTTCAAATGTATAAAGTATTGGTATTATGAAAAGCGATGTCCTAAGTGGAATTATCATGAAGATAATTACTATGTTTTTATTAGTAATAGTGTTTCTATTGATGATTAAGAGACTATGAATTAAATATGAAAGGAAGGAGGTATTAAGGAATAATATAATGAAGCTTAGTTACTAGCTTTAGGATGTGGTAGAATTATTGGGTGTTTGTTTTTTGAATTCAAGAATTATGTTATATGAATCATGAAAAATATAAGGATTTTTCTATATAAGTTTTTAATAATTTCATTGAAATAATATTTTTAACGGTACAAAATATCTAGAAAATTAATTTAAATGAGAGGTTATATTTTATGAAAAACACATTTTTAAGGGAATGTAACCCTTAATATGTTCGTTATATTGATACAGTGGCTTTTATTTTGGATAAATATATGATTTATATGGATAAGTTAAATTGGATCATATATATTATCATGGAAATAATTAATGATTTGTGGATAAATTGGTTTATGTTATCATCGATGGTGTTTGTTGATTTTTTGTATTTAAGGAATATCCCTAATAATATATTTTTTACTATAGTAATAAGGAAGAATTTATGCTTTCAATATGGTTTAATGGTTATAACCACGTTTCAAGAGAATACATGATAAAGGTATTCACATGTATGTTATGTGACTAAAAAGATATACTTTTAGTTTTTTAGGGGATTATTGACAATTTAATTTTTTGAAATTTAGATACCTTCTCTCAAAAAAATTTAGTTTAATCTGTTAGAAGGTTTATAAAATCATCCATTTATTGAATTTTCTATGTTGAACATTAGATTAACTTTTAGATATTATTATATCATAGTACCATGTGAAGATTTATACATATTGAATAATCAATGGTAAGCCTTTTTTCTAGACATATAAGGAATAACTTATCATTCTATTATAGATCTTGTGTTCCATTAGTACTCTAGGGAAAAAATGTTTATTTCCCAAAGTATGGTGGGCCTTATAATCTTTTTGTCTTATTCAATTTTAACTCAAACATTGTCACGAACCCAATCGGGTCGTCATCCAATCAATGCCCAACCCGGTCTGTGGCAAGGCCCGAGGGGAGTTCTCTATCCCCACTGGATGGAAACTCGGGCCAGCCCAAATTGGTCATCACAAACCAAATCATGTCGTCATACAATCAACGCACAACCCAGACTACGGCAAGCCCCAAGGGGTGTTCACTATCCCCATAGGCTGGAAACTAGGGTCAGGAAACAAAATAAACTATTTGGGAATGTTTCTTCCCATAAAAAAGACAGATAAATAATCATAAACAAAGAAAATAGATAAATAAAAGAAACAAAAGTGAACAAACTGGTAGTATAAAAAGTGATAAATGAAGCAACGAGATATTCCTCAAGTGACCCTATGGGTCACCATAGAACATAAACTATATTCACTCCAAAAGAGATCCAAATCTAGAGGAACCAGATTCTGAATAGTAATATAGGTGTGACCACCAAAATGCTTAGTAGGAATGCCAAGATACAATAACTCCCTATTTCCCTTCCTTTTATAAAAAATAAAAAACATGTGAGTTTGAAAATATGATATAATAAAATAATAATGTCCATTATTTTCAAATTCTAGTAACAAGTTTTCATTTTAATGTAAAGAATTTCCCTCCCACAACATTTTCAAAATAGTTTCCATGCATGCATTAACATTTCAAAAAAAGGAAACCAATTTAGATAAAAATATGGTTTTCACAAATAAGACATAAAATAAGAAATAGATAAAAAATAAATCACATCACTAGAACCATGGAAAATCCCCATGCAACTAGTGTTAGTTTGGGGCTTGAATCCTTATACCTCAGAGAAATGTGGCATAAGAACCACAACGATCCACATTCTCGTGCATGAGAGAATATTTGGGAAAACACCCATAAGTTAGTTGTCTCCAATCATCACAAATATTTAGTAATTGTTATAGTATCAATCCTTCTTGATAGATCTAGTACGAACCACTTATGTATCATCTAGCATCCTAGTCCACCCAACTAGATACCAAGGTTTCCCATTGTGCTCCATTTCAAGTAGTGGTTAGTTTTTATCAAGCCAACATATATTTACTTATCATTTTCATTACTTAAAAACACATCCAACCACTCATCATTGAACTCCTTCATTTAGAGAATCCCCCATTTTTCTGTCACATAATAATGCACATGCCACTTTAGTATGAACATATCAAAAATCACACATTCAACACACACATCATTTTCTAAAATAAGGGGGATTCTTTAAGAGAGGTTTTTATTTTTTATAAACTATTATTATAGTGCCAAATGGTCTTAATTACATACAGGGAACTCTTTTTATAAATAATCGGCCAAAAGTCTAAATGCCTTTGGAAATATTCATTACCAATTCAAAACCACTAAGGAAATCACTTTTCCAAAAATTCACATAAGACCAATGGGTGTTATAAATACATTTCAACTTCTGAAATAAAGGCAAAATAATTTTTAGCAACCACAAACATATTTCATATCATGTGTATATAACATTAAAATAAACCATATTTTTAAAACAAGAAAGAAATTTTGGAATTCTGATTAATGTAATTGGTATAAGGGACATATCTCAGAGTCAAACCAAACCGAACATTTCAATCTTGGTGCATTTTAACTGGAAGTTGTTGCACTTCCTCTTGGTATATTAACTTTCACATATGTATAAGGACATAGGTCCCCTAAGAACACACATGAATGGTGATGAACAAGTTAAAGGGGATCCATTCACATATGTTTATATGCATATACTAGTCTCCACTCACTTATGTATGCATTTTCATATACATACATGGGCACACCTAGCCCCATACTTGTTTATTCACTACTATGGATGACTATACATGAAACGGGGGAACTCATAGATATATATATATATTTATACTTACCTATACACACGTAGGTGAGTCTCCATAAACCATGAGACTGAAAACCATGAAGTAGGGACCATGAACTACACATATAATTTAATAAAAAAAATAACCATTTTCCAAAGACACGATTTGGGTTTTCATAAAAAACGCACCCCAAATTCCATTTTTAAAAATTATGTACACCAAAAACCATTCAAAATCTAATCTAAATCACCTCTCAATCAATTAAAACAGCTTCACAGTAAATGATAGAACTTTCCTAATTAGACACACCACTAAATGAATTTATTAAACAATTTCAAAACATGTCACGTGACATTATACATCAAAAACTCAGTCAAATTTTATTTTATGAAAAAAAACATAGAGATGCTACACCAAAATATCAATCTCACCCTTTGCACATTCTAAAAAATTGACTGTATAGATTATAAAATGATAATAAACAACTCAATAAGGGTTTTCACTAAAAATTTACACACCTATCACATCAATATGCTACTAACGAATACAATGTATATCAAATCTCAAACAGAACCAAATTCACTACATGAAAATCAATAAATAAATATGATTAATTAATTAAAGACAAAAAAGAATTCATCAAATAATTGTTTTGTGCATAATCACTTACCTTGGTGTAGAAAAGCTCAAATGTTCGGTGTGAAACCAACACCGCACACCTAACGCACCACAAGAAAACAAAATATTACCCTAATTTAAGCATTTGAACCAAATTCATCAAAATAGAACCCTAAACAACTTGAAATCTAATCTCAGAATTCTACCAAATGGAAGAAACAACCTACTGGAGTGGGAAGCACCTGCGTAGAGGGTGTGGGAGGCTAATAGAGTAACATAATGGGCTAGTGGAGGTGCATCGTGTGCTAGGGAGGTCATTGGAGTGTTCGGTCGTGAAATAGTGGTGCGACCAAAAGAGGGTATGAGGCGGAGTGATGTGTCACTAAGAAGGGAGTGGGGGAAGCGTGGGAGGTATTGTGGTGCTGGCTGGCATACCAGATGATGTACGGAGAAAGGTAGGATGAGGGTTGTGCTATGGTTAGAGGAAATAGGTAGTGTGAAAACATGGATTGGGGGGTCTACTATGTGTGATTAATAAGGGGGAAAGGAAGAGAGAAACAAGTAAAAAATAAATAGAAATGATGAAAAAGGAAATGAATTGAAAATGAAAAAAAATTAAACCTAAAGAAAACATTAAACCAACATAAAAGAATAATAATCATAATGTTCATACTAAGTTGATACTTTTTATTACTATCATGGTGAATTAAGTAAAAAAGATAACCGAATTAAAATATTAATGAAAAATAATAATAATAATAATAATAATAATAATCTAATTATTATTATTATTATAAAAAAAGTTAAAAAATAATAACTTTTATTTTATTTTATGTTAACTCCATTATTTATTCAGTTATTTAATTAATTAAACGCACACCATGCAGGCCACACGGTGGTCTGGCAAAGCCACATGGCTTCGACTCTGCCCTTTGAATGCATCGTATATTGTTAATCCAAGATACTCATTTATCATAAAAAGCACACATTCTCAAGTCGGGCCTTTCCCACACCTCAATGAATCATTTTAAAAACCAGGTAAATTTATAAAATGAAAAATTATTAAAAATTATCTTAACCAAATAATAACATTATTATTTACACAATAGTATTACTATTCTATTTTTTAATATTTCTGTAATTTATTCTTATAATGTTTTATTATTTTAACTAGTGGGCAATCGAGAGGGAACCCAGGCCAACTGCACGGTTACCGCCAACTGTGTGTTTCCAGGACACCGGTCAGTAACCCATTAATATTATTAAATTTCAAAAATTTCAAACAGGGACCCCAACCCCAACTTTTTCAAGGATGTGAGATCGAAAGAAGAATCATATAGAAGGGAATCTGAGGTTGGGGTTTGACAATTATCTCCACCATAGACACTTTCTTCCCTGAAATATTCACCAAACCAACAGTTTACACAACTCGAGTCCATGCCAAGGAGAAACCAATGGAAACCAAGAGCCTCAGGGTGATCATAACCAACACTCATCAGACATAACCAATTCGAGAAGAAATCAATGTAGAAGAATGAGGGGAGAACACGACGGGGTTCTACCCACCATAATAATTCAACTAACATGGAAACCATGAATCCCAAACACACCACCCCCGAGGGGGCCAACATAGGGACTCCCAAACCAAACTCATTCAATTTCCCCACATGGACCGGACAACACACCAGAGATTTAAATAAAAATATTGCTACAAAACGACCTAATAACCTATGGATGAATAATTAATTGAACACCTCCCCCACTAACCAATTAAAAATCCCCATTGCAACCAAAGACAAAGGGATTTTTTTCTAAACTCAAACCAGTTTCTCAATGCTAAATGAATAAATCCACCACCTGTTTTAAAGAAATAATGGGGAAAACCAGAATATTGGGACACTTGGATGGAGTAATGCTTTAAAAGACCTTAATACACTAGTGGAAAAACCCCAAATAGGTTCCATAACTAATAATGGCCCCAAAACACTGCCC
The DNA here is from genome assembly GCA_963277665.1 of Viscum album. Taxonomy (NCBI): domain Eukaryota; kingdom Viridiplantae; phylum Streptophyta; class Magnoliopsida; order Santalales; family Viscaceae; genus Viscum; species Viscum album. Next base: position 832,153,317 of record OY728136.1, read on the forward strand.
ATTAATTCCACGGAACCAAACATACCCCTAATGAACCCAGCTAAAACTAAACCCAAAACCATAATGGGTATGTACATACATGGGAACAACACCCCTCAAAGAATACCAATGATTTAAGTTACACATTTAGAGCAGATAATATTATTTAGGTTGCAGTATAATTAACTCATCACTCCACCAAAACAAAAAATAAATTACAACAGTGAAAATAATAAAACAATAATACTCTAGATATTTCTAACCCAAAGATGAAAACATGATCTGAACAGAGGTTCCACACACCCACAGAAACTTCGGACAGCGCGCGAGCTTCACCCCAAGACCTGTGGTTGGGGTCCTGGTGGCTAAAGCATCTCCTACCTCACAATCATACATTTGAATCCTCTGGTCCTCAACTACCGTTTCCTCTCTATGATTCAAACAACCACAATGGTGGAATTTTTTCATAGTGATGAAATGTGACAACTTAGAATTCTTTAACCATCCATACCGATGGTGAATCAGAATGTGGTCTGAGAAACTAGATGTCAGATCCTATGAGGATAGCTACATACATACAGTTAAATCTGGCATGTTCTCTTCCTCAAATGGGGGACACTCATGAAATATGATCTCCACTAACAACACAACAATCTTCAATAATGATAGGACATTCTACCTCCACTAGTCCAAAACATGACCCTTAAACTGAAACAATACAAATTCATGAGGAACTATTGTCTATGACCAACTTGGGGACATTGTAGTGAGCCATGCCCCATGTAAGTCATGACACTAAGAGGACCTTGAACTAGGCACTTGGACTCTACATAGGTCATCAACCAATGTGAGGCCACAACATAACCTGATTCACCTCTATTTTCATCCCTCAATCCAAAACAACCGAAGAAAAAAGAATCAAATCTTGAACTACCTCTAGTAACACAAGGATCAATGGGATCATGAGTTTTTTATGCTCTTCCCGCATCTACCTCATCAGTCCCAAAACTACTAATATTCTTCTAACTTGACTCATCCCATGTAATTTCAAAACCCAAAAAGATTAACCCCCCGCTGATACCATTTTTCTTACAAACCAAATCAGGTTGTCATCCAATAGACACCCAACCTGGTCTGAGGCATGGCTTGAGGGGAATTCACGATACCCACAGGTTGGAAACTAGTGCCAACCCAAATTGGGTCATCATCCAACCAATGACCAACCCAATTCGCGGTTAGGCCAGAGGGGCATTCCCAATCCCCACTAGCTACAAAATAGTGCTGAGCGTCAAAATAAACCAATTGGGAATGATTTTTCTCATAAAAAATACTGATAAATAATCATAAACTATGAAAAGAGAAATAAAAGAAAATAAACCGAACAAACTGGTAGTTGAAAAAGGGGTAAATGAAGCGACGAGACATACCTCAAGTGACCTTATGGGTCACCACAGAACATAAACTTCACTTGCTCTAAGAGCGATACAAAACTAGAGTAACATGAAACTAAAAAGTAATATAGGTGTGATCATCATGATGCTTAGTTGGATTTCAAAGATACCACAACATCCTATTCCATTTCCATTTATAAGAAATCGAAAACATGCTAGTTTGAAAATAAATCATAATAATATAATGGTATTCATTCTTTTAAAATTGAATTAACAAGTTTTCATTTTCAAGTAAAGAATTTCTCTCCCACTAAATTCTGAAAATAGGTTTGAAGCATGCATTAACATTTAAAAATGAATGGAAACAGATTTAGATTAAAATATGGTTTTTTAAAATAAGACATCATGTATGAAAAGGATATAATAAAAATCACATCACAAGTACCATAGGAAATCTCTAAGAATGTGGTGTTATTTGGGGACCAAGGATCCTCGTACCTCAGTGAAACGTGGCATAGGAACCACAACAATCTACATTCTCATGCATGGGACACTAGTAGGGAACATACCCATAACCTAGTGTTTTCCAATAATCATAAATGTTTAGTTAGTGATGTAGTGTCAATCTATCTAGATGGAACTACAATGAACCACTTATGTATCATCTAGCGTACTGGTCATATTCCACCCACCTTAATACCCAGGTTTCCCATTATTCTCCATTTCAAGTGGTGGTGAGTTTTTATGAAGAGAACATATATATACTTATCATTTTCAAAAAATAAAAACATGTCTAACCTACCACCATTGATCTCCCTTCTATAGTGCAGCCCCCCTTTTTTCATCACACAACAATGCACAAGCCTCTTTACTAGGAACATATCACAAATCCCATATTGAACACACACATAATTTACTAAAACAAAGGGGGAATTCCATAAGATATTTTTTTCCTTTTCATAAACTATTCTTAACTTTCCAAATGGAATTAATTACATACAAGGAACACTTTTTATAACTAACAGGCTGAAAAGACAAGCGCCTTTGGAAATATTCTTTACCAGTTCAAACCCACATAGGATACCACATTTCACGAAAAGTCACTTAAGACCAATGCGTGTTAGAAATACATTTCAATTTCTAAAAAAAGAATATTTATTTCTAGAAACTACAAACATATTTCGTTGCATATATTTATAGCATAAATATAAAACATATTTTTAAAACAAGAATGCAATTAGGGAATTTAAATTAAAGGCATGGGAATAAGAGACCTACCTTAGTGGGGAACCGAACCGAAGTTTTAGCTCTTGGTGCTTTATAACTAGAATTTGTTTCTCCCCCACTAGGCATATCCACTTTCCCATGCATATAAGGACACATATCCCTTATGCACACATCTGTGTGACCATGAATATGTGCAATCGGATCCTTACACATATGCATATATTCATATACTAGTCACCACACACCCACATATTCATTTTCATATATATATATATATATAATATATATATATATATAATATATATATATATATAATATATATATATGGGAACACATAGCCCCATAAATGTATATTCAATACCATGGATGACTATACATGTATTGGGGAGTCTTCTTAGACTAGGAGATTTGGAAAAGCACATGCAGGTGAGTCTCCTTAGATTAGGTGACTCCAAACCATGATGTAGGAACCACGAACTACCATATAATTTAATAAAACAATTAAACACTATCCAAATACAAATGTGGTTTTTCATAAAAAACTCTCCCAAAATTCCATTTTAAAAAATTATGCACACCAAAAAAGATTCAAAAATTAATTTGGATCACCACACAGTCAATTAAAATAACTACACATTCAAAGAAATAATATTCATAATTACACACACCACTAAAAGAATTTATTAAACTATTTCAAAACATACCACAAGTATTTAAACACGAAAAACCCACTCAAATATTCTTTAATGAAAAAATGTGTATAGACGCTATGTCAAAAAACAAATTTCACCTATGCACTTTCTAACAAATTGAAAACATAGTTTATAAAACTCTAAATAATTGCTCAATATGGGTTTTCACTAAAAATTTACACACCTAACGCATCAATATTATATTCAAAAATTAAATGTATATTAAATATGTAATAGAACAAAATTCACAACATGTGAATCAATAAATAAAAATGTTGAATTAATTAAACTCAAAAATTAATTCATCAACTAATAGTTATGTAAGTAATCACCTACCTCGATGTAGAAAATCTCAAAATTTCAATAGGAAACCTACACCACACGCCAAACGCAATGCAAGAAAACACAATTTGAACCTAATTCAATAATTTTAACCAAATTCATTAAAATAGAACCCAACACAACTTGAAACCCTAACCTTAAATTCTACCAAATGGAAGAAAAAACCTATCGGAGTGGGATTCCCCTATGGTGAGGGAGAGGGCAGCTAAAGGAGTAAGAGTGAGGCCTTTCGGAGGTTCACTACTTGCTAGGGAGTTCATTGAAGGATCGAACCATGAAGGAGGGGTATATAAATTGGAGGGTGTAGGGTAATACGAGGTGGCATGAGGAAGAGAGTTGGGGGACCACAAGTGATGTGAGGGAGGCGGGGTGGTGTAGGTTGTCATGTCAGATGAGGTGTGGAACAAGGATGGTGTGAGGTTACGCTAGGGTTAGAGGAAGGAGGTCGAATTCTATGAGGGATTGGGGTGGTCTAATATGTGTGATAGATAAGTGGGAATGGAATTGAGATACAATAAAATAAAATAGAAAATAAAAAAATAAAAAGAAACTAAAATGAAGATAAAATAAAACCTAAAGAAAAACTATAAGCTAACTTAAAATAATAATAATCAAAATTTTAATACTACATTAATAAATTTTATATTTATCACAATGACTCAAAAAAAAATATAACTAAATTAAAATATTAACAATAATAGAAATTATTATTATTATTATTATTTCAATATTATTATTATTATAAAAAAATTCAAAAAATAATAATTTTATTTTTCTTTTGTGTTCACTCCAGTATTAATTTGGTTATTTAATTAACTGAACTCACCCTAGGCAGGTCGTACTATGTTTTGTAGAATCCATACGGATTTTACCGTGCCCTATATGTGTGTCGGATATTATCAGGACAAAACACTCGCTTATCAGCAAAAGTATACAAACTCATGTCGGGCCCAACCCACTCCTCAACGAAATATTTTCAAAACCATATATAATTATAAATTTATAATTTATTAAAAATTCCCTTAAAAATAATAACATTATTATTTTCAAAATAGTATAACAATTCTTATGTTTTAAACATTTATCTATTTTATTCTCATAAAATTGTATTATTTTAAGTAGTAGGAAATCACAAGGGCACCCGGCCCGACAGCATATTTTCTACCAAACATACGGTGCATGTGCACTGCTTAAAAATCCATCAATATTATTAAATTTCAAAAAATTAAAATCAGGAACTGAAAATAAACTTTTCCAACGATGTAAGACCACAAAAATAATAAAATAAAAGAGCGACTGAGGTTAGTGTGTCGAAAAAAACTTCCCTGATCATAAAAAGATAAAATAGTGATTATAGACTCAAATATTTCATAGGAATCCCTTTATGAGATTTTACTTAAATAGTTTTATATTTTTTTCATTCATCAATAGTTTACGGGTCATACAATTTTGACCCTTGGGGATAGGGTTTAAGAACACACATATTCGACCAAATGTCTCTGGGATATTATTTATATACATATTTGACCAAATATTAAAGATATTATAACTAATTTGGTCTCATTGAAACCTATTAGGATCCCAATAATAGTACCATTTCAATGGTCAATTCACATTAATTATGGTTATTGTTTTTAGACCTATTGTGGCTAATGTTTAGTGTCATGTAGCTTTGAACCAAAATATTTAGATAGCCTTAAAATTATGTGTGAGGGAAAACATTACAAGAATGGAATATCCTAAACCTACTTTATGATATCATATAAATGGGTATATAATGTTTAATTTGATGGTCATCAAACCAATGTTTGGGGGTTTTATATGACAACCCACATGAGGACTAGAGAACTAAGATGAGACTCACTCCATTGAATGGGAAATGGAAATGATGTAAATCTTCATCTCAAGTATTTCAATTATGAAAATGAGACTATAAAAGTAGGAAATTTTTTTCCACTTACTAGTATTTGAATAATGGGTTCCATAAAATTGGTGTCAAAGGAGTACGAGAATCAGGGGACCTTCTATGTGGATTGAATATGCCTTTTTGGAAGGCCCAAATATGGTATCTCTAATTATCATTACCAAAAAATGGTTTACCTGGGATTAAACATCAATTATTATCAATGTATATGAAAGGTTTTTTAATAATCAAACACCCCATAAATGGCATGATTTATGTGGAAGAAAATTTCCAAGACGTGATTGAAACATCCCAATAGTGAACGAACTAGGATTAGAATATTTATAGATGATTTAATGGTAATATAGTTGAAGGATAACCTTTCTAGGGGTATAAAATATATATTTTTTATGTTTTAATGTATCCTAGAATAAATAATAACCAGCATTCACATAGTTCTCATGGGTATACCATGATTTGGTCTAGTTAAAATTCAATGGATGGATATTATAAATCTTTTCATGGGATTAAAAATAGATGAGGCCCCAAGAACATTCCACTGAAATGATTTAGTACATACCCCAATTTGAATATGGTGATCCTAGAAATCATGGATCATTGGTAAAAAAAATAGGATTTTATCCTATTGTATTGTCTTTTATGTTGTAAAACATTACATAGATCCAGATCTAATGTGGGAAAATCATGTCACATTGAATAGATCACTAAAATTAGGTTAAATTCATACAGGATGGACCATATTTGATGCATTTTAATTCTATGTGTAAAAGATGAATATGTTCTATAATTTATGATGGTATTATGAGTACATGTCATGTACAGTTTAAAATGATTTAGTAAAGACATTTGTGAACCAGGACATTTTGGAAAATAAACTATATACTATAAGTAAAGACAAAATGATTTATGTTTGGGTCTAAAATATATGGTTTAGAAATAACTACATATCTTGACATAATACAAGTCCTGAAACATGTTGATCTTATGGTGTAGTGTAATTATTCACATCATAGTTAAGGAGAACCATGGAATTGGTAAATTCAACTTAGACCATGGATATAGAATCTCCAAATAAATATAGATCTTATAGATAAATTTATTTTTTGTAGAATTGGTTAATGGATAAATAAAATTATGCTAAAATAATCTCTATAGATATAGATCTAACATAAATTAGGGGTAACTTTTTATTTATCTTTGAATCATGGATAGCGATCCATGTAATGGTGAAGATCCTATATATATCTAAAATTCATGCATGTGATTTAGGACACATAGGTATGCCTGCTCTAATAAATTAAATGTCTTGTAGGATAGACAACATGTCATGAAGTTTATTATCTTTTTTCAAAAAATATTTTCTTTGTATTTTTAAATTATATATCTTATAATTAGATGACTTCTAGTTTAGGGTCAATTTATTTTCACTGACAAATCAGAATATTTTAAGCATGGAATAGGTTTATAGATGAAAACAAATATGTTGAGGGTATTTTAAATATCTTGATTGAATAAAGAATAATTTTTCTTTTTCTCAATGTTGGAACTTCTATGAGAAACCCAATTTTAATTTAAAATCTCCAAGTATCAAGACAGAGTATGGACTTTATTGAGAAACATGTTTGGACCAAGGGTCAGAGTTTATGGTATCAATATGTATCCCAAGGTATGAGATTCTAGAAACACATAGTTATGATATATATATATATATATATATATATGAGGGGATTCTATCTCTGTGTAGGTTCATAAATAGGGAAATGTGACATTAATTGATAACTATTATATAGATCTTGATCTTTTGTAAGTTGAATGAGAGTGAGAGTGATGGGGATTTGTGTCTAGATCTATGATACAAGATTCCACCATCACTATGTATCTTGTATCAACAAAAATTATTCCAAATTTAGTTCTTATATATTTTATGGATAAATAAGATCACATTTTCCTATTTTTTGAGAAAGGATAGGGAACCCAAAAAAATAAAATATGGGTTCTATAAAAAATAAAAAGTTAGAGGGAATAATTGATATTGACCTAGTGGCATGGTCTAGTAATTCGAACATCATTGTATATCGTACAATAGTTCGAATAAAACAACACATATTTTTTTTGATAAGTTAATTTCATCTCAATGTCAGCCAATATATAGATGAAGGTAATATTAAATAATAAATCTTACATTGATTTGGATGTCATATAATGTTAACTAGTCATTTTACCCTCCCAAAAGATATGTGAGGTTGTTTATAGAGGACCCCATTTCATATACTTTTACGTTATTCAACAAGAACTATTATATATATATATATATATATAAATGTGGTGTATCTCAATATTTATAATAAATTTAGTTAACAAAAACATCTAAGATCATGTGATCCATTCTCAGTGTGAGAAACAAGAGGCAATTGGACGACTACTCATTTCAAAGGAAAGAGAATGCCAGCAATGGGTGTATAACACACATTATGTTGTTCTAAATCATGAAACGAGGAATATTTCTTGTAGTTTTACATCATAAATCATGTACACAGTTAAATATTGTTTAGAATCATGTGAACAATACATGATTTATATGTAGTTAAAATTATTTCATTTTGTACTTTGAATATACACTTTAATGTGTTTTAGTTATGATGATGGGAACATAAAATAAAGTTATGAAATGTTTTATTGACAAAAAATTCATTTGTGGCCAGAGTGATTCACTCTCCATCCACCTTGATCATGGAGTTGGGTAAGTTATAGTACACTTTATATATGGAATATGGTCCTGTAATGGCCCAGGTTTTTGGGGTCCATTACTTTGTGAAAATCTCATTTTGGGTTTTCGGGTCTGGGAATCACAGTGGTGTAGGCCTACCGGTAGCCTTAGCCTACCGGTATCGGGCCTACCTGTACCTCAGTCTACCGGTGGCCACAGCCTACTGGTATTTCGGACAATCGGTAGCTCGACCTACCGGTAGCTGCAGCCTACCGGTAGCTCGGCCTACCGGTAGCTGCAGCCTGCCGGTAGCTCTGCCTACCGGTCGCTGAAGCCTACCGGTAGCTGTCACCCACCGGTAGCTCTCAGATACCGGTGGCTCTGGCCTACCCCACAGGTTATTTCCAGTAGCGCTCCTTTTTGCGCAAATAGGGTTTTAAACCCTATTTTGACCCATTTGAGCGTGTTTTAAAGACCTGTAACGTGCATAAGAGTTTTAATTAAATACATAATCAATTAATGAGTCGATTTAAACCACCCGACGAGTGGAGCCGTGTGATCAACCCACGACCCCCGTGCCTTACGTGGTTTCATGTTCTCACCTCAACCGTTCGCGGCTCTTATAAAATAAGGGTTAGCCGTGGTTTCTCCTTTCCTTGATCGTGGATTTTCACAAACAGCTTCTGGTGCATCGGGCGCGCCGCATCATTATCTGTAAAGTTCTTCACCCGGCCTAAACATTGATCATCTATCAACAAGTAGGAAATTTCTCCTTCGCCTCTCTCTTTTGTTTATCATACGGGGTGGGCATGTTTCTGTTCTGTAGAATTGGATAAACCAGACCTAAATGAAGATAACGAAATGGATTCTATAAAGAAAGAGGGGGATGTGATTGTTGATGTCGTTTATATTATGACCATCTTGTTGAGTTGCGCTGGCTTATGCCTTCTGAAAATAGAGGTTGTTGGTGGTCATTGTTTGTGCACTAATGAACCCCTGCTGATGATTTAAATGTCTTGTTTGTGGTTGTAAACTCCTGCTGTGAAAATTAAATTGATTAATCACGTATATCAGGCCAAATAAATTGAGGCACCAGGATCAATCCTTCTGTGAGAACCCCAGTTAAAACACACGAAAATTGAAATCATGGACTGTGTTAAGTCATTTAAATCTGAAAATACCGGCATGACCCTGACTTGTGTTGATGGTGGTAGTTGGTTATTTTCTTTTCGAGCCGATTGTTGGAAATGTGGGAGGGGATGGTATCCCATGTCTTGTACTCTTGTTGGTTGTGTGAATTTGGGGACGGGATCCCCTGTTGGTGTGGATTCGGTGGTTGTGAGTTTTAAGACCCGGTGGTTACTTGTTTATATCACAATTTGGGATGGGATCCTCTGATGTTGAGAACTGTGTGTGGGCGTTATGGTTTATTCTAGACTTTTTACTTTCCTAGACTTGTGCCTATGCTTACTAGTTGCCCATTAGTGCTTGAACTCAATTGATCATTATCACTGAACCTGAAACAAGAATGGGACAAATGGGTTTTTTTGGTGAAAGTCATTACTTGAGACTTGGACGCAGTGGTGTTGGGATCTGTAGGCTGGTTAGAAAAACAAAGGCTTTGGGTGAGTGCTTGTTACCTATATCTATACTTGTAGTTTTGGGTTTCTTATTCGCACCCCACCCAAGTTGATCACTTAGTGTCGAACACCCACATTTCATGGGGGGGGGGGGGTTCCCCAACACTATTCTTAGTGGCTGGTTAGTAGATCCTCTTCTGCTCCCTTTCCCGGATAGCCCAAGTATCTTAGGGCAGGCTGTGATGGCCTGAGGTCCATTATTAGCCGAAGAACTTTTGGGCAGGGTAGTGTGGTTGTTGGCCAGGTGTGTGTGGAAGGTGGTTTCCCAAGTTCCTTCGGGATGAGGCCAAGGTGTCTTCGGGTGTGGCAGTGGATTTTTCTAGCCCAGGTGTCTTCTGGCGTGGTGGTGGTTATTCTAGCCTAGGTGTTTTCAGGCGTGGTTACATGTGATAGTTGTGGCCCAGGTGTTTGCGGGTGGGATTCGGCAGTGGGACTGCGTGTGGTAGTTGTGGCCTAGGTGTGTGCGGGCGGTTGTGGCATTGGGACTGCCGTGAGAATGGCAGGATTGGTTCGATGCGTAGGATGTCTCAATAACCAGTGGGAATGTGGCGCGGGGTAACCAAACATCGATGTGCTATTATTATATATTTTACTTGACTTTCATTATTTGGGGAGTGTGCCTTGGCGAGGCTTGGGTGGATAGTTTACCTTGTTAGGTGTTTGGTTTACTTCTTTTCTCACAGGACTTTAGCACGTTTCCCCCACTTGTGCATGAGAGTCTTTGGTTTTCACTACTAAGTGTACTTGTATGCTCAACCTACATATATAAAACTGCTTTCAGGTTTCCAGGAGGACTTCAGGGATCACGCAGGACCATACTAGCTCGGACCTTTGGGGTAGTTTCAGTTGTTGCTTTTCCTCTTTGGTACTTACCTTTGTAGTCACCTTTAGTACTTTGTGGTTTTACTTTTGGAACATGCATGTGGGAATGGTTTACTTTTGGCTTTACATTTCTTTTACCTTGGTTTTGGTGAGTTTCATCATCTTATCTCTCGATCTTATAAAACAAAAAGGGGTAATGCCTTCCATTTGTGAGAAATTTCTATACCCTTGTTGCTAGTCGCCACTCTGGGACTTATTGAAGGCAGGTCTCGGGGGTCATTATCTCTCCTTCAACTTAAAGAAGGAAGGGTCTGGAAATCTGCAGACCCTTCCCTCCTTTTGGTGAAGTCGGGTCATGACAGAATGGTACCAGAGGTGATGGTTGAGAGATAGGATGGAGTCTGGAGTTAGGCACAGTAAGGATTGCATGGGATGGTAAGGCAACAGTGTTGGGTGAGCTTGGCATGTGAATTAGTACAGGGAAGACCGGCTAGGACATGGGATTTTAGGGCCCCCCGTGATCCGATGCAAGGACTTTGGACATACAGAACGACCAAGTGAGACCACACTGATTACAGGGTAGAGACTCTAGGAAAGGTACATGCATCATAAATGACTTGTGTTCTTGTTTTTCTAGGATGTCTTGGGAATTAAGAATAAATTAAAATCTTAATAAATTTTAAGAACGATATTTTGCACTACTTGGGCTTAGGAATTCCTTGTTTACCTTGTAGCTATGGCACCTGGAAGGCTATAACATGTGCTACAGGCGATCGAGGCCCCGGAGACTAATTTGGATGATCGGCAGAGAGCTGATTGAGAGGATGCAGACGAACAGTGGCAGAAGACTCTTCGGGCCATCCAGCGACAGGCCCTCGAGAAGTATGAGGGCAGCACCTCCGACATGAAGACGGAAGGCTGGCTAGAGGAGCTAGTTATAGCTTTCGGCCTGATTCCGGCCCTGACCGAGTACTGGGTCCCTCTGGCCGTCAGCCAGATGCGGGGAGCGGCGTGTCAGTGGTGGATGCTTTACCTCGGTGAGAGGAGAGAGTCTGAGGTGGCTTGGTCGGATTTCGAGAGGGAGTTCCGGGCGGAATTCCTCTCCTCGACGATGAAGGCAGAAAAGAGGCAGTAACTACTCTCCCTCCAGCATGGGAGTATGTCCATGAGGGAGCTAGGGATCAAGTTCAACGACCTCCTATGTTTTTCTCCGGACCACTTTCTCGACAAGGAGTCTCGGGCAAGACGTTTAGAGTTGTCGCTCCGACCCTCCGTCCAGTATGTTGTTACCCCCTTCACCATGCCGACGTACTTGGAGGTCTAGAAGAAGGCCGAAGTGGTGGAGAGGATGCATGCTCTAGGAGGAGTGTCACGAGAGGGGATCCAGCTGGGACCATCAAAGGGAAAGGCCATCAGCATGAGGCCTCCAACGTCAGGACCCTACAGGTTCTGACCAGCAGGAAGCAGACCGCAGTAGTTTCAGTTTCGATCCTCTGGCCCTCGCCCTTTTCCTTTGGGCCCAGGACCGCGGTGCGTCATCTATGGGAGCCCTGGACGTATCTGGTGTCAGTGCCCGGACAGGGTGCAGTACGATGGTGGTGGACATCCCCACCACCCGCCCTAGTAGCAGCTTCCAGCCAGACCTTTTCAGCAACAGCAGTAGGGAAAACAATCTCCCACTCCTCCGAGGGCAGACGTAGGAGGAGGAGGCCGACCTCGGGGCTCTCCTCAGGGACCTCGACCGGGGAGTGGCCGGGGAGGTGGTCGGCAGCTGAGGGGAAAGGGAGCTGGGCATGGACAGTTACACGCCACAGAGGCAGTAGTTTCAGCAGGGCCATAGGTTGTTCGAGGTACGATCAGTCTGTTTAGCACTCTTGTTTATTCCTTGTTCGATACTAGAGCTTTGCACTCCTTTGTTGCACCAAGTCTAGCCCGTGCCTTGGTTTTATATGCGGAGAAACTTCTAGAGCCCCTGGTGTTGAGCACACCAGTCGGAGGTTAGACCAACTTGTTGTTTGTTTTTCGGGGATGTAGACTGATGATAGGGCCACATCAGTCGGTTAGGTATCTTCTTCTGCTACAGATTCATCCATACGATGTCATCCTAGGCATCGACTGGCTATTTTCTAGGTGTTCCATCATCGACTATTTCCGAAGAATGTTTGTTTTCTCGTACTTGGACGGTCGGTGTGTTACCTTCACCAGGGAGCGGAGCAGTTTGAAGGGAAATAGGCGACAGGAACCCCTCCTCTCCTTGTTGACCGAGCTGACAGTGGAATCAGTAGATGCTGAAATGGTGGAAGTTCTAGAGATCGTCTGTGAGTTTATAGACGTATTCCCTGAGGAGGTGACGACTCTACCCCCCTCGGCGTGATATCGAGTTTGGGATAGACCTGCATCCCGATGCTCGACCGATCTCGATGGCTCCTTACCAGATGGCACCATCAGAGCTACAGGAGTTGCGGATCCAGATTGGCGATCTGATGAAGAGGGGTTATGTTCGACCAAGTGTGTCACCGTGGGGTGCCCCAGTCTTGTTTGCAAAGAAGGCAGATGGTGGTCTCAGGTTGTGCATAGACTACAGGAGGCTGAATAAAGCGACGATCAAGAATCGATACCCTCTTCCAAGGATAGACGATCTTTTCGACCAACTGAAGGGGGCAGGATGGTTCTCGAAGATCGACATGCGGTCTCGGTACCACTAGCTGAGTGTGAAGGAGGGCGACATCCCGAAGATGGCGTTCAGATGCAGGTATGGACACTTCGAGTTCGTATTCATGCCCTTCGGTGTTACAAATTCCCCAGCTGTGTTCATGTGGATTATGAACTCCATCTTCGGGGAGTACTTGGATCGGTTCATGGTCGTATTCATCGATGACATCCTGGTCTACTCAAGATCAGAGGAGGAACATGCGGAGCACCTGAGGACGATTTTGGATGTCCTCCAACATCATCAGCTCTATGGGAAGTTGTCTAAATTCAAGTTCTGGACACGGGAAGTGCACTTCCTCGGGCATGTGTTGTCTGAGAAGGGGGTAGCGGTGGACCCATCAAATATTGAGACGGTTGTTTCTTGGGCAGCACCCAAGAATGTGGCAGATGTCCTTAGTTTCCTTGGGCTGCCGGGTTACTATCAGAGGTTCATACCCAACATCTCCAGAGTTGCGGCCCCTTTGACAGCCCTGAAAAAGAAAGACCAGGATTTTGTGTAGAGCGAACAGTGCGAGTCAGCCTTCAGCTATCTGAAAGAGAAGTTTGTTAGTGCCCCAGTGCTGAGATTACCAGAAGAAGGGGTGGCCTATGAGGTGTTCTCTAATGCTTCGGGACAGGGCCTGGGATGTGTATTGATGCAGCGACAAGGGGTGATCTCTTATGGGTCCAGGCAGCTACACCCCCATGAGCGTAATTATGCCACCCACGACCTGGAGCTTGCAGCGGTCATTTTTGTGCTAAAGTTATGGCGCCATTACCTCATCGAGGAACACTTTGTGGTCTTCACAGATCACAAAATCTTGAGATATATCTTCTCCCAGTGGGTCTTAAACTTGAGACAGCGGATATGGGTGGATTTCCTCCAGTATTACGACTTTGAGATATCTTATACTGAGGGAAAGGGAAATGTAGTGGTCGATGCCTTGAGTAGGAAGACGCAGAAGGATGTGGTCCGAGAGTCATCGGGCGCTAGGAAGGCAATGGAGGAGTTGGCTTCCTTATACCTGGATGCAAAGATGGATAGCGGTAGAGGCTGCCTATATCAGATGATAGTGCAGTCTTCTCTATTTCGACAAGTGGAGGAGTCTCAATGGGGAGACCCGGAGTGCGAAGTGATGCGTGACCGAGTTGACCAAGGAAATGCTCCGTAAGGATGGATAGAGGATGGTCAGAACCGGATTCTTTTCCAGAAATGGTTGTTTGTTCCAGGAGTGATGCGCGGCAAGGTTCTCAGTGAGTTCCACAACTCACCCCTGGCGGTACACCCAGTAGTTTCCAAGATTTACCAGGGGCTGAAGAGGCAGTTCTGGTGTCCCAGAGTTAAGCGAGCAGTGGCAGAGTTTGTGGCCAAGTGCTTAGTGTGTCAGCAAGTGAAGGCTGAACACCGAGTTCCAACCGGCCTACTGCAGCCCCTAGATGTCCCCGAGTGGAAGTGGGATGACATCTCGATGGATTTCGTCACGGGACTACCCAAGGCCCAAGGGGGATACGACACCATCTGGGTGGTAGTGGATAGGTTGACGAAATCGGCTCACTTTCTGGCGATCAGGGAGTCGAGTACTGTGGATGCTTTGGCACGAAATTACGTGGATGAGGTGGTGCGGTTGCATGGAGTTCCGAGGTCTATAGTCTCGGATAGGGATGCACAGTTTACCTCGCAAGTCTGGAGAGGATTGCAGCATGCTTTTGGCACCCAGTTACGCCTTAGAACTACTTTCCATCCACAGACAGATGGACAAACAGAGCGCACCATCCAGACCTTGGAGGATATGCTACGGGCATGTGTTATAGACTCAGAAGGATCATGGGTACGACACTTGCCCCTGGTAGAGTTCGCCTACAATAATATCTATCACTATACCATTGGTATGGCCCCATTTGAAGCCTTGTATGGGAGGCCATGCCGTTCACCTGTGTGTTGGGCTGAAGTAGGAGATTCAGGAATCCTTGGCCCGGAGGTGGTGCAGAACACAACGGAGAAGGTTCAGCTCATACGGGAAAGGATGAAGGCGGCCCAGGACAGACAGAAGTCGTATGTTGATACCAAGAGGAGGCCCTTGTAGTTTGAGGTTGGGGATCACGTGTTCTTGAAGGTCTCCCCACAGCGTGGGCAGCGGAGGTTCGGCAAGGGGAGTAACCTTTCCCCCAGGTTCATTGGACCCTTCGAGGTATTTCGGCGGGTCGGCGAGGTGGCTTACCAGCTACCATTGCCACTGCAACTACTGAGGATACATGGTGTCTTCCATGTGTCCCAGCTCCGTCGGTATCTGCACGACGAATCACATGTCCTTGATTGCGGTGAGCTGGACATCGAGGACGATGTGACCTTTGTGGAGAGACCAGTGATGATTGAGGATTGCAAGGAGAAGGTGATTCATGGGTGAACCATCCCCTTGGTTCATGTGTTGTGGAGACATGGTGGGCTTGATGAGAGTACGTGGGAGATGGAAGCATAGATATGTACCCAGTACCCAGAGATGTTTTGAGTTTGTTCCTTGTTGTACCTGTTGCGGTAGAACGTTTTTTCTTTTGTCTATGAAATGTACTGGTTTTCTTTCCTCTGTTTGTGTGTGAAAAGCCCTGGCAATGGGGGAGGAGAGAACCTGACCCCTAATCAAGACGCATTAAGGTGGATGCGATTAAACCCATGCGGGCGAGTCAGTGCCGCCCAAAGCGGATAATATCTTGACATGGGAAGGATACTCCCCAACCCACATGAACGGGCAGTTTTGCATGGTATGTTGCTTGGTTCTTGGCAGGGAAATGTTTTATTTAGAATGGGTTCGCTCCTAAGAGGTATCTTTCGAGGTGGTTGTTCGGACCCTCTCTCCCCTTCTGGTTTTGTTTTGATTCTCGAGGAAGGGAATCGTTTAAGAGGTATCTGATGTAATGGCCTGGGTTTTTGGGGTCCATTACTTTGTGAGAATCTCGTTTTGGGTTTTCGGGTCTAGGAATCACGGTGGTGTAGGCCTACCGGTAGCCTTAGCCTACCAGTAGCAGGCCTACTGGTAGCTCGGTCTACCAGTGGCCGCAGCCTACTGGTACCTCTGTCTACCGGTAGCTCAGTCTACCAGTAATTGCCACTACCGGTAGCTCTGTTTACAGGTAGCTCGACCTACCGGTAGCTGTAGCCTACCAGTAGCTCGACCTACTAGTAGTTGTCACCCACCGGTAGCTCTCAACAACCGGTGGCTCTGGCCTACCCCGCCGGTTATTTCCAGTAGCGCTCCTTTTTGCGCAAATAGGGTTTTAAACCCTATTTTGACCAGTTTGAGCGTGTTTTAAAGACCCGTAATGCGCATAAGAGTTTTAATTAAACACTTAATCAATTAATGAGTCGGTTTAAACCACCCGACGAGTGGAGCCACGTGATCAACCCACGACCCCCGCGCCTTACGCGGTTTCGAGTTCTTACCTCAACCATCCGCGGCTCTTATAAAATAACGGTTAGTCGTGGTTTCTCATTTCCTTGATCGTGGATTTTCACAAACAGCTTCTAGTGCATCGGGCGTGCTGCATCGTTATCTGTAAAGTTCTACTCCCGGCCTCAACGTCGATCATCTATCAACAAGTAGGGAATTTCTGATTCGCCTCTCTCTTTTGTGTATCATGCAGGGTGGACGTTTTTCTGTTATGTAGAATTGTATACACCAGAACTAAATGAAGATAACAAACTAGATTCTATAAGGAAAGAGGGGGATGTGATTGTTGATGTCATTTATGTTATGACCATCTTGTTGAGTTGTGCTGGCTTATGCCTTTTGAAAATCTTGGTCGTTGGTGGTCATTGTTTGTGCACTAATGAACCCCTGCTGATGTTTTAAATGGCTCGTTTGTGGTTGTAAACTCCTAATGTGAAAATTAAATTGGTTAATCATGTATATCTGGCCACATAAATTGAGGCACCAGGATCAATCCTTCTGTGACAACACCGGTTAAAACACACGAAAATTGAAATCATGGAGTGTGTTAAGTTGTTTAAATCTGAAAATACCGTTATGACCCTGACTTGTGTTGATGGTGGTAGTTGGTTGTTTTATTTTCTGGCTGATTATTGGAAATTTGGGAGGGGATGAGATCCCCTGTCTTGTACTCTTGGTGGTTGTGTGAATTTGGGGATGGGATCCCCTGTTGGTATGGATTTGGTGGTTGTGAGTTTTAAGACCCGGTGGTTACTTGTTTATATCACAATTTGGGGTGGGATCCTTTGTTGTTGAGAACCGGGTGTGGGCGTTATGGTTGATGCTTGACTGTTTACTTTCCTAGACTTGTGCCTATTATTACTAGTTTCCCAGTAGTTCTTGAACTCAATTGAACATTATCACTGAACTTGAAACACGAATGGGAAAAATGGGTTTTGTTGGCGAAAGTCGTGACTTGGGACTTGGACGCAGTGGTGTTGTGATCTGTAGGCTGGTTAGAAAAACCTAGTCTTTGGGTGAGTTCTTGTTACCTATATCTATACTTGTAGTTTTGTGTTTCTTATTCGCGCCCCACCCAAGTTGAGCACTTAGTGCCGAATACCCCCATTTCATGGGGGAGGGTGTTTTTCCCAACACTATTCTTAGTGGCTGGTTATTAGCTCCTTTTCTGCTCCCTTTCACTGATAGCCCAAGTATCTTTGGGTAGGCTGTGATTGCTTGAGGTCCATTATTAGCCCAAGAACCTTCGGGCGGGGTAGTGTGGTGGTTGTCCAGGTGTGTGCGGTAGGTGGTTTCCCAAGTGCCTTCGGGATGAGGCCCAGGTGTCTTCGGGCGTGGCAGTGGATTTTTCTAGCCCAGGTGTCTCCGGGCGTGTTGGTGGTTATTCTGGCCTAGGTGTTTATAGGCATGGTTACATGTGATAGTTGTGGCCCAGGTGTTTGCGGGCGGGATTCGGCAGTGGGACTGCGTGTGGTAGTTGTGGCCCAGGTGTGTGTGCGCGGGTGTGGCAGTGGGACTGCGGTGAGAATGGCGGGATTGGTTCGATGCATAGGATGTCTCAATAACCAGTGGGAAAGTGGCACGGGGTACCCAAACATCGATGTGCTATTATTATATATTTTACTTGACTTGCGTTATTTGGGGAGTGTGCCTTGGTGAGGCTTGGGTGGATAGTTTACCTTGTTAGGTGTTTGGTTTACTTCTTTTCTCACGGGACTTTAGCACATTTCCCCCACTTGTGCACGGGAGTCTTTGGTTTTCCCTACTAAGTTTACTTGTATGATCACCCTACGTATATGAAACAGCATTCAGGTTTCCAGGAGGACTTCGGGGATCACGCAAGACCATACTAGCTCGGACCTTTGGGGCAGTTGCAGTTGTTGCTTTTCCTCTTTGGTACTTACCTTTGTAGTCACCTTTTGTACTTTGTGGTTTTACTTTTGGAACATGCATGTGGTAATGGTTTACTTTTGGCTTTACTTTTCTATTACCTTGGTGTTGGTGAGTTTCATCATCTTATCTCTCGATCTTATAAAACAAAAAGGGGTAATGCCTTCCATTTGTGAGAAATTTCTATACCCTTGGTGCTAGTCGCCACTCCGGGACCTATTGAAGGCGGGTCTCAAGGGACATTATCTCTCCTTCAACTTAAAGAAGGAAGGGCATGGCAATCTGCTGAACCTTCCCTCCTTTTGGTGAAGGCGGTTCGTGACAGGTCCCTCCAAATTTTTTATCTTTTGGAGGTTTCTAACTAGGTATCATCTGAGTTATATGATCTAACACCAATTCAACACAGTGGAATAATTAGAGGGAAACGTTTTTATTGAATGATAACAAGACCCAGTTCTGATGGATTTTTATTTTGAATAGTGAACAAAACATTTTCTCATCATACAATTCAAACTCATTTATTTTCTTCGGATACATTCCATATATAGAATAATGATTACATATAGTGATGTGAATAAGAGGTAGATTGAACTTGATGTATAGGACTACAATTGTTTTATATACCAATTAATATGGTGTCTCTTTCATACTAGTATAGTTTTGGAGTGAAAATAAAACAAATAATAAAGGTTTTTTATATCAATGACTTTGTATCTCTATCCATAATATTTCGAATGATATAAACTAGAGTCTTTTTAAAAACCTCTATCTATCACCTTTAATTTTTTTGGTAGAAAGATTAGTGGTTGAATGTAACATGAAATTACTCATAAATGTTTTTCAATTCATAAGAGTGAAATTTGGTTCTATTGTTTGTGAATATTGTGTCTGGGACACAAAATCTTGTAATGGTGTTCAACTTTATGAAATTAATGATATCATTTATTCTTAATTTCATGAAGGATATATCCATGAAAAATTTAGAGAATATGTCAATATTATTAAGCATGTACATGAACTACATGGATATACCCAGGGGATCTGTCTATATAACATATGCTCTAAATATGGAATATGGAAAGAGTATTTGAAAATATGAAATATATCTTGGTATTGATGGATTAAATTGGAATGTATCTGCTAGGTGTGTCATTTCATAGTGAACTCCATGTAGTTCGGCATAACTAATGACCAAAATTATCCAAAAATATTAATTTGATGGTAATTTTTTGATCCTGAATGATAAGAACCAAATACATTGACATGAACCTGTAAAATTATAGAAAGGGTATCTCTTTCTTTGATGTGTATAAAGAGGGCTTTATAAAATATATTCTCATATATTACTTTCTATGAATTCTAGCCATCAAGGTGGATGAATTTTATTATCTAATGTCAAAAAATTTCCTTCTTGGATGGATCTGATGTAAGTCTTCTTTCTAGAAGAAGTTCACTATGGGTTAATCCATCTCATTAATGTATTGGTTAGATATTTTATGTGTTTATCTATCTCTAGGTTTTTTCTGATCTAATTAATTTTCTCCATATAATTTCAATATAATGGAGACACAATATTCAATTTCATAATGTGTGATATTGTTTCATCATAGTTTGAATCAACTATGTTTATTTCTATATTACCCAAAGTATCAATATGATAATTCTATGAATGTGATATGTGAAATAATTTTAGTACATAGGGGAATTCGCTATCATCCCTCACATGTAATAAATTATTAGGATTAATTTATACTTCTTAATTTAATATTTTTGATTAATACCCTTGAATTCCAACTCCTAGTCATCCAAGGTATTTAAATGGCCCACTAGGGCCTTTAGATCCATCTCAAGTACAACATTGAAATTTTTATTCTTATTCCTTGTTAGTGTATCCCTCTAAAAATAAAAAATATTAAGTAATATTTTCCTTTTCTATAGAAAATATTATGATTCCTAATCTAGCTCTATTTAGTTTTAGATCTTTTATACTTAATATTTATAGGATTTAGGAGGCATAGTCAAAATAAATATCTTGTATTTGGGAAGTTTCATAATTACATAGTGCCCCTCATAGGGGAGTTCCATATTCCAATAAATAATTTTCAGTGTAAGGCTTTCATTAACAAATACTAAAACCACATCCCCTTTAACATCCTTCTATGATACAAAATGAAACTCAAACTAAAGAAATATAACCTCCCATACTTTCATATATCTATCTAATATTAGAAATTTAATATGTATTTGAGAAGATCAATGAGAGACACTAAGTGGACCTTATGATGTTCTAGGTAGTGTATTAACAATTTTAATCATTAATATTAATAAAGGTAAATTATTCTCTATTTTATAGTATCAAGTCTCAATATCCATCATTATCCTACTAAGATAGTAGGTATTTTTCTCCTTACCCATATCATTCTTCTTTACAATAATTGCACCATGTGATATTTTTAATGTCACCACATATAGAATGAGTGTATTTAGTTATATGGGTGGAATCAAGGATAATGGGATCAAGAGATATTTCATTATATCTTTAATTTGACTCCAATAATCTCTATCCCACTAATAGATGACTTTATTTATCATTAAATTTGTAAAAGGTAAAAACTTTCACTCATGGTTATATAAGAAATTTATGAAGTTGGTGAAGCATCCTTAATTTCAAAACAACTATATGATATTTTGCGAAAGTGATATACCAATCATTTATTAAGTATTATCAAGGTCAAATTTGATTTTACGATAATAAACCAAAAACACAAGATATTTATGAATTAATACCCTTGACGAAAAAGTCTAATTATTCATATTCAAGATATTTTGTTTTGATTTATTGAAAAATGTCTCAGGGTTATAAAGGTGATCACATTATTATTTGGATTTGACAACCAAGTCATCAACATATAATTCCACAGTTTTTTTCCATTCGGATATTAAAGATATATTACATGGAGAATTGGTATGTTGTAGTACAATTATTCAAGACAAATATAATTAAATGATAATAATATATACTTTGGGCTGCCTTAAAATCAATGGTCTCCATATATTTGGTGTACATCAAAATTAAGATATATCATGAGTCGATATCCATGAAGGGGGTCATGGTAACAAGAAGTTTCATTAGATATTAATCTATGATTTTGAGTGGGAAATTCTAATGCGGGTTGTTACAGTTCAGATACTCAAAGTGAATAAAGGTATGAATTTTGTTGATCAACTTTTAGACAGGGACGGTATTATATAGCCACTTTATATATTTAACATCCTAGATGATGTTGAATTTGATGAGTTTATCAACTTCAGCTTCCACCTTAGAGTATAGGTAGGATATATTCTAATATCTTTCTGTTAGTAACCACAATGATCATATGTAAGATCCAAATTATGGGTATCCACATTAAGACCTAGTCAGGTAATCTCAATGTATTTATAGAATAATACATCCCAATGCTATTCTATGAAATAGGTTTATGTATCCTCATGTTCAAGTGACATAGCATATAGATCATTATGGCCTTTTGATATTCCATTATACTAATATTATATTTCCTAATCTCATTAATAATGGTAGAGATATCATTCTGAAATATTGTAGGTCCATCTCTGAGATATTATTCCTATTCATCCTCTTCCTCAGTATCATGATAAGTTAGAGATGAATGGGAATTTTTGGATTTATAATACATTAAGGAGACATTTTTACCTCCTATAAACAATAACGTGGATTCATTGCATCATGAAGGTTTCAATGTAGGGGAATCATTGTCGAATTAATCCATGATATTTTCTCAATCCTCACATTTATCATAAGGGGAAAACAAATTGTCAATATGTTGAGATTTAACTGATAATGTAGTGGAATTATTTACTACTTTTGATGATGAAGATGCATCTTTGGATCCTAAAAATGATTATATTGGGGTATCTTTTGATCCAAAAACAATGAGGGAGTATATTTATTAAGGTAATCATTATCATGAATAGGATCACAACCTTATTCTGCATAGATGGGATAATCTATCATGAATGAAATCATAATGATGGTGGAACATGTCCAAGACCCATATATGTATCCTTTTCTGAGGGTTAAGGACTTATTGATTGAAGAAAATCAACCTCGAGGTCTGATTATTCATTATATTAGCCCTATAATAGAGGATCTTGGGAGTGATGCTGATTTTTATAGAATGTGTGGTGTCCAATCCCTCTATTGATGGTTTCTATATAGTGGGGTAATTTTCTTGACCATTGTATAATAGTAGGGTGATTTTATGATTTCAATTATCAAATGGGATTCACATGTCCCAATACGTTCTATGTATGGAGTGATTTTCTCAATATTATTCTTGGATAACACATATTCCTTGCTAAGTTCATTGAATGGGTTGATATAGTCCATTTTTAGTCCATTAAGGGAAGCGGTCTAAATGTATTTATCTAACATTGGTTCTTTTCCCTCTATCTGATAGAATTTTATGTCAATGTAACAGGATTATCAAAAATTGAATGGGTAATTTTCATTATAAATTACTCTTACTTATATATGGACATAGTAATTGTAGAACTATTGGTATAATAAAGGCATTACCTTATGTATATGGAACCATGGCCTACCTAGTATGGCTTTGAAAGTTGTGTCTTGGTGAAAAATAATAAAAACAATGACAGATATGTGGTATCATAACTAAGATATAATATTGATTCCATCAAGTTGAGTTTTTTATTTCATATCATACCCTCTGATTTTTAGATTGTAGGGAGAAAAATACACATAATAATGGATCATATATGGAATAATTAGAGTTGGTATGAAATTTATTTTTAATCTACAATCAATGTGATCTTAGAAAATTTAGATTTAATCAATCTTTTAAAATATGTAAAAGGACATTATATGCCTCTATATAAAAATTCAAAGTCATGTTTTACAAATAAATTGACTATATAGAACTCAGTGTGTTCATTATCTTCACAATATTATTTAACAAAATTTACATTAGATTAAAACTCTTAAGGTATTAAAAAGGGTTTTAACATGAAATTATTAGATCTCTATTAAAAGGTGAAGTGAATATATAAGGGATTTATTAGCTAGAATAATGGAAATATACTTCAAAATATCATATTTTTATACCATCAGAAAATTAATCCTTTTTTGATATTCTCCCCTAACATGGTGTTTGGATGGAGGCTTTAGATATTATGTAATCTTCTTCCTCTCATAATAATTTGGGGGTGTGTTTTTCATATGTTAATTAAGAAGAGTTTTCCTACCTTTATTCTAATATTAACCAAATAGACTCACATTTTCTATTTTTTCCAAATTGATTAGATTATAATGGACCCTATATTATTCATGAGAAGATGGTTTCCCCTATTCATCCTGTTTAAGTACATATCCTTGAGTTTCTATAGTATATATAGCTTTAGTGGAGATGTTTCCGAAATGTCAAGATATATATTAACCTCATATTTCTCAACCTCCTTATATTTCGTGACCTCTTCTAAATACTCCATGATTATGGGTAGGAAATTCAGTTCTTATACATCTTATTTATTAGATAATTTGTTCTAAATTATTGGAAATGTTTATGTACTTTTGTTGGGTAGTCATTTCATTAATAGACTACATTGGCTACAGTATTAGCATGGGTACCTACTCATATACAAAAATTTGTATTCAGCCTATTATTTCATATATTAGTGGACTGTATTTTATGTGGTCCTGATGTTGAATAAGTGGACTCATTAATTATATAATTAATTATGGTTAAAACTAGTGGATTTAGTTGTACCTTGTGTATAGAAATTTTTCATTTAATCAATGTTTCTGTCATCTAAATGTAAAACATTTGTGTATAGAAATTTTTTATCAATATCCTAAGGTATGGAAATAACCAAGGTGATCATTGATATTGATTTCATTGGGTTTTCTAGCCTAATCAAAATTAATAAATTTATTTTCCATGAAAGTGATAAACTACCCTAAGAATTTATCTTTTTATAATAATAAATATTATTGTTATAACCCTTAAATAGTGGAAATATTTTCTTATTTGTTCCCATTTATAAGGGGGGGGGTTATTGTTTTCATTCATTGATATGTACCAAATTATATTGTGTTATTTTGGGTTTAAAATCATGCTAAAGAATAACAGTTATTGTTTATGTTTTTTCAACACTCTTTACATCATCCTTCATCATTAGCCCATATTTGGCATTCAACAATCAGATAACATTCTATAACTATTGTGAAACATACTTAAACATTCATTACAAATAAAATTATCTCAATGAGATTAATAGAGTATTTAATTTTTTAAAGGTATTTTATTTTCAAATATAAGGTACCTTTTCTTGAGGGAGTTTCATTTTCAAAGAGTAAGTCAAACCCATCAATTTGGAATTCAAATTTGATACCATATTATTCTAATGCTATTTAAATTTACGATATTGTGGATTATTTTATTCCTCATAATTGAGTTTAATTTTTATATAAAATTAGCAATATAGGTATTCCTAAACATCGATGAACCCAATTAGTAGGTTTTTATACAAGAAAAATTTGGTTCACTATAGAGTTTGTACAAATCACCAAATATTTATTGATTACATTTATTTAAATATTCTAATAATGGGACCATATCAAGACACAATATGTTTCAAATGTTACCCTTATTCCTCAGTGACATTTAGAATTGGAAAATTTAAGTTCTCAATTTGGGTATTGGAGGAGAAACATCCCCCCACACTAGATATATATTTCATTACAACTATATTGGTTCTCAATACCATTATATGGATTCAATTCAAAAAACAAAGAAATAAAATAATTCCAAAAAATATATAGGGACTAAAGTGTTCTTAGATTCTCAAATGGAGTTATTAAATAAATATTTATATAGTATCCTCACCTATGTCTACCATTAATATCTATTATGAGATGGACTAGGGTAGGTTTTATGGTAGGGAAATGAAAAATTCAATCTGGAAGGACATTATTTATAAACTTAAACCACTAGGTTTAAAAACACCAGTTTTCATGAGTCATGGCCTACTATATAGGGTGACTATGCCCCCATGGGTTGGTAGTATTTCTTAATATAAATAAGAACTAATAGAGAAGAACAATCAGTCTCTATCTATATTTTATAGTTAATAGGACGATTTCTACAAATTAGTTATTCATTGAGAAACATTAGTTCCCCAAAATTAGTTTCACATTAGGCCAAAATTTCATCTATGGTGGGAGCCATGACGTCCTAATTTTTTGGGTTGGATGTATCTATTTCATTATATTTTTACATAGTGTAATCTCGTTGAAGTGTTAGAAGTTATGTATCTTGAGGATCCCTAGGTTTTGAGTTTATATCTAATTTGGAGTACACACAGATTCATCAAGGAAATTCAGGTGAAAAATATTTCAAATTGAGGCATCTTCATCAATTTATCAAACCTCAGTGTAATGATCAATGTAATCTATGGGGTTGATGTTTATAAAATTTGCAAATTCATAATATACCTTGAGAACCAAATCCTTATCAAAAGGGTAGGTGGATTTATATCATTTTCAATATTTAGCAATGTTTAAATAGAAATCCTATTTGTACATTTTATTTTTTTAATATATTTCTCCTTATAGGTCATGTTAATACTTACCCTCTCTTATTGATGTTCCTTGAGAAATTTATTATAAAGAGTGATCCTATTGGAATCCCCATTAATCGTCAATAATATATCCCTGGGGATGATAAGTGAATTTTTCAAGGGAGGATGTTTTGATATAAATTCCCCCAATCCTACTTGATTAGGATGACTAGAATTTTTCACCATTATATCTTGGAATCTTAGAGGATTTGGTTATCCAAGGGGTAGTGTTGCTTGTAAAACTTACCATATAACTGAGGGCTACGCATGGTCTTATATCACCCCTAAAGTAGCCAATTTGTTTTCCTTAATTATTTTTCATTCATTTTTTAGAGAATCATCTAGATTTAATGCACATTCTTAACATGAGATACTTTCTATTTTGTGTTATCCCATAGAAGATGGATTTTTTAATATCCCAACCATTCATTGATGAAAATTTTCATTTAGGGATTAGTTTAACTCCATTTGAAATGGCTAAAACAATATTCCCAAGAACATGAGGAGCCTTTGGGTTTTATCAGGGTTTGGGATGTAAAAAAGTAGGATATTTTTTCATCTAGTGTAGTTTTCATTGTTGGTGCATGGTTAGTGATAAGCATGAAAAAGGAACATGCTCCCTAGAGAGGGGTGGTTCACAGTTAATAAGACGGTGCATGGTGGGGGGACAAAACCATGTGGTCTTTGACAGAACCATTATATAAGACCACAACATGGGTTTTAAAACTATGTGTCTCCCCAAGAGACCGTGTAAACCAAGTTCTCTTTTTGATAGAGGGTGATGAACGGTTAGTGCATGGCTTGTCAAACCATGGGGCCAAATTGTTCGCCACATTAAACATGGTGGATTTTCCCATTTCCCCCTCTTAATATTTGAAACCTCTCCAAATTTTCCTCCCATTTCACTCTACATCAGTTTTTATTGTGAACCATTCTCCTCTAATCTTCAAAGAGGTGATTTCCATTTTATTCTTGGTTATTCCAAGTTGTATTGGGTGTGGATTGATGATCTTGATGATTATGATACTTATCTTGCCTCTATTTTATGGAACAAGAATTATATAATTTTTATACTCTTTTTGAAGCCCTAAAACATCACTTCTATAGAATATTCTAGGTTATGGACATGAATTTGGTGTTCTTTTAAATAAAAGGCTTTGGTTAAGTGAGTATTCATCTAGGAACCCGAGGTAGGTCATCTACATGTAATATCCCATGGTCTTGATTCTCTAATGTATGTGTGTGTGGTTGTGCATTGGAGTCACTAGGTTTTCCATTTGATTTCATTTGGTTGATATGATAATTATTTTATTAAATGATAAATTGAAACCTTCATGATCTATGTAATATCCATTAAGTTTAATTGGACCTAGCTAAAGGGCACTCACGTGGTGTTCCTCATACATGAATTTGGAAATATATGGTTAAATGGTAAATTTAATAGTTTAGAGATAAAACATATGATAATTATTTTTTGCATGTTAACATCGATGGTATTATGAAATGGAAGCAATGATAAATGATCATAGCTTGTTAACATGGAATAAGGGGGTGTTTGTATTGACATAAATGTATTGAAAGTGTTATGGATTGTAAAATGGTAAATGTGACAAATGATTTGAGAAGAATGTGAACATTGATAATTTTTTATTGGGGTATTGGACTAAGGCTCTTCCCATGGGTAGTTTAGACTGATGTTCTAGGCCCATGCCTATATTTCATGGGTTTGTGATTCAGACTAAGGATTTATTTTCATAACGAATGAAGGTGGTATGATTACCTCAATTTAGGTTCCAAGGTATGGATTGTGATTACCTATACTGAGGATACAAGGAAAATATTTATGTTTGTATATATATATTGTTTTGAAATGAATTTCCCAATGCTGTTGAGAAGCTTAATCACCCTATGTGTTGTGTTGTTGGCTGGAATAGAAATATTTGAATTCCATTATTATGGGTAACACATGGAACTAGGGGTAAAAGTTATTAAACTTAATATTTTTAAATTATGGAACTTTTTTATATTTTGTTTCTGTTTTTTTATTTTAATTCTTCATAAACATTTGATTAGACTAGTTATTTTGTTGACACCATTTGTGGTGACAAACTGAGTTGTACTCACACCCTACTCAGGTCTCCATTGGTTACCCAAGAAGACAACATGGTTGAGGGTTAGGACAAGGTAAAGGATCTATGCAAGATAGTTCATTTTTGTAATGTGTACGTTCATTTATGAGAGAACCCGACCTAGAGTTTGGATCCATTTTTTGGATTCTTCTTCTTTAATTTATTTTATGTTTTCATGACACTTGGTATAGTATGACATGAAAAAACATATTTACAATATGGTTGTGGTAATGTAGTCAATTTTTGGAGATTGATTGTGATGAATGTTTGTTATTTATACTTTTCTCTTTATTTCTCAATTTATATGTTGTGACTTACTCTAAAAAAGAGGTTATGTTCTCTCAATATTCTAATCAGACCCCATTGCATGTTGGTATCACTTGGCATATGGGGAGGAACACCTGGGTCCATGTAAAGGATTGACTCATGACACCAAATATAGAGGCACCTAATAAAGTTTGTTATAGAGTGGTATTAAATCCTTCATTTTATTCCATTTATTTTATTTTCGAAAAGTTGACCTAAGATTAGGATGTATCGAGCCTTGACAATGAGCTCATGTGTCAAGGTATCTAACCTATGTTTTGTGGAATACTTAAGAACCCAATGTGGGATTGTGGTTTTTGATATTTATTGTTACACTTAATTATTATTCCACCATTGGGTGATACACTTGATGTGTGGTGTTATAGTTTTAAGGAATTTTACTTGTTGGTCGAAATGGTTCAAGGTCATGCATGCATGATTAATTTTAGGCACCTCGAGATACCTGTGACATGAATTACTTTAGAAACCCACAAAAAACATCTTGTGGTCGGGTATAGGAATTGAAAATGTATTTGAAATTTCATTTATTTTTAATATAAAATTTTCCTAATAGAGATGTTATAATTATTTAAAGGCTTGAAAGGTGTTTTGAAATGGTTAAAATAGTTCATAATTGATAAAAATTATTGTTAATGAGAGTGAAATAGTTTAAAAAGGTGCTTATGTAATCCATTTCTTTATGTGAGTTTTCGGTTGAAAATGGGATGACCATAGACTAGGATATGGGTGGTTGGGGACAGTGATAGAGATGTGAACTTTTCTATTGGGGTAGCATGTGCGGAGTGTGTTCTTTATGGATAGTAGTGATCCTTTATTTGATTAAACTATGGAAACTATTTGTTATATGTTTTGAGACATGAATTTTTTTTTGTTCTAAGATATTTCCATGAAGACATCTACCTGTTGGTAAAAAAATAGGGAATCTTTGAGAATATTCCTCTAGTAGTGGATCAAGGAACACTATTGGTTCTGGATAACAAAGGGTAAGATAAATTTCATTATAACTTTTCTAATTTTATGTAGATGATGGAATGAAACCTAGGGTGGGATGCACCAACTATGATTCACCAAACTAGAGTGTTTAATTTTCATCACCCTTTGACATTTGCTGGAGAGGGTGGACCTATGACTTCCAAATTCTCGATAATGTCCATCCAAAAATTCCAGATTACTTCGAGAATCATCTTGATAAGAGAGCCTAGTTGGTAACTTATATGTTGTGAGGATTGGAAAATCCCTGGTTGGATATCTAGATTTATGCTGAGTAAGAAGATGACATTTTGTAGAGGGACTTACCAAATAATTTTTAGGCACATTACTATCCAGATTCTTTGAGACTGGATAAAGCTATAGAGTTTATGAGGTTGACTCTATGGACTAAGTCGGTGATGGATTATGTTGGTTTTTTCACTAACTTAAAATGATTTTTTAATGCATTGGTAGGGGATGTTACATCTTCTGTGAGAAATTTTTAGAATAGAACTAGCTATGAGATCATTTCCGAAGTTAATAAATTCTATTTGATTTTTTTTGAGTCGGTGGATTAGAATCTAAACACTGATTGTAACCTAAAAGAAGCTTCTTGTGGTGGTTGGGTTGTTCAATATGGGTATTCTAGTGGTATAGCTTCTAATGTTAAAAATAACCATTTTGGGGGTGTTCACTAGGAAAATGGTATAAGGAGTATCCAGTAAAGTGGATTTATCTATTAGGGTAGTGACCCTGTATTTCGTTATTAGTGTTGAAGGCCAAGACAAATGTATATCTATTGTCCCTAGCCACCAGTGGACTATCAAGGCTATAGAAGGATGGGTAATTTACATAATTCCTTATGTAATTGTTGATAGGTGGTTTGTATTGGATGATCTAGGTTGATGCCAAGTGCTGGAAGGGGGTTAGTTACCCCATACCTGGAAGGAAGTTGGAGTTCTAATGGTTGTATCGATCAGGGTAGTGGATGCAGTGCTTCAAGACAAGATAATCATTACCAGAAGGGTAGTGAAGCACCATGGACTCCGATAAATACCTAGGGAGAGGGAAATGTCATCTATATAAAGTTCATTCTACACATGGCAGTGTAAAGGCTAGTCCATTGACTGTTTTAGTTATGATATGTGTACCTTATACCCTTTTTGGTGCTTTATTAGATATAGAGGCCTCCTGTTTTTTTATATATTATAATTTTTTGAATATGTTGGTCCTACCAATGGAACATATTTTTGGGGTTATATTTATTTATACACCATTAAAAGTATGACAATAATATGTTTTTCAATGTAAAGATTGTGACATTGATGTTATTGGGTACCATTTTCTTTGGTACTTATTTGCACTAGAGATGTCAGTATTTGACCTAATATTGGGAATATACTGGTTAGTGCCATTTCAATCCCATATTGACTATTATCACTGAATTATAATGTTCATTTCACTAGAGGATGACACTAATGTTCACTAAGGCGAGTTATATATCCAAACATAACATGAAAGGGCCAATTTTTCAACAGTTGGGTGAGATCAAAGATGAAGTGTCATGTATCATGCCTAATGATTGGGAAATAGAATAGGGTGTCTTTACCACTATGGTGGATCAGTTTTAGGATATTTTTCTTGATTAATTTTTATTTATTACTATTGAGAGAGATATTGAGTTCAAAATTGAGATAATTCATACAGATAATATGGTATCCATTCCTCTACATAGAATGGATGAAACAAAACTTCATGAACTAAAAAATCAATTGGAGAAATTCAATCATAACTAATATATTATTCCAATTACACAACCTTGGGGATCTCTAATTTGGTTTTCTAAGAAGGATTTCAAGGCATTGTGGTTTTGTGTAGATTACTAGAAGATTAATGAGATGGCAATTAAGAATTGATATCCTTTTCCACATAGGGATGATCTTTTTTAACAGATGAAAGGTGAATTTTTATTCTCCAAAATTGACTTCTGGTAAAGGTATCATTAGATGAGGGTGAGACTGTCTAATATACAATGGATGGCCTTTAGGATCAGGTATGGTTTGTATGCATTTATTTTTATGCCTTTCATGTTGAAAAAATATTCTACTATGTTTATGACCTCAATGAACAAGATTTTACACCCATTATTGGACCAATTTTTAGTTGTTTCTTTGGATGAGATATTCACATAATCCAAGTCTCATAATGATCTTTTTCAAAACCATAAAATATTTTTGATAGCACTAGGATAGAAAATTCTACATGGAAATCTATCTAAGTCTTAGTTTTGGATCAAAAAGGTACATTTCTTTTGTCACATTATCTCTGGTGAACATGTCTCTATAAACCCAAATACAGTATATGTAGTTGTATCTTGAAATTTGTTGACCTCACCTGTTTTGGTAATCCCAATTATGCTTTCACATACTTTGATAATCCCAATTAATTTTTATCTATATATTAATTCTTTCAATATATGATATTATATTATCAAGATGATAATAACATTAAAATAGCCCTTGAAATATGTTAATCAATGTTTATCTACGTTTATATGAGTTTTGAATTAATTCTAACTCAATCGGATGTGTTCTGCATAAAAAATAAGTGTTAAAGTCTCTGATATGATTATAGATACTGATTGCCTTAGTCTACTGATAGACATAGTCACTGATAGGGAAAGGTCACTGATATGTAGAGCTACTGACATGTATAAGTCCACTAGTAAGCACATGTCTCTGATAGATCAAGTCCACTGATACAGACAGCTACCGATAGAAACTGAGCTACTGATAGAACAAGTCTATCGGTATGCATAAGTATACCGATATATATACTTCACTGGAATCAAACGGAGATACCGATATGCACAGAATAAAAGTCTACTGATACAAGCTACTATTACACCAGAGTTACCAATAGAGTAAGTCTGCTGATATGAACAAGTCTACCACTATGAAGCTACCGATACAAACCGAGCTACCGATAGAAGAAAAGTATAACGATAGATTAAGTCACCGGTATATAGAGCTATTGATACACATAGTAACAGCTACCGATACCAGGATCTACCGATAAATGTTCAGAGAGCTACCGATACAAGATCAAACAACTACCGATAGAAGGTCACTACTATATAGAGTCAACTGCTACCTATAGAAGGCTACTAATGAAAGATGGACCTGTCAAACTCTATACTCTCAATATTATTTATTTATTATAAAATGGTTATATTTGATGTTTTTTATGTAATTAATGTTATTTAATGTGGATTATTGGCATGTCAGGGAACCGTACCTAATACCCATGAAAAAGGTAATAATTCTTTTTGCCGAAGCTGAAAGCTATAAAAGGAAGGACAAATATAGAACAAAATATAACTAAGAAGACATGTGTAGGGTGTAAAAGGAAAGTTGTAAACAGCATTGAAACATGGTGCATTCAAACAAAATTAAAAAAGCTACATTCATACTAGAAGAACACTGGACATACACGAAGCCACTTATTCTAGAGGGGATCACAGGCTGCATCTTGAGTGAAGAACTACAACGAACTCTTCATGAACTCAATATGATAATGCTGAACCTGAAAAACAAGGAATAAAATGACCCTCTATTTTTCAGAAAAAAACCAGAGAAAGACTCAGAAGCATTTCTGATAAAATAAAAGAGTTTAGAGTTTCACTTCACGTCACTAGAGCATTATAAACTCTTATCCATTCTTTTAGTGATTATTTTATTTAATATTTCAAGCAGTGTGTACACTCTGTATATTTTTTACACACACTGTCACCTATACTAAGCTGGAGGATTTCTAAATCATCATAAAAATTTAATAACTTCTTTGTTTCCCACTGTGGACATGGTAGAGCTCAAGTAAGATCTGTAAATCCTATGAGTTGTTGTTGGTTTTCCCAAATAGAATTGTGGTAGAGGTCTTTGTACCTGGACAGTGTTTTTAACTATTTTTTTCCCCGATCCAGGGTGTGGATCAAATTTATATAAATTTTTTGACAGTACTATGTCTCGGCTTGAGACTGATTCTCTTGGTTACATCTACTGTGCATTTTAGTTTAAGTCTAAAGTATTCTATATATTTTATATTCCACTGCTAATTACATTGAAATACAATTTGTTTTAAAGTTAATTTGATAGTTAAATTGGAAAGTGTTTATACTTATTGTGAACTAGTATGTTATTTTGAAAAGTTAATTTAATCTTATGATAAAATTAACTCAGACCTAATGAATCTTTGAGAAACTAATTGAACTTTTTCAATCTGTATAAATTCACTACAGTTTAACTTTTTTTAAAATAGAGGGATTTAAAGAGAAATATTTTTAACAGAAATTTTTAATTGGTACTCAATTCACCCCCCTCTTTAGTATCCACTCTTACCAACATTTGGTATCATAGGGTTTGTTATAAATCTTTTCAAAACACTCTGTTTTTGAACTGTAATTTTAGTTGCATCTATAAAGATCTTAAATTTCTGTTAATTATAAATTTTATCTCTTTAAATATATTTTCTAAAATCTAGTTATGTACAATAGACTAGAAGGTGTTGCTACCAACAAGCCACCTTTCTTTAATGGTACAAATTATGCTCAGTGGAAGCTTAAAATGAAAATTGTTTTAGAAAGTATGAGATTTGATATCTGGAATGCAATGGAGACTCAATATAAAATTCCAGAAACTGATAGAACTACTTGGGATGAACCTACAAATACTTATTACAATAATAATTGTAAATCTATGAATGCCATGTATTTTTCTCTAGGGGATGAAGAGTTTAATAGAATATCTGCTTGCAAAACTGCTTATAAAATCAGGGTCACTTTGTCTATTTCCCAGGAGGGAACAACCAATGTTAAAGAAATGAGGGTGAATACCTATACTATTAAATATGATAACTTTAAATTGAAGCCTGATGAATCAATTTTTGACATGTATCTCAGGTTCAATGAGATCTTAAATACTATGAGATCCCATGGAATGTTTGTTCCATCAAAGGAACAAATTATGAGGATATTAAGATATCTGCCAGAAAGATGGAGAGGCACAATTGTTTCCATTAGAGAATCATGTGATATAATTTCACTACCTGTTAAGGAGATTATTGGTAATATTATGATGTATGAGGAAGAACTCAAGGTGAATAAGTAAGAATATGATGAACCTAAAAGGAAGTCAGTGGCTTTTAAGTCTACTACCTTAAAGAGCAAGGATAAGGAGAAAGTTCACATACCTACTCAAATCTCAACAAGTGAAAGTTTAGTCTCTGATAGTGATGCTAAGATGGCTCAGATAGCTAGAAGATTTAAAAAATTTACAGGAAGAAGAAATTCTTCAGAAAATCAAACTAAAAAGGTAAATATGAAAAAAAAAGGTTATTGGAAGAAGGACTATAAGAAGCCTAATAAGGGTGACGAAATTATCTGATATGAGTGCAAAAAGAAAGGACATGTAAAAGATGATTCTCCAAAATTGAAGTTCAAGAAGAATCATGAATACAAGGACAACAAGTATAAGAAAGCAATGAAAGAAACTTGCAGTGCTTCAGAAGACACTTCAAGTGATTCTAATTATTCTAAGGATTAAGATTCTCATAAATCTAACATGTTTTTTATGAAAAACACATCTGAGGTGACACTGGAAACTCCTTCTTTAAAGTCATTCTATTCTAGAGTTGATTCTAATTCAGAATATGAAAATATGTATAGTGAAGAATTATTTGAATAATATAATATGCTAGAAGAGACCTGTAATGAACTTAAGGACAAGTACAAATCCTTAAAGAAACAGCATGCTTTATCTAGCACTGTTAAATGTGCTCTTGATGTATAAAAAGAAAATAATGCTCAATTACTTAAGGAAAATACTAAACTAAAAATGTCTAATGAGCAACTCATAAAGGACGTAGAAAAGTTCAAAAATGGAAAGAACAATCTTAAAAAAATGCTAGGTAAACATGTGGAACCAAAGTACACTAATGGTATGGGATACCAACCTGGACAGAGACAGTTTACCAAAATTAGATTTATTCCTAAATCTAGACAAAATTCTTCTAGTTCTAGTTCGGGAAATTCATATGCTTCAACTAGTTACTCACATTGTTATAGTTCAAATAGATTTTATCTTTCAAAATCTATTGAATATCTTGATTATATGAGACCCATAAGACAAATATGGGTACCTAAAAGTTTTCTTGCTAACCTTTCTGGACCCAAGAGAATCTGGGTACCAAAATCATTCTCTATTTAAAACTGTTATGTAGGAAACCTATTTGAAGAGTTACCATAAGAAGATCTAGTACTTGGATAGTGGATGTTCAAGGCACATGTCTGGAGACTATTCATGCTTTAAAATCTTAATAAAGGTTGATGGATGTTGTGTCACCTTTGGTGATAATTCTAAAGGTAAAATCATCAGCCTAGGCCAGATTGGTAACATTAATTCAGTATTAATTTCTAAAGTTTTATTTTTTGATGGACTTAAATATAATCGTTTGAGTATTTCTCAGTTATGTGATGATGGTTTAAATGTTAAATTTGAATATGATTCTTGTAATGTTTTTAACTCTAAAAATGCATTAGTATTTTTTTCCTTGATATATGAAAATGTTTATGTTGTTGATTTGAATTATTTAGCCACGCAAAATGTTACTCGTTTAAATGCTTTTCATAAATAATCTTGGCTTTAACACAAAAGATTAGGACAGTGCAACATTTATTCACATAGAAAACTGACTAGGAAGAACTTAGTTAGAGACCTACCTAAACTTGAGTTCCCAACTGACAAAGTTTGTAATCCCTGTCAAAAGGGAAAGCAACATAAAGTTTATTTTAAATCAAAAAAATAAGTTTCAACTTTTCAACCTCTCGAGTTGGTTCACATGGATTTGTTTGGACCTTCTAGAGTTTCTAGTTTAAATGGGAAGCACTATGTCTATGTCCTAGTAGATGACTTTTCTACATATACTTGGTTATACTTCTTAGCTCATAAAAGTGAAGCTTGTTGTTATTTTGTCAAATAATCCAAGTCTGTAGAGAACCTTAGTGGTCTTAAGATTAAAACCCTAATAAGTGATCATGGTCGTGAGTTTGAAAATCATGAGTTTGAATCTTACTGCTCACATAATGGCTATAGTCATAACTTTTCTGCCCCTAAAACACCTCAACAGAATGGTGTAGTAGAAAGAAGAAATAGAACCCTTCAAGAAATATCAAGAACTATCCTTAATGAGTATGACCTGCCTATTTATTTCTGGGCTGAAGCTGTGAATATAGCTTGTTATATTATCAATAGAGTCTTGATTAGACCTGTTCTTAAGAAGACCCCTTATGAACTGTGGAACAATAGGAAACCAAAAGTTAGTTACTTCAGAGTCTTTGGCAGCAAATTCGTTATTCTAAATACCAAGGATAATCTTGACAAATTTGCATCCAAAAGTAATGAAGGAATTTTTCTTAGTTATTCTTTAACTAAAAAATTCTATAGTTTCATTAATAAAAGAACCAAATGTGTGGAAGAATCTGTTCATATCATGTTTGATGAAACTGATACACATGAACCTAAGCCTTCTCTTGAAAGTCTTGAATAACATTTGACTATTTTGGACCTTAATGATAAAACTAAAGAACCTTCTATAAAAACAACCAATTCTGGACATATTCCATAATCTTCTTTTGTTGAACCCAAACCTATAGATGAACCTAAAATTTCTAGTCCTACCTTTACTAGATCAACCATGATTCTAAAGAATCATCCTTTAGATGTTGTTGTAGGTAATCTTGATAGAGGGACATAGACTAGAGCTTCTCTAAGAAACCAGGTTGAACATAAAGAAATTCTTTCACAGCAAGAACCTAAAAATGTCAATTATGCAATCAATGATGAATTTTGGTTCATGGGTATACAAGAAGAGTTAAATCAATTTAAAAGAAAAAATTTCTAGGAATTAGTTGACAAACCTGAGGACACTTTAACAATAGGCACTAAATGGGTTTTTAGAAACAAAGTTGATGAGTCTGGAAACATAGTTAGAAACAAATATAGGTTAGATGCACAAGTATATAGTCAATAGGAAGGTATAGACTATGAAGAAACCTTTTCCCCTGTAGCTAGATTAGAATCCATTAGGATCCTACTTGCCTATGATGCTCATCTGAATTTCTAGTTATATCAAATGGATGTCAAAAGTTCTTTTCTAAATGGATTTATAATTGATGATTTTTTTGTTGAACAACCACCTGGATTTACTAATCCTCAATTACCAAATAATGTTTTCGAGCTATCTAATGATTTTTATGGTTTGAAACAATCTCTAAAAGCTTGGTATGATAGACTTAGTAATTTTCTTATTTCAAAAGGTTATTCAAAAGGGATTGTTGATACAACTCTTTTTATTAAAAGAATTTATAAATATGTTTAGATTGTACAAATCTATGTTGATGATATTATTTTTGGATCTTCTAAACATTCTTTATGTACTGATTTTTCAAAGATTATGCAAAATGAGTTTGAAATGAGTTTAATGGGAGAACTCAAATATTTTCTTGTATTTCATTTTTTTCAAAATGAAAATAGTATTATTTTGAATCAAAGTAAATATACAAAGGATCTTTTAAAACGATTTGTTTTGGATAGTATTAAGGAAACTGATACTCCTATGAGTACTATCTGTAAATTGGATGCAGATGAAACTGGGAAAACAAGTGAATCAAACCAACTACAGAGGTATGATTGGAAGCTTACATTACCTTACTGCTAGTCGACCAGATATTATGTTTAGTGTGTATATGTGTGTAATATTTCAAGA
Organism: Viscum album; assembly: GCA_963277665.1. Classification (NCBI taxonomy): domain Eukaryota; kingdom Viridiplantae; phylum Streptophyta; class Magnoliopsida; order Santalales; family Viscaceae; genus Viscum; species Viscum album. Next base: position 832,191,966 of record OY728136.1, read on the forward strand.
TAATCCAATATAATCTCATTTAATTTCTATTAAAATAATTTTTAAGTATCTTAAACACACTGTAAATTTAGCATTATTTTACCCAAAAGGACAATATTTTGAGCTAATGAGTTATTCAGATGCTGACTTTGATGGTTGCAAGTTGGATAGAAAAAGCACATCTGGAACATGTCATTTATTGGGAAAATCCTTAGTGTCTTGGTGTAGTAAAAAGCAGAATGCTGTATCTTTTTTTACTGCCGAAGTAGAGTATATAGTTGTTGGTAGTTGCTGTGAAAAAATTCTACAGATGAAACACACTCTTTTGGACTATGGATATGATTTTAAGCATGTTTCTATCAACTGTGATAACACTAGTGCAATAAACATTTCGAAGAACCCAGTATCTCACTCTAGGACCAAACAAACTGATGTACGACACCAATTTTTGAGAGATCATTACCAAAAAGGTAATATTACTTTGGAATTTATAGGTACTGAACATCAATTAGCTGACATCTTCACCAAAACTTTAAGTTTAGATAGGTTAAGTTACATTAGACATGATTTAGTAATGATTAACCTTAATCAGTAGATACCTCACAGATGTGATAACCTCACCGATGTAAAAACCTCACTCATATAAAAACCTCACTGATGTAAAAACCTCACGGATACAAAACCTCACTGATGGACCTCACTGATAATAATTCTCACTGATACACCCTACCGATGTGTACGCACTGTTTTAAACTTCTATTTGCCACCAGAATCTTAATCGTTTATACATATGATATTTTAATTATTTATTTTATTATTCCTAAATGATAAAACTAATTCCTAGTTAATTCTCAATCCACTGAGCCTCAAACCCTTTACCCTCAAACCTTAGCTCCCTAATCTCTCGAAAACCCTAAATCCCTCAAACTAGAGATGAAAAAACCAAACATCCTACCTCCAAAGATGAAATTAATGATATGAATGCAAAGAAGTAGAAGTCTGATCCAAAAGAATGTGGCAGTATTGGTATAACAAGATCCGGGAGGCGACCAGTAAACCCTCCTTTTCAAAATAGAGTTATTGTGAACGAAACATAGTTGAGCGTGGAATGGTTGTTGGATAGAAAATAATTAGTGCATGAGGTGCTGGAAGATAAAAAGTGGGTAGATTGATTTTCTAACAACAATTTCCCCTACTATCTGATGTTAGTGAAACAATTTTATGAGTTTGTGAGCTTTGAGAAGTCAGAAGATGAGAATCGAGTGATTTATTTTGTGAATGAAAAGAAGATATCTTTTTCATATTTTTAGTGGGCTGAATTCCTGAAGGTTCCACAAGAAGGTGTTTCTGGATATGTCCCAAAATAAATACCACCTAAAAGTCATATATTCGATTATGAAACTGACCTAGAGGAGCTCATGGGTAGTGGTAATCAAAGACAAGTGGTGGCTGCTAAAATGGATGGAGAGAATAGATTGTTGTTCAAATTTGTTCATCATGTCTTAATAACAAGGATATGGGACTTTGTGAATTTAAGATATCAGGATATCAATCTCTTACATCTATTGAGACATTGTGTGGAAGTGAATCTGTTCAGATTGCTAATGTTCTAAATAGAGAACATGACCAGGCCAAAATCAAAGAAAAATGCCTTATTCTTTGCCAAGTTTATCTCAGTAATGATCAAAGTGATTGGGGTGGGTGAGTCTCAAGATGAGACAGTTGTAGTAAAGTATAATTTTTGTATCACAATCATAGTTTACAATTATATGAAGATAAATTGGAACCCATTGAGAGGAGAATGAGTTAATGATAACAAGAAGGTGTATGATAAATTCAATCCTGTGAATCATCCTTAAAGGCCTAAGGATGTGAGGGATCCAGATCTAGGACCTGATGAAGAAGAACCTGAGTACAATGAAGAGACTGATGAAGAGTAGACTTCTAAGGCTGGTGAAAGGGATCCGGACTTGCCCCCAAGTTCTGCTGCTGAAATTGTGTCTTCAGAAAAGGAAGATTTAGAAGAATAAGAAACTCCTACTAATGAGGAAGACCAGCCAATACTAGACAATGAAGAAGAAAAGGAAAACGAATCTGAATCATCTGATTCTTCTTGCTTAAGTCTGATTCCATTGATTGGAAGCTTATTTGTGCCTGTTAAAGAAGTAGTGGGTGAGATGGAGGGACTTCTTCCTAATCTAGAGGATCCTCCTACTATTGTAGCTGTTTTAGATATGGAATTGATAGTATAAGATTCTTCTAAGGAAAAAAGACCTGCTAAGAATGCTCTTGCTATACAAGATAATGCACTAGTTGAGGGGGATCATCAAACATGATTTGGTAGTGTTTCAGTGGCTATTGAAATTGAGTATTGGGCAGAAGACCCAGGTTTTCTAGTTTTTGGATTGTACTATCTCGATTTTGATAATGAGGCATCCCTAAATAGACCAAAAATCAATTATTATGTTCAGACTGAAATGTTACCTGAAGATGTGGTCAGAATGCATGATCTGGATAAGCTAAAGTTTGATCTCAAAATCAGCTTTGTTGAAGAAATAAAGAAAATGGAAGTTTCACTTGTGTCATCCATTAAATCTAATATGAATGACTCAGTGGCCAGCATATCATCTGAAAGAGCACCTGTTTTGGTTTCACCTATTGATATGATCACCAGGGGTGATCATGAATCCTTAAAGAATGAGCTAAAAGAGTATTTTAGTGCTTCTATTGCCCAGTTAAAGCATTGTTTTGATGAAGAGATGAGCAAGTTGGAAATTTCCTTTGAACTCTCTCTTAGATGTAATGTCTCTACCTTTATGGCAGAGATAGTGGATGAAGTTACAGCTTTCCAGAATCAGTTGTCTAGCCTAGAATAAGGTGTTGAATCTCTAAAAAAATCTGTTATCTCTTTAGAATCTTATATGATTTCTAAATACCAAGAAAAAAATTATTTAGCTTAGGTCAAAGGTGTTGTGAGCTAGATAGTATCAGTGTTTTAAGGTTTTAAAACCTCCATGAAAGATCATGTCAGTACCCAAGATTCCCAAGTCAAAAATCTCATCAGTGGATTGACCAAAAAATTCAAGGAAATAGTAACTTTCTCTGTTGGTTATTTTTCCTTGAGACCTTCAATAGAACTAAACTAAATTATAGATGTGATGAAGGAGGAACTTGGATCAGCATCAAACAGTGGCTCTGTGGACTCATATGACCTGAGAAAAGTGGTTATATATACTAGAGATTCAGCTAGAAAAATAATGAAGATAGTCCAAGACTATATGATAGAGTCTTCTACCTCTCCAAAAGAAGTGAAAGAAAAGGTAGACTACTATTTTCAAAGGATTTATACCAAACATCAACTCAACAATCACTTCAAACATCTGTTAGAAAACCTAAAGTTTCCTCCTATCAATCAAGCCTTCAAAGAGCAAGTCTGCAAGCTAATACAATTGAATCCATCCTTGGACAAATTCATGGAGAAAAAGGATGATTTCATATCATCTATGGAGAGAGGAGGAGGAATAATTATGGATTTCAGAAATCATTTTTTCCTTTCTTCCATGTCGATGCTGGACAAGTGATTATACCTCCAGATTTACCTGCCTCTTCCTCTACTTCTTATCCTGTTCAGAAGACTCCATCCCAAGACATTCGAAGCCCTACTCCTATGATCACTCAAATAACTACTCAGTACAGGCCAGGAATTGTTTCAGTGGCTCAGCCTCCTGAGATCATTTATGGAATTCCTAAGCCTTCACCTACATCCACACAGTCTGAATCCTCTTCTGATCCAAAGGGAAAATATCACATTGAGGATGTGGATTGAATAGGTGGCTAAGATATTTGTTAGTAATCCCTTGTATATTGTTTTATTTCATTTTACCTTTTTGCAACATGAAATACAAATGGATTTCTTTTCTTTATCATTTTTTTTCCTTTTCTCTTTGTTTTTTCTCACTTATTGATTATCACAAAGGGGGAGAAATATTATAAGGGGTGAAAAATTATGTCTGGGAATAATAAATTTTATGCGAAATGGGGAGAAATTTTGTCTAAGGGAGAGCTAAAATTCTAAGGGAGAGCTAATATGATTTGTAACTTGTACCTTTGATACCATTGCATTTAATTCTACCTCTGGTACATTGCATATTTCACAACTTATTTTTTATTCTCTATTACAATTTAATTTAATGATATATCCTTTGATAAAATTACTCATTATTTTGAGACTATAATATCATATGTTGTGTTTATCAAAATGGGGGAGATTATTGACCTCACCTGTTTTGATAATCCCAATTATGCTTTCACATACTTTGATAATCCCAATTAATGTTTATCTATATATTAATTATTTCGATCTATGATATTCTTTTATGAAGATGCTAATAATATTTAAATAGTCCTTCAAATATGTCAATCAATGTTTATCTATGTTTATAAGAGTTTTGAATTAATTCTAACTCAATCAGATGTGTTCGGCATAAAACATAAGTCTTAAAGTCACTGATATGCCTATATCTACCGATAGACTTAGTCTACCGATAGAAATAGTCACCGATAGGAAAAGTTCACCAATACGTAGAGCTATCGATATGTATTAGTCCACCAATAAGCACATGTCTCTGATAGATCAAGTCCACCGATACAGACAGCTTCCGATAGAAACTGAGCTACCAATAGAACAAGTCTACCGGTATGCATAAGTCTACCGATATATACACTTCACTGGAATCAAATGGAGCTACCAATATGCACAGACAAAAAGTCTACTGATACAAGCTACTATTATACCAGAGTTACTGATAGAGTAAGTCTGTCGATATGAACAAGTCTACCATTATAAAGCTACCGATACAAAACGAGCTACCGATAGAAGCGAAGTCTACCTATAGATTAAGTCACTTGTATATAGAGCTACTGATACACATAGTAACACCTACCAATACCATGATCTACTGATACATGCTCAGAGAGCTACCGATACAAGATCAAACAGCTACCGATATAAGGTCACTGCTACATAGAGTCAACCGCTACCTAAAAAATACTATTAATGAAAGACTGACTAGTCAAACTCTATACTCTCAATATTATTTATTTATTATGCAATGGTTAAATTTGATGTTTTTAATGCAATTAATGTTATTTAATGTGGATTTTTGTCATCTCAGGGAACCGTACCTAGTACCCATGAAAAAGGTAATGATTATTTTTATAGGATCTAAAAGCTATAAAAGAAAGGACAAAGACAGAACAGAATATAACTAAGAAGTCACATGAAGGTGTAAAAGGCAAGGGTTGAACAACATTGAAATGTGGTGCATTCACACAAAATTAAAAAGCTACATTCATACTGGAATAACACTAGACATACAAGAATCCACTCATTCTAGAGGGGAACACAAGCTGCATCTTGAGTGAAGAACTACAATGAACTCTTCATGCACTCAAGATGATAACGCTAAACCTGAAAAACAAGGAAGAAAACGACCCTCTGTTTTTTAGACAAAAACCAAAGAAGGACTCAAGAGCATTTCTGATAAATCAAAAGATTCCAGAGCTTTACTTCACATCACTATAGTATTCTAAACTCTTATCCATTCTTTTAGTGATTCTTTTATTTACATTTCGAGCAGTGTGTATACTCTGTATATTTCTTACACACACTGTCTCCTATGCTAAGCTGGAGGATTTCTAAATCCTCATCCAAACTCAATATCTCCCATGTTTCCCACTATGGATAGTGGTAGAGGCCAAGTAAGACCTGGACAACCTATGAGCTATTGTTGGTTTTCCCAAGTAGAACTATGGTAGAGTTCTGTGTACCTAGACAGTGTTTTTCACTGTTTTTCTACCCTGATCCAGGGTGTGGATCAAATTTCTATATATTGTTTGAGAGGACTAGGTCTCAGCTTGAGATTGAACCTCTTGGTTACATCTACTATGCATTTTAGTTTAAGTCTAAAGTATTCTATATATTTAATATTCCGCTGCTAATTACATTGAAATAAATTTTTTTTAAACTTACTTTGGTAGTTAAATTATCATGTGTTTATACTAATTGTGAAATAGTAAGTTAGTTTCAAATGTAAATTTAATCTTCTGATTAAATTAACTGAGACCTAATCAGTCTTTAAGAAACTAATTGAAGTTTTACAATCTGTATAAATTCACTACAGATTAACTTGTTTTAAAATAGGGGGATTTTAAGAGAAATATTTTTAACATAAATTTTTTATTGGTACTCAATTCACCCCCCGCTTAAGTATCCACTCCGACCAACAAAATCATCCTAATATTTTTTTGATATTAGAGGATTTTTGGGTTTTGAGGGATATTAACGAATTTTTATCAAAGAATTTTCACATTTAGGAGCACCAATTTTGTTCCTAACCAAGAATGGTATCAATATTTAATGGTATGAATCATGTTAGAGGACTTTTCAAGAGATGAATAAGTGCTTGACCACTACACTAGTTTTGATCCTACCCAGTATAGTTAAAGGGTATACATTTTTTTGTAATTCATATGATATAGGGATTGGGGAAGTGTTGATTGAGGGGGGTTGGGTTGTAGTGTGTGGGTCCTGGTAATTGAGGATGCATGAATTAAATTACACTACAAATTATTTGATGTTTTCCATAGTGGTTTATTCCTTGACATATTGGTAGAACTACCTTATGGGTGAAAAAATATTTTTGTACCTATCAAAAAATCCATAAGTACATCTACTCTAGTCATTATTAGAACATTTGGAAGTGATGGTGGGTTGATTATATATAATCTTTTCATTTTTATTTTCCATATATGGTAGGAAATGAGAATAGTGTTATGGTTGGGCTAAATTAGAAGGCATGGACTCAAGAAGATCAAAAGTATAGTTATGAGTGGAAGATTATTTCTTTGATTTATGAAATTCACCTAGAGGTTTAGGTGGTATAGGGGAAAAAACTCTTTTATACTTGTCAGTTGAGTCCATGCTATTGATTTGGATTATGGAGATACAGTATGAGTACCTATAGTGTTTTTCCTTGAAGGAGTTCCTTGACAGTGGGAAGTCACCTTCCTACTAGACTATCGATGATGATGATATTTTATATGTCTGGGTTCATCTTATTATGCAAATGTGTATAAATTAGGAGATAATGTGTGATTTTTATTCCTTATAGGGGGAAGGGAATCTTAGTTTAACAAAAATTTATCATGTTCTTCATAGATAGTATTGGTGTCCATGGATGAAAAGATATGTTATAGGTTTCATGACATAATGTTACACCATCCATCTGGAGAAGGATAACCATCAATAATAGGGTGGTCTACTATATCCATTTCCTATTCTATAATGGGAGTGGGATGATGTTACCATGGTTTTTTTGGTGGGTCTTCTAAGGAAACCTCTGACGAATGACATTGTATGGGATATTGTGGACTGTTTAGCCAAGGTTTACCATTTATTTCCAATAAGAGTGACTTTTATCTTAGATCATTCGGTTGACTTATATGTTCAAGAAATAGTTCATTTTCTTGGGGTGCCTTGGGGTAATGTATTAGAGAACGATGTTTTTTTACATCATGATTATGTAAATGATTGCAAAAGGAACATGGCATCTAGTATTTTTTAATAAGGATATTCAATCATAGATATACAAGAAGTCATAGTGTACCATTCATCTTCTATAAGACGTGTTGATGTCATTTTTCCTTGACTTTGGTGGGTCTTGGAAGAAGTACTTGGTAGTTGTTGAATTTTCCTAAACAATAGTTACCGTGATACTATTCAAATGGAACCATATTAGGAGATATATGGTAATCCTTTTAGATCTATGCTCTGTAGGATTGAAGATGGGGAGTCAGATTTGTTGGGGTTGCGTCTCATTGAGGAGACTTTAGAGTAGGTTCAGTTGATTTGGAAATGGATGGATATGGATCAGAGTAGGAATAATACATATATATATTGAAATCATCTGTCTATTTATTCTATGGTGGGTAATTATGTATTTCTTCTTGTTTCACCATGTTTGGGTCACCGTCATATTCTAAAAGAGTGTAAGTTGTCACCTAGGTATGTGGGTCAGTTTTAGATTTTAGAGAGGATCGGACCAGTGGAATATTGATTGTCTCTTCTATAGTTGTATAGTAATATGCACGATGTATTCAATGTTTCACATATTTGGAAGTATTACCCCAATCCTTCTCACATAATTTTTTTTAATGATATTAATCTTGAGGCTGATGTATCCTCTGAGAAATTTCAGGATCGTATTGTGGATCGTAGTGAGAAATTTTTACAGGAAGAGGTTATTCTAATGGCCTGAGTGTAATAACAACATGGATATGTTAAAGAAGAAAACATGGAGAGGAAAGCAGATATGTGATCCCAATTTTCAAACCTTTTATATTAGAAGCTCGGTGATTATTGGATGTGATTCTTCAAGATGATCTGTTATAAGTTTTAGAGGTTGTAGGATCCCAAACTTTTGTTGAGGTATGTTTTTGTTTTTGTTTTTTTAACTCCCTAGAAAATGGTAAAAAAATATTTCTTGAGAATAAGAGGATCCTTGGGGTGTTCATATGTTTCATAACATTAATGAGGGGGAAAAGAGGTCATACATTGTAGGTTTCATGGTTGGCACATGGTTAGTGATAACTGTGTGCCAGAACTTTGCACCCTAGCGAGAGGTGGTACATGGTTGGTAAAAATGTGCATGGTGGGGGACCAATACAAGTGGGTTTGGATAGATCCATCCCACATAGACACCACAATATTTTTCACCCCAGGTATCTCCCAAGGATATGGTATGACTGAGGCCCCCTCTTATAAAGAGGGTGGCGCACAGTTGGTGCATTGTTTGTGTAAATTTGCTGCAAAATTGTGCTCCTCATTAAACATGAGGGACTTTCCCATTTTCTCCCCCCATGAATTGTGAAACCTCACCTGATTTTTCTACTATTTCACCCTAAATTAGAGTGAGTTACAAACCATTCTCCTCAATTCTTCCAAGTGTAAATTCTCATTCAATGCTTGGTTGTTTCAAGTGACTTTGGGTGCTTATTCAAAATTCAAGTGATTTAAACACTCCTATTTTCTATATTTTATATAAATGGTATTTTCTTATCATAATTCTCATTATGAATCCAAAAAACTTCACTTTTATGTAGATTCTACGTTGTGTCTTTATTGGTGTTGTGAGTTCAAAATAATGGCTAAGGATAAAAGTTTGTTTATCTAAGAACAAGAGGTATGTGGTCTATAAGTTATATAGCATAGTGTTGATGATCTAATTTATGTGAATGTTGTTTTCTGTAGTGTCTTTGGGATGTCTATTTTCTTTCCTTGGTGGGAAAGGATAATTTGATGATAAAGTGATAAATTTAACTCCTTGTGATTTATGTGGGTTCTGTTGAGGTTAATTAGACTAGGTTAAATGAACTGTATGGAGTGTTCTTTATCCTTCAATTTATAAAATGTGTGGTTAAATGGTAAATTAGTGTATTATAAGATATAACCTATGATCATTATGTTTGTAATGTTAAAACTGATTAGATTATTAAATGGAACCAAAGAAAAATGTGTTCAGTTTGATAGCAGTCCATAAGAGGGTGTTTTCCTTGACATGAATGTGTTGAAAGTGTTATGGAATGTAAAGTATTAAATGAGAAAAATATATTGAGAAGCATGTGCACATGGATAAGTGGTTGAGTGGGGTATTTTACTAAGGCTCCTTTCACGGGTTGGATAGATTTATGTTCTAGACCAACACCTATATTTCATTACTTATGGAGTCAGACTGTGGCTCTATGCCCCTAACAAATGCAAGAAGTATGATTACCTAGAAGGAGGCTTGAATGTATGGTTTATGATTACATGGATTGAGGCTCCATGGTAAGTGTATATATATATATATTATAAATTATTATCACTACGATTTAAGGAATCTTAATCCCCCTTGTTTCTTGTGTTTTTGATCGGCTTATGTCAAATTGAATTTGACAAAAATGGGTAACACATGGAACTAGAGGTAAAAGTGGTTAATCCTAATATTATTAAATGATGGAACTTGTTGAAATTTTGTTTACCTTTTTTATTGAACTAATACTAACACATTTGATTATATAATATAATTCTTTGGTACCATTTCTGGTGTCCAACTGATTTTTACTCACACCATGGTAAAGACACTGTTAGGTTTGGTAGCTGACTTCATGGATTTAGGTCAAGAAAAGGGAAAAGGATTTATTCTAGAAGGTTGATTTTGGGCTTATTTATTTTAATATATGAGGGAAATAGACCTGTTTTCAGGCACCATTTGTGGGATCCTTCCCTGTATCTTTATTTTTTGTTTTCTTGACACTTGGACTGGAATGAGATGACATAGCATATTAACTATTTTTTGGTGGGTATGTACTCATTTTTTAGAGATGGATTTAGATACATGGTTTTTTTATATTTTTTCTATTATTTATCATTTTATATATTATTTATTACTCTGATAAAGATTTTATATTGACCAAAAGTCCTCAATAAACCCTCACTACTATTTTGAATCCACTTTTGTTTGGGGGATGCACATCTGGTGTAATATAGCGGGCTGGCTCGAGAACCCAGTTATAGTGGCAATCATGCAGGGAGTTATAGTTTTAAAATACTTGCAGGGTATTCTCACTTGAATTTACTATCATATTAATGTTTTCCATATCAATATACCACCCTCATCAAGTACATCATTTCTCGTCCCTAGATATAGTGCAGTTCTTATTGACAAACCATCTAGCAATACAGAGGTCAGGCATGTAACATGGCCTCAGGGGATGACATTCCATGATATCTTCTATCGCGGACATTGCAATCTATGTAGAGGGTTAAAATGAAATGTTGTGTTCCTACCCAACCCTTTGATTTATATGTTGTGTGGAAAATTATTGACTATCTAGAGTAAGGATTTTAATCTATTGAAGAATTTATAATAGATATATTTTCATTTAATTTTCAACTTTTGGTGTCATGCAAATCAAAGGAAAATCTTGTCAATATAGAGGAGAAGTTTCCCTTTTCCCTTTTTTGGGTTATAATATTCATCACAAGAGGAATATTTTTTATTGATGTGGGGGATAGTAATCCCTAGATTTAGGTGAAGATCATGAATATATTTATCTTTTAATTTATATGGAATATCAATATAGAAGGTGTTCATGGTCCATAAAAATCAATATATTATCTTCATTATGTTTATTTCTCAATACTATAGTGTTATATACATATTATGAGAGGGATTCCTCTAAATGATATGACCATAGTGGTCACTTACTAGATTATTTATCGAAGAGAGTGATATTTTTTGGAATATTCTTTATTATGTTGAAGGATATGTATTTTAATGGTGGTGCAGATGATGAAAATTTTCTCAAACAATCATTTATTAGATATGACATATATCATGCCTGTAATAAAGATACTTATCATATCTAGTCTTATAATCTCAATTTACTCTCAGTATGAAAGAATTATCAAAATAGTTTTGATAAGGGGAATACATTCATATCAATGTGGGATGTTACTAAAGGAAAGAACATTACAACAAATAATAATGGGAGGACCACCAATTTCAAATTCATATTCACCGTCATGTAGAGGATTTCTATTCTGGATTGGTGTCTAACTCTAGGAAGGACGTATGTACGATATACCCTAAAGAGGACCTCTAGGGTGGATAATAATGTTTTTATAAAGAAAACCTTAGTTTTTACCAATATCTAGTCGATTAAAAATTGTAGAGTGTACTTAATGATTGAAATTATTACTATGATATGGATTTTCATAGCTCACACCATGAGAAGTATTCCCATGATTGAACTTTATTTTTCTATAGAGAGGAACACCATGATTTTAACATCCTTCTATTTCTGATAATGAGCAAAATAATTATTTATCCAATATAGAGAGATATTGAAGGTCCTCTAGAATATAAAAATTTAATAGGGGTTGGTTTATGAGGCTTCTCTTGAGTCTTGTGTTCCCCTAAGAGAGGGTTTATTTTTGAAATTATCCATTGAAAAGTTAAGTTCATTCACTATGCATAGAAACCTTTATTGGTGGGAGCCCTGATAAGAGATACATATGTTTCTATTAGAATATATTTATGAGTTTCTTGATAATAAGTAGAAATATAATCCTTCCCTTGGTTTTCATTGGAATCTAATGTTGGATTACTATAAATGAGTGGAATTGGGAATATGATCCCTCTTCTGAGTGATTGTAGAGATGTATTGGGTGGAGCCTTTGAGGTTGGTAGGGATATAAGTATATCATATATTGTATATTATGATATACTAGAAAAAACCAATTGGAAAGGGAATATGATCCTAATCAAGTTCTTCATCCATTATTGAGATGAAAATATCATCCTCTCTAATGGGAATAGTAATATGGTCCCACTCTAGGATAGTCATCATAATATATTGGTGAGTTACTATGATTATAGGAGAGTGAAAATGGACCTTCCCCATGTTTTATATAGAAATATATCAATGTTAGTCCTATATTTTCATTCCTAATATATATGTATATCTCTACAAGGCATGAACTGGGATATAAGAAATCACTTAAATTAACTCTAGAATATACTAACAATGTCTATCCACGATAATGTGAATATAGACCTACTCATTAGTTGATTTGGGGATATTACCCTACTATTTTACTCAATTATCTACAAGGATATGATAGTAGGATTCATATATGAGACCAGGGATGTTTTATTGATCCATGAGTGTCTCTAGATTATGTTAATGTGATTCCTTTAAAGATACTAAAGTATAGTCAAAATTTTATTGAGTGTGAGTGTGAATAAAGGTATTCCCTTTTGTGGTTATAAAAATATGTGGAATAGATTATTTTTTATAAAAAGATATATGGTCCCACTCCCTACCTTCAAAAACAAGTTTCCCCAAGTTGGAAATCCACTCTGATTCCCAGGTCTGAGTGAATGTGGTCAAGATATCTTGGGTAGTCAACAAAAATGATTCATGACGACTGGGTGCCACACAACATTGATAGATATTTGATAGGATCCATCCTACGTAGATCCTAGACCATCGTGAGAATAAAATTTTCCATTTTCTACATTTCCCCTTAATAATGGAGGTAGGTGTTTTCTTACTTTAAGGATAATATCTTGAAGTGATTAAAGGTTTTTGGTGGTTCCATAGTCATTTTTGGGGTCATATATCACATATACATTGGGTTTAATCACCTATAATCTATATTTATCTACAAATAGGTTTTGAATAGTGTTATTTAGATATTAATCCCTACTCATGGAATTGAAAACTAATTATAGTAGGTGTTAAGTTGGTGACAATTTTCTCTGGATAATCAGGGTCACATACATTTTAGTGGATAATAAATATGAATGTAATTTCTATGATTCTATTTATATTTATTTAATGGTGATTAGTGAAAGGTTTAAAATTCCTATAAAGATAAATAACAATAAGAAAAGTTAACAGTGCATTATCACAAGCAAGTGCATGTTCGGACAATCACATTAATGGGTAAAGGATTCACTTTAGGTTCAACATTCAATTTAGGATGGAAACCTTAGTATTATTCCAAGATGAAACATTTTTTATTCATTTCATAACTTCCATCAAAAGTTAGGTGGTCACTGATATTTTACTACAGATACTATGGAATGTGCATTAGTCAAGGGGATATGAGGCTATCCTCATTGCACCCTTTGGAATGGATTATTACCTACTATTATAATCTTTTTTATATTTAAGATTATTCTTTAATCCATCTAAAACGCTAACATTGGACTAGTTACCACTATCCTATCGATCTTTCAAAATCATGTGTTAATGTAAAAAAATTTATATCTAAGTTTCTCTGTTTATGATGTCATATTAATATATTATAAAATCACCAGAAATAATACCATATTTTTTCTTCATATATTATCTATGTTTTTCTTATTAATTTTTTTATTTCATTTTAATATTCATATTTGGGATACCTAGAATTTAACGCCAACCATGAGGGTATTAGATGTTTTGAAACTAGGATCAGGCCCATGATAGGGGCTTATGTTGTGTCCTTGTGATGGTAATCTGAACTCACACACATATATGTCACATAATAGAAAATTTTTTAAATTTTAAGTTCATTTGAAAAAAGAAAAATATGGTACCTTTTAATTCCATGCATCCAAGACCTCTTCCAACTATGTAAAGGTCACATAGAGTGGACTTCTGGGTGAAATGAATCTGACAATGGTTAGTGTCATACTTAACAATAGTTTCACCTTCCTTCTTAACTTGTCTTTTAGTTACTATATAAGAGAATGTGTAATAGGTTCATAGGTGAATATGGTCCCAGTAAAAATTGTATGTTTTTGAATTTATAATAATATGGCCCAATGAGAAGAAGTATGGATCCCAAGGAATATGGCCTAGTGTGGATGGATCTCGTGAGGAATATAACCTATAGAGGATATGATTTACAGGGAATATGTTACAATGAGAATATAGATATTTATATTGGGTTTTAACCTTGGGGATGTGTCCTTCATAACCTGATTAATAAAAATCACATTTCTCATAGTTCAAGATGCATAATCAAATTTCATGAAAATGTATTATACCATGTAGTTTTACGTCATGTGGAAAGGAATTTTTTGTCCATTTTTGCATCATTTGGCTCATATTTCAATTTCATGGAAGGGGTGAAAAATTGTAATTGAATGTTTTTTAAACATGGGGACAGATATGAAAGCCTTGAAAGGGAATAATGACCTTTGATAGAGTGGGTCTGGTCTTACACCATGTAGGAGGAGCTTGGGTACCTAACCTAGACAATGAATAAAGTTAATTATAGAGAGTTAGGTAATAAACTTGGTATGAGGTCTATACATGAATTTCCGTTTCTCATTGATGAATCTAGTTGATAAAATCCTTAATATGAGCATGGATGGGGATTAAAATTAGTGAGAAAGACCACAAACTTGTGGCCCATTGAATGAAACTAGGTCATCCTAAAAAAATTGTAATATTTAATATTAGCATAATAATCTAAGTAAAGTATCCATGATATCCACATAGTGAGGACAATAATTATTATGTGGAAACATGATTTTTATCACATGGGTTTTCTATCAGATGGGGAGGATTTTTCAAAGGATCTGTATTTTTAAGGGAATGAATTATCTAAGGGTGAATGAATATATAAATATCCAAATCATGTATCTTGGGTGGTCATAAAGGAGGTATCATTGGAAAATATTTTTTAGAATGATGACCTTCATGAATGGAGGATGATAGGAACACTTTTTTGATATATTCTGAGTAGGTCATTAAGAAGTAATAAAAGATGCTAAATATATCTAATTATCCATATATTATACCTCAATGAATAATTAAATCAAATTCATATGATTCATGGTGGGGTTACACTGGAAGAAGATAATTTAGTTCCCTATGGATCCTTTATCTCATATAGGAGAAGTTTGTTTGTAAATAGTATGATGTTTCATAGAACCTGGATCAATGGATCCATGGTAAAATACCCCCACAGGTATCCTATTTATGAAGGTGGTCCACATTCACAAGTGGTATCCACATTAATGTATGGTATACGCAGGAGATCTTATTCATCATGGGTCTTATTGGGACTCTAGTTCATGAAGAGGCCTCATGGGCCTCTAGTTCACTATGGGACATTGTGAACCTCTAGTTTCCAAATGGGCTTCATGGGCCTCTTATTCACAAAGGAGACTTGTAGGTTGTATCCTTGTTTATTTCTTTCGAATCACTAGATACTTTGGGATTCCTAAATGAAGAAAATATATGGATATCCTTAGAGTTTCCCATATTGTTAAGTATCTCCTTATGAGATTCTCCAACATTCATTTTTTTATTCTGTGGTGGATGTGTGGAATTTATAGTCAGTGTTTGATAACTTCTTCTTGAAAATGGGTGGAAACATAGGGAGTACATGGTCAAATAATTAAACTTAAGACTCATAAAAGGAGTATATTGTGGGAATGAAAACACCAGATCAGATCCAGGTATGACATAAATTTCATGAAGGATTAATGAAGTTAGCTTGTAATCACCTCTCTATATCTACAAATGATAATGGACTCATAAATGGTCAAAGTGACTCGTGAATGATAAAATACTTCATGGATGACTCGTGTTATTTATGGAAAATTTCTTTTCATGCTAGGAATTTATTATCAAATAAATTTATATACTTCACAAAAATTTCCCTTTTTAAATTTACACTCTACTTTTCATTTAATGCATCATCATTTTCCTTCGTTTTAATATTTTTCATGTCTTTGTGGCATTTCAGACCACAACGATCATGTTTATACTTGGGAAACTGCTCAATATATTTATAATTTTTATCAAACTTCACATTATGGTATAAATAATTTGAATGTAAATGTTCTTATCATATTTTGGGATGAGCCTAAAAACTTCTATATGGGAGAACACAAGGAATTAAATCAAATGTTCCATAGGTTCATTATAATTATTAATGGAATGAGCTCACTTTTTGATACACTAGAAAAAAATTATTATTGAAATACTTATAAAATCATTACCAAAGTAGTATCACAATAATATTATAGCCATTGATGAAAAAAATAACTCTAATTAGTATACTATAAATAAACTAATAGATTTATTTCTAAAATACTGATTATTTCTTAATAACATAGGTGAATAAGAGATAACCAAAATGAACAATGTAGCTTTAAAATATATAAATGATGTTCCATATGAATATTCAAATTTTGAGATACAGGGATGTAAAGAATATGAGGTATTTCAATATGATATATAATTTTACAAAGATATGTAAATATCAAAAGGTTTCAAAAATAGTTTGGAAGTGATTACTAGATGGGTAATATAAAAGGAAATAATAAAGGAAGTACTAATGATAAATAGAAAACATTATATCTTTCCTATTATGAGTGCAAGAAGAAAGGTAACATTAAAACTTACTATTCAAAAATGAATAATAAAAGAAATAACAAATATATCATAATGAAATAAAAATTATCATTTGCTACAGGGATGAGTTACACTGATAATTTTGACTCAAGTTAATAATCTAAACCTGAGAAGGAATATATCAACTTCTACTTCATGGAAAAAATATTGAAGTGGGTGATTCTGGTTTTATTTATATCATTTATTTTATTACTAATTTTCATTATGAAAAAAATAGTATTTATGATTTTAACGAAATAATTTGAAAATTTTTAAAGTGACATAATTATAATTTAAATGTTTTATAAGGAACATAAAGGATATAATAAAGAAATTATTGAGAAATATATTGTTTTTTATCTAGAGAATAATAATCTAAAGAACACTGCCTCTAGTACAATTGGAAAGGTATTTTATGACTTGAATTCTCTCCTAAATTTTAATAAAAACATCAAGGTGAAATTGATATTTTAAAGATAAAAAATGATACAATTTTGTAAAATGTAGGTAATGTTATGTAAAAAGGATTCCATTAAATAAAATGACCAGAAGAAGAAATGGTGTTGGTAAAAATAGGTCATTACATCAATGTATAGTAACTTATTTATATATAGTTATAAATGTATTATCTCTACTTCTATTTTTTTAGGTACATGATATAAAGACATTATTTAGGTAAATTATTCGTACATCTCTAAATATTTTTCTTTTGGGACCCATGTTAATAATAATTTGAAATATATGTTGAAGCCAACGAATATTTTAACTAATCTGATTAACCTAAAGTTTAATAGCTATAAAAAATTTCAATTTTTTTAATTTTTAGGAAATATTCCTTTGAAGTCTTAGAAAATATGTACGGTACATTGATAGTGTATAGTCTAAGGAGATGATTGGAGACCCATAATTATTAATTTATTAAAAATTTGGTTGAGACACTATCATTTTTAAAAAAATCATAAGGAATGGTAAATGGTTTTAGTGGAGTTGGTATAGAATATTAAGTAATTATAAGAAATGATTTTTTTATTAACGGCTTGAAAAATAATTTCATTATCATATTTTAATTATGTGATGCTGTCAGGAATATTAAATTCCAACATGATAAATTCTATATGATTTAAAATGAATTCATTTTTTTAAGTCTAACTAGAAGAAAATTTCTCTTATAATTGATCTTTATAATTTTATTTTATAAAATGTAATTTTATTGAATGTTGTATGGAAATAAAGTTTGTTATGGTATAAAACGATATTGAATGTAAATTTTATGATGCTTTAAAAATTTTCCAAAAAAAATAATAATTAAATTTTTTGGATAAAAGGTGTACCAGTGGAATTTTATGGTCCAATCATGAAGGATAAGATCTATAAGGATTATATTAGGTTGATCAAGAAAGTGAAATCTAATATAACACTCTAGTTTCTTCATCTTGAATTATTTATTCCCTCTCAAAATTCTATATTTAGATAAAATAAGTATGAATTTTTATTTGTGGATGACTATAATAGATTTAATTTCATATTTTTCTTTATTATTTTATTCAAATGTAATTAATTATCTAAATATATGTTAATATGGTATAGAATGATAAAGGATACATGATTATATCTATTATAAATATTTGAGGAGGTGATTTTAAAAAAACAAGAGTTTGATAAATTCTCTTAAAAGAATATATTTGTTTTATGACTTTTTAGTTTCATGGAATCCATATAAAAATTGAGTAGTGGAGAGGAACAATGTCACACTTCATGAAATATAAATGACTATGCTATGTGAGTATGGATTTCAAATATGTTTTTGGAAAGATATTTGTTATACAACTATTTATGTTTCAAATCAGATTCTAATTAAACCTATTCTCAATAAGACCCCCATATGAGTATATAAATTTATGAAATTAAAGGTTGGATAATTAAAAATATTTTGATATAAGGGATTTATTCTCAATAATAATGATTATTTGAATAAATTCAATATCAAATTAGATGGAGTTATATTTATGAGATATTTTGGACAAAGTTAATCTTATAGTGTTTATAAATAGTCAATATGGTGGTTAAAGGATACGATAATATTAAATTTCTATAAAATTAATTTAATGTAGAAAAATCTTTAGAATAATAACATTATTAAAGTATTTAAAGATTTCAATTTTATAGATCCTCTACCAGTTTTAAATTATACTCACGAAGTATATGCACCTATTACAGTAGTATCAATCTGATCAACATAAAATGTGAAGACTCTTTGAGATCACACAATTTCCAGAGTGATTTTTAATTTCAATTCTAGTGTTCAAAATATAATTACTGTAAGGATTTTATGTGAACATTTTTGGATTCATTTCATTGTTTTTTTCCAAAGTAATTCATGTAATCATTGAAATACCCAAATTAGGTTCTGTCTATTTTGGAGGGGTTTAACTAGGTTTCTATTTAAAAGGATTGATAATTGGTTGATCCACCAAAAGGTAATAAAGTGATTGGAACTAAATGTATTTTTAAGAATCTGAGTTAAAAATCTATTCATATTGTGAGGAAAAAGTTTAGATTATTTTCTCAAGGATATATTCAAGAGTAAGGATTTCAATCTAATAAAGCTTTCACACCAATTTCAAAATTGGAATATATTATGATTTTATTATTTTGTATAGAAAATAATCTTTTGAATAACTATTATATGGATGTGAAGATAATTTTATAAATATATTTATTATAGAAAATGTTAATGTAACATAACTACATTATTTTCGGTAGGAGAATAATCCAGATCATATTTTTATGATCATCAAATATCCTTATGGTTTGAAAAGCATACCCCAATATTAGTATGAGTGGTTTTCATATTATTTTTAGAGGATAAATTTTTTAAAGTAAATATTGTTACAAATTTTATAATAAAAACTATCCCATGAGTATTATATTTTCCATTTCTATATATATGATATTTTTTTGGATCATTGAGTGAACTTATTTATAATGAATTTTTAGATTCTATAACTGATGAATTCAAGATGATACTCATGGTATAACTCAATATATTTTTGGGATATCAAATATATCAAAGAGAATATGGTATTTTTTATATCAAATTAAGTATGAAATATTATTAATAAAGTGGTTTAAAAATTATTCATGTAAAAGAGTAATTATACCTATAAATACCTTGTGTATATTTGAGGGGGTTATTATGGAAAATAACTTCATCATAAAACATTCAAAGTTATTATTTCAAGTCATTTATTTTTATCATGTTATAGTCAAAACATAATGTATATTGTGTGCTCATGGGTACAATATTTCTGGATAATCTAGTGGAAAATCACTTGACTATTTTAAATATAATTATTCACTTTGTCAGTGGTTTTTATAACCATGTATTGTTATATATAGGGACAAATTTATTTGATTTGTTTAATTAGATATATATTCATACTTTGGAGGTTATAATATTGATAGTAATATCACTAGTGGAAAGTATCATTTTATTGGTAAAATCTTGGTTTCAGAGAGTATCAAGAAGTAACATTTATTGTATTTATGAATGGTTGAATCTAATTATGTCAGAGTAATAAGAAATTGTGAAACAAATTTCTAGGTATGTTCTTCCTCGAACCTACATATTCAAATTTGGTTCCATAAATTCATAATTTACATACTTTATTTGATACTAGCGATAAAATCATAGATATAACCAACAATAATTAAAAAATAAATTATTATTATTAAATCTATTAATTTATTAAGATCGTTTTATTTTTAGATATATGGATAATTAAGCGAGAACATAAACTGAAACTTCTCATGTTCTCTATATCAAATATAAAAATTTTCGATTATATACAAAAATAATTAATTTTTGACAATTCATCAACATCTCCCTAAAATTATCTCACAAGTGTTATCCTTAAATACATGTAATTTGTACAAATTTTCGCCATAACAGGGGGAAATGGAAGAAAAAAAGGGGAGATCTCAAATGATCTGTAAAGTAACATATAAATGAAAAAAATCATGGAATAAATATGACATAAATATTATTTCTAGAATAGATAAAAAAAATATGAACCTGTAATCAACTTAAAACATAGAGAAATATATAATCATGAAAAAAATGAAAAAATAGATATCATAAATACTTGTCTCATAATAGAGGGATGCATAATTCTGGATATCCAAGACAAATTATCATTTTTGTGTCCCACAACAATTTACTTTTAATTAAGACTATAGTCAAGACATATTTCTAAATTATGAAAGCATAAACCAAAAACCCAACCATATTTATTTCATAAGACTTGTTAATGAATAGAGGGAATATATAATTCTAATTCCCACCCATAACCTAAGTATTTACAACACATTCACAATAAGATTCATCAATACTTTTTATACCAATTCCTAAGGAATATCTAAATCAATAAAATCAGGCTATTCAAATAATGAGAAATATAGAACTCAAAAACATAATCAACCTGTGTTATCCATTAATAATCATCATTATTGAAAATACATTCCCCATTTTAATAAAAATGATAATATGATAATAACCAATCTAGATAAAGAAGATGGATGGTAAAACATTACACAGTAAAATACACAATAATCTTCTTCAATGGAATAACAATATACAAAATTCCAATAATTTTCCCCATATCAATAAAAAGGATAACCTGATCAAAACCTATCTAGAGGAACAAGATTTATGGTTAACCAATATATATTCAACAATCTAATTATCCTCCATATTGTAAAAGTGACATACAAAATTCCAATACATTTCCCCATGTCAATAGGATAATGTTATTTCTATGTGAACATAATCCAATCTGAAATATGTAAAATGTGATGTTCACATCATATAGAGAAACATTATATGGATAATTCAACACTACAATAATAATTATAATAAAAAATACATAGATATATGGTGGATGGATAAAAAAATATCCCCAATGTAATAAAATAAACCTCGAAGGACATTAACATAGATGAATTATATTCTTTCAAAAGAATACTTGAATGTTACAACCCATGAAGAGCTATGAAATTGGATTGTTTGGTATCGTGGCTTAATTTACCCAAAAAATAATATATATATTTATATATTAAACGATAAATCATGAAACAAAATCTACATTAAGGTAAATCCATTTTAATGTGACAAGGGAAATTAAAGACACATCTTAAAAGAAATTTTAGAAATCATTTTAACATTGACGTAAAATAAAAATTTAAATGTAACTTTTAGAAAGGTAACATGAAGTATATTGAAAACATATAATTTTATAAATGTTATTTAATAATATGTCCTTGAATATATTTTTTTTTTCTTGGATAAATGTGTTGACTAAGGAAAATCATATAAAAGTGAAAGGAAAAACAATTTTTAATATTTTCAAACATTCCATTGTTCAAAAATAACTTTTAAAAAATGAGTAATAAAACATTATTACTATTAAAATATTATTTTAAAAATATTATTAAAAAACATAATAAAATATTATGATGGGTAAAACTAATAATAGAATAACGATGTTCAAGATAGAACATTATAACTAAAATAAAGGGATTTGAGTTACCAAAAAGCCTTACTACTGAGGAAACAACTGTATTAATAGAAATATGAATGAAGGAATTTTTTTTAAAATTAAATCCATTGAAATAAAATTAATGTGATAAAAATCTATCCATGGTAATTTAGTACTCCATAAAAAGTAGACATGGTTCACAAAATGTATTATGTCTCAAAGAATCAGAATTGAAACCAAGAAAACCCTTACGACTTGAGTAATACTTTAATCAAAACACATTGAAAATGGGATTTTAACTGATCATAAAATACCATAATTTAAAAAGATCATAATATGAAATCTAAAATATGTATTATATACAGAATAAATATGAAATTAGGATCATAGTTTTTAACAAGTCTCAACGATATGAATTTCAGATGAAAAACCCATACCTATTTTCATGAAATTCTTGAACATACTTTAAC
Source organism: Viscum album (assembly GCA_963277665.1). Lineage (NCBI taxonomy): Eukaryota > Viridiplantae > Streptophyta > Magnoliopsida > Santalales > Viscaceae > Viscum > Viscum album. The sequence continues at coordinate 832,214,959 of OY728136.1, forward strand.
CTCCAATATCACAAATATATATATATATCAAAAAAATTATAACCTTAATCATATATATTTTCATTCATAATTTGCATAAATATTCATTCTCTATACAAATTCTCTCTATTTTTTACATCCGGTTTTTTTTAATTTTGATCATTTGTACAAGTTTCATAATAGCATTGTCTACATTCATTTATCTTCCAAAGTTCCAAATTAAAAGTTCATTAAGTTTAATTATATGGAATATTTATAATTATTTAATATATTTAAAAATATTTTCCAATGTTTTTTAGTCTTTATCCATTAAAATTAATTGGAAAAAAATAATGTTCATGTGATTCTTGAAAACCGAATGATGTTTTCTTAATTGATTATTTAAAAATTATTATAACATTATCAAAATAAAAAAAAAATATTTATTTTAAAAAAAATATTTTATTATAACATTCTTTATGTTCCAATATTACTTCATGATATAAATTCTTATTATTTTTCAAGCAGGTGGTTAAACCGACCCGAACATGAACATACCCTAATTTAATGAATAATTATTAGGTGTTGTGTTATAGTATCATTATAAAAAATTATTAAGATCATATGTATTGTTTATTATAGTGAAATATTATAAATATAAGTAATAGAGAGGATAATTAATGGATATATAAATATTACACAATATGAATAAAATGTTACACTTTTAATGCAGCTATTTTAAATGATTAAGTTAATGATAATCATTTGTTAATAACATAATCAAGAGATATTGAAAATTTTCATAATAAAATTTTAAATATATCCTAAAAATAATATTTTTCCTTTAATACCATCCCTATAACCATCCTTGTAAGCTGGTGAAGTAAAATGAAACATGTTTTGTCTTAGGGATGGTAGTCGGCACAACACACACACATTTTTTAATTCATGGATGGGTTATATGAAAAAAATAACAATAAACATAATATAGTGACATTATAGTATATAAATTATACTGATATAATTATATTAGTGTGTTTAGAATAAATTAGAAATAAAATATTTAATAAGAAAACTAAGTAGTTGATAAAACTTATGTTGAAGACATGAATTTTTTTGGAAGTCTCCTTTAAAATGATTAAATTATAAAAGCTAATGGTTACCAAAATCTTTTCAACATGGAAAAGGATTTTAGGAGGATAAAAATGGAAAAGTATCAAGGATGAATTTAAAATATAAGTGAGCCTTTACGTGGTGAATACTTTACCCATTTATAATTTAATAGTAGGGTAGTTTTTGGATTATCCCTTACTTTTTCAACAATATATGGTTAATATTAAAGTGCCAAAGGAAAACAAAATGTAGAAAATAGCATTGTAAAATGAGTTTGGATCAAGACTCACCACAAACACTCCATTCTCAAAAATATTTTAGTGTTTTAGTAATTTTCTATAACTTTTTCATTTACCATAATTTACTTTTACCTTGGTAAAATAATTATATCTTTTGTAATTAGTTTTAATGAAAAATATTAAAATAGATTTTTTTATTTCATTCGAAATATATAATTATATATTCGAAAATAATTATGTCAAATAATTTTTTTAAAGGTTTTAAATTTTAATTCTAAAAAAATACACTTAAACTCATAAAAATATTTTTTAGTTAAATAACATTTTTAAGCTTAGAATTAATATATAAGTTGAAATTTCCTTGTATATATATTTTATTAAAAAAATTGATTTATTGAATAAGAAAAAGAGATCATGTTAGTCTTAAAATTATTGCTAAAACAAAATATACATTGAAAATAATTGATTCAAAGAAAAGAAAATACTTAGTTTTTTTACTTAACTAACATTCTAATTAGTTCTAAAAAAGGTGTACAAAGGATATATATATATATAAGTAATATTTTAAAATAAATATTCTTGTTCCATAAATTAATATTTTATTAATATAAATGTTTTCAAACTTCAAGTTCATTCTTATATAATGATAATGTCATTCAAATTTATTGTTTCATGAAAACATATGTTTTAACAAAAAATAACTTTTTCAAAAAAAATCGAAAATTCATACAGGTAAATTTTTATATAAAATTTTCAAAAATGGTGATAAATTTTATTAATTTAAAATTTAATAGTTTAAAAATTATCTATTTGAAAAAAAAATCTTAAAATATAATGAACAAATGTTTTAATTTGGAAATAATAATAATATTATTTCATGTAATTTAACAACTAAACTAGTGTTAGAAAATTATAAATATCAAAAATAAATATTAATTAATCCTATTTTTCTTTAGATAGAAATGTGTACCACATAAATGTAAGTTTTTAGAAAAATAATTTTATGAATAATAAATGATCTTATTAGAAATTATAAAAATAAAAATTAGATTTAATTCATATTAATGGTAGTATTTATTTTTTATATTCATATAATTCATTAAGAAGTTACACCTATTCATTCCTAGTGATTTAATATTGTAATAACCTAGGCCCCAAAAACCTAGACTCAATGTCTTCATTATCACATTGGCATAAGATATAAGGAATCATATCCCTAAGGATTTTATAGTTCAGTTTTATTAGTTAACAAGATACATACATGATTCTTGTATTTCATTTGAATATACAAGTAAAAGAATAATTTTTTCAGAGAATATCTTTATTACCTCTAGAATATCCTTACATATAATTCATGGTACACTTCCTAGATTCCTAGGATTAGAAAAAAACTAAGGGTGAGTTAAAATACACCGTAATAGTTACATAAAGCAGAATCTATCATGAGTAAATGAAGAATAATCAATACGAAATTAAAAATATTGAAATGTAAATATACGAACACACATGAAATTTAATCATTAACATGAATATCATGATTATATAAGAAATAATAAATATGGAAAGTTAAATAACTAAACATGAATTCTATCAGAATAACTTCACTATCATGAATATATAAGAAATAATCAATATGGATGTAACGTCCCAGCCCGACTTACCATCAAACTGGTAGTCAGACTGGTGGGTCACATGGCCTCAAGTGTGTCTCCCCGTACACTAGAGGATGTCAACTAGTAGAGAGGTTATCGAGAGGTGATAGTTGGGAGATTATACCATCCTATAAGAGATCCTAAATGGTGAAACAGAGTAAATAATGATGATAAATGTGAGTTGTGATACATAATTGAAAAAGCAGCGGAAAAAAAATTTGATATAACTGAACAAAAAGTGTCCAACACTATCTAATACAACAAATGAATGAATAACATGGTATTGATACATATTTTAAATCCATAGAAATTACAATATGATTTTAAATATAATACAACAATATGAAAATGGAAAACAAGTCCTCATGTGCGATCTCTTTGAGAATCCCGAGATCCAACTCAATCCATTTCCCCTAACTCCTCAGGTATGAGAAACACAGTAATCAACCTAGGTCGTGCAATTATAAGGTCTAATAAGGTACCAAGGGTACCCAAGAATGGTGTGAGATGAAATCTCAGTAGTCCAACACCCATGGTGTCAAGACAAACCCATTGAGTTATAAATTATGCATTTTTTAGGTATAGCGAGAATAAATAACAGAGTTGTATAATTAAATAAACACCCATCCAATTTTCTATGGGACACCTGAAAGGTATACTAGATTCATATCATTTTAGATATAGTAGTCTGATCGTATAACAATATACATATATATATGGTGGTTGTAACTTGTGTGGTGTAATCATGCCTCCCACCCATATATGCATATAGAGGTTGTAACTAGCATGGGGTAAGAATGCCTCCCACCCATACATATATAATAGGATGGATTATGTAAGAATGCCTCCCATCCATAATAGAAGATAACTGGAAGGAGGTAAGAATGCCTCTCATCCATAAAAGTATATATATCTGGAATGGGGTAAGAATGTATCACATCTATAATATATGATAACGATAATGGGTTAACCATGCCTCATATCCATTGAAGTATATTTAACTCGCATGTGGAAAGAATGCCACCCATACATAAATAAAAGATAACTAGAACACTACTGGAGTGTGGACCTATACCAATGGTTTTGGGATAAACCATGGTTATAGGCACCCCTATACCCATATATTTTACAAAAATGTGTATATAGGTTTAGTATAGGAGACTTAACCCATGGTTTTGGAAAACCGTTGGTATAGTCCACCCAATACCAACAATTCTAGGAGAACTGTGTGTATAAGCTGTTTTTCAAGAACTATACACACAGTTTTTTCTAAACTATGGGTATGGGGTCATTTTTCGATACCTATACCCATAGTTTACATAAAACTATGTGTATAAGGTTGTTTTTTGTTGACCTATACACATATTTTTTCAAAACAATATCTATATCTTTCCCGCATTGTAGCGGGGGGAAAACAATTTCCTGGGACATGAAAAAAATTAAATGGGATCACATATTCCCATGGTTTTCAACGGATAGCCATAGTTTATATAAATATATATAAGTAAATATATATTTATATACCAATAAGATAAATATGTCAGTTGTAAGGCACCAGAGGAGTAAAGGGGTGGTCTAGGGATCGAATCCCACAGTCACTTATTTTGTCAAAGCTATACCCACTGTTTAACAAATTTTTTGTATAGGTTAATCATATGATGAAGTAGACCTATACCCATGGTTTCCAAAACCATGGGTATAGATTGAGGGTATACCAATTCATTGGCTTTCCATGCTTCTTTGAAACTATGGGTATAGCCTATTCGAATGGTTTCAATGGCTATACCCATAGTTTGAAACTGTGGGTATAGGGAAATTTTCTAGTAGTGGCATTGGGTAAGAATGTCTTCCGTCCATAAAATTTATAATACTTGAATGGGGAATGAATGCCTATCATCCAAGTACATATAGAGTTTATAAATAATGTAGGGTAATTATTCCTCCCACCCTTATATATTCATATAAGTAGCATTGGGTAAAGTTCCTCCCATCCATATTCAATTATAGAATCATTTTCAAAAATATAATAGAATTCATAAGGTAGTAACTCTCATTCATTTAAAATATTCATACCATATTTATAATCTATAAAATAAATTAAAGACCAAAACATAAGGAATAACCTATTAGAAATTTCAAATAAAAACATTTTATCCTATTTAATTCATTCAAAAGAAAGCATGTCATTAGACAAGCCACCCGTTACAATGTCAATGCACTCATTTTTTCTTAACATGGAAAATTTGGATACATGACACAAGTTAAAATAAAGGTGAAATTGTCATTTTACTAAAATTATGTCACTATCTCCTTTAATTCATCCTGACCAAATCCATTTAACTCAATGAAAATAAGAGCTAAATGGAAACACAGAATTATAATTTATAGGATAAAAATGGGAGTCACTTAGAGGTGACATATTCATGACACCACTTCCCTACATTGGAAATTCCTCATTAAAATTCTATGAAAATTAGAGGGTTATTTTGTCCAAATAGTTTTTTCAATAAAAGAGGAAAATTCCATTTAAAAACTGAACCAATAAAGTGTAAGGAATCATTAATGAAATGATCTAATAATGTATAAAAGTCTAACACTACATTTTTAGCTTGAAGGTAGAACCCCTCTGTTGGGGGGGGTTATTATAAAATCTTGATATTCTTATCAAACAACCATTTATCACATTTAATCATTTCACAAACATTATTAAGGAATCATTTATTATAAATCATACTGCATTAATAAGAATCTAAGTATAGTATGATAATCAATTAATTAATGTATTAAAAATATTAAAAGTGTATGGAAAGGTACCCTACCTCTAGTTAGAACCAAATTAAACATTTAGCTCTTGGAACTTTCTAACTATAAGAATAACATCCCCCACTAAGCATGTGCATATTCACATACATGTAAGGACACCTATTCCTTATGCACACACCCGTATTTACATCAATAATAGCAAGGGGATCCTTACATATATGATTATATGCATATACCAGTCTCTAATCACCTACGTATGCATTTTCATATATATAATTAGTCACACCTCACCCCATAAATGTATATTCAATGACATGGTTAAATATACACATAACAGGGAACCTACCTATATATATATATGTGTGTGTGTGTGTGTGTGTGCCTGTGTGTGTGTGTGTGTATTTTCATACCTATGCATATGCAGGTGAGTTTCTTTAGGCCCGGAGACCCGAAACCACAATATTGGGACTAACAAACCTTAATTAAAATAATAGGGACTTGTAAATTAAAAACCCTAATTATAAACTAGTAGAAATCGAATAATGAAGGGGAAACTCACCTCAAACCATTTGTGGTGAAAAAAATCAATTCGAACCACTTCACCTTTGGTGGCAGTTACCAGAATCCGCACGAGTAGGTCCCAAGAGACCATTTTCATAACCCTAAAATAAGAGGAAACCAAAATCTAGTTAGTCCCTCAAACCCTAGGTTCGGTTGAGCAACAACGGGTGATGAGGAAGAAAATCATCAACCAGAAATAAATATATTAAGTACCATATAACCATAACTCTAAGATTTATACAAGATTCATGAATAAAATGATGGTTGAAATTGTAGAATGAGGGAGACCCACAGAGGGGATGTTGCGCGTCGAAGGGGAGCCCCCTGGAGGGGTGTCACGCGTTGCCTATGGGGAGAGGGTGGGGGAGTTTTTAGTTTTAATTTTATTTCTAATTTTTTTTTATTATTTTTGTATTTTCTTAAAATAAACCCACCCAAAAATTTACATCACATGGTTTGGAAAATTCTGTGCCAATTGTGTGGCACCCCTGTTTAAGGAAAATCCCTTTACACATCTTATCTGGCCCTATTAGCCTATCCATACACAAACCATGTGATATAAATTATTTAGGTACTTCCTCAAAACATCAACTATGTGGGTTAGTCACATGGTTTGGAAAAACGTGTGAGGCCTGTGGGAAATGCCTCTGGTCCCCTAAACAAGTCAATGTGATTACATGTTGTGGGATGCACGTCTTCAGAAAAACTATGTGTCTTTCTCATCTTTCCAAAAATATTTTTTTCTAGTTCGAGCATTCCCAAACCTCTTCAATCCACCCAAGAAACATAACATGCCTTTACCCAAGTCCAAAAACACCACTTAGAGGTGTCCCAACTCTCGGAATTAAATTCTAAATTTTGGTTTTAAAAACAGCATGTTCAGTAATTGAAAAAGTTCAAATTTCTTTGGATTTTCATCTAGTTAAAAACATAGGACATTAAAACATTACCACCTTGGATCTTATCATCCCAAAGAATCCTCTGGGAGCAACGTAACACATCAACCACCAATAGGGGTTTCCATGCTTCATTCAAATGGTCATTTTTTGTTCCCAAACACCCAACACACCTTTAAGTATCATTTTATTCATATTGTACTTATGAAATTGAAAAATTAATCCAACACTCTTTTTCTAACCGAACACTAAAACAGAACTTACCCGAGCCTAAAACCCAGTGAAACAATCCAATCATCATTAAATCATGAATCGATTCAAAGGTACTTTCCACTTTAGGCTTTAACATTAATTGGTCAATTCCAAACCACGGTTCAACTGACCATCAGAATTGACCTCTAAAGCACACCCTTAAGTGTTTTAAAAATTCTCTTGGCATGAATTGAAAATGATCAAATGGCCAATTCCGCATCAACCTCAAATACCATGTTGAGGTGTATTTTAAGTAAAATCCTAGTATGACACACATCACACTCATATCCACCTAAAGATATGTCTGAATATGGTTTTTCACCGACCATAGACATAAAATAAGAAGAAACCCATGTCAAGCCATCTATGGAAGACTATATATAAGAATTATAGTCTTAGAAAGACCGTGTCCTAATAAGTGTTTTAATGCCTTCCTCCAAGGCACATTGCATTTAGTAAAAACAAAATCACTAAAGCCCACACCATGCTTATGATGATGTTTCTAAGCTCAAACCATGATGGTAACCACACATCTAGTGTGCAGTATCCAAAGAGAACCACCCATCAAGCTAAAAATATTTTAAAGATTTGTCATGGTGTAATACTAATGTTCTCTTAGTGCATCTTGGATGAAGACAAGATAGGGTACATGCTTGTCACTTAGGAAAATACACTAAGAGTATTTTAATGGTACTAGACAATCATAGCCAAAACACTATAAAAGAGAAAAGTTGGTCCTAAACTGGTCGACTACTATGAAGGGACTCATCTTCACCTACCGATGACTTGTCATTAACTGAACACATTCCATTACCACCCAAGGTAATTCCTTGTTCGTTAAACCTTTACCTCCATGGACTAACCCCAAAAATGGTGTTCTTCAAGAGTTTAACACACAACCTTCCAACCAAGTTCATCCTGCTGAGCGAGAATCGACACGATTTAAAACCCAGTATCCCCAAGGTCTTTTAAGAAAACCAGAACTTTTCAAATGGTCTTTCTAGGTTGTACTATTATATATAAGGACACATTTACCAGAACTGATACAACACTCCCCGCCATAGGAGTGTTGGAATCGTCAAAAGATGAAAAGGACAGATTATCACAAGTAAACCAGATTATATCAACATAAAATTTTTGTTTGATACTCCACCACATCACACTCATTACATCATAACCATAGGAAAAGAGTTGAAACCAAACTGATTGACATGTCAAAACACCCGAGTCTCCTGGAATTTCATCTCGAGCATTGTGAAAGATTTATTATTAAATGATATGGTCACTCTACTATGGAGATGACCCGATGTCTTAATCAAGAGCACACTTGGTTTATTTCAAAGTCATATTTCCTCATACTATCATTTCCCTGGACGACGTCATACCAGGTCTTCCATCTTTAAGAAGAATAAATGTTCAAATGACCTAAAAAGAAGTTGACCATTCCCTAAAAATTTCTAACCTTCTCAAAATGATCATTACATGATGCTCATGCCTAAAATAAGTTCCAAAAACATAATGACCACTAGTCTAAATAAGGGTTTCATTATAAAAATAGTCCTACGTGGAACAAAGGCTCCCAAATGGAATTGAACTCTTGAAAATTCATCGTACAAGAAAGGCACAAAGTCTCTAAGGGTACTACCTACCATAGTCTGGCCCCTTACAAAGAAATTTTTTTGACCCAAGAATTTGGCCACACCAAAAAAATTCATAGGCTTAAGGTCCTAACATTTAAGCTATTGATAAATAAATGCCTATAGAAAACACATACGGTTCCCTTCCAAGGAAACTAAAAAAACTCAAAACTACCCCTTTCATGAGGGTTTCAAACAAGGATACCATTACACGTTTCGTTTACAATCCCTATATATTTAACAAAATTTAATATTTAATCATATAAATATTTAATTCAAAACATCAAGGATAAGAATTCAAGTTTCCTAAAACACCATTTTAAACCATTAAAAGTGTTTGTACAACCTATCGTTTTTAATAAATTGAGCAAAAAATCAATTTAACCACTAAAGAGGCCTATGAGGGTCCCAGTAATCAAACCATGGTTCATTATCAGGAAACACAACAATAGTTTCTTCATTTTGAAGTTTTAAGCACCCACATGGGTTATCCCATAAGAAAAATGCCTCAACCGACCTACTTGGGTCTAGTTGAGCATTCAATGGTTAAATAAATTTATTTCAGTTAGAAATCATGCAACCCATCACAATTATAAAAACATCACAATATAATATAACCACATATAAAAAATTCATATACATGGGTTACCATTTCCAAACTCATTAAGAACCCATACACTCAGTGGATAGATAATTGGATCCCATTAATAGAAAAAAATCACATTTCGGAATAAACTTTCATAAAAACAATGGCCCATTGATATGGGTGGCCACCTCCCAACCTATAAATCACTCATACACTTTATAGTTTGGCATATTTCTTCCTTTATTAAAATCCAGTTTTCCATTGCATTTAAAATTTATTAACCTTTAAATTTAATTGACAACCTTAAATTGTATTTATTTTATTCCCAAGATGGTTTGAATATATGGGTTACCATTTCCAGATTATTCGGTTCCCATACACCTTAAAAGAGAAAATTGGTTCCCATTCATTCAGAACCCATATATAACCAAGTAAAACATTACATCCTAAAAAATAAACACATAAAGATGTTATTTACAAAATCATGGAAAAACACTCTAGGCACAAGTTTAAATAAACATGAAGCTCTAGAAATGAAACTAGATGGTATGGAACTATACATGTAATGTGAATTTTCGATATGTCTATATGATGCATGAAATGCAGATTCCTTTCCATACCTGTCCAAGGGTAAAATTTCATTAATTTCATAAATCATTAGTAGTGTAAAGTGCATCAATCAATCTAGATAAAATCATATCAACTATACTATCAAACAACATATACAACAATCCTACCCTTGGGCACTTGGTCATTTCCCATATGTGAGGTGATCTATCTCAAGAACTTATATTAACAAATTGTAGACACATTCTTAATATCATGTATACTAATCCAAAATAGAAAGACAAATAAAATAAAACAATTTTTATACCACTTTGTAACATCTAGACCTAGATTACCATCAAACTAGTAATAGTACTTGCGGGTCACATGGCATAAAGAGCATCTCCTCGTATTCCAGAGGCTAACAACTTGCGACGAGGGTATTGGTTGGTGATAGTGGGGAGAGTATACCATCTTATCAATGATTCATTGTGGTATAACACAGTAAATAATGATCAATAGAGGGAGCCTTAATACAAAATTGACAAAGAAGTGGATGAAATATTTGATATAACTGAACAAAAAGTGTCCAAAGCTAGTTTATAAAATATATGACTTCATGAAATTTTATTGATACATATTTGAAAGTAGTAAAAATTAAAACATGATTATAAATATAATACATTAATAAGAAAAATGCAGTAAAGACCCATGGGTGATCTCCTTTAGCATCTTGAGCTCTATCTCAGTACATTGATCCAAACTCCTCTGGTACAAGAAACACAGCAATCAACCAAGGTCTTGTAGTTATAAGGTCGAATTGAGTAGCAAGGATACCCAAGAAGGGTGTGAGATGAAAAATCAATAGGTCGGCACCCACGGTGTCAATCCTAACTCAGTGCAAAATAAATTATGTAATGTGCAGGTATAACAGGAATAAATAGAAAAATATTATAATTAAATAAACACCCATCCAAGTATCTTAGGAACACATAGTTTCTATAATAGCTTCGAATTTTCACGAAGATAGTAGTCTAATCATGAAACTATATACATATATATAGTGAGAGAGATAGTTTCTAATTGGCATGGGGTAAGCATACCTCCCACCCATACATGCATATAGAGTTTGTAACTGGCATGGGGTAATCATTCCTCCCACCCATACATATATAATAGGTTGATATGGGGTAAGAATACATCCCATTCATAATAGATGATAACAGGCATGGGGTGAGCATTCTCTCATCCATATAAGTATATATATCTAGCATGGGGTAAAAATTCCTCATATTCATAATAGAAGATAACTAGTATGAGGTAAGCATGCCACCTATATATATAAGTATATATGACTAGAATGGGGTAATACGTACTCCCATCCATAAATTAAATATAGTTAACATGGGGTATGAATGCCTCTCATCCATATATGTATAGAGGATATAACTAGCATGGGGTAAGAATGCCTCCCACCTGTAAACATTCATATGACTGGATTGGGGTAAACTTCCTCGCATCTATAATAAATTATACAATAATTATCAAAATAATAATAGAATTTACAAGTTGGTACCTCTTATTCATTTCAAATAGCCATACCATATTCACAATCTACACACAAGGAAATTCTTTTAAAACCCAACACATAAAGAATATCCTCTTACGCATTTCAAATTAACACATTTTATCATATTTAATCCTTTCAATGGAAAGCATTTCATTAGGAAATCCATCCTTTACAGTGTAAATTCACTTAATTTACTTAAAATGGAAAATTTCTTTACATAAAACAAGTTCTAAGAAAGGTGAAATCGTTTTTTTACTAAAATGATGTCACTATATCGTTTAAGTCATCATAACAAAAGTCATTAACCTTAACCAAACAAATAACTAAATGAAAAAATTTCATTACCATTTATAGGATAAAGGGGATGTAACTTAGAGGTGACATAGTCATTACACCACTTTCCTGCATGGAAAATTCCATCTTACAATTTTGTGGAACATAGAGGGTACTTTGGTCCAAACACTAGTTTCAATAAAAGAGGGAAATTCCATTTAGAAACCAATTCGAGAAAGCATATGGAAGAATCAATCCAATGATATAAGTTTGTAAAAAAGTCATAAACTAAATTTTAATCTTAAAGGCAGCACACCTCTGTTGGAGGGGTTTTATTATAAAATCTTGACATTCTTATCAAACAACCATATATCACATTTAAGAATTTCAATAACTTTATCAAGTATGAATTTAATCAAAAGAATACTACATCAATAAGAATGTAAGAATATTATGACAATAAATTAATTAATACACTAAGAATATTAAAAGGGCGTGGAAAGGGACCCTACCTGAGGGTGGAACCAAACTAAACATTCGGCTCTTGGAGCTTTCTAACTAGAAGTCATTGTTATCCTCACTAATCATATGAATCTTCCCATACATGTAATGAAAATTAACCTCTATACGCACACCAATATTTCCTTGAACATTTGAAAGGGGACCCTTAAAAATATTTTTATATGCATATACCCATCTCTACTAACCTACATATAAATTTCCACCTATATACCTAGGCACACCTAGCCCTATACATGTATATTAAATTACATGGATGAATATATAGATTAATGGGAACCTATATATATATATACGTACAAATACATAGTAGAGTCACCTTATAACTGGAGACTCAAAACCACAAGGAATAGATAAACGCATGTTAATTAAAATATCAGGGACACATAAATTACAAAACCCCCAATTATAAACTAAGATACATTAGAGAATGAAGGAGAAATCCCCTCAAATCGTTGGTGGTGAACCAAATTGAGCCAAAAAAACATAACCTTTAGTGGTGGTTTCCATAATCCACATGAATAAGTCCTATCATTCCATTCGAATAACCCTAAAACAAGAGGAAACTGAAATTGGGTCTACCCCTCAAACCCTAGGTTCGTTCGAGCTACAATGGGAAAAGAGGATGCTAAACGGTGGCTGTAAATGGAGAAAATAAGTACCATAGAACCATAACTTGAATATTTTGACAAGATTAATGAAGAAAATATTGTAAAATTGGAGAAAAAGGAAGACTCGAAGATAGAATGTTGTGCGTAAAAGGTGATCCCCTAGGGGGTGTCGCGCGTCGCCTATGGTGAGAGGGTGAGGAAGTATTATGTTTAATTTAATTTTTAATTTATTTTATTTTATTATATTTTATTTTCATAAAACAGGCCCACTTACTAGTTTAATCCACATAGTTTGCAAAACCATTCACCAACCACGCGGTACCCCTTGTTTAAAAAAACTCCCCCCATACCGTTTTTCACGTATTCTTATCCAAACCGTGCACAGACCATGTAATATACAGTGTCAAGGTACTGCCTCAAAACTTCAACCGTGAAGGCTAGGTTCATGGTTTGGAAAACCATTTTTAGCTTGTTCGAAATTCCTTTTCCCCCTTTAAACAATGCTACACGGTTTCCAGCAGTGGGCTGCATGGTTTTAGGCAAACCGTGTGCCCTCAGGAGTTTTAAAAAACCCATGTTTTTCAGGTCCGGTGCTCCCAAAACACTTCTAACCACCCATGAAACATAACTGTCCCTAACCTATGTCCAAAAACACCACTAAAAAGCATCCCAAATCTTGGAATTCAATTCTGATGTTGAGTTCTAAAAATGGTTGGTTCAGTAATCGAAAAGGATCAAATTATTTTGGATTTTCATCCTGTTCCAAACATAGGATTTTACAATAGAAAATTAAATTACTAAACACACATTACATTTAAATAACGTCAATATCATGAATAGATATTTAATAATCAATAAGTAAATGTTAATAATGTAACACAAGTTTCATTTAAATAACTTTAATATCATGAATAGAGAATGAATAATCGATATAGAAAGAAAAATAACTAAACACACATTTCATATAACTAACTTGACTATCATGAATAGATAAGGTATAATAAATATAGAAAGTTAAATAAATAAAAACACATGACATTTAGTAAATAACTCAGAATAAAATTCATATAGAGATAATATCACTGCGAAAATATCATATATAATAATAACTGAATTCTTTTTTAAAGAAATTCATAATTATTGCACATCAGGATCTTAGGAATTACAATACCTCTACCCCAAATACCATTCACATGATGGTTGAAAAAAATATGTAGAAACTCATTTAATGCCATCATATAGATTCTTCTCAAGAGACTATCGATACATCAAGGGGATATATAATTATAGGCCCCATCTATCACTATATATCCAAATAATTCTTCATATATGAAATAATTAATTTAAATAAAAAACAATGTGACTTATCATCAAATATACTTATATATTAAAGAAGAAAAATTTATCAAGATTTCCCCATATATAAAAATATTTTTCACAGTGAACATCATATGTAAAGATGGTATATGGTTTAAGAAGTAATCATATCCAACCTATAAAAAATATATGTTTAAGAAAAATCTAACGGCCAATGAAAACTGATCATAAGAAATTTATCATCTCAAGAGAAAGTTAATAATCACAAAATTAGACTAGAAATGAGAGGTGACCATTGATTCATCTAGAATATTGGTTTCTATAATAAAATAATTAATAAATAGGTCTTTATGTTAAATATATAAAAGGGTAAGTATATACACCACATAAAATTTAATAGGTTTATATTAATAAATATGTCTCAATGAAATGTAAATTGAGAAAAAAATTCCATGCAATGATCATAATTTTGAACTAATAATTATTCAATTAAGCAATTTTTTTTATCAAGTATAAATCCACATAAAAAATGCCGAAATAAAACATTGGATATTAAAATTTCATTAAAAAAATAATATAATAATATCAATGAAAATAAAGAATTAATTTAACATAATGAAAATAAATTGAGTTATTAAATTCCTTACCACTTAGTAATTTTCAATTCAATTATTCTTGGATGATGTAATTCAAATTGAAACTTGAAATAAAATGAATTATTAATCGATCAAGATATTACATTTAAATTGGGTGCAATATATGTAACAAACCTAGTATAAATAGAATATTTCATTTTCATATTAATATTTGTAAATTAAAAAGTTAAATTCATTATGTTATGTAATTATTAAAATAGATATATTTTTAAAAAGTATATAATTTTATTGATCTAGTTTCTTTAATAGTTATATTTAAATGATTTATTTTAAAATTATAAACATTTAATTTGACAAAACAAATTTAATTTTTGAATTCATCATTTATAAATTTTCTTATTGTGAATTTTTGAGAATATTTTGAAAGAGTTGTATTTTTTGGTGAATAGTAAAAAAATACGATTTTTTTAAATACAGTTTTTTTGTGACATCATCAAGACATAATGATGATATAAGATTTATTAAACTTATATAATGACTAACTTATGATATTATAATATAAATATTGAACAAAAAATAATTCATTAAATATAATTTATAATTGATTTCATGATAAGTATATAAATCTTTGTCAGGGCCAATGTAGTACCTGCACAACATTGACAAAGCTAAATTTTGTTTCTTATGGATAATAATTGAGTTATAAAAAATAATTGATATACTTTTTTTATTAATTATTATGTACGATTTATATTTTTTTATGATAGATTCAAATTTTATATTTATCTAACATGATTCTTATCCAAATGCTTGTAAAATGCATGTGAAAGGTAAGAAAAGTAAAATTAACAAATTAAAGAAGTTTTCTTGACATTGATATGATAAAATATAAATAACAAGCAAATATAAATTATTTCAATGAACCTAATTAATATTTTAATGATATTTATTTTTTTAGTTTTTATATATGAAATGACTAATTTAATGCTTATGAAATGATGATTCGGTGCATTTTCAAGAAGAAGAAAAATAAATAAAATGATTTTAATTTAAACTATAATAACCATAAAATCTACAAAAATTTGAAAAAAATATTTTTTATGAGTAACTGTCAACAATAATATTATTTTTATTCAAATTTGGTACATTTTGGATCCACCTGGATAACTTTAATCCCTTTATAATATTTTATTTAAAATAATGTTAATTTGTTCACATTATAGTTCTCAATTACTATAACTTTTTAATTTAAGGTTTTATAAATATTTTTTCAACCATAAATATTTATTTTAAATATAAAAAATTCATCATAATAAACATAATTTATTTCTAATTTGTACGAAACAAATAAATACCTTAAAGGCTTTAATAATAACAATGAAATAATTATTAATTTAATGTAAAAATAAAATAAATGATACTAAAAATATTAAAATAATTAGTATCTAAGGTAATTAATCATATTCATGAATTATATAAATAAATGTGACATCTATAACATATAATTAAATAATTTTCTCAATTTTAATCATTTTTTATGTTTTTAAATTCATTGTATTGAATAGTGTTAAATTAGAAAAAAAAATCATGGATATTATTTATTATTAAATTATTTACAAATCACAAAATAGAGAATAAGGAAAATTTTGATAATATTTTTTTAAACTGTAATACCTTGATCCTTTTAGGCCTTTCTTAAGTCTTTACCCCTATATTATCAATGTTATATCTTAATATTTTATTTAATTCTTAAATTTTCCATCCTCAATTATAAAAAAGGACACTTTACTTCACTTAATTTTGTCACCTTAGTCCATTTTTATAAAATATAATCTAAAACATTATTTTATCCTCATACCATTCCTCATTATAGTGTCTCTTGTCTCAAAAAAGGACATATTCCAAGATCCTATAGAGGTTCTCAAAGAGCAATATTCAAGAGGTAAGTTCATCTTTCTTCCCTTTCAAATTCTTTCCCACTTATACATTGTCCTAACCCTATATAAAAAGTATAGTGATTAATCCATTATCATAATTTTTTATGTTAATCTCATATCCATAATAAAATATCTTATTTTTTTCCTTTTATTCTAAAAAACAAAATCGGTATTCTTCATATGTTAATTCACCGCCTTCATGGACGATGATTTTTAATTTCCCATTGCCGCATTCATGGAAACTTTTAATTCACATATAATTATTTTAAATTGCCTATATATATATCTGTGTGTGTGTGTGTGTTTTATTTTCTAGAGTATTATTTCTATTTGATAAGAAAATCAATATTGAACCAACCATGAAACAATGAAATGAACGTACCTAAAACGATGGATTTAAAACTTAATACTAATAAATAAGTGGAAATGTGGTATAATATGATCATATAAGGTATTATAAATATACATATTTTTATTTAATAAATTTATATCACTCTCTAAACCATTATACATGAGGTTTCAAAAAAAATTAAAGGAATTCAAACCTAAGGTAAGGGACTTTCATTTTATATCCTCCTTAATGTCTTTTTTTATAAAATTTAGAAATGATTTTTTATCTTATAAGGAATGGTAATATTTTCCCATTTTCATGAATCCTTAATGTTTTGATGTCTCCATTACAATATTATATTATTTTTTTAATATAAAAATAAAAATCCTTTTTATTTGTGCAGTTTTCTTTTATGTTAAGTGACTTTCTTCAAGGAATGTTTTTATGATGCAAGTATTCACATTTTGTGATTTTATATTGGTTTGTGGAAATTATTTATGATGATGGGTGGTTATGTTATATTAAAAATATGGGTAGTTCATTGATAGAACACTAATGCATTGGGTATGTTGTAAGTTAACCATAATGGTTATTCTAAATGTAACTATGATAGTTACATGATAAGTTAATGGTGAGGGTTACATTATAATGTATCTATAAGGGATTGAAATCATATGGTATCCATGATTCTTACAATCATATGTAAGTACAGTAAGAAAGTTATTCCCCAACTCACCTAAATGGTTTTTTTATGCTTTCTAATTTTGATGGAAACATCGTGTTTTAAAAAAGTATGTATATGTTACTTTTAAGGGTGAGAATTATATCTTTCATGTTTTTATTAGTATTCATGGAATAATGGTTTCATTCAATCTTTTTTTATCCTTGTCTTCGATTTAGGTTCGCATCCAGTGTTTTAAAATTTATTTCACAGGGTTTATGGTAGGGTAAAATAAGATAAGAAACCAAAATGAATGTTGTGAGTATTTTTTATGAAAACAAATCATGTTTTATTTTCAAAGGTTGTTGTATTATAAAAAATGGATACTATTTTTGTACCATCGAATTTGTATGCTAGTGAGTTTCTATGCATGAATGATGGTCAAATTATCTAAAACTCTAAATCAAAACAATCATTGGTAATGTTAGAAAGAGAGATCTAGTTGAATTAACTAGATTATATAATGATTAAGGTTGAGTTCTTATTTTTGGTATGAGAGAATAGTTTAGATAACATTTGGGGTTAGGAAGATGTTAATAAAATACCATAAATTATTTTTACCATAAGGTTAAGTTGAAATTATATACAATTTCAAGATTACCATGTTTCTTCATCTAAATTATTTTTGTTTAGAATGGTTTTCCATAAATGAAATAGTGAATTTGGACTATGAAGGAACTAAGAGGATGATAAATTTCCAAATATGCAACCTGGAATGGTGGGAATTATAACTGATTAGTTTATGATAGTAATGGATCGGTTGCAACAGGCCATAAATGGAGGTAAAATATATGAAATAAAACATCAAGTACTGCCAAAAAGTAACATTATGAAAGTGAAACATTTTATGAGGAATATCCCATATTTTTTAGTGGGTCTTTTGACCTAATGGTAACTAAATGGTTGATTAAACACCCTAAAAAGATATTTAATGTCATGGGGTTTTCAGATAATAAAAAGGTTAGTATTTCAACTTATCATTTTTAAATTGTAACTTACTAGTGGTGGACAATGGTAATTAATATCATGGGAAGATAATAGATTTATTCCTTGGAATGGGATGAATTTAAGAATCTTTTACTTGAAAAATATTTTCCTAAGGTGGTTTTACTTATTATGGAAAATAAATTCCTTGAATTGAAACAAAATTTATATGATTCAATGGATATTTATGAATAAAACATCACCTAATTAGAAAGTTACTCCCAAAATATTATCTTGGATCTTGATGGTAGGATCAATCATTTTTACTCAGGATTGAAGCCAAGATACTGAAGAGCATTAGCTTGGCATTAATTTAAAAGTTATGACAAACCTATTAGATATGTCGAGATGTTAGAAATAGAGATTTTCTGTAATCATGTGAAATTTTACAACAATAAAAATAAAATTGATAGATTGTAATTCATGGGTAATAATCAATCAATGAATTTGAAAGATAAGAAAATAAAGTTTCAGTTTGTGGAAAGTGTGGTAAAAAGGACCTCGGGGAATGCCTTAAAAAATCTAGGAAGTGTTTTTGATGTGATAAGTTTGTACATATTTCTTTATATTACAATAAGAAATATATTAGTGTTGGTATGATAAATTATGATAAGGATATTACAATGTGGTTTGAATGTAGTGAGATAAGGAATTATGCATATACCAACCTAAAGAAGTATCTGAATGATGGGAAGTAGCTAGACTATAAGTAGAAATGTGTAGTGAAATCATTTGCGACTACTTCAGCAGATGTTGGGCCATCCAATTAAGTGGTGTTAGGTACATTGTTTGTTTACTCAGATTTTTATAATTCCTTGTTTGATATTGAGTCAATATATTCCATTATTTCTTAAAAATGTTCAAGTAAATTAGAAATTTCACCTATAGAAATGAAACCAGAACTTATAGTAAAAACACCAGGGGAGTATTAAAGAAAAATAGAATTATTAAAATCTTTCTATTTTTGTCTCTGTAAATACATTACCTGCAATCCTTTTTATTTTTACCTTAATAGAGGATGATGTTATTTTGGGTACAGATTAGAACTTTTTTATCATGATATCACTCATTGTAAATCTAAAAAAAATTCTTAGAAAGAGTATTAGTGTGTGTACAAGAATGAACTCATACCATTGATAACATATGAGGAAGCTGAGAAACTATAAGAATATAGAAGTGAAATTTATCTTTCACATATTTTTTAATACAACAGAACTGTTCATATTAATGATGTTCCAATTTTAAATGAATAACTATATATTTTTCATTATGAGTTTCCCAATGTTATACCAGATCAAGAAGTTGAATTTATTATTGAATTAGTTTCTAATTCTAATCCAATTTCAAAACCCACATATTGATTGGATCAAGTGGAACTTCTAGAATTGAAAAAGGAGTTATATGAGTTTTTTATAAAGTTTTAATTCATCATTTTACTTTACCATGGAGTTATCTTGTTTTTTTTCAAAATGAAAGTTGGTTCCACGAGGTATTTCATTGATTATAGATATTTGGATAACATTACTGTTAATAATAAGTATCAATTACCTCATATCGGTTACTTGTTTGATCAGCACTAGGGAGGTTAGTATTTTTCAATGATTGACTTGAGATCTAGTTACCATAAGCTAAAGATGAAAGAGGATGACATTCCAAAAATAGCATTTCATACTAGATATGGGAATTATAATTTTATATGCCCTTTGGATTGAAAAAATACCCTACTATATTTATTGATCTTATAAATAAAATATTTCCAAAATATTTTTATAAGTTTGTGGTTATTTTTATTGATGATATTTATTTAAAATAAGTTATGAACATAATGAAAAACATCAAATTATTTTCCTATAAACTCTCAAAGAAAATAATTTATAAGAAAATTTTGGAAATGCGACTTTTGGTTAAAAATGTTTTCTTTTCAAGGGAATACTTTCAATAATAACGACATAATAGTTGATCGAGCCAAAAAAAGTGGTTGACGAATGGCCAAGACCTAAAAATGTTACTTGGATTCATAGTTTTCTTAGATTATCATGCTATTACAAATATTTTTCTAAAAACATTGCATGGTTATCTAGCCCGCTAACTATTTATATGTTTCTTTCTTTGCATTATAATTTTTGAGAATTCATTTATATATATCGAAATATGAAATATATATTGATCAAAAATGTTTAAAGTATATAATTACTAAGAAGTAATTGAAGATGAGGTAGACAAGATGGCTGTAATTGATAAAGTATTATGATCTCATGATCAATTACAATCCAATAAAAGTGAACAAAGTGGTGGATGCCTTGATTAGAAAACATTAGGCATCAATAACCATGTTATATATAGAATATGTCCCTTTGATTAATGATTTGATGATTGTTGTCATAGAAGTTTTGGGTGTATGAAATTCCTCTATTTTTTTTAGGTGTTAGTACAATCATATCATTCAAAAAGAATTATGCATGCTTAGAAAGAAGACTATGAGTTTTAGAAAATGGTAGAATTGGTTTAGCAATGTATGTTACGTAATTTTAACATTGAAAAATATTATGTATTGAGATTTAAAAAAAATATGTGTGCATTTTTATGCCCAGTTAAATAAAAAATGGTTCAGTAAGGATCATAATTCTTAGCTTTCAATTCATCCTGGAAGCACTATGATGTATAGAGACCTTTGGGAGTATTACTGGTTGGATGGAATGAAAAAATATATTACTAAATTTACAATGAAATATTTGACTCTTCAATATGATAAAGAAGAGTGGAAACTACCAAAGGGGGTGATTTATCTTTTGCTAGTTCTAGAGTGGAAATGGAAAAATATAACCCTCGATTTCACGGTGGTATTACCAAATACTTTTTGAGGTAACAATATGATTTGTGTTGTTGTTGATTTTCAAACTAAATCAGCACATTTTATTCCAATTTGAGACACTTTATCCCTAGATCAACTTTTCTAGTTTTATTATAATTAAATAGTTAACTTAAATGGAGTTCATCTCTCTAATATATTAGATCTTGATCCTAGGTTCACTTATAACTTTTGGAAAGTATTTCAGAATTCATTCAGAAATGAATTAAATTTTCACACTTATTTTCATCATTACTCTGATAAAGAGTAAAATTAATCAATTTAGATATTAGTGGATCTGCTTTTAGCATGTTAAATGGATTACTAGTAAATTTTTGATCAACATCATTCTTTAGTGGAATTTTCTTATAATAATAGTTTTAATTCCAGTATAAATATGACACCCTTTGATGAATTATAGGGAAAGGAGAGTCAAACTATATAATTTTGTGATAAAGTTTGGGAAATGAAATTTATGGGACCATAATTAGTAGAGGAAGTGGTTGAGAAACTAAATATGATACCACAAAATATGTGGACAACTTAGAGTGGGAATAAACTTTATACAAATAATAGCAGGAAATACCATTCTTTCATGGTAGGTGATCATGTTTTCCATAAAATATCTCCATGGAAAATTGTTATGCATTTTTTTAAGATAGGAATGTTATTTCCATGATTCATTGGAGCTTTTTAAATCTTAGATAAAATTGGACTGGTTTACTAACGAGTATCCTTGCCTCTAATTTTATCCCAAGTGCACAATGTTTTCCATGTTTTGATGTTAAGAAAGTGTGTACCAGATTCATCTCATGTTTTGATCCCATAAGTCTTTATGTGGGAAGATAAAATTTATAATGGGGAAAAGACTATTAACATTTTTTATCATAGAGATAAAGTATTTTAGAACAAGGTATTTGACCAAGTTAATGTTTTTTTGAGAAACCACATAGTTGAACAAGAAACATGGGAATCTAAAAATGTTATGAGGGAAAGGTATCTAAATTTTTTTAAAAATAGAATAAATTATAAGGCCATAATTTTCAAAAGGGTGGGGGAATATAAAAACCCAGTTAGAAATAGAATAATTTTTTATTACTGATATTATTGATTTGAATAGTTAAATTCATTATGTTAGGTAATTCATAAAATGAGAATTTTTTTTGAGGAAAGTAGTTTTTAAAAACTAATTTCTTATAATATTATATTTAAATTATTATTTTTAAAATTATATAATTGTAATATAAAAAATAACTTCATTTTTGAATTCATCATATCAAAATTATCTTAGTATGAACTTTTTATAATTTTATGATAAAGTTATATTTTTCATGAATAGTAAAAATAATTTTTTTTAATACTGTATTTTTGTGATATGATCAAGAAAATATTTTGATATAAGATTTATTAAAACTATTTAATGAAAAATTAAGGATATTATAATAGAAATATTTTAGAAAAAAAGTTTAAGTAATTTAAATTCTTATTTATTTCATGAAATTATGAAAATATTTGTCAATGACAATGTAGTTTATGCGCAGCATTAACAAAGTAGAATTTGGTTTCTTATATATAATAATTACATGATAAAAATACATTGATCAACTTTTTTACTAATAGTTATGTTTAATTGATTTTTTTACTCATATTTTATAATTTTGTAGTTATATATCATGAATCATATCCAAATATCTGTGCAATGTTTGTGCAAGGTAAGAAAAATAAAATTAACAAATAGAAGAAGTTGTCTTTCCATGGATATGATTAAATATATATAATGAAAAAATATAAATTATTATATTAAGCATAATAAAATTATATTTTTGATAATTTTTTATTTTTAATATTTTTATATGAAAGAATTATCTTTAATGCCTATGAAATGTTGATGCAATGTTTGTGCAAGAAGATAAAAATCAAAAAAATTATTTTAATTATAATTATAATAACCATTAAATCAACCAAAAATTTGAAAAAAAAATTTTATGAATAATTTTCAGCCATAATCATATTTTCAATCAAATTTAGGGATCTTTTGCATCAAATTGGACCACTTTAATCCGATTATAATAATATATTTAAAAGAATGTCAAGTTGTTCACACTTCGGTTTTCAATTAGTATAAGTTTTCAATATAAGGCTTTACAGAATATTTTTCAATCATAAATAAATTTTGAAATATAAAATATATATATTTTTAATTATAATTTATTTTTAATTTTTTGGAAACAAAAAAACCTTAAATGATTTCACAACAATGATATACTAATTATTAATTTATTAGAAAATTAAAATAAATGTTATTATAAATATTATAATAAATATAATATAAGACAATTAAGATGATAAATGAATTATATATATAATGATGAAATTTATAATATATAATTAAATATTTGGTTTAAAATGTAATTATTATTTTATTCATTAAAAATTCATAGTAAAAAATAGTGTTCAATTTGAAAAATAAAAATTATAATTCATTTATATAATACATTATTAATTTATTTAAAAATCATGGAAATATTTAAAAAAGATAAATGTGATAATATTATGTCTAAATTGTATTCACATGATCCTTTTAGTCCTTTTCGAAGTCTTTACCCCTATAATATCCATATTATATTTTAATAATTTCTGTAATTCCTTAATTTCCCCTCACCACAACTATAAATAGAGACTATTTCCTTCACTTAATTTAACCAAATCAAGACATATTTCTCAACTATCCTCTAAAAAATATTTTATCCTCATCCCTTTTCAAATTATAGTGTTTTCAGTCTCACAGAAAAGACAAATTCCAAGTTCTTAAAGGGGGTTCTCAAGGAGGAATATTCAAGAGGTAAGTACCTCATTCTTCTCTTTCAAATTCTTTCTCACTTATAAATTAAACTCACCCCATGTACACTATTTCATGATAGCTATAGTATCATATTTTTTTGCTTTAATGGTATATTCATAATAAAATCTCTTGTTTTCTCCTTCTATTCTTAATAACAAAATCATCATCCATGGTATGTCAATTCACTACCAATATGGATGATAAGTTTTCATTTCTCATTACCAAATTCGTGGAAAGTTTAAATTCACTAACAATTGTTTAAAATTACATATAAATATATATATATATTCTCATATGGAGTATTATTTCCATTTTACAAGAAAATATATAAGGAACCGACACTGAAAACATGAAATGAACACACCTAAAACAATGGAAATGAAAAATATTATTAATAAATGGGCAAAAGATATAATAAAAATATTGTGTGAGGTATTATAAATATTAATATAATTATGAAATAAAATAACAACACTCTTAAAACCATTATATATGTGGTTTTAACACATTTTAAGGATGTCAAACCTGAGGTAAGGGACTTTCTATTAAATCCTATTTATGGTTTTTTTTACAAAATATAAAAAAAATTAATTATATAGAATTAGTGGATTTTCCAGTTTTCATGGAACCTTAATGTTTTAAATATCCTTCAAATATTTCATATTTATATTAAAATAAAATATTTTCCTTTTTATGTGCAAAATATTCTTTTAAAATAAATTATTTTCCTCAAGGAATGTTTTTATGATGCAAGTATTCATGTTTTGTGATTATGTTCCGGTTCATAGGAATTGTTTATAATGAAGGGTGGTAAAATTATAAACCAAATATGGGTGGGTCCATGATATCCCTCAAATTCATTGGTTCTGTAGTAAGTTTACTATAATGGTTATTCCAATTGTAATTGTGATAGTTAGATCATAGGTTATCCCTAAGGGTTACATTTTAAGGTATCCATAAGGGTTAAAATCATATATTATCTATAAGAGTCGCAATAGTAAGTAAGTATGGTAATAAAATTATTCCTTTAGTTACCTAAATAGTTTCTTATGCTTTATAATTATTATGGAAACCTCATGTTTTAACAATGTAATTATATTTTACTTTTAAAGGTTAGAATTACAGCATTAATGTGTTTATATGTATTCATTTACTAATGGTTTCTTTCTTTATTTTTATGTACCTTGCTTATCGTTATGTGAACGTATTATGTTTTAAAATGTTTTTCATAGGTTATAAGGTTTTGTAAGATAAAATAATAATTCAAGATGAATTTTGTGAAGATTTTCATGAGAATAAATCATGTTTTACTTTAAAATGATGTTGTATTATGGAAAAAATTGATATTTTTTTATTGAATCCAATTTGTATGCTTGTGCTTTTTATGTATGAATAAAGACCTATTTTTCAACAACTATGCACCAAAAATAGCTTTTAGAATGTAAGAAAGTGAATTCTAGTTGAATTAACTAAATTATGTAATGTTTAATGTTATAAATTTATAATATTCACCATATATATTAGATTTGGTGCATAACATTACAATATGCCTCATTGATGGGAAATTAAGATGAAGTCCCTTGCCATGCATTCCCTTATGGTTAAATGTGCTTTAACATCCTTTATAATGTTTTTAAGAATATTATTAATTTATACCAGAACCATATTAATATTTATAATATCATATTTGAATGTCTTATAACATTTTATCACCATTTTGTTAATAAAATTTCATTATTTTTAATCTTTTGGGTGTTAATTCTCTTATTCTACCTTACGAATCTTTTCCAGAAAGATATAGTTATTGAAAAAAAATTATTGTTTTATAATTTATAGAATTATATATATTTTAAAAATATATATTTCCCATTACATACATTTTTATAATCAATGTTTAAATTTGAACATTGATAATGAATCGCACCGCTTCATCGAGACGGTAGATCGTACATACACATAAGCATCATTATCATTTCCTTAATATGTTAAATAGTAATAAATATTTTTGATATATTAATTTTCTAGAAACAATATAAATAGACATATATATCACATACGTACACTAAATTTATCTGTATTAAATTACATTTAATGTTTAAGTGAAAAAAATGAGGTTGAAGTCTGTCATACACATGAGCATCGTTAACATATTTAAAAAGTAATATTAAGTATAGAGGTATACGTGATATTTAAATTAATGATGTATAATAATATAATAAATATAATATAAATGTTCTAAATCTATCATTATTTCTATACTTGAAATCTTGTGATGGAAAACAAATTAAATTGGTTCACGATGTGTTTTACATCGTACACACGATCGACAAATTTGTTTCCTACTTGATTGAATATAGATGGATATAGTTCATTAAAATAACATAAAAACATCTAGTAATACATTATATACTGGTGTTATTATACTATCATTTTTTAATAATTTTCTTTTTATGTTGAATAGGGGGTAAAATAAAAACACTCATTTAGGAACGTTGCCTCTTGTTTGGAAAAATTATTTAGCTTGGAATAAATATCCTTCCTAGGTTGGCTTAATAATAAAAAATGGATATAGGATGATTTTAAGGAATTAATTATTTTTGGAAGGACTGGGATGAAGAAAATTATTTTGGAAGTTTTAAGAGTGTATGATAGGGGTGGCCTATTAAAAGTAGGGGAGTGGACACGCATGAAGTTATTTAAATGATTTGGCTACACCCATCTTTTTATCATTCCAAAATCTACTAATATGGGTCATTCATGAACCTTATAAAATATAAGTTGTTAATATGGATATATAATGGGCTTTGGAAAATTAATATATCATTTTTAACCCTTATATATTTAGTTTAACCCCCGGTAAATCAAATTTTACCTTGACCATGGTTATTAATTTTTTCTACTTATACAATTCATAATTGTCAAAATAATAAGTTGAACTATTAGTTAATATAAATTATTATTATTAAAAATATTTAATCCATTTTTTCAAATTCAAATCACTAAATTGGAAATTATAAATTTAATATTATACCCATATAGGCAACAAAAAAGAGAATTTCCTAAGAGAAAAGACATAAAATTATAGAAATATTTAATAAAAAAGCAATATGAAATTGATATTTATGAAATAAATTAGTAAAATTCAAATATAATTAAACTAAATGTTATGATAAACCAATTTAAAATATATTTACACATTATTAATTATTTAATTAAAAAAGGCTTCTTTCAAAATAAAATCAGTAATTTTCACTATTCAAGGAAAAATGAAAATTTTCAGAAAAATCCCAAAACATCACCCTTAAATAATATTTATATTATAATTTCAGAAAAAAATCGAATTTTTCATAATAAATTTTTTAAATGTAGTAAGAATTAATCTAAAATTATGTATGAAAAGAATGTCTAAACCATTTTATAGAAAAATATAGTTTTTTATAAAACATTTCATTTTCAATTAAATTAATATTAATTTATTTATAATAAAATGATAAAAATAATTTTGATAATTTATTTATTACTATTCATAACTTCAACTTTAATGGATAGTTTATAATGGTATACTATATTATAGTTAATTTAGGCTCGAGGTTGACTATTCTGCAAGCTATCAAAGAGAATAAATTAAAAAATCATATGTTATTTAATCTTAGTGTTTTGTTTCATATATGATATAGAATCTAATTTTATTGTCATAAAATATATGGGTTTTATATTCTTTCCACCTTCTATAAATTTCATCTGTATAATTTAAACTTGATCTTGGTAATAAAAGGTTTGGAATTAATAAATACCAATTTAGAAAACACCACATCATAAAATGGTTAATAAAACATCCTCCTGATAATAGAGAAAAGTAAATATGATGGTCAACTAGAATAACTAATAAAATTGTATCCACATAGGATAACATAGTTTTGAATTGAATATATAGACTTTTTTGAAATGTATAAATAATTTTGTAGAGTGATAAAGATCATTGATCACATGAAAGTGTACGATCAAAGGAATGTTAATGATATAAAAATCATAAATATGTGTTTATTTAAAAGATAATTTGGTTAATAAGAAATGAATTTCATAGTTTAAAATGTTTATTTTCATATCATTTTTTAATGTTGAGTAATTATTTTACTTTCCTTGAATATAAGGAAATATTATAATTATAAATGTTTCTATTTCATAAACAAAATTTCATCCTACGGTTGCAATTTGGTAAATATCTTCTTAATGAATATTGAGAATAAATTTTTTATTCCTTATGCACTAAAATTCACTTTTAACAGATTATAATTTATTTAAAGTATTGAAAATACTTTTTGTATGTCTCTAACTATTTTT
The DNA here is from genome assembly GCA_963277665.1 of Viscum album. Lineage (NCBI taxonomy): Eukaryota > Viridiplantae > Streptophyta > Magnoliopsida > Santalales > Viscaceae > Viscum > Viscum album. The sequence goes on from OY728136.1 coordinate 832,244,052, forward strand.
GAAAACCAATATGGTTAGATTATGTTATCCAATATAATACATTAATCTCTAAACCTCAACAATAACACCATTGTTTCAACATTAATACTTTTTCATCAAATCATTTAAGTAAAAATAATGACGTTTTAATAAGGACATCATATAGTTCATTGGTATGCTTTAAACCCTTATCTCCCTTCGATTATGGGTTCAATCCATGTGGCCTTTTCCGATGCGATTAGTTTTCACTCAGTATGTAGGTTATACGTTTTATAAATCCTTATTAATATAATTCATATAACATTATAAAATTGTAATAACCTATAATTACCTCAAAATAAAATATAATATAACCCCTATAGGTTAAAAACACTTTTAAAATTATACCCAAAATAGTAGTGTAATTCATCCATAAATAAAATTTTCACTAAATCATATACTAAACCAATGGGTTTTATTTCAATATATGTCACCCAACACATAATTAATAATTATCAAATTCCATTACATAAAATATAAAAATGGGACTTTTATACTTTTAACTTATGATCTTAAACTAATAAATTCATGATAGTGTCCATAATATCTAAGTTAATGAAGACACATATGCTTATAAAATTTAACAGATTCCATTTATGTTTTTTAATTCTTATATAAAAATTCCATTAATATAAAAAAAACTATCATATATTCATGGGATCCCAATAAATAATTTAACCATTTTTTCAATATAGGACCTTACTTGGTCTATGAGTTATCCTTTAGAAGGTTTAATTCACTAGAATAGTTCCTAGGTTCCCAAAATTTTAGAAAAAAATATAAACGAATCCCTAAGATGAAATTTATTTCTTTCCATAATACTCTATATTTTCCCTTCAAAATTCATTTCTAAACTTCACTTTTTTCACACATAAAAAAAATTTCATTTCCTTTAAGATACATTATTTCAAATCACATATGCCTAGGTTTTATCTCAGCTCATTTATTTCCACCATCTATTCAAATCTTTTCTAACGGTGTGTAATGTAAATGGGGATTATCCCAAGTATATCCCCCAGGTGTTTCAAACTATGTACAAAGTATAAAACATTTTTCATACTAGGTAATGCTCAATTAAATCTAGAAGAAACTCTTTGGGAGTAATTATCCCAAGGTATATCTATTCCCAGAACAGGTCTACATATAGTTTCTATACAGGGTCGTATTTCTTGGGAAAACAATATAATATCAACCTTACTATAATATTAATATATTATTCAATATATATCCTCAAACTCTATCAAAGGGTTATGATCCATAATCAATGTTTTCCTAAATCTACCTCCAATATTTTCTACTAAACATCATCTGTAAAAACTTTTATAAACATAACCCCATTAACTCGGAGTTGGTTTCTACATTATTAAATTACTATAAAATATAAGGAAACACATTTTGAAGTTCTTAATAAATTATTATCATTGGTTAACAAGATACATACATGATTCACTTATTACATTTCAACATAAAAATTAAAAATTAGGTTTCTTTCAATATTATAATTATTCCCTCGAGTATATCCTTGCATATCATTCATAGTAATTTTCATGGATTCCTATGAAAGGAAAAAATAATTTTGACCATAAATTATTAATAAGAGTAATATAATAAAAAATATATCCTTAGTAAACAAAGAATAATTAACAATATATAATAAATATATAAAGGAAAATATCTAAACCCATGGGATATTTAATCAATAACCCAACTATCATGATTATATAAAAAGTAATCAATATAGAGAGTTATGTAACTGAATAAGTATTCCATTAAAATAACAAGACTTTCATGAATGGATAATGATTAATCAATATGAAAATATTAATTAATTAACCTAAATGTTTATTAAATAACATTTATATCATTAATATTTAAGGAATAATCAATATAGAAAGGAAAATAGCTGAACACAAAAGGAATTTAAATAAAATGACTATAATGAATAGATAATTAATAATCAATTTGTAAAGGTAAATAAATAAACATGAGTTACTTTTAAATAACATTACTATCATTAATATATAACATGTAATTAATGTGGAAAGGTGGATAAATGAAAACACATTAAATTTAATCAATAGCATAGAATTAAGTGCATCCACAGTTAATATCATTGAAAAAAAACTCATCAATTGTAATTTCTTATTTCTTAATGAAGAAAATTCTTAATTATTATATTCCTTGGTCTTTGGCATCATGATACCCCTCTCATAAAAACTATTCACTAGTATTTTTAAAACTAAAAGTATAAACTCATTTGATGCTAGCTTAAAAATTCTCCTCATGAGAATAATAATGCATCAAGGAGATATTTTATTACATGACACACTCATCACTGCATTTCCATAGGCTTCCTAAAAAATCTTAAAATAAATTTAATTAATAAAAAATGTTCATTATCATAAAATACCCTTATTGAATAAAAAATAAGGATTTTTCAATGTTACCTAAAATAATAATATTACATACAAATTAAAAACCATATTTCAAAATTGGATATGATTTATTAAATAATGATATCTATGATAGAAGTAATATATATATTTAATATAAATGTAATTTCCACTGAATAATTATCACAAGAAATTGATTACCTCTAGAGAAAGTTAATAAAGAAAAATTAAACAGGAAATGAGAAGTGTCCATTGATTCATCGGTAGTGTAGGTTTTTTAAATTAAATCATGATAAAATTGTTATTAATATTTAATAAATCAATGGGGTAGTATATACACCACAAAAAAATTGAATAGTTCAATATTAACATATATGACATAATGAAATGGATGTTGAGACAAAAAAACCCTTATAATGATAATTATTTTGAAGTGATAATTAATAAATGAATTGATTAAGTGTGTTAAAAATAAATCCACATTAAATAATTTTAAATAAAACAAAATATATTAAAAATTAATTACACAAATAATCTAGTAATATCAATTACAAAGAATAATTAATATGACTAACAAAAATAAATTTAGTTATGAAATTCTTTACCATTTTGTAATTTTCAAGTCAATTTTTCTTGGATGAAATAATTCAAATTGAAACATGAAATATAATGAATTAATAATTAATAATTATTTTACTTGTAAAAGTGTTAGAATATGCACCATATAAAATAAATTAGGTGAATAACAATATAATATGCATCAATGAAGGGAAATTGAGATGAAGTCCCTTACCTTACTCTTCATTTTGGATGAACACGATTTAAATTATAGTATAATGAATTCATGAATGTTATAAATTTATTCCAGAACGATATACATATTTATAATATCATATATGATCCTATTATAACATCTTTTCACCCTTTTTTTAATAATATGTCATAATTTTCATTATTTTGAGTATTAACTTCCATGTTTTCTCATGCATGTTTTATCATGAATGGTTTGGTTCATTCACATATTATATATATCCATAATATAAAAAACAATATTAATGTTATAAATAATATTTTTTAAATTAGGTACAATTTTTCAATCATTATTGAATTTTGAACATGGAGAATGGATCACATCGCTTCATGGAGATGGTAGGTCATACATACGCACGAGGGAATTTATTATTTACTAAATGGGTGAAATGGTAATGAAGTGTGCAATATATTAATTTTAAAAAATAAATATAATGTAATATATATCACATATATTCATTAAATTTATCTTTATTTCATTCAATATAATCCGTAAGTGAAAAACGGATAACATTGCTTTATGAGCGGCTCATCTATCTTTCACACGAGCGACGTTATCATATTTTAAACAGAATGGAAAATAAAACATTATATGTGATATTAAAATTATATAAGTATAATAAAATCATAAATATAATAAAATTGTTTTAAGTAAATAATTATACCCAACATTTAAATGTGGTGATGGAAAATGAATTAAATCAGTTCGAGAGATGGTTATCCGTTGTACACACGATCGACTTTTCTTTTTTAATTTGAGGGAACATGATATGAATATTGGTTATGAAAATAACATTATAACATATTATTATATTTTTTATACTATTTTATATAAAATTATGATTTAATAATATTTAAAGGAAGTGTAAAAATAAATATAATAAAAATGATTTTTCAGGAACATTACCACTTCTTTGGTCAACTTCTTTAGAATTGCATAAAAATATTTCCTAGGTTAGCTTTATGATTAAAAATGTTTATATAATAGTTTTATGGGATTTAAGGAGTAATTTGGGAATTTCTTGGACAATCCAAATAGGTTTGGAAGTGTTAATAGCTTGGGATAGGTGGTGGCCTTTTATAAGTGTGGGAGAGGAGAGACATGAATGTTTTGAAAAGATTCAATTAGACCTAAGTTTTTATTAGTACATAAGACTGAAAAATGGATAATTATCAAACCATAGTGATTAAAAGGTATAAATTATTCTATAAAATGGTTTCTGGAAATGTTTTAGATCATTTTAACCATAATCTTTTTGTTACACAATGGAAAATCCATTTTACCTTACCTATGGTAAGTAATTTTTTTATTTTAATATTCATAATGTAAAACAAATAAGTTGAAATTATTAAATAATATTAATTATGATTATTATTAAGATTTATACCATTTTTATAAATTAAAATATGAGAATTTTCAGAATCTAATTTAAAATTATTCCCACATAAGTGATAAAAAGTGAGTTTCCAAAGAGAATATTCTCTAGAGTATAAAAGGTTTTAATATCAACATTAAATATGAAATTTATTCAAATTACATAAATTAGATAAATATATATATATATAAAAATAATTTTAATTTTAAACATATATAAAATATAATTATATTTGCAAATATTTTAAGCGAAAAAGATAGTTTTTAATAGAAAAATTAGTATTTTCAAAATTCATCAAAAAATGAAAATGTTTATAAAAATACATAAAATTTACCCGAAGATAATTTATATATGATCATTTAAAAAATTATATTATTTTAAAAAAAAATTATAAAATTAGTAAAAATTATTTTTAAATTATGTTCGCAAAGTGTGACTAAACCATTTTTAGGAAAATATAATTTTTAAGAAAACCCTAATTTTTCTTTTAAATGATTAGAATTTATTTTATAATTAAAACAAAAAAATATTTTTAAAAATATAGTTTGGGTTATTAATACCCACCAATTTGACTACTATTTTAGAATGGTATACTATATTACAGTTAGTTTAGGCTCTAGGTTAGGTGATCCAAAACTTTTCTAAGAGATTAAAATTAAAAGAAATATATTTCTTCAGTTTTTTATGATCTATGTTGTACATCATATATGTTATCGAACCAAATTCTATTATTATAAAATCTCAAGTTGTTATAAGAAGTTAGTTATTTTATGGTCGTACTTAAATATTTACAATTTATCTAAATATATCAACATTTCATTTATGTTTGGTCTTACATGTGTAGAAATATATTGTATACATTGACTTAGTTAAATGTAATTTTATATTTGTATTTAAACGTGCCACATTTTTTCCCATAAATAAGTTGTCCCCTAACAATTTTACTCATAATATTAAATTAATTTGTACTTGGATCTCATAATAAAACATAAACCACTTGATCATCATGGATTTATATAGTATGTGGAATGAGAGTTATCTGTATGAAAAATCAATATAATGGATTTATAAAAAGATATAATCCATTCCTAATTTCAAATAAATCTATACTAAGGGATTCATATCTATGTACCTAAGAAATAAATTCCCAAAAAAACATAAAAATGTTTTATATAAGATTAATCCCTCTAGTGGTTTTTATTTTTAACTCAATATCTATTAGTTGGTGAAATAATACATGAAATATGACACTATACAATCTAGTTTAAAAACTCTCTAAATGAATCATTATAAGTAGTTCCATATTATTTTTCTTATTCAAGTGGTTTTTAATGACTATCTCCCTTGTGGTACCTAGGATTTGAACATTAATTCACATAATCCTCAATACATATACAATTAAATCAACATATATTTTTAGATTCTTTCTTTCCCTTACACTTGTGAGTTTTGTGACCATCATATCCACCCTTATAGCACAAACTTTCATGTTTCTTCCCACATTTTTTACATTTATAAAATTATATCATCATTATTATATCATATTGGTCACCCAAATTTCTAATGTTTTATTTCCTTATCTTCATTATTTTGTTTGGTATTTAAATTATGTTAATGTAGTTAATCATAATTCTTGATAGCATGTTTAGAATAATTAAAATATTTGTGGCTCAAAATCTTACATAATAAGGATGTTCATTGGGACAGTTTCCTGATTATCTGTATCATACAATGTTAATTTAGTTCCTATAGTCTTAAAATATTTATATAACCAAAAGGTTAGAAAATATTGACAATCATGATAACATAATTATCATACATGAGGATATGTAAATCTAATCTCAAGATATATCACTTTATAAAACAATAATTTTATCCCATAGTTCATACAATCCAACATGTATCAGACTCGTTTCAACCTATATCACTCTCATATTATGATATATCAATCTTGAATCATCCTAGGTTACCTTGTTTTGGGTTATCCTATGCCTATTATAATTCCCCCAACCCCAGATTACCCAATTTTTTGAGTTATTAAATAATTTAAAACATTGTACAAGATATTAAATTCATATTATCAAGGTTTATTGTTCCTCGAGAGATTAGATAAATTGAACTATATATTTAACTCATAAAATTAAAATACTTTATTTCACATTTCTATCCCTTTTTATCCAATGTATTATAATTCCTTACCTATTTAAATGGAGTAAAAAGAAAATCTTGTGAGCATAAATGATCAGTAATGGAAAAACATATAGTAGAATCTAATAAAGTATATATAAGGAATTGAAAATATCATGTGTACAATTAAATCTATAAAAATTAATAATTAAGTGTAACATTTTGATGAAATAGAAAATCATCATCACATTGATCACAAAAATAATATGACATATGGAATTTTTTAGTGGAGGATATCATAATAATATCATAAAATCCTTGTACAAAGACATTATAAAGGGTAATGATTCTACCACTACCCTGTCGTAGATTCCCCATGAGACTTACCAGTACACTGATGGGAAATATAATTATGGTCCCCAACAAGCACATAAAATTATAAATTATTTCATCACGTAAAAAATGGATACGGGTTCTACGTTTCATAAGGTTTAATGTTGAAAAAATTAGATATACATACAAAATTTTCCAAATAAAACCTAACATAAATGATCTTTCTGTATGGGAAAATTGATTATAAGAGTAATAAATATATTTTCCTTATTAATTAATAATAATTTATAATTTAACTAAATAAAAATATATAAGTAGTAAATTTGAACTCACGGTTTTCAAAAAGAACCCATAACAAGTGATTTATATGAAATTATAGCTAATAGGTACTTATCAGGATTTAGGATTTTCAATTTTTTTATGAAATTTTATTTGAAATGGTTGGATAGAAAAAAAACATATATTATACACCACCATATAAATTCTATGTTTTATTTTATAAAAAGTGAGTTAATTATCCATTGAATAACCCTCGGGACTATCATACCAAGTTTTTAGAAAGATCCCATCCACAATGCACTAGGATGTTGATTCGAATATGCCCAACAGACACTTTTTATGATTATTTACCAATATTAATCTAATAAAATAGCATTTACACTTTTATAATCTAAACAGAGATTCATTTTCTTAAAAAATAAAGACATTTTGTTATCCAGCGTATAGTATTTATATAAATGTGAAGAGATTTAGGCATTGTAACAGATCGTGAATTGGGAATAATGTGAGTTAATGTGATGATAACACAGGTAAGATTTTATAATAAAGGAAAATAAATTGAAATCAATATAGTAATGGGATAATAAAATTATAATTAAAAATGTTAAGATAATGTTAATGTAAATAGGAATTGTAAAGAGGGAGAAAATCCACCCTTACCTCGGCAAAGTAACAAATTATAAAAATGGTATAATGTATTGGGTGTGGGTAATGTATCCATGATAATAGTTCAATGGTGTTGGAAACCCGACCATAGATCAAACCAAAATCTTCAATAATGACAGTAAATCTTTGTTATAGACTGATTTAGAGAGTAATTAAGAGGGAACTATGAATTTTATGTGTAATAATGAGATGAGGGTGGGTATTTATAGGTGTGGTGAGTTGAATTTAATTGAATAATTTACTAATTATTTAATTAATCCACATTCCCTTAGTGCCCAACTATAATAATTGTTCTCTACTACAACCCTTAATGACACACTATATTTTATAATTTCAAAAATAGTGAAATAGCACATTCTTGGCCAAAATGAGTCATTCTTGCATAAATATGATGTCATAGATACTATATTTTACGGTATTCCACCATTTTGTCTGCATTTTAATATTTTAATCAAAAATATCTTAATTTCACCCACATGTTCATTTATACATCCTAATTATAAACATTTAATCCACTTTATCAAATTCATTATATAAGTACTTAAATTTTAACTTTTATGTCAGGTTAATACATTTATCAAAAATAATGTATAATAATAAACATCATTTTATCATCTTAAAAAACATAGATTATAAATCAACTCATCCACTAGATACATAAACACTAATCACAAAAAAATATGATTTAAGTATAAGGTGTAAAATGGAGGTTCCATCATGTTTTGGTATAACTATAATTAAATGGATTTTCGTATTCTCTAATTTGTACTTATCCTACATAAAGTCCCAATCTGACTTCACTTATTATAGTACTTCTTGGGCTCAGTAAAGATAAAACCATGTGATTCTAACTTCTCAGGCCTTGTGCCTTGGGCATATGGGTCATGTACGGGTTCCCCTAAAACCCTTAAAATGGGGATTATCCATAATAAAAATAAAAAAAGGCCTTTATGCCATTTGGGCTATGGTAATTGACATTCATCATTAGTCATAATATTGACTGATCTTAATGGTTTATTCTTAATAAATATACCACCAAAAATCATAATTCCCAATGGTAATATTGACCTATAGGCATATTAACCAAATTTCATATTAGAAAACTATCATATTGACTGATGTTTATAATTCCCAATGATCATATTAATCCATTTTTTAACACAAAAACATCTAAATCCATTTATATAATTATCTAAGTACTAACACCATGTCTATTTCAATTTTTATTGTTTTCTTCTTGATTGAAATGTATCTCATATAAATGTTATTCTTCTTTTTTTTATGACCCACTAGAGTACAAGATTACAGTGTTGTATCACATTGTCTCAGGCTTTATTGTACTGGTTTTATCTATTATTTAAAATTTTGTTAATTATTGTTCTTTTGTTTCAATATGAATTTTATTTTTATAACGAAATAATAAAGGTAGAATTGTAAAAAAATATTATGGTGAATGAATTATTTATTATTACATAATCAAGGTATTACATTATCCCCCATTAAAAAAAATTCATCCTCAACATTGAAATTCATTCAATAAACATATTCGGGTAATACATTCTTATAGCATCCTCCAGATCCCATGTTGCCTCATCTAGAAAATGGTTCCTCTAAATAACATTCACCATCTTGGTAGTTCTATTTCATATCACTTACACCCTGGTATGAAGAATATATATTAGTTTTTCATCATATAATAATTTATATCCAACTTAAAATGATAAAATTTTATAACATGTGTAGGTTCTTGTTTATACTTCCTTATAACTAATATATAGAATACATCCTTAACCTTGTGTAGTTTCGTGGGAATGGAAAATTGATATTCTACTTCTCTTATCCACTCTAATATTTCAAAAGACTCAATATATCTTGGACTCAACATCGCTTTCTTTCCAAATCCCACATCCTTGTCCCATAAAGACATCCTAAAAAAGACATAGTATCCCATATGGAATTCCTGATCAGTTTTAGAATAGCATTTATATCTACTTTGGGATTAGTTTTTATGCATATAGATGAATCATACCTTCTTAGTTGTATCTTCCACAAGTTCCAAACCCAAAAATACCCTTTCTATGACTTCATTCCAGCACATTAGAGTTTGACATCTAATTCCATACAATTCATCAAGTGGTTAAATATTAATAATGGATTGGTAACCATTATTGTTGAAAAACTCCACAACAGTTTAATATTGACCCCAACTTTCTTCAAAGTCAAGAGAGAATGGCCTTAGTATGTCCTCAAATGTTGGGATTTTCTTTTTTCATTTTCCATCTATTTGAGGGTTATGTGTCATTATTAGATTAAAATATCTATTTGAAGTATTTTGGAGACTCCTATAAAATTTTAAAGTGAAAATTTTCTCATTACTAGAGACTATAGATAGGGGAGTTCCATGTAGTAACACTTCATCATTAGAAAGTCCCAGAAAATATTCTCAATTAGAAAGGAAAAATGATGACTTTGTGTAATGATCAACAATAAACCATAAATAATTATTCCCCTTATATTTCGTAAAAACATATTAATTTAATCTGGTGTAATATTATCCCACATTCATTATGGTATAGTTAGGGTCCACGTTTCTCCTTTTGGAAGTTGTTTATCATCTTTCACCAATAAGTATACTACAAATCTTTCAATATTATATGAAATTTTTCTCTTCATAATTTTCAACTATAATTACTCTTGTGTATCCCTATACATCTTGGTAATTCCATCATGTATAGATAATTTTTATCTTTGATCCTCGTCCGATAGATCATTATTTATCTCTGTTATAAATAGAAGACATTACCTCTTACCAAACTATAATGTGATGTCATCACCAAGGTTGAAATTTAGTAATCTCTTATTCATCGCATCATTCATTTTAATTTGAAATAATTTATCATTATATTGTGATTTCTTAATACTATCATATAAATATGGTTTTGTGAATATATGGAATAAAAAATATGATTCATCATCCATTATAATACTCAATTTTATCTTTCCTATGTCCTTTGGAATTGGACCATTCTTTACCATCACTGTGGTTGGGTGACATGGTATTTTTAACTCAATGAATTTAGAAAATATTTAGATTTACTTAGTTGATAATCGATCTCATATTCAGAACCATTGAGTTATTCTATGTATCTTATTTTCCTCATATTATTATTTTTCTTTATAAATATAAATTTTAAACTCTTTTAGTCTGTGTATATATCACATCTCTCACAATAGAGATAATTTATCCATATCTCTGGAGAAAATATTCCAACTTCAATTTTAAATCATTATTAGAGTATTTATTCTAATGGGGTTTCAACTATACTGATGTTTAGGCTACAAAACTATCATTTTTCATTAGAACACATACACGACCTTCCCTTTATGCATCGTAGTAAATAATAAATCTTTATTTACTAAATGAATGTTCTGATAAAAAAATCACAAATATCCTATTTAATTCTTAAAACTATATTTTTGTCCCTTTTTCATGTGAATTTAACCCCCTCACATCTTATCTTGGTTAAATTATTAGTCAATCAATAAAATATTTCAATAAATCATCGTTAATATCCCTCTAACCTAAGAAAAATTCATATTTCTATTATATTGGTGGGTTTTGTCTATTTTTTAACAACATTAATCTATTAAGAGTTAATGCATATACCATCCTTGAATAAAATATGACCATGGAATAAAACTAGTTGAATACCAAAATCATATTTACTGAATTTCCTATATAACATTATTGTCCCCAACACCTCAAGAACATTTTATGAATTAATATCATAATACTTATAACATGTATAGTATATAAAAATTTCAACAATAAAAAAACTAAAATCATATCAATGTAGTATTTTAATACTCTTTTCATAAAATCTATAAAAAAAGGGATTATTTTTAACCCAAATAGAGTTAATGTGTACTCATAGTGATCATAACTCATGAAAAATATTTTTTTTAGAATATCAACCTTCATATATTTTAAATGATGGTATCTAGATTGATGGTTAATAATTTGAAATATTTGATCCCCTTGAAGTTGAACAAGGAGGTAATCAATAAAAGTAAATGGAAACTTCTTCTCTATAGTAATTCCATTAATTTCTCAATTATCGATACATACTCTCATTTCCACATCCTTCTTCTTCATAAACAAAGTAGGATCTCCCCATGATGAAACACTTGGATGAATGAGCCCTTTATCACATAACTCCAGTGTTTTCTACTTCAATTAAACTAGATCCACTTGATCTATCTTATATGGTGTCTTAGTATCAACTTTTCATCGAGGATGAGATTATTAAAGAGTTAAACTTCTCAATCAAGGTGTTATCTACGTAAATTATCATGAAATAAATCAATAAATTCTCATAAAACTCATACGTACTCAATCATTTGAAAATCATTATCCACCAAAGGTTAAATTCTATCCATATCATCACAAATAATTTCATTAAGTTAATCTATTTGGGATGGTTCTGTTAAATATTTGGGATATGGTATCTCTCCCCAAAAAAACGTAAATCTTTATATTCCTCAATAGTAGTTAATTACTTATCACTATAATAAATTATTTCCTTATAATTTGAGAGCCAATTCATCTCTAAGTTTACATCAAAATATACCATATCTACTATGATTATATTTTTAAGGATACAAAACCCATGGATCCTAATTCCAAATACCTAGGGTACCTTTCTTGAAATCAGTGTACCACTCGTTTTTATAATACATAAATCATTATTTAGTATATCAGGGGTGATTGAATACTCTTTGAAAACGTATTGGCTATTATGGATTGTGTAGTTATAGAATTAAACAATATGTTAGATAACCTTGAATTTATAGTCAAAGTGCCTTGTAGATATTATTGGGAGCATTTAATTTGTATATTGTGATGGAAAAGGCATAACTTTGATCCACAGGCCTCTCCAAATAAATATTACCTTGGATCATAAGGTATGTATTACAGTAAGCCCCAATCTCCTTCCAGTTGAATCACTGTACATTGGTTGCTTCCCTCTTTCCTTTGTACTCATGAGCCTAATGACCTTTCTTTACAAATTTGAGGACTACACCAAAATCCCCATAAATAGGTTCCTAAGTGTTTTCCCATATTTATTACATATAGAGAACACTAAATTCCTTTAATTTCTTTCAAAACCACTCTTTATTTATAGTGATTATACATCCTATTCTTATTAAGTTTCCCTTTATAAGAAAATTATTTAGAGAACTATTTTTTGTCATTAAATTAATTATTACTATTTACACATATATTGAGAAACTTTAATATACTAAGGATCATAGAAGATTATGATTTAAACCTTAAAATAAGTTACCATTCTTCTTTTCAAGGTTTTGGATATAATTGAAAACATACCATGATATCCTTGTAAAATTATCCTTATATTCAACCACCATCTCTTCTTTTTTTATGTTTAGGAATTCCATTTCAATCTCTTAATGTTTCTCTCAAGGAAATTATTTTTCTAGAAAAAATGACATTGAATAAATTATACTCCATTCCCTCAATATCTTATACTTCCATTTTAATTTGAATTAAGGGCCACAATTATTCTGGATCCCCCTTAACATGGACACATATCATGTAATCATAATAATTTAATATTTAAAATAGTTTATATGTAAATAAATTCGCATGGGTAATGGAGAGATAGAGATATAAGAACCCTTACCTCTCTTGAGATTCTTAAATATGATCCTGAATATAGATCCAACCAAAATATTTAATAGTGAAGATATTTATAGGGTAGATTCTCCTTTAGAGTGAAATAAATAGGGAAATTAGAATTTTGTGTATAATAATGAGAGAAGGGTTGGGTATTTTTAGGTGTGGTGAGTTGAAGTTCATGGAATAATTTATTATTATGAAACTTTCCTTTAGTACCCCACTATAACCATTGTACTCAAATTCTACCAACAATTCTCCCACTATAGTGTTTAGTGATGTAAATAGTGAAAAATATTTTTTGAGAAGAAATGAGTCTTGATTACATAATGATTCCATATTTACCATATTTACCATATTTTAACATATTCCACAATTTTTACCATATTTTACTATTATAATGAACATTATCAATTTTCACCCATTGTGTAATTTTGATATCCAAAATCCAAAATTGTAATCCATTTTTTCAATTATTTTATCTAATTATATACTTTTTCCTTTTTATTTTAATTTTAGGCACTTATAAAAAAATAAATTATAGAAGTAAGCATTCTTTTAAATTACTAATGAATTTATGTTACAACATAACTCAACCCCTAGATACATAACCTCAAATCACAAAAAAAATATTCCCTAAGCGTAATTTGTGTCATGGTCATACTTTTATGGGTTGCTTCATCCAACATTGGCTAGATGGTAATCTCCACTAACTTGAACTTCTTCCGTAGATGGTTTTTCTCTAACGCCACTTGTTGGAGTTATTCTTAGGATTGTTCAAGGGAGAACCCCAGTGATGATTCCTACTTCCCAATATCTTATAAATAAAATTCATAATGGTTGTTCCTACTGTTCATAGCCATATTTGCTCCCTTTTATGATAATTATAATTCATCATTACACTCAATATAGACTAATATTAATGATATTTTATTAATATCTAATCCACCATTGGTCATAATTCTCAATTTTCTTATTACCCAATTTTTATAATTCCCAATGGACATATTGGAAAATGGTTATATTCTCAATGGTCATATTCATCCTAATATATAAAATAGAGTATCTAAATCTTTTAATATCATTCATTAAGTTCTTACACCATGTTAATTTCAATGTTTATTGTTTTTTTATTAATAAAAGTCCATCTCATATATTTTTTATTCTTTTTTTAGTGTGATCCCCCAAAGTACAAGATTGTTGTGTTTTGAGAAATTTTTTACATGATTTACGGTACAGGTTCTATACATTTTTATAAATTTAATTATTTAGTATTATTTTATATCAATATGTGTTGTACTATTATTATTCAATGATAATGTGTGATTGTGATAAAATATTATGATAATGGGTTTATTTACTAATATATAATATCTTTTATTACACTAATTAACCTAATCCTAAAAATAAAGAACTAAAATTATCTTCAACATCCTTTAAATATGCTAAACCAATTTATAATTGCAATATAAGCTCTCAAAATCCAGCTTACTCTTTCCCAAACAACATTAGTTGTTCCTATAATGATATACCCGTGTATGTATATACCCAAATCATATGCTCTTAATAATATACCATTATTAAAACCCTTTTGAATATCCATGAAATCAAACCATAATGAGATTATATATTATTCTAAAAATTAACTCTATATTTAAACCTAAAATATTATTGACCACCAATTTATAGGGTCACATGTTAGTCACCTTGTATCATAATCCCAAAAATGAGATGAAATTATACAAAAAATCAAGAATAAATTATCAATTTTAAGGATACCAATTACAATCTATGTTATATCTTTAATATAAACTACCCTTTATTTCCACAACATTATGTGTATATAAAACATTAAAAATTCTATATACCGCAATCGTGTGTTCTCCAATAGTTATCCCTGAAAATACAACCTTGTTAAAAAAATTAATTTTCAAGGTTACTAATTCAATTTAATGTATTACGTCATACCTTGAAATTAAAACAACTAAAAAATAATTCTTAGATGTTTCACGTAATCCTTATAAATTTTAAAATATAACAAACTCTCATTGAAAAGTATCACTTGATGATGAATGTAGATAAGAGTTAAAATAATATATCAACATCATTTCCTTGGGTATAACTTGGAAACTCAAATTTTCCATCATAAAATTAATATGATAAGATTTTAAACCGGTTACTTATAATCTTATATTTGGTTATAAGACATAGTGGTTCTTAGGTATATACCTTTCTCAACATAATTTTATTAATATTGTTCCAAAAAAACACTAAAACTAAAAAAATTATGATAAAATCTAAAATGTGAATATGAAAATATCAATTGAAATATGTGTTCCCTTATTAAACCATTTTATTTAAAATATGATATTATTAGATCAATCTATTACTCCCTTGTTCATTACCATGATAATTTTTCTATTAGTTTCTATAACCAAATTATATAAAATCATTATAAAATCCTTCATAATGTCTATTAAAGGGAATGTGATTAACCAAATAATATCCCCATGGAGATTCATTCTAGGTGTATAGTCCTAATCCCACACATCATGCATCAGAGTGATAATGGATTCAATGATCAAGAAACCATTTTTAGTGTTATTACCAATAGGTTAATGTTTTAAACAGCCTCATATACTTTCTAGTATCAAAATGGGGATTTATTTTTAGGAAAATAACATAATCTAAAATTTTAAAAAAAACATCATGATTCTATCCAATAAATGGAAATAAACTTACGTTTTTCACTGAATTTTTTTCTCCTAATCTACAAATAAAATGTTCATTATTTCCATAGCATTAAATCATATATTTATCTTATAGGATTATCTATACATTTAAACTTATGATAAATCCTAACTTATAAAAACTTAAATTATACTCAATAAATATCCTAATATCAAAAGAAATTTAAACCTTTACATTGATACTAACTATGACACTTTGGACCCATTCTCCCAAATCTAGTTCCACGAACATAAACATTACAAACAGTATTTTATACCAGCTATTAAATAGAGGATATTATTAAC
The DNA here is from genome assembly GCA_963277665.1 of Viscum album. Lineage (NCBI taxonomy): Eukaryota > Viridiplantae > Streptophyta > Magnoliopsida > Santalales > Viscaceae > Viscum > Viscum album. Next base: position 832,260,787 of record OY728136.1, read on the forward strand.
CATAATTACAACATCATTAATGATTGTTTAATAACTTACATCTGAAGGGTTTTTTTAGTTTGATATCTTTATGAAATTAGGACACAACAAAAACTAATAGATCTCGTGATCTTTATATCAAATACACAATCTTACCATTATATAAAAAACTACTTAATTCATGACTATTCTTTAACATATCCCTAAAATTATTTAGCATATTTTAAAATTCTAAACATGTCATTTATAATAAATTTCAACATGAACTAGGGAAATAGAAACCTATAAAGGGGTGAGGCTGAGTTATCTATACATAAAACATATATCTAATATAATAATGGCATAAAAATGATGTAAATATTATGGTAGAAATAGGTAATCAACATGAAACTAAAAAAAATCAATAACAATTATGGAAAATGAAAAGATGGATATCAATAATATTGATCTCATACTCATGGAATGCATAATTCCGAAAATAAAAAATATGTTTTCATGTCCTTGTTCCACAACAATTTACTTGGAATTATTGATCCCAAGTGATGAATTTATTGTCAATGAGTCAATGTGTCCAGTGATGATGCTTTGAGAATTGATATAGATTCATTAAATGGCATTGGATGTTTGGAATGATCAACTATTCATATAACTGTGTTTATTATTGTGTTGATCATTAAAGGAAACTAAATAAAAGTTTTGGTGGATATAGAGTCAATGTCTACAACATTTGATGGATGATTTTAGGCATGGGGGAATATTATGAATGGTTGGAGATGATTTTGAGTGAAATTAGCTATATTTTTTATGGTAGTAGCAGATTCCGACACCTGTGTAAAGGTAATGAGAAAATACTAATCTTGTGTAAGGGTAGTTGTGAGATTCTTTGTCTCATGTAAAGGAATCTAGTAGACATTAAAAATGGTTGTTTTGAGGCTGTGAAGGGTAGTTTCTCTAGTGAGGGTGGAAAAAACATGGATAAGGGTAAATAATTTTCCATTTCAGGGTATATTAATCATTAATAAGGGTATATATGCACCTACTAAAGGGTTACTATATTGTGTAAGGGAAATTACAAAATGGTATCATGCTTATTCCATGTATGGGTATAGGTAGAATCTTGAAGGCTATGTATGGGTACCCTTCCTCTTGATAGGGTATCAAGCTTCATCCATATAAGGTTACCTACATAAAAGGTAACTCTTAATTTTCATTACCCATATAAAATTATCACAAGAACTACATAAATTTCATCTATGATTTATATGACATATGTATAGATGATGGTAGAGTTGTTGGGGAAATATAAAGGTAAGTCATTACTTATGTAATGGTATATTGAGGCTAAGTAATGGTAAGTCATTACATGTGTATGTTTACATTGTGAATATGTAAAGGTAAGTTAATGATATGTGTGGTTCAAACCAAATATCATCAATATTATTTATGCGCTACTGAATAATGAACATCCCTTTGATGATCAAAGATGTCAAATATTTGAGACCAAGGTGAGTCAAATGAACACAATTCATAAAACATTCATGCATCTAACATTCATGAATATAAGAACCCAAATAATGAAGTCACCTATAATGAAGCTGAATAAAATAGAAACATGATAAATTCAAGAGTGAAATTGAGATAAATATACATGCATACAGTTACACTTACCATCAAGTAATATCGAATGAGAAAAGGGTTGTGTAATTATCCATTAATGAGGTTGGCGGATGAAATGTGAAGCCGCAGGTATTGGGGAATGAATATGATGTGTGAAGAAATAACCTGTCCTGATTCTATCAATAATTATAAATATGAGGTATTAAAATTTATAATCATTAGTTATGTGGTCATTTTAACATATATTCATGAACATGTGTGCTATGGGTAATGAAAATATTGAACAAATAAATACCCATCTCTTTAGGGTATTTAAGATGATAATATCATGTGAAGAATGAAGTTTTAATTGAGACTTTGATGAATTTAAAAATAAATGCATTAATTCATTTTTCTCCATGAAGGCTGATATCAACATGAATAATAAAGAGTACCTGAATCCACCATGTATTTAAAATGAGTAAATATAGTAACAACACATTATAGGTATTCATATTAAAATTTAATAAATAAATATTTTATTTATAATTCATTAAAATAATTTAATAAATGAGACGTCACATGAGAAATATTGTTTTTATTATGGATAATTGTGTGTATATATGTGATAAAGAATCACATTATAAAATTATTAGATATCTTGCATCCATTATACTTTACAATTCTGAGAAGCTTGATAACACTTCATATCAAATAAAGAGATTTGAATCTAAGAGTTTCTAAATAAGATACACCAAAGTATTCAAAGACTAAAAGAACCATATAATTAAATATATGGGGAGTTTTTCAAGGCCAAAATACCTATTTTGTATACCTGTTGGATACCTTAAGAATTGTACATGAGAATCCTTGTTCTTATAGATAGGTGGAGGAAGACTGTCATCTAAAATGTTGATAATATTTATTCTTATGTATCATATATAAATAATTGTTTTATTTTCATATATTTTAATTTATAATCCAAGAGTAAATAGTTTGTTTTTAGTTTTATAAGTTGGGTTGAAGATAGTGTAGAATTCATGTTGATGGCATTGTCACGACCTGTCCCAGTGGGGCCCATGCTGTGACTCCCCAAACCCGCCTCCAATAGGCCAGGGTATGGTGACTGACACCGAGTAGGCATATCACTAACATGGGAGGAATTGCCTATGAACCTGTACACACGCACACATCTCCAAGACCCCAAATTTTGAAATGTAAAAACAACCAATAAGGAACACAATTGATGCATACAACTAAACCCTATCGATGGAAAGTAAAGTGCTGAAAGTAAACTGGGCCAGAATACAAGCCCACCAAAGCAAGAGTCAGAAAACTACAAAGTTCAACCTGTTTCATAAAGAGGTACTAGGACTGCTGCTCGTAGCCATAGGAATGTCTCGGCATGTGAGGAACTCAGAAAGCTCAGTCCTTTCCTGGTCCTCCCTAGACACTGTCAAAAGGTTTCTCATCTGCACAAGACACAACACGTGCGGGCAAAGCCCGTACAGGGGTGAGTATAACAATACTCAGTAAAGGACCCTAAAAACCACAAAGAAATACCCAAAATAAAGGCACAGTCATCTCCATAAATTATATTTCTACTAATAATATATTAAGAGATCACAATCCAGATATACTCAAAAACCAGACCCACAGTCTAGAGACAAGTCACACAACTGCATAACCCCGCTGGGGATTCAGTCTAAAGATTCTACGAAGCACTTGTCTTGAGAGAAAAGACTCCATGAGTATGCTAGCTCTAATGATGTCTGTCCGATAAGTATTGTTCATTGGTAAATTCCATGAGAGATAGATACACTCATTATGGGAGACACACACCTGAGTGGAAAGATCACGATAGATAGATACACTCATTACGGGAGACACACTCTTGATTGGGAAAGATCATGATACACATATGAAGATAACTAACAGGGTCATGGAGGATACCATAACTCATCTAGATTCACCAGCTAGTTAGAGGATAAATGTCTGGTAGAGTTGGTCAAATCGATGCCTGACTCCACCTAGGGTCAGGAATGGATATAGGATCTCACTTTGGGCCTCTCAGAGGGATGTCTGACTCTATCACAAAAAGTTCTGCTGAAGGGATCATACTCCTGTAAAAGGAAACGATGACTGACTTCAGGGGAATGAGAATAAGGAGAACTAACCAAAATGAAACATGCCCAAGATACTTTGGACAAGAATACCAATCCATTTTCCAAAAAGTACGCAGTGTGTAGAAAAGTCGCATGCCATGTCTTCGGACCCCAGGTACTACCCATGTACAACAGCCCTTTTTGTAAGGTTGGTCATATAGAAAAAGTTAGTACACATCGTGTGGTATGGATTACACGTTGTTTCTGAGTAACTGGGGTCCGCTCCATGTACTCTGGTCATGTGCCCGTAGATGACCTCAACCCGTGTATACCAACCCGTGTAATCGGTACACGGTGGGACCCGTGTTACTGGCCTTGCCTGGCTGTGTTGTAACATCCCAGGTAAATCAAGAAAAATACATATTTCATCTTTATTAATATTTTCAAATGAAATATTAATTTTACTTTAAAGGGGTTTCTATGTTCGATAGCGTACCTGATACACAACAATGGGTTTCTTTGAAATCTTACATTGCACACTAATAATATAATATTATTATCTTAAATGGTAGTTATCTCTTAGTCGTTGTATTGGCGGTAATGAATATAACTAACTAAAATATTATTATACATGTTTGTAAAATGTATTTAAATTTATCAAATAAAAGTTAGAGGCTTAAAATGTGAATGAATCTAATTTTAAGCATAATTTACATTAAAAGGTCGATTTACCGGCTTTTAATAGAGAACCTTCTTTAAATATAGTTTTTTTCACTTTAATACATGATATTTGACCAAATAAAAACCATTTTTAGATTTGGGACATCAAAATTTAATTTGGGTAATGTTTTGGTATTTTCCTGATAAAGTTCATTTTTTAATGAATAGTGAAAAATACTGTGTTTTAAGTCAAAAGTGCCTTTTAATATAATTTACTTATATGGTTATATTATCTTTTTAATTGGTTTTAAAGTGTAATTTGAATATATTTTTACCATTTAATCCAATTTTGGTCATTGTAAATAATTTCACTTTGAAATTAGACATAAACAAGTGACAATCATTTGATGTTTATTTTTTCTTAAAAACACGCTATTGGTTTTAACAATGGGAATTAATTTTAAATTAATTAAGGCCACTTCAATGTTTTGAATTTGGAAAAATAGATATCATTTTTTAATCTATAATATCAAATAAATCCTAGTCTGAATTTTTGGAATTTTTCTGAAAACATAATTTTTTTTATGAATAGTGAAACCCCTTAGAAGTAGTTAAAAAACTAACTTTATCATTTAAATGAAATTTTACCACTTCTGCGAATTGAATTTCAAAAATATGACATACATTTTTGTTATTAATAAGTAAAATTTGGTTCAATAAGATGAAAATAATTTTTGGTGAATACTAACTTTTGACTTTTATTTACCACGGTTAAATGTAAATAAGGTAATTCATGGTAAATATAATATTATAATAATTCAAAATTACCTTAACACTTGTCCAAACCTTATTTTTTGAGTCATTTACGACCATGGACATCTTTGGGTCGATTTTGGGACCTCATTTATCCACTTGGGAGTGATAATGATAATATAGATTAATTAACTTAAAGTAAAGACAAAAATGACAAAAAAATATCTTTTAGTAAATTAATTTGTACAAGGGGTTATATAAATGATATTTTAGGCTATAAATATTCTGTGGAAATCTAAAACAAATTCCCACATCATATTATTTTTTTATAATTTTTAGATATCTAATAAAATAAATTATTTATGAAACAAGAATGATGCAGGGTTTACCACATTAATAAATCATTTATTAAATAAGATTATAAATATTAAAATAACATCCAGAACCATTCCAATTCTTATTGGCTGATTTTATTTCGACCATGAGTAATCTTATCTTCAACTATAATGATTTTTGGACCTTTTTAAACTGAATATAAGTTTATAATATATTAATATTTTCACACTTTCCTAAAGAGACTCTCCTCCCCCTTATAAAAATTACTCAATTCTATCCAATTATTCACACCTCTCAAGCCTTTTGGATCATCAAAACACTACCCAATTAAACTCCTTACATACCTCTCCTCCTCCAAGAAGCTTTACCTTAGGCAAAATGAACTTCAAGAAGTACTTTTGGTTCAAACTAAAGGAAGATACCCAAATTAAAGGTAACGGTTTCTCTTAACTTCTTTTCTTTTATTTTACTTCTCCAATCCCTAAAATCTTTTTATTCATTTATTTTATAGCATCAAAAATATCCTCAATATAATAGTATGTTTTTATGAGAGGTATTCAAACAAAAATTACACACACCTCTATCTAATGGTTGAAGAACATAATGTTTCTATGGATGGCAAACTAACGCCTCACGAGACGATGATTGTTCGATTATCTCCTACCACCTATCATGGTGGCCATTAAGAAGACACTATATTTATACATGATATATATTATGTTTATGTTTTCTTTATTATTCTGTATTTTTATTTTATATCATGACTTTATGGTTTCCATTATGGGTAAACGTGATAATTTCATTTGAGGAAGTGCGGACTACCGCCCCCTCAAAGTGATATGACTCATTAAGGCCATATGTGGGATGTATAAAGAATGGATTTAATGATATTATATACGATATTATAATGGATTTATAATATTCCTATGTATCATTATGTTTTAATTCCCTTAAAATAATAAATATAAATGGAAGTAGCATTCATGTGTACGTACGGCTTACCATCTCCAAGAATAGTGCATTTCATTTCTTACCTCCAAATGTTATGCGCTATTATAAATACTTGTATATACTGTATATATATGATATATATGATATCTAAATAATGAATATAATTCTGGATATAATGAACATTTGACCATGTGAACAACTTGTAACTATATGGTGTTCATTTGTGACTCAAGTGCCAAATATCAACAAAACGAACATTATTAACTTGAATGATTAAGTAATGGTTATAAAATGGTAATAAGTGATATAAAAAGATTAATAAAATTGAAAAAAGTTCTTAATAAAGTAGAAATTAACTTTACTTTATTGTTCATGAGATTAAAAAACGATCGAGTCAAGTCACACACGAAGTAAGAGACTTAGTCTCAATCTCCTTTCATTGAGACATATTTAGTTTTATACATGATTTTATTTTATACAGTGTATAAACCCTTTTGACTTTTCATTTCATTCAAAGGGAATCTTTTAATATGAATCGTTTTATTAAATGAAAAAAAGGAATGTTTTTTTACGTAAGTGGTGACAACGACCTTTCTGCCGCTGTGAGTATTATTTGATCTTTAGCTTCCTTAACAAGCCGTAATGTTTTTAAAATGAATAATAAATACCATATACCCTTTCTACGTATTTTGTATTGAAATGATTTTGAGAATGGATTTATTATTTCAATATCTTTAAATGATATTTTTTATTTCAATATGGAAATGGTATCCTTCCTTTATGCTTATGTTATGTGTTATGATCATGTTATGGTTCTTGGTAATTATTTATGTATACAGGTGGTTCCATGATAAACCTAGGGTGGGTGAACCCGAGATAGCTCTCCAATGCATTGGGTAAGGTGATGGAGGAAAACGTGAATGTTTCTCCTAAGTGATTTAGGGAATATACTGTGATGGGTATTCTAAAGTAACTCCCTTTATAGCTGAGATAGCTACAATATAAGTATGTTATGGATTACAGAAGTTACATTTATGATTTATGATTTCTATCTGTTATTCATAAAATCTTTTGATGTCATGAGGTAAGTAAAAGAGATCATGTTTTGTCTGTATTTATGAACAAGTGTTTTCTTTCTTTGTTTTATAAACCTTACTGAGTTTTTTATGCTCATCCCAAGTTTTGAAATGTTTTCATAGTACTTAAAGATGAATAGGGTCAAGGATGGGATCAAGGAAAAGTCATTCTGTCTAAAACCAGGAACTAGCCATGACTCTTTTTTCAAGTGTTTTTATTTTATGAAAAAAATGGAAACTATGTAGAAGTGTCTACTTTGTAATATTTTGAGATGTAATAGTTATGTCCTAATTCTCTAAAACTCTAAACCTGAAAAGATCCTCAATGTGAATTATTACTTTAATTCAATATTATGTAAAGTTTAAGGTCGGTTCTTTATAGTTGGTATTAGAGGCTGGTTTAGATAACTTTAAGAGTTAGGGTATTGTAAAATTAATATCCATAAATTAATTTATGTTAATATTTAAATCATATAGCATTTACTGATTATTATGTTGCTTCGCCTATGATATTTTTTGTGTTCCGAATGGTTTTCCGCAGAGGAAATAGGGTAGATATATTGAGACGACATTAGGAGGAAGACAACCTTCCAAATAAGCAACCTGAGATGATCGGAATCGGAACTGAATAGTTTGTTTCAGTGATGTCATATTTTAGTGAGGCTAGGAATGGTTGCAGTATCTATGCATGAGATCAACCAGATCAACCGCAGAGTAACATGTCAGTAGTGGAGCATTTCATGAGGTATCATCCCCCATCATTCAGAGGATCATGTGACCTGGTCCTAGTAGAAGGGTGGATTAAATCACTGGAAAGGATTTTTGATGTCATGGGTTGTTCAGAACATCAAAAGGTTAGTTTCGTTGTTTACCATTTTGAAGGTGAAGCTGATCAGTGGTGGTCGATAGTGAAAAATATCAGGGATAGTGTGGAGATTGATGCTCTCGATTGGGATGAATTCAAAGGTATGTTTCTTGAGAAATATTTTCCTAAGGTGGTTTGTTTTATAATGAAAAAACAATTCCTGGAATTGAGGTAGGATGGTGACTCAGTGGCTCCTTATGAAGAAAACATCACTCGACTGGCAAGGTATACTCCAAATTTTATACAAGATCATGATAGTAAAATCATCTGTTTTTACTCAGGATTAAATCCAAAGTATCAAAGGGATTTACATTGTTTTAAGATTAAAATGTATGAAAAACTTGTTTGTTGTACAGAGAAGTTGGAAATGGTGTTTTCTAATGATCATGTGTTCTTTGAAAAAACAACAGAATTAGAGGTTGAGGTGGCAGGAGAAAGGAAAAAACTCTTCAAAAAAATCTGTTGGTAAGAAACTTAAGTTTACAGTTTGTGACAATTGTAGTAAAAATCATGCTAGGGAATGTCTTTTGAAATCTTGGTAAGTACTGCTGATGTGGTAAAATGGGACATAAGGCTCGTAATTGCACTAAAAAATATCAGGGTAATGGTAAGACAAAATATGATTTAGAGTCAGTAAAATGTTTTAAGTTCAATGAAATGGTTCATTATGAAAATGAGTGTCCAACAAAGAACTAAACTGAAGGAAAGCAGCCAGACTATAAGAAAAAAGGGTTGGTGAAATCATTTGCATCTACTTCAGCAGATGTTGGTCCATCAAATGAAGTTGTATCAGGTATGCTGTTTGTTTATTCAGATTATGCCAATGTGTTGCTTGATTCAGGGTCTCCACACTATCTCATTTCTAAGAAGTTTTCTAGTATGTTGGGAATTCATCTCAAGATATGAATACAGAACTTCTGGTAAAAACACCTGGAGGAAATTTTGAGACAAAAAGAAAACATAAGAACATTCCTGTCCGTGTGTGCATAAATAATCTACCTACAAACCTTATTGTTTTTCCTCTTAGGTATGGATTGGCTTTCTGTTTATCATGATAAGATTGACTATAGAGCTAAAGAGGTTTATTTTCAGAATTATTTTCAGTCTGTATACAAAAATGAACTCTTGATTTTGATTACATATCAGGAAGCTGAGAAACTAGTAAAAGATGGAAATGAATTTCACCTTGCACATATTGTTAAAAATAAAGGAACGGTTCAGATTAATGATGTGTCAGTGGTAAATGAGTTACTTGATGTTTTTCCTGATGAGTTTCCTCGTATTATACCTGATCGGGAATTTGAATTTACTATTGACTTAGTTCCTGATGCTGAGCCAATTTCAAAACCCCCTTATCGAATGGCTAAAATTGAACTTTTATAGTTAAAGAAGAAATTTCAGCAGTTATTATATAAAGGTTTCATTCGACCTATCACACCACCATGGGGTGCTCCTGTCTTGTTTTTTAAAAAGAAATATGGTTCAATGAGAATTTGCAATGATTATAGTGCATTTAATAACATCACTATTAAGAATAAGTATCATTTGCCTCATATCGATGATTTTTTTATCATCTCCAGGGAGCTTAGTATTTTTCGAAGATTGACTTGAGGTCGGGGTACCATCAATTGAAAGTAAAAGAAGAAGACATTCCGAAGACCGCATTTTGTACTAGATATGGCCATTAGGAATTTGTAGTTATGCCTTTTGGTTTAACCAATGCACCTGTTGTATTCATGGATCTTATGAATAGAATTTTCTTTGAGTTCTTGGATAAGTTTGTTGTTGTATTCATTTATGATATTTTGGTTTATTCCAAAAGTAAAGAGGAATATGAAATTCATTTAAGGGTTGTCTTTCAAACCTTAAAATAAAAGAAACTGTACGGAAAATTCAGTAAGCATGAGTTTTGGATGAAAAAAATTTCTTTCCTGGGTCACATTGTTTCAAAAAAAGGCATAACGGTTGATACTGCTAAAACAAAAGTTGTTTTAGAATGGAAAAGACCCACAAATATAACTAATATTCGCAGTTTTCTTGGTTTGGTAGGTTATTACAAGAGGTTTGTTGAAACTTTTTCACGGTTATGTAGTCCAATGACTAAGATAACTTGAAAAGGAGCTAAGTTCAATTGGAAAAAATAATGTGATGATTGTTTTTAGGAATTGAAAAGAAGATTGGTTAATGATTCAGTTTTGGCACTGCCAACCAGAAATGTTGAGTTTCTTATCTATAGTGATGCTTAATTGAAGGGACTTGGTTGTGTCCTAATGTAGAATGATCATGTAATTTCTTATGAATCATTTCAGTTCAAACCACATGAGTTAAATTACCCTACACATGATTTGGAATTAGCTGCTGTTGTTTTTTTATTTAAAAATTTTGAGGCATCATTTTAATAAAGTAAAATGTGAAATATATACTGATCAAAAAAATTTAATGTATATATTCACTCAAAAATAATTGAACATGAGACAGAGGAGATGGAAGGAATTAATCAAGGATTATGATTTCATGATCCATTACCATCCAGGAAAATCAAATAAAGTGGTTGATGCTTTGAGTTGAAAAAGTAATGCTTCATTAACCATTTCATGTTTGGAACAAGTTCCTTTGGTTTTTGATTTGATAAACTTTGGAATAGATGTTGTTGGTGCAGAAAATTCTTCTGTTTTGTATCAGGTTTTAGTGAGATCATTTCTATCAGAAATAATTAAGCAAGCATAGAAGGAAGATAATGACTTACAGAAAAAGGTAGAGTTGGTTCTGAAAGGTAATTTTCCTTAATTAAACATTGATAATGATTGTGTTTTGATATTTGGAAATAGATTATGTGTGCCTTGTGATTCACAGTTGAAGAATGAGTTGTTATGTGAAGTTTATAGTTCCCTGTTTTTAGTTCATCCTGGCAGTACTAAGATGTACAGAGATCTTCGTGAGTATTACTGGTGGGATGGAATGAAAAGAGATATTTTTGATTTTACTATGAATTGTTTGACGTGTATGTAGGTTAAAGAAAAGTGGTAGTTACCAAAAAGGATGCTTCTGCCTTTATTGATGCTAGAGTGAAAATGGGAAAATATATCCATGGACTTCATTGTGGGATTACCAAAGACATCTTGAGTTAATAATGCAATCTAGGTTATAATTGATCTATTAACTAAATCTACTCATTTCCTTCCTATTCAAGATATATTGTCTCTAGATCAACTTTCTCGGTTTTATGTTAAAGAGATAGTCAGGTTGCATGAATTTCCCTTGTCCATTGTATCTGATCGTGATCATAGGTTTACTTATAACTTTTGGAAAGGCCTTCATAAGTCGTTGGGTACTGAATTAAATTTTATTACAGCTTTTCATCCTCAATCAGATGGGAAATCAGAGAGAAAAATTCAGAAATTTAAGGATATGTTACGTGCTTGCTCGATGGATTATCAGGGAAGTTAGGACCAACTTCTTTCTTTGGTTGAATTTTCATATAATAATAGTTTTCTTTCCAATATACAGATGGATCCATTTGAGGCATTATATGGAAAGCATTGTCGAAATCCATCTTTTTGGGATGAAGTAGGTGAAAGGAAGCTGATGGGACCTGAATTGGTAGAAGAGATGGTAGAGAAAGTTTAGCTGATTCAGAATCACATCAGAACAGCTCAGAGCAGAAAAAAAAGTTATGCAGATAACCGGAGAAAGGATCTTTCTTTTGAGGTAGGTGATCATGTCTTTCTCAAAGTTTCTCCATCGAAATGTGTGATGCGATTTGGTAAAAATGGAAAGGTGAGTCCAAGGTTCATTTGACCTTATGAAATTTGGGAGAAAGTTGGATCAGTTGCATAAATAGTATCTTAACCTCCATGTTTATCCTAGGTACACAATTTTTTTCAAGGTTCGATGTTTAAAATTATATTTCAGATCCATCTCAGGTTTTGAGCCCAGAGGTTGTTCACTTGGAAGAGAAACTATCTTATGAAAAACAACCAGTCCAGATTCTTGACCATAGAGAGCAAGTGTTATGGAAGAAGGTAATTCACAATGTAAAGGTCTTGTTGAAAAATCATATGGTTGAAGAGGCAAGGCAGGAATCTGAAATTGCTATGAGAAATAAATACCCCCACTTATTTTGATTAGTAAAATTGCGAGGATGAAATTCCCAAAAGGGGGGAAGGATGTAACATCCCAGATAAATAAATAATAATCCATATTTCATCTTTATTAACATTTTTAAATTAAATATTAATTTTACTTTAAAGGGGTTTCTATGTTTGATAGCGTACCTGATATGAAACAACGAGTTTCTTTGAAATCTTATGTTTCACACTAATAATATAATATTATTATTTTAAATGGTAGTTAACTCTTAGCCATTGTATTGAAGTGAATAAAAAATTTAACTACAATATGATTATACATGTTTTTTAAATGTATTTACATTAATGCAATAAATGTTAGAGGCATAAAATGTGAATGAATCTAATTTTAAGCATAATTTCCATTAAAAGGACGATTTACCGCCTTTTAATGACAACCCATATTTAAATATAGTTTTGGTCACTTTAATACATTCTATTTGACCAAATAAAAATATTATTTAGATTTTGGACAACAAAATTTACTTTGGGTAATTTTTTGGTATTTTTCTGATAAAGTTCATTTTTTTAATGAATAGTCAAAAATATTGTGTTTTAATTCAAAAGTGTCATATAATATAATTTATTTATATGGTTAGATTATCTTTTTAATAGGTTTTAAAGTTTAATTATAATATATTTTTACCATTTAATCCAATTTTGGTCATTGTAATCAATTTCACTTTGAAATTTGACATAAACAAGTGTCAATCTTTTGATGGTTATTTTTTCTTAAAAACACGGTATTTGTTTAAACAACAGGAATTAATTTTAAATTAATTAATTCCACTTATATATTTTGAATTTGGAAAAATAGAAATCATTTTTGAATTCTGAATATCAAATAAATATTTGGCTGAATTTTTGGTATTTTTCTGAAAAACTTCAATTTTTGATGAATAGTGAAACCACTTAGTAGTAGTTAAAAAACTGAATTTTTCATTTAAATAAACTTTTACCACATCTGTGAATTGAATTTCTAAAATAGGACAAACATGGTTGTTATTATTAAGTAAAATATGGTTGAATAAGATTAAATAATTTATGGTGAATAGTAACTTTTCACTTGTATTTATCGTAGTTAAAGGTAAATAAGGTAATTAAAGGTAAAAAGAATATTATAATAATCCAAAATTACCTTAAAACTTGTAAAAAAAATTATTGGTTGAGTCATTTACGACCATGGGCATCTTTGGGTGGATTTTGGGACCCCCATTGAGCCACATGGAAGTGATAATGACAATTTAGATTAATTAACTTAAAGTAAAGACAAAAATGACAAAGACAAATATCTTTTAGTAAATTATTTTTTACAAGGAGTTATATAAATTATATTTTAGAATATAAATATTAATTTGAAATCTGAAAATATTTCCTAAATAATTGTATTTTTTTAATTTTTTGACATCGAATAAAATTATTTATTAATGATACAAGAATGATGCAAGGTTTACCTCATTAATAAATCATTTAGTTAAATAAGATTATAAATATTAAAATAACATCCAAAACCTTTCCAATTATTATTTGATGATTTTATTTCGACCATGAGTCATCTTATCTTCAACTCTAATGATTTTTGGTCCTTTTGAAACCGAATATAAGTTTATAATAAAATAATATTTTCACACTTTCTTAAAGAGCCCCTCCTCCCCCTTATTAAAATCTTTCACTTCTAACCAAATCCTCACACCTCTTAAGCTTTTTGGCTCATCAAAACTCTGACCAATTAAACTCCCTACATACCTATCCTTCTTCTAGAAGCCTTACCTTAGGCAGAAGGAACTTCTAGAAGTTCTTTTGGTTCAAATTAAAGAGAGATACCAAAGTTAAAGTTAACGGTTTCTCTTAACTTTTTTTCTTTTATTTTAATTATCCAATCCCTAAAATCTTTTTATTACTTTATTTTATAACAACACCAGAATCCTCAATATACTAGGATGTTGTTATGAGAATTATTCTAACTACACTTACACACACCTCCATCTAATGGGTGAAAAACATATTGTTTCTATGGATGGCAAACTAACGCCTCACGAGACGACGATTGTTCGATTATCTCCTACTGCCTATCATGGTGGCCATTAATATGACAATATATTTATATATGTTATATATTATTTTTATGTTTTCTTTATGCTTTTGTATTTTTCTTTTATAGAATACCTTTATGGTTTCCATTATGGGTAAACGTGATAATTTCATTTAAGGAAGTGCGGACTACTGCCCCCTCAAAGTGATATGACTCATTAATGTTATATGTGGGACATATAAAGGATGGATTTAATGATATTATATATGATATTATACTATAATTATAATATTTCTTTGTATCATTATGTTTTATTTCCATTAAAATAAGAAATATAAATGGAAGTAGCGTTCATGCGTACGTACAGCTTACTATCTCCATGAACGGTGCATTTCATTTCATACCTCAAAATGTTAAGTACTATTATAAATACATGTATATGATAGATATATATGATAGATATGATATATAAATCATGAATATCATTCTGGATATAATGAACTTTTGACCATGTGAACAACTTGTAACTATATGGTGTTCATTTGTGACTCAAGTACCAAATATTGACCAAATGAACATTATTTACTTGGATGATTACATAATGTTTATAACATGGTATTAAGTGATATAAAAGTATTAATAAACTTGAAAAATGTTCTTAATCAAGTAGAAATTAACATTATTTTATTATTCAGGAGATTAAATAAATATTGAGTCAATTCAGACATGAGGTAAGGGACTTCGTCTCAATCTCTTTTCATTGAGGCATATTTAGTTTTATACACAACATTATTTTATACGATGTATAAACCCCTTTGACTTTTCATTTCATTAAAAGGGAATATTTTTATACAAATCATTTTACCAAATGAAAAAAGTGATTTTTTTTGTTTACGTAAGTGGTGACAATGACCTTTCCCCTGCCGCAAGTATTATTTGATCTTTGGCTTCCTTAACAAGTCGTAATGTTTTTAAAATGAAAAATTAATACCATATACTCTTTTTTTGTTTTTTTATTGAAACTGATTTCAAAAATGAATTTATTATTTCAGTATCTTGAAATGGTATTTTTTTATTGCAATGTGGAATTTTTTTTCTTTCTTTTATGCTTATGTTATATGTTATGATCATCTTATGGTTCATGGGAATTATTTTTCTATACGGGTGGTTCCGTGATAAACCTAGGTTGGGTGAGCCCGAGATATCTCTTCAATGAATTGGGTTACGTGACAGAGGTAAAAGTGAATGTTTCTCCTAAGATATTTAGAGAATATACTGTGAATGGTATTCAAAATTAACTCTCTATGTAGCTGTGATAGCTACAAAATAAGTATGTTATGGAAGCCACAAGTTACCTTTATGATTTATGATTTCTATGTTTTATTCATAAAATCATATGATTTCATGAGGTTAGTAAAAGAGTTCTTGTTTTCTATGTATTAATGAACAAATGTTTTCTTTCTTAGTTTTATAACCCTTACTAAAAATTTTATGCTCATCCCAAGTTTTGAAATGTTTTCACAGGACTTAAAGATGAATTGGGTCAAGGATGGGGTCAAGGAAAAGTCATGTTGTCTAAAATCTGGAACAAGACTTGACTCTTTTTTTCAAGGGCTCTTATTTTATGAAAAAAATGGAAACTATGTAGAAGTCTCTACTTTTTAATCTTTTGATATGTAATAGTTATGTCTTAATTCTCTAAAACTCTAAACCTGAAAAGACCCTCAATGTGAATTATTCCTTTAATTCAATATTATGTACTCTTTAAGGCTGGGTCCTTATATATGTGGTGGAGTACATGGTCGTGTACTCCATCTCGTGTCTATGTATCCCCTGTATACACACCCAGTCCTGCGTATCCGCCTCTTCCATGCTGCATAGAGAGTACACATCATGTTCCGAAGCTGTGTAGTCCATCCCGTGTCCGTGTACTTCCCAAAATACATGCTATGATTGGGGGAAATTCCAACATGTCATGTGACAAGGGTCACATGCCATGTTATTCCTATCGGAACCCTGAAACCCTAGCCACCATCACTTGTACTACACAGCGTGTTCTTCGGAAGTACACGGTGTGTATTCCGGAATTTTCTAGAAATGATGCTCTCCACCAATATGAACCCTGTGAGGCTTCAATCTTCATTCTAATTGTCTGATAACCATAAAACTTTTGAATCTTGGATGCTCCATTGTACGTAAGTCATCTCTGTTTTTTTCAGGCCTCCAATCAGCCCTGGAAATGAATTTTGATCCACCTGTACGAAGAACGGTCGAAGAACAAAAATTCATGAACTATGACGATTCATTTGGAGTTGTCACCATTTCACCTCCTCTAGGTCTCCACAATGTTAGATCTCCAATTTGGGATCGTTGCATCACAAAATGGATACGCAATGATTTGTTTTTTCATTGCCCCATAAAGAACACGAAGAACGTGCGATATAAGAAAGTGGGAGGAAATCCCAAAAAGAAATTGGGAATGAACCCCCACTGTCATTCGTCACGGCGCTGATTTTCTCCCTTTAGTAGGATCAAATGGAGTATGATCAAAATGATATACAATAATCATGGATTAATCCCAAAAAATACCCCAACAGAACCCTCCCACAGGAACGCACAAAACTGCGGATCAACTTGTTCGTGGTTGATCCGCGTTCGTCGTTTAAATCAAAATTGGGGAAGGAGAATTTAAATAACAAACAAAAACTTCCAAAAATATCAATCGCTGACGAAGAGGTCGTGCTGCCATCATCGTTGATATGCTTCAACTTTATTGGCGCAGCGATTTACGGCTTTGATTTGTCATCATTTTTCGCCGAGAGTTTTCTCCAAGGCTCCATGGATTCTCTAGAGTTTTCTCTCAATTTCTAGTCAACAACCTACGTTCAATTATCCCATTAAAAAGGGGAAGTGTGTTTCATAATTCCATCATGTTGTAACATTAATGTGTCAAGTTGTCGTTTCTGAGTCATTATGACATGGAATTAATTATTGAAACAGTTGCCCCATCATTTCACTACAGCGATTGTTTCCAAATAAAAATAAAATAAACATTTCAATTTATTTTTTATTATTTTACTAAAAAATTCCAAAAATTAACTTTTCCCTCAACCCGCTCCGAACTAGGCTAGACCCATTCTTAGGTAATGTCATCGTCCCGGACATAACGGTTCCCTTAGATTTTTAATTCGATCATCCATTCAGAAACTGCCACGACCGCACACATGTTCTGACTCACTCAACTTTAAAAAAAGCAAACCACCATTCTATGATAACTGGGCCTCAAAATGATGTGATGTCTCTATGCTTGGTAACGTAATAATTCAATATAATATTAAATTAATACACAAAAAATTCCAAGACATTAAAGTCATAACCAACATGGATTGCAATATTCTTTTTAGCCGAACCATCAAAATTTATTTTTATTATTTTATATTTATATTCATATGAATATTAGTTGAGCCTGTGAATTCTCTTTGAGTAAATAATGAACCTTAACATGTTGTTGTGATTTAATTAAAAGGAAATTATAAAATTATTGTACCACTGATTAACCCTCCCACCCCACACCACCTCTTATTGTCACCTAACCTAATCTTTCGACTCTTTAATTGGAATCAGAGCATGTTGCCTCTAAATATCATAGAATATATAAATATGGAATATGATAAGGAATTTAATGAGATCATATCTTTTATTTAAAAAAAAATAAAAATGGTTAAAGTGAAAAAAGAAGGAAAAAATATCCAAGAAAGAAGAATTTTAAAGTCAATGGAGGCATTTTCATAGAATTTCCAAAGAACAATATCATGAGTTGGAAGGAAAAAAGTTTATTCATCCATATCATGAAATAAATTTAGTGATTAATACAATAATATTTATTATTATAAGGATAATATCATTATTAATCTATCCTATAATTTGTGTTCTCTGGCTAAGGTAAAATAATAAGCTAATGTTCTATTTTATTCTAACCCTTGTGTGGAGAAGGGGTGTGAAATTTTAGAGTCTCTTTTAGAGATAAACAAGTATACGTGATTCTATTAATTCAACATCATGTTTATATTCAAAGATATTCAAATTCAATGACAATTATAACCAATATAGAATCATGCATGATGTTTACGATTTTATGGTAAAATATTTTTCCTTGGAAAAATTGATTGAGAAGAGAATAAGTGGCCATGAATATTATCATAAAGAAAATGAGAACCAGGTTGAATGTGAAATATGATATTATTGAGTATATTTACAAATATATTTTAAAGAAACTAAACATGGATAAAGAGTTGAATACCAGAATCATACCTCTCAAAACCCATCTTGAAGAAATGAAATAATTAGATATGGATTATACATGAAATATGGAAGTAATGGATACTCAATTGAATGAAAAAAATATTAAAATAATATACCTTTATTGGAATATAAAAACCTCTAAATATAAGTTGACGATACCACCAAAATATATCTCTTATTTTAAAGCAATGAAGAGTAATCTAGATCTGAAACCTATAAGTAAAATGGTGTTCCCCTAAAAATTTGGAATCGTGGTTCTGAAAAAGATGAAATAACCAAACTTCTTTTATTATGGAATATTTGGTCACATCATGATTTGATACTTCGAATCCAACAAACCCAAATATGTTAGATTAATTCTATTAGTTCCAACATCTCATTCAAGCAGAGAAAAAATGTGGTATGACCATTATGTTTAATGTTTCATTATTTCTAACAATGGCCATATAAAAAGTTATTCACATTAGAGGAATTAATGGAAGGGTAAATAAAACATATTGATACAATCTAGTCATTTTCCTTATAAGGTGATTGATTATCCTAGAAAAAGACCTATTAATATGGAAAATAAGTTCAATGTTTTGGAGGATTAAAAAGATCCTCAAAAAAGGTTCTATCAAGAACCCATATCTAACCACTCATGAAAAATATCTTTGAGTAAAATAAGACAAATATAGAAGAAAAAAATTGGTTTATATATCTATAAATAAAATGGATGAAAATTTGAATTTTACTTCATGAAGTAAATTTTTTCCAATATTACACTTTTGACCATCAAGGAAATTATTTACAAAAGTGACACTACACATTCCACTAAGAGGTAAAATGAGGAATCTGAATAAATTATAAATCCAAAGGAAAGAAATTGACCTTATAATATTAGCATAAAATGAAATGTGAGGAATGGTTAATAATAAATTCTCAAACTAAGTGAGTCTTCTAGAAGAACAATGAGGTTCCTCCTTATTTTCTATTATTTTATGTGTTCTGATCTAAAAAACGGTAAATTAAATGTGAGGGATGAGGCTACAACTTCTTGATAGTAATGATGATGATTTATCTCATCGATTTTCGTAACTTTAATAAAAAAATGGGAATGAGTACACCCCTTGGTGGGGAGAAAAGTTGAGAAAGGAGGTTGCTAAATAATTTTCATATGATTGGAAATCATATTAATATTGGGTTTATAGTAATTTCAATATCACTCTCATCCATAATTATTAATTTAACTAACAATGTTTTTTAAGGGGGTCATTTTTTATTAAAATATTATACAAAAGAGGAGTCACTCTTTTTCACCTGACATTTATAATGTATTGTGTAGGATCATGTATTTCTAGACTTAATACCTCTTTCTTGATAAATTTGAATTCTTGCACATGGTATCACATGTGATTGTTTTATGGATAGATTATATAATAATTGATATATCTTTTCTCTATACTAGGTTATCCCATGTAGACTTATAGTTGATTTACGAAAGGATATTTGATTTGTATCATGTGATATCATCCATTTTATTAAAAATTAGAGAAAAATATTTGGGATGTGAAGACCCTCATTTATCCATTTCATTTAATTATAAATAAGGGGGAGAAAATTATTTTTTCGAATATATTTAATTTTATAATATGTTTTGACATTGAAAACAACATAAAAAAAAGAGATATTGTTGAGCCTAATTGTTTCTTTTGTTTTTAATAAGTCAATATGTTAAGTGATGATCTTTGAATAATTGTTATGGATTAATTTAATGTAATTGGATAGAATGATTGAGAAATTATATTTATAAGTGTCGTGATAATTATGATAATATTAAAAGAAAACTAATGTCAATAGTTAGTAGATGTATATACTTTTTATACATCATTTTATGGAATATAAAATGCCATAGGATTGATTATGAAATGCATGAGATGATTTGGAGTAATGTTGGTAATCTATAAAAATGTGGTAGAATATTCTTAAAGATATGTAAATTTACTGAGAAAATTATGAGATTATCTATGGGTAGATTTAATATTCTTGGACACACATAAAATTATCTAGGTGACCTTTTTAAAGGTATTCATGAGGATTTATAGTTATATCCACTCACGTTATGGTGCCAGTATCTTGTGTAATGATAAATAATCATCCTTATATGGGTACAGACCACTCATGTAAGTGTATATGGGTACCTGTGTAAGGTTAATGAGGCTTATATGTGTTCTTCCATATGGTTATCATGGTTTATCCATATATGGGTGTAGTAATAGTCTTAGAGTATGTGTAATGGTACCCTTCATTGTGTAAGGGTAGTATGCTTTATCCACAAAAGGATACATTTGAAAAGGTATCATATGTTATATATAAAGTTCATATGTGATTTACACAACCTATGTAACAGTAAAAAAAATATTTGTAGAGTTTACATAATGGTAATTCATTAAATTATTAAGGGTGAATTGGGGATACTTAAAGGAAATTCATTTCATACGTAACGTTAAATTTTGGCTATGTAATGGAATGTGGAATATTTATAAGTTACAAACCAAATATTTTCTATATGAGTTATGAGCTATCGAGTGATGAAATTTTGTACCATGATCAAATCCATTGACCTCTTGATATCAAGGTGAGTCTGAATCACACATTTCATATGACATATATGTTCTTTAATGCATGAACTGAAAAACCCAACCCATTACATAACGTATAATAAAGGTGAACAAAATAGAAATGTGATAAATGAATTTGTGAGGTTGAGATAAATGAAAATGAATTTAATTACCATATAATTAAGGTAATATAAAATGAGTAACGGTTTGTGGAATAATCCAATAACATTTTTGTGTGATGAAATAAAAACCCATGGGTATTTGAGAATGAATATGTCGTGTAAAGAAATATGTTTATTTAAATATTTATTGAATTATAAATATGGGGTCTTTAAATGGAGAAGAATAAGTTATACATGAATTTTAATTTAAATTCATGTATATGTGAGTTGTGGGTATTTCACTACTTAAAAAAATCAACTATTTTGGGTATATACGATGATGACACAACATGAAGAATAATGATTTACTCGATGCATAGGGGAATTTAAAAATGTATTATTTTATTCCTCTACAGTTGTAGAGGCTAATATCATTTTTAATAATGAGTATATCTCAAATCAATCGGGTATTTAAAATGATGAAATATTATAACCATCACCTTGTTGGAATTTATATTTAAATTGATAAAAATAAATGTGTTATCTATAACACATTAAAATCATGGAAAAAATGAAGCATAGAAAATAAAATAATGCTTTTTATGGATAAATGTGTGTAAACATGTGAAGAAGAATCATAGTAAAAAACTTTTGATTGATCATAAATCCATTGTGTAAGATAATTTCATGAAGACCTATAAATATTTGTATCGATGAAAGAGATTAGAATCTAAGAGTTCCAGAAGGATAAATACTTGAGTGTTTAAAGATTGAGAGAAGAATATTATTCAATGTATATGGAGATTTTTATAAAAATTGACTAGTGGTTTGTATCTTTTGAATACCTTGAATAATTTTATAGTAAAAACATGATCTTATATGCATGTATAGGAAGAATATTATCTAGAAAGTTGAATTTGTTTCTCATTATGGATCATTCTTGAAGAAGTGTTATAGTTTCATCCAATGGACATTAAAAGGTGAGAGGGCATGGTGGATTTCAATTTATTTATATATTGTTTAATATTGTATAGAATATATGTTTTTAGGTATAGAAAATATATCTAGGAGTATGTATTTTAGCCAAACTATTCAAATCGTTTGTATTGTTCTCTAATTATATTCTTCCATATATGAGGTGAGGTGGTGATTTATCTTTGATTGGATCAAGAACCTTAACATTAAATAGATTGAGTTAAAATTGAATTTTTAAAATGATTATACCACTTATTAACCCCCCAACCCCCACTTAACCATCTTAGTGGTGCCTGTGATTTCCTTGGATATTACAGTCATTAACACAACAGTCCAGACATCTTTCTAAATTGGGTAGGAAAAAACCAAATACCCACACTCGGTTTGTCTCATGAGACCTATTGATGTGTCTATGGGTTATATAATTCATGGCACCACATATAACATTATTACTTCAATTTCATTCATCATAATAATAATTAATTCATTTGAAAGTATTCCATAAATAACCTCTTACCCAATAAAACATGACAATTTGTATAATGATAAATGAAGAATTAAAATACATAAACAAAATGTGTTAGCATTAAATGATTAACAAGAAGGATAATAATTTTCCCCTTTAATAAAATGGATAACTTGATAATAACTCATTCCAATAAAAAGTATGGATGGTCAAACATTATATAGTCAAATTACCAAAAATATTTTGTATTGGAATATCAATATTTAGAAAATAAATAATTTCCCCATATAAATGAAAGATATAACATGATCATAACCCATATAAAGGAATAAAGTGTATGGATGAACAATAAATATTAAACTTGATAATAATCATCCATATTGGAATAATAATATATCGGATGCCAATACATTTCCACATGTGAATAAAATAATATTCTTTCTATGAGAACATCACTTAATCTAAAATATGTAAATTGTGATGTTAAAACCTTATAGATAAATGAGTATACAGCTAAGTCAATACTTGAATATTCATGATTATAGTCTATCCGTATAATTGATTTGTATTCCTTAAAAATAATATATCCCTAATTAATAATGGAAATCAATAAGGATAATATAATAGATGAAAAGAAACCCTACAAATGAATTCTTGAATTACACCTCCGAATAAGGGATCCAAAATTGGATTGTTTGGTACCAAGGGTCTATTTACCCAAAAAGATAATATATATTACCATAAATCATGACAAACAAACCAAAATATGGTTAATATTTTTAAAAATTAGAGGGGAAATCAAATCAAAATCTTAAAAGAGATTATATAAAAGTGTGTTTCATAATAAAAAGTTAATTTTAATAATAATAATATAGTAAAATATAATATTAGATAATATTTAAATATTAAATCACATATAAATTTATTTTTTAATTACTCAGTTGGCCAATAGTGATCACCTCTTTAATTCAAATGGATTTCCCTTAGTTATCATTCGCTTCAACCTAGTTGTAGAATAATGTTTTTATTTTATATGAAATGCTACTTTCTCTCTCATATTTTTAATAACTTTTACTCTATACATATCCTTTTGAACCATAAATTATTTTAATGCGATTAGTGATCTTAAGAATAGGTTAGCATCACCCAATTTTTTTTCCTCTTATGAATCTTAAATTTTATAATTCTAAAATTTCATAAAATCATTTTAAGACCAAAATATTATAAAGATTAAAGATACATCATTTCAAAATACTTTCTGATAAGTAATAAAATGTTTTATTAGAAGTCTTATAGAGCTTCACAAAGTCTTACATGCTGCCTATAAGACTTACTTACTTCATAATTACACAAACACTAAACTCTAACACGTATAGAAAATCCAACTCATTTCACTCAAATTCTAACATTGGGACATTAAAATTATTACATATGTAGTGACGTATTTATAACTTTATAATTTCACATACATTAAAATCTAATGTATAGAGAACATATTTTAACTTTCACTCATAGTCATACACAATAATTCAGAAAGTATTACATGCTTCCCAAATTCATGCATGATCTACCTAGAAGTCTTATAAAAACTGAAAGAATTATTCTATGAATGGAAGTATTAAACGGGCACTCACAAGTTATATGAAATCTAGAAATGTCTTATGAACTTCAATTATATTATGACTTTTCCAAAATTTCAAATTCTCAAAATTATTACATGGATTAGACTCATACACTCCAAATCAAAAGTTTTATAACCCTCACTATAAGTATTATGGAGTCCCTTAAAATAATTTTAGATAATACTAAGCCAATTTTTATCTTAACCTCCAAAATATAAAATTTTTATAATTGATTTAAAACTTATTTAAGAAAACTCCATTCCTTCTCAACCAATTTAAATGAAATTTAAAACCCATACAAAGGTTCTTCCTTCAATGGATAGTTCATATTTTCATCATCTATAATCCTTATTCATTAATAAAGTTAATCAAACTCTCCTACAAGCTAGAAACATCCAAACTCTTTGAAAACTATTATAGACCACACTCTTTAATATTTCAACATTATTTTTTTTAAGGATAGTCTCACCAATAATCTTATGTAAGGATAACCATTTAATATTTATATAAAATTATTCAAGGGAAATAGTAGCTCATAATTATTTTTTAAACATATATATATCTCATTCTGGTAACTTCAATCATCATATAATCCCTCTTTATTAATAAAAATACAATCAAACACGAGGTCAATTTAGCTTCCAAATTTTTTTATCAATACCACGAAATCCTTTGTATGCCAATATTTATTTTTCCCATTTTATTATACTCTTTATTAAAAAAAATACATGTTATCAATACCACCCTTCCTAAACTATTTAATATGGTTTATAAAACATGTTCTTTTCCATTATCTATTCATATTATATCCTACTACATAATTTTTTGACAATGATAGAACCACATATCTTCTTAGTAATGAGATTTTACTTAGTTGACTATTAATCTACTTGGGATGGACTCATGTATAAAAGAAGATTGATTTAACCAAATCATAAAATCTATAAATTAATTTATCCAACATGTGGTATAAATTTCTATTCCACATGTTTAGTGTTGGTCAAATTTATTTATCAAGAAATTAATCCTAAAAATAGTTTTGAAAAATATATATCATAATAGTTAAACTTAAAGGCATAAAACTCCCCCTTTCTCTTAGATTACAAATCAACCAATACCCCCCTATAAATATGATTGATAAAGTTCAAATAAGTATGAATAGTGATACTAGGAAACCTAATATTATAGTTATAAAGGTGTATCCATAAATTACATATTTCATTAATTAACACCCCTTTTGGTCGGTCCTAATAATGTTAGTTCCCCCAAAAGTGACTCAATCACTCCTTTATCATGATTTTTTTCTTTAGTGGTGCACCATGATGCAATCTTCTTTATTATTGTATAGTAGTTTCAGCCTCATCTAGATTCACCATGAAATTTTCTCTTTCAATTCCAAGTATATTAGTAAAAAAATTGAGGGAATAAGTTGGGGTTTTATTAATCCTTAATAAAAATAACTTGGCTTGCATTTTTTCACCAATGAAGATGATTTATGGTTTATAAATTTAACTCTTGATAAAATTATCACACCTTCTTTATTGTATTTATTATTAACTTATATAAATTTAATTATTTACTCATTTATATCAATAACATAATTTTTTAGTTCTTTTTCTTATTGTGAAAAAAATGAACATTCTTCCTCAGTTACTTGTATCTTCTTCTTCATCAATCCAACCTGATCTTGCAGCACTAAGGAATTATATTCCAAATTATATACAGGTTTCTTACACTTCCCATATATCACATACTTGTTATTAACTTTTTATACCATCTCTCTATCTTGTGGTTCTTATTCTCTTCCTTTATCATAATTTTTTATATATATACTCTCTATATTTTCTTCTAAAAAAGTTCTATTCTAACCTGATTAGTCAGGGTTCATATTTTTCTTTAATATTTATTATATCCAAAGGTTTGTAGAATATATTTAGGGAGAAATGTAATGAAATATTTCAAATAGTGGGAATGTTGGTCACATATTCTTCATATTAACTTTATATTAATTTTTTTTGAATAAATAAACTTCTTGATTTCATAGAAATAAATTTTTACATCCTAAGACTAATATATTTCCTCACAAATGTTCATCACCTTATTTTTGGATTTCTCCACATTAATTAATTCCATATCAATTAGAGTGGTATATTATACCAACAGTTGTATTTATTCTTCCAAAATCCTCTATATAAGTTGTAGAATCCTTTGAAACTTTTTATTTTATGATGTTGACCAATCTTCCAATGGAAATGGGTTTTATATCTGAATGAATTAAAACTATTATTTTTTTTTTCTTGGGTGTGTTGCCTTTATCAACTTACCTCTATCTCTATGTATTGTAGAACTATATTTTCCATGAATTCCTTCATCCCTAAAACCTTAAATTTGAGTTTTAAATTATACAAAACTAAATAAACCATATTTAGTTTCACTTGAAAGGTTTTAAATAGTCTACACATTTTTCATAAGTTTTCTCCTTTTATTAGTCTTAAATGATACATTATTAATCACTATATATTTTCTATAATATTATCTCATGGTTTTCAAGGTTTTTTAACTTTAATGAAACTATATTGTGCCTCATGGGGATCTTCTCCATTTTTAGTGAGTTTTTTGATAAGATCATCGAGAATCTTGTTCTATTTTGTAATTTTCACATTGGAAATTTTTATTTCATCTATGAGGTCATTAT
Source organism: Viscum album (assembly GCA_963277665.1). NCBI lineage: Eukaryota > Viridiplantae > Streptophyta > Magnoliopsida > Santalales > Viscaceae > Viscum > Viscum album. Next base: position 832,288,028 of record OY728136.1, read on the forward strand.
CCTTCAAATATTCTTTTATATTTATATTTTCCAGTGGCTTTATTTTTTTCTTGAGCTTAGTGTTCAATATAAGGGATGCCACATGTTAAGATCTAAGCACATACTTAGTATATCTATCTTCTTCAATCTCAACACCACTTGATGTGTATTATTATCTTCTATCCTTTTATATAATAGTTTAATGATTTTTGAGAAATACCAATATATTCTGAATATATACATGATTATGTTTTATCGTAGTCTTCCTTACATGTTATAATTCTTCTTATAATATTTTTAAATATAATTTTTATTTATAAAATTACACTTACTGATTCTTTCATGTTTTCTTCTTGAGGGGACCTCTTCCTCCTCGTCATATTTAAAATAAATATATTTTTTATTCTATAATTCATTTAAAAAAATCCCAATTACTTCTCAATTAAAACATATAATAGGGAGAATAATTTTTAATTATTCATTTCTCTCTTTTGATGTTCTTAAAGATGAAGTCAATGGATTTCTTATTCTCTTAACTTATTTGATATTTTATTTTTAATTATACATCAGACTCAACTTTATTTCCCTTAGGATTATTTTATTTCATGGTTCAAAATGTCATCTCCACCATTTATTTATTTTCAAAAACATGTTCTTTCTTTATTTTATAGCTAATTATGGTGTTCTGTAACTAATTAAGGGATAACTGTATTATCTCCTCTAGGACAAATATATTTGGGTCAAACCTATGAGTAAAATTTCTTATCAACTTATTAAAAGTTTTTTATCCCTATATATTATCTATAAATCCACTAATGTGTCTAACTATATCATAAACCCTAGTAATTTAGTCATCCAGAGTCTCATCATCAACCATAAAAATGTCTCTACACTAGAAATAAAATCCTTTGCATATTTAATATTGAAATTACTTTTATACATGTTTTCAAGTTTATAATATATATACTTTGTAGTTTAAGGTCTAATTTATTTGGTTTATACTTTATCAGTTATATATGACATATTATAATTTCTTAATTCCCTATCTAGTTCAGGATTTCTATTGTCATCATAAGTCATAGGATTATCTCTTATGTGTTGAAAAAATACCATTGTTACAACATCACAAATCTCAATCCCTTGTTATAGTGAATATGGAATCATTTTTATTCTATCCCTAAATTTTATTACTAGAAAAAATTGGTACATGTCATTTATTGATAGAACTAAGATTCCCCATAATTCTACTTTAGTAAGGGATGGATATTCTATTTGGGAAATGTGATGACCTAGGTATTTTTAATGATATATATAATTATGGTTTATTAATGTTCATGATTATCAATTTATATATTTAATTTAAATAGTATCATATTCATATATTATCTCTCAAAATATAATTTATAATCAATTATATACAAATTTAAAATTTAAAATTTTTTACGTATACTTTGATAGAAAATGAGTTTCATTTAAGGGTTAATTATATTTTCTTAGAATGATTCCATATCAAAAAATTTATGTATATTTAATTTAATTTTATAAATTGAAATTAATTTTTATTATAATGATAATCATAGAAATAATTAAATTAATGTATGAGGTAAGAATATGATTTTCATTTGAAAAATAATTACTTTTTATTGTAAATAAAATGGTTTTCAATACATTATACGATTTTAATTAAAATTAAAATTTCTAAATTTTAGGATATGTATTTGATAAAATATACATCAATTTTAGATTCATCATATAAAAAAATCTTAAAAAATATTTTTAAAATATTTCTAAATAGGATGATTTGTTGGTGAATGTGAAAAATGAATTTTTTACTGAAACTATAACTTTTATTACATTAAAATGATATAACCATGAGATAAGAAATTATAAAATATTTGGCTTCAGAAAGTTTCAATTTAAATCCAAAAAATCTATTAGAATAGTATTTTTAATTTAAAAATTTATTTTTGATACTATAGACCCTAAATTATTTTTTTAATGAAAACTATTTTTGGGATCTTCTCCTTTAATTAAGTATTCACTAGGAACCATTTAGTTTTTTATTTTTTTCAAGTCACATAAATTTAATTTTTGTATTCATAAAAAATATAAATTTCATGGAAATAAATACCATACAATATTTGGGTATATGTTCAATTTTCTGTTCAAATAAACATTTTCCTAAAACTATTTTTGCATGTGTTATATATACATATTTTTTAATTAATTTTTACATTATCTGGAAATTTAGACCTATAAAAAATTATTTTTAATCATATGGTTATATTTTTTTTAACAATTTTCATTTCATTTTTGGACATATAAATATGTTACTATTGTAAAAACAATTTACCATGATAAAGTTAGAGAGGTTAAAAGGGAGTTAAACTAATGAATAATTGAAAAAATATAAAATAAAAAATACCTAATTTTGATTTGTTAAGTTCATTTGTAACCCATCTCATCTAATATTTTAAATTTTAAATTTTCTGTTCTAAATTAATAGAGTATGAAATTTATTGTATATTAAGAAATCAATTATTTAGAAGAGTGACATTCCTATCACTTATAAAAGAATCCCTTCACCACCCCACTTATCCAACACTTTAAAGACCATAAATTGGCCAATAAATAAAAAAATACCCCCTAAAATCTCTTTTCTAATCCATATAGGTTTTTTTATCCCCAAAATACCAATATTAAAAGGTTTAAGGTATATCATAAAATTTGATATCAAAAAATATATAATTGTCTTAACCAGGTATCTTCAAGTTTATTTATTTTTTCACCACCTTGTAATACGTTATAATCATCATAAAGTTATAAAATAATTATCATTAGTATACCAACATAATATTACATGTATCGAACAACCATTACCAACCTCCACTCTATCTATTGGAAAATGAAAAGGTCTTCATGTTGTGTGTGAACTACCGCCTCCTTGAATAATGTATTTCATTTTCCATCACCTCCTTAGAGGGATGGTTCTAAAAATGAATTCAATAGTGAAATATGTTATTTATAACATTTTAAAGATTATACAAACTATAATTTGGTTATTACATTAATAATTTTAGCTATACATGGTCATTGTAAAATTTATCTTCCTAAAAAGAGCATATTGTGACACTATTTGAGTAATAAATTCTTACCATTCTCATTTATCTATAATGTTAATATAATTTTTCTTGAATTTTTTTGTCAATTTAAAAAAAATTATAATTTATTTTCTATAAGTGCTATATATTAATTATATAATAACTTTTTCTTACTCAATTTTTTGTTATAAAAAAATATGTTTCGGTCAGTTTTACTACCTACTTGGACATTGTAAAAAAATTATCTAATAAATTTATAATAAAACCCAAATAAGGGTATTAATATATAATAATTATAAATTTTATTTTATTTAAGAATACTTCATTGTAAAATTAAAAATTATATTTAATTATAAACTAAAATATTTTATTAACTAAATAATCACCCAAAAATGAAAATTTTAAGAATTCAATAAAAACCAGAAACTTCTCTGCCACAAAATAGATATTGGACTACATAGATATTTAAAAACAAATATTACCTTAGCATGGACATTTATTATGTTATGAGTACATGAATAAGACTCGCGGACCATAACTAAAAAAATAGATCATGCAAGGGAAACGGAGAGGGTAACACAGAAATGTTAATTTAAAAAATATAAAATTAGAATATTAGTAATAATAAATTATATATGGATGGTATATATTAAATTTTTATAGTTAATATGGTTATAATTCATATGAGTAACTATCCTAGATTTCTTGTACAAGGAAGTCAGAGAGGGCCTAACCAAATAGAAGTCTAAGGTAAGAGGATCCAAACCCAATTTCCTTTCATTGGATAATATCATATATTCATTTACTATGTTATTATAATAGTATATGTTTTATAAAATCTAATTAATTAATTTTTTATTTCACTTTTTTATTTGTATTAATATTTTTTCACATAAAACATCATTGAATGATTCTTACTTCCAATTTTATGATATCTGTAACAATTTTCTTCGTTACAATTTAAATTCCATGATACATGTTTCATATTATGTACAATGTTTTTTTATATGGTTTTATTTTGATTCAAACTCTCATTAATGTATTATAATATATTTTAATGAAATTCATTTGTTTTATAAATCTAAATAAAATTATTTTTTTCAATGGATTTTAAATAATGTTTTATAAAATCAATAAGGGTTTCTCATAGGTTCTCGATGGATCTGTTATTTCCCGGAGTGATCCCCCAAGTGCCTTTCTCCTCCCCCTAAGGTTTCTTCACCCTCGCAATGGAGCACCACCACTCGGACTTTATTTATTTCTTGTCTCATTCTATTCCTTGTTCTTCCTTTCTATCATGTTTTTCATTTCCTCCATAGGCTCTTCCTTTAGGGTGAAACTATCTCTTTTGGCGACTTTGGTTTCTACCTCACCTATTTGATGGTGATTGGACCGTATCCTTTCCATTATTTCCTTCTATGGGATTGTGTCTCTAGTTTTTACACCTTCGAACATGAATCTTGGATGCTCTTTTAGCTAGATCTACCATGTCGGACTCCATTTTTTGTCACATTTGTCATTCTTTGTGATGTTTTGGGATGTCTTGGGGCTCATGGATGAGGTTTTTAGTTCAATACTTGACTGAATATTCCTTTCTTCTATTTTCATCATTCGTTTTCCTTCTATTTTCTTATTATTCATCCTCGATGTGGTCATCTTCGTTTAGTGATGGCTTTTTTGCTCGTCCACAAGGGTGTTTGGTTCTTACTAGTTTTTTTAATCTTGGATTTGTTTTTTATATGGTTTTCATTGGTTATTTAGATTCATGTTTTGGATTTTATAGTTGTATGTATTTATTTTTTGTGATGAAAATACTGTTTTTGAATATTATGGTCCATGGTCTAGTTGAAGTTCACCTCTCTCTGACTAGGTCTTCCCTCTCCAAACACTTCTCTAACCCTCAGTTACTTCTCACCAATCTAGGTTATCTTGGTGTGTTAAATCATAGTGAGGTTTTGGGATGGTGATATTTTTGTTTTGGTTGGCATTTTAGGATGTGTGACCTAGAATAAGGTGGATGCTATGATGGTGGTTTGTTTTTTCATAACTGTAATGATGCAAGTTGTTTGTTATTTATGGCGATGTTGGTGCTTAATGATTACAATGATGGATTATAGAAACTTCTTTATCAGTGATAAATGACGAGTGGTGATGGTGATGTTGTATTACCAATGTTTATGATGGTTTATGGTAGGATAATCAACCCCCACTAACACAGGCTACTTAAGGATCATAGCATTATATTTTTTGTTGTTTTCAAATTTCAATTTTTACAACTTGTTATGTTTTAGTATATTAAAACTTTGTATTCCTACCTATTGTATGTAGTGAATGTGGGTCTGTAACTTTGGTTACCACTTATTTTTAAAGCATCTAACTTTAAATAAAAAATTTAATTTTTTCTGAGTCATTGTAAGGGTTCCCTATCTAAAAATTATCTACATTAAGACATTTTTTCCAATATTCACCTATTTTCTATTATTTGGTATATATATATACTATTTGATATATTATACCATAAATATATTTATACTAATTGTATTTTAAGTTCCTTCTATTATTCATTTTTCAAAGGGATTTTTTATTTTAAAATTCATAAGGATATTTATTTTAAATAATTTATTTGAAAGTTTTGAAGTCTTTTACTAATCTCATTTTCCTCCATATCAATATCCTTTTTATTATATTAAGAATTTTATTTACTATATTTTAATTATTTTAAGGTCATTTTAAAATTTATTTAACATTCTTTAAAAAAAAATTAAAAATAATATATTTAATGGTTTCCTAGCATGTCATTTTTTAAACTCTTCTTAAATGCTTTAAATTAAAAAAAAATTTAACATTTATCTCTTGACTTAATTTAGTTTATTTTATATATATTATTGATTATTAAATATACTTTTAATGTTTAGTTGGGATTTAAAAGAATATACAATTTCAATTATTTTATTTATTTATTTTTTGTTATTGATTTAACATAATAAAATGGTATTTCTCCTTGTTTTTTTATGAATATTTCCAAATTCTTTTATAAATGTATTTTTCATCTATCTAAACATTCAATAATTGTTTTTATAGTTCATTATTTTTATGATCTAAATGATACCTCCTAACTTATCTCTCTGTATGTATTATGGTTATTATCATAAATCCAATTTGTTTTCACTCAGTTAATCATGTAATGAAGTAATGATGAATTATTTTATTGGATGTACAATGAAAGTGATATCCCTTATGGGATTTATTAATTTTATTGTACTTTTGAATTATATATTATGGAAGATGAGAGCAAGATATATATACCCAATGCATTAGATAATGATGATTTATTTAACTAAATATAATTTACTCCTATGAAAATGTTGGAATTATCCATTATCGTGATTCCTTTACTGTATGATATTAAAATTAAATAGGTATGTTATTCCATTATGAGTGAATAAGAATGACAAATATGATTTCCCAAGATTCCATCATGATTTAAACACTACTTGTTTTCTTGATTACGAGGAACGTTTAAGGAATTATTGAGCTATGAAGTTTAAATGTATCTATACTTTGTTTTCATGACTCATGATTATTAACACAGCTTTTACACTCCTTTCACTCATGTATTACATTAAGATTCATGTTAATAATCGTTAATATGAAAATTTTTATTACATATTCTATGATTATAATTTTTTTCATGTGTGTATAATTGTTTTATGGGATGTTGAAGACTAATTATGAAATAACAATTTCATGGTATAATGGGGAAAATGTATTTTGGGTGATAAATTTGTGCGATTTGAAGTTAAATTATTTAACTTTTTATCTAAAAATAAAAAAATAAAATTCCTTGGGTATTTACATGATTTGATTTTTATTTTTAAAATTTTTATTATCATTAGAAAAATTTGGTTCTCTTAATTTAGTATCAAAGATTTTATGTAAATAGAATTATTTCTAACAACATATCTGGGTGTATATAATTGGTATAAAAAAGGTTTTAAATAGATTTAAATATTAGTATGCTATCATTTGGGGATAATTTAAGAGTTATAGATATCATATATGTTTAATATGTTTATGTTTGATTATACATCCAAAGGTGTTATACCATTTTAACATTGAATGTGATTATATTTTAAGTTGATTGATGATATTATGAGATATTTTTATTCAATTTGTTGGAAAATATGTTATTAATGGATTGATAATCATTAGGGATATTATCTGATTTTCTTATTAGTTAATTATTGATAAATTGTTATTAAATGTTTTAGAACATATGTTTTTCAGTATAGGTAACCATGGGATTGGAAAATAATTTAGTGAATATATAGATAATGATATTTTGGAACAATTTCACTATATTTATATATATATATATATTGGAGAATATATGATTAAAGGAATGTATATTTTTAAACCAAGAATTATGAGTGATTATTGTTGTGTTTAGATAAATTATAAGTTGATTTTGGAAGAATATGTGACCAAATCCATTTGATTATTGGGTTTCAAATTTGTCTATAAATATTTTGAATTGTTTAGGGTTAGTTAATTGTAGAATATTTTAAGTAAAAATTTGGGTGTTATTTTTGAGGTTTTATATATTAATTTATTCTTTCTTCATATAAATTTTAATTCATATTGGGTATTATCTTAACTTTTCTTCCAACTTTTGGTTCTCGTAAATGGATATAATTAGGAGGAATAAATTTTCATCTTTTCCTAGATATCATGTTCTATTAAAACTTTATTTTCATGGAACAAGCATGAAAAAAAATTCTTGTTCATTCATTATTAATAATTTTAGATGAATAAAAGGTGAAAGATGATTAAAACACACAAAAAAAGGATGATATTATTCATATAAAAATGTAAGGAAACTAAGTATGTATATTTTATCATATACAATATCTAAGGTGTAAAATAATTCCTCAATATAATGAAAAAATAAGGTAAATATATCAACGATTATGTGGAAACATAACCCACCTATAATGAACCTAACTCCTAGTGATAGGATCCAGTTCCTTACTTTATTACATTGGCATAAGATACATGAAATCACGTCCCAAAGGACCAAATAGTTTATTAGTCTGGGTAAAATAAATAAATAATTGAAATCCACATTGAATTTTAAAAACTAAAATACTTAAATAATTTTATTGAGTCTACCATTATTCCCCCTTTGTGTATCCCTATATATCAGTCAAAATACAATTCTTGGAATACTGGTGAGAATTAATACATATGAAAGGGGTGAGCTAAAATTATCATTAAGGGTATATATATAGAGAAATGTATAATAAATAATCATGAATGATTGTGGAAAGATGATTAAATAAAACACATTCCATTTAACCAATAACCTAAGCATACTAAGGACTGAATGAAAGATAATTAATTAATTGCATATAAATAATCACATTAAAATGAAACTTAACCATGGATATTATACTATTTGAATAATCATATGGAATATAAACAGTTAATCTCATAATGAGGGAATTCATAATGGCGTACATCATAAACATACAGTAAAAGCATTGGCAAGACTTCATATATAACCAGGTAAGCCCTCATCCAATACCCAAACTTTTTTATCTTTCTGAGACATACCAATGTATCTAGGGGATATTAAAAGCCTCATCCATCACATACTAAGTACAATTATTTTGTCATATGAATGGTGTAAAACATAAACAACATAAACATTCATATTGAAAAACAAGAATACAAAATACGAATACATTGACCATAAACAATGAATAGTATCAAAATAGCCCATCCATAGTCAAACCAATCATAAACCCTTCAATAAAATTTGGTATGTGATGTCATAAGATATCAACCCCAATTTAGCATAAGATTAATCAAAGGGTGATAACATAGATGAAAATACTCTAACAAAATCAATGAAAACCTTTTCATGAAGACTCTTGTCAAAACTATATGAAAAACTCTTTCGAAAAAAAACCCTTTTCTGTTAAAAATAACCATTTTCAAAACCAAATAACCCAAAAATAAGTGAATGAGTTTTCTCATTTTATAAAATATGTAAATTTTTTAAGATGATGATGATTTGGTCAAAAGGCTGATGCACAAATATATATATGAAGATGAGAAATAGGATTACAAAAGTCTGAAGGAGGGAAATTTATTACAGTATTTTTCCTGAAGCAAGGTTAGATATTCTAGGAGATAATCCATCCACACAATAACATTGTTAACTCCATTATTGTAAAATCCATCCTCCACCCTATTATCCTCATGGTAAGCATGAGTGATAATATTATTGAGCTCTATCAGATGTTGGAGGCATATCATCTATCTTGCTATGAGGTGACACGACAAGTGAAGCACCCCATGTCAGAGTTCTTTAATGGTGGTAATTGAGTCAATTTTTATCAATATGTTATTCCAACCTTTTGTTATGATATCTACAGCAATAATGATTTTGAATGTCTCTTCTTTTAAGGAGGTGGAGACTCCACACAAAACTGTAGTAGCATCCCAAAACATGACCATTTTGAGTTCTGTACCCAACACCATACCTCGTAGGTCCAAGATTGACTTTTGAGGCAGCATACACATTTATTTTGATCCATCTAGGGGGAGATGGTTTACATAATACTTCTATTAGACACTTTATTTGACAAAATATTCCTTTTATTCCAATCCGAGGAAGAATAATAAAATCCCTGATGACGTTGTGGTAGGTACCTATTTGCATCATTCCAGCTTCTTTGATAGTAATAAGGATCTTCAATTGAGCTAAACAAAGATTAAAGGTATTATTATAGTGAGTGATATAATTTCTCTCATACCAGATGACATGAATTAGTCCTTCCACATAATTAATAAAAAACTGATCAATCTAAGTGGAGACATCCATCACAGTGCATCTTTGGAGATGAAGTCGAATGGTGTCCAAATATTTCCATCTGAGATAAAAAAATATAAAATATGTATTTCTATAACACAGAAGAAGTGTTAGAAGATATGAACATGTGGGCATAATCCTCTCTGTTTTGACAACACATATGACATTTGGAACAAATTTTAATAAAAAAACTTTGAAGGCAATAGTCAGTGATAAATCTATTTTGGGCTATCTGCCATACCAGAGTGAACCTGGATGGTTTAACCCATTGTGGAATTATCTTAACAAAGAAAAATATTATTTTTCAGTTCCAAAGTTGTGATAGTATTAATGTTTCGAGTTTAGGATTCCATTATGATCAGGTTCCCAAATCAAAAAATTGGCAGTGTTGACAAAAGGGTAGTTGGTGATAATATTTTTAATCTCATTGGGTAAATCCACTTCTCAGGAGTGTAATCAGTCATTTATATAGATATTAATGGTAGTAGATAAATTCATGGAATCATACATAGAGGAAAGATGGTAACCATTCCAATTATCTAACCAAAACATTAATGAAGATTCCGTATTAATAATCCACCTAGAGTGAGATGTTATTTTTTAAAAAGAGTTCTTTATAGAGGCCAGATAGAAGGGACCATGTGTAAAGTTTTTTCATTGTCTAATATTATTATAAAATATGCATCTAAGAAAATTAAAGGCTATGTAATTATTATTAAGAAGTTTCTATGTGATTTTGGATTAAAGGGATTAATTAAATAGGTAGAGGTTCTTAATACTGAGACCACCATTGTCAAGGGGTTTACAACAATTTTTCCAAGGAACATTGACAACTTTCCTCTCAATAATTCTTCCAATCTAGATAAGTTTTTTTTTACTATTAATATTTTTTTTAATATGATATTATATTTGTAAACCATCATAGACTAAACCATTTTATAAACAATGTTGTATTTGACAAGACAATGTCGGCCTTCTATAGAAAGAGATTTTTCTTTCCATGTAGACAATTGATTATAAATTTGACCAACAATATTGGAAAAGTAAGTGGTTTTAGGATTTTACAAATAAATAGTAAGTCCAAGGTACATGAAAGGTAGGGATCCCTCTTTTATACCAAGGTCATTTATTATATTAGCCTTTCTATTTATAGGGAATATTTTTCCAAAGAAAATAGAAGCTTTTCTCCAGTTTATTGATTGACTAGACACATATTCCCAGTGAGAGAGGGTATCTTGGATATTTTAGATATTATATTTTTCCCCTTGAAGGAAATGAATTATATCATCTACATACAACAGGTGATAGGAGACAATAAGGTTTCTGGAGGCAAATATGGTCTTAATATTTCCTTGGTTAACAAGATTAGTGATAGGACTGCTAAGGTAGTCTTCAATAATAACAAAGAGAATAGAAGATAGTGGGTCTCCTTGCATGAAAAACTTTTTTAAATTGAAACAGACCTTTTGAGCTCCATGAATCAAAATACAAATGTGCGGACAAATGAAAAAAGGTTTGATTAGGTTAAAAAAATTGTCATTAAATCCAATCATTTGAAAGACCCTGAAAAATACAACTCAAGTCCATGGTGTCAGAATAATTTATAATGTCAATTTTAATGGAAAGTTTTCCTCCAATAATAGTATTATTTAATAATTAAGTACTTTTAGAGGAAAGGTATATACAGTCTTGGATGTTTCTTCCTTTAAATTAGCCAAATTGATTCCAATAATCAATTTTCCTTACAATAGGAGCAAGTATATTAGCTAATAATTTAGAGATGATATTATAAATTTTGTTGATGATGGAAATGGGTATGAAGAGATAAATTTATGAAGAATTATCCACTTTGGAAATAAGTGAGAGGAATTGATCTTTAATCCCATAAAGAAGGTATCCATTATAAAAAAAGGATTTAATCAGTTTACAAACATCATGTTGGAAAATATCCCAATAGTGTTGAAAAAAGAAATAGTGAAGCCATCGAGACTGGGATCACTATCATTTTTTAATCTAAAAATAGCCTCTTTAATCTCATGGTCTATATGAACAATATTTATAATGGTGTTTTCAAAATCTCTCACTAAGGAATTATATCCAGTTGTATGTCCTTATCAAGATCAGGACCATTAAAGATATTTTCAAAATAAGATACAACATTATTTACCAAACCTTCCTCATTGTTAATGATATTATATTCATATTTAATAAAGTAATGGGGTCTACAGGTTTTCCAGGATCTTCTCAAAGTGTTAAATAATTTAGTGTTTCTATCCCCATATTTGATCCAACTAATTTTGAAGGTCTGCTTTCTCAGATTATCTTTCAATGTGAGAATAGTTTTTAACTTATTGCTAAGGAAAATTTCTTATTGAGGGTAATAATAAATGTTATTTCTGGTATATTCAACCTGAATTTTGTTGAGAGAGTTTTGTAGGAAATAAATTTCATTATCAGTTTGATTGACTCTTTTATCGAACCAAGTCTTATGTTTTTGTTTTAAAAGTTTTAATTTCATAATATAGGTAAAAGCATCATTACTAAAGTTCAAATAATTACAAGTGTCATTAACAATATTATCACAATCACTCACCATGGTCTAATCATTGTTAAATCAAAAGGTTAATATGGTCTTGGAAACTTTAGAAATAAGGATAACAAGAATAGCGTGATAATTTGAGTTGAGTCTAGGTAGGGTAATACTTGAAATCATATCTCAGCTATCAAGGACATGAATATTAGTGAAGGAACTATCCATAAAACAATTATGATTTCTTCTATACCAGGTATATTTGGAACCTATATGATTTATTTCAATAATGTAGTTGTCTTCAAGACAATCCTTAAATTCCTTAAAGGAGATGATAGAGTGGTAAGGACCCACTTTCTCACTAGGTCTGAAGATAAAATTAATGTATCTAGTGATAATACAAGGATCTTGAATATTTCTATTTAATTAAGATAGGTTTTTCTATAGAAATATCTTATCTTGGAATCTATTATTGGCATAAATGACGGTGAAAAAAATATTCATGTTTTGAAAATCAAATTAACAAGTGAAATATTGAGTGTCAACATTTAAAACATGCACATTTCTAAAAGAGGAGTCTGTAAGAATCCAATGAGAATACATAGATTTATTTTTAGAAGTACCACCAATAAAATAATAATTGAAATTATCTAATCCATTAAATCTAGATCCAAAGTTAATTTTAGACTCTGAGATAGAAAATAAATATGTCTTGTGCATGAATAAAAGTTTTTATAGAGTTGTGATGGTGTTAGAGTTAGCAATTCCCTAACAGTTCCAGTAGAGAATATTCATTTGTACTTGTGTTTGAGGCTGGGCCCCCCATTATTTTTACCTCCATATTTATTCTTCCTTAAGGATTTACTGATAGGTTTTATAGACTTCCTCTTTCTCCTTGGTGTGTCACTATCCTGTTTGAGCATTGGAATTATATGAGAGCTAATGATATTATGTGAATCTATTTTGTATCCTTCCTAAGTGTTTGATTATTCAACCCAAACATGATTATTGGAAACATATCCTTCTATAATTTTCTATATGTTATCATCTATCTTTTAATCTATACTCTTTCATTTTCATTCTTTCATGTTTCCACTACCAAAATCAATCTTAATTTGATTTGATGATGGAAGTATTTGGTTTCCATGATATGGCCCTTCGTCATCGAATGATTTATAAGAGTATTGTATAGACTTACCTTTTATAGGAATTTCCTTCCATTTGAAAATAGCTGAAGATTTTTAGTTGGAGTTTTCTACCTTTTTATTGCCTTCTTCAGCTGTTAAAAGAGATTATGTTGGCCTATGTAGGTTCTACTGAGCTGGAGGCTACAATATCCTATATTTTTTTTTGGTGTTTCTCAGAACATGTATCTACATTTTTCCTAAACCATTTTGGGAAGAAACAATGTCCCAAAGGGGTGATATATACATGTCATAAAAGAAGGTGGGAGTATAACATCAAATTATCCCTCAATAAAGGGAGATTGAGATGACGTCCCTTACCTTATGATTCCTTTAGTCAGACATGATTCGACCTCTAGTATAATGGTTTTAATCATTTTATTAACATATACAAGAACTTTATTCATATTTATTATATCCAATATTACATTATTATATTATTATATCGCACTTTTATTGTTAATATTTCATTATTAACCTTGGTTCAAGTGTTAACTATATCATATTCCCCTACATGTTTTGTCAAGAATATCTTGGTTCTTTTTCTATGATATAGATCCAATATATATGGAATTATTTTAATATTATAAATATAATTTTTAATTATTAAATTAATTTTTAGATCTATTGTTTAATTTTTTTTTATGGAAAATTATTCACATCACCTTGTGAAGACAGTAGGTCATACGTATGCACAAGCGATGATATCATTCCCTTATTGGTGAAAGGGTAAGTAATTGGATGGTATATTAATTATAAATAATAAATATCGTGTCATAATTACCAAATATATTCTTTATTTACATCATTATACCCATCCAAGTAAAGTGGTTAAGAAATACATATTACACCATGATGTGGAGACGGTAAGTCCAACGTACGCATGTGTGATGCTTTAGTTTTTCATAGGATGAATAAGAGGTGGAGTATGATTGTCCAATAATAATAATAACATTTATAAATATATATTATACTAGATTTATTTTTTATCATGTATAAAATTCATGAAAAGGTTATATAAGTAGAAATGAACTTGAATGAGTTAGTAAAAATGATTACCTATTCTTTGGGGGATTCCTTTAGATCTCTTCTTAAGGGATCTAGGGTTAGTCTCTCTGGAAGACCAGAACCTCCATAAAATGGATAAGTATGTTTGGAGAATATATTTTAATGTTTCAGTCAATCTAGAAGGCTCAAAGTTGTGTGAATAATTGAGGGAAGAGGTTCCCTTTTATAATTGAGGTGAGGGGTACTTTTGGAAATTCTAAAAATATTATATTAATATAAACTAATTATAGTTTTAAAATGGATAAAAAGTGAGTGATTTAAAATATTATATTAGTATTTTTATATATTCTATCAAATAGTAATTTTTAGACAAGTTTAAGTCACATTCTCACCCTTATCTTTTGGCTCTAATCCTCATTTAATCTCTTTAACACTTATCATGACAACGTGGCGTATTACTCATTGTGGGTTAATATTTTTACTATAAAATACCAAAAAACCATAAAGAGGTCAATATTGAAATTTAAACCTATCTCAATAATTTTTCCTTATTTTATATTTTAATTTATTTTATATCATTTAATAAAATATTATTTTTTTTAAAAATATCATTAATTTCAGTTTTGATATTATTCATTACTTGGATTTTTTAAAATAACATAACACAATATCATAAAAATAACACTTTAATGCATCCATAATATTTCTAGGTAATATATATAATTCGTGAGTGAAATAAATTATATTATATTGTATTTATTTTAATATTTTGAATGAGTTATTTTATATTTCCATTAATTAAACAATTAATGCCTCATCATTATGCAAGCCTTTAATTTAACAATTTACACCCTAAAATTTAATAATAAATAATCATGATAAAGGTAATCATTTTATATTTCAAATTTATATTTATATTGTAATATAACATCTGAATAACCACATATTAAAATTATAATACTTATTTAAAACATGAGCATCACATATTAGACTTTCTTTAGTATAAAATATTAAAAAAGGATTAAAGTCATCCAAGTGGATCCATGATGAAATAAAATTGGAAAACTGATTATTTTTTCTAAGAATAACTCATTCAATAAAATTAGGACAAGTTTTAGGGTAGTTATCTAACATTTATATCATTATTTTTTCCCGTAATTGCCTGATTTACCATTAATCATGGTGATAACAAAATTACTGAAGTTTTTATTAATATTATCTAAAAAGGGATCTATTTACTAAATTTTTATATTATTATTCCAACTATGGAATCCATTTTTTCAAAATTCAAACATATTATTTTCTATAAATAATTTAAAATTAATCTCATTGGTGAAATGAGAAAACATGGTTTTTTATATGAAAACATTCAAAAGAATGAAATGTTTTTATATCCAAATTACAATTAAAATTTATTCCAATGAGCTAAACTATATTAAATGATAATGAAATTGATCTAATTATATTTCAAAACCAATTAAAAATATATTTTATCATAATTCTTTATTTTGATGAAATTTGTTTTTCAATAAAAATGAAATATTATATATTTATTCATCAAAATAAAAAAATTATCATAAAAATATCAAAAATTCAACCAAATAAAAAATTATTATTAAAATTTCAATTAATAAGTATCTTTTTTCAAATATAATTTATAGAAGTGTCAAATTTTATTTTTAAAACATATATTCCATTGAAGAGAGGAAAAACTGCCTTTAGAAAAAATATATATTTTTATGCATATCAGTGTATTTAAATTTATATCATTTCTAGAAAAAAACATATGATGAATGTCAAATATAATATTGAACATATGACATATAAATTTCATAATGTGGTTAATACTATTCATTCTCTCTAATTTAGCAGTAAGGTTATAACAGTCAGGTTAAAATAATGATATTTAATTATATATCATTATTCTTTTAATCTTATTGTAGTTTAAAACATAAGCTATTGAAGATATTAAATTTATAAAGTGACATACCATAAAATAATGTGGTGTTATATTCTCACCTACTTCAAAAAAATTTGTCCTCTCAATTTGATCAAGTTTTTGGTAACTTGTGTTTGACTTTTCAAAGTACCTTTGCTGAAATAAAACATCTGAAAAGGGATTAATCAAACATCCACTTTAAAATAAAGAAAGATAAGTATTAATGCCACATTTTATAACACATACTAGGGTTATATATAGGAAAAAATGGACATATAAGATAAACCTAACTCTCATGTTCTGATAGAGAGTGATAGAGAACATGGTCATGATAAAGTTAACAACCAAAAAATCATAAATATATGATGGAATAAAATAATAATTATTTCTCAAAAAGAGAAGTAAACCGATAACAAATATTTTTTCATAAATCATTTCCCTAGGTTTGAGGGATTATTTTAAAATCTATATAAGCACTTGAAAATCAATACACGTACCAGATTTCAGTCCATGTCATAAGAATAATCTTATCCTTATGTTTCTTTTAGATTTATTTTCAATTCATCTCTTACAATAATAAATCAATGTTCAAAATTAATTTTTCATTGCTGAATCACTTTGATAAATCAAAAGATTCATGAGAAATTCCATTAGTTTTAAATTTTTACTAAAACCAGAATGGTTAGTATAGGTTACCCAATATAATAAATCACATTTTAACCTCAAATAGTAATATCTAATGTTAAACTTAATCCATTCCAAGATTAATAATCATTCAAAATATATCTATCCAAATTCATAGTTGAAATGGGTCTCTAAATTTCAAAAATCAATCATAACATAAAATTCCCAAACCAATAATGTAGATCTTATTTTCACATATCAGATATATGAATACCTTTATCAGCTTAAAATCCTTAATTAAAAAATTCATTCTTTCAAATCCTTAAAGAATAAGTACTACAGTACAATCCTTATATTTCTTGTGATTCTTATAACCATTGCACCATCTATGAAATAATTCTTGAATCCAAATACCCCAAAACCTTGATCTTTATACTTAATTCTTAAATAATTAACTACATTTAAACATATTTGTAGAGACCCGAAGCTTGACGTACATGGACATTACATTACATTTGCGGAATACATAGTACATAACAAAAACACACACACAAGGATCGTAATAGTTTAGTGTCTTTGGAAACTCGGAACGTAATCTTCTAATCGTGGTGAAAGATCTTCAACATCTCCTAGAAAGATCTTCCCTTTTTTTACCTAAAACCTTTCTTTATATCCTGGGGAAAATAAAACATAAAAGGGTGAGCTCAAATTCTCAGTAAGGGTAAACAAAAGAAATATCAATCACATCGTATTCATAAGAACATAACATTTTTAAAATCTTAACCTGCAAAAGAGAGCATAATTTCATAACATGGGATAAATCATGGCAGTGAAATGTAATCACAATAATCATAACTTAAAACATTAAACTTTGTGGCATTCACACATAATCATAGAGAATCATTTCTTGTTATTCAAGACTCATTGCCAAGACTATCTTAGTGGAAAAAGTCCCTTTCTGAATCGAGTAACCCTCGTTTCAGTCCTGTTTCACTGAACCGGTATAACCTACCATTTCAGCCATGTCTATCTCATGAGATATAAAATCTTTACCCAATGCATTGGAGGGAGATATAGGTCCCACCCATATTATAATGAATCCTTTCTTATGTGTGCCACATAATCATAAATCATACATCATCGCATAACATATGTAACAAAAATGGGATTCTTGAAACATCATGACATCATAAATCAATTCATATAAGATAAAGGAATTCATAAAAATAATTCCATCACAACATGATCAAATCAATGTAATAATAGGGATAAAAACAGAACCCTTTATTATCTTTGATGAAAAATAATTTTGATAAAACACTTGAACTCCATTCTTGAGGAAAAGATCCTTTCTACTTCAAAAGCACTTTTCTTTTCTTAACATGTCATACAATTATAAACTAAAAGAAGTTGATTAAAAATAAACATGAAAACTTATAAAGGAAGATTCTTGGAAATAATGTTTTAAAAATCCATTCTTTCCGTATAATTTAAAAAAAACATTCTTCGTACTTTTGTCGGAAAAGTCAAAAAGTACCTCGTACGAAAAACGACAAAATATTCCTTTCATTTCTTTTACTAAAAACTCACCTAAGGGTAAAATTGGATTTAAATTATTGTAAGTGGATGGAAACAATATTACATATTGAGGGAACATGGATGTGGATGATAAAATACACCCCAATATTTACTTACGAATAAACAATCTCGGATAAAAATGAGATTGTGATATTTCTCTTACCTTAGGTCCGATTTGCTTTGTACGTGTCCGAAGCTCCTCTTCTTTGGAACGCCTCTTTGAATCCTCCACTTAGGGAACTAATATTGGTCTTTGAAGAAGACCAAGACCTCTAGGATTATTCTAGGGAAGTGGAGATGAGAAAATGGCAGGGGTTGGCCGAGCTTGAGTGCTCAAATTGGTGTGAGGAGGAGGGGGAGGAGGTGTCCTTTTATAAGGGAGGAGAGGGGCATCTTAGGAATACCTCCAAATATTATTTTATATTAAAGTAAAAATCGGTTTATAATGGTTCCAAAGGGTCTTATTTTGGAGCTAAAGTGGGGATGGGTCGAAATCCTATCAACCAATAAGATTTAGACAAGTTTAGAGTATTATTTTAACCTTATCAATTAGATTTAACTCTAAGTTAAATAATTTAACTTTTACCATGTCTTTTTGTTTTCTTTCACTATATGGTTAATACACTTACTATAACATGCCAAAAGAACCCCAAATTGTTTATTATTAATATATATATCCTTATCTAAGTCATTTGGCCGAACCTTAGATTTTTAGGAATAAAATAACAATTAATAATATAATATTTGATTTAGAAACTATTTTGTGTCAATTTTGAAACTATTTGATATATGATTTTTGTGAAAGTCATAACAGAATTATATGTTCGAACCAAGTTGATTAAATCAACACTAATATATCATAGTAACCTAGAAAATTAGTGTAATTCATAAAAAGTCTTAAATTACATTTATTTTGTATTTATAATATCAATTATGTCAATATTTCATTAATATGATAATTACTGCATCATCTTTGTGTCATAAATAAATTAAATTATTTGATTTCTAAAAATTAAAGATAAAATACTATTATGTAGGAAATATTTTTATATTTCTAATGAATATTTATAGTCGAATTTATCTTATGTATAACCCCATATTAAAAATGTTTTAGTAAATAAACTTTGATTTTAACTCTTTTAACCCTTCTTTAAATAATATAATAATAAATGTCCTAATCTAATCCAAGTGGGCCTAAATGGTCATATTTTATTCCTAAGTTTGTTTTTGATCGAATTACACTTATCCAATAGAATTAGGACATGTGTTAGGGTAATAGTAATATCATATTTACCCTTAGTTACCCTATTTACTATTAACCGCGGTAAAAAAAAGTAAAAAGTTACTATTCACGAAAAATTATTTTCATCTCATTGAACCACATTTTAGTCCTTGATATTAACCGTGTCTCTCGGATTTTCGAAATTCCATTCACATAAGCGGTAAAATTAAGTTTTATGAAAAATTCAGTTTTTTAACTACCACTTAGTGGTTTCACTATTCATCGAAAATTGAAAGTTTTCAGAAAAATACCAAAAATTAGGCCTAAGCTATATTTGATATTATGAACTCAAAAATGATGTCTATTTTACCAAATTCAAAACATATTAGTTGCATTAACTAATTTAAAAATTAATTCTCGTCGTCAAAACAAATAGCGTGTTTTTAAGAGATAATAACTATCAAAAGATTGACACTAGTTTATAACTGGTTTAAATGTGAAATTACATACAATGACCAACATTGTATTAAATTGTAAAAAAATATTCTAAATATACTTTAAAACCACTCAAATTAATAATTTATCACTATTAATTATTTCGATTAAAAAAGTTGTTTTTAATTAAAATTTAGTAATTTTCACTATTCATCAGAATATGAAAGTTATCCGAAAAGTACCAAAATTTCACCCTAAGATAATTTCGATATTAAGAATCCAAAAATGAATTCCATTTTTAAAAATAAAATTTACAAAATTTCAAAAAGTGTTTATTACTATTCATAACGGCTAGTTTTAATAATATCTTAATAGCATATCGTTGTTTAGCGAAACTCGGTGTTGCGTACAACACACGCTATCGTGGAAGGTCGCGATTGCGTATAATTCAAGCCAGGTCAGAGATGTGTATTGTGAAAGCTCCTTTTGGTGTAGCGTATAACACAAGACATTAATAAAATTAAAAAGAATATTTTTCATAAAATCTCGGGCTGTTACATTCTACACCCCTTAAAATGAATTTCGCCCTCGAAATTCGTCGGGGTTATAAATGGTTTACTATTCGAAAGTTTCTTTAATAGAAACCCATATCGTAAAAAGGAATACCAAAACCAATATTTAAAAATGAAAGTATGAAACGTAATGGTTACCCAAATAAACTAATCACTGGGTTTCCACATAGGTGAAAATATGGATATGGAAGAAAAATCTAACCATCATGTTCTGATGGAGAGTGGTAGAGAACATGGCTATGGAAAAGACAAAAATCACAAATCCATAAATTTGTGATGATCTAAGGTACCATCTGATTAATCAGATATAAGAGCACTAGGACAACATTTTTGGTTTTCATGATCGTTTCCCTAAAGTTGAAGAATTTGAATTAGAATAAATACTTACTTTATTTTGGTACAATCTCACTGTTGTTCGTGCCTTGAACAATTTCCACTTCATCTCTTAAATAAATGAAGTTGAATTTGTTATTCGTGAAGTGTTAGCAGATCATGTGATAGAATGACGGGTCATTCTATCTGTCTCAAACAAAAGGTTAGAAAAAATTATATACATAAGTCGATCTATAGTGAGATTAATCATATATGGTTCCTAAAATAGACTTATACTTCATATATCATACTTATTAATATAATAAAACTAGTTTCTACTAAACAGGGACTTCCTGTAGGCCAGTGGTAGGCGATAAAGGCCATTCGCACTTCGGTTGTGGGTTCGATTCCCACAGCCTTGTCCGAAGCGATGGGCTGTCGCCCATCCTACAGTTTTTCCTTTTTCTAAAACTACATTACAATAACATCACATAAATAATATCAAAAAAAAAGTTCTATACATAAACAATAAAAACTTATGGTTAACATAATCCATTACAATCTTTAGTCTTATCTAAAATACTTCGGTCCAAGCTCATAGTAAAAAGAAAATGATTACTTGAAATGTCGTCAACCAAGCATGTGAATACCATCATTTATCCCCCATATATCTTGTTGGTCACATTCCAATCATGTGAATACCTTAATGATGTATTCTCTTGAAAAAAATTAATGCCCATTAAACCTTAGTGAAAACATGAATGCTGTCAAAAGTTAACTCTTTCCACATACCAAAATCCAAAAATTCTATATACTCAAACCATGATATAACCTTCTCCTTATATCAGTCATGAGCTCATGAATACTATCAAACATTTAATTTTCTCCTTATCCCTTCATTATGCGCATATCATCTACATTCCAAAAATATCTGAATAACCTTTCATGGATACTGGTAACATTAATCAGACAATAATGTAACAATCCTTACATGTCTCTTTATTCCATAGTACCATGAGATTACTAATACAACATTACACATGATAAACATGTAATCATTCCACTACATTCTTAAACCATTGACCGAGCTTCAACAATTCTTTCATCTCATATATCATTGGTAGTCTCTTCATCATCATCCACATAAATACTTCCCATTCGACCATACTGATTATCTTCATGAGACTTTCCCTTAGGGCATTGGTTTGCATAATGCCCGTACATTCCACATTTAAAACATTTAACCATTGTTGAAGTCGTAGCAATACCATTATCCTCATCCCTGGTGTTAACTGAACCTTTTCCTTTGCACTTACTGGCTTTGTGTCCTTCTTTTCCACACCCAAAGCATCTTCCAGTTCCTTTGAAACATTCTCCTTGATGCCTCTTCCCACATGATTTACATAGGGGAAATTGAACTTTCTTTCCTCTATGATCATCATGAAACTCCATCTTTCTCTTATTAGCCGAGTCAGGAAACTTACCAAATTTTACTTTATTGATCATATTATGAGATTGCTGATTCGGCATAATAATGATGTTTGGACTTCCAAATCCCATTTCATTTGGTTTCTCATGAAGAATATCATTCCATTGTCCATCATATCCTCCATTATCGTGAATCACCTTGTTTCCAGCCATTTTCTAAAACCCAAAAAGAATAGTGTGAGAGGAAAAAATCATAATAAAGGGGGAGTAACTTAAATATCTAACATCTTTGGTTTAATCTAATATCGTTACCATAGTTCTAGGACTATATCCTATACGTATACTTATCCTTAGGGGCATCCCTAGACATACCTTATAAATATCTCTAGGGATCTCACTAACGTTTTCGCATCCTAGTTTCCAAAGGTTGACTAAACCTTTCCTCTGATACCAACTGTAGAGACCCGAAGCTTGATGTACATGGACATTACATTACATTTGCGGAATACTTAGTACATAACAAAAACACACACACAAGGATCGTAATATTTTAGTGTCTTTGGAAACTCGGAACGTAATCTTCTAATCGTGGTGAAAGATCTTCAACATCTCCTATAAAGATCTTCCCTTTTTTTACCTAAAACCTTTATTTATATCCTGGGGAAAAGAAAACATAAAAGGGTGAGCTCAAATGCTCAGTAAGTGTAAACAAAAGAAATATCAATCACATCGTATTCATAAGAACATAACATTTTGGAAATCTTAACCTGCAAAAGAGAGCATAATTTCATAACATGGGATAAATCATGGCAGTGAAATGTAATCACAATAATCATAACTTAAAACATAAAACTTTGTGGCATTCACACATAATCATAGAGAATCATTTATTGTTAGTCAAGACTCATTTCCAAGACTATCTTAGTGGACAAAGTCCCTTTCTGAATCGAGTAACCCTCGTTTCAGTCCTGTTTCACTGAACCGGTATAACCTACCATTTCAGCCATGTCTATCTCATGAGATATAAAATCATTACCCAATTAATTGGAGGGAGATATAGGTCCCACCTATCTTGTAATGAATCCTTTCTTATGTGTTCCACATAATCATAAATCATACATCATCGCATAACACATGTAACAAAAATGGGATTCTTGAAACATCATGACATCATAAATCAATTCATATAAGATAAAGGAATTCATAAAAATAATTCCATCACATCATGATCAAATCAATGTAATAATAGAGATAAAAACAGAACCCTTTATTATCTTTGATGAAAAATAATTTTGATAAAACACTTGAACTCCATTCTTGAGGAAAATACCCTTTCTACTTCAAAAACACTTTTCTTTTCTTAACATGTCATACAATTATAAACTAAAAGAAGTTGATTAAAAATAAACATGAAAACTTATAAAGGAATATTCTTGGAAATAATGTTTTAAAAATTCATTCTTTCCGTATAAGTTCAAAAAACATTCTTCGTACTTTTGTCGGAAAAGTCAAAAAGTACCTCGTATGAAAAACAACAAAATATTCCTTTCATTTCTTTTACTAAAAACTCACCGAAGGGTAAAATTGGATTTAAACTATTGTAAGTGGATGGAAACAATATTAAATATTGAGGGAACATGGATGTGGATGATAAAATACACCCCAATAAATACTTACGAATAAACAATCTCAGATAAAAATGAGATTGTGATATTTCCCTTACCTTAGGTCTGATTTGCTTTGTACGTGTCTGAAGCTCCTCTTCTTTGGAACGCCTCTTTGAATCCTCCACTTAGGGAACTAAGATTGGTCTTTGAAGAAGACCAAGACCTCTAGGATTATTCTAGGGAAGTGGAGAGGAGAAAATGGCAGGGTTTGGCTGAGCTTGAGTGCTCAAATTGGTGTGAGGAGGAGGGGGAGGAGGTGTCCTTTTATAAGGGAGGAGAGGGGCATCTTAGGAATACCTCAAAATATTATTTTATATTAAAGTCAAAATCGGTTTATAATGGTTCCAAAGGGTCTTATTTTGGAGCTAAAGTGGGGATGGGTCGAAATCCTATCAACCAATAAGATTTAGACAAGTTTGGGGTATTATTTTAACCTTATCAATTAGATTTAACTCTGTTAAATAATTTAACTTTTACCGTGTCTTTTTGTTTTCTTTCACTATATGGTTAATACACTTACTATAACATGCCAAAAGAACCCCAAATTGTTTATTATTAATATATATATCCTTATCTAAGTCATTTGTCCGAACCTTATATTTTTATGAATAAAATAACAATTAATAATATAATATTTGATTTAGAAACTATTTTGTGTCAATTTTGACACTGTTTGATATATGATTTTTGTGAAAGTCATAACAGAATTATATGTTCGAACCAAGTTGATTAAATCAACACTAATATATCATAGTAACCTATAAAATTAGTGGAATTCATAAAAAGTCTTAAATTACATTTATTTTGGTATTTATAATATCAATTATGTCAATATTTCATTAATAAGATAATTACTGCATCATCTTTGTGTCATAAATAAATTAAATTATTTGATGTCTAAAAATTACAAATAAAATACTATTATGTAGGAAATCTTTTTATATTTCTAATTAATATTTATAGTCGAATTTATCTTATGTATAACCCCATATTAAAAATGTTTTAGTAAATAAACTTTGATTTTAACTCTTTTAACCCTTCTTAAAATAATATAATAATAAATGTCCTAATCTAATCCAAGTGGGCCTAAATGGTCATATTTTATTCCTAAGTTTGTTTTTGATCGAATTACACTTTTCCAATATAATTAGGACATGTGTTAGGGTAATAGTAATATCATATTTACCCTTAGTTACCCTATTTACTATTAACCGTGGTAAAAAAAAGTAAAAAGTTACTATTCACCAAAAAATATTTTCATCTCATTGAACCACATTTTAGTCCTTGATATTAACCGTGTCTCTCGGTGTTTCTAAATTCCATTCACAGAAGCGGTAAAATTAAGTTTTATGAAAAATGCAGTTTTTTAACTACCACTTAGTGGTTTCACTATTCATCGAAAATTGAAAGTTTTCAGAAAAAATACCAAAAATTAGGCCTAAGCTATATTTGATATTATGAACTACAAAATGATGTCTATTTTACCAAATTCAAAACATATCAGTTGCATTAACTAATTTAAAAATTAATTCTCGTCGTCAAAACAAATAGCGTGTTTTTAAGAGATAAAAACTATCAAAATATTGATACTAGTTTATAACTGGTTTAAATGTGAAATTACATCCAATGACCAACATTGTATTAAATTGTAAAAATATATTCTAAATATACTTTAAAACCACTCAAATTAATAATTTATCACTATTAATTATTTCGATTAAAAAAGTTGTTTTTAATTAAAATTTAGTAATTTTCACTATTCATCAGAATATGAAAGTTATCCGAAAAGTACCAAAATTTTACCCTAAGCTAATTTCGATATTACGAATCCAAAAATGAATTCCATTTTGAAAAATAAAATTTACAAAATTTCAAAAAGTGGTTATTACTATTCATAACGGCTAGTTTTAATAATATCTTAATAGCATATCGTTGTTTAGCGAAACTCGGTGTTGCGTACAACACACGCTATCGTGGAAGGTCGCGATTGCGTATAATTCAAGCCAGGTCAGAGATGTGTATTGTGAAAGCTCCTTTTGGTGTAATGTATAACACAAGAAATTAATAAAATTAAAAAGAATATTTTTCATAAAATCTCGGGCTGTTACATTCTACCCCCCTTAAAATGAATTTCGCCCTCAAAATTCGTCGGGGTTATAAATGGTTTACTATTCGAAAGTTTCTTTAATAGAAACCCATATCATAAAAAGGAATACCATAACCAATATTTAAAAATGAAAGTATGAAACGTAATGGTTACCCAAATAAACTAATCACTGGGTTTCCACATAGGTGAAAATATGGATATGGAAGAAAAATCTAACCATCATGTTCTGATGGAGAGTGGTAGAGAACATGGCTATGGAAAAGCCAACAATCACAAATCCATAAATTTGTGACGATCTAAGGTACCATATGATTAATCAGATATAAGAGCACTAGGACAACATTTTTGGTTTTCATGATCGTTTCCCTAAAGTTGAAGAATTTGAATTAGAATAAATACTTACTTTATTTTGGTACAATATCACTGTTTTTCGTGCCTTGAACAATTTCCACTTCATATCTTAAATAAATGAAGTTGAATTTGTTATTCTTGAAGTGTTATCAGATCATGTGATGGAATGACGGGTCATTCCATCTGTCTCAAACAAAAGGTTAGCAAAAATTATATACATAAGTCGATCTATAGTGAGATTAATCATATATGGTTCCTAAAATGGACTTATACTTCATATATCATACTGCTTAACATAATAAAACTAGTTTCTACTAAACAGGGACTTCCTGTAGGCCAGTGGTAGGCGATAAAGGCCAGTCGCACTTCGGTTGTGGGTTCGATTCCCACAGCCTTGTCCGAAGAGATGGGCTGTCGCCCATCCTGCAGGTTGTCCTTTTTCTATAACTACATTACAATAACATCACATAAATAATATCAAAAAAAAGTTCTATACTTAAACAATACTAACTTATGGTTAACATAATCCATTACAATCTTTAGGCTTATCTAAAATACTTCGGTCCAAGCTCATAGTATAAAGAAAATGATTACTTGAAATGTCGTCAACCAGGCGTGTGAATACCATCATTTATCCCCCATATATCTTGTTGGTCACATTCCAATCATGTGAATACCTTAATGATGTATTATCTTGAAAAAATGAATACCCATTAAACCTTAGTGAAAACATGAATGTTGTCAAAAGTTAACTCTTTCCACATACCAAAATCCAAAAATTCTATATACTCAAACCATGATATAACCTTCTCCTTATATCAGTCATGAGCTCATGAATACTATCAAACATTTAATTTTCTCCTTATCCCTTCATTATGCGCATATCATCTACATTCCAAAAATATCTGAATAACCTTTCATGGATACTGGTAACATTAATCAGACAACAATGTAACAATTCTTACATGTCTCTTTATTCCATAGTACCATGAGATTACTTATACAACATTACACATGATAAACATGTAATCATTCCACTACATTCTTAAACCATTGACCGAGCTTCAACAATTCTTTCATATCACATATCATTGGTAGTCTCTTCATCATCATCCACATAAATACTTCCCATATGACCATACTGATTATCTTCATGAGACTTTCCCTTAGGGCATTGGTTTGCATAATGCCCGTACATTCCACATTTAAAACATTTAACTATTGTTGAAGTCGTAGCAATACCATTATCCTCATCCCTGGTGTTAACTGAACCTTTTCCTTTGCACTTACTGGATTTGTGTCCTTCTTTTCCACACCCAAAGCATCTTCCAGTTCCTTTGAAACATTCTCCTTGATGCCTCTTCCCACATGATTTACATAGGGGAAATTGAACTTTCTTTCCTCTATGATCATCATGAAACTCCATCTTTCTCTTATTACCCGAGTCAGGAAACTTACCAAATTTTACTTTATTGATCATATTATGAGATTGCTGATTCGGCATAATAATGATGTTTGGACTTCCAAATCCCATTTCATTTGGTTGCTCATGAATAATATCATTCCATTGTCCATCATATCCTCCATTATCGTGAATCACCTTGTTTCCAGCCATTTTCTAAAACCCAAAAAGAATAGTGTGAGAGGCAAAAATCATAATAAAGGGGGAGTAACTTAAATATCTAACATCTTTGGTTTAATATAATATTGTTACCATAGTTCTAGGACTATATCCTATACGTATACTTATCCTTAGGGGCATCCCTAGACATACCTTATAAATATCTCTAGGGATCTCACTAACGTTTTTGCATCCTAGTTTCCAAAGTTTGACTAAACCTTTCCTCTGATACCAACTGTAGAGACCCGAAGCTTGACGTACATGGACATTACATTACATTTGCGGAATACTTAGTACGTAACAAAAACACACACACAAGGATCGTAATAGTTTAGTGTCTTTGGAAACTCGGAACGTAATCTTCTAATCGTGGTGAAAGATCTTCAACATCTCCTATAAAGATCTTCCCTTTTTTTACCTAAAACCTTTCTTTATATACTGGGGAAAAGAAAACATAAAATAGTGAGCTCAAATGCTCAGTAAGGGTAAACAAAAGAAATATCAATCACATCGTATTCATAAGAACATAACATTTTGGAAATCTTAACCTGCAAAAGAGAGCATAATTTCATAACATGGGATAAATCATGGCAGTGAAATGTAATCACAATAATCATAACTTAAAACATGAAACTTTGTGGAATTCACACATAATCATAGAGAATAACATCTTGTTAGTCAAGACTCATTGCCAAGACTATCTTAGTGGACAAAGTCCCTTTCTGAATCGAGTAACCCTCGTTTCAGTCCTGTTTCACTGAACCGGTATAACCTACCATTTCAGCCATGTCTATATCATGAGATATAAAATATTTACCCAATGAATTGGAGGGAGATATAGGTCCCACCCATCTTATAATGAATCCTTTCTTATGTGTGCCACATAATCATAAATCATACATCATCGCATAACACATGTAACAAAAATGGGATTCTTGAAACATCATGACATCATAAATCAATTCATATAAGATAAAGGAATTCATAAAAATAATTCCATCACAACATGATCAAATCAATGTAATAACAGGGATAAAAATAGAACCCTTTATTATCTTTGATGGAAAATAATTCTGATAAAACACTTGAACTCCATTCTTGAGGAAAAGATCCTTTCTACTTCAAAAACACTTTTCTTTTCTTAACATGTCATACAATTATAAACTAAAAGAAGTTGATTAAAAATAAACATGAAAACTTATAAAGGAAGATTCTTGGAAATAATGTTTTAAAAATCCATTCTTGCCGTATAAGTTAAAAAAACATTCTTTGTACTTTTGTCGGAAAAGTCAAAAAGTACCTCATACGAAAAACGACAAAATATTCCTTTCATTTCTTTTACTAAAAACTCACCGAAGGGTAAAATTGGATTTAAACTATTGTAAGTGGATGGAAACAATATTACATATTGAGGGAACATGAATTTGGATGATAAAATACACCCCAATAAATACTTACGAATAAACAATCTCGGATAAAAATGAGAATGTGATATTTCCCTTACCTTAGGTCCGATTTGCTTTGTACGTGTCTGAAGCTCCTCTTCTTTGGAACGCCTCTTTGAATCCTCCACTTAGGGAACTAAGATTGGTCTTTGAAGAAGACCAGGACCTCTAGGATTATTCTAGGGAAGTGGAGAGGAGAAAATGGCAGGGGTTGGCCGAGCTTGAGTGCTCAAATTGGTGTGAGGAGGAGGGGGAGGAGGTGTCCTTTTATAAGGGAGGAGAGGGGCATCTTAGGAATACCTCAAAATATTATTTTATATTAAAGTCAAAATCGGTTTATAATGGTTCCAAAGGGTCTTATTTCGGAGCTAAAGTTGGTAAGGGTCGAAATCCTATCAACCAATAAGATTTAGACAAGTTTAGGGTATTATTTTAACCTTATCAATTAGATTAAAGTCTAAGTTAAATAATTTAACTTTTACCGTGTCTTTTTGTTTTCTTTCACTATATGGTTAATAAACTTACTATAACATTCCAAACGAACCCCAAATTGTTTATTATTAATATATATATCCTTATCTAAGTCATTTGGCCGAACCTTAGATTTTTAGGAAAAAAATAACAATTAATAATATAATATTTTATTTAGAAACTATTTTGTGTCAATTTTGACACTATTTGACATATGATTTTTTTGAAAGTCATAACAGAATTATATGTTCTAACCAAGTTTATTAAATCAACACTAATATATCATAGTAACCTAGAAAATTAGTGGAATTCATAAAAAGTCTTAAATTACATTTATTTTGGTATTTATAATATCAATTATGTCAATATTTCATTAATAAGATAATTACTGCATCATCTTTGTGTCATAAATAAATTAAATTATTTGATGTCTAAAAATTACAAATAAAATACTATTATGTAGGAAATCTTTTTATCTTTCTAATTAATATTTATAGTCGAATTTATCTTTTGTATAACCCCATATTAGAAATGTTTTAGTAAATAACCTTTGATTTTAACTCTTTTAACCCTTCTTTAAATAATATAATAATAAATGTCCTAATCTAATCCAAGTGGGCCTAAATGGTCATATTTTATTCCTAAGTTTGTTTTTGATCGAATTACACTTATCCAATAGAATTAGGACATGTGTTAGGATAATAGTAATATCATATTTACCCTTACTTACCCTATTTACTATTAACCGCGGTAAAAAAAAGTAAAAAGTTACTATTCACCAAAAATTATTTTCATCTCATTGAACCACATTTTAGTCCATGATATTAACCGTGTCTCTCGGATTTTCGAAATTCCATTCACAGAAGCGATAAAATTAAGTTTTATGAAAAATTCAGTTTTTTAACTACCACTTAGTGGTTTCACTATTCATCGAAAATTGAAAGTTTTCAGAAAAATACCAAAAATTAGGCCTAAGCTATATTTGATATTATGAACTCAAAAATGATGTCTATTTTACCAAATTCAAAACATATCAGTTGCATTAACTAATTTAAAAATTAATTCTCGTCGTCAAAACAAATAGCGTGTTTTTAAGAGATAATAACTATCAAAAGATTGACACTAGTTTATAACTGGTTTAAATGTGAAATTACATCCAATGACCAACATTGTATTAAATTGTAAAAATATATTCTAAATATACTTTAAAACCACTCAAATTAATAATTTATCACTATTAATTATTTCAATTAAAAAAGTTGTTTTTAATTAAAATTTAGTAATTTTCACTATTCGTTAGAATATGAAAGTTATCTGAAAAGTACCAAAATTTCACCCTAAGCTAATATCGATATTACGAATCCAAAAATGAATTCCATTTTGAAAAATAAAATTTACAAAATTTCAAAAAGTGGTTATTACTATTCATAACGGCTAGTTTTAATAATATCTTAATAGCATATCGTTGTTTAGCGAAACTCGGTGTTGCGTACAACACACGCTATCGTGGAAGGTCGCTATTGCATATAATTCAAGCTAGGTCAGAGATGTGTATTGTGAAAGCTCCTTTTGGTGTAGCGTATAACACAAGACATTAATAAAATTAAAAAGAATATTTTTCATAAAATCTCGGGCTGTTACAATATTATTCCTTAATACCTACATCCTTTCATTTTTCTTTTTTAGTATTTTCATAAGAAAAAATATAACCATTACCTGTATAACCTTTCTAATTATAAAAATTGACCAAAACTAAAAGCACAAAGTGAGCAACACTAATCATACGGATGTAATCATGAATAATCATTTATGGGATATCTAAATCATGGAAAAATCCTCTCAATATATAAGGAAATAGGTTTAACCTATGTTATACATTGACAAATATAGAGTATGTTATCATAAATATAAACTTATTTTCAAATTCATTCATAGAGTTAAGTTTTAAAATCCATGATTTCCTAAATCTAGTTCCCATGGTTTCTACTAAACTTACTCTGATACTAATTGTAAAAAAACCTAACCATAGTAGCCCATAGCTGGTTTCTTACTTAATTACATGGGCATAAATGAAAATAAATCACATACCAAAGGACCTAATATTTTAGTAGTCCTGTTAAACAAGATACACACTTGAAATCCACATTTCATTTAAAACATAAAATACACAATGAATTTCAATGAGTCTTCCATTACTCCCCCTTTTTATATCCTTGAATATCAGTCATAAAATAATTCTTATAATCCTAGGGAAAATGAAACATTTGAAATTATTGTTCTAAAATTAACATTAAGGGTGTATATGTAGTTAAATATATTATAAACAATCATAAATGATTATAGAAAGGTGATTAATAGAAACACATGTCATTTAATCAATAACCTGAGCATGGTATGAAAGGAAGCAAATATGGTCAAATATTTCCATATAAATAACCACAAGAGAATGAAACTTACCCATGGATATTATAGTAGTCAAATAATCACATGTAATATAAATAACTAATATCATAAAGTGGGAATGAATAATGTCAAACATCATAAACATACTGTTAACACATTATCCAATACACCATATATAAATGGGTAACGCTTTGACCAATACCCAAACTTGTTTGTATCATTAGACATACCAAAGCATCTATGAGCTATATTTGGACCTTCCCATCAATTAATAAGTCCAATTATTTTTTCATATGAATGAGGTAAAACATAAATTACATAAACATTTATTTTAAAAAATGAGCATATGAAATGTGAATACTTAAACCATAAACCATGAATGCTATAAAAATAGCACAACCATAGTCAAAATGATTTTCAACCATTCAATAAAATATAGTAGATTATATCATAAGACTTTGACTGCAATTAAGAATAGGATTCAACAAATGTTTCTGACATTGATGAAAATTCTCTAGTAAAATCAAAAAAAAATTAGGAAAAACTCTTGTTAAGAAAATATAAAAAAATCATAAAAAATACACTTTTATTTTTCAAAATAAAAATTTTCAAAACCAAATAACTAAAAAATAAGAGAATTTTATTTTTAATTTAATAAAATATTTAAGATTTCAAATTAATTTAGAAATTGAATAATATTCATGGCAGTAGTAAAGTCATTGTCACCATGTATGTTAAAAAATATAACATTTCTTTTGTAATTTTTCAAAAAATTATGTATAAAGAATGTAAAAACATTCCTTTTAAATACAATTGAATGAAATTAAAAATTGACATAAAATTTACTTTATAATTATTTTATATCTATATAAATAAATATGTAATATTATATCATGAATATTGACATGGAGAAAAATATTTGGCAATTGAATCTCTAAATATTCAAGGTGTTTTGTAACACTTTGAACATTTAACTCATAAGACTCATTAAACAATAAAATTTAAAATAAAATTAAATAAAATGATAATAAATAAATAAATTACATTATACGTCAAATGGGATATATAAATACCTCATAAAATTAGGTGGGTGTATAACATCAAATTATTCCTCAATGAAATGAGATTGAGATGAAGTTCCTTACCATACGCTTCCTTTAGATAAAGATGATTTATCATCATGAAAAATAGTTTTAAAAATAAATTAATATTTATATATCCTAACCTTATTCATAATTATGATATCATATATTATCTTCTTATATTATTTTTTCACCCATTTGTTTATAATATGTTGTTGTTACCCTTGTTTCGGGTGTCAAGTGCTTTATTTTCCTCTTCTTTTTTTCATTAATGTCTCCATTATTTTTCATAGTATATGGATCCAACATATTCATAATGATATTAAGGTCATAAATATCATATTTAATCATTAAATACATTTTTATAGTCAGTATTTAATGATGGATATGTAAAATGAATTGCATCATGTCGTGGACACGGTAGAACATACGTACACATAAGTGATGGTATCATTCCCTTATTTGTGAAATGGTAAGGAATTGAATGGTATATTAATTATAGAGAGTCAATATAATTTCATAAGTACCATATATATCCATTATTTTCATCATTACACCCATCAATGTAGAGTGGTGATAAAAAATAGATTACACTACGGTGTGGAGATGGTAAGTCGTTTGTACGCATGCATGGTGCTTTCATTTTTCATAGGATGGATAAGAGGTTTTAAATGGTTTATCCATAATCATAATAAAATTTAATAATATATATTATACATGATTTATTAATTTATTGTGTAAAAACATGATTATAAAGTAGAATAAGAAACGAACTTGAATGAGATAGTAAAAATGATTACCTCTTCTTTGATGGGATTCATTTTGATCTCTTCTTAAATGATCTAAGGTTGGTATTTTTGGAATAAAAGTACCTATATAACTTGTATAAGGATTTTTTTAGGAGAAATGATCAGTTTTGGGACATTCTAGAAGGTTCCAAGTTGTTTCTATAAGTAATGGAGGAGGTGGCCTTTTATAATTGAGGTAAAGGGTACTTTTAGAAAATCTAAAAATATTAAATTAATATAAACTATTTTTCATTTATGAATGCCTAAAAAGTGATTTATTTGGAATATGAGATTATTATGGGACCAAATAATACCAAAAAATAATTTCTATAAATTTAGGTTACATTATTACATTTATCTTTTGGAAATAAATGTTATTTAATTCCTTTGACTCTTTCTCTCACAACATAGAGTTTTACAAATTAAAGGTAAATATATTTACTATAAAATGTTAAGAAAACCATAAATGTATCATTGATGAAATTTTCAACCTTATACCAATAATTTGGATGAATTGTATATTTCTTTTAATTTTATATCATTTAATAAAATATTATTTATTTTAAAATACCATTAATGACAATTTAGATACTAATCAATACGTAACTTTTTTAAAATATCATTACAACATGATATCATCAAAAAAATACATTAATAAATCCCTAATATGTATAGGTAGTTTAATAAATTATTGGATGATATAAATTATTTAAAGTATATTTATTTTAATACTTTTTATAAAATTTATTTGATATGTCTGTTAATTAAAGAGTTACAACATCATCATTGTGAAAGTATTTAATATAATTATTTATTACAAAAAGATTAAAAATAAATTATCATGATGAACATAAAAATTTTATATTTAAAATTATTATTATTTCATATTACTATTTATATCTAATATATCATCTATATAAATGCATATTAAAATTTTAATACTTATTAAAATTTTAATACTTATTAAAAACATGAGTATGGCATATTGGACTTTCCTTAAAATAAAATACTAAAAAAGTTTTAAATTCCTCCAAGTATATTCAATACGCAATAAAATTGGATCAATGATGACTTTGGTATACAATAAATCATTCAATAAAATTATGACAAGTGATATGGTAATCATATAATATTTATAATATAATTTTTACCATCAACTGCCCAATTTACCATTAACGGTGGTAATAAACATATTACTAAACTAAATATTTAGATTATAAAAAAATAGAAGAGAAATATTTAATAAATTTGGAAATTATGACTCTAAATATGGAATCTATTTTTTGAAAATAAATATATCATATTTGCTAAAATTAATTTAAAATTAATCTCGTTGATGGAATGAGAAAATAGGTTTTTAAAGTGAAAATGTTCAAAATATTGAAATGTTTTTCTATAAAAAATCTATTTAAGATTTATTATAATGAAATAAATTGTATTAAATAATAAAAAATTTATTTAATTATCCTTTAAAACCAATTAGAAATATAATTTAACATAATAAATTATTTATAAAAAATAGTTATTTTCAATTAAAATACAATATTTTATCATTATTCATCAAAACCTCAGACTTATCAGAAAAATATAAAATATCAACCAAATTAAATTTTTATATTATTATTTAAAATAAGAAGTCTATTTTTTCAAAAAAAAATTATAAAATTTTCAATATTTAGTTTTAAAAGAAGGGCGCCATCAAAAGATGGAAAAAACTTCCTTTAGAAAAATATAGTTTTTTATGTGTAAAAGTGGATTTATTTTTATATCATTTCTAGAAAACACATAAAACGAATGTAAAAATTTATATTGAAAATATAATTTATAAAATTCCTAATGTGTTTTATATTATTCATTCACTCCAATTTAATGGCTAGGTTATAACAGTCGTGTTAAAATAATGATATTTAATGGTATATCATTGTTCGTTTAAGCTTGGTGTTGTCTGAAACATAAGCTATTGAAAAGATTAAATTTAATCATATAAATACTATAAAACATTTTTTTGTTACGTGATTATAAAGGTATTACTTATAAAATTGGTCACATGATTGGATCTTATAAAAGAATAAACATGGTTTAAAAAATAATTTATGAAAAATTTCATACACATGATATTGAAATTTATTTCATTAATATTTAGTATCACTTTTCATGATATCCATTATTTTCACATATTTTTCTTAATTTTCATGTTACACTTGAAACATTTTTGAAATTAATGTGCTTCACTTTTATGTTCATTTCTAATGAATTGATAGTTGGTTTTCCACATTGTTTGTTTGGGTTTCAATAAAGTCAATTCCATTTATTTGAATTATAATGTATATTCTGGAATTAAATCCCGATAAATGGGGTACATTATACCTTATGATTTTATTATACTTACACTTGTTCTTAATGTTACTTTCATTTATATCTCATAATCTCATTTTTTTTATTTATTCTACACATCATAAAATATCACATTTTATAGATTTTTATTGACTCAATCTCTTTTTTTGGAATCATAATTTTTATTCTTTGAACATGTTCTTCAATTATTAATATATTATACTATTATTTTACATAAATATTATTTTCTTTTTATATTTAGGTAAATTAAAATTCCATGTCATGTTTTACTTCTTTGATGAATTTTTATGAAGTTTTTTATAATAATTTCAGTTTTCTATAATTTCTATTTTTATAGTCTATGTCCACAATATTTATTACCATATATGTTTTATATTATCATTTAATAAGGTATATATGAATTATCTTATAAATAAATCTTATTTCATACCCCCATTATTTAGAAGGAATTTTTATATTTCGTTTTTGATTTATTTTTCCTTATAAATATTTCAAAAACGGTATTTCCTTCCACTTATATTTATTTATTTTATCGTCCACTCTATATTTATTTCATGTCACGGTGAATGTATTCGGGATTTAATGGAAAATTTTGGTTTTAGAATTCCAATTTAACCCATTTAAATTGATTTTAATTTTTTTTAATTTATTTTAAAACATCATAATCCTCTTATCATTGTACTCATAATAAAATTTTAAGGATGCACTTTGGTCAAGGGGAAGAATATGGAAACCCAAGTATTTTTATTAATATATCTCTTTCATATTCTATTATTATTAGTGAATATGAATTTATATTTTTATATAAAACATGTATAGATGTTTATATCATGTCTCAAATGATAGTGTATATTAATTTAGACAACAATTGAAAATTCAAAAAAATGTGTTTATTTTGGTAGAAAATGTATTTTATTTTAAGGTTAATAATATTTTCTTCAAATGATTTATTATTAGATATTCAATGTATATTAATGTTAATTTTTTAAATTCATATTTATTTTTATTTTTATAATTATATTATAAATAATTATATGAAGCTAAGAGGTAATAATATTATTTTTCATTTCAAAAATAAATATTTTTTATTCAAACAAATTCATTTTCCCATGTATTATATGATTTTAATTAAAAGTAAAATTTCTAAATTTTATTATTTTAATTTAGTAAAATAAAATAACTTTTTTTATTCAGAATATCAAAATTATCTTAGGTTGTATTTTAGAGATTATTCAACAAAAACAAATTTGGGTTAATAGTGAGAAATATAGTTTTTACATGTACCTTAACTTTAATGACATTATCATGATTTAATAATTACTTTTTTATTTACCAAATATGAATTTAAATAGTAAAATAAATCATCTAAAAATAATATATAGAATTTTGAAACCCATGCCTGATATTTTGGAACCTATGTTATATTTGATTTCAATAAAAACTATATCTTGAATCACTTCCATTCATTAATTATTCATAATGTACCATTTGGTTTTGAATTTCATTGAAAATCGCATATCCCTCATTTTTTTTAATAAACAAAAAATGTCATGGAAATCAATATCATAAATGATTTTGGTTTAAATTCATTTTTATTTTTAAAAATACATTTTTCAAAAAATATTGTGTTATAAGAACTTATTTTAAAAATAATTATTACCTTATACTGTAATTGAATCTATTAAAATGGTTTTTATACTTGGAATTAGAGTTCAAATTAGTTAATAAGTTTATTTCCATTTTTTTATAAAAATAAGATACCATGGTAAAATCTTTTCACCCCAATAGTGGTTAAAGTTGTTAAAAGCGGCTAAACTAAAGCATTCGGCCAAAAATATCACATAATCATGTCCCAATATTATTATTTGTGAATATTTTCTAACCAAAACATCTTATATTCCAAAATTTTCATTTTAGTTCCATAATACTTGAGTGTTAATTTATTATATAATAAGAAAACAATTATTTACAAGAGTTACACTCTAGCCACTTATAAAATCAAAACCTCACCACCCCACTTCTCAATGCACTTTTAGGGCCTTATCTCAACCAAACCTTGAAGAATTCCCTCCCCAACACTCTTTCCCAATAACTAAAGGTTTTGATTTCCCCAAAATACAAATAAATGAAGGATTAATGTTTGTTTTGATGGAGGATATCACACATAAGATATAAATGACATAACCAAGTTCTTTAAATTCTATATCCTCTTTCACTTCCCACAAATACTTCACTTCCATCTATTGGTAAATAAAAATTCCACTGTATTTTAGGTGGGATATCACCTCCCTGAACGATGTATTTCATTTTCTATCACTGTCATACATGTTTAGTTATAAAAATTGTTTCAATAAATACATATGATATTTATAACATTTTTAATATTTTGGAAAGGTAATTTTTTGTTTCTATTAATAATATTATCAATAAATGGTCATCCTAAAATTTAACTTCATAAATTAGAATGAAAGGTTAATTTATGAGTAATTAATTATCACCATTCACTATCATTTTTTCTCTTCATCTACCAATTCTTGAATTTATTTCATCTACATAAAAAATTTAAGTCATTTAGCTTCTTTAAAAGTTATATTATCTTTATACCATAACATGTTCTTTTTCATTCAATCGTTATTCCAAGTTTTTTCAATCGTTTTACTGCCTACATAAATGTTGTTATAATATTTATATCAATAATTAATATGAAATTTAAATAATTATAATAATATTTAATAATTATTAATGTTATATTTTTTCTAATTATGTAATTTTAATATTCAAAAATATATTTACCTATAAATTGAAATATTTTTTTAATTAAATAATAACCAAGATAATGAAATTTTAAGAATTCCACATAAATTGTCAGCATAAGTTTCATTAAATGATTATGGGAATCCAAAATTATTTGAAACATGTGTATTACCTGAGAATTAACTTTTTTTAAGTGATGGACTCATGAACAAGGCTCAAGTACTGGAACCGCCAAACCCGAACAAGGGAAATAAAACTTTTAAAAAAATGTTAGTTATAACAATAAAAAATTAGCATAAGGGTGATAAGTAAGTATAAATATATGGTATAAAGTAAAATTAGTTTGAATAATTATTTCATTCATGTGTGTAATTAAACTAAATATATTTTATATGAAATTTAGACCATGTTTTATCAAATATAAGTATGAGATAAGGGGATTCTGAACTCAATTTTCAAAAATTGGGTTGCATCACTTCCTAATTGATGATGTTATGGAATGATTATTTTTTTCTAACACTAAATTTTTTATTTTGAATTTCAATTTTTTTATGTGTATTAAAATTTTCTTCACATTATCACTTCACGAATTTATTTTTTACATTCAATGTTACAAAATTTATAGTGGTTTTCTTACTCTTAATTTCAATTATTTGAGACATATTTCATATTGAGCACCATGTTTCTTTTTATTAAACATCCCAAACCCTTAATATTAGAGTTGTTGCATTATTTTATTACATTGAAATGATTAAAATGAATCAAATCCAGAAGGACCAATCAGTTTTGCAATATTGGGAATCCATATTACATACATGATACCCATAATACATTGGGAAATAGAAAATAAAAAAATTATACGTAATAAATTGAAATAAACATCTTAATTAAAACTCATTAAAAGGATTCCTATTCATAAACAGGTAAATGGAAACATATCAAGGGTGATCTCAAATTCTAGTAATGGAAGGTAAAGTGAATATAATGATTAATTTATTAGAGTAAATCAACAGGGTGAGCTAAATAAATAATAATACATTCCATCAAAATAAACTAAATAAGGAATGATCAATGTGGAAAGGTAAGAAATTGAAAAACATTCCTTTTAGTTAATAAATTGAGAATGAAATTAATCCATAGTTATGTTGATGTAATAATCTCATGGATAATAATAATAATAAATGAAATCTCTGTAAAGGAAAGGCATAATTAATGGATGTCATGTTTCTCGGGAAAATGATACCTTTACTTGCAAGAGAAAATTTATACTATTATGATTTGAATAACTGATTTGTCTCATGAGACTACTACTACATCGAGGCGCATGAATTAACTGGTCACCAACCCATATGGCATTCATTAAATGGTCCCCAGCCCATTTGTTTCATGTCCAAAGCATTCCACAAAAATCAAATAATTGATTTAATTAAAAAAATGAACCTTTTAAAAATGTATCCATATTGAATATAATATATGAATTTATCAATAATTTATCAGTGGAGGATAAGTACCAGACAATCCCATCCAGAATAAAAAAATTGACCATTTATTAAGAATAATAAAAGGATTCAATAGGGAAACAGGATATGGAATACAGTAATGTACCTCATCTGGTACAAGGAAAGTAACACATAATAATATGAAAAATCATTCCCATAACAATACTCATCATTTGTTTCCCATTTGTATTGAAACTTTCCTTGATTTAATATCTTTAGAATATATGCATTGATCCTTCATGACACCTTAGATGGTGATCTGGTATACATGGTCTTTAGCATGATGGAGTAGTCTTTCCTTTTCTATCTCTTCAGGAGGGAAGAGATGAAGCCTTCACTATAAAATAGCTTCTTTTTCCATGTTTAAAAATATCCTAGAACAAGACTTTGAAGCAAACCAAAGCCTTAAGAGGGTGTTTTCCCACACCCTTTCATCATTAACAACAATCTCCCACTTATCATAGATTATTGAGAGGTTATATAGTTTCTGGATCTTCACATAAAAATTTATTGTTTCATACTCTAGAGTACAAATTACCATCCTTCAGATATTATCCTCTCATATAAGAATATCTCGACTGTATGAAACCTTACACCAAAAATTGGAGTTGTGTTTTAGTTTCCTCCAAAACTACATACTAGGTATCATTACAAGCATTTTGACCAGCATGAGATTCCTCATTCACCTCATCATCATTAAATTGATTAGTTAAACCCCACTGCATTTCAAGATTAACATCCAAATAGTTATCCCCCTCTTTAATTCTATCACAATCAACCTAAGCCTCCCTCATGTCTATTTCACAAGAATCAGTATATCCTACTAATCCATTTCAGGTTGAAATTATTTCACTTGTGTGAGGATTAGAAAATTCTTCAATACTATCACCCAATTTAGTTTCAGTACCCTGAACCACCGCATCCTCTATAGATAAACCCCCTTCGAGATCATTCTTAATCCTAAAAAATATACCACAAACATTTAGATCAAGATGCATAACGTTTGTTTATTTCTTCTTTTCTTGTACTAATTCAAAAAAACCACAGGACCATCATCCTGAAAAGAAATTCAATCAGAACCAATAAAAATAGGAACCATAGTTGGTGAAATATAATCCACATCCAAGGATCTTACTTGATCAATACACACACTATTTGGTACCTGATTCATCTGATTTTTATTCAAGACAAACCCTTTCTGCATCTACTTTACACACCTTCATACCTCCAATTTATGCCCCAATTTCTTAAAAAGAGGGCATAAATCACACTATAACTCGATGGAATAGATTTTTTATAATATAACTCTCCAATAACATCAGTCCATAAAGACTCAACAGGTAAATTTGACACATTAACTTCAACACATATTCTTGGTGAAATCGGATGGCTCATGGATCGATTCATACTATCAAAACATCGATAGAGCCCTGAGAGATGTACTAACAGAAGAATAATCAAAGGGTTGTGGAAAGTAATCATGAAGTCTATAAATTTGACCCATATCACCATGGTTGGATATTTTCACTTCAAATTAAAATCATATAACTATTTGAATAGAATAAATTGGCATCCATCACAGGTATGAGGTGCACTTGACCAATCCAGGACCAGATCATCCTCTTAAGAAAAACGTATCATAATATGCTTGGAATCAATAAATCATTTAGTTTCTAGTTCTTGTAAACCCTAGGATACAATTATTAGGTAGTATATAGATTCCATAAATGGATGGTGTTGTTTGAAACATGCAATCAACGCCCAGTGTAGCAAATTTGAAGTGTCAGTGAATTCCAAATTCAAGATCGATGATTGTGAGGATACATCAAACAACTCTAGAACCTTCAGGTTGAGAAAATCAGTTGAGGGTAACTGATAATAAGTTTTTTAAAAATTTATTAATGGAAATACCCTTGAAATATTATTAAAACACTATTAAGTAAAATATCCTTTAAATATTCCAATGTGTCTCAAACCACTTTGAAACATTTGAATCATAAGCCCCATGAATGAAATGATATCTAATGAAACATTACATACTATGAATATAGAATAATTCATGATGTAATATATTTAAGTGGGTTGTATATACACCTCACAAATTAGTAAGTAGTGAATAATGGAGTGTTCCTCATGGAATGAAAAGTGAGACAAGAATCTCTTAACTTGAGTTTTATTTAGGGTGATCATCCTTTAACCTCATATATAACGGTTCTTATAGTGTTAATAAATAATTATTGAAAAATATTAATATTTATGTTAACATATATGATCATAGTATAATATCTGTTTACTCATTTATTAACATTATTTCATTATTATCACTATTTCAGGTCTTAATTGCCTAGTTTCTTGAATAATTTCTGACTTTTCATTTGTTGTTTCTTCTTCTTAGATTAAAATTTAATAATATATAGAATGTAAATAATTATTTAATTATAATATAAATTTAGTAAATATTTATTTATAATAACTCATTATATTTATATATATGAAATGACATGCATTGTTTATGTAGACGATTCACCGTACGTTTGCATGAATGCGACTATCATTAATTTTTCATATTAAAAGAGTGACACGTAAATGATACATAAGTATATTATAACTAATAAATAATATTAATGTCATATATGTTACATAGGCTTATTAAAATCATCCTTAATATGTTCCATATATAC
The DNA here is from genome assembly GCA_963277665.1 of Viscum album. NCBI lineage: Eukaryota > Viridiplantae > Streptophyta > Magnoliopsida > Santalales > Viscaceae > Viscum > Viscum album. The sequence goes on from OY728136.1 coordinate 832,332,044, forward strand.
CATGAATGAATCACAACACTTTGATGAGGTGGTAATCCACACTTCCACAAATGATGTTATCGTATTTACAAAAAATAGAAAGTATAAAGGTATGTGTTAAAAAAGAATTAAATAATAATAAATATATCATATGTATCATATGTATTTAATATAAACAAATTTTCCATTATAATTTCCACCATGATAGGTGGTAAAGGAAAAAACAAACAACGTCACTTTGTGACCTGGTAGTTTGTCATACACAAGAACCGTAAGTTTATTGCCCGTTATATGGAAGTGTGTGTACGTTAAAGACAAATATTTAACATAAAAAAATTATATTTTAAAGTATATACTAGTTTTTTATATAATAATGTAATAATAATATATTATGGGGTGAAGAGTGGAAATAAAACTAAAGAGGTTGGGGAAAGATGTTACCTCTTTTTGGGTAACTTATTTTGGTTTGCACCAAAGGGATTCCTTGGATGGATTTATGCCCAAAAGTATGATTCTAGGCTAAAGAGAGAATATTTTAAGATCTATTTTTCAGATATTTTTAGATCCAAAGTGTCTTGAGATGTATGAGGAGGTGGGATTCTTGAGTGCCTTTTTGTAGTGGAGGAGGTGTGGAACTCTTAAAAATTTTGGAAAAGGAAATTTCACCCACATTATTTCATTTAATTGGATCAAATAATGGGCCAAAATATAAAAAAGTTTGTATAGGGTCAAAATATTTCCATAAAATATATTTTTTACAAGTTTCTACTTAATTTGGGCTCTTAATTTTAAGGTTTAGTCCTTTGTTAAGCTTAATTTTACCTTAATCATTGTAATTAATTTTAATCACTTTCATTAATATTTTGGGTCAAAAAATATTTTTACTTATTAGACATTATAAATTAACCTAATTCCAAATATTAAATTCATTTTACAAAATTTCAATTACATAAGTGGTAGAAATTAATTTAAAATTAATCCCACATACAAGACGACAATTCGGGTTTTTAATGTAAAAATGTTCAAATGTTTGCTACGTTTTTATATCCAATTTCAAAATGAAGCTGATTAAAATTACCTAAATTGTATTAATTGACAAAAAATTAATCTAATTGAACATTAAAAAATTTAAATATATAATTTAACATTATAAATAAATTAGATAAAAATAATGTTTTGAATTAAAATTCGGTATTTTTTCCCTATTCATTAAAAAAATGAAACTTCACAAGAAAAATAAAAAAATAAACTCTAACAAAATTTAAATGTTTATATTTAAAATTTTAAGTTTATTTTTAAATATAATAATTATGAAATTTCCAAAAATATGATTTAAAATAGGTTCTCTTTAAAATAAATAAAAGTGCCTTAATAAAAATATAGGTTTTTATGTGTAATATTGGGTTTGTTTTTATCTCATGGCTATAAAATCTATTAGATGAATATAATATATATATATATATATATATATTTAATTATATTAAATTAATATCAAATAATAATTGTAATTAATTTAATTTATTAGGATAAAAAAGTTTTATGAGAATAAAAATAGTTTTCTATAAAAACATTCATATTATATTCAATTGGTTCTTATATTCATTCCCAGTTAATTAGTATCCAAAAATTCCTTTAATATTTTTGTAAACAATATATTGTCTTCATTTTGTTAATCCAAGTAATAATATCTAATTTAATAGCTAGGTAATATCTTATTATATTAAATAATAATAATTTAATAATATATTATTATTTAGTAAAACTCAGTCTTTCCTGTAATGTGAACTATTGAAGAAACGTATCATTGTGTGAAATGAACACTAACTATGTATCACATGAATTTCAAGATATATAATATATTTAATTTATTTAAAATAGTAAATATATTTTAAATTTTAGGTTTATTATATTTCTTTATGAGCATGGTGATGTGTGTGATTCACACTATCAAATACAATGTTTTTACTTTAGAATTTCTGGGAGTAACATTATCTGGTCCTAAACTAAATTTTTTTCTCACAATTTAAACCTGATCTTAGTACTCAAGGGTTTGATATTTGAAAATAAATTATTTTTGAAAAATCCACATCGTAAATAGGGTTAATAACACATATTCTTAATAATAAGGGAAGGAGAATGTGATGGTCACAAGAAAACTAGGATATTAAATTAGATAAAGTTAGTGGAAAAATGGACATAGAAAAAATCAAACTATCATGTCCTGATAGAGAATGATATAGAACATGTTCTTCTGAAAGTTGAGGACCACAAATCCATAAAGTGTATTTGTGAAAATATGTCATTGATATCATAAAAAAAGATGATAATATGACAACACTTTTGTTTCGAGACCCTTTTCTTAGAGTTGATAAATTATTTCTCTCTCTAAGAATATATTTTTATATTTAATAAAAACAGTCTTATACTTTTGTTATACCTTGAACTATTTCTACTTTTATCTTAGCACAAGATGCATTATATATTGAAGTATACATTAACCTCAAAAACGCCATCCAAATATCAGCTTAAAAAATTTCAAAAATGGTTAACTTTTCCAAAATATTATGATCCAACACATTATAAGGAAGTTTACTAAATTTTAAAAATGACATTATCATTATACCACAATCAATATGAAGTATCGTATACCAAAAATGTGAACACTTTCATCTTGTATCCACTTGAAACTTAGTAATAACTATAATTACCATAAAACCATATTAAAAACATGTTTTCTTACTTATTATTTAAATAAAACATAGATTATTGGATAGACTCTTTAAAAAAAATGTTGTAAAATCCATCAATGAGAGAATATACCATTATAATAAACCATTACTCAGTTCCAAGGTAGTCATCACTTATCCTATTTAACATTATACAGACCAATAATTTTTTTATCCAAATATCTTTTTTATAAAATTAGAAACATATTAAGGGTTATCTTTCTCTCGAACATTTGTTTTATTAAGGATTTTAATTTCTACTGAATATATTTTATGGGTACCATTCAGTATATAATATCAAATACTTAATAAATAATTACTCTAGTGAAATTTATATATATTCCATAATTCTTATAAATAGTAAACCGCTGATAAAATATTGACATGAAATAATTATTGAATAGAAATATTAAAAATTCTTATTCAACTTTGTTAGAATAATAACTTTAACATTATCCATTAGAATCATTTGGGGTATCTTCATTAGATTCTTGAGAAATTTATTTTCATAATGTCTCATCTCTTTGTAGTTGAAGCATTATACATCGGAAACATTTTTCGTAATCTTGAATTAAAAGGCATGGTGGACTTTATTTAAACACTTGTAGAAAACCCTCATTCCATTTAAGTTATTCCCATGGTGTTTCTTTACAAAATTATCACATTTAAAAAAGTACTTCTTTCCATTCTCCCCTTTATACATCTTTTTCTCTTCTGTACTCTTCTTTTTTTGATTCCCATAAAAGTCATTGGAATTGTATAATTCTTTACCTATATTTTTATCACATGATATTATTTAATCATATGATAAGAATACTTGGGAGAGTATTTCCCTTATAAATGTTACAATAATACCATAAAAGATATGATCCCTCAACCTCTTTGAATCATGTACATTGGTGGAGTTCACATTCCTTCTGCTAGTCACCATTTCTAAACAATGATATATACTATATTAAATCATTACATAATGTATAATCACAAAACTAACATAATGTAAATTGAAAAATTTATGCACAACTAATATCATAATCATATGTATGGTTTCTTTGGGGAAATATTTTATTTTAAATCATTCTTAATTGTTTTTAGGGAAAATGTAAACTATCCTAAGTGTATCCCCTGGGAGTGTCAAACTAGGTGCACAGTATGGTCCGTTTTCATGTACCAAGTTATACAAAGTCAGGCCTGACAAATATTTTCAGAGTTGTTACTTCTTGGTACATCTATACCACAACCACATCCACTTTTAATATCAATATAGAGATGTATTTCCAGGAATAACAACATAATATCTACCTCACCAAATTTCTAGGATGTTCTTATATACTGATCCTTCAATTTTATTTTGGGGTTACGTTCCTTAATCTATGTTTTCAAAATCTTGTTTCCATGGATGATGGTACGATTCTTCTGACATGAACTATAACACCCCGCCCCTAGAATCTTGGAACTGATGGATTATTTTATTACATTATAATGATTAGAAGTAATCAAATCATAAAGGAACTATTAGTTTAGAAGTATTGGAAATCCAGATTATATGCATGATACCTATAATACATTAGAGAAATATAAAATACCAACATGATACACAATAAAATGAAATAAACAACATACTTGAAACTCATTCAAAGGATTTCTCTTCATAATCTGGGGAAAGAAAACATAATAAGGGTGATATAAAATGATTATAAATGAAAAGTAAATGGGAAAAGATGAGTAATTTATGAGATTAAATCAACTTGGAGAGGTAAATAACTGATAACACATGCCAGTGAAATAAACTAGACAAGACATAATCAATATGGATGGGTAAGAAACCGAAACACATGAAATTTAATTAACAAACTAAGAATGAAATTCATCCACAGATATTTTGATTCAATAATCTCATGTATAATAATAATAAATTTATTCTCAAAAAATTCAATTCTTAATTATTGGATTTCGTGTTACCTAGGCACATGATACATTTTCATCAAGAGATGGTTTGAACTATAGTTATTTTTAAAACTGATTTATCTCATGAGATGACTGATGCATATAGGGTATTCAATTAACTAGTCCCCAACCCATAGTGATTTACTTAAATGGTTCCCAACCCATGTATTTCATGTCCAAAGCATTCCTCATATATCAAATAAATGATTTAATTCAAAAACAATGTGCCTTATCAAAATGTATATGTTTTGAATAGAAGATATGGATATATAATGAATTCATCTATAGAGGGTATGTGACAACAAGGGTTGTACACATTAGTGATTGGAAATTCCCTTGAGATATTATTACATTATTCTTAATAAAAATATACTTTAAGCATTCCTAAGTGTCACATACCACTTTGAAACATCTGAATAATAATCCCCATAAATGAAATGATATAAAATAAAAATCTAAACAATAACAAGATAAAATAATTCCTGATATAATATATATATATATATATATATATATTATTGGGAAGTAGATACACTACACAAATAATTAAGTATAGAATAATGGTTTATTCCTCAAGGAATGAAAAGTGAGACAAGAATCCCTTACCTTGTGTTTTCTTTTGGGTGATCGTCATTTAACCTCTTGTATAATGGTTTTTATATTGTTACTAAATTATTATAGAAAAATATTAATATTTATTTTATTATATATTATCATATTATAATATCTTTTTACCCATTTATTAACATTGTTTTATTATATTCAATATTTCAGGTGTTAATTTCCATGTTTCTCAAGTAATTTTTGACTTGTTATTTGTTTTTTATTTTACTTAGATCATGATTTCATTGTCATCATAATTTAAACCATTATTTAATTATAATATATATTTATTAAATATTTATTTATAATAATCCATAATATTTGGATATATGAATTGAAATTCATCGTTCATGGATATGGTAGGTCGTGTATATGCATGAACTCCACATTCCTTTATTTTTCATCCTAAAATAGTGAAAATTAAATGATACATATGTATATTATAAGTCAATTATTATATTAATTTCCAATATATAACATATCTTATTTAAAATAAAATTTGATAAATTCCATGTATAGAGTGAACGAATCACATCACTTTGAGGAGGCAGTAGTCTACACTTCCACAAATGATGTTATCGTATTTACAAAAAATAGAAATTATAAAGATATGTGTTGTAAAATAATTACATAAGAATAAATACATAATAAATATCATATATATAATTTATAAACACATTTTTCATCATAATTGCAACCTTGAGAGGTGGTAAATGAAAACCAAACAACTTATTTTCGGGAGTCGGTAGTTCGTCGTATGCAAGAATGGTAAGTTTGTTACCCATTAGATAGAATTGTTAGTATGATAATGTAGAACCATTAACATAAAAACATACTAGTATATTGATTATAATGGGTATTTTATATAATAATGGAATAAATTAGTTAATGGGTGGAGAATGGAAATAAAATTAAAAATTTTGAAGAAAGATGTTACATTTTCTTTGGGAAACTCTTTTTGGTTTTCACCAAAGGGCTTCCTTGGAAGAATTTATGCCCAAAGGGACGATTATAGGATGAGGGTAGGTATTTTTTGTAGATATTTTGGTTTATAATGTATGATATAAATTGTATTTATAGGTTTTATGAGGTGGTAGGAATCAATTATTTTTTATAGTGGATGAGTAGTGGTAATCTTGTAAATTTTGGAAAAGAAAATTCCACCCCCATTTTTTTCATTTAAAGTGGCTCCAATAATGCACCAAAGACTATAAAATGGAGTATAGGGTATAAATATGTCCATTAAATGGATTCTAGACAATTTTCTAGGTTTTTTTCCCCTTATGTTTAAGGGTTAGTCCTTTTGATAAGATTAATTTCACATTAATTGTTGTAATTAATTTTAATCACTTTAACTAATATTTTTCATAAAAACTCAGTTTAACTTAAAAGAAATTTTAAATTATGATGATTAAAAATATTTCATCTATTTTAGTAAATTCCAAACACATAATTGTAATAAATTAATTTAAAATTAATCATGCAGGTAGGACGATAATGCGGATTTTTAAAGTAAAAAAGCTTTAAAAGACTATTAAGTTTTTATATACAATTTCAATGTGAAATTAATTCAAATTACCTAAATTTTATTAGTTAAAAGAAATTAATATAATTATGATTTAAAACCACTTAATAATATAATTTTACCACATAAATAAATTTAATTAAAAAAAATTCAATTAAAATTCTGCATTTATTCACAATTCATTAAACATGTAACTTCACAGAAAAATACCAATAAATCACCCTAAAATTTTTTTTCTGTTACTCATGACATTATTAATTTTATTTTGACATATAATATTTATATATCTTCCAAAAATTGGATTCAAAATAGGTTCTCTATTAAAAGGCAGTAAAAGTGCCTTAATAAAAATATAGGTTTTTATGTGTAATATTGGATTTGTTCTTATCTCATGGCTATAAAATATACAGGATGAATATAAAAATTATTTTAATGAATATTATATATATGTTACATTAATATCACTCATTAATTTAAATTAATTTAATTTATTAGTATACAACAACTTCATGAGCATAAAAATAGTTTTCTTTAAAAACATACCCTTTATATTTAAATGTTTATTATATTAATTTATAATTAATTAGTAACCAATTATTTAATTTAATATTTATTTAAACCATATATTTTTATAATTTATTTAATCCTATTCATAACCACTTATTTTAGAGCTATGTTGTATCTTATTATATAAAATAATAATATTTTAATAATATATTATTGTTTGGTGAAACTTGGTTTTGTGTGTAACACAATCCCATGAAGAAACTCATTGTTGTGTGTGATGCATATTAAATCAGTATCATGTTCATTGAAAAATATATCATAGATTTAATTTATTTAAAATAGTAAATATATTGTAAAGTCTTGGGGTATTATATTCCCTTACAGGCTTGGTGATGCGTGTGATACAGACTATCAAATACAATGTTTTTTACTTTTAAATTTCATGGTGTTACATTATATATATTTTTATTTTTATTCAAAATACTATGAATTTAATATAATATATTTTTAATATAAATCATTTTATTTAAAAATCCAAATAAACAACATTATTTCAATCTCTTTTGATTCAAGTGTTATGAAATTTAAAGTGTTTCGTGTTTCATAATTGCTTTCTTTGAGACATATTTTTAAATATGAACTTATTTTATTTTATATGGAATATATATTTCCTCTTTGACATATTATATATTTAGTATCTCTATATTCATCGTATTTTAGTTTCATTCTCTAGTTATTTTTTTTAAGGGTGTTTTTTAAATCAAAAATTTTTAGCAGTTTTATTTTAAAAAATAGTTTTTAAAGTTTTGAGACATTCACCGAACTCTTCCTAAAAAATATCTATATTATTTATATTATTACAAGAATTGTTTTTCTATATTTAAAAATATTGTTTAATTTTATTTTTAAATAGGTTTTAATTTTTAAAATAATATTTTAAAAGTTATTTTTTAAATGTTTCCCATATAGATTGTTTTTTTACTTTATTTTTAAAAGTGCCAAAATAATAATTTTTTTAAATTTTACCACTCTATCGTAGATTCTCAATTTTATGTCTATTATTTATTATTAATCTTGAATTTATTATTTCCATGGTTTTTTTATATAATCATATTACAATTTTTTTTTAATTTTTCATTTATCAATAATTACCAAATTAGATATCTCTTCATTTTTCAAAAAAAATACAATGATTTTATAAAATATTTTATTCATATATGTCAACATAATTTATTTATTTTTATACTTCACTAGTTATATTCTCTAAATGATACCAAAAACCTTCTTTCTATTGATTTCTTATTATGATTGTTATGAAACTCTTTTATTTCCAATAGGTTAATCAAGTTATGGTGGTATGATGAATGTTTTTATGAGTTTTATGATGAAAGTGAAAACCCCTGTATGTTTCTTTCATATTTTGGTACTTGGGTATTATATATGATGATGAGTGAGAATATTATATAGATCTATAATTTATTAGGAAATCATGATGGATTCAAATATATATAAGTTAATCCTATAAAGATATTTGAATTATTAGATTTGGTGATTCTATTAAGTTATGATATTGGTATTAATTGGTTTAGTTATTCCATTATGAGGGATTTGGTTGATTAATATTATATCCCATGATTTCTTAATGATTGTTTTATTAATTTTATGCTTTATTATAAAATTTCTTTATTTAATTATTTAGCAAATAATTTGACACATATCTATGTTATGTTTTCACATCTCATGCTTATTAACTCATGGTTTCACACTCCTTTCACTCATGTATTATGAATAGATGAATGCTATGAATTATGATTATGATTTTATTTTATATTTGGTATGGAATGCTTATTTTATGTTCATGTACCTTGAAAATATTCCCATACCCACATGATCATCTTATTATCACTTTTGATCTTCAATTTTTAATGCTTATGATTACCCTTACTAAGATTCTGATATCTCCCTTCTTATGTTTAATTCTCCCCAATTTATGATGAATATTATTCTATAAAATATTTCTAGAAGGTTTTCATGTGTTAAAAATATTTTTTCTGATATGTTTAATACTTATTATGAAATAATAAATTCTTATTATAATGGGAAAATTTTTATTTTGATGATAAATATATTGGTATTGTAAATTAAAGTGTGTTTTAATTTTTCTCCAAATATAAACCTAAAAAACCTGGAAGATTTATGAGATTCCATTTTAGTAACTGAAATTTAAAATGAAGGCTGGTTAAATTTGGTTCAATTATGTTGGTATCAAATCCAGTATATAAAGAGTTTTTTTTAGGATTGGACCTTAGTGTATGGGTTTGGGGTATTATAGGAACATTGTTTTTATACCATGTAATGTGATTAGGTACAATTAGAACACTGATATAGAGAGGGTGTGAATCTGTTATCCCTTTTTATTTTAATGGTTTATTTCTTTCAAATAAACCATGACGAATGGTTAATATCTTTATCCTCTCATTCTCAATTATCTCACCCATTCTCATATTCAAATGGATAAAAAAGAAAACACACATATTTTAGCCTCAATACTAGATGCTACTACATTTCATGATTGTATAAAGTTCTAAGAACTATTTTATATACTATAAATATTAATGAGTGTAACTATAAGTTATCTTATAAAAATATTGACAACAAAACTCCTAAAATAAATTGTTCACTAGGGAATAAATCATCTCTCTCAGGGATGGTTCTTTATAATACCATCACAATAGTTAATTCTATCTCCTAAAAATATTCTTGGAATCTTTTGATAGGGTATTTGTAATATATCCTGATAGTTTTTCAAAGGGTTAAACCAAAATTTTCCCTTGAATAGTAATTTCAATGCCTCTACCTTCTAGTGTAGTGTCTATAGGATTTATTAACTTTATTGTTTATGTATATTGGTCTTCTAAGAACCCCTTGGACATGTTCACCTTTTCTTGGAACCCTAATTTTTTTGGTTCCATCTCAAAATATACAGATCCTCTATAGTTGTATTCTTCTAAACATTAAAACCTATGGATCATAGGTTGTTCAAATCAATATAGCCTCTCAGATTCCTCCTTGTCTCCTTCTTCTCCTTGGTGAAACCCTATTTTTCAACACACCTTACTTTTTTATCCCATCTGGGACTCGATATTTTTACGATGTTTGGATTTTTCTTCTCATACATCCATTTCATTTTCTAAGGGTCCATTATATTTTTCTGTATAAGGATCGATTTTTAATTTTTAAGAGTCACTTTACAATTTCCAAAAATTAAAAGATAACTATATCTTGATTTCTATCATAAATTATTTTCATCAACCTATACATATGGTGTTTTCCTCCACATCATTCACTTATCATTTAAAAAAAACTATTTTTATTTTTATCAATTAATAAGAATTCAAGAAAATAGATCCTTTGATGAAATTTAAAAATTAAAATATCAAAAAATGTATTTTGGAATTACAAAAATATTTAGTACTTGTATCTTCTTTGATTCAACTACATCGGCCATAGTTCTCACTCATTTTAATTTTATTATAGTATAAATTTTTTTCCTACTATGAAACATCACTCATCTTTATCATAAATATTACCCTTTACATCTATATGTGAATCATATCAAGATTTTTATGTCATTACTGATCTTAAGAGTATCTTATAATTACCCTATTATATTTCTACTCCAATATAGTCAACTATGGAAATATCATATTTCCAAAAATTCAGCTAAGTCTAAAGTCTTACAATGATATAAGATACATCATTTTAAAAAAAATATAATCCATATTAAGTTCTTATTAAAGTCTTGTACATCTTCACAAAGACGTAATAACTACCTATAATTCTTATTAACTCCACAATTTCATAAACACTAATTTATAGTATAAAAATAACGTCATAAAAATTTTACTCAAAGACTTTCATGGTTTTTGATGTATTAAAAAATTCAAAAAAATTTAAAACATTTAAGTTCGATGCGTAGAGAAAGTATTATTTATTCCACTAAAAATGTTGTGTGGGGACTTTCAAAGTCATATGTTCTTCTCAAAACCATATGTGATCTTCTTAGAATTCTTTCATGGAAACAGAGAAAGTATTACTATCTGAATGGAATTCTTTCTCAAGCACTTACAAGTCTTAAAAAATCTAATAAAGAGTTAAAACCACTATTGAGCTTCTACCTTTTCCATTATTTGGAAAACTAAGAGGTATTATATAGCTCAAAGTCATATTATATTACTCAATAGTCTTATATGATTCATTTAATTTCTTAATGAGTTCCTCTAATGTTTTATAAATCAATACTTAGGTAATTTTCATCTTAATATCTAAAATTAATAATTCTTTAAATTAATTAAAAAATTCTTCAAAGAAATAGAATGTATATAGAGAAAAGTAAATATCGATGCAATCCTATTTATAAAGTTGAATTTTTTGAAGAATTAAAGTCTATAGGAAAATCAATGAAAGTATAAGAAAATATGGGTAATCTCAAGATTTCAAAATTTTAAGAGGATTAATAATTTTTAGAAGTCTGTAAGTCTGAGAAATTTACTAAAAGTAAAAGGGTATAATATAGATAAAAGATACTCTCAAGGAATAAAATAATAATAGTGGTAGTAATTACTAAATATTAAAATTAAAAAACAGTTTTTACACCTCAACAGGCTCATATATTGAGTGTTCTACATATTCCATTTGTTTCAAAATCTACTAGATCTTTACTTTAATATAGTGTGAGTACTCTACCTATAATTATACTTCATGTAGTGACAACATTATTGGTTTTAGTTCCATAACATTTAATGTATAATCAACTTCATTAATATATTTAATAGATTATAAATATTTCATCACAGGGTAATATACATTATGCAACACCTATCTAATTTCATTTTCTACTACTAGAGAGAATGTTCAATATAATATATAAGTTTAAGATAAGTAGTGTGTAGACACATCTATGAATTCTACACTATTTGAGGATTTTGTTTTATAGGTTAATAGAAGTAATTAGATTATTTTTTGACCTTTATATTATTTTATAGATAATAATATTAAATATTTGACTTTGTAAGTTAGTGTATCCCCCTTAGTTGTTTATATTATTACAGAAAAAGCTAAACATGATAGGGATAAGTTAGTGGTTACTAATGAAGTCGAGAATATGGAGGAAGATATATTCTGACTGTATGTATTTTCCTCCTATATTCTTACTTTGAAATATCTTATTTATTTTGAATTTTTCAAGATAATATACTTGTTTTATGGATTTATGTTACCCCTATGTTATAATATCAGTTGTTTTGATTAGTTCATTAAGGGATATTTAGATAATTGTTTTATTTATAGAATATATATAAGGGTTATATATATATTTATTCATTACAATTTTCAATTTATGGGTTTTGGTTTTAATATAATGTGGTACTTATCAAAAAGTGGGATATTTTTAGATCTTTTATCCAAAAAATTATTTATTTCTTCATTATAACAAAAAACATTAGTTTATTAGTTTTCTTACATTATTTATTGTTTATGTTTTCTTTTGAATGTATTTTTTCCTATGTAATGATTATAATATTTTATATATTTATGTCATATTGATGGATAATTGATTCTAGATTTGGAAGCCTATATTATATTAGGCCCAACATATAATGCATTGGATGTTGAAATTATAAAAATGATCCAATGTAATTATAATTGTGATCCTCTACTTTTGGTTTTTATTATTTTGATTTCTTTTTTGTGATTTTTTTATTTACTAAATAAGGAATGACATATATCATAGTTTTTATATAGTTTTTCTTGTATTTTATCATTTAAAAAAGGTCTAGTTGATGGTGAAATTAGGTAAATCTAATTTCAATTTTTGAAATTGATCAATCAATAATCAGACATTCAGTTGGAATCCATTACATTATAATGAGTTAACTTAATACTATATTGATCCAATGACATTAAAATTGTACATGATGGAATAAATTTTTTATTAAGTCATTAGTAGAGTGTATTCTCAAAATATAGTGATATAAATCTTCAATGATAATAGAGTACCAAAAAATCAACATATGATAGGTCATTTAACAATGTACTATCATCTAGTTTCATGATATTACACTAATTCATTAATGGAATGTCAAAATCACTACCATGAGGCAATGTTATGTAGATAAAACCAAATTATAAATAGGATGTAGGATAAATTATTAAATTCGATGTATTGTCTAGTATTGACATAACATTATTTAATTTATTTTATTGTTAAATTATTGTTAAGTTGTTCCATAGTATAATGTTAAGCCTCAATATACTATGAATCAAAATTCAAGAATTTAAATTGTCAATGGATAATCATATTTTGGAAACCTCAAATGATTTAACCATTGAATAATAATTTAAAAAAAATCATGCATTAGTTTATGAAAAAAGGATATTGGAGACTTTTCTATATAAATAGATATCAAATGGAATTGTATATGAATAACAATTTTTGAATAGTAATCACAATTTTTTCCACTCCAAATATTTCTATGGAAGTTTCATCACGATGAAACCCACTGATTTATGTGATTAAACTACTTAAAGAATCTAATCACCATTTATCCTATCAGGTTTTTACATGTATAAATTTTTTATTTCATTATATTTTATACTGCATCAAATTTATAATTTGATTTGTTATTTTACCTTTTAGAAAACATTTTTGTACTATTTATACCTCTATAATAGGATTTTGAATGTATTTGGTTATTCCACCTAACCGGAAGTTATGTTTTTTTCTAGTTATACCACCATTAGAAAATGTAATATGTAAGTTGCTTGTGAATCCACTCAGAAATTAATGTTCTTAGTTATATCCATAGCTCTCAAAAATAGATGGTTGTGAAGAGTAGATAAGGTATATTTTTTATTTCAACTAATATAAAAATATTATGGTTTTTATTTATCTTCTTTATACCTTAACTTTTATATTTTATCAATTCCCCCACCACCACACGTACTTTAATTTCATCCATCTTCACATCTGGGAAAACAAAACCCTCCCAGGTTGGTGATATCCCAAACACTACGTTCAAGATAAATCTTCTTTCTAAACCTTCTATATTAGGTTATCACATTATCAATTCTGATTTCAAGGACCAATTTCTTCCTTTTGGGTACCCAAAATCTTTATTCTAAGGTTAGTTTCCATTTTTTAAGGTTCCTATATTGAATCTTGGCTTTGTTCCTCCATCAAAGGCTTTGAAATTCATACTGGCATCCATCATAGAGGATCTCTATTTAATGGAACTAGTATTCTTGATTTGTTTCTTCTTGTGTAATTGTATATGAGTTCTCATTGTTTTTTTTTATGGTTGTTTTAATAATGTTACATGTTTTTTTATCTGTATTTATTTTCATTTTTTATTTTTTGTCATGGTGTGGAGATAAAGTGTTTTCATAAACCATTCTCAAGACTCTATTTTTCATCCTACTACATCTGAAGGGAGAAAATTGCTAATTTATTTCCTAATCCCCAATCTATAATTTCAGTGGTTTTTTTGTAGTTACCCTCATTAAATTCCCATGTAGTTGATCATAGTTAAATAATCATAGACATGTGTTTTAAGTGGTCGAAACAACATCACTAGGATAGGGTTAAGGTTTCCTTAAAACTTTTTTATGGTTCAGTTTTCTATTGGGTATGGCCTCTCTTTGTGTTTTTCATATGTGTGTGTTGAGAATAAAATTGGCAGAGAAATCCCTCTCACTTTCTCAAAAATAAGTATTTATAGAAAAAAAATAGATATAGTAATATCCAAATATTTTATATGAATAACATTGTATTTGATATCATATCTTACATTTTTCACTAATAACAAAACCCCTTGAAATATATTTCTTTGAATTTAATCTCTTTGATAGCTTATAGAACACGCATCCCCAATGTAACATCCTCAGTTTTTGAGTGGGTCAAAATTCACAAACTTTTTGAAATTTTGAGTTTCGTTAGAGGGATGAATTTATTTTTGGGATTAAAAACAAAATTTCGAAACATTTATTGCTCCAAGGAGTATTTTTTAGATGAGTTTTAATTCCTAGTGAGTTCCTCCTGAGTGAATATGGTTTTTTCAAGCATCATACCCTAAAAACCATTTTTTAGAAGGTGAAAATAGAGCTTAATGGTTTGATTTAACCATACAGCCTCCAAGGTAAAACCACATGGATGTCTGTAAGTCTTATTAGAGGGTATCAATAGGATGTGATTAGTTTGAAAACCCATACGACCAGGCTTGTATAATTAGTGCCACATAGGAAGTAGTTGTGCATAGTTGGTGGATGATTTGTCCAAATCATGTTTCCATACTATAAAGTATATTTTAAAAGGGGTGGACCTTTGGATAGTGAGTGTGTCTAGTTAGCGCATGGTTATCTAAATCATAAGACCTAACCATGCACCTTGTAAAAAAGTGGTAAATTACACTTTTTCCCTTTAATTCCTTATATCATTTTCTCCTCATTTACCCTCTCTTTCACACATTCAGCACCTCCATCAGTGGGGATCTCTCTTCGTAGGTATTTTAGGTTTTCATAGGGATTATACCTAGGATAGTGCCCATGTTTCTGGAACCATGGGGAGTATCTTGACTCTTTGCTAAAATAAGGTTTGAATGGGGTTTACACCTAGGAGGATTCCCATGTACCTAGCTCCATGAATATTATCTTGACTCATGGTTAATTGAAGGTTTGGTTGGGGCTTACACCTAAGAATATTCCCATGTTTCTACAACCATAGGGAGTATTTCTAATCATGGGTAACCTATTTTTTTTTTAGGATTGCACCTAGAAGGGTTCCCATGTTTTTGGAACCATTAGAAGTATCTCTACTCATGGGTAATTGATTTTTTTTGTCTCGGGATTACACTAAGGATTACCATGTTTCTATAATTATGAGAAGTATCTTGAATCATGGGTAATTAAAATTTGGTCTAGGGATTTCACATAAAAGGATACTCATGATTCTAGAACCATGAAAAGTATCTTGGATCATGGGTATTTGATAGATTGGTTGAGGCTTACACCTAGAAGTATTCACATTATTTATTACCTGCCCCTCCCCTATATACTATTAAATATATGACTAATGGAGATTGTTATGATTGGGTATTCCACCAAGTAGGAGGCCCAAACCTAGTGTTGGATCTCAACTCTGAGTATATATGGGGTGAATCTATGCCTAGGTATGAGACCTGGGTGAATTGGTTCTTAACCCTATTAAGGGAAAGAAAATATTCCTAAACATAGTTAGGGGATAGTATTTGTAATTTTTTCTCAGTTATAGGTCCTTTGGGTAAAGTTTCTCTCAAGTGGAGTGACATGGGTGAAGGGTCTCCCAAGTGGAGTGACTTCGGTGAAGGGTCAACCAAGTATGGGTTTTCCATTTGAGGGATTCCAGGGTGTGGTTTCCCCAGTTGTGGGTCACTCAAGAATGGGAAAAGTGATTGTCGGTTACCCAAGTTTGTTCTTACCCATGTGGGGGCTCACCAAGTGGGGGCTTGGAAAAGTGGGTGCTTTCCCAAGTGGGTTCTCACCTAGGTGGGGGCTCACCAAAGTGAGGTACAATTGGGGTTCTCATACTAATAGAGTTCTATATATGGTGATTAACCCATATAAGGGAAAACTGATTGATAGAACAAGTACATTGAGAATATCACTCACCATGCTTGGTCATCCAACAGTTCATTTGTCCTCTTGAAAAGTGGAGACAGTGAGTATTTTTATAGATCAGATAGAGGACCTAGATAAAGCAGTTGTGTGAAGGATATTTTTAAAAAATATATAAAATAAGGGTGTGCGAGTTGGGTGGGGAAATTGTGTGGGTTATCTATGTGAATGAGATGCATTAATAGTTTGTGATGGTACTCTAATTCCATTATAAATATTTTCTTGATATTAAACAACCATAACTTTTGATTCGTAAGTCCATTTGGGATATGAGACCAGTAAAATAGAATCATGTGAACCAATATATTCCATTATATATTTTGAATACGCCCAATTATGATGTTTTCATATACTAAAATTTTCCCTAAATACAATTGAATTTTCATTTTATGTTTTCAACACCTTTTAATTGGTAATTTCAAAAATCAACAACTTACAGGGAGGTCCTCACCACCATGCCACTAGTTTGGGATAATATTTTAAGCAATATGTATCCCTCTATGTGTTAATATTATTAAGAAACATTGAAATATAACTGAATTATCCTTCCTTTATTGAGACACATTTACACTCAAACTCGACGAATGTTTTCTAAGGGATGCATTTATCATGGATCATGTATAAAAGTGTGGCATAAATTTTTCTATTATTTTATTTATATATTTTATCATGATTCTTCAAAATCAATAATATTAAATACTTAATAAAATTATTAAACATAAAAGTTGAGAAATCATGGAATAATAATAGTCAATAATAAATCATGAATCATATAACACAATGTGTAAGGGAATATTTAATGATCAAAACATAAAAAGGCACAAATGAGCCACTCAACATCTATAACGATACAAATATGAGCAATGGTGATCTTTTCTACATGAAATTATAATAATTAAAAACCTAAAGGATCACACAAATATAAGTAAAAAATCACTAGTTGGTCAATTAGTTTTTGAAAAGCCATCAGAAAATAAAAAACAACACAAGAATTAAGTTGGACACACCTATACCTTGTCTAAGCACCGATATAATTCTCACATATCACTACCCACATCAATCTTATCCCTTGGATAACTAATATAAAATTCTATAAAACCATTTCCACTGATTTATTCCATCTCATATCTCTTAAAATTATCTCATAGTTGATCATCCAACCCTCAAGCTATAAACTATCATTCCCTTTCCTTAACTCTCAAGTAGAACATAATTGAATAAGTAGTTTACCCATATTAATCTTAGTAGCTCATATCACACAACCATGAATGAATAACTTGGTTTATGTGCCATATTTTATTCACCCCTAAGGTGTCATTACAACCCATATGCCTATTTTATATACATACAACACCCCAAAACCCTTTAGGTGAACCACTCATTGGGAAAGAACTTCATGGACTACTCCAAGTAAACCATTCTAATCATTCAAACTGCACCCTAGAACAACTGATGGAAAGGTTTATTAACCCACATCTAGGCCTTCTAAACATTTATAATTTCAACTCATACTATAGTAAAGGAACACTTGAAAGTTGATCTCCATTATCCCAATACCGTAACACAACCCTTACAAATTAATCTCATCACCAAACATTGAATACACAAAACACCCTTAGAAGAAACATTTTAATAATACATGAGAGATCAGCCTATGACTCTCCTATTCAATCTCACCCCCATACACAAATCGGGTGTCTTCCTCCCACAATAAAACCAAATATCCCAGGGTGTTATAACTACTAGTCAATTCTAATGTTCATTTTTTTATTAAGGTAATTTTCATTCCAATCCAAAAAAGGTCTCCCCTATTCATCATACATGGATGCACTATCTTTATTCCCACAAAAGTCACCATCACTCGAGTACCCATCCCTATAAATAACATTGATTGTTACAAAATTATAAATGTATTTATTATTTTTGGACCACCTTTCACTCTAATAAAGTTAACCCTTGAAGCCACAGTCATCCAATTCCATCTATTCCTTCAAAAATCTTCCCCAGAAGCAGGATCCCTTATCTCAAGCCACAAGGTTCAAGTATCTAATTATAAATATTTATTTCTATTTAACTCATAAAAACTATAATTAATTCAAGTTTCATAATATATAAAAACATACTAAGTGATTCCCACTTATTGAAATTTTGTGAAATTGCATACTAATGGATCGTGGCATGCTCCCAAACTTTTCTCAAAAAACCCATAAATTTAAATTAATCTTACTAAAAAATTAATTCATAATTAAATAAATAAAAATAACCTTCACTGATCTATTATTTTATTTCCTCAACAATTAAATCCCTTTATTCATAAGATGAAAAATCCACATCATGTCAGTTATATTTGTAGGTTCCAAGCGCAGCATAAGCGCGTTAGTGTGTGTACCCAACTGTAATTTTAATGTTAATAATGATCAATCTGTTATCCATCGTGATAATAAAATTCCGGATCTTCAGAATAGAATGAAGAATGAAAAAATAAAGAGGGGAGTCCTGAAACCATTAATAGGATCATCATATGTTGGTTATAATTATTTTAATTAATTGACGGTAATTACTTTGATGGAATTCTTTCTTAATTGATGTTTCCTATCATGATTCGATGTGATCCATCATTGTATCATAGAATCCAAGTGTAGGATTACTCTAGTGGTGATCCACACATGCTTCATGTATCTCTAGACGTCGCCGAAGGGATCTCCAGGTGATAGCACCGAAGAGCCTTCTCTTGCTATTTCATCCTTCGATCGCCTTGATCCGGTGGAGGAGGATATCTCTCTCACAGTAAGAGAGCATTCTTGGATCCATTTTACACAACAACCACACAAAAAAATGACTAGGCTAATGATAATTATATAATTGTTATTTTAATTACATAGAATAATAAAATGAATTAATTACCTGAAAGAATTTATTCATTTCATTTAATTCTTATTAATACCCCATGTCTAATAATAATAGTTGACTATTATTATAACTTGATATGTACCCAGCGAATTACACCTAATATTATTTAATTAAATAAATAATATTATTTCTCAAAAATTCCCAGAAAAAATACATGGCATGTATATTTATTATACATGGAGTGTACTTTTATTTTTCCATTTTTCTTTATTTCCTCCACCAAATTTATTAGACCTTGATTAATGGTTATTTATTTCTAAAATAAATATCACTACATTACTTGCTAATAAATATATTATTTCACCCACAATATATTCTTTCAAATAACTAGTGTATAAATAAATGGGTTCAGGCATCCTTAAAAAATTATTAAAACACAATCGTGAATAATATTTATTTAACTTGTTAAATTAATATTTAACTAAGATACTTGGACACACTTAGTGTGTGACATTCTAGGACTCTTTCCCAGTGGTATTAGGCAGAGCCTGCCTAAAGTCCACGGTTAGAGTCTATAAACATACCAAGGAACCCATAGATAAAGATGTTAATGCCTCAATGATGTGTCACCTCCTAGGAATGCTTACCGTGTAATATAATCCCTTTGTCTCGATATCTCGAATCAAGCGGGTTTCATGCTAGTTCCATCAACCAGTGTGCTTGATTATTCATTCTTTGAATTTTCAGAATTGAACTTTCTCATTCCTTACCATGGCCATGGATTTATTCATGCTATGCCAATTCCATCAAAGGGTCTGAGATATCTACTTCTGTTACGAAACAGAAGGGACAAATCCTTTCTCGTATTATCTATTAATGTAGTATCACTCATGAGGCACCCAATGAATCCTACCTCGTTGCAAACTGTGTGTCATCACATTTTTCATCAATACATCTATGTGCGTGAGTTGTAATACCCATTAATGAAAATCTTAAAGTCTAAGGACCAATACACATGTCTGTAGACAAGAACATCCAATGACACTATGAAATGTGGATTTCCTGATGGCGGGTCTCGTTCTCATAATATCCTATGGGATATTACCAAGGGTGAACACTATGAGAAGGTTACTCAAAGTTTTATGAGTCCTCACCCCTAATGGCCTGTATTATTTGTGTCCCTCAATTAACATCATCCATCCATAGAACATATATTCATGAACAGTGTTTTGGAACTTCTGAGTTCTCATCATAGCAGGGATTCGTTATGACCTTTTAATGTAACAACTATCCTTATGACATTATCACATGCATTTTCATGTAGAAGAAGAATCAAGATGTGATAAAGTATTTATTAATGAATAAAGTACAAAGTATTTTCTTCTAGGCACCTAACTCCAACAGGCTCCCACTTGGAATAGATCCAACTACTAACAAATTTTAACCCTCTATCTCACACATGATATTCATTATTCTACTAAGATAGGACTTTAGTCATGGGGTCCACCACATTCTCTTCGGTGGACACTCTGCTCACTGCAACTTCACCCATTTGATAGAAATCCCTCAAGAGGTGATACTTCTGGAGTCTGTGCTTTGTCTGTTGATGTGACCTTGGTTCTTTTGCAAGAGCCACCATTGCAGTATTATCACAATACAATGTGATAGGATCTTTACTTCTTGGCACCATATCAACCTCCTAGACAAAGTTCGGAATCAGGATTGCTTCTTTGGCTGCATCATAAGCCTCTATATATTCGGACTCTTCTATAGAATCGGCGACAACTAGTTTCTTTGAACTCTTCTAGCTCATAGCTCCTCCAATGAGACAGAAAACATATCCATATTGTGACTTCAGATCATTCTGACCTTTCTGAAAACTAGCATTAGCATACCCAATGATGACAAGCTCCTCGACTCCTCCATACACCAAGAACATATCCTTATTTCTTCTCATATACATAAGAATAGTCTTAACAGCAGTCCAATGTTGTTCTCTTAGATGTTCTTGATATCTTCCTACCATGCTCAATGCATATAAAACATCAAGCCTGGTACATAACATGGCATACATGATGGATCCTATAGTCGAAGCGTATGGGATCTTACTCATTCTATCTTTCTCTTGTTGTATCTGAGGACACATTTTCTGAGAAATATGTAGGCCATGTGACACTGGAACCAATCCCCTCTTCGATTGTTCCATACTAAATCGCTTTATATCTGGTCAATCTATGTACCATGACTTAGTCTAAGAATCCTCTTAGATCTATCATGAATGATCTTGATCCCTATAATGTTGGTTGTTTCACCCAAGTCCTTCCTAGAGAGACTGTTGTTCAACTAGTCCTTAATTGACTGTAAGACTGGTACATCATTTCCAATAAGCAATATTTCATCAACATATACAACTAGGATAATGACTGAATTCCCATTAAACCACTAATAAACACATGGCTTACATTGGTTCTTAATGAAACCAAATTCCTTTATGGCTTCATAAAATGTAATTTTCCATGACCTGGATGCTTTCTTTAATCCATAAATAAATTTTTAAAACTTGCAAACCGGTTTGGCTTCACCTCGTGTCACAAACCCTTTTGGTTGTGTCAAATAGACATATTCTTAAAGGTTCCCATTAATGAATATTGTTTTGACATCCATTTTCCAAATCATGTAGTCATGTTAAGCTACTTGGCAAGTATGATTCTTATGTATTTAAACATGGAAACTGGCAAGAAGGTTTCATCATAGTCAATTCCTTGATGTTTTTTGGATCCTTTAGCCACTGGACATGCTTTATAGGTACTAACATGACCTTCCATGTCAAGTTTTCTCTTGAATACCCATTTTCATCTAACAAGATTTACATCAACTGGCTCATCAACTAGAACCTAGACTCGGTTCGGATACATGGAATCCATCTTAGAATTCATAGCTTCTAGCCATCTTTCAGCTTCTGATATTTCTACTACTTCCTTGTAAGAGAGAGTTTCATCATTGTCCAATAATAATAATTCATCATCCTCAATGACTAGGAAACCAACTCTCTCTCGTTCTCTTACCTCTCTTGAGATCTTACGTAGTACTTATGTTTTTGGAACCTCTTCCATGGGGACATGTGGAACTTGTTCCTATACCAACTCTTTTTTATCTTGAGCATCAACTTCATAGAAGTCAATCTCACTCCCAATATACTTTTTGAGGATGTGATCTCTCTCAAGAAATATGGCTTATCTGGTGATAGTCACTTTTTTGTCTAAAGGGTTATATAGGTAATATCCTTTCATTTCCTTGGGATATCCTATAAAGATACACTTCATTCCCCAGGGTGATAGTTTGTTTCCTGAGAAGGCCTTAACAAATGCCCTGCATTCCCATCCACATGTATGCGACAAAATGGGTTTCTTTCCATTCCATAACTCAAAGGGAATTTCATTTTCCACATTAGTTGGTTCTCAGTTTAATGTGTATACTACAGCCTGTAATGAATATCCCCAAAATGATAATGGAATATTTTCATGACTCGTCATCAACCTCACCATGTCCAACAAGGTGTGGTTTCTCCTTTCACTAACACAATTCCACTATAGTGTATATGCTGAAGTGAGGTGAGATAGAATCTCAAACTTCTGTAGAAGATCAATGAACTCTTGTTTCTGATATTCTACACCTCAATCCGATTGAAGATTCTTTATCTTCTTACAAAGCTGATTCTATACTTCATTATTGAATTCCTTAAATTTCTCTAAGGATTCCGACTTATACCTCATTAAGTATACATATCTATATCCACTTAAATCACCAGTAAAAGTAATGAAGTAAGAATATCCACCTCTAGCTTCTACTAGAAATGGTTCACACACATCCATGTGCACCAATCCTAGAAGCTCAGTGTCCCTTTCACCCGTTCCACCGAAATGCGGCTTGGTCATTTTACCTTGTAACCAATAATGACATCTATCAGGTGGTTTTAGATCAGTAGAGTCTAAATAGCCATATTGGCAGAGTTTTTTCAAGCACTTCTTGTTTACATGACCGAGATGGTGATTCCACAACTAGGTGATGTATGATTCATGTGATTTTGTTTCATTATCGATTGTCAACACTTGGTTTTCATAATTTAATACATATAAACCATTATTTAAATGCACCATACCATAAAAAATGTTGTTCTTATAAAAGAAGAAACACTTATTTCCAAACTTGAAAATAAATCCATCCATATCCAAACATGATACAGAAATTATGCTTTTGGTAACACTATGCACATAATAACAATTATGTAAAACCAAAATCATCCCAGTTGGAAATGAGAGGTGATAATCAAAAATGGATAACACAGCAATCCTCACACCATTGGCATGTCGAAGATCCACCTCTCCTATGGAAATATTTCCAAATCAACATGGTTCATGTATTTGTGTACAGCTGTGATCCCCACAAGTTGTATCTAATACCCAATGTGTAGACATGGAAAGATTACACTTGATAACGAACACACCTTTATCATCCCCATTATTATGGGTTCAATTCCTATTCTAGTGGCCTTTCTTTCCCCATTAAAAACATACCACTTCCTCTTCCCTTCCCTGCCTCTGAATCCTCCCCTTCTTGGAGGGGTGGTTCTTGGGGCTTCAAAACATTTATATGTCCTAGGCCCCTTTTCCTTATCCTTCTTTTTCTTATTCACCATAAGGATTGCGGGTTTTTCATTCCCCATGTCCTTATCTACCTGGATAATTAAGGTCAGAAATTTTGATAAACTCTTCTAATTGTTTCTCATGTTATAGTTGATAATAAATCTAGAGAAGGTATTGGGTAGTGATGATAGGATTAGATCTGTACGCATCTCATTTGAGAACTTAATCCCTAAGATGTATAGGCATTCAATGTAGCCAATCAGCTTGACTACATGAGGCCTAGCTAGAATAGACTCTCCAATCAAAGTTATAATCAAAGCATTGGAGGTCTCATATCTCTCATATCACGCCTTCTCTTGATAGAGATCCTTAAGGTGAGACATCATGCTATACGCGTCCATGTTTTCATGTTGCTTGAAGAGCTCATTAGACATGGACGATAGCATGGAACATTGGACATCTATGGAATCATCCATATGTTCCATGTTGAGAGATAGTTCCTCATAACTGGCCTATTTTCCATGTAAATCTTGAACAGACTCTTCCAGCACATACAATTTCTTCTCATGGAGAAGGACGATGTGTAAACACCTCTTCCATTCATGGAAATTGGTGCCAGGGATAAATATTTCCTTCTAGAGTATGGTTCAAAATGTTTTGTTTGACGTTATTTTTCTTTCCATATATAGAACATAATATGATCCAAGGTTTGGTACTTTATCAAGATAAAACTAAGACAAATAAATAAATTTATACTTATTAGTCTCCGACTATTTTAACGAAATCCAATAGCCCTCACCATTGAATTCAGAATATTTTATTGCCTGAATATTATAGTGGAAAGGATCTATATTGTTGTTAGCATTACCCCAAAAAGGGTTGGTCAAGCAACTTGAAGGGTTTTAGGTATGCATTACAAATTCCAACTGCATTAACTCGCAGATCCTTGATCTGCTGAGTGGACTCCTCAATCCTGAAATCCTTTTAGTTTTGGATTTCCTCAACCTTTGCCTCTTCGTAACACCAAGTCCTAATGTGGCACTCAACCCTTGATACAAACCAAGTCAATTCAACCCAAAACATTGAATTATAATTCCTTAATAATTGAAAGCACCCCAACTAGGTTTGGTCAAGCACTTTGAACTATGGTTCGATTATAACTAAGATTATGGAAGGCTATACTGACTTAATATTTCTTTGAGGGATTTTATCCTTATACGTAAATTTTATTATCTATGATTTCATTATATTTAATATTAAGTGGGATATACTTAAGTGATCAACCATGTCTAAGATAATATTTTTATGCATTAGCCGGTCTTATTTCATATCCATCATGCATGATTTTTTAACTCATTAATTGTGTGATAGTGAAAACACACCCATAATAAATAAACCATACAACTGATAGAAATAAAATAAATGGTATGATTATGATCTTGTTCTATTGGTTAGTTTATCTATCGGTTGATAAACTAACCCAAGACCTTGGGGAGAAACACCTCGAACCTTTTGGGTTCATGTTTATAGCTTTCCACCAGTCCACCATTGTATATCCTTGGATTGATTTAACCTAAGCTCCTAACACAAGACACCTCCACTAGCTTGGGAGCTCCATCCGTTACATATGATTTTATCTCACATGCAGGTGAGGTGTAAAATGGGGTTTTACATAAAATAAAGCTTGGGTGCGTAGGCCCTACATATTAATGAGGAGAAGGCTCGCAGACCAACAAATTTAATTTAATTAAATAAATTAAAAGAAACCATTCACATACAAAGGTCTTGTTCTAGCTCATGATCATCCATACAAGCAACGATATATGCACATAAATAAAACTAGCATTCAATTCTTTAATCATTCTTGTTTATGATAAATCATGCTCGAATCAATTAATTATCTTTAATTAATCAATCCTTTTATCTGAAAATATTTTTTGAATTTCATGGAGATTGTCATCCATCATAATTTTAAACAAATAAATTAATTTAAAATTTTCATTATATGTAACTTGTACCTTGGAGGCATCCAGGTGAATTTTCATTCATAACTACCCAATGAGTAGAAATGAACATTACGCAATTTTAAATTAAACACATATATATATAACATATATCACATGTTGTACCTCATCTTTAAGCCTGCGCTATGGTGCACATCTTAAGGGTTTGTATGATATAATAATAAATTTTAATAAATCTGTGTAATTTGGATGAGTACACGATGTGTAGTTCCGACTACACGGCAGGTAATTTTCTTCACCATCAATTTTAAGTACATGCCCAGGGACATGGCGTGTAGATGTACTTTGGAAATTTTTGGAGTACACGGCTTGTTCAGTGGGACACACGTCGTGTAGTATCTGCATTACACAGTTTCTAGTTGGGAAAGCCGTGTACGGGTTACGCAGTCCAACCCTAACCTAAAGGGACTACACTCTGTGTTCTATGGGTCACACAGCATGTAATCTAGAAACCGTGTGCCACCGATTCCTAAACAACACACAGAGTCTTAAAGACTTAGATAGGATACATTTACACAGCCTGATTTGGAAGACCAGTCCAATGCATTGAACCTAGACTACATGATGTTTACTTCTGAATACACACCGTGTATTCTAGTGTTTTATGGCCAGAAATTCTTGTCACCTCTAGATGATATCCTCTATTTTATTTTAATTGAAATTATAATAAAAAAAATTCGTTAAGGTGAAAAAGAAATTATAGAGGAGGAATAGATCTCAAGAATCATATTTAAAGAATGATTAACTTTAATTGAAACAACTAAATTTTTAAATTCGTAAATCACCAACAAAAAACTAAATAATTATAATCAAGGATATAACTCCTTCTGATACCACTTATAGGTCCCGGACGCAGTGGAAGCGTGTTGGTGGGTGTACCCAACTTTAATTTCATCGTTAACAACGATCAATCCAAGACGTGCCATGATAATAAAATGTTAGATCTTCATAATAGAACGAAGAATGAAAAAATAAATAGGGGAGTCCTAGAACCATAGATAGGATCATCATATGTTGGTTATAATTAATTTAATTAATTGACATGAATTACCTTGATGGAATTCTTTCTTCATTCATGTTTCCGGTAACGATGCGACGTGATTCATCGTTGCGTCATAGAATCCAAGTGTAGGATTCCTCTAGTGGTGATCCAAACGTGCTCTACCTATCTCTGGACATCGCTGAAGGGATCTTTGGGTGCTAGCACCGAAGAGCCTTCCCTTGAGATGTTCGCCTTCGATCTCCTTGATCCGGTGGAGGAGGATCTCTCTCTTGAAGCTTGAGAGAGTTCTTGGATCTGTTGTGCACAACCACCACACAAATAAAATAGATAGACTAATCAGAATTATATTATTGGGATTTTAATTAAAAAGAATAATAAAATTAATTAATTACCTAAAATCATTTATTCATTTCATTTAATTCTTAGAAATACCCTTTGTCTAATAACAACAGTTGACTATTATTATAACTTGACATGCTCCCAACGAATTACACCTAATATTATTTAATTAAATACATATTATTATTTCTCATAAATTCCAAAAAAATACAGGACGTTTATATTTAATATACACGACATGAACTTTTATTTTTCCATTTTTCTTTATTTCCTCCACCATATTTATTATACCTTGAAGAATGGATATTTATTTCTAAAACAAATGTCAATACATTACTCACTAATAAATATATTATTTCTCCCACAATATATTCTCTCGAATAACTACTGTCAAAATAAATACGATTAGGAATCCTTAAATAATTATTAAACCATAATCGGGAATAATCATTATTTAACTTGTTAAATTAATATTTAACTGAGATACTTGGACACACTTAGTGTGTGACCCTCTAGGCCTCTTTTTTAGTGGCATTAAGAGGAGCATGCCTAATGTCCATGGTTAGCATCTAGCAATATGCCAAGGCACCCATCGAGAATGAAGTTAACTTTTCAATGACGTGTCACCTCCTACGAATGTTTACCGTGTAATTCGTTCCCTTTGTCTCAATATCTCGAATAAAGTTGGGTTGCATGCTAGTTCCATCAACCCATATGCTTGATTATTCTTTCATTGAATTTTCGGAATTGAACTCACCCATTCCTTACCATGGACATGGATTTATTTAGGCTATATAAATTCCATCAAAAGGCCTAAGATATCTACTTTTATTATAGAATAGAAGGGGAAAATCCTTTCTTGTAAAATCTATCAATGCAATATCACACATGATGCACCCAATGTATCCTACCTTGCTGCGAACAATGTGGCATCATAGTTTTTAGCAATACATCTAAGTGTGTGAGTTGTAATACCCATTAATAATAATCTTAATGTTTAAGGACCAATACACACATCCGCAGATAGGAACATCCAATGACACTATGAAATGTGGATTTCCTACTGGTGGGTATCGTTCTCATAATATCCTCATAGAAATTACAAAGGGTGCACACCATGAGATGGTGCCTCAAATTTTTTTGAGTCCTCACCCCTAAGGGCCTTTATTATTTGTGTCCCTCAAATAACATCATCCCACTATAGAATATATATTCAAGAATAGTGTTATGGAACTTTTGGGTTCTCATCATAGCAGGGATCCACTCTGACCCTTTAATGCAATAGTTATCCTTAGGACATTATCACATGCATTGTCATACATAAGAACAATCAAGATGTGATAACGTATTTATTAATGAATAAAGTATAATGTAGTTGGTTCTAGGTCATAAACTCCAACATGATTTTACCATACTTCAGTGATTTCAATATATATCCCTAAATGAATTTAAAAAATAATAATTTGAAAGAAGAAAGAGTGATGATGAAGATGAAATAGAATCTCTCACATAAATCATATTTGAATAACCTTCCATGAACCCCCTTGAATCGATAAACATGGAGGGGGATAGCAATAAGGTGATATACCTCCCAATCATTCTTCCTACCTAGTTATAGAATCTACAACATATTCTTAAAACCCGTTAGAAATACTTAAAGTCTCTTAACTTATTATGGGGATTGGGATAAACAACAATAATTTTGATGGACACCCATCAAAATTATAGAGGGATACCAGTGTCCCGTTGAACTATCATCAGGTTCCTAGTGAAAATGGTAGGTGTACAGCACCCCAACATAGCCTTCTAGAGTCCTAGTGGTATACCAATTTAAATCTAGTGGGATCTATTATATCCCACCAAATAAAATCCACATAAACAACCCTTTAGATTTCTCTCTATGCCTTTTCTACCCACCTTTACACCTCTAAATCAATTGTTTATACATCGAAAACTTGTCCAACAACCATTCCCCTACTCCAATTTCTTAAAATTAAAATTCAAACAAATCATGATATATTAAGACCTAGAATTTTCCAAATTTCAATAATATGTAAACATGTCATTCATCACACTAGTCTTACAATGTCTAGTTATTAGTTCATTATTCAAGCTTGGGATATAATTCTTTCTTGATTTCTTCAACATTAGGATTCACCTCGCCATTATCTTTCTTAAAGAGGTAAAAATGTGTGGTCCATTTCATTTAAGATAGATGTACCCAATTGAGTGTTACATAACGATATTGAAAGGGTATCTAAAAAATAAATTTCATCCTAATGGTTATATTGTTTTCCATTACATTAACTAAAAAGTGAAAAAATTAGATAATGAGTAACTCAAAATGTCAGTAATATTGGGGTTACGATGTATCTGTATATATAAGGGAATGTACTAAAGAGATAATGGGGAATAAGTTCTCACTACATTATATATCCAATTATAAAAAACATACCTTTGTAAATTATAAAGAATATAAGAGGTTCAAAATACATGATGGATTCCAAAAATGAAAACCCAAATATATTTTAATATTATATCAGAAAAGAACATGATA
Source organism: Viscum album (assembly GCA_963277665.1). Lineage (NCBI taxonomy): Eukaryota > Viridiplantae > Streptophyta > Magnoliopsida > Santalales > Viscaceae > Viscum > Viscum album. Next base: position 832,362,452 of record OY728136.1, read on the forward strand.
AATGATTTATTGATTGGATAAAATAATATATCATTGAAAAGTGAAGTGTTCCTCTGAATTTAGTTTTTTAAAATGTGAGATTGTTAGCTAGAGGTTAATGAATGCAAGTTAATTCTTACATGACTTATCTCATCACCAGTTTTACATTATACACTAATGAAAAAAATATCAATGTATAATGAAAAATATTTGTGTGAATCACATGGAAAAGTTAATTTATACATACTTTTATCAGGAATGTATTACCATGTGTCAAAATATATCTTAATTTGGGTTAATTAAATGAATATTGTAATTAGATTATGTAAAGTTAATGGTACTAGTCATCAGATGTAAGTAGGTTGAGAATAATAATGTACTTTGAATTGATATTTTTTAATTATTACAAGTGAATATTAATGGGAAGAGGCATGAAGATAAACCTGTAATTATTTCATTACATGGTCAAAAATTATTTTATATTTTAGGTCATTTCATTATAAATCATTATGAAAAAAATTATAATTTAGTAATTCCTTTTTTGTGATGTTTTTTTAAAAAAGTTCTCTAACTTAACGATGTTTTTCTAACAATGTTTTAATACATTTCTACTTTTAAGTTTATTTTTGTTTTTGAAGACATAAGAAAATTAGAAATGTTTACTAAAAAACCTTGAAAATTTTAAAAATAACCATTTTTTCAAGAAAATGTGTATAAGATAGCGATATTTTTAAGAAATTGTGACTAATTTGGTGAATACTTTAAGAATTAGTGGCTAATTTTACATTTAGACACGTTTTTTGGAAAACATGGCTATTTTAGTGACATTTTTACCACTATTTTTAAACATAGACAATTATATAAATGTATAATTCTATTAATTTTCATATATTTATTTATTTATTTATAATTATATTTACATATATGTACATACATAAAATTATATTTATAGAAAAATAAATTAACATGTATTTAAATATAAAAATATATATAAAAAAAACAAACTAATATATATATATATCAATAGCACTTGGGGTGAAATTCAGTGGTATCTTCCCCTATGGGTCTCGGTGAATTCTCAAGTTCAAGCCTCATTGAGTTCTTCATTATGTTTTTGTGTTACATGAATTTATTGGTAATGTAGCTCCTTTTCCACCATTGATGTAATTATATATATATGTATAAACACACACACACATATATATATATATATATTAAAACACGTATAAATTTTAAATTTAGCCACATTTTTAAGAAAATTTGGCTATTTTAGTAACATTTTTACCAGTTTTTTAAAACATGACTAATTATAAATATATAATTATAATTATTTTAATTTACATATATATATAAATAAAAATTTATAATTATAAATATATATATTTATATAAATAAATTTATATTGATATACAAATACATTAACATATATTGAAATATCAAAATATTTATATAAGTCATATATATATAAACATACATACATATATATATTTATATATACACATACACATATATAAATACACACATATATATATATAAAAACACACATGAACTTACACCCATATATATAAACAAACACAGATATATAAAATATAAAAATATATATATAAACACACACAAAGATATATACATATATATATATATATATTAATTATTAACATTGATTGCAATCAGTCCTATATCAGAAAATAAATGTGGGATAGGTATCACTCAATCCAAATAGGTGCTTTGGTTTCGTAATACCCTCTACTAGTAATAAATAATATATATATACACACATGAACACAGAAATATATATTAATATATGTATATATACATATACAAATATATATTGATTTATTTAATAAATAATTTATATATTTAATACAAAAATATCTTAATATATACTTAAAAATACTATAGACTATTTTTATAAAAAAATGTCTACTTTAGTTGGAATTTTCTTAGGATGTCTTTTAGCAAGTTGCTTTTTTGAATCCCAGTGGGGGCGTGCGTTGTGCAGGGGTGTGATCCATACATTGTTTAGGATAAGGGGATAGCCTCAAGTGAGAATGTAGGGAGAGGAATTCACCATGAAAAAGACAGATAGAAGGTCCTCCCATGAGTAGGTAGATATTTTCATGTGTTAGTGGAAGAAGTATAAAAAATTAAAAAAATAGTATTAATTTTAAAAATAGTTTTTTAACTGAAAAAATATATATATTTCATAAAAAATTATGAATTTCTAGAAAAAAATCCTTTACCTGTGTTTTTTAGAAACTTAGTTAATGAGGTATCATTTACCAATGTTTCTCAAAAAGATCATTAAATGAGGTTTCACTCATTTATAAAATTTATAAACATCCCCAATTAGTGATGTTTAATTAGAAATGTTTACAAATTTTTATAATCGATGACATTTCTAAACATCTCTTTTTGGAGACATTTATAAACATCACTAATTAGAGACCCCTCATTTACATAGGTTTTTTAGAAACTTTGTTAAATGATTTAGAGACATTTTAAAACCTCTCTAATGTAAGAAAGCATCTCTAAATTACATTTTGTGTAATAAATTAGTCAATTTTTCTATTTTCAAATGAAATACATGAAGGGTTGAATATTGGTCATAATGAGAATGATCCATGTGTTGTAATGTCACTTGAAAATGATTTTATATGAGATGAATTTTTATATATAGAAAACAATCACCATTAATGAATTTATATATCAAATAGGGAAATGTTTTACTAAAATATTAGACAAATATTATAATAAAAAAATCCACAAAATAAAAAATTGGATGTGTGGAAAAGTAACAGAATAAATAAATAATTTAACCGAGATTGGTAAGTTAAATAAGGTTTTATTTAATTATTTTATAGAATTTTATAATTCTATGTAATATTTTTATTACAACAATGTTTTTTTAGTATATGTTTTATTTTCTTTCTATGTGCAATTTGTAGTTTTATTTCATTCACTAATTGGTTAAAAAAAATGTTTTCAAAATGTAGTATATTTAATGTTATTTTATTCACGTTATATTTTATTACATCTAATTAATTTTTTAAATTATTTTCTTATTTATAAAATATACTATTTTTTAAAATATTTCACAATAAAATTTCTAATAATCCTTGTGACTGTAAGGACTCTGATACTAGTAACCCAATGTTGATTATTACTTTATTACATTGATCTTAGGTATATGTGATTTTATCCCGATAAACCAAATTGTTTAGTATTCTTAATAAACCATATATATACTTGATTCTCGCATTATATCTGTAAAAAAATAAAAACATTGTGAAAGTAATTATTATCTATCATTGAAACTGTTAAAATATTTCAACTTCATATCCTAGTTACGGAAAACAAAAAATGGTAAGTTCAAATGCTCGGTAAAGGTTACATACAGTGGAATCTATCATGAATAAATATTGCATAATCAATATGTAAATTTAAGTAACTAAACACATATTACATTTAATAAATAACTTGACTTTGATTATTTGATAAGGCATAATCAATATGAAAAGGTAAGTAACTAAAAACACATTCCATTTAACCAGTAACTTGACTATCATGATTATATATAGAAAAATAAATATGGAAAGGTAAATAAGTAAAAACCCATTCTATTTAATCAATAAACTGAAAAAAAATTCATCCATGGATAATATCAATGCAATAACATCATTAATAATAATAACTAAATTCTCAATAATGGAAACTATTAATTTTGGACATCATGATATCATATATCCTAATAGTTATACTGTCAATGCTTTTGGCCAAGACAATTTAATCGATGGGTAGTTATACACTCGAAACTCAATTAATACTAGATAAATAATTCATCTCATGAGACTATAAATGAATCAAGGGTCTATATAATTTTAGGCCCCACTGGTCATGGAATATCAAACACATTCCTTATATATTAAATGATCAATTTAATTCATGAACTATATTCTTTAATAAAAAATGTCTATACTCATTATTGAATAAGGATTATAAATATTTCCATAGTTTAATCAAATAAAATTCATAGTAAAGTTACTTAGGTATAAATGATATGTGGTTTAAGAAATAATAATATTCATGATATAGAATATATATATATATATATATATTTAATTTAAATTAATCTCCAATGATCACAAGAAAGTGAATGTTTTAAGGGAATGTTAGTGGCTATAAAAATTAACAAAGAAAGTGGATGTTAATACTTTCCATGGAAAACTAATCATAATCCATCCCAAAAAATAATAATTGTGTTATAATCATAAAATACCATATATAGATTAAAGTAAAATAAAAAAAATTATTGATGAATATAAATACCATAAAATGTCATTAAACATTCTTGTGGGAAATACACTTTTAACTTTGAAATTAAATTTAAAAAAACCCATGATATTAAGAAAAATAATTCTATAACAAATCATGTAAAATTTAAATTAATCTTTAAATTAATGATTGTTCATTACCAAATTAAATTTCATAAATTTTGATTATGTTAAAAAAAATTCTTTCATATTTTTGTATAAAAATTCAAAAGGTTCCTCTATTATAAAATGATGGGAAGATTTATTTTAAACAATTTTTAAAAATTAAAACATGGGTAAAAAATTCTTTAACAAATAATTGGATAATATTAAAAATTTAGAAGAAAAAAATTAGAAAACATGTATTTAGAAGAAGAAAATGATTTATAGCCTAAGAGAGTAAGAAAGTCGGAATTTTATAAAAACATTTTATCAATTATTCTAGGAAAAAAGTGATGAAAATTGTACTATTTGTTGGTACTTTCATGAATACAATAATTATAAGAAATAGAAACGGTTTTATTATAAAATGATAAAATTATTTCCTTCAATGGAAATTCAAATATAAACAACTAAATTAAAATTATATTGTGAAATAAACCCTTGAAATGATCGTAAAGATGAATTTAGAATTAATCAAAGAAGTGATTATGTGTGTCAAATATAAATACACATAAAATGAGTGAAAATAAAACATAAAACAATCATAATTATTTACAATCATTATCTTATAATATCAAAGATAATTAATAAGTAATATATCCCAATGAAATAAATTGAGTTATAAAATTCCTTACCAATTTGTAACTTTCATGTCAAGTCCCCTCAGATAAAATATTTAAAATTGAAACTTAAAATACCATTAATTATAATTTATTCATGATATTACATATAAAAGGGGTACTATATACACTATATAAAATAAATTATGTTGATATAATTAAAATATGTCTCAATTGAGGGAAATGAGACAAAGTCTGTTACCTCAGACATCCTTTCAATTTAACGTGCATTAACCTCATAGGTAATGGTTTTAAAAATGTTAATAATTTATTCTATATCCATATTCATAATTATAATATCACATATGATATTATTATAACATTTTATCACCTATTTCTTCATAATATTTCATTATTTCTATTCTTTAGGGTGTTAACCTCATTGTTTTCTCATGCATGTTTTATCATGGAATTTATGGTTCATGTGAATATGATATATTTAAATCAATTAAAAAGTTATATTAAAGTTATAACTTTCACATTTTTTCATTAGATACATGTTTAGAATCATTATTCAAATTTGCACATGGATAATGAATCACATTGATTCATTGAGATGATAGGTCGTACTTTTGTATGAGGGACATCATCATGATCTTAATGGGTGAAAGGTTAATAAATTGGATGATAGATGAATTTTAAAGAATTAAAATATTTTAATATGTATCATATATTTTTATTATATCCATGATTTTGACTATCCATGTGAATCGGCGATGGACGAAAAATTACATCAGTTCGCAAGGCAGTAGCCTGTCATACACACGAGAGATGGCTTTATTTCACATTTGATGGCAGAGGATATGGGTAAATAGTTTTACATAAACAAAATAACATATCATTATATTGGATATATTTTTTTATTATAATTTAATCATTAATAGATAATTGAATTTGGAAAAATAAGAAAGAAAAATGACCTAGTGAAGACAATAACCTTATCTTAGAAAACAATCTTTTGGATATCTTATTAAGGAGCCTTGAGTTGGTATTTTTAGAAAAAAACTATATATATATATAATGTGACTTGGTATTTTGGTATATATTTAGGAAGGCATTGGTCAAGAAACAATTATTTATTGGTGTGAATAAGATATGGTAGAGAGTGAACTTTTGTAATTGAGGAGGTGTGTCATTTTTGTAAATTATCTAAACAATTCAATAATGGGTAGTCACTCTCACAGAAAGTGCCTTAAAAATTTATGAATAATATATTTTATGGAAGTTAAGTTAAATTTAAACATACAAAACATAAAAATAAACTTTATTTAAATATTTCATTTCCTAATCCTCTTAGTTTATTTACTTTAAACATCATAGTTTTCACAAGGGTAACTAGTATTTTATCATAGGTAATTAATACTTTAAGTCTAAAATAAAATGTTTGTTTTTAAAAAATTTGTACTAAATTATTCTAAATATAAAATAAATTTTATAAAATAAATATTTCATGTTTGTGTAAAATTAAGCTTAATATTACTACATCTAATGTGCAAAACCCTGCTTTAACCTTAATCATGGAAAATAAATTTTACTATATTCACTAATCATTATGAAAAAAATATAAGTTGAAATTTTTATATAATATTAATTATTATTATAAAAAATATGGAATATTTTTTTTGAAATTCAACTAACATAAGTGTTGGAATTTAATTTAAAAATAAACTCTCAAATCATGTGAAAAAATAAATTTTTTGAGAAATTATTTTTTCAAGTATAAGATGATCTAATATTAACTATATGAATCTTGATAATTTTTATATGTATTAAAATTCCTATATCGATATATATAATCTATAAATTAATTTTAAATATTTTTTTATTATTTAATTAAAATTTTGGAACACTTCTCATTTTAAAACATTTTTAAAAAAATTTTGTTTTCATGCAAACAAATAAACTTATAGCAAAATATTGTATAAATATTATTCTAATGTAATTAATTATTTTAAATATACTAATTAATATTTTTTAACTTCCAATCTAAATTTAAATCATAATGGAACTTTTAAAAAACTTTATTAGTTGATAATAGATGACATTTTTTCAAATAAATGGTATTTTTCACTATTTACTAAAAAATCTCCCATTTTAGAAAATTTTAAAATGTTCACACTAAGAAATTTTTTATACTCTGATTAAAAAAATTAAGCTAATTTTATGAAATATAATTTTTAAAATTTTTTTAAATTAATTATAATTCTCAAACATGAAATGAAAAATAAAACCATTTTTGAATAAAATGCATTTGAAGCTTAAATTGACTTTAATTAAAATTTGAGTGATTATTAACTTTGTGTTTATCAAAAAATATGTATTTATTATTAACTATATTTATATATTTCATAATTATTTTAATATTATTCTACCTTCCAATTCATCAGTTATGTTTTAAATATCATATTTAAATAATATATTTTGCGGGATGTTTAGTCACATTGTTGCATTTTGTATATGATATCAATCAAAATGAACTTATTTTAAAAAAACAATGGTGTTACATTCACCCCAACATAAATAAATTTTTTTCAAATATTTTGAAATTTCACTTGGAAATCAAGGATATGATATTTAAAAATTCCTTTGTTGAAAACCCACATCTTAAAAACTGTTAATAAAATAGCCCCTTAAATGAGGGAAAGGAAAATATGAAGGTGTTATATAATAACACATGACTATGTTTCCAAGTAAGATAACATTGTTGGAAACTAATAATATGTACATAGAATAAAAGTGTAAATAATTATTTATAGTGATAGGTATCATCAAAAGAATGTATACAATCAAGACAAAGTCAACAACCACAAAACCGTAAATCTATAATGAATTAAAAAACCATTGATTCATCAGATATAAATGTAATAGGATAAAATTTTCATTTCAATATCCCTTTTTCTAAATTCGAGAGATTTTTTTATTATCAAGGTATAAAACAATAAAAAATATACTTACTTTATGACTTTTTTTCCTTTGGAATATTTCATCCTTTGGTTTTTCTTCAATCGATTTACAATTTACCTCTTACTGCATAAAATGTTAAGTGTCTAGTGAATTTATTTTTTTGGTCAATAAGTGTTTGGAAGAATATTTCAATATGTTTTAAAGTTTTATTGTGACAATTGTGGATATAGTCTTAAGTTTAAATACTTTTTCAATGGATGCACATTATTTACTTCAATTTTTGGAAAAGAAGAGAACCCATTGAAAATATTTGGGATAAGAATCCATGATGATATGAAAATATTTTATTATCTTGGTTGGAGTTTGAGTAAATTGGTTGAATTTGGTTTCTTTTTATATTATTTTTATGTTGTCCTTCAATCAAAAAATTCAGGGTTACCCAAACTAGCCAGCCTAGGTAGACTGAAATCACTATTGAGGTGGGAAGTCGACACCCTAGCTAGCTTGTGTGGGTAAAATGAGTAAGGTGTATAGGGCACATACAATGAGGTTCATGAAAATGTGTATCCACCATAGTGCGAGGTGGCAGGGCTACTAACAAGAGCACTAGAATGGGGTGGTTCCAGTGGAATCTAGGATTTCTCAGTAACCATTTCTGCTGACTCAATCCCATGGATTGTAATATAAAGGAGAGAGTGATACATTCCCATTTGGATGTGGGAATGAGAATGTTACTATTCATATTCTATTAAAAACACAGATAGAATTTTAACCATTGGATTTGATATTCCTATTCATCTGATCTACTCCATTGTGTTATCTTCTGCCTCGAAGTCACCTGAGGAGTTCTTCTCAACAGATTGTCTCCATAAAATTTCGACAGAAGCTTGAGCCAACAAATCTGAACATATTTTGAGTGTTTTGAAAAATACAATGTGATCTAAATAAAATGATATTTTTTCATGTGTAAATGAATAATAAACTGGAGAGATACATCATGGAGAAAATATGATATTTTCAAAGACTATGATTTCTTGTGACATGAAGGAGAGGTAGTTCTCCTTGAAATGAGTAATTACACATGATCTAGGTTAGTGTGTCTTTCCTATAAATATATAAGACCAGTTCATTTATCATTGTATCTTATCTCATATCTGAGATACAAACATATTTTAGAGAGAGAATTTGATAGATCCAAGAGTAAAACATGTCTATGCAAGTGTTATGTATTTGTGAAAGAGTTCCATGTGCATCTACTAAGCTTATATCATCCTATATGATCGCATAATTATTGTTTGATTTCTACATATCGTTAGTGGTTAAATATTTACTCAAATATTTCATGCGAATAAGATCACATATCACATGATGTTTGAGATTTTGTGAACCAATTTGTGAAGGTGAGTGATGAAATCCTGTAAATTGTTATGTGATGTTGAAGTCAGCAATCACGTGTATTAGTTATGTGAAGAATATTTAATTCATAATTAAAATATTTTCGTGATAACGATGAGAATTTTATTTTTGTGAACATTATTTTGGGAAATAGATAGGAGGAACTGCATAATGTATTACGAAGTGGAAGGAGAAACCTCATACTAATTTTTTGAAGTAAAAGGAGGCACTATGTACTATTTTTTGAAGTATCATGGGTATCATGTATAAAATGATATTCATGCATTATTTTGTTTCACATGTATATTTTATGATATTGAAACTCAAAGTTGAGATATATGTTTACTTAATAGAAGTCACTATAGTGTGTTTAAGTTGTGTATAACAAACGTGGAAGACAACAAGAAATTTAGGAAGTATAAATTTAATCAGATGGTGAAGAAGGATAATTAAGGTAGTGCATGTGTACATGCATGTGTATACATATACACATGTGATTGTATAATCACTTGAATGAATAAGAATGCAATGTATATATGATTAAGCAGTACACATTTTATAAGGTATTTTTCATGCTTGTGAATTAATGCATGAATAAAATGAGAAGACCACGCATTGTATTAAATACATGAAAAATAATTTAATAAATGAACATTAAATATACATTTCATAGTGATAATTGATTTGAGACTGATGCTTGGATAGAAATTCCCTTAGTGGTTTAGAAGGAATTCATATCTGAGATTTTAGTGTTGAGTGAGGCTGAGTCTTAAGTAGAATAAATAATTATTTACTGATATTTGTTACACTAAGGCGGGTAATTATATACAATTATAAAAATTTATTTTAGAAAGACCATAATTATTGAAAAGATAATTGAAGTTGTACACAAGACAGTTTGATCCAACAAACTTTTAGAGTAGGATCTTTAATTTATCTTTATATAGTGAATCAATCAATATAAAGTTTAAGGTTGAATTTGGGGGGTCGAACCTATTATTAAATATTATGATTGGAGGGTCTAATCAATCATAATTAAGAAGGTTCATTTAAGGGTCTAACCAACTATTTAAGGTTGATCGAAACTGGGAGGTATAACTAGTTTGTAATTAGGGAGTCTAACCAGTGATTGTTGTAATCATCTTCTGATATAATGGATAATCTATGTTCGGGGGTATAACCAACACAAAAAATAGTAGTTAGTTTTACCAAAATGTTTAAATTTCTCTCTGTTGGTCTTTCATTATAATTATTACTTATAGTTAGAGGATTATTATTAAATAAGAGTTATTGAGAATTTAATTAATCATAATGTTTTAATTTAGATGAAATAAATTTGTAAAAAAATAGAATTCCCCTAATTCACCCCCCCCCCCCAGTGGTACCTTACTAATCCTTGGACAGTACAATTGGTATCATAGAACAAGGTAACCCTATATATCTAAAAACCTTTTTGATAAATAAGAATTTTAATTTAGTGAATAGCTAAGGAATTCCTACTTTTGATGAAGTGAACTATCATAGTTAGAGGAATAGGATTCTTCTTTGCCTTATTTTCTTGGCCTATAAGTGATAGATATAACAATAGTGGTTTTACCACATATTAATGAGGATGTTTTTATGACTCAATATTATAAAAAATTGTAATTTGATGAAAATGATCAGAATGTAATATTTATATATTTATCAGAAAAAGTATTCACAAATGTTATGGGTCTCCAAATAGCCCTTAATATCTTATAGAGAAGCTAGATGATTCTACTATTGTGAAGAATTTTATGTGAAATTTCCCAGATATATTTGACTCAAAGATTTATGAACTGGAAGAGAGATAAGATCTTTCATTTCAGAAACATTATAATACTATAATATCTTATGAAATGAGAAAAGTTCCATCATTAAACAAAATGGAAATAGATGATATGAAATTTTAATACATGATAAAAGGTAAAACTAAAATCAAATAATAATTAGAATAAATTGATTTTAAGGATGATGAAACTGAAAAGGAATTTAGTAAAATGGTGGCCTAATTTTAAAAATGATCAAAATGGGTAGATGGAAAGTAAATAGAAACAACCGCCAATGTGCTGGAACTCTCACAATATTTGTCATTTTTTTAGAAACTATCCAAAGTACAATTCTGATGAAACATAATCAGATATAGAGGATAAAAAGTACTATAAAAGGAGGTGGAATAATAAATATATGAGGTTTAACTTCAATAAGATAAATATCATGAGTTTATAAATGTATTAATTAACATCATCATCATGTAATGAGTCAAAAAATAAAAGATTTTCAAAGAATAAAATGTGATTTATGGTTTAAAAAATAAATATAGATACTCATTTTAAGGAGATAAAGATTATTATATAACTAATTTGTAATGGATGTTAAAATAAAATTTGGATTATACTCTTGTGGAAATTATGAAACTCAATATGGAAAAGAAAAAACTAAAGAACGAAATTAAGGATATCTCCTTTGAAAATAAATAATGGTTTATAAAAGAGAATAATCATCTTAATGAAATAAGAGAAAATATGGTGAATATAGTAGATCTAGAAGGAAAGATAAAAACTATTGGAAATGATAATATTGATAAGGAATAATCATAATGTATTGAAGATAATAAACAAAATCATTTAAAATTAACTAAATTTGGGAAGATGGTGAATGATCTTGAAGAAATAATTCTTTATAAAGAGGAATATTTATCAATGACAAAATCTATGTGCCTTGTAGATCTGAGTGAGTTGAAGAAGATGAAATAATACTTCATCAAATATATTGAGATTAAGATTTAATCTTTTAAATATGGTGATATATAGTTTTCATAGAAAAAGTTTTATTATACACCAAATTAATATCAATTTATATTTGGTATTTCTAAAATTTCAGGTCTCAAAGACAATATTGGATCCAACTGGACCAAAATTAAAAATTATAAAATGTCTTCCACAAATAAATAGTGTATTAATTCATTCATAAGGTTTCCTCATAAGAAGATATATCCATAATATGTAAAAAAACAAACAACTACAATCTTTAGTGCTAGATCTTAATCAGTCAAGAAGATCGAGATTCAGAGGATACTATTGGTGATGTGGGGTATTTTTTCATAAATATTATGCATGATCATATAAAATGTCACTACCAAGGAGAATTCATGAATCAAGTGGGATAAATGTTAATCAGATGATATCCTAAAATTAGAAAGATAATCCTATAATCGAGAATTCATCTAAACTTTCTATGAAAAATATATGTGAATTCATAAATAATGTTTGTGGTACATGGGTTCAAGAATGTCACCAAGATAAGAAATTATGAGTTTTTTTATCAACTAATATTCCTCACAATAAAAATGATAGAAAATTTAGATAGTAAAGAAAGATATAGTCACCAATGAATAGTGTGAAAAGATGAAACAATTTGAAAATGTTCAGAAGCCTTTCAATGCAAAATAAAAGAAAGTGGTTACATATAAAGAATTCAAAGATGATCAAAAGTCATCTACAAATTATTAATTAAAAATTATGAATTTTAAAATGTGTATAGAAATTTTCCATGACATAAAACATTGCATAACACTTCTAATGGCCCAATAGATGAAGGAGAACTCTTCCCAATCTGAGCTTAAAAGAAATATGGGAAAAAGAAAGGTTGAGAGGAAACTATTTGCTTGGGTGTTATTAATAAGGAATAAATGGGTTCCTATTTATTCACTTATATAAATGATTTTTTACTAGAAAGTATAAAATTTAAGGAGATGGATACATCCCTTGAGGGGGGACATAGATGATTTTAAACTGTCAAATATTCACAATCTTGTAAAATATTGATCACTCTCAAATTCATAGTCTAAATATTTTGGAAAAAAAATCAAAAGAGAGTTCATATTCAGATAAAAAGTAGTATATATACATTCTTTCACTAGAAATTTTTTTATTTGTTTGTTGAAATTTGTACAGTAAATATCTTAACAATCATACTCTAATTTCCCCTAGGATGAAATTGTAGAAACAAGTTTGAGAATGGTATCACATTACAGAATTTGAATATACTTGATTCTTTGGTGGCATGAATCTTATTTTATACACTAAGTTTTCTCACATAGATATAGACTTGATTAACTGCAAGATCATTTCTTTTTTTGAGTGTGGTTTCATAATTTCACAAGAAATGGAAGTATAAGAGAATTCGGTTATAGTGGGAACTCTTAAATAAATCATTGTATTCATTTCCAATAATATGGAGAAATAAAATAAAAAATATTAAGATATGGATATTGAAAAATAAATAAAAAGGTGGATATTGAAGTTTCTAGTGAATTAAATTTTTTTCCAATAAGTGTTTGGAATAAAATTTTAATAATTTTTGAGTTTTTTTGTGATAATATTAGAGTTATTATTAAGTTATAATACTTGTTAAATGGATGAACATTTTTTACATCAATGTTAGGAAGAATAAGAGAAAACATTGAAAATAGTTAAGAGAATATTCCATAGTGATATGATAATATTTGAGTAACTTGGTTGGAATTTGAGTATCTTGTTTGGCCATGGTTTATTTTTATATTATTTTTATGTTTTCCATCATTCAAAAAAATGGGGGTTACCCACACCAGCTAGCCTAGGTGGACTACAACCGCTACTAATGTGGGAATTTGACACCCTAGCCAGTCAGTGTGGGAAGCATAGGTAAGGTTTGAAGGGAATGCAAAAATAGGTTCCTGGAAAGGTGGAGCCACCCCCACATGGGGCAGTATAGAAATGGATTGAAACACTGATAGGGGTTGTTCCTGTGTAAGTAGGGAGCTTTCGGTAACCATTTTTTTCGACACAATCCTGCTAGTTCTGATATAAAGGAGAGAATGATACCTTCTTATTACATTGTTGGAAAAGAGTGGGTTACTATTCATACTCAATTAAAAAAGATAGATTTTTCATCATCCGATTTGATCTTCACCCTCATTTGATCGACTCCATCGTGTTTACCTCAAACTCACCCAATGAGCTCTGCTCGGCAGAATATCTCTATGTAACGTCAAAGGAATCTTGAGTCAAGTCATCTAATCATTGTTTAAGTGTTCTAAAAATTCAAATGTGGTCAGAATCACATGAAAATTTATTTGTATGTGTAAAAAAATAATACACCAAGGAACTGCAGCATAGAGAAAATATGATATTTCTGAATATGGTAATTTATTACATCATTAAGGAGAGATGGTGAAGCTTAAAATAACACAGTGTGCATGATATTGGTTGGTTTAGATTTCATATAAATATCCAAGATCATCCCAATTATCATTGTATCATATCTCATATCCAATATCAAAACACATTCTAGAGATATAATTTGTTAGAGACAAGAGTTAAACAGAGATGTTAAATTTATTTATATTTATGAAACAATTATATGAATATCTACTAAGCTTATATAATGCAACATTGTCACATGATGATTTGATGATTTTCACATAAATTTGTCTATTAAATCTTTACTCAAAGTTGTTATGTGAAGAAGACCATATATTTTATGATGATTGAGATTCCATGTACCAGTTTGTGAAGGTGAGTGAAGAACTCGCATAAAATATTACATTAAGTTGAAGTCAGTAGTCACATATACCAGTTATGTGAAGAATATTAATATTCATGTGTAAAATATTTTCATGATATTGAATATAATTTTATTTTCCATGAAAAAAATTTAAGGATATAGAAGACACAAAGTACTATTTTTGCGAAGTAGAAGGAGTCACTACATACTATTTTACAAAGAGGAAAGATAAATCACATAATGTTTTCTGAGGAATCAGAAGTATCATACATTAAATTATATTCATTCAGGATTAATTTTAGTGTGTATATTTTTATGAATATAAACTCAAAGTTAAGATAGTTGTTTACTTAAGATATGTCACTACAGTGTGTTTAGAAAGTGTATAACAAATGCAGTAGATAAGAATCAAGTTAATTAGTATAAATTCAATCATACAATGAAAAAGGAAAATTGAGGCATTTAATTTGTGAATTCATGTGTATTCTTATACACATGTTATTATATAATCACTTGGTGGAATAATAAGGAAATATATATTCTTAGGTAGTGTACATTTTATAAGATAATTTTCATGCACATGAATTAATTCATGCATAAAATGAGAGTACCATGTAGTGTATTAAATACATACATGATTTTTGATAAAATAAAAATAAAATACTCATTGAATAGAGAGGAATGATTTGAAACTGATTCCAATATAGAATTTCCATTATTGATTTATAAGGAATTCATATATGAGATTTCAGTGTTCTGTAAGGATGAATCTTTAGTAGAATAAAGAATACTTTTCGAAGAAGTGTTTCACTGTGGTAAATGGTTTTATATAGTGACAAGATATTATTTGATAAATACCAACATTAGTGAAAATCTAAATGAAGTTGAATAGAATTTGGTGTGATCCAACAAGTCTATATGGGATGATCTTTAATTCATCTTCGAAAAGGGGATAAAGGAATCTGAAGTTGATGTTTGCAACTTCAAGGTATAACTAGTTGTTGAAGATTGTGATTGGGGTGTCTGACTAATCATAGTGAATAAAGTGTTTTGGGGGGTCTAACCAACTTCTGAATTTTTATTGGAGCTTAGTGGTATAGCTAGTTTATAATTCGGGGGGTCTAATCAGTTACTATTGTAATCATCTTCTGATATAGTGGAGAATTCATGTTAGGGGTCTAACCAACATGAATGGGCGTATTTATTTTTACTGAACCTTATAAATCCCTATGTGTTGTGAATTTTTTGTTATTATTACTTGAAAGGTGAGGCTTAGTATTATATATGAGGGATCAAGACTTTAATCAATCAAAGAGGTTTAATCAAGAGAAAAAGGATTTGTAAAAAAATATGTACCACTAATTCACTCCCTCTTGGTGGTACCTTAATGATCCTTGGACACTATATAATGAATATCAAATATGGATATATTTATTTCTAAACCACTAAAAGTAACTTTTATTGTTTCATAAGAACCATAAAATAGTGAAAAAAAATTCTTATGTCTCTAAATATATACCAAAACCAAAATAGTTAGAACAAGTTATCTAATATAATAAGGTAATATATAAATCTCAGCAGTAACACCCAAATTTAAAATAAATATTTTTTAGTCAAATTGGTTAAGTAAAAAAATTCATATTAACCAAAAAAATTACATAGAGAAGTGGTATTCACAGCACCATTATCACCGTTCATTTTTGGGTTTAAGCCCCGTAGCCTTTCTGGATGCAATGAGTTTTCACCCATCATGTGGGTTTTCCATTTTTAAAAACTTTATTAATATAATTTCTATAACATTACCAAATTATAATGACCCAAAATTACCAGAATATCAAAGATCAGATTAAACTTAAATGTTACTAATACCTTTAAAATTATGTCCAAAAAATGTTAAGTCATTCTTAATTAAATAACATTTTCACTAAAATATATACTAAAGAAATGGGTTTTATTGTCATAATTTCCACACAAAATATCCTTAATCATTAAAAGTCCCATCACATAAAACCTAAAAAAAGTCATTTTGAGACATTAAAATTATGATCAGACATAAAATCATAAATCAATGATGGTATTCATAACTCTTAAGTTGATCTTGTTTGAATACATATATTCTTAAAAAATTTACAAAGGTCTTAGATGTCTCTTTATTCTTATAAACAAAATATTGTTTTTAAAAATACTACTCCAAAATAGTTCTTGAATCCCAATACATAAAAAATTTTACCCTATTAATAAAATGATTTTTATAGTATTAATTCTTACATGTTTTATGAGTTATCCTTTAAAAGGGGGAATTAAATCAGATAATGTCCATATTTCCCAAATTTATGAAAACAAACTATAAATGGATATCTAGGAAGAAATTTATTTCTCTCTATTGAACTTTTCCCTTTTCCTCAACAATTCATTGCACTATTAGCTTATTTTTCACACATAAAACATTCCATTTATCCTTTGATACATTTCTATAGGTGTATATTTGTAATGATCTAGAATTATATCAATGAAATTTCCCTTCTTATAATTACGTTATGTAGTATAAATCCCATATAAATAATATAGAGAACACAATAAAAACATTATAAATTAATAATGAGTGAAATAAGAGTTATATATAGAAAATATGAAACCTATATCAATATAACAGTAACCTGACCATTAAAATAGTAATACGGCCATTAGGAATAGTAATCTAGACAATAAAATAGTAACCTCACTTAAGAAAGTATAAATAAAATTAAGGTATCTTATAAATGGAAATATGATATATTTATATCGTGGTATAAGTCAATGAATGTTTTAAAAATGTCAAATTAACTATTGGTGTTTTGTAAAACATAATTGTTTGTTGACAATACAATAAATAATATAATGATTTTAAAAAAATATTTTAATAAATATATTCCGAAATTGATATTTTTTAATGATTACATGATAATTTTATGAGACCATAATTAGTTTTTAAAAGTGTTATAAAATAAGTTACAATTTTAGAATCGGTATTTTTAAAATAAATGTTGATTTTAATTGAAAAATAAATTTCTCATATTTAGAAAATTATTTTCATAAAATGGGGTCAATTTTTAAAATATACAATTTTAAAAATGGTTACGATAAATTTTTTTGATTTTTCTAAAATAGTTCAAATTTTTTGAATAGTGAGATAGGGTAATTCCTTGGAGGTTGTTGTTAATTACCTCTGAAAACCCTTGTAGAACTCCTTGTGGTATACAGTAATTCTTAAATGAAGGGATTAGGTTGTGTAATAATGAAAAATGATAAATTGATATCACATGCCTTAAGTTAGTTGAGAAATCATGATAAAAACTATCCCAAGCATGATCTGGAGTTGGTGGTTTTGATCTTTGCATTGAAAATATGGTGTAATTATCTCTATAGGGAGAAGTGTGAGATATATATTGATTATAGGATCCCCAAATATATATTTAAACTTAAGGATATTAATATTCTCCATGAAATATGGTCATATCTCATCAATTATTATAACTTCTCAATCTACTACCATCCTGGTAAAGAAAATAAAGTTGATGATACTCTAAGAAAAAAGGACCCTACACCATTATCAATAATAAGAATTGAGAATGATCCCATAATATTAAAATTTAAAATGATAAAATGGGAATTATTTCGTAAGGAAAATCATCAATATTTTCAGAATTTCTACTTAAACATCCCTTATAGTGAAAATAAAGGATACTCAAAGAAATGATGTGAAAATTCATGAAAAATTTGTAGCTATCAGCAATGGGAAATATGATGTGTTCAAAAAATTTGAGGAAGGAGATGTAAAATTAGGGTAATGATTATGTGTACCATATAATAAAAAGGTAAAGAAATATATTTTGAATGGATCACATAGCTCAACTTTATTTATTAACCTAGGAAGAAAAAAAGATGTATAAAGATATCAAAGAGTACTATTAGTGGGGCAATATGAAGAAGGAGATCGCTAAATAAACATCAAAGTTCTTGGTATATCAAAAAATGAAGGTTGAAAGGAAAAAATTTATAATGTAATGATACAACCATTACCCATACCATAATGTAAATGGAAAAACAACACTATAGACTTTTTCACTAGACTTGAAAATACATCTAGAGGAAATAATTCTATATGGGTCACTGTGGATCATTTTAAAAAGGTAACTCACTTTATCTAAATTTGATAGTACTTACTCAATCAAATTGAATGGACATACATCAAATAAGTGGTGAGGCTATATGGAGTACCACTATTGATTGTATCTGATTTAGATACAAGATTTAACTCTAATTTTTGGACAAGTCTCCAACATGATCTAAACACTTAGTTGAACTTTAGTAGGATTTATCATCCTCAAACTGATGGCCAATCTATTTAGACAATTCAGACACTATACGATATATTAGTAGCATATTATATGGACTTCAAGGGAGAATGTGTAAAACATGTACCTCTGGTCGAGTTATCCTATAACAATAGTTTCCACTCGAGCATCCAAATGGCTCTATATGAATCTCTTTATGGGAAAAGATACAGAACCCTAGTATGTTGGGATAAATTTAGTAAACATATGCTACTAGGACTATAAATGGTTGATAAAATGGTATAAAAGGGAAAAATAATTCAATAAAACAATAAGGAATCCCAGAGTCGATACAATATCTATATAGAAAATCTTCGAAGGGGCCTCGAGTTTAAGGTTTTAGATAATGTAATCCTCCATACATCTCCAAGGAAGAGGATCATGAGATTTCAAAAGAAATGAAATACAAGTCCTTGGTACATCATCCCCTTTGAGATTCTTGATCGTATCAAAGCTATTGCTTACTGGCTAGAACTTCCACCTTCCATGCATCAAGTACATGATTTATTCCCTGAATCCCTCTTGAGGATGTACAAACTATATCCCTCATATGTACTAAATATGGAGGTGATGCAACTGAATAATGACCTCTCTTATGAAGAGAAGTCAGTGAAGATCATGGACCATATAGATAAATTTCTATACAACAATACTAATTACCAAGTAAAAGTGATAATATGGAACCATAGGTACAAATAGGTAACATGGGAACTAGAGGAATAAATGAAGGATAAGTACCCTAACCCTTTTCCCCTTAGTTTGTAAAATGAACTTTCGAGGGTGAGATTTCATGAGGGAGAAATAATGTAACGACCAATAATTTTATCAATGAAATTTCTCTTCTTATAATTATTTTATATTGTATAAATCACATATAAATCACATATATAACACAATACAAACTTCATATATTAATAATATATTAAATAAAAGGTAATTCTAAAAATAAGAAACCTATACTGAAGAAATAGTAACATGACTATTGGAATAGTAATATGAACATTAGAGATAGTAATTTAGCCAATATAAAAGTAACAAAACATATGAAATTATAAATAAAATTTAGGAATTTTATAAATGAAATTATGATATATTTATATTTTGGTATAAGTCAATAGATGTTTTAAAAAAGATAAATTAAGTGTTGGTATTTTTGTAAAATGTAATTGTTCATTTAGAATTTTATATTTAAAATAATAATTTATAATAAAATTTACTTTGAAAAATAGATTCATCAATTAATATTTTTTTATTATGATTATAAGATAATTTTATGTTACCTTACTTAATTTTTTAAAGTGTTAAAAAATGAGTTATAATATTAAAATTGATATTTTTCAAATAAATAATTGTTTTAATAAAAAAAATATTTTATAATATTTAAATAATTATTTTCATAAAATGGAATCTATTTTTCAAATACAAACATCGAAAAATTATTAGTTTGAATTTTTTGGATTTTTCTAAAATAGTTGAATTTTTGTGAATAGTGAAATACAGTAATATATGTTATAAGCTAAATACATTAATTATTGAGTTATAGATGATGTATAACTGATGAAAACATAATTATTCATAACAAAAATGAACTATTTACTGTACTTATTGACAATAATCCACACTATTGATATTCTTGGGGAAAATAATGAATAAATGAATAAAATAATCAAAAAACGCCCATCTCCTGCACAATAAATACAACCCATCACTACCTCTTCTCCTCGCACATCCCAAAACATGATGCTACTATGAATTATGCCCAATCCTCTTCCCAGAACTCTCCCACATGTCTATAATCCTTTGGTCTCAACAAAATCCCAAACCCATTTTCCCTAAGGTGGTTCTCAAGGAGAATAAGTTCATGAGTTAAAATCCTCTTTCGTTTTATTTTAATTTCTTTTCAACTTATTTTCTTTTCTAATTACCTCATAAACTCACTATCCCAAAGTGGAATGAAAAATATATTATCATTTATATTCTATATTTTTATTTTTTAAATGGTATATCCACCATCAATTCTCTTCTCATCCCTTTTTGTTCTAAAAATAAAAACATTACCCCTTAGGTGTCGATTCACCACCTTCTTGGATAATGATTTTCTGTTTTCTAAAATTGATTTCTAGGCTAGGAATAAAAAATTATAATGGTAAAAATATATTAAAAAATGTACATTATAACTTATTTAGTATTCTAGAACCAGTATATATACATAATATTAATCAATAAAACAAAACTAGTTCGTGATGATCGAAAACAATGCCAAAATAATCTAAATGTATAGCATTGAAGTTTTATCCTCATATCTAGAAAAAATTATATATATATATATAAGAACATTTAATATTTTATATGTTCATTAATTACATATAATTTAATTTTTGGATAACTATTCCCATTTTACATGATCTTTCATACATGTGTACAAGTGAACCAATCAAGAAAACCAAGGAAATGAAAAATCCCAAACAACGAATTTGAATCTTATAACTCATCAAAAATGTCATAAATGAGCTTAATATAATTATACTAAATCAAATAAATGTTCAATATGTTATGAATTAAATTAAAAATGAATTAAATTAACAATTAATATAATTTCATTATCCAGGACATTAATTTCAAGTGTTGAACAATTTCATACATAAGGAAAGGGATTCTCTTGTAACCATGTTTTACCTTCATGTTATGCTTTCTCATTTTTTTCCACCAATTTAATTATTAATTCTTTTTATTTACTCCTACTAAATTATATTGTTTTCTTCCAAACATATTTACCTAACTATATTATTATTTATTTTATGGGGAAATACATATTTTATAAGGATCCCTTTTCAATCCCTCCCTATAAAAAAGCCTGATTAAAGGGAACCTCAAATTTCATAATCATTTTCAGGTAAACTACATAATATTTTTTTAATCCAAATTTATTTTTATAAAATCACTAATTTAATCATGAAAAATTATTCTAGTTTATTTTTGGTTTTATGAAAATAATTATTTTTTTCCACTTTAAAGATTCTTTTATATTTTCCCTTAAACCAAACCAAAGTGGCTGATTTAAAAAGTATATTAAACACTATTTTTATATGTTTTTGCTTCATTTTTAAATCACTTATAATTATCAATTCCTATATCCCTTATTAATTTCAATTTACTATTGAAATCCATTCTTTCTTGTACGCCATTATGGTACACCCCTTTGTTTTACTTTATGGCATGATTGTGATACTCATCTAATTTTATGGGTACCCCTTATGTTTATTCCCTATGATTTATTTATAATGAGTCATAAAAATGCATAAAAAACTTTTGATGGTTATAACTATATAGAACTCCAATTCATTGGAAATTTTCTAGTCTCATGATATTTCATGTTAGGATATGGAGTGACCCTAATTCCTTTATGGGACTTTTTCCTCCATGTGTAATAGTCTTGGAAGTTATCCTTTACTCATTAATATGTCTTGATGTATGTTTTTTACACATTTATATGATTCTATTATTACTTTATCCCATTATCCACGTATTATTATAACTTATTTTTATTCATGTTCTATTCCTTTTTTATGTCATCATGTAATGACTTCTAACCCGTGTTCTATGCGTTATTCCTATGTTTATTCCCTCACCAAGATTCTTAGTTCATCCCTTTTGTTCATGTACTCCCCATGTTATCCTATGCATATTTAAGATCTAAAAATAATTCTTACGCTCTTTAAGGATATTAAATAAAATATTTTTTTTATTTATGGGTTTCATTCTTCGTATTTATGTATCTAATCTTCCAAAGACATTAGACTTTATGATCCTTGGCTTGTAATTTATGGTAGATTATAATTAAAATCATGTATTTATATGTGAAAAAGTCTATTTTTCTATAATATTTCCACATTTCTAATATGAAGTAAATTTATCTTTCTTTTCTCCATGGTCCCAACCACTTGGTATCTTAGAAGACTCCATCTTTATATTCTTTGGTGAGTCTAATAGTTGGTTAAGGTATAGGTTTTAAATCATATATCATTCTAAGATATTAGCCATATTCATGATATCTTTCACTCTATTTATCATCCTATTTCATTTACAATAATTACCACATTTTCTACCATATTCAATTTTAACATAATTTCTCTAGGTTCTAAGAATTGACTAAAACTAAATACCAAAGTGTGGGAAATAATAATAATAGTGTAAAACCATGTAATTATTTAGAGTATCTATAAATCATGACACCTTATTTTAAATATAATAAAACTTAGGTTTAATCTTGGTCATTAATTATCATCATCTATTTCATGATGGTTTTTAAATAAAATTATAATTACCCAAAGAATATACCCTAAGAGTGTCAAACAAGTGTATAGTAAGACCCATTATCATGAACCAGGTAGCAATTGAGTCAAATCATAATGAAACCTTTTAAGATTTATTACCCATAGATAAAACATTTTTAAGGCCACATTCACTTATAATATCCAGATAAGGATATATTTCTATAAAAATCAAAATAATTTATTCCTTAACAAAATTTTAGTAAATTAATCAATACTTATCCTCAAATTATACCATATGGTTATATTCCCTAATCTATGTTTTAATAAATTTATTTCCCATGGTTTCTACTATACTTTATCTAAACCAAATATAAATACACTAACCCTAGTATCCTAGAGTCAGTGGTTACTTTATTACATTAGTGCTAAATACATGTGATTTCATCCCAATAGACCTAACAGTGTAGTAGACTTGATAAACATGATATATAATTAAGTCTCACGTTAAATTCGAAAAATAAATTATAACATAGTGAAAGTAATTATTCTATATCCTTGAACTCATTCAAATATTCCTTTATCTTGTCCTCTAGAAGGTAAAAAAATATGTGTGGTCTCAAATTTTTGGTAAGGGTTATGTACAGTGGAAGCTATCAGGAATCAATAAGGAATAATCAATAATGAAAGGTGAGAAAATAAACACAAATTCCATTTAATCAATAACTTGAGCATCAGGATTACATAATGTATAATAAATATGTAATTGTAATTAATTAAAAACACATTTTATTTCATCAATAATATGACGATCAAGATTATATATGTCATAATAAATATAGAAATATAAATAAAGGAACACACATTCCATTTAATCAATAATATTCTCACAAAATACATCCATGGATAATATCATTGAAATAATATCATGGATAATAATAACTAAATTATAAATGAAGGAAATTATTAATATTTGACACCATGATCTCAAACATCATAATATATATATCTTCAATACATTTCACCAAGATAGTTTAATCGTTGGGTACGTATACACGAGAAACCCAATTAATACAAGCTTACTGATTTTCCCCATAAGGCTATTGATGCATCTAGGGGATATATAATTATGATCCCCACCCATCACTACATTTCTAATGCATTTAAAATATTTTTAATGATTCATTTAATTCATGGATAATATACCTTATCACCAAATACAAGTATTCTGTAAAGAATATGGATTATTAATATTTCCCCAATTTAATCAAATAAATTTCCTAGAAATTACCATATTTATAAATGATAAATGGTTTAAATAATAATAATATCTATGATAAATATTATATAATTTTAAGTAAAATTTAATTTCCCAAAATTACAATAAAGTTATTATTTCAAGGGAAATATAATCACTACAAAAATTTATCAATAAAGTGAATGTGAATACAATCA
The DNA here is from genome assembly GCA_963277665.1 of Viscum album. Lineage (NCBI taxonomy): Eukaryota > Viridiplantae > Streptophyta > Magnoliopsida > Santalales > Viscaceae > Viscum > Viscum album. Next base: position 832,387,489 of record OY728136.1, read on the forward strand.
TTATTCAAAATGATCATCAACCATCCAGATAAAGAATAATAATGGTATCATTACAACATATCCCTATTGTAGTATATGTAAAATAATGGTTATTTATCACTACTTAATATATATACCATAGACATATCATTAAAACATTATTGAGTAAAATACCCTTTTCACTTGGAAAATCACTTTTAAAAAACTAAAAATTTAAATAATATTAAAAAATATTAAAAAATTAAATTATAAACATGAAAATGAATCTATAAATAAATTATTGTTCATAATGGTGGAAAAATTATTTATATTTTGAGTATGTTAAAAAAATAGTGCATTCACATTTTTGAATAATAAGACAAAAGGTACATCATCTATGTTAAAATACGAAAATTCCTTTTAAACCATTTTTTAAAATTAAAATAGGTGTTAAGATATATTAAATAAATAATTTTATAATATTAAAAACATTCTCTAAAACACTTTTAAAAAACATTTATTTATAAGAAAAATCATTTCCAACTAAAGCGAGTAATAACTTCAGAATTTGTTAAAAACATTTTCTCAATAATTTTAAGTACCAAAGAGAGAAAAATGGTACTATTATATGAAAATTTCATGGATAAATATATGATAAGGAAGTATAAGTGGTTTATTATAAAATTCTGAAATAACTTCCTTCATTGGAAATTCAATCATAAACAATCTCAATTAAAAAGATATTATGAAATAGACCCTTAAAATGAATATAATTGTGACGTGAGAATAAATAAAATAAGTGATTATGTGTTTTAGATGAAAATACACATATAAAAATTTTAAATACAACATAAAATAATAAAAATTAGTTTACTAAATAATCTTATAATATAAAATACAATAAAAAAGTAATATAACCTAATGAAAAGAAATTAAGGTATGAAATTCCTTACCACTTGGTAACTTTCATGTAAAATCCCCTTGTATGAAATAATTTAAATTGAGACATAAAATTACATGAATTATTAAATATCCATGATATTAAATATAAAATTTGTAGTATATACACCATATAAAATAAATTGGGTTCTTAACATTAAAATATATCTCAATGAATGGAAACTGTGAAGAAGTACCTTAACTCATGCTTCCATCTAATTGAAAAAAAAACTAATTGTATAATGGATTTAATCCTATTATTAATTTATAACTGATCCAAATTAATATTTATAATATAATATAATATATTATCTTATTATAACATCTTATCACACATTTTTTAATAATATTTCATTATTACCATTGTTTTGGGTGTTAACAGCTTCATTTTTTGATATTTGTTTTATCATTTAATTTTCAGTTCTTGGGTATATGATATAGTTCCATAATCTCCATAATTATATTAATGTTATAAATATGAATTTTTATCATCATATAATTTTTTATAATCATTATTGAAATTTGAACATGTATAATTTATAACATTGCTTCATGGATGTAGTAAGTTGTACGTTCGGATGAGCCATGTTATCATTTTCATTAATAGCTGAAAGGGTAAGGAAGTGGATAATATATTAATTTTAAATAATTAATATCTTTTCATATGTATAATATATATTCATTATTTCCATATCACTATCAATATCATCATGTGATGGAAAACAAATTACATTGTTTTTCGATGTTGTAGTCTATCGCACACATGAGAAATGGATTTGTTTAACAATTGATGGAGGAGAATATGGATGAATAATATGATAAGAACATAATAAAATTTAATTATATGTTTTATATTGGTTTTTCTATATTATAATTATTAATAAAAAATGATGGTGTAAAAATAATAATGAAAATGAAATCACTTAGTGAAGACAATTAGATTCTCTTAGAATAACCTCTTTTAGATCTCTTATCAAGTAATTAATGATGGTCTTTTGAGAAGAACAAAAACTCTAGAATATTTGTATTTATTTTTTGGATATAGTTTGGAAGATTTTTTGTGATCCAAATTTCTTGACAAGTGTGAATATATGAGGGGAGAGAGATACATTTTATAATTAAGGAGGAGTGGCATTTTTTTAAATATCCAAAACTATTCAATAATGGGAAGACACTCTCACCCCAAGTGCCTACAAAATTGATAAATAATGTATTTTATGGACTTTATGGTTAATATAAACCTTCATAACATAAAATGAAACATGTTTTAAACAATTTATTCCCTTATCCTCCATGTTTACTTTTACCATTTTAGTTTTCACTATAGTAACTAGTTTTCTAACCAAGGTAAGTAATTCATTAAAACTAAAAGAAAAATAGCCTATTTAAGTAATTTGGACCAAATTATATTAAATATTATATCCAAATTATAAAATAAAAATTCCTTTTGTGGGGGAAATTAATTTTATCACAAGCGCATAGAATGCACAAAACCTCTTTTAAACCTTAACCATGGTAAATAAATTTTTCTATCTTTACTAATAATTATGAAAAACAATTAACTAAAAATTTAAATATATAATTAATTATTCTGATTAAAAATATGAAACTTATTTTATGAAATTAAATTCACATAAGTTTTATAATTTTATTTATAAATAAACAATCAAATCATGTTGAAAAATGATTTTTTTAATAAATGTATTTTTCCTGCATAATGTGATCTTATATTAACTATATGACCAGTGATAATAATTATAGGTATTTAAATTCATAAATTTAAATATGTAATCTATAAATTTAATATAAATATTACCTTATTATTATTTATTTTAATTAATTAAAATGGAGGAATGTTATGCATTTAAAAATAGTTTTCAAGAAATTGTGTTTTTAAGCCCAAAAATAAACATATAAACACATTTCTGTATAAAAATAATTAGGAATTAATTAATTATTTTCAATCAAAATAAATAATAATTTAATTACTTTTATGTAAATTTTAAATAATAATAGTACTTTTAAATTATTAAATTTATTGAAAAGAAATAAATGTTTTACAAAAAAGTAGTATTTTCTCTATTTAATAAAAAATAACTCTTTTCATAAAAATAATATAAATTTACACTAAAATAATTTTTATATTATGATTAAAGATTAAATTTATTTTATAAAATACAATATCACAGTGTGGTATAAATTATTTATAATTCCCAAACATAAAATGAAAAATAAAACAATTTTTGAAGAAAATTAATTAGATGCATAAATTTTCAATGCTAAAAATTTGAGAGATTCTTTACTGAGAATTTCTCATTAAATTTTTATTGATTATAAACTTGGTATATATATTTCATAATTTATTTAATCCTATTTGAACCCACCAATTCAACATTTATGTTATAATGGTCATAATAAAATAATATATTTCATGGGATGTTTAAGATTGGTGTTGGGTATCAAATATACTATCTAACACAGTGATCTTATTTTAAATATATAGGGGTTTTATATTGAAAATATTTTCCATACACCAAAAAATAGATAAGGATGTTATAAAATTTAATGAATTTTTTATATTGACAGTTAATGTGAATAAAATAATAATAAATGACCAAAAATATAATTTGAGATGGAATTAGAAAAACAAAAAACAATAAGATAATTAAATTTAAATTTATTTTTTAAATTAGTTTGTGGAATTGGAAAAATATACTTATTAAAAATATCAATAATAATGTTAATAATACTAATTATATGAGGGGTTTAAACATGGGGGTTAACAAAATATTTTAAGAACAAAAAAGATGTCAAAATATGTTGTATCTTTAGTCCCGGTTGTTAAATTAATTGAGTATATACAAAGACATCAATTCCTAGATAAGAAACTATTTATGGTTTTGGGAATGGGGAATAATCCATATGAAATTAACCCCAAAAATAAGGATAACCAAACCATGTCTTGGTTTTCCAATCATCACAACCCTAATGTAATCTTCATTTTTTTATTTTTATAATTTTGGATCAAAATTATTTATTTTAATATTATGTTATCTTATTATTTTTAGAGTGAAAATTTCAATGATTCATTAGGTTCGATCCATGATCATCATATGGTCCTCTTTGGTCAGGTTTATAATTTATTTAGTTATAATATATATAAAATTTCATTACTTATTAGTCATCTATGAGGAAGTATTCAAATCACTTGAGAAAATAATTATGATCCTTCTAACTATACTGAGGATTCCTTTTATGGTTTTGGGGTATATAGGAAATAGTCATCTGCATGTGCCACAATATTTTTTCATTGGTTTCAATGGATAAAATCATAAGAGCTTGATGAAAAACCCCAGAATCACTATAGGTAGTTTATTTTCATGTTTAATTTATAATTAATTTCAAATAATAATTATGTCATCAAGAAAATTATAACATTGATTTCGATAAATTAGATAGATGCTCCCATAGTCTTGTTATTGTAGTGAATAATCTAAACAATAATTTCTATAGAGGTATCAACAGGTGATCCAAGATTCATGGAACATAACGGTTGGTATTCCTATTTCTTTCGAGGAGGAACTAGACATATTTCTTACTTCATTGTTGATCATAATAATAAATCTATAATTATTGAAATATTTCACTCTTATTATAACATTCTTGATAGGGGTAGGATTATCTCTCTACATTTTGAGATAGTTCTTGAGAGGTTATCTAGGTCTGCAAATAATTATCTTGATAGGAAATATTTTGTGCAAAAATTCAGAGAAACATTTAAATGATATAATTAGGATTATATACATAGGGTTAAACAATATATCATTAAACATACTACCTTTATCTAATTGTTTATTCTTAATAAAACACATGTTAACTATTTTTATTGTTATTGTTATTATTATAATAATAAATATATGTCATGATCTACTCTAACTCATCGATATTTAAATATAATTTTTTTAAAATAATCATTTATTTATTTAAATGATATTAAAAAAGTATCATTTTCATTAGAACCTTAACTCAACTTTTCAATACTCATTGTAATATATCGAACCTTGAATAAAAAATATTTATCTAACTAAATAAATACCATTATATTATTAATTTGAAAAATTAAAAAATATTGTATTAAATCAACTTGTGAATAAATTTTTTATTTTAATATTATTGTAACTAAATAAATAATTTAATTGAATAAATAATTGTTTATTACCTTGTGAATAAAATAAACAATATATAAATAAATATTGTATTCACTAACTCACAAATAATGATTTAATATTAAAAATACATATAATATAAACTATAATAATTAGTGAATTAACTTATGTGATCAGCATTACCTAAATAATGAATAAACCACAAGTTGGGATTAATATTAATTTTAACCATTAAATTTAAAGTGAATTCAACTCATATTCGAGATACACTTACCGTATAAGAATTTTTATCAATTGAATTAGGTGAACCTTCCTAAATTCTATGATTGGAAAAACATAAAGACACTCATAGAGATATAATTTTATGTCACAATGATAAAAACCTTATACTATCACTTATTGTGTAATATAATCTCTTTGTATTGATATCACATCAAGAAGGTGTCTTCTTTCATCAACCTATAAGATTGATTTATCTTTCTTCGATTATTTGAAATAAACTTATTGATGAAATTAAATGAAAATGGATTTAATTAGATTGTTCCATTTCAATAAAAAGGATAGAAATAACAAAAAATTTAATTTAAAGAGATAAAATATTTCTTAAAACATTTAGTTAATGTCATATTACTTTTGATGAACCCAAGATATACTACTTTTCCATGAGTATATTTCGTCATAGGTTTAACCAATACATCAAATTACATTATTCATGATATAAATTAATAATAATCTCAATTATAATAACAATACACACATCTATAAATAGTAAAATCCAAGGACACATATAACATGTAAAATTCCTATTAGAAGATCCATTCAAAACTACCTATCCTAAATATTTCCAAGTGAGAAACCTCATGAGTACAATACTCATCTTCTTAAAAGAATATAACACATCATATTTAAAGTATCATTTGTTTCCCATATAAAAAATGTCATCAAGAATATAGGATAGATTTTAAAAAATATTTTAATAGCATATTAAGGTCCTTATTATAGTAGGGAATTGTTATAACCTTTTGATATAAAAAATACACTAAGTATATAATCACATTAACATTATGAATAATAACACCCATTTTATGATAAGATATTTATTATTATTTAGGTATGAGAATAAACTAGTAATAATAAGTAAAAAATTAGTTATTTCTATGGAACTAACTCCAATAGGCACCCACTTTCAATAATTCCAACAACTAATTAAATTTTTAGATTTCACATGATAAACATTATTTTATTTAGATTGGTTATAGATATTAGGAATTCCATGTTCTCTTTTATCTATTTCACTTACTATGACTTCACCCCATTGAGAAAATAACTTAATATGTGATATAATCATGTATTTACCTATTTTTTTATCATAAACCTGACATCATGGATAATATCATAGCCTATAATGAAACATTTCCAAAACAATTCTTAATTTTCCTCAACATTTATGACATACTTGGTATATATGGATATGGAAACCACTGTCTATAACAATTTTTCATGTTTATTACCTTAGTATTATTATGATACTAGATCAAATTTATCTAAAGGAAAAATGGTTTCATATTCCCTTGCTAACTGATATTCCATCTTCTCCAAAAACCATGTACTCGTCTATTGTACTTTTCATGTACTCATCGATAGTTCCAAATAATATCTTATGTTGTTCTATTAGTTTTCTTTGATTTTTACCTTTATTATTTATGAATATAAAATATCAAATATTATCATATATCATGTTATATAAGATAGATTCAAAAAATACTCATAGGAATATGGAATTTTATTCCTAATAAAATCTCTTCTTCTGCTTCCACGCATCATCTTATAGAGATTTAATGACATATTACATAGGAAAAAATTAGCCCTTGAATTATCCCATATTTGGTTTTTTAATTCAGATAAATAGTTATATGATGATTATATCTAATACTACCTATATATCTATTTCTATAGATCTTATTCCCTAGAACTTAGTTAGCTACATTATTCCATACTTAGAGAAATAAATTTCCTTCCATTTTAACATATAGTAATAATAAACAATGATTTTAAATATTTTATTAACATATATAATATGGATAACTATATTTCTCTAACTAACCACTTTTATACACATATAACACATTCATTATTAAATAGAACTAAAGTTTCTTATGTATTTATCAAAATTAATATTCTTTGAAAATTATGCTTTCTTCCATTTATAAAAGCATATCTGAAACTTTCATGCCTAGTTGCCTTTCTTTAGTGTCACTAACCCTTATTATTGTAATATATTGAAAAATTACATATGGTTTCTTTCAAGGAAGGTTCTCTTGATATTCATTTATCAAATATAATGATCACAAAATATTTATATAACAATTATAATTCGAATGGATTTAGCATGTTGAATGGTAAAAAATTTGGTCATAAACTCTGACTAGACACTGATAAAACATTTAGTAAGAAATAAAATATTATAGGCTCAAACTTTTACTTTTCATGTATAGTTTCCTCTTAAATACCCACAAATGGTTTTACATCAACTGAAGAAACTTCTAAAATATGGAATTGAAATTCAGAACCTGGAATCCATCTCTAAATTCATATGATCAAAATAATCCTATCCTTTTCTGTTTTATACTTCCATATAGAATTAATTTTTCTTATAAAATAATATATCACTTAACTTGATGAATATAAAACCACCACTTTGGTTTAAACATTCATATATTTAATTTATCACTATAAAATCTTTTCCCATGTAGACTTTTGGAGTATAGTGTTTTTATTCCAAATCATGTGCATCTAGATCATTTTCTTAATTAATTAAAGTATACTCCCACTTTCCCAAAATTAAAGTTCTTCAATGTTATAAAAGTATATTTAACATTTACTAATACTATTCTATCATTATAATAGTAATATTCTAAGTATTTTTAGTATTACTAACTGAGATGCGCTTGGTTTTTTTATATATATTTTGTAGTTAAATCCATTTTTAACAAAATAGATCTATTCAAACATGTGAGACAATGAGATAATGGATTATCATTATATTTTAACTCATATGATTTCCATTCATCAAAATAATTTTTATGTGTTGTGTTGTTATATCGATATTTTCTAAACAAGACATGAAATAAATTATGGATGACCTGAAATCCATATAATACTCCTCATTGATCCTTCTTATCTTCCATCATGACTTTGATATGTATTAGGTAATGTGAGTTTTGGAATAGAATCAATCTGTATTTTAACGACCGATGAAAACTTGGATTATATATTCTATGAATAACCCACCTATAGAATCCTCTATCTCTTACCAAGTGTATTCATCACTTCTACTTTATATTCCAAAAATATCAAAAAGGAGTTATATGGATTATATAAACTTACCATTATCTTCTCCTTATAATAGTTTAGGTGGACTTATTGAACTAACTCGAGAATATTTTGGGAATAAATTTATTTTCAAAGGTTTGTTTAACTTAAAATTTAATAAGTAATTATGTCAGTATACCTATGAGTTTTAACTAAAAATATTCTAAAAAACCTTCTATGTATATCATTTATAACTAATTTTAGATTTAATTGGATATGAATTATCTTACCATAATGAGGTATGAGTCTTATATAATATATTCAGTATTCTATTATGATATTATATATATATGATTCAATTATTACTGAACTATTACTTAAAGATGAAATTCCATAATAAGATTCATTTAAAAATAAAATATTCTATCAGCATTCCAATAACTGGACACTGAGATAAATGTTTTGGAAATACTAAATACCAAACAATAGTTTACCTAGAATCTGTCCACTTGGAAATATGATGTCGTGTGCATCTCATTGTTGACTTTTGAATCACCCTTTCTTATATTCGTAGAGATTTCACTTTAATTATTGTAATGTTTCTAAACTTTCCATTATTTTGTATTTAAATACAAATATATTGTATTTATTACTAAGTTAATAAAATATATTTATTAAATGAAATGTTGGATATACCATAAGTATAAGCTTCTACATTCTTAATCTCTAATTCATTGTTGTTCCTCTTCAAGTGACCTTTCTTTCCATATAATAATTAGATAACCACTTTTTCATCACTCTGCCTCTAAATATTTTTTCTATTTAAATTTTATTGTAAAGGATCCATTAATATTGAACTTAACATGGTCTTTTTAACTTTTTCTTCATCTACATTCACCATGACGGTTGATGAACCATGTTTCCATTAGTTTTTATCTCCCTATATATGAATAGTCAAAATATTAATTAGTGTATTCTCAATATTATTCATACTATTACTCTTAGTGGATATGGATAATAATGGTGATAATTATGATAATATCAGATTGATGGAAAATTTATTATTCATGTGGAATCCCAACTTTTCAAAGTGATCAATTTACTTAAACATCTTGAATCCACAATCACCTATTAGGTGATCATCTTGTAATTTATGATAGTATAGTGGAGTAACAATTTCACTTATCATTAGTCTCTATTTATCCTTATTAGGTTCTAAGATATATGTTGTCATTTAGTATGCATCCATATCATTATATTTCATCTTCAAATATCAATACATAGTTAATATAATGATTCAATTATTATTAGAAACAATCTCTATGTTGTCATGACCCATCCCATGGGACCTGTTCCGTGACTACCCCAAACCCACCTTCCATAGGCCAAGGGTTGGCGACTAGAACTGGTAAGAAATTTCACAAAAATGGGAAGGCATTGCCTCAAAATTTATGCACACATAGACAGGGTACACTGTGCACAAGTAAAACACAACAGAAGAAGAAAGGTTCATCTATAACTAAAAAATACCACAGATTGTAAAAGTAATTTCTGATGTAAAGGGGCCAGAATATAATCCCAACTAAAATGGAAACACACCAAAAAGGGAAAAATATCCTGAGGTCATCCACCAAGGATCCTACATGAATGGTAGGTATAGCTCATCACTGCGGCTCTCCAGGCCAGCTGGCCATCTATGTAAATTGTTAAGTCCTAGATCTTCGAGATTCAGTCAAAGTTGTTTGTCGTATGCACAAGACACAACAAGGTGTGAGCGAAGCATGTGCAGGGGTGAGTATAACAATACATAGTAGGGACCCCAAGACCCCCGAAGGTCTATCATAATTCCACAAAGGAAAAACCACAAAGCATGATCTCAATAACAAAGCACAAAGAAAAATAAAGATCACACAAGTTTTAACTTAAGTACATAAGTACAGATGTTTAGTCATAAAGCTAGATCATCTTATTCTATCATTAGGCTCTACTGCTAACCCACACAGGATCGCTTAGTGTTGATCTACATAGGATCGCTCTATGCTGATCCACATAGGATTTCTTAGTGCTGATTCACACAAGATATCTCAGTGCTGATCCACACAATATCTCTTAGTGATGATCCATAAAGGATTGCTCGGTGCTGATCCACACAGGATCTCTATTCATTCCTCATGTCTCATCCAGCCACTGGATTCCAGCAGAAAGAATGCTTGATTCTGGGAGAATCCTCTCCTCAAGTCATTGTTCATATTCCAACTGGCACTAAGTCCCACTAAAAAGTAAACCAATGAACCTCCATGTCATACGGGTTCTAATGAAAAAGACGGTGCATCAACCAGACACCCGGTCAATGAGTTATAGGTATTTTAGTGCTAGGCCCCGATTAGATTCGGGGTTGATTTAAAACGGTTGTTATCCAACATTCTCCAAAACTCAAGTGGAGTATCACAAAAGGTCTAACCTCTTTCTAAGGGTTTTGTCACTACATATAGTTCGTCAAACGGATGCTTGGTTTAATAGATATGCTTATTTAAGTGTAACTAGGCCAAAAAGGTTCCAGGTACGGTCAGACCTGGTTGGAATAACCCGACCCATCCTGCTAGGCTCAGCCAGGTTTGGTTGGGCCTAGTCCAACCTGCTGGGCTGCAGGTTCATCATGTCCCACCTGTTTGGGCATGGCCCACCGGGCTGCAGAACCATCAGGCCCGTTGTCCCATTACGGGGGTCTTCTCTCCTTCCCGAACGGTTGATTCATTCGGGTTTTTAAAGTGGTTGGGCCTAATGGCGCCGTACCACATGGCCGGTCCACTCAGACTGGTCACCCATGGGGAGCGGGTCCACCCTTCACCATGGCTCAAATTTTTGGCCATCCTCTGAGACACACTATGGTGTCTCACCACCTGGTGACAACGCAGCTTGTGACGGTTGACCGCCCCTTCCACACGCCGCGGCACGGAGCCACGACCCTCCTCTGCGGTGCGCCGCCAATGTCAAAGTGGTCGGCATCAGCCGACTGGCCTTGTCTGTCGCGTCTACTTCGGGTGCCACCTCTTCTTCATGGAATGCGGGTGTCGGACGCTATATTCTTCTGTTGTTGACGCCACTATATTGGTGAATCTTTCGCAGGCCTCCAGTGAAGCTCTGGAGGTCCTTTTCCTCTATTGACTACACCTACGGGCCACCCGGGATGCTACCATCACTGCATGGATCTGGGTTTTGCCTTTATGTGTTATTGCTTGGTTTCCTATGAAATAAACACAACCAAACCAAGAATGAAAAAGGTTATGGGCCTTGTTCGTTTGGCTTGCACCCACTATGTTAGCATTATAAAATGGGAAGGATTATTTAATCATAAAAACTCCCAAAAAGAAACCATGAATTATCCTCCTGCATTAAAGAATGAAACACGGATCAACCCATTTGATGGTTGATCCATGTTTTTCATAATATTCTAGAATGGGGAAAAGGGAGTAATTAACCACCTAACCCCCTACCTCAAGCTCATTAAAAGTCATTGCAGACAGGGAAGGACTATCCACATATGAGGGTATTGCGGAAAAAGGAGAAGGTTCAAGTCCTTTGGCACCCATCGTCAAATCCTCCAATGGTCATCAAAGCCTCATTATAGGTTTGTGGAAGACATCGCGGAACTTATTCATAGGTTCTTCTATTGAGTGCCAAAAACCCATGCTCGAGCTTCATTTAAATAGACAAAAGAGAGGATTAACGCACAACTAAATTGAAGAAGTTCATTAATGAATTAAATTAATGAACATACTAATTCTCTCAAAGGTGCAGTTACACAACCAAGTGTAATTGTCAATTTAATGTTCTAACAACCCATTAGTCCCGCCTCCACCGCTCAACAGATACAATAATGAATAAAATAACTCGTTTAGTTATTTTATTACTATTTTTGTAAATTCCAAAACATAAATTTTTCATCCGACCCTTGTCGGTCAAAGTTAATCTTACCTTAAAAGAATCTCAGTCGAGGTTAGGCACTGCCTAAGGGAAACGCACCCTCACGATCTCAATGGTACTCTTGGATTTCAAATCAAAGTTACCATTTATGATTTATAGAATTTATCAATTAAATAATTTTTACTTAATTATTTTATTTACGGCCAAAAACAAACATACACTATTGTCCCAGTTCGGCCAAGGTTAGAATCTGCCTATGGAAAGAATACCCTCATGAGCTCATCAGTGGTCTCATATTTCTAATCTGAGCCACCATTTGTGAGTTATAATCATTTTAAAAATAAAATTATTTTATTTAATTATTTTATTTATTGTTATGCCATTTTTGGGTTTTCTTACTGCAGGTTTGCGCCGACTAAACTTAAGTCGCACCTAGAGTAAACCTGCCTTCCTAAACACAACGGTGCCCCATATTTTTGATCTGGGAACCAATTTAAGAGTTATTCTACTTTTTCATGAAAACTGTTCACAGTTTCTATTTAAAGCTGAACACTTTTTTGACGGATCATTCAGGGCACTCCGGTCCTCGAAATCACGTACCGTCAATTTTCGCAGACTTGTAATAGTTCCATTTAATTAAAAAATTACATTGAATTTTCGGGTCTTTAAATTCTCCCAAACTTTGGGATTTTCTTTCTTGAAATCTACAATAAAAACATAGAAAACAAGTGCGGGTATTGAGCACTTATCTGATCCTCCCGCTCCCATGTTCTCTTCTGAAGGTTCTGATGTTGTCACCAAACTCACAATAGAGGAATCGACCACCCACAAAGGACCCACTCTTGTCGATCCTATATCTCCATAAGGAACTTTGCGAACGTCTTCCAATCATCAATGACCAGTATTCCCCAGTTGATAATGTGTGATGTATCATGCACAGGCATCCTCAAATGTGACACATTGAAAACATTATGCACTCGGTGAATCTATGGGGGAATATTTAGATGGTACACCACCTCGCCCACTCTTCTGAGAATATGAAAAAGTCTGATGAACCTCAGAGATAGCTTCCCACCCTGGCTAAATCTTTACAATCCTCATCAGATGAGAACTGTCGGAAGACATGTTCTCCCTCCTAAAACTACAAGGGCCTCTGTATCCTTTCAGCATAAAACTTATTCCGAATCTGTGTAGTCTTCATCTTCTCCTGTATGATCTGCACCTTCTCAGTGGTAGCCCATACCAACTCTAGACCCATAAGTGTTGACTCCCCTGGGTTTCTCCAGTATAGAGGTGATCTACATAGTCGCTCATACAAGTCCTCAAAAAGTTCCATGTAAATGGTGGAGTGATAACTATTTTTTTTATGAAAACTCTACCAGGGGTAGGTGGTCCTCCCAACTACGGCCAAAATCAAGGATTCAATCATGAAGCATGTCCTCAAGTGTCTATATGGTTTTCTTTATCTAACAATCTGTCTGAGGATGAGAGGCAGTGCTCAAGTGTAGCTGAGTCCCAAATTCCACCTGTAATCCCATCCACAACTGAGATATAAAACGAGTGTCATGATCTGAAACGATCATCAAAAAAACCCTGTGAAGTTGTAAAATCTCCTATATGTAGAGGCATCACAAGCCCTCTACATATCCCTCCTCTTAGAGGGGTAGGAAGTTGGCTGACTTGGTGAGTCATCCAACGATCACCCAGATGGAATCGTGGCCCCTAGACCTATATGGTAGTCCTATCACGAATTCCATATATATTTCATCCCATTTCCACACTGGTACCTCAAGTGGCTGAGTCAATCCTACTAGAACCTGGTGCCCAACCTTCATTCGATGACAAGTGAGGCATTATGAAACGAACTCTTCCATTTCTTTCTTAATCACTAGCCACTAGTACTGATGCTGGAAGTCCTGGTACATCTTCTCCACACTAGGATATACTTCCAAATGGGATGTGCGGAACTCCCTCAACACCTACCCTCATAGTGTCACTAGCACCATGGTACATTCTATGAAGAGGATGAAATTATCCCCACCTACATATAATTTTTCAAGAGCATGTCCTGAAGATCTCTGAGCACATCTGGTCTCGTAGTCAACGTCCCCAAGTTGTGCCTCCCTGACTCGCTAACGAAGTGGGGGATTTACTATCATAGACTGGAGGTAAGTTTCTCTATCACTATACATAAAGGATAATTGCAACATGGATAATTTCTCTATCACCTCACTTGGCTTCTGTAGACCTGACCTCCTGCTGAGTGTGTCTGCTACTATGTTTACCCTTCCCATGAGTGTAGCCATCTCAAATACATAGTCCTGGAGGAACTCCATCCATCACCATTGTATCAAGTTCAGGTCCTTATGTAAGAAGATATACCAGAGACTCATTTGATGGGGGTAGATAGTAAATAATTCTCCCAAAAATACTCTCATCTCTCGGAACTCTGCAAGAGCCATCCGATATGCATTTGTAGATATTGGTTTCATCCTTGGGTACAAGCCAATGCAGAAGTCCCTCTCAATGTGGGGAGGTAATAATAAAATCATATTTTGAAAGGATGTTCCCAAACTCTACCACTACTATTGGAAACTAAAAACTAAAAACACATGTTTCCATGAAGGTACGGTTGGCCGACTCAAGAGTGATCGGTTGCACCCTCCTTTGCATGAGTTTATCCTGTGATGTCTATGTTTACTTTTTCATTGACCAAGGAAAACCCCATTCCAATGCTGTAGATATAATATAATCTTTTTACCTAAAATAGTCAATCTAATCATGAACTGTGGATGACCAGTCCATATTCAATCTAACATCATAAGGCCTCAATGCTTCCACCAAGAGGTTTCTACCAAAACTTTCACCCTAAGAGTCAGATCACACCATCGGCATAAGTTTGATTATCGAGTCTCCTCTCATAGGTATCACCAGATGTAAGGTTTAAGAAAATGTTTTAACCAGAAACTCTAGGTCTTGAACAAGATTTGTGAAAGGAAGGAATGATTAGTGTGTATGTCTATTAATTGCAGCAGCTAGTAGTAGACATACACCGTACCTCGAATCATTCATGGATCCCTTGGGTCACACACATTGATCTTATGAAACTACTCCCTTCTCTTGTCCTCTATCTCTCTAAGACTAGTGGTGACCACATTGGGGTGGTGGTTATAGCATGTCAAAATTTAAACCACTTCCTACTACTCTCCAAACTCCCCTTCCCTATCTACTACCCTGAAAATTCATATGTCCCTATCAATCCATCTTCTTGAAACATTTTACATGTCTAAGTCTGTGAGACTGACGTTGGTTTTCTACTTTCTCACTATTGTCATTCACTAGATGTATCTACTCATCCAAATAATTTTCAACCACAAAATTTTTCTATAGCACCATAACATGAGTAGGAATGCACAGAGGAATAGTGATGGCTCAAATTCCCTTAAACACGTCTCTCTTGTACGTATAAGCCATGAAGAACTAGTCTTATTGTATTCATTGAGTACTTGGAATGGTCGGTACACCTCGACAAATACTCAATTAAAGACATGTTGTCCTATCAAAACTATAGATACTTTTGGGAACACAAACCCCTTAGCTATTCATGGAAAGAGACCCCCTTCTCTGAAAAAGGTTCTAAATCTTTGTCCATGGAAAAAGTCACATCATCATAAGATAGGGGTAATCCAAACCCTACCATCGCCCTGCTGAGCCACATAGATTGCTCACTACCAGAACCACCATCTGACTTAATGGTGTCCTATCTAGATGGCAACTCAGTCACCATCTCAATCTCGTCCTTAGATTCTTGTGAGTCGGTCTTGTCTCAGAACCTAAGGGGTATCTGTTACTAAAAATTGTGTAAGTCACTAAGCCTATATGTGTCCTCTAATGGTATCATTGATAGTAACTACTGACCAATTTGTAGTGGTATTGTTGGGACACCGCCCGAATGTACCATCTTGGGAAACAGTCCTTGTACTGAAGCCACATCACACAGTAGACCATGCTCATGGTCATGGATTGGAATCCTGGCTGGATGTCTACATGGAGTCATCTTGAAAGATAATAAAGATGAACCATGGTCAAGAAGTTATATTTGGTGATATGACTTAAAGAGATCAAAAATAAAACAAAATTTCCAAAACACACACAAATAATGTTATTATGTACCGAGTCAAAAATCAGAATTCAGGGTCCTGGTGTATGGATACGTCAGTTGCCGCAC
Source organism: Viscum album (assembly GCA_963277665.1). Taxonomy (NCBI): domain Eukaryota; kingdom Viridiplantae; phylum Streptophyta; class Magnoliopsida; order Santalales; family Viscaceae; genus Viscum; species Viscum album. The sequence continues at coordinate 832,404,016 of OY728136.1, forward strand.
CAAAATTGGACTCCTCTAACTAAAATCCAAACTCAAGACACTAAACACTATTACTCCATTTAAAACATAGACTCTTAGTTCTTCTAGTAGAACCAACTGCCCTATGATACCACTTTGTCATGACCCGCCCCCCAGGCCCTATGTCGTGACTATCCCAAACCCACCTTCCATAGGCTAGGGGTTGGAGACTAGAACCATAATGGAATTTCCCTAAAATGGGAATAAATTTTCTCAAAACCTATACACACACAGACAGGGTAGACTACGCACAAGTAAAACACAATGTAAGACGAAAGGTGCAACCAAAACAGAAAACCACCATAGAGTATAAAAGTAATAACTGAAGTAATGGGTACAGAATATTAGCCCAACTAAAATGGAAATACATAAAAAATGGAAAAACCGCCTGAGGTCATCTTCTAAAGATACTACCTGATGGGTAGGTACAGCTTGCCACTGCGGCTCTCCACGGCAACCAGTCACCTTCGTACACCATCAAGTCATAGCTCCTCGAGACTCAGTCAAAGCTTCCTGTCATCTGCACAAGACAAAACAAGGTGTGGGTGAAGCCTATGTAGGGGTGAGTATAACAATACCTAGTAGGGACCCCGAGACCCCTGAAGGTCTCTCAGAATTCCACAAAAGAAAAACCATAAAGCATGATATCAATCACAAAGCACAAAGAAAAAGATAGCTCACATCAGGTTTAACATAAGTACAGAAGTACATATGTTATTCATAAATATAGATCATCCTATTCTATCATTAGGCTCTTATACTAACTCACATAGGATTGCTTGGTGCTAATCCATATTGGATCGATCGGTGTTGATCCACACAGGATCGCTCGGTGCTGATCCACAAAGGATCGCTTGGTGCTGATCCACACTGGATCGCTCCCTACGGATCCACACAGGATCACTCAGTGTTAATCCACACATGATCGATCAGTGTTGATCCACATAGGATTTTTATTCATTCTTCACATCTCATCCAGACACTGTATTCTCGTACAAACAACGCTTGATTTCAGTAGGATCCACTCCTCAAGCAATCGGTCATATTTCAACCAGCACGAAGTCCCATGAATAAGTAACCCAATGAACCTCCATGTCATAAGGGTTCCAACGCAATAGACGATGCGTCAATCAAACATCTGGTCTGTGATTTATAGGAATTTTATTGTTAATTCCCTGGTTGGATTTAGGGTCAATCCAACCCAGTTGTTCTCTAAAATTCTCCAAAACTTAAGTGGAGTATCACAAAAGGCTCGTCTTAAGTGTTTCTTCATCGTAGACGTTTTATCAAATGGATGTTCGGTTTATTAGTGCCCTTTTAAGTGTAACTAGGCTGAAAAGGGTCTGAGTCTCGTCCAACTCGGTCAGACACACCCGACCTGGCCCGCTGGGCTTAGCCAGGTTCAGCTGGGCCATAGTTTCGGCCCATCCCACCAAGTTGGGCGCGGTACGCCAGGTCGCAGAACCACCTTGCCCATTGTCTGGATGTGGAGGTCCTCTCCCCTTTTTGAACGATCGAGAAATTTGGGTTTTTAAAGTGGTGGCATCAGATAGCACCATACCACCTGGTCGGTCCACTCGGACCGGTCACCCGTGGGTCCCGTAGAGCACGGGTCCTCGCTTCACCGTGACTCAAAGCTGCAGCCTTATTCTACGGCATGCCTCCTGGTGACAACACAGTCGTCGATGGTCGGCTTACACTTCCGTCTGTCGCAGCTTAGAGTCGTGGACCTCCTATACAACGTGTCGCCGATGTAAACACTAATGACATTGGCCAGCCATCCTTGTCCTTCGTGGTGTCTTCAGTCACCTAATCTTATTTGCAGTCTGTGGGTATCAATCGGTGCCTTCTTCATTGAAGCTTTAGAGGTCCATTTCCTCTACCAAATTTTCCTACGGGCCTCCCATGATGATTTCATCATTGCGTGGCTATCAGTTTGGCCTTTCTATTTTGTTTTTGGGTTACCCACAAAGAAACAAAACCATACCAAAAATGGTGGAGGGTCTGGGCCTTGTTCGTTCGTCTGGAATCCTCTGTGTTAGCATTATAAAATGGGAAGGATTATTTAATCATAAAAACTCTCATAAAGAAACCTTGCATTATCCTCCTACATTAAAGAACGAAACATGGATCAACCCATTGGATAGTTGATCCATGTTTTTTTTTAATATTCAATAATGGTAAAAAAAAAGAGGAATTAAGAAAATGACCCACTACCTCTATCTCATTAGAATTCATTGTTGATGAGGAAAAATTGTTCACGTCTGAGGGTGTTACAGAAGAAGGAGAAGATGCACATCATTTAGAGCTCATTGTTTAATCCTTCAATGATCATTAAAGCCTCGTTCTATGTTGGTTGAAGATGTCATGGCACTTCGTCAGAGGTTCCTCTCTTGAGTGCCAAAAACCCATGCTCGAGCTTCATTTAAATTGACAAAAGAGGGGATCAACGCTCCACACAATTAAAGAGGATCAGTAATAAATTAAATTAATTAACCTATTAATTCTTCCAATGGTGTGGTTAAACAATCAAGTGTAACCAGCCATTTAATGGTCTGACAACCCAGCGGTCCTTCCACCATCACTCAATAGTTTCAAGAAATAATAAAATAACTTGTCGAGTTATTTTATTATTTTTTTGTAAAGTCCAAAAATTACCTTTTTCTTCTAAACCTTTCCTATCAAAGTTAATAATCCATTAAGTGAATCCTATTGCTGAAAATTCAATGATGCCCTTATATTTTTAATCAGATCACCGATTCAAAAGATATAAACCTTCACCCGCATGTTTACTAAACGAACCTTTAAAAAGTTCAAAAAATTATTAACAGTCACCCTCTACCCATACAGGTCAAGGTTAGGCTTTTCCTAAGGGAAACTTGGCCTCAAAAGATCAAAAATACTCTACGATTTCCAATATGAGTTACCTTTTATGAGTTAATGAATTTAAAAATAAAATAACTGTTACTTAATTATTTTATTTACAACCAAAAACTAACTTGCAATGTTGTCTCATGTCGACCTAGGTTAGAATCTGCCTAAGAAAATCGTACCCTCACCAGCTCAGCGGTGGTCTCAGATTCCTAATCTGAGTCACCGTTCATGAGTAATAAGTATTTGAAAAAATAATAATTTTATTTAATTATTTTATTTACGGTTATGCAATTTTTTGGTTTTCTTACTGGATGCATGTGCCGACTAAACTTAAGTCTCATCTAGGGTAAAGCCACCATCCTAAGCATAATGGTGCCCTCATATTTCTGATATGAGCACTTATTTAAGATTTATTCCACTTTTTCATGAAAACTTCTCACACATGCTATTTAAAGCTTAACACTTTTTTGACGGATTATTCTAGGCTCTATGGGCCTCGGAATCACGTGTTGTCAATTTTTTCAAACTCTTAATAATTTTATTTAATTTAAAAATTACATGGAATTTTTTGGTCTCTAGACTTGTATCTCATGTGGGCATCCTTTTCACTCTCACTCTCTCTCTAAGGTTGTTAATTAGGAAAATGGGAGATCATTGCATAACACAAATTTTATTTTAGTAGTGAAATATATATTTGATTTCACTACACATGGAAATTATCACTAATTAGGACATAGTTTTTTCTCATGAATAATAATAGTGTTCTTGTGGGTTTTATTACTATTTTCTATGAAAAATAACATATAATTTTATTACTTTATCTTTATTAACAATTGTGACATAATAAATTATATTTTATTAATCACCTATTATTTTATTGAATCCTAATGTACCGCACCATTAGATTTAAAAACTCTTATCATATCGATATTCTAGTTTCATGAATATATATTCCCCTTCACATGACCCATATTTTTTACATGAAAATTACTCAATGGAATTTATAAATGTGGTATTGGAAACTATATTAACTCATTGTTCCTTGATATGTCTAGTGGACTCTATATCTTTAAATTCAAAACTCTGGTTTCCCTAAAACTTACATCCAAACTCTACTAATTAGACTATGGTCATTACCCTCAATACCAGTTGGGTAAATTTAACATATTATCTTTGTTAAGACTCCCTTTTAATTGAAATTTTATTCAATTATGATTTAACAGACATTTTAACTTTGTTTGAAACTTAATTTAGAAGATAAAATTAAAAATCCAACATAAAATTTTCCATGATGTATTTAAATTATTACTATAGATAAATATTAATTTATTTATTCATTATATAATTATTAATATTTTTGGATTTTATATAATTAATTAATAGGTATGATAAACTAATTTACACATAATAAATTTATTCTATTTAATATTTCATGCTTGTTGGTTCATTTACTTTATGTGATTATGTTTAAAAAACAAATAAACATTGCATCACATAAATAAATAAATAAACCATTAACTTGAAAAAGTAAAACAAACATGTGGTATAATCATGATCTTTTTACTAAATACTATTTTATCAAGTGAAAGATAAACTAATACCTGATTGTAATACCCATGATTTGAGGAATTTCCATGTTTTATGTATTATTTAAAGTAGTGAATGTTGAGTTTATGTATTTTCAATTTTCAAAAAGGTTTTGGAATAATTTTATTGGTTTCAATGATTGATCACAGTTAGTGAAAATTGTTCTCAAGTCTCCAGGAAATCGGGTGAGATTTTTTGTGGTTATTGGAATGGTGCACAGTTGGAACATGGTTTTGTAAAACCATGAAACTAACCAAGGAAATTGGAATTATTCATTTCATGGATTATTTTCAGGCTTATCTCACCATTTTATAAATTTTTTTTATGTGAATTTATTTGCATTGAATGTTTATTGTTAACATAAAATGTGCTGAAAAAAGACTCATTCTTCCTCCATAGAACTAGAATGTTGATTTTAGGGTTTCTTTAGGTAAATTATTTCAATATTTGACCTCAAAAATATAATTTTAATGATCCTTCAAGAATATGATATTGTAAATTAGAGGTAATAACTCTGTTCTTCCCTTCTGTTCTAGATATGCTTGTTTTCTCTTAAAAAAATCCTAGATCATGGATTTCATGACCTGATCTATGCTATCAGACAATATTTAATGGGATTATTTTATTAACCATTAGAATGATAGTGGAGAAATAATAGATATAAATAATCATAAAAATTTATTTCACTTAATGAACTTAAGTTTAGTGGTTTTCCATATTTAAACTTTTACTGGAATACGAGGGCTCATAGGATTATTTTAAGAACTCTATTATTCTTTAGAATGTTTTTGCACTACTAAAACTCTCATGAATTTTATATTATTATTGGTTCCTTGAAATCTTGTTTATGGGTTTCTCCCACAATGTGTTTGTTAAATTTTATAAAAATAGTTTTCCCATGGAAATGTGTTTTTAAAATGTGTTCTACGAATAATTGAGTTTTGGGTGTTGACCACAACAAATTGGATTAATTTTTTAAAAAAATCATAAAATAGTTTATAGCTACAAAAACATGGAAAACACGGTTTCTATGTGTTCATGATTTTCATGGGGTGAGGCCTTATTGAAATATACTTAGTTCTCAATAGCGACAGGAATGGCATTGGAAGGATTACTACCAAGTGGAGTTTTGGTGGAGGATGTATCACCACTCATGAGAATAGGGATTTTTTTGAAATTAATGTGTGTGTGTGTAAAAACATATATATTTTTATAAGTTGAAATATATGAATTTCGTATGCTCTTGTCAGGAAAACTTGGCATTTGGTTATACTTCTTATTGGGTATCTCTTGATCTTGTTTATTGAATATTATGGAAAAATATATTTTCTTTTGATATTCTATTTCTCGGTTTTATAATCCTGTGAGCTAACCTATTTTTGGTCTTAATGGAATGTGAGAGAATTATATTGGGGGTTGAAACTAATTATGATTACTCACCCCATTCATATTCACATAGGTGTGTATGAGGATGTTTTTTAGCTAATATAGGAAATGGGTGGGTTTCTTACATCTCTTAGAGGAATTATTTGATTTTTTGTCTTAGTTGGTAGAGATGAAGCTCTACAGTGGTTCATATCACGGTCAAGATTAGTGAAACCTCTATGTCAGAGTATTTTACAACTTTGGGTATTATTGTTTTTTTCTTTAAAATGTTTCATTGTTACTCTAATGTTATTCCCTGATTAATTATTTATTATTGGGTTGATTATATGCATCATTTATAGAGATGTATTTGGTTTTATTTACTTCATATATATCATGTGGTGATTTTATGTGTTCATTAAATAGGGAAAATCATTACCCCATTGTAACCTTATGTTTAAACCCTTTTCATTAATTTCTAGCCTTCATTGTCTGGGGAATGTCACTTAAGGTTAATATAACCTCCATCCCTACCCAATCCAATGGGTTGGGTGGATCCTATAAATCATATGAATTTGGATGGTCCAACAGTTTGGATGGTAGTAAATAGATAAAACATGTTTGGACTTCAAATATATAGCATAAAAATATATAAGTTGACTTTTTACATTGAACTTTAATTTATCAGGTTTATCTAGGAACAAAAAAGTGTTGTTAAGTACATCTACGCGGGTTTTCAACTCATCATCAAGGGTTTAATCAGTGATTGTATGATATAATGCATCATTAAAGAGACATCAGATAACACCCTAATATTTTTTAGTATGTATCTTCTTAAATCAATTCAATTTATTTGATATTTTACATTGCATAAATGAACCATGATATACTATTAAATATTTCCATGACTGTTGGAATAGTAATGTGATTGTTAGGAATAGTAATGTAACTATTAGGTATAGTAATGTGTCCATTGGAATAATAACCTCACTTATGAAATTATAAATAAAATTTATTTAAAATATGATATATTTAAATCATTGAATAAGTAAATAATTTCTTAAAAATGATAAATTAAGTGTTGTTATTTTTGTGAAACGTAAATGTTAATCTATAGTTTTATAATTAATATAATTATTTATAAGAAATTTATTTCCGTAAAATTTATTCATAAATTAATATATTTTTTCTTATTTTTATGACATAATTTTATGAGATTTTAATTAATTTTTCTAAGTGTCATAAAATTTGTTATTATTTTAAAATCGGTATTTTTCAAAAAAAATGGAGGTTTTAATTAATAATTAAAATTATCATCTCTATAAAATTATTTTCAAGAAATTTATTTAGATTTTTAAATATACATGTTGAAAAAAAATTAGGGTTAATGTTTTGGATTTTTCTAAAATAGAAGAATTTTTTTGTGAATACTGAAATACAGTAATTTACAGTATTTGCTAAATACATGAATTATTGAGTCATATATAATGTATGGATGATTTAAGCACCATTAGTTCAAACTCTCATTATATATTTTCTGTATTTAGTCACAATAATCAACATTATTATTAGTCATAAGCCAAAATAACAAACAAATGAATAAAATAATCAAAAAAACACCTCTCTCATCCACTCTAAATACCACCCTTCACCACCTCTTCCCCTCACACCTTCTATAATTTGGATATGGATTATATTCTGCCCAATTACTCTCCCAAATATATTATCCACATCCAAAATCTTCTTTTATCACCAAAATACCAATCTTAAGTTCTTTAAAGAGGTTCTCAAGGAGACGTTATACAAGAGGTAAAATCCTCTTTCGTTATCTTTTAATTTCTTTTAATTTGTTATCCTCTCCATACCTACTCTATCAAAACATGCTTTATAACTCTAGAATATTATATATACTATAATTTTATTATTTAAATTTAATATCTATCATCAAAACTCTGTTCTTGTCCCATTTATTCTAAAAATGAAATCATCTTCCGTCATGTGTCGATTTATAGTCCTCATGGATGATGTGTTTTCATTTTCCATTACGACCTTCATGGATAGTCATAAAACTATTATTATAGTTAAATAAGACTTTATTATTTATATTATAATTTATATAATGTTCTATATTAAATATATAAACATTATATTAAATAAAATGACATAAGATCATGATGGTCGTAAAAACCGCAAAAGATAAATTAAATCATTTTCATTAACGTTTTATATAATGAATCAACTTAATATAATATAACCAAATGATATATATGATAATTTAAACTTCTAGAAGTTCATTAATGACCTATAATTTCAATTATGGATAATTGTTCTCAATTTACATGAACTTCCATACTTTTATACCAGTGAACCGATCATGAAAATAAAGAAAAAAAACGCTCTGAGAATGACAAAATTTAATCTTATAACTCATAAAAAAGGACATACCTGAACTTAATAAAATTATACTAAATAAAATAAATTTATAAAATTTTCTAAATTAAGTAATTAATGGATCTAATTTTATTATCCATGATATTTAGTATAAGTGAATAATGCTTCTACATAAGATAAGGAATTTCTTAACTTAATTGTCATTCATGGGGTTAAACTTCTATATAATTGGTTATGTTATTCCAATAATATGAGTCAAATGTACTCTAGTTTTTTTATACTATATTTTAACTTTTATTTTATGGGTTTAAATTTTTCACATATTTTTATTTAATTAATTTATACTCACTCCAATGATATGGTCATTGTAAGGTGTTTTCGTTTATCTCATGTGTTTCTGTGAAATATGCTTTATTCACCACTTATTTATTGTCTGTGGTGTATATATACTTCCATTTTGATATATCATATCATGAATATATTTATATTCATGTTATTAAATGTTTCATTTTATTATTATTAATTTTATGGGGCATACAATTCAATTGACTGGAAAGTGCTAAGGGATTTTCTCTGAACCTCCAAATTTACCTTTGGGTTACACTTTAACACTCTTTAACCCCAATGTAATTCTTCATTATTTTAATATATTTATATTAAATTGTATTAATATATTCAAATTTTATCTATCTATATCAATTAAACCTTATTTTATGGTAAATACATGGTTTTTAAAGGTTCCCTTCTCAATTCCTCTTGATAAGAAAACCCGATTAAAGGGAGATTCCCAATTTCTTACCCATTTTTAAGTACACTCTATAAAAAAATTTAATTCACAATTATATTTTTAAAATCACACAATTTATCATTAATAACTATATTATTGAATTTTTAGTTTTATACAAACAATTATTCATTTTTCCTCTTCAAATACTCTTTCCTATTTTCCCTTAAATGGCACTAAAGTGGATCAATTATAAAGTTTCTTAAACACTGTTTTTACAAGTTTTCACTTCATTTGGACATAATTTATCATGCTATATTTCTATTTATAAATTTCAAACGATATTTTCATTTATATGATTATTGTATAAGCCGTATACCATTTTTTCATACGGTGTTTACCTTGATAATTATTTGATTAACTGGGAAAATATAGTTAAATTTATATCTTTTATTTAATATGGATATTTAATGAAAATCCACATTATTTATTAATTAAATTGATATATGAGGAAAAAATTGGAGTGCTGTGACATGGGTTTGGGGCCATTAAATTTAAAACTTATGGGTTGGGGGAATAGTTAATGCAAGCCCCTCGATGCATAGGTAGTCTCATGGTACAAAATTTGTTAGCAAATAACCGATTGTGTTTTTTTGGAGAAATATAAAATGGTTTTCTACCAATAGAATTAAACCATATTGTGAAATCTCGTGATATCATTGTGGTTCATTTTCCATATAAATGATGTCCAATAATAAATCATTTCATATATTTATAATTCAGTTACTATTATATATAGGATTCACACTATGACATAATATGTGGATGCATTTTGAATCACATTTTATTGATTGGCATGTGATTTTTAGTTATTTACCTTTTCATATTGATTAAAGTTATATTAAATTGTACCTAACCCTTACTGGTCATTTTATATCACCTTTTTATTTGTTTTCATTCCCCATATTATGAACTGGAGATCATTTAATGAGTTATTAAGGATACAATTTATTAGATTTTGTATATATTTTATTTTATTTTATGTTCTCAATTATAAAAATTTATACCATTTTATGAATTTTAAACCTACATATTTCAATAGGACTACAAATACATTTTTGTTGACTAATTGATAAGTTCCTTAGAAAATATATTTCATTCTTTGGGAAGTAATAAAAGGGATAAGGTTTTATTGGTAGTTTATTATCTCTATGGAGAAACAAACCAATGGTGGTCATTGATTGAAAACACTAAGGAGGATGAAAAAATTGAAAACATGGATTATAAGGATTTTAAAGAAATTTTATTGGACAAATATTTCCCTTATGAAATTCAAGAATATATGGAGAGAAAATTCTTATGTTTGAGACAAAAGGATAAATAGAATGTTCCTAAAAATGAAAAAACTTGACAAAATTATCAAGTTATGATGTAGACTATAGATGTAACTCAAGGATTAATATTGACCATTTCTTCAATTGTATTAATCCAATTCTTTTAAGGGCACTAGTCTTCCAAATTTTCTCATCATATGATGATATAGTATCATGTGCTATCAAGACACAGAAATAATTCCAGAAGTCATATGACTTCAAAAGGAAGAAAGAGAAGAATAGGATGAGATAAAAAAATATAGATAAAGGTAAGATGGGAAAGAATAATTTTTACATATGTTAGAATTATGGACTGAAACACCATAGTACATACTTAAAAGGAAAATATGTTTGATTCAATTATGGTTAAAAAGGTCATCATTATAAGTATTTTAATTGAAATAATGAATTTTATAATGTTCAATGCTTAAACTATAAGGATATGGGGAACTGTTCAAATTAATTCCCTAAGATCCAAGGGAATATACTCTAGAAGAAGATAAGGGATCAAATTCAGTCTTATATTTTCACAAATAATTAAATAGAATTTTTAATGTTCTTTCATTTGGATTCAATAATTAAATTATAAGATTATATTAATCAATTATATTTAAATTTTAAGAATTATTAAATATATATAGAAAATACTAAAATACTTTTTTCTTAAGGATTTGAAATCATGTGTTGAATGGTACCAAGAAAAGTGATTTAGTGCAAAGTTTATATTTTGGAAAACACGTTATTGAGGGAAGATAACCCTTAAAATTTGATTTGTGTCGAGATAATAATGATATAGAGATGTTTATTGTATTTGTGTCTGTGAAGGTGGTTAGTGATTTTATGGTTTATTTTATATTAACTAGGATTATTAGATGCATGGATTTAAGGAATATATTCAACAACCTGATAATTTTACTCTTAGAAGCATGCATGTTTTCATTATGGTTTAAAGGTGAATAAGGTATTCATGTTTTTTTATGTGGCATAAAGAGTGAAATTATTCTATTTTGGGAATCTAATGATAAGTTGATTTTTGAAATTTTGTGACCTTCCTTCTATGTTTTTGGTAATTGGATTTGGAAACACATGTTTTGGAAGATTCTTAAGATTAATTACTTATGGAATGGATTAAGGATATTATTGATTAATATTGAAGTATGATTTGTCATATTTAGTATTATGTTCTAACCTTTTTTGGTAAATATTTAAAGCCTGAAGGAATTACTTGTGGGTATTAGGATTTATAAAAGTGATTCATGAATAAAAAAAATTTTTGAATATCCATCTCTAGATTTAAGAAATGAAGTCAATATAGATCGAAGCACTACCAAAGGATGAGATTATGACATGGAAAGGAATCAAGTACGTTTTTTTTTCTCAGGTAATTTTATGTATAGTAAAAGATACCCTCGACTCTAGGAAAATTATTTTGGAACAAAAATTCAATTAATTTACTTTTATTTCTGAGAAATAAATGGTATTTTAACTAATAATAGATTTACAGTTTTGTGATGGTTAAATTTATAATGACCATGTTCTCTATCACAATCATTAGAACACTATTGTTAGATTTTATTCCAAAACAATATTTTATCTTTGAACTAATTTTATCCTATTAAAATTCCTATGTTTTGTGACCTTAACATTTTCATTTCCCTCTTAATAATAGAATATGTAATAAACCAAATTTACGATGTGGGTTTTCCATAATAAAATTTTCAAGTATCAACATTTGATTTTCAGAGTGAAATTTAAAAAAAATTAGGATGAAATTTATTAATAGAGAGGAGAATGTAGCACCTTAATATTTTTTGTATATATATTCATAAATCAATTCAATTTTTTCGATAGTTTACATTTCACAAACAAACTGTGATATAATACTAAATATTAACATGACTATTGAAATAGTAATGTAATTGTTAAGAATAGTAATGAGACCGTTAGGAATAGTAATATAGTCATTAGAATAATAACCTTAACTAATAAAGTATATATAAAAATTATGTATCTTATAAATTAAAATATGATATATTTATATCATGAAATAAATAAATATATGTTTTAAATATGATAAATTAAGTTTTGGTAATTTTTTGAAACATAAATTTTTACTTAAAATAATATAGTTAATATAATAATTAAAAATAAAATTTATTTTCATAAAACATATTCATAAATTAATATTTTTTGTCTTATTATTATGAAAAAAAATTATGATAACATAATTAATTTTTCAAAGTGTCATAAAATCAGTTATAATTTTAAAAGTGGTATTTTACAAATAAATAATAGTTTAAATTATAAATTAAATTTATCATTTTTAGAAAATTATTTTCAAAAAATGGAAATAATTTTTTAAGTCTTCATGTTGAGAAATTTTTTGGGTGAATTTATTTTATTTTCTAGAATAGTTTATGTTTTGGTGAATAGTGAAATACAGAAATTTACGGTATTAGCTAAATACATGAATTATTGAGTCATGAATGATGTATGGATAATGTAAAAAAAAATAGTTTGTATTTTTATGTTTTATTTACTGTATTTAGTAATAATAATAAACATAATTGATAGTCTCAACCCAAAATAATAAACAAATAAATAAAATAATGAAAAACACCTCTCTCCTCCATTATAAATACCAACCCTCACCATTTGTTCTCATAAACCCTTATAAGCATTGGATATTAATTATATTATGACTAAATAATTTCCCAAACCACTTCATTATGTCCAAGATCTTCTGGTCTCACCAAAAGACCAATACCAAGTTTTTTAATGTGGTTCTCAAGGAAACGTTATACAAGAGGTAAAATCCTCCTTCATTCTCTATTAATTTCTTTTAATTTCTTATCCTATCCTTAACTCCTATATTAAAAAAATCATGATAACTACATTATATTATATATACTATGATTTAATTATATATATGGAATATCCATCATCAAATCCTTTTCCAATCCCTTTTATTCAAAAAATGAAATCACCACCTGTGATGTGTTGATTTACTGCCACCATGGATGATGTGTTTTCACTTTCCATTATCAATTTAAAGGATGGTAATAAGACTATTATTATGGTTAAATAAGATTTCATTACACATATTAAAAATTATTTAATGTTTTGGAAACAATATATAAACATGATATTAAATAAAATTATATAAGCTCGTGATGGTCGTAAAAATCGCCGAAATAAATTAAATCATTTTCATTAATGTTTTATTTAAAAATTCATCCACATATCATAAAACCAAATGATATATAGGATAATTTAAACTTATTTAATTTCTTTAATGAAACATAATTTCAATTATGGAGAATTATTCCCATTTTATATAAACATACATACTTCTTTACAAGCGAACTGATCATGAAAACCAATAAAATAAACACTCCCAGAATGACGAAATTAAATATTATAACTCATCAATAAGGACATACATGAACATAATAAAATTACTCTAAAAAATATATTTATATATTATTATTAATTAATTAATCTAAATTAATTTAATTATCCAAGACATTAAGTACAAGTGCAGACACTTTCAGACATAAGGTAAGGGGTTTCTTAACTCAATTTCCATTCATTGGGTTAAACTTCTATGTCATTGGTTATTTTATGTCAAGAGTATATATGAAATGACCTATTATTGTTTTATAATGTTTTTATTTTTTTATTTTTTTTTATTAACATTCTTCGAACATAATTATTTCATTTATTTATCATCACTCCATAGATACGATCTTTGTAAGAGATTTTCTCATTTCACTTTTATTTCTATGAGATATGTTGTACTCTCTGCTTATTTATTATGTGTGGTGTATGTATACTTCCTTTTTGATATATCATATAATTAATATCTATATCATTATGGTATTAATTTTTTTATTTTATGGTTACTAATTTTATGAATAATACGATTCAATTGATTACATAGTGGTAAGGGGTTCACTCTAAACCTCCAAATTTAGTATTGGGTTACACTTTCTATCTCTTTACCCAAATGTAATTCTTATTTATTTTTATATATTTCTTATAAAAAAATTTATAAGTTCCAATATTATGTATCTAGATTAATTAATCCTTATTTTATAGGAAAAACAAGTTTTTGAAAGGTTCCCTTCTCAATTCCTATCAATAAGAAAAACTGATTAAAGGGAGTTTCCCGGCTTCTTACCCATTTTCCAATACACTCCATAAAATATTTTAGGCCACCACTATTTTTTAAATCACTGATTTTATCGTGAAAAACTATCTTAGTTCATTTCTAGTTTTATACAAATAATTATGATGATGTCCTCTTTAAATACTCTTTAATATTTTCCCTTAAATCGTGTTAAAGTGTCTCATTTCTAAAGTTTCTTAAACACTCTTAATACATTTTTTCAATTTAGATGGATATAATTTATCATTATCTTTTAATATTTATCCCTTTTAATCCATTATTTTATGTATATTATTATTTTATAATCCACATAATATTTTTATATATGGTGTTTACCTTGATAGTTATTTGATTAACTGGGAAAGTATTGATAAATCTGTATCGTTTATTTAATATAGATATTTTATGATAAGGAACATTATTTTTTAGATAAATGGATATATAAGGAATGATTTGGACTCATATAAAATGGGTCGGGGACTGTTTAATTCAATACCTATAGGTTGGGGACCAGTTAATGCAAGCCCCTCGAGGCATCAGTAGTCTCATGGGATGAAATTAGTTAGTAACAAACCCTTTTCATTTGATTCCAAACAAAATAATATGGTTTTCTACACATAGACTAAAACTTTCATGTGAAATTTTTTGAAGGTATAATGGTTTATGTTTCAGATACATTTCATCCATTAATTAATCATTTCCTACATTTAGAATTCATTTATTATTATCCAGAGGATTTTAAATATGTCAAAATATATGGATGTATTTTCATTATCAGTTTATTTATTGGCATGTTTTTTTCAATTATTTATCTTTAAATATTAATTATAACTATTTATTCAGGTTATCTTTTTTTATAACTAACCCTTACTAAGAATTTTATCTCAACCTTTTATCTTTTTTCCTTCTCATGTTTATGAAGAAGATATAATTTAATGTGTTTTTAGTGATGTCATTTATTATATTTTGTTTTGTATTATAATTTATTTTCTATTCCCAATGTAAAATGGGTTCCATGTATGTATCAAGTTTTTAAATACTAATAAACTGATCAATCATTTTTGATTTGATCTCTTGTATCTATGCAATTGTAATAAAATAACAATAGATTCTAGGCTACTGGGGTCAGGGTTGTTACACTTCTAACAAGGATTGAATTATCCATGTGATTAATTTATTATGATTCTATGATATTATGAATTTTTATGATATATATACATATATAATATTACCATGAAAATATTAATAGTAAAAAGGTATTAACTGTTAACATTTATAATGGTTTTTATAAAAAAATTCCATGAGTAACAGAAATGAAAAAGCATCGAGTGGGAGAATCTGAGAACAAGGTTTCACTTGATCAAAAGTGAAACATAATTTGGTTTAAATTATTCTGAAATAATTCTAGGATATTTATATGGGACCTATAATTGACGAAACACATCTAGTGAATCACTTATCCCAATTTTTTTAAGTATAAACCACCAACATTTAGCAGTGATTATGTACCTAAGAAAGCAGAGGTATAGCTGAGTAGGATTGCAAAAAAAATTTACTTCTAAGGGACTTCAGATGAAAAAAATATTAAAGTTATAAATTTATATAATCAAGGAATAATTGACCCCATGGTTTGACTTATCCATTCAAGTTATGTTGGATAGATATATCACTTGAAAAGTATTTTTGGAACTCCTCAATAAATAAATATTCCCATACAACTTATAAATATAAAATATAGTCTAAAACATTTGGTTGGAATAAGTAAGTATGACGGTGATTGAATATGATGTTAAATTCACTCACTTAGTTAATTTTTCCCTTGAATTAGCTGCAAAAGAGAGTCTAAATGATCAAATATTTGAGGTGGGTCACCAATCTGATGTTTTCTCAAAGTAGGTAATGTATTTTATTACTGACTAAATAGAAATGGTGAATGTGTTTCTAGTTGTCGAGATATATACTTTAGGGAATCGTTCTAGAGGGGATACATTTATCAATGTGCGTGTTGGTGGGGATTTCAACATGGGGAATAAATATAAGAGAGAGGGTCACTCTTTGGGTAGAAAGGTAACAAAAACTCAATCCACTATATTAGTCTATTTTCCACCAAAACATAGTAATGAACCATAATATTTATAGTGCATATCACTAATGTACAAAAATAAAGAATGTACTAAACTAATGAGGAATATCCACTACTATATAAAGAAGGTTCATCTCAATATGTATTGTCATAAAATTCTAAAATCAATAGGTGGAACTATCTTAACTCATCCTTAAGCTTCTTCTTTGTGATCATAGTCACTTTGTGCATGAGGCATCAACTGATATGTATGGATTCATCTAATATTTTTAATAGTTTTTTCTCTTTTTTATGTTTTCTTATTCAGGGTCTTCTCTCAGTAGTTTCCCTTATGTTAACCCCAAATCTAGATTTATTTCCCTATCTACTTTCATGTTGTCTTTCATGCTTCTTCATATTTTTTTATAAGAAGAAAGTGGCATTGTAGGGAAAATTGTCAACCCCTGAATTTATAATTCCATACAATTCTATTTATTTATAATTTTTTACTATTTCCATTGAGTTTCATGTTTGAATTTTGATATTTGAGTATTTTTTACTCTACTTTAAAGTTTTTTTTTGGGTTACCACGTAGTCAGACTAAATCGCATGGATGACCATTATACATATTCCTTTCAACACATGTTTAGTGTGCATAGTTTAGGTAAAATCGTGAAGGAACCCTTATGTAAGTTTTTTTTCTAGTTCTACTTGGATATGTATTGTTTAGTGTTAATGGGTAACAAATGGCTCAGGGTGAACCATGTGGGTCATAGTAGAGAATGTACAGGGTGCCCTTATATGTTTTTCATTTGGAACACAGCTTTTGAAAAATTAATAATTTTCATGGGACCAAACTGTGTGAGGATTTTCTTTCTATCTAGTGAATCCCATAGGGTTAGTGAATTCTTTTCTAAATAATACAACCTGACTATGTGATCTTCTAAGTTTTAGTAAAATGTGAGTTTCCAATTTTACCCTCTTGATTTTAAAGGGGATTTCACCCTTCTTTTTCATCCAATCATTTGAACAGCCCAACGGATCATCCAAGGGTGTCTCTACCTCCCTATTTTAGTGATTTTAATCCACTTTAACCTCATTTAATTTGGATTTCTAAAGATGAAATCCAACTTCCTTCTTTTTCACATATCGTTATTCCCCTTCTCCAATTCCTATTTGGTTTCTCCCTCTCCCATGAATCCTAGGGACTTTAAGGGTCATATTTTAAGTTCAATTCTGTTTTTTAATGTGGGTTTTGGTTCTTAGGAATTAGAATGGGATCCTTGATGCCTATTTGAGAATTCCTGATAGAAGGCGGTGACTTATGACTTGATTTTACTTGAACCAAGGTAGGTGTTTTTTTGTGTTTTCTTTATTTGGAATATCATTCATTGACTAAGGTTTATCATTGTTTAAATTTTCTAGATATTTATATATATGAAATAAAATTGATTTTATAACTAGTTTGGATTGTTTATTCAATTGTATTAAAGTGTTGTTTTAAGGGGATTTACTTTATAAAATGGTTTTCTAATACTAGGTTTTCTTGAAATGGTTTCGATGATTTATTTTTAATGGAATTGATATTTTGGAAATCTATTTGACCCTATTTGGTATGTGGGAATATTGATGGGCACTATGTTGTATTTTAATTTTTTTATATAAAAAAATAGGATTTGGGTGATTAAGTTAATTTCATGTTTTTTAAATGAATTATTTTATAGAGGATTTATAAATGGATTTGAGTGGTTGTAAAGGTATTTTCATCCCGATTCATTTTTTAAGATGGCCTAGTTGGCACATTAAATGATCTTTTTGAATTGTAAAAGTTTTTATGACCCTCCTAGTTTCCCTGTAGTTGTAAATTATGCTAGTAATAGTGGCGAGTAGCCCTGATTCTATGATAGGTATAGGTTAGTAAATTGTATTGTATGGTTTAGATGTAGTATATATCTTCAATGTGTACCATGTATTGGGTAAAATATTGAAATATAAATACATTATAACCTAGAATGATTCCCATTTTACTAGATGACACTTCAAAGGTATATTTATTTATTTATGTTTCTAGGTTTGAATAGAATATTCAGCATTTTGATCTATTTTATCTACTTTCTTGTTACATTTTATTGGTGATGTGATGCCTTGATATTTTTTACCATTATTTTATATTATCTTTTTTAATTTTTTTTATTTAAAATAGATCTTGAAAAGTGTATTTCTAAATGTTGTTCCTAAAAGTGGATTTTAAATGGGTGAAATGTTAAGAGGATTATATTGGTTAAATGTTTTCAAAGTTATTGGTTAAATTTAAAGATAGAAATGGGAAGTTTTAGAAAATCATTCTAATGTGATATTTATTTTTCAAGGGGTTACATATGAAAAACTATTTTCAAAATTTATTTCAAACTATAGTAAATGAAATTTCTTTTCAAATAAACAGGAAAAACTCTTTGGTGAAATCACAATGGTCTTAGATTTTATTTCACCTTGTATACACCATTCAATGTATACAATTCTTATATTTTTTCAGATACTCAAGATTTGGTCTTTTTGTTTGGGCATTTGTATCATTCATGATGGTTGGCTAGGGATGTGAAGAGTGAGTATGCATCACAAAATACTTGTTGTAGGATATTTGGTTTGGTTTTATTTTAGTTTTGGGATGTTTATGTATTATCCTTGACGGACCATCTCTTTTGATGTATTTTCTTTATGTAATTTTCATTGTTATTCCTTTTATTAGTTGTTTCATTTCATTTATATATTTTGTACTCCATTTGGATACTTTATCACTATTGATTTTTTTATTGTTACTCAAGGGAAAAATATTTTCTAAGGGTCTTGTTTTGAGACACTGGCCCCAGTTTCCTGCCCTGGGTGATTAGGAACATTCCTTTGGTATGTCACAGTTTAACATGGGAGCCCTCTCTAGAGGTGGCATGGGTTGTTTCTTGAAAAGTTATAAGTCATTTCATTTCACATCTGAAAAAGGGACATTGTGAGGATTTGAATTGGATAATTAGTTACTAGAAAGGAATGGATGATACAGCCTTGTGATTTTGGATTAAAAACCCTTTTCATAGATATATTGGTGCTGAATTTGTTGGTGATTCAGACACACAAAAGATCATAACCAGATTTGTGTTTATGTGCAATGGAACAATAATATGTTATATGTAATGGATAAAATGTATCACTACTCTAAGTACACTATAATTAGGGTATGTAGTTTTAATGAAATATAGGAAGGAAATGGTTTCTTGATATGTTTACTGGAGGATTCCATAAGAAGTAGGGAAGCTAGTGTTATATTATAGGATAATTGGAGTGAAATACACATGGATAAAAATATGGTTTCCCGTGAAAGTAAAAATAATATTGACCTAAAGTATTATTTAATCTAGAACTTTCTAGAGGAAAATTAATTAGATATATGAAATATTGTTTTATGTGTTGAACCATGAATTTGTTTTTTGTCAAAAAGTTAATACGTGTCGGTTTATGAAGTAGAGATGCCTATAAAATTATTATGTAATTGTAGTGATGAATTTCATGCTTGATAATTTTTATATGTTATTAACTATGATAAATTTTTAACTGATCTTCAATGATTAAACAGATATTCTAAAGAGTTTTCACATTGTTTAAATCAATTAAAGTCCATGAAAAAATTAATTTCATTAATAATTCTTGAAGAGTTGATAGGAAGTTTCCATACAAATATAAAATAATAAATATATAAGGATTTTGTATTGATGGAAATGATACAAAAATATATAAGCTCGTATATAATTTTTTAGGAATATTATTTGATAATAGAAGAAGAGTTTGTTTTATCTTATTGAGGATATATTTTTAATTAATTTGATATGTAGTTTATTCTATGTATTTATATGGGGCTTATATAAAGTGTGACCAACCTAAGAAAAAACACTAGTTGGCTCAACCCCAACCATATGTGGGAACTAGAGGGTTGACCATAGAAGAGGGAACTATCCCGAGCAAGACAATAGGTTGTATGGGTGGGTGTAGGTTCCATATTTTATGGGACCACGTGTTGGGCTAGGAGGAGCATTAGTGAAAAGGAGAAGTCACCGTGTGGGGAGGTACATTGGAATAGGGTTGGGGATTTCTGGCTAGTCCACGGATCACCTTGATTGATGTATCAGAGTGGAGTTACTTATGATTTTTTATTTGGGACTCAAGACACATGGGTATCGTTCCCATGTTATTTAAAAAATTTACATTTCAAGGATCATCTGATGCAGTCGATATCATTCATCTATTGATTCCCACAAAGAACCATTTGAATTAGTTGTGCAGTGCCAACATCTTTAACCACTCTACGGGATACTGTTAGTGTGAACTCAAGAAAATTGACCACTACAAGACATAGATACTTGAACAAGGATAATCAATGTTGTCTTGAAAATGATAATATGGTTCATGAATGTGTCGCGTGAATGAAATGAAAAAACTCTGTGATATTGCGTGATGATCGAAAGATTATATGATAGTTGGGTGAGAACCAATTGAGTTACCTTATGAGATTTCATGAAGGCATGAAGATAATAACCATGGTATTTTAATATCATCATAGAGGAATTAAATAATCAGAAAAGTGGTCATATAAATTTTACATGCAGTTCATGTGATCCCTCATCCCTCTTGAATATGTAGAGATATTTGGAATTTATGATATACGCTATGATATTTGGATATTTGAATAATTCATCGGCACACATTAAAACTCATACCACCTATTTGTATATAAATTGATTCATGTTATAAATATTTATTACTAATTTTTGATTAATCAAGGGAAGCTATCGATACAGAGGTGGCCTACATGATTTGATCATGAAAATAAGATCTTGTGAAATCATCCTAGTTATGTGAAGGAAAGAAGAAAGAATACAATGTACATAATTACTATCTTGTGAAGAAATAAATCCTAAAAGAAAATAGATATTTTAGATAGGTTTATAAGATACCCACAAACAATTTCCCTTTATCTTGTGAAGGTAACCCATGATACATCTAGTCTTGCGAAGGATTTGGGGAGATAGTTGCGGACAGAAAACTTATCTGGAAAAGTAAAACTTAGACATTGCCTATTATAGAAGGGTTTGTGTGAAATATTTTCAAATAAATTAAGTGATTAAGAAGTTTATATAGCCACAGACACATCCATGTTCTGCAAAGATCTTGAGAAGAACCCATGGACACACCTATTAGAGAGTACCTTGATCACATGAATGAATTTAGAAAAAAAACACATGGTATTGCATGATCACCTCTGGAAAATGATGATTTCAAGATCAATTTTTTTGAAACATGAATTTCCATTAAAATTAGGTAGTTAGTTAGAAATATATTTTCTCATGGGAAGGATAATCACTCGCATGATTCATTCATGAGAAGGAAGAAGAATCAACGGACACATTTTATCTCAAGAATGAGTTGAGAAAGACCCACAAACCACACCCTTTTTCTTACAAATACACTTGAAAATACACTCCTAGATCACACAAAGGTATTAAATAAAATATTATTTTCTTTTAATGATTCAGTAAATAAGGTAAGAGAAAAAAGGTTGCATATAACCCATGAAACACATGCAACCCTTTCTTGTATAATTGAGATACCTGAAACATATTTGATATACAACACATAAAATAATAAAGTTCATAAATTAATGTGTTAATGTTTTGGATTCCATGAAAACCATGCATGAAGTTTTTTTTATTTGTGATGTAATTCAGACAGAATATCTAAAGACATTATATACAAGTTTACAGAATTAGAGAGTTCCAAAACATAGACTGAACTGGCATTGTGAAATATCCTTCTAACATATTAATATTTTTGAACAACATTATATAAATCTATAGAAAACTTTAAATTGATTTTGGGACTTTATTCATATAGAATCATGGCTTGATAATTTTTTTTCACTGAGGCCACTGATCGGATACTGGTGAATAGAATTGATTAAGTAAGACTGACAGACTCAACAAGTAACTATTGAAGATACTTGAAGAGTACATGGAGAAGTGTTATACAGAAATCTCATGTAAGAATATTATAAAATCAACTTATATTATATCTACCTTGAATAAATTTTTAATTCTTCAGTTGGATCCAAAGAAATATTTCTCTTACATGATTCAGAAGAAGAAGTATTCAGTGTGGATTCTAGAACACGTTAGTGTGGATTTTGGTAACACTATGGGTTTCAGTAAAAATAACCTTCTATTTGGATTCAAGATAAATAAAATGTAACTCTATATAGAACATTATAATCCCTAAAATAATATTATAGTGAATAATATATGTTGGGGATAATAACCAACAAAGTGAGGAGTATGTCTTTGTACAAAACATTGTAAATCTTTGTGTTCTATGTCTTTGAATTTACTTCATTATTCTAGGTAAGGATGAGATACTTAAGAATAGTAGATTGAGTATTTAACAAGGCATAGGGGTTTGATTTAGAACAATCAATTCTAAAAAATAAAAATGGGTTATTGATTCACCCCTACCATTATCAGTGATCTCATAATGATCTAGGCACTATAAGTGGTATTAGATGGAATGTAACCTCTGAAAGATCCAATAGAATTATGAACATGTAGAATATAAATTCAATAAACATAATATTTATTAACATATTTAATGGTGAGAACTATCATTGATAGAAAAAAAATGGATGATTCCATATCTCTGATCACTAGGGGTAGAAGTGATATATGCAGTTACAGTGGGATATCCTCCTTACATTGAGAATGTTCCTATGACTTTTTAAGATAATAGGAACTTAGATATGGATATAAATGCTCAAAATAAATTCTTGATGTATTTTTTAGAAAAGGTATACACTAAAGTAATGGGTATCTCAACCACCAAGGAAATATGGTATAAACTAAGAATCATTTGTGAAGGGAACCTTAAAGTTAAAGATGCTAAGCTGGAAATATGGAGAAGTGGATTTGAATATATTAAAATGTATGATTAAAAAAGTGTTTATTAATAATATAAAAGAGTAAATGAGTTTTTCAGTAGCATATGTGGTTTTATTAAGAAGATGGATTATTCATCCATTGTGAAGAAGATGATGAGAAACATTCCAAATATATTTGATTCAAAATATTCTATGTGGGAAGATTTAGAAGATGTATCATTGGATAAACTCCATAAAATTCTTTTATAATATGAAATTATAAAAATAACATCTTTTAAGAATAAGAAATATCTTATATGGATTTTAAATAAATGATAATATGTAAAACTAGATTTGAAAAGAAACCATAATCAAGTGATTCTGAGGATGATTAAGATGAAGATGAATATAATAAAATTAGTGCCTTCTTTACAAAGATATATAATAGATATAGAAGAGATAATGTTAATAATTCATTATAGTGTTTCAATATTCATGGGTTTGGGAATTTTGTATATGATTTTCTGAAGAAGAAATACAAGGTTGAAGAATCAGATAAAGAAGAATAATACATCATGAAAAAGTCTAGGAATTGTAAAAAATGTGTCTATGAGAGGAAAAAGATGATTTACTCAAATAAAAATATAATAAATATTATGCATAGGGGTGTTGATAAATCTTCATAATCAAATAGTGGAAAATAAATTGAACGACCTTCTAATAATCAGATGTGATTTATGGGAAACCCCAAAATAGATAAAGGCGCATTTAAAGGTGAAGAAGGTGAAGAGATAACTGATCTGTAAGGTTAATTGAAAGATAATGTAAAAGATACTCTTGAAAATATCATGAATCTAAAATGGATAAAAGAAAACTAATAATGTAAAATTTAGAATATGTTAAGAACTAAGATACATATCTTAATGAGATAACAGTATATTTCATGAATGTGGCTAATCTAAAAAAGAAACTAAAAGCTTCTAAAGAAAATTCAACTAGAATAAAAGAATTCAATAATGATGACACTCTTTTCATTGAATAGAACAAACAAAATAGGTTAAAGATGGTTGAATGAGACAATATGGTGAATTAACAAAAAGAAAAACTTATTGTGAAAGTGGTAGAATTATCTAAGAAAAATTCATTTTGTTTTTCAGCTCAATGTGAGTTGAATAAGATGAAATAATATTTCACCAATATAGTTGAACTTAAGGGATAATATTCTAGATTTTTTGAGAAAAAAGGTCCCTATAAAAGGGTTTATTCTAAACCTAATGAATCATAATGAAAAAAAAAATTATGAAAATGTAGGCCTGAGATAAAAGAATGAATCTGGATTGATCAAAAGAAATAATGAGAAAATTGAAGGCTAGACTAATTCATAAATGAGGATTCCTTAATAATACACACCCAAAATCTTTGAAAATACAAAAAAAATATTCATAGAATAATTTTTATTTGTCTAGAAGATCATATTTTAAAGGCTATTTTGAATTTTATGGACTGTTTGGTCATAAATAATATCCATACTTGTATAACATGTTGATATCAAGAATGAGGCATGAATCAAGGGGTCAAATTATAAAAAACTGATATCTAATTTTCAAAAAGAGAGGTTTGTGACCATGAAACCATCCAAACTATCAACAAAGAACAAATTTTGCTCCTTCAAGGAAGTTTGTGGTAGACATAGTCAAGAAGATCACAAAGTTGAGAAATGAAAATTTATCCCACCAAGTGAAATTTCAAAAAATGTAGATATGAAGAGAAGACAGTTGGTGAAGGATGAAAATGTCACTAGTATATTTTGTGAGAAAATAAAACAATCTAAGAACATTAAGAAATATTTTTTAGTTATCTAGCTTTACAAACATTCCAAGGTTAAAAAATAGAGAAATATCAGAAATTGTATGATTCAAAAGGAAAGAAATTCGTTATGATTGAATAAGTTAAAGTTGAAAAGAATTTAACTACATGTAATGAATTGAAAATAATTAAGTTTGAAAGGTGTGAACAAAATGGGAATGATTCAAAACATTATATGATAATTCTATCAACCAAAAAGTAAATCATAAATATTGTGTGGAAAGTAAAAAAACATTTAATACTGATAAGGAAGGTACACTCATATCATAAATATCAGCTAATGAGGAAAGATCAATCACACCTTCTAAAGAATTTAAATGGAAGAAGTCCATATTGAGAGGAAGATCTAAGTATGACTATTATTTATGAGAAATCAAGAGATATATCATTATTGACTAAAATATATAAATTCTTTTGTATTATCATAAGGGGATTGAAGGATATGGATCCATCCCTTTAGGAAGAGGATTTATGATATTAAGATATTAAATCTTCACTATATAGTGAAAAATAAACTTATAAACATATTTTTAAAATTGGAATTTGAGGTATGTCAATCACACTTTCATCCCTAGTTATTAATTGTATTTCTCATATCAATTAAGGTGGATTTATTGATTGGTTTAATGATAATAAAAAAGGGTATATGTATCATTTTCACATGAAATTTATAATGTGTTTATTGAAGTACGTGCACAATTATAATTACATTGACAAATCTGATCATTCTTAATCCCTTTATTGAAAATTGAGAATTTTTTAGCATGATTTCACATACATAGTGTTTATTTATATATTATACATCCTTGGTTATATATCTATTGTTTTCTATATCACTTTATCACATGTAGAGTTAATATCGATTAACTAAAAGGGTCTTTTGAAAAAATCACCATGTCATGTCTTTCCTCTCTTATAAGTGATCTTGAAATTATCATAAATGAGATGATCATTATTTTGAAAAGATAATGAGTTAATAGGATCTCATTTACTCTTTTCATATTTATTTTTAAAAAGGGGATTAAATATTTCACCGCATATTGACTTATGATATGTTCTGATATTGAAAAAAAAATAAAAAGGGTAAATTGTTGAGCTTAGATTTCATTTTTTGTCAATAAGTCAACATGTGTTGGGGTATAAAGTGAAGATGCATGCACAATTGTTATGGATTAATAGAATTGTATTTTATTCTATAGAATTTCTCCATGTTGTTAACTCTAAATTTTTTTGAACAAATCTTCAATGCATAAACACATGTGATAAAGAGTTTTTACATTTCTTACGTAAAGTAAAGTCCATGCAAAAAAGGTATCTGCATGAATAATACTTGAAGAGTCTATAAAAAGTTTCCATGAAAAGAGAAAAGAAAAAAAATTAAGGATGTTTAATTGAGGTAAACTATGAAAAAATATATAAGTTCATATATAATTTTTCATGAATATTTTTTTAGAAGATAAGAATATTTGGTTTTCTCTTATTGAGGATATGTTTGTAATTAATTTGATACTTAGTTTATTCTAAGTATTTTAATGGGGATTACATAAAAAGTGTCCAACCAAAGGGATATCCCTATCCATATCAACCCCTGTCATAAGTGGGACCTTGAGGGTCAACCATGGATGAGGTAACTAAAATGGGACAAGATAGTAAGCAGCATGGGTGGGCATTGTAGAAAACCTGCATGAGCCTATGTGTTAGGCTAAGAGGGATGCCCATAGAGGTGACGCCACCATGCAGGGTGGTGTGACAGCAGGGGGTGGGGATTTTTGCCCAGTCTATAGAATGTGTTGATTGATATACCATAGTTAAAGAACTTTTGAGTTTATATGTTTGACTTTGGATATGGGGTTACAAATCCCGCATCATTTAAAAGTCATACATTACGAGGGCTATCAAATGTGATCTATATCATCCATATTTTGATTCTCATGAAGCACCTTTCAAATTATGATGATATCGTGCAATGATTTTATAATAATCCATGTAGTTACATTATCTTCACCTTATTGGTGGGAAACTAATCATGAGAGCTCGCAATAGCTGGTCACTACAAGACATGAAGACTCATATAAGGATAATCGATGTTGTCGCATGAAGGAGAAGACGTCTTGTGAATGTTTTTCATGAAAGAAATGAAAAACCTCAGTGATATTTCATGATGATTAAAGAATCACAAGGTAGTAGGGTGACAACCAACCAAGCTACCCTATTACATCGCATGAAGTAATGAAGACAATAACCATGACATTTTGAGATCTTCACTAAGACATTGCGTCAACAATGAAGTGATCATGAAAAACTTTCATGTGGTTCACATAATATCTCAGTGTTGTTAAAGAAGTTGTGATGTTTTTAATTTATAAGATATTCTAAGATATTCATGAATTTGAAGAATTCATTAGAATACTTTAAAACATGGATCACCTCTGCTGATATAAACTGAGGCATGTTCAGGAGTTTTCTTTTTGTGTTTTTTGATATATTGAGGTAATTTGTCGATACAGAGGTGGCCCGCATGATTTTATCACAAAAATAATATCTCATGAAACCATCTAGGTTACGCAAAGGAAATAATTAAAAAACCCATGGGTATATTTATTTCCCATAAATAACAAATCCTAAAAGATAATAGATCCTAATAAGACATTTAGAAGAGACCCACACACATCACCCTCTTCTCTCATGAAGGTAACCCATGAGACATCTGGTCTTTTCAATGAGTTGGGGAGATAGTCGTGGACTAAAAACTTGGATCATTAAGGAAATCATGGACACCACCTTTAGTAGAATGGTTCACATGATATACTTATAAATCAATTATGTGAATTAGGACATAAGAAAGTCACCAAAACATCTAGGTCTTATAAATATCTTGAGAAGAACCTATAGACACACCTACAGAAGAGTGCCTTGACCATCTGAATTAATTTGGAGAAGAACACTTGATATTGTGTGATAACTGCATGGGAAGGAAGTTTTAAAGACCAGTATAAATGAACCGTATATGTTCATGAAAAGGATGAATTTAGTTCACAAGATCTTTTCTCATGAGTAAGGACATTCCCTCACGTGATTCATTCACTAAAAGGAAGAATAATTTCTGGAAACCTTTTTTCTCTTGAAGGAGTTGAGATAGACCCATAGACAGAACCCTTTTTCTTGTGAAGACACTTGATAAGACACACCTAGATCACAATAAGGTAGTAAAGAATATATCATGTGCTTCACATGATTTGGTAAATAAGGTAAGAAAACAAAGGTTGAATGCAACCCATGAAACACATGCAACCCTTGAATGTATAATTGAGATGCGTGATACATATTTTATAAAACAACACATAAAATAATAAATTTAATAAATTAATGTGCTAATGTTTTGGATTACATTGAAACCATGCATGAAGTGTTTTTTATTTAAAATTGAATCTCGGTAGAATATCTAAAGAGATTATATCTGCAATAACAATGTTAGAGAATTCAAGAAGATAGATTAAAATAAAACTGTTAAAGATCCTTCTTTCATATAAATATTCTTAAAGAACATTGTGTGAATATATTGCACACATTAAATTGAGTTCATTGATTCCTTAAAAAGGTATCATATCCATAGTATTTTGTTTCACGGAACCAACTTATCAAATATAAGTTATTATAATTTATTGAGAATGACTGACAGACTCAACCAGTAGTTGTTGAAGATTATTGAAGAGTATACAAGAAAGTGTGATACAACAAGATCATGGAGGAAGATCAAATAATCAAACTATAGTGGATCAAACTTGAAGGAAGGTGTAAGTATTTAGTTGGACATAGATAAGTAAGTATGTTGTTTGATTCAAGAGGATAAGTATTTAGAGTGGATTCTAGAATAGGTTAGTGAGGATTTTGGTAACACTTTGGGATGCAGTATAAAGAACCTCATCTGTGGATTTAGGAGAGATATAATGTGACTCTATATCGACAATTGTAATCACTAAAATAATATTATATAGTATAATTAAAGATGTGGAGAATAAAAAAAATGTAAAGTACTAGGTCTTTATACTAAACAATGTAAATCCTTGTATACAGTTCCATTTAATTTACTGCATTATTCGAGGTAAGGATGGGATACATAGGAAGAGTGGATCGAGACTTTAACATTAAATATAGGTTTAATTGAAAATAATAAACTAGTAAAAAGAAAATAGGGTCATCGATTCACCCCCTCCCCCTCTCAGTGATATCACACTGATCTGGGCCCTACAGGAAGACAAAATTTGGTGAACATGTTTACTAAGGTGATAATCTTGGAATTTCTAAGGAAACATCACACCTTGGTAGGAATTAGATGAATATATAGATAAGGAATATAGAAAATACATATCATGGAAGATAAAGAAGTTTTTATGAAGTTTTGAAGAGTTTCTAGAGGTTCCCTAAAAACATTAATGTGGAAAATTATTCAGAGGTGAAGTCTGTTTAAGTTCATTGGATTTAGTTCACTGGATTTATGTTCACTAGATGTTAATTTTCTAGAAGATGGAGTGGTATAATGTGCAGACAAAAGTAGAGGACCCAAATAGGGTCACCAGTTTCTTTGAAAAGATAAGGAAGTCTTGTAAATTTGTCTAATATTTTATGGGAAGAAGTTTTAACTAGTATACTATATGGTACTTAGTATATAAGTGTGTTGGACCTCAGTTCTAGGTGAGATAAAGTATCATAAATAAGATCAATGAAATTTATTTGATCTTGAAGATTATTTTTACTTAATAATATTTATTTTAGTACTCATACTTGTACATTCTATTATAATTCAAAGGAAGCTATAGTATTTCTACCATGCATTTAGGACTCATTATCATAAGTAATTCAATCAATTTTTTTCCCTTATTTATGTTTTTTATTGGTTGTATTTTAGTAATATATGTGTGTGAGTTATATTAAGTGAGAATTTTGAACTTGGGTAGGGAGTTGGGTGGGAGACTTCCAATTTTTGGTACACTTAGTAATAGGAGGAAGTTTCAGAGGATCATATTCCACTAAATGATCCTATGGTGTATGAATTTCTAGTGGACTGATAGTCTTGGTTTCAGTGGTTACACAAAATGGCATCTCCCAATTCTTTTAATAGAATTTGAGGTGAATATTTTTTTCCCAATAGTTTATTAATTTATGCATACTATGATTATGTGTTGTGGATTCTTGGTAATTTTTACATTTTTTTACTCTAATTTGAGGGAATAGTCTCCCCATTATATAGATTAGGTCTTCATAAGTATCCAGTACCCTCTGTATATAGAGAGGCTTGATTGGGGCCACATATCCCTCTAGATCATACATATTTTTTGGATTAGGGAATTACACTATAGCATAGTGGAAGTTGTAAGAAATGTTCCAAACAATGTTTTTTCATTGGTTACGACTGATAAAATCCAAATAACAAGAAAAAAACCATGTAATCTTCATAGAGAGGATCTTTTCACATTTAATTTAAAATTAAATTAAAATAATAATTACATAATATTGATAATTTTTTCCCAATATTAATTAACCTGATGGTCACTCTCATAGTTCTATCACTGTAGTGATGAATCTAAACAAGAATTCCTCTAATAGTATCCACACATTCTCTATTAATCTCAAAACATCATTGTTTGTATTTTAAGTACTATCATGGAGGAACTAAACATCTTGTGTCATTATTCATTGATATCAACAATTAATCTCTATTTATTTAAAGTTTATCTATTTTTATATCATTCTTGATGTGTATGTAGAGGATTATAAATATATATATATATATATATATATTCTTGATAAAATTTTTGAGTGGTTCCCTTAGTCTTAAGAGAATTATTTTAAGAGGAAATTTTGTGCACAAAAAAAATACATACCCCTATAATTGATATAATTAATATTATATACTTGGGGATAAATAATTAGT
The DNA here is from genome assembly GCA_963277665.1 of Viscum album. NCBI lineage: Eukaryota > Viridiplantae > Streptophyta > Magnoliopsida > Santalales > Viscaceae > Viscum > Viscum album. The sequence continues at coordinate 832,435,325 of OY728136.1, forward strand.
AATTTCACAGAGGTCCTTTATCTAATTTTTTATTAAAAGTAATCCCCATAACAAATATTATAATTATTATTAGTATTATTATTACTATTATAATTATTATATTATTATATGATGTGTTATAACTCATATATATTTAGATATCATTTTTTAAATAAATCAATCAATATTTATTTAAATGATATTAAATAAAATATATCATTTCCATCAAATCCTTAACTCGTCCCGTTAATCCTTATCATCATTCATCAAACCTTGAAAATAAATATTTAAATATATAAATAAATATGACTATATTATTCATTCAATAAATATATTAATATTATATTCACTAAACATGTGAAGAAAAATTTATTTTAAAATTCACTTAACAAACTAAGAATTTATATTACATAAATAATTATTTATTACCTAGTAAATAAAATAAAAATGATATAAATAAATATTATATTTTATAACTCAAAAAAATATTTATTTAATATTTTACTCACATATAGTTTAAACTCGAATAACTAGTAATTAAATTTATACAATTAGTAATATATAAATAATTATTAAACTATAATCTAGGAATAATATTTGTTTACTGTTAAATTCAAATATAATTTAATTGATATTCTAGATATAATCAATGGGTGGCCCTCTATAGCTATTTCTCGGTAGCATTAGGGGGGATTTCCTAAATTCCATCATTATCATCTAGAAAGATGTCAAGACACCCATTGATAATGAAGTTGATGTTGTAATGAAAACAACTTCATATAAACTGTTATCATCATTTATTTAATAAAAAAATAAATTTCAATCAAAGGGCCAGAGATATCAACTTCCATTAACTCAGAAGGGAAAAAACTTTTCTTGACTTATTCAATTTATGACATATAATTTATAACACACCTAATGTCTTCTACTTCACTATGAGTATATGTCATCATGATTTCCACAAATACATCAAAATGCTTAATTAATGATATACATTTATAAAAATCTAAATTCTAAGGACCAATAAACATGTCTATATATAGGAATATCCAATGACACATATAACATGTGGAAACCCTATTAGAATATTTATCCACATAACCTCTTATATTTGCAATTTCCAAGTAGGAAACATCATGAGTAGAATCCCCATTCACATAAAAGCATCCAACACCTGACAATAGTAAAAATCATGCTCTTAAACGTGATAAAAATTGACTTTTCTGTGTTAAAAAGTGCTGACAAGTTAATCGTACTTAAAATCTCACATAATTTATTAGTTCTAGGAAAAGTGAAGATAAAGGCCACATTTATTAGTGCTAAAAAATATCTGATAAAGGTGGTATTAATAATTTATTTTTTTCAGTGCTGGTGAAATTCAAAACAAATAAAAAAATTAGATTCAAGTCAAACTTTTTATCAGTGCTCTAACCCACACCCCCACCCCCACCCCCACCCACCTCGACCCCACCCCTAACATAAATAGCTTGAATCCATGCTCAAGCTAAAGACCTCCCCCTTTATCAGTGATTTCCAACTGTTTTATCAATGCTTTTCATGCACTTCAGGCTTTCTTTCACCTTGAATCGAACTCGTGACCACTTATTTGAAGCCTTAATCCCTTTACCACTGCACCATAATGAATTGTATAATATTTTTATGATATATATATTTATATTTATACATACATAATTTTATTTTTATATTTATATTTATACATATAATTATATTCATTAAGATGATTATTTTTAAAATCATTTTCTAAATATGTCTATATATTGTATGTTTAGATATAAATTTTTACATATTTATATATTTACATATATATTTATACATATTTAAATGTAAATTTATATTTAAATATAAATTTTGTATAATGTATTTATAAATATTTATTTTAAATGTGTCTATATAAAATATATTATGATAATGATATATTTATAAAAATTCATTAATATATGATGTATTTACAAAATATTGACACACACATACACACACATATTTACACACATGGTCATATTTATATTTCCTACATACATTCCCAAAATATTTAAATATATGTATTTATTTACTTATATAGAATATACACATAAATATTTTCTTTATGGACAAATACATATTTATATATAAATATTACTCGTATATGTATATATATTAATGCATTTTTATAAGAAAAATAAATCAGATAATTTATTATTTTATATAAAATATTTAATAAATATTTATTTCCCTATGATTTATATATTTATAAATACATTTGTATTTAAGTATGTTTAAATATATATTTGTACAATTGATCAATTATATATAAATACATGAAAATATGAATATATTTAACTATAAATAACACTACAATATTAAAAAATTTCAAATTTGAAAAATATATTATCTATATGACTATAAGAACTAAGAATAAATTTATTCTATATTGTAAGAAGGAAATAATATCCCCTCAAAAATGGATAAATTTTCATCAAATGTTTAAAAACTAAGGAATAGAGACAAAAAAACTCTGTTTTGGAGAGCTTATGAGACTTTTTACCTTGAAAATACATTGATCAAGGTCCCCATGTAACACCCCAAGTATTTAAAAATAAATTTAATATAGAATGTAATGCACAAATCACTGAGTCTCTACAAAACAACACTTTGTTATTATAGTTATTTAAATGAGATAGTTATAACCTAGAAATGAAACATAATTTTTCCGCTTCTGAGTATCGAATTTTAGAAAATAGACATACACAGTTGTGATTAGTATGATATTTAGAGTCTTATAGGATCAACTTAATTTTCTATTGAATAGTTACTTGACCCTTTGAAGTAGCAATGTACCCTTATGAATAGTAATATGACCCTTATGAATAGTAAATCATCCAAATGAATAGTAACCTCATCCATGAGAGTATAAATGAAATTTAGGAACCTTATAAATGAAATTATGATATATTTATATCACAGTATAAGTAAGTGAATAATTTAAAAATTAATAATTAAGTGTTGGTATTTTGGGGAGTAATAAATATTTAATTATAATTTTATAATTAATAAATTAATTTTAAAGAAAATTAATTTTCATTAAATTTATTCATAAATAAATATTTTATTGGCCTATGATTTTATGATAATCTAATAAGGCCTTTGTTAATTTTTCAGGGTGTTATGAAATCAGTCCTAACTTTAAAAACATTATTTTTGAGAAAATGATGATTTTAATTAAAAATTAAATTTCTCATAATTATAAAATTATTTTCATAAAATGTTCATTTTTTAATTATACACATCAAAAAATAGTTCGGGTGAATTTTCTTTATTTTTCTAAAATACTTGAATATTTAATAAATAGTAAAATATGGTAATTTACAGTAAAAATACATTATAATATAAATACATTATTCCTTGATTCATGGATGATGTTAGAACCCTTGGTTATAACTCGCATGAACCTATTACTATAATTATTCACAATAATCAATACTATTGTTTGTCTTGAGGAAAATAATAAAATAATGTGAAATTACCCCTCTCCTCCATTATAAAAACTACCCCTTACCCCCTCTTCTCCCCACACCTTTCAAGATTTGAGCCTTGTAAAATTTATTCCAAATATTCTTCCCAAGATCATACCCCATGTATATAAGCTCTTGGTATCATCAAAATACAAAAAATCAATCCCTTTAAGTAGATTCTCAAGGAGGAGTATTCAGGAGGAAAAATCCTCTTCCTTTTCCTTTTGGTTTCCTTTCAAGTTCTTTCTTTTATTATTATCTACTCACCTCCTCTATCAAAATGATGATGATAACTATAGTATAATTTATATAATGTAATTATATCATGTTAATGGAATTATCATCATCAATATATTTACTCTCTCTCATTTAGTTTTAAAACAAAATCATCATTCGGGAGGTGTCTATTCACAACCTTCATGTACGATGAACGTTCCTTATTAAATTTATTCTTGTTAACTGATTATGATACCATTTTTATGGTTAGAAAAGACTATAATATATGTATTATAACGTATTTAATGTTCTAAAACCATTATATATACATGATACTAATTCAAAAACCAAATGAGTTAGTTATGATCAATAACTGTCATAATAATGCAAACGATTATCACTAAATGTATTATCTAATGATTCATCCTTATACCATATAAATAAATGATATATATAGCCATTTACACTTATTTATGTTAATTAATATCATATAAATTCATTTCTGGAGAATTATACCCTTTCTAAATGATGTTTTATACTCATATATAGGTATACTGATCGTGAAAACCAAAGAAACGAATGTTCCCAAAAAAATAAAATTGTATCTTATAACTCATCAAAAATACCATAAATGAACTTAATAAAATTATAATAAATAAAATACATGTATATAAGGTCTTTAATTAATTAATTAATGGATTTAATTTGATTATCCATGATGTTATTGTCAAGTGCATAACTCATTCAAACAGAAGGTAAGGGTTTCAACCTGAACCTCTATTTTCTTTCGGGTTACCCTTTCTATCTCCTTAACCCAATGAAATTATTAATTATTATTATTATTTACACATCATAAATTCTTTTATAATTTTATATATAATTACTAATCAGAATTATTATTTATTTTAGGGGGAGTTACATATTTTAAAATGATATTTTGCAAATTCTTCATGATAAACAAGCCCGATTCAAGGGGACTTCTGAATTCCTTCTTATTTTCAAGTGCATTCTATAATCTATTTTAAACTACCATTATTTTACTAAAATCACTTATTTTATTATTAAAAAACTATCTTATTTTACTTATGGTCTTTCACAAATATTTTTCCAAAAGAACTCTTCTTTTTAAAGTAAGAGTATTTCTTTCCAAATTACTCAATGATTTTAAAAGAGTATTTTCATCTATTTCAACACACTTTTTGATTATTATGTTTAATTAGGATTAATATTTTATGATATAATCTACCGTTTTTTATTAAATTTTGTATGATCAGTTTTACTGAATATTTTCTATCTTGATACCATTCACCATACTACTCAGAATAGTTAATAATCAAGTTTATAGATTGGGGAAAGTTATTTACATTGCATATATATGTGATGTCTATGTCTAACCCCATTAAAATGAGGAATACATTGGACATATATTTTGATGGGTGGGGATCACTATATCTATAATTCCCCAACCCCAAAATCTCAGAGCTAGTGCATTGTTATAATACATTAGTATGATTACAAGGAATCAAATACTGAAGGGCCGATCAGTTTAATAGTCTTGGAAAATATATTACATGCATGAAATTTACATTAAAATGCAAAACATAAAATTAAACATATATATTTATTTGATAACTCCATTATTCTCCTTTATTAACAATATATATAAGTCATAATACACCTCTTGGAATCTTGGGAAAAACATAATAATGAGGTGAGCTTAGATGCTCAGTAAGTATAAAGAATATAGTGGAAGCCATCATAGATAAGCATAAACTTTTAAGGAAAGGTATAAAAATAAAAACACAAGCCTTTTAAAACATTATATTTAGAATAATATAGCAATAATAATTCAGGTAATTCCATTTAAAAATTTACATGGATATCCTACTAGTTGAATAATCACAGGTAAAATCAATAACTAATCTCAAAACAAGGAAATGCATAATATCGGACATCATAAACATTCTATCAAGGCCTCATGCCAAGACCATTACCATACTGTCAAGTGATTATTCCAATACACAATTTTTTCTCATGAGACCAACTAATGCATTGAGGGGCTATAGTGGGCCCCGCCAGTCACCTACTAAGTATAACGCATTTCTCATATGAAAAGAGTGAAACATAACATAAAAATGTGTATTAAAACTAGCATACGAATTGTTAATACTTAAACCATAAACCCTTAATGGTATTAAAATAGAACATACAAAATCAAACATATCATGAACCCTTCAATATAATATGGAATATTCTATCCTAATAAATAAATCTCAATTAAGAATAAAATCCAACAGTTGACATAGATAAAAATAATCTAATAAAATCATTAAAACTCTTTAAGAGAAATATCCCTTTTTAATTTGAAAACATTAAAATCCATAAAATTTATAAAAGAATACATTTAAAATAGATTTTTTAATCAAAATTTCTCATACCACATTGACACTTCTGAAATAAAATAACATTTGAAAACATTTATGTCCATATAAAAAAAATTGTTAAAACCATTTTGAAAACATGGACATTAATGAGAAAGGTTTAGAAGTATAAATATTTAAAACATTTACAATGATGTTTTAGTTAAATATTACCTTACATAAAACATAAAAATATTCCTTTTGAATAAATAATTAAGAAACATGGACATAGATGTTAAATATTTCCCAATTAACACTTACGCATAAACAATCTCGGATAACAATGAGATTTCAAAATTAACCCTTACCTTGTACATTACTTTAGTATAGAGTGAATTAACCTCATGTATAGTGGTTAATCATGTTATTAAATTTTAATAAGACCATATTCATATTTTTTATATCATATATGACCCTATTTTATCATTTTGTTAATAATATTTCATTGTTACCATTGTTTTGGGTATTAAATCCTTTGTTTCCCCCTTCCTGTTTTGTCATGTAAGTCGTGTTTTTATGAATATAATGAGTTTTATTCATGTAAATAATGAAATTAAGTTCATAATTAATAGTTTTACTCATAAAATAAATTTTATAATCATTTTTTAATTGTTAACGTGGAGAATGAATCTCACCGCATCGTGGAGATGGTAGGTCGTACATATGCATGAGCGATAGTATCATTCCCTTGATGGTTAAATGGTATGGAAATGGATGGTATATTAATTATAAAGAATAATTATAATTTTATATTAATTATTTATATACATTATAATAATCATTATATCTATAAAATTAAAGTTTTGTTGGAAAATAATTACACCAAGACGTAGAGACTGTAAGTCGTACGTACGCACGCATGGGGATATTGTTATTCGTATGATGGATAAAATGAGTAATATGGTTGTAATGTGATTATAATAACATATTCATATATTTATAATACTGTATTTATTACTTTTATATGGAAACTCCATATAAATAGGAAGTATAAGAAGAAAATAACTTTGAAAGGGGTGATATAATAATTACCTCTTTTCAGGTATCTCCTTTTGGTTTCCACAAAAGGACTCTTAGAATGGATTCCTTCCCAAAGTTTGTACTCTAAGATGAATTTAGGTATGTTGTGAGAGGAAATTTTTTGGGTTTCTCTAAGACAAAAATATTTATAGGTGTGAATTAAAGATAAGGAGAAGTTCACTTTTATAAGAGAGGGGAGGAGAACCCTTGGAAACACTAAAATTATTAAATTAATATAAATTATTTTCTAAATAAAAATGGTTACAAAGTGGATTATTTAGATGATAAGATGATAATGGGTTGAAATCCTCTAAACCAATAAAATTTATACATGATTTGATTTTATTTTAATCCTTATCAGTTTTATTTATCCTTATTTAATCTATTTAATTTTAATTTTGGTAATAATATTCTAAATATTAAATGGTTATAAATATTTACTTATGTGGTATCAATTTAAATAATTGGAAAATTTATGAAATTTTTTACCTTATAATTTTCACTTTGTAATTTTAAAAAAATAATAATTTATGAATAAATTAATAATATGTTATTTTTATAAAACATCAACAGTGTCTATTTTGACACTATTTATTTATTTGACTTTAAATAAAATCCACACATAATATCAAATAAAAAAATTCATACACTCCTAAAATTTTATATTCACCAATAAAATTTGTGGATCGCCTTAATTAGTTAAAATTATATTTCTTTTAATATTTTTTAAACCATTTATTTAATATTTCTTCTAATAAAATAATTTATGCATCACTATTTTTTCATCATTAATGATAATTATTTAATCACTACAAAATATAAATAAAATTATATGATGTGAATAATTATTTTATATTTATAGATAAAATTTATAATTGATTTTATCTTTTGGTAATCCATATATTAAAATTAATATAGTTATATAAAATGAGAGTGTGACATTTTGTTAAATTCATTAATTTTTATTATATTCATGTCATATTCATGGTTAAGTGGTCATTAAGTGATTCAATTTCAAAGAATATATGATAATGTTATAATTTAGTCAACCAATAGAATTTTTAAAAGTGTTATGGTGATTTTATAATATTATTTTTACCTGTAATTAACCGATTTACCTTTAACTATGGTAATAAAAAAATTAGTAAAATTACTATTCATAATGCCCAAAAAAAGTAGCCTATTAACATAACTTGGACCCAATTATTCCAAATATGGAATCCATTTTTCAATATTTAAAACACATAAGTTTTATTAATTAATTTAACTTAATTCATGTTGATAAAATGAAACAAAACGTGTTTTCCAAAAGTAAAAACCATCAAAATATTGGTATGTGTTTATATAAAATTTTAATGTCAGAATAATTTCAATGAAATAAATTATATTAAATGATAAAAGTTTAATCTAATTACACTTTAAATCCATTAAAATTTATAATTTAACGATATAAATTATTTCAATTAAAAAAAACTTCAATTAAAATTTATTATTTTTCACTATTTATCCAAATATGAAAGTTATCAGAAAAATACCAAAAACTTATACAAACTAAAATTTTATGTCCTCATTCCAAATAAGAATATTATTTTGTAAAATTTAACATATAAAAGTGTCAAATATTTTATTTAAAATTGTTGGTCCATCAAAAGGCGGCAAAATTGCATTTTTTTTGAAAAATACTTCTTTTATTCAAAAATATGAATTTGTTCTTATATTATGTCTAAGAAATAAATAATATAAATGTTAAAATTATATGAAATATATAAAATTCAAAATTATGTTAATACTATTCATAGACTCTAATTTAATGGCTATGTTATATATATCATATTAAATAATGATATTTTATTAATATATTATTGTTCGGTAAAACTGGGTCTTGCGTGTAATGCAAGACAACTCATTATTGTGTGTATCATAAGATTAACATGGTGTTGCATAAAAAATAAATAAATAAATAAAATTATGTTTATTTAGAAATGAAAATATTTTAAAGTATTGGGTTGTTACAATACCCCCTTGATGCATCAGTAAGTCTTATGAAATAAAACAGAATTGGGTTTTGGCTGAGGCCTTACCCTAGTGTTTTCATATGTCTTGGTCGAGGCCTTGATAATAGGTTTTAGATTCCCAGAATTATGCATTCCCTCATTATAATATTAGTAATTGATAAACCATGTGATTATTCTACTAGTAGAATATCAATGGTTATGTTTCATTCTCTTATGATCATTTATATGGATTTATTTAATCATATTTCATTCCTGTCATATTATGATCAAGTATATTTTTTAAATTCATGTGTTTATAGTTTTTCACCTTCCCTAGTGTTTTATGTTTATGATAACTTCCATTGCATTACTTACCTTTACTGATCATCTAATCTCACCCCTTGATTATGTTTTATTTTCCCGTGGATGCGAAGAAGTACATTAAAAATGAATCACAGGGATAATCTATGAGTTTATGTGTGATTTAGAAGAAGTTAATATGTTGTATTTCATTTAAAGTTGTAATGAAACTATTATGTATGTATCTATTTTTTCAATGATACTAAACTATTTGGTTCCATGAGAAGTGAAATCCTTGTAAACTTACCAATGTATTAATATAAGGCACCGGCTCTGGGAAACTAGGGTCAGGGTCCTTAAACCCCACTACTGCAAATCGCATGATATTCAATGATGCCATTTATCAGTGCTAGTTAAAAGAATTGGTAAGTACTTATAAAGGAAGAATTTATCAGCGATATGAAAAGGCGTTGATAAAGATTACCTTAATCAGTGATACCAAAAGCACTGACAAAATGTATATTTCATAAAAAACATATATCATTAAAAAATATATATTAATAATATATATATATATATATATTAATATAAATATAATATATTTTATTAAATATGGTTTATATAAGACTGCATGTACATTTACATTTAATATATAAGATATTTAGTGAAAATGGTTTATATAATAATTAAAAAAAATTATATATTAATAAAAACATATTTAATATAGAAATATATTTATAGAGATATATATATATATAATTTTCAAAAATATAATTTATATAATACAAAATAAGTATTTATAAAGATTATTTAATATAGAAATAAATTTATATTAATATGTTATATATTTGGTGAGAAATGGTTTATAAGTTAATTAAAAATTAAAATTAATTAATAATATTGACTAATTAATAATAATAGACATTTAATAAAAAAATCAAATTCAATTATTTTTTCAATTTTTAATTTATATCATATATTAAATATTTAAATATTAATTAAGAAATTATTAAATTTGTTACACATAATTTGTCATACAATAATTTCACATATACTAATATATAATTAATTCAATTTTATATAAATAAACTAATATAAAAATAAATTTTCAATAATATCATTTTCTATTTTTATTTATTAATGTTTAATATTTAATATATTATGTTTTTAATTATTAAATTTTATTTATTTTTTATATTTTTATTTAATATATATTATTTATTAATTTTTAATCTATATATATATTAAATTTATTCACTTTTATTGTTATTTATTTTATTAATAATATTTTTAGTTTTTTTATAATTTATTCATTTTTAATTATTATTAGTTTAATATGTTAGTAATTTTATTCACTTTTATTATTTATTTATATTTATTAATTTACATTTGATTTCTTTAAGAGAGTTTTAATTAAATAATTAATATATTGCTAAAAAAATCATGCATACATTTCTAATTATTTTAATGTGTTGATTTTTGTATTTAAATGAATAATATTTCTAAATGTGGAATGTTTTGATTTGTTTTATATCTTACGGCATGAAATAATAAATTTGTGAAAAAATAATGAAAATTGGTAAAAATTGGAGCAAAAAAGACACTTCGTGCCACGATAGTTTTTTGAGAATGTTTGAAGCTGGAAAACTAAACAAAACATGATTACATGTTGGGACCTCATCATGTGAATAAGATTCACACAGAACAAGTCGTGAAGTCAAAACACGATGTCAAAGACCATTACACATCGTGTAACTACATTACAGGATGTGACATTTTTTAGATTAGTTTTTGGAGAAGAAATACACTGAGATTTGTGGGATTTGAATATTTTAGGATTACAAATCATGAGCCCCAATAACACAATGTGGATTGATAATTAATGGAGGAAATTGCGGATTAGGATTACATTAAATGTAATGTTTCAGGAAGAACAAATACAAATCCTATAAATAGAGGAGTTTCTACTACTGAAAAGGTATTCCATCAAAGACCAAGCTTGGAGTGAGATGTTGCATTGCCTAGGGGCCTCCTCGAGTCATCTCTATCTTCTTTTATGCTTTATTTTTTTCTCCTTCCCTCTAAACCTCTCATCTCTAAGATGTGGGGGTAATCCCTCCATGTGCTAGGGTGATGTAAATAGATGGGGGAACATGTGTTGGGTTACGTTATTTTACTTATTCTTGTATTCGGTTTGTCCAATTTATTCTTTAAAATTATGATCCCTTTCTTTTTATTTTATCATAACCATTGATAATTTAAATAAAATTAACATTAAAATTGTGCAACTGAGAACCCTAAAAGAGGCATGAACATTTTCAACTTTGGTGGAAATCAGGTTGAAATACGGTATCAAGACAAAATCGATTCATTGAAATCCAACATTACCAGACCAAAGGAAATAGGTTATTATTGCGTTGAGGAGGGGATATCATGACCATTGGATCTACCTCATCTCGACTCTAACATAAATCATGAATTGATCAATATATATTCTAAAATCCAATTGCACTTGTAATTGGAAATTACGAAACCCCTGCATGTTTTCCAAATCTAATCACAAAACAAATCAATCTGCTACTTCATTTTCATTATACTTTCGTAAAATCAATCAATCCAACCTTCTTTCACATATTTCTATAGTCTAATAAAAATTAATTTTTTTGAAAACCTAATCAATCTAATATCTCCATCCTTATAGGTTCAACCTTGAACTTCCACATTACTACATTTATAATTAATCGAGTAGGATAGTTTGAGTTTTATAAAAAAAATCATAGTACTATAGGGAATTAACGACGCCCAATAGGGATTTCATATATGTATTCATTTTCATTTTAACATATATTCATTTTTATGTTTTTTAAATGTTAAAAAATTAATAACTCTTATTCAGTTGTTTAATATATTTTAAATCTATTCAAATTTTAATTAAAATTCACTCATTTTTAACATTCATTCATTTAATATTATTTATTCATTAATAATTTTAAGTTTTTTCTTTACTTTTTTATAATTCCATAATTTTAAATATTTATTCATTTAAATTTTTTAAAATTTATTCATTTTTAATATTTTTTTCATTATTATTCATTAATATTTTTAATATATATATATATCAATATATATAATATTTATTTAAATATTATTTATATAAAAAAAATATGTATTTACATTAAATAAGTCATATATGTAGTGTAAAATGGTTTAAAATTAAAAAATAATATTAAATAAAAATATTGAAAGATTAATATAGAGTAATGGACATTTAATAAAATGTCATTTTTTAATTTAACATATATCAAACTATGTTACAATAATTTCATAGACACACATACGTAATTAATGTAATTTTATATAGAAACACACACATAATAATTCTATAATTTCTTCAAATTTTAAAGTTCGTTTTAGAATCTAATTTATTGAAATAAAATATTTAATATATATTATGCTTTCAATCAATAAATTTTATTCATTTTTGATATATTGTTTCAATATATAACATTGATTAATTTTTAATATTTTTTCAAATTTATTCATTTTTAATATTATTTATTCTTTTATAATCTTAATTTTTTTTTAATTTTTTAAAATTTATTCACTTTCAATTTTTTATTGTTTAATGTTTGTTAAATTTTTAAATTTTTATTATTTACTTATATGTGTTTATTTATTAATAAATAATGTTTTTAATATAGTTTTAATTTATATAATTAATATGTATTAATTTTTTTGTTAGCATATATTCATTTTTAATTTTTTTTAATAGTCTATATAATTAGTGAATCTTATTCATTTTTTCATATTTTTAAAATCTATTTATTTTTCAATTATTAAATTTAACCCTTTTATGATTACTTCATTTACATTTATTTAGTATTATTTATTCACTAATAATTTTTATTATTTTTTACTTTTCTTTATAATTTATTCAATTTTAATATTTTCTCGTTTAATATTTTTTTAATTTATTCATTTTTATTATTTATTTATACATATTTATTCATTAACATTAAATTTTTTAATATGGTTGTAGTGTACATATTTAATATCTATTTGTCTTCATTTTAATATATATTCAGTTTTTATTATTTTTAATAATTTATAAAATTAATATCACTTGTTCTTTTTTTAAATATTTTTTAAGTTTATTCATTTTTAATTATTAAATTTCACTCATTTATAGCATTAGGGAATTTAATATTATTTATATGAAAATTAAAAAGAAATTATAAATTTAACTTTTTTTTGAAAATTAACAAGAAAATTTTATCATTATGAAATCATATATATATATACTATATTTTTATTTTTATTTAATTTTTTAATACTATATGAATGTATAACATATATATGGGCACACACATGCACATATTAAATTTAAAATAATTTATATATGAATATATATATGTATATTTATATTTTTCTATATGTATACACACACATATATATCTATATAAAAATATATATTTTTGTATATGTGTCTAGGGGTTTGGAATAATTATGTATTTTGGGCCTTGTCCAGTTCATTCTAAGTGCATGTTTATTTGAAGTCCATAATGATAAAAAATGGTTAGTTGTATTTTAATAATTGAGTGTTCTTGGAAATAAATTAAGCATCTCTCCATATGATTTTATCTTATATGTGTATTACACTTTACATTAATTTTTTTTTCTCCACATGGTATTAGAGTGTGAAAAGACTATATTATTAACATGTTACCTAAAAAATACACACACATATATCTATACACATATGATTAAAAATTGACTTATTCATATGATTTCTTCGTATTATTTATATTATTTCTAAAGATTATGGACACTCAAATTATTTTTTAATTAAGAATACGATACAGGTGTCTTAAATTGTCTCTCAAGGAAGTTGTTAATTGACTTTTTTATCACTTACAAGACTGATTGATTCTAAATAAATAGAATTGGATTTATTCATATTATTAATATGATTTCCAAAGGGTTTGGATACTCAAAATATTTTTCAAATAAGAATAAAATATGGTTGTATTAATTTTTATCTCAAGGAGATAACTAATTGAGTTATTTGTCATATAAAATATTAATTGATTCAAAGTGAATATAATCGGATTTATTGAAAACAAAATTATATAATAATTCAAAATGATTATTTTCATTGGAAAATGAGTGCAGAAATAGTGGTTTTAAAGAATGAAAAACAAATGAAAAAATGGCATAGGGTTTAAAAGGGAATAATTTATATTTTGAGGAATGTAAGAGCTAGATTTAGGGTAGTGACCTTGAACATGTTCGATCTATATAAACATTCTCAAAATAGAGCATGAATACACTCGAATTGAGATACATTGTCTACATATCAATGTATATATACATTATATTATACCTTATGTGTATTTATTTATTTATAATAAAAACATTACTATTAATTAACCTTATATAATGGATATGATTTGAAAATTTATGGATGTTAATCGTATGAAAAAGGAGTATGTGGATGGAGTTAAAGAGTTTATCAAGTTTTCAATAGAGCATGCATACGACCCATCTCAAATAATTTTTTTATTTTTATGTCATTTTTATTCAAGAATAATTCATCCAAAATAGTTGGAATAATATTTTATTTGTCATTAAATTGATCAAAGCTATACATTTTGGACTAAAAAAGGTAAAAACTGAATTTACATACTAACTGGAATGATACTTCCATTTATAAATTATTTTACATGAATAAAAATGTAAATGATGATGGATATCATATGGAAGAAAATATAATGAAAATTTAAGATGACCATTATAATTTTCCAAAGTTTTTTGAGAAGTTATATAATTGTTCAAAGAAACCATTTTATTATTGTTGTACTAAATATACAACAATTCAATCAATATTGAAGTTATATTATTTAAAAGATGGTTTCTCATGGAGCAACACAATTTTTACAAAACTTCTTAGTATTTGGAATGATATGATACCATAATAAAATGAGCTTCCTTATCAAACATATGACACAAATAAAATTTTATGTTCAATAGGTATGATCCCTGAAAAATGTATGCTTTTCCAAATAATTGTATATCATTTTTCAAGAACTATGTATCACATAGGAAATTCCCTAATTGTGGAGTAGATCGATACAAGAAAGATCAATCAAGTCCATCCAAATTTCTATAGTAATTTCTTATCATTTAAAGGTTTATATGACTATATGAATGATAGAAAACTGCTCGAAAATTGATATGGCACAAAGATACAAGAATTAAATATGGGAAACAATATCACCCAGTGGACTCTCTTTAGTGAAAGAAAGTTGATTATAAGTATCATGAATTTGGAAATGAGCCTAGAATCCTCTATCTTTCATTATCTATAAATGCAATAATCCTTTTGGTGTACAAGGTAGTTTTCATAGTACATATTTAGTTATTCTAGTATATTATAACTTTCCATTTTGGTTATGCATAAAATTAAAATACATTATGTTATCTCTACTTATATCTAGATGAAAAAAATCATGGTAATGATATTTACTACTATTTGGATTCATTGACTGAAGATTTTAAATTGTTGTGGGATACCGGTGTTACATTGTATGATTCTCATGGAATTGAATAGTTCAAGTTAAGATTCATGTTTTATGGGATGATAAATGAAATTCTTGCTTATGGAAATTCTTCAGGATATAACATTAAATAAATTTTGGGGTGTCCCATTTGTGAAGACGGTACACACTTTGAATAGACTGAAATATTCCTCGAATACTGTATTCTTAAGAATTTTTAATTTATTACCCTGATGGCATAAACACTTATCAGGTATAATATCTTTTGATGGAAATATAGAAAAATTTACAGCACCATATCCACTAACAAGTTATCAACTATTCAATAAAGTAAATGACATTAACAATGATTTCAGTAAACCTTTCTTGAGCAACCTTATGAAATCATGTTAGAAAAATCTATCAATTTTCTTTGAATTACCATATTTGAATTATTTGTGCATCATATGTTTTCTTGATATCATATACATAGAAAAAATATATGTGGTATTGTTTTTGTCATGTTACTAGATATAACATAGAAAAAAAATGCAATTAAGGATGGGTTATACATGATTGATATGGGGATAAGGGAAGAGTTGGAACCAGTGAAGGGTGAAATATGATCTTTCCTTCCTCTGGTAGCCTACACTCTCACCAGATAAGAAAATTTTTAATTTCTCAACTTCTTTAATGGTGTAAATATTCTGAATAGATATTCAAAAAATATCAATAATTTAATTTCAATGACTAATCTAAAGTTACAAAGTCTAAAATAATATAAATATTATGTTTTGATGTAAGATTTAATGCATGTAACTTAATATCAATTTATCTGAAAAATTCATGACAAAGATTAACCACCCTTTTCTAATTTTTAAATCCATTTGTAGTAAATTTGTATTCCTGACAATGTTGGAATTCATGAATAAGAATCTTACAGGCTTATTATGTGAATTGTAGATGTTCTTCCCACTATCATTCTTTATATAATGGTCCAATAAATTATTAACTTAGTTAGAGATATTACATTATGTGGTCCTATATATTATAGATGGATATACCCCCATTAAATAGTATATGAATATTTTGAAAGGGTGAGTCAATAATTGATTTTGGTTAGAAGGTTGTATTGTAGAGAGAAATATTGTTGAAGAGACTGTTGAATTATGTATAGATTACCTATCAGATATTGATATCACTAGTATCTAAAAATCTAGTAATAGTGGACACCTTATGGAGAAGGGATTTCTAGAATAGGTATTGTTACAATTACAATTATAGAGTGGTAGAAATATCACCTTTACATTTTACATAATATTTTTGAGGTTTCTCCATATGTTGAATCCCAAAAAGTAATTATTAGAAATTTGAATACATTGATTGATAAAGGATGGTTACCAATTACCTATAATAAACAGTTAATAGTCTGATTCCAATATCTTATTTACAAAGATTTATCTTCAAATCTAATTCAATTTTCCAACTACTTTGATGGATATCTATAGGAACAAATTAAAATATTATATCTTTCAAGAGTTTTGTAATTAATGGCCATAAATTTTATACAAAAGATCAAGATAAATGCAGTATGATGAAAAAAAGTGGAGTTAAACTTATGAAATAAGTTGTGCACATATCTTGTTCTGTGGATATAAATTAAATTTATGTGAATATTTCAAATTTTGGCATCATCAAATGGATATAAAAGATATATTATATAATATTTCAAGTGCCAATTTTATATTAAAATGGGATCATAATAGGATTGAAGTTAATTTCGATGAATTGGGGTTTAAGAATGTAAATTTTAGTGTGGAAGGATATAAATATGACCCATTCATAATGGAATCACAATATGTTTAAGTATTATATGTCCTAAATTGGTCAATTATTCTATTAGTGACAAAAACAAATGCATGGTAAAATGAAAATTCAATTGCAGGTGACCCTTTCATTGGGAGATCACAATAATATGTTAGTGGTCTCAATATAGACAGTGTATTGTATGTTATATGGGACTATAAAGAGGGGGTATGGATACACATTAGAGGAACCAAATCACTTGAAACTTTAAAAAAAATATTTCAATGATTAGGTTAATGTTTTTTTTAATATAATAGGATTTTACTCATAATATTATGTGTTCTTTACTAGATTTATATATTCTAAATTAAATATTTGACTGCTACTATAGATAATGACTTCCCCATACATTGATATTACCAATCCTGAGGAAGAACACGTGAATAATGATAAAAATTATGAATTATTTGGGGATTAGCAACATGTAGATGAAAAAAACAAATGCGGTGTAGCATCACCATGTTAACAAGATTTATTAAGGAAATAATCAAAGGTATAAAAGTTGAAGTTGGTTTAAATCAACATGGTTATGATTTTGATCCCAATAATTCAGTGTTCATTAGTTACATTAGGTTCACAATAATAATAGATGTTCTAATTGAATTGATACACGGAACAATGTTATGACTACATTAAAGGTTACCATAAGGGAATTAATTAGGGTAATTTTATGATGTACATACTATATTTTATCAAAATGTTATATAATGAAATAATTATTTACTCTTTATTAGCTCTTGTAGAGTTTATTTATTTTTTATTATTTTCACAATAAATTTTTCTTAATGATCACTAGAAAATTTCATAGTGCCTTCTAAAAAATTCCTATAAATAATCATATCAGAAATGTTGTTGTTAAATTATATCATATCCCACTATATGCTTATTCACACATTATAAACAATGAAACATGCAAATATTAGTAACACCCCAAGTTTTTATGGACCTTTTTTCGAATAAATTAAATTTTAATTTATTTATTTAAATTCACTAATTAAAACATTCCTTTCACACAACACCTACTTGAAATATGTTACATGGTACCAACTTGGCATAAATTACACATAACATCGACTCTGCATGCGTTACATGCAACACCGATATTTCTAAAAAAACATCATTTTTTTATTATAATTATTTAAACGAGACAATTATAACTAAGAAGTTAAACCTATTTATATGAATAGTAAAAAATACTTTTAAAATATTGTTTTTTAATTTTTTTTATATAAATAAATCATATTGATCATTAAAGATATGATTTTTGGTACAATCATTTTATGTGTAAAAATATTGTTTTCTCGAATAAACTATTTTTTGTGTCCTATGAAAAATAATAAAATTATGTTTAAACATATTTAGAAATTTAATTGGATAAAATTAATATCATTTTTTAATTTATAAAGTCAAAATTATCTTAGGGATAATTTTTGGTATTTTTCTAAGAAAATTCAAATTTGGATGAATGGTGAAAAATACCATATATTAATTCAAAAGTACTTTTTCATCTAATTTATTTATATGGTTAAATTATATTTTAAATTTTTTTAAAAGTTTTATTAGATGATATTTTTAACAATTAATAAAATTTAGGTCATTGAGATCAAATACACAATGAAATTGGATATAAAAACATAGCGAACTTTTGAATGTTTTTACTTTAAAACCCTGAATCGTTAACCCAATTGTGGGATTAATTTTAAATTAATTTATACCACTTGTATGATTATAATATGGAAAAATAGATTTCATATTTTAAATCATAACAATTTATAATATATAAAAAATTCAAATTATTTTTTGACCAAAAATATTAGTGAAAATGTTTAAAATTAATTACATTGATTTAGGTAAAATTAAGCTTAACTAAAGACTAAACCTTAAATTTAAGACCCAAAAAGACTTGAAAACTTTTAAAAAACCTATTTTTAGGACATTATTTTTCCATTCACCTTTCATTACTGATTTTGGTTGTTTTTTTATGACTTTTGTTAGGTAAAAATAGGGGTACACCAAACTTGTTATCAAAAATACCAAGTGAGTCATTTTCCTCCCCTATAAAAGGAAACCACCTATCCCTCTTCATCATAGATCTCGAACCACATTGTTTCATCCAATATCTGACCAATAATCTTCCCAAAATCCCTCCCTTCCTCTTTTAATCCTCTCTTTGGACATAAAATCTTTTAATGAATCCTTTCGGCACAAACCAAACAGAGTTACCTGATTAAGGGGTAACACATTCTCTCAAGATCCTTTCTTTTATCTTCCTTCTCTGTAATGTCCTGAAAATTCCATATAATTTTTTTTAAATTATATGGGAATATTAAGAGACCATGAAATCTGACAGCGCATGATTATGAGTCCCAAAGTGCCCGTAATGATCTGACAAAGTTTTTTATGCTTTAATTAGCGTGCGTAAGAAGTTTTCCTAAAAAAGTGGAATAACTCCTAAATGGTTGCCTAGATCAGAAATCTAATGGCACCATTGCGTTTAAGATGGTGGGTTTACCCTAGGCGCGACTTAAGTTTTGTCAGAGTGGGCCTCCTATGAGAAAACCCAGAAATTGCATAATTGTAAATAAAATAATTAAATAGATTATTTTATTTTTTAAATGATTATAACACACAAACGGTAACTCGGATTGAAAATCTGTGACTATTTCTAAACTTGATAGGGTATAATCTCTTTAAAAATATAATAACATTGGTCAGCATGGGCCACCAGTGAAAGTTAGTTTTTTTTCCATAAATAAAATAATTAAGTGAAAATTATTTTATTGTAAAATCCATAACTTTTAAACAGTAACTCGGATTGGAAATACGAGAGTACCGTTGGGTTCATTGGGGTTTTTTCCACTTAGTCAGAGCCTAACCATGATTGGGGTGGGTTGAGGGTGACTATAAATAATTTTCCAATCTTTTTTTCGGGTACGTTCAGTAAACGCGCAAACGGCGTTTTGTAACTTTTGAACTGGTGCTCAAAATTGAAATATAAGGACATTTTTGAACTCACATCACCGATATTCACTTAAGGAGACCTTCACTTTGACTGTAGTAGGTATGGAAAAAAAGTTAGTTTTTTGAACATTTAATAGAATAAATAAAATAAATTTATTATTTTATTTTTATTATATTCCTCCAACAGACGAGCGGTAAGGTGGGACCGGCGACGTGTCAAGACAATAAATGTATTGACCTTTAAATTCAAAGTAACTACATCATTGGTGAATTATGAAGGTTCCTAAATAATGGGACTCCATTTATCCCACGAATGTTGCACACCCTCTCCCTCTCCTATTTATATGGAGCTTGGGCGGGAGGAATTGGACGGCTTCACCAAGTCACGAAGCTCTGTTAAAGTGTCGTGATGCCCAACACTTGGATGATAGAGCCGGTTCTAGTAGGCGGTGACAAGCAACCTCGAACCATGAACCGAGGAATGACGATCGAGCGGCGTCGTTGGAGGTTTGTTGCAAGGACGACAAATGTCGACACTTCCTCAAACGCGGATGCTCTCCAACGAAATTGAGGTAGGGTTTTTTGTTATTTGTATACCCCTTAACCTATTCTTTACATTCTTTAGATTTCAAGAATAAACAAGTGTCTTGCTACCATTCGAACACGGAGGGTGCAGGTCAAACGAACAAGGCCCGACCTCTCAGCAACCTAAGTGTTTTTGATGCGATATTCACGATAGAGGAGGACAGCGACTGATGCCATCATTTGGAACTGGTAGGACTCGGGAGAGGTGGTCAGTCGTGACTAAGGAGGTGGTGCGACCACACTACCGAAGAAGAGACACGGCCATCGGCCGTGGCGGAGCAAGGGCAGCGTTCGGCCGCGCGGAGGGGCGGCGGCGCACGTCCGCGCCGCCCGGCGGAGAAGAGCCGCTTCCTTGTGCTGAGGCAGTGAGGCAAGGCATGGCTGGCTCGATGTTGGCCACCAGTGAAGGTGTGGCACGTGACCGCCCCACACGGAGGAGGACAGCTGGCCGACCAGCCAGCCAGAAGTCGAGCGGACGCTGCACCGCAGGTCGCCCAGCAGGCCGCCGCACCGCGGGCTGGGCCGGACCCAGTGAGTCAGGTCAGACCCAAGGCCAGATCTGAGTTGGTCTAGGTTAACCCGAACCGGTTCGGGATGGCCCAGGCCAGGTCGGGCTGGGTCGGACCGGACCCGAACCAACTTCGACCCCTTTTTGTTCTTTTGGCCAAAACTTGAGCTACGGGCGTCCATTTGACGAACCGTTTGCAGCACCAGAAACATTGGATCGAGATGATACTTTTGGTATACCCCAATTGAGATTTGGATAAAGTTTGTGTATAGACGGGTTGTATCAAACACGAATCTAACCGGGCCCTCGGAGATAAAAGGCTAATAACTTACAGACCGGGCGTCTGATTGACGCACTGCCTGTTGTGTTGAAACCACTTTTTCAGGGTGGTCCTTTGGGATAATTCTTCATGGGACTTCATGGAAGTTTGAGTATATACCTTTGGATTGAAGAGAAGACTCTCCCAGAATCAAGAGAGCTTAGTGCGGTAACCCTATAGCTGGTTGTAACATGAGATAGGGATCCTATGTGGGTATGTGCTTTGGGATCCTTTGTGGGTCTGTGTTCGAGAGTATCACTTGGATCCTCTCTAGGAATCCTCATGGGATTACTCTAGGATCCTACGTGGGTCTTATGTACTATGATCCTATGTGGGTCTGATGATGTATTAGGATCCTATGTGGGTCTGATGATTTAGGATCCTATCTGGGTTTGATGATTTAGGATCCTACGTTGGTTTGACTCTTAACAGAGTAAGATGATTCAGTAGTTACATCTGATCATCTTTAATACCATACCTAAGTTATACCTGGTGTGAGCTGAGTCCTTACCTTCATGGTGATACCTTTGTGATATTCTTCTCTATGGTGTAACTATGTGGAAATTACATTCATGGTGATACCTTTATGGTATTCTTCTATGTGGCATACCTATGTGTTACTTTCCTTTGTGGTGAAACCTTAGTGGTATTCTTCTATGTGGAATACCTGTGTGGTACTTTCCTTCATGGATAATCCTTGGTGGTATTCTTCTGTGTGGCGTACATGTGTAGTACTTTCCTTAGTGGTGATACCTTTGTGGTATTCTTCAGTGTGGCATACATGTTTGGTACTTTCCTTCTTGGTGAAACCTTGGTAGTATTTTGTTGTGTGGTGTACCTGTGTGGTACTTTCCTTCATGGTGATACCTTTGTGGTATTCTTCTGTGTGGGGTACCTGTGTGGTACTTACCTTTATGGTGATACCCTTGTGGTATTATTCTATGTGGAGTACCTGTGTGGTACTTTCCTTCATGGTGATACCTTGGTTGTATTCTTTTGTTTGGTGAACCTGTGTGGTAATTTCTTTCGTGGTGATACATTTGTGGTATTATTCCATTTGGTGTTACCTTTTTGGTACTTACCTTTGTGGTGTTACCTTTTTGGTATTCTTTCCTTCGTGGAACAGTTGATCTTTGAGGTAATGAGTTGGGCCTTGAGTTTCCTCATGAATGAGATGGGTATACTTGATAACGTAGGTATATGTATGGGCATATAAATAAGTAGGGTTGATTGTTGTTTCCATGCTTTGTAGTTTATCCTTTGTGGATTTTGAGAGACCTTCGGGGGTCTTGGGGTCCTTACTGAGTATCATTATACCCACCCATGCACGGGCTATGCCCCCACCTTGTTGTGTTTGGTGCAGATGACGGATAACACTAACTAAGGATGAGAGTACTAGGACTGGAGGTAGCTCAGAGGTGGACATTAGACGAGGCATAAAGTAGAGATGGTCATTCGAGAGCTATACCTACCCTTCAGGTACGATCCTTTGTGGGAGTTCGCAGGAGCTATTTCAGTTTACTTGTACTCTTCAGTTTTCTTATACTTTTCATTTGGTCTTGTATTCTGGCCCTTTTTTACTTACTGTACACACTCTTTCTACTATACAGTTTACTCGTGTTCTATATGAACCCGGATCTTCGTTTTAGTTATGTTTTTCCTCTTCTGGTCATTTTTGAGGAAAAGAAGAAAATCTGGAAATTTTCTAAGTACACGCCATGTACTTTATAAGTACATTTTGTGTACTTTTATCTCGTGAGAGGTCGTTTGTTGGACGTGTCCGGGCCACACACACGGTGTGTAGGGGTGATGTGGAGGCCGCTTAATGCGGTGTATAGAAAAGGCATGTACATGTCCTGTACTCAAGAAGTACACACTGTGTACTTTTCTTTTTATTTCATTAAACAGATCGGGGTCACGTCTAATTCATATTTATGTCTTCTTGTTCGTCTAATTATGTCCAAAGCATATGAGGAGGCCGAATCTTCTTCGAGCTGTTGATCCTTCACCAGTTACCCAAATCAAACGTCCTCGGTTGCAGTACAATCACAGCGGTGAGTTATTAGTTCTTCCTTGGCCGCTTTTCTTGATTCTTTCTCTTATGAGAGTTATCTAAGGTTGAACGTTTTAGACGTTTTTGTAGATATTCTCAATTCTAGGCCAATTAACAGGCTGAGTTTCTAGTATATCGATCTTCTAGGATCAAGGTAGGTAGTTTGTTTCCCTACGTTGAATGTCTTTGAGTTTTTGTGAAAAAAGTGCCTGATTCCCATGTATCGGGTATCTCGGGTTAGGGTTTTGAACCTATATTATTATATTCCTTAGATTTCTTGTATGCTTGAGGTAATTAGATGATTAATGATTTCTTGTTAGCATGTTTGAGGATCACCCCATGGGCGTTTCCCTTGTTTTGGTTGTTTACCGCCGTTTGGCTTAGGTTGCCTGTAAGGCATACCTTGTTGCATTGATTTCCTACCTTGAGATAATTGATTTCATGTATTGCCTACTTTTTATATGATTTTGATGCATTGTAGCTATTAGCCAAGTACTTTGTTGAACTTACTTAGGGATGATGACAGTCGATTACACACGACTGGACTACTCAGGGCTGTGTAAACCTGGTGCGGTAGACTAAATAGGGAATTGACAATTAAGGGCTTCCCTAGAAAGTCTATTATAAATTATTATCATTCACAGGACCTATAGGAATTGGACTTTGTGCTTCCTTATAGTGTCCTTAGTTATGTATCGAGACTATAGGTGGAATTAGACGTAAGTTCTTTCTCAGAGATTTTATACCTATCGTTGCAAGACCACAGGGGAATTGACGATGATTGATTCCCAGAGTGTCTGCGCCTTTGTATGATTACTTGAATATAGGGGTCTGCCAGTATAATCCACCCAGAGAGTCAGTGTGAATATTGTTTTATTGGTTGTGGCGATTCCACCAAGCCAAAGAACAAGCTTGTGTTTTGTACTGCCTGTAGTTTAGGTAGTCTGCTGAGATACCTGTTGTGTTACTTGCTATGGTTCGAGAATATAGAGCTATTTCTATATTCCTGGGGTGTTAATTAAATGACTAAATTAAATTACTAAATAAATGTGAATAGATATTTATAGGATTGTTTAGTTAGTGTACTCCTGTTTCTCTGGTGCATTTATTTCATTTACTTTTTCTAAATTGCTCACTAACAGTAGGGCACATATCTTGTGGTGATTGCCTACTGGGATTAGTCTCACACCCTGTTTGGGTCCTGATTTTCGGCCCAAACATGTTATATGGTTGTAGGTGTGGATAGGTATTGTGGCCCTTTTACTTTAGGTACATGATTGCTGGTTGGGGATGGAGAGCATAGGACTGAGCCTAGGCTTGTGATGCTGCTGGAGTTGTTGTTTACTTTTAGTACTTTGTTCTCAGTTGTATTTCAGCACGTTGTTGTGTTTGATGATTTCCTTAGATACTTGTACCTACTGCATCATTTTCATCATTATTATATTATACATTGCTTACATTTTTTATTTTCAGTTATTGTATGTTGTTTAATACTTCTGCTAACAACTATTATTTCTATTTCTTTGTATACCTTACCAAATGATGGAATAGTTTCCCCAATGACTCACCAAGGCCCTCGCTGCTAGTCGGTAGCCTTTGGTGTTTGCAGAAACACGCTTGAGTTCATGCGGCGAACTGGGTACGGGGCACCAGTTGAGTGGCTCTGGATTCGGGTCATTACAAAGTGGTATTAGAGGATTTATTTCCTTTTCTATTGACTTACTATTTAGCGACATTAGACTGGGATAGGAAGAAATTGTTAAATGGTAAATAGTTTTTCCCGGGAGTTCTAGAACTCATGTATAGGGAAAAGGCCAAATTACCTCGAATGTTACAATTTTCAAGTTTTGCAATTGTTAAAGTTTACTTGATTACACAGTTGGGAGGTGCACTTGTTTTGTGTTGTTACTGTTTATATGATTGTGGTTCTATTTTGTTGCAACCCGATGAGATGACAGTATGTCATCTCATGCATCATATAGGCACTTTTTAGAAAATTGCATCTCATGCATTTTGTCATGCCATCGAGTTTGCATTAGAATTTGTATGCTATTGTGATGGTAATTGTGATAGATGATGCATGTTGTTGTGATAGTTGTTGTGATAGAATAACTGCAGTGTTGATAGGGTATCATTTGTTTAGAGCTTCTTTATCATGGATTCCAAAATTTGGTCTTAGAGGTGTTATGGGACCTCGAAGAATGGAATTTGGTGTGTCGTGAGTTTTTTATATTGTTTACTAGTTATATTCACTGTTATGATGCAAAGATTTGATTTGCGGGGAGTATGGTCCCCCACAAATAGAAATTTGGCACCTTAACGCTTGTTTTTCTGTGTTTTCTGGGCTCCGGTGTAGTTCTGAGGCTACTTTCCAGAAAAACCCAGAATACACGGCGTGTATATCATGAATACACGCCGTGTAGTTTTTTAGCCATGTCACTTACTATGTAGACAGGGACACGGGGTTGTGAAAGTTATTGTAGGAACATGTCATGTACTATTTTATACGCCATGTAGTATGACTTGGGTATCCGGCTGTGTCACGAACAACACGGGTCAGGGGTTTCCTTCAAGTACACGTCATGTCCATCTGGAACACGCTGTGTAGGGTCGACCATGTGTCAGGCCGTCTCGCTAACAACACGGGCCAGTTAAGGCATGTCTAGTACACGTCGTGTCTCCTTTGAACACGTCATGTAGTTTTGTCATAGGAGAGCCGGGTGACCACGTCGTGTAGCTGAATACGTGGGTTGGAAAAATCCGCAGGGAAACACGTCGCGCACCATGTTGACATGCCGTGTAGTAGTGATCCATGTACCAATCCGTTTGACTAACGACACAAACAGGGGAGAAATATTAAGGACACGTCGTGCAGTGGAAAAACACGTCGTGTAGTTTCCTACTGAGACAGACTGTGTTCCTAGCAGTGTAGGAGTGATCGGACAGGGAGAAAAAGGGTTAGTACATGTCGTGTAGTTTGAGAACACGCTGTGTAGCCAGGTGCTTTACACAGCCATGTATGGACAAGGTACACGCCCAGGGTAAAAGTTTTGGAAAACACGTCGTGTAGTGGTACTAACACGCCGTGTAGTATTTTTTTCCATAATTTTAAAGTTTTTCTCTTCTGTTCCACTGTAACTATGTTCGTTGTTAAACAAGGTGTGCTTTTGACTTTTCAGATCTATGGCACCATGACGTCCTCCTGTTGCACGTCAGGAACCAGGCAGTTACTGTACGCCTGATAGGGCAGACTAGGGACTACCAGTATTTCCACCTATCATTCTGAACATGGAACCTGCTGTGATTCTAGACACTGGTTTTGATGCTCGGTTTAGATAGGGTGTCATGAGGTTCATGCAGACCTTCCAGGGAGCTCAGCATCCTGCTCTGTTTATGGCAAAGCTGACGTGGGTTTTTCAGCAGCAGCATCCTCCCACGTTCACGGGGGATGGTGGACCACAGGCTATGGAGTCATGGAAAAAGCCATTATATCCATTTTTTGAGCACCTGGAGATGCCTCCGGAGAGTAGAGTGAATCTCTCAACTTATATGCTGCGAGATTCCTCCAAGAGATTGTGGAATGTGGTTTCGCAGGCAGGGTGCCAACAAGCTATGGCTTGGGACGAGTTCCACCTTACATTTTACGACTAATTCTACCCAGTGACGCTGAGGGATGACAGAGCTAGAGAGTTCAGGAAACTGCAGCTGGGTACTCTCACAGTTATGGAGTATTCCTCGCGCTTCACAGAGTTACGGCGTTTTCACTCCTATTCTGGGGAATGATGAGCTGTTTTTAGCGAGGAAGTTTGAGGAAGGCCTCAGACCGGACATCAGATCGTAGGTGAACATCTTCTAGATGACTTCTATTACTCTGATAATCAGCCAGGCGCTTATCATGGAGATAAACCTGAGGGAGACAGGAACTGTGGACCAGGGTGGTTCAGCTTCCAGGGCTGAATCTTTTCAGGTAGACGGCAAGAAGCGCCACCGAGAGTCTACATGAGGTGACTCGACGAATTGAGGAATTCCTTCTGGTAGAATAGATCTACTTTATGGAAACCAAGTGGTGTTCTATCAGTGTGGGAAAAATGGGAATAAGAAACCTCAGTGCCCGAAAGATCCAGTGGAGTGCCGATCATGTGGAAATATGGGTCATCTGCAGCATTTCTTCAAGGTTCTTCTTCCAGCGGCCAGTGAAGGAAGATCAATTTCGACTTCATGTATAGGAGCAGGATTACCAGTTCCGCAGTAGACTAGGGTTTGGAGTTCTTTAAGTCGTTCATGCCAGGGTAGAGGCTGTGGATGTAGTGGTCAAGCTCAGGGAGGGTCAGCTCAGGGATCCCAGGCTGCTACACGGGGCCACGGTGCAGGCCAGACTTTTGCTGTAGAGAATATTTATCATGAGAACGATCCTGGACCTTCCACAGTTTGAGGTACAATTTTAATAGCCTCAGTTTTATCCTCTTCACTTTTTAATACAGGATCTTATCATAGCTTTATTTTTATGCATACTGTGGAAATCCTTAGACTTACTATTTATACTTCTGGGGATATGATGACGCTAGACACTCCCTTGGGAATTAGAAATGCTAGCATGTGTCAGTGCTTAGACTGCCTCCTTGAGGTTGGTGGGTGCTGTTTTTCGTGGAGTCTCTATGTTTTGGAAATTATAGGCTATGATGTCATTCTTGGGATGTACTGGTTAGTTCCCTTCTTGTACTTTGTCTATTTCTATCACTGTAGGGTGAGTTTTACATAACCGGAGGGAAGACCTTTTCTTTACAAGGGCGAATGGGAGTCCAGGCGAGTAGAGAGGGACCAGAGCATCATGGGTTGGGCGGTGTTACGGCCCATATTACTAGCTTATATCTGGATGACCATGGTACTTCTCATATAGATTTTCCTCTAGTGGTCAATCTCTTTCCAGATGTCTTTCTAGAATACTTTTCAGGTTTGCCTCCGGAGCGAGAGGTAGAATTTTCTATCGAGATTATACCAGGAGCAGCACCGGTGGCCATTACTCCTTATAGTATGGATACACCTGAGTTGCAGGAGCTCAAGAAGCAGTTGGAGGATTTGAAGGGAAGGGGTTTCATCCGACCCAGTACTTCTCCTTGGGGTTCGCCTGTCATGTTTGCAAAGAAGGTAGACGACACTCTTAGGCTTTGTGTTGATTATCGAAAATTTAACCTGTTGATGGTTAAGAACCGATATCCATTTCCACAGATAGATGATCTCTTTGATCAGCTTCGAGGATCAAGAGTGTTCTCAAAGATCTACTTGAGATCCAGCTACCATAAGTTGTGTGTCAGACCATCTGATATACCTCTTACAGCATTTCGGAGCTGGTATGGTCTGTATGAGTATTTGGTTATGTCGTTCGGTCTCACGAACACGCAAGTAGATTTCATGGCACTGATGAACAGAGTTTTCCATCCTTACTTGGATTCTTTTGTGGTGGTTTTCGTGCATGACATCTTGGTGTACTCTCACACTCGACACGACTTTTCTACCCATCTTGAGATCATTTTGATTACACTAAGGGAGCATCTATTAAATGCTAAGCTCTAAAAGTTCCACTTTTGGATGGATGAGATTCACTTCCTGGGTCATGTAATCTCAAAGACAGGAGTATCAGTAGACCCAGAGATGGTGAGAGAGGTAGTTACCTGGGAGCTTCCGAAGAATGTCTTCGAGTTACAAAGTTTATTAGGGCTGGATAGTTACTACAGGTGCTTTATAAAAAAAACTTCTCATGCTTAACAGCTCTGCTGACGAGCTTGACTAAGAAGGGGGTGAAGTATGTTTGGTCAGAAGCCTGTGATTCTTCCTTTCAAAAGCTGAAGGGGAGATTGAATTCAGCACCGATTCTAGTTTTTCTAGAGCTGAGAAAGAGTTATACAGTTTTCTGTGATGCATCTGACATCGAGCTTGGAGCAGTTCTTATGCATGAGGATCATGTTGTTGCATATGGATCTCGATAGTTGAGGCCATATGAGAGGAACTATCCTATGCACGACCTAGAGTTGGCTTCAGTTGTTCATGATTTGTGTTGTTGGAGACATTATCTTCTGGGAGGGAATTTGGTGGTATATACTGACCACAAGATCCTCAAGTATATCTTCACGCAGTGTGAATTGAATTTGAGACAGCAAAGGTGGTTTGAGTACCTACAGTCTTTTTATTTTGAGCTTGCTTATACGCCTGGTAAAGGCAACGTTGTGGAAGACGTACTGAGCAAGAGGACGCAGATACAGGCAGTTCAGGAGGCCAGCAGCGAGTGGCAGCTTACGGCTCTGTTCTCTGAAATGCATCTGTAGGTGCACGACAGACAGGGTCAGACTTTTCTTTCTTCTATAGCTATTAACTCTACCCTTCTTGATTGAGTTTGAATGAGGCAACTATCAGATTCTGAAGGCCTAGTCCTACGGGAAAGCATGTCAGGAGAGGACCCTCTTCACAGATGGACTGTAGGCGAGGGTGAGATCTTGTGTTTCCAGGGACGTGTATGGGTGCTAGTAGATATAAGAGAGGAGATTATGCGAGACTTCCATTCCTCAGTTTGGGCTGTTCATCCTGGCTTCACCAAGATTTATCGTGATCTGCACTTCCAGTATTGGTGGCGAGGTATGAAGAGAGATGTTTCTGGTTTTTTCATGAGATGTTCCACCTATCAGCAGGTGAAGGCAGAGCACTAGCGACGAGCAGGGATTTTACAGTAGCTACCCATTCCCGAGTGGAAGTGGAATGATGTTGCGAGGGAATTCGTGACAGGGTTACCGAGATCGCCTCGAGGGAATGACGCGGTATGGGTTTTCATTGGCAGGATCACGAAGTTTTCTCACTTCTAGTCGAATAAGGAGACCTTCAGTGTCGATGATCTTAGACGGTTGTACATCTGTGAGAATTTACTCTTGCATGGGGTTCTGAGTACTATCATTTCAGATAGGGATTCCCACTTTACGTTGCATTTCTGTCAAGGGCTACAGAGGTATTTGGGTACACAGGTACTTCTGAGTACAACTTACCATCCTCAGATAGATGGCCAGTCAGAGCGCATGATACAGGTTCTAGAGGACATGCTACAAGCATGCGTCCTTAATTTTGGAAGTTATTTGGAGATACATATACCTCTAGTGGATTTTTCTTACAATAATAGTTTTCAAGCAACTATTGAGATGGAACCTTATGAGGCTTTGCATGGTAGGCCATATCGATCACCCTTGTGTTGGATGGAAGAAGGATAGGCACCTATGTTGGGACCTCATCTGGTTTAGGAGACCATAGAATAGGTGGAGTTGATTCGGAAAAGGATGGCTACTGCACAGTCTCAGCAGAAATCTTATACTGATCAGGGGAGATGAACTCTAGAGTTCAAGGTCGGAGATCAGGTTTTCCTATGTGTTACCCCAAGGATGGGACATAAGAGGATCAGGAGGTAGGGTAATCTTTCACCAAGATACGTCGGGCCTTTTGAGGTTCTGGAGAGAGTTGGGTTGGTTGCTTATAGGTTGCAGTTACCTCAGAAGTACCAGGTTATGCATAATATCTTCCATGTTTCTCACCTTCGACGCTATTTCTCAGGCTCATCATATGTATTTCAACCCAAGGAGGTTGATCTGCAGAAGGATGCATCGTTCAAGGAGCATCCTATCAGGATTGTTGATCGTAGTTCAAAGGTACTTTGTGGCCGATCTGTTCCTCTAGTACGGGTTCTATGGAAGCAAGGTCGTGTGTAGGACGAAACTTGGGAGAGGGAGGCTGATATGTGATCATAGTGGCCAAAGTTGTTCGAGGTTTCTTCTTCGCCACCTTGTTAGAGAAATTCGGGGACGAATTTATTTAAGGGGGAAGTTTGTAAGAACTTGGATCTTAATTTCAGGTATTTTTTTCCTCTTCTGGTAATTTTTTAGGAAAAGAGGAAAATCTGGAAATTTTCTAAGTACACGTCATGTACTTTATAAGTACACGTTGTGTACTTTGATCCCGCACGAGGCCGTTTTCTAGCCATATCTAGGCCACACACAAGGTGTGTAGGGGTGATGTGGAGGCAGCTTAATGCGGTGTATGGAAAAGGCAAGTACACATCATGTACTCGAGAAGTACACGCCATGTACTTTTATTTTTATTTCATTAAACAGACCGGGGTCGTGTCTAATCCCTATTTCCATCTTCTTCTTCGCCTAATTACATCCAAAGCATCCGAGGAGGCCGAATATTCTCTGAGCTGCTGATCCGTCACCAGTTATCTGAATCGAACGCCGTCGGTTGCAGTAGAATCATAGCGGTGAGTTTTTGGTTTTTCCTTGGCCATGTTTCCTAATTCTTTCTCTTATGAGATTTATCTAAGGTTGAATGTTTTAGACGTTTTTACAGATCTTCTCCATTCTAGGCCGATTTACAGGCCGAGGTTCAAGTATATCGATATCCTAGGATCAAGTTAGGTGGTTTGTTGCCCTACGTTGAATGTCTTTGAGTTTTTGTGAAAAAAGTACCGGATTCCCATATATCGGGTATCTCGAATTATGGTTTTGAACCTGTATTATTATCTTCCTTAGATTTCTTGTATGATTGAGGTTGTTAGATGATTAATTGTTGCTTGTTAGCATGTTTGAGGATCACCCCATGGGTGTTTCCCTTATTTTGGATATTTACTGTCGTTTGCCTTAGGTTGTCTGTGAGGCAGACATACCTTGTTGCAATTATTGCGTACCTTAAGATAATTGATTGCATGTATTGCCTACTGTTTATATGATTTTGATGCATTTTATATATTATCCAAGTAGTTTTTTGAACTTACTTAGGACTGCTGACAGTCAATTATACACGAATGGACTGCTCATGGATGTGTGAACCTGGTGCAGTAGACTAAAGAGGGAATTAATAATTAAGGGTTTCTGTAGATAGTCTGTTATAAATTAGTATCGTTCACAGGACCTATAGGAATTGGAATTTGGGATTCCTCAGAGTTTCCTTAGTTAAGTATTGATACTATAGGGGGAATTAGACATAAGTGCTTCCTCAAAGAGTCTATACCTATTGTTGAAAGACTATAGTGGAATTGATGGTGATCGCTTCCCAGAGTGTCTGTGAATTTGTATGATTACTTGACTATAGGGGTCTGCCAGTATGAGCCACCCAGAGAGTCAGTGTGAATATTGTTTGGTTGGTTGTGATGAGTCCACCAAGACAAAGAACAAGCTTGTGTTTTGTACAACTTGTAGTTTAGGTAGTCTACTGAGATACATGTTGTGTTACTTGCTGTGCTTTGGGAATATAGATCTGTTGTTAGATTCCTTGGGAGATAATTAAATGACTAAATTAAATTACTAGATAAATGTGAATGGAGATTTGTAGAATTATTTACTTAGTGTACTTATGTTTCTCTTCTGTATTTATTTCATTTACTTTTGTTAAATTTCTCACTGACAGTAGGGCACAGATCTTATGGTGATTGCCTACTAGGATTAGTCCCACACCCTATTTGGGTCCTACTTTTTGGCCTAAACAGGTTATATGGTTGCAGGTGTGGATAGGGATTGTGTCCCTTCTACTTCAGGTGCATGATTGCTGGTTGGAGCTAGAGATCATAGGATCGAGCCTAGGCTTGATATGCTGTTGGAGTTGCTGCTTACTTTTATTACTTTGTTCCCATTTGTATTTCAACACGTTGTTGTGTTTGCTGCTTTCCTTAGATACCTGTAACTGCTACATCATTTACATCATTATTATATTATACATTGCTTTTGCTTTTTAGTTTCAGTTATTGTATGTTGTTTACTGCTTCTGCTATTGACTGTTATTTCCTTTTCTTTGTATACCTTACCAAATGAGGGCATAGTTTCCCCAATGACTCACCAAGGCCCTCGCTGCTAGTCGGCAGCCTCTGGAATTTGGGGAAATGTGCTTGAGGTCATGTGGCAAACTGGGTATGAGGCACCAGTTGAGTGGATCCAGATTTGGGTCATTACATGTTCATATCTTGTTGTGTTCTTGGTTGTGTGTGTTTACAGGATATAAAGGCAATGCCTTACCAGTATTAGGGAATACGCCTTTCGGTGCTAGTTGTCATCTCCTGGCCTATGGAAGGTGGGCTTGGGGTAGTCACGGCACGGGCCCCGAGGGACGGGTCCTGACATTCTCCAACCCATCCACTCTCTTTATTCCATTATTGTATAAAAACACAAGTATACTAAATAAAATATAATTTTTGTATGGTATTTTTTCAACCTACACTTACACACACCTCCATCTAATGGGTAACAAACATACTGTTTACGTGTACGATGAACTACCGCCTCACTAAATGATGATTGTTCATTTTTCTTTTACCTCCACTCATGATGGAAATTATGCTGGAAAATATATTTATATGTGTTATATATTATATTTATTATGTATTTAATATTATTTATTCATTTAAAAACATATATTTTTTAATTTCCATTTGGTGTAAATATCATAATATCGTTTGGGGGAGTGTGGACTATTGCCCCCTCAAAGTGATATGATTCATTCACACACTACATTAAATGTATTAAAGATGGTTTTAGTAAAATTATATGATATATATAACATTATTGTTATATTTTAATGATATTATATACATATATACATATATTTTATTTTTTTTCTTTCTTCCAATATGACAATAAAAATGGAAACAATGTTCATGCATACTTATGACTTATCGTCTCCATGAATGGTGTATTCCATTTCATACTTTTATATTATATATATTATTATAATAAAAATATAATGAATATAAATTATATTTATATCATTGTTTACATTATGGAATCATGATATAAGTATAAATATCAAAGATATAACAAATTAAGACTCATGCAAAGAACAAAGTGAATATTACTTGAAGTGAAACCTTAACATAGGATTGTTAAAAAGAGGGTAATATAAGGTCACTATAAAACCATATATGGGATTATAAATATGAATATGGTTCTTTAAATTATGTATAAAAATATATATTTATTATACATGTAGTTTTAATGAGTACGATGAGATTCAAGATTAAAGGTAATATGATTTCATCTCACTTTTTATTTCCATGAGATACATGATATGTTTTCCACTCTTTATTTCTGTGTGGGGTATGTATTAAACATGATTTCATTGTATTTATCTTATATTTAAATTTATGGGTATTCACATATCTATTTTATGATCTTTCTTTCATGGAATTTATGCTTTAAAAGTTACCAAATCAGTAAAATAGTTTTGTCTCTATTTACCTTCTTTGATACTCATATTTTTTTATGCACCTAAATTCTTTTTCGAGGTGTATATACTTCCATTTTACATGTTATATAATGAAATTACTTGTTTTCATGATATTTTAATATTCATGTAATTTTCTTTTCTTACATGGAGATAATGAACCCAATTAACCAAGTTACAAGAGTTTATTGAGACAATCTCATCATTTTTTCGAGATTGTTTATGATTATGCTTATTTTTTTGAAATATTATGATCCATATCACAAGAAAACTCATTAGTTTCCTTATAATCTATTTATTCAAGATATATACATGTATTAGTACCATTGTTTCCACTCTTTGGTACTGAAGATATCGTTTTTAAGTAAAATCTAAGTGTCACTCTCTCCGGTCATAAATCTATTGTATTCAAAAAAACATGTTTTCAAAAATGTTTTAAATTTTTTTTAAAGATACTTGAATCCCATTTTCAAGGAAAAAGGATTTTAAAAACGTTTTATGGTTTTTAAGGCTTCCTTTATATGTTTTCAAATCTATTTTCAAAGAAAAAGGTTTTTAAAAGGTTTTATGTTATAAAAACAATTTTCAATGTAGAAAACATATTTTTCTCAATAAATGTTTTTAAAATATATTTCAAAATTATTTCTAATATAAGTTATCATCCATTAGTGTTACTCATGTATTTCTGGGGAAATTATTCAATGTTTCCATTCATATTCTTTCTCTGAATGGATTATGTTTTGATGTCATGATGTTGATGAAACCTCTATCTCTTTCTTGGGTTATATAATTTTGTAACTTTATTTTTTTCATGGGTTATTATTATGATAAAATGATTATGAAACCTGTCTTTTTATATAGTTTATGATATGATTACATATTTATAATACCCATTTAATTTAATGTGTTATGATATGATTGCTTATGATATTATGGAACATGTATGTATGATTTAATTAGGACATGGTTGGGACCTATATCTACCTCTAATGCATTGGATAAAGATTTATATCTCATGAGATAGAGTAATGCGGTTTTGGGAATAAATATTGACTACTTAGATGGCCATGGTAGTGAATCATGTCTACCAAGATGGTATGAGTAGCGAACTCATGCTACTAATATGGTCATGGGTGTGAACCATGACTACCAAGATGGTATGGAGAGTAAACCTATACTACCAAGATGGTCTTGGAAGAAATGCCTTGGATACTATGGAAATCAAATTATGTATACTTATGTGTATGCCACAATTCCATGTTTTATTCCCATGTTATGATTTCATGGATTATGTTCTTTATTTCCTTATGACTCATGTCTTATGAACTACCAAGATTTATGCCATGATTTATGTAAATGATATTTGATATGAAGGGTATAATATTACATTTTCATGATCATGTTCCCATACCCTTATGCTCATGATTATGATTACATATCTTCCTTGTTTATCCTTATTGTGCATTTTACCTCAACCCTTTTCATGTTTTCTTCCCCCAGGTTATGAAGAAATGTATTATCTTTGATGTGTCTAAGATGGGTGCTAGTCAAGAAGAACCTAGTGTGAGATAATATAGCTCTTTTATGTACTATAGTTTATG
Source organism: Viscum album (assembly GCA_963277665.1). Lineage (NCBI taxonomy): Eukaryota > Viridiplantae > Streptophyta > Magnoliopsida > Santalales > Viscaceae > Viscum > Viscum album. The sequence continues at coordinate 832,472,430 of OY728136.1, forward strand.
CTTCCATGTTTCTAAAGTCACTAGACTAATATGGTCTTTGGGAATATATTTTTATAATGTTTTAAGTATTCCTAAAATGTTATGTAATGTTAAAGTTTGAAAATATATGGTTGATATAGTTACTATCAGAGAAAAGTTTTAGTTAACCTTTAGAAGCATGGATGATAAAACTTTAATGAGAACCCTACGTAAATGTATAGGGATAGGTTTAAGTATATGGAAACATATAGTAAAATGTATTGGAATTTTGGTAAAGGATAGAGTGAGTGGTTTCATAGAAATACATCCCTGTATAGATACTACAAGTGGTTGTTGATTTGAAATAGATGTACCTAGGGGTAACAACTCTGACATGATGTTTCAGGCCTGACTCAGGGAAATATGGTACATAACAATGGGCCTTATTGCACACCTAGTTTGAAAATACTGGGGGATATTCTTTGGGAATTCATGAACTCTTCACAAACCATTATGAATTATTTAAATAGAATCTGGCTATGAATAACCTAGGATAAACCTAAGGTTTCATATATTAAGGAAGGTGTCATAATATAGATATATTATAAGTGATTTTTCATGATTATGTGGTTCCTCAATATGATAATTGTTGCTTACACTATTATTTTATTTTTAGTCAATGGTTGGAACATGAAGGAACTGCATTAATAGTGATTGTGATGAACAATGAAATAATTTTCCTCCTAAGAAATTGAATTCTATGGGAGATGGAATGAAATACCTCATTTTTATGATCACATAGTTTTCTCAAGATATGAATAATGGTGGACTTTTAAATGACAAAAGGAGGGAACAACATTATATTGAGTCTTCCATAAGGAAACACCCACCTTATTTTAGAGGGCCATTTGATCCAATTTTTTCTGAAAAATGGATAAGTACTTCTAAAAATATATTCTCTATTCTTTAGTTTCATAGCATGAAAAATTCATTCTAGTTTTTTATCATTTGTAATGTGAAGAAGATCAATGGTGTACTCTAACGAAGAATTCGAGGCAGCAATATGAGAATGAAAACATGGATTGGTATCAGCGCAAGAACTTGTTTTTCAATAATTACTTTCCTTGGATTATTTATTCCAAGATAGAGAAAGAGTTACTTGATTTAAATCAAGGAGATTATGAATCTTTTGGTAACTATAGGGATAATTTCACGAGATTGCGAGGTATGCTTCAAGAATTATCATCCAACCCAAAATTAAAGTTGATAGGTTATTTAGGTCTTAAATCCAAGTCTTATAAGGGAATTTTCCATAATATACTCAAATAGCTATGAAGATATTTTGTGTTGTGAAATCAAGTTTGAACTTGATTTTGGATTCATGTATCAATCTCATGGTTTTGATAAGAAAAGGAATATATAGTTTAAAGTAAAATCTAAAAATCATGAAGAAAATAATATGTTCTTTCCATTATGCTCTAATTGTGGGAAGAAGCATGGTGTAAATTTTCTTAATGGGTCTGATAAATTTTTTATGTTTTTAAGGGAAGTTCATCGAGTATTTTATTTTCAATGTGATGGGAAGAAGTTAGTTAATGTTAAAAATGGGGAAAAATAAGTACATAATGAACCTACCAAGATTTATTGATACAAGTGTAAGGAGAATAGTAATTATGATAACCACTACCCAAACCCAAGGGCTGGTGATGATGATCAATGTCAATAACCTCTTAAGCTGGCGGACAAGGGGGAATCTCATTCTATCACTATTTATGATGAGGATTGCAATAACGACATGATGAAAGTTACACTTAACATCCACTCTATAACTTCTAATGTCGTATTTTATTCTGTATCTACCCACTCTTTCATATCTAAATAATTTTCTAAGGGTGTTAAGATTCCACCAAAATAATTAGATATGAAATTAGTAGTTAAAACCCCTAATAGTATGATGATTTCATCTCAAGTATATGATTCCTCTCTAGTTTAATTTTTTGGTAATTTGCTTCCAAAAAATATTTTCATTCTTCCATTGGTAAAATTTGATGTCATCTTAGACATGGATTGACTTTCTCTATGTAATTCACACATCAATTGTCAACGATGGGATGTTATGTTTGATATTTCAAACCCTCCTATGATTATCCATTAATGTGATGATAAGAATAAACTTCCTATGGAGATTACATTCATTGTATGGGTCTTAATTCCCATCCAAAAGGGTTTTTTTATCCCAAATGGTTTGGGAGAAAATCAATATCGATGATATGCCTATTGTTCAAGAATTTATGGATGTGTTTCCAGAATAGTTTCCTAGTCTTCCCCCAAAATGTGAGGTTGAGTTCCAAATAGAAGTTATACCTGGTTTCACACCAATTTTAATGACTCCTTATAAAATGGATCCAATTTCATTTTGGGAATTGAAGAAGTAACTCCAAAAAAACCTTGATAAGGGATTCATTAGGACAAGTGTGTCACATTTGGGTATACTTGTTCTTTATTTGAAAAATAAAGATGGATCAATGTGGCTCTACATTTATTATCAAGAGTTGAATAATATCATGGTCAAGAATAAGAATCTTCTCCCCCATATTGATGACTTGTTTGATTAATTGTGTAGAGCTCAATACCTTTCCAATATTGACCTTTGTTCTGAATATCATCAATTGAGGGTCAAGAAAGAGGATATACCCAAGACGGAATTCTATACAAGTTATGGAAACTATGAATATATAGTGATGCCTTTTGGACTTTCTAATTCCCTATCTATATTGGTGGATTTAATGAATAGTATTTAGAGACTACCTCGATCGGTTTGTGGTAGTATTTATAGTTGATATTATTAAATATTAAAAGAGAAAGTAATAGCATTATGATCGATTGAGAATTGTATTAAAGACCCTAAGAAATGAGATTCTGTATGAAATTTTTAAAAATTGTCAATTTTTGATACAAAAGGTTTCATTTTTGGGTCACATAATCACAAAAGATGGCATAGTAGTAGACACATAAAATATAGGGGCTATTGAATGTTGGCCTAGACCAACCACATTGGCTGATATCCATAGCTTTCTTGGTTTAGCTGGATATTATCAATGTTTTGTGGAGAATTTATCACGACTATCTAATCCTCTGACCAAGATAACTTATGAGGGTTTCAAGTTTCTCTAGATAGATGAATGTGATGAAAATTTCAAGGAACTTATGATAAGGTTGGTCAGTGAACTTATGCTTACATTAACCTGTAGTAGAGAAGGGTTTGTAATCTATAGAGATGCATGCAAGAAGGGATTGGGATTTGTTCTTATGAAGGACAAAATGGTTTTCATTTATACAATGAGGCAGTTGAAGATTCAGGAGAAAAACTACCCAACTCATGATTTAGATTTATCATTAGTAATTTTTCATTAAAGATATGGAGGTATTATCTTTATAGAGAAAAGTGTGATATATATATATATATACCAATAATAAAAGTATGAAATATATATTAACATATAAGGAGTTGAACATGCACCATATAAGATGTTTAGAGTTGATAAAGTATTATGACTGGTCAATACATTACCGCCCTAGGAAAGAGAACAAGGTGGAAGATGCTTTAAGTCGGAAGGATCGTTCTAGCTAATCCATGATGAGGATCAAAAAAGATCCAATATTTTTTTATTTTAAAAGGATGAATATTGAAATCCTATAGGAAGGGGAAAATATTATATTTCTCAAATGAATGTTCAAGCCTCTATCCAAGTGAAGATTAAGAAGGCATAAAAGGAAGATGTAGAGATTTAAAAGAAAGTCATAAATATTCCTGAGATTGACCTTGATCAGGATGGAATTTTAAGGTTCAAGAACCATGTATGTCTTCCTTCCATACCATATGTGAATAAGAAACTATTATAAGAAGATCATATTTCTTCATTCTCTATTTATCCAAGAAGTATGAAGATGTATAGGGACTTGAAGAATACTTTTTGTGGGAATCCATGAATAGAGATATCATAGAGTTTTTATCTTGATGCTTGGTGTGCCAACAATTTAAGGATGAAAAAAATCAAAGGGGATGCTTCATCCATTACCGAAATCATAATGGAAGTGGGGGAACATAACTATGGATTTTTTCTTTGTACTACCCAAAACCTAAAAAGGGTTTAATGTTATATGAGTGGTAGTTGATGGGCTTACTAATTTAGTACACTTCATCACTATCAGAGAAGCATTCTATTTGGATCATCTTTCTAGGATATATATTAAGAAAGTGGTAAGGTTGTATGAAGTACCAAATTATATTGTATCAAATCAGGATATTAATTTTACCTCAAAGTTCTGGATAATTATTCAGCAATCTCTTGATACAGAATTGAGTTTCATCACTACTTATCATCCTTATATATATGTTTAGTCTGAAAGAACAATTCAAACCCTATATTATATATTGATATCATGATCTATAGATTTCAAATATGGTTGGGATCAATACCTTCTTCTAGTTGAGTTTTGTTACAACAATATATTTCACACAAGAATTCAGATGGAACCTTATGAATCCATCTATGGGAATAAATGTAGATCTCTAATGTGCTGGGATGAAGTTGGAGAAAAAAATCTATTGGGACCTGAGATCGATGAAGAAATGGTCGATAAGGTTAGCACCATTCAGTAGCATATAATGGAAGCTCAAAGTCGGTAAAAAGGTTATGATGATAACCACTGATGTGATCTATAATTTTAAGTTGGTGAAAAATTATTTCAATGAATCTCTCCATGGAATAAAGTTATGATATTTAGGAAGAAAGAGAAACTAAACCCTAGGTATATTGGTCCCTTTGGAATTCTTGATTGTATTGGGGTGGTAGCCAATTTCTTGGAACTTTTTCCAAATATCTCTCAATTCCATGATGTGTTACATGTATCTATCTTGAGGAAGTACATAATTTATCCTTCACTTGTATTAAACTTAATGGTCAAACCAATGGATTAGGATCTTTCTTACAAGGAATAACTAATTGAAATTCTGGGCCAATCAAAGAAAGTTTTACGAAATAATACCTCTCATCTGGTCAAGGTTTTGGGGGGAAATCACCATTTATAGGAAGCTATATGGGAACTAAAGGATATTATAAAGCATAATTATCCTCATTTTTTTACCTTAGTGATTAATTTTGAGGGAAAAATTCATTTTAACGGGGGTAGAATGTAACACCCTAATCTTTTATGGGCCTTTTTCGAATAATTAAATTCCTTTATGTGTTGCAATGCACTAAGTAAAAAATTACATTAACATAGAACTGACTTGGAGTACATAAAACAGAACTAACTCTTGATACATTAGATGGAACATCTACTTGGCGTACATTACATGAAACCCATATGTTTCTAAAATACATCATTTTATTGTTATAATTATCTAAACGAGATAATTATAACCTAGCCATTAAAATTAGTTATCTGAATAGTTAAAACTTCTTTTAAAATATTTTTTATAATTTTTTTATATAAATAAAATATATTGATAATGAAACGTATGATTTTCGGTAAAGTCCTTTTATATTTAAAAATATTATTTTCTCGAATGAACTACTTTTAATGTCCTTCTGTGAAAAATATTAAAATTAATTTTAGACACATTTTGATATTTAATTTTATAAAATAAAAAAAAATTGAATTTATAATATTTAAATTATATTAGGGTGAATTTTTGGGATTTTTATGAGAAACTTCACTTTTGGATTAATAGTGAAAAATATCATATTTTAATTCAAAACTGCTTTTTCATCTAATTTATTTATAAGGTTAAATTATATTTTAAATTTTTTTAAAAGTCTAATTATATAATACTTTTATCAATTAATTTAATTTATGTCATTGAGATCAAATTCACAATGAAATTTGATATAAAAACATTGCAAACTTTTGAATGTTTTTACTTTAAAAAACTGCATTGTCGACCCAACTGCGGGATTAATTTTAAATTAAATTCTTCCAATTATGTAATTAGAATTTAAAAAATTGATTTAATAATTTAATTCATAATAATTTATAATTTATAATAAGTTCAACTTATTTTTAACCAAAAATATTAGTGTAAATAATTAAAATTAATTACATCAATTAAGGTAGAATTAAGCTTAACTAAGGACTAAACCTTAAATTTATGACCCAAAATAACTTAGAAACTTGTCCAACACCCATTTTATAGACATAAATATTCTATAAACCTTACATTCTAGTGTTTATTTTGTTTGGTATGAATTTTTTTAGGTAAAAATATGGGTACACCTAACCTATTTTCAAAAATACCAAGTGAGTCCTTTTTCTTCCCTATAAAAGGCCACAAAATATCCCTCTTCTTCACACATATAAAACCATATAGGTTCAGAGAAGATATTCTCAATACACTACCCAAAATCCCTCCCTTCCTCCTTGAATCATCAACTTGGTTATAGATTCTTCCAAGTAAGCCTTTTGGCACAAACCAAAAGGAGTTACCCGATTAAGATGTAACACCTTCTCTCAAGCTCCTTTCTTTTATTTTCCTTCTCCACCCCCTACACTCTATTTATTCCATGCATGTATAAAAACCCCAGTATCAAAAATATACTATTATTTTGTTATTCTAAGGGTTAAACCTCCACCTACACACACCTCCATCTAATAAGTAACGAACTTACAGTTTATGTGTACAATGAACTACAGCCTCACTAAATGATCATTGTTCATTTTTCAATTACCACCTATCATGGTGGACATTATGATGGAAAAACTATTTATATATTTTATATATTATATTTATTATGTATTTAATCTTATTTAATCCTTTTAAAACACCTATCTTTTTACTTTCTATTTGGTGTAAATACAATAATTTTATTTGAGGAAGTGTGGACAACCACCCCGTCAAAGCGATATGATTTTTCATACACTACAAGAAATTTTTTAAGGATGGGTTTAGTAAAATTATATGATATATATAACATTATAATTATACTATAATGATATTATATACATATATACATATAGGTAATTTTCTTTCTTTTTTTCAATATGATAATAAAAACAGAAACAATGTCCATGCGTATATACGGCTTACTGTCTCCATTAACATTGTATTCCATTTTGTACTTATATATTCTATATATTATCATAATAAAAATATAATTAATATACATGATATTTATATCATGGTTTACATTATTTAATCATGATATAAGTATAAATACCAAAGATATAACAAATTAAGACTCGTGCAAAGAACAAAGTGAATATTACCCGAAGTGAAACCTTAACATAGGTTTGTTAACAAGAGGGTAATATAAGTTCATGATAAAAAAATATATATGGTATTATATATAATAATATTTTTATTTAAAATATTTATAATATATTTATATTTATTAAAGAGGTGATTTGAATGAGTATGGTGACATTCAAGATAAAATCCAAGGGGATTTCATCTCACTTTTTATTTTCGTGAGACACATGCTATATTCGCCACTCATTCCTTTTTGTGGTGTATGTACTTCCCATGATTTTATTCTATGTATCTTATACTTAAATTTATGGGTATTTACATATTCATTTTATGATCTTTCTTTCATGGGTTTAAGTTTCAGAAGTTACCAAATCGGTAAAATAGTTTTGTCTCAATTTTCCTTATTTGAGACTCGTGTTTTATTGTGCACCAATATTATTTTTCAAGGTGTATATAATTAAATTTTATATATTATAAAATTAAATTCATTATTTTAATGATATTTTAATATTTATATAATTTTCATTTCTTACATGGAGAGTATGATCCCAAGTTACCAAGTTATAATAGTTTATTGAGACACTCACATCTTTTTTTTAGATTGTTTATGTTTATGATTTCTTTGATAAAATATTATGATCCATATCTCAAGAACACTAATGAGTTTCATTCTCATATATTTATTCAAGATATATCCATGTATTAGTACCATTTTTTCCACTCTTTGGTACTTAAGATAACATTTTTAATTAAAATATGACAGTCTCTCTCTCTGAAAGAAAATATTTTATATTCAAAAAAACATGTTTTCAAATATGTCTTCAAAATATATTTAAAGCCAATTTTCAAGAAAAAATGATTTAAAAACGTTTTATGGTTTTCAATTCTTCTTTTATATTTTTTCAAATCAATTTTCAAATAAAAAGGTTTTCTGAAGGTTTTGTGTTTTAAATATCAATTTCAATTCAGAAAGGATACTTCCCTCAAAAAAAATTTAAAATATTTTTCAAAATTATTTCCCATATAAGAAAACATCCATTTGTATTACTCAAGCCTTTATGGGGAAATTATTTAATTTTTTAATTCATATTCTTTCTCTAAATGGATTATGTTTTTAGATCATGATGTTTATTAAACCTATTTCTATTTCGTGGGTTATATGATTTTTAAACCCACTTCTTTTCACGGGTTACATTTATGATGAAATGATTATGAAACTTGTATTTTTTTCATCAGTTATGATATGATTACATGTTTATAATACCCATTTTATTTCATGGGTTATGATATGATTATTTATGATCTTGTGGAACATGTATGTATGATTTCATTATGACATGGGTGGGACCTATATCTCACTCTAATACAATGGATAATGATTTATGTCTCATGAGATAGACTAATATATTATTGGGAATGAAAATTGACTACTAATATTGTCATGGGAGTGAACCATGACTACCAAGATTGTATGAGGAGTGAAGTCATGCTACTAAGATGGCCATGGGAGTAAACCATGACTAACAAGATGGTATGGAGAGAGAACTTATACTACCAAGATGGTCTAGGAAGGAATGTGTTGACTACTATGGAAATCATATTATATTTGATTATGTGTCTTCCAAAATTATATGTTTTATTCCTATGTTATGGTTTCATGGATTATGTTATTTATTTTCTTATGATTCATGTTTTATGAAATTCCAAGATATATTCCATGATTTATGTATATGATCTTTGATATGCAGGGTATAATATTATATTTTCATGATGATGTACCCATACCCTTATGCTCATTATTATGCTTACATATCTCCCTTGTTTATCCTTACTGATCATTTGAGCTCACTACTTTTTATGTTTCCTTCCCCTAGGTTATGAAGAAATGTATTATGTTTAATGTGTCTAATAAGGGTGTTACTCAAAAAAAACCTAGTGGTAGATAACACATCTCACTTGTGTATTAGAGTTTAAGTTTCTATGTTTCCAAAGGCACTAGAATAATACGGTCTTTGGGTGTCTATTTGTATAATGTTTTAAGTATTGTGAAAATTTTATGTAATGTTAATGTATGAAAAAGAGGTTTGATATAATATTTCATTAGTCATTGAGATGTTGAATCATTTTAGGTTCATTATAGTCAATAATTTTTTATTTTAAATTATTTATTTCAATCATATTGATTTAAAAAAATTAATTTATGAAATTGTAAAGGACTGCGGAAAATAAGAAACATGCATCAATAGCAACATAACCCTACCATAAAGAAAGGATGGGGTTCACTTCACTTGAAAAAAAAAATGGTACTCATTTTAAATATATAGTAAAATTTTATGTTATAAAAAAAATATATGTTCCGTTTTTATATACATATTGATGAATAAAAATACAAAGACACTTACAATCCATTCCATGTGCTATGGAAGGAACCTCGTGTAAATAAAGAGGGAAAAATAATAGAAAAAAACACATGAATAGTATGATAATTATGTGTATGTATGAAATATAGTAATTTTTTATGATTGATAATAGTATTTCATAAAAATATATATTTATATTCATATATTATTTATATTGTTTTGAAAAAATAATCATCATGTACTATACCTAAGTAAGAACTAATTTTTTGTATGTTTTAAGTATCCAGAACAATATGGTAATATTAGACATACAAATTTTGTAGTATCATATAGAATATATTTCAATAATAAAAAGTCACAAGAAGATACAAATGAGATGAGGAAAGGAATGTAGGAACAGATAGATTCTTTAAAATATATTATTGTATGGTCTAGTTTGGTTGACCAATATATGTGAAAGGATCGATGAAAACCAATAGTAGAACAAAAATCATTACATGAAGATCCACATGACCTCACTAGCTTTGAGACTATCCATTCCCCTCAACTATCTACCTTACCTGAGGTAATCTATTTTTTCATAAATGTTTCTCCTAAATATAAAATCAAACATCTTCTGTTAATTTTCTATTACTAAAATTCTATAGGGAAAAATTTTATGTGATTTATATCTATCAACACCCACACGTCACCTTATTAAAGGGGGTACGGTGTACAATAACCCATTAGACATGATACACAATAAAAAATTCCCAAAATATCATGTGAGAGTGTGGATTGAATTAGATCTTGAGATGAGCACCAAAATGTATTTTTTGATTGATGATAACATGTTAACATGGTCGATAATGGTAATAGATATTTCATAACATGTCTGTTTAATATTATACAGATACATGAGGTATTTTATTAATAATTTTTTTCAAATGAAAATCCATTAATAGATGATGAAAAAAAGTCTAAAATGATGTATAGTTTTATAGATAGATAAAACAAATGGGAAAATAAAGGCTGAATCAAGAAAATCAAGTGGATCAGCCAAGAAATCAAAATGACCTTCTTGAGAGTACTTTCACCCCCACATGTTCCACTTCCACATATATTAACATTAAAAGTTCATGTAGATACAACACTAAATGATGAAAATATTTCTTACATTGAACATGATGAATAAATATTTTGAGAGTCCATTATAGACATGTTTGGTCTTAAGAGTATAAATGAGATTATAAGGTTTGAGTGGCTAGGAGTCTCATTTGTGAATACATACATGAGTTTCATTTTCATAATTTATTTTTACATAATATGTTTTATTATGTTCTTTGAAATAAATAAATACTCATTTTTTCTACAGGTGTATATATTTCTGCTATATAAATAGAAAACCCTATGAATCATGATTTAGACGCATTAATCCCTATAGCATTTCTACATAAAAAGTTTCTTTGGGAATGGAATAAATTTAAAAAAAAGGATAAAATAAGAATGTTTATTAAAAATAAAATAATTTACTATCTCCTCTTGATTCCTATAATGAAATGGGAAAGATATATTATCTAATCATATAAAATATATTTTTATATTCTTTATTACTTACTTATTTTTTAGGAAGAATTTTATGTTAATCACAACTAATTTGGATACCCTGAATGTTTATTTTTTAGATCTAAGTCAAGGATTTCCAAAAAATAACAAGCATGATGTCTATTTTGAATTTTAAATGAACTAAAATCAATATTTTTTTGATAAACATTAAATTATATGTTCATTTTTTTTAAAAGAATTTTTTTATGATAGGGATATCTATAAATATCATCTATATCATTTTATTAGCTTAGTGAATGAACACATGAAGCCTAAGGATTTCTTGAAATGGAAGATATATAGAAAATTTTAACTATCAACACATATTTCAAATCAATTTACTTATTTTGGTCAATGTTTATATAGTGTTTAGAACAAAACAATGATAACGATTGTGGATATTTTGTTTTAAATTTTATTAAGGATATTATATATCATCAAAAAAATATCAACCCAAAAAAAATATATAGGTAATTACAATTTCATTTAAAAAAATTGTTAATTATTTGTTTATATATATTTTCTTAGTACTGGTAAGGATATTATCAGTCTACATACTCAGAATGATAAGTAAATTTGTTTAGAGATGAGTTGGAAGATTACATGGTGTCATAATTTTTTCTGATATCATGTTTAGGATATTATCTATTGTGTTTTTGATCTATTACATACAATGAACTAAAATATACATTTGGAATATGAAGCATTAGCATCATAATGCTTAGATATTATTTTTACTAAAATAAAATTCATGTATAATTGACAATCAATTAGTTATATTTTTATTCTAATCTTACGTTTTAAATTTCAATCTAATTTTTTTTATTTGATCCCACCATCATTACAATGTAATTTGAACCCAAATGTATATATATTTTACCCTCTTGAGCATGTATATAGTGTTGATAATCCTCCCCCACCCATCCTCCGCATGATGAAAATAGTATAAATTTTTTTATTGAGGTTGTTTCATTTGGGAACACCAAAAAAAACTTCTTAATAACACACAAAAACATGATGAGAACTAATTTTAGATACATTTAAATCCACATGTATATATAGATGCAATCCATCTTCAATTCAACAATTCAAATACATTTACTAAACCTGCATCTCAAGTATGTACTTCAATCTTACTATTGTTACTATAATTTTTCAATTATTATAAAGGGTATATACTCATTCTCTAATTGACTATATAGGGAACTAGGCTTTTCATACATATATATTACAACTTTATAGATGAATATTCATTATATTACATAAACATACTCCTGAGGCTCACAATGGAATAGTGCCTTTGGAAACTTGGAATCACAAACAACTGGTCTATAGGTGAACTAAATCAACTCCCAATATGTTATTTATAACTAGAACCATTTTTACACATATCATACCTAATAAATGTTTTCAAAACCTGAGGAAAGTGAACATAATAATGGTTGATCTCAGATGGTTAGTATGGGTAAACAAGGGAGATATGTAAGAATAATATGTGCATGAGGGTATAAGAATATGAGAAAAACTTTTGAAAACCATACCCTCTATATCAATGATTATAAAATTAGTATATGTAATAAATATTGGTAGTTCATAACACTAGTGTAAAAGTGGTATATACCCATCACTACTACAAAAGAGGCCTTTTACGGTGCTATAAAAGGCATTTATCAGCGCAAAAAAAAAAGAAATGAATTCCATAGCATGGTTAAAAGAAAAAGGATTTTATCAGTGATAAAAAGTGATGTTAAAGGCCCTCTTTAACAGTAATAAAAAAAGAACTATTAAAAGGTTCCTTTAACAGTTCCTTTTAACTGCTGTTAAAGGACCCTTTTAACATCACTTTTTTAGCACTATTAAAGGGGGCCTTTAACATTAGTTTTTTAGCGTTGATAAAGGTATCACAATTAAAGGGGGTAAAATTTTATATTTTATAGAACACTATGAGCCTTATAACTTTATCAGTGCTTCCATGATACCTTTAACTGTTCTCTCCACTTATCAGCACTTTTCACCCCTATTAGTGCTTTCAGAATTTCTAGCCTCATGTACACCCACCTGGATTCAAACCCTATACCTCACCTTTGAATATGGAATACCATTAACACTACACAATGTTGTTTTCTTGTATGTTTAATAATATTTCTATTTATTTATATATATTTTTACATATATATTTTTTATTCATATATTTATATAATTATTTTTAAATTCATTTATAAAAGATATTTGTGCGTGTGATATATATATACTTATATTTATTTAAATATATTATATATTATATTCATTAACAAATATTATAATATTATATAAATATATATACATTTATTAATATGCACATATATGTATATATAAACATTATAAATATATTTTTTATAATTTAAAAAATGGTTACATATTTTTTAAAATAAATTTTTAGAATATTTATTCGTTTACAAATATTAGAATACACATATACATATATATTTGATAATTATAAGCACATACATGTTTATATATAAACATTAATTATATAGGTATATATATACATATAATTTCATTTTTAGGACATAAATAAAATAGATAATTTTTTAGTTTAAATAAAATTAATAATAAACACTTATTTTATATATTTAAAAATACACTTTTACATAAATATGTTGATATATGTATTTATATAAGTGAATTATGATAAATAAATATAATAAAATATACATATATTTAATTATAAATAAAACTACATTATGAAAAATAGTAAAATTTCAAAATCATAATATCAATATGAATATAATCCCTCGGAATAAATTTAGTATCCACTAAAAAAGGCAATAAGACCCCCCCCCTAAACAAGGCTGAAAATCCATTGAATATTAAAAAATTGGGGTACCCTGATTATAAACTCAATTTTAGAGGCCTTTGGATCCTTTTTTTTTGCCTAAAAAATGTGACTAGGGTCCCATATGGTCTCTAGGGCATAGATATCTTCACAATATTCAATTTGACATATGGTAGAGCCTAAATATACATCCGGATAAAAATTTATGGACATTTGAAGTTCGAGTCACATTTTTAACTTATTTTTTATCTTTTATTAATTTTTTTATTTTATTATATTAAAATTGATATTAAATTACTATTACTCAGTAATAATTAGAAAATTATTAAATAAACTATTTTTTTAATTATTTTATAATCCATTGTCACTAAATATCTTATATATTAAGTGTAAATGCCTATTTATCATATCTAAAACATATTTAAAATATATATTTTATATTTATATCAATATAAATATATTTATATATTAATATATTATTTTTAATGAAATATAATTTTTATTTTGAAATATACCATTTATCATAGATATTAAAAAAACATTGATAAAGTGGGGTATTTATCAACGCTTATAAAAAAAGTGATGATAAATACCCCCACCCCCCCCCCTATATCAGTTCTTTTTTACCAGTGATGATAAAGGGTGAGATTTTATAAATTCTTGTAAAAAATATGACAACATGGGTTATCAGCACTTTTTTTAGCACTTTTAAATACCCCCTTTAACAGTGCTAAAAAATCCTTGTTAAAGACCCCCTTTAATAGCTCTTTTTCTAATGCTAATAAATGGGGTCATTAACAGTGCTTTTAGCTAGCGCCGTTAAAACCCTAGAACTGGATAAACCCAAATTTTTAGTAGTTCATAGAAATATACCAACAGTTTTCAAAAACCATTGGTATAGGCAGTCCTATTCTAATGATTTCGTATAAACATTAGTATATGAACTGTATCTTAAGTCTATCTCAATAGTTTTAAAAACCACTTTTAAATAGATATGTCTACAATAATGGTTTTTTAAAATAATTGGTATAGATCTTTCTATACCAATGGATTTAAAATTTTGTTTTAAAAGCATTTATTTATTTACACAACATGTGCAGGCTCCCCTCCTCCCATATCACTCTCAACCAGAATACCCTAGCAGCATTCAACATTCAATTTTCTTCCCCACCCATGATAATCTCTTCTTAGTTCATGTTTTAATTCCATTCTTCTTCTATATTTTGTTAGTGACTTCTAAATCATTCATATCTTATATCAACCATCAATTTATTTTTATTCTATATCTAAAACACCACCATAGATTCTTTTTTTTCACATTTACTTTATTTTGATGTGTCTAAATTTTCTTATGTGATAATGAAACAAGGGTTTTTCATACTTATATTTAAGGGGAATGTGTTAATTTTATGGTTTTTCATTATTTATTTCTCTTATTTTCTACATGGACTACTATAATATATATAATTTTAGTCTATTAATGGATGATTTTCTTAGATTCATCCTTCTAGGGGACTTAGTTAGGGATGGGTTGCTCACTATAATTACCAGCCTTGCTTTTTTGGTATGTGCAACCTATTTTGACTCTCTTGGGTAGTTCTTTCACTCATTATTTTTTATTTTTTATTTTTAACTGACTTTTGAACTCTGATAAAACTAATTTTTGAAACAATATAAATGTTTTCTACTTGAGTAATAAATTGACAAGTTGACCAACAATGCACTAGTGAGTCGAAATATAATAATTTTATTTGACAATATAGAACTGTGTTGGAATTTTCAAATCAATTAAATTATTGTTACTATTTAGTATTACTTTTTCTTGAAAAGAGAATGGCTGGTTACTTATTGGTTTACATATCTTGATGGATATCCCTAACACTTTATAAGAGGCTTTCTTATCATAAAATAAAAACTTATGTTCAAGAAAAAAAATTTAGGAAAATCAAATCAAATATAGACCCCTTAGACAAATTTCATTGATTTAAATAATGTTGTCATTAATTATTTTACATGATCACTATTTTATGTCATACACCCATTTTTCACACTTTTTCAATGCTTCCCACATTTCTCATCACACACATTTTCTATTTATTTTTTCCAATATTTTGTACTTTTCTTCTATTTTATCACCTTTATCTCACTTTCACTCATCATTTTGCACACTTCCACCAATATTTTGTGTCACTATTCTTATCATGAATCCCACTTCCACTTGAAATTTTTCAATGTATATTATCAAATATCATGTGACACTACATTCTAAAACATTATAGTTAAATGTAGGCATATTCAAACTCATCATTACAAAGCCTACTGATTTCATATTATAATGAAGCAATCATATTGAAACTATATATTGAAACTACATACTAGTGTTACTGAACTATAACATAATTTTATGTCTTTGAATTCGTTTTTTCACACAAATTGGATGTAAAAGGTACCTTTGAACAACTAAAAATCATGACAAAGAATACTAAATTCAATATAAATGGTTTCTATACCAAATTATAGATATCCAAAACTACATTCATTGGGGTTGATTAGTAAATATTATAACGAACCACTTTAACATACCTCAATATGATAAACAATTAATTATCGATTTATAAAACCTAAATTTATAATTTATGTGTGTTATAGAATATGTTTACCTATAAATAATAATATTGTATATATGAATTTAAATAATAAGAATAACATAAGTTCAAAAGTGAATAGACTAAGAGAGAGAATAAAAACAAAAATTATAAAAAAAATTGTAGTATTATTTTTACTTATTACTCATTGATGTAATATAATTCAATATCATTGTTTTATATTTGTTATGTTTTGTTACATATATATTATTTTCTTTATTTCATGTTATTATTCTCATATATACTAGTGTGTCAGTTATAGTTTATATAAAGTGAACAATTCTAATTTCCTTAAATATATTTTCAATTTAAATTCAAAATTATTTCATTGCATTTATGATGTAAAATCTAAAAAATCATTGTAGAATGGATAGAAGTTTGATATTTGAAACTGATTGGATCTCAATCTATTTTAAAAACAAGTTGGAGATATTTTTAGATTTTTCATTTAAAAATGCTTCAAATAGAGGACTTATACATTTCCCATGTTATGATAATGTTGAAATACCTTAGTTAAGTTGCGAAGAAGTTATCTACCATATAATAAAATATGGGATTTAAACAAACTACTAAGTTAGGTATCATAATAGAGAGAAAAGGCAATCTACAAATGTTCATAATCTAAATGAGAGGACTAGATTAGATAATCAGTTTTTATTTATTTATCATCCTAAGAAATAAAGGATTATGACCCAAGAAGACTTTTATATGAGCACACTTGATGCATGTAACGAAAATAGGGATGTTTACAGGGTGAAAAAATTGAATTATGTTACCACGACTCTAGTATATTGGCAATCTGGTAAAATGAAAAAGGTTAAAATTTTAATCTAACTATTTCTTGGTAAAACCATGTATGGTATTTCTAATACTACCATCGATTATATTCTTACCTTTCTGAATGATTTACATTAAAATGATTTAGATATTCCCTCAAAACATGTTATGGTATGGAAGTTAGTTGACAAAATTTTATTTTCCAAAAATCTTTCATTATTTCCTGAAATATTGTAGCTTATTCGAGGAGGAAACTGATTAATAAAATGAGTATATAAAATATGGTACATCCTAATGGAAGCCAAATTTTGATGGGCCACCATATCATGTTCCACGGAAAGTAATGTGGAACTTTCCATTAATTACATGACTCTAGAATCATTTCATTTCTAATAAAATATAAATAAATATATGATATTGTGATACTGAGAGAAAGGAGGATAAGGATGAGTATTTTAATCCTTTAGATTGATTAGTATGGAAAACATTTGATGTATAATGTGAGTTTTGGTCAATCATGTGATGGTTTTAATACATTTTGAAATATTATTACTTTTCACATCACATAGATAGTTTTCATACACATTTATAACCTTTCTCTATGGATGTTTATGAAAAAACCTTTCACTTTCATGAGAATACTCATATCTAGACCTTATGATTATATAAATGATATAATGTACACATAAAAACATTAATAAAATATTTGGAGCATATTTGGAATGTGGTTGTGCATAAAAATTATTCTTGTTCGAAAAACATATTGTAGATGTGTGTTGCACTTGTGTGGATGATAAATTATTTTCCTGCTTATACAATGATCTATGGATGGAGCACAAAGGGAAAACTTTCATGTCATATTTATATTAAGACTAAATGATCTATAAGACTTAAATATTGTTGTATTTTTAGTTTTATGGGACATAAATTATTCTTTCCAATGGATCATCCATATAAAAATAATTTTTGAAGGTTTAAAAATACCATGGAGATTGAAAATCCACCTCAGCATATGTCTCTAACTGATGTTCTTAATGAATTTCAAGATGTCATTATTTCATTCAATATGGTTCATATGAAATATATAAAGAGGTTTAATGTTTCCACTAAATACAATTACAATTGGAAGAAGAATATTATCTTATTTGAGTTACCTTATTGGTCAACGAATTTATTATTTAATTTCTTAGATGTAATTCACATTGAAAAAAATATATGAAATTTTTATTTCAATTATTCTAAATTTCAACAGAAGAATAAAAGGTGATTTATGATCTTAGTTTGACTTGTTAGATTATGGTATCAGATGATAATTTCATCATGTGTATTTTAGTGAAAATAAAAGGGAATTTTTGTGTTCTTCTTATGTGATGACACCTATAGAAAAAAAAACAATTTCTAGAAATAATAGAGACTATCAAAGTTTCTGATGATTGTTCAAGAAATATATCAAAACAGGTCAACAGAAGAAACTTTAATATGAAATGTTTAAATAATTATAATTATAATAACCTTCTTCATTAGTTTATTCCAATGGTAATATATCATCTAATTCCCAATAATGTTAGGGTGGAAGTTATTTGATTGTTCCATTTTTATAGAGATCTATGTTATAAAAAGTTTTCCAAGTTTTTCATAAAAATAATGCTAGAAGAGGCACAATTAATTTTGTGTGAATTAGAGAGAATGTTTCCCCCATCATTTTTCACATGAATGTTGCATAACATTTTCTATATTCTGACCAAAATACTTCTTAGAGTACCTATTACTTTTTGTTTGATGTATCCAAATAAAATAAATATGTACACATTCAAGTCTTATGTATGGAACATGAATCATCTTGAATGTTAAATCATGAAAGGTTACATGGATCAAGAATATATGGATTTTTTTTCAATGTATTTTTCTAATGTGACTACGAGATGGAATAAACCAATGATAAATAAAGAAGAGCAGTGTGACCAAATTGAACCCTATAAGGACCCATGTTTTTTATACCATAATTTTGAGAAGAAATTTGAATTTTTGATATAGGATGCTTGTAAGGGATAAAATTTTATTCATGTACCTAGAATATGATCTTTGATAATTTGTATGATGACTCATTTATCCCCATAATAGGGTTTTACACTAAGATATAATTTTGGTGGAATTCTGAGTTGTTTGAATTTTAGCAGAATAATTAATTAAATATTAATTAATTTTTGTAGGTTTGTTTGTCCATATCATTTGAAGATATAATCAGATTGAAATTTCGCCTCCAACATTGAGTCCATAATGGGGAGTTTTTTATAGGTGGGGCATAAAATCTTATTGGACGGAATGGTCGACCAGCACTCCTTTTTCTTTTCTTTCCTTTTTCTTCTTTTATTTTTCCTATTTTATTTTATTTCACACATGGATTCTGATTAAATCCTATGATTATCTTCCTTAACCATGACATAGAGAGTATATTTAGTGATATAGAACTGGTGGATAGAAGAATAGAGTTACCATTGTGGATCTTGAGATGTGATGGATCGTTGTGCGGTAGTCGTGGATTACAAAAATGGGTGAAGCATCGATAGATTTCATCCAAAGGTAGTCCATTTTTAAGTTTTTATATAAATACCCTTATATTTACCATTATTAAATTTAAAACCCCTTATTCATTCTAAGGACCCTAGTGGGTTGACCTGTAGCTTTTGGTGAGAAAATAAGGTTTTGGGCCGATTTGAGGGGTTTCCAGTTCAGAAATCCCAATCACACGGCTTGTAGTTTCAGGAACACATGCCATGTGTTCTTTTTGTTTAAGGATAATGGTTATTTTTAATTAAATTTCATTAATGGGGTATACACTCCATGTATTGGTACTCATTTATGTAGAAAATTACCCAGTCAAATAGCCTATGTAGGGGCACATGGTGGTGTAGAGTACACAGGCAGACCCCATGTGGATTTCACATCATGTACAGGTATTTGGTCTAGAGATGCACAAATCTAGTCTATGTGAGGTATTAAAATGAGTACCCTTTTTAGTTTACATTCCATGTACATTTATTGTATGTTGTCTATGTGGTATTTTACATGCTAATTTCATCTAGAGTACATTCCCAGGTGAGGCCTTGATGGTACAAGTTGTGTGCTAGGGTACACAAGCCGTGTACTCCTCCATTGATACTCTTTTGAGGTTTATTCATTTTACTCCATAGAGTTAGAATTGTATATAATAAGAGTCTATTATGAGAAGTTTTTTTGTATATCTTGATGGTAAAACCCTTTATGAGATTTGAGAAATCCTAGGTGTTGTTCCAGATTTTTCCTAAACAAAGTGTTTCTTCCTCCAGTAATCAAATTCAGTTTTCTCCTAAGAACGAGACATTTATCTGAGATGGGCAATGATCCATCTCCCATGACTAATGTTTTTTATCTTTACCTTGAGGATATAACCCTTTAAAGATGTATCTTTGTGTATGAGGAGGCAGTGAGGTTAGTTGTTTTTTAGGATCACATAATGGATACATCTATCTTTTTACTATTACCAAGTTTCCCCTGAGGGATTCTTTTACATACATGCTGGCCTAGGGAATCCCTTGTAGTATCCCTTTATCTTTATATCATTCTAAGGATCCCATATAGGATTTTAGTACTTATTACACTACTTTTAAGGTTACTATATAGTATTACTTTTCATATGTATCGTTCTGAGGGTCTATTATAGGATTACTTTGTTTAATTATCAATTTGAGGATCCCATTTAGGATTATTACTTTTTCATTAACTATTGGGGATCCTAAGTAGGATTCCTCACTTGATTTTTTATTTGAGGGACCCATTTGGTTCCCAGATGTTTGAACAACCCTAAGAAAGTATGTCTACTTTGGGTAGATATGGTAGCCACCTTAGAACCCATATCAAACTTGTATACCCATAGGACTATGGAATTAGTCATAGGTTGAGGTGTTCATCCACCCTCACTCTTTTATTTATACATTCACTTGTTTAATATTGATTTAGCTATGATTTCCATTGTTGCTTACTAAATTTTTGAAGATGAGCCTAACATGATGCAATGTCGATCCTTGGGATGCCTAGATGTGATTCCTAGGGTATAGTTGTTTATCCTACATGTTTGACTATTATATTATCAGGGATTCCCAGATGTGCTAACCGGGATCAAGATTTTGAGCCTTACATGATAGGATGACTTGGACATTTCTAATCCTCATATACAAACCACTAGGAAGCCTTATAAATTTATACCCCTTATATCAGAACCACTAAAATTACTTGGACATTTATACTCCATGGATCCCACTTACTATATATTACATGAATGATACTTGGATTCCCATGTAGGAATTACTTGGATGGAATGGTAGGTTGGATGAATTTATATACTCCTTGAGTGATACTTGGTTTCCCATATAGGAATTCCTTGGATGAAATTGTAGGATGGATCTTTTTATATACTCAATGGATGATTACACTCTCCTAAAGCGATGCCTAGAATGCTCACTAAGATCGATCGGATGCACCGTGACTAAATTTCCTAGAGGTACATTCTAAATTAGGGTTGTTAAGCCATTTATTTATGAATGGATGTCAAGAATGTATTTGGATCTGGAGAGTATTCCTTACAGATCACCTAAGGGTGATCCCATTAGGGATTATTTGAGTCAAAATGTCATGATTTCCTATGGACGGAGACCTAAGAATCAGACATCTTATTGGTTTACATTTGGAATAAGTAGTGTGAAATATATCTCAATGATACATTTATAGGATTATCCATTGATATATGGTATCACTGTTTATAGTGATTAAAGGTGGGTACAAGTGAACCTAGGGTTAGGACATGTATCCCACTATAGTGGTGTATGTTACTAGGAGACATTTTCAGCATTGGACAAATTAGGTGTTGTCTATTAGGATTATAGACCCAGATATTGACCTAAATATACATGGACTCAGTGGTACAACATCCATCTCAATACACTTTTTATAGGATGACCAGTTGATCGGATCATGGTTCCAAGGATCTATTGTTGATTGAGTTGTTTATGATTTCCTTCCTTGCTTATATAGTATTTATATGAGCACATGAATATATATATATATATGGGGATATATATATATATAATGATAGATATTCTCATATAATATGGAACTATGTCCAGAGGATTGGGGTCATGGACCCAAGAATCGGTTCTGGACTTGTTTCTATTATTTATATTTGTTTATTTTTTCAATTAAGTTGTGTCTTGGCTAGGATAATCATATTTAATGAATATGAACTTATGATAGTATATTCATAGGTTCATCATTGGGGTGAAAAACTAAGATTATTTATCACCCTTGTATGTGCACCTCGATGCGCCAGAAAAACTTATTTCTACTTTTCAGGTTGATCACGTATTGCATAATGGATAGGGTTGAGGCCCAGAGTTTCATGGTTGAGAGTAGATGCTTGTTTGTTTTCTTATGATTGGGCTGGTGATATTTGATAGTGTCTAGTGATCAGGAATACGGTTTGGATCATAGTTGTTAATATATCCATGTACTTTTATATTAGTTTTCAATATGTTATCCTTGATGTATGGTTGCCCCGGTGGGTGACCCATGTTGTATGTATGACAAGAGTTGTTTGGGATTTTATACCATTTCATTTATTATTATTGATTGTTCTATTTCAGATTATTTATAGATTCTTCAATCTATTTATTACTTCTTGGATTTCATCTGGTAATTTCTACTGTTATTTACTCTAATATGAGGGAATAGTCTCTCCACATACACACCATAGGCCTTTATTTCTAATAAGAAGCCTCTGTAATATAGAGAGGAGTGATTGAGGCCTCGTAACAAACCGTATCAGATCATGGGATTAGTGGAATTTGGGGAAGGATGTTACAAAGTGGTATCAAAGAAATGTTTTTCTATTTTATTACTATTCAAGATATGGTAGATATAATTATTAGGAATATTTCAGAACATGTGATGGATATCAGACTGGTGCATCAAAAAAATTGATTCGGTAAGAATTCCTAGTTTCCAAGGATATGGGATTGTTATTTTGATATGTGATGTTATAGTTTCATATGATTTTCTCTTTGATAGATGCACATATTGTGTGAATATTATGATTTATTTTGGATTTTTTGATCTCGGTCCATTAGAAAGAGGTCATTGATTGATTTTGACTCTTGAACAGAAAAGTAAAGTGGCGTCTCATGTATCATATTTGGTATGTAAGATTCATATGTTAAAGTCCTTATAGTTTTTTATTTCACTAATGATAGAGGCCAATCATTTAAAGTGTCAACAAAAACCAAAATGGTGTTTTCCCATATAGGTTTTTGGTTTCATTCTACTCAATTGGTCTAGAAGATATATATTTTCATCTGATGGAAGGCTATGTGTATCTATGTTGACGGATTTGGTGGTAAGTATGATGAATAATTCCTCGTGCACAAGAGCTTTAGTGAACCTAGTAGTTCTATAGGTCACATGATTCCCATGTGTTTTACCTATTTAAGGGTGTTGTTTATTGGGTCTAATTGTTTAAAGTGTAAGTAAAAATCTATATATAGTTTTTTTACATATATTGGAATTAAATTATACTTAATTGTCATTAATTTTCAGTTATCTAGTTAGGTCACTTGTATGATTCTAATAAAAACCTAACATTTTAGTGAACTGGACGTCAAGGGAGTATTACTGTATCTGGATTCCCTGTGAGTTTCAGTTAAGTTCTATTTCTACATTGATATTGTGACCTCTAGGGAGCAATTCCTTATGAGTTTTCTTAGAGATGATCAGGGCCCTTGTGGAAAAGTGTTGAAAGTTTTAACCCTTGTGTTTGTGTTTTTACTTTACCTCCCTTAGAGAGGTTTCATCTTTTTGGCTGCGTGGTTAAACCATGTGACCTAGTTTTGATACTTGATTAGTAGGACTAGGTGGGGGACCTAGAGGCCCCATGTTTTGTATCAAACCCTTGTAGTTCAATATTTCATTTGACCAAGATAAACCTATGATTATGGTTTTATAGGGTTTATGAATTTATTTCTAGGAAGTGAAATAAGTTTTACACTCAATTATGATCGATGCATAGTTATTGCTCAGGTTTTTTAATATAGTAATGTTCATGCATTTGGATTTGGACGAAGTAACTAGGGTACATGTTTTATTATAATGGATTCAACTGGAAGAATAGTTTAGGTTCTCGGTCCTATTGAAAAGTATTTATGTTGTTTCTAATGTAGTTAGAGTGCAATTAAAAGTTCATGAATATAATGAAATTGGGTGATGGATGGTCATGGAATAAAATCATGGAACGAGTTAGGTGCATGATTTTGAAGAGGATTTCCAAGGTACATTCCTAATTAATGAAATTGATGTTTTATGTATCATGGTCAGCTTGGATTTGTGTTGGATGACTCATGGGATCATGAATCGGGTGATAAAGGTATATTTTGTTCGTGTGTGGTAACGTTTAATAATAAATCAATGAGTGGTTGTATGCGAGTCAAGGACTAATGTTTTCAAGAATTTCTGTGGAAATGGTTTCCCAAGAGTTGTGGTTTAATGATGAATTTACATATGTGGTAAAAGAAACATCAGAAATAAATCGAGTTTCATGAGGCAGTAGACCCATGTTTGGACCTGGACACATGCTCTTGGGATACGTGATGCCTGGTGTTGGTTAAAGGAATGTTATCTTGTTGGATATGAACATGAATCAGGAGATATATACATGCCTTGTATGGAATCTTAGTGTACTCATAGTTATATATGATCATGATTTGTCTTGATATCAGTATGAGTATGATGAGAGACCGTTGACTCTACACCGAGCTTCTTTTATTTTTAAATCTCCTTCTTGGTTGGTAAAATAACCTTTTGAGGATGCACTCAAGGAGTGGTGTAATGTAAGAAATGTGGTTTGAGTACACCATTAGTTGTTTAAGGTTGGTGACCATCATCTTCATTTTAAATTAATCATTTTTTATGGTTCGTTGAGCTTAAATTTTATTTTTGAGATGAGGATAAAGGTATTCCTATATGGTGGGGGTACTATATTGGTCGTAGTTGAACATATCTTCTGTAGAATAGTTGTTGACACTATGAGATTGGTCATTGGATAGTCAAGATATCATTGTTCTACAGATAATTAGGATGATATCATGACTTCATTTTACAACCAATGATTCTAAAGGATGAGAGGGTTTATGTTGGGGTGATTGTAAGGACCTGTTCCTTTTCGGACAAGAATTTTGGGAATCATTTTGAATTTTTTTCTTTTATATTCTTGTAAGGGGTAAAATAGTTCTTTCCCCTAATAATA
Source organism: Viscum album (assembly GCA_963277665.1). Classification (NCBI taxonomy): domain Eukaryota; kingdom Viridiplantae; phylum Streptophyta; class Magnoliopsida; order Santalales; family Viscaceae; genus Viscum; species Viscum album. The sequence continues at coordinate 832,498,147 of OY728136.1, forward strand.
TGATATCATATATTTTTTATAACCACTCTATTGGTCTCAAAATAGGCTCTTTACTCTGAGAAAGTGGTTTGGTGGAAGTTTGGGATGTTCAAATTTTAGCATAGTAAATAATATTTAATATTTAATTAATTAAATATTAATTTATTTGTGCAGGTTAATTTAGAAATATAATTTGAATGGATAATTGAATTTAGATTCAAAATCTTCCATTAATACTGAAAAGGGTTGGTTTTCCAAGGTAGGGAATAAACTCTTGATGGGCATTGGGTCCGGCCTGGGCCCCTTTTTCTTTTCTTTTCTTTTTATTCTTTTCTTTTTCCTCTTTTATTTTCATTCTACCATGGATTCACATGAACATCCCTATGGATATTCCTTTTTGTGATAGATAGAGTATAGGGATAGGTAGAGATATAAATATGGATAGGGGAATATAGGTATCATCATGGATCTTGAGATGCTCCAAATCATCGTGTGATAGTCGTGGACCGTGAAAATGGGAAAAGCTTCAGCGGATTCCTCCCAAAGGTATTATATTTTTATTCCTTGTCATATATCCCCATATATTTACTTTCTTTAAGTTTTAAACCCATTATATGGTTATTTATGACCCAACTGGGTTGATCTATAGCTTTTGAGAAGAAAAACGGCGTTTTGTGCCGATATGAGGGGTTTCTTGTTCAGGAATATTGGTCACACAGTGTAGTATTAATAACACATATTTTGGGTTTTTTCTGTTTAGGGAAGATGATTTTATCATAATTACACACTATGTATGGGGTATAAATTTTATTTACTGATACTTGGTCTTGTGGTTGGGTACCCATCCAGATAGCCCATGTAAGGGCACATGGTCGTGTAGAGTACCTAGGTAGACCAGGTGTGGGTTTCACACCATGTATAGGTACACAGACAGAAAAAGAACATATCCAAGCCATGTACAGTACATATTAAGGTACCCCATGTCTGTTACAAGTCTGTTACATTTATTAAACTCCATGTACTTGGTATTTTATACACCAATTCTGGTTGGAGTGCATGCCTAGGAGTGGCAATGATGATACATGTCATGTGCAAGGGTACACACGTCATGTACTTCTACCTTGATATCCTTTTAGGGTTTTTAAAATTTTATTGCTTAGAGTCATAATTGGAAATAATAGGAGTCTATTATGAGTATCTTTCTGTGTAAATAATGATGGTGAAACCCTTCAGGTGATTTTAGGACTCCTATGTGGAGTTCAAGATTTTTTTCCAAATGGATAGGTTCTTACTCCACTAAACGAATTCAATTTTCTCCTGAGAGAAATGCCTTGATCTAACATGGTCTATAATCCATCTACCATGACCAATTATTTATAGCTTTTCCTAGAGGATTTCTCATATGTGATAAGTTTTCTTCTAGCCCAGGAGTCTATGATGTTAGTTGTTTCTCAGGATCCTGTGTAGGATTCCTCTGTCTTCTTACTATTAAAAAGGACCTCCTAAGGGATTCATTTTCTTACATGATGACCTAGATAATCCCTTTTAGGATCCCTTTATCTTTATACCATTTCAAATATTACATGTATGATTCCTCACCTTATTACACTACTTTTAAGGGTCATAGGTACAATGCCTTTTCTTATTTACCATTCCAAGAATCCCATATAGGGTGCCTCTATTTACTTACCAATTCAAGGATCCCAAGTAGGATTACTCCTTTTTCCTTCACTAATAGGGATCCTAAGTACGATGGCCTTAATGCATTTTAACTTGAGGTAACATTGGGTTCCTCGATGTTTTACAGGCCCTGAGCTAGTACATCGGGTTTGGGTAGAGATGGTAGAGGTTGTCACCTTAGAACCCATACCAAACTTGTAATCCCATAAGGCTATGGTAGTAGTGGTGAGCTTTGGTGTATTGACACCCTCACTCTTTTATTTATAAAATCACTTGTTTATTTTTTATGCAGTGATGATTACCAGATTTGCTTCCTAGTTTGTGGCTAATTATCCTAATGCAATGTGACATCTATCTTTGGGATGAACAGATGTGCTTCCTAGTATTTAGTTGTTTATAATACATGTTTTATTGTTATATTATCGTGGATTCCTATAATTTCTTCCTAGGATCTGGATTTTTACAATTACTTTATAGGATACTTTGGACATTTCTACTCCTTATATCAAAACCACTAGGATGCCTTAGACATTTCTACTCCTTGGATCCAAACCACTAGGATTCCTTGGAAATTTCTACTCCTATTATCCAAATTAGTATGTACGCCTTGAGTGATAATTTTATTTATATATATGAATTCCTTGGTTGGACGCGTATGATGGATGGATTTATATACACCTTGAATTATACTTGGATTCCCATGCAGGAATGACTTAAATGAACTCATAGACTAGATCATTATATATACTCGACAGATGATTATCCTCTCCTTGAGTGATTTCTAAGATTCTCACTAAGATCGGGTGGATGCACTGTGACTACATTTTATAGATTTTCTTCCTAGGATATGGTTTTTATCCATTTTTATATGAATGGATGCTGATAATATACTTAGATCCAGAGATAATTCTGTATAGATTGCCTAAGGGTGATCCCCTTAGGGACTATCTGAGTCGCAGTGTCGTGATTTCATATAGACCAGGACTTGGGAATCAGACATCAGACTAGATTACATGTGGATTGAGTAGTATTAAATCTTGTTCAATTCTATATTTATATTATTATTCACCAGTATATTGTATCCTTGATTATATTTATTGGAAGTGGGTATGGGGGAACCTAGTGTTAGGACATGTATCTCCCTGTGCTGAAATATCTTAATTAGAGGAATTTCTAACCTTGGAAAAAGAAGGTATTATTGATTGATATTAAGGAACCATATATCAACATAAATATAAATGTCTTGAATGGTATGACATCCAGCTTAATTCCCTATTTTTAGGATGTCTAGTTGATCAGATCATGGATCCGGGTCTCTTCTGTGGATTGAGTTGTTTATGATTTTCTACCTTGATTATATAATTATTTATATCAACGCATGTGCTATTAGGACCGGTTCTCTTCATATTTCTTGGAATCTGACCAATAAATGGTCAAGATTCTTAGATTTTCTCTACTCTAAGCAGCACATTGTTACACATTTCTATAGAGAAGAAAATGCGGTGGCTGATGGTCTTGCGAACAAAGGTATGAATAGCTCTGGTTTTCATTGGGAGGATCAAGTTCCAGGTGATCTCATTTCCTTTCTAAGGAAGGATCAATGTAAGGAACCTACTTTTAGACTGGTGTAAGTTCTTTTTTCTGATCAATAAAGGGATCTTGCTTTGCTAGGCAGGATCTCAGTCCTTCAAAAAATATTATATCAACGCATGTGTGTATATATATGGGGATATATATATATATATACATTAATATATATATACTCATCTAATATGGAGTTTTTTATAGAATATTTGGTTTACAGACCCAATAATCGGTTGTGGACTTTTTTATGTTATTTATATCTATTCGTTTTATCATTTCAGTTGTGTCTCATATAGGATAAGAATATTGTATGATCATGCACTTAGGATGGAATATTTATAGTTTCATCACTGGGGTGGCCTATTAATATTTCTATACACCCATATACATACACCACAATTTGTGTGTAGACCTTATGTCTACTTTTCAGGTTGAGAACGGATTTCATGGTGGATAGTGTAACGACCCAAAGTTTCATTAATGTAAATTCCCTCTTGATATTATTAAATGTCTCTTTATATAAAATGATTTTATAAAATTTCAACTTTATTGGTTTTATGGTAATAATTGTGACTGTTACTTTTATAGTCGTTGAGAAGTGATCACATGATTTGTATAAATATAGGGCTTTAACACATCCAATTTTTCTTAAACAAAGGAAGCGATGGCCTCATCTAGTAGAATTTCCCCATACGAAGCCCATTTATCAGATCTTGGAAAAGAGGTGGCGTCCTTGGGCTTTGCTCTGGACCAAGCCCAAGCTGAGCTTCACCATGTCAGGCTCGAACAGGACCGTCTACGGGAGAAGTGGAAGTTGATAGAAATTACCACTCGAGCGATGTTATCTGAGCCACCCCAAGAGTCTGTCACCATCGCACACCTTACCCTTAGGTCTTATGCGGTTGTTTTAAGGGGTTATGTAACTAATCTATAGTACTATGTTCATGTACATTATTTTTGTATATAATAATGAATATAATTTCTTATCATTATTGATACATTGTAAATAGTTTTTAAAGTACAAATGGTGTTTTTAGTTATTGTTTAATTAAGAAATATATTTTATTAAATTAATGGATTTTTTAATTAAATATTATTTTAATAAAATATTATTATTATTATTATTAGATTAATTTTATAATGATCATGTAATTGTATGAATGCAATTATAATTTTTATTAAGGTTTGAAATCCATTTTTGTCAAAACCCGTGAATTTTTTATAAATGTCGGTTTTTATTTTAAAAGTGAAAATTAACATATTTAGAAAATTATTTAGATAAAATTAATGTTATTTTTGGAATCATGACATCGAAATTATCCAACGGTTAATTTTTCATAATTTTCTGAGATAGTCAAATTTTTGAGTAAAAATTAAATACTGTTTAAATATATAATGTGTTTTATGACATCATAATGACCCAATAGTGATGTAATAAAATACTATAATCTTTATGTTCGGCCAATATATGTTTTACCATTAAAATAATTTGATTTTGGGTTTGTTTTTCTTACTTTTCAAAGCATTAATGGACCCCTCAAGACTTATTAAACACCTTGTCTTTTTAAATTAATTTCCATGGGAGTGTGACTCACCTCCACATAAGCAACCCTAATATTTTAAGAATTTCCGACCTTGGACTTATAAAATATTATTTTCCTCTTAACTTTTCCAAAACCATGGGCAAAAACCATGGGATGGTTTGTGGTTTGGTTTAATTTAATATAAGGGGTCCCAAACCTAAATAATAAAGAATTACCTCACCTTTCCTATATAAACCCACCCAAGCACCCACTTCCTCCTCACTCCAAGCCTTTGGAGTTCGTCCAACCTCTGCCCTACTCTCTCTAGAATACTCCCATGGTGCCCCAACCTCCCAAGAAGCCTCTCACAAGCCTCTCTCTATCCTTTGGAAGCACACTTCCATGTAAGGGTTTTTCTTCATTTCTCATTTTTGTCCAATTTTCTCTAAGTTGTTTTTCCCTGTTAATTTCAATTATGAATGTTGGGGTATGGTTTAGAACCTCCCTAATACTTCCCTATTTATGTTTGAATTATGTAAGACCCCTTTATCTCTCATTAAATACCTCCCATTTACACCCGTTACTATGCCGAAATTCCGAAAGGAACTTCTCTCTCCTCTTTTACATTCAAGAAATACTTTTGTATCATGAATCTAAATTCCACTAAAATTGTTGGGACATGTATCTATATGACCTCCTTACTGTCCATTACATGTAAATATGAGGAGGAAACCCTTTCTATCTCATCTACCATTTTTATGAATTCTTATGTCACGTCGTTACGCTGCCGAAATCGCACCAATTTTCTAAGCCAATGCCATTGTGTAGTTAATACCATGCTCATTTCTCCATCAAGGGTATTAACCTTTATGCACATTTAATTATTGATTATAAAGTTTCATGTATTAATCCCACATTCCTTTATCGTGGAATAAATGATTATGTTTTATGAATCCATGTTTTATGATCCATGTGGCACACTTATGCATGAAATGAAATGTTTAAGAAGGGTGCGCCCTTATATCGCTCCAATGCATTGGGTAAAGTATAGTATCATGATACGTCATGTGCAATGAGTGTTGAATCATGATAATTTAAGTGAAACAAGGGTTTACTTGTGCTTTATGTGCAATGAGGATTTACTCATGCTCCATGTTCAATGAGCCTTGGCTCAAGCTAATTCCATGTTAAGTGTTGTTGCCACATTTCCATGTTATGATTATCATTCTTTATCATGCCTTTATGTTCATGTTTTTATTATGATCTATTGATATGCCTATTGTCTAACATGTATTTTACTCCTCATGTTATTCCATGTGTACTCCCTTACTAGGCTTTATATCTCACCCTCTTCTTATACATGTCCTCAGGTTATCCCATGCAATTCTAAGTACGAAGGAATGTAGTGGTCATGTAAAGGAAGTTTTAAATATAGATGTTGTATTTCATGTTTTAAGTTTTTATGTAATGATCCTAATCCCCAAAGACACTAAACCTCTCTATCTTATTTGTTGTATCAAGTGAAGTTTTATGTAAAAAATCATGTTTAAGTTGTAATAAAAAGTAGGGTTGTCATAGTTGGTATCAGAGGATAGGTTTGGTTATTTTTGGGATTAGGATTAAAAAACCATAGTAAGGCCTTAGATACAAAACTAAGTACAATAAAAACATCCCTAAGTTTGGGTGATATTGAGTAAGTGGTTTATCAATCAAATACATCTCTGTCTGGATACGAGCAGGTAGAGGCGGCTCTGGCATAGATGTATCCTAGGGGTAAAACCCAAAAACACTGCTTTGAGCTAGACTCGAATGGGAACTAGAGCACAAAAATGGGCCTTGATGCACTCTTGGTTACGACACTCCCGGGGGATATGCTTTGGTAAATTCAAAAGCTTAGTATGAACCCTTATTAAGGGAATTAAAAAAAATGCCCCTAAGAATATATGTTAGAAACTAGATCATGAAAAGCCTACATTGAAGCCTATAGACTCATGAGTTAAGGAAATGAAAGTTTATTTATAATTCATCAACTTTTGTCTTTGGATTACCCTTTATGTGGTACCCATAACATTCCTTTTATTCCAGCCAATGGCCGGTAATAGGAGGACTGTGGCTAAAAACTGATGTGAAGATCAGTGTGATGACTGTACTAATGAGATGCCCAATCCAATGGGAGTGGGAATCGTAAAATTTGGCACGCTTCTCTCTCAGCTAACTCAAGAATTGAATAGAAACATGGGTCAAGAGAAATTTCCAAACCCCCCTAAGAATGAACAAGTCGATATCGAGAGCTTCATGAGAAAAAGGCCTCCTACTTTTAGTGGATCATCTGATCCCACGATCGCTGAAAAATGGATCAAATACATTGAAAAGATCTTCTCCATCCTTCAATGTTCTGAACAAGAGAAGGTTCTCCTGACAGCTTATCGTATAGAGGGTGAAGCTGATTAATGGTGTAAGTTGATCAAAAATACGAAGCATGAGGAGGAGATCGAGGCGTTGTAATGGAAGCATTTCCGGAAGATGTTTTTCAATAAATATTTTACGCACACCCACCGGCTTAAGATGGAAAGGGACTTCTTTTCCCTCAAGAAAAAATATGAATAATCTGTTGGAGCGTACGAGGAAAACTTAAGGATTGAATGATATGCTTTCGGCTTTGTCGTTACCCTCGAATGCAAGGTTGACCGCTTCTTTGGTGGGTTGAAACCTAGCCTACGGAAAGCATTAGCGATCCGTGACTTTGACAGCTATGAGGAAATTGTCTGATGTGCCCTCAAGGTAAAAATGGAGATCGGAGAATCACAGGGGTATCATGGGGACAAGAAGAATGAGGTATAATTCAATGTTGGTGGGCCGATGGATAAATCAAATGGTGCTAAGAAGATCCAGCACCCCACTTGCCAAAAGTGCGAAAAGAATCACCCTGGAAATTGCCTTAATGGGATGAGGAAAAGCTTCAGGTGTGGAATAGAAGGGCACCTACCTGTTAACTGTCAGCAAGAAAGACCCATGGATGCGACATAGGAGAGGAACACTCTGTTCGAACCTAAACGCGTTATTCAATGCTAAAATTCAAAGAACCGGATCATTTTTCCAATCAATGCCCTAATCCAAGGGTTTTAGGAGACAACCAACAACCTCCAAGGCAGTAAGGAAGAGATTTTTCCATCACTTCAGCTGAAGTGAACCCGGACAATGAAGTGGTGATAGGTACGCAAGTTATTCATTCAAGAATAGAGAATGTAATTTTTGATTCAGGTTCTACGCATTCTTTTATATCTCGAATGTTTAGTAGAAAAATCCGAGCACCACGACAAATCATGGAAGTAAAGATGTCGGTGAGTACGGAAATTGGGGAAATAATTTCATCCCATGAATATAAGTCCTCCCCTGTTATAATCTGTGGATTGAATATCCCGGAGAACCTCGCCATACTCCCTCTGGTGGAATTTGATTCAATTCTTGGCATGGATTGGCTTTCCTTATATAGAGCCAACATAAATTGTCAAGAGACGGAAATCACACTCCATATGGAGAATCGACCCCCGATTATTTACAAGTGTAAGGAGGAAGATGAATCTCCTTTAGCTTCATCATCTCAAGCGTGGATATTACTGCCTTATGAGCACGCGTATCTGGCTCAGATGATTGAGTCCAACGAAGAAACCATCCTTGAAGAAATGCCTATTGTGAGGGAATTTGCTGAAGTGTTTCCTGAGGAACTGTATGGTCTTCCTCCTAGAATATATGTTGAATTCTCAATTGAACTTATACCCAGGGTTTTACCAATATCCAAGACTCCATATATAATGGTTGTTGTAGAGCTTGAAGAGCTGAAGAAACAACTACATGAGAATCTGGATAAAGGGTTTATATGCCCAAGTGCTTCACCATGGGGTGCACCAGTCCTCTTCATCAAGAATAATGATGGGTCAATGTGGCTTTGCATCTATTATCGTGAACTTAACAAAATCACGATAAAGAACAAGTATCCTCTCCCAAGAATTGATGACCTGTTCAATCAGCTGTGTGGAGCACAATTCTTCTCCAAGGTAGATTTGTGGTTGGGATATTATCAAGTAAGGGTGAAGAAGGAAGATGTCCCCAAGACTGCTTTTCGTACAAGATACGGGAACTATGAATTCATATTAATGCCTTTCAGACTCACCAATGCTCCAGAAATCTTCATGGACTTGATGAATAGAGTATTTAGATATTACCTAGACAAATTTTTGGTAGTCTTTATATATGATATTCTAATATACTCCAAAACCAAGGAGGATCATGAGGAGCATTTAAGAACTATACTAGAGACTTTACGCAAGGAGAAGCTCTATGAAAAGTACAGCAAGTGTGAGTTTTGGTTGAAGGAGGTCTCATTCTTGGGCCATATCATCACAAGCAATGGGATATCTGTGGATCCCTCCAAAACAGATGGAATTGAGGGATGGCTGAGGCCAACATCGGTAACAGATATTCGTAGCTTCTTGGGGTTAGATGGATATTATCGACGATTTGTGAGAAAATTCTCACGATTGTCCAACCCTCTTACCAAGCTAGGTCGAAAGGGAGTAAAGTTTTCTTGGAGTGATGAATGCGAAGAAAGCTTCAAGGAGTTGAAAAGGAGGCTTATCACTGCGCTCGTTCTCACTTTACCCACAAGTGGGGAGCTTTTTGTGGTATTCAGTGATGCTTCGAAGAAGGGCTTAGGATGTGTGTTGATGCAGAATGATAAAGTGATATCCTATGCCTCAAGGTAGTTGAAAATCCATGAGCAAAACTATCCAACGCATGATCTGGAGTTGGCGGCGGTGATCTTTGCCTTGAAAATCTGGCGGCATTATCTCTATGGAGAGAAATGTGAGATATATACTGACCACAAGAGTCTTTAATATATATTCACATAGGAAGAGCTTGATATGCGCCAGAGAAGATGGATAGATCTCATCAAGGATTATGACTGTTCAATCCATTACCACCCTGGGAAAGCGAACAAGGTGGCAGATGCCCTAAGTAGAAAGGATACAGCGATTCTATCAATGATGACAATTGAGAAGGATCCAATCTTCTTAGACTTGATGAAGATGGACATGGGAATCATAGAGAAGGGAACATCATCAATTCTTTCACAAATGATTGATCAACCATCTCTTTTGGAAAGTTTAAAGGATGCTCAAAAGGATGATGTGGGAATTAAAGAAAAAGTAGAAGGTATCGAAAAAGGAAAATCCTCGGAGTTTAATGTTAATGAAGAAGGAATTGTGCGGTTTGGGAAAAGACTATGTGTTCCATCAAGTCTGGAGCTGAAGAAAGAACTTTTGGATGATGCACATAGTTCAAATTTCTCTATTCACCCAGGGAGCACAAAGATGTATCGAGATCTCTGAGAAAACTTTTGGTGGGATAATATGAAGAAGGAGATTTCTGAATATACATCAAAGTTCCTGGGGTGTCAGCAAGTGAAGGCAGAGGGGAAGAAGTATAAGGGGATGATCCAACCATTGCCTATACCAGAATATAAATGGGAAAACATCACCATGGAATTTTTCACCAGACTTTCGAGGACATCCAAAGGAAAAAATGAAATATGGGTTGTTGTGGATCGTCTTTCAAAGATTGCACACTTTATTGCAATTCGGGAGGATTTCTCATTGGATCAACTGGCACAGATATATATTAGGGAAGTGGTAAGGTTGCATGGAGTACCACTATCTATTGTGTCTGACCGAGATCCAGGATTCACCTCTAAGTTTTGGAAGAGTCTTCAACATGCTCTGAATACTTAACTGAACTATAGTACGGCCTATCATCCTCAAACTGATGGTCAATCCGAGCGGGCTATCCAAACACTTGAGGATATGTTGAGAGCGTGCTCAATGGACTTTAAAGGAGGATGGGATTAACATCTTCCTCTGGTTGAGTTCTCTTATAATAACAGTTTCCACTCGAGCATCCAAATGGCACCATATGAAGCCCTGTATGGGAAAATGTGTAGAACACCGGCATGTTGGGATGAGGTCGGTGAACGTAAGCTGCTTGGACCAGAAATGGTTGAGGAAATGGTGGAGAAGTTGAAAACCATTCAGCAGCATATCAAGGCAGCCCAGAGTCGATAGAAGAGTTATGCAGATAATAGTCGACGAGACCTTGAGTTTAAAGTTGGAGACATGGTTTTTCTACACATATCTCCGTGGAAGAAGGTCGTGAGGTTTGGAAAGAAAGGGAAGTTAAGTCCAAGGTACATTGGCCCCTTCGACATTCTTGATCATGTCGGGGTTGTGGCCTATTGGCTAGAACTTCCACCTAGTATGGCCAAATAACATGATGTCTTTCATGTATCCCTCTTAAGGAAGTACATACCAGACCCTTCACATGTACTCTCTTCTGAGGTGGTACAATTGGAAGACGATCTTTCTTATGAGGAGCAACCAGTGAAGATCTTAGATCGTAGAGAAAAATTTCTATGAAATAAGACAATGCCCCTCGTCAAGGTGTTTTGGAAAACCACAAGTTTGAAGAAGAAACTTGGGAATCGGAGGAAGTGATGAAGTTGAGTTACCCACATCTGTTTTAGTGTGGGAAAAGGAAAATTTGGAGGGAGAAATTTATTAAGGGGGGATATTGTAACGCCCCAAAGTTTTATTAATGGAAAATCCCTCTTGATCTTATTAAATGTCTCTTTATATAAAATGTTTTTATAAAATGTCAACTTAATTGGTTTTATGATAATAATTGTGACCATTAATTTTATAGTCGTTGAGTTGTGATCACATGATTAGTATAAATATAGGGCTTTAACACATCCAATTTTACTTAGACAAAGGAAGAGATGGCCTCATCCAGTAGAATTTCCCCATACGAAGCCCATTTATTGGAGCTCAGAAAAGAGGTGGAATCCTTGGACTTCGCTCTTGACCAAGCACAAGATGAGCTTCACCATGTCAAGCTCAAACAGGACCATCTACGGGAGAAGTGGAAGTTTATAGAAATTACCACTCGGGCGATGTTATCTGAGCCACCCCAAGAGTCTTTCACCATCTCACACCTTACCCTTAGGTCTTATGTGGCTGTTTTAAGGGGTTATGTAAATAATCGATAGTACTATGTTCATGTACATTATTGTTTTAAATAATACTGAATATAATTTCTTGTCATTATTGATACATTGTAAATAGTTTTTAAAGTACAAATGGTGTTTTTAGTTATTATTTAATTTAAAAATCTATTATATTAAATTAAGGGATTTTTGAATTAAATAATATTTTAATAAAATATTATTATTATTATTATTAGATTAATTTTATTATATATAAATGATCATGTAATTGTATGAATGCAATTATAATTTTTATTAAGGTTTGAAAGCCATTTTTGTCAAAACCCGTGAATTTTGTATAAATGTCGGTTTTTATTTTAAAAGTGAAAATTAAAATATTTAGAAAGTTATTTAGATAAAATAAATGTTATTTTTAGAATCAGGACGTCAAAATTATCCAACGGTGAATTTTTCATAATTTTCTGAGACAGTCAAATTGTTTGAGTAAAAATTAAATACCGTTTAAATATATAATGTGTTTCATGACATCATAATGACCCAATAGTGATGTAATAAAATACTATAATATTTATGTTCGGCCAATATATGTTTTACCATTAAAATAATGAGATTTTGGGTTTTTTGGCTTACTTTTCAAAGCATTAATGGACCCCTCAAGACTTATTAAACACCTTGTCTTTTTAAATTAATTTCCATGGGAGTGTGACTCGCCTCCACATAAGCAAAACTAATATTTTAAGAATTTCTGACCTTGACCTTATAAAATATTATTTTCATCTTCCCTTTTCCAAAAACCATGGGCAAAAACCATGGGATGGTTTGTGGTTTGGATTAATTTAATATAAGGGGTCCCAAACCTAAATAATAAAGAATTCCCTCACCTTTCCTATATAAACCCACTCAAGCTCTCACTTCCTCCTCACTCAAAGACTTTTGAGTTATTCAAACCTCTTCCCTACTCTCTATAGAATCCCTCCAAGGTTCCCCAAGCTCCCAAGAAGCCTCTCACAAGCCTCTCTCTAGCCTTTGGAAGCACACTTCCATGTAAGGGTTTTTCTTCCTTTCTCATTTTTGTCCAATTTTCTTTAATTTATTTTGCCCTGTTAATTTCAATTATGAATGTTGAGGTATGGTTTCACACCTCCCTCATACTTCCCTCTTTATTTTTGAATGATGGTATACCCCTTTATCTCTTATTAAATACCTCCCATGTACACCCGTCACTATGCCGAAATTTCGAAAGGAACTTCTCTCTCCTCTTTTACATTCAAGCAATACTTTTGTATCATGGATCTAAATTCCAATAAAATTGTTAGGAAATGTATATATATAACCTAATTACTGTCTATTACATGTAAATATGATTAGGAACCCCTTTATCTCTCATCAACCATTTTTATGAATTCTTATGTCACGCTGTTACGCTGTCGAAATAGCACCGATTTTCTAAGCCAATGCCATTGTGTAGTGAATACCATGCCCATTTCTCCATCAAGGGTATTCACCTTTATGCACAATTACTTATTGATTATAAAGTTTCATGTATGAATTCCACATTCCTTTACTGTGGAATAAATTATTATGTTTTATGAATCCATGTTTTATGATCCATGTGGCACACTTATGCATGGAATGAAATGTTTAAGAAGGGTGTGCCCTTATAGCGCTCCAATGCATTGGGTAAAGTATAGTATCATGATAAGTCATGTTCAATGAGTGTTGAATCATGATAATTCAAGTGAAACAAGGTTTTACTCATTCTTTATGTGCAATTATGATTTACTCATGCTCCATGTGCAATGAGCTTTGGCTCATGCTAATTCCATGTTAAGTGTTGTTGCCACATTTCCATGTTATGATTATCATGATTTATCATGCCTTTATGTTGATGTTTTTCTTATTCTCTATTGATATGCCTATTGTATAAAATGTATTTTACTCCTCATGTTATTCCTTGTGTACTCCCTTACTGGGCTTTATAGCTCACCCTTTTCTTATGCATGTCCTCAGGTTATCCCATGCAATGGTAAGTACGAAGGAATGTAGTGGTCATGTAAAGGAAGTTTTCAATAAAGATGTTGTATTTCATGCTTTAAGTTTTTATTTAATGATCCTAATCCCCAAAGACACTAAACCTCTCGATATTATTTATTTTATCAAGTGAATTTTTATGTAATAAATCATGTTTAAGTTGTAATAAAAAGCAGGGTTGTCATAGATAGGGATGTGGCCCAAAGTTACATGGTTGAGAAGAGTTTCTCATATGAATTATTATGAGGGGGCTGGTGTAATTAGAAAATGTATGGAGACTAAGTATGTGTTCTATCTTGGAATTAGTAATATAAACCTATACTGTTTTTAGTTTTTATTTTGTACTCCTGCATGTATGGTCGGCCCGGTGGGTGACCAGTGTTCTATGTATGACATGGTTGTTTGGGATTTTATTAATTATTTAATTTTATCTAGTTATTTATTATATTTTTTACTCTAACATGAGGGAATATTCTCTCCAAAAACACATCAAGGTCCCTTGATTCTATTCGGAATCCTTTGGCATATATAGGAGTGCACTTAAGGACTCATAATGAACTGTCTTGAGGCACGGATTAGTGGCATCTCGGTAGGGATGTTACAAACCCATGTTTTTAATTACTTCCCTTAATAGGGGTAACTTTTATTTTATATGCATTGACTATATTAGTCCTTGTAGATTGGGATATAGCACATTCCATAGTTTTGTTTAACTATGATTTGTTTGATGAATACATTAAGTAACTAAATTGAACATGTATATGTTATCTCATATCATGTAATTTCTATTAAACTATTTCTATTTTTTTCTAAAGGGAACATAAAAAAATTATAAATTGAAATCACTATTATTTATCTTTTATAAGTATAGAGTCTTTTTTTATAAAATTTTTTTCCACTTTGTTTAAATTAAATGTATAAGTATTACAATAATGAACTAATAAAATTAATATATAGTTAATTTATTATTAATTTATACATCAGGTATTGAGTAATCTTGATGAATCTGTCTCTGAGGAAATAATAGCTTCATCATTTGGTCCTAATGTTTTGGTTCGTGAATGTAATTAAATTGTGATAAATGGGTACAAATGTATTATAACTAAAAAAGAAATTAACATGATAACACAACATGAAGGTGTTATGATAACTAGAAAAACATAATATTATGCTAGTGCATTAGATATTAGCACTTGATTTGAAAATGTATTTTATTGTGGATTTGTTTAGAAAATACTAATATTGGATCATTAATTTCATAGTTTATTCACTATGATGAAATTGAAGTGGTTTGATTCGATGATGACACATGGAACATTTATTTATGATTGTGTATTTGGGGTTATTGACATAACTCACACTCTTTCTACTGATGAGGCATATATATTAGCATCATTGAAAAAAATTATGTGAAATATTATTTGATGCTTGAATTTGGTTTCATTATTAAAGTAATCCCAATATATATTTTTTATGATGGTGGGGATGAAATTGATACCATCACTATACCCATTGGACCCAATCAATTTATTACTTATTTTGACTCCAATAGTTTAATTGTTATATTTTATTATAAACCTGAAGTTGCAGTGGGAAATATATAGAATCATCCATCAATGTTTTTAGTTATTTTTTTAGCTTGACATGGGTTTTTTAGGTTTCTTTTGTTAAAATTTAGTTATTATTGATTACAAATATTTTTTTATCTAACTTGACCTTAATGTTCATATTCAATCTAAACTGGTTTCAGTTTTCTTTGAGTTTTATTTTATAATATTCAATTGAAATATATTAGAACCTAACAACCCAAAAAAAACTACAACAATTAAATTATAACAAAAAAATAATATTAATGAACTAAAACATATTGAACTAATTATAATGAAAATCAAAACCAATGAAAATAATTACAAAAAAATGGAAAAATGACCTAACTCAAAAATAAAAACCAAATAACCTAACCCAAAAAATGGAAAAATGACTCAATCAATTGAAAAAAATTCCCCAAATGACCTAAAAAATAATATGATCTAAATAAAAATATAATAAGAAAACTATATTATACCCATGTTAAATATGCTAATTTTAACATGTTATCTTTTCTATGACATGTTTTTTATGTTTTGATATTCACCCCACTAAATATAAAATGACTTTTTCATGTCACTACGTATCCTATTTTAGTTTGACACTTATTATTCCTTAATTAAGTCATGTCACATATAATTTCTTGTTTATATTTCACATTATTTATGAGTATCTAATTAAATGAATATTTTTTTTCAAATGTAGGAAATGAAAAGCATTGAAAAGGTATAAAAGAAGAGGCTTTCATACAATAAAAACAACCTGAGAGATCTAGGAATTCCCCCTATGGTTTATATTGTGATTATTTTGTTATAAATATATATATCAATAACATATAATTTCATGTGATTAATTTTTTATTTTAATTTTTATTATGATCTTCCACCAAGGAGACAATTATTATCTAATAAACCTAGTAGAGGTGGTGCTAAGTTATATGTTATGGGGGTTTGTCCTGGAGCTACTTTCACCACTCTTTGTACCATATCATGTCATTTATGTAACACCCTGACCCCAGAAGCCTGGATTTGGTGCATTATTTTAATACATTATCATGATTACAAGGAATCAATTTGTGAACGACCAATCAGTTTAGCAGACTTTGGAAATAGATTACATACATGAATGTTACATTACACATTCAAACATAAAACACAACATAAATAATACTTTCAGAATTCCATTATTCCCCTAGCTTAACCCTGCATATCAATCATAATACACTTCTTGGAATCCTAGGAAAACAAAACATAAGAAAGGGGTGGGCTCAGATGCTCAGTAAGGGTAAATAATTTAGTGAAAGCTATAAACTTTTAAGGAAATATGTGTAATAAAAAAACATTTTTTAAACATAAACTTGAACATAATATGGAAAAAATAAGTCAAACATTACCACATAAACATTCACAAGGATATTCTACTAGTCGAATAATCACATGTAATATCTAATTTCATAACGAGGGAATGCATAATGTTGGACATCATAACCACATAGTCAAGGCCTCGTGCCAAGACTACAAATAAAAATTTTGTCATGGCCTTGTACCAAGACACTAATTTATCTCATGAGACCTAATGATGCATCAAGGGGATATAGCGGGGCTCGCCCATCACTTATTATGTTAAATGCATTCCTCATATGAAAAGGGTGAAACATAAAATAAAACTTCATATAAAAACTAGAATACAAAATGTCAATACTTTAACTGTAAACCATGAATGGTATAAAAACACAACATCTATAGTCAAACATATCATAACTTATTAAATACAATATAAAACATTTTATTATAATAAATAAACCTCAATCATGAATAATATCCAACAAAGGATGTTGACATAGTCGAAAATTATCAGAAAAACTCTTTGAGAGAAATATCCCTTTTCTTGAAATTATTTAAAAAGTCACACAATTTAGAAAGGAATAAATTTAAAATACATTTTTGAATCAAAGTGTCCTATACCACTTTTAAACTTTTGAAAGGAATTGATATTTTAAGACATTCATGTAAATATAAATAAATACTCAAAATCATTTTGAAAATATGGAAAAAATGAGAATGATTTAGAAGGATAAATTTTTAAACCATTTAAAATGACGTTTTAGTTAAATATTACCTTAAAAAGAATCCTTTTGAAAACTCTTTTATAAAACATGGACATGGATAATAAATATTTCCCAGTAAAAACTTAAACATAAACAATATCAAATAATAATGAGATTGGGGAATTAACCCTTAACTTGTACTTTCCTTTGGTTGAGGGTGCGTTTAACCACTTGTATAATAAAAATAGTATGTTATTAAATTATACCAAAACAAAATTCGTATTTGTGATGTAACGACCCAAAGTTTCATTAATGGAAAATCCCTCTTGATCTTATTAAATGTATATTTATATAAAATGTTTTTATAAAATTTCAACTCCTTTGGTTTTATGATAAGAATTGTGACCTTTACTTTTATAGCCATTGAATAGTGATCACATGATTAGTATAAATATAGGGCCTTAACAAATACAAATTTTACTTAGACAAAGGAAGTGATGGCCTCATCCAGTAGAATTTCCCCATACGAAGCCCATTTATCGGAGCTCGGAAAAGAGGTGGCGTCCTTGGGCTTCTCTCTTGACCAAGACCAAGCTGAGCTTCACCATGTCAAGCTCGAATGGGACCGTCTACGGGAGAAGTGGAAGTTGATAGAAATTACCACTCGAGCGATGTTATCCAAGCCACCCCAAAAGTCTATCACCGTCGCACACCTTACCCTTAGGTCTTATGTGGCTGTTTTAAGGAGTTATGTAACTAATCGATATTACTATGTTCATGTACATTATTTTTTTATATAATAATGAATATAATTTCTTGTCATTATTGATACATTGTAAATGGTTTTTAAATTATAAATGGTGTTTTTAGTTATTATTTAATTAAGAAATATATTTTATTAAATTAAGGGATTTTTGAATTAAATAATATTTTAATAAAATATTATTATTATTATTATTAGATTAATTTTATAATGATCATGTAATTGTATGAATGCAATTATAATTTTTATTAATGTTTGAAAGCCATTTTTGTCAAAACCCGTGAATTTTTTATAAATGTATATTTTTATTTTAAAAGTAAAAATTAACATATTTAGAAAATTATTTAGATAAAATAAATGATATTTTTTGAATTAGGACGTCGAAATTATCAAATGGAGAATTTTTCATAATTTTCTGAGACAATCAAATTTTTGAGTAAAAATTAAATACAGTTTAAACATATAATGTGTTTTGTGACATCATAATAACCCAATAGTGATGTAATAAAATACTATGATCTTTATTTTCGGCCAATATATGTTTTAACATTAAAATAATGTGATTTTGGGTTTATTTGGATTACTTTTGAAAGCATTAATGGACCCCTCAAGACTTATTAAACACCTTGTTTTTTTAAATTAATTTTCATGGGAGTGTGACTCACCTCCACATAAGAAACCCTAATATTTTAAGAAGTTCGGACCTTGGAATTATAAAATATTTTTCTCCTCTTCCCTTTTCCAAAAACCATGTGCAAAAACTATGTGATGGTTTGTGGTTTGGATTAATTTAATATAAGTGGTCCCAAACCTAAATAATAAAGAATTATCTCACCTTTCCTATATAAACCCACCCAAGCTCCCACTTAATCCTCACTAAAAGCCTTTTGAGTTCATCCAACCTCTGACCTACTCTCTCTAGAATCCTCCCAAGGTTCCCCAAGCTCCCAAGAAGCCTCTCACAAGCCTCTCTCTAGCCTTTGGAAGCACACTTCCAGGTAAGGGTTTTTTCTTCCTTTCTCATTTTCGTCCAATTTTCTTTATATTTTTATGCCCTTTTAATTTCAATTATAAATGTTGGGGTATGGTTTTTCACCTCCCTCATACTGACCTATTTATGTTTTAATGATGGGAGACCCTTTCTCTCTCATTAAATACCGCCCATGTACACCCGTTACTATGCCGAAATTCTGAAAGGAACTTCTCTCTCCTCTTTTACATTCAAGCAATACTTTTGTATCATGAATCTAAATTACATTACAATTGTTGGTAAATGTACCTATATGACCGACTTACTGTCCATTACATGTAAATATGATGAGGAACCCCTTTCTCTCTCATCAACCATTTTTTTATGAATTCTTATGTCACATCGTTACGCTGCCAAAATCGCACCGATTTTCTAAGCCAATGTTATTGTGTAGTGAATACCAAGCTCATTTCTCCATCAAGGGCTTTCACCTTTATGTACATTTACTTATTGATTGTAAAGTTTCATGTGTGAATTCCACATTTCTTTATCATGGAATAAATGGTTATGTTTTATGAATCTATGTTTTATGATCCATGTGGCACACTTATGCATGAAATGAAATGTTTAGGAAGGGTGTGCCCTTATAGCGCTCCAATGCATTGGGTAAAGTATAGTATCATGATACGTCATGTGCAATGAGTGTTTACTCATGCTAATTCAAGTGCAACGAGGGTTTACTCGTGCTTTATGTCCAATGAGGATTTACTCAAGCTCCATGTGCAATGAGCCTTGGCTCATGCTAATTCCGTGTTAAGTGTTGTTGCCACATTTCCATGTTATGATTATAATGCTTTATCATGCCTTTATGTTCATGTTTTTCTTATGATCTATTGATATTCCTATTGTCTAACATGTATTGTACTCCTCATGTAATTCCATGTGTACTCCCTTACTGGTATTTATAGCTCACCCTTTTCTTATGAATGTCCTCAGGTTATCCCATGCAATGCTAAGTATGAAGGAATGTAGTGGTCATGTAAAATAAGTATTTAATAAAGATGTTGTATTTCATGTTTTAAGTTTTTATGTAATGATCCTAAGCCCCAAATACACTAAACCTCTCGATATTTGTTGTTGTATCAAGTGAATTTTTATGTAATAAATCATGTTTAAGTTGTAATAAAAAGTAGGGTTGTCATATATGATATCATACTTGATTAATTTATTACTCTATACTACCTATTTTATAATAATTTCCATGCTAAAATAACATTTCGGCTAATAATCACTTTCTTTATCATACGTGTTTTAACTTTTTATTCTTGATTGTATCGATTTTATCATGATTTAATTACTTCCAGAATATAAAACATTATTTATGTATCATATATATTCAGAATATAAATATGTATAACATATAGATATATGAAATGGAAAACACCGTTTATGGAGACGGTAGGCCATATGTACGCATAAATGTTGTTTCCGTTTTCATTTTTCATTGAACAGAAGTAAGTGAATGAGATATATGTAAATATATATATATATATATATTTCAATTAGAATTATTATTTTATATATTACATACTTAATAATGTATATTTTTAAAATCATCGTTGAATGGTGAACGTGGAAATGAATCTCATCGCGGCGTGGAGACGGTAAGTCGTATGTACGCACGAGGAACAATATCATTATATTGATGGTGAAATTGTTTGTAATTGGATGGTATATTTTATATAGAGAATAATTAAAATGTTATATTTATTATTTACATAAATTATAATCATTATTATAACCATTAAAAAATTAAGTGTTGGATAACAAACTACACCACGACGTGCAGACAGTAGGCCATACGTATGCACGTATGGTGACTTTGTCATTCATTGGATGGATATAATAATTAATATGGTTCTACCATATTTATAATAGAATATTAGTATGTATAAGGTACTGGATTTATTATTTTGGTATGGAAACAACAAATAAATAGGAAGTGGAAGAAGAAAAGAACTTCGAAAGAGGTGATGAAGTAATTACCTCTTCTTCGGGTCCTTCCTTTTAATTTGAACAAAAGGGATCTTTATGTTGTCTTTATGATAAAATTAAGGCCTCCAGGTTGATGTTAAGGTAGTTTGGAGGATATTTTATTAGTTTTTGGCTAATCCAAATGCCATTGGAGGTGTGAATTTTAGAGAAGAAGAAGTACCATTATTTAAGAGAAGTGAGGAGAACTTTAGGAAGAGCTTGAAATATTATTTTATTATAAAATTATTTTCGGTTTTGATTATTAAAAATTGATTTATTTATTGGATAAGGTGATGATGGGTCGATATCCTCTTAGCCAGTTGGTTTTAGACAAGTTTAGGTTACCATATTAACCTTATCTTTTAGATTTAACTCTTAGTTACATAGTTTAACATTTACCATGTCTTCTTGTATTTTTATATTACATGGTTAATAAACTAACTATAAAATTACAAGAAAAACTAAATTGGTTAATTAATGATGTATATAACCTTATATTATTCCTTTTTATGAATATTAGATTTTTAAGAATATTATATCATTTAATAATGTGGTATTTATTTTAAAAACTCATTTATGTCAATTTTGACACTATTTAGTATTTGGTTTTTTGTGAAAGTCATAACATCTTGATTACTTCGAACAAAATAAATTTAATCAACTATAACATGTACAATTTACCTATAAAATTCGTAGATGTCATCAAAACTTTCAAATTATATTTATTTTAATATTTATAATATCTTTTATTTGATTCTTTCATTAATAAAGAAATACTGCCTCATTATTATTTCATAAATAAATATATTTATTTTATGTATTAAAATTATAAATAAAATACCATGATGTATGAAATATTTTTATATTTATAATTACTATTTATTGTTGAAATTATTACATATATATCCCTATATAAAAAAATTAGTAAAAAGATATGTGTTTATGTCACATTTTCCTCAACTTTAAATTAATTTTTATAATGTGTCATTTTCACTTACAAGTGGCTAAATGGGGTCCCAAAATGGACCCAAGGATGCCCAAGGTCATACATGTTTCATCAAATAGGGTTAGAACATGTGTTAGGGTAATTTAATATTATTATAATATTATTTTTTACCCTTATTTACGGGATTTATCCTTTAACTATAGTAACTAAAATATTTACTAAAGTTACTATTCATAATATCTAAAAATAAAAGTTAACTATTTAAAAAATTTGGAAATCCGGATTCCAAATAAGGAATCCATTTTTTCAAATTCAAAACACAAAAGATACAGAAATTAATTTAAAATTAATTCTTGTTATCAAAACAAAAAAGCAGGTTTTTAAGAAGTAAAAACTATCAAAAGATTGACTTCTGTTTATGTAAAATGACCAACATTATATTAAATGTAAAAAATATAATCTAACTATAATTTAAAACCACTGAAATGTATAATTTAACATGATACATTATTTTGATTAAAAAAGTTGTTTTCAATTAAAATTTAGTATTTTTCACTATTCATCAAAATATGAAAGTTAGCAAAAAAGTAACAAAATTTTATCCAAGAAAATTTTTTATGTACCACATCTAAATAAGAATTTAATTTCATAAAATTAAAAATATAAATGTTTCAAATATTGGATTTAAAAAGGGTTCTCCATTAAAAGGTGGAAAAACTGCATTTTTTTGAAAAATACTTCTTTTATCTAAAAATTTGAATTTGTACTTATATTATGTCTAAGAAACAAAATAAATGAATTTTAAAATTATATGGGATATATAAAATTCAAAATGTTGTTAATACTATTTTGAACCTCTTTTTAAATGGCTAGTTTGGTAGGTCTTGGTGTGCTTGAACTCGGTGTTACATACATCGCGCTCTATTGAATTATTTAAAAAAGGAAGAATATAGGGGAAGCTTGGGGTGTTACATTATCCCCTACTTCAATAAATTGCATCCTCAAAATTTAAAATCATGATTGAAAACTAGGGGTTTGATATTTTAAAATAATTTAGTTGAAATCCCACATTGAAAAATGGATTAAAGAGACCTCTATTTTAAAATAAAGGAAGGTAAGTATGAAGGTTACTAGAAATAACACATACTAGTGTTCCATGTAGGAAAACATGGATATAAAAGAGAAAACAAACCATCAAATTCTGATGGATAGTGATAGAGAATATTATTAGGAGAAAGTTAACAATCAGAAAGCTATATATATGCAATGATCTAAGGGTTCATTTGATCCATCGTGAAAGAAGGTTCTAGAAAAACATTTTTGGTTTTATGATCCTTTTCCTAGTGTTGTAGAATTAATTTAATTCATAGACTAAGAACACAAGGAAGCATACTTAATTTATATGTAGTGTTTCATTCTTTACCACAAACTCATCTTTCTCTTTAAAAGATAAAACACAAAAATATTCTATTTATATCAATATTATAAGATTCCAAATATATAAATATACCATTTAAATGAATAAAACTATTTTATAACAACCAGGGACTTCATGTAAGCTAGTGGTAGGAGATAAAGCCTTATCGCACTTTGGTTGTGGCTTCAATTCCCGCAGCTTTGTCTGACACAATGGGTTATCACCCGACCTGCAGGTTGTCCTTTTTATAATGGTTATAGTAATATAATATTCCAAAAATAATATTTAATAAATTTTTTAAACTTAAACAATATTATCCAAAGTTCAACTTAGTCTATTTTATCCTTTAGATTTATCCAAAATACTTCTGTCCAATCTCTGTCTAAAGGTTCTCTAAATTTCTAAAATCAATTGTAACATCAGATTCCTAAAACAATGTAATGTTGATCTTATTGTCACATAATGAATATATGATTATCTTAATCATATTAAAACCATGGTAAAAACAAAAAGTACTACAGTACAATCCTTATATATATCACATTCTTTTTATAACCAGGATATAATTCTTGAATCCAAAAACACAAATACATTAATTATTCCAATTAAACTATTGTATCAGCATAATCTTGAGAATGATCCATTTTATTTTTATGAGATATACTTCCTTGAAGTTTTGGAAAATCGTTTTCATAATGTATCGTATCTTCACAATTATAACATTGCACAACTTCATTATTTCCCTTACAATCACAAGATTGGTGACCTTTTTCTCCACATTTGTAACAAACTCTCATTCCTTTTAGCCAAGTACCGGGGTGATTCTTCCCACAATTATCACATAAGGGAAAATAATTCTTTCTATTTTTCCCTTTATCTGTCTCTTACTCCACTGTTCTCTTCTTCTCTTTATTTACTTTAATGTTACAAGACTTAGAGAATTATTTTTCTATCTTGACAGCATATGAGACTGTATTTTCATATGATGAGAAAGATTGTGAGACTAATTCCCATCAGAGGAAAGGTTTTAACCCATCAAATAATTAATCAACCTTACTTATTAGGTTACGTATATAGTTTGTATCATGCCTTGATAATATATTAAAGTTATCCTCATTCTTTACAACCTTCTCACCCTCATTTTTCCTCAGTCTTATAAATTGTCTTTCCATATCATCTCATTATTCATGAAGAAAAATATTTTTCTAGAAAAAGTTCTTTAAACTCCCTCCATTTCATATTTCCCAATTCTTCCTCCTCCTTTTTGTTTTGAATTAATGACCACCATTGATCTGCATCTCCTGATAGGAGATAAACTACCATGACAACCTTTTCTCTTTCATTAGATCCCAAAGAAAGAAATATTGTAACATCTCGAGATTTTATGAAAAATATTCTTTTTAATTTTATTAATGTCTTGTGTTGTACGCTACACCAAAAGGATCTTGCACAACACACATCCTTGACTTGCCTTGCATTACACGCAATCGCGACCTTCCTCGATAACGTGTGTAGTACGTAATACTGAGTTTCACTAAACAACGATATTCTATTAAAATATTATTAAAACTAGCCAATATGAATAGTAATAACCACCTTTTAAAATTTTAGAAATTTTAGCTCTCAAAATGGACTTTATTTTTGGATTCGGAGTATCGAATTTAGCCTAAGGTGAAATTTTGGTGATTTTCGGATAACTTTCATATTTTGATGAATAGTAAAAATTACTAAATTTTAGTTAAAAACAACTTTTTGAATCAAAATAATTAATAGTGATAAATTATTAATTTGAGTGGTTTTAAAGTATATTTAGAATATATTTTTACAATTTAATACAATGTTGGTCATTGGATGTAATTTCACATTTAAACCAGACATAAACAAGTGTCAATCTTTTGATAGATATTGATTCTTAAAAACACGCTCTTTGTTTTAACAGCGGGATTTAATTATAAAATTAATTAATCCAAATTCTATGATAATGAATTTGTTAAAATAGACTTCATTTTTGAATTCGGAATGTGAAATATAGCTTAGGATGAAATTTTGGCATTGTTCTGAAAAACATCAATTTTTGAGGAATAGTGAAACTACTAAGTAGTAGTTAAAAAAATTAATTTCTTCATAAATCTTAATTTTACCGCTTCTGTGAATGGAATTTCAAAAATCCGAGAGACACGGTTGATGTCAGTAAGTAAAATGTGGTTCAATGAGATGAAAATAATTTTTGGTGAATAGTAACTTTTTACTTTTTTTTACCACAGTTAATAGTAAATAGGGTAACTAAGGGTAAATATGATATTACTATTACCCTAACACATGTACTAATTCTATTGGATAAGTGTAATTCGACCAAAAACAACCTTATGAATATAATATGACCATTTAGGTCCACTTGGATTAGATTATGACATTTAATATTATTTTATTTAATGAATAGTTAAAATAGTTAAAATCAAAGTTTAATAACTAAAACATTTTTAATATGGGGTTATACATAAGATAAATTCGACAATAAATATTCATTAGAAATCTAAAAATATTTCCTACATAATGGTAGTTTATTTGTAATTTTTAGACATTAAATAATTTAATTTATTTATGACACAATGATGATGCAGTAATTATCTTATTAATGAAATATTGACATAATTAATGTTATAAACACCAAAATAAATGTAATTTGAGACTTTTTATGAATTCCACTAATTTTCTAGGTTACTATGATATATTATTGTTGATTTAATCAACTTGGTTCGAACATATAATTCTGTTATGACTTTCACAAAAATCATATATCAAATAGTGTCAAAATTGAGACAAAATAGTTTTTAAATCAAATATTATATTATTAATTGTTATTTTATTCCTAAAAATATAAGGTTTGGCAAAATGACTTAGATAAGGATATATATATTAATAATAAACAATTTGGGGTTCGTTTGTAATGTTATAGTAAGTGTATTAACCATATAGTGAAAGAAAACAAAAAGACACGGTAAAAGTTAAATTATTTAACTTAGAGTTAAATCTAATTGATAAGGTTAAAATAATACTCTAAACTTGTCTAAATCCTATTGGATGATAGGATTTCGACCCATCACCACTTTAGCTTCTACATAAGACCCTTTGGAACCATTATAAACGGATTTTGACTTTAATGTAAAATAATATTTTGAGATATTCCTAAGGTGCCCCTCTCCTCCCTTATAAAAGGGTACCTCCTCCCCCTCCTCCTCACACCAAATTGAGTACTAAAGATCGGCCATCCCCTGCCAAAATCTCTTCTCCACTTCCCTAGAATAATCCTAGAGGTCCTGGTATTCTTCAAAGACCAATATTAGTTCTCTAAGTAGAGGATTCAAAGAAGCGTTCCAAAGAAGAGGTAATATCCATTACCGATCTTTTCAATTTCTTTCTTCTTCAACTTCTTCTTATTTAGTTGTTTCATGATAAAGTAATAACATCAGTATTTATTATATACTTATATGTTATTATAAATATGAAACAACTCTAATTAACCTTCTATCCATCCTACGGAAAAAGGAAATCATCGCGCGTGCGTACGTACGGAATACCGTCTCCACGCCGTGGTGTAATCTATTTTCCACCATCACCTTACAAGGATGGGTATAAAGGTGTAATGAGTAACTATATATGATTATTATAAAGTTATATTGATACTTAAATAGTATACATACACTTCAACACAATTCCACGACCATGGGAACGATATCATCGCTCGTGCGTACGTACGGACTACCGTCTCCACGACGCGATGAGATTCATTCTCAATGATTAGCCATTCATGAATGATTATAATGTATATATAATAAGTAATAATGAAATATATGACCTAATAATGATACTGGAATTATTTATATTTATATGTATGTCATCTACTTAATTCCATTCAATTCAATAAGGAAACGAAAACAGCGTTCATGCGTACGTACGGACTACCGTCTCCATGAACGGTGTATTTCTTTGCATTTACTGATTTATTATATATGTATATTCTGAATATATATATATATATATAAATCATGTTTTATATTCTGGAATTGAGTAATCATGATCTAAGTAATCATATGAGTAATTACAAGTTAAAAACACGAACGACAAATGAGACGATTTTACCCAAAACGCTACTTTAACATGAATTTACAAAAGAACGGGTAATATAAAGTCATAAGTGGACCATATATGATATAATAACAATGAATATGATTCTGTAATAAGTCAATAACATGATTTAAATCATTATACAGGAGGTTCGGACACTTACAAAGCAAGTCGGACCTAAGGTAAGGGAAATATCACAATCTCATTTTTATCTGAGATTGTTTATTCGTAAGTATTTACTGGGGTGTATTTTATCATCCACATCCATGTTTCATAAATATGTAATATTATTTCCATCCACCTACAATTGTTTAAATCCATTTTTACCCTTCGGTGAGTTTTTAGTAATATGTATGAAAGGAATCTTTTGTCGTTTTTCGTACGAGGTACTTTTTGACTTTTCTGACAAAAGTATGAAGAATGTTTTTTTAACTTATACAACATGAATGGATTTTTAAAACATTATTTCCAAGAAACTTCCTTTACATGTTTTCAAGTTTATTTTTAATCAACTTCTTTTATTTTAAATTCGTATGACATGTTATGAAAGGAAAAATGTTTTTGAAGTAGAAAGGATATTTTCCTCAAGAATGGAGTTCAAATATTTTATCAAAATTATTTTCCATATAAGATAATAAAAGGGTTCTGTTTTTATCCCTATTATTACATTGGTTTGAATATATTGTGATGGAAATATTTTTATGAATTCCTTTATCTTATATGAATTGTTTTATGATGTCATGTTGTTTAAGAATACCATTTTTATTACATGGGTTATGTAATGATGTATGATTTATGATTTTGTGGCACACATAAGAATGGTATCATTATGAGATGGGTGGGACCTATATCTCCCTCCAATGCATTGGGTAAAGATTTCATATCTCATGAGATAGACATGGCTGGAATGGTAGGTTATACTGGTTCAGTGAAACAGGACTGAAACGAGGGTGACTCGATTCAGAAAGGGACTTTGTCCACTAAGATAGTCTTGGCAATGAGTCATGACTAACAAGAAATGATTCTCTATGATTATGTTTGTATGACACAAAGTTTCATGTTTTAAGTTATGATTATTGGGATTACATTTCACTTCTATGATTTATCCCATGTTATGATATTATGAGCTCTTTTGCAGGTTAAGATTTACAAAAGCTATGTTCTTATGTATATGATGTGATTGGTATTTATTTTGTCTACCCTTACTGAGCATTTGAGCTCACCCTTTTATGTTTTCTTTTCCCCAGGATATAAAGAAAGGTTTTAGGTATAAAAAAAAGAAGATCTTTATGGGAGATATTGAAGATCTTTCACCACGATTAGAAGATTATATTCCGAGTTTCCAAAGACACTAAACTATTACGGTCCTTGTGTGTGTGTTTTGTTATGTACTAAGTATTCCGCAAAAGTAATGTAATATCTATGTATGTGAAGCTTCGGGTCTCTACAGTTGGTATCAGAGGCAAAGGAGGTAGGAATGTATCCGATCCTTGGGAACTCTCACATGTGAGCGTTGGACGAAGCATGGCTCTCCGCCCAAGGGCTTCATGAGGAAATGGCTGCCACTGGGGATGGTGGTGTGTCCCGCACAGGGGGTGTAGCCGCCCATGGAGTGCCCTGATAGGTATCAACTATAGTCCACTGGAAGTAATTCCAGACCTCTATAGTTGGTATCAGAGGAAAGGTTTAGTCAACCTTTGGAAACTAGGATGCGAGAACTTTAGTGAGATCCCTAGAGATATTTATAAGGTTTGTCTAGGGATGTCCCTAAGGATAAGTATAAGTATAGGATACAGTCCTATAACTATGGTAACGATCTTAGAATTTAACCTAAGAAGTTAGATATTGAGGATACTCCCCCTTTATAATGTTGTTTTCCTTAGCATGATTTTTGCCTCTCACACTATTCTTTTTGGGTTTTAGACGATGCCTGGAACCCGAAAGAACCGTGTTGATCAATGCAATGGACAATGCAATGATTGTCCTCCTGAACAAGCAAATGTTATGGGAGATGGAGTGCAAAATCTTATTGCTATGCTTACACAAGCTATGAATCATTCTGGACTTCCAAATGAGCAGAGAAGGGAACAATATTCTATTGAGTCCTTCATGAGGAAACGTCCACCTTCTTTCAGTGGGTCTTTTGATCCACTTGTTGCTGAACAATGGATCAGTACCACTGAAAAGATATTTTCAGTTCTTCAATGTTCTGAACATGATAAAGTCATCTTAGTAGTATATCGTTTGGAAGGTGAAGCTGATCAATGGTGGAATCTTATCAAGAATACGAGGCCAAGAGATGAAATTGAGTCCATGGAATGGGACGAGTTCAAGAATTTGTTTTTCAGTAAGTACTTCCCTCATATTCTTCGAACAAAGATGGAAAAGGAGTTTCTTGAGCTGAAGCAGAAGGATGATGAATCTATTGGTATATACGAAGATAATTTTACAAGACTTGCAAGGTATGCATCTGGCATTATCATCCAACCTGAAAGTAAAGTTGATCGATTTTTCAGTGGCTTAAAACCAAGTCTTCGAAGGGCATTAGCTATAAGAGACTTCAGTAGCTATGAAGAAATTGTGCATTGTGCTATCAAGGTAGAAATGGAAGTTGGTATTACATATCCATCTCATGGTTTTGACAAGAAACGAATGATGGAGTTCAAGGAGAAATCTCAGAATAATGGTGAAAAGAAGATGAATGTTTCCTTATGCACAAAGTGTGGAAAGAAGCATGGTGGAGATTGTCTTAAAGGGACTAGAAAATGTTTTAAGTGTGGAAAAGAAGGTCATCGAGTGGCTGAGTGTCTAAGTAATGGAAAAAGGGTTTCTAATGATGTGAATAAAGCAAACACTACAGAGAACGCACCACCAAAACTTCAATGCTTCAAGTGCAAGGAAATGGGGCATTATGCTAATAAATGACCTAATCCAAGGGTTAGTGATGATCGACATGAGCAACCGCTTAAGGAAAAGGATAAAGGGAAGTCACATGCGATCACTATTGGTGATGTTGAATATGACAACGATGTGGTGGAATGATTAAGTGTTTATGTAATGGGATTCCAAAATAATGTTGTATCATTGAGTATTGCAATATTTATTGATGTGGTATTCAATGTGATTGAGATATTTTTGGAAATAAGATGATATGCGCATAATAAAGGGAAAATGAGAAAACGAAATATTTGACAGTATTCATGAGCTCATGATTGATATAAGGACTAAGTGATATCATGGTTTGAGTATATAGAATTTTGAGGATTTTGGTATGTGGAAAGTGTTAACTTTTAACTACATTCATGTTTTCACTAAGGTTCAATGGGTATTCATTCTTCAAGAGAATACATGATTAATGTATTCACATGTTTGTAATTTGACCAACAAGATATATCTTATGATATATGGGGGATAAATGATGGCATTCACATGATTATTCTGTGACATTTCAAGTAATCATTTTCTTTATACTATAAGCCTTGACCGAAGTATTTTAGATAAGCCTAAAGATTAGAATGGATTGTGTTGGACATAAGTCAGGATAAAATGTTTTTCGATATTATTGATGGGATGTTATAGTAATATAGCTTTAGAAAAAGAACAACCTGCAGGACAGGCGACATCCCATCAAGTCGGACAAGGCTGTGGGAATCGAACCCACAACCGAAGTGCGACTGGCCTTTATCGCCTACCACTGGCCTACAGGAAGTCCCTGTTTAATAGAAACTAGTTTTATTATATTAAGCAGTATGATATATGAAGTATAAGTCCATTTTAGGAACCATATATGATTAATCTCACTATAGATCGACTTATGTATATAATTTTTGCCAACCTTTTGTTTGAGACAGATGGAATGACCCGTCATTCTATCACATGATCTGCTAACACTTCACGAATAACAAATTCAACTTCATTTATTTAAGAGATGAAGTGGAAATTGTTCAAGGCACAAACAATAGTGCGATTGTACCAAAATAAAGTAAGTATTTATTCTAATTCAAATTCTTCAACTTTAGGGAAACAATCTTGAAAACCAAAAAAAAATGTTGTCCTAGTGATCTTATATCTGATTAATCAGATGGTACCTTGGATCGTCACAAATTTATGGATTTGTGATTGTTGGCTTTTCCATAGCCATGTTCTCTACCACTCTCCATCAGAACATGATGGTTAGATTTCTCTTCCATATCCATATTTTCACCTATGAGGAAACCCAGTGATTAGTTTATTTGGGTAATCGTTACATTTCATACCTTAGTTTTTAAAGCCAAGTTTTGGTATTCCTTTTTAAGATGTGAGTTTCTATTAAAGAAACTTTCGAATAGTAAACCATTTATAACCCCGACGAATTTCGAGGGCGAAATTCATTTTAAGGGGGGTAGAATGTAACATCCCGAGATTTTATGAAAAATATTCTTTTTAATTTTATTAATGTCTTGTGTTGTACGCTACACCAAAAGGAGCTTGCCCAACACACATTCTTGACTTGCCTTGCATTACACGCAATCGCGACCTTCCTCGATAGCGTGTGTAGTACGTAATACTGAGTTTCACTAAACAACGATATGCTATTAAAATATTATTAAAACTAGCCGTTATGAATAGTAATAACCACCTTTTAAAATTTTAGAAATTTTAGATCTCAAAATGGACTTTATTTTTGGATTCGGAGTATTGAATTTAGCCTAAGGTGAAATTTTGGTGATTTTCGGATAACTTTCATATTTTGATGAATAGTGAAAATTACTAAATTTTAGTTAAAAACAACTTTTTCAATCAAAATAATTAATAGTGATAAATTATTAATTTGAGTGGTTTTAAAGTATATTTATAATATATTTTTACAATTTAATACAATGTTGGTCATTGGATGTAATTTCACATTTAAACCAGACATAAACAAGTGTCAATCTTTTGATAGATATTGTTTCTTAAAAACACGCTCTTTGTTTTAACAGCGGGATTTAATTATAAAATTAATTAATGCAACTTCTATGATAATGAATTTGGTAAAATAGACTTTATTTTTGAATTCGGAATTTGAAATATAGCTTAGGATGAAATTTTGGCATTGTTCTGAAAAACATCAATTTCTGATGAGTAGTGAAACTACTAAGTAGTAGTTAAAAAAATTAATTTCTTCATAAATCTTAATTTTACCGCTTCTGTGAATGGAATTTCAAAAATCCGAGAGACACGGTTGATGTCAGTAAGTAAAATGTGGTTCAATGAGATGAAAATAATTTTTGGTGAATAGTAACTTTTTACTTTTTTTTACCACGGTTAATAGTAAATAGGGTAACTAAGGGTAAATATGATATTACTATTACCCTAACACATGTCCTAATTCTATTGGATAAGTGTAATTCGACCAAAAACAACCTTATGAATATAATATGACCATTTAGGTCCACTTGGATTAGATTATGACATTTAATATTATTTTATTTAATGAATAGTTAAAATAGTTAAAATCAAAGTTTAATAACTAAAACATTTTTAATATGGGGTTATACATAAGATAAATTCGACAATAAATATTCATTAGAAAGATAAAATAATTTCCTACATAATGGTATTTTATTTTTAATTTTTAGACATTAAATAATTTAATTTATTTATGACACAATGATGATGCAGTAATTATCTTATTAATGAAATATTGACATAATTGATGTTATAAACACCAAAATAAATGTAATTTGAGACTTTTTATGAATTCCACTAATTTTCTAGGTTACTATGATATATTAGTGTTGATTTAATCAACTTTGTTCGAACATATAATTCTGTTATGACTTTCACAAAAATCATATATCAAATAGTGTCAAAATTGAGACAAAATAGTTTTTAAATCAAATATTATATTATTAATTGTTATTTTATTCCTAAAAATCTAAGGTTCGGAAAAATGACTTAGATAAGGATATATATATTAATAATAAACAATTTGGGGTTCTTTTGGCATGTTATAGTAAGTGTATTAACCATATAGTGAAAGAAAACAAAAAGACATGGTAAAAGTTAAATTATTTAACTTAGAGTTAAATCTAATTGATAAGGTTAAAATAATACCCTAAACTTGTCTAAATCCTATTGGATGATAGTATTTCGACCCATCCCCACTTTAGCTTCGAAATAAGACCCTTTGGAACCATTATAAACTGATTTTGACTTTAATGTAAAATAATATTTTGAGATATTCCTAAGGTGCCCCTCTCCTCCCTTATAAAAGGGTACCTCCTCCCCCTCCTCCTCACACCAAATTGAGCACTCAAGCTCGGCCAACCCCTGCAAAAATCTCTTCTCCACTTCCCTAGAATAATCCTAGAGGTCCTGGTCTTCTTCAAAGACCAATCTTAGTTCCCTAAGTAGAGGATTCAAAGAAGCGTTCCAAAGAAGAGGTAATATCCATTACCGATCTTTTCAATTTCTTTCTTCTTCAACTTCTTCTTCTTTAGTTGTTTCATGATAAAGTAATAACATAAGTATTTCTTATATACTGATATGTTATTATAAATATGAAACAACTCTAATTAACCTTCTATCCATCCTACGTAAAAAGGAAATCACCGCGCGTGCGTACGTACGGAATACCGTCTCCACGTCGTGGTGTAATCTATTTTCCACCATCACCTTACAAGGATGGGTATAAAGGTGTAATGAGTAACTATATATTATTATTATAAAGTGATATTGATACTTAAATAGTATACATACACTTCAACACAATTCCACGACCATGGGAACGATATCATCGCTCGTGCGTACGTACGGACTACCGTCTCCACGACGCGATGAGATTCATTCTCAATGATTAGCCATTCATGAATGATTATAATGTATATATAATAAGTACTAATGAAATATATGACCTAATAATGATACTGGAATTATTTATATTTATATGTATGTCATCTACTTAATTCCATTCAATTCAATAAGGAAACGAAAACAGCGTTCATGCGTACGTACGGACTACCGTCTCCATGAACGGTGTATTTCTTTGCATTTACTGATTTATTATATATGTATATTCTGAATATATATATATATATATAAATAATGTTTTATATTCTGGAATTAAGTAATCATGATCTAAGTAATCATATGAGTAATTACAAGTTAAAAACACGAACGACAAATGACACGATTTTACCCAAAACGCTACTTTAACATGAATTTACAAAAGAACGGGTAATATAAAGTCATAAGTGGACCATATATGATATAATAACAATGAATATGATTCTGGAATAAGTCAATAACATGATTTAAATCATTATACAGGAGGTTCGGACACTTACAAAGCAAGTCGGACCTAAGGTAAGGGAAATATCACAATCTCATTTTTATCCGAGATTGTTTATTCGTAAGTATTTACTGGGGTGTATTTTATCATCCACATCCATGTTTCATAAATATGTAATATTATTTCCATCCACCTACAATTGTTTAAATCCATTTTTACCCTTCGGTGAGTTTTTAGTAATATGTATGAAAGGAATCTTTTGTCGTTTTTCGTACGAGGTACTTTTTGACTTTTCCGACAAAAGTACGAAGAATGTTTTTTTTAACTTATACAACATGAATGGATTTTTAAAACATTATTTCCAAGAAACTTCCTTTACATGTTTTCAAGTTTATTATTAATCAACTTCTTTTATTTTAAATTCGTATGACATGTTATGAAAGGAAAAATGTTTTTGAAGTAGAAAGGATATTTTCCTCAAGAATGGAGTTCAAATATTTTATCAAAATTATTTTCCATGTAAGATAATAAAAGGGTTCTGTTTTTATCCCTATTATTACATTGGTTTGATTATATTGTGATGGAAATATTTTTATGAATTCCTTTATCTTATATGAATTGTTTTATGATGTCATGTTGTTTAAGAATACCATTTTTATTACATGGGTTATGTAATGATGTATGATTTATGATTTTGTGGCACACATAAGAATGGTATCATTATGAGATGGGTGGGACCTATATCTCCCTCCAATGCATTGGGTAAAGATTTCATATCTCATGAGATAGACATGGCTGGAATGGTAGGTTATACCGGTTCAGTGAAACAGGACTGAAACGAGGGTGACTCGATTCAGA
Source organism: Viscum album (assembly GCA_963277665.1). NCBI lineage: Eukaryota > Viridiplantae > Streptophyta > Magnoliopsida > Santalales > Viscaceae > Viscum > Viscum album. Next base: position 832,534,006 of record OY728136.1, read on the forward strand.
AAGGGACTTTGTCCACTAAGATAGTCTTGGCAATGAGTCATGACTAACAAGAAATGATTCTCTATGATTATGTGTGTATGACACAAAGTTTCATGTTTTAAGTTATGATTATTGGGATTACATTTCACTTCTATGATTTATCCCATGTTATGATATTATGAGCTCTTTTGCAGGTTAAGATTTACAAAAGCTATGTTCTTATGTATATGATGTGATTGGTATTTATTTTGTCTACCCTTACTGAGCATTTGAGCTCACCCTTTTATGTTTTCTTTTCCCCAGGATATAAAGAAAGGTTTTAGGTATAAAAAAAAGAAGATCTTTATGGGAGATATTGAAGATCTTTCACCACGATTAGAAGATTATATTCCGAGTTTCCAAAGACACTAAACTATTACGGTCCTTGTGTGTGTGTTTTGTTATGTACTAAGTATTCCGCAAAAGTAATGTAATATCTATGTATGTGAAGCTTCGGGTCTCTACAAATATTTTCTCTAAGGAACTTATCCACTACTCAGCTACAAAAGGATTTGTATTCCCACTGAATGTTGGTGGTTGTTGCCTCATTAATCTATCTAACATTGATCCTCCTCATTGTGGATTTGGGTGCTCCATACGGGTAAGGTTATTATTTGTAAACTAAGTGAGTTATCCCAGTGTGGTTATAAGTTGATCAGAACCAGTTGCATCACCAGCTCCATTATAATTATCTTGAGTAGGTGGTCAATCCATATATAGATTACATGCGTTGATATAGTTTCAATTCCTTCTATTAGGTTCCATTTCTAAATAATGGCATACGCAAGGTTAGTTTATGAATCGCAATGCATAATTCCAAACCTGTAATATACTTAACATACATTGAACAATTTATTAATATAATCCATAATCATAAAATTGTTTTGTTTGGGGAAGTATTTAATCATAAATCCTTCATAATGGTTTGTAAAGAAAATATAAATTATCCTAAGCATGTCCCATGGGAGTGTCAAACCAGGTGTACAGTAAGGCATGTTATCATGTATCAGGATACTCAAGGTCAATCCTGAAACTCCTTTTCAGATTTATCACTCCTAGGTACATATTTTCCAAAACCATGTCCACTTCTAGTATCCAGATGGGGATTTATTGCGTAGAAAACCCACATAATCCTTACTTTACCAAAATTCTATGGGGTTCTTCTATACTTATACGCAAATTCTATCATATAGTTATGATCCCTAATCTATGTGTCATAAATCTATTTCTAAGGTTATTGCTAAAAATTTTATGATACCAACTTTAATGCCCCGACCCCAGAAGCCCGTAGCTGGTGCATTATTTTAATACATTGGCATAATTACAAGAAATCAAGTCTCAAAGGACCGATTAGTTTAGCAGTCTTAGAAAATATATTACATACATGAAGATTACATTACACATTCAAGCATAAAACACAACATAAATAATCCTTTGATAATGTCATTATTTCCCTAGCTTAACCCTTCATATCAATAATAATACACTTATTGGAATCCTTGGAAAACAAAACATAAGAAAGGGGTGAGCTCAAATGCTCAGTAAGGGTAAATAATTTAGCAGAAGCTATAATCTTTTAAGGGAATATGTGTAATAAAAACAACAATATTTTAAACGTAAACTTGAACATAATATGGAAAAAATAAATCAATAATTACCATATAAACATGCACATGGATATTCTACTAGTTGAATAATCACATGTAATAACTAATTTCATAACTAAGGAATGCATAATGTTGGAAATTATAACCACATAGTCAAGGCATCATGCTAAGACTACAAATAAAAAAAATTTAAGGCCTTGTGAAAAGACACTAATTTATCTCATGAGACCTACCAATGCATCTACGGGCTCTAGAAGGCCCTACCATCACTTACTAAGTCAAATGCATTCCTCATATTAAAAGGGTGAAACATAACATAAACATTCGTATTAAAACTAGCATAAGAAATGTCAATACTTTAACCATAAACCATGAATGATATAAAAACAGCACATCCATAGTAAAACATATCATAACTCATTAAATACAATATATAACATTTTATTATAGCAAATAAACCTCAATCATGAAAAATATCCAGTAAAGGATGTTGACAAAGTTGAAAATGATCAATAAAAATCTTCGAGAGAAATATCCCTCTTTCATGAAATCATTTAAAAGTATCACAATTTATAAAGGAAAAAATTTAAAAGACATTATTGAATCAAATTTTCCTATAAAACTTTTAAACTTTTTAAAGGAATTAACATTTTAAAACATTCATGTCCATATAAATAAATCCTTAAACCCATTTTGAAAACATGGACATTAATGAGAATGATTTAGAATAATAAATGTTTAAACCATTTAAAATGATGTTTTAGTTTAAGAGTACCTTAAAAATAATCCTTTTGAAAACTCCTTTATGAAAAATGGGAATGGATAATAAATATTTCCCTGTAAAAATGTACACATAAACAATCTCAGATAATAATGAGTTTGAGGAATTAACCCTTACCTTGTAATTTTTTTTGTCGAGGGTACGTTTAACCTCATGTATAATGACTATAGTATGTGATTAAATTATTCTAGAACCATATTCATATTTATTATATCATACTTGATTCATTTATGACTTTATACTACCCATTTAATAATAAGTTCGTTGTTAAAATGACATTTCAGGTAATAATTTCTTTCTTTATTATACGTCTTTTAACTTGTTATTCTTGATCGTATCACTTATATCAGGATTTAATTAATTCCAAAATATAAAAAATTATTTATGTATCATATATATTCAGAATATAAATTTTTATAATAGATAGATATATGAAATGGAAAACACTATTTATAGAGATGGTAGGTCGTACATACGCATAAATGATGTTTCTGTTTTCATACCGTATTAAACGGAAGTAAGCAAATGAGATATATGTAAATAAATATATATATATATATATATATATATATATCCATTATAATTATTATTTTATATATTACATACTTATTAACAACATATATTTTTATAATCATTTTTGAATGGTGAATGTAGAAATTAATCTCATCGCGTCTTGGAGACGGTAAGTCGTACGTACGCATTAGTGAAAATATCATTTTATTGATGATGAAATTGTATGTAATTGGATGTTATATTATATATAAAGAATAATTAACAAGTTATATTTATTATTTACATAAATTATACTCATTATTATACTCATAAAAATAATGAAGTGTTGAATAACAAACTACACCACAACGTGGAGACAGTAGGTCGTACGTACGCACGTATGGTGAATTTTTCATTCATATGATGGATAGAATAATTAATATGGTTGTACCATATTTATAATAACATCTAAGAATGTATAAGGTACTGGATTTATTATTTTGGTATGGAAACGACAAAGAAAGAGGAAGTGGAAGAAGAAAAGAACCTTGAAATAGGTGATGAAGTAATTACATCTTCTTCGGGTTCTTCCTTTTTATTTGAACAAAGATACTCCATAGGTTGGAATTATGATATAAGTAAGGAATATATATTTAATTGAGGGTATTTTTTAGGAGATTGGATCAGGTTTTTTCTGATCCAAATGACTTTGGAGGTGTGAATTTGAGAGAAGGGGAAGTACCCTTTTATAAGAGAGGTGAGGGGCACTTTGGGAAGAGCATGAAATATTAATTTATTTTAAAATTATTTTCAGTTTATAATAGCTCCAAATGGATTTATTTAAATTTTATGGTTTTTATGGGTCTAAATCCTCTCAACTAATAGGTTTTAGATAAGTTTAGGTCACCAAATTAACCCTATCTTTTAGATTTAACTCTTAGTTAAATAGTTTAACATTTACCATGTCTCCTTGTATTTTTATATTACATGGTTAATAAACTTACTATAAAATTACAAGATAACCTAAAGTGGTTCATTAATGACATATATAACCTTATATAAGTCCTTTTCCTAATCTTATATTTTTAAGAATATTATATCATTTAATAATATGGTATTTGTTTTAAAAACTCATTTATGTTAATTTTGACACTATTTAGTATTTGGTTTTTTTTGAAATTCATAAAATTTGTATTACTGCGAAAAAAATACATTGAATAGAACCTAAAATATCATATTCACCTAGAAAATTTGTATATGTAATCAAAACTTTCAAATTATGTTTATTTTAATGTTAATAATATCTTTTATTTGATTCTTTCATTAATAAAGAAAATACTGCATCATTATTGTGTCATAAATATATATATATTTTTTATGTATAAAAATTATAAATAAAATAACATGATGTAGGAAATATTTTTAGGTTTATAATAATTATTTATAGTTGAAAATATCACTCAATAACCCCATATAAAAAAAATTTTACTAAAAGATATATGTTTTTGTAACATTTTCCTCAACTTTAAATTAATTTTTATAATGTGTAGTTGTCACTTACAATTTTCTCCATAGGATCCCAAAACCGATTGAAGGATGAACATGGTCGTAATGTTTCATCCAATAGGGTTATTACACGTGTTAAGATAATTTAACATTATTATAATATTATTTTTTACCCTTATTTACCGAATTTATCCTTTAACCATGGTAACTAAAATATTTACTGAAGTTACTATTCATAATATATAAAAATAAAAGTTACATATTTACATAATTTGGACCTCCTGATTCCAAATATGGAATCCATTTTTCCAAATTCAAGACACCAAAGTTTCAGAAATTAATTTAAAATTAATTCCCATTTTGAAAACCAAAAAACTAGTTTTTAAGAAATATACACTATCAAAAGATTGACATGTATTTATGTACAATTTTAATTTAAAATTACATACAATGAAATAAATTATATTAAATAATGAAAACATAAACTAATTATACTTTAAAACCACTCAAATCTATAATTTAACACTATAAATTATTCGATTAAAAAAATTATTTTCAATTAAAATTTAGTATTTTTCAATATTCATCAAAATATGAAAGTTATCAAGAAAAAGAACCAAAAATTTATCCAAACAAAACTTTTATGTCCCGATTATAAAGAAGAATTTAATTTCATAAAATTAAATATATAAAAGTGTATTATATTGAATTTAAAAATGGTTCTCCATTAAAAGGGAGAAAAACTTCTTTTTAAAAAAAATACTTCTTGTATCTGAAAATTTGAATTGGTCCTTATATTATGTATAAGAAACACAATAGATGAATGTTAAAATTATATGGGATATATAAAATTTAAATTTTGGTTAATACTATTCATAATATCTTTCTAAACAACGAGTTTGGTAGGTCGTGGTGTGATTGAACTCGATGTTGCGTAAATCGCACGCTATTGAATTATTTAAAAAGGAAGTGTACCTTGGAATCTTGGGGTGTTACTATTTATCTTCATCAGATATACTATCACACTTTCTTACCCCATAGTGTAGTTAGAGGCACCTATGATATCTAGGTTGCCTATATTTTTACCACTATTTACATCTGATCCACCTCATATTTATCTCCCTTATCTAATAATCTCTCATAATTCATATTCTTATTATAATTTTCGATAGACATTTATGCCAGATTCTTTTCCTTCTACTTCCTTCTACCCAAACTTATATATTCACACTCCTTCAACTTCTACTCTAACACATTCTAAACCTCATGAACATACATTGGATCTTGTTCCTACTATACAGGTTGATGATCCTTCATAGCCTAAGGATGTAGTGATACCCACTAATTAGTCCGGATCATGTATATTTATTTAACCTTAATAAATTATTTTGACCATAATTTATTTTCATTATAATATTTGTTTTATTTCATAGTTGGATCTTCCATTAGGTGGAATGGGCATACACACATGAGTGAGGTGTAGAACCACCACACACAGCTGATGGTTGAGTATAGTGAGGATAATCAAATGATTGAAAAAACAAGGAGATAATGTAGGAGTTTTATGGTGAGGCTTTCTAAATACTCTAAAATGATTCTCTTCAGGACACTCTCCTAGATAGACCTTCAAAATTAATTAAATAATAATTCTTGCGCACAAATATAGGTAAAAAAATTCATTCTATTTAATGTTATATTATTATTGTATTTATATGAATCAATATTTTAGTACCATCTTTGTAATAATTTTCTTGATGATGAGGCCACAAGGACTTCATGGATCATTTAATTATGTTTTTTTATGGGGATCATATAATAATTAATTTTATTGAGGTTGGATTGATAGAGTTGGAACTAATTTAGAGGCCATACCTATCATGAATGAGTGTTCAGCATCACATTATCGAGAAATGATTTTTCATTAAGAAAAGTAATGAGCTTAAGGCATTAATCAAATTTGAGGTTTTTTAATGAAAATTATGTAGATTTATATTAATATTATGTTTTTTATTATTGAAGATTATTTTTAAGGAAGCATCAGAAATAAATAAAAAAACAAGGATGTAATGAAATACCTCCACACTTTTGGGTGGACTACAATACTAAAACATGAGAGAAAGCAGGTATAACACTCATTTATAATTTTTCAAATTAAATAAATTATAGAAATCCAATTTATTCAATTTAAAATTAAAATTTATACCCCAATACCCAAACACACCACTCTAAGACGCATCTCCTTGATTTTATTAATTAATAATTTAATACTCAATTTTAATACATATAACTATTCCTTATAGAATATTAATTTCAATAAATCCCAATTCAATTAGGTTTATAAAATACCACTATAATTAAAAAATATATTTCTTTTGAATAAAATGTTGACTTAATGAATTTTTATAAGATTATAGGATATCATGATTTACTTTCCATCATTAAAAATTGTAGAAATTTTTATATTAAACCCTTATTTAAACCACTTCTTATGCCCATTTAATAACTCACTATCTCCCTTAAAACACACACATGATTTATTCACCTATATCACTCTTAATATAGAGTTTTAATTAAATTCTAGTTGTTTACACAAGTTATTCAACCAAAACAAGAAAGTTCATCATATAAAATACATTTTACATGTCAACATTCCACATTATGACTTATACAAATCATTATAGATCATTAATTATCACTCACCACACAAACAACACTATTAAAATATAAAAATTCCAACACATCAATATAATTTAGTGTTACTAATTCAGCAACTAACACATTTATCACCTTTAAACAATATTCCATCAATTCACCCCATTAAATCAAATGGACTAATTATTAGATAGTACATAATAAAACTTTCATAGAATAAATTCAATAAAATAAAACAAAATAAAAAAATTTATTCCATTAAAGGTCATAATTAAATCACACAACTCATTTAATTCCATTGCATACTTAATTACCTACAATATTCTAATCTCAACGTAATATAATTTCACTTGTGTTCTCCTTTTGAATCAATAAAAAGTCATGTTAGCACATCCTTATTTTAATTATTAACTAATTTCATATCAAACAATAAAAAAACTAAATTCAATCGTCATATTAACCATAATACACTAGATTAATGAATTATAAGATCAAAGAAGTTCACAACCACTTACCTCAAGGTATGTTACCAAACCACACAAGGATTAGAAACCAAATTACCACTCTAATTACCAAATACCAAGAATACATTTAGAACTAAAATAGAAACTAGAATTAAAAAATAAATTAAATTAAATATATTTTCATTTTACCTAAACCAAAATTAAAACAAAAAATACATCATCATAGTTTCAACACAACAAACAGATTATTAAAATTCCTAGACATGAACAATAAATCATTGAGAAAAGTTGTGGAGAGTTTGAGTATTGGTCCCTCATGAAACCATGTTACACATAAGTATAACATAATAAAAATTAAATTTTGATGTTTAATTCAACAATAATAACATCATACTTATTCTACACCCAAAAATTTCTAAGGTTTTAACTAAAATTACTCAAAATAATCATCATTTAATTGAAATTTTACTAATAAAACTTCCCTAATCAAAACACATGCTAGAATATAAAATTAAAATTTTACATACTCTCCAGATAACTAAACATTAAAATTATTTAACCAAATAAATAATAAATCAAATTCTTTAAGGTGTTTTTTTAACAAAAACATCAATACCTTTTATCATATTTCTCAAAATAGTAGTTAAATATTTTATCGTATAAATAAAACTTTAAACACAAACCATAGTTACGATTATACATTTTTTATGCACAATAAAATCATATATTTCTATATAAATATTTTATTTATTCAAATTTTTATTTTAGAACTAATTATTTTCATTAATTTATGTGTCTAAAATATTCTTAATATAAATCAAAAAGTTTATATTATCATTCTTTATGAATTTATTAATATTATAGACCAATAAACATAAAATTATATAAAAATAAATTTCATTTGATTTATTCCAACTTCCATTTAAACATGCCTCAAAAATCCATTAATCGCCTTAATTATAAAACTAATCAGTAGAATACAATTTGTTTAGCTAACAAAAAATAAATTGAATTAACTGTCAACCAACTCAAAATACACACATAGAATCCATATTGACTATATGCTTTCATCAATGTCCATCAATGAAAAATTTACCCTTCCTTTCCAAATTTTAACCATTTCCAAAATAAATCATAGAGACATATAAAAAACAAATAGGAAGTCATTTAAAATAAAGTTCACCTTTTTATTTTACCATATGATACATTTATTTAGTCTTGAATGGTTTTTTTTCAATAAATAAATTCTATTTCCATTATTCTATATTTACATTTCCCTTATATTTGTGGAAATAATATATACAAATAAGAATCCTTAAATTATACTTTAATTTAATTTATAAAATCTCCATTTAATCAAATTCTTTACTTTCCTAATTTATTATATAAAATTTCTTTTGTTAACATACTCGTATTATACTAGTTGAAAGTTATGAATCATTATAACAAATTATATTTCATCATTGAGTATATCCATTTTTTTAGTTATGAAATTCATTATTAATGAAATATTTTGAATATTTTTTTTATATATTCAATGTAATTTTAGAGTTTTGTTTTGAATATTAAAGGACATGTGCCTCATGAAAAATTGTTTTGCTTCAGTAGAAAGAAGAAATATGGAAGCGCGGTAAATGAACAGACATAACAGAAGATTGTAATTTTTTCATAGATTGTAATTTTTTATTTGTTGATTTAAAATTCTAATTTATATTTTTAACCTAATAGTTCATTTATATTTGTAACAGTGTGATTTAGAGGCACTTGATGAGTAGAAAGTTTTAAATTTTGGGTCAAATGATCATTTGATTTAGGTATTAGGAGATGAGCACCATGGGAGAGTAATATATCATCTAGGTAAGAGTATTATTCTCACTATATATTTTCTAACTTTAGGATTCATTTCTAATAGCATTGAGTTGCAAAAAAACCCATACAGCAGAAGAATAGGTTCATTCTAAGAAAGAAAGGGCTAAAAAAATGGTCATGTGGGTACGTGAATGGAATCAAAAGTCCAAATATGAAAATATAAAATTTATATAAACCACATATATATTAATTCCACTAGATATTTTCAAGGATTTTTATGCATATATTTCATAGATTCATGCGTTATATAGTGTAATGGGTGATGGTCCAAAGGGTTTTTAGAGATGATGACATTCCTAGAAATGGAGATATTGAGGATTAGGATAATATTATTGATGATGGTGAGTATGATGGTGAGGATGATGATTGTGGTGGTGGTGGTGGTGGTGGTGGTGGTGGTGGTAGTGGTGCTATTAGTCATGATGAAAAATAAATTTAACCTTAACATTTTTATGGATATTTATTACATGTGATGTTTAATGATTGGATGTGAATGAATATATATGATGTTTTAAATGTGTTTTTTCACTAGTTTAATGCATTAATTAGTTTGTTAAATTATGTATGTTTTCTGGTAGTTTCTTAACAGGTGTTGTCAGGTACTTTTTTACAGTCACTGGTGGAGTTTTTTATAGATGTCTTCTTATAGTGTTTGTGAAAGTGTTGTTGGGTAGTGTTTTATAGGTGTTGGTTTAGTGTAATTTTATAGGTGTTGGTGTTCTGATCCAAGGTCTGGTTCTTTTTCCTAGGAAGGTAATATCACTTTATACCAACAGTTTTCCAACCATGGGTATTCTTTGAAGGTTGGTGGACTATACCAATAGTTATAGATAAACCATTGTAATAGTGTATATCTATGCGGCCTATACAAAAGGATTATAGAAAACCATTGGTATAGGCCAATACCCATGGCTGAACCACCAATGGTTTGGAAACTTTTTGTTATAGGAAATACCAAGGGTTTTCTAGGCTATACCAATGGTTTAAAACCATTGGTATAGATCCTATTTCTATCAATGCAAGATATGAACCATAATTAAATCAATGAACATGATCAATGAGAGCATAACATTAGCATAAGAAATAGATTTTTGTCATACACATAAGCAAAAAAAATTATTTCCATAGTATTCAAGGCTCACTACCAAGGCTATCATAGTGGAATGGGCTCTCTCCCCACTTCATCATAGTATTTTATGTTCACTCTCAAGACCATAATAGTGGAAAAAAGTCACTTACTAGATGATTTTCACTCCTATTTCAATTCCTATCAATATCATGAATTATAAATCTTTACCCAATTCATTGGAGGGAGATATATGTCTAACCCATCTCATAATGAAAAGCATATCAATGTGTTCAACGAGATCATAAAACATTCATTATATCATAACCCATTAAATGAAATTCATTTCATACACATTTCATCGTATCATAACTTTTATAAAAGAGATAGGTTTTATAATCATTTCATCATTTCTGTATAGCATAAATTGTGGAAAAAAGAAGTGTGTTTGATATTAATTTCATCATGGTATAACCCATGGAAGGGAAATGGGATTCATAAATATCTTTTCATTATAAAAAATTTTGATAAAGAGTAAGAATGTTATCCTTAGTTCAAATCCCCAATAAATATTAAGCTATAAAAAAGGGTGTTATCTTAGATGGAAAATGATTTTAAAAGATGAATCACTTGAAATGTTTCTTGGGAATATAACTTTTCTTTGAAAATAAATTTTATAAACTAATAATTCATAAAAAAAATTGAAATAATTTTATATGAAAATAAACTTGAAAAAATATAAAGGATTTTTTTAAAAAATTTGAGTCCATGGTGGTGCAAAATTTATTACATGTTGTACACATTAATGAAAATATTTATTTCACATTTTCAATAAAATCCAAACAGAAATTTTTTGGAAAACAACATTAATATTACTTTAAAAATATTTTTAAAAAATTAAACAATGGTTAAAAATTTAATTAATAAATCATTTTTAGAATGTTAATAATTTTGAAAACACTTATAGAAAAAATGTTTTTGGAGAAACAGGTTTTTGGATAAAGAGAAAAATAAATACAATTTTATTAAATATGTTCTTTTGAAATCTCAGGTACATATATAGAAGAAAATATAAGGAAAAATGTATTATCATGAAATAAATAGAGCGGAATAAAATTCACAAGTTTCTTAAGATATGGGTCAAAATATTTTAGCATCAAAAACATAACCATAAACAATCCTGATAAATGATGATATTGAAACATAAAATATTTAACACTTTGGTAACATTGAAACATAAGACCCATAAAGGAATATCATTAAATTAAACATAAAATATTATGAGGATATAAAAATTGATGATATTCCATGTCAAATGGGTTGTATATAATTCTCATAAATGAAAATAGATGCATAACATAACATATATCTCAAAGAAGGAAAATTACGACAATAATTCATTTCCTTAAATCTTTAATTTCTTTGTACGCATTAAAAAATCCTATATAATAAATATAATTTTATTATACATCTTTTATATAACTATAATCATATGTATCATACCATATATTATTTACTTATGACCTTTTCTTTCCCATTTATTAACAATCCCATGTTAAAGTTGTGTTTCAGTCAATAACTACTTTGTTTTTCATGTATGTTTTCATTTTATATATTTTTGGTAATATTAATTTGATCATGTTTCCATAATATCTAAAATTTTATCCATTATTTTAATATTATATATATTAAATATATATCTTTTTAGATTAATCCATAAGAGTTGGAGATAGAAAATAAAATATGTCGTTCATGGAGACGGTAGGTCGTACGTATGCATGAAATTTGTTTCCATTTTCATAATGGATTGAAAGAAAGAAATTATATATTAGCATTATATAATCATTTTTATACCATATATATCACATCTTTTTTTTAAAAATTATCCTTAATAGCTTCCATGAAAAGTGTGAATGAATCACGTCGCTTCGTAGGGTGATAGTCCATCATACACACAACTATCGTTATCATATCTCATATGGAATAGAAAGTAAATATATATATATATGATATAATTACCCCAATATTATAATTATTTTATAAATTTCATATATATACTTTATATCCATCATCTTATCCAACCGTGATAGTTGGAAATGGAAAAACGAACGATATTGGTTCGCAAGGTGATAGTGCTCTGTATACATGAATGATGATTTCATAACCCATTTGATGGAAGTGGAGATGGTATTAGGTCATGAAATTATTATAAAAACAATACAGTATATTTAATATATTTCAGTAATTATATCATCATGTTTTAATAATAATTGAAGGAGTTTGAGAAAGAAATAAAATAAAAACTATTGTTGAAGAACGTTACCTCTTCTTCAGGTATCCTCCTCAGGTTTGCACCAAAATCATTACCAGGTTAGATTTCTACCCAAAATAATGATTATAGGATGGGGGTATAGAGTCTTAGAAGTTTTTTGAGAATTTATTTGGAAAAAAAATGTTTTATTGTGTGATGAAAAGAGGATAGGGGTTTCCTTTTATAAATGAGGTGAGTGGAACACTCATAATATTGTAAAAAATAAATGGTGTACACATGTTTATCGTATGCCATAATTATCAAAAATATTGTATTCAATAGAATTAAACATTATAGGGACTAAATATTTCCCTAAAATATATTTTATATAATTTTTGAGGTCATTTAAATCCTTATCTTTTTAGTTTAACCCCTGATAAACTCATTTTTACCTTAACCACGATAATTAATTTTTATTGTTTTCAGCAATCATTTTGGTAAAATATTAATTTAAAATTATTATATAATATAAAATATGATGATAATTAATATTAAATAAAATTTTCCAAATTCCCTACACACAAGTATAAAATTTTTAATTTATAATTAATCATGTTGACACAATGAGAATGTGGGTTTTCAAAGAGAAAATATTGATAAGTTTACAAAGTTTTTATATCAAAATTAAATATTAAAATGACTCAAATGACCTAAAATAGAATAGTAGATAAATAATTGAACTAATTTTTCTTTAAATCCAATTTAAAAAATAATTTAACTTTATAAATAATTTAAATGAATATGCGATTTTCAATTAAAATTCAGTATTTTTTCACTATTCATGAAAAAAATTAATCTTTTCAGAAAATTATCCAAAATTAACCCAAAGATATCTTTGACATGATTGTTTCAAAAATAAATTTTATTTTATCAAATTAATTTGATGAATGTGATGAAAAATTAATTTTATTTTTATTCAAAAAAAGTAATAAAAACGTTTTTTGAAAAAAAAAATAGTTTTTTTGAATCATATAAAGACTAACAAAAATTAATTATATTTTTATAAATATGTTTTATTTATGTAAAACCATTATAATTAATATTTAAAAATTATTTATTACTATTCATATCATTAATTTTAACAGTTTTGTTATAACGGCCATGTGTAAATAATAATATTAATAATATATAATGGTTTATTAAAACTCGGTGTTGCGTGTAACAAAATCTATTATGGAAACTTTATTAATTAAGAAAAAACTCATAAAAATACAGATCATCACATTATACCCCCATTAAATTTTATTTTTCCCTCAAAATTTATTACTCTGATAAAAAAAATGAGGATATTTTTGCCTCATCATTTCTTCAGGCTCCCATCTAGCTTCTTTAAACTAGTGGTTTCGCCACAAAACATAACCTAGGTGAGTGATATTTTTCATAGAACTTTCTCTTTATGATCCAGAATCTCCACTGGTTACTCCTCATAAGAAATATCATTCTCTAGTAGTACTTCCTATGATTTTAATACATTTTAATGATCATGTATGTACTTACTTAAGAGATATACATGGAACACATCATGAACATGATATAGGTTTAGTGGAAGCACCAAATGATAGGATAATATCCTAATATGATTAATAATTTCAAAGGTATCGATATACCTAGGGAATAGTTTTCTATTTTTTAAAAATATCATTACCTTATTTTATGGAGAAAATCTTAGAAACTTATTTCTACTAACTTAAAATTCTAGATCATGCTGAAAATTGTTAGTATAACCTTTTTACTAACTCTGATCTACTTTGATGTGTTTTTGAATGGATCTAACCTTATCTTCCATTTCTTCAGTTATCTTAGGTCCCAATAGCTTTCATTACCCAACTTTATTCCAACATGTTGGATCTCTACACTTATTTCTATATACGGATTGATAAAGATCCATCTGAATTCTAGAGTGAAAGCTATTATTTTATGAAAAATCAACTAGAATAATGTGTTGATCCCAACCACATTTTAAATACATAGAATAAGATCTCAAAATATCCTATAGGGTTTGGATTTTTCTCTCATATTGACACTCTTTCTGAGGATGATATGTAGTTCTAAAAATTAACTCTATATAAAGATCTTGTTGAAGATTTCTCTACTTTGAGGTAAACCTTAGATCCTAATCAAACACAATACAATTTTATACTCCATGAAACCTAAATAATTCCTTAATGTAAATCTTAGAAATCAGTTCTAGCGATAAATCTTCTCTTATAGCGATGAAGTGTGATAACTTTGTAAGGAGATTAATTGAAACCCATATATCATTATACCCTTTAGAAATTTTGGGGAGTTCAATGAAAAAAATCCATGTTAGTTTTTTCCCATCTCTATCCTGGTATAGGTAGTATATGTAATATCCCCTTATAATTTTTTCTCTCGTCCTTCACTTTTTGACATACCAAGCATCAAGATTCACACATTTCAATATCTTTATTCCTTTCATGCCAACATAAATACTATTTCAAATCTCTATACATATTCATACTTATTGGTTGAATAGACAATGAATAACCATTTAATTCCTCTAACAACTCCTTAAAATAAGTTATGGGTGGAACACATACATGGTTTATAAACCATATCATTTTGTCTTGATCAAGGTTAGACTCAGGAACATTTTTAGCCTTCTTTTCTAGTTCAACATCTTCTTTATTCACCTCTTTAATCTTCACTTAGATAGAAGGTTGAACATTAAATTGATAAAGATAAGATTTATCCCATTACTTCCACATTTCAAGATCCATTATATAAAAATCTATAAATATTGTATCTTTTTTATCCTTATCATTGATAAGTTATCATGATCCTTTTAACTCAAAGCATCATCCACCTTGTTCTATTTTCTAGGGTGGTAATGTATTGAGCATTAATATGTTTCAATCATCTCTAACCATCTTATTTGGGACATATTCAACTCTTTATATGTGAATATATACTTTAAACATTTGTGATCATTATATATATCATTCTTTTCTCCATAAAGATAATTCCTCTATATCTTTATTACAAAAATTACCTTATCTAACTCCAAATCCTAATTTAGGAATTTCTTCTCATGAATCTTTAATTTTCATGATTCATAAGCTATAATCATGTAATTATGCATAAGAACACATCCAAATCCATTTTGGACACGTCACTATAGATTAAAAACCTTTCTCTACTATAGGGTAATATAATAATAGGTTCACTAACTAATATTCTCTTCAGTTCCTTAAAGTTTCCCTCACATTCATCTTTCCAAAGAAACTTGGATCCTTTTTGAGTTAACATTGTGGGTGGACTATATAGTCATGATAAATTTTCCATAAATCATCGATAATACCCATCTAAACCAACAAAACTATGAATCTCGGTATCATGGTTGGTTATTTCCAACACTAAATAGCCTATATCTTTGATGTATCTACTAATACACCAAATGAAACTTTTTTGCAACCAAAATTCACATTTTGTAAATTTTTCATATAGTTTATCCTTCCTTAGGGTATTTAGTACAATTCTCAAATGATATTCATGATCTCCCTTTTCTTTAAATATATTATAATGTCATCTATAAAAACTACCTCAAACTGATATATGAAATATCTAAAGACTCAATTCATTAATTTCATGATTATAGTGGGATAATTAGTAAGGCATAATGGAATCACTATATATTCATAGTATCCATACCCTGTATAGAATGTTGTCTTGGGTATATTCTTCTTATTGACCCTAAAGTGATGATATCCAAATTGAAGGTCAATCTTGGAAAATTATTGAGCTTCACAAAGTTGATCAAATAAGTCATTAATATAGGGTATAGGATACTTGTTCTTGATCATGATCTTTTTCAACACTCGATAATCATTATAAAGTTTCATCGATCAATATTTATTTTTAACAAAAATAATAGGTTCAACCCAAGGTGATACACTTGGATGAATGAATAACTTTTCAAGGTTCTCCTATAGTTTCTTTTCCAACTCTTACAAATTAATCTAGGATATTCTATATGGGTTCATTGAAATTTATATTGTACTATTTAATAGGTTTATTGTAAAATCAACTTCATAATTAAAATTACGACCATGAAAATCTTTCAAAAAGACAACAAAAAACTATTAAATAATATAAATATCATTGATGTAATTTTTATCAAAAACCATTTTAGATAAACACTCCTTCAAAATGGGAATTTAACATATAAAATGGATGTGATCTCCATTGGAAGTTTTTATTTATCATAACATTGAAAAATGATCAAAGTTTGGTTTGGAATAACAATTTTTACCACCATTCCTTTAAAATTAATGTGGGATTTATGTATATAAATCCAATCCATGATTAAACTAACATCAAATTCAACCAGAGGAAGAATGAAAAGGTTTTTAGAAAGCACATTCCCACCAATGTTAACCAGATAATAATCATAGATTTGAGATGTGATCATTATACTATTAGGGGTTTTCACTAATAATTCTACATCTAATCATTTGGGTGGAATCTTTATACCCTTAGAAAATTCTTCAAATATGATAGAATGGGTTGGTCCATAGTCAAAAAATACATTATCAGTTCTGGATTGGATGGTATGTGTATCGTTCATCATGTCTTTATCATACCACTCATTAGAAATATTGATTGCATGATATTTCTATTTACCTCATGGATTAAAAGGTTACTGACATCGATCATCATAATTAACCTATATATTTGGGAACTAATTAGAATAATTCCAATACTCCTTGTTATTTAAATACTATAGTGTGGAAAGTTCATTTTTTAAGATTTCACTCTATTATCATCATTGTTAAACTTAATCACATCACTTAGAAAATCAATTATATAATAAACTTACCTTTCACAATTATAACATTTAATAGTTTTCTTAAGAAAATTTCCTCATTTTTTCTTCTAACTTATTGACCATATATGAAATATCATCTTATTATCGCCATGGTTCTTATGTTTTATTTTTAATTATATTTTTCTCTTCTTATCAAAAACATGATATTGATAATTAACTCTAACCTCCATTTAAACCTTGATAGATTATTGAAAAATATCTTCATAACTACCATATTATATTATGTATAAAACAATTCAGAGACTTGGTTTTAAGCCATTGAAGAATCTATCATCCTTAATTTCAGGTTAGATGATAATACTAGAATCATACCTCTCAAGTATTTTAAAATTTTAATCATGGGTACCAATAGATTCATCATCCTTTTTCTTTATCTCAAGTTAATATTTATATATCTTCATATATATTATATGAGCGCAGTACTTATTTACAAATAAGTTATTAAACTCATCCTTATTTGTGGAGTTAATTTCTTAATGTTTACTCATATTATTGATAAGATCCCACCATTGATTTGCATCACCTTACAAACAGTTGACATATCAAAATGAATTTTTTATATTCAAAACACTAAATAATGGAAAATATCTTTTCAGTACTGATGATCTATTTTTCAAAAACTAGTGGATCAGAAGACCCACTGAAAGAATGTGTACTTTTCTTCATAAAGGACTAAAAAAATGTTGTTCCCTCCTTTGTTAATTAAGAAGTACATCATGATTCATATCTTGAGAAAGTTGTGTGATCATAGAAATGATATTTTTCATGCTATATCCCATAACATTTGGATTATTAGGAGTATAATCATTGAATTTTTAATTTCATTCAACATTAACATGGTTCCTTTAGGTTCCATCCATTTACTAAACCCAAAAAGAAAAGTGTAAGAAATAATAATCTTTGTGGGGAACCACATAATTATGAAAAATTACTTATAAGATTTTTAAATCATGAAACCTTATTTTTTTTATCTATAGAAACTTAGTTTTTTCCTAGATCATTCATAATCATCATATATTTAAATCCTTCATGATGGTTTGCAGTGATTTTGTGAATTTATAAAGCATGTCCCACAGGAGTGTCAAACTAGGTGTGTAAAAACGCCCATTGTTGTGAACCAGGTGACAATCGAGTCCATCTCAATGAACCCTTTTCGGATTTATTACCCCTATATACCTTTGTTCCATATCCACATCCACTTGTAGTATCCAGACAGAGATTTAATTTCTTCAAAATCACTTGTTCTATCTTTTACCAAAATTCCAAGACATTTTCCTATGCTTTGACACATCCTTAGACTTATCCTTAGACATGTCCTTAGGGATATCATAAGATTTTTATCATCCTAGTTTCAAAATATTAACTAAACCTATCCTATGATACCAACTATAGAGGTCCAATATTTTCATGAATAAATATGAAATCTTTTAATATGAATATTTATTACATTATATAAATAGAATCCTGGGGATCATAAAGTTATAGTGACTTTTTAAACTTGGAAAAAAATCACTAGTTCATAAGAAAACTACATCATCTCCCACTTGGTTATTCATAACTATCACCCTTCTTAGGAATATCATACATAATATATTTCTTCATAACTTGAGGAAAGGAAACATAATAAAGGGTAAGCTTAGATAGTCAATAAGGGTAAACAAGAGAGATATAAAATAATAACATGAGCATGATGTTATGATGATATTATCATAACATTTTAAAACTATACCATACATATCAAATATCATAAACATGATCCATGGAATAATGATTTCATGTTCATAAGACAAGAATCATAAGGAAATCAAATAAAATGATCAATGAGATCATAACATTGGAATAATACATATAATTGTGGAATAAAAATAATAATAGAAAATCATTTCCATAATAGTCAAGGATAAATTCCAAGGATCTCATAGTGGAATTGGTTCACTCCCCAAACCATCATAGTGTTCAAGGTTCAATCCCAAGGCTATCATAGAGGAAAAAGTCCCTTACTAAACTGGTTTCACTACCCATTCCACTCATTTATATCACATGAGATATAAATTTAACAACCTAGGTAAAAAGAGAATAATTTTTTTTCATATTATTTTTATTTTATTTAATAGTTAAATTCATTAGGTTATGTAATTCTTAAAATAAAAAATTTTTTAAAGTAAATAATTGTATTAAACTAATTTCTTATATTATTAAATTTAAATGATTCATTCTCAAATTATTGAATTTTAATTTTAAAAATAATAATTTTTTAATTCATCATATAAAAATTATCCTGTAATGAATTTTTGATGATTTTATAAAAAAGTTATATTTTTGGTAATAGTAAAATAATACATTTTATTTTTTAAAAATATAGTATTTTGTGACATCGTCAAGAAATAATTATGATATAAAATTTCTTATACTTATAGAATGGATAAATTATGATATTATAATATAAATATTGTACAAAAATAATTCATAACATGTAAATTATAATTTATTTCATGATAAGTATAATAATATTTGCAAGTGTAGATACAGTGCCAGCACAATGTTGACAAAGTCAAATTTTGTTCCTTATAGATAATAATTGAGTGATAACTATACTTTTATTGACATTTTTATTAATTATTATGTAAAATTTATGTTTTTGGATAATATTTTCTAATTTTAGAGTTATATAACATGAAACTTATCCAAATTTTTGTGCAGTGCTTGCACACGGCAAGAAAAGTCAAATTAACAAATTAAAGAAGTTATCTTCAAAAGGATATGATTAAATACATATAATGAATATATATAAATGATTATATTGAACCTAATTAATTTATTTTTATTATATTAATTTTTTTTAATTTTCATATTTGAAATAGTTAACTTCAATGCTGCAAAACATTAATACAGTGCTTGTGCAAGCAAAATAAAAATCAATAAAATGATTTTAGTTAAAATTATAATAACCACTAAATCAACAAAAAATTTGAATAAATATTTTTTTATGTGTAATTTTCAGCCATAATCATATTTTTATTTGAATTTGGGACCTTTTTGATCCACTTGGATCACTTTAACCCTTTATAATATTTTATTTAAAATAAATTCAAGTTGTCCTGACCATACTTTTCAATTAGTATAACTTTTAAATATAAGGTTTTCCAAAATATTTTTTCAACCATAATTAGTTTTGGGTAATATAAAAGATTTATATTAATCATGATAATTTATTTTTAATTTTTAGGCAACAAATAAATACCTTAAAGACCTTCACAATGATGATACAGTAATTATTAATTTAATGGAAAAATCAAATAAATGATATTAAAAATATTAAAATAAATATAATATGTGATAATTTAGATTATCCATGAATTATATAGATAAATATTACATTTATAAGATATAATTAAATATTTTTTTCAAATTTCAATAATTTTTTTGATGTTCTTAAATTCATAGTATGGAATAGTGTTAAATTTGACAAAAATTATATTTCATGAATATAATATTTTATTAAATTACTTAAAAATCACAAAAATTTTGAATAAGGATAAACGTGATAATATTGTTTCTAAAAGATAATCCCCTCGTAATTTTAGGCCTTTTTAAGTTGTTACACCTATAATAGCCATATTGTATTTTAATATTTTATATAATTCCTAAATTACCCCTCACCTCAATTATAAAAACGGACTCTTTATTTCACTTAATTTAATCAAATTAAGCCATATTTCTCAACTATCCTCTGCCAAATTATTTTATCCTCATCCCTTTCAACATTCTATTGTTGTTGGTCTCACAAAAATACTAATTACAAGTGATTAAGGAGGTTCTCAAGGAGAAATATTCAGGAGGTAAATTCTTCATTATTCTAATTTAAATTATTTATCACTTATACCCTATCCTAAACCCCTATAAAAATTTTAATTATAAATTCAGTATCATAATTTTATTGTGTTAATCTAATATCCATCATCAAATCTTTTATTTTCTCATTTTATTCTTAAAAATGAAATTGTCATCCATGGTATGTTAATTCACCACCTTCATAAATGATGAGTTTTCATTTCTCCTTACCACATTCATAGAAAATTAAAATTCACTTCTAATTGTTTAAAATTACCAATATATATGTTATCTATTATAGAGTATTATTTCCATTTGATAAGAAAAACCATAATTAAATAACCATGAAACCATGAAACAAACACGCCCAAAACAATGGAAATGATAAATATTATTAATAAATGGGTGTAAAGATGTTATAATAAGATCATGTAAGATATTATAAATATAAATATACATATGTAATAAATTAAAAACACTTTTTAAACCATTATACGTGATGTTTGAACACATTTGAAGGAGGTATTACCTGAGGTAAGGGACTTTCTTTTAAATCCTATTTAATTTATTTTTTTACAAAATTTAAAAAGAATGTTTTTTATCTTATATGGAATGAGAGGATATTTTACCATTTTTATTGAATCTTAATTTTTTGAATTATATTTTAAAATATTAAATTTATATTTTAAAATAAAATTTTTTCCTTTGTATGTGTGTAGTATTCTTATAAAATAAGTGATTTTTGACAAGGAATGTTTTTATGATGCAAGTATTCATGTTTTTTATTATGTTATAGTTCTTAGATATTATTTATGATGATGGGTGGTATGATATAAAAACAATATGGTTGGGTCCATGATATCTCTCCAAATCATTGGGTATGATGGAATTTGATGGTAATGGTTATTCTAAGTGTAACTATAATAGTTACTTCATAAGGTAGCCACTAGGGTTACATTATAAGGTAGTTGTGAGGGTTACAAATAATAATATAGGCATGAGGATTAAAATAATAAGTATGGTAAGAAAATTATTTCCCAACTTAACTAAATGGTTTTTTTATTCTTTCTATGTTTTATGAAAACCTCATGTTTTCACAAAGTATATGTTACTTTTAAGGGTGAGAATTATATCTTCTATGTGTTCATAATTATTCATAGAAAAATGGTTTCTTTACTTATTTTTATGTCCCTTACTAATATTTGTGGGCTCATACCATGTTTTAAAATGTTTTTAATATGGTTTAAGGTTGGTTAATAGAAAACAAGAATCTAAGTTTAATGTTGTGAAGATTTTTCATGAAAATAAATCATGTTTTATTTTTAAAGGTAATTATATTATTGAAAAAATGGATAATATTTTAATATCACCCAATTTTTATGATTTTGGGTTATTATGAATGAATTATTACCTAATTATATAAAACTCTAAACTGAAAATACCTTTGTAAATGTACTAAAGTGAATTTTAGTTGAATTAACTAGATTATGTAATGTTTAAGTTTGGGTCCTTATAGTTGGTATCAGAGCATAGTTTAGATGACTTTAGGGGTTGGGATGATGTTAATAGAATACCATAACTGATTTTTACCATATTTTTAAGTTGAAATGATATATAATTTTAATATTACCATGTTTCTTCATCTAAATTGTGTTTGTTTAGAATGGTTTTACGTAGAATAAATGGGGAAGCTGAAGTAGGAAGGAACTGAGAGGATGATATCCTTATGAATTACAACCTATAATAGTGGTAACTGGAACCATGAAGATTGTGACAGTAATTTATTAGTTGACACAGTCCATAAATGTAGGTTCCATCTATACAAGATAATAATTAGAGCTACCACAAAGGAACGTGTTGATAGTGAAACTTTTTATGAGGCAACACACTCTTGATTTTAGAGGACCTTCTGACCCAGTGGTGGATAAATGGTGCATTAAATCCATTAAAAATATATTTGATGTCATGGGGTGTTCAGATAATAAAAATTTTAGTCTTGTTTTTTATCATTTTGAAGTATAATTTGACTGGTTGTGGTTATTGGTCGAGAATATCTGGGAAATAAAAGATATTAATACCTTGGAATGGGATGAATTTAAGAATATTTTCCATGAAAATATTTTCATAAGGTGGTCTAACTTATGATTAAAAAAAATCTTAAATTTAAATAAAAGGAGAAAGATTCAATGGTCATATATGAAACAAACTTTGCTCGATTTTCAAGGTACGCACCAAATATTATTTGGGATCTTGATAGTAAGATCAATCATTTTTATTCACGATTGAAGTCAATATACTAATGGGAATTGGCATCTCATTAATTAAAAATTTATGAGAAACTTGTTTGATGTGATGAGAGGGTTGAAATGGAGTTTTCTGGTTATAATTTATACTTTTAAAACAAGAAAAATAAAGTGTCCAAATTATAAGAAATGGGTAAGAATCAATCAAAGAAATATAAAGGTTAGAAAATGCAGTTTCTAGTTCGTGGAAAGTGTGGTAAAAATAACTCATGGGGATACCTTAAAAATATGGAAAGAGTTTATGATGTAGTAATTTTGGACATATGTCTTGAGATTGCGATGAAAAAAATATTAGTTTCTCTATGTTTAATTATAATAAGTAAACTGTAAAGTGTTTTAAATGTAGTGATATGGGGAATTATGCACATACCATCCCAAATAAAGATTTGAATGATGGGAATCATCCAAACTATAAGAAAAAAAGGTGTAGTGAAATAATTTGTGACTAATTCAACGAAGGATGGTCTATCCAATGAACTTTTATCAGGTACATTGTTTGTTTACTCATATTTTTCCAATGACTTTTTTGATATGGGGTCTCCACATTTCTTTATTTCTAAGAATTTTTCTAGTAAATTATAAATATCACTTCACAAAATGAAATTGGAACTTATGGTAAAAACACATAGGGAAAATTTTATGGTAAAAATCAATTATAAGAATCTTCATATTATTTTATGTGGAAAAAATTACATGAAAACCTTTTTTCCCTTCTAAATGTTTGATGTTATTCTGGGTATGGATTGGATTTCTTTCTATCATGAAATGATTGATTCTAGAGCTAAAAAATTTATTTTTCAAAAATATTTTCATTTTGTATTCAAGAACGAAACCATATCATTGACAACATATTAATAATTTGAGAAACTATTAAAATATGGAAATAAAATCTATCTTCCCATATTGTTGAAAATAAGGGAATAGTTTAGATTAATGATTTATCAATGGTAAATGAATACTTGGGTGTTTTTTCTAATGAGTTTCTTGATCTTATACATGATCCTGAAGTTGAATTTACTATTGACGTAGTTTTTTATGCTAAGATAATTTCAAAACCCTCTTATTGAATGGCTCAAGTGGAACTTCTAAAATTGAAAAATTAGTTGTAGGACTTTCTTGATTAAGGTTTCATTCATCCTAGCACATCATCATAGGGTGTGAGTGTTTGGAAAATAAAATTTTAATTTTCAGTCAGTCGTCCCATGGGGTGATCCTATTTATTTTACTAAAAGGAAATTTTATTCCAAGAGGATTTTCATTGATTATAGAGATTTGAATAATATTACTATTAAGAATAAGTATCAATTTAACCATATTAATGACTTGTTTGATCAGCTCCATGGAGTGTAATATTTTTCCAAAATTGAATTGAGATTTGGGTACCATTAGATGAAGGTAAAGGAGGATTAAATTATAAAAATATAATTCCATACTAGATATGGGAATTATGATTTTGTTGTTATTCCATTTGGTGTGAAAAATTCTCATACTGTATTTATGGATATTATGAATAAAATACTTTGTGAATATTTGGATAAGTTTGTGGTTGTTTTTATTGATTATACTTTTTTTTCAAAAATTTATGAGGATCATGAAAAAAATTAAGGATTTTCATGAAAACTCTCAAATAAAAGAAGTTATATGGAGAATTTATCAAATGTGACTTTTGGTTACAACATAATTATTTCCTTGGGAACATTGTCAATAAGGATGGAATAAAGTTGATACTGCCAAAATACAAGTAGTTTTTGAATGGAGAATACCTAAAAATGTTACTGAGATTCATAGTTTTCTTAGATTAATAGGCTATTTATAATAATTTGTTAAAAACATTCCATGGTTATATTTCTTGCTACTAAGTTAAATTGAAAAGGATTTAAATTTATCTAGACAAAATATTCTGATGATTTTTTTTAGGAATTAAAAAAACAGATTGGTGAATGATACTATTTTGACCTTGCCCTTGATAAATGGGGATTTTTTCATCAATAGTGATGCTTTATTGAAGGGACTTGGTTGTGTTATGATGTTGAATGATCAGGTAATTTCTTATGATTCAAGGAAACTAAAACCTCGTGAGTTAAATTATCCTACAAATGTTTTGAAATTAGATGATTTGTTTATTTAAAAATTTGGATACGTCATTTATATAGATCCAAATGTGAAATATATACTTATCATAAAAGTTTAAAGTATATATTTACTCATAAGGAATTGAACATGAAGAAGAGAAGATGGATGTAACTAATAAAGGATTATGATTTCACGATCAATTACCATCCAGGAAAATAAAAAAAGAGGTTGATGCCTTGAGTCTAAAATATCATGAATTATTAGCCATATTGTATTTATAACATAACCCTTTGACTAATTATTTGATGAATTTTGTCCTAGAAGTTTTAGGTGCTGTAAATTCATCTTTTTTGTTTCAGGTGTCAGTGCAGTCGTATCTGTCAAATAGAATTAAGCATGCTAAGAAGGAAGATTAGGAGTAATAGAAAAATTTATAATTGGTTAAAAATGGTAAATTTCATGAATTTACTGTTTATAAATATTCTATCTTGAGATTTGGAAATATATTATGTGTGCCTTATGACTCCCAACTGAAGAAATAATTGTTAAGTGAAGCTCATAGTTCTCTATTTTTAGTTTATCCTTGGATCAATAAGATGTATAGAGACCTTCAACGGTTATTATCGGTGGGATGGAATAAAAATAGATATTGCTTATTTGTCCTTGAAATGTTTGAATTTTCAATAGGTAAAAGCAGAATGAAAACTACTAAAGGTGATACTTTACCCTTTTCCAGTTCTGTAGTGGAATTGGGAAAATATATCCATGGATTTCATGGTGGGATTACCAAATATTTCTTAAGGAAAAAATTCAAATTGGGTTATTTTTTATCGGCTAAATAAATCTACACACTTTATTTCTACTTGAGACACTCTACCACTAGATAAACTTTCCCAATTATATCTTAAAGAGATATTTAGGTTACATGTAGTTCAATTATCCATTATATCTGATCGTGATACCACATTCAAATATAACGTTTGGAAAGGCCTTCATAAGGTTTTGGGAATTAAATTAAATTTCAGCACTACTATTCATCCTAAATCTGATGGACAGTGGGAGTGAACAATTTAGACATTGAAGGATATTCTTTATGATAACCCTTCTTCTTATTAAACGGTAATTCATTATTTATTACATAAAATTACAAATAATAAAACCCTAATGATTTATAATTATAGTATATTTGGTAATTAAGTACATTACATAATAATTTAAAATAGGAAAAAACAATATCTTTATTGAAAACTTTCTTAACATTCTCATATTATTCCTTCGTGATTTAAACTACATGGGATTACCTAGGGACATACATAAGAAAGAGGTGGGCTATAAATATTATTATGGGAATAAACATGGAATAACATGAAGAAATTAATACATTTTAGATAGTAGACATATCAATGAAACCTAAAAGATGTGATAATCATAAACATGAACAATGAGGCATGGTATAGCATGATAATCATAAAGACGACATGGGAAATGTGGAAAAAACTTAAAACACTAGACCATAAACATAGGTCTAGGATAACTACCAAGACATCATGACAAAAAAAATCCTATAAAGGAATCAATATCACTCCCTCTCCCAACATGATGTCTAATGATACTAAACATTAACCAATTCATTAGAGTGTTATATAATTTTGGGTGCACCCTTCACTTTCATTTCATTCTCATGCTTACGTATGGCACATAGATCATAAAACATGTATTCATTCATCATAAAATTTCATTTTGTGATCAAGGAGTGTGTAATAAATACATGTAAGTCCCCATTCAAAGAGTTATGAGTGTATAAGGTGGAAACCCTTTATATTAAATGGGTTTGGTATTCACTGTATAATTGTTTGGGAATGGAAAATTGCGGTGAAACTTTTGGCAGCATAACGGCATCGCATAAAAATTCATAAAATGGTTTGATGAGATATAAATGGGTCTCTCATAATTTATACATAAGATGGGCAGTAATAGGAACATGGAAAGACATATCCCAATATTATGAATTGTAAATCGAATTCATAAGATGATAAAGAAACTTTAATAAAGAGAAGAATGAGAGGATCCTTTACCTTGAGAGTGTAACATAAAATGCTTGGGAAGACATTTTTGATATATTGGGGGCACCTCAGGAAGAATCTATTGAGGGTAGGGAAGAGTAAGGATATGATATAATGATTTTTAGTGAAGAGAAATTGGATATTGGGTGGGTCTATATAGGAAATGAGTGGGTATTTCTTTATTATTTCTCAAATATAGGTATTGGGCTCAATAAAATAAAATAACCAAAACCAAAAACCTTCCCATGGTTTTTTTCCATGGTTTCTACTAAATGGTAGGGGTTTTAATTATTCTATAATTCCAAGGTCATAACTTAATAAAATAATTCCCTTGATAATGTGGAAGTGAGCCATAATCTTAAAGAAAGTATTTTAAAACCTTAAAATATATTAATGGTTTTTGGTGGATTCATAAAGAATTTATAAAATTAATAAAATAAACATGAAATCACGTTATTTTAAAGTGAAAAATATATATTTGGTCTTGGATGCCATTTTTAATATTTATTACATAAATTTTGGGTCATTATGATGTCATAATACACACCGTATATTTGTACAGTATTTAATTTTTACCTGAAAATTTAACTATCTCAAAAAGTATAAAACCATTGGATAATTTTGATGTTATAATTCCAAAAATAATCATCATTTTAATTAAAAAAAATTGTAAATATGTTCATTTTAACTTTTAAAATAAGAACCAAAATTTATTCAGAAATGATGGGTTTTTTTACAACAACGGTTTTTGAACCCTTATAAAAATTACATTTGACTTAATAAAAATTATATGATAATTTACATTTAATAAACATTATTTAAAAATTATATTTTATTAAAATATTATTTATTTCAAAAATTCATTAATTCATGAAAAAAAACATTAATTTAATTTGAATATTAACGAAAGATAAATTTTTTGTTTTATCGAATAAAAATTAAAATCATTTATAATGTAACAATAGTAAAATAAAAATATATTCATTATTATTTGAAATATTAATATTCATTTTATTATGTTCTTGATACATATCACTTTAATACACCATTTAATTCGTTAAGAGTAAAGTGTGCGATAGTGAGACTTGTATGGGTGTTTCAAAGTACATGATTTGGGTAGTGATCTCGATGAGCTTGGACTTCTCACTAAATGGTTTCTCTCATACTTAGGCTATTGGATCTACGCTTGCGATTGGTTGAGGTAAAATCTTAGTGATGTAATCTCCCTTAGAAGATCTGA
This sequence comes from Viscum album, assembly GCA_963277665.1. Lineage (NCBI taxonomy): Eukaryota > Viridiplantae > Streptophyta > Magnoliopsida > Santalales > Viscaceae > Viscum > Viscum album. Next base: position 832,563,131 of record OY728136.1, read on the forward strand.
TAAATGGAATTCATATGGTATGATGCTACTTGTTGAGGCCATCACTTCCTTTTTCAAGTCAATTGGATTTATCAATACCCCATATTTATGTTAATCATATGATAACTATTCAATTGATATATTATCAATAGTAAATATGATTAATTATATTTTAAATGTGAAATAATAAAACCAAGGAAGTACATGTGTTTTCTATAACCATAGTACAAAATAATACATTTAATTAAACTGCAAGGGGAATTTTATTTATAAAAGTTCAGGTCATTACAATCTTCCCCCCTTTAGAAATTTCACCATTGAAATTTTCATTTCTGACACTAAAATAGATGAGAGTAATTATGTTTCATAACCTCCTCCAGTTCCCACATCACTTATTCAAATTTTTGGTTTCTCCGCAACACTTTGAAAATGTGCATTGTCTTATTCTATAGAAATTTGTCTCTATGATCTAGGATTTTCACTGGCTTCTCCTCATAGGAAAGATCATTATCCAATGGTACCACCTCTGGATTAAGTACTTGTTAGGATTCTAGTATGTACTTTCTCAAGAGGGAAACATGGAATGCATCATGTACTTGAGACAGGTTAGGTGAGAGTGATATTAAATAGTCCACCACTTTGATATATTCAAGGATCTCAAAGGGGTTAATGTTCTTAGACTAAGCTTTCCTTTCTTCCCAAATCTCATCACTTTCTTCCATGGCGATATGAAGAGGAATAACATGTATCTAACATAAAAATATAGGTCTCATGGATGATTGTCGGCATATCTCTTCGGTAAACTCTAATAATTCTTAATGTACTACTGAATGGTCTTAACATTTTCCACCATTCCCTCAAACATTTCAAGACCTAGAAGTTTTTGTTCCCCGACTTCATCCCAGCATTCAGGTGTTCTTCCTCTATTCCCATAAAGGGATTCATAAGGATCTATTTGGATTCTTGAGTGAAAAGTTTTATTGTATGGGAAATCAAATAGAGGATGATGTTGATCTTATCCTCCTTTGAATTCAATTGAGTAGTCTCTCAACATATCCTCTAGTGTCTCGATAGTCTTCTCAAATTGGTCATCGGTTTGAGGGTGATAAGTTGTGATGAAGTTCAACTTAGTAATTAGAATGTGTTGGATAATCTTATAGAACTTAAAGGTAAATTGGGGGGTACTTATTGGATACAATTGATAGGGTATTAAATGTAACCTCACCACTTCTATAATATTTATCCTATCAAGTTGATCGAGTTAGAAGTATTATCAAATATTAATAAATTGTGTAGTATTTGTTAGATGATCCACCAAAACATAGATAGCATTATTCCATCTTGATGTCATCAAAATACCATTAAAAATCACATGGTGATGTTTTCTCATTTCCACAAAGGTATAGGAAATGGTTGCATCATCCCCTTGTTTTTTTTCATTCTTCTGTAATTACTGACATACAAGATATCTTGATGTATATTCTGTGATATCATTATTTATATTATCACACCAATAGTACTCTCATAGATCTCGATACATATTTTTTCTTACATGATAGATAGAGATGGTATAACTATGTGCATCATCCAAAATATTCTTATTTATCTTAGGATTTTATGGTATACATAATCATGACCCAAATCTTCTAATTCCATATTTATTAACATTGAACTCCAAGGATTTCCCATTTCTTATAGTTTCTATATTCTTCTAAATTCCCACATCAACTCTTTGAGCATCCTTTCTCCTCTCCATAAGGGATGTTTGGGAAATAATTTGTGAAAGGATTGATGATGTTAATTACTTTATGATTCACATGTATATCCTTTTCAAATCTAAGAAGATTGGATCTCTATCAATTATCATCAATGATAAAACTGTTGTATCCTTTCTATATAGAGTTTTTGTCACTTTATTCACTTTACTAGGATGGTAGTGAATTGAGAATTCATGTCCTTTATAGTGTCTAACCATCTTCAATGATGCATATTTAGATCTTTCTGTGTGAATATATACTTGTGGATTTTGTGATCCATATATATTTAACACTTCTCCCTAAATAGATAATGCCCCCATATATTCAAAGAAAATGTCATTATAGCCAACTCCATATCATGTGTTGGGTAGTTCTGTTCATGAACATTCAAATTACTTGAATCATATGATATCACTTTGTCATTATACATTAACACATATACCAATACATTTTTCAAAGCTTTGATGAATACCAAAAAATGTTCTCCACTTGTGGGTAGTGTGAGAGTAGGTGCAGTGATAGGATTCTTGTTTAACTTCTTGAAGATATATTCAAATTCGGCATTCTAAGAAAATATGACCCCTTACGGGTTATCTTGGTAAGAGGGTTTGATAATCATGATAAATTTCTCAAAAATCAATGATAGTTACTAGCTAATCTAAGGAGACTATAGATATCTATCATATATGTTGGCATGGCCATCCTTCAATTGCTTCTGTTTTTAAAGGTCTATAAATATCTCATTTCTTATGATGATATTCCCCAAGAATGAGACTTCTTTCAACAAAAAATAAAATTTTATATACTTGTCATAAATCTTCTCCTTTTGTAAGGTATTTAGCATAGTTCTCTAATTCTCCTCATGATCCTCCTTGCTTTTGGATTATATTATAATATCATCTAAAAATACTACCACAATTTTTCAAGGTAATACCTAAATAATTTATTCATCAAGTCCATGAATATTATTGGAGAATTAGTGGGTCTAAATTAAATTACTATGAACTCATAGTTCCCATACCTAGTAAAAAAAAGAAGTCTTAGAGATATCCTCTTTCTTCACCCTTACTTGGTAAAATCTAGATAGTAGATCCAACTTAGAGAATTATTGTGCTCAAAATAGCTGATCAAATAAGTAATCAATCTATGGAAAAGGATACTTGTTATTTATCTTGAACTTGTTGAGATCATTATAATAGATTCAAAGGTATATTAACCCATCCTTCTTCTTTATGAAGATGACCGGTGCACCCCATAGTGAAATACTTGGGCATATGAACCCTTTATCTATATTATCCTTTAGTTGTTTATTTATCTCTTAATGTTCCACAATAGCCATTATATTCAAATTCCTGGACAAAGTAAGAACCCAAGGTATATTCTCAATTGAAAATTCAACCTCTCAACTAATAGGAATACCAGAAAATTTTTCAGGAAACACGTCAGTGTATTCTCTCACAATGGTCATGTATTCAAGAATGGTTCTTTCCTTAGACTCAATCATTTGAGCTAGATATGCCTTCTAATAGGGAAATAATATCCATGATTGTGATGTTGGTGCTAAATAATATTCATCCTCCTTGAACTTGTATAGAATCTGAGGATGATTAGTGTTATAGAGATTGATTTCCTTCTCATGTAAATTTATATTGGCTATATATAGGGAAAACTAATGCCTGACTAGAATTACATAAAATTACAACAAAAGAGATTATGATAATGTTCGTTGGGAAGTTTGGACCACAAATTTTTACAGGAGAGGAGTTATATACTTGGGATGAAAAAAATTCCCCATTTTTCATTTTCACCAACAACTCTACTTCTATTATTTTTGGTTGTGTTTGAATAGTTCTACTAAAATTTTAGGATATTAAGGAATTCATAAAACTAGAATAAAAACTTATTTTTTATATTATTGATTCAATAACTAGTGTACCAATTTCCACTTCATTTTTGGGATCCACCTTAGTGATTTTGATGGAAATATCACCCTTTCTACATTGCAGGTTGTGGGTTGTCTCCAAAAACCTTTGAATTAGTGCACTAGTTTGAGAAGTTCCTTGGTTCCTTACAGGTGAATTATTGAAAAATGCATTAATGATTGACTAGAGAATTCCTTTCCTCCATCACATTATTGGTTTTATCTTATCATTAATCATTAGCTATGTGACCTTAATTCCCAAACTTAAATCTTTTCCTCATCCCCCTTAGGCGATTTCTAATTTTCTTATTTCCATATCTTTGATAAGTGGGTTATTGAAATTTATTGGCACCGTTATATTTCTCCATCAAACCATCAGAATTGAAATCCACTTTTTTCTTCTTATCCCCATGATACCCTTGAGATTATCTAATCTCTATTTCAAATTTGAGGGAACATCTAAAAATTTTCTCATAGCTATCAAATTCTCGGATCGCTAGATATTTTTATAGACTAGGTTTTTTCCAACAAATAAGCAGTCAACCTTGAATTTGGGGGTAACAACAAATCCGGAGTTGTTTCTTGAAAGTATTTTAAATTTTTCCTTGTATTACCTAATAGATTTATCATCTTCTTTCTTGAGGGAAAGAAAATACATTTCCATTTTAAGTTATTTATTGTAAGGAAACTATTTATCAAAAAACATTTTCCCGAGTTCCTCCCACCCCATTTCTCTAATATCATCCTCAAGATTTGTATTATTTATCAATGTTCACCATTGATAAGCCTCTACCTTCATACGATAAATAGCCAATATAACCTTCTCTTTTTCATAACATTGAACGATGGAGAAGATCTTCTCAATGGAGTTGATCCATTATTCCTCGATTCAGGGATCAAATGATCCATTGAAAGTTGGATTATTTTGTCGCATAAAGGTCCCAATCATAGATTGTTCTCTCTTAAGGGTATTTGCATGCTCCTCCTTATCTAGGTTTCTGTTCAAAAAATGATTTATATGAGAGATTATATTCATAAAGTTTGTGATTCATATTCCCATTGGGTTTGGCATATCGTTGGGGCAGTCATCACATTACCATTCACATTGGTTGTTTACATGAATCCTATTATTTATAGCCATTTGATAAATAAAAATAAAAATTAGGGATGATTATTTTTAAAAATTTTAATAGATAAAGGGGGGATCCAATTATATTAAAGGGATAAATTAGAACTGAAATTTATTTCTTAACTTATGAATTTTTATGCTTCAATCTATGTTATCCATGATCAATTTCCTAACATATATTCTTACAGGCGTTTTTTTTTCATTAATAATGGTTTTTAATGAGATTATGAATTTTCCAAATCTTATATCATATGAGTGTCAAACCAAGTGTGAAAAAAGTTATATTTTCATGCACCGGTTTTCAGTCGATTCTAGCTCAACATGGTGTTTTCGGGTTTTACCCCAATATATAATGGTTCTAGAGCCACATCCACTTGCAGTATCCATACCGGGATGTATTTTATTTATAAAACACTTACTCTATACTTAAAAAATTTATTGATGTTTTCTTATACTTGTTCTTATCCCTAATACTTTCTCTATAGTTTTCTAATCCTTATTCCAAAAATAACTAAACTTTTCCTTTGATACTAACTATGAAAACCCTTCTCTTTATTACACATTAATTCATTACTTATTACATAAAATTATGCATAATAAAACCTATAATATTAATAATTATAATGTATTTTGGAATTAGGTACATTATATGACAATTTAAAATATGAAAAACATCATCTTTATTGAATACTTACTTAACATGATTATATTATTACTTCGTACTTAAAATTGTAAGGGATAACCTGGGACATACATAGGAAATGGGTGATATATAAATCCTAGTAAGAGAATAAACATGGAATAACATGAATAAAGTGATAAATTTTAGATAATAAGCATACCAATGGAACATAAAATAGGTGAGAATTATAAACATGAACAATGAGGCATAGTATAACATGATAATCATAAAGGCGGCATGGGAAATGTGACAACAACTTAAAATACTACATCAAAAACATTGGTCAAGCCTAACTGACAAGAAATCATGATGGAAAAAGTACCATAAAGTAATTATGTTCACTCCCTGCCCTAACATAACATCTCATGAGAATAAACATTACCAAATGCATTGAAATGTTATATAATTATGGGTGCACCTGTCACTTTCATTTCATTATCATGCTTATGTTTACCATATAGATCATACAAAATGAATTCATTAATAATAATATTTTATTCCATGATCAAGTATTGTAGAATACATAAATTTAATCCCTATTAAAATAAGTATTAGTGTACAAAGGTGAACACCCTTGATTGGAAATGTGTGTGGTATTCACTACACAATTGTTTTGTCTTGGAAAATCGCAATGAAATTTCAGCAGCATAACGGCGTCACATATAAATTCATAAAATGGGTTGATGTGGGATAAAGGGTTATACAATAATGTTAACATAAAATGAGAATTAACATGCACGTGAAAATAAATATCCCAATATTATGAATTGGATATATAAGGAATAAGATAATAAAGAAACTTTAATAAAGAGGAAAATGAGAGGATCCCTTAACTTGAGAGTGTGACTTGAAATGCTTGGGAGGAGTTTCTTGAGAGATTGGGGGAACCTTGGGAGGACTATAGATTGGGGATGGTAGAGTAAAGAAGTTCCCTAAGGATTTTGAGTGAAGATAAATGAGACCTTGGGTGGGTTTATATAGGAAATGAGTGTAGGTTTCTTTATTATTTCTCAAACTTAGGTTTTGGAATCAATATAATAAAATTAACAAAACCACAATCCTTCATATGGTTTTTTCCCATTTTTTCTACCAAATGGGATTATTATTCATTCTTATATAAGTCCAATGGATGAACTTAATAAAATAATACACTTACTCATGTGGAAATGGTTCATACTCTTAAAGAGATGATTTTAAAACCTCAAAATATATTAACGGTTTTTGATGTTTCATAAAGGCTTTTCAAAATTCATCAAATAAAAATAAAATAATATTACTTTAAATTGAAAAAATATATTTGGTCTTGGATACCATTTATAGTATTTATTACATCAGTTTTGGGTCATTGTGATGTCATAATACATACCGTATATTTGTACTGTATTTAAATTTTACTCGAAGATTAGACTATCTCATAATTTTTTAAAAAATTAATAATAGGATAATTTAAAAATTATGATTCAAAAAAAATATTCATTTGTCTAAATAATTTTCTGAATATGTTTTTTTTTTACTTTTAAAATAATAACCAACATTTATTGAGAAATACTGGGGTTTTTGACAATAGTAGTTTTCTAACCCTTATAAAAACTACAATTGACTTCATAAAAATTATATGATCGTTTATATTTAATAAAAATTATTTAATAATAATATTTTATTAAAATATTATTTATTAAAAAAATACATTAATTCATGAAAATAAATTCTTTAATTGAATTTAAATACTACCCAAAAATATAATTTTTTATTGGATAAAAATCAAAATCATTTATGAAGTAACAATGGTAAAATGAAAATATATTCATTATTATATAAAATATACATATTCATTTTGTTATGGTATTGATAAATATCCATTTAATACACCCGTAAACACAATAAGAGTATGGTTTGTGATGGTGATACTTCCATGGGGTGGTTTGGTGTACATGGTTTGGGTCGTGATCTCGATGATCTTGAACTTCTTCCGTAAGCAGTTTCACTCATGCTTAAATTGTTGGAAATTATCTTGGGATTACTCAAGGGAAAATCCCAGTGATGTTATCTTCCTTATAAGCTCTATTAAATGGGCTTCATAGGGTACGATCCTATGGGTTAAGGCCATCACTTCCTTTGTTTGTGTCAATTGGATTTATCAAAATCTCAATTTATATTAATCATGTGATCATTGTTTAATGGACATATTTTCAATGGTAAAGATTCTTAATGGTATTTTAAATCAAATATAATATAACCAAGGAAGTGGATGTGTTTTATATAACCATAGTACAAAATAAATAATTTAATTAAATTCCAAGGGGGGTTTATTTATAAAAGTTTGGGTTGTTACATTCTTCGAGATTGTTCAATGCACTACTACAAAACTAGGTTTATCCGGCATTAGGGCTTTAAAATTTCTACATAAAAACGTTGTTAAATACCCCCTTTGTCAGTGATAAAAAAGAACTATTAAAAGGGTACCTTTATCAATGCTTTTTTACAAGCACTTTTAAAGGGGTTCTTTTATTAGAACTTGTAAAAAATCATTGATAAAGGGGGGTTTATTAGCGCTTTTTTAGAAGTGCTGATAAAGACCCCCTTTATCAGCACTTTTTTACAAACTCTAATAAAATTATACTTCAAAAAATAATTAAAAATAATATATTAATAAATAAATATATTTGTATTGATATAAATATAATATATATTTTTTGAAATATGTTTTAGATAAGGTAAATAGGTATTTACACTAAATATGTAATACATTTAATGAAAATGGATTATAAAATAACTAAAAAATTAATTAATAATATTCTTATTATTACAGAGTAATAGTCATTTAATATCAATTTGAAGATAAAAATTTCAAACGAAATAATAAATGATCTAAAATAAGTTGAAAATGCAACTCAAACTTCAAACAGACATAAGTTATGATTTGGGTGTCTATTTAGGCTCTAAAACACATCAAATCGAAGAATGTGACGATCTATATGCCCTAGTGACTCACGTTAGACCATTTTTTAGGTTTTTCTTGTCCAAAAACTTCTTAAAGGCCTCCAAAACTGAGTTTTTAGTCTAGGTACCCCATTTTTTATCTTTCGATGGATTTTAAGTCGCGTTTATGGGGGTATTTTTTTCTATTTTTTAGTGGGGACTCAATTTGTTCCCATGGATTAAATTTATATTGATATTATGGATTTTAAATTTTATTTTTTTCATAATTTAATTTTATTTATAATGAAATATATAAAAATATATACATATTTTTTATATGTTCACATATAAAAATTTAATTTTATAAATAAATAATTAAACATATTTACATATACAATATATTTATTAATATATATACATCTATATAAATATATGTTTTAAAAATGTGACAAAATATATATAAATATATAGATATACCATAAAATCTAAAACAAAATAGTATAGTAGTGTGGTAAAGTTGTTGGTGTATAACATGGAGGTCTAGGGTATGAAACTCATTGGAGGTAGCGGCACACGCAGGAGGCTGGTAGCACTAATAAAGGGCTGGAGAGATCAATGATAAAGGGATGGGTGGGTGGAAGTGCTTATAAAGGGGGTGGGTGGGCTGTGGAAAAAAATTGATACCCTTTATCAATGGGGCCTTTATCAGCGCTAAAAAAGAACTACTAAAGGCCCCCTTTAACAGTGCTAAAAAATTATCTAATAAATGGGGACTTTAACAGCACTAAAAAATAATTTTTAAATGAACCTTTCAATAATTATTTTTTAGTGCTATTAAAGGGGGCCTTTGGCAGCACTTTTTTAGCGCTGATAAAAGTTTCAGGCTTTTAATCATGCTTCAATTATCAGCACTTTTTTAATGCTGATAAAGGCATTTTATATTGGTGTAAAAGATTATTTTTTAGTGGTTATGGATTACCAGGGAATTTGGGATCATCATATTTCTTTATTTGAGCTTTCTTACAACAACAGTTTTAATTCTAGTATACAGATGGCACCTTTTGAGGCATTATATAGAAAATGGTGTCGAACTCCATCATTTTGGGATAAAGTCCAAGAAAGAAATTTTATGGGAATACAATTAGTAGAGGAAGTAAATGAAAAAGTAAATATGATCCATAAATATATTATGACAGATCAGAGCAAGTGGAAAATTTATGCAGATAACAAGAGAAAATACCTTTCTTTTGAGGTGGGTGATTATGTTTTCCTTAAAATATCTCAATGGAAAATTGTTATGCACTTTGGTAAGAAAGGAAATTTAAGTCCACAATGAATTATTCCTTTTGAAATCCTAGAGAATTCTAGAAAATTTTCTTACTAAGTAGACTTTCATTCGAGTTAATTCCATGTATACATTGTTTTTTAGGTTTCGATATTAAAAAAGTGTGTTCCAGATTCATCCCATGTTTTGATCCCAAAAGCAGTTCAGCTAGAATAGAACATTTCTTAAACGGAATAACCTATTTAGATTTTTTATCATATATATAATATATTGTAGAACAAGTTAATTCACTTGGTTAATGTTTTTTGGAGAAACTATATGGTTGAAGAAGCAACATGGAAATCTGAAAATGCTATGAGGGAAAGGTCTACCCATTTGTTTAATAAGTGAATAAATTGTGCGGATGAAATTCTTAGGAGGGGGGATAATGTAAAAACACAAGTAAAAATAGAATAATTTGTTTTAATATTATTATTATTGAATTAAATAGATAAATTACTTATTATATGTATTTCTTAAAATAGAAATTTTTTTAAGGAAATAATTTTATTAAACTAATTTCTCAAATTATTATATTTAAAATATTAGTTTTAAAATAATATAATTTTAATTTGATAAAACTAATTTAATTTTTTAATTCATCATTTTTTAATTTTCTTAGTATGAATTTTTGAGATTTTTTTGAAAAATTTATATTTTTTGTGAATAGTAAAAAATATAGTTTCTTTAAAATGCAGTATTTTTGTGACATCGTTAAGAAATAATTATGAAATAAAATTTACTAAACTTATTTAATTACTAACTTATGATATTATAATATAAATACTTTACAAAAATAATTCAGAATGTGTACATTATAATTTATTTCATGATAAGTATAAAAAAATTTAGTGTCAATGCAGTGTATGTGAATCGTTGACAAAGTACAATTTGGTTCCTTATTGATAATAATTGAGTGATAAAAAGTATTTTACCAACTTTTTTATTAATTATTATATATAATTTATGTTTTTTACAAATATTTTCTAATTTTAGAGTTACATAACATGAATCTTATCCAAATGCTTGTTCAATGCTTGTGCAAGGCAAAAAAAGTCAAATTAAAAAAATTAAAGAAGTTTTCTTGACATAAATATGATTAAATATACATAATGTAAAAATATAAATTATTATATTGAACCTAATTAATTTATTTTTATTATAGTAATTTATTTTATATTTTTATATATGAAATAATTAACATTAATTCTTATGAAACACTGATGCAGTGCTTGTCCAAGCAGAAGAAAAATCAATAAAATGATTTTAATTAAAATTATAATAACCATTAAATCAACAAAATATTTGAATAAATATTTTTGGATGATTAATTTTAATCCATAATCTTATTTTTACTCATATTTGGAGCCTTTCAGATCCACTAGGATCACTTTAATCCCTTTATAATATTTTGTTTAAAATAAAGTCAAGTTGTTCACACTATGGTTTTCAATTAGTATAACCTTTTAATATGAAGTTTTATAGAATATTTTTTAACTATAAATATTTTTTATAAATATAAAAGACTTATATTAGTCATGAAAATTTATTTTTAATTTTTAAGAAACAAATAGATACTTTTAAGTCTTTCACAATGATGATGTGGTAATTATTAATTTAATGGAAAAATCAAATAAATGATATTAAAAATATTTAAATAAATATAATATAAGATAATTAATCTGATACATGAATTATCTATATACCTATGAAATTTATAATATATAATTAAATATTTCTTTATATTGTAATTGTTGTTTTTGTGTTTTTAAATTCATAGTAATGAATATTGCTAAATTTGACAAAAAATATATTTCAAGTATATAATATTGTATTAAATTATTTAAAATTTTAAAAAAAATTATAATTAAAAATTTGATAATATTGTGTCTATAATTTATTCTTATGATATTTTTAGTCCTTTTTTAAGTCTTTACCCCGATAATGGCCAGATTATTTTTTAATATTTTAAGTAATTCATAAAGTACACCTCACCTCAATTATAAGAAGGGAAATTTTTCCTTCACTTAATTTAATCACCATAAGCCATATTTATATTCTATCCTCTAAAAAATTATTTTATCCTCATCCATTTCCATATTCTACTATTTCTAGTCTAACAAAAAGACCAATTCCAAGTGCCTAATGAGGTTCTCAAGGACAAATATTCAAGAGGTAAATTTCTCATTCTCTTTTAAATTCTTTCTCACTTCTACCTTATCCTCACCCCCTAAAAAAGTTTAATGATAAATACAATATCATAATTATATTGTTTTAATGTTATATCCATCATCAAATCTCTTATTCTCTGCTTTTATTCTTTAAAATGAAATCATCATCCATGGTATTCCAATTCACCACCTCCGTGGATGATGAGTTTTTGCTTCTCATTACCACATTCATGGAATTTTTGAATTCAATTATAATTTTTTAAAGTAACCTAAATATATATATATATTATCTCTTATGTATAATAATTTCCATTTTAAATGAAAATCCATAATGAACAGACCATGAAACCATGAACTGAACACACCCGAATCAATGGAAATAAAAAATAGTGTTAATAAATGGGCGAAAAATTTTATAAGAAGGTCATTAAAGTTATTATAAATATGAATATAATTATATAATAAATTAATAAAACTCTTTAAACCATTATATAGAAGGTTTTAAAATATTTTAATGAATTCAAACTATATGTAAGGGACTTTCTGTTAAATCCTCTTTAATGTCTTATTTACAAAATTTAAAAAAGAATATTTTTTATCTTATATGACATGAGAATATTTTCCCATTTTCATAAAGAATTAATGTTTTGAAATTTAATTTACAATTTTAAATGTTTATTTTAAAAGAAAATTTTTTTCTTTTATATGTGCACCACATTCTTTTAAAATAAGTGATTTTCCTCAAGGAATGTTTTTATGATACAAGTATTCAAATTTTGTGATTATGTTCTAGTTATTAGGAATTGTTTATGATGATGGTTGGTTATGTTATAAACCAAATATGGGTGTCTCCTTGATATACCTCCAATGCATTGAGTATGTTGGAAGTTAATCGTGATGGTTATTCCAAGTGTAACTACGACAGTTACATCATAAGGTATTTGTGAGGGTTACATTGTAATGTAGTCATGAGAGTTACAAATCATATGGTAAACATGGGGGTTAAAATATTAAGTATGGTAATAAAATGATTCCCTAATTTTCCTAAATGGTTTTTCTATGATTTATATGTTTTATGGAAACCTTGTGTTGTTAAATAGTAAGTATATGTTACTTTTAATGGAGAGAATTATATCTTTCATGTGTTTATAAGTATTCATGGAAAAATGGTTTCTTTTCTTATTTTTATGTAGTTACTAAGAATTATGTGCTCACATTAAGTTTTCAAATTTTGTTAACAGGGTTTAATGTTGGGTAAGAGAATATAAGAATCCAATCTGAATGTTGTAAATATTTTTCATGAAAATAAATCATCTTTATTTTCAAAGTTTGTTGTATTATAGAAAAAATGGATACTGTTTTAGTAACATAAACTTTTTATGTTACTAGGTTGTTATATATTAATTATGACCTAATTATATAAAAATAGAAACTCAAAAGATATTTAGGAATTTATGAAATTTATTTATAGTTGAATTAACTAGATTGTGTAATTTTTAATTTCAATTCATTATAATAAGTCTACTCAATGCATTAAAGGGAGATATATGTCCCACCCATATCATAATGAAAACCATATTTAAGAATTCGAAAATATTATAAAACATACATAATATCATAACACATTAAATGAGATTGGTTTCATAACAATTTTATATTATCATAACCTATAGAAAAGAGAGAGGTTTTATAATAATTTCATCATTTCATCATAGCACAACCCATTGAAAAAGAAGCAGGTTTCACACGGATTTTATCATGGTATAACCAGTTGAGGATAAACAGGTTTCATAAATATATTATCATTATAAAAAATTCATAAAAATAATAGGAATGGTATCCTTGGTTCATATTATATCAAAGGATTTCATTTTAGATAGAAAATTATTTTTAAATATAAATCAGTTGGAATATTTCTTAAGGAAGATAAATTTTCTTTGAAAATCAATTTTTCAAACTAAAATTTCATAAAACATTTTTTAAAATAAATTTATTTAAAAATAAATATAAAAAATTATAAATTAATCTTTAAAACATTGTGAGGTTATGAGGGCAGAAAATTCATTACATGTCATTCAAGATAAAACAAAGATTTCATTCCCATTTTTGGTAAAAATCCAAATGGATATTTTTAGAAAAATAAAAGAAGATTCCTTTGAAAAAAAATTCTAATTCGGGTAAAAATTTATTTAATAAATCATTTGAATAATATTAAACACATTTTTTAAAACATTAAATATCATGATTTTGGAATAAAAACATGTTTTTGATCAAAGAGAGAAATAAAGATAATTTTCATAAATACATTCTTTTGAAATCTTATATACATATAGAAAGTAAAATTAAGGTTAAAAATGCATTATAATTACATAACTATAGGATGATAAAATTTTTGAGTTTCTTGAGAGATGGATTATATGATTTTATCATTAAAAACATGATCACAAACAGTCCTGATAAATGATTATACTATAACCTAAAATTTTTACCACTTTGGTAACATTAAAAACTAATCCCCATGAATTGATATCATTAAATGAAACTTAAAATAACATAAGGATAACTAAATTCATGATATTAAATGTCAAAGGGTCTGTATATACACCTCATAATAGAATATAGGTGTATAATATAACATATGACTCCGAGAAGGAAAATTGAGACCAAAATCTCTTACCTTAAGTCTCGAATTCCTTCATACATATTTGAACCTCATGTATAATAAAAATAATGTTATTATAAATCTATTAAATAAACATCCTATGTATAATACCATATAATATTTACTTATGACCTTCTTTTACCTGTTTATTATCAATTCCATGTTAAAGTCATGTTTCAGGAAATAATTGCTTTGTTTTTTATATATGTTTGTATTTTTTATATTTTTTTATATTACTTTTATCATGGTTAAAACATATAAAAAAATTAAAAATTATTTAAATATAATTAATACTCAGTATATTTGTTTTTATAGTAATCCATAAGAGTTAGATATAAAAAATAAAATACACCATTCTTGTAGATGGTAGGTCGTACATACGTGTGAACACTATTTATGTTTTATCAATGGATTGAAAGAAAAAAATAATATATTAATATTATAGAATCATTTCTATATCATATATATCACATATTTTCATTAAAACTATCCTTAATACCTTCCATGTAAAGCATGAATGAATCTCATTGTTTCGTGATGCGATACTCCGTCGTACACATGAACGCTGTTATCTTATTCCTCAAGAATGGAAGGTAGAAAAAATTATATATGTTATAATGAATATAGATATATAATTATTTTATAAATATCATATATATAATTTATATCCATCATAATACCCAACTTTTAGATGTGGTAATGGAAAAAATAATGACATCAGTTCTCAAGGTGGTAGTCCTCCATACACACGAATGATGATTTTGTAACCCAATTGATGGAAGTGGATATAGTTTTAGGAAATTATATTAACTTGAAAACATATAAATATATATAATATCATAATTTTATAATATCATAATGTTTTAATAATAATTTTATTAGTTAGAGGAAGAAATAAAATATAAATTCTATTTAAAGAATTTTACCTCTTCTTCGAGTAACCTCCTTAGGTTTGCACAAAAGCCTTACTAGGTTGGAATTATGAAAAAACTAAGGATTATATGATGGTAGTATGGAATTTTTAAAGTTATTTTTTTAGATATTTTTAGAAAAAAAAAGTTTTAATGGATTTAAGAAGAGAGGAGAGGGAGTTTCCTTTTATAAGTGAGGTGAGTGGCACACTTGTAATTTTTTGAAAATAAAAAATATGTAAACTTGTTTTTCTCATGAAAAATGGATCAAATATTGAGTGTGATTAAGAATTAGACATTATATGGTCCATATATGTCCATAAAATATATTCTATACAAGTTATGATGTAATTTTAACCCTTTATTTTTTATTTTAACCCCTAGTAAACCCATTTTAACCATAATTATAGAAACTAATCTTTTCTTTTCTCGGTATCCATTTTGGCCAGAAAATAATTTTTTTTATTATATAATATAACTTATACTAATTAAAAAGATTTAATACATTTTTTCAGATATTTTAAGAAAAAACTGGTTTTATGGCTTTAAGAAGAGAGGTTTGGGAGTTTCCTTTTATAAGTGAGCTGAGTAGCACACTTGTAATTTTTTGAAAACAAAAAATATGTAAACATGTTTTTCTCATGAAAAAAGGATCAAAATTTGAGTTTTATTGACAATTAGACATTATATGGTCCATCTATGTCTATGAAATATATTTTATACAAGTTATGATGTAATTTTAACACTTTCCTTTTTATTTTAACCCCTAGTAAACCCATTATAACCATAATCGTAGTAATTAATTTTTTTTCTCACTATCCATTTTGACCTGAAAATAATTTTATTTTATTATATAATATAAATTATACTAATTAAAAATATTTAATACATTTTTTCAAATTCCATTCACATAAGTGGAAAATATTAAATTAGAATCTGCAGATACTATGAGAAAGCGGGTTTTCAAAGAGAAAACATTCAAAAGTTTACAAAGTTTTTATATAAAAATTTAATATGAAAATTATTCCAATGAACTAAATTGGATTAATATATATATATATATGTGTGTGTGTGTGTGTTAAATAATTTTAATTTAAAACAAATTTTAAATATAGTTTAACTTTATAAATTATTTAAATGAAAAAGTGGTTTTCAATTAAAATTCAATATTTTTCACTATTCCTCAAAAAATTAAACTTTTCAGTAAATTATAAAAATATATCCCTAGAATTATTTTAAAATTATGATTTCAAAAATTAATTTTATTTTATCAAAATCATTTTTTTCAAAAAATGATTTTTTTATTCTTCAAAAAAATACTTAAAAAACATTTTTATAAGAAAATAGTATTTTTAAAAAATATTAAGAGTTTAACAAAAATTATATACTTTTTACCAATATGGTTTCATTATATAAAACCATTATACTTAATATTCAAAAATTGTTTATTACTATTCATACCTATAATTTTAATTTCTAGGTTATAATGGTTACATTTAAATAATAATATTAATAATATATTGTGGTTTGTTAAAACTCGGTGTTGCATGTAACACGAGCTATCGAATAAATTTAATTTATTTAAACAAAAATAAATTCATAAAAACTATAGGTGTTACAAACCATTAATTTTTTTCAAATATTCACTATTTTCCTTCCTTTATGGGTTATTATGAGTGGGTGAAACTATTAAATGATTTGGTGAAGAACATGAAATGAAAGAAATATTTGAGTTGTTTCACAAGGATAATTATCATGTTGGGTTATGATCTATGGATTCTAGAAGATCTAGTAACATATCGTAAGCTTATCATGCTCATAAGATATTGGACTTCAAGGTTTTTGTTGAGATAATGGAAAGAGGGAAATGTGTCAAAGATCCTTCTACCCAAAAATATACACATATTACCAAATTTTGGGGAAGGTACTCCCATGATCCTAGACTCATAATTTGAATTTTTTGTCTTTATATCTTTTTATGAGTTTAGAAAAAAATTATGGTCCTTCTTACAATCACTTCCACCTTTACTATGTTAAGGTAAGATAAATTTATTTATTT
Organism: Viscum album; assembly: GCA_963277665.1. Classification (NCBI taxonomy): domain Eukaryota; kingdom Viridiplantae; phylum Streptophyta; class Magnoliopsida; order Santalales; family Viscaceae; genus Viscum; species Viscum album. The sequence goes on from OY728136.1 coordinate 832,580,645, forward strand.
TTCACATTTTATTCAACCAATAGAATGAAAATGGAAGATAATATAAATATTAATAGATATGTATCACCTATAAAATATCACCACTCTTCATTGGCTTGAGAAGAGGTAGTGGTGCTACTAGCCTTAGATGACATCTCGAATATATCAAAGGTTAGTAATAAATTCCAAGGGGCTCATGAAAAATTGGGGGATTATTTTACCTTTTTAGGTAAAATAAAGAGATAAGACAAATATTAAACATCCAATCCTCTATAATATTTATGAGTACAAAATAGAATTAAAAACATAACCAAAACATTAACCAATATTAGAGTATAGTGGAAACAAAAAGACAATAACCAAAAAGTGAAAAGAGACTCAAATATCTTAGACACCCAGAAGACATAAACCCAAGAAATTCCTAACCTAGATCCAAGATCCAACTCTACAAGCTATTCTTATTGTGTCTAGAATCTTCACTAAAGAACAGAGAAGCCTTTCCTTTACCTATGTATCGATAGATGATATCTGCAAATTCAAAATAGTTCCCAATATGGGGGTGATTCTAAACTCAATAAGATTTCCCCAAAGACTTCCCAAGTCACACCACTAGTACAAAACTTGTTAATAAATTTATATAAAATAGTATAAAATAGTTAATTTGTTTATATCCAAAACCAAAGGCAGTTCCCTGGAAAATAAAAAAAAAGTCTCAAATACATTCCTCAAAATTTGTAATACCCATAACCATGTCTCTACACACATAAATTCATTACTATGTGACAATTAAAAACTCATGAGTGGTCTCTCGTTGATCCACCAAGTCATCATAAGGTGACCAATACCATGTTCCCCAATGGAACACTCCCCTTTCATAGGGTCACATCTATAAATTCACTTACACCAACCATGTATGACAAAAACCATTTTAAACCATTTAACATAAAACCTTTTTATTTAAATCTTTTCAAAAAATGAACTCCATGTGTCAAAAAACCCAAAATTTTAAAATCGTCATTTTGAAATTATCACTAAAGAGTATTCTCTAAGAAAGGATAAAATTCCAAAATTTTGAAACCATTACCAAAAATATTTTTCTATCAAGATTAAAAAAATGTATTTCACATGAAATTTAAAGAAATTAATTTATATAAAACTAAACTTATAAGTTATAATTCAAGTGTATATGATAGAGAATCCACCTACCTCTCAACAGTTGGTGAAAATGAAGAACGACGCGGAAATTATATTGATCTATCTTGGATATACTTTACTTTAATGGATTCAAGAACAACTCATCAATATTACCATTAAAGAATATATATATATATATATATATATATCCACCATGGAATAGATCTATGGTTCTAGGATAGAGAAGAGCACTATATCTAAGAAAAATGATGAAAAATGATGTTTATAGATGAATCTAGACCTTCGATATGATTTTCTTCACCTGATAATCACTTCTTCATTGAAATCAAAATTCTCTCAATCCTAGGAAGAAAAAGGGGGTTTTGATATTAATATAATAGTGGATTAAATGGGGTCTTGGGGTCTAATTCAGATTAGATCCACCAAAATAGGGGTGAAAATTGTACATTTTATGGTTAGGACACATGGTGTGTAAAACCATTCATCAATTTTTTTTGATACTCTCTCTAGAAAACCCCTATCATGGTTGGATCGCATGATTGTAAAAATCGTGTACAAACTGTGCTTTTACCTCTATTTCAAGTTTCACGGTTTCCCCTAAGAACTTGCATAGTTTTTCTAAACCATGAACCAATCATGTGATATCTTGGTTAATCCTAGAATATATTTCATGGTTTCTTGGAGTTATTTTATGGTTTCTACTAACCGTGAAAACTATGCACCTTTAAAAATTCCTCCAAAACAAGTCAAAACCCCTCGAAACCTTCTAGATCTCAACCAAATCATTAAAAAATCTCAAAGTAAATCAATAAAGGGTCATATACCTAAAAATTAGGGTGATAAATTCTCCCCACCATTATTCTTTCCATCCCTAGAAAGTAGAAAAGTGGTATATTCTTGGAAGAGTTCAGGCCACTACTCCAACATTTCATTTTCTATCTCCCATGTTTCTTCCTAAATCTGACCATGCTACCATAAAACTCATAAAATACTGTCTCTTTCCCCATGTAATATATTCTCTTACCTATCCACAATATTTACTATAAATAAATCAACATATCATTTGACTATAGTTCAATGGTATCCCGTTGATTCACATAGTCAGGGTCCAATTAATACTTCTTCAATTGAGATACATGAAACAAATTATGCACTAAAATGAACCCTATAGGCAAAGATAGTCGATATTTCACCTCAAAAAATCATTAAAGTATCTCAAAATGGGTTATGTACTAAGGGTATGGATTTCCATTCTTACTCAAATGAATATTACCAAGTCCAAGAAATATTCTCAAGAACACATGATCGCTCACCTCAAACAACAATGATCATCGACGATGTTCCACATATGATTTATGGAAACTTTGAGCTTCCTCCATCCTCCATTTGTTCAACTAAATATTCTCTACTTTCTATTTAACTATTATGGGACCAATTAATGAAGTCTCACCTATCTCTACCCAACAAAATTCTGAATCACGAGGATGCTTATAAAATTATTTAAAGAGATCAATGTATATTGAGGCTCAAAAAATGTTATTGTATGATAACACCATTAATGGTATATTCTCTTTCCATGATCCATAAAAATCTATTACACAAGCCCTAATCATTTCCTCCAATGTTTTGATCATCCTATTAAATTTTCCATCCATTTTAGGATGATAAGTCATGCTCATAGTCAACTGGGTTCCAAGGTCTTTTTGTAAGGACTTCTAAAAATGATACATAAACCTAGGTTCATGGTGAGATACATTCAATAATGGAACACCATATATCTTTACAATTTCCTAAATATATATTTTTGGAAAATTATTTCACCATATTGGTTTTATAAATAAGGATTAATTGATCTAACTTTGTGATTTGATCCAAAATCACCCATATTGAATCTTGTTTCCAAAACATTAATGGTATAAATTTTATAAAATTCATGGGTATCTGATCCCATGTTCCTATAGTAATCAGTGAATACTACAATTTACTCACTGTTTATTAATGCTCTACCTTGACTTGCTGACAGCTGAGGCATCTTGAGAAAAACTTGGTCACTTTCCTCTTTATGCTATCCCACCAAAAATATTCTCTTATCACTTTATACATTTTATAAATTCCATGATGTATATCCCAACTTGAACTATGTTAGGAAAAAAGAAGGTGTTCTTGAAAATCCAAAGGTACTACTATTTGATCTATAAACCACAACACTGAACTCTCATCCAAATCAAATACCAAAATGGTCTCCCCACCATTGATTTTTTTACCACATATAAAAAAATTTCAAATCAGAGGTTTTAGGAACTCTAAATTACTCTATAAAATTAGGAACAACTAAAATTTGAAAAAAAAAACTACAAAATTACCTTATTCTTAATAATCTAGATACATATCAGATATGACTAAAATAAGCTTCTATTGATCAAAATCTTCTTTATCCAACTAAGCATATGAATTCCTACTCAAGGAATAAGCTAAAAAATATACTTTCCTCATTATATACCATAATCCAAAGTCAAAAATTTATAGATATTCCATCTATCTTAATTGTCTCATATTCAAATTACTTTGTGAGAAAATGTGTTTCAAGATATTATGATCCGTAAACACCATAAATATATCACTAAAAAGATAATGCCTCCAAATATTAAAAGCATGTAATACAGTAGAAAACTCCACATTATGAGTTGGGTAATTTTTCTCATGCACTCGTAACTATCACAATCTATAAGAAACAACATGATCACCCTGTATGAGAACACATCCCAACCTAGATCTTGATGCATCACAATAGACTACATTTCTCTATATAGACTCTGGAAACATAAGGGTTGGTGATCATGTAATTTTAACCTTAATTTATTAAAATAATTTCTAGCATTCATAATTTTATTGGAATGGAATTCCTTTCCTCATCAAATTTGTCATCGGTGAGGTAGTATCTTTCCAATCCAAGGAAAATACATGTCTCAATGACATTATTTAGTGGCTTCCAAAAGATAATAATTTCTATCTTTTAAGGATATACATAAACTCATTTTTTAAAAATGACATAGCTAATGAAATGTTCCTATTGTGTCCAAAAATCGCACTTTGATAACTTATCAAAACGGTGATGCACCTATGAGATACTTAACATTATAGCCAAGTTTTTCTCATGATCTAGTTTTTTTATAAGAATACACCAGTATATCATCAACAAATACAACTATAAAAGAATTTAAATACCTCTAAAATTTATTATTCATCAATTCCATGAATACTAATGGTTCATTAGTAAGACCAAAAGTTATAATGGAATATTCATAATATCCATATATTCTTCTAAAATCTATCTTTAGAATATCTTCTTTTAGAACTCATAGTTGGTGATATCCCAAACATAAGTCAATTTTAGAGAACTATTGGGATCCCCTCAATTTATCAAAAAAATCATCGATTCTTGATAGAGGATATTGAATCTTTATTGTAACTTGTATAAGATTATGATAATCTACACAAATCAAAATATTTCCATCTTACTTTTTTTAAATAATCAGTGATTACCACATAAACATTCTTGGTCGACTGAACCCTGTTCATTCCAACTCTTCCAACTAAAATTTCAACTCTCTTAATTATTTTGGTTTCATCCTATAATATTTAAGTAAAATTTGACTACTCACTGTAAGGATATCAATTTTAAACTCTACTTCTATTTTGCGTAAAAACACTGAGAATTTATTAAGAAAAATGCTAGAAAATTGGTCGATGATGTTTTGAAACTCTCTATTTCTGATATCCTCTATAGATTCCAAGGTTATCACAACCAACTGATAATATATATTTCCAATAACCGATGAAAAAGGTATTTCTCTATTAGCCTTTACATCCCAATATCTTCAAAATATATTCTTGGCACCATTAAGATATGTGAAACAAGCCTTTTAAGTATAACGATCGATGAGGGAGTTGAATGATGTCAACCAATACATACCCAAAATTAATTCATAGACATCCATCTCTGTAATGTCCTGAAAATTCCATGTAAAATTTATGGGATTATTTCAAGACTAGGAACCCAAATGGTACATGATTCTGAGGCCCAATGATCCTGGAATAAATGTTTGAACTTTTTTTAGTTTGTTTCAAATAGTGCATGTGCGCAGTTTTTGAAACTTATGAATGGGTGCTCGGATTAAATATCTGAGGGTACCATTGCATACATAATAGTGAATTTAACCAAGTATGGACCTAACCTTGACTGGTGAAGGTCGAGAGAAAAGGTTAAATTTTGGGCATTTTAAGGAAAAATAAAGTAAACTTAAATGATTTTATTTTATAAAAAAATGTTTCACTACGACGCAGCAATGAGGAAACTATTTCATTTAACAAATTAAATATCATAATTACACTACTATGCAGCGTAACTGAAATGCTAAAACATGTTATCTCCATTTAATGGATTAACATGGATGCGGGAATCAGAGGACGATCTTAGAGGCTCCGGGAACTTAGCGTTGGCGAACGAAGATGACAATGATGAATGAACTTATTTCCTACCTTCCTCTTCAAAGGATCACCATCAATAACGATGGATCAAAGGATCGATGAACAACGGTGTACAATTCTATTCTTCATCGACAAATGATCCAAAACTCTAGGTATGGAGTTTTTTTCTATGTGGCCTCCCTTCCCCTATTCTTCCTTTATAAATGATGTATGTGGGTCAATTCACTAACAAATTGACCCGCGAATCAATCTTCCTTATGGAAATTGGATTTTGACATTTTTGGATTTAAGAGGGATTATATCTTGGAAATTATTTGAATATATCTCCTTTATTTTCTAAAACAACTAATGAAGGTCAAATGAACAAGGCTGATGTTCAATGCCTTGGGTGTTCAAGGTGATCTCTCTCCCTCCTCGTGTTATTCACCAATGGACCCCCTTGGTCACGTAGGATTCTTCCTAGAACGTTCCGAATGTGGCTAGACCCTAGGATTGATGGAAAGACAACTTGGAGCACACATAAGTGGAGGCGGAAACCTGAGGATCGTAGTGACACTTGAGGAATATACAATGGACCATCATAACAAGTCTGGTGGACCGTGGAAGCACCCGTCGATGATGGCCGGTGGCCTCATACTATAGGTGGCACATGTAGGTGGTGCGTCGTGGTGGTTAAGGTGTCCCTTGGCATCCGACACGGGTGGTGATTAGAGGTCATTGGCAGTTAGGAAAATGTGGTTGGAGGTTGTGGTCCAGTTGGACCGTGGTGGCAACCCACGATAATGACCATGGGTGGGACATAGCACCCACCACATCTTGGATAGAGAATACTGGCTCACTCTAGTGGGCTGGGTTGGTCAGGCAGGTCAGGCTAAGGCTGAGCCTAGCACCTCAGGCCGGGTCGGACCCAATCGGTCCGAGTCGAACCGTCGGGTCGGGTCAGACCTGGGTCGGGTTAGTGGAACTGGGTCGGGTCGGTGGACCCTGATTTGGGTCAGGTTAGGTCGGTCCAACCGCGTCGGACCATACCCGGACCCCACTAATCCCTTTTTACTGAAAGTCTCATAACTTCCAAACCACACGTCTGATTGATGAGTTATTTGCAGTGTTGGGACCCTCACAATGAGTCAATCCTTTTGATATACTCTAAGTAGGTTTCAATGGATGTTGAGATATGACTAATGGATTGAGAAGTAGATTCTCCTGGAATCAAGCATGCTATGAGTAGGAATCCTATGGCTGGCTATAAAGAGAAGACTATGAAGAGTGGGTATAGGTATCTAAGTAGGCCTAAGTGAAGAGCATGTTTAGGTTCCCCAGAAGGCGTATGTGATGAGTGGGTTTAGGTTCCCCAGCAGGCCTAAGTGGTGAGTGATTCTAGGATCCCAAATAGGCCTAAGTGACTCATTGGGGATGATTGTATTGATAGTACAAGGTGTTCAGTGTTTACGATTGATAGGTTTTCGTTTAATACTTTAGATTTATACCTATGTAATCTGACTCTAGTGACACTCTCTTGACTGTACTTATTAGGGGTTGAACTTCATGTACCTCTTTGGTAGTCTACTTTAGGCATAATTTTCTTTGTGGTATTACCTTTTTATTTTGGGGTCCTCACAGAGTATTGTGTTACTCACCCCAACAGGGGCTCTGCCCGCACGTGTTATTTCTTGTGCAGATGAAAGATGCTTCAATAGAGACCTTGGTGGTATGGGACCAAGTGGTGCCTAGTGAGATTCGACAAGTGATGGGTACTTCTATGGATTCTGGTGGAACCCATTCACCTACCCATCAGGTAGAGATTACCATGGATTGACTTCAATAACTTGTACTTTAATTTTTTTAGGCTTATATTATGGCCCCTTTACTTTCAGTCTAGTATTTTTACACTCAGTGGTTGTCTTAGTGGAATGGGTGTTTAATTTTTTCCATTGTTGGATGGGGATGTGTGTGTTCAAGCGTACATGTACTCTAGAAAATGCCTCCCACTTGTAGGATAATTCCTTTGGTGTTAGCCTCCAGCCCATGGTATTTGGGAGGTGGGCTTGGGGTAGTTGCTGCATGGTCCCCGGAGGATGGTTCATGATAGAGTGGTATCATAGGGTTTGGTTCTACTTTAATGACTAAGGGTCAGTGGATTTGTTTTGGGGTAACGGTTTTTAATGTTTAGAGTTCAACTTTTAGACTCGAGGGGTCCATTATAAGTGTGGTATCTGACATATCCATGCACTAGAACTTTGAATTTTACTTTTCAACTCAGTACATGAAAACATTGGTTGCATGAATCATATAGGAATCGAGAGTGTTCTTGTGTCCTTATTTAGTCATAGTCAGTTCACCAGGTATAATCTATTGATTTTGGTTTATATTGATCTATTTCAAGATGCCTCCATATATATAGCTAGCCAAGATTCTGGTGCAAGACCACGATAATAGTACACTTAGCGATGAGGTATCAGTGTAGGGACTAGTACTAGAGATGGCCCCACTAGGTGGTGCAGCAATGCTACAACTACCTATCAATCAACAGTTCCTACCAGCATTACCGGTAGAGGATTAACACAGGCTTTGTGCCTTACACGAGTTCTAGAAGCAGAGACCACTCAGGTTTAGGGGTGAGACTAATCCCCAACTAGTTGAGGATTGGCTGGAGGCGGTCACCCACATCTTTCATCTTGTGAGGAAACCACGCAAACATATGGATATTTTCATTGTTAGCCTTCTTCAAGAATTGTCAGAGAGATGGTGGGTCTTGATGATCTAGACACATGATGAGGCAACCCTCACTTAGACTGATTTTGAGCACCTCTTTAGGGAGGAATTATTTCCAGTGACTCTGCACTTAGTACACATCTATGATCTATTGTACCTATAGAAAGATGGCATGAGAGTACCAGTGTACTCAGTGAGATTCACTGATCTTTCTCACTACTCTATAGGAATGGTGTGAGACACATTCGTCAGGGCTTGAGCTTTTGAGTAGGGACTACTCTAGGAGATCATGGCATCCATTGTATCACTTAACATCCCTACCCAGGCTGTAGTGCTAGAGTGATCTCTTCTAATGTAGAGCTTCCTGGAAGAGTGGGCGCTAGTAGTAGAAGCTACCAGTAGACATCAAGTGGTGGAGTCTTCAGTGGTGGGTAGAAATAAGTAGACACGGGGACCCAAGTGGGTCAATCCTTTCAGGGGATGACCCTAGGACACAGGTTTGGTAGTACAAGGCTCCTAGGGAAGAGGGATTTGGTATAGGAGTAGGGTGTGGTACGCATGCAGTGGGTAAGGACATATAACTCGTGACTGCCCGACTCACTATGAAAATGATCAATAGATGGTTGAGGTACCACTGAGGCCAAGGAAAAGGGTCTAGTGGGGTGTTCTATAGGGAGTCTGATGTGATAGGGGAGCAGGAAGAGTAGCAGACGGTGGGTGACGGTTCAAGGTATTACCGCTACCACCCCCAGGTGCTCCACCACAGGCTTTGGGAGCAGGTGGAAATGGGCGGACCCAACTTCAAATGATAGAGGAATATGAACTCGATGCTCTAGAGATTATTAGAGGTACAATCTATGTCTTCTCCACCTTATCTTTAGTTCTTATAGACATAGGTGTCATTCACTCTTTCCTTACCATGGACCTTGTTCGGTGCTCGGAAATTTTGGTAGACCCGTTGGTTCATTCCTTATGATTAGAGACTCCTATGGAAAGGGATTTGATGATAACTCATAGGTTTTAGTAGTGTGAGCTTACTCTTTGAGTTGAGATCTTTGGTTGGGATCTCCTAATAGTAGCCTCAAGGCCTTACGACCTCATTATGGGTATGGATTGATTATCCACAGTCCATGCTCAGATTTACTATTTTAGGGATAGAGTGTGGTGTGTCCACAGAGATGGAATCAGGTTATCCTATACCAGTGATAAGGGAACTCTAGCAGTGTAGGATGGACTTACTCAGAGGATCATGCATTTGATCACTAACCAGTTGACTAGCCTTACCCTCGGTGTAGTAGATGAGAGGAGTCTTGAATTTCCTATAGTAGTGGATGAGTATGAGGACATATTTCCTGATGATTTTATGGGATTACCTTCTTATAAATTGACCTATACCCTAGGATGGAAATTATATCCACTCCATTATATCAGATGTCTCCCAAAGAGCTTCGTGAGTTGAGGTTACAACTCTAGGACCTGTAGAGAAAGGCCTTCATAAGGCCTAGTGTTTTACCTTGGGTGGACCCAATTCTATTTTCCAAGAAGGAAGACTAGATCTTGAGACTATGTGTGACCTATCGACACTTGAATCAGATGATCATGTAGAATAAATAACCACTGCCTAGAATTGATGACCTCTTCGACCAACTGAAGGAAGCGACATGGTTCTCAATGATAGACCTCAGGTCTGGCTATCATCATCTTCATATACAGGATGAGGATGTACCAAGGATAGCCTTTAGATGTCGGTATGGATGTCATGAGTTCTTGTAAATTCCATTTAGAGTGACCAATGCCCCAGTAGTGTTCATGGGACTCATGAATAGGATCTTCCATCCTTACCTTGACCAGTTCATCATGGTCTTCATTGATGACATCTTGGTGTACTTGTCGTCCAAGGAGGAGCACACGATACACCTAAGGATGGTCCTAGATACACTCTGAGAGAACCATATTTATGGGAATATCTTGAAGATTCAATTATGTATTTGGGAGATCCACTTTCTGGGACATGTCATTTCAGATGCTGGAGTTGCAGTGGACCCAATGAAGATAGAGGTGATGCTTGCTTGGGAGCTGCCCAGAAGCGTGACTGTGGTGTGGAGTTTCTTGGTATTGCATGGATACTATTGGAGGTTTGTGACTAATCTTTTCAGGTTAGAATCACTCTTATAATATTTGACATTGAAGGTATATCCCTTCGTGTGGATGGAGAAGTGCCATCAAAGTTTCCAAGAGTTGACGTGGAGACTGACAAGCACCCCTATCTTGAGACTACCATAAGAGGGAATGGGGTATGTAGTGTTTCGTGATGTATCAGGGACTGGACTTTGTTGTGTCATGATGTAAGATCAGGATTTGATTGCCTACAGTCCATGAAAGTTGAGGTAGCATGATCATAACTACAAGACCCATGATCTTGAGCTAGTAGTAGTTGTCTTTACTTTTAATATATGGTGGAACTACTTGATGGGTGAGTAGTTTATAGTCTACTCCAACCAAAAAATCCTTAGTTATATCTTCACCCAAAAGGAACTAAACTTGAGATAGTGGTAGTGGCTAGAGTACCTCCAGTACTATGACTTCAAGATAATCTATACTCCTAGGAAAGGGAACATGGTGGCGGATGTTCTCGGTAGGAGAACTAGGTTTCAGTTGTTGAGTGAGGTGTCGAACTAATTATCCATGATGCATATATCCTTCATAGATTGTGATGAAGCATATTAACTTTAGTCAATAGTTGTCACTCCTCCACTCTTTTAGTGAGTTAGGGAGGCACATCTTGGGGATGTCGACTGTGAGGCCAAACGTGCTCAATTATCCACAGGGTAGGCCCCTAATGGATATTCGATAGGTGGGGAGAACGTCGTCCTTTTCAGAGGGCGCACCATTATACCAGTGACTTTTCGAGAGGAGGTTCAAAGGGAATTCCACACTTCCTACATCGTGGTGCATTCAGGAGTGGAAAAGATTTAGCAGTATATGTGATGTCAATAATGGAGGTCAAGGATGAAGAATGTGGTGGTGGAGTTCATTTCTCAATTCCTCACTTGTCAGCAAGTGAAGTCATAGCATCAGGTTCTAGCTATCTTATATCAACTACTCAAGGTACCAGAGTGGAAATAGGATGGTATATTGATAGAATTTTTTATAGGTTTACCACGCACCTCAAAGGGACATAATACCATCTGGGTGGTTGTTGACCGACTCACCAAGTTGTCCCAATTCCTACCCATCTGGGAGAAGGGTTCAGTAGAGGGCCTGGGATGCCTCTACATTTAGGAGATAGTTTGGCTTCATGGGGTGCCTTCAATGATTGTTTTACACTATGATGATCACTTCACATCCCAGCTGTGGAAGGTACTGTAGGATTCATTTGAGAGTAATCTACGTTGGATCATAGAATTTCATCCCCAGACAGATGTCCAAACAGAGAGGACTATCCATGTTTTGGAGGACATGATTTTTGCTTGCATCTTGGACTTTGGTCACATTTGGGAGGACCATCTACCACTATTTGAGTTTTCATACAACAACAACTACCACTATACCATTAGTATGGCACCGATTTAGGCACTATATGGGTGACCATGCATATCACTATTACGCTGGATAGACCTAGGGGATTTAGCACTCATGGATCCAGAGTTGGTATGGGCCACCACCAAGAAGGTGCAGAACCTCCAGGAGCAGATGAGGAATACATATATCAGGAAGAAATCTTATTATAATAGGATATGGAGGCCCTTGTAGTTATAGGAAGACGACCATGTGTTCCTTTGGGTCTCACCTTGATGGGGATTGTGGATATTTGGCCGAGGTGGCAAGTTGTCTCTAAGATTCATCGGCCATTTCAAAATTCTAAGAAGATTTGACAAGGTGGCATGCCACCTTGCTCTTCCCCCATAGATGCATTAGGTGAATAATTTATTTCATGTGTCATAGCTAAGAAGGTAAGTGCATGAACCATCACACATCATCGACTGGGGCGAGCTCAAAATTGACGATGGGGTGACATTTATGGAATTCCCGGTGGAGATTAAGGATCGACAGGAGTGGGTCCTTCATGGGTGGTTGATTCCTCTGATTCATTTTTAGTGGCAGCATGGAAATCTTCAGGAGAGCACTTAGGAGTGGGAGGCTCAGATTCACGCTCAGTATCCACATTTGTTTTTTTAAACCTTTTTTTGGATTTTGAGGATGAAAATCCCTAAGGTGGTGAGAATATAATGTCTCAGAAATTCCATGTAAGATTTTTTAAAATTTTATGGGATTATTTAAATACTATTCACTCATAAAACAAATGATTCTAAGGCCTAGTAATCCTAGAATAAATGTTTGAACATTTTTTTAGTTTTTTTAAAATAGTGTGTATGTGCGGTTTTGATAGCTTCTGAACGAGTTCCCATATTAAAAATATGAGGGCACAGTTGTGTTCGAAATGGTGACTTTACCCAAGGATAGACCTAACCTCGACCAGAGTGGGTTGATGGAAAATTTTAATTTTTGAGTGGTTTAAGGAAAAATAAAATAAATTTAAAAGAGTTTATTTTATTTAAAAAAAATTGTTGTGATGTAGTGATGAGGTAACTATTTCATTTCATAAATGTAATAGCTTAAATAAAATTTTGAAATGTTTTATCTCCATTTAATAGATTAATGTGGATGTTGGAATCATAGGATGATCATGGAGGCTCTGTAAAGTTAGTGTTAGAAAATGACAATGACAATGAAGAACGAACTTATTTCATCCCTTCCCCTTCAAGGGATCTCCATTAATAAGGATAGATCAAAGGATCGATGAACGGTGGAGTACGACTTTGTTCTTCATCAACGAACAATCCAAAACTCTAGGTAAGGGTTTTTTGTTTTCTATTTGTCCTCCCTTCCCCTTTTCTTCCTTTCTAAATGATGAATGTGGGTAAATTCACTAAAAAATAACCAATGGATCGATTGTCCTTGCGGGAATGGGATTTTGACATGCAGGGATTTAATAGGGGATTATATTGTGGAAATTATTTGAATGTATCTCCATTAATTTCTAATGCAATGAAAAAATTACAAATGAACAAGGATGACATTTTTTTCCTTGGGTGTTCATGGTGATCTCTCTCCCACCTTGCGTTCTTCACCAACAGACCTCTGTGGTTGTGTCGGATTCTTGTTGGGAGGTTCTGAACATGGTTCTACCCCTAGATCAAGGGCATGATGGATTGGAGCACACAGATGTGGTGGTGGCGACACAAGGATCCCAGTGGGACTTTCATATCAGAAAATAGACCATTGGAGCAAGTCTGGTGGCCCAGGGAAGCACCCATCGGCCCAGCGACGGTGGCACGCAGCGGCGATCGCATGCAGGAGGCGGCACAAATCGGCGGCACACTGGGGTGGCGAAGGCAGCCCATGGAATCCACTGTGGGCAGAGATTAGAGGTTGTCAGCCGAGAGCAGTTTGGAAAACATGGTGGGCGAGTCGTGTCACGTGGCTGGAGGCTACTGTCCAACTGGACTGTGGTGGTGACCCTCAACAATGGTCATGAGAGGGACACGGCGCCCACCCCGGGTGGGACGCGGTGCCCACTGCATCTCAGGTGGAGAATATTGGCCCACTTCTATGGGTCAAGTTGGTCAGAAAAGTCAGGATCAGCACCTCAGGTCGGCCTAGTGCAGCGCAATGGGTCAGACCGAGTGGGACGGGTTAGACCTGGGTCGGGTCAATGGACCCTAAGTTGGTTCAGGTCAAGTCAACCCGGCCAGGTCAGACCGGACCCAGACCCCATAAACCCCTTCTTACTAAAAGTCTCATGAATTCTAAACTTCATGTCCGATAGACGAGCCATTTGTGACATTGGGACCCTCGCGATGAGGCTGTTTTTTTATATAATCTAAGTGGGTTTTCATGGAAGTTTATATACGACCAATGGATTAAGGAATAGATTCTCTCACAATCAAGTGTGCTATAAGTATGAATATTACAGCTGGATGTGATGAGAAGACTGTGAAAAGTGGGTTTAGGAGCCCTAGTAGGCCTAAGTGATGAGCGGGTCTAGGTTCCCGAGTAAGACTAAGTGACGAGTGGGTCTAGGTTCCTAAGAAGGCCTAAGTGGCGAGTGGGTCTAGGTGCCCCAGTAGGCCTAAGTGACTCATCGGGGATGAGTGTCTCGATAGTATAAGGTGTTTATCATTTACGAATGATAGTCTTTCTTTTCATACTTTAGATTTATACCTATGTGAGCTGACTATAGTGATTATCTCTTGAATTTACTTCTTAGGGGTTACACTTCATGTACCTATTTGGTATTCTACTTTATGAATACTTTCCTTTATGGTTTTACCTTTGTGTTTTGGAAACCCTACTAAGTATTATGTTACTCACCCATATACGAGCTCCTCTCACACATGTCATGTCTTTTGAAAACTACAGATGCTTCGACAGAGACCTTGGTGGTCCAGGACCAGGCAGTGCCTAGTGAGATCCGACAGATGAGGTGTACATTTATAGCTTCAGGAGGCACCCCCTTCACCTACCCTTTAGGTATGGATTACCATAGATTGACTTCATGAGCTTTTACTTGTCACTTTTTGGGATTGAATTTTTGCCCCTTTACTTTCAATTTTGTAATGTTACTCTCATTGGTTGTCTTAGTGGCATGCATTTTTACTTTTTGGAATTTTGGGTGGGGGATGTGTGTGTTCGTGCGTACAGGTACTCAGGAAAATACCTCCCACATACAGGATAATGCCTTTAGCACTACTCTCCAGCCCCTGGACTTTGGGAGGCAGGCTTAGGGTAGTCACAGAACAGGCCCTAGGGGACAGGTCCTGAAATTCTAATCCATAGATAAATCTCAAATCAACTCGGCCCCATCAATAGTTATATAACAATCTTTAAACGCAAAATGATGGAATTCTCTTTGGCCAAGAGTAGTTTGAAGTTTAAAACATAAGGCATCATCTAAACATTAAAATCCATATGATCAACAACATGACAATAAATAAATGAGTGGGACATGATCATATGAAAAAAAAATCTTGAATTAGTGTAAAATTCAAAATAATTATAGCTCTCACTGTCGAAATACTATACTGATAATCCACGATCACTTGCTCAGCTTCACAAAATTTCTTACTCATTGTGCCTTTCTATTTATTACCATGTTGATATTGAAATGGTTTTAGAGTCATGGTGTTGCTATAATCACCTTGGATCACTCAATTCTAATAATGAGAATTATTTTACTACACTAATTATGTCGAAGCATGCGATGATTGGGAAATATGATATGTAACTCTAGCAACTAACCTTGGAGAACTATGATAATAAAACTAAAGATGTCCCATATGGTAACAATTGTGACATACTATAGGTGTTGTTCTATAATATCACTTCATATGCTCACAATAACCACATTATATACATATTGTCTTACTTTTTTGTTGATTTGGAAAGTTTACCAATCCCATGGTATGATTTTGTGATATTCCACCACCCTAGAAATAGGTGTCCCTCTTACGATTATTCCTAGAATTAGAGTTTTCACATGTTCTCATAAGAATAAATGTTCTCCCTATAACTATATTTCCCCTAGATGCCTCTTTCAAATATATTCACTTTATTAACTATCTCTATATAGTCTGTAATACAAAGAATGGAAATATTTTAGTGAATATCTGGTCGTAACCCTAACTCAAAAATATGTTTCTTTAAGGATGCACTTACATCAACTTTCAGGAAAATTAATACTAAATTCATAAATTTATCCACATGCTCTATTAACAATTGGGTTTCTTGTTTCAATATAACGAAATATTTCATTATGGAAATCTAAAAATTATGAGGATAGAATTGTTTATTAAAAAATTATCCAAATTCCTAACATGTCATGCCTTGGTTGACTTTATCCAAAGCTTATAACTCCCACCAATGGTGCACATGATCTTCAATAATATAAATTTTGAAATTTAATTTAAACTCTACTAGTTTCCTATGGAAATCTAAAATTCAATTCATCATATTCAACTAAATTTTTTCTTTTTTCAGTGCAGAATCCCCCCCAAAAGTTGGATGGGTTATGCTATTATAACTAAACCCAATAGAATATTTCTCAAGGATCATCATTCCTATTAACCCTATATAAGTCCTAAAAATCATGGAAGAAATGATGAATAAACCCTTGGTTAACCTATGTCTCAAGTGAAACCACATTCTCTATAGTGTCTTTCGGTTGATTCTTACAATGTCTGCCTAGTTCCATTCGTTATAACCAGAAAAAACTCATATTAGTCTCACTCTCTAGAAACTAAAGGAATAGAAATTCTAAATTTTCATATCAACACATATAACAACATTATTTTCCAAAAACCAACCATTTTCAACATTTTAACCATTTTTTGAAAATACTACAACCATGTTTTCAAAATCAAACCCTTTCAACTATTTTTAAAAAGAAACACTTTTTTAATATTTCATAAACCATTAACCTCAAAATGAATCATGCAGTACAAGTGGGATTCCTTTATAATCAATATTGGAATTAAATTCTCATCATCTAAACCCATGATGATGAGGTGAAAACTAACCTATAAGTGTCTCAAAACACTTATGAACCCAAACACCCTGGTAACTCAAAGTGCATCATAAAAAGGTTAGTTACATTTTTTATGCTATAATTTTCAAACTATGATGATTTTATCTCATTTCTACCATCCCAAATACACACTTTCAATGACTCTAGTTTTGACCTTTAAGACTTTAGAATATTTCTAGGAATATTTCCAAATCCATGTGTTGAGTCGGTGTGGGATTTTGGGGCCCATAGAGCATTGGTGCAGTGATATTAAAAATATTAAATATATTTTAGTTTCTTTGTAAACATGGAATAACTCTTGATTGGGGTATTATATCAAAAAAATATGATACCATAGTTGAGTTTTGAACATGGTGTTTACCTTAGGAATGATATAAAATTTGTCATCATCGGGTGTCCAGTTGGGAGGTGAGTGTTGGAAGGGTGGTAAATAGAGGTTATTAGTTTAATAAAAATTAAAGAATTAAACTCCCCCTAGTTTGTACAAAAAAAGGTGGGTAGGAGGATATCCTATAGAAAAGTATGGAATCATGTCTTAATTGAGGAGAGGAGTTGCTA
Source organism: Viscum album (assembly GCA_963277665.1). Classification (NCBI taxonomy): domain Eukaryota; kingdom Viridiplantae; phylum Streptophyta; class Magnoliopsida; order Santalales; family Viscaceae; genus Viscum; species Viscum album. The sequence goes on from OY728136.1 coordinate 832,598,124, forward strand.
TTGATCTCATTTTTTTATGTCGATCACTCCCAGATCGAGATACAATGGCTTCTGAGCATCATTTTGAACTCAAAGCTTCAATATTTAACCATAAGTTAAGAGGATTTAAGTTTTAAGTCTCAGTCCCCATTTTTAATAACTTTTTGAGGTTTTTAGATCCATTTTATGACTTCTAGATATTCCATGGGGGTTGATTTGTGGCTTTCAATGGAAACTGTGGTGTTTCAGGTGGATCGTAGGGAATTCCCATTCAAAATTCCCAATCACACGGCATGTATTGTAGAGGCACATGTCATGTGTTCTTCCCATTTGGGATATATGAACTTTGGGGACTAAACACCATGTAATGATGGTACATGTTGTGTAGTGAGTCTGGGAAATGTGGATGAGGGGAATGGTCAGGGTTTTTGTGTTAAGGGACATGGTTGTGTGATAATACACTACCAAAGTACATGAGCATGGGATGAAGAAATGGAAAAGTGTTCAGATATCTAATACACATCGTGTACTACTGGTATATGCCATGTGGAGCGATATGGATAGTCAGGAATGTGTGGAAGATGGCATGCCTATGATATTAGATGGAGTCACATGTAGTGTGTCATGGGGTACACTCTAGGTATATTCCAAAATATACACCGAGTTCCAAGAGTGTACACAACTAGGGGCCGATTTGAATAGTAATGTCATTTACTATGGGTACACACCATGTAATCCCCTTGGAGATTTCTCCCTCACGCATCTCCATCAGTAGGACTCTAATGGAGGCCCATGAGTAGCATATCTTGAGTAGTTTTCTGCATTGTACATGATGGTGTCCATGGTTTTGGTGTGAGATATTTGATGCGAGATGGAATTTTGGGTTGCTCTAGTTAGTGACATCTGAACCAGTAGTGGTTTAGTGAGTCCCTTGATCTATCCCTATGATGGTACAGTGTGGAATTATGTCCTCAACACTAGATTGTGATCCCCTCGATAGGATGATCCTGGATATAGTTGGTGTATACCTCCAGGGGTGGCATCCTATATCATGTTTTTTCATATATTTGGATCATGGTATCATTGTGACCAACACTAAATGGGTGGAGATCCCCTATCTAGGAAGATAGCCCTGTAGGGTTTGTGTTGTTTTCGGTTATATGATCTTATACATAATGGGAAATAATAGTAGGGTTTTTTGTGTCATTGGGTATATGATCCCATAATCGACATGTGGTTTCAGTAGGGTTTGTGGCATCATTGGGAGTGTGATACCCTACTTCACAAGTTATACTATATGGGTTTTTTGGAATATTATTACCAACACTAAACGGGAAATGATCCCCTATATGAACGATGTGTTATCTAGGGAATCATATCGGGTTTGTGGTGTCCCCCATCAGTCTTGGTTATGATCCCATATCTAAGAGATATTTTGATTTTCCATATTAGGTTTGTTTCCCCTATTGGTCCTACATGTGATCCCCTATATGATGAGATGAGGTGTTTGTTATTCCATATAGGGTTCATGGTGTCCCCCAGTAGTTCTGGGAGTGATCCCCAATCTAAGTGATGAGATATTTTGTTGTTTCTTTAGTGTTAGAGGAGTCCCCCATCAGGGATGGGTGAGAACACCTATCTAAGTATCGAGATCCACTAGATTCTAGTGTGGATTTATTTATGGAGATACCTAAAGATAATTTTCTCTAAGATGTGTTCTATGATATGGAGAGGTTATTCTATCATTTTAGTACTTCTGATGGAGAATGTACCTTGGTAATACCATCAATTATGGTAGATCTATTATCAAAGGATTGTATCTATCAAATGAGTTCCATCTAGGATGGAAGATCTCATGGAGTGTATTCTCCTAGATGATTGTTACCTTTAGAATCAAGTATAATCCTATGGTTGTCTATGAGGTCAGTACCTCATGAAACTTGGAGTATGAGATGGGTATTTTTAGTTGTTTTCTGGGATTACTTATGGTGTTTTCATGTATCATGATAAAAACACCATGTATATATGAGCTGTAAAGACTTGTATAGTTGAGGAATGGTTGAGATAGAGTTTCTATCTCATTGGGGTTTCCTCCTCTAGATGGGTCCAGCGGAATGTTTCCTTTGAGTTTATTCCTTTTATTTTGGGAATTTAGGGCACCTGCTGAGTATTTTTATACTCACCCCCACATGGGATTTTCCTACAAAAGTAATGTCTTGTGTAGACGACATTCCTTTCAATGGAGTCCCGGGAGGACCCGGAGTGGGCATAGCTTAATGGGGTAGATAGATAAAGGTGCTTCCTGGTTCTTGTACAAGTATATTTCTAGTAGTATCATTTGATATTAGTCACATCCATCCAATTAGGTTAAACACTTTTACAATTTTTAGTGGGTTTTTATTTTTAATTTTTTATGTTTTCAATACTCTGGTTACAGGATAGATGTATGAATACATTTTTGTTTCAATTTATATTATCTCTATACCTTATGCACAGATATGTATGTGGGTGCGTGTACAAAATTACTTTATGTTAAGGCATACCATATGTCTAATATTCCTACTTAGTGCTAGATGTCATCCCCTGGCTTATTGGAGGTGGGATTGGGGTAGTCTTGGATTGGACCCCATCAGTCTAGGTCATGATAGATTGGTATCAGAGTGGGTTCCACTTTGGGACTATAGTGTAGAGGTTGTCTAGCTTTGATCTTGGTTTTGGTTATATGGTGACAGCGTTAAATTGTTTTGAGTTTTTTTCAGTTTAGGGACTCTAGTGTTGGTGTGGAGGCTGACATGTCCATTCTCTAGAAATCTGATTACCTACTTTTCGACTCATAACATTTAGGCACTGGTTATTGGTAAATACTGGTACATGCATCATATAGGACTAGTTTTAGGGTTCCATGTCATTTTTGAGTCAGTCTTTGACCATGGTGCATCTTGTTTTTATTTCAAGATGCCACTATGATGACATCCATATAAGGTTCCACTATAAGATTGTGTGGACAATATGTTTAGTGATGAGGCTTTAGTGTAGCGCACTAGTTCTGAGATAGTACCTTCGGGTGGTACTCCAGTTCATCCTCCACCATTTCAGTAGCCGGTTGTGCCATAAATTCAGGATGAGGATGCACGTAGGTTGAGTGAACTCCATGATTTGTAGAGGTATCAACCTCTGAGTTATTATGGTGATCCAGAACCCCAAGAATCTGATGACTAGTCATGCATGTTTTCCACCTTGTGAGGAAACCTCGTGATCATATGGTGGTCTTAATGAAGAGTTTTATATAGGGATCGATCTAGGGATGGTGGATTATGGAGACTCAAACCCGCAATGAGGCGCTGCTCACTTGGGAAGAGTATGAGTGACTCTTTAGGGAGGATTTTTATCAAACCATGTTGATATCAGTGCATATTTTTGAGCTTCCATGGCTTCAAAATTAAAGAATAATCAAGGAATAGTATTTATCATGTTTCATAGACTTATTGTGGTACTCCCTGGATATTATTTGAAATCATTTTTTCAAATCATAAATCATCGATCAGGGATTATTCCTCAAGATTAGGGCATCAGTGATATCGTTGTGGATTCCCACATATACTGGAGTGCTTAAGTAGGGCTTGGTAGTGGAGAAATTTTTTGATGAGTAGAATCTTACTATTGGTGCAAGCTAAAAAAGAGATGATTCCTTGGAAATTGGTAGTTGATGGAAGTCCTGGGGATCTGGGCATGTGAGACTCTTCAAAAGACGATCTTAAGAAAAATGGTATGAGTCTCAGGGATTCCAAGTAGGATATGGTCACCCATGGTAGAAGTAGTGTTTCACTTATGATGAATGGGAACATATTACATGAGATTTCGCAACCCACCATGTTGATGAGAGGGAGACATATAATGGACTACCCTAGTAGAGGAAGCATCTAGAATATGGAGTTATGCATGATGGTAGATGTGCTAGAGGACCAAGGAGAGTAGCGGGAGGTGGCGGATGGTTCGAAATGTTTATTCCACCACCCCTAAGTGGTCGGCACCAAGATCAGGTATATGGAGGATGGGGGTGAGGATTGTTATGGGCCACATATTCCTATAACCCAGAGCCTCTAAGTATTATTATAGGTACACTTGTGTCCTTTTACATTTTCAGTAGTATATATGGATACTATTTTGAGGTATTCTATTCTTTCCATTTCCTGCTTGAGGTTTATCCTGGGTAACAAGGGGTGTTAGTAGGGGCCTATGATAGTGTTTTCTAATTTATCTTCAGACTCATGAGGAATAGGGATGTTTCCCCTACCGAGATTTGGTTTTTTGTTGAAATTAAAACAATTTGAGTGGGTCAATTATTCCCAAAAATGATAGTGTCAAGGTGTGGTGGATGAGTTCATTTGATTTGTGTGTTTAGGATAGGGATGTATGTTACAGTGTCAGAACATCCCTGACATTACCAGTGGAGCCTTTATGATTGACCCTTATACTGGAGGCTTCTATAGAGAGGATTTGTAGCCACACACTTCTACCAAAAGTGTGACCTAACTTTGGAAGGAGTTTTCCTCACATATAATATTTCAATAGATTCATAGTGATTCCCAATAATGTTTCCTCAGTGTGTTTTGGTTTCCTACCATTTATGCTTAGATGGTTTCCATTGGTGGGTATGGAAGTTTTTCTATATTTTGGGATGAAGTTACTTCTTTGATAAGATTAATCCTAATATTATAAGGATGATCTCATGTGAGTTAAAATATAGCCTAATTTTATTATATGGCTAGTATGACCCTTGGAGTAGTAGTTATATGATCTTAGGTTTTTGATGGTAGTGTTGGAGTGGAGGAAGTATACCAAAGGAATTTCTAGGTTTATCTCTCCACAAAGAATTGTCTTTTGTATAGACTAGAATCCCCAAGACTACCCTAATATTTGTGTCAGCATTTTGTTTAACTCCCGTGGATCTTCATGAGTTGTAGTTCAGTTTGAGGTTTTCATATGTAGGGCCTAGTAAGACCCTATGTGTGCACTTGGTCATCCATATATTGTTTTTTGGTACCCTCGCATGTCCAGTGTCAGAATTTTTCATGAGACACATGAGGATGTCATAGTTCAATTAATCCAGAGTTAGATGAGAACTACCAGTTTATGTCAGTAACTACATCAGGTTAGTGAGTTGTTGTACCTCTAACCTTTTGACCATAGATGGATTGAGTGTTCGGTGTTTCCCACCTATCATGGATGAGGATACATGTTCCCTCTTTTTTACCTGATGTTGACCTAGTTTTATCTTGATGTTGGGTGTGGTTGGGAATTTTTGGTTCCCCTAAGTGTGTTCTTATAGGTAGCATGGTAATTCTTGGTGATCTCACTGGCGTGGGAGCTCTAGTAGAGATAATAGTTTTACACCTTTTTCCCAGGATTTCACTTTTTGGGGACAAAAATCCTTAAGGTGGGGAGAATTTAGTGACTCTTTTTTTGACCTGTAATACTTTCGAATATTTCTATAAATACTTCCAAATCCATGTACTAAATTTATGTTGGATTCCAAGGCATGCAGATCCTCAATGAGGTGATATTAGATATATTAAAGATATTTTATCACATGCATGTAGTTTCATTATAAATGTTGAATAACAAATGATCGGAGTCTAAAATTGGAAATCTAAGACAGCATTTGAATTTAGAACATGATTTTTATCATAGGTGCAATATAAATTTGTCATTTTTGGGTGGCCAGTCAGGGGAGAGTGTTGGAAGGGTTTTAAATGGAGGGTTATTGATTTAATAAAAATTAAATTAATAATCCCCCCCTCTGTAAGAGTTGGTGTCCTAAAATCAACTGGGTATAATTTGATTACAAGGATATTTAATGCATTTAAATATTAAACATCTTATTACATATTGTTCATTATTCTTCATGACTATGATGTAATAATTTCCTAGTGTATTTTTTGTATTGATAAGGTCATGGCAGTTCCCCACTATGATGAGAACCTTGAAATGATATAACAATATGCTTAAATATAGTTCTACGATTTGATGAAAAACTATGATGGGACATGCAGTATGCATACTTTTAGGTGTGAGTACTCATAAGAAGATAAGACTTCCTCTCATTAAGTTCTCACTTGGTAATCTCCAAGACAGGATATTATGAGAACAGACCCACCAATAGAAATTCCACATGTTTTGGTGTCATCAGATATTTCTATCTATGAGCATGTGTAATGATCCTTAGACTTTAATATTATCATTAATACGTGTCACGACTTGCGCACTTTGATTTTCTAACAAAAACTATCATGAAAACAGTTGGCAGGAAGTAGGGTACGTTCGGTGCATCTTGATTGGCATGTTATTAATGGATAAGTTGAGGAAGGATTTTTTCCTTCCATTTATAGAAGTTAATATCTCGGCCCTTTGATTGAAATATAACCGCTGCGTGAAATTCCATGGCCATGGTGTAATGATGAGTCTATTTCAGGTGGCAAAAGAACGACATATCAAGCATAAAAGTTGATGACAATATCATGAAACCTTCTTGATGAGATATTACGATGAAGGGATTATATTACATAGTGAGCGTTCGTATGTGGATGTTGTTTTTGTGACTTTATGTTCTTTCTCTTGGATGACTTAACCTGTTTCTATATATAAATCTTGGACTTTAGGAAAGATCACCTAATGCCAATGAGAAAGAATCCTAGAGGGTCACATAGTAAGTGTTTTTAGTGGTCTCGATTAAATTCTATTTGAAATTAATTAATAAATATTATTCTCAAGAGAATGGAATAATTTTATTCAAGTTAAAATGATTGCATAAATTAAATAAATATTTATTCACCGGATTGTGGGTAAAATACATTTATTTATTTTATTGAAAATTTGATAAATATTTATTTACTATTTTGTAAATAAAACATTTATTTAAGAGAATAAATTATTATTTATTTATTTGGGTGTTCAATAAATGGAAGTGGAGTTCTAGAGGACCAAGGCTAGTCTGGTAGTGAAATAATTATTTGCAAGAAAATAAATAATTATTTAACTAGTTGGCACAAATTAAAATAACACTACTATTATTTTGTGACATGGAATTTTATTTATAATTTCATTTTTCGCAATTTGGTGCACCATAAATAATGACAGGGTATTATTATTAATAACATGGATTTTATTTAAGGTTATGAATGTGTTTAATTGTTGTTACGTAATTAAATATTGTAACTGAAACCCCATGTCAATAAATAGACACATATATCTATTGTTCCAAGTACTGAACCACACACCTGGTGAATTGAGAATTGTTGAGCTGAACAATTTCTCTCTCAAATCCTCTTATCACCCCTCTCAAGAACAAGAGACGTTCTTCAAGGCTCAAGAACAAGTGATCCAGAACGACCGACACAAGATACTCTCTTCGCCATGCTAGCACCTAGAGAACGAGCGGTGTTGATCAGAGGCCATCAGAGAACATGTGGATCACTACTAGAGGGATTCTAGTTTAGATCCTTGCAAGCGCAACAAGATAAACTGGAAGGGTCATTCTGGATGATCAACATCATCAATGAAGAAAATACCAAAGCTCCAGGTATTATTTTATTTATGAAATTAATTAAATTAATTATAAACATGATGTACAAGATCCTCTCTAAAGGTTTCAGGCCTCTTCCTCCTTTATCTAAATCTTTGATTCTATTTTGTGGAGACTATATTTTATCATCGTATTGATCACGGAATAATCATTTATCATGGTAAAAATCAAAGTTGGGTGTCAGACCAACCATGCTTCCGCTACACTCAGAACCTTCAAGTGGTATCAGAGTAGTTACATCACAGTTTATAATTATTTAAATATTTTCTTGATGATTTAGGCATTAAATAATTTAGTTGTTTCAATTCAAGTTAATCATTTTGAAAATATGAGTCACAAAATCTATTCCTCCTCTTTCATTTCTCATTCACCTTATAGAAATGATATATTCTTTTAATTTTGATTAAAATAAAATAGAGGATCTCATACGGAGGTGTCAAAGCTTCCTGGTCATAAAACACCATAACACACGATACGCCATGTATCCAATGTTCAATGCACCGAGTCTGGTCCACCAAACCAAGTCATGTCATTGGAGTTTTTCTAAGTCTTAATGACTCCATTTGGTGACCAGGAACAGGTGGCATACGATTTCCAGATTACATGTTGTGTGGCCCATTGGACAAGATGAGTATCCCCTTTCAAGTTAGGGTTAGACCATGTGCCCCATACACAGCTTGCTTGGATGGAGACCATGTAATGAAGAACTACACGGCGTGTGACCCACTGGACACACCATGTACTCTGAAGATTTCTAAAGTACACTCACATGTTGTTTCCCAAAGAGTGTACTTTATATGGATGGTGAAAAATAGTACACATCGTGTAGTTGGAGCTACACGATGTGTTCTCATCCAAATTACGCAGATTTATTAAAATTTATTATTATATTATACAAACCCTTGAGACGTGTACCATTGTGTGAGCATAAAGCTTAGGCACAACACGTGATAGGTGTTTTATATCTATGTGTTTAATTTAACATCTGTGCAATGTTCATTTCTACTCATTGGGTAGTTATAAATAGGAATTCATTGGGTTTCCTCCAACGTACAAGTTATGTACAAAGATAATTTTAAATGAATTTATTTGTTTAAAATTATGATGGATGATAATCTCAAGGAAATTCAGAAAAAGGTTTAAGATAAAAGGATTGACTAATTAAAGATGATAATTAATTGATTCAAGCATGGTTTATCATAAATAAGAATAATTAAAGAATTGAATTCTAGTTTTATTTATGCGTAAATATCGTTGCATGTATAAATGATCATGAGCTAGACCAAGACCTTTGTATGTGGATGGTTTCTTTTAATTTATTTATTTAAATTAAATCTTTTGCCATGCGAGCCTACTCTTCATTCATATATAGGGCCTACATTATCATGGTTTCTTTTATATAAACCCCCTTTTTACCCCCACCTGCATGTAAGTTAAAAAAAGGAATATGTAATGGATGGAACTCCCAAGCTAGTGGAGGTGGTTCAAGCTGGATCCGAGACAAAACCAATCCAAGCAGTTATAGAGGTGGACAAGTGGAAAGCTATAAACATGAACCTAAAAGGTTCAAGATGTTTCTCCCCTAGGTTAGGATTTGTTTATCAACCTCTAGATAAACTAACCATTATAAAATCTCATGATCATTACCTTTAATTTATTTTATTTCTTTCAGTTACATGTTTTATCATTATGGATGCGTTGTCACGATCACATAATTAATTAATTAAACAAGCATGCAGGATGGAACTAAAATAAACCAGACTTATCCATAAATATTATCAAGACATGGTTAATAACTTAAGTAAGTTCCACTTAATATTAACAAGCATGTGATAATAATAATAATAAATTCATGCATAAGAGATAAGAATCCCTCAAATAAAATATTAAGTCAGACCAAGCCTTCAGTTACTTGATTAAGGGAAAAACTCAATAAAATATGTGTTTGACCAACCTTTTTTGGGAAAATTTTTTTTATATAGGAATCCCATATAAATTGTTTTTGGTTGACTTAACCATATTACATCAAGAGGAGTATCCCTTTCTATACTTAGTATAATATTGGAGTCAAGAGTTGAGGAAATCCAAAAGTCATGATTTTAGGATTGGGGAGTCCACTCAACAAATCAAGGAGCTGCAAGCCCATAGTTAGAAAAGACCTACCTACCTAAATACCTTCTAATAACTTGACCAGCCATTGTTGGGGTTATGATAAGGGGAATATAGATTCTTTCCACTAGAATGTCATGGAAATTGGACATTTTGAGTTCAGTGGTGAGGGCCATTAGGACTTGATAAAATAGTGGAAGACTTAATAAAATTTATTATTTCTCATAAAATGTAATCAAGAAATTAATAATGGTCTGATCCTTTAATTGTAGAATAAAAATTAAAAGATCGTCAACCAAACTATCCCTACGATCAATTCTAGAAAAAGACAACATCCTCACCGGCAGTAACTTCTAGGAATGGTTCAGAAGACTTTGGGTTATCCTATGCCATGAATGGAAGTCTTACGTGATGGAGCCAGCATTACCTGATCCACCTTCCAAAGATGAAAGTGGTGAGGGTTTCATGTTTTATGAGAAATATATGATCAATGCGGTCGACATTAAATTTTTGATGCTATCATCAATGTCTAGTGAGATCTTGAAGTCTCATGAAAACATGGATTCTTATAGCATGCTCGAGAACCTCCATGGTCTTTACCATGAGAGAGCAAGATAGGAAAGGTTTGAGATCTCTAAGGCACTCTTTTAGAGTAATCTTGGAGAAGGTTCCCTAGTTGGGCCTCATGTAGTCAAGCTCATTGGCTACATTGAGCGATTGGAGGTTATAGGGTTTAAAATACCCAAAGAATTGGGCACCGATCTCATTCTTGCATCACTCCATCAGATCTTCTCTAAATTTGTTGTAAATTTCAATATAAAAAACATTGAGAATTCTTTATTTTATCTTCTTATCCTCATTATCCAAGTGGAAAAAGATATGAAGCACGAAAATCCTTTTGTCCTTATGGTGAATAAGAGGAAAGGGAAGGTAAAGATATTTAAGACCAAATCTTCTTCATGGCCTTCCAAGAAAAGGAATATCAAAGGGGAGGCAAAGGAACAGAAGGTTGTTTTTTTCGCATGTGGCAAGAAGGGCCACTGGAAGAAGAATGACACCCAACCTAAGAAGCAAGGGGAAGCTTCATGTGCATTTGTTATCGAATGCAATCTATCTATTTCTAAAAATTGGGTATTATATAAAGCTTTTGGTGATCACATATGTATCCAAATATAGGAACCAAGTATATTCATGAATATTGACCGAGGAGAGGTAGATCTACGAGCAGTTAACAGATCCAGACTTGCTATTATAGCTATTGGGGACTACCACCTCACGTTGTCAACTGGGATGATCTTGGTGTTAAAGGGTTTTTATTATTTGTCATATGTTACTAAAAACATTATTTATGTATCCAGATTAGATACATATGGATTTTTTTTCAAGTATAGAAATGAATGTTTCTTCTTTTACAAAGATAGAATTTGTTTTGGTGGGGCACATTTATACAATGGTCTTTACGTGTTGGATTACACAAACCAAGTAATGGAAATCAATAACAAAGATACTTCACATGACTCATACCACACCCAACTTTGGCATCACCAACTTGGTCATGTAAACGAGAAATGCTTGACAAAGTTACATCAATATGGATATTTAGATTATTTCGAAGTAAAACCACTTGGCGTATGTAATTCATGTTTACAATGAAAAATGACCAAAGCCTCATTTAGTGGGAAAGGTGAAAGAGCTAAATAAATTCTTGAATTGGTTCATACTAATGTGTGTGGACCATTTCCAGTTGAAGCAAGGGGAGGGTACTCATACTTCGTATATTTTACTGATGATTTTAGTAGATATGGATATATCTACTTAATGAGGTATAAGTCAGATTATTTTGATCAGTTCAAAGAACGAAATAATGAAGTTGAGATCCAGATTGGTAAGAATATTAAGAAACTATGCTCAAACTGAGGTGAAGAATACCTTAATCATGAAATCATTGATTACTTGTGGGAGTTTGGGATCCTATCCCAACTCACTCCTCTATACACACCCCAGTGGAATGGTGTGAGAAAAAAAGAGGAACTGCACCCTGTTGGACATGGTGAGATCAATGATGAGTCATGCGAGTCTTCCATTATCTTTTTGGGGATATTCATTACAAACAGTGGAACACTTACTAAACCAAGTACCAACTAAATCGATAAATTGTATTCCATACGAGTTCTAGAGTAGAAGAAAATCTATGTTATAGAATTTTCATGTGTGGGGTAGTGAAGTGTTTGTTAAGGCCTCTTCAGGTACCAAACTCACACCTTGAGACACAAAATGTTCCTTTTATTGGATACCCCAATGAAACAAGGGTATATTACCAATACAACCCCTCAGACAAAAAGTTTATAATGGAAAGACATTCCATATTCCTTGAGAGGGAGTACATCTCCAAAAGTGATAGTGAGAGTGAGATAAAATTCGATGAATTCGAGGCTCAAGGTACAAAAGAGTTGGTATAGGAACAGATTCCACAAATCCCCGTGGAATAAGAATCTATTCCAAAGACACAAGTACTTCATATGAGTACAATAGAGGTTAGAGAACCAGAATAGTATGGTTTTCTAGTTACCGAGGATTGTGACTCATTATTAGTTGATAATAATGATCCTCTAACCTACAAGGAAGCAGTAAGTGGAACAAATGTTTCCAAGTGGAAAGAAACCATAAATTCTAAAATGGATTCCATGTACCAAAACCAAGTTTATATTTTGGTAGATCCTATAATTTATGTAAATCATGTTGGTTGCAAATGGTTATTCAAGAAACTGGACATGGAAGGACAAGTCAGTACCTATAAGGAATGATTTGTTACAAAATGGTTTAAACAACATCAAGGAATTGACTATGATGAACCCTTTTCACTAGTTGAAATGGTGAAATACATCAGAATTATACTTTCCATTGTGGATTAACATGACTATGAGATTTGTAAAATGGATTTCAAAACATCCTTCCTTAATAGGAACCTTCAAGAAGATGTCTACATGACACGACCTGAAGGGTTTGTGACTCCAAAGGATGCCAATATGGTATGCAAGTTGTATAAATCTATTTATGGATTAAATAAATAATCCAAGTCCTAAAACATTCGTTTTGATGAAGCTATAAAATAATTTTGTTTTATCAAGAATGAATGTGAGCCTTGTTTCTACAAACAATTTAGTGGGAGTGTAGTCGTTTTCCTAATAATATATGTTGATGAAATATTACTTATTGAAAATGAGATACCATTCCTACAGTCTATTAAGGTATGGTTGAATCAATGCTTCTCCCTGAAGTACTTAGGTGAGGCAGCATATATTCTTGGGATCAGGATCCATCGTGATAGATCTAAGAGATTGTTGGGCCTAAGTCAAAGTACAAACATTGATAAGATACTGAAGAGATTTAGTATAGAACAATCCAAGAGAGGATTCTTTCCAGCATCACATGGAATTCATCTTTCCAAGAAAATGTGTCCTCGGATACATAAGGAAAGAAATATAATGGAAATGAATCTATACGCATCAGCGATTGGTTCAATAATGTATGCCATGATTTGTACTAGGTTTGATGTCACCTATGCATTGAGTGCGGTAGGCGGATATCAAGCTCACCCAGGTGACCGTCATTGGATAGCAGTCAAGACTATCCTAAAGTATCTAAGGTGTACTAAGGATATGTTCCTGGTTTATGGAGGAGATAAAGAACTAGTAATTAGAGGATATGCAGATGCTAGTTTCCAAGCTGATCAAGATGACATGAAGGTACAAATAGGATATATCTTCACTTTGAATAGAGGTGCAGTAAGCTGGAAGAGCTCAAAGCAGAGTGTGGTCATGGATTCTATAGCAGATTACAAGTATATCACAGATTTTGAGGTAGATAAAGAAGCAGTTTGGATGAAAATATTTATCCAAGAGCTGGATGTGATACCAAGCAGTAAAGAACCCATCACATTTTACTGTGATAATACTATTGTGGTGGCTCTCGCAAAAGAGGCAAGGTCACATCAACGGAAAAAGCACATACTTTAAAAGTATCATCTCTTGAGGGATTTTTCTCACATAGTTGAGGTTAAAATGAACATTATTTCCATAGAAGACAATGTGGTGGACCCCTTGACTAAAGCCTTGAATCAGTAGAAACATGATCACCATGTGAGGTCTAGTGGATTGAAAGTCATAGGCAGTTGGCTCTAGTCCAAGTGGGATTTGGTAAGAGTTTGTGTCCTAGAACCAACTAGTTTCACTTTTATTATAAGGATATTTAATTTATTTAAATATTAAACATATTATTACATATTGTTAATTTTTTTTGAATGATTATGATGTAATAATGTCCTAGAGTATTTGTTTCATTGATGAGGTTATGACAGTTCCCCATTATAATGAGAACCTTGAAATGCTATAACAATATTCTTAAATACAGTTTTACGGTTAGATGACATACTATAATGGGACACATAGCATGAAAAACATCAGTTGTGAGTACTCATAAGCTTATGAGACTTCCTCTCATGAAGTTCACACTTGGTAATCTCCAAGAAATGAGATTATGAGAACAGACTCGCCGGTAGGAATTCCGCATGTTTTGGTGTCATCGGATATTTCTATCTGTGAGCATATATAATGATCCTTAGACTTTAATATTATCATAATATTTTTCAGGACTAGCGTACTTCAATTTACTAATGAAAACCATCACGTAGATAGTTGGTGGGAAGTAAGGTATGTTGGGTGCGTCGTAAGTGGCATGTTATTAATGGATAATTCAAGGAAGGATTTTTCCCCTTCCATTTATGGAAGTTAATATCTCATCCCTTTGATTTAAATAGAACCGTTCCACGAAATTATATGTCCATGGTGTAATGACGAGTTTATTTCTAGTGGTCAAAGAATGACATATCAAGTATAAAATTTGATGACACTATCATGAAACCAGCTTTATGAGATATTGAGACAAATTGATTATATTACACATTGAGTGTTCATATGTGGATTTCATTGTTTCAACTCTATGTTCTTTCTCTTGGGTACCTTAACCCATTTCTAGATAGTACTCTTGGTCTTTAGGCAGGCCCGCCAAATTCCAACAAGAATGAATCTTGGAGGGTCACACACTAAGTGTTTCTGGTGGTCTCGGTTAAATTATATTTGAATTTAATTAATAAATATTATCCTTAATACAATGGAATAATTTTATTCATGTTAAAATTATTGCATAAATTAAATAAATATTTATTCACCAGATTTTGGGTAAAATATATTTATTTATTTTATTGAACATTTGATAAATATTTATTAACTATTTTGTAAATAAAATATTTATTTAAGAGAATAAATTATTTATTTATTTATTCGGGTGTTCAATAAATGGAATTAGAGTTCTAGAGTACCAAATATAGTCTAGTAGTGAAATAATTATTTACAAGGTGATAAATAATTATTTAACTAGTTAGCACAAATTAAAATAACGCTGATATTATTTTGTGACACAAAATTTTATTTATAATTTTGTTTCGCACAAGTTGGTGCACCATAAATAATGAAGTTGTATTATTATTAATATCATGGGTTTTCTCTATGGTTATGAATGTATTTAATTCCTTTTATGTAATTAAATATTGTAACTGAAGCCCCATGTCAATAAATAGACACATAGGTCAATTGTGCCAAGTACTGAACCGCACACCCGGTGAATTGAGAATTGTTGAGCTAAACAATTTCTCTCTCGAATCCTCTTCCCACCACTCTCAATAATGATATATGTTCTTCAAGTCCTAAGAATAAAGAGATTAAGAACGACAAACACAAGACACTCGCTTCACCGCGCTAGCACCTGGAGAATGAACGGTGTCGATTGGAGGCCATTAGAGCACGTTTGGATCACCTCTAGAGGGATTCTAGTTTAGATCCTTACAAGTGCAACAAGATAATCCATAACAGTCATTTCGGATGATAAACATCATCAAAAAAGAAATATCTAAGATGCAGGTATTACTTTCTTTATGAAATTAATTAAATTAATTATAAACATTATGTGCAAGATCCTCTCTAAAGGTTTCGGGCCTCTTCCTTCTTTATTTAAATCTTTGATTGTATTCCATGAAGATAGTCGTTCATCATCATATTTATCCTAGAATAATCATTAATCATGGTAAAAATCAAAGTTGGGTGTCGGAAAAACCACACTTTCATTGCGCCCGGAACCTTCACCCTATGTGCATGTAAAAAAGGGATATGAGGATGCTAAATCATGGTGATGGATGAACCCAAGGCTGAATCAAGGAGAGGGGGTGTTTTCAATCTCTTTTTTTGACACTTATCGCTCTTGGATCAAGATACAGTAGATTTAAAGTTTCATTTTTAACCTGAATCTCTGGTATTTCTCCACGAGGTAGGAAGATTTTATTTTTAAGTCTTGATCCCCCTTTTATGCATTTTTTGAGGTTTTTAGATCCTTTTTATGGATTTTATAGATCCCTTGGGGGTCGATCTATGGGTTTTAATGGAAAACAAAGTGTTTTGGGAATCTTACAGGGGATCAACATTAGAGATTCAAAAGTACATGGCTTATAATATAGAGGAACATGTCATTTTTTCTTCTAATTCAAGGAAGATGGACTTTGGGACTACACAATATGTACTGGGGGTACACGCTATGTAGTGAGACTCAGTCATGTGGATAAGGTACATGGCCAATGATTTCATGTCAAGGGACATGGTTGTGTGATAGTACATGGCGAGAGGACATGGAAACGGGTTGAGGACATGACCAAGTGTCCAGATATCCAAGACACACTGTGTACTGCTGGTGCACGCCATGTGGAGAGACATGGTCAACCAGCCATGTATGGGAGAGGACACACCCATGAGATCGGGCAGGGTCGCACGCCATGTGACATAAGGTACACACCATGTAGATTACTAAATACATGTTGAGTGGTAAGTGGTTACATGGCCATGGGACGGTGTGGATAGTAACTCAGTGTACTATGGGTACAGCTGTGTACTTTCCTTGAAAATTTCTCCCTCATGCATCTCCATCTACAGGACTGTGATAGAGGCATGTGAGTATCCTATCCTAAGTAGTTTTCTACATTGGACAATATTGTGTCTATGGTTTTGGTGTGAGAGATGTGATGTGATATTATTTTGTGGTTCACTTATATTAGTAATGTTTGGACCATCATTGGTTGAGTGAGTCCCTTGGTTTATCCTTGTGAGGGTACAGTATGGAATTACATCCATAGTACAGTATTATGATCCCCTCAATAGGATAAGCTCGGATAGAGTTTTTTATCCTTATAGGAGGATGGGTTGGGATCCTCTATCATGTTTTCTCTATATTGGGTTTTTTTATCATCGTGACCAACACTACATGGGCGGTGATCCCCTATCTAGCGGGATAGAAAATTAGGGTTTGTGGTATCATTGGTTATACAGACCCCTATATAGCGGGAGGTAATAGTAGGTATTTTGGTACCATTGGGAATAAGATCCCCTACTCAACATTCGGTTTTATTAGGGTTTTTGGCATCATTGGGAGTGTCATCCCCTACATTGTGAGTTATACTAAATGGGATTTTTGGAATCTACATGACCAATTCTGCATGGGTGGTGATCCCCTATCTGATAGATATGAGTTATGGGGTATCAGATTAAATTTTTGGTGTCCCCAAGTGGTCCTAGGTGTGATCTTATATATGAGAGATCTTTTGAGTTACCATATTGAGTTTGTGGTGTCCCCTGGCAGTCCTGGGTGTGGTCCCCTATCTAATGAGATGAAGTGTTTGGTGTTATAGATTGGGTTCGTGGTGTCCCCTAGAAGTCCTGGGAGTGATCCCCACTTTGATTGATGAGATATTTCAAGGTTCAATTAGGGTTGGAGGCATCCCCCATCAGGCATAGGTGAGATACCCTATCTGAGTATCGAGATACACTTAGTTCCATCGTGACTTTCTTCATGGAGAGACCCAGTGAGCATGTTCTCTCATATGTACACCAGGAGATAGCAGGAAATTTCCATAAATTTAATGGATATGATGGATAATATCTATTGGATGTACTATAAATGATGGTAGATCTATTTCTGATGGATTATTATCTCTTGAATGAGTTTCATCTGGGATAGTAGAGCTTGTACAGTGTGTTCTCCTAGAAAAGGGTTACCTTGAGCCTTGAGTAGAATCGTGTGGTTGCCTATGAGGTCGGAACCTCATGAGACTTGGAGTATAAGACGTATATCTGGGTTTTATCTATGATTCCATGTCGTTTTGTCATGTATCATGATTGATACACCAATTTTAGATGAGATGAATAGAGTTTTATAGATCAGAAGCGATCAAGATGGAGTTTCTCTCTCGTTGGGGTTTCCTCCCCTAGCTGGGTTGAAAAAACTATTTCCTTTCAGTTTTTCCTATTTTTTTGGTTATTTGGGGTGCTTACTAGGTATTTTTATGTTCACCCATGCATGTTATTTTCCAAAACATGTCATATCTTTTTTAGAAAAATGGTCTTTCGTCAAAGTCCAAGGAGGACCCTGAGTTGGAGAAGATTAGTGGGTCAGGCAGACTAAGGTATTTGTCGGTGCTTGGATGAGGAGATTTTTAGTAGATGCATTTGACAGTATTAACCTACATCTAATAAAGTTAGACTCTTTTGTAGTTTCTGGTGGGCTTGTATATTTCCCTTTTTATTCTTTCAGTTCTCTAGTTTTGGGATAGATGTATATGTGCATTTCTATTTCATTTTATATTATCTCTACACTGTATACATGGAAATGTATGTGGGTTCCTACATATAGGTACATTAGGATATTTCCTCCCATATTTTTGATATTCTTAATAATATCTAGACACTAACCCTTGGCCTATTGTAAGTGCACATAGGGTAGTCATGGATCGGGCCCTGTTGAGCTGGGTCGTGACAATACTAATACCATATCCAAATCAAGAACCAAAAAATCTATTCCTTTGTCCCAAAAGAGAGGTAGATAGACCAATATTGATACCATTTGTGACATCCTTCCCCTCCTCATTAGATTGAGAAGAAGTGTTGGTGATACTAGCCTTAAGTGAAATCTCCAAGATTCTAAAGGATGGCAATAAATGAAAAGGGCCTTAAGAATAGTTAGGGGACGATTTTCCATTTTAGATAAAAAATAATAAAAAATAAACATTTAATCCTCTATATGATGCATCACTACAACATGAAATTCAAAACATAACAAAAAAATTAACCAATTTTATAGTAGAATAGAAACAAAATTTCAATAACTTGAAAAGTGAAAAGATATTCCAAGACCTAAGACACTCATAATATATAAATCCGATCAATTCCCAACCAAGATCCAAGCTCCAACTCCACAAGCTATGTCCACAGTGTCAAGAAGCCTCACTAAATAACTGTGATACCTTACCTTTACAAGTATCTTGATAGATGATATATGAAAATTCACAACAGTTACTAAGAAGAAGGTGAGTCTAAACTCAGTAGTATTTTCCCAAAGAATTTCCAACTCACTCTACTATAACAAAATATTATTAGCACTTTTATATAAAATGGTATAAAATAGTAAAAGTATTTTATATAAAAAATAGTAATTTCAATGGAAATCAATAAATAAAGTCCCAAAAACATTTCTTATAATCTTCCATACCCATAACCATGTATATACATACACACATGAATTCCCAGGTGACAGTTACATACTCATGAATGGTCTCTCATAAATCCACTAGTCAAAACAAGGTTACCAATACCAAGGTCCCCAATGGTACACACCCCTTTCAAAGGTTCAAGTCTATGAATGAACTTACACTAACCATGTATTCCAAAACCATGCACAACCATTTCACATAAAACCTTTATTTTTTAAAATCATTTTTAAAAAAATATATGCATCAAAAGAAAACCAAAATTTTAAAATCGTCATTTTAAAATTATCACTAAAGAGGATTTTCCAAATAAAACCATACAATTCCCAAATTTCTAAGCCATAACTCAAAAGATTTTTCCATCAATAATCACAAATGGGTTTCAAAAAAAATCAATTAAGTCATTTAAAGAAAACTAAGCCTTCAAGTTCTAAGTCAAGTATAGATGATAGATAATCCACTTACCTCTCAATGTTTGGAAAAAATGAAGAACAACACTAAAAATGTCTATATTTGGCTTTAATATCCTTTCTTTAAATGGATTCAAGCACAAATTTTCAATATTCCCATTAAATAACATGAACAATCCACTATATATTAGATCTATTATTTACAGAGAGAGGATATGGATATATATAAGAATAATGATAAAGAATGATGACATAATGATGAATCTGGACCATCAACGTACTTTGATTCACCAAATAATCACTTCTGAATATAAAGTAAAATACTCTCAAGACTATAAAGAAAATGGAATTTAGTATCTTAAGAGATTACAGGATTAAATAGGTTCTCGGGTCTAATTCATATTAGATCCAAAAAAATAGGGGTTCCAACTATATGTTGCATGGTTAGGCCACATAATTTGGAAAAACATGCAACAACCGTGCGGTGATACTATCTGAATCCAACCCCTCACATGGTTAGCTCGCATGGTTGTACAAATAATGTGCCAACCATGATTTTACATATATTTCAAATTGTAGGATTTTTCTTGGGAACTCATATAGTTTAGAAAAACTAGGCGCTAATTTTATGCCTACCCAGTGACTCCCAGAACATGTTGTATGGTTTCTTGGAAGTATTTTACAATTTCTATTAACTTTACAAAAACCATAAACCTCCATAAATGTAGAGACCCCGACCCCAGATAACCATAGGAGTCGGTGCCTTCTGAACATGATGTGTTATCTTTAAGATAAATACACTTTGTTAACAACACATCATGTCCCATACAGAGGATCGTGTACGGTTTGGGTTCTAGGAAACCGGAAACTTCTGAAACCATCCATCTTTTAAAAGCTGATACCTGAAAATTTTAAATCAAAACGTAGGGTGAGCATTGAAATACTCAGTAAGGGGGTTTTAAAAAGAATTTAAAATACAGTAACATTTGAAAACATTCTTTTAAAAGAGTTTTAGCGTCCACTAAGAAAGATTTTAACACAACATACATAACAATGCTTTAATCAAAGTTTTCACGACAAACATGAAACGAATACGTTAATTCTTGAAGGAGTGATAATGGTTGATATAAACAAGTACTACATGTGATTTACTTGAGCATAAAATTTTAACAGTTAAAAGTAATGCATAATCAGAGTTGCGCACAAGGAAACAACTAAACGTTCATATGCTGGATACTATTCTATTAAGTGATAACACTAGGCATGCTTCAAACTTCAAACTAGGGAATTATGAACTTTATACAAACATTAAAGGCATCAGTTATGAAAGAACTTTATCTTGGAAAAACTTGTTATATAACTTGAATTATGTGGCATCAACATTTAATATTGACAATCGTTTCGTTTCACCAAGGTCCATCCCCAAGGTGTCATTTGAAAATTACCAAGGTTATTCACCAAGGTATCATGAAAATTGTAATCTCTAGTGGTTACATCATTACCCAATGCATTGGAGCGCTATCAGGGCGCGCCCTTAAATTTGCCTTTATTATCATGTGAGCCACATCGTTCATGCTTTATTGAAATGGTACGTAATTCAAGATGTCCCATACCACCTTGAACATTTCATTCATTTTAATTTTACCCAAGGTGTCACATACCACTTTGGGTAATCCAATTTCTTAGTCCATTTAGTGATATGTCATAAAAATGCATTATGTAAATAATAACCAACATAATTAATAAATCATTACACACTTTACATGATGTGACAGTTCTCACTAAAAAGGGCAAAGACAATTTAATGACATACATAGTTTAATAAAACATTCTTTTCACTAAGGAATATAAACAGAATTATACTAAATGATGAATCTTTGCCATTATAAAACTTTGGAAAAGGGAAAATCTTAAGAAAAACACGTGAAATCAATTATGGTGGTAAACGGGCCCTTGGATCAAAATACAAGTTTTATCATAAAACTCATCAGGGAATTGTTAGATAAGACTTCTTGATAAAACATGTCCATTCGTGTGTATTTTAAAACATGTTGGTTTAGCAATCACACAATTCATATCTAAATAAAAACATCCCAGCATCCAAGAACAGTTTAAGTCCTTCTATTTATAAAAGAAAATAATCTTATAAACATATACACACGTGCACATACATATACCCGAAGTGCACAATTCAAGGCAAGGTTTATTAAATCCCTTAAGTAACTCAAAGTTTCCAATCATAATTCAATTACATGGTTTAAACTAAACCCATATAAGTTTTGTTATAAATGTAACCATGTGTAAGAAGATTAAGGTCTTACAAACATATCTCCACTTAAACCAAAAGGGCATAGTTTACAAATATATCTAAAAATTTCATCTAAATATTGTTGCCCAAAACAGATCGGGTTAAGTAGGGAGAACACATTCACTAACTAGATATATACATACATACCATATATATTAAAAACAGGGTTGAGATATGTATATATTTTTTTGAAAACCAAAATATAAAATCGTGAAATAAACAACCTGGAGAAGTTGTAAACGTGCTTATACACGGTGTATATACCATTCACATATATATGAAATCATATATGAACAATATATATAATAACCGATGAACTTGTATAAATATATGTGAGCGGTATATACTGGTTTCAAAAAAAGAAACTAGAACGAGGTATGTACGCACCCGCACGTATACAACCACTGGAAGTGTGAAGGCCAACCCTCTGAAGGCAGAACCGAGGGGTATATATACCAAGTGTATATATATATATATATATAAAAGTTGGGTATATACTGAATGTTTCTTTGAAGAGGACAAGTATGCAGGAACCCTTACCGCGTTTGAGGAGGTAGCTTGGACAGGTGCACCGCTGGGTTGCTGGGAGTCCGTGGAAAGGAAGGAAGAGGAGGGGAAGGGGCCGCCTCGGGCTTCAATGAGGCAGGGGGTTTATATAGGCCTCGGTGCCTCGTTGGTGGCCCGACCTAGGCGTAGACTGACGTGGGGAAGACGGAAGAACAGGAACCTAGGAGGGGGAGCGTTCGGAGGTCAGCGGTGCAGTGCGAAGGGAGGGCCTGGCGTCCTTCAGGCCTACTGGTGCGGGACTCCGACTCGAGGAAGAAGACGACAGGGGTGTCGGTATGGTAAGAAATGGATGGCCAGGATTAGAAGGGGGGAAGATCCTGTGGCTGGAGGAGGCGCGGGAAACAGGTTAAATGTTTTAAAGGGATGGAGGGCTGAGATTAAATCGCTGAAGAGATCGGACGGCTGCGGTTGGGGGTGCGAGATGTCCTGGGTTGCGTGTTGTATATAAAAAAACCAGTTTAATAAATGCTAAAAATTATTCTACTTCGCATATATATATATAACCAGTAAATTTGGAATTTGTATAAAATTTAATAAGTACTTTTTAACTCATAAAACTAAAATCCCATTTTAGTTTGTGTAAACAAATTATACTATTTGACATAACTATTATTTTATTTAAAAAAAATACATTTTTAATACAACACTTTTATAAAAACTAGGATCTTATAACCATAAAAATCCAATTTATCACTTTTTTTTGATTTATAAAATTATGTTTAAAAGACCCGTAGTTTTTCTATAATTTAAAACACATAGTTTTAGAGATCCGAAAAGATACATTTTTTTTTATTGCTGATACCGTTGTTCGTCATATTTTAAAAGAATACCAAGTTTCCCATCATATAAATATCATCATAATCAAAACAGATTCATTTGCAATAATATTTTATTTTTAATACTTGAAGACATAATTCTAATATTTTGTACTTATTAAAATATTGTAATACCATAATATTATAAAAGCATTATAAAGACAAATATTTATAAAAAGGTGCACTTTATCCCTTGGAACCCAACGGTCCAAAAAACGGTCATATTCCCCTAGAGGTCCATTATAAAAGCAAGGGGTAGGTTGTTTTATATTTTCAAAACACTGGACCCTTGGCGGATGGCTCTCCTCATACCTCTGGTGCTGAGTGCATGCGCGGTGATTCTGGCGGTTATACTTTTCACACTGTTGGATCCTGAAGATGACGACTATCCGATTGCCCGTGTTGTGGTTCTTTGTAGTCTTGCTGTGGCCGTGTTAGGTCTTGTGCAGGGCACTTTCAATTAGATGGGTCTTGTTGTAGAGTAATGTTTTAATAAATGTCAGTTTACCTTATTTTCCATGTTTTATTTCATTTCTAATTCCTTATTAGCAAAACGAATAAAACAAGAGACATTAATAAGGACATAACACTTCTTACATAAACTAGTTCATAAAACCTGGGGCGTCACAATAAATTCCTCCAAAACATGTCAAAACCCCTCATAACCTCTTAGAACTTTACCTAAGAATTAAACAAGCTCAAAGTATATCAATAAAGGGTTATATACCTAAAACCAGGGGGTGAAAAATCTCCCATATCCCCATACAATTCTCAAATTATAAATGAGGAAATAATTGTGAAGTAGTTTTAACTAGGGTTAAAAGTTGAAAATGATGAGAGTTCAGCTAATCTATAAAAGATAATTTAGTTTAAAACATATGTCACATTGTTAAAATTGAGCAAACAATCTTGGATTATTTTAAAAATTTAGGCCAATAATTCATAATTCATTTTTTATGCATAGGAATTAATCATGCATCAATATGATATACGATGTGGTTTGTATGAATCCATGTACAAGATTTCAATATAAAAGTGTAATTTTAGTTTAAAACGTGTTTCACATTGTGAAAACTGATTAAAGAAGATCATATTATTTTAAAACATTAGAAAAATGATCCATAATTAATTTTTTACATATAAGAATAAAATTTTCATCAATCTAACTCATGATGTGTCTAGTATGACTAAAATTGGGTATTTTCATATTAAAAGTGTCATTTCATCCAATGGCCCAAGGCCTTTATTTTTTATTGATTTTTGATAATCCAACTTTTAAGGGGTGAGGTGGAACCCTTACAAGGCATGTAGGCGTAAGTATTACATTGACCATAGGCCTTATAGGAATTCATTTCCCATAGGCTTCAAACATTACATACAACCCAGACTAACTACTTGGAACTACTCTTCCCCAGCATCTTCATCATGAAATCAGCTCTCAACCTTCGCATGACTATTTGGCTAGGTTTTACCATGCATTCATAGGCTTGTCTCGATGGTGGGTTCCATACCCTCTCATTCTTGCAATCTGTTTAGCTTCTGCAATGGTGAAAGCTCCTTTCTTATCCTCCTTCTGGATCTTGTTCCTTGTAGGTTGTCTGGTTTGCATCTGCACTTAAGGAGACTCGAAGGCCTTAAGGTGGACTGAATTCTTTGATATGGCCCGAAGGCCTTACTGAACTGAATTCCTGGGTGGCCCAAAGTCCTTAATGGACTCAGGGACCACATCGGTGGCCTGAAGGCCCGAACGGGGGAATAGTCCCAGCTTCTAGAGTTCCAAAAAGTACCTGCTAAAGTTCCCACTACAATACCTACTACAGTACTGCTACCTTAACTGTTATAGTACTACTATAGTACTGCTACATTAGCCCAAAAATTATGCCTCCACCTTGATTTGATCTCGGGTTTCCTAGATGCAATTAAGAATTCCTCACCAATCGAGCTGAGGCTCATGTGCAAAAGTGTCATTTTAGTTTAGAAATGCATCACATAGTCAGAGCTAAGAAAACAAGCTTGTATTATCTTTATAATTTATTATAATGATCTATAATTCAGTTTTGAAATGTTGGAATTCACCACACGTCAATATGACACACAATGAGGATGATATGACTCCAATGTGTGATTCTGCATTAAAAGTGTCATTTTAGTTTAAAAAATGAATCATAAAGAAAAAACCAAGAAAATAATCTCATATTGTTTCCAATATTTAGTACATTAATCCATAATCAATCTTTGATGTGTAATAATCAACTACACATCAATTTGACACATGATGTGGTCAGTATGAATCTAATTTCATGTTTTTAATAAAAAAAATTCCTTTTAGTTTTAAAACATGTATCACATTATCAAAACTAATAAAATTAGATCATATTATTTTTAAACTTAAGGTAAATAATTCATAATCCATTTTTTATGGGTAATAATTGATTAAACAGTAATCTGACACATGATGTGACTGGTATGACTCACAATGCATGTTTTCACATTAAAAGTATCATTTTACTCTAAAACAGATGTTATGTAGCCAAGACTAAGTAAAAGAGATCATATTTTCCTGAAACTTTAGGAAAATTATCCATAATTAATTTTTTACAAGAAGAAATTAACCTCACATCAATTTGACACATGATGTGACTAGAATAAAGGGTAACATGAAAATTTATTATGTTACTGAAGGGTAACATAAATATTTCTCAAGTTACGGAAGGGTAACTAAAACATTTCTTATGTTACTAAAGGGTGAATTGAATATATCTTAAGTTATTAAAGGGTATCTCAAAATTATCTTAAGTTACTAAAGGTTGAGTTGAATATTTCTTAAGTTAATGAAGGGTAACATGAAATTTTCTTATGTTACTGAAGGGTAGCTTGAAGATTTATTAAGTTACTAAAGGGTAACTAAAAAATTTCCGAAGTTACCAAAGAGTAACTTAAATATTTATTAAGTTATTAAAGCATAAATCAAAGATTTATTAAGTTACTGAAGGTTAAATTGAACATTTATTACATTAATAAAGGGTAACTAAAAATATTATTAAGTTATTGAAGTGTAACGTGAATATTTCTTAAGTTACTGAAGGGTAACACGCATCCCATCTCAGAAGTTTTATATAATCTCAATATAAAAGATTCATTTTAATTTAAAACACATTTTAAATTTTTAAAACCAAGTAAACAAGATCAAATTATTTTCTAAGATTAGTAAAATGATTCATAATTCATTTGTATATAGAAATTTAGAGCATGTCAATTCAACACATAATGTGGTCGGTATGATTCAAAGTGTGTGTTTTCACATTAAAAATGTCATTTTAGTTTAAAAAACATGTTATACCACCAAAACCAAGTAAATGATATTTTATTATCTTGATAATTTAGGAAAATTATATATAATTCATTTTTGGTGTGTAGAAATTGACTACACCTCAATCGGACACACAATGTGGTTGGTGTGACTCAAAGTTCATTTTTCACATTAAAAGTGTCATTTTAGTTTAAAACACGCATCACAAATCCAAAATCAATAAAATGATCTCATATTGTCTTGACACTCTAGTAAAATGATAAATATATCATGTATGACATATAGTAATCTATTGTGTGTCAATATAACATGAGATGTAGCTAGTATGACTTAAAGTGTGTGTTCTTAATATGAAAGTTTCATTTTATTTTAAAACATGTATTATATAGAAAAAATTGATAATATTGGATAATATTCTTATAAAACCATATAAAAATGATCTATAATTAATTTTTTATGTGTAATAATTTACTACAGATCAATCAGAAACATGATCTATCCGGTATGACTCAAAGTGTGTGTTTTTAAATTTTATTTTAGTTTAAAATGCACATAAAATAGATTAAATTAAGTAAATGAACTATAATTGTCTTGAAACTTTAGGAAAATGATCCATAATTAATTTATGGTATATAGGAATTGACCTCACATCAATCCAACACAACATGTGTCTATTATGACTTCTTGTGTGTGTTTCCAATATAAAAGTGTCGTTCTAGTTTAAAATGTGCATCACATTGTCAAAACTAAAAAAACAGTCTTTCATTGTTTTTAAACATTAGTAAACTAATCCAAAATAAATTTCTCATCTGTAACAATTGACTACAAAGCAATCAGACCCATGATATGATCGATATGACTCAAAGTGCATGTTTTCAATATAAAAGTTTTATTTTCGTTTGAAACACGCATCACATAGCCAAAATCAACAAAAAAAAATTGTTTTCAAAATTTATGATAATTATCCATAATTCATTTGATATGTATAGTAATTGGATACATGTCTATATGACACATGATGTGTTCAGTATGACTCAAATTGCATGTTATTTTAATTTATAATTCGTTTCACATATCCAAAACTAAGAAAATGAGCTCAGATTGCTTTTAAATTTTAAGAAAATTACCCATAATTTATTTTTAATTTTTATTAATTTACCACACATCTATCTAACACACGGTGTGGGAGTTATGACTCAAAGTCCATGTTTTTAGTATAAAATTGTCGTTTTAGTTTAAAACACGTGTTGCATAGACAAAACTAGATAAATGAGCATGGATTGTATTCAAACTTTGTAAAAATAATCCATAATTCATTTTTCACATATAATAATTGACCTCACATTAATCCAACATATGATGTGTCCAATATGACTCTAAGTACATGTTTTCAATATAAAAGTGTCATTTTAGTTTAAAACGCATGAAGCATAGACATAATTGAGAAAATGAACTCAAAATGTTTTCAAATTTTATTAAAATAGTACATAATTTCTTTTTTATGTGTAGGAATCAATCACATTTCAATCTAACAAATTTTGTGGTCATTATGTCTCAAATTGTTTATTTTCAATAAAAAGTGTCATTTTAGTTTCAAACATGCATCACATGGCCAAAACTAAGTAAATGAACTCATATTGTTTTCAAAATTTAGTAAAATGATTCATAATTAATTTTTGATTTAAAGGAATAAAGTACATTTCAATCAAACAAAAAATATGCCTGGTATGACTCAAAGTATGTGTTTTCACATTAAAAGTGTCATTTTAGTTTAAAGAACGTGTCACATAGACACAACTAATCAAATGATCTCGAATTATCATGATAATTTAAGGAAATGATTTATAATTCATTTTTAGAATTTAGGAATTGACCTCACATCATTCTGAAACGTTATGTGGTGGGTATGACTCCAAGTTCAAGCTTTCACATTAAAAGTTTCATTTTAGATTAAAACATGCATCACAAGTCCAAAACTGATAAAATGATATTTAATTGTTTTAAAACTTTATTAAATTAATCCATAATTCATTTTTTATTCATAGGAATTGAGCTCATGTCAATATGACATATGATGTGGTCAGTATGACTCAAAGTGTGTGTCTTCAATATAAAGTGTCATTTTAGTTTAAAATGCATGTCACAAAGAAAAAAGAGAGAAAATGAACTCTAGTTATCTTAAAACTTTAGAAAAACGATCCATTATCCATTTGTTACATATTGGAATTAAACACATGTCAATATAACATTAAACATGGTTGACATGACTCAAAGTGTGTGTTTTCAATATAAAAATGTCATTTTAGTTAAAAATGTGCATCACATTATCAAAACTGAGTAAAAAATCTTCAATTGTTTTCAAAATCTGTAACAATTATCCATAATTCACTGTGATGTGTAATAATTGAACGATTTTCAATCTGACATACATTGTGGCTAGTATGACTCCAAGTGTGCATTTTCAATATAAAAGTGTCATATTAGTTTAAAATTCATGTCACATTATCAAAACTATGTAAACAAGATCGTGTTTATTTTAAGATTTAGGACAATGATCTATAATTCATTTGTCATCTGTACGAATAAATTTTACATAAATCTGACACATAATGTATCTTGTAAGATTCAAAGTGTGTGTTTTCAATAAAAAAATTCATTTTAGTATATTGATATAATTATTAACAACTATTTTAAGTAAATAAGATAATTAATAACTGATAATTGTGGGAGTTGTTTCCCTGGAACCAACTTTTTTAGTACTTGGTTATAGGTTATTCATTATTAATGAAGTTTTATTATCACATTATTATTATTCCTCTATGTGACATTTGTATGTGATATTTTTCTAAGAATATATGTCATGCTAAAAAGTCATAGCAAATATTTTCTATGAACAAAACCTTAAGGTTCCATGACATTATTCTTGAATCTTGTTATATGTTTGGATGATATTTTCTGATGGGATAGAGACATTATAGGCTATCAAGGGTAAGAGTATCATAATACATTGAGACACCTTCTCAGGGTGTTCTACCTTGGTAATCTTCAAGATATGAGAATATGAGAATATGTTCATCAATAGGAGATCCATAATTCCATGTCTCATTGGATCTTTCTATTTACAAACATCTGTATTGATCCTTAGACATTAAGATTATCATTAATGGATATCATGACTCATGTAATTCTATATATTGATGAAAATTGTGATGATGTATGTTCGTGGCCAAGTAGGGTATGTTGGGTGTTTCATAAGTGATATTTCATTAATGAATAATTCAAGATATAATTTATCCCTTATATCCATTGATAGAAGTTGATATCTCAAGCACTTTGATAGAATTGAACTGTATGCACAAAAAACCATTTCTATATTATCCAGTGGGCGAGTTCACTTCCAAAAATTCAAATAAAGATAAATAAGGTATATAGGTTGATGTCACTAACATGAAACCTGCTTGATTTGATATATCATAATAAAAGTATTATATGACATGGTAAGAGTTCGTAAAATGTTTTATTTCGTTGCAACATTAACATATTTCTCTATGGAATCCTTAACATGTTTCTATATGGTAACCTTGGAATTTAAGAATTTTTTCCTAATGCCACTAAGAAATAGGATTAGAGGTTCACACACTAAATGTATTCAAAATATCAGTTAAATTTAAGTATTGAATTTAATAAGTTAGAATAAGTAATATTTAATCGGGTTTTGGTTGATCTTTATAATTTAATCACAAGTTATTTGAAAGAATAAATTGAGTTAAATAATAATAAAAATATTGGTTTTCAAGTTTGGAGAATATAATATTTATTATATTTATCATATAATAATTTAGTGGCGCTTATTTAATTAAATAGCCATTATTTGAGGATCGGTAAATACTGATGATGGGGTTTAATGGTCCAATTAGAAATAATTAATATTTATTTATATCCTTAATGTGTTTTTTATGTCGAATGATTAATAATAATATTATTATTATTAAGGAAAATATGCTCAATTAGGAACATTAAAGATAGTCAGGGGGTTGTGTGTGATTTTCCAACCCTAAAACAGATATAATAAATATCTAATTATATCAATTTAAATGATAATGTTAAAGTGTTTTAATATACTATTTTTTCATCATAATGTTATGTGTTCACTACTTCATTTAAGTAATCTAAATTATATTATTAACTACTCATGAAGATAATGAATTCTCTACATGTTAATGTTACCAATCGAGAGGAAAACACATGATTGATTCTAGAACTACATAATTAATAGGGAATCAAAAACATGTTGATGAAAAAATAAGAACTATATAGAATCATTATGTTAACTAAAATTATTGAAGTAAGAAAAAAAGGTATAAAAATTGTGGTTTTCTAGAATCAATGTTGCCAACCTGTTGACCCCAAAAAATCAATGATCATTATTTACATTGGGGTCATAATGAGAATGCATGTTCCAAATGATATAGATACACTACTACAAAATTGGCCTTTAACAATGCTGCAATTTATCGGCGCTATAAAAATGCACTGAGAAAGTCCATCTTTATCAGCGCTAAAATAAGCACTAATGAAGGGGGGCTTTTATGAGTGCTAAAAAAGTGCTGATAAAGGGTACTCTCTATCAGAGCATTTTGTTTAGCACTGATATACATGCACATTAATTAGCTCTTTATTTTATCATTAGTAAAGGTTACCCTTTATTAGCACTTTATTTTTAGCACTGATAAAAATTACCCTTTATGAGCGCTAATAATGAAGCACTGATAAATGGTAAACTTTATCAGTGCTTTATTAACATTGATAAAGGTTCATAAGATACAATTAAAAAAATAACAATTTCATTAATTAAATAATTATTGTTTAAAATGAATAAACATATATATAAATTTTAAAAATTATTAAATAGTATATATTAAATATATAGATATGTAAAATGAATAAAATAAAATAATTAAATAAATAAAAATTTAAAATGAGTAAATTAAGAAAAATATTAAACATTTTATTAATTATATAATTATTGATAAAAATAGATAAATTTAATATATATATATATATAGATTATAAGTATTTATAAAGAGTATATATTAAATGTAGATATATAAATGAATATATAATCAAAAAAATTAAAGATGAATAAATTACAAAATTATTTTAAAAATTATTAATGAAGTAATTATTAATAAAAATGAGTAATTATAATATATATATATATATTAATTATAAATAGTAATAAATAATATATATGAAAGATAAATATATATAAAATGAATAAAATTTTAATTAAAAATATATTAATGTCTTATTCATTTTTAATTTTGTTTGATTTTTCAATTTAACATATATAAAATGTCATGTGTTACATTGATTTCACATACATATATGTGTGTGTGTGTGTAATTAATGCAGTTTATATGCAAATGCACACACAAATATATTTATGCAATATATAGAAACACACACACTTAGTATTTATGTAATTTATTCAAATTTCAGTATATTTTAGAATTTAATTATTAACATGATACATTTAATATATTATGTTTTTAATTTCTCAATTTTATTTATTTATTTATAATAATATTACAGTTAGGTAATTCATTTTTAATATTTATTTATTTTTTATTTTATTTTTTAATTTGTTCATTTTCTATTGTTTATTTATATTTATTTATTTATTATGTTTTAGTATTTTCAATATGTATTCATCTTTACTTCAGTATATATATATCCATATTTTTTTAATAATTTATATTTAATTAATAAAACTTATCCATTTTTTCATTATTTTTAAAGTGCACTCTGTATGAATTATTCAATTTCACCCATTTTTAAAATGCATGTATTTAAGATTATATATTCATTAATATTTCGAAAATTATATTTTTGAATAAATATTTATAAATAAATATATTTATAAATGTATACTTAATATTTTTTAATTTATATATTTATAATTATTATAAATAAATTATTATTATTTTTTAAATAAGTATTTATATAATTATAAATAATTAATTATATGTATTTAGTAATTATAAAATTATAATAAATTTATTTAAATAAATCCTTTATCAACATTGATAAGGATGTTTTTATCAGTGATTTTTGAGCATTAATAAATCTCGAGATTTATCAGTGCTGATAAAGATCTCTTTTATCAGAGCTTATCAATTTAACACTAATAAAAGGGATATTTATCAACTCTTTTCTGAAAGCACTGTTAAAAGTTTTCTCGATCTATTTAAAAAAACCCTAACCGGTAGTTACTCATCGCAATTCTGAAGCTCTCACAGAACTCCTCTGCTGCCGTCACGACTCTACTATGATCCATCAGATGAATCAAGGATAGAATCCAATGTATGTTAGTTTTTACTTTTCCTATATCTTTGTTTGATCTTTTGGTTTCCATGTTTTGCATTTTTTCATTGTTATTAACCTTGACGAACCCAACATCTCATCTCCTCTTCACTGTTGGCGTGAATCCTCTGTGTATTTTAATGGATTGCTAACAAGATGAATATTTATAGTTTAACTTCATGCAACCAGAATGAAAGATGTTGTGCAATTTAACTTCCAACTACCAGGACAAATTTTTGTAGTTTAATGTCATACGACCAAGGCAAGAGATGTTGTGAAGTTCAATGTCTTTCTTCTAGAATGAATTTGTGTAGTTTAACATCCTATAACTAGGATGAGATATAGTGTATAGTTTAATTCCTTCCTACCAGGACCAATTTGTGCAGTTTAACATCATGAAAATATGACGAGATACACTATGTAGTTTAACAACTTTCTTCTAGGATGAATTTGTGCAGTTTAACATCATGGAAGCATGACAAGAGATGATTGATAACCACTATGTAAAGTATTTTATGAGAAATATTGTATTTGCATGGGTTTTGACTCATTCCTCATCAATTGTGGCTAATCTGCATTCTATTTTTTGTGGATCATCTTGGATTGGTTTTCCAAAATGGTTTTTTTAGGGGAAAAATGATTTCCAAAATTGGATTTTCTTTAAAAATGTGGGTTATTATGTTTTCAAAAGAGGCCTTAGAAAAATTTTGTTTGAAATTGAAAATGGAATAGTGGTTTTTGAAGAGGTAATTCTTGTTTTGTTATGAAATATTTCTTTTGATCCAATTATTTTGGATTGAGATGTTCCTTTCAGTAGTGTTTTAGATTGATTTTGAACCTGATTTTATGATTTTTGTGTTATTCAAAATTTTCCACCGAGAAAGGGCCCTAAAGTTTCTAGTGGGTCTCGCCATATTTTTGGTTCTCCTTAGTTGTTTTCCATATTCTATGTCAATCGAGATTCATTAGAGGTAGTGAAGTGGATTGAGTAAGTTAATCATATCTTCAGAGTGTTTGTAACTCCCAGAGATATCAGAGTTTGTGTTGTTCTAGGTCTGCTTGGGGGTCAAGCTTTGGAAGAATGAGGTTTTTTTGTTTTCCCCACCAATGATGCAAGTTATATTGACATGGGAAGATTTTAATTCCTTCTTTGTCTAATGGTTTATGCCTGAGTAGGTGAAGAAGAAGAAAAGGGAATAACTCATGGGTGTTCAGTAAGGTCAGTGGATGATTAAGGATTATATTGAACACTTCAAAGAGATGGTTTCCTTTTTTCTAGAGGTGTTGTCGCAGGATCGGTTGAAAGATTATCTTTTCATTGGGGGTCTTCATCCAGAGATCAAGGAGCAATTCCTATTCTCCAAGAATCTCCATTTTGAGAAGTTGGTGGAGGAATCATTTTTGGATAAGTTTTTGTGAAAGAAACATAGACACATTAGCACAGATGTTGTCTCCCGTTTTGGGGTGAAGACATTCAGAGTTTGCTCATTTTTTTGTGGCTATTGTAATTTCATCTTTCATTATAAAAGTTTGATTAAATTATCCCTTCATGGTTCAAATTGTTTTGTTTTTTTAATGTGAACATTTAAATGGTTAGTGTTTCATGAATTACTTCCCCTATTTCTATCATGCTTGTTTGGAGATGTCTATATTTGTGGAAATATTTCTTTGTGCCTTGTGTGTGGGTTCATTTATATTCTGTATTTTGATCATTTCTGCTGTTTTTTATAATGATGTAGTGTGTTGGAAGAATATTTAATTGTATTTGGATGCATTGATCAATAAATACAAAACATATATTGGATGTGCATCAATCACAAATTTAATAAAAAAACTAAGGATTCTCTGTGCACTTCACTATTATTAGTTAAATACCACTTAGCATAGAATCTGACCTAAAATTCCTTCTCAAATTCCCTATGATGATCGCATATAACACATTCTCACCACCATCTCTATCATATCACTATTCAACATTCACTTTTCCTTCTCTTTCTACACCCATTTAATATATGCATGCAGTTGTATGAATTATGCATCTTTACAAGTAGTAAATGGGTACAAGAAGAGAATAAAAAATGAATGATGAATTGTGATATGATTGAGATGGTGGAAAGCGTGTGTGGGGATTCCAAGTAGGAAGTTCAGGTTAGATGTTATGCTAAGCAATAGTTAACCAACAGTAGTGAAGTGTATAGATAATCCTTAGTTTTTTTATTAGCTTATATCTAGACCAAAAAAACCCTTTGTAATGATGTAAAGGTAATTTTATGATATAATTTCTCTATTTTACCAAAAAATTCTATAATGAAATGTTGATTTAATTTTCATTATTCCTTGTAGAGTTTGTTTATTTCAGAATATTTACTCCCATGTGTCATGCCTTTGTAAGAAGAGAAATGATGTTGTCTCTACTCAATCACAGAGGTAATATTAATTTTTGTATAATAAAATCATTTTCCATATAATTAATTCATTTTTTAATATTTATGTTTAATTTATTTATTTTTATTATTAATCAAGTAATAATTGTTTTCTTATACAGGTGAATTCTTTTGTTTGTGTTGGGTTGATCTGTCCAACTTTCATACTTATTCCCCCTTAGAACCTTTTCACCCCTATAGTGTTTCATTTATCACTTTCTTTCAAGTTCTATCCATTTCCTATGTAGGAAGATAAATGTCGGTGCCTCTACTCAATTATAAAGGTAACCTTGATATTTTCACCGTAAAATCATTGTCCATGGAATTAATGTATTATTTCATATTTATGTTTAATTTATTTCTTTTTAGTATTTCTCATAATAATTATTTTTATATAGGCGGATTCTTTTTTTTGAGTTGATGTGGTTTATTTGAAGCTTCTCATGCAGTGTTGGTAGTTCGACTAATAAAGTCAATGGAAATTCTGGTAACATTGATAGTTGGGATTGTTTTTGAATGTATGTAATAATTTTTATTTATGTAATTGTATACACCAATTTTTTAAATGTTTATAATATATTTTTTCTGTTATTTGTGTTGTAAATTTTATTTCATTTAAATTCTGTATTGGGATTTGTTTTTATTGATATCTGGTATATTTCTGGTGTTGTAGTGTGTTATTACAGCACACTGTAGTATGTCCCTTTATCAGTGCTTTAAAAAGTGCTGATAAAAAATACATTTATCATCACTTTTAAAAGTGATTATAAATGACATATTTATCAATGCTTCTAAAATTAGTGATAAAGTTATACTTTATTAGTCCTTGTACAACACTGATAAAAGTCCTTTATCAGCGCTAATAAAAGTGCAGATAAAGGATTCCTTTAGTAGTGTAAAATAAAAGCACTGATAAATGGGACCTTTATCACCACTTTTAAAATCACTGATAAAGGTCATATTTATCAGTGCTTTTGTTAACACTGATAAATGTCTCCTTCATCATCTATTTTTCAATAATGATAAAAGATATGGTCTTTTAACATTGCTCACGTTGTCAGTGTTTTTCTAGCACTAATAAAGGCCATTTCTAGCAATGTTAAAGGCCAGTTTTATAGTATTGATATGTGGAACAATATCATTACATCATTAAATACAACCATTTGGGAAGATATTAGGGTAATTTTACGATATAATTTCTATATTTTATCGAAAAATTATATAATTAAACATTGATTTACTTTTCATTATCCCTTAAAGAGTTCATTTATTTCATATGATTGTCCTAATAAATTTTTATTAATAGTCACTATGAAATCTCATAGTGTCTTCTAGACACTTCTTACAAAGAATCATATCATCTATTTTGAGGGGAAAGTAAACCCCCTCCCACCAGTTAGGGATAAACACATTATAAACTAAGAAACATAGAATTATTTCATTATTCATCATGATGAGGAATCATTTTAGGTGCATTGTAATCGGTAATATTTTATTTGACATTATTTATTTTATCAACTTTGATTTAAAAAAAATAAATTATGAAATAGTAAATGAGGGTTGAAAATAATCAATGTGAAGAAAAAACAATATACCCCTACTGTAAATCAAGGATGGGGTAATATTCACTTGATAATAAAATGGTTTGTATTTTAAATCTATAGTGAACATTTTATGTGATATGAAACAATATATTTTACTTTAATTATTTTTATATTGATAAATCATAATCCAAATCCACTCACATCCCACATCATGTGCTTAGTAAGGAGGCCCATATAAATAAATAGGGAAAATAATATATGGAAACACATGATCAGTATGGGAATCAATTGTAATTATGATATAATTGTAATTTTTTATTCTTTATAATAGTTTTAGATTAAAATATCTATTTATTTTTTTATGTTTTTCATATAGTTTAGACATAATAATTAACATTTATTGTACCTAATTAAAAACTACATTCAGTAGATTTGAATTAGATATAATAGCATGGCCACGTAAAAGGTGTAAGTTTTGGAGTGTCATCTTAGAAATAGTTTGAGGAGACAAATCTATAAGGAGATACGTATGAGATGATGAATGGAATGTAGGAAAAGATAAATTATTTAAAATATATATTTTTTTTAAATTTGGTGGACCAATATATGAAAAGGATTAAAGTAATTTAATAGTGGAATAATGATCAGTACATTAATATCCACCTAACCCCACTAGATTTGAGGATATCCATTCCCCTAAATTTTCTTCCTTGCCTAAGGTATTAAATTTTATCATAACTCTTTCTCCTAAATTCTAATCAAACAAATTCCAATAACTTTATATTACTAAAATTATGCAGGGTGAAATTATATGTTATTTATATCAATTAACACCCATATATCACCTTTTTTCGAGAGGTATAGTGTATAATATCCTAAGATACATGATACATAATAAAAACACACGAAATATCATGTGATAGTGGGTATTGAATTATCTCTCAATCTGAGTGTTGAGTTTCTTATTTCTCTTGGTGATTTATATGTTACGACGATTGATAATGTTATAGGAACTTTCATAGCATGGATGTATAATCTTATAAAGATACATGAGGTGTAGATAACAATTTTTTAAATGAAAACTTTAATATTTGAGGATAAAAGGTATGAAATGAGGTATGTTATTATAGATGTAAAAAATGAAAGGGAAAATAAAGTTTAAATCAAGACAATCCAATAGATCAACTAAGAATACATAATAACCTTATGAGATCACCTTCACCCTACTAGTTCCATTTTCACATATATTAACATTAAAAATTCATGTGGTACAACATTAAAAGATGGAAATATGTCCTAAATTAAATATGAATAATAAATATTCATAGATTCCATTACATATGTGGTTGTTCTCGAGAGTATAAATAATATTATCAAGTTTTAATTTCTAAGAATATCAGTTGTGAATACATACATGAGGTTCATTTTCATAAAATATTTTTCCAAAAATCATCTAATATGTTCTTTATAGTTAATAACTATTAATATTTTCTATAGGAGTATATATTACTACTATATAAATGTAAATCTCTACAAATAAATATTTGGACTTATTAATCCCTCTATAATTTCTTTTGAAAAAATATTCTTTGGAATTGAAAGAAATTTAAAATAAAAAATATGACATAAGAATGGAATTTGAAAAGAAAATAATATAAGATAGACTCTTCTTAACACCTATAATTTAGAGGTAAAACATGACAATATAATCATCTAAAATATATGTTTTTTTCATTATTTATTTGTATTTTTTTCGGAAGTACTAGTTGATAATCACAATCAATTTTGGATATCATGAATGTTTATTTTTTTGGATCCAATTCATAGATTTCCAACTAATTGACCATACATTATATCAATTGGAAATTTCTAATGCACTGCAATCAATATTTTATAGATAAACTTAAAATTATACATTTTATTTTGTATTTTAACAAGAATTTTTTTATGATAGGGTGATCTATAAATATCATCTAAATCGTGGTATGAGTTTAGTGACTGAACACAAAAAGCCTACAGATTTCTTAAAATGGAAATAGATTAAGGTATATAGAGTAAGATTTAACTATTAAAACATATTTTAAAACTATTTAATTATTTTGGTCAATTTTTCTATAATGTTTGAAAAAAAACTACAATAATTGTGGATATTAAATTTGAACATTTTTAAAGGATACTATGTACCATCAAAAAACTAGTATCTCTAGATAGGTAATTTATTAAGTTAATTAAAATTTCATTTAAAATATTTATTAATTGTTTTTTTTTCAATATTTTCTCAGTACTACCAGTATTTCCAATTGTCTGCATACTCAAAAGAAGAATTAAATTTCTTTAGAGATGAGTGGGTAGATTTCATGGTTTCATAATTTTTACTGACATAAAATTGAGGTTATTTCCTATTATTTTGATGATAAAGTATATAATTTAACCTTAGAAATTCATTTATGATGTGAATCGTTAGTATCAGAATGCTTTTGATATTATTTTTGCTAAAGTAAAATTCAATTGTTCACAAATTTTCTTCCTTCATGGGTTAGGATGAGTTGGTAGAAACTATAAAATGATTTAGTGATGAACCTATAAAGCATGAATTATTGATCTATTTCTCAAGGAGAAATATTATAAAGGTTTATGCTCTATAGAATATAGCATATCTATTAACATGTTTGAAGCTACTCATTCTCATTAGATATTGGACTTCAAGGCTTTTTTAGAGATAATGGTGAGAGGGAAATGGTTTAAGGATCCTTCTACCCACAAATCTAAAGACACATTACCAATTTTTGGGTAAGGTACTTGATTTTTCTATCCTCGCCATTTCCATTTTTTGTATTAATATTTTTGATGACTTTGGAAAAGTAGTCTAGGCCCTATTATAATCACTTACACATCTATTATTATGAAGAAAGATGGATTCCTTTACATTCACATTTTATTTAACCAAATACATTAAAATTAAAGATATTATAAACACTAATATATATGCCTCACCAATATCTAGATCCAAT
Organism: Viscum album; assembly: GCA_963277665.1. NCBI lineage: Eukaryota > Viridiplantae > Streptophyta > Magnoliopsida > Santalales > Viscaceae > Viscum > Viscum album. The sequence continues at coordinate 832,638,188 of OY728136.1, forward strand.
TCTTAAATTATAAATGATGAATTAACTATGATGGAAGTTGAAATATGGTTTAAAGTTGAAAATATTGAGATTTCATTTGATCTCTACAAGGTAATTTAGTTTAACACACATGTCAATTTTTCAAAACTTAGTAAATAGGATAATGTTTTTTCAAAATTTAGGAAAAAGATCAAAAAATCATTTTAGATGTGTAGTATTTGACCGCACATAAATCTAATAGATGATGTGTTCAATATTCCTCCAAGTGTGTGTTTTCAATATAAAAGTGACATTTTACTTTAAAACAGACATTGCATTGTCAAAAATGATATAATGGGAATGCATTGTCCTGATAATTTAAGAAAAGGATCTATAATTCATTTTTGGTGTTTAGAAATCAACTACATGTCAATCTGATACACGATGTGTCCTATATGACTCAAATTACATGTTTTCAAATTAAAAGTTTCAATTTATTTTAAAACACACATCACATATACAAATCTAATAAAATAATCTCTTATTGTTTTAAAAATTTATAAAAACTATCTATAATTTATTTGTGATGTGTAGGAATAAACTTCACATCAATCAGACTCATGATGTAGTCGGTATGTCTCAAAGTGTGTTTTTTCAATATAAAAGTGTCATTTTAGTTTAAAACACACATCACATAGCCAATACAAATAAAAAAAGATAGGATTGTTTTCAATCTTTAGTAAAAATATCAATAATTTATTTTTAATGTTTAGTAATTTATTTCACATAAATCCAACACGCAATGTGGATAGTATGACTCAAAGTGTGTATTTTCAATATAAAAGTGTCATTTTAGTTTCAAACACATGTCACATAGCCAAAAATAAGTAAATGAGATCATATTGTCTCGTAAAATTACAGAAATTTTCCGTAATTCATTTTTAGTGTGTAGGAATCAACTGAACATCATTCTAATGCATGATGTGGTTGGTATGACTCCAAGTGTGTGTTTTCAATATTAAAGTGTCATTTTAGTTTGAAAATCAGGTCACAGATCCAAAACTGAGTAAATGAGCATTTATTTTCATGAAACTTTATAAAAATGATCCATAATTAATCTTTGGTTTGTAGGAATCAACCTCATGTCAATCCAACACACGGTGTGGATGGTACGACTCAAAGTGTGTGTTTTCAATATAAAAGTTTCATTTGAGTTTAAAACATACATCACATTGAAAAAAATAAGTAAACATGCTTCGATTGTCATGAAAAGTTAGAAAAATGATCCATAATTCATTTTTGGGGTGTAAGAATCAAACTCAGGTCAATCCAACACACGATGTGGCTGATATGACTCAAAGTGAATGTTTTCAATAAAAAAGTGTCATTTTATTTTAAAATTCATTTCACATATCCAAAACTAATTAAATGAGATCATATTTTATTAAAATGTTAGTTAAATGATTTATAATTTTTTTGGTGTGCAGCAATTGACCGAACATGAATCCAACACATGATGTATCTGTTATGACTCAAAGTGCATATTTTCAGTATAAAAGAGTCATATTAATTTAAAATGTGTTTCACATATCCAAAAATAAGTAAATTATCTCATATTGTCTTGATAATTTACATAAATGATCCATAATTCATTTATGGTGTGTAGGATTTTATCACACATCAATCCAACACACAATGTGGATGGTATGACATAATGTTCTTGTTTTCAATATAAATGTGTCATTTTAGTTTAAAACATGTGCCATATTTTCAAGTCTAAGAAAAATATCTCGGATTATTTTCTAAATTTATAACAATGATCCATAATCTATTTTTTATGCTTATGAATTGAAATCATGTCAATCTGATGCATGATATGTCCAGTATAACTCAAAGTACATGTTTTCAATATAAAAGTTTTATTTTAGTTTAAAACATTAATTACATAGCCAAATATGAGCAAACAAGATCAGATTGTTTTCAAAATTTAGGAAAATATTCAATAATTTAATTGATACATGTATGAATTTACCTCACATTAATCTAACACACGATGTGTCCAGTATGACTCCAAGTGTGTGTTTTCAATATAAAAGTGTCATTTTAGTGTAAAACATGCTTCACATATCCAAAACTAAGTAAAAAATCTCATATTGTCTTGAAACTTTTTAAAATGATCCATAATTCATTTTTTACATATAGGAATTGACAACATGTTAATCAAACACAGAATTTAGTTGGTATGACTCCAAGTCTGTGATTTTAATATAAAAGTTTCATTATAGTGTAAAATGATTGTCACATGGATAAAATTGATTAAACAAGATCATGTTTTATTTAAACTTTATGTAAATGATTCATAATTAATTTTTTACATATATAAATTTACCCCACATCAATTGAACATATGATGTGGCTTATATGATTCCAAGTGTGTGTTTTCAATATAAAAGTGTCATTTTTAGTGTAAAACATGTGTCACGTAGCCAAAACCGAGTAAACAAGATCAAGTTATCTTGAAAATTTATTAAAATAATTCATAATTCATTTTTATCATATATGAATCAATTATATGTTAATCTGACGCATGATGTGGTTGGTATGACTCCAAGTCCATGTTTTCAATATAAAATTGTCATTTTAGTGTAAACCACACATCACATATCTAAAACTGAGTAAACAAGCTTAGATTGTATTGAAACTTTATAAAAATGATCCATAATCATTTTTTGATGTGTAGAAATTAACCTCACAAAAATCCAACGCATGATGTATCTAGTATGACTCCAAGTTCATGTTCTCAATATAAAAGTGTCATTTTAGTTTAAAATGTGTATCATGTTTTCAAAACTGAGAAAAAAAATCATATTGTTCTAAAAATTTAGGATACTGATCCATGATTCATTTTTGATGTGTGAGAATTGATCACATATCAATATGACGCACAATGTGTCTGGTATGAATCAAATGTATGTTATTAATATAAAAGTGTCATTTTAGTTTAAAATGTACATCACATAGACAAAACCAAGCCAAAAAGGTCATATTATTTTCAAAATTTATGAAAATGATCCATGATTTTTTGAAATATATAGGAGTTTATTGAACATTAATTTAACACTTGATGTGGCTAGTATGACTCAAAGTGTGTGTTTTCAATATAGAAGTGCCATTTAGTTAAAAAATTGGTCACATAGCCAAAACTAAGAAAATAAGCTCAGATTGTTTTCAAACATTATGAAAATGATTCATTATTTTTTTTTATGTGTACAAATTGACCTCAGATTAATCCAACACACAATTTCTTCGGTATGACTCAAAGTTCATGTTTTCAATATAAAAGAATCATTTTAGTTTAAAACATGTGTCACATATCCAAAATTGAGAAAACAAGATTTAATTACTTTATAACATTATTAAGAGAATCCATAATTCATTTTATATGTGTAGTAATTGACCGCAAATTAATCCAACACACTATGTGGTCAGTATGACTCTAAGTGTGTGTTTTTAATATAAAAGTGTCATTTTAGTGTAAAATGAACATCACATATGCAAAACTAAGTAAAAAATCTTTGATTGTCAAGAAACATTAGTAAAATGATTTATAATTCATTTTTAGGAATTTACTATATGTCAATCTGACACATGATGTGGTCGATATGACTCTAAGTTTGTGTTTTCAATATAAAAGTGTCATTTTAGTGTAAAACGCATGTTATGTATCCAAAACTAAATAAATGATCTCTAATTGTCATGAAACATTATGAAAATAATCCATAGTTAATTTTTGATGTGTATGAATTAACCTTACCTAAATCCAATACACGATGTGGCATGTATGACTCCATGTGCATGTTTTCAATATAAAAGTGCCATTTTAGTTTAAAATGTGTGTCACTGTGTCAAAACTAGGCAAACAAGATCATATTGTTTTCAAACATTAGAAAACTGATCCATAATTCATTTTTGATTTTTAGGAATCAACTTCACATTAATCTAACATACCATGTGGCTTGTATGACTCAAAGTGCCTATTTTCAATATAAAAGTGTCATTTTAGTTTAAAATGCTCACCAAATAGCCAAAACTCAGTAAACAAGCTCATATTCTCTTGATAATTTAGTAAAATGGTCTATAATTTATTTTTGACAAGTAGTAATTGGACTCACATAAATTTAACACACGATGTGGCACGTATGACTCCAAGTGGGTGTTTTTAATATATAAATTTCATTTTAGTTTAATAATATAATTATTTACAAATATTTAAGTAATTAATATAATTAATAACTGATAATATAATTAATATATTTAGTAATTAATAATATAATTTATGTATATTATTGATTAACAATGTAATTAATAATTCATAATATAATTATTAATTAATAGTCTAATTGATGATTAATTATTAATATAAAAATTACAATATAATAATTATTAATATAATTAACAATATAACTGATAATATCATTAATATATTATTTAAAAATTTAATTTATTATATGTTTATTATATAAAATTATAATTATAATTTGTTTATTTTTTATTTACTATTACTAAAATAAAAATTAGTTTTATTGTAGGGATAAGATTTTGTATAGAGGTTGGTCATTGGAGAAAGTAAACTATAAATTTTATGATTTTGTATATTGGGTGTAATTGTTTTTTTGATTAATTGTAAATATTATATCAATATAAATATTTATTATTTAAATTTTGAATTGAAATAATAGTGTAATGTTATATTTTTATTTCAATATGGTTTTATGTATATTTTTATTCATATCTGTATTTTTTTATCTGGTTTTATGTTATAGGGATACTATAGGGCAACAACTTTGTAGCAGCTGCATGGAATTTATTAATGATAAAAGAAAGTACTAATAAAGGGCCCCTTTATGAGTGCTTTCTTTTATCACTGATAAAGTCCCCCTTTATCAATGATAAACAAAAAATGATGAAGGGGGCCTTTATCAGCATTAAAACTAAAGTGCTAATAAGGGTTGATCACTTTTAAGGTTTATCTAGTTATTAGTGATTTTTTACACTGAAAAAACTTTTTTTAATGCTGAGATAGGCCAGTTATATAGTAGTGGCACTTCAATATTCTTATAATAGTGAAGAACTATTATAGCCTTCTAAACTGATAGATATTCTAAGAACATTATCACATTGATGTTACACAAAATAACACTAATCATGTGAAAATATATTTATTAATATTTAAGACTTGAAATATAATGGTAATCATAATTACAAATTCAATTGGTTCTAGGGAACCAAATCCAATTTCCTTGACAGTAGGAAATGTTGTAATAAGTTTTTTTATAGTTCTAATTGATCATATTTTAATTTCAAATATTCCATAGGTGTTTTTTAAAAAAATATTTTTTATATTATCTCATTTAATACACAGACACAACACAAAAATGTTCCCATGCAGTTTGAAAAATAATAAAAAACTATTAATTTTGTGAAAGAAAATTAAAATTCTAATAAAATCAATGTAACTCAATCATTTGAAAATATTTAATTTCACTTGTTTCATATATATATATATATATTTTTATGGTTAAATGGATCATTAGGGCATAATAGTTTGACATGCATATGTAGGGAGAGATTATGATTAAATTTTTGGATGAGGTCCTTAAATATGAAATGAGTAGAATAATTAATATCAATTTTTCAGGAAACTTTTGGGGAGAGAAAAAAATAATGGCCACCCCATTTAATTTAATTATAGTGGGTGGATCCCTACCTTTATTTCTACCAATTAATTTGATAAAATCTATTTATTTTAGGGGTGACCAAAGTAGTTTTAGGGAATCCTATAAAAGTTGATATCCCCTAACATTTTTGATCATCATCTTCTCAATCAACACATCATCTCCTCATTTTAGTTTTGAGTATGGTATTTTGTGAGGCATTTCTACATTTATTCAATAGAGAATATTTTGAGTGTTTTATCCTTATAATTTAGAGGGAAATTCTATACCTACATGTTACCATAGTGAGATCCTTGTATTTTCCCAAAAAAAATACCCCATTTTTTGGGGATTTTCCAGGTTATATCTAGTGTTCATTTTTATTTCCACATTTTTTTCATTTTATTTTTATCTCACAATTATCATTGTACTAAAGGAAAAATTATTTTCAATCATAAAAAGTGGTATCAAATGAGAGGTTCTGGCCTAAGGATATTCTGGATAGACAATGTGACCAAGGTGTCATAAATCGTAATTACCAATTTTATTCACCAGAGTATCATAAAATAATTCATCTCTATAGATTAGTTCTTTGCCCAATGAATTGGAGTTCTATCAGGGTTCAACCTTCATATTTTATAATTCATGTGAGCCACATTGATCATAACAATTCATTTCATCAATAACCCATGTAAAATAAAGAATAGGTTTCGTATCAAAATCCTTCCACACAAAGTGCTTAAAGACATTAACATGGCATAATTTTTTACCTTTGAAAAATAGAATATAGGTTTAATATATATAAATTCCCAAATAAATAATATATGTTTACATATAGGTGAATATCGATGTAAATATAATATATTTGGGTATTCGCAATATGATAATTTGTCATGTATAAAAGAGAAATTAAAAAAATGAATTTGGTAGCATGATGGTATAAATTGAGGCTTATTAAAAGGGCATAATGGGAGGGAACTAAGTTCTCCCATTGATAAAACATAATTTTGGAATTAAGGGTAATATAATTAGTATATGGTAAGAAACTAGATTTAAATTTAGAAGGTATACACAAAAGTGTTACATGGTTTATAATACATCAACCACCCATTTAATGTTATATTGTTTAGGTATTTTAATCTTTTCCATTTAACTTTAACCCACTACATTATTTTACCTATACTATGGTAACTTCTTTTTTACCACGGTAAATTTTTTATGTATAAATATGGAAATCAATTTAATACCTATTTTTACCTTTTTATTAAAAATATGAAATCTATTTTTCTTGATAAATTTTATAAAAGTGGTATGTGTACAACTCATTAAAATGGTTTTTTTAGAATGGATAAAATCTTTGTTTTTAAAATGATAAGCATGTGTTTCCAAATGAAACACATTATGAACCATGTTATTCCTTAAATAATTATTTATTAATAATAAGGAATAATAAATTTTAAATATTTATCATATCTTAATTATATCATAATATTTATCATATTTTTTAAAAATAGTATTTTCACTTTTTAACCCAAAAATCAACTTTTTTAGAAAATTACCATAAAATCACCCTAAGAAAGATTTTATGTGATGGGTCTAAAAATTAAATTTATTTAATGAAAAAATTATCTACATATTATAATTTTATGTTTTAAGTAAATCATTTTTTTATTGAAAATTAACCAACTAATAGAAAAATGAACATTTTGACCATTATAAAAATTACTTAGGGATTAATTGAAATAAATTTCCATTTAAAAATAATTTTATAAGAGTATTTTAGGAAAAAAATACTTAAAAATTCCACATAAAACATATTTTAATATAATATGTTTATAGTCTCTGAAAATAATACAATTTTGATTATGTAATTAAATAATATAGATGTTCAATTAAATGCATTTTCATAACCAACAATAATAATGACCAATTATTTTATTGACTAATGAAAATATTATTTATCAATATTATTATTTGAAAAACATAAGGTATGATGATCATATTTCCCAATAAATACATCATCATTATTACTCTTCATCATTCTCATTGATTTGAATCAAGGTTCAATGTCATTTCAAAAAATAAATATTGTATTACTAACTCTTTGTTCCTCTATTATAGTGATGTATGTGGGTCACATTATTCTAGGGGATTAAATGCATATATATTTTTATATTTCACTTTATTTCTCCTCCATTTTTATTCCCATTGTAATATTTGGTATGATATTAGGTGTTGTTTTATACTGAATGTAACGTTATTAATTAATGAAATAAAGTGTTGTTGGTTTCTAGTATGTGTTTTATTTTACTATTATTAGTTTTAATATTTCATATCAACACATGATGTTCAAAGTTCTTATGACATTTAAAATACTTTCTATGTGCTTTTATTTTAAAACATAATAAATATTTATCGGGAGTAAATAGATCCATTAATAAAATAAGAACATTTTTTAGGCCATTACATTCTTCCCCCCTTAAAGAAATTTCTCCCCCAAGATTTTATTTTTCATACTAATTTGAAAACACGTATGGGTATTTCTACTTCAAGGCTTCCTTTGGTTCCCAATTATCCTCTTCAAACTTGTGATTTCTCCACAAAACCTTCACAAACCATATTTTCTTATTCCTAAACACTTTCCCTTATCTCATGGATCTGGATCGTTTCCTCTTCATATGACAAGTCAACTTCCAAATGTACACCATTAGTATCAAGTATATGTGATAGGTTAGACATATACTTTCTTGGTAGGGACACATTTTACATTGGAAAAATTTTGTGGTAGTTATAACCAATAGGTAACTTGTCTAACACGCTCAAGAATCTCAAATGGTCCAATTTTCCTTGGACTCAGTTTCCCCTTATTTTTAAATCTAATAACTCCTTTCCATGGGTATGTCATGAGGAATACTTGATATATAACATGGAACTATAAGTCTTTTGATTGTCGGTATAAATTTTTTATTGACATTGATAAGTCTTGGTGTGTTTTTGAAACACTTAAATCTTGTTTGTAGTTTCCTTCAAAAAATTTGGTCCCAATAGTTTCCCTTCCCAGATTTATCTCAAAATGTTGAAGTTCTAAAAATTTTCCATAGAGAGTTTCAAAAGGTTCCATTTGAATTATTGAGTGGAAACTGTTGTAATAAAATAATTCAAAAAGTGGAAGATATTTATCCCAAATACCTTAAAAATAAAGTGAGTTACCATGTGACATATCCTCCTATGTTTTAATAGTTCTTTCAGTCTACCCATCAGATTGAGTATGGTAGGATATTCTCAAGTTTACTTCTGTATTCATAGCCTCTTAAAGGTTCCTCTAGAATTTAGAAGTAAATCTTGGGTCTCGATCAGAAACTATCGATAATGGTACTACATGGAGTATCACTGCTACTTGAATATAGAGGCAGGATAGGTGCTCCAGGGAGAAATCCACTCTTATGGAAATGAAATGGGTTGATTTTTTTCCATCTATCAACAATTACCCAAATATAATTGATACTCTTGGGTATCTTTAGAAGGTCGGTGACAAATTATATAGTTTTTTTTTTCACTTTCACATAGGTATGGGTAGTGGTTTTAATAACCCTTTAGTAATTTATCACTCCGCCTTCACTTGTTGACACACCAAACACCTTACAGTGTAATGAGTAATCTCCCTTTTCATATTATCCCACCAATAATGATCATGAATGTAAAGACCTGGAAATTTCAAGGAAATTTTTTTTTCTTAAATACCTTGGAATTTTACGAGACTGTGGCTTCTAACGGCACTTGATTCCAAGGCCCGGTGTGCCCAGAATCAATTTCCGAAGTTTAGATCGGGTACGTTCAGTAAACGAATGAGCGGGTTTTTATATCTTTTGAACCGGTGCTCGGAATTGAAATCTGAGGGCACCGATGAACTCGAAGCACCGGTGATTGCTTAAGGGGACCTTTACCGCAGTTGCGTTTTAAGCAGGTTGAGAATTAATATTTGGGGAATTAGTTTAAAATAAATAAAATTGTTAGAATAATTTTATTTTATAACTTTGGAAGTTAATCCCTCCCATGGGAAGTTGTTGGTGGGTCCCACAACCATCCAACTTCCCATGTGTGGATATTTGAAAGGAAGGGCCCACATGAGCCCCAACCTTTCGCCTCCCCCTAAACTCCTTAAACCCCCTTCTTTAATTTGTAAACTCCTCATAAATTGTGTAAACTCTTCCTCTACCTCACTCCCTCTTTAATTTTTTTTCAATACACTTTAATTAATTAATTGAACCTCCTCAATTAATTAATTTAAGTTGTTTGATTTTTTTGAATGCCTTGTGTGAATAAAATAATATCTTAGCTATTATTTTATTTTGGGCTTTTGTTGTGTTGGAACTTTGGGGAGCACTTGAGAATTAGAGAAGGGTGTTCTTATCTCAAAGAAAGAACACCATTCTTCCAACGAAGAACCGCTGAGGAACGTCACTCGTCATCGTCGATCTTCGGCCTAGCCAAAGGAGAAGAAGTCATCTGCAAGGAATGAAAACGACAACGTGCCTTCCTTCTTCATCTTCGCAACAAGTGAGGAGATGTTGTTTCCTCCTCGGACGCACTCCGATGTCGTCAATGAATCCACTTTCCACGACGCCGTCTTCCACGATGCTTGGCTACCACAAATCTTTTTCGAGGTAGGGGATTTTGTATATTTACCTTTACATGATTTATACCCTCGAGCATGGAATATTATTCTGTTGCGTGATTATTCGAACTACTAACGCAGTGGTTATGGACTAACGAACAAGTCCAGACCCACCGCCAACTTATTCTTCATGCGTGGATTGCGTGGAGACGAGTGAACGGAAGGGAAACGGTGATTTTAAGCCGTTGTAGTGAAGAGCGTGACCCGAGAAGGCCGTAGGTGCAGACAAGAGATAATACAGACCACCAGAGCGACTCCGGTGGCCCGCGGAACATCGCGGCGGCGAGGGTCGCCGGCATGCCGGCGCCGGCGATCGGAGGCGGCGGCGCCCCAGCGCACCGCCAGAGGAAACCCACTGCGGAAACATCCGCGGTGGCGGTGCGACGGACCCCACGGCTGCACGGGATCCTGGAACAGCGGGGCGGCGCCGGCTGGTGCCACCGGTTCCAATTAACGGGGGGCCACGCCCCCCCCCCCCCCCCCCCTTCATGCAACGCGCTTGGCCGCTGGCCGAGCCAGCACCTTTTCCCCGGCCAGACCGCGCCAGCCAGGCCGGACCCGGACCCGAGTCAGGTCGACCCGGTTCGGGCCGACCCAGGGTGGGTTGGGTCGGGTCGGACCGGGCCCAGACCCCCCTTTTTCGGACCTGATTCGTTTAAATGCTCATAACTTGAGCTACGGACCTCCAATTAATGCTATGTCAGTTTTGTAGGATTTCTTGGATCGAGACGGTCGTTTCGGTATATTACACTCAAGGTTTCGGTGATGTTTGGGTATAGCTAGGTTGGTTCGAACCCAAAACCAACCAGGCCCTCGGAGCAGAAATGCTTATAACTTAAGGACCAGACGTCCGATTGACGTTTCATAAACTATGTTGGTTTCCTTTTGATGAGACAGTTATTTTGGCTTACTCCACTTGAGGTTTGGACGCAGTTGGAGAATGTTCGGGTTGGTTTTAGCCTAAAAACCAACCGGGCCCTGGAATGGAAAAGCCAACAACTCTCAAACCAGACGTCTGTTTGACGAACCGTCAGCGGCGTTGGTAATCTCGTTGAGAAATGGTTCCTTTGAGTATACCCCATGGGAGTTTGGGGTATCTTTGAGATACGGTCGGGTTGGTTCGTACATGAAACCAACCAGGCCCCTGGGATAAAAAGGCTAATAACTCACAGACCGAGCGTCTGATTGACGCGTCGTCTATTGCATTGAGACCCCTATGACGAGGCGGTCCTTTGAAATACTTCTTCGTGGGACTTCGTGACACTTGGAGTGTCGACTAGTAGCTCTTGGAGGGTATCCTCTCGGAGATGAGTGTACGGAGTACCGTGACCTTATAGTCAGCTGAGACCTGATGACTGCTTGTCCGATTCGATTCGGAGTGACTTGACTAGCCCAGTGGGGATCGCTACTCTGTTGGGGCGATAGACCCATGGCAGAGGAGCGCTACTGTGTTGGGGTGGCAGACCCATGGCGGGGATCGCTACTATGTCGGGGAGACATACCTGCGGTACTCGATAGAGGAGAAGTACCTCAGTAGTCTAAGGTTAGTGAGTGGCACCTCGGAGTCATGACAGGACTACTGCGCTCGACAGATGAGGTGTTCTCCAGTAGCCGTGTTTTCGTCATCATGAATAAAAATCCTGGTTTGAGTTGAGTCAATGACCTTTGTGTTTTTTCCTCATGATTGAGATGGGTTACTTGATAACTTAGGTATATGTATGGGCATATACCTTAGTAATGGTTATCTGTTGAGATCTTTCTTTGTGGTTTAACCTTGTTGGATTTAGTGAGACCTTGAGGGTCTTGAGGTCCCTACTGAGTATCGTTATACTCACCCCTGCACGGGCTATGCCTGCACCTCGTTGTGTTGGATGCATATGATGGACAGCGCTGATCGAGGCAGAGTGTACGAGGACTGGATGGTACATGGAGGTGTGAATTCGGCGTGACGACACATAGAGCGTACCGATAGACGTGGAGTGCTAAGGAGTACATTTGTACCTACCCTTCAGGTAGGAACCTGGAGGATGATCCAGGAGCTGCTTCACTACTCAGTTGTTTGTCTTTTCTGTTGTACTTTCTTTCAGTTGTAGTTGTACCTTTCCGTTGGTCTTGTATTTCCTTCCCCTTTGTACTTTCAGCACTCTTTTTACTTCTTTACTTAGTGTTTGCTTCCGCTTGTACTCTGGTTGTATGTGTTTACGTTTCGTAAAGTCAATGCTTTCCTTTTTCTTTGGGATTTACACCTTTGGTGCTACTCGCCAGCCCCTGGCTTATGGAAGGAGGGATTGGGGTAGGCACGGCACGGGCCCCGAGGATGGGTCGTGACAAATTGGTATCAGAGGAATTGGTTCTACCAAAAAACTTAGGACTCTAATATTTCTCTTCTGTGAAGCAATAGTGTTAAGGGTACTAAGTGTGGTCTTCAGTTCAGGGAGTCCAGTGTTGGTGTAGGCGGATGACGTATCCATAAACCAAGACCTTGACTTCTGATTTCCGACTCAGTGCACAAAACACCAATTGTGCATGTGTTTTCAAAAGTTTTCTTTTAAAGTCAACTCAAAACCAGGTCATCTCACCAGGTGTAGTCTTTTGACCGTGTCGCATCTATTTCTTTCAGGATGCCTCCCCGTTGATGACCATCTAGGGCCCCGAGAGTTGTACGTACTGACAGGCGGCTGAGCGACGAGGCCTCAGTATAGGGCCCTCATCCAGTTGAGGCACCAGTGGTACTACCACCCTTTGGGCCACCGATTCCACCAGCCCCAGCAGCAGGCTATGCATGCCGCTTGAGTGTGCTGCACGAGTTCCAGCACCAGAGGCCACCCAGGTTCTGGGGAGAGACGGACCCACAGGCGGCTAAGGATTGGCTGGAGGCTTTGATGAGAGTCTTCAAGCTGGTATGGATGCCAGCATACTTTATGGTGATCCTTACTGCCAGCCTCTTTCAGGAAGCACCAGGAAGATGGTGGATCTTGATGTTCTAGATACATGATGAGACGATACTTCTATAGGAAAACTTCGAGAGCCTGTTCTGGGCGGAGTTTGTACCATCCACCCTTCGAGTGGTGTGTATACAGGAGCTACTACATCTTCAGCAGGGTAGCATGACGGTGGTGTAATACTCAGCGAGGTTCACTGACCTCTCGCGCTACTCCACGGATATGGTATGGGACCCATTCTTCAGGGCTCGGACCTTTGAGCAGGGACTTAGGCGAGATATCGGAGCTTTATTTGTGTCTCACAGCATCCTGACGTAGACCGGGGTGTTGGAGCGAGCCCTCCTAGTAGAGAGTTTCCTTGATGAGCAATCTCCAGCAGTGGAACCCACCACTAGTCGACATGCAGTGGAGTCTTCTGCAGCTGGCAGTAGACAGATGACGCAGAGGTCTAAGAGGACCAGACCTATAGGTGGTCGAACGCATGACTCAGGGTCGGTAGTGTGGGGAACCCAGGGTGGAGACAGAGCCAGACCTGCCAGGCTATGTTACTCCTACGGCGGGCTTGGTCACATGGCACGTGACTGTCCGACCCTCCATATAAATGATCAGCAGATGGACGAAAGACCTCCCAGGCAGAGGTCGAGGTTCAATCGAGGTAGACCGCAAGGAGCGGGAGACCGAGTCAGAGGATCTGACCGTGCAGCTGGTGGTGGATGACGCTTCGAGGTGTTACCACCACCACCACCAGGATGTCCACACCAACCGCAGGGAACAGGTGGACATGGAAGATCATAGCTTCAGGTAGCTGATGCATACAACTATGGAGCTTCGGAAGTAGGTGGAAAGGATCGGGACTAGTTCCAGGCATGGAGTCCTTTGTTCTTGGTGCTTCTAGTTTCTATGTTGTTGATGTTGTGTTTGCTTTGTGTCTTTTTACTTCAAGCTACAGTAATAAAAGACACTTGTCCTTTTGATGTTTGTTTTCCTTCCTTTTTATGTACTAAGAGGTTCCAGTTTAAACTGTTGACTTGACCCTCACTTTCGAGATACCTACTGGAGGAGACCTAGTTACCACACACTAATGCCGACAGTGTGACTCAATCCTTGTAGGCGAGAGTAACGGTTGTATCTCTTAGTAGTAGCGTTGAGGCCTTACGACGTCATCCAAGACATGAATTGTACCATTTATGTCAGGATTGACTGTATTAGGAAAAGAACGTTTTTCATCCAGGGGATGAGACCAGATTTCTCTTTTCAGAAGAGTAGAAATCTCAGCAACTCTTGTAGAACGTAGACGAAGAAGGGTGTAGATGAGTTCTTACAATTGGCTAGTCTCACCATTGTTCGTTGAGTGAACGGTTTATAGTTTTCTCTAAATATCAATAGTTTTAGGTGTGTCTTATCACAGATGGACCTAAACCTGAGATAGCAGCGATGGATTGAGTTCCTCCAGGACCATGACTTCGAGATAGTCCATACTCCTGGGAAGGCAAACATTGTATCAGGTTCTCTTAGTATGAGATCGGGCATTCATCTATTAGGAGAGGTGAGACAGTAGATGGCCGCGTTACAGATATCCTTTGTGGATAGTGATGGAGTCAGCACGTGTAGAACCAGAGATGGTTCAGTCTATGACGGAGAAGGTGCAGATCATTCAGGAGCGGATGAAGACTGCACAGAGTAGACAGTTGTCCTATGCCAATAAGATATAGAGACCACTGGAGTTCGAGAATAGCGACCACGTCTTCCTACGGGTCTCACCTCGACGAGGTCAACGGAGATTTGGCTGGGGTGGAAAGTTATCTCCGTATTTCTTCAGACCTTTCTAGGTACCCAGCAGAGTAGGCGAGGTGGCTTACCGCCTGGCCCTTTCACCTCAATTGTACCGGGTGCATAACATCTTCCACGTATCGCATCTGAGGAGATACATGCAAGACCCGTCCCACATCATCGACCACTGAGAGCTGGAAATCAATGACGGGGTGACTTTCACGGGGTTTCAGTAGAGGTTGAGGATCGACAGGAGCGAGTACTACAGGGATGGTTGATTTCTCTTTTGCGCTTTCGCTGGCAGCACGGGAACCTCCAGGAGAGCACTTGGAAGTGGGAGGCTCAGTTGCAGGTTCAATACCACTTTTGTTTTCCCTAGTGTGTGTTGAAGCGTTACGGGGATTTAAAGCCCAGAGGTGAGATTAATGTAAAGACCTGTAAATTTCAAGGAATTTTTTTTTCTTAAATACCTTGGAATTTTACGAGACTATGGCTTTTGACGGCACTTGATGCCGAGGCCCGGTATGCCCGGAATCAATTTCTGAAGTTTATCCCAGGTACGTTCAGTAAACAAACGAGCAAGTTTTTCTATCTTTTGAACCGATGCTCGGAATTGAAATCTGAGGGCACCGATGAACTCGCAGCACCGGTAATTTCTTAAGGGGGCCTTTACCGCATTTTCTTTTTAAGTGGGTTGAGAATTAATATTTGGGGAATTAGTTTAAAATAAATAAAATTGTTAGAACAATTTTATTTTATAACTTTGGAAGTTAATCCCTCTCATGGGAAGTTGTTGGTGGGTCCCAAAACCATCCAACTTCCCATGTGTGGATATTTGAAAGGTGGGTCCCACACGAGCCCCAACATTTCACCTTCCCCTAAACTCCTTAAAACACCCTTCTTTAATTTGTAAACTCCTCATAAATTGTGTAAATTTTTCCTCTCCCTCTCTCCCTCTTTAATTGTTTTTCAAACACACTTTAATTAATTAATTGAACCTCCTCAATTAATTAATTTAAGTTGTTTGATTTTTTGAATGGCTTGTGTGAATAAAATAATAGCTTAACTATTATTTTATTTTGGGATTTTGCTGTGTTGGAACTTTGGGGAGAACTTGAGAATTAGAGAAGGGTGTTCTTCTCTCAAAGAAAGAACACCATTCTTCCAACGAAGAACAGCCGAGGAATGTCACTCGTCGTCATTGATCTTCGGCCTATCCAAAGGAGAAGAATCCACCTGCAAGGAACGCCAACGATGACTTGCCTTCCTTCTTCATCTCTGCAACAAGTGAGGAGATGTCGTTTCCTCCTCGGACGCACTCTGATGTCGTCAACGAATCCACTTTCCACGATGTCGTCTTATGAAACGCTCGGCTACCACGAATATTTTTTGAGGTAGGTGGATTTTGTATATTTAAGTTTATGTGATTTATACCCTTGATCATGGAAGATTATTCTGTTGGGTGATTATTCAAACTACTAACGTGGTGGGTGTGGACTAACGAACAAGTTTGGACCCACCGCCAACTTTTTCTTGATGCGCGGATTGTGTGGCGACAGGTAAACGAAAGGGAAACGGCAATTTGAAGTCGTCGCAGTGAAGAGAGTGACCCGAGAAGGTCGTAGGTGTAGACGAGAGCTAAAACGGACCACCGGAGCGACTCTGGTGGCCCGGGGAACATCGCAGTGGCACGTGTCCCCGGTGCACCGGTGGCGGCGACCGGAGGCGGCGGCGCCCCAGCGCGCCACCGGAGGAAACCCGCCGTGGCGGTGGTGCGATAGACCTCGCGGCCATGCGGGATCTCAGAATTGCAGTGCGGCGCCAGCTGGCGCCGCCGGTTCCAATTAACGAGGGGACACCCCCCCCCCCCCCGCTCCGCGCAACGCGCTCGGCCGCTAGCCGAGCCAGTGCCTTCCCCCTGGCCGGGCCGAGGTGGGCCATGCGGGCCCGAGCCCCGCCGTCCAGTCCGGACCCGAACCCGAGTCGGGTTGACCCGGTTTGGGCCAACCCAGGGTGGGTCGGGTCGGACCGGGCCCAGACCCCCCTTTTCGGACCTGATTTGTTTAAACGCCCATAACTTGAGCTACGGACCTCCGATCGATGCTCCGTCCATTTCATAGGATTCCTTGGATCGAGATGTTAGTTTCAATATATTACACTTAAGGTTTCAACAATGTTTGGTTACGGTCGGGTTGGTTCGAACTCGAAACCAACCAGGCCCTTGGAGCGGAAACGCTTATAACTTAAGGACCGGACGTCCGATTGACGTGTCGTCAACTAAATTGGTTTCTTATTGATGAGAAGATTATTTTGGCTTACTCTAATTGAGGTTTGGATGCAGTTGGAGAATGGTCTGGTTGGTTTTATCCTAAAAACCAATCGGGCCCTGGAATGGAAAAGCCAATAACTCTCAGACCGGACGTCCATTTGACGAACCGTCAGTGGCATTGGTAATATCATTGAGAAACGGTTCCTTTGAGTATAAACCATTGGATTTCAGGGTAAATTTGAGATACGGTCGGGTTGGTTCATACATGAAACCAATTGGGCCCCTGGGATAAAAAGGCTAATAACTCACAGACCGGGAATCTGATTGACGCGTCGTCTATTGCATTAAGACCCCTATGACGAGGCGGTCCTTTGAGATACTTCTTCGTGTGACTTCGTGACACTTGGAGTTTTGAACAGTAGCTCATGGAGTGGATCCTCATGGAGATGAGCGTATGGAGTATGGTGACCTTGTAGCTGGCTGAGACCTGATGATTTCTTGTCCAATTCGATTCAGAGTGACTTGACTCACCCAGTGGGGATCACTACTGTGTTGGGGTGATAGACCCATGGTGGAGGAGATTTACTGTGTTAGGGTGGCATAACTGTGGTACTCGATAGTAGGAGTACCTCTGTAGGCTATTAGGGGGAGCACTACTGTGTTGGGGCGGCAGACCCATGGCGGGGATCGCTATTGTGTTGGGGCGACATACCCGTGATACTCGACAGAGGAGGAGTACCTCAGTAGTCTAAGGTTAGTGAGTGGAACCTCGGAGTCATGACAGGACTATTTCACTCAACACAAGAGGAGTTCTCCAGCAGCCATATTTTCTTCATCGTGAATAAAAATCCTGGTTTGAGCTGAGTCAATGACCTTTGTGTTTTCTCCTCATGATTGAGATGGGTTACTTGATAACTTAGTTATATGTATGGGCATATACCTAAGTAAAGGTTATCTATTGAGATCTTTCTTTTTGGTTTATCCTTGTTGGATTTAATGAGACCTTGAGGGTCTCGGGGTCCCTACTGAGTATTGTTATACTCACCCCTGCACGGGCTATGCCCGCACCTCGTTGTGTTGGATGCAGACGATGGACAGCACTGACTGAGGCAGAGTGTACGAGGACTGGACGGTACCTAGAGGTGGACACTCGGTGTGACGACACACAGAGCAGACCGATAGACATGGAATGTTGAGAAGTACATTTGTACCAACCCTTCAGGTAGGAACCCGGAGGTTGATCTAGGAGCTGCTTCACTACTCAGATGTTTGTCTTTTCTGTTGTACTTTCTTTCAGTTGTAGTTGTAACTTTCTTTTGGGCTTGTATTTACATCCCCTTTCTACTTTCAGAACTCTTGTTACTTCTTTAATTAGTGTTTGCTTCCTCTTGTACTCTGGTTGTGTGTGTTTACATATCATAAAAGCAATGCCTTCCCTTTTTTTGGGATTTACGCCTTTGGTGCTAGTCGCCAGCCTCTGGCCTATGGAAGGCGGGCTTGGGGTAGTCACGGCATGGGCCCCGAGGACGGGTCATGACAATGAAGGTCCTTATTTATTTTAGTGCTTTTAGGATGTATAGAGAATGCATAGTTATGAGTTTTATCCATAAGCTCTTTCTTTATCTCTGAAATAGATGGGATACATAGCCTTGAAACAAATTTTAGTACACCTTCTAAATCAATATTGAATTCCAAAAACATCCCATTTTTTATAGACTTTGTCTTTTTTTGCATCAAAATATCATCTCCATGATCTTTCTTATTATCTCTAGTAATTTTGATCATCTCTAGCAATATTGATTGAGAAATTATTTCATATAGGATTTATGATATCCCTTCCTTTATGATTTTGATGTCCAAACATACTAGGTCCTTGATAAATGGATCTCATTCAATCCTTAACATTGTAAGAACACCAGGATATTTCCTAATCAATGATTCTATAACTTTTTTCTCTCTTATAGGGTGGTAATGAATTGAACAATAATAGACTTTAAGAATCTATAATCATCTTTTTTGTATCATGTTCAGTTCCTTATATGTGAATATATAATTTAGAATTTATTTATATGTGTATATATCACACTTTTCACCTTAAATATAGTGTATCCATATCTTTAGAGAAAAAATTAATGTTACTAAATCCATATTAGGGGTAAGATAATTTTTTTCATGATTCTTTAACTTTCAGGATTCATAGGAAATCACTTTGTCATTTTACATGAGTATACATCCAAGTAAATTTAAGGATGAATCACTAAAACTGACAAATATATCCCCATTAGAGGGTAAAGTTAGTACAGGTGCACTAACTAACCTCCTCTTTAGTTCATGGAAATATACTTCACATACCATTATCCAAATAAGAATAACTCCCTTTTGAGTTAACGTAGTTAATGGATTAGAATTCCATGAATTTTTTTTCACAAACTTTCTATAGTATCATTCTAGTACAAGGAAACTATGAATATTAGTTATAGTTATCAGACATGGCCACTCCTCTATGTCCTTTTTCTTTGCTAGATCAACTAAGATTTCATCACTATAGATGATGTGTCCCAAGAATGTGACTTGTTGTAACCATAACTCAAATTTTATAAATTTACCAAACAAATTATCTATCCTAAGAGTTTGTAATATGATCCTTAGATTATTTTCATGCTCTTAACATCTTTAGGAATATATCATAATATCATCAAAAAAATACCACCACAAAATTAGAATGGTTGTTATTAAAGTCTATATTCATAAAATCCATAAATATGGCACACGCATTAGTCAAGTTGAAGAGCCTAATAAAAAATTCATAATTCTCATATCTTTTATGGAATAAAGTCTTTGAGATATCTTATTTATTCACCCTCAATTGATGATACCCATACTGAAGATCAATCTTAGAAAATAATTGAACTTCGTGAATCAAGTAGAATAAATAATCAATACTTGTAAGAGGATATTTTTTTATTTTTATCCCATTAAAGTCACTATAATTAATGCATAACTGCATTGATCTATCCTTCTTTTTTATAAAGAGAACAAGTTCTCCTCAAGTATACTGACTTGCTAGAACAAAACACTTCTCCAAAAAATCTTGAAGTATCTTCTTTAATTCATCCAACTATATGTATGAAATTATGTATGGTGTTTTCAATATTGTTATAGATCTAGGTAAGAGTTCAATTGAAAAATATACCTCTATTTATGGGGAGGTCCTAGTGCCTCTTTATTAAATACATCATTGTACTCCTGAAAAATGTGCACATCTTCTATCTTTAAACATTCTCTTCCTTCTACTTCTTTACCAATAATTTATGTAAATAAGGAAATAGTATGTGGTTATTCTAAAGACTCAAGATGGTAAATATGCCTTTTTAAGATGATCAGATTTTTTCCCTTCTATACTATGGAAATATACTTGCTTCTATAGTTGATCTTGAAATTATACTCTGACAAAAAAACCATCCCAAGTATCAAAATGATCACTAAGTTTGCAGAGAGACTATACTCACCATAGGTAATAAGGAAATCCCTATATATATATGGTTCATAAATATTTACTCCAAGAGTTTTAATATAAAACTCAACCACTGGTATTTTAGGGTTTATCTTAAAGTTATTTTCAAACTTAAAAGAAATAAAATAATTTTTAGATCCAAAATCAAACAATGTATTTTATAGATTTGAGTGTATGATGAGTGTATCTACAACAACATAATTTGGGTCCTTGATTTTATCCATTGTAATTTTGAAAGTATGGCCTTGATACATTCACCTTTTTTGGGGTTGAGGGTGGTTTCCCTCAATTATATTCTGATTTGGAATTTGGTTAGTGAAATGTCCAAGTTCCCCGCACTTGAAGCATTACACAGTAGGTTGGTCTTGAGCCATCTTTCCTTTTCCAATGGCATTTAGATGTTGAGGCTTTACATCTCCATGAAAATTTCAATCTATATGTACATATCTTCCATACCTTTAACAATTTCCACTTACTTGAAAATAATTCCCCAAATCCATATTCTTACATTTGTTACACATGGGATGTTGTAATTTCTTCTCATTTGGATTCATCCCAAAATTTTGTTCCATATTTATCTTCTTTTCATTATATCCATGAGTCCAATGGTAAACTCAGAACTCCATTTCAAATTTGAGTTCACACCTCACTATCTCTTCATAACTCCCAAAGTCTCGGATTTCTAAATATTTTTGTAGATGGGGTCTTAGTCTTCCAAATAATTTACTTGATTTCCCATCAGAATAGATGACAAAGCTTAAAGTGTAATGCACAAGCCTTGTAAATTTTATATCATAATCCCCCAAAAATTCATTTTCTCTATGTTTTAATTAAGGAATTCCCTCTTCATTTTGGTTTAGAGGGTATGAGTAAAATACTTGATGAAAAATATATTTTTGAAGTCTTCCCATCCCATGTCATCCACCTCATCCCTTGGAATCATGTTCTTGATCAGTGTCCACCACTGATCAGCTTCTCCCTCTATGTGATATACTACCAATGTAAATTTCTATTATTCAGAAAAATGGAGTACACAAAATATATTTTCTGTAGTGTTAATCAATTGTTCTATGATTAGTGGATTATAGGTTCCACTAAAAATAGGTTCTTGTTGACACATGAAGGATTCAACTACCATTTGTTCCTTCCTTAGTGAAGTAGGATACTCCATATAGTTTTTGGTTGTTGTTCAAAAATTAATCTAACTGATTCGTCATCATCATAATGAATTTTTCAACTCCAAATCCCCCCATATTGGGAAGTTCATCATTATCTTTTATATTTCATTTGTTGTTTGTATGAGTCCTATTATTTCTTACCATTTATTTCTAGAAGGATATAAGTGAGAAATTTATTACTATTGGAAAACTTATAATAACAATTCTAAAGGATAGCTTATTCTTATAATTTTCATATATCATTATTCTAGGATTATATACATAAATCTTAATAAAAGTTTTACATTATCTATATATCCTTCATAATGGTTTGTATAAGCATGTGATTAATCAAATAATATCCCCCATGAGTGTCAAACCAGGTGTGCAACAAAAGACCATTTTTGTGCACTAGTTTTGGATCAAGTCAATCCTGATACGATGTTTTCAAGGTTGTTACACCTAGGTACATTTGTGTCAGAGCCACGTCCACTTGTAGTATCCAAACATGGATGTATCACTACTATGAAATAGACCACTAATAGTGGTATCGTTTATTAGTGCTAGAAAAAATAACTGATAAAGGTGTCCTTTATCTGTACTAAAAATGCTGATAAAGGGTGTCTTTTATCAGCGCTAAAAAAGCACCTGTAAAAGGTACCATTTATCAGTGTTTTTTTAATAGTGATAAAGGGTAACCTTTATCAGTGCCTTTGTATAGAACTGATCAAAGGTACCCTTTATCAGTGCTTTATTTTTAGTACTGATAAAGGGTAGCCTTTATCAGTGCTTTTTTTAATACTAATAAAGGTGCATAATAAAATTAAATAATCAAACAAATATAAATTAAAAAATATTAATAATTTTACTAATTAAATAATAATTGATAAAAATTAATAAATTAAATATGCATATATATATATATTATAAAAACTAATAAATAATATATATTAAATATTTAGATATATAAAATCAATAAAATAAAATAATTAAAAAATTAAACATTAAAAATGAGTAATTAAGAAAAATATGAAACATTTTATTAATTAAATAATTATTGATAAAACTAAGTAAAAAATCTAGTTCGCCACGTGACCTCAAGCGCATTTCCCCAAATGCCAGAGGCTGCCGACCTGTAGTGAGGGCCCAGGTCTGATAGTGGGGAAACTATGCTCTCATTTGTCAAAGTGTAGCGCAGCGGAATACAAAATAAAACATACACCAATAGCGGAAGTAATAAACCATACACAACTGAAATAAACAACAGCAGTGGATATAACCAACAGTATATAAATAATGATGCTACATGTCTCAAGTTCTAAGAAAATAGCCAGAACATGTTATACATCAATACGATACAACCAAAAGCAGAGTACAGCAAAACAAAGAAAAACAGCTGGCAGCGGCATCGCGAGCCAAGGCTCGGTCCCATGCCCTCCTACTCCTCAGCAACAATCATGTACCTATATAGGGACTCTTGCCCCTATCTACACCTATGGAAACGTAATCTGTTTGGGCCGAAAGGCGTGACCCAAACAGGGTGTGAGAAATACATTTCAGTAGGCACCCACCAAAGGCCCGTGCCCAACTGCGTGTAAGCATGCAACGATAGTGTGCAGTAGTAAAATGAAATAAAGTGAGCAGTACTCTAAAGTAACTAATTACCATTTATATTTCCATTTTATTATTCATTTAATCCATTAAATATTAGAAATCACCACAGTGCATTTCTAAGTAAACAGTCCACGTCCTCAAACAAGCAAAACCTTACCCTCAGGTAAGCAGAATCCAACCCGCAGGTATATCCCTCAGGCGTAACAAAATTTTCCCTTAGGCGTAGGAAGTGTCGCCCTCAGTAACAAAGTCTATTTCCCTCAGGCACGGAAGAAGTTTCCCTCAGGCCGAAATAACTACAGCCCTCAGGCTAAATAGTGCAGTGCCCTCAGGCTAACAACAACAACGCCCTCAGGCTAAGCAGGTAATCGATCCATTCCCAACATGTCAAAATGCAGTAAAAAAGCAATTCCTCTCAAGTAAATTCTACAATTACTACATTTAAAGGCATACCCTCGGGTATCCTAGCCAAATGGATAAATAGTAAAACACACCCATGGGGTGGTTCCAAATCCAAGAAACAATCCCAAACAGCATTTTGATATCATAATTAAATACCTAATCAATTCTAGGCATCAAATATAGCAACGGCCTCAGCCACACGACACCCCAACATGGGTTCGTGGCACAAAAACACACAAAACGCACGACAGTTAGAAAAACTAACACAAATCCACCTACCTTATATGCCAACGAACGTTATACCCGAACACTGACTCCAGAAATGCCCAAGAACTACGTAGATCTGACGAAGAACAAAACCCATTCAAACGTAAATAACTTCCCCTCGGGAAAGAATTGGTAAGAACGGTACCAGGAGAGGAGAGGTCTTACCCGTGCGGTTCCAACGAGGTCATCCGAAGCCGAATCGGATTCCAGACGAACACCCGGCGGATCTTCAAAGTTCTAGCCTCCTCCTTTGGCTCCAAATTGGCTCAAGTGTCTCCTCTGCCAAATGAGGAGGCTACTGCCTGTTTTAAGCCAAAAAAACAAAGTACGCCGCGTGTACTTCTGAGTACACAATGTTTACTCCTTTCATTTAACTGTTCATTTGGAGGCACCGCCACACTGTTCATCTGTTGACATGAGTACACGGCATGTACTCCCAAGTACACGGCATGTACTATCGCCCAGCTGTCGACTACTCCACCGCCTTAATGTTTTGGCCTGCTGACTGACTACATGGCGTGTAAGTACCACTACATGGCGTGTAGTCAGCTCCTACACCCCTCGTCGCCGACAAGGCTTCACGCCTCGTGTACTCATCCCCATACGGCCAGAAGTACATGGCGTGTGGAAAAAGTACACAGTGTGTAGTTCCAAAATTTATGATTTTTCCCCACTTTCCATACTTTCTCAAAATCACTTAAGGAAAAGAAAAAAGAAGAAGCACGTACCTCAAAACTAAGAACCGGGTTCTTACAAGCTTCCCCCCTTATAGCAATTCGTCCCCGAATTGCCCTTCCAAGGGTGGAGAAGGTAAAGCTCAGAACAGCTCTGGCCACTGAGCATGTACGTCGGCCTCCCGCTCCCAGGTCTTGTCCTGCACTCGGCCATGCTGCCATAGCACCCTTACGAGAGGAACTGACCGGCCTCAGAAAACCTTCGTGCTCATGTCAACGATACGGATCGGATGCTCCTCAAAGGACGCATCATGCTAAAGCTCAACCTCCTCTAGCTAAAAGATGTGAGATGGGTCTGAATGATAGCGGCGCAACTGAGACACGTGGAAGACGTCGTGCATGGATCGGTATCATTGAGGTAACTGCAACCAATAAGAAACTAGCCCGACTCTCTCCAGAATTTCGAATGGCCCCACATACCTCGGTGAAAGCTTACCCTATCTCATGATCCACTTGTGTCCCAGCCTTGGCGAAACACATAGAAAAACCTGATCCCCAACCACGAACTCCAAGGGTCGTCTGCGGCGATCAGCATTAGATTTATGACAAGACTGCACGGTAGCCATCTACTTCCGAATCAACTGGACCTTCTCAGATGTCTCCTGCATGAGCTGTGGCCCTAGTAAAGCTGCCTCACCTGCCTCTAACCAGGAAAAAGGTGATCGGCATGGCCTACCATATAAATCCTCGTATGGTGCCATCTCAATAGTCGCCTGAAAACTATTGTCATAGGCAAACTTGACTAAGGTTATATGCTTCTCCCAAGAGCCCCCAAAGTCTAGGACGCATGCACGCAGCATGTCCTCAAGCACATGTATCTTACGCTCTGATTGGTCGTCGGTCTAAGGGTGGTATGTTGTGCTCAGAAGCACCTGTGTACCCAGCGCCCTCTGAAAGCTCTGCCAGAAATGAGATGTAAAGCGGCCGTCCCTATCTGAAACGATAGAACGACGAACCCCATGAAGACGGAAGATCTCTCGGATATACATTCGTCCGAGCTCGTCAACACTGAAGGTCTCCTTTATCGGCAAGAAGTGATCTACCTTCGTGAGTCTGTCCACAACAACCCATACGACGTCATTGACTCAAGGTGACCTCGGCAATCCTGTCATGAAATCCATCACGACATCATCCCATTTCCACTTTGGAATGGGAAACTATTGTAACATCCCAGCTTGCCTCTGGTGCTCTGTCTTCACCTGCTGACAGGTGGAACACCTCGTCACAAAACCAGTTATCTCACTCTTCATACCCGGCCACCAGTACTGACGCCTCAAGTCACGGTACATCTTGGTAACCCCGGGATCAACTGCCCAAGTCGAAGCATGAAACTCCCGCATCAGCTCCTCGCGTATATCCCCTGGAACCCATACTCGTCCATGGAAACTCAAAACCTCATCATCACCTATCATCCAACTGGGAGGAGGGTCCTCACTTTCCACTGACTCCCGTAGAACTAGGCCTTCTGAATCCGATAGTTGTATCATCCTCACTCTATCCAGGAGGGTAGATGTCACAGCTAATGAGGAAAGATAAGTCTGCCCCTGACTATCATGCACCTGCAAATGCATCTCAGAGAACAAGGCCATGAGCTTCCACTCACCACTGGCCTCCTGCACTACCTGTATCTGAGTCTTCCTACTCAGTGCATCGGCTGCTGCATTACCTTTACCAGGTGTATAGGCAAGCTCAAAATCGAAGGACTATAGGTACTCAACCCACCTTCTCTATCTTAGATTTAGGTCATGATGAGTAAAGATATACTTGAGGCTTTTGTGGTCGGTGAAAACCACAAAATGCTCTCCCAACAGATAATGTATCCAACAGCACAACGCACGCACAACTGCAGCCAACTCGAGATCATGCGTCGGGTAATTCCTCTCATGTAGCCTCAACTGTCGAGACCCGTACGCAACAACTTGGTCACCCTACATCAAAATGGATCCCAGCCCAATACCTGATGCATCACAGTAAATTGTATAGATCTTCCCCTGCTCTGGGAGTATCAGGATCGGTGATGATGTCAACCTTCCCTTCAGATCCTGAAAAGTTGTCTCGCAAGCTTTTGACTAAACGAACTTCACACCCTTCTTAGTCAGACCTGTCAACGGTGCTGCTAAGCAGGAGAAGTCCTGTATGAATAATCTGTAGTAACCGGCCAGTGCAAAGAAACTTTGTATCTCAAACACATTCTTAGGATGCTCCCAGGAAACTACTACTCTCACCTTCTCTAGGTCTACTAAAACTCCTACCTCTGAGATGATATGACCCAGGAAGTGAATCTGGTCCATCCAAAAGTGGCACTTTGAGAGCTTAGCATATATCTGATGCTCTCTCAGTGTACTAAATACATCTCAAGATGGGTGGCATGGTCGTGTCGAGTGGGAGAGTACACCAAGATTTCGTCCACGAATACTACCACAAAAGAATCATGATACGGATGGAACACAAGATTCATCAGAGCCATGAAAACTGCTGGCGTGTTCGTGAGTCCGAACAGCATAACCGTATACTCATATAGACCATACCTACTCTTGAAAGTTGTGAGAGGTATATCAAATGGTCTAACGCACAGCTGATGATATCCTGATCTCAAGTCAATCTTCGATAACACTCGTTCTTCATGAAGTTGATCAAATATATCATCAATCCTCGGTAAGGGATATCGGTTCTTAATCTTCAATTGGTTCAGCTTCCGATAATCCACACAGAGTTTGAGGGTACCGTCCGCCTTTTTCGCAAAAAGGATCGGAGAACCCCAAGGAGAAGTACTGGGTTGAATAAATCTCTTTTCCTGTAACTCCTCTAACTGCCTCTTGAGCTCCTGCAACTCAGGTGTGGCCATCCTATAAGGAGGAATGGACACCGGTGCTGCTCCTGGCACAAGCTCGATAGATAATTACACCTCACGTACCGGAGGTAGACCTGAAAATTCGTCCGGGAAAACATCCCTGAAACGATAAAAAACTGGAGGGAAATCCGTCTGACAAGTCCCCTGATCATTCAGATATAAGCTCGCTATTTGGGTTGTGACTCCACCTTTCCCATGATGCGCTGGTCCTGCTCGACCTGCCTTAACATACCATTTTCCCTTGTATAGAAATTCTCCGCACTCTGGTGATGTGAAACTCACCCTACGACGACAGCAGTCTACAAAGGCTCGAAAGGGAACCAACCAGTCTATCCCGAGAATGACATCGTAGGTTGTCATATCTAGGACATAGAGGTCCCAAGGGAAGTGACACCCACCAACCTCAAGGGGGCACTCCTTACACTGACGTACACCAGTCGTTCTAGTCCCCAAAAGAGTGTCTAGCGTCATGATAACAGAAGATGAAGAAACATAGAGCCCAAGGCTCTCCACAATGGGTACAGATATGAAACTATGTGTAGCACCTATATCAAAAAGTACTGAAGACAAGACAGAAGCTACTAAAATAGTACCTCTGACTGTGGAAGGTCTGGGATCCTGTTCCTGCTGGGTCTGTCGCACTGCATATGTCTGCCCAGTGTCGCAGCCCTGCGACACAGCCTCACTACCATAAGTTGTCCCGCCCTACTGCCTATGAGATCCTGGTGTCTAGCTACCACGGCCACAACCACCATCTCTGCCTGCATGCCCTGACGTATTCCAGTTCCCTGACTGGTAAGAAGCCACTGGTCCTGCTTCCGCATGCGGAGTCTGCACAGAACCCCTCTAACTAGCCACTGGTGGAAGCGCCCTGCAAAAGCGCTGCAGATGACCCATCTTGCCACAAGCTCAGCACTCTACTAGATCGCGTGGACATTGCGGCCTCTTGTGCCACTCTCTACCACACTAGTATCACCTGACCGATCCACCTGAAGAAGATGTAAGGCTGGTACTGCCGCCCTGAGATAAGTCCATCTATCTTTTCCTCTTTCTAGCAGAAATAATACCAGTAACTAGTGTTGAACCTCCCTGGCCCACACCACTCGATTCCCGCAGGTTCCTCTCTGCAATCAACACTTGGTTCACTATCGCGTGTACAGTAGGCAACATGAAAACATTTACCAGTGCTCGGATGTCATATCGAAGACCATCCTCAAAACGTTTGTCTCTCAACGTCTCATCACCCACCAGCATGGGCGCAAAGCACTGAAGCTCTATAAAATGATCAGAATAGTCCATAACCGATATAGATCCCTACTGCAGATTCATGAACTCTTGAGATCTATCTGCCCTCAGCGTCTCTAGGAAAAGGAAGTCATAGAAGACTGCTTGAAAATCTTCCCACGCCATATCTCTATGATGCTCTGACTGGGTGGTAACATCCCACCACCTCTTGGCGGAATCACACAGCATGTAAGTCGCAAGCTTGACACTCCACCCTGGGGGCATCTCAAGATGCTCGAAAATAGTCTACATTGACCCCATCCAAGACTCCATATCTCGTGGCCCGTCATCCCCTGAGAACGTAGGCGGATGATGCTGCTGAAAAATACGCGTCATCTCGGCCATAGATGTAGCAGCCTGCGGTGCTCCCTGAAGGGTCTGAATAAACCGTAATAAGCCTTCACAGAACTGCGCCTCCACGCCTGTGTCTAGTATAACAGCTGGTGCCACATCTGGCTCTGCTGGATGATCAACTAGTAGCCCATGGCCCACCATCTCCGGAGTATAATCGTCACCGCTCTCCTGGAGAACAATTCGCGGTCATCTAGGCGGCATGACACTACAAGTTCAAAAGCATGCCTCAGATTTAAGATTATTAAGACCGAAAAGTGAAGGAACCACAAAGGAACAAGAGGAAGAAGGCATTTCAAAATTTGCAAAACAAGACTACACGACGTGTACACTGACTACACGGCGTGTAAATAATCTACACGGCGTGTATGGTGTTATTTCCCAACTGCCCGTGTCGTCTGTGACACGGCCGACTACTCGGCTTGACACTACACGGTGTGTTACACCTGCACACGGCGTGTACACCATCCCATTTCCTAGCCACATGGCTAACTCCACATGGTCTTTCCCTGGACAAGACTACACGGCGTGTCCCATAGGTACACGGCGTGTTCAGGGAGAGGTGACATCGGCCTGTGTTATTAGTTACATGGCCGAGTCCCCAGGTCATACTAAACGGCGTTTCCATCATTGACACGGTGTGTTCTATCAAGGAGTTCACTGGCCCGTGTTGTTAGTTACACGTCCGGACTCCAGGTCACACTACACAGCGTGATCACTAGGTACACGGCATGTTTAACCCAAGCACATCCCTACCCCGTGTCACCGCCCACACGGTTTATGACATGGGAAGAGACAATACAGCATGTACTCAGAGTACACGGCGTGTACTTAAAAAGTTCGTTTTTCTTCCCAAAAATAAGGTCATACACGGCATGTGTAAAAATTCTACACGGCGTGTATACTGGTCTTCCAGACAGTACGCCTCAAAAACTTCCCCGAAACCCAGAAAATACTGAAACTAACACCTAAGTGTCAAATTCCGACCCGTGGGGGCTCATACTCTCCATGAATCAAAGTTTGACATCTTATATGTGTTATAACCAATAAACAGTCAATGATCCACAAAATTCCTGTCAATGGGGGCCCATACTCCCCAAAAACCAAAGGTTGGCGTCCATTCTATAAACAAGATCAAAAAAAAATACCATATCACAAGGCATGTATTTATTAAGCAGTTATCACAACAGCATGCTTTATTAGCACAACAACTATCACAACAACATGCAAATTATAATGAACCTACAAGGCATAGAATATATGCCTGGCATGTGATATCTAGCATGTGCCTATATGATGCATGAGATGGAATACCCTCATCTCATCGGGTTTCAACTCAAGAGAACCCATAGATAAATTATAAACAGCAGAATCTCAAAGTGCGTCACCCAACGGTGAAAACATATCAACTGTAAAATTGAAAAATCAAAAGAATGAAAAATATGAGATAGACTGGCTTTTCCCTGTACACGAGTTAGCTACGCCTGGGCACAGCTTATTATCAACTACCGTTCCGTCCTATCCCTG
This sequence comes from Viscum album, assembly GCA_963277665.1. Lineage (NCBI taxonomy): Eukaryota > Viridiplantae > Streptophyta > Magnoliopsida > Santalales > Viscaceae > Viscum > Viscum album. The sequence continues at coordinate 832,669,217 of OY728136.1, forward strand.
ACTACGACTCTAAATAGTAAGTCAAAGAAAAGAACCGCTCTGATACCACTTTGTAACGTCCCAGACCTGGGTTCCACGCAACGGGTGCCCCAAATCCGGTTCGCCACGTGACCTCAAGCACATTTCCCCAAACTCCAGAGGCTTCCGACTAGCAGCGAGGGCCCAGGTCTGATTGTGGGGAAACTATGCCCTCATTTGTCAAAGTGTAGTGCAGCGGAATACAAAATAAAACATACACCAACAACGGAAGTAGTAAACCATACACAACTGAAATAAACAAAAGCAGTGGATATAACCAACAGTATATAAATGATGATGCTACATGTATCAAGTTCTAAGAAAACATCCAGAAAATGTTATACATCAATACGATATAACGAAAATCAGAGTAGAGAAAAACAAAGCAAAACAGTTGGCAGCGGCATCGCGAGCCTAGGCTCGGTCCCATGCCCTCCTGCTCCTCAGCAGCAATCATGTACCTGTATAGGGACTATTTCCCCTATCTACACCTGCAGCAACGTAATCTGTTTGGGCCGAAAGGCGTGACCCAAACAGGGTGTGAGAAATATATCTCAGTAGGCACCCACTAAAGGCTCGTGCCCAACTGCGTGTAAGCATGCAACGATAGTGTGTAGTAGTAAAATGAAATAAAGTAAGAAGTACTCAAAAGTAACTAATTACCAGTTATATTTCCATTTTATTAATCATTTAATCCATTAAATATTATAAATCACCACAGTGCATTTCTAAGTAAACAGTTCACATCATTTAATCCATTAAATATTATAAATTACCAGTTATATTTCCATTTTATTAATCATTTAATCCATTAAATATGCATATATATATATCAAGCGCATTTCCCCAAATGCCAAAGGCTGCCGACCTGTAGTGAGGGCCCAGGTCTGATAGTGGGGAAACTATGCTCTCATTTGTCAAAGTGTAGCGCAGCGGAATACAAAATAAAACATACACCAATAGCGGAAGTAATAAACCATACACAACTGAAATAAACAACAGCAGTGGATATAACCAACAGTATATAAATAATGATGCTACATGTCTCAAGTTCTAAGAAAATAGCCAGAACATGTTATACATCAATACGATACAACCAAAAGCAGAGTACAGCAAAACAAAGAAAAACAGCTGGCAGCGGCATCGCGAGCCAAGGCTCGGTCCCATGCCCTCCTACTCCTCAGCAACAATCATGTACCTGTATAGGGACTCTTGCCCCTATCTACATCTATGGAAACGTAATCTGTTTGGGCCGAAAGGCGTGACCCAAACAGGGTGTGAGAAATACATTTCAGTAGGCACCCACCAAAGGCCCGTGCCCAACTGCGTGTAAGCATGCAACGATAGTGTGCAGTAGTAAAATGAAATAAAGTGAGCAGTACTCTAAAGTAACTAATTACCATTTATATTTCCATTTTATTATTCATTTAATCCATTAAATATTAGAAATCACCACAGTGCATTTCTAAGTAAACAGTCCACGTCCTCAAACAAGCAAAACCTTACCCTCAGGTAAGCAGAATCCAACCCGCAGGTATATCCCTCAGGCGTAACAAAATTTTCCCTTAGGCGTAGGAAGTGTCGCCCTCAGTAACAAAGTCTATTTCCCTCAGGCACGGAAGAAGTTTCCCTCAGGCCGAAATAACTACAGCCCTCAGGCTAAATAGTGCAGTGCCCTCAGGCTAACAACAACAACGCCCTCAGGCTAAGCAGGTAATCGATCCATTCCCAACATGTCAAAATGCAGTAAAAAAGCAATTCCTCTCAAGTAAATTCTACAATTACTACATTTAAAGGCATACCCTCGGGTATCCTAGCCAAATGGATAAATAGTAAAACACACCCATGGGGTGGTTCCAAATCCAAGAAACAATCCCAAACAGCATTTTGATATCATAATTAAATACCTAATCAATTCTAGGCATCAAATATAGCAACGGCCTCAGCCACACGACACCCCAACATGGGTTCGTGGCACAAAAACACACAAAACGCACGACAGTTAGAAAAACTAACACAAATCCACCTACCTTATATGCCAACGAACGTTATACCCGAACACTGACTCTAGAAATGACCAAGAACTACGTAGATCTGACGAAGAACAAAACCCATTCAAACGTAAATAACTTCCCCTCGGGAAAGAATTGGTAAGAACGGTACCAGGAGAGGAGAGGTCTTACCCGTGCGGTTCCAACGAGGTCATCCGAAGCCGAATCGGATTCCAGACGAACACCCGGCGGATCTTCAAAGTTCTAGCCTCCTCCTTTGGCTCCAAATTGGCTCAAGTGTCTCCTCTGCCAAATGAGGAGGCTACTGCCTGTTTTAAGCCAAAAAAACAAAGTACGCCGCGTGTACTTCTGAGTACACAATGTTTACTCCTTTCATTTAACTGTTCATTTGGAGGCACCGCCACACTGTTCATCTGTTGACATGAGTACACGGCATGTACTCCCAAGTACACGGCATGTACTATCGCCCAGCTGTCGACTACTCCACCGCCTTAATGTTTTGGCCTGCTGACTGACTACATGGCGTGTAAGTACCACTACAAGGCGTGTAGTCAGCTCCTACACCCCTCGTCGCCGACAAGGCTTCACGCCTCGTGTACTCATCCCCATACGGCCAGAAGTACATGGCGTGTGGAAAAAGTACACAGTGTGTAGTTCCAAAATTTATGATTTTTCCCCACTTTCCATACTTTCTCAAAATCACTTAAGGAAAAGAAAAAAGAAGAAGCACGTACCTCAAAACTAAGAACCGGGTTCTTACAAGCTTCCCCCCTTATAGCAATTCGTCCCCGAATTGCCCTTCCAAGGGTGGAGAAGGTAAAGCTCAGAACAGCTCTGGCCACTGAGCATGTACGTCGGCCTCCCGCTCCCAGGTCTTGTCCTGCACTCGGCCATGCTGCCATAGCACCCTTACGAGAGGAACTGACCGGCCTCAGAGAACCTTCGTGCTCATGTCAACGATACGGATCGGATGCTCCTCAAAGGACGCATCATGCTAAAGCTCAACCTCCTCTAGCTAAAAGATGTGAGATGGGTCTGAATGATAGCGGTGCAACTGAGACACGTGGAAGACGTCGTGCATGGATCGGTATCATTGAGGTAACTGCAACCAATAAGCAACTAGCCCGACTCTCTCCAGAATTTCGAATGGCCCCACATACCTCGGTGAAAGCTTACCCTATCTCATGATCCACTTGTGTCCCAGCCTTGGCGAAACACATAGAAAAACCTGATCCCCAACCACGAACTCCAAGGGTCGTCTGCGGCGATCAGCATAAGATTTATGACAAGACTGCACGGTAGCCATCTACTTCCGAATCAACTGGACCTTCTCAGATGTCTCCTGCATGAGCTGTGGCCCTAGTAAAGCTGCCTCACCTGCCTCTAACCAGGAAAAAGGTGATCGGCATGGCCTACCATATAAATCCTCGTATGGTGCCATCTCAATAGTCGCCTGAAAACTATTGTCATAGGAAAACTTGACTAAGGTTATATGCTTCTCCCAAGAGCCCCCAAAGTCTAGGACGCATGCACGCAGCATGTCCTCAAGCACATGTATCGTACGCTCTGATTGGTCGTCGGTCTAAGGGTGGTATGTTGTGCTCAGAAGCACCTGTGTACCCAGCGCCCTCTGAAAGCTCTGCCAGAAATGAGATGTAAAGCGGGCGTCCCTATCTGAAACGATAGAACGACGAACCCCATGAAGACGGAAGATCTCTCGGATATACATTCGTCCGAGCTCGTCAACACTGAAGGTCTCCTTTATCGGCAAGAAGTGATCTACCTTCGTGAGTCTGTCCACAACAACCCATACGACGTCATTGACTCAAGGTGACCTCGGAAATCCTGTCATGAAATCCATCACGACATCATCCCATTTCCACTTTGGAATGGGAAACTATTGTAACATCCCAGCTTGCCTCTGGTGCTCTGTCTTCACCTGCTGACAGGTGGAACACCTCGTCACAAAACCAGTTATCTCACTCTTCATACCCGGCCACCAGTACTGACGCCTCAAGTCACGGTACATCTTGGTAACCCCGGGATCAACTGCCCAAGTCGAAGCATGAAACTCCCGCATCAGCTCCTCGCGTATATCCCCTGGAACCCATACTCGTCCATGGAAACTCAAAACCTCATCATCACCTATCATCCAACTGGGAGGAGGGTCCTCACTTTCCACTGACTCCCGTAGAACTAGGCCTTCTGAATCCGATAGTTGTATCATCCTCACTCTATCCAGGAGGGTAGATGTCACAGATAATGAGGAAAGATAAGTCTGCCCCTGACTATCATGCACCTGCAAATGCATCTCAGAGAACAAGGCCATGAGCTTCCACTCACCACTGGCCTCCTGCACTACCTGTATCTGAGTCTTCCTACTCAGTGCATCGGCTGCTGCATTACCTTTACCAGGTGTATAGGCAAGCTCAAAATCAAAGGACTATAGGTACTCAACCCACCTTCTCTATCTCAGATTTAGGTCATGCTGAGTAAAGATATACTTGAGGCTTTTGTGGTCGGTGAAAACCACAAAATGCTCTCCCAACAGATAATGTATCCAACAGCACAACGCACGCACAACTGCAGCCAACTCGAGATCATGCGTCGGGTAATTCCTCTCATGTAGCCTCAACTGTCGAGACCCGTACGCAACAACTTGGTCACCCTGCATCAAAATGGATCCCAGCCCAATACCTGATGCATCACAGTAAATTGTATAGATCTTCCCCTGCTCTGGGAGTATCAGGATCGGTGATGATGTCAACCTTCCCTTCAGATCCTGAAAAGTTGTCTCGCAAGCTTTTGACTAAACGAACTTCACACCCTTCTTAGTCAGACCTGTCAACGGTGCTGCTAAGCAGGAGAAGTCCTGTATGAATAATCTGTAGTAACCGGCCAGTGCAAAGAAACTTTGTATCTCAAACACATTCTTAGGATGCTCCCAGGAAACTACTACTCTCACCTTCTCTAGGTCTACTAAAACTCCTACCTCTGAGATGATATGACCCAGGAAGTGAATCTGGTCCATCCAAAAGTGGCACTTTGAGAGCTTAGCATATATCTGATGCTCTCTCAGTGTACTAAATACATCTCACGATGGGTGGCATGGTCGTGTCGAGTGGGAGAGTACACCAAGATTTCGTCCACGAATACTACCACAAAAGAATCATGATACGGATGGAACACAAGATTCATCAGAGCCATGAAAACTGCTGGCGTGTTCGTGAGTCCGAACAGCATAACCGTATACTCATATAGACCATACCTACTCTTGAAAGTTGTGAGAGGTATATCAAATGGTTTAACGCACAGCTGATGATATCCTGATCTCAAGTCAATCTTCGATAACACTCGTTCTTCATGAAGTTGATCAAATATATCATCAATCCTCGGTAAGGGATATCGGTTCTTAATCTTCAATTGGTTCAGCTTCCGATAATCCACACAGAGTTTGAGGGTACCGTCCGCCTTTTTCGCAAAAAGGATCGGAGAACCCCAAGGAGAAGTACTGGGTTGAATAAATCTCTTTTCCTATAACTCCTCTAACTGCCTCTTGAGCTCCTGCAACTCAGGTGTGGCCATCCTATAAGGAGGAATGGACACCGGTGCTGCTCCTGGCACAAGCTCGATAGATAATTACACCTCACGTACCGGAGGTAGACCTGAAAATTCGTCCGGGAAAACATCCCTGAAACGATCAAAAACTGGAGGGAAATCCGTCTGACAAGTCCCCTGATCATTCAGATATAAGCTCGCTATTTGGGTTGTGACTCCACCTTTCCCATGATGCGCTGGTCCTGCTCGACCTGCCTTAACATACCATTTTCCCTTGTATAGAAATTCTCCGCACTCTGGTGATGTGAAACTCACCCTACGACGACAGCAGTCTACAAAGGCTCGAAAGGGAACCAACCAGTCTATCCCGAGAATGACATCGTAGGTTGTCATATCTAGGACATAGAGGTCCCAAGGGAAGTGACACCCACCAACCTCAAGGGGGCACTCCTTACACTGACGCACACCAGTCGTTCTAGTCCCCAAAAGAGTGTCTAGCGTCATGATAACAGAAGATGAAGAAACATAGAGCCCAAGGCTCTCCACAATGGGTACAGATATGAAACTATGTGTAGCACCTATATCAAAAAGTACTGAAGACAAGACAGAAGCTACTAAAATAGTACCTCTGACTGTGGAAGGTCTGGGATCCTGTTCCTGCTGGGTCTGTCGCACTGCATATGTCTGCCCAGTGTCGCAGCCCTGCGACACAGCCTCACTACCATAAGTTGTCCCGCCCTACTGCCTATGAGATCCTGGTGTCTAGCTACCACGGCCACAACCACCATCTCTGCCTGCATGCCCTGACGTATTCCAGTTCCCTGACTGGTAAGAAGCCACTGGTCCTGCTTCCGCATGCGGAGTCTGCACAGAACCCCTCTAACTAGCCACTGGTGGAAGCGCCCTGCAAAAGCGCTGCAGATGACCCATCTTGCCACAAGCTCAGCACTCTACTGGATCGCGTGGACATTGCGGCCTCTTGTGCCACTCTCTACCACACTAGTATCACCTGACCGATCCACCTGAAGAAGATGTAAGGCTGGTACTGCCGCCCTGAGATAAGTCCATCTATCTTTTCCTCTTTCTAGCAGAAATAATACCAGTAACTAGTGCTGAACCTCCCTAGCCCACACCACTCGATTCCCGCAGGTTCCTCTCTGTAATCAACACTTGGTTCACTATCGCGTGTACAGTAGGCAACATGAAAACATTTACCAGTGCTCGGATGTCATATCGAAGACCATCCTCAAAACGTTTGTCTCTCAACGTCTCATCACCCACCAGCATGGGCGCAAAGCACTGAAGCTCTATAAAATGAGCAGAATAGTCCATAACCGATATAGATCCCTACTACAGATTCATGAACTCTTGAGATCTATCTGCCCTCAGCGTCTCTAGGAAAAGGAAGTCATAGAAGACTGCTTGAAAATCTTCCCACGCCATATCTCTATGATGCTCTGACTGGGTGGTAACATCCCACCACCTCTTGGCGGAATCACACAGCATGTAAGTCGCAAGCTTGACACTCCACCCTGGGGGCATCTCAAGATGCTCGAAAATAGTCTACATTGACCCCATCCAAGACTCCATAGCTCGTGGCCCGTCATCCCCTGAGAACGTAGGCGGATGATGCTGCTGAAAAATACGCGTCATCTCGGCCATAGATGTAGCAGCCTGCGGTGCTCCCTGAAGGGTCTGAATAAACCGTAATAAGCCTTCACAGAACTGCGCCTCCACGCCTGTGTCTAGTATAACAGCTGGTGCCACATCTGGCTCTGCTGGATGATCAACTAGTATCCCATGGCCCACCATCTCCGGAGTATAATCGTCACCGCTCTCCTGGAGAACAATTCGCGGTCATCTAGGCGGCATGACACTACAAGTTCAAAAGCATGCCTCAGATTTAAGATTATTAAGACCGAAAAGTGAAGGAACCACAAAGGAACAAGAGGAAGAAGGCATTTCAAAATTTGAAAAACAAGACTACACGACATGTACACTGACTACACGGCGTGTAAATAATCTACACGGCGTGTATGGTGTTATTTCCCAACTGCCCGTGTCGTCTGTGACACGGCCGACTACTCGGCTTGACACTACACGGTGTGTTACACCTGCACACGGCGTGTACACCATCCCATTTCCTAGCCACATGGCTAACTCCACATGGTCTTTCCCTGGACAAGACTACACGGCGTGTCCCATAGGTACACGGCGTGTTCAGGGAGAGGTGACATCGGCCTGTGTTATTAGTTACATGGCCGAGTCCCCAGGTCATACTAAACGGTGTTTCCATCATTGACACGGTGTGTTCTATCAAGGAGTTCACTGGCCCGTGTTGTTAGTTACACGTCCGGACTCCAGGTCACACTACACAGCGTGATCACTAGGTACACGGCATGTTTAACCCAAGCACATCCCTACCCCGTGTCACCGCCCACACGGTTTATGACATGGGAAGAGACAATACAGCATGTACTCAGAGTACACGGCGTGTACTTAAAAAGTTCGTTTTTCTTCCCAAAAATAAGGTCATACACGGCATGTGTAAAAATTCTACACGGCGTGTATACTGGTCTTCCAGACAGTACGCCTCAAAAACTTCCCCGAAACCCAGAAAATACTGAAACTAACACCTAAGTGTCAAATTCCGACCCGTGGGGGCTCATACTCTCCATGAATCAAAGTTTGACATCTTATATGTGTTATAACCAATAAACAGTCAATGATCCACAAAATTCCTGTCAATGGGGGCCCATACTCCCCAAAAACCAAAGGTTGGCGTCCATTCTATAAACAAGATCAAAAAAAAATACCATATCACAAGGCATGTATTTATTAAGCAGTTATCACAACAGCATGCTTTATTAGCACAACAACTATCACAACAACATGAAAATTATAATGAACCTACAAGGCATAGAATATATGCCTGGCATGTGATATCTAGCATGTGCCTATATGATGCATGAGATGGAATACCCTCATCTCATCGGGTTTCAACTCAAGAGAACCCATAGATAAATTATAAACAGCAGAATCTCAAAGTGCGTCACCCAACGGTGAAAACATATCAACTGTAAAATTGAAAAATCAAAAGAATGAAAAATATGAGATAGACTGGCTTTTCCCTGTACACGAGTTAGCTACGCCTGGGCACAGCTTATTATCAACTACCGTTCCGTCCTATCCCTGACTACGACTCTAAATAGTAAGTCAAAGAAAAGAATCGCTCTGATACCACTTTGTAACGTCCCAGACCTGGGTTCCACGCAACGGGTGCCCCAAATCCGGTTCGCCACGTGACCTCAAGCACATTTCCCCAAACTCCAGAGGCTTCCGACTAGCAGCGAGGGCCCAGGTCTGATTGTGGGGAAACTATGCCCTCATTTGTCAAAGTGTAGTGCAGCGGAATACAAAATAAAACATACACCAACAACGGATGTAGTAAACCATACACAACTGAAATAAACAAAAGCAGTGGATATAACCAACAGTATATAAATGATGATGCTACATGTATCAAGTTCTAAGAAAACAGCCAGAAAATGTTATACATCAATACGATATAACCAAAATCAGAGTAGAGAAAAACAAAGCAAAACAGTTGGCAGCGGCATCGCGAGCCTAGGCTCGGTCCCATGCCCTCCTGCTCCTCAGCAGCAATCATGTACCTGTATAGGGACTATTTCCCCTATCTACACCTGCAGCAACGTAATCTGTTTGGGCCGAAAGGCGTGACCCAAACAGGGTGTGAGAAATATATCTCAGTAGGCACCCACTAAAGGCTCGTGCCCAACTGCGTGTAAGCATGCAACGATAGTGTGTAGTAGTAAAATGAAATAAAGTAAGAAGTACTCAAAAGTAACTAATTACCAGTTATATTTCCATTTTATTAATCATTTAATCCATTAAATATTATAAATCACCACAGTGCAATTCTAAGTAAACAGTTCACATCCTCAGACAAGAAAAAACTTACCCTTAGGTAAGAAGAATCCAACCCATAGGTATAGCCCTCAGGCATAATAGAATTTTCCCTCAGGCGTAGGAAGTGTTGCCCTCAGGCACAGAGTCTATTGCCCTCAGGCACGGAAGAAGTTTCCCTCAGGCCGAAATAACTACAGCCCTCGGGCTAAATAGTGCAGTGCCCTCAAGCTAACAACAACAACGCCCTCAGGCTAAGCAGGTAACTGGGCCATGCCCAACATGTCAAAATGCAGTAAACAAAAAATTCCTCTCAAGGAAATTCTACAATTACTACATTTAAAGGCATACCCTCAGGTATCCTGGCCAAACGGCTAAACAGTGAAACACACCCCCGGGGTGGTTCTGGATCCAAGCAACGATCCCAACCAGCATTTTGATATCATAATTAAATACCTAATCAATTCTAAGCATCAAATATAGCAACGGCCTCAGCCACACAACACCCCAACATGGGTTCGTGGCACGAAAACGCACAAAACGCACGACAGTTTGAAAAACTAACACAAAGCCACCTACCTTATACGCCAACGAACGTTATACCCGAACGCCGACTCCAGAAACACCCAAGAATATCGTAGATCTAACGAATAACAAACCCCATTCAAACGTAAATAACTTCCCCTTCGGAAAGAATTGGTACGAACGGTACCAGGAGAGGAGAGGGCTTACCCGTGCGGTTCCAATGAGATCGTCCGAAGCCGAATCGGATTCCAGACGAACACCCGGTGGATCTTCAAAGGTTTGGCCTCCTCCTTTGGCTCCAAATCGGCTCAAGTGTCTCCTCTGCCAAATGAGGAGGCTACTGCCTGTTTTAATCCAAAAAAACAAAGTACACGGCGTGTACTTCTGAGTACACAGCGTGTACTCCTTTCATTTAACTGTTCATTTGGCGGCACCGCCACACTGTTCATCCGTCGACATGAGTACACGGCATGTACTCCCAAGTACACGACGTGTACTGTCGCCCAGTTGTCGGCTACTCCACCACCTTACTGTTTTGGCCTGCAAACTAACTACACGGCGTGTAAGTACCACTACACGGCGTGTAGTCGGTTCCTACACCCCTCGTCGCAGACAAGGCTACACACCCCGTGTACTCATCCCCACACGGCCAGAAGTACACGACGTGTGGAAAAAGTATAAGGCGTGTAGTTCCAAAAATTAGGATTTTTTCCCACTTTACATATTTTCTCAAAAACACTTAAGGAAAAGAAAAAAAGAAGAAGCTCGTACATCAAAACTAAGAACTGGGTTCTTACATACTTGGTGAGACTCTGACTCGAGACCTCACCGAGACCCACAGGGGTAGCTACCACTAAACTGCACCCTGGGGGCCATATATATAATTATATAAATATATATAATGATATAAATATATAAATTTTTTTAATTATTCATATATTTATAAATAAATAATTATATATTTAAATAATTATAAAATTATAATTAATATATTTAAATAATGAATATATTTACTATATTTATATTTATATATATTTATTATATATATATATATAATTATATATAATGATATAAATATATTTATAAATATAAATAAATAATTATAAATATATTTATAAATGTTTAAATAATATATATATATATATAATATTTTTAAGTATTTATGTAATTATAAATAAATAATTACATATTTAAATAATTATAAAATTATAATAAAAAATATATAATTATATAAATATATTTATAATTTCTTTTATTTATAATAATAATTATTAATATTTTATCAGTGTTAAAGTTTTAGCGTTGATAAAGGTTCCTTTTATCAGTGTTAAATAAGCGCTCATAAGGATGTCTTTTATCAGTGCTTGTCAATTTAACACTAATAAAATGTATCTCTATCAGTTTTTTTTTGTAACCACTGATAAAAGTGACATCAATCTATTTAAAAGACTTGTAACCATGATTAATTCGGTCATGATTCTCAAGCTCTCGCAGAACTCCCCTACTATCAGCGCTCCTCCTCTACGTTCTCTTGAACGAATCAAGTCTATAATCCTTGGTATGTTATTTTATCCTTTTATACTCTCATTCATTTCTTGATTGGGTTCTATGGTTTGTGTTTTTTGTGTTGTTCTTAACCATGATAAACCCTACTTCTTCACTGGATAATAATGATTCCTTATGCTTCTTAACTTTGGAATGTTCATCAATGTGTTTCAAATATTCCCATAGAGGGATTCTCATTTCTCATAGTAAAATTGGAAGTCCAACACAATGACCAATATAACATGATCTATTATTGCTGACCATTTTGACTTCACATGACCTTTATGTAGTCTGATTTACCTTTACAGAACATCATCTTTGTTTACATAGATTAGGTTCATTTTGATTTTGGTTATCCTCAAAGGAAATTAGTTTGGTTTATTAGCTTATAAATCCCGAATGGCCCGAAGGCCTTCTTTTTTATTTTATTATAGATAATCTTCCTTTTAAGGGTTGAAGGGGAACCCGTACATGACCCGTAGGCCCAAGGCACAAGGCCCGACCTGACCCGTAATACATGACCCGAAGGCCCAGAGGCATGCCATGCCCATACATGACCTGTAGACTCAGCCCACTAGAACTACCCCTCCCCATATTTTGCATCATTGATCGCCTTTAGCTCCCCACCTGTATTGCTGATCGGCTAGCATTGCCCCGTACAAAGCTGCATGGTGCCTGAGTGATTTTTTTAATTTTATATATTGTATAGGGTAGTCTTTTTATGTCCCGTAAATATTCATGCACTATATTACCTCCTATATCACACTTTAACCAATTCTTATTTTCCTTAGTAATGCTAATCGGGTCCATCGAACAACATATTTGACAATGTGAAGTTGTATATTTTTACAACTATGTACTTTATTATTTGATCTTTAGTGTGACTCTGTAATTCATTTCATATCCCAAAACACATGGGACCATTCTCTAAATTCCATCTGTACATTAAGAGAATTGTATAATACATCATCATAATATCTAATGTCTTAGATAACTAGAGATTCATAGAAATATAGTTTTAAAAAAATGAAACTATATATTTTTCTAACAAGGTAGATAACAATTTAATAGGTGTACCATGATTGATTTATGAATTGTTTTCTCTTATATTCTAATATATTTATTCTTCTTATTCACGATCATTGACAATTATCACTTTATCTTGGTCTAATGAATAGATGGAAAATATTTATTACGAGAAGTTTTCTTAAATTACTCCAGCTCTATCAATTCTACTTCATCCATCAACATTATACTCTTAATAAATAAAAAAAATTATATTTTTATTCAAATAAATGGTATAAAATTATAATAAATTTCACATACTATAATCAATAAATAATTAAAATTATCATATTCATTGAGTTAATACATTGATCCATAATAAATTGATATAAGGATCCACAAAATGAAATTAATTATTTATCTATGATGATTTTAATGTTAAATTTTTTATTATTGGGTGAATTTTTATGTTCTGTATGATTTTGGTTATTGTTTATAATATAATATATATTAAGTACTGACATGTTTTTTGGAACTCAATCATTTACTACTTTATAAATGTCTTTTTTCAATAAATGAATTTCATATTACATGTGTTGTTTGGTTAGTTTCTCCTCATTCCAACCATTTTTTAAAATAGAAAATAATATATCACAGCATAATTGGTGAATATTTATGTCTCAAATTGAAATTTTAACTATTTTATTAGAATACATATGTGATGTTTAATATTCATTATATTTTTAATAGTGTTTTTTAGCGGCATTAATTATTATGAAATACTATAAATTAGTTGAAATGATTAATTTATTGATTTATTTATATAATTTATATTTAAATTGAATTAATGGGATTGATAATAATTTATACATGGTTGATTGTTTTGGGGGATGTTGAAATGGTTCAAAAATATTCTAAAAATTAATTTAAATTATAATAAATATTATTTGATAAAATTATTTTCATTTAATTATAGTGTATTAATGGTGGAAATTAATATTATGATAGTTTATTTTTAGAAATATTTATAGAATAGGTAATATTATGATATTCTTGAAACATTATAATGTGATTTACTATAGACATGTTAGTGATTCATCAAGGGTTAGGGTGAGGGTGATGTGAAATTTTTATTGTTATTTGTTATTCATTATGGTTTTTTAGAAGTTAGGTTTACCTAAGGTATTGTGGAACCCATTGTTTGGTTCTTTACTAAGGGAACCAATTATGTCAAGACTTTCCCATATTTCAAAAGAACAACCTAAGAAAAATGGATATGTTATACCCATTTCATGATTTAGATGTAATAGTTACATGTGATGGTTATCCCTAAGGGATAGTCTTGGATGCTAGGGGTCTGAGGTAGAATGTCATGGTGCCTGTGATGTGGTTATTTCCAAATGGAGATAAAAAAAATTTTATCCTCCTATGATTCACATGTTAACCTCTTATTAGTGAAATTATTTGAATGTTTGGGAACAACCATGGTATAAAATTATGATTAATATAATTCACTGGTCTGAAATGAAGTTGGTATACTTTATTATCATGGTGTCTTGGTTAGTACGCAATGAATTGACTTGCATGTTTATTTTTAGTGTTACTACTTTGAACATATACTTAAATATATGCATTGTTGTATATTTTAGGGTCCCATTTAGTATTTACTTGTTTATTTTTATACTCACACCATGCACATGAACCTCGGTGGATATAGAGCTCTTATATTTGAGATACGAGTGATGGAAAATGACTAGTAACATATATTAGATCTGGTACAGCTCAATGGGGATTAGTTGATTTTCTCATGGTAGTGTCAGGTAACTTTTAGCATTTTGAGATGAGATTTAAAATTTTAAATTAATATGTTGTAATTTAAAAAAAATTAAGGAGGAAACTATGATCTTCCCCAGCTTCATCACCCAAAAAATTATTTTTTCATTTTTTTCTTTAGAATCATCCCCCATATCTTCTATATTTCTTGAACTACTCTAAGAAGAAGTCATCCAAAGTGATCACTGATACCCGGTATGGGATGACTACTACTCATAGTAGTTCAAGAAACATAGGTGCATGTACAGAAGAGATGGATAATGAGTATCAAGAAACAAAATGAAATAATAATTTTTCATGAGATGAAGCTAATGGGGATGATGGTTGTCTATAAATTTACCTTTGGATGAATTCAGAGGATAAAACCTACCATAGCGAAGTAATTCTTTTCATTAATTCAATTATCCATTTCCTTCAAAATGGATGCATCCTAATCATTTGAAAAAAAATTATAAATATGGAGTTAAAGAGTTCATCAAGTTTTAAGTAGAGCATGCATGTGACCCTTATCAAATACTTTTTATGTGTTTATATTGTTCTTATTCAATAAAAATTAAATGTTTAACTACTCAGGCAAAAAGTTTCTTATACACATGATGATGTTACCAATACCGAGTAATAATAGACTATTGTTAATGAAACTATAGAATTATTAAGGGATAAATATCATGTTGATGAAAAAAAACAACAATGCAGCATCAAAATGTTAAATAAAATTATCAAGGTAAGAAGTTAAGGTATAAAGTTTGAGTTTGGTTGAAATAAATGCAACCAACATATTTACCCCAACAAGTTAATGTTCATTATTTATGTTGGGGCTACAATGAGTATGAATTTATTGATTGAAATTGATTCATGGTGCCACATTCAACCTGTAATGAATAAAACCCTTTTTAAATATATAATAGTAATGTTACAATATATTTTTTCAATTTTACAAAAAAAATATAATGAAATGCTGATTTAATTTTTATTATTTCTTGTAAATTTCATTTATTGTAGAAGGTTTCCATAATAAATTTGTCTCAATGGCCACTAAAAAATCCCATAGAGGCTTTTGAACTCTTATTATGAAGTTAAATCTTAAGTATGTTGAGGGGAAAGTAAAGACCCACCCACCAGTTAGTTATGCACACATTATAAAGTAGGAAACATGTATTTATTTCATCAATCATCATAATGAAAAATCATTTAAGGTGTATTGCAATTGATAATATATTATTTTATATTATTTATTTTATCCAATTTTATTCAAAAAAATTAATTTATGAAATAGAAAAAGAGTACTTAAAATAAAGAACATGCATCAAAACCAATATACCCCTATCCCAAAGCAAGGATGGGGTACGCTTCACTAGAGAACAAATTGGTATACATTTTAAATCAATAATAAAATTTTTATGCGATATGGAAAAATCTATTTTACTTTGTTTATATTCAAATTGATGAATCAAAATATGAATCCAATTTCATCCCACATTATGTTCTATAGAAGGAGGCTCGCATAGATATGGAGCGTAAACTAGTTGATGATAACAAAAAATCAGTATGGAAAACATATTTAAGTATGAAATAATAGTAATTTGTTATGATTTTTAACAGTATTACATAAAAATATATATTTATTTTCATATTTGTTTTATATAGTTTAGACACAATAATTGACGGTAACCGTACTGGAATAAAAACTACTTTCAATAGCTTTGAAATGGCTAGAACAATATGGTTACATAAAAAGATTAGGGTTTGGAGTGTCTCTTTGAACATATTTCAAGAAGATAAAACCACATGAAGATACATATAATATACTGAGATGATTATAGACACAAATAGACTCACTGCATTATATTATTGTTCGGTCTTGTTTATCAGACCAATGTATGAGAAATAATCAAAGTGAATAGGTGGTGGAACAAAGATATTCACATGAACCAAATGACCCCACTATATTTGAGGCTAGTCATTCACCCCAGCCACATACCTTACCCAAGGTAATAAATATTTTCATTACTCTTTATCCTAAATGTGAATCAAATAACTTCTGATAACTTTATATTACTAAAATTCTACTGGGTGTAGTTATATGTGATTTGTATTTGTTAACACTCACGCACCACATTATTGTGAGTGGTATGATGTATAATATCACAGGATAAAAGCTACACCATAAAGACCTCCCAAAATATCACATGAGAGTAGGGATTGTGGTAGCTCACAAGCTGACTGCTAAGTTTCTTGTTCCACTTAATGATCTGAATATTACAACGCTCAATGATGATATTGGAATATCCATAGCATGTTTGTCTAATTTATAAATAAACATGAGGTATGTCTTTAAAAAAATTCATATGGAAAACCCATAATAGTTGATGAAAAAAGTTATTAAGTGAGTTATGATATTACATATGGATAAAGCGATGGGGAAATGGATGGTCATATCAAGTCAATCTAGTGAATCAACAAAGAAATCAAAATAACCTTTCAGGAGTACCTTCTCCCCACCAGTTCCAAAGAAACATTTATTATCATTACAACTTCATGTAGAGACCACATTTAAAGATGAAAATATTTCCTAAATTCCATATGAAAAATAAATATATGTAACTTTTAGGACACACATAATTGGTCTTGAGACTATAAATGAGATTCTCAAGCATGAATAACTAGGAGTCTCGGTTGTGAATATATATATAAGGTACATTTTCATAATACTTCTATCCAAATAGTGTTCTAATATGTTTATTAAAGTTAATAACTATTCAAATTTTCTATAGGAATTTATATTAATACTATATAAATGGGAAACTATGTGAATCACAATTGAGATTTATTTATCCTTATATCATTTTATGGAAAAACTTACTTTGGATAAAAAAGAAATTGAGAAAAAAAGATGATCTACTTGAATCATTTGGTCAAAAAATATCAGACGATAGAATATTTATGATGCCTATAATGTATAAGTAAAACTCTAAAATCTAATCAAATAAAATATATTTTTAATTTTCATATTACTTATTTTTTTAGGCAGTACTGGATGCTGATCGTAGTCAATCTGGATACCCCAAATATTTATTTTTTGGATCCAATGCATGGATATCCAATAAACCAACCACACATGATGTGTATTGTGAATTTTTAATAAACTATAATCAATATTTTATAGATAAAATTTGAATTTTATGTTTCGGTATATGTTTTAATAAGAATTATTTTATGATAGTGTGGTCACTAAATATTGGCTAAATCATGACATTAAGTCAATGTTTGAACAAATAAAGCCTGTATATTACTACAAATGGAAGTATCTTAATGTATATATATAAATATTTAACTATAAAAACATATTTCAAAACAACTTAATTATTTTTTTCAATGTTTCTATAGTGTTCAAAGCAAGATAATAGAAATGATTTTGGATATTATGTTTTCAAATTTATGAGAGAGATCACAAAACCTGAAAATACCATTATCCCCAAATAGGTAATTTTTTAAGGTAATTAAAATTTCATTAAGTATATTTCTTAATTATTTGTTTTTATATATTTTATCAGTACTATAAAGATTTATGGTAACCTTCATACTCAAAAGAATAAGTAAATTTTTTTAGAGATGAGTGGGTAGTGTACATGTTTTCAGAATGTTTTTCGACAAAAAATTAGGTGATTTCCAACTATTTTTGTGATATAGTATGGGATATAAACCTAGAAATATATTTTGGGTGTGAAAAATTTGTGTCAGAATGATTATATATTATTTTTGATATTATTATCAAGGATAATTATAATATAGGAAATCAATTTATTTAGAATAATTGACCTATAACCAATAGAATTGTTGGGAAATGGTGGATATGGAGTTAGAGGCAGGGGTGGAGGCGGAGGCAGAGGTAGAGGCGGAGGCGGAGCTGGAGGTGGAGACCGAGACAGAGACTAAAAATTTCACACAAAAATTGTTGAAAATTTCACACAACACTTGTCACTTAAGATAAGATCCATTGCGCAAGTGTTTCAAGTGTCTTATTTAAAAAATGTTTTCACCACTTGTTTAAGTGATTTTATATAGGAATTTAAGTGGAATATTTTTTTTTAAAAAACAAAAAAAAACACCACTTATTTTTTCAAAATCATTTTCATAGGATACAATTTCAATTATCACTTTCCAAGTACTATCAAATATTACTAAAGTGTGAAAGAAACCTCTCACCAAGAACAAAATGAACAATAAAAAAACAGATGCAGTTTCTTGCCCATGAATTCTCTACACTACAAAGAGAAGGGTATTAATAGTGAATCCAATAGTCACTTGAGAGTCATAAAACACCAATACAATCCTTAAATAGGCAAATAATACAACTCAAATGTTTTAATAAATATTTTTGTAATAAAACACTAAATATAGTAGATGTATGAGAGAACTATTGGAGGACAACCAGCATTGAAATATCGTGGTCATCAAGGAGGTTTGGTGTCAAAGGAAACATGAAATAAAATGAAAAGAAACCACCTTATCAAGAAATACCTAAAAATAAAAAAAAAATGATTCAAATTAAATCATGAAGTACAAAAAAATCAAATGAATATCCATTTGAAAAAGAAGTTAGCATCTTGATCCAAAACCTCCAAAAATAAAGAAATATAAAATTTCATCGATTGAATCATGAATTTTCAGAAAATAATAATATAGTGGTTTCACTTTGGTGGGTGGTGGAAATATTTGGGCTATTAAATCATCAATTATATGCATGATATAATATCACAACTTATTGTGAAATCCATACAAGTAACATCCATTATGCATGTGAACATTCATTATGTAAAATGATCCATGTTCACAAGATCATTAATAAAAAACTCATCATCATTATCAATGAAAAATACACGAGAATATGAATATTTCCATTTTTATGGACAAATAATTATGATTTTATGTTAGAGTATATCATCACCTAGAATATTTAAAATAATGTACTAATCTATATCAAAATCCAAGAAGACTTAATGGATGAACTATATTTCAGTGTCATTTGGATGATATAAAGGGTTATATTAATGTTTAATACTGTCAAAAGGAAGTAAACAATTTATAATGGAGTTTAGTGTCTTCTAAAAATACATAATGAGCCACACTGGAGTTTTTTCTATAAAATAAGGTAAATGGTTTATCATGGAGTTTGTAATCTCTATGATGGTGAAGGAATAAGATAGATTTTATTATGTTTAATAAAAAATCATATTAAAATATTCATTTTAGTTAAATAAATGAATTTTGATAGGTTTACATTAATGGTTAATGTTTTCTATGAATAAATGACTTTGTCAACAAGTTCATTTACTCATGTATTATGATCATAAACTCGACAAGGATGATTCACTCATGATGATGAAATTTTATTTTTATTATACAATTAATTCAATGTTTAGGGTTATCAACAAGAAATATTGTTAGATGAACCTGAGTTTTGAATGAACTGTGTGATAAAAAAACATGGTGGAATCAACCATACCTCAAATAAAGACACAGTGTACCCAGTATGACTCAAATTATGTAGTTTTAGTATAAAATTGAAAATTTATTAATGTATTGTCTCATATATATGTTCAATTTATTTCTTTATAGTATCACTAACATAATAATTGTTTTATTATACAAGTGTATTATTTTTCTCGAGTTGGGGTGGTTTGTTTGAATCTGCTCGTGCTTGTGAGAGATCAGACTTTAAGGCTACAACTAAGATAACAAGAAGAATAAAATAGGTCAATAATGTATACAATCACCATGAAAAGTTTTTTTACTACTACTTATTTAGTTAATTTTTTCACTATTTTATCTATTATTTTAAGTTAATTTCCTTAACATTTTATATTTTTTTCCTATATTTTTTGGAATCCATATTTTTCTTTCAATCGTTTGCAACAAGCCAAAAAAGAGAGAACATAGTGCTTTTGGATGAAGTGTTTTATGCAGCATGGGGTTTCTTCTTCCATCCAAATGGAAAATTTATTTCTTTTATATATTTCTATATATTATTGGAATAAAAAAACACTTCACATACTCATCTATACACACCTCAATCTGACACATGGTGTGACTTTTATGACTCGAATGGTGTGTTTTTAGTTTATAATTTACATTTTAGTTTAAAACACACATCACATACTCAAACAAATCAAACACATTAATATTATTTTGATACTTTATAAAAACAATCCATAAGTCATTTTTGATGTGTAGGAAAAAACCATACCATAATTTTATACATGATGTGCTTGTTATGACTCAAAGTATCTGTTATCAATTTAAAATAGACATTTAAGTTCAAAAAACATCAGTCTATAAAAACTAAGAAATTGTTCTTGAATTATATTGATAATTTATGAAAATTAATCATAATTCATTAGTTATGTGTAGTAATCAATCTCACATAAAACCAAAACATTTTGTAACTGGCATGATTCAAAGTGTGTGTTTCTAGTTTAAAATAACATTTTATTAAAAAAACAATAATCATACTTAAAACCAATAAAACACATTAATATTGTTTTTATACTTTAGGAAAATGATAAATAAGTTATTTGGTACATGTAAGAATCATCCTCACCTCAATCTGATGCACGATGTGATAGGTATGACTCCAAGTGCATATTTTCATTTAAAATTGACATTAATTTTAGTAAAAAGACAACTGATAACTCAAAATTGAGTAAAAAAAATTAGATTTTTTTGATACTTTAGGAAAATTATCCATAAGTAATTTGTGACATGTAGGAATTATCCAAACTTCAATTTGATACATGATGTTCCTAGTATGACTCAAAGTGTCTGTTATCAATTTAAAAATGACATTTTGGTTCAAAAAGTGTCGCTCACTAAAAATTATAAAAATGAACTCATATTGTCTTATAATTTAGGAAAATGATTCATAATTAACTTGTTACATGTATTAATCATTCTCATGTCAAACCCACACATGATTTGACCATTATGAATCAAAGTGAATGTTTCCAGTTTAAAATGACATTTTAGTAAAAAACACAAATGTCGTACTCAAAATCAATAAAAACATTCACATTTTTTATACTTTAGAAAAAATTTACATAAGTAATTTGGGATGTGTAGGAAACATCTGTACCACCATCTGATGCATGGTGTCACCGATATGACTCCAAGTGAGTGTTTTTATTTAAAATTGACATTAATTTTATTTAAAAATACAGCTAACATACTCAAATTTGAGAAAACACATTCATATTGTTTTGATACTTTAGGAAAATGATCCATAAGGTATTTTTGGAATATAGTAATAAGATTTAACTCAATCGGATACATGATGTTCCCAGTATGACTCAAAGTGTCTATTATCAATTTAAAATTAAAATTTTAGTTTAAAAAGTTTCACTCACTGAAAATCAAGAAGATGTGCTCAGATTATATTGATAATTTAGTAAAATTATTAATAATTTATTTTTGACATGTAGGAATCAGTCTCACATCAAACCCACACATTATGTGACTATTATAACTCAAAGTTCATGTTTCCAGTTTAAAATGACATTGTAGTAAAAACACAAGTTCTGTACTCAAAACCAATAAAAAAATTAAAATTATTTTGATACTTTAGTAAAATGATCCATAATTCATTTAGGACATGTAGAAATTAGCCTCACCTCAATCAGATTCACTGTGTGACCAGTATTACTCCAAGTTTATCTTTTTATTTAAAATTGATATTAATTCTACTAAAAAGGAAAAATAACATATAAAAAACTAATAAAACACATTAGGATTATTTTTATAATTTATTAAAATGATAAATAAGTCATTGTTGATGTGTAGGAATAATCTTCACCTCAATATGATACATGATATTCTTGGTATGAATCAAAGTGTTCGTTATCAATTTAAAATTGACCTTTTAGTTGAAAAAGTTTCACTCACTGAAAACTAATAAAATTCACTCTTATTATCTTGAAAATTTAATAAAATGGTTCATAATTAATTTTTTACATATAGGAATAAGTCTCACATCAAACCCGCACATTATGTAAGAAAACTAAAGAAATGCATTCTGATTATTTTGATATTTTAGAAAAATGATCCATAATTCATTTGGGATGTGTAGGAATCATTTTTACCTCAATCTGATTCATGTTGTGACTGTTATGACTCTAAGTGCATATTTTCAATATATAAGTGTCATTTTAGTTTAAAATGCACATCACATTGCCAAAACCAATAAAATGATCCTAGATTGTTTTCTCATCATTCTATATTCTATTAATTAATTAATTTACTCATCATTTTTATCTTATACTTATTTAGTTAATTTTCACATAGATAATTATTGAAGATGAACAATAAATGGTGTTATATGTAAGAATCAACCACAACTCAATCTAAAACATGGTGTTCCTGGTATGACTCAAAGTTTAGTTTAAAACTAATTTTTTTTGTTAATTTATTTATTTATATTATTACTAATATAAGAATTTTTTTCTTATATAGGTTTGTTATTTTTCTCAATTAGAGGTGGTTTATTATTTTATATAGGTTCATTCTTTTACTCTATAACGTTTTTGTTTTATTTTATTTTTCTTGTAAATTTTATATCATTTAAATTCTATATTTATATCTAATTTTTATAAATTATGGTGTTGTTTCTAGTGCTATGGTGTTATATTATAGCACACTATACTATTACCTATTTTTAGTGTTGTAATGTGTTGTAATATCTCACTACATTATTCCCCTTTATCATTTCATTTATTAGCATTAATAAAACATGACTTTATTGGTGCTTGTAAAAGTGATGATAAATGCACACTTTATCAACGCTAAATTAAATCACTGATAAATAGTGTCTTTTATTAATGCTTCTAAAAACACAAATAAAGGATCCATTTATCATCTCTTTTCTAGCTCTGATAAAATCCTAGGATTTTAACCATGCTCTGGTAGTTAGCACTTTTTTATCACTAATAAAAGGCTTATTCTAATGTTGTTAAAGGCCTCTTTTTTATTAGTGTATTTTCTTAGAAACCACTTACTTAATACTTCACCAAAATAATATGATTTTTTCTTTTATTTAAACTTTTATCTAGGGTTTATACAAAGTTTTTAACATCCCAATTTCCATAAATAACTAAACTGTCCTTTAATACTAACTATGGTGACCTTTTTTTATTATATAAATTTTTCAATACATGATACAAAATTTAACAATAATGAGGATCTTTTAGGGTTTGGTGTCTTGGAAATAGAAACATAATACATGAAAATTAAATAAACATAATCATTATTCTAATCCACTTGAAAAAAAACTTAATAGGTTCATCCAAAGTTACTTTTCTTGCATCTCATGTCATGGGGACATACATCAAAGAAAGGGGTGAGCATAATTCCCAACAATGAAATAATCATAAGCGATACTTAGTAAGTAAAAAAGAGGCATATCAAAAAGAAATGATCATAATAACATGAGGTATATCATAATATAAAAAAATATGAATCATAACATGGAAATGTGGCTATAACATAAAAAGTATACATTCATAAGAATATCACAAAGGATTATCACTAGGGTGTCATAAATCATAATTACCAAGGTTATTCACCAAGGTATCGTAAAACATATCATCTCTATATATTAGTTCTTTACCCAATTAATTTGAGTGCTATAATGGATCACCCTTTATATTTATTAATTCATGTGAGCCACATTGATCATAACAATTCATTTCATCAATAACCCATGGAAAATAAAGAACGGGTTTTGTATCAAAATATTTATGTACCAAGTGTTTAGAGACATGAACATAACATCATTTTTAACCCATGAAAATAGAATATATATTTAATATATTTAAACCCATGAATCAATAATATATATTTATATATGGGTGAGTATCCATATAAATAGAAGAGGTTTGGGTATTCACAATATGATATTTTCTTGTATAAAAAAGAGAAAATCAATAAATTAATTTGGCAACATGGTGGTATACATTGTGTCTTATGAAAAGATAATAATGAAAGGAAACTAAGGTCTCCCATTGATAAAACATAATTTTGGTAGTAAGGTTAATATAAAAATTATAATAGAAGAAATTTGATTATAATTTTTAAGGAATTCACAAAAGGGGTACTTGGATGAAAAATGAGAAGAGGAGAATTTCTTTACCTTGAATATTTTCTTCCTAAAAATTTATGACGGAACATTGAGACCTTGAGGTAACCATATAGAAAATATTTAGGAATTTAAAATACTATAATTGACTGAAAATTAATTTTTTATTTCAAAAGAACTTTTGAGGAAAAAGTAGGAAACCCTAAATACAAGAAATGACCCAAATCCAAAATACAATAACATCATGATTAATAGATTTATAGTGGAGAGTGAGGGTGGTATGGGGTATTTATACTTTAGGAGGGGTGGTTTTAAGTGATTAAATAGTGATTATTTTTTATTTAAGGCCAACCAATATTGGGTGGAATTAATTAAAAAAAAATTGGTTGAAAATTAATTTTTCTAAAGGATTTTGAGGTCTTATAATATATCAAACGCCCATTTAATTTTGTTTTTTATTGTTATTATAAACTTTTACCATTTTACTTTAACCCTCTACATTATTTTACTTATATTACAGTAACTCTTTTTTACCAAGTTAACTTTTTTATGTATAAAAATGAAAATGAATTTATTAAATACTTTGGACATTCTAATTCTAGATATTTAATCCATTTTATTTTATTTAATTTATAAAATTGGTAAAAATAAATTCTAATATGATATGCATATAAATCATTAAAATAATTTTTTTAGAATGGATAAAATCATGGTTTTAAAAATTCTATTAATGTGTTTCTAAATGGAAAAAAATATGTAACATGTTTTTCCATAAATAATTAATTATTGAGAATAAGTATTAATAAATTTTAAATATTTATCGTATCCTAATTATATCATAAGATTTATCATATTTCATAAAATAGCATTTTCCCTTTTTAAACCAAAAATCAACTTTTTATAACCCTAATATAAATTTTATGTGTTGAATCCAAAAATGAAATTTATTTCATCAAAATAATTCTCCAAGAATTATAATTTTATATTTTAAATAAATCACTATTTTAATAAAAATTAACCAATTAATAAAAAAATGAACATTATGACCATTATAAAAAGTATTTTAGGATTCATTAAAATATATTATCATTTAAAAATAATTTTTATAATATTATTTCATGAAATACACTTTTAATTAAAACTTACACATAAAACATATTTTAATAGAATATTATCGTCTTCAGTAATAATAAAATTTTTATTATATCATTAAGTAATCCTAATGATCATTTGAATGCATTTACATTACCAACAATAATAATGACCAACTATTTTATTGACTAATTATCATAATATTTATCAATCTTATTATTTAAAAAACATAAGTTCTGATGATCATATTTCTATATTAATATACCATCATTTTTATTCTTCATCATTCACATTGATTCGAATTAAGGTTTAATATTGTTTCCAAAATTTATATTGTCTTAATAACATTTTTTTCCTCTATTATAGTGATGTTCATAGGTGAAATGATTTTGGGGGATCAAAGCGGTCCATATTTTTATATTTCAGAGTATTTATCCTCTATTTGTCTTCCCATTATAATATTTGGTATGATATTAGGTGTTGTTTTAGACTGAATATAATGTTCTTAATTAATTAAATAAAGTGTTGATGGTTTATAGTATGTGTTTTGTTTTACTGTTTCTAGTTATACTATTTCATATCAACACTTGACGTTCAAAGTTATTATGAAATTTATAAGCCTTTATATATTCTTCTATTATAAAACATAATTAAAAATTATTGGGAGGAAAGAGATCCATTAACAAAAGATGAAAATTTTAAGGTTATTTACATTACAATCATGGTTATTGAAGAAGAATGTTGGAACAAGAACATGGAAGACATATTATTGAAATCACACCAAAAAGAAACTATGTAAATGGAAAGAGGAAGAATAGTGGAGCATGGTTTTAGTGGGAGCTAAAATCATGATAGACCTAAATTGAAGAGTAAAATGAAAAATATCAAATATTACATGTAGAGACTTGGGTTTTGGCCCTGTCAGACTTTGTAATATTCCTACGAATAATTCCAGAGCTATGCGCGAAGACGGCGTGCGATTCTGAGGCCCGATGTGCCTGGAATTAATTTTATAAAAATATTAAGTATTTTTATACTATTCACATGGTGGGGGTATGATATATCCTAAACGGTAGCTAAGAACACGAATCTAAGGGAATGATTGCATCTGGAACGTGTCGTTTACCCTAAGCGGGGTATAAACTTTGCGGGCGCAAGCCTGCTCTGAGAAAAGCCACCAGGGGAATTTTCGTAAATAAATGGAAAAGTTTATTTACGAGAATCGGCTCAAATAACTTCTGAACGGAGTCTCAGATTGACAATAAAAGTTTACATTTGCGTTCATAATGTCGTGTTTACCCTATGGGCGACCTTACCTTTGTTTGCATCGGGCATCGGGTGGAGGCGAGTCGGGAGTCGGAGATGGGAGAGATTTTTTTTAAAAAAAATAAATATCTCTTTTCTCCCCCACCCCCTTTTGACATGCGGTGCATAGAGGAGGAATTACTCCTCATCCCCTTCCGATGGAAAATTACCGAACCAAATCCTGTGATCAAGGTGTCGTCGAACTCCGATTTCGATAGCGGATGCTCTAGGATCGTACAGCGGAAGCTTTGGAGCGTGAATCTAAGTCAGAACGTCGTCGTTTCGCCCGCGAGGTAGGCGGTTTGAGTTTTAATCCCCCGATCCCATTTTTTCGTCAAATTTCTTAGTTTTGTTGTCATAGTAGGGAAGATCGGCTCCCAAGGGTCGCGTCGGAGGTTGTGGATCGCAAAATGGACCACTGGGGTGCCCCCGGCAGTCCGCGGAAGTTCCGTCGGCGCGGCACCGGCATGGCGGCGCTGACACCGGTGGACCCGCGGCGGCCCACAGTGGTCCGCAGTGGAGCGTAGGGCGCCGCGCAGCTAAGGTCCACCGGCCAGGGTGGGACCGCGGCGGCGGCGGTCGGTGCGGGTCGGTCCGGCCTTCTTTTAAATACACGGGGGTTTTAAAACCCCCATATCTTGCTCCCTGGAAGTCCGTTTCATGTGTCGTCTATGGAGACGTGACCCTGTCAACGAGGCGAACCCTTCGGTGTGGGTTCGGAAGTTTAAGGTTTTGGTATTGTGGCCCGATAGCTTGAAACGTCGAATAAAATAATAATATTTTATTATTATTCGACTTTGGGTCGTTGTATCTTCTACCCGGAGCGTCTGATTGACGGGCCGTCAGTGGAGTTGAGACCCTGATGATACTACATACTTTTCGTGATGGTTTCCGGGTGTGGGGACTGAGTTTGGGGTGTGGGCCCCATGAGGTCGGGTTTGGGCATTTTCGGAGAAACGTAAATTTCTCACCAGGAGTCCGATTTTGGAAGATAAATAGTCAATCCTGTGTGTTTTTATGAGAGGATCATAATGGTGTGATCTGTTTGATTAATTTCAGGATTGAGGCGTGGGCCCCACCCGATCTGGCTTCAGTGAATAGTGCCTTTTTCACTGGGTGTCTGTTTCGGACGAACAAGTAGGCGATCCCGTGTGTTTTTCTGATGGGATCGCAGTGGTATGATTCGGTTGATGAGTTTCAGGATGGTTGTGCGGGCCCCAAATGGGCTAGCTTCAGTGAATAGTTCATTTTTCACCGGTTTTCCATTTCGGGCGAGTAAACAACCTATCCTGCATGTTTTTTCATGTAGATCGCGATGGTGGCCTCGGTATCAGCCTTGGAGGTGCGCGGGGTGGCATTATGGTGGGTCACTCGAGTTAGTGATGTTTGGACCAGCTGTGGTTGAGGGTACTCCCTTGGTTCATTCCTATAAGGGTTCGCGCGGCATCAAAACCTTAGTGTAGGTTTTTGATCCTCTCGATGGGATGTTTAATCTGTTAGAGTTGTGGCATCCCTCCGGTGGGCCTGGAGCGGGATCCTCTAGCATCGTTTCCCTAGATCGAGTTCTTGGTATCAATGTGACCGCTAATCCATGGGTGGTGATCCCCTATCTAGTAGGTTAACCCCGTAGGGTTTGTGGCATCATCGATAATATGATCCCCTACACTGTGGGCCATGCTCAGTAGGGTTGTGGTATCATCAGGTATATGATCCCCTACTCAGCATGAGTTTTAAAGTAGGGTTGCGGTATCGTTGGTTATAATATCCCCTACTTAGCATGTGGTTTTTGTAGGGTTACGGCATCGTCAGTTCGATCCCCTATAGCGCGAGATGTACTAGATAGGGTTTCGGTATTGTCCTGATCATCGTGACATGGGTCACGATCCTCTATCTGAGTGACGTGTTACTGTATGAGCGCCAGATCGGGTTGTGGTATCCCCCAGCGGACCCTGGGAGTGATCCCCTATATATGAGATCTTTTTATACCAGTGTGGGTTCTTGTATCTCCTAGTGGACCCTAGGAGTGATCCCCTATCTGAGGATTTTGGTGTTTTTGTTGTTTCAGTGAGGTTTCCTCAGTAACGGTACCCGACGAGCGTGATCTCTCGGGTGAGCGTCTGAGATGTTTGTGTGGGACCCGATGGAGTGTATCTCTCGGATAGGTGTAATCTAGTATGATAGTGATTGTGGAGTGTTTTCTCTTGGTTGTGAACCATTGCTGGTGATGAGTTCGATACCTCATGTGGCTTGTTGCGTGAGCTGAGTATATCTGGATTGTTCGTGGTATATGTATGGGCATACACCTGAGCTGAGATGACTAGTTGTGTTTAGCCGAGGATGGTCACGAGATGGAGTTTCTCTCTCATCTGGGTTCCCTCTGTCTGGGATGAGCGGACTATTTCCTTTCAGATACTCTCTTTTGTTTTGGGTTTTTTGGGTGCCTATTGAGTATTATTATACTCACCCCTATATAGGCTTTGCCCACACATGTATTTGTCTTGTACAGACCACAGGCCTTTCGATGGAGTCCCAGGAGGACCTGGAGCAGGCAGAGCTTAGTGAGCGGGTTTGACCGGGGTGTTTACCGGAATTGTGCCGAGGAGCTTACCGACAGGTGTTTTGGCAGTGTTTTCCCACCTTCTGAGCAGGTTGGACACTTTTGTAGTTTTCTTTTGGTGGGCCCTGTTTTGCACTTTTTGTACTACTGTTGCACTCTGGTTTGGGAAAGATGTATGCATGCATTTTCTTTTCGGTTATATATATCTCTGCACTGTTGCATGGGGGTGTATGTGGGTGCGTGTGTACAGGTACCTTAGGCTAATGCCTCCCTTGTGTGTGATAGCCTACTCGGTGCTAGACACCAGCCCCTGGCCTATAGGAGGCGAGATTGGGGAGTCACGGCTTGATCCCCGTTGGTTCGGGTCATGAGAGAGAGGTATCATAGGAGGTTCCACCTTTGGGATCTCAGAGCATAGTTGGTCTAGCTGTGAGTTTGGTTTGGGTTGCATAGTGGTAGTGTTTGGATGTTTCGAGTTTGGATTTCAGGCCAGGGACTCCAGTGTTGGTTCGGCGGCCGACGTATCCATACACCAGGACTCTGATAACCTGACTTTCAACTTGGGACGTTTGTACACTAGTCCCATGGATATAATGGTGCATACATCATATAGGACTAGGTTTTTGGGTTTCCCTTGTTCTTCTTGAGCCAGCTCTCCAGATATACTCTTTGACCATGGAGCGGCTTGATTGCATTTCAGGATACCTCCATGATGACCGCCAGCAGGGGTTCCGCAGCGGGATTATGGTGATGATCCGCCCCATCTAAAGGATTTGGACTAGGGCGCAGGTTCTGAGGATGGACCTCCAGGTGGTCCTCCAGTTGAGCCACCACTTATCGAGCAGATAGTTGTGCCGGTAGTGCAGGATGAGGTTGCACGCAGGCTGAGTGCGCTGCATGAGTTCCAGAGGCAGATACCTCTAAGATTTCAGGGTGATCCAGACCCCGAGGTAGCTGATGACTGGATCGAAGCGGTCACCTGAGTCTTCCGCCTGGTGAGGACACCTCCAGATCAAATGGTGGTCCTAGCAGCGAGCCTTCTGCATGGTTCGATCGGGCGATGGTGGAGTTTGGTGACACAGTACCACGACTAGGAGACGCTCATGTGGGAAGAGTTTGAGTGGCTCTTCAGGGAGGAGTTCTATCTGGTGACTCTGAGGTTAGTGTGGATCCCAGAGATTCTGCGGCTTCGATAGGAGGGAATGACTGTGTCGGAGTACTCATCGAGGTTTACAGACCTATCGCGCTACTCCCTGTATATGTTTTGAGACCCATTATTTAGGGATCATACCTTTGATCAGGGCCTACGTAGGGACATCCAGGCAGGTGTGGTTTCTTTGTGTCTTCCCACCTATGCGGGAGTGCTGGAGCGGGCCCTAGTGGTGGAGAGCTTTCTGGACGAGCAGACCACACTTGTTAGTGCTGGGCACGCGAGAGCTGAGACTTCATCAGTCAGATTGGCCTCTGATAGTCGACGACAGACTCAATGGCCTGGACGTCGGTAACATTTCAGGAGGCCACTCCAGGATGGAGGATCTGAGGCTCAGGTCTCATATGGCTTGCAAGCCAATTTTGGTCAGCCTCAGGAGAGGCGGTGTTATGCTTGCAACGGTCGGGGATATCTTGTTAGAGATTGTCCGACTCGTCATGCTGCTGAGAGGGAGCCGGTCAACAGACCGCCTTGGCAGAGGTAGTGTCTCGAGCAAGGAGGTCCGTAGGGCGGAGGACGTGGCAACGGAGTTGGTGCAGTAGCGGAGGTGGTAGGCAGTATCAGTTTCCACCACCCCACCCCCAGGTGGTCCACACCAAGACTAGGGAGCTAGGGGATGAGGGTGAGGACAACTGCATATCCTGGAGGATATTGACCCAGAGGCTCTGCTAATGGGTAGAGGTACACCTTGTGTCTTTTCTACTTTTTGCAGTAGTTTGATAGACACTGTTTAGCGTTACTCTTCCCTTTCTGTTGCTTGATTGAGTTTCGTTCAAGGCATTGGTAAGACCATGTGTGGGTGTTGTTTGACGTGCTTCGAATGCATGAGGAAGAGGGATCCTTCCCCCACCGAGATGTGTTTTTGTGATGCAATTAAAACCATGTGGGAGAGTCAGTGCTACCCAAAGCGGATAGTGTTTAGGTGTGGTGGATGAGTCCCTCTAACTTATGTGTTCGGGCATGGGTGTTTGTTAGCGAACTCGCTAACGTACGAGACCCAGTTGAGAGTCCAGTATCTTCCCTTGTGCTTAGGGATTTTCGAAGATGAAAAGTTCTAAGGTGGGGAGGATGTAGTGACTTGGGTTTTGGCCCTATTATATGTTGGAATATTCCTACGAATAATTACAGATATAGGCGCGAAGACGGCATGCGATTCTGAGGCTTGGTGTGTCCAGAATTAATTTTATAAAAATATTTAAGTATTTTTATGCTATGCACATGGTGGGGGTGTGATGTCTCCTAAATGGTAGCTCAGAATAGGAATATAAGGGCACAGTTTCATCCGTAACATGCCGTTTACCTTAGGCGGGGTATAAACTTTGCGGGTGCGGGCCTACTATTAGAAAAGCCACCAGGGGCGTTTTTGTAAATAAATGGAAAAGTTTATTTACGAGAGTCGGCTCAAATAACTTATGAAAAGAGTCTCGTATCGACAATATGAGTCTGCTGTTACATTCAAAACGTCATTTTTACCCTAAGGGTGACCTTACCTTTGTCTGCATCGGGCATCGGGTGGAGGTGAGTCAGGAGTTGGAGATGGGAGAGATTTTTTTTTAAAAAAAATATCTCTTTTCTCCCCCCACCCTTTTGACGTGTGGTGCACAGAGGATAAATTCCTCCTCCTTCCTCATCCTCCTCCCCTTCTAATGGTAAATTACCAAACCGAATCGCACGATCAAGGTGTCATCGAGCTCGGGTTTTGACGGCGGACGCTCCAGGATCGTGCAGCAGAAGCTTTGGAGCGTGGATCGAAGTCAGAACGTCGTCATTTTTTCCACGAGGTATGAGGTTTGAGTTTTAATCCCCCGATTCTTTTTTTTTAATTTCTTCATTTTTTCTCTTAGTAGGGAAGATCGGGTCCCGAGGGTCGCACAGGAGGTTGCGGATCGCAGAACGGACCACCAGGGTGCCCCCGGCGGTCCGCGGAAGTTCCACCGGTGCGGCACCGGTGTGGCGGCACCGGCGCCAGTGGACCCGCGGTGGCTGGTAGCCTAGGGTGGTGGTGCGCCGACCAGGGCGGGCCAGCGGCAGCGGCGGTTGGGTCAGTCGGCGCGGGCCGACCCAGGCCGGTTCGGCCTTGTTTTAAATACACATGGGTTTTAAAACCCCTGTATCTTGCTCCCTGGAAGTCTGTTTCATGTTCCGTCTATGGCGATGCGATCCTAGAGATGAGGCGAACCCTTCGGTGTGGGTTCAAGAGTTTAAGGTTTTGGGATTGTGGCCCGGGAGCATGAAATGTCGAATAAAATAATAATATTTTATTATTATTCGACTTCGGGTCATTGTATCTTTTAACCAGAGCGTTCGATTGACGTGAAGTCAGTGGAATTGAGACCCTGGTGATACGACGGACTTTTCTTGATGGTTCCCGGGTGTGGGGACCAAGTTTTGGGTGAGGGCCCCACAAGGCCCGGTTTGGGTGTTTTCGGAGAAACGTAACTTTCTCACCAGGAGTCTGATTTTGGCAGATGAATAGTCGATCCTGTGTATTTTTTCGAGAAGATCGCAATGGTATGATCCGTTCGATGAGTTTCGGGATCGAGGCGTGGGCCCCACCCAAGCTGGATTTGGTGAATAGTGTCTTTTTTACCAGGTGTCTGTTTCGGACGAACGATTAGTCGATCCTGTGTGTTTTTTCGAGGGGATCATAGTGGTATGATCCGCATGATGAGTTTTGGGATCATTGTGCGGGGCCCTGCACGGGCTAGCTTTAGTGAATAGTGTTGTTTTCACCAGTTGTCTGTTTCGGACGAGTAAACAGCCTATCCCACATGTTTTTCCTTGTAGATCGCGATGGTGGCCTCGGTATTGGCCTTGGAGGTGCATGGGGTGGCGTTGTGGTGGGTCACTCAGGTTAGTGACATTTGGACCAGCAGTGGTTGAGGGTACTCCCTTGGTTCATTCCTACGAGGGTTCGTGTGGCATCACAACCTTAGTATAGGTTTTTGATCCTCTCCATGGGATGTTTAATCTGTTAGAGTTATGGCATCCTTTCGATGGTCCCATAGCGGGATCCTCTAGCATCGTTTCCCTAGATCGGGTTCTTGGTATCGCTGTGACCGTTTATCCACGGGCAACAATCCCCTATCTAGCAGGTTAACCCCATAGGGTTTGTGGCATCATCAGGAATATGATCCCCTATGCAGTGGGTCGTGCTCAATAGGGTTGTGGCATCATTGAGTATACGATCCCCTACTCAGCATGAGGTTTAAAGTAGGGTTGCGGTATTGTTGGTTATACGATCCCCTACTTAGCGTGTGGTTTATGTAGGGTTATGGCATCATCAGTTCGATCCCCTACAACATGAGATATACCAGATAGGGTTTCGGTATTGTCGTGACCATCATGAAATGGGTCACGATCCTCTATCTGAGTGACATGTTACTGTACGAGCGCCAGATCGGGTTGTGGTATCCCCCAGTGGACCCTGGGAGTGATCCCCTATCTGTGAGATCTTCTTATACCAGTGTGGGTTCTGGTATCCCCTAGCAGACCCTAGGAGTGATCCCTTATCCGAGGAGTTTGGTGTTTTTATTGTTTCAGTGAGGTTTCCTCAGTGACAGTACCCGACGAGCGTGATCTCTCGGGTGAGCATATGAGATGTTTTTGTGGGACCCGATAGAGTGTATCTCTCGGACGGGTGTCATCTGGGATGACAGTGATCATGGAGTGTGTTCTTCTAGTTGTGAACCGTTGTTGGTGATAAGGTTGGTACCTCATATGGCTTGTTGCATGAGCTGAGTATATCTGGATTGTTTGTGGTATATGTATGGGCATACACCTAAGCTGAGCTGACTAGTTGTGTTTAGCTGAGGATGGTCACGAGATGGAGTTTATCTCTTTTATGGGTTTCATCTAGTTGGGAGGAGCGGACTGTTGTCTTTCAGTTTCTCTCTTTTGTTTTTGGTTTTTGGGGTTCCTACTGAGTATTGTTATACTCACCCCAGCATGGACTTTTCCCGCAAATGTTTGTGTCTTGCACAGACCACAGGCCTTTCGATGGATTCCCAGGAGGACCCAGAGCAGGCGGAGCTTAGTGAGCGGGTTTGAATGGGGTGTTTACTAGAACTATGCTGATGAGCTTACCGACAGGTGTTTTGGAAGTGTTTTACCTCCTTCTGAGTAGGTTGGACACTTTTGTAGTTTTCTTTTGGTGGGCCCTATTTTTTCCTTTTTGTACTGTTGTTGCACTCTGGTTTGGGATAGATGTATGCCTTCATTTTCTTTTCAGTTATATATATCTCTGAACTATTTCATGGAGGTGTATGTGGGTGCGTGTGTACATGTACCTTAGGTTAATGCCTCCCTTGTGTGTGATAGCCTACTCGGCGTTAGACGCCTTCCCCTGGCCTATTGGAGGCGGGCTTGGGGAGTCGCCGCTTGAGCCCCGTTGGGTCGGGTCATGACATTACAATTGCAGTAATAGTGTGAATGTTAGAAAATGATGTTAGAATAATAAGTTTGGTGAAAAGAACTCTCAATAAAATGAGGCGAGTACTTTTAAAAATGGAGATGTATATACTGGATAGTGAAGTGGCGACAACTACTGAAGGTAGAAAACATCTCAATGATGCATGGATTATTGAATAAGGAGCAACATAGCACATGGAGTCTCAGTGGGAATGGTTTTATTAGTATGAAATTATCCTGAAAGTACTTTTTTACATGGGAAAGAATCATTCATTGAAGATCGTTGGAGTCAACACCATCAAACTGAAGATACCTGATATCATAGTTTGAACCATTTAGGGATTATTCCATGTAAAGGGGCTCAAGAATAATGTTTTTTAATTGGGACAATTTGATGATATTATATGCAAGAATTGAACTAATAAAGTGATTATGAGGATTGTGAAGGGTGTTCTTTTGGTTATAAAGGTGGATAAGATCTCAAAGAACCTATATATGCTTATGGGTGAAATGTATAAGGAATCATAGATAGTTTTTGTATCAACTACCATGATAGAAGTATTGATGATGTTATGACACTGGAAGCTTTTCCATATGTCTGAAAAAAGCCTGAAGATCCTTTCTGATCATAAGTTATTGTATGGCCTTATAAAGGTATCATTACCATTTTGTGAACATTGTCTTTTGAGTAAGAAACATAGGTTGAGTTTTGGAATACCAATATTGAGGAGTAAGGAGATATTGGATTTGATCTATTTGGATGTTTGGTAAGCACTTGTTGTATCCCTTAGAAGAGAAAGGTACTTTGTTTCTTTTATTTATGACTATTATAGGAGATTTGGGTGTTTCCAATCAAATGGAAAGAATATATTTTAAGTCTTAAAATCGTTCAAATTGTGGAAGGAACTTGAATATGAAAAAAAACCAAGTGTTTGAGGAGTGATAATGGTGGAGAATATACAAGGGAGAATTTTGATTCTTTTTGTCAATGGGAATACATCAAGAGATAGTTCATAGTGGCATACACACCTCAGCAGAATGGAGCAGTGGAGCATATGAATAGAACCATGTTTGATATAACAAGGGAAATTCTAAATGCTTCAGGATTTTCCAAGATGTTCTAGGAAGAAGTTGTGAATATCGCCTGCTATGTGATCAATCAATCTTATTTAGTGGAAATTTAGATGAAGGAACAAATGGATATGTGGACTGGTAAACTTGTTGACTATTTCCAGTTTCATACTTTTGGAAGTACTATATATACACTTTTTAATGTCAAAGATAGATTAAAGTTGGACTTGAGATCTAGGGAATGTATTTTATTGGGATATGATGATGGTGTGAAGGGGTATCATTTTTGGGATCCAACTACCCACAAAATTATCATCAGTAGGGATTTAATTTTTACAAAAGGCAATGTGTAAATAATGATTGATAATGACATGGAAAGAGAGAGTACAGAAACTAAAATAGTCTAGGTGGAGGATAAAATAAAGGAAGAACCAGTTTCCTCTAAGGCTTTACCATGTCACGATGATCATATATCAGATGATCTTGGACCATGACAATAAAATCAAGATAAAATAGCACCAATATGGAACTCAAATTATGTCACCGAGAGTAATATTGTGTATTAATTGTTGATAAATGATAGAGATACATCTTCTTTTGCAGTGGAGACCAATATTTATGATGTATCTTCATGGATGGAGGTGATTTAGGAGTAACTTAAAGTCCTGCATAAGAGAAAGATTTGGGATCTTATTCTATTACCTCATGGAAGGAATTATATTGGTAACAAATGGGTCTGCAGAATCAAGAGGGATGAAAAAGACTATGTGGAAAGATATAGTTAGATACTGGTGGTCAAAGGATTTTCTTGGTAGGATGGTGTTGATTTAAATAAAATATTTTCTCCTGTTGTCAGACTGATGACTAACTAGTTAGTTATAGTGATGTGTGTTATATACACTTTACATCAAGAGTAGATATATGTAAAAATAGATTTCTCCATGGTGATCTTGATGGAGAAATTTATATGCTCTAACCAGAAGGTTTTGTTGTAGAAAGTAAAGAGGAATTGGTTTGTATTTTGAACAAATCTCTATATGGTCTCAAATTGGCATAGAGGTGTTGGTACAAGATATTTGATTCCTATATCATGATTCTTGGATATAAAATACTTAATTCCGATCATAGTGCATATTTAAAGGATCCAAATGGTAATGATTTTAGCATTTTACTATCATATGTGGATGACATGTTGGTTGTAGGCCCCAAAAATGATCACATTTGAAAGACAAAGGCACAGTTGGAGAGGGAGTTTGTTATGAAGGACTTGAGACCTTTAAACAGTATTATTGGGATGCAGATCTACTGAGATATAAATAATATGAATATTTGGCTATCAAATAAAATTTACTTGAGGAAACTCTTAAAATGCTTCACTATGCAAGACTGCAAGACAATTTCTACACCTCTTCCAATTAATTTTATGTTATCCTTTATGATGAGTCCTAATAGTGAATCATAGATTATAGAAATAACTCAAGTTCCGTATATATTAATAGTGTGGAGTTTGATGTTCTTTATGGTTTGTACTAGGCATAACATTGTACATACAGTGGGAGGAGTTAGTTGGAACATGGATAATCGAGGATATGAGCATTAGATCCTGGTGAAGAGGATATTGAGATACATCAAGGAGACTACAAATGTTGCATTATATTATAGAGGATTAAATTTTACAATCATAGGCTATATTGATTCAGATTTTGTAATTGATTCTGACTTGAGGAAATCTACTACTAGTTATGTGTTTACTCTTATTGGAGGAGCTGTGAGATGGATTTCAAAATTAAATTTTGTTGTGGCCTTATCCATGACTGAGGTGGAGTATATGGTAGCTACATTGTATTGAAAAGATATTATTTGTATGAAAAGGTTGTTGGAAGATCTTGATCACAAACGTGAGTGAGTTTCATTGTTTTGTGATAGTCTGAATGTCTTTCACATTGCAAGGAATCCATCTTTTCATTCCAGGATAAAGCACATTGGAATACAATATCATTTCACTACTATAGATCCTAGAAAGGGATGTGTCAGCTTTTATCAGTGCTAGATAAAAGTGTTGATAAAGGTGTATCCTTTATGAGTGTTTTTTAGTGCTAATAAATGATATATTTATTAGCACTATTCTCAGCACAGTTAAAAGTTTTTAATAAAAAATATTATTAATATATATATAATTATTATATTTATATTCAAAAATAATGTTTTTTTATATACATTAATTAAAAAATGAATGTTTATTATTAATATATATTTTTTAATAATTCAAATATATATATATATATAATGTTTTAAAAAAAGTATTTATAATATTATAAATATATATATTTAAATAATTATTATAATTATAATAATTTTTTAAAAATAATTAATATATTTATTATATTTATAATTATATATTTATAATTTTATATAAATACTTTTTAAATATATTTATTTATAATTATAATTATATATATATATATATTTAAATAAATATATATTAAATAAATATATGTCTCTAATGAATTTGGTTAATAAATATGTATATCAAGAGATAGTGATGATATTCATGGACATTATTGATGTTATTTATGTTCATATATTGATGTGTAAGTATGTATGATTGAATTTATATGATCATAAGTTTATTTTTGTACATGATTGTTGGTTGATATGTTCCAAATGTTGAGATTACCTATATTATGATGACACATACATATGTTATGTATTCATGACTCATGAATGTTTATTATATTTATAAATTTATAATTGTATATGATTATATAAATATATACAAATATTTATAAATATATTTATTATATATATAATTATAAATATATATATTTATTCATGTTTATAATTATAAATAAATATATTTATTTATTATATATATAATTTTATAAATATATATAATAATATAAATAAATTATTAACATTAGATCTTTATCAGCACTTTTTAGCACTATAAAGATATCCCTTTATTAGCGCTAAAAAAGTGATGATAATAGTATTCTTTATCTACACTATCATTTTAGTGTTGATAAAGACACGTTTTATCAGTGCTTTTTAGCACTGATAAAGGTGCATTTTATCAATGCTAAAAAAGTGGTGATAAAGGTTAGTTTTATCAGATCTTTTTATTTTAGCACTGATAAGACTACCTTTATCATTTCTTTTTAGAAATCACTAATAAAATCGTTCCCCATCTTTTAAAATAACCCTAACTAGATGTCTTCTCTCGCACACCTTCAAGATCTCATGAAATCTGACTCTCGTCGCACCGCCACTCTTACCAAACCCCACTGTCGTTGCTCCTTCGTTCTCACCCAACCACATTGTTGTTGCCCCATTGTGCTACCTCTCTTGATGAACCCCACTGCTATCGCTCCACCACTCTCACCCAACCGCACTATCATCACATCACCACACTATTGTCGCACCACAACATTGTCGTCGCACTTCCTTGATAAACCCCACTATTGTGGTATTGTTGATGAATCAAGGCCCTCAAAACTATAGGTATGATATTCAAATATTGTTTTTATATATTTCTCAAACAATTCTCTTCATGGTTTGTTTTTTTTTGTTCTTACTCGAACAGTAGAGTGTGTCACCCCTTTTTAATTTGGTGTTGTTTTGTTCAGATCAGATTCACCCCCTTAGTTTTTTCCCCATCACCACGCTCATTCATGGATGAACCCAAGGGTAAGGGTTGAACCCTTTTTCTTGTGATTTCTTTGTATCTAGGGAATTTGATTAATTTTTTGAGATTTTTTCATCCTATATTTGAATTTACGGACCATTCACCATTGATTTGTGATAGGTTACCCCATTCATTTTCCATTTAATTTGAGAACTATTCTCTCCCAAATTTACCCAAGTTTTTAAGGTTAAGTGGTCTCTTGTAGTTTAGCTTGGGTTGTCGAATCCTCAGATACCTGAGAAGTAACCTAGAGACACGTACATTCTATGGATTATTTTTGGCTATGAAGTGGCCAAATTGGGTTGATTTTAGATGGGTTTAAGTGAAATCTAAGAGACTTAAGTGAATTCAATTTAAAAGAATGATTTGATCCTAGGTTATCACTTGGGGTGGATTAGATGCATTCCTTTTTCAACTATTTCAATTTCTTATATTTGAGATGGGTTCATTTAAGAAGATCAAACAAAATCATCACATACTGGTTTAATACCTACACACTTTAATACTAATCACCTATACACTTGAAGGATCAAAGTTTTGAGCACTTCAAGGTAAAGGTTTGTATTAGCACTTGAAGTGTGTAGCCTTAAATTCAACAAGGACGAAGGATTTTGAAGATATTCAAACAAAATTCATAATTAAAAGAAGTGATAATAAATTAATGGAGTGAGAAATAACATCAAATACATCCCCTTTCTACTCCTTTGGATCAACCCATAAGTGGGTTATCCCTCCATTGATTCTATGGTTTCAATGGAAGCAGAAAGTAGACTCATGAGGGAGGAATTGGAGAAGTAAAAAAAGACAATGAAATAACAATCACTCCACCGTTGTGTGATAATTTCACAAGGTTTGGTGTGAATAAATTAACACCTTGAACCAAAAATATCAATGTGATATGAAGAAGAATAAAATACAAGTAGAAGAAGAAATTTTATTAATAAACTAAGGTGAATTGAACAACTTACATGTGAAAGAAAAACTTGAGACAACAAAATCGCATCATAACATTACAATGAAAGAAAGCTCAAAAGATGATTAAATCCTTCAACAACACTTACTCAAATAGGAATTTTGGGAGCCTTGGGAAGATTCTCCAACAGTACAAATCATCCCACTTGATTATGGTAGGCCTAGGGTGGTGGAAAGTAAGGGATAGTGGACTTCTTTATCCTTGACTCGAAGTGGAAGCTAGCTTGCATCCACCGAAAAGACGCGCCTAGATGGCCGAATTAGAGTAGGACATAGAATAAAAAATTTAATCTCCGGATTTCTCCTAGCTATTTTTAAAATTTTAGCCCAAATGAATTTGTGGTTGCTGAGATATGATTAAATTGGTGGGATGTTTTTCTGGGCCGTAGAATCTGGCCTAGAATTTTATCTCTAATTTGGGCCGCCTGAATAACCACAATATAGGAATAATTAGCAGTTTCTCTTGAATAATTATATGTTCCTATATATTTCTTATATCATCCCATGAAATTTGGGATTTAGTGGGTCTGTATTGTGGGCCCAGAATTCTCATCAGTGGGATGGTGTCCAATCTGCCTTCTCCAGAATTATTTCCTTTCATCGCCAAATATCCCCATCATCCTTTATGAATCCTCCATTGATTCCTGAATGAAAAATGTTCAAATTAAAGTGTAGATATATTTACAAAAATATCAAATTAAAATATGTATTATTACATTCCTTAAAATCATATGAATCATTTAGCCTAAATTGGTGTACATTAGGCATGAAGTGCACAAATGATGAGAATAGATGTTCAAAATTAAAATCCACTAACTCAGGCCCATAAGATCAAAAATGAACATTTAATACCATTAAAATGTAATTAAAATATGTATTTTTATTGGCTAATAACACCCCCAATTTGAGATTTTCTAGTCCTGAGCAAAATGTATCTCAACAATATGAAATTCGAATTCTATTTTCCAAAAAACATTTTAATACACAATGATCACCAAAAACCCTTGTACCAAAAAATCTTGAAACCCATCAAAATATTTTAATACAATATAGTTTCATAAGAAGATCTCAATCCCAAGAACATTCCTTTGTTCAAATTAATCGCCATATTTCATCCAATATCAATTAAGAGTGATGATGTGTTGTGCATCGCATTAGACATGGGGGTTCATCTTTATTCAAGGGGGAAATGATGGAAGTGCTAGGTGGAATCACATTTCAATATTAAGATGAGTATTCAAAAAAATTTATTGTATTTTTTTTTCAATTTTTCCATGGTAATTGAAATTGCACTCAAAAGATTCAACCCCTGTAGCGAAACTTTGTCGATGACTCCCAGGCTCAAAGACCTTAGGGCACCAAGTGAAGCCCACATACTTAGGCATCATCTTGAGTTAACTTAGTCAAAAACAAAGTCAAATTACCATAAATAGAGATACAATTACTAACTCTGGGCCAGAAAACTATGGATTCACGATCCCCAAGTGTCGAAAGCCATACATTAGGTCATTTCATTGCTCTACGTGTACATTTATTGTTTTTTTGAATACTCATATTAAAACTAAAATGATCACTAAACTTATACTATTTATTTGGGGGACCCCATGAACTCAAACTAATACCCCACTATCCAAAGGATGTGCGTTGTGATTCTTTTTTTTTTATTTGGATGAAAATATAAACAATGAAATATCACATTAGACAACCACACTTTCCAAAATATATGCTCATGAAATATACATGGATTAAAATCAGAATCAAGGCATGATAAATTATTTGATATTCAGTTTCAAAGTTTACAATGTCTATTATCATGTTCAAGGTTAAAGAAATTTTTCCTTCCATTAAGGCACACTTTTTTTCAAATCATTCATTTTTTTGACACAAAAGCAATTATTTTTTATTTTTTATATCCCCCCCAAATTAAAATAACACCGTACCCAGTGTTTGAAGAAAAGAGAATTTAGAAGGGTGTAGAGGTAGAGAAGGGGAGTTCAAAAAGAAAATTTAAATATGAGGACCATGTAATGAAGTCACCTGGTGGTTGAAGTTGAGGTTTTTTCTGCTCCAATTTAGTCCTTTGATATCCATGTCACTTGCAGAGTACCCTAGTGGAAAAATGAAAAAAAAAAGCAAAAACAAAAAATATATATATAGATATATATATTTATTCATATAATAAAAAATAAAAAATAAAAAATAATTATATATACAAAAATTATAGAATAAAGAAGCACTATAAGTTGTAGTTCAATGGTAAGTGTGCACCCATGTCTCCCTTCAGTCCCGGGTTCAAGTCCCTACAGCTTCGCTGGTTGTGACGGGGTTTTCCCCATGACCTACAATGTGGACTTTTAATTTTATTATTATTATTATATTTTTTTATTTTAACCTACAAACACATAAAAATAAAATTAATTGATGATACATTGTCTTCTTTTTCAATTTCTGGGTAAGGTATTACTCAAGGATCACACTATGTGACACAGATGAATATGATGCTCCCCTTTCATACTCATCTATACTCATAATATAAGAACAGGTTAACAGTATATTTTTTATTATTTTTAAATACCAAAATGATTCATTAATCCAATTTAAAAAAATAAAGTTGATTAAAACAAAAAAATGATCGAAAACTTGAAAACCATGGGTTGCCTCCCATGCAGCACTTTATTTAACGTCGTTAACTCGACTTGGACCCCTAATTGATTAATTATTTTCGTCATCTAAGTTAGTTTCACACAATTCTTCATTAACTTCATGTTTTGGGAATAATTCTATGAATGGTGTGACTCTATGACCATTAACATTAAATGTTGGACCATTGGTGGCATCTTGAATTTCAACAGCCCCATAGGGATACACCTTATGCACTGTGTATGGACCTGACCATCTATACCTCAATTTCCTTGGGTGTAAGAGAAGTTTATAATTATACAAAACAATAGGTTTTCCTGGTTTAATGTGTTTGGTTTTAAGGTTTCAAGATTGTTAAGATTGTAATTTTTTTTATTGATCCTTGAATTTTCATAAGCCTCCATCCTAAGTTCCTCAAGTTCATTGAGATCTAATTTCCTTTTTGTTCTAGCCAATGAGAGGTCATAATTCATTTTCTTAATTGCCTAAAAATCCTTATGTTCAATTTCCATTGGAAAATTACATGCTTTGACGTAAACCAACATATATGGGGACATTCCTAAAATGGTTTTAAATGTGGTTCAATAGGCCCAAAGAGCATATAAGAGTTTACTTAGCCAATCTTTCCTAGATAGATTAACAGTTTTCTCAAGATTTTGTTTGATTTCTCAATTTGTTAACTCATCTTGACCATTGGTCTGTGGGTGGTAAGTAGTGGACACTTTGTGAAAAATTCCATACTTTTCCATGAGTACTGAGAATATATGATTGCAAAAATGAGTTCCACGATCACTAATGATAGCCCTAGAAATTTCAAATATAGAGAGGATGTTTTCCTTGAGAAATATAATCACAGTTTGATAATCATTGGATTTTTTAGTAATTACCTCAACCCATTTGGAGACATAATCGACAGCTAAAAGGATGTACAGATTTCCCCTAGATTTTGGGAAGGGGCCCATGAAATTGATTCCCCAACAGTAAAATATTTCAGTTACTAAGATGGGAGTGAGTGGAATTTGATTCATTTTTGTGATGGACCCTACTTTTTGAAACTTACGACAGATTTGACAAAATGTGTAGGATTCCCTTGAGAGGGTGGGCCAGAAGAGACCACACTGAAGAACCTTAGAAGAAGTTTTCTTAGAGGAAAAGTGACCTTCACATGCCTCACTATGACAGAATTTAAGGATGGACTCTTGTTCAGATTCTGGGACACACCTCCTAATGACTTGGTCAGGGAAGAACTTATAGAGGTATGGATCATTAAACACATAGTTCCTAACATCAAAAAATAATTTCATTCGAGCTTGAGTCCCTAAGAATTTTGTAATGACTCCTGTAACTAAGAAGTTCGCTATGTCGACATACCAAGGGAAGTCACTCACAGAGTATAGGTGTTCATCAGG
Source organism: Viscum album (assembly GCA_963277665.1). Classification (NCBI taxonomy): domain Eukaryota; kingdom Viridiplantae; phylum Streptophyta; class Magnoliopsida; order Santalales; family Viscaceae; genus Viscum; species Viscum album. Next base: position 832,714,117 of record OY728136.1, read on the forward strand.
GAATGAATCAGATATAGAAAGGTGATTTGAGTTGTCTTGGAATTCCATCCTAGAGAGGTGATCAACTACAACATTTTCAACACCCTTTTTCTCCTTGATTGTGAGGTCAAATTCTTGTAAGATAAGGAGCCGCCTAATCAGTCTAGCCTTGAAATCTAGTTTTTTGAAGAGGTATTTCAGTGCAGAATGGTCAATGAACACAATGATAGGGGATCCTAAGAGGTAGGACCTAAAATTCTCTAAGGAAAACACAATATCAAGTAACTTTTTTTCAGTGGTGGTGTAGTTGATTTGGGAATCATTTAAGGATTTTCTTGCATAATCAATGACATAAGGAGTTTTATCACAACATTTTCGTAACAAAACTCCTACAAAAAAGACACTCACATCACACATAAGTTCGAAAGGAAGGTTCCAATTTGAAGATTTCATAATGGGAGGAGATGTGAGAGAGGATTTGAGGGTTGACAATGAACCCTCATAGCTTTCTTTCCAAACAAATGGAGCATCCTTTACTAGGAGAGCACAAATGGGATGAGAGATTGAACTAAAGTCCTTGATGAATCTTCTATAAAAACCATCATGTCCTGAGAAAGACCTCACTTCCTTAACAGTTTTGGGTGATGGAAGGTGAATAATGATTTCAAACTTTCCTTTATCAATTTCAATCCCTCTACCCGATACTATATGGCCAAGGACTAATCCCTGTTTAACCATGAAATGGAATTTTTCCCAGTTTAGGACCAGATTTGTTTCTTCACATCTGAACAGAACTCTCTCCACATTCCTAAGACATCCCTCAAATGTATCCCCAAATATATAGAATTCATCCATGAAGACCTTAAGAAAAATCCCCTACCATGTCTGAGAATATTCCCATCATGCACCGTTGGAAGGTTCCAGGGGCATTGCATAACCCAAATGGCATGTGTTTGAAGGAAAATGTGTTGAATGGACATGTGAATGTAGTATTCCCTTGATCCTCTAGGGAGAACTCAATTTGATTATACCCTGATTACCCATCTAAGAAACAGTAGAAGTCATGACCTGCCACTCTCTCAAGGACTTGATCAATTAATGGTAAAAGGAAATGGTCCTTCTTGGTAAATGAGTTTAGCTTACTATAGTCGATGCAGACTCTCCATCCACTACTCACCCTTGTTGGAAGAATCTCTCCATCCTTATTGGTTATCACTGTGATTCAATCCTTTTTTGTAACCACTTGGATTGGGCTCACCCACTCACTCTCATATATGGGATAGATGATACCAGCTTTTAACAATTTTGGAAGTTCTTTTCTCACTACTTCCATGATATTAGGATTGAGTCGCCATTGAGTTTGATGACATGGATTTGAATCAGATTCCAAAACAATCCTATGAGTCCTGATTAGTGTTCTAATCCTAGGAATATCATACATGGTCCAACCAATGGCTTTCTTATGTTTCCTAAGGACATATATAAGCATCCTCTCATGATTGGATTCAAGAGAAGAAGAAATGACAATAGGATGTGTTCCATTTTCTCATAGGAAGGCATACTTAAGTGCAGAAGGAATTTATTTCAATTCAACATCATTTTGGTTCAAATTTTCAGCAGAATACTGATACATTGACTCAAGATCAATTTATTTTAGAGTTTAAAATAGGATTGATTCCCCACATGTAGAAGTTTCAGCCATTATATTGGATTGATTAGATTTAGGTAAGGAAGTTATAGTGGTCTCCATGAAAGTGGTTTCCTAAAAGGTTTCACTGATTATTAGACCGAAGACTTCATCATAAGATCAATTTGAAAATGATTCAATCCAAGGAGACAAACTTCCTTCATGTGAATAAAGGAAATAAATATCATCTTGTCTTAAACATCCATAAAATATTACTTGATGTTATATGGATTCATTATCAATGCTTCCTATCATGTTTACTTCATGAATTTCTTCATCATCCTCTATTTGTGAGCTTTCATTATAGATGTTCAAGTCTAGACTCATGTTTCCAAAGGTGATGGTCATGTTCCCATTTCGGACTCGGATAATAGAGTTGATTGTTGTAAGGAAGGGACGACCAATAATTATTGGGGTTTGTTCCTTGTTTCCTAAGTTTGGATGGTTTTCAAGGATAATGAAGTTAGCAAGGTATATGAAGTTTTCAACCTTTACCAGAACGTCCTTTAAAATCCCCTTTGGAACCCTAATGATACGATTAACAAGTTGAAGTGTGACATATGTGGGTTGGATCTCTTCTAGGCCTAACTGGAAGTACACAGCATAGGGAATGAGATTGACACTAGCACCTAGGTCACACAAGGCCTTGACAAATTTACTCTCTCATAGTTCAACATTGATGTAAGGGAAACCTGGGTCTTTCAACTCAGGAGGAATGGTCCCTTGAATGGTGGTACTCACATTAGCAGCCAAAAGGACTTGGTTTTTATGTGAAATTTTTCTTTTAAAAGTGAACAGGTCCTTAAGATACTTTTATTAGGTAGGTATGATTTGGATTGAATCGATAAGGTGAATGTTCAAATTTACTTGTGAGAATATTTCCCTCAATGTTTCACTCAATTCAGGCTTGGTTTTCCCCCTCATACATTGAGGAAATGGTGCAGGTTGTGGGGTTGTTTGTTGAAGAGTTGTTTCTTTCACATTGTTATTAGTTTCCTTAGTTTGATCTTGTGGTTCATTTGAATTTTCATTAGAGTCTGAAGCTTCACATGGTTTCTAAATTATTTTTTTAGGTTTCTCAATTGATTTCCCACTTCTTAAAACTATTACATCAATTAGTTGTTTATGAGTTTTTTGAGTGCAACTTGACTCTCCCATTAATTTTTATTGTGGAATGGCTTGTATAGGCATGAGTTCCTTTCCAGTTTTGATGGTTTGAAGTTCTTGTTTTAGGAAAGATACTTCCAAGTTCATCCTTTCCATTTATTTGCACAGTTTTTCTATTAGGCTTGGTGGAACAGTTTGGGTTGGTTCTTGAGAAGATTGGTTTATCCCAGGGTGATATTTTGGAGGTGGGATGGTTTTTTGAAAATGGACCAGTGGTTGTTGGTATTAGATAAGTTGGGTTTGGAACTGGTTATGGATTTTGTAGTTTTGATGGGGGTAAGGATTTTGTCACTGTGGTTGTCTAGGTTGTTGTTTATCTTTCCAGCAGAAGCCTGGGTGGTCATTATACCTTGGGTTGAAGGTGTTTTGGTATTGAGGATTTTGAAAGTTCAAGGAATTTAATTCCACTAGGGGTCCTCCTAAAATAACATCCTTGATGTATGGAATGGTTGTGTATTTTTCTATCTTATGTTCATGTTTGTCACAAATTGTGCAAACAGGGTCTACAGTTTGTATTTCATGGACTTTCCTAAGGTATATCTCTTCAAACTTCCTAGAGAGTGCTACGATTTTAGCCCTAAGGCTTTCCTCTTCTCTAAGTGTATGTGTTCCAGTAGTTCATTGTGGTTTTCTAGAATAATCTGATGTTCCCCATGTTTGGTTTTGTTCAGCAAGGATTTCTAGATACTCATAAGCATCATTTGGGGATTTGTTTTTAAAGGTTCCATTACACATCATGTCAATGAATTGTTTGTTCCCCGGGCCCAACCCTTCATAGAAAATTTGAAATTGTTCTGGGATCGAAAATCCATGGTGAGGTACCATGTTGAGTGTGTCTTTGAACCTTTCTCATGTTTTATAAAATTACTCTCCCTCTTTTTCAAAAAAGTTTTGGATTCTCTTTTTAAGTGCAATTGTTTTGTGGTGGGGAAAGTATTTTTTGTACAATTCTCTTTGTAATTGGTCCCAAGAGTTTATAGATAATAGTATCAAATTTTTTATCCAATTTTTATCTTGATACTTTAAATAAAAAGGAAATAGCATCATCTTAACTAATTCTAGTTTATGTGGGGGACACATGGTTTCTACAATGTCATTGAACTCCTTGATGTGAAGGTAGGGCATCTCGGACTCCATTCCATGGAATGTGGGAAGGTGGTTTAGGACATGAGGTTTAAAGATGTAGTTGGAATATTCTAGGTAATTGTGTTTAATTCATGAGGGTCATTGGTCTAGGCAGGTGTGAGGTAGTCATTCATGGTTTGATCGACTGCATTCCCCAAGTTTGGGGCTACCTCATTTGGATTTCCATTTTGGTTCCCACCTAGGTTTATGAGTTGGTTTCTTTGAAGACCTTCCATTTAAATGGGCTCAATTTTTTACTTAGGGGTATTATAAATGTTAGGATCTAATGGAAAGAGTTCCCTTGGTGTACTTGAATCCCCAACCCTAGGACTATCCACCCTAACTAGATGGTTTGATTGGTCACGAGTGTAGGCGGACATGCGCCAAAAGAAAAAAAATGAGAAAGGGAAAAGATAAGAGAATTTGGATGAGAATATAAGAAATGGGGGAGAATATAATGGGTGTTTAATATGACTTACTTGGGTCCCTGTAAATGGCGCCAAAATTTTTCCTTGCCCAAATTTACCCAAGTTTTTAGGGTTAAGCGGTCGCTTGTAGTTTATCTTGGGTTGTCGAATCCTCAGAGACCTAAGAAGTAACCTAAAGACACATACATTATATAGATTGTTTTTGGATATGAAGTGGAAAACTTGGGTTGATTTTATATGGCTTTAAGTGAACTCTAAGATACTTAAATGAATTCAATTTAAAAGAATGAGTTGATCCTTGTTTATCACTTGGGGTGGATTAGATGCAATCCTTTTTCAACTATTTCAATTTCTTATATTTGAGATGGGTTCATTTAAGAAGATCAAAAAAAATCATTACATACTGGTTTAATACCTACACACTTTAATATTAATCACCTATACACTTGAAGGATTAAAGTTTTTAGCACTTCAAGGTAAAGTTTTGTATTATCACATGAAGTGTGTGACCTTAAATTCAACAAGGATGAAGGAGTTTGAAGATATTCAAACAAAATTATCAATTAAAAGAAGTGATTAGAAATTAATGGAGTGATAAATAAAATCCAATACATCCCATTTCTACTCCCTTGGATCAACCCATAATTGGTTTATCCCTCCATTGATTCTATGGTTTCAATGGAAGTGGAAAGTAGACTCATGAGGGAGGAATTAGAGAAGTAAAAAAAAGACAATGAAATAACGATCACTCCACCATTGTGTGATAATTTTACAAGGTTTGGTGTGAATAAATTCACACCTTGAACCAATGGTATCAAAGTGATATAAAGAAGAACAAAATAAGAGTATAAGAAGAAATTTTATTAATAAACTAAGTTGAATTGGACAACTTACATGTGAAAGACAAACTTGAGACAACAAAATCACAGCACAACATTACAATGAACGAAAGCTAAAAATATGATTAAATATTTCAACACCACTACCTTAAATATGAATTTTGGGAGACTTGGGTCGAGCCTCCAATAGTAAAAAGCATCTCACTTGATTATGGTAGGCCTAGGGTGGTGTAAAGTAAGGGAGGGTGGACTTCTTTATCCTTGACTTGAAGTGGCAGCCAGCTTACATCCACCGAACAGACACGCCTAGATGGCCTTCTAGATAGCCAAATTAGAGAGTTCCATAGATGAAAAACGTGAATCTAAGTATTTATCATAGATCTATATAAAATTTCATCCCAAATGAATTTTTTGTTGTCGAGATATGATTAAATTGGTGGGCTGTTTTTCTGGGCTGTAGAATCTGGCCCAAAATTTTATCTCTAACTTGGGCCACCTGAATAACCACAATGGAGGATGAATTAGCACTATATCATGCATAATTATATTTAAACCTTTATGTATTATATCATTCCACGAAATTTGGGCTTCAGTAGGTCTGTATTGTGGGCCCCACATTCTCATCAGTGGGCTGGTGTCCAATCTGCCTTCTCTAGAATTGTTTCCTTTCATCTCCAAATATCCCCCATCATCCTTTATAAATCCTCCATTGATACTTAAATAAACAATATTCATATTTAAGTTTATATCCATTTCCCAAAATATCAAATTAAAATATAGATAATTACATTCCTTAAAATAGGATGAATGATTGGGCCTAAATTGGTGTACATTAAGCATGAAGTGCACAAATGATGAGAATGGATGTTCAAAATTAAAATCCACTAACTCAGGTACATAAGATCAAAAATGAACATTTAATACCATTAAAATGTAATTAACATATTTATTTTTATTGGATAATCAGGAACCATGATTTTTTTCATGTTTAACTCCATGTTATGTATATCAAATAATAGAATTAAATGTGTTTATATGTTATTAGAAATGTAAATCATGTTTTATGTTATTTTCATTTCAATTACATGGACTTCTCAATTGTGGAACTTGTTAAAAATATTTTTTAATAAACTATGCACACCATGTGTTTGAGAAATTGCACGAATTATCTTTTGAAATAAATTATAAGATTTTATATGGTGTGCTGGTCATCAAAGTGAATTCTAAATAGACAAAATATTTTTAATTTTTATTTAAAGAAATACTTGAAATTCCAAGAATTGATAAAATATTTCAAAATTTCTTTAAAATAAAAAGTTATTTTTAACATTTTTTGACCCCATTTGGTTTATTGGATAAGAAAATGGAAACATTGTATTCAATCAAGTGGTTTTATAAAGGTGGACTAATTTATAAATTGATTTTAAGGGTAGTTTATGTATAATGTTTTAATAAATGTCTTATAAATGTTTTTAAATTATTATATAGAGAATTGGCCTCTTCGTGGGTTTCTAAAAAGACTATTTAGACTTTTTAAATGGTCTTTAAAACATGTGGGTGTGTGAGACCCACTTGTTTACTCTTATGATTGTTTCCATTTATGGATGGTGCTTGATGTATGTGGTGATTGAGCAATAGATAGAAAGGGGATATTTCTTGTGAGAGAATTATAGGTGTGAGTGAGTTGTTATTTTTGCTTAATGATAGTTGTTTGGATTATTGATTATTGCTCACTATTATTATTACTTTGGTCATGAGAGCATGAGTAATTAAGTGAGAAGTATTTATTTATGATTCACTAGATCATTTCACACTTCTAGTGTAACACCCCTAGATTTTATGAAAAATATTCTTTTAATGTCTTGTGTTGTATGCTACACCACGATTACCTTACGCTATATGCAACACCATATTAGCTTGCAGTATACGCAACATTATTCTTGGATCGTGTTACACACAATTTTGATAATAGTTATTCTATGCAACATTGAGTATATATATATATATATATATATATATTCAATGTATAAATGAAATATGGTTGTATTATGATATACGAAACAATGAAGGATTCTTGCACAGCACGCAACCCTAACTTGGCTTGCATTACACGCAATCGCGACCTTCCTCGATAGCGTGTGTTGTACGCAATACTGGGTTTTACTAAACAACGATATATTATTATAATATTGTTATGAACTAGCCGTTATGAATAGTGTTAACTAAATTTTAAATTTTATAACATTATTATTCATCTTACACATTTCTAGAACATGGTATAAGAACAAAATAAATTTTTCGGGTAAAATAAGTATTTTTCAAAAAAATGCAGTTTTGCCGCCTTTTGATGGCGCACCCACTTTAAATCTAGTTTTGACATGTTTATATGTTCAATTTGACAAAATAAAATTCTTCTTTTGAATCAGGATATAAAAATTTACATTAGATAAAGTTTTGATATTTTTCCGATAACTTTCATATTTTAATGAATAGTAAAAACACGCTATATTTTAATTAAAAACAACTTTTTTCATCATAATATCTTATGTGGTTAAATTATAATATTGAATGGTTTTAAATTATAAATAGAATATATTTTTACCATTTAATATAATGTATGTCATTAGCATTGATTTTACCTTGAATTCATAGGTTAAATCAATTCAATCTTTTGCAATGTTTTAAAGAAAAACCCGTTTTTTTCGACAACGGGATTAATTTTAATTTAATTTCTGCATCTTTTGTCTTTTGAATTTGGAAAAATGGATTCCATATTTGGAATCAGTGGGTCCAAATTATGTTAATAATCTACTTTTTATTTTTGGGCATTGTGAATAGTAACTACGGTAAATTTTATTTACTATAGTTAAAGGTAAATCGGGTAATTAAGGGTAAATATAAGATTATAAAATTACCCTAACGCTTGGAAAAATCCTATTGGATGGCTAAGGGTAGACCCATATAACCTAAGGGTCGGATTAGATTTATTTAATGGACTTTTTTCCATGAAAATAATTTAATTATTATTAAAACCAAAGAATGTGACAACATGTCACTTTCTTAAATCTTATAAGTATAATAATTTTAATTTAGTAAAACACTCCATGAAACTTCAAACATGAATATTCTCCAGAAAGATAATACAATTATCTACATCATAGGAATTTATTTAGAGTTTTTAGGGATTAAATAATTATCATTTATTATGACACAAAGATGATGCAGTAATTGTCTTATTAATGAAATATTGACATAATTGATATTATAAATGCTCAAATAAATGTAATTTGAGACTTTTTATGACTTAATTAAATTTTATAGGTTAATATGACATTTTATTGTTGATATAAGTAACTTGGTTTGAACTTATCATTCTGTTATGAATTTTATAAAAATCATGTACCAAATAGTGTCAAAATTGACATAAATTAGTTTTTAAAACAAATATTATATTATTAATGGTTATTTAATTCCTAAAAATCTAAAGATCGGACAAATTACTTAGATAAGGTTATATATATTAATAATAAACAACTTAGGGTTCTTTTGGCTTGATATAGTAAGTTTATTAACCATATAGTGTAAGAAAACAAAAAGACAAGGTAAAAGTTAAATTATTTAACTTAGAGTTAAATCTAATTGATAAGGTTAAAATAATAACCTAAACTTGTCTAAATCCTATTGGATGAGAGTATTTCGACCCATCCCCACTTTATCTTCGAAATAAGACTCTTTGGAACCATTATAAACCGAATTTGACCTTAATATAAAATAATATTTTGAGATTTTCCTAAGGTGCCCCTCTCCTCCCTTATAAAAGGGCACCTCCTCCCTCTCCTCCTCACACCAATTTGAGAATTCAAGCTCGGCCAACCCCTAAAAAAATCTCTTCTCCACTTCCCTAGTATCATCCTAGAGGTTCTGGTCTTCTCCAAAGACCATCCTTAGTTCTTTAAGTGGAGGTTAATTGAAGGCGCGTCAAAAAGAGGTAATATCCATTACCGATCTTTTTCAATTTCTTTCTTCTTCAACTTCTTCTTCTTTAGTTGTTTCATGATAAAGTAATAACATCAGTATTTATTATATACTGATATGTTATTATAAATAGGAAACAACTCTAATTAACCTTCTATCCATCCTACAGAAAAAGGAAATCATCGCGCGTGCGTACGTACGGAATACCATCTCCACGCCGTGGTGTAATCTATTTTCTGCCACCACCTTAATTGGATGGGTATAATGGTGTAATGAGTAACTATATATGATTATTGTAAAGTGATATTGATTCTGTAATAGTATACATACACTCCAATAAAATTCCACGATCATGGGAATGATATCATTGCTCGTGCGTACGTACGGAATACCATCTCCACGACGCGATGAGATTCATTCTCATTGATTAACCATTCATGAATGATTATAAAGTATATATAATAAGTAATCATGAAATATATGACATAATAATGATACTGGATTTATGTGTATATATATGTATGTCATCTACTTAATCCCATTCAACTCAATAAGGAAACAAAAACAGCGTTCATGCGTATGTACGGCCTACCGTCTCCATGAACGGTGTATTTATTTCCATTTACTGATCTATTATATATATGTATATTATGAATATATATAATATATAAATCATGTTATATATTCTGTAATTAATTAATCATGATCTAAGTAATCATATGAATAATTACAAGTCAAAACACGGACGACAAATGAAATGATTTTACCCAAAACGCTCTTTAACATGGAATTTACAAAAGAACGGGTAAAATAAAGTCATAAGTGAACCATATATGACATCATAACAATTATTATGATTCTTTAATAAGTCAATGACATTATTTAAATCATTATACAGGAGGTTCGGACACTTACGAAGCAAAACGGACCTAAGGTAATGGAAACATCACAATCTCATTTTTATCCGAGATTGTTTATACTTTGGAATTTACTGGGGTGTATTTTATCATCCACATCCATGTTTCCTCAATATGTAATATTATTTCCATCCACCTACAATTGTTTAAATCCAATTTTACCCTTCGGTGAGTTTTTAGTAAAGGATATGAAAGGAATATTTTGTCGTTTTTCGTACGAGGTACTTTTTGACTTTTCTGACAAAAGTACGAGAAGAATGTTTTTTTAACTTATACGGCATGAATGGATTTTTAAAAACATTATTTACAAAAATATTCCTTTACAAGTTTTTAAGTTTATTTTTAATCAACTTCTTTTAGTTTAAAATTGTATGACGTGTTAAGAAAGGAAAAGTGTTTTTGAAGTAGAAAGGATATTTTCCTCAAGAATGAAGTTCAAGTGTTTTATCAAAATTATTTTCCATCTAAGATAATAAAGGGTTCTGTTTTTATCCCTATTATTAAATTGATTTGATTATGTTGTGATGGAATTATATTTATGAGTTTCTTTATCGTATATGAATTGTTTTATGATGTCATGATGTTTAAGATTCCCATTTTTATTACATGGGTTATGAAATGATGTATGGTTTATGATTTTGTGGCATGCATAAGAATGGTATCAATATGAGATGGGTGGGACCTATATCTCCCTCCAATGCATTGGGTAAAGATTTTATATCTCATGAGATAGACATGGCTGGAACGGTAGTTTATACCGGTTCAGTGAAACAGGACTGAAACGAGGAGTGAACTCGGTTCAGAAAGGGACTTTGTCCACTAAGATAGTCTTGGCAATGAGTCTTGACTAATAAGAAATGATTCTCTATGATTATGTGTGTATGCCACAAAGCTTCATGTTTTAAATTATTATTATTGTGATTACATTTCACTACTATGATTTCTCCCATGTTATGAAATTGTGATCTCTTTTGCAGGTTAAGATTTCCAAAAGATATGTTCTTATGAATATGATGTGATTGATATTTCTTTTGTTTACCCTTACTGAGAATTTGAGCTCACCCTTTTTATGTTTTATTTTCCCCAGGATATAAAGAAAGGTTTTAGGTAAAAAAGGAAGATCTTTATGGGAGATGTTGAAGATCTTTCGCCACGATTAGAAGATTATATTCCGAGTTTCCAAAGACACTAAACTATTACGGTCCTTGTGTGTGTGTTTTTGTTATGTACTAAGTATTCCGCAAAAGTAATGTAATGTCTATGTACATTAAGATTCAGGTCTCTAGAGTTGGTATCAGAGGAAAGGTTTAGTCAACCTTTGGAAACTAGGATGCGAAAACGTTAGTGAGATCCCTAGAGATATTACTAAGGTATGTCTAGGGATGTCCCTAAGGATAAGTATACGTATAGGATATAGTCCTAGAACTATGGTAATGATCTTAGAATTTAACCTAAGATGTTAGATATTGAAGTTACTCCCCCTTTATTATGTTGTTTTCCCTATCATGATTTTTGCCTCTCACACTATTATTTTTGGGTTTTAGACGATGGCTAGAACCCGAAGGAACCGTGTTGATCACTATAATGGACAATGCAATGATTGTCCTCCTGAACAAAAAAGTGTTATGGGAGATGGAGTGAAAAATCTTATTGTTATACTTACACAATCTATGAATCATTCTGGACTTCCAAATGAGCAGAGAAGGGAACAATATTCTATTGAGTCCTTCATGAGGCAACGTCCACCTTCTTTCAGTGGGTCTTACGATCCACTTGTTGCTGAACAATGGATCAGTACCACTGAAAAGATATTTTCAGTTCTTCAATGTTATGAGCATGATAAATCCATCTTAGCAGTGTATCATTTGGAAGTTGATGCTGATCAATGGTGGAATCTTATCAAGAATATGAGGCCAAGAGATGAAATTGAGTCCATGGAATGGGATGAGTTCAAGAACTTGTTTTTCAGTAATTACTTCCCTCGTATTCTTCAAAAAAAGATGGAAAAGGAGTTTCTTGAGGTGAAGCAGAAGGATGATGAATCTGTTGGTATATATGAAGCGAATTTTACAAGACTTGCAAGGTATGCATCTGGCATTATCATCCAACCTGAAAGTAAAGTTGATTGATTTTTCAGTGGCTTAAAACCAAGTCTTCGAAGGGAATTAGCTATAAGAGACTTCAGTAGCTATGAAGAAATTGTGCGTTGTGCTGTCAAGGTAGAAATGGAAGTTGGTGTTACATATCCATATCATGGTTTTGACAAGAAACGAAATATGGAGGTCAAGGAGAAATCTCAGAATAATTGTGAAAAGAAGATTAATGTTTCCTTATGCACAAAGTGTGGAAAGAAGCATGGTGGAGATTGTCTTAAAGGGACTAGAAAATGTTTTAAGTGTGGAAAAGAAGGTCATCGAGCAGCTGAGTGTCGAAGTAATGGAAAAAGGGTTTCTAATGATGTGAATAAAGCAAACACTGCAGAGAACGCACCACCAACACTTCAATGCTTCAAGTGCAAGGAAATGGGGCATTATGCTAATAAATGCCCTAATCCAAGGGTTAGTGATGATCGACATGAGCAACCGCTTAAGGCAAAGCACAAAGGGAAGTCACATGCGATCACTATTGGTGATGTTGAATATGACAACGATGTGGTGGAATGATTAAGTGTTTATGTAATGGGATTCCAAAATAATATTGTATCATAGAGTATTGGAATATTTATGTATTGGTATAATGTGGTATTCAAAGTGATTGAGATATTTTTGGAAATAAGATGATATGCGCATAATGAAGGGAAAACGAGAAAATGAAATGTTTAACAGTATTCATCAGCTCATGATTGATATAAGGACTAAGTGATATCATGGTTTGAGTATATAGAATTTTGAGGATTTTGGTATGTGGAAAGTGTTAACTTTTAACTGCATTCAAGTTTTCACTATGGTTCAATGGGTATTCATTTTTTCAAGAGAATACATGATTAAGGTATTCACATGATTGGAATGTGACCAAAAATATATATATATATATATGGGGGATAAATGATGGTATTCACATGCTTGGTTGATGACATTTCAAGTAATCGTTTTCTTTATACTATGAGCTTGGACCGAAGTATTTTAGATAAGCCTAAATATTGGAATGTATTATGTTGGACATATGCTAAGTATTGTTTAAGGATAGAAATCTTTTTTTGATATTACTGATGGGATTTTATAGTAATGTAGTTTTAGAAAAAGGACAACCTGCAGGACGGGCGACAGCCCATCGCGTCGGACAAGACTGTGGGAATCGAACCCACGACCGAAGTGCGACTGGCCTTTATCGCCTACCACTGGCCAATAGGAAGTCCTTATTTAGTAGAAACTAGTTTTATTATATTAAGCAGTATGATATATGAAGTATAAGTCCATTTTAAGAACCATATATGATTAATCTCACTATAGATGGACTTATGTATTTTTTGATAACTTTTCTAACCTTTTGTTTGAGATAGATGGAATGACCCATCATTCTATCATATGATCTGCTAACACATCATGAATGACAAATTCAACTTCATTTCTTTAAGAGATGAAGTTGAAATTGTCCAAAGAACGACCAACGGTGAGACTATACCAAAATCACGAAAGTATTTCTTCTAATTCCAATTTCATAAACTTTAGGGAAATGATCTTGAAAACCAAAAATGTTGTCCTAGTGCTCTTATATCTGATGAATCAGATGGTACCTTAGATCATCACAAATATATGGCTTTGTGATTGCTGGCTTTTCCATAGCCATATTCTCTACCACTCTCCATCAGAACATGATGGTTAGATTTCTCTTCCATATCCATATTTTCACCTATGTGGAAACCCAGTGATTAGTTTATTTGGGTAACTGTTACATTTCATACTTTTGTTCTTAAAGATTGGTTTTGGTATTCATTTTTATGATGTGGGTTTCTATTAAAGAAACTTTCGAATAGTAAACCATTTATAACCCCGACGAATTTCGAGGGCGAAATTAATTTTAAGGGGGGTAGAATGTAACACCCCGAGATTTTATGAAAAATATTCTTTTAATGTCTTGTGTTGTATGCTACACCAAGATTACCTTGCGCTATATGCAACACCATATTAGCTTGCAGTATACGCAACACTATTCTTGGATCGTGTTACACACAATTTTGATAATAGTTATTCTACGCAACACTGAGTATATATATATATATATTCAATGTATAAATGAAATATGGTTGGATTATGATATACGAAACAACGAAGGATTCTTTCATAGCACGCAACCCTAACTTGGCTTGCATTATACGCAATCGTGACCTTCCTCGATAGCGTGTGTTGTACGCAATACCGGGTTTTACTAAACAACAATATATTATTATAATATTGTTATTAACTAGCCCTTATGAATAGTGTTAACTAAATTTTGAATTTTATAACATTATTATTCATCTTACACATTTCTAGAACATGGTATAAGAACAAAATAATTTTTTCAGGTAAAATAAGTATTTTTCAAAAAAATGCAGTTTTGCCGCCTTTTGATGGCGCACCCACTTTAAATCTAGTTTTTGAAATTTTTATATGTTCAATTTGAAAAAATAAAATTCTTCTTTTGAATCCGGATATAAAAATTTACATTAGATAAAGTTTTGATATTTTTCCGATAACTTTCATATTTTAATGAATAGTTAAAACAGGCTATATTTTAATTAAAAACAACTTTTTTCATCGTAATATATTATGTGGTTAAATTATAATATTTAATGGTTTTAAAGTATAAATAGAATATATTTTTACCATTTAATATAATGTATGTCATTATCATTGATTTTACCTTGAATTCGTAGGTTAAATCAATTCAATCTTTTGCAATGTTTTAAAGAAAAACCCGTTTTCTTTCGACAACGGGATTAATTTTAATTTAATTTCGGCATCTTTTGTGTTTTGAATTTGAAAAAATGGATTCCATATTTGGAATCAGTGCGTCCAAATTATGTTAATAAGATACTTTTTATTTTTGGGCATTGTGAATAGCAACTACGGTAAATTTTATTTACTATAGTTAAAGGTAAATCGGGTAATTAAGGGTAAATATAAGATTATAAAATTACCCTGACACTTGGAAAAATCCTATTGGATGGATAAAGGTAGACCCATATAGCCTAAGGCTCTGATTATATTCATTTAATGGACTTTTTTCCATGAAAATAATTTAATTATTATTAAAACCAAAGAATGTGACAACATGTCACTTTCTTAAATCTTATAAGTATAATAATTTTAATTTAGTGAAAAACTTCATGAAACTTCGAACATGAATAGTATCCAGAAATCTAATACAATTATCTACATAATAGGAATTTATTTATAGTTTTTAGGGATTAAATAATTATCATTTATTATGACAAAAAGATGATGCAGTAATTGTCTTATTAATGAAATATTGACATAATTGATGTTATAAATGCCCAAATAAATGTAATTTGAGACTTTTTATGACTTACACTAATTTTATAGGTTAATATTACATGTTATTGTTGATATAAGTAACTTGGTTCGAACTTAGCATTCTGTTATGAATTTCATAAAAATCATGTACCAAATAGTGTCAAAATTGACATAAATTAGTTTTTAAAACAAATATTATATTATTAATTGTTATTTAATTCCTAAAAATCTAAGGATCGGACAAATGACTTATATAAGGTTATATATATTAATAATAAACAACTTGGGGTTCGTTTGGCTTGATATAGTAAGTTTATTAACCATATAGTGTAAGAAAACAAAAAGACACGGTAAAAGTTAAATTATTTAACTTAGAGTTAAATCTAATTGATAAGGTTAAAATAATAACCTAAACTTGTCTAAATCCTATTGGATGAGAGGATTTAGACCCATACCCATTTTATCTTCGAAATAAGACCCTTTGTAACCATTATAAACCGAATTTGACCTTAATATAAAATAATATTTTGAGATTTTCCTAAGGTGCCCCTCTCCTCCCTTATAAAAGGGCACCTCCTCCCTCTCCTCCTCACACCAATTTGAGCATTCAAGCTCGGCCAACCCCTACCAAAATCTCTTCTCCACTTCCCTAGTATCATCCTAGAGGTCCTGGTCTTCTTCAAAGACCATCCTTACTTCTTTAAGTGGAGGTTAAGTAAAGGCGCGTCAAAAAGAGGTAATATCCATTACCGATCTTTTTCAATTTCTTTCTTCTTCAACTTATTCTTATTTAGTTGTTTCATGATAAAGTAATAAAATAAGTATTTCTTATATACTGATATGTTATTATAAATATTAAACAACTCTAATTAACCTTCTATCCATCCTACGGAAAAAGGAAATCATCGCGCGTGCGTACGTACGGAATACTGTCTCCACGCCGTGGTGTAATCTATTTTCCGCCAACACCTTAATTGGATGGGTATAATGGTTTAATGAGTAACTATATATGATTATTGTAAATTGATATTGATTTTGTAATAGTATACATACACTCCAATAAAATTCCACGATCATGGGAACGATATCATCGCTCGTGCGTACGTACGGAATACCATCTCCACGACGCGATGAGATTCATTCTCATTGATTAACCATTCATGAATGATTATAAAGTATATATAATAAGTAATCATGAAATATATTACATAATAATTATACTGGATTTATGTGTATATATATGTATGTCATCTACTTAATTCCATTCAACTCAATAAGGAAACGAAAACAGCGTTCATGCGTACGTACAGCCTACCGTCTCCATGAATGGTGTATTTCTTTCCATTTACTGATCTATTATATATATGTATATTCTGAATATATATTATATATAAATCATGTTATATATTCTGGAATTAATTAATCATGATCTAAGTAATCATATGAATAATTACAAGTCAAAACACGGACAACAAATGAAATGATTTTACCCAAAACGCTCTTTAACATGGAATTTACAAAAGAATGGGTAAAATAAAGTCATAAGTGAACCATATATGATATCATAACAATGATTATGATTCTGGAATAAGTCAATGACATTATTTAAATAATTATACAGGAGGTTCGGACACTTATGAAGCAAAACGGACCTAAGGTAAAGGAAATATCACAATCTCATTTTTATCCAAGATTGTTTATACTTTGGCATTTACTGGGGTGTATTTTATCATCCACATCCATGTTTACTCAATATGTAATATTATTTCCATACACCTACAATTGTTTAAATCCAATTTTACCCTTCGGTGAGTTTTTAGTAAAGGATATGAAAGGAATCTTTTGTCATTTTTCGTACGAGGTACTTTTTGACTTTTCCGACAAAAGTACGAGGAGAATGTTTTTTTAACTTATACGGCATGAATGGATTTTTAAAAACATTATTTCCAAAAAGATTCCTTTACAAGTTTTCAAGTTTATTTTTAATCAACTTCTTTTAGTTTAAAATTGTATGACATGTTAAGAAAGGAAAAGTGTTTTTGAAGTAGAAATGATATTTTCCTCAAGAATGAAGTTCAAGTGTTTTATCAAAATTATTTTCCATATAAGATAATAAAGGGTTCTTTTTTTATCCCTATTATTACATTGATTTGATTATGTTGTGATGGAATTATATTTATGAGTTCCTTTATCGTATATGAATTGTTTTATGATGTCATGATGTTTAAGATTCCCATTTTTATTACATGGGTTATGCAATGATGTATGGTTTATGATTTTGTGGCACACATAAGAATGGTATCATTATGAGATGGGTGGGAACTATATCTCCCTCCAATGCATTCGGTAAAGATTTTATATCTCATGAGATAGACATGGCTGGAACGGTAGGTTATACCAGTTCAGTGAAACAGGACTGAAACGAGGAGTGAACTCAGTTCAGAAAGGGACTTTGTCCACTAAGATAGTCTTGGCAATGAGTCTTGACTAATAAGAAATGATTATCTATGATTATGTGTGTATGACACAAAGCTTAATGTTTTAAGTTATTATTATTGTGATTACATTTCACTACTATGATTTATCCCATGTTATGAAATTGTGATCTCTTTTGCAGGTTAAGATTTCCAAAAGATATGTTCTTATGAATATGATGTGATTGATATTTCTTTTTTTTTACCCTTAATGAGCATTTGAGATCACCCTTTTTATGTTTTATTTTCCCCAGGATATAAAGAAAGGTTTTAGGTAAAAAAAGGAAGATCTTTATGGGAGATGTTGAAGATCTTTTTCCACGATTAGAAGATTATATTCCGAGTTTCCAAAGACACTAAACTATTACGGTCCTTGTGTGTGTGTTTTTGTTATGTACTAAGTATTCCGCAAAAGTAATGTAATTTCTATGTACGTTAAGCTTCAGGTCTCTACATCTAGTTCCCCTAGTTATGTATAGAGATAGTGGGGAGTTTCCCTAATTCTAGGATTGGTGAAAACTAGTCAAGTGACTTGTGTTAGAATGCAACATAAGCCTACAGTTTCTCCCAGTTTGATAAATTCTAGGAAAATATCACATTAAATACAATGGTAGATCCCATGACATCATTTCATTGGTTTTTGTTTTGGAATAGGAGGTTTTATCGATCTTCTTTAGTTCCCCTGCTTGATTGATGTGTGTTGGACCCTTGGCATATTTCTTTTATTTCTTAGTTTTGTTTCATTGATGATATGGTTTCATTCATTTAATCATTTACCTGTGTAGCATGAGTGAGGATTATATAGGATTTTAAAAATGGTTTGAAAATATTTTTTAATTAAATCCATGGGTATATCTCATGATACTCACAAGGTACACCTAGAGTTTTTCTATTAACCGTAAAATCAAGATCGATTGTTTCATGAATGGACTAAAATCGAATAATTTTATACTTTTATACTTTCATAAATTTTACTTCTATATATTATAATTGTGTACTTATATAAATTTATAAAACCATATACTTATATAAATTATGTATACTTTTTATAACATATATTTACTTTTATATAGTTTTATAAATTTATATAAATTTATAAATTATGTATATTTTTCTAAAATATATATTCTTTTATAAATTATATATAATTTTATAGTTCTATATATTTCTATAATTTTATATACTAATATAAATATATGTGAATTTTTAATTTATACTTTTATACCCGTAAAAAAATTTCAATTTATAAATAGTTTAATACTTTCATACTTTCATAAATTCAATTTCAATGTTGAAAATGTTTTAAAAAATATAATAATTTATTTTTTTATTTGTGAAGCCATTATTATATTCAATAGTCGTATTTTCTATTATGAAAAGGGTTTTCAAATAATGCAGCTTTTTTAAAAATTTATATTATTACATTCAATAGGCACATTTCATCTGTTTTTTATAATATAAATGTGATTTTATACTTCATTTATACTCATACAAAAAGGGTTCTGATCATTAAAAATGTGAATTGAAAAATAGTTTTTAAAAGTGAAATCTCCTCAATTATATTTATAAATTTCATTCAATATGTTTTTTGTTTTTTATCATGTGGGATGATAAACTATTTTTAAATAGTCGTATTTTCTATTATGAAAAGGGTTTTCAAATAATATAGATTTTATTTTTTTATTTAAATTATTACATTCAATAGATTTATTTATAAATTTCCTTCAATGATTTTTTTTATCAAGTGATATGATAAACCATTTTTCAATATTTCCATTTTCTATCAACCAATTCATGAGACCCATCTTCAATTGAACATGTTTTGTTTATTTATTTTGTTAAATATTAATATTATTGAATCAAATGGGATGAATATGAATAAAGAATGGATGGATGTAAATTGTATGACAATAAAATATGAAGATGGAGTAAAATATTTCATCAAGTTTACAAAAGATCATGCATATGGCCCTCCTAAAATCCTTTTTCTGTGTTTATGATGTTGTTATTTAATACTAATTTGTTCATAAGAATTAAAAGAATACTTTATTTATCATGAAATTGATCAAAGTTATAAATGTTGGAATAAACATGGGGAAAAGAAAATGTAGCTTTTAATTGAAATAACACTACATTTTATGAATCATATTATATTATTATAAGTGTAGAAAATGAAGAAAACCATATCAAGGATGTGATTATAGGTGTAAATGATGATGAATATCGTATTGAGGAAATGATAAGGATAGTTTAAGATGAACTTAGTGATTTTAAAAAATTGTTTGAGAATTTAAAGAGTTGCTCAAAGACTCCATTGTATGCTGGTTACACTAAATATATATCATTGTAGGTCATACTAAGCTATATAATTTGAAAGTAGGAAACATATGGAGTGACACCAGTTTCACTGAACTACTTTCTCTCTTGAATGATATGCTCCCAGAAGATAATAAGATCTTGGATGAACATACAACACTAAACAAATGCTACATTCGATGGGTATGATCTCTAAAAGAATACATGCCTACCCAAATAATTGTATACTATTTTGAAAGGACCACAAATTACTTAATGAATTCCAAAAGTGTGGTTCTTATCGATACAAAAAAATATGAATCAGTTCCTAAAAAAATTGTATGGTACTTTCTGATCATTCCAAGGTTTAGGCACCTATATGGAAGTGAGGATACTCTAGGGTAATTTATGTGACATTCAGATACAATAAATAAATATGGAAAACTCTGTCACATTGCACTCTCCTCAATAAAAGAAAATTGATCGTGAGTATCCTAAATTTGGAAACGATATGAGAAACCATTGTCTTGTGTTATCTATAGATGGAGTGAATCCTTTTGGTTTTGAAATCAGCACTTACAGTACATGACTAGTTATGCATGGAGTGAATCCTTTTATATTGTTAAATTATAATTTTCCACTATTGTTATACATGAAAAAAAAATACGTCATGTTATCTATACTTATATTATGACCAAAACAACCAGGTAATGATATTAATGTTTATTTGGCTCCATTGATTGAGGATTTCAAATTATAATGGGATTCAGGTGTTACATTGTATGATGATTTCAAGAATGAAGATTTCACATTGAGAGTAATGTTGTATGGGATGATAAATAACTTTCCTACTTATATAAATTTTTCAAGATGTAGCTTTAAAGGAACTCAAGGGTGTCCCATTTGAGAACAATGTATACAGTCAATTAGGTTGAAATGTTCATTGAAGACTGTGTTTCTAGGACATCGCATATTTCTACCTTGATGACATAAGTATCGATCTTGGACAACATCATTAAATGAAAGTTCATAAGAACGTACAACACTATCTCCACTAACAGGTGATCAAATACTTGATAAAGTAAAATATGTGGACACTGCTTTTGGTAAACCATTTTTTAAAAAGCTTATTAAAATTAGTTAGAAAAAGAGATCAGGTTTTTTTTAATTACCATACTGGAATTTTCTGTACATCAGACATTTTCTTGATGTTATGCTTGTTGAAAAAAAAAATGTATGTGATAGTGTAATTAGAATGATACTAAATGAACCTGAAAAAACAAAGTATGGAACTAAGGCTAGGTTGGTCATAGTTAACATGGGAATACAGGAAGAGTAGGTGCCAGTGATGGGTGAAAAAAAACTTTTCTTCATTCAACTGCTTACACTCTTTCTAGGCATGAGAGATATCAGTTTTGAAACTTCTTGAATGACGTAAAGGTTTCATAGGGATATTCATATAATATCAATAATATCATGTCAATAACTGATTTAAAATAAAAGGGTTTTAAATCACATGGATTCCATGTTTTTATGCAAGATCTAATTCTTATATCCTTATATTTCATTTTTCCTAATAATGTACTCCATACATTAACCAATCTCTATTTTTTTTTAAATTCTATATGTAGAAAAGTTATAGAGCTGGTGAAATTACTGGATATGGAAAGGGAAATTTTCATTATATTATGTGAATAGAAAATTTTCTTCCTACCAGCATTATTTGATATGATGGTTCACTTGATAGTTCACTTGGTAAGATAGATTCTATTATGTGGTTCTATAAACTATAGATGGATGTACCCCATTGAACGATATATGAATATTTTGAAAGGGTATGTCAAAAATCAAAGTTGTCTAGAGGGTTTTATTGTGGAGTGATATATTGTTGAGGAATCTAGTGAATTATGTACTGACTACCTGTCTCAT
Source organism: Viscum album (assembly GCA_963277665.1). Lineage (NCBI taxonomy): Eukaryota > Viridiplantae > Streptophyta > Magnoliopsida > Santalales > Viscaceae > Viscum > Viscum album. Next base: position 832,736,388 of record OY728136.1, read on the forward strand.
GTGGAAATCATTGGTCTACTGAAATCTCATCACACTGGGTGGCTTGTGGGTGAAGGAATTTCTTGAAGAGATGTTGTCAAAATCAATATTATAGATTGGGAGCAGACACACATTTATGTTTTGAATAATAGTTTATAGGTTTCCCCATATGTTGAAACCCACAAAGAACTTTTTAGGCATTTAAATCCATCAAGGGATGAAATATGGATATCAAATACACATAATCAAAAGTTTATAGGATGGTTTCAGGACCATATTTTTAAGGAGTCAAATGAGAATATAGATTCAATTTCTAAATGACTTCAATGGATATCCAGTGTAATAAGTGTGTATGTATTATCTTACATTGGTTATGTAATTAATGGTTGTACATTCTATATAAAGGAACATGATGAAGGTAGTTCCATGAAAAATAGTGGAGTTACACTTATGGCTGAAGCAATGCATGTTTCTGGTACTAAGGACAAAAATCCAATTTATGCGAACATGTCATACTTTGGAATCATGAAAAAAAAATATGGGAGTCAGATTATACAACATTCCAAGTGTCAATTTTACAATGTAAGTGGGTTGATAAAATGAGTGCTATTAAAATAGATGAATTGGGATTCCTAAAAGTGTATTTTAGTAAGGAAGGGTTGACATAACAAATTTATGTGCATATTTTTAATAAAATAATAATGAATTATTTATGTTTTTAAGTTATAAAACCCATGTATTTAAATGTTTTATAAAAAATAATTGGCAATTTGGATTATTGAATAAAAATGAGCTTAATTGTGAAGAGTGTTTTTTTCTGAATTTTTGATAGCTTTTTACATCAAGGGTATTTTGCTAATTTCTTGAAAAATATAATTCCAAATTGAGTGATTCGTTTTTTTTAGAATCCTTATTGTATTTAATTCATTTTTTTCTTCTATACAAGGGGTTGAATCAATCTTCTATAGGCCATAAAAAATCAAAGAATTTGAAGAGTTTTCCGGAAAGACAAAGTGGATCCCACTACTGTAACAGACATCCATATCAGCCTAAACCTCTCCAAATGCATTGATTCTACTTGGGGATGAAATAATACTAAATGTTTCATTCACAAAATAAATTACATGGAGGTTAGAATCCATTAAGGCATCCATTGAATGACATATTTTTGAAGGAAGCTTCCTGGATCCTTCATCTAGAAGAAAAAACCGCCAATAAAAAATTCATAACTCATACAACCGGTGGACAAATGAGATGAAATTTGAAGGTTTAATGGACAAAACATTAATGAAAAACTTTTATGAAGGTTTCCACGCGTTATTCGTCCAATTAATGGGTCAAAAATTCAACAACTTGTGGATGAAAAAAATCTGCCTATAAAAGGAGAGGAGCTCCTACCTCTCAAATCATTCCAATCCTTCCCAACACCATTCAGGGCACCAAGGAGAGGAGGCCAAGGGCCATTTAGATTTTTCTTATTTCTTTATTTTATTTTTATCTTATTTTTCTTTTCTCATGTAATTAATTCATATTTTTTATATTAAAGTGTTTCCCTTTTCTTTTTTCACCCCTTTTCTCTTCCAACTCTAATTCTCATTCTCTCTATTCCATCTTACCATCGTGATCTCTATACACTTCTCCATGGAAAGTGACTAACTCGAGGCTTGGACCTGGGGGAGGTTTCATGGTGTTATTTATTATTATGCTTCAATTCAAAATGTTTTTATTCTATTTTTGGTGGTGGCGGGAATATTGCACAGGTGCGGCGGTTTCCACCACGACACTATTTCCTAATCCATTTCTTTTCATTGATTAATCATTTTCCATCTCTTATCTTCGGAAAACCCTTCATACAGTGGAGTTGGGTTTTCTATAAGGTATGAAATGGCATACGGTGGAGTCGGGTCCTGTAGGAATAACATTCTCGGTTGAGGTGTTACTCTACTTGATTATTGGAGGAGGTGTGGTTTGGTGTGCTGGACGCATGCTAAAATCACACACTTAATAAATCAATGGAGAGTAATTCATTAATGAGGTTTCACAAAATTAATTATCCAATTGAATTTAAATAACAAATACATAATGAATGAACCTATGTTATCCAACCCTAGGACCAAGACCTTTCTTCCATAATTTCATTCTGTCAGCATTTGCATCTACATTTATATTTAAAGTTTTTATTACATTATTTCAATTTCACTATTTTCCAAAACCCTTAAAACCATCATTTTCAATAAATATTAAAAACACCAAAAATAATTAGAATAGGTGAATTAAGATTAGTGATTGAACCAACTGAAAATCTCCTCAAGTGAGATGATCCTAGTCAACCTCTATGTTGCACTAGAAAAATATAGAAATTTTATTTTGCTACGCCCCATGACAGGCATGCATCAAAACTGGCGTCATTGCCAAGGAGATAAGTATTTATTTTAATCACTTTTTCAAAATTCACATTTTCTATAAATATTTTATTTTTTTCATTAAGAAAAATCTAAAAAAAATATTTTTCCATGATGTATTCAAATTCAAATTTTAATGCTGGGAAGATTACTCACAGGTGCAATATCAAAAACCATAAATTGATTATCGTGATCTAAATGACCGGGTTGAAAGTATTAGTAATAATCTGGATGATTTAGAGAGGAAAATAGAATGGTCATTTAACTATGTTCGTGCAAGGATGGATCAACCTGACCCTGAGCTAGAGCAAGAACCTAAGATAGTGGTGGAAAATTTCACCACTCATCATTGAAGAACCAGAGGAGGTAAATGTAGAGGTACTTGAAGGCTCATTCATCCTCACTCAACAAATTCTACCTGAGATAGATGAAAAAGAAGATGACTTCCTTACTAAGATACATGTGGGAGATCAACAGGAATTGGATGAATTCTGGAATGAATGTGAGGAACTGATTGATCTCCCCAAGCCTTGAAAAGAAGAAGAGCCAGCACCGCTAAAATAAGACACCACCCAATTGGTGGAATTTTAAGTCAATGTGGATGAGACCGACTACCTACCTCCATCCAGTGATAATCAACTCCAAGAGGCACTTTTAACTATAACATTGATTGAACCAGAACCAACTCAGGTAGATGATCCTTCTATGAACTCTACCTTTTCTAATTTCATTCAATCTGATTTGAGAATCACTCATTATAATTTTGAATTTTCAGATTTGGTCAATCCTTACCTTGCCTTAGAAGAAGATGAAAAAGAATATGCACCTGTTGAGGAACACCTGGAGCTCCCAAAAGACATTGAATATTCTTTTGAGGGAACACTGTAAGGATAGGGAGATGTTGCACAAGTAGCAACGAAGAAGGAGGAGGATCCATTCTTCATCCTACCCCTTCCATGCAGGTTGTACCACATTGCGAAGGGGGGGGGGATTTGGTGTACTCTATCCATGTAGTCCTCCTCATGAAGAACACATATGTGGATGCTTGGAAAATCCATATGTGTTAGTTTAAATCAAAGAAGCTTCATCCACCCTCTAATTTTGGATAATAGCTGGTACTGCCCTCTGGAGGCAGTAAAAATTCAGGGCCCACTTGGAGGATCATACCAAGATTTATCTTTACATGATTTTAATATTTCAAAATTCCTTTTTTTAGATTAGTCCAACATACGGCCCACTCTTCCTTATCTTTCTGAGCTTTAATGACATGGTCCTCATTCTTAAGTGAGTAATTCTCTTTTGTAGGTTAATATATGGGAAAAAGAAGCCTTAAATAGAAGAAGAGGACTGGAGCTTTATTTCAAAAGGGAGTTCATTTTTAATGTTTAATCTTTTAAACTCCTTACATTTTTTGTTCCAAAACATTTTTTGAGCTTTAAAGCTAATATTGCATGTCCACACTTGAATTATTGTTTTACTTAACTTATCTATGAGACATGAGTTTCTTAGGAACCCTATGATGCCTTGTTTTATATTTCAATGTTAATGATATTAAATAAGTAAAATGAAAAAATTGAATGTTTAAAGTGAATCATGAATATTGAAATGATGACTCATGATTTAAGGGAATTAGTTGATTTATGTAAATGAAATTTCCCTACCATTTTTCATACTTTGAATTTATAAAATTCATGTGAATTAATTTTTTTATTATTAATCATGCCATGAGTGATTGTCCAATATCATATGTCTAATTATCGAGAAGATTTATAGACCAAGTACTTCCTATTTATTTTTGAGCATATTTTTTGAGTGATCTTGGGACATGTTACCGACCAAAACTTTCATTTGAACTTGTCAAAGCTATGACTGTACAAAAGCACATTTAAAATGATTGAGGTATCTTTGAAAAGACCTTATCCTTGATGAACACCTTTACATCAATCCTTATTTTATCCCATAGAGACCATGAATGACCTTTATAGGGATGAGCCATGTTTCAAAACATTTTTATCCATTCCTACCCTACTCTTGGTATTTGCCTGATATTTTAAAAATGAAGTGTGGGAGTGAAGGGAATCATGGTGGAAGGGATGTTATACATTGTAAGAAAAAAAGTGTGGGGGTGCTATTATGGGAATTGTAAAATGTTGTGGAATAATTCATTATACTTCATTTTCCCCCCTCTTTAATTAAAAAAATATAAAAAAATGACAAAAAGAACCAAAAAATGAGAAAAATGGGTTGTGATTTGGGAAAACCAAAAATAACCATTTTTCAGACCGACAGTCCTCTTATCGTATGTGGTTAGGTGATGGATTTGAAGTTTGATCTAATCATAACTTTTTAAAAAAGAAAAAAAAGTAAAAAAAAATTAAAAAAATCAAGAGGGTGGATTAATCATTCATTATGATTTACTTTTATCATGACATTACTTTGAGTTTTGGGGGAAGTGGGTGTTGCTAATTTGAAGAGGAGAATTTCATTACACTTTTTAATATCATGCATTGTACATAAGAGATAAACATCCTCCTTGAGCCTTAATTTTTAAAACATAAAATCCTACCAACCTTAATCCCTAGAGTTATTTTAACCTTTATTGAAAAGTACTCATGATTTTATGTGACTTTTGTCTTTACAAAGTGGAGAAAGTAGTTCTTTTACAAGATTATAGATAAGGTGCATGTTCTCATGATATGAGCATAACTCTACTTGAATTTTATCATGAGATGTGAGATTCAAACTTCAAAGGGGAGGTAAATCATGATGTGGCATGCTTAATAATAATGAATTTAGAAGCTTGATTGAAATAAAGAAGAAGTTCCATTTTTTCAAAAGGGAAAAGTAAAATACATGAATTAATTGTTTCTTTGAAAAATGGAAAATTAAATTGATATTTTATGTGTATTTTTGAAATTTTTATTTTACATTGAATTTTTTTTTGATTTTAGTATTTAAAAATTTGAATATTGGTAATATTGGTGTCCTATGAATTCTATGTTGATATTTTATGCTTGAGGAAAAGCATGGTTTAAGTGTGGGGGTATTTGAGAGAGCAAATTTATGTGAATATTTTTAATACAATAATAATTAATTGTTGATGTTTTTTAATTATAAAACCCATGTATTTAAATGTTTTATAAAAAATAATTGGCAATTTGGATTATTGAATAAAAATGAGCTAAATTGTGAAGAGTGTTTAATTCTATATTTTTTATAGATTTTTATGTCAAGGGTATTTTTCTCATTTCCTGAAAAATATAATTCCAAATTTAGTGATTCGTTTTTTTTAGAATCCTTATTGTATTTAATTCATTTTTTTCTTCTAGGCTAGGGGTTGAATCGATCTTCTAGAGGATATAAAAAATCAAATCATTTGAAGAGTTTTCTGGGTAGACAAAGTAGATCCCACCACCGTAACGGACATCCATCTCATCCTACACCCCTCCAAATGTGTTGATTATACTTGGGGATGAAAGACTCTAAAATGTGCATTCACAAAATAAATTACATAGAGGTTAGAATCCATTAAGGCATCCATTGAATGACATGTTTTTTAAGGAAACATCCTGGATCCTCTATCCAAAAGCAGAAACCGCCAATAAAAAATTCATAACTCGTATAGCCGGCGGCCAAATGAGCTAAAATTTGGATAGTGAACGGACAACACATTAATGAACAACTTTTATGGATGGGACCATGTGTTATTCGGCCAATTAATAGGTCAACAACGCGACAACTTGTGGAGGAAAACAATCTGCCTATAAAAGGAGATGATCTCCTACCTCTCAAATCATTCCAATCCTTCCCAACACCATTCAGGGCACCAAGGAGAGGAGGACAAGGGCCATTTATATTTTTCTTATTTATTTATTTTATTTTGATTTTAGTTTTATTTTCTCATTTAATGCATTCATATTTTTTATATTAAAGTGTTTCCCTTTTCTTCTTCCACCCCTTTTCTCTTCCAACTCTAATTCTCATTCTCTCGCTTTCATCTTACCATCGTGATATCTATGCACTTCGCCATGGAAATTGACTAACTTGAGGCTTGTACCCAGGGGAGGTTTCGTGGTGTTCTTTATTATTACGCTTCAATTTAAAATTTTTTTATTCTATTTGTGGTGGATGTGAGAATATTGCACGGGTGCAGCAGTTGTCCACCATGACACTATTTACAAATCCATTTATTTTCATTGATTAATCATTTTCCCTATATTATCTTAGTAAAATACTTCATACGGTGGAGTTGGGTTGCTATAAAGGATGAAATGGAATACGGTGGAGTCGGGTCTTGTAGGAATAACATTCTCAGTTGAGGTGTTACCCTACTTGATTATTGGAGGAGGTGTGGTTTAGTGTGCCAGACACATGCTAAAATCACACACTTAATAAATCAATGGAGAGTAATTAATTAATGAGATTTCACTAAATTAATTATCAAATTGAATTTAAATAAAAAATACATAATGAATGAACCCATGTTATCCAACCCTAGGACCAAGACCTTTCTTCCCTAATTTCATTCTATCAGCATTTGCATCTACATTTAGATTTAAAGTTTTCATTACATTATTTCAATTTCACTATTTTCCAAAACCCTTAAAACCATCATTTTTAATAAATATTTAAAACATCAAAAGGAATTAGAATAGGTGAATTAGGATTAGTGATTGAACCAACTGCAAAGATCCTCAAGTGAGACGACCCTGATCAGCCTCTATGATACACTAGGAAAATATAGAAATTGGCTTTTGCCACGCCCCGTGACAAGCGTGCATCAAGGGTACAAAGACAAACCATTTATAATAGCATCATAAACATTAAAAGTATTTTATATTCCATATCCTGCAAATCAAAAGTAGTTAATTGTTCTGTTATTAACCAAAACCACTGAATGGTTGGATGAAAATTCAACTGAGGATGACCCTTTCATTATGACGTCACAATCATTTCACAGTGGTCCCAATGTAGATGTGGTTTTGTATGTCAGAGACCACAATTAATGGATTTGGATACTCGATGGAGGGGTCAAATCCCTGCAGCCTTTTAAAAAAATATTTCAATAATCATGTTTTTTTGTAATATACATAGTGTTACCTCATGTTATTATCTATTTTCTACTGCATTTATGTAATATAAATTAAATGTTAAATCACTTCTATAGATAAAACTTCTACACATGCAGGTGCTAATCATCCTGAGGAGCAACAGGTCTCTCAACCTACTGCTGCTCCCAGTGTAGAGTAATAATGACCTTCTGCACATGTTGGTCCTCCCAATCCTAAGGAACAATAGGTTTCTCAACCTGCTGCTACTCCTAGTGCAGAGGTGCAACAAATTTTTGTACATGCTAATTCTACCGATCCAGAGGAACAATATATTGACAATATTGAATCCAAGGAAATGTTAGGAGATGAAGGACTGATGATGCTGAAAAAACAGGAGCATCGTAGCTTGATGGTGTTAACAAAAATAATTAAGAAAAAAAAGGCATCAAATTTGAGGTCAGATGGAATGTGTGGGGTCATCATGTTAACCCCAACAAGGTCATGTTCAGTAGTTACATTGGACTCAACACTCGACAATGCAAGCCGATTGATGTAGATTCATGGAACCATATTGTTCTCATGCTTAATACACTATTATGGTAAGAGATTATGGTAATATTATGATATCATTTCTTTATTTTACTAAAAAATAAAATAATGAAACACTAAATTAATCTTCATCATCCCTTATAGATTGCATTCCTAGTAGATTACTCACAAAAATAATATATATTATTGCTTTCTAGAATGATTCACAGAGGCTTTCGCACAATTCTAATGAGATCTCATCTTAAAAATACTGAAGGGAGAATAAACTCGCACCAACCTCTTATGTATTCACACCTAATAACCCAAGAAGCATGGGATGTGTTTACTAGCATCATGCATATGTGTCTTTTCAGGTGCATTGTGGCTGGTAATACATTTTTTGACAATATGTGTATTCATCACTTTGATTGGTAATATTTTATTTATGAAATAGAAATTGAGTACTGAAAATAAGGAACGTGTAGAAAAACCAATATACCCCTACCATAAAGCAAGGATAGGGTATGCTTCACTTAAAAAAATGGTACGTATTTTAAATTTACCATAATAATTATTTGTGACATGAAACAACAGCATAATTATGTTCCTCTTTTTATATGCAGATTGATGAATCCAAATACAAAGTCACTTCCATCCCACGCCATGTGCTATTGAAGGAGGAACTTTTTTATAAATATGAGATACTAATAGATTAAAAAACATTAAAAGTGTGGGAAACATGTATAAGTATGACATAATAAAAAAATTGTTTTGCTTTAAATCATTATTACATAACAATGATTACTTATTTTCCTATATTTTATATCTGAAATAGTCACAGGAATCATCAACACCTGCACTGGATGAACACCTACTATCGGTGGCCTTGAAGTGGCCAGAACAGTATGACCATGTCAGAGGTGTGGTTTTTGGGATAACACCCTGAACATATTTTTAGAAAAAATCCACATGATGATAAAGATAAAGAAATGACAGAGATTAAAGAAATATTATGTGCCCTTGAAGAAAAATGTCATCGGTGGACTGAGTTGCTAGCAACTATTATGGGGGGGAAGCAAAGAGAAGAAACAAATTAAGAACAACCATTGTATGAAGATCCCTCCCCACCTCCCACCAGTTTTGAGGTGAGTCATTCCCCTCAAAGATCTATCTTATTTGAGGTAATCAATATTCTAATAATTGTTTTTGTGAAATATGAATCATAAAGACATTGATACCTTTCCTGCATTGATATTCTATAGGGTGAAAGTGACTGTGATTTATATCTATCAACACCCACCCATCACCTTATAGTGAGGGATATAGTGTTCAATATCCAATATGACATGCTACACGACATACCACTTCCAACAGGTCATGTGAGAGTAGAGATTAGCATAGCTCATGAGTCGAGTGCCGAGCTACCTGTTCCACTTGATGATGAAGATATTCATACAGTCAACCAAGTTGTTGGAACATTCATCGCATGGCCATCATATCTTGTAAAAACACATGTCGACAAGGAGGTATTCATTTCCAATTTATTTTTCATGCTAAAACTTTAACAATTAATGGAAAAAGGTTTGAACCAATGAATGTTATTACAGATGGACAGAGGGAAGGGGGTAAAATGAAAGGTCGACTCAAAACCATCTAAAGGATCAACCAACCGATCAAAAATATATTCTGAAATCACCTTTGCCCCACCCCATTCAATATCCACATTTACTAACATTGAAGGTTCATGCAGATACAAAGTTATAAAATGGTAGTAGTCACATAGTTGATTTTGAAGAAAAAATGTACGGAGAGGAAGGTATATACTACATTTCTTTTGATAATGTAAATGAAATCCTCAACTATGAATGGCTAGGAGCCTCAATTGTAAATGTATACATGACGTATGTTTTCATGATTTGATTTTCCAAAAGCTGATATACTATGTTAATTATGACTAAATACATTTCATATTTTTTACAGGTGTGTATATCAATACCAATTGAAGGGATTTCCCCATGAAAAAAAAAATTGGACTCATTAGTCCTCACATCACCTCTATAGAGAAAACAAAAATAGATTCCATAAAATTGGATGAAATAGTGATAGGTCTAGCCAAATCACTTGAAAGAAAAAATTTGGATGAAAGACTCCTCTTAATACCAAAGATACAGGGGTAAAACTCTATAATTTAATCATAACAAATATATTTTCATTTCATTCATTACTTATTCCTTTTTGTGTTTTCATGAAACATTGGATGTTGATTGTAGTCAATTTGGATACTCTAAATATTTATTTCCTAGATTCATTGCATGAATACCCAACAAACCGACCACAAATGATAACATTTTTCAATTTTTAATACACTACATACAATGTTTTATATCTAAACTTCAATTTATATATTTTATATTATGTTTTAATGATAATTCTATTATAATAGGGTGGTGTATCAATATCGTGAAAATCCTGGCACGAGGACAGGCATTGTGCACAAGGACCATAACAAGTTCTATAACTGGACAAGTATCAGGGTATATATAATAATATTTCACTATCCAAACACATATCAAAACAAATTACTTATTTTTCTCAATGTTTTTGCAATGTCTCAAATTAACAAATGAAAAATATTGGGGTTATTATTTTAGTAAATTTATGAGAGAGATCATATTCCATCAACAAACTAGCATCCCTGAAGATGTATTTTTTATGATAATTACTACTTCATTTAAAATATTTATTAATCCTTTATGTATTTATATTTTTTCAATACTACTATGACTATAAAAAATACTCATATTCACAAGATGATATAGATTTTCTTAAAAATGAATGGGCAGCATACCTGATCACAGAATGTACACAAATTACATAAAGATTTGACTTCCATAGAAGTAATGAATTGTTTCATATTCATGTTTAATTTATTTATTTTTAGTATTAATCACATAAGAATTGTTTTCTTATATGAGTGGATTTCTTTGTTTGAGTTGGGGTGGTTTGTTCGAAGCTGGTCATGCTTGTGAGAGATTGAACTTCAAGGATGCAACCGAGATAATGAGAACAAGAAAATGGGTCAAGAATGTATACAACCATCATAGAAAGGCAAATTCCTATGACTTATTTAATTAATTTTTTCATCATTTTATCCACTATTTTTAAGTTATTTTCCCTATCATTTTTTCCAATACTTATTTAGTTGTTTTTACAGATCTTTTGGAAAGTTGTATTTTGCTTTCAACTATCTATAAAAAGTCACATTAGAGATAACATGTTCCATTTTTCCAATGTTACATTGTTTTCCATTGCTTTTCTTTGTTGGCTTGTCTATATTGTATATTGAGTCGATGTTCTTAGCTAAAAAACCTTTCTCATTATTGAAAATGAGAAGAGTTTAGGAAGCTCGTGTGCCCATTGTGGTGACTTCTTGATATATGATGGGCAGAAGAGCTTCCTCTACTCTTCTGGATTTCAACAACAAGAAATGTTTTTCGGCTTAGAACATCGACTCAATATGCAGTGTTGGTAGTTTAAAAATGAAAGGCAATGGTAATCATGATAACATTGGAAGTTTAGATTTTTTTGAGACGTTGGGACATGTAGGAATCAACAACACCTCAATCCAACACACAGTGTGACCATATGACTGCAGGTGCGTCTTTTTATTTAAAATTGACATTAATTTTAGTAAAATAGACAACCAACATACTCAAAACCAAACAAACACATTCAGTTTGTTTTGGTACTTAAGTATAATAATCCATAAGTTATTTAGGATGTGTAAAATCAGTCGCACCTCAATCTGACGCACGGTGTGACCAGTATGACTCAAAGTGTCTGTTATCAATTTAAAAACGATATTTTAGTTCAAATGTGTCACTCACTGAAAACCAATAAAACGTACTCATATTGTCTTGATAATTCAGTAGATCGATTCATAAATAATTTGTGACGTTTAAGAATCATTCTCATGTCAAACCAATACATGATGTGACCGGTATGAATCAAAGCCTGTGTTTCTAGTTTAAAATGACATTTTAGTAAAAAAGACAAGTGACATATTGAAAACCAAGAAAACACATTTGGGTTGTTTTGATACTTTAGGAAAATTATCTATGATTCATTTAGGACGTGTAGGAATTAGCCACATCTCAATCCGATACACGATGTGATTGGTATGACTTCAAATGCGTCTTTTTATTTAAAATTGGTATCAATTTTAGTAAAAAGTACAACTGATCAACTCAAAACCGAGCAAATACATTCGGATTGTTTTGATACTTTAGGACAACGATCCAGAAGTCAGTTGTGATATGTATAAATCAATTGCATCTCAATCGGACGCACAATGTGACCGATATGACTCAAAGTGTGTCTTTATTTAAATTTGACATTAATTTCATTAAAAAGAACAATTGGCATACATGATGAAGACGATTATCTGTGATAAGTTCAAATGATGTAGATCCTCGAGCGGACTTGCAGAGACATAAACAACATGTTTGATATATAAAAAGGATGTGTGTGTGTGTAATTGGTTCTCAATCAAATCTCCAAGTGGGAGATATATCAGAATACTTTTGGGGAGAGAAAAAAATAATGGCTACCCCATTTAATTCATTCGAAGTGGGTGGGTCTCCACCTTTATTCTATAAATTTAATTTTGTAAAAGACGTTTATTTGAGGAGAGATCAAAGGAGGGTGGGGGCAGCTTATAAATGGGGATCTCCCCAACAATTTTGATCACTAGCTTCTCAATCAACACACCATATAAGTGTGGTATTTTGTGAGGCATTTCTCTATTTATTCAAGAGAGAATATTTTGAATGTTTTCTCATTGTAATTGAGAGAGAGAGAGAGTGCGTGAGAGAGAGAGAGTTTGTATCTGTATTTTATAATAGTGAGATCCTTTTATTTGATTGTGATTTGTTATCCCTTTCATTTGGGGGGTTTTCCACGATACATCCGGTGTTCATTTTTATTTTCGTCTTTTTACATTATTTTTACCTCGCAAATATCGACGTATTGAAGAACCAATTATTTTCGATCCTAACACAATTTTTATACGAGATATTTTATATGAAAACCATTCATGATGATCTATATACACAGACACACATGTATATATAATTCTATCAATAGATTTTATAGACTCAAGTACAGATGCTAATTAAATCACCTCATCTAAATTTAGATTTTCTAATTGACATTATTGGAAACTGTTACTATATATATATTTGTATGGACATATATATCAAAACATGCATGGAAATTAATTAATAAAAAAACATGGTAATTGGGGGAGCGAGAAGCAATGAAGGGATACCAAGCCGCGGCGCCGGGGTTTGGGCACACCCCGCAGACGGCGATGCCTTGCTTGTGTCTCCCACCGGACACCCTTACCCGGAAAGAAAGTCACCCGTCCCGTCGCGGTCTCCTCAATCTCACCTATAAATACAACTACCACCCACGCATCACCCCCTCCATCTCCGATCAGCTGATTCGCCGTCCTCGCCGCCCGCCATGGCCGGCCGCCCCTGGTTCCGGCTGGGCTCCACCGTCGGCCAGCCCCCACCCCACGCCCCGGAGCCCGCACGCCCACCGCCGCCGCAGCAGCCTCTGCCCCCCGTCGCTCGTCCACCTTTCGGTCGGGGCTTCGGCTTTCGACCTCTGATCGCCCCTCCCGCTCCGCCGCCGCCCCGTCCTCCTCCTTCTCCGCCGCCGCCGCCATCCCCGCCTCGTGATGTTGCTCCACCGCCTTCCCCTCCTCGTGAAAGTCCTCCGCCGCCGTCACCGCCTCCTCCGTCTCCTTTCCCGGAGAATTCTCCACCGCCGTCCCCTCCCAGCAAGATATCGAACCCGCCGTCCCCTCTGCCGCCGCCTGCTGCTTCACTTCCTACCGTTTTCCCGTCCCCGATTTCACGCCCGCCCCCTGCCTCCCCTCCATCTCCAATATCCCCGCCTCCGTCAGCACCCACTCCTCGTTCAATTTCTCCGCCGCCACCTCCTGCGGCGGTTAATTCTCCCCCGCCGCTTCGAGAAACCACTCCCCCGCCGCCCACTCCTCCACCTCGCGCCATCACCCCGCCACCGTCGCCCATTCCGGACTCTGAACCACGGACACCGCCCGTCCCGGCGCCGCCTTCCCCTGCCCCGCTGCCGCCGTCTCCGATCACGACAACCATCCCTGCCTCCCCTGCCCGCAGGACTCCCGCTTCAACCATCCCAACGTTCTTCTTGCTCGCGAAAGATTCGGCCCCTGGCCCTTCCAAAGAGACGAGGAATGAGCCGCCGTCTCCCATTTCGACGTCGACGCCGCTCTCACTGCTGACAAAGCGAACGACCACCACTACTCGTCCTCTTTCACCGTACGCGGTGAGAGCGCCGGCGCCGGCGCATCCGCCGCCGCCGCTGATCCTTCCGTCCCCTCGAGCCAAACTGTCTGCCGACGCCAAAATACCGGAGGTTCCGGAGCAGAAGGTTGTGCTGGTGCAGGAGACGCCGGAGAAGCCGAGGGTGGCGTCCTTATTCACGGCTTTCCCGTCCCCTGTCTCTGACCATGCTCGGGAGCCTGCCGTCGATCATGGCCCCCGAGATCCGGAAAACAGAGATTCTGAACGGGATCATAAGATTGACAGTCGCGTGAAGAATAAGAAGAAGAAGGTCCCAGTCTCAGAATCTCAGGACGGGGGAACCCGAATCATTACAATCGCAGGTATCCATTCATATCCACCGTCACATCATTTCAGCGCGTAAAAAAAAAAGCTGTGTGCAGGGGAAAACAGAGGGGCGGTAATGGAGGTGGGCATCTTGGCCCCGGGCAGGAGAATGGGCGAGCAGGAGCAGGCCGGCGAGCGGCTGATGACGATGAGCATGGGAGAAGAAGAAGGAAATGGGAAAACCATGAAGAACGACCAGCAGAAAAAGATGGGCCAGGACCCGAAGGCGGCTGAACTGCCGATGAGGGCATTCCTGAACAGCAACGTGCAGGGGATCAACAATTGCATCGTCTTCAACTTGATCTGCGCCCACCGCAACCCCGGGGTGCGCCTGACACATTCCCGGAGGGCATCCGCCGCCGGCAGCGCTGGCCGCCATAGTTTTGAGGTCAAGCCTCAGGGACATGGCCGTCGCCGTGAAGAGTAAATCGGGAGGGGTGCAAGGAAGAAGATGACGCCTTTTTAGAGTTCAGGGTTTTCGACTTCGCTTTTGTAAGTGTGTGTTCTAAATAAAAGATGACGTGGAAACTAAATAAAGATGCATTGTAATAAGTTTTGATTTTCTAATACTCCCTCCATGACCCCTAGAGTGGGTAGTAAATAAAGATCCTTGTGATAATGACTCCATGACTCTAGGGTGGGCAAATATACTTCTGAGAACAAATTTTAAACGGAATAAAATCAAACTGCAATATCGATGGTTTGTCCCCATATGTTTCAATTTGTGTTGCGGATTGAATAGATCCTTACAGTTTGTGGTTTGGTTCAAATGTCAAACAAACTGTATTAAAGCACAAAAAACGCACGATTTTCTAGTTTTATATTAACTCAATTCATGCATCCAATTGCAAGATACATTTCACCAAGAACAAAAGTTTTATTTTGATAACAAGTCAAGTCGTTGTATTGATGATTATGTATAAATTTCATTCAAATTACTAATCAATAATTATAAAATACCATTTATCTATATTTAGGACGTGAACATAAAAAATAGGTTAATTCACAATTTGGATTGAACAGAACCACATATTTATGGTTTATAAGTTTTCTAATCTCAACTCAATCACTATTGAATGATTTAATTTTTATGTATAATAATTGAATCACAATTTGTTTTTTTTTTTGTTTTTTTAGTCAAGACCGAACCAAACAAATTAATGTATTTCCAACCCTACATGACTCATACACTACAAACTATTTTTTTCAATTTGTTGGGAAAGGAAGGGAATGAACCAATAAACAAACTTAGTGAAAAAAAAAACTAAACATCATAAAGATTTTTTAACATGCAAAACCCGAAAAAACAAGAGATAAAAGTCATTGAACCTAGCCAATAAAAATGATCCTTCAATAATCAATAGATAATCACAAAAATGATATTAATCACAATGCTCCCAATAAAATATGATCAACATCAAAAGATCTATCAGAAATGATTTGAAATAAAGAACATAGTTTGAGAAAGAAAATCAAATCAAATACCTAACCGTACAAATCTAAAGATTACTATCTGAAAAATAGTGTTGAGAAGTCATCAAGATCAGATAAAAAATAATCTCATGTCAAATGCGATCAAAACCTAAATAATTATATCTCCATCAAATATGCAGTTTTTCTTTCCTCTATCTTAATGATTTCCACAAATACTCTCTTTGCAAAAGAAAAATGTGATTCGGGTCTATATGCTACAATCAACGTTTTTTAAATTGTCTACTATGAAAAGTATATAATAAATGAGAGAGAGGGAGAGACCTATCATCCACTAGTTTTTAAAAAACTACTTCTCATCACATCTCCACACAACCATAAACTACCAATTTTAAGATGAGTGGACCCACAATAGCCCCCTCCCAACTCAACTGGGAATTATCGTCAACCTTACAATTAATCGATAACTTTCAAATTTACCTTTTGGTAAAATCTTCATCAACATGTCTAACCTATTATCATCAATGTGGATCTTCTTGAGCTCCAACTATCTAGAATCAAAGGTGTTGCATATCCAATGATAGTGTACATCAATATGTTTTGATCTATCATAAAAAGTAAAGCTCTTTTCCAAACAAACATCACTATGACTATTACAAAATAAAATATACATTTCATGATCAAAATTGAGATTGCAAATAAAATTTCTCCTCCACAATAACTTCTTGGAAGTTTCTATAGAAACAATAAACTCAAACATAGGGGTACATAAAGCAACATATCTCTGCAATCTAGACTACCACGATACAACTTCCCCTGCAAATGTGAACAAAAAGTATGAAGTTTACTTCCTCAAATCCATATCTTCTACCATATCTAAATCTATAAAGCCACAAAACATAGTTTTCTCACTGCAAAAAAAAAAGAAAAAAGAAAACAAACAATCTCATATTAAAAGTTTCACGATGATATATAAACTACTATCCAATGTTTACTAGGTGGATTTGATAGAGGATGACTAATGACACCAACTCCATGATCTATATTCAGACTAATTATACCATAACATACATCAAACAACCAACAGTGGAAGAATAAAGTATATGTTGTATCTCTTTCTATTCTTATATGTTGTAGTGCTGTCCGCCATAGTTTTGAGGGCAAGCAGCAGGGACATGGCAGTCGCCGTGAAGAGTAAATTGAGAGGGGAGTAAGGAAGAAGATAGCGCCTTTTTAGGCTTCTGGGTTTTCAACTTTGATTTTGTAATTGTGTGTTCTAAATAAAAGATGACATGGAAACTAAATAAATATGCCTTGTAATAAGTTTTGATTACCTAATACTCCCTCCATGACCCCTAGAGTGGGAAGTAAATAAAGATCCTTATGATGATGCCTCCATGACTCTAGGGTGGGCAAAGATACTTCTTAGAACCAACTTCAAACCGAATCAAATCAAACTGAAATATCTGAGGGGGGTTACGTTTTGATTTGTGTTGCAGATTGAATAGACCCTTACAGTTCATGGTTCAGTTCAAATGTCAAAACGTATAATTTTCTAGTTTTCTATCGACTCAATCCATGCATCCAATTTCAGGATACATTTCATTATGGATGAAAGTCTCATTTTGATAATAGGTCAAAGATGATATCAAATCGGTGTGTATAAATTTTATTTAAATTACTGATCAATAATTATAAAATACCATTTATCTATATCTAGGATGTGAATATAAAAAAATTGGTTAATTCACATTTTAAATCGAACAAAACCACATATTAACGGTTTATAAACTTTCTAATCTCAACCCAATCACTATTAAATGATATGTTTTTTTATGTATAAGAACTGAATCACAAATTGTTTTTTTGGTTTCATTTTTAGTCAAGACCAAACCAAACCAATCTATGCTCAACTCTACATGAATCATACACCACACACAATTTTGTAAGATTGTTGGGAAAGGGCGTGGATGAGAAAATAAACAAAATTAGTGAAAAAAATAAACATCACAAAGATTTTTTAACATGAAAAACCCTAAAAAAACAAGAGTTCCATTAAACCTAGTCAATAAAAAGGATCCTTTAATAATCAATAAATAATCAAAAAAATGACACTGATATCAAAAGTAATGATCCCAATAAAATAAGATCAACACCAAAATATCTATCAGAAATAGTTTGAAATAAAGAACATGGTTTGAGAAAGAAAATCAAATCAAATACCTAACCATAAAAATATAAAGATTACTATCTGAAAAATAGTGTTGAAAAGTCATCAAGATCAAATAGAAAATAATCTATCGTCAAAGTTGATCAAAACCTAAATAACTAGATCTCCATCGAATATGAATTTGTTCCTTCCTCTTCATTAACGATTTCCACAAAAAACTCTCTTTGTGAAAGAAAATCGTGATTCAGACCTATATGCTTATAATGACAAACACGGATCAATTGACCAATAGTCTGATCTGTGTATCGTGCGTATCGGCGGGATGGGTTTATTGTTGGGTGATTTTTGGAGAATTACTTTCAATTGTTGATTTCCTCATTGTTATTCTCATGACAAAAAATCAAGATCGACACGAATATCGATTGAGATCCATTCCTCTCATTTATTCTTGTTCTTTTCTCCCCCGATTCTTCATTCACCACGACCGTTCTTTGTTTGGCCCGAGGTTCGACATATCTCAATCTATCGATCATTGTGCACCTGTTTCTTAGTGTAATGATATGATATTATAGTCCCGACACTACAAAAAAATAGTAGACTAGCAGCAGTTTTTTAGAAGGGGTTGTGCACAACCTCCTCTAAAATTTTTAGCATTTTTTCGTTGTAATATTTAGTTGAATTTTAGAGGTAGTTGCGTCAAAACCACTGCAAATTTAATAATCAGTGGCTCTATATGTTCGGTTGAATTTCAGAGGTTCAATATATATATATATATATATATATATTATTTTTCTAGATATAAATTAGAGGCTATATATGTATAACATAGAAATTATTTTTTAAAGGAAATAGTTGGGATTCATAACCCCCTATAATCTCTTAAATTAGAGGAGGTTCATGAACTGTCATTAATCCCTTAGATTATAGGGGGTTTTGAACCCCACCTAATTTAAGAAATTAGAGAGGGTTATGAACCCCCCTATAATTTAAGATATTAGTGAGGGTTGTGAACCCCCTCTAATTTATGAAATTATATGGGGTTTTCAACTCCCACTAACTCAAGAAATTAGAGGGGGCTCATGAACTACAACTAATCCATTTGATTAGAGGGTTTTTTTAACCCCCTCTTAATTTTTATTTATTTTTTAAAATAAATCTCGTATAAATTCAAATTTTATAATATATATATGTGGGTGCACATGTGTGTGTGTACACACACACACACACACTACATAAAAACATTATACAAATGTATTTAAATGCATTATATATATAGACATTATATAAATACTTTAAATAAATACTTATACATATAAATAAAAATGTATACACATATAAATATTGTAATAAGTAATATAAATCTAATTATAAATATATTTATTCAAATATATAAAACATATATATGGTTTTATAAATACCATACATTTATATTATGATTTATATTATACATATATTATATTAAATACATTTTTATTGTACATTTATGTATAAATAAATTTATATTATATTATGTATACAAATAAATATAATATAGAGAAAATTAAAATTAATTAAATATATATATATATATTATATTATATTATAAATATTTTATTATATAAATATATATATTATATAATTATTATATATATATTTATGTATACCAAATTAATTATAAATTGATTTAGTAAATATATATATATATATATACACTCACATATCATTTAATTATATTATATATTTCCAATTATATGATTGTATTTAATTGTATTTATATGTATACATAAATATAATTGTATAATTTTATGTACATTTATGTATATTTATTTTTATAAATTGTATTGCATATAATATTAATTATATATAACATAAAATCATAAACATATTATATAAATATATACATAAATATAATTTATTTAAAAAATAAATCATATAAAAACTCAAGCTTGTAATTTTTATAATTTATATTACAATAATAATAAATATATTTTTAAATAATATGTTTGTGATTTTATATTATATATAATTAATATTATATAATATACAATTTATACAAATAAATATAGATTAATGTACACAATATTATACAACTATATTTATTAAAATACATACATATTAATGTACATAATGTCATACAATTATATTTATTGAAATACATATATATTAATTTGCATAATAATAAATATATGTATTGAAATACATTATATAAATATTTGTATAAACTGTATTTAATAGAATATTAATTATATATTGTATAAATTGTATTTCATATAACATTATATAAATATTTTCATAAATTTTATTTCATATATAATATTTGTTTAAAGTGTATTTAATGTAATATTAATTATATATAATATAATAAAATTTATTAAAATAAATATATATTAATTTATATAATAATAAATATATGTATTGAAATACATTATATAAATATATTTTTAAAGACATTATTTTAAATAAATACTTATGTATATATTATATAAATAAACATTCACATAATATATAAGTATATAAATAATTTACATAAATATATAAATATATGTGTATATACATAACATGAATAAAATTATAATATATATACCCAAATGTATGTAAATACACATATACAACATATAGTTTATATAAATATATAAATTTAATATAATATAAATGTACTATAATATAAATACATAAATTTATAATATAAAAATGTATATATTAATTTAAATAATTATATATTTATTTAAATATTTATCGAAATAATATTTATTGTAATTAGTTTGGTAATATATATAAATACAATAATGTGTAAATGTAGAATCAAAATTAGTTTACCATAGTGGTATAGGTGCAATGGTCGTACCCGGGTGCTCTGGGGATTGAATCCCTCTAGCACAAATTTTAAAACCTTACAAGGAGGGCAGGTGAATGACTGAATGGGAGGGACGGGTGTGGATTCGTGGGTGAGAATGACAGAGGGGGGAGGAAGTGGGTCGCGTGGGTGAATGTGAGGGTGGACTGGCTCGTGGGTTCGCTGGTGGAGAACAGAAGTGGGGAGGGATGGGGAAAGGGCGGGTGTATTGGAGGGCTAGGTGAGCATGACTGAGAAATGGAGGGCTGGAGGGCTGGAGGGTTGGGCGAGCGTGGGTGTACTTGAGGGCTAGGCGAGCGTGGCTGAGAACTAGAGGGCGGGGCGAGCGTAGGAAACTGAA
This sequence comes from Viscum album, assembly GCA_963277665.1. Taxonomy (NCBI): domain Eukaryota; kingdom Viridiplantae; phylum Streptophyta; class Magnoliopsida; order Santalales; family Viscaceae; genus Viscum; species Viscum album. Next base: position 832,757,844 of record OY728136.1, read on the forward strand.
GAGTTGTGTGACACCAGATTTTTTTTTTAAAAAAATATATTATTTAGAGGCAGTTCTTAGACCACCTCTAATATGTTTTATTTATAGGGGGTTTTAACTGTCACGAACCAACCCAGGTCGACCCTGAACCGGTCACCCGAGCCAACCCGGGACATGGCCCGAAGGGCGTTCCCGATCCCCACGGGCTGACAACCAGTGCCATGCATCAAAATTCAACTGTTGGGAATGATTTGTCCCATAAGAAAAAGATAAATGACTAAAAAAACTGACGGTAAAGATAAAAACTGGCAGGAGGAAGAGAATTAAACCAAACACACCTCATTGCGACCTCCTAGGTCACCACCCAACTCAAGACCACGTCGCTCCAACATTGAGCAGCTGAACTAGGAACCTGCACAAGAAACTGAACCTACAACTGGAAAGATATAGTAGGCGTGAGCACCGAGATGCTCAGTAGGGATGCCAGAAATAAACCACTAAATCCAACAATTCTCTTTTCCAAAACAGTCCACTGACACAAGTTTGAAATACAGATATGAAAGTAGGTTTTTCACATTTTAAAATATGCAACATGTTATTCTCATTTAAAAACCCAACACACGCTACACACCATTTCCAAAATCATTTTCCATTTTATAAATGAAATCCAAAACAGAAAAATATCAAAGCTGGGCTAGAGTGAAACAAGTAAAAGTGCAACTGAAAATAAACCAATGCAACAAAAAGTAAACAAACAATGTAAATAATTCAGCAACCATGGGTGATCCTAAACATCCCAAGAAGACTCCTGGACGTACTCAGTTTCAGAACCACCTTCCAGCATATGGTGAAGCTCCTAAGTCTATAACCAACTAGCCGCCCTAACTGACCAATCCAGTGGCAAATCCCACCTGGCCTAACAACAAATCCAGGGGGTACCAACCCGTCTAATCAGGGTTGGTCAGCAACCGTCACTCGATCATCTAAAAGAAGCCCAGGAACCCATGGTGGTTATAATAATACTGTGTAAGTAGGAAGGCCCTCACATGAGTCACTCATCTCACTGCACTTGCCTACCCCAAACACAGACTCTTTCTATACGTTCGCCCATGAAGGGTTACCCTAGATAGGAGTGCCCCATATACTCATATATATGCATACATGTCAAATATACAAGGTGCCAACCGGGCCGTCACATCATTCGGTTATCAAAACCACTTTATCAAACACTTGAAGTTGTAAATCGGGCCTCTCGTTTTATATAATAAAATGCCTTTATGAAAACATTACACAAGATCTTCTAAAATGACTCTAAACACCACTTTTTTATTTAAAAATCCAAACGGGCATATACTCATGGATTTATTTTCAAACCAATTTAAAGAACCGCACGCAGAGGCCCACATCATTATGAAAACAAGAATCACTTATAAAACTAGGGATTCGAGAAAGATACCAATTTAAAGAGACGTGAAATCCTTTCGACAAAAACACTAAGTTCCATAAAACTAACCAACACAGGACAAACAAGTTCCATAAAATGTTTTCACTAGAAAACACCACTCAAGAAGTCCAACAATACCATTTGTAGATAAAGGCTGATAGTTCCAACCATGTTGGCAAGACATAGATAGGTGCATAAATATAGGAGCATCCAAAAATCCATTTTTAATCAAATATTTCAACAGTAAAGCACTACCATAAGTTAACTATAAACATACTAGAGGTGAGAAACATAATAAAAAATTTATTTAAGAAAACGCAAGCATTAAATTGTTTAAGATTCGGAGAAAAGACATGGGAGCACCTAAACATAACCAAGGAACTATTCCAAAGCTGTTTTTAACACTTTTAACTGCCAAATAAACACTGCAATAAATAAACTATCAGGATTATAAGGGTGCAAATAAAATTTATAAACTAAATGAACCCATGCAAGTGCCTATGGAAAACTTCGGAAAGAGAGAAGGGATGGAAACGCCGACCTCAAACAATATTCACACTAAGATTTTTAACTAAAACCAAACCCTGCTCACGTGCACACACTTTGACAAAAGTGCACGCACTTGGAAATGATCTTGACTCCCTGCGATAACTTCCGACACCAAAAATGAGTGCGGTGAAGACCCTCGCACATCCAACAAAATGCTAGGGACTCAGAGACATAAACATGACCCAAAATAAATAAATAAATAAATAAAATGTGCAACAAGATGATAGATGAATAACATCCCCTCGGACGGTGGTGGAAACCCTGAAAACACGCGGCAAGCCGAGATTGCATTCAAAAAAACATTATCCACACTGCCAAAAAAATAGAAGGAAATTCAAAACACAATAACGATGATAAAATAAACACGTGCGTGATAACAAAACTCTTACCTAGGATGGTGGCGGCGAACCAAAATGTGCGGCAAGACCAAACGCGCCCTGCAAACAATAGCGGATGATCCAAAGTGATTTGAATTGCTTCACCTTCGACGGTGGAGGGCGGGACGCGATCTGACATGACCCGAAACACCCCTTGTGAACCCGACAAGGGGATTCACGGCCACACCGGAGCAACGCGAAGGCGCTGCGCAAAAAGGGATCGAGTTCGTCGCTGCTGGTCAACGGACGGGCGGGGTCGGGTTCGCCGAAAACGTGTCGGGAAGGGTGGTGCGGCGCTGTAAAATTTGGGGAAAACATGACGGGGTCTGCCGGACCGGGGAGGAGTGAAATGTAAAGGGCTTCGCGCAAGGAGGGGGCAAGCGGGAGGCAGAGCGTGGGTTAGGGGAGGCGGAGGCCGCCGTGTGGGGTTGCAATTGGAGGGCGCCGACGGAAGGGATGAGAGGGTGCTACGGGAGGGCGGCGTGACGAGAGGCGGGGGCTGGGGCTGCTGGCGATTGGGTGGTGATGTCGGACAGGCCGAATAGGGAGGGCGACGGGCGCTGTCACGCGGCGGATGAGAGAGGGAGAAAGGGGAGCGCGACCGGCTGAGCTTCAGTGCACATCGGCGGATGAAGGGGAGGAGGGGTGCTGGATGACTGGAGCTGGCAGCGTGAGGAGCAGAATGGAGAGGGGGGGGGGTAGCCAATGATGGGAACATGGAATTGGGGGGGGGGTGGCCGGGTAGATTAGGGTTTTGAGCCTTTTTTTTCTATTTTTAATTTTATTATATTAATGATAATAGTAATAATAATAATAATAATAATACTAAATTGATAATAATGCTAATAATAATAATAATACCGACAAAAATTAATAATAAAAATAAAAATAATAAAAATCATAATAATAAAAATTTAATAACATAATAATTAGAATATTAATATTCGTGATCTTTATAATTATAATAACAAACACAATAATAATAATATTATTATTAAAAATCATAATAATAATATTATTATTATTTCTAACCATAAAAAAAATCATTTCATAAAAATTATCTTTCTTTCTTTATTTATTTGTTTATTTTCATTCACCGGCCAAATTAATTTATGTATTTATTTCGAACAGACTAACTGCGCGATTCGCCTGCAATAAGATGCGCGTTTGAGCAAACTGCGCCCGAACCGTGCCACCCGGTACCACCTGGTTATAGGGTTAAGCTATGCGCTTATCGCGCGGCTTTATAAACCGTGTGCAGGTCGCGCGCCATAACTCCGACCCATTCGGGTAACCACGCGGGCAACGCACAGTTACTTCTAGCAGTGCGGACTGACCACGCAATAGAGAAAGTCATCCAAAACTCAAAATAATGATTAAAAAAATAAATAATAATAATAATAATAATAATAAATCAGGTCGGGGTGTGACAATTCTCCCCACCACAAAACTTTCTGCCCCTAAGAAGTCACCAAGCCGACAGTTGACACAGCTCGAGTCCATGCCCAGAAAAAACTGAGGAAGAACTACGAATCCTGAGATGAACTTACTCTCAACAGGTCACACCTGACCAATTCAAGAGAAAACTAAAGCCCGAGGTTGAGGGGAGAACACATTAGGGTTCTCCCCACCACAAGAATTTACTAATATGAAAACCTTTAAACCCGATCATACCGCCCCCGAGGGGGCCACACAGGAACTCCCAAACTGAACCCAGTTAATTTCTCCACATGGACCGAACAACACTCAGAGACTTAAACAGAAATCTTGATACGAAATGACCCAAAAACCCGAGGATAAGGAATTAACTCCACCCCTCACACACCGACCGAATAAAATCCTCACCACAATCAGAGACTAGGGAATTCCTAGACCGAACTCAGAAAGGACCCCGAAACACCGCCCGTTAATTTCACGAAACCAAACATCCCCCTAACGAACACAATTGGGGCCAAACCCAAAATTAGAATGAACCATTTATTTGCAGGCACAACACCCTTCAAAGAAAATCCAAACGATTTGAAAACACACTGAGAACAGATAAGACCGCTTAGACTACGGTAGAACAAGTTCATCACATCACCAAAACTATGATGAGCTTACAACGGTGACAAGAACCGAACAAGGGAACTTTGGATATATCCCTCCCAAAGCTGAAAACATTACTCAGACCGAGGTTCCACACACCCTCGACAACTCCTGACTGTGCGCAAGCTTCACTCCAAGACCTGTGGTTGGGGCTCTAATGGCTGAAGCATCTCCTGCCTCACAGTCATCCATTTGCATCCTTCAGTCCCCAACTTCTTCTCCTCAATGATTCAAACACCCACAATGGTGGCACATTTTCAAAGGGATGCAAGATGATGGCTTAGAATTCCCAAATAGGCTACACTAGTGGCACATAAGAGAATAGTTAGACAACCTGGAATTCAGCACCGACGAAGATGCTATCTCGGCGGCAGGTTCCTCCGGCGTACACTCCTTGCCAGATGGGGAACCCTCACTAGATACAATTACCATCAAACACACCCCAAACTTCAATGATGTCGAGACATTTCACCTTTACTAGTCAAAAACTGGACCCTCAAATAAACCTGAGATGGTATGAACCCTAACAACCCTGGGAGTTCCCAACAACCTGAAGACCCACTCTAATTCCACAACCACACAACTGCTCCTCACGGACTTTGATTACTTTGATCGATAGGCAACATGCAAAAAGAACTAAAAACTGGGCATGAATCATTAGCTACCTTAGCGACCTTTCTGGGCGGCATACTCAGAACAATACCAAAAACACAACTAAAATCGGCATCTTGCCAAAACTCAATCAAAGAAATAGCTCGATCCAAGGGAAAAAACTCATAAGCTAAACATATACAAACATGAGTAAAAATTTATTTTTCCAAAAACCGTTATTTATTTTAAATTTTAAAACTCGCCTATAGCCCCTTATGGACTATCACATGTGCGTTCACCCAATCCCGACAACATCGCTCGTGGACAAGTGCTCCCACGCACTCTCTGCACATATCAATGCACATGTGATCCTCCATAAGGAATACCAAGGTTCGAACACTTCTTTCCCTCATCAAATCCAAACAAGAAATAAAACTTTCCAAATTGAAACACTCCCACTTTAAAAAACCCAATTCACCAATTTCAAAACAATTTTAAAAGAAACAATTTTCCATTTTAAAACCACTTCCATTTTTAACACTCACTCACATCGACCGAGATCAAAACGAAACAAATTCAAAAACAAACCACCGGAACGAGGAACTAGTGAATATGCCTAACTCGGTGGCATGGTGGTGAGCCATATCCCAAGTAAGGTATATCACTAAAAGGACCTTGAACTGGACACTTGGACTCCAGATGGGTCACCACACAATGTGAGGCCACAACATGAACCAGTTCACCTTCATTATCATCCCTCAAACCATAACAATCAAAGGCAAAAGACTCAAAACCCAGACTACCCCTGGTAACTCAGGTCTCGTCACAGGCGGTGGTGATCAAGCACCAACCCGTAACCTACCTCCTGAGCCCCGAAAAATCCTAATCTCCTTCTACCAGACATCCCAAATATCAAGGGCCTCCCTTTGATACCATTTTGTCACGAACCAACCCGGGTCGACCCTGAACCGGTCACTTGAGCAGGCCAGCGACATGGCCCAAAGGGCGTTCCCGATCCTCACGGGCTGGAAACCAGTGTCGAGTATCAAAATTCAACTGTTGGGAACGATTTGGATCATAAGAAAAAGAAAAACGGATAAACAAAACTGACGGTAAAGATAAAAACTGGCAGCAGGAAGAGAATAAAACCGAACACACCTCCTTGCGACCTCCTAAGTCACCACCCAACTCAAGACCACATTGCTCCAACATTGAGCAGCTGAACCAAGAACCTACACAAGAAAATGAACCTGCAACTGGAAAGATATAGTAGGCGTGAGCACCGAGATGCTCAGTAGGGATGCCAGAAATAAACCACTGAATCCAACAATTCTCTTTTCCAAAACAGTCCACTGACACAAGTTTGAAATATAGATATGAAAGTAGGGTTTTCAAATTTTAAAATATGAAACGTGCTATTCTCATTTAAAAACCCAACACACGCTACACACCATTTCCAAAATCATTTTCCATTTTATAAATTAAATCCAAAACAGAAAAATATCAAAGTTGGGTTAGAGCGAAACAAGTAAAAGTGCAACTGAAAATAAACCAATGCAACGAAAAGTAAACAAACAATGTAAATAATTCAGCAACCATGGGTGATCCTAAACATCCCTAGAAGACTCCTGGACGTACTCGGTTTCGGAACCACCTGCCGACATATGGTGAAGCTCCTAAGTCTATAACCAACTGGCCGCCCTAACTGACCAATCCAGTAGCAAAGCCCACCTGGCCTAACAACAAATCCAGGGGGTACCAACCCGTCTAATCAGGGTTGGTCAGCAACCGTCACTCGATCATCTAAAAGATGCCCAGGAACCCATGATGGTTATAATAATACTGTGTAAGTAGGAAGGCCCTCGCACGTGTGACTCATCTCACCGCACTTTCCTACCCCAAACACGGACGCTTCCTATACGTTCACCCATGAAGGGTTACCCTAGATAAGAGCGCCCCATATACTCATATATATGCATACATGTCAAATATACAACGTGCCAACCAGGCCGTCACATCATTCGGTTATCAAAACCACTTTATCAAACACTTGAATTTGTAAATCGGGCCTCTCGTTTTACATAATAAAATGCCTTTATGAAAACATTGCACAAGCTCTTATAAAACGAATCTAAACACCACTTTTGTATTTAAAAATCCAAATGGGCATATACTAATGGATTTATTTTCAAACCAATTTAAAGAACCGCATGTAGAGGCCCACATCATTTTGAAAACAAGAATCGCTTATAAAACTAGGGATTCGAGAAAAATACCAATTTAAAGAGACGTGAAATCATTTCTACAAAAACACTAAGTTCCATAAAACTAACCAACATAGGACAAATAAGTTCGATAAAATTTTTCCACTAGAAAACACCACTCAAGAAGTCCAAAAGTACCATTCGCAGATAAAGGCAGATAGTTCCAACCATGTTGGCAAGGCATAGACAGGTGCATAAATATGGGAGCATCCAAAAATCCATTTTTAATCAAATATTTCAACAGTAAAGCACTACCATAAGTTAACTATAAATATACTAGAGGTGCGAAACATAATCAAAAATTTAGTTAAGAAAATGAAAGCATTAAATTGTTTAAGATTGGGAACAAAGGCATGGGAGAACCTAAACATAACCAAGGAACTATTCCAAAGCTGTTTTTAATACTTTTAACTACCAAAGAAACACTGCAATAAATAAACTATCAGGATGATAAGGGTGCAAATAAAATTTATAAACTAAATGAACCCATGAAAGTGCCTATGGAAATCTTTGGAAAGAGAGAATGGATGGAAACACCTACCTCGAACAATAGTCACACCAAGCTTTTTAAATCAAACCACACCCTGCTCATGTGCACGCACTTCGACAAAAGCGCACGCACTTGGAAACGATCTCGACTCCATGCCACAACTTCCGACACCTAAAATGAGTGCGGAGAAGACCCTCGCACATCCAACAAAACGGAAGGGACTTAGAGACACAAACATGACCCAAAATAAATTAATAAATAATTAAATAAAATGGGAAACAAGACGACGGATGAAGAACATCACCTCGAACGGTGGTGGAACCTTGAAAACACGTGGAAAGATGAGATTGCATTCAAAAAAACATTACCCACACTTCTAATAAAATAGAATGAAATTCAAAACACAATAACGATAATAAAATAAACACGTGCGTGATAACAAAACTCTTACCTAGGATGGTGGTGACGAACCAAAACGTGCGACAAGAACAAACGCGCCCCGCGAACAACAACGAACGATCCGAAGTGATTTGAATTGCTTCACCTTAAACGGAGGATAGAGGGACGTGATTCGACATGACCCGAAACAACCCTCGTGAACCCAATAAGGGGATTCACGGCCACACCGAAGCAACACGGAGGAGCTACGCAAAAAGGGATCAAGTTCGTCGCTGCTGGTCATCGGATGAGCGGGGTCAGGTTCGCCGAAAACGTGTCGGGAAGGGTGGCGTGGTGCTGAAAAATATGGGGAAAACATGACGGGGTCTGCCGGACCGAGGAGTAGTGAAATGCGAAGGGCATCGCGCAAGGAGGGGGCGACCGGGAGGTAGAGTGTAGGTTAGGGGAGGCGAAGGCCGCCGTGCGGGGTTGCGGTTGGAGGGCGCCGAGGGAAGGGATGAGAGGGTGCTATAGGAGGGTGGCGCGACGGGAGGTAGGGGCTGGCGAGGAGGCTGGGGCCGCTGGCGATCAGGTGGTGATGTCGCACAGGCCAAACATGGAGGGCGAGGGGCGCTGTCGCGCGGCGGATGAGAGAGGGAGAAAGGGGAGCGCGGTCGGCTGGGCTTCAGTGCACATCGGCGGGCGAAGGGGAGGAGGGGTGCTGGACGACTGGAGCTGGCGGCGTGAGGAGCATAACAGGGAAGGGGGGGTAGGCCGCGACAGGAATAGGGAATTGGGGTGGGGGCGGCCGTGTAGATTAGGGTTTTGGCCCTTTTTTTCTATTTTTAATTTTATTATATTAATGATAATAGTAGTAGTAATAATAATAATAATAATAATACTAAATTGATAATAATGATAATAATAATAATACCAACAAACTTAATAATAAAAATAAAAATAATAAAAATCACAATAATAAAAATTTAATAACATAATAATTAGAATATTAATATTCGAGATCTTTATAATTATAATAAAAAACACAATAATAAAAATAATAATATTAAAAATCATAATAATAATAATATTATTTCTAACCATAAAAAAAATCATTTCATACAAATTATCTTTCTTTCTTTCTTTATTTGTTTATTTTCATTCACCAGCCAAATTAATTTATGTATTTATTTCGAACTGACTAACCACACGATTCGCCTGCAATAAGACGCGCGGTTGAGAAAAATGTGCCCGAACCATGCCACCTGGTACCACCTGGTTATAGGGTTAAGCTACGCGCTTGTCGCACGACTTTATAAACAACGTGCAGGTCGCGCGCCATAACTCCGACCCATTTGGGTAATCGCGCGGGCAACGCGCAGTTACTTCTAGCAGTGCGGACTGACCGCGCAACAGGGAAATTCATCCAAAACTAAAAATAATGATTAAAACAATAAATAATAATAATAGTAATAATAAATCAGGTAGGGGTGTGACAATTCTCCCCACCACAAAACTTTCTACCCCCAGAAAGTCACCAAGCCGACAGTTGACACAGTTCGAGTCCATGCCCAGACAAAACTGAGGAAGAACTGTGAATCCCGGGATGACCTTACTCTCAACAGGTCACACCCGACCAATTCAAGAGAAAACTGAAGCCCAAAGTTGAAGGGATAACACATGAGGGTTCTCCCCACCACAAGAATTTACTAATATGGAAACCTTGAAACCTGATTATACCGCCCCCGAGGGGGCCAACACAGGAACTCCCAAACCGAACCCAGTTAATTTCTCAACATGGACCAAACAACACTCAGAGACTTAAATAGAAATCTTGCTACGAAATGACCCAACCACCCAAGGATAAGGAATCAACTCCACCCCTCACACACCGACCGAATAAAATCCTCACCGCAATCATAGACTAGGGAATTCCTAGCCCGAACTCAGAAAGGACCCCGAAACACCGCCCATTAATTTCATGAAACCAAACATCCCCCTAACGAACACAATTGAGTCCAAAACCAAAATTAGAATGACCCGTTTATTCAAGGGTCCAACACCCTTCAAGGAAAATCCGAACGATTTTAAAACACACTGAGAACAGATAAGACCGCTTAGACTGCGGTAGAACAAGTTCATCACATCACCACAACTATGATGAGCTTACAACGGTAAAAAGAACCGAACAAGGGAACTTTGGATATATCCCTCTCAAAGCTGAAAACATTACTCGGACTGAGGTTCCACACACCCTCGACAACTCCTGATTGTGTGCGAGCTTCACCCCAAGACCTGTGGTTGGGGCTATGATGGCTGAAGCATCTCCTGCCTCACAGTCAACCATTTGCATCCTCCAATCCCCAACTTCTTCTCCTCAATGATTCAAACGCCCAAGACGGTGGCACGTTTTCTAAGGGATGCAAGACGATAGATTAGAATGCCCAAAGAGGCTACACTAGTAGCACATAAGAGAATAGTTAGACAACCTGGAAGTCGACACTGACGAAGATGTTGTCTCAGCGACAAGTTCCTCCGACATGCTCTCCTTGCCAGATGGGGAACCCTCACTAGAGACAATTACCATCAAACAGACCCCAAACTTCAATGATGGAGAGACATTTCACCTTTACTAGTCCAAAACTGGACCCTCAAATAAACCTGAGACGGTAGGAACCCTAACAACCCTGGGAGTTCCCAAAAACCTGAAGACCCACTCTAATTCCACAACCACACAAATTCCCCTCATGGACATTTATTACTTTGATCGATAGTCAACATGCAAAAAAGAACTAAAAACTGGGCATGACTCATTAGCAACCTTAGCGACCTTTCTGGGCGGCATACTCAGAACAACACGAAAAACACAACTGAAATCGGCATCTATCCAAAACTCAATCAAAGAAACAACCAGATCCAAGGGCAACAAACTCATAAGCTAAATATATAAAAACATGAGTAAAAATTTCTTTTTCCAAAAACCGTCATTTCTTTTAAATTTTAAAACTCGCCTATGGACCCTTATGGACTATCACATGTGCGTTCACCCAATCCCAGCTAAATCGCTCGCAGACAAGTGCTCCCATGCACTCTCTCCACATATCGATGCACATGTGATCCTCCATAAGGAATACCAAGGTTCGAACACTTCTTTCCCTCATCAAATCCAAACAGGCAATAAAACATTCCAAATCGAAACACTCCCACTTTAAAAAAACCAATTCACCAATTTCAAAACAATTTTAAAAGAAACACTTTTCCATTTTAAAACCACTTTCATTTTTAAGAAATGCTCACATCGACCAAGATCAAAACGAAACACAGTCAACAACAAACCACCGGAACGAGGAACTAATGCATATGCCTAAATCGGCGGCATGGTGGTGAGCCATATCCCAAGTAAGGTATATCACTAAAAGGACCTTGAACAGGACACTTGGACTCCATATGGGTCACCACCTCATTTTAGGCTACAACATGAACCAGTTCGCCATCATTATCATCCCTAAAACCATAATAATAAAAGGCAAAAGACTCAAAACCCAGACTACCCCTGGTAACTCAGGTCTCGTCATGGGTGGTGGTGATTAAGAACCAACCTGTAACCTACCTCTTGAGTCTTGAAAAATCCTAATATCCTTCTACCAGACATCCCAAATATCAAGGGCCTCCCTTTGATACCATTTTATCACGAACCAACCCATTTCAACCATAAACCGGTCACCCGAGCCGGCCCGCGACATGGCCCGAAGGGCGTTCCCGATCCCCACGGGCTGGAAACCAGTGCCGGGCATCAAAATTGAACTGTTGGGAACAATTTGGCCCATAAAAAAAGATAAACTGATAAAAAAACTAACGGTAAAGATAAAAACTGGAAGCAGGAAGAGAATAAAACCGAACACACCTCCTTGAGACCTCCAAGGTCACCACCCAACTCAAGACCACGTTGATCCAACATTGAGCAGCTGAACCAGGAACCTGCACGAGAAACTGAACCTGCAACGAGAAAGATATAGTAGGTGTGAGCACCGAGATTCTCAGTAGGGATGCCAGAAATAAACCACTGAATCCAAAAATTCTCTTTACCAAAACATTCCTCTGACACAAGTTTGAAATACAGATATGAAAGTAGGGTATTCACATTTTAAAATATGAAACATGTTATTCTCATTTTAAAACCCAACACACACTACACAACATTTCCAAAATCATTTTCCATTTTATAAATGAAATCCAAAATAGAAAAATATCAAAGCTGGGCTAGAGTGAAATAAGTAAAAGTGCAACTGAAAATAAACCAATGCAATGAAAAGTAAACAAACAATATAAATAATTCAGCAACCATGGGTGATCCTAAACATCCCTAGAAGACTCCTGGACATACTCGGTTTCGGAACCACCTGCCGGCATATGGTGAAGCTCCTAACTCTATAACCAACTGGCCGCCCTAACTGACCAATCCAGTGGCAAAGCCCACCTGGCCTAACAACAAATCCAGGGGGTACCAACCCGTCTAATCGGGGTTGATCAACAACCATCACTCGATCATCTAAAATACACCCAGGAACCCATGGTGGTTATAATAATACTGTGTAAGTAGGAAGTCCCTCACACGCGTGACTCATCTCACCGCACTTGCCTACCCCAAACACGAACGATTCCTATACGTTCGCCCATGAAGGGTTACCCTAGATAGGAGCACCCCATATACTCATATATATCCATACATGTCAAATATCCAAGGTGCCAACTGGGCCGTCACATCATTCGGTTATCAAAACCAATTTATCGAACACTTGAAGTTGTAAATCAGGCCTCTCGTTTTACATAATAAAATGCCTTTATGAAAACATTGCACAAGCTCTTCTAAAAGGACTCTAAACACCAATTTTGAATTTAAAAATCCAAACGGGCATATACTCATGGATTTATTTTCAAACCAATTTAAAGAAACGCATGCAGAGGACAACATTATTTTGAAAACAAGAATCGCTTATAAAACTAGGGATTCGAGAAAAATACCAATTTAAAGAGATGCAAAATCATTTCTATAAAAACACTAAGTTCCATAAAACTAACCAACACAGGACAATCAAGTTCCATAAAATGTTTCCACTAGAAAACATCACTCAAGAAGTCCAAAAGTACCATTTGAAGATAAAGGCGGATAGTTCCAACCATGTTGGCAAGGCATAGACAGGTGCATAAATATAGGAGCATCCAAAAATCCATTTTTAATCAAATATTTCAACAGTAAAGCACTACCATAAGTTAACTATAAACATACTAGAGGTGCAAAACATAATAAAAAATTTAGTTAAGAAAACGCAAGCATTAACTTGTTTAAGATTGGGAGCAAAGGCATGGGAGATCCTAAACATAACCAAGGAACTATTCCAAAGCTGTTTTTAACACTTTTAACTGCCAAAGAAACACTGCAATAAATAAACTATCAGGATTATAAGGGTGAAAATAAAATTTATAAACTAAAGGAACCCATGAAAGTGCCTATGGAAAACTTCAGAAAGAGAGAAGGGATGGAAATGCCTACCTTGAACAATAGTCACACCAAGATTTTTAACTCAAACCATACCCTGCTCACGTGCACGCACTTCGACAAAAGCGCACACAATTAGAAACGATCTCGACTCCCTACGACAACTTCCGACACCCAAAATGTGTGCGACGAAGACCCTCGCACATCCAACAAAATTCCAGGGACTCAGAGACATAAACGTGACCCAAAATAAATAAATAAATAATTAAATAAAATGTGCAACAAGACGACGGATGAAGAACATCACCTCGGATGGTGGTGGAAACCCTGAAAACATGCGGCAAGCCGAGATTGCATTCAAAAAAACATTACCCGCACTGCCAATAAAATAAAAGGAAATTCAAAACACAATAAAGATAATAAAATAAACACGTGCGTGATAACAAAACTCTTACCTAGGATGGTGGTGTCGAACCAAAACGTGCGACAAGACCCAACGCGCCCCGTGAACAACATCGGATGATCCGAAGTGATTTGAATTACTTCGCCTTCGACGGCGGAGGGCGGGACGCGATCCGACATGACCCGAAACACCCCTCATAAACCCAAAAAGGGGATTCACGACCACACCGGAGCAACACGGAGGCACTGTGAAAAAAGGGATCGAGTTCGTTGCTGGTTGTCGGACGGGCGTGGTAGGGTTCGCCGGAAACGTGTCGGGAAGGGTGGTGCGGCGCTGAAAAATATGGGGAAAACATGACAGGGTCTGCCAGACTAGGGAGGAGTGAAATGCGAAGGGCATCACACAAGGAGGGGGCCATCGGGAGGCAGAGCACGGGTTAGGGGAGGCGGAGGCCGCTGTGCGGGGTTGCGGTTGGAGGGCGCCGACGGAAGGGATGAGAGGGTGCTACGGGAGGGTGGCGCGATGGGAGGCGGGGGCTGGCGAGGAGGCTGGGGACACTGGTGATCGGGTGGCGGTGTCGCGCAGGCCGAACAGGGAGGGTGAGGGGTGCTGTCGCACGGTGGATGAGAGAGGGAGAAAGGGGAGCATGACCGGCTGGGCTTCAGTGCACATCGACAGAAGAAGGGGAGGATGGGTGCTGGACGGCTGGAGCTGGTGGCACAAGGAGCAGAACGAGGAAGGGGTGGTAGGCTGCGACGGGAACATGGAATTGGGGTGGGGGGTAGATTAGGGTTTTGGATTTTTTTCTATTTTTAATTTTATTATATTAATGATAATAGTAGTAGTAATAATAATAATAATAATAATAATACTAAATTGATAATAACTCTAATAATAATAATAATACCAACAAACTTAATAATAATAATAAAAATAATAAAAATCATAATAATAAAAATTTAATAACATAATAATTAGAATATTAATATTCGTGATCTTTATAATTATAATAACAAACACAATAATAATAATAATAATATTAAAAATCATATTATTATTATTATTATTATTTATAACCATAAGAAAATCATTTCATACAAATCATCTTTCTTTCTTTCTTTATTTGTTTATTTTCATTCACCAGCCAAATTAATTTATGTATTTATTTCGAACCGACTAACAGCGCGATTCGCCTGCAATAAGACATGCGGTTGAGAAAACTGCGCCCGAACCGTGCCACCCGGTACCACCTAGTTATAGGGTTAAGCTGTGCGCTTGTTGCGCGACTTTATAAACCGCGTGCAGGTTGCGCGCCATAACTCCGACCCATTCGGGTAACCGCACGGGCAACACGCAGTTACTTCTAGCAGTGCGGACTGGCCGCACAACAGAGAAAGTCATCCAAAACTCAAAATAATGATTAAAACAATAAACAAAATAATAATAAATCAGGTCGGGGTGTGACATTAACCCCCTCTAAGAAAGTATTAAATAGAGGCGGTTCTAAAAACCGCCTTTAATATGGCTCATGCACCTCATCTAGCGGCAGTTTCTAATCGCCGCTAATTTGGTTCATAATTTAGAAGGGGTTAAAACCCCCTCTAAACTGAGATTTTTTGGTGAAATTAGAGGGGGTTTTAACTATATATAAATGAATCACCTCTAAATTCTACATTACTTTACAAACATTTCCTTAAAACCACCTATAATAAGAGTAGGCGGGGATATTAGTGGTGGTTTCTCCAAACTGCCACTAATGTGTTTAGAAGGGGTTATAACCCCTTCTAAACCTAAAAATAACCCCTATAATCAGGGTATTTTTTATAGTGTGAGATTAGAAATACACAAAGGTAGTGTGATGATGAAGAAGGCATTGAATCGAACAACATAAATACCCAATTTTTTTTGTTCTTAGGTGCACAATGAAGAATGACATCAATCCCATTTTCTAAGCGGATCGAAGGACTGAATCTTGTTGATTTAGTGATGGAATGACTCGAAGAGGCTTGATCTATATTTTTGCGGCAAAGCGATTATCGGATCGAAGGCCGAAGCAGCGGCCGGGACGCACGGAGCCGGATCTGAATTCCTGTAAAATCCCACTCTACACCACGTGTAATCTAAATCTACACACCGTGTGGGGACCCCTATCCGACGACTAGGGTTTCAAGAGGAACTTCAGTATCACACAACATGTGAACTTGTCACAAGACGTGTAGTATCTCCCCAAATACTCAGCATGTACCTTGGAGGGTACACATACACGGGTTGGATCACGCCGTGTACTCCCCCACATAGACATGGCCTAGACCAAGTACATGGGATAAGCTATGTACTGGTACATGAGCACATGTGCATGGACAAGAGTTTTGAACTGGCACATAGGTAGACTACACGAGCTACCTACATGCTGTGTACTTCTACATGAACACAAGAAAGATACATAGGCCATTTACATTGGCAAGACCCAGGGTTAAGGGACATGGTGTGTAACCCTTCTATATGTTGGGTACATTATTCTACATGGATTAGAGCCCTTGACCTCCGTATCTTGGATAAGTTTCATTAGGGTGCATTCCTCTTATCCTTTAGGGTTGGTATGGAATCATCTCCCACTCCTAGAACTATGATCCCTTTACCAGGACTTCTTGGATAGAGTCATTGAAATCCCCCCAAGAGGCCCGAAGTGAGATCCTTTATTCACATTCATACGTTAGGTGGAGTTCTTGGTATCTTCGTGACCAAAACTACGTGGGTGCCGATCCTCTACTTAGTGGTTTAATCTAGATTGAGTTGTTGGTATCACCCCATGGCCTTGGCAGTGATCCCCATCTATGTATCACATTCTCTTCATACCTTCAATGTGTACTTATAATGACAAGACCCGATGAGCACTACCTCTCGGACGTACGTCATCAGTGTTATCAGACTCAGGAATGTGTTCTCCCAGATGAGTGTTTTGTGAAATCTTTGAGTTGAAATCCTAGGTTGTATACTATGATTGTGGCTTACCTTTATACTGTGTGTCTTTGTTGATTATATAGGGATATTCTTATTATATGTGTTGTCGACATATACCTATGTAGACCCGACTATATTTCATTTGTTGCATTCTTTGCGGTTTCGGGGTTTCCTACTGAGTATTGTCATATTCACCCCTACATAGGCTTTGCCCACATGTGTTGTGTCTTGTGCATATGATTGACCTTTTGACAGAGTCCTAGAAAGACCATGACCAAACAGTATTGAGTGAGACCAAATAGACCGAGGTGTGTTTCTATGAATTTTTAATAGCAATCCCCGGTACTTACTTTCAGTTTGGACTTGTGCTTCATACTCTTTGTGGTGGGCTTGTATTTGGACCTATTTACTCTACTTTACTTCCTATCATACTCTGGTTGTGGTATTTTGATCTATGTATGCATGGTTGTTCAATTGTTTTTATATTTCAACATCATATTGGATTGGAGATTTGTGTGTGTGTATATGTACTTAGGCTAAGGCCTCCCATGTCAGTGATATGACTACTCGGTGCTAGTCTCTAACCCCTAACCTATTGGATGAAGGCTTGGTGAGTTGCAACACATGCCTCATTAGGATGGGTCATGATAGAGTGGTATCAGAGGTGGCCGATTCTACTTTAAGATTATATTATATGAGATTGGTTTGGGGCAACAGTGTTAAGTGTGTCAAGTTCAACTTTTAGGCTAGGGACAATAGTTTTAGTACAGCAACCAAAGTATCCATACACCAGGACTCTAATCACCTGATTTTTGACTTAGTACATGATAAAGTTAATTGCAGGGAAAATAATGGTACATGCATCATATAAGAATAGGTTTTGGTTTCCATGTCCTTCTTGAGTTAGCTCTCTAGATATACTTATTTACCATGGTACATCTTGTTTACTTTTAGGATACCTCTACAATGTATACCAGATAGGATTCATCATGATCACGAGGATGATCCCCTCAGTGATGAGGCATCGATACAGGGACCAGTTCCTGATGTGTTACCTCTAAGTGGTGCTCCAACTATACCACCACCTGTAGAGAATCATGTGGTACTCTTAGTACTAGAGGGTGAGGTGTGCAGGCTGAGTGCACTTAACAAGTTTCATTGATAGTGACCCCTTGGGTTTCGAGGTGAGCCTAACCCATAAGAGGCCAGGGACTGGCTTGAGGCGGTGACCTAAGTTTTCCATTTAGTCAAGACACCAACATATCATATGGTGGTCCTGGCAGCAAGCCTTTTTCATGGCTCAGTAGGGTGATGGTGGGGGTTAGTGACCCAATCTTATGAAAAGGTGACTCTAGAATGGTCAGAGTTTGGGTGCCTTTTTAGAGAGGAGTTCTCACCAGCTACGCTAAGGGATATGCATATTCAGGAGCTTCTGAAGTTCCTCCTATCCAATATTATAGTAGTTGAGTATTTATCGAGATTTACCAACCTCTCTAGGTACTTTATGGATATGGTTCATAACCAGTTCTTCGGGGATCGGACCTTCTAACGAGGTATACATAGAGTCATATGAGGAATTATTATCCCTCTATGCATTACTACCTATGCTGGGGTGCTAGAGTTAGCTTTAGTGGTAGAAAGTTTCTTGGATGGGTAGATACAACTAGTGGTTGCCGATAGTGGGAAATCAAAACCAGAGACCTCGATAGCAGAGATTCGAAATTAGTCTTAGCAACCTGGACGTGTGAGACATTTATAGAGGAGGTCCCAAGATAGAGGGTCTACGGTTTAGGGCTCATAGGTTGGGTCTATTCAGCCTAGATAGAGGCAGTGCTACTCATGTGATGGTAGGGGACATCTTTATCAAGATTTTACAACCCACTGTATAGCTGACAAAGAGATTGTAGATGGTCCATCGAGGTAGAGGCATTGGTAGGAGAAGACATGTTCTCATGGCAGATGATATGGTAGAGGAGTTGAGAGAATAACAAAATTTGGTCAATGTTTTGACTTGTTACCACCACCACCCCAGGTGATCCATGCCATACTCAGGAAGCTGGAGGACATGGGTAGGAATAGATGTAGGCAGTCGAAGCTTATGACCCAGAGGCTCCAGGAATGATTCGATGGTAAGGCCCCTGCCTCTGACCATGCTCAGGATCCTTTCACTAATCATGGACCCTGATATTCAGAAAACAAATATTATGAACAAGATTATAAGACTGACAGTACTATGAAGAAGAAGAAGAAGAAGGTCCCAGTCTCATAATCTTAGGACAGGGGAACCCGAATCATTACAATCACAGGTATCAATTCATATCACTTCATCACATCATTTCAGTGTGTAAAACAATTATGTGCAGGGGAAAACAGAGGGGAAGTAATGGAGGTGGGCATCTTCATCTTGGGTAGGAGAATGGGCGAGTAGGAGCAGGCTGGCGATGGGTAGATGATGATGAGCATGGGGAAAGAAGAAGAAAAGGGGAAAACCATGAAGAATGACCACCAGAAGAAGAATGTCTTGGCCCCGAAGGCAGATGAACTTCTGGTGAGGGAATTCCTAAACAAAAACATGCAGGGGATCAACAATTGCATCATCTTCAACTTGATATGAACCCACCGGAACCCCGAGGTATGCCTAACTCATTATCAGAGGGTGGCCGCCACCAACAGTGCTGGCTGCCATAGCTTTGAGGTCAAGCAGTAGGGACATGGCCATCACCATGAAGAGTAAACTGGGAGGGGTTCATGGAAGAAGATGATTCCTTTTTAGGATTTAGGATTTTAGACTTCTCTTTTTTAAGTGAGTGTGTTCTAAATAAAAGATGATATGGAAACTAAATAAAGATACCTTGTAATAAGTTTTGATATCACAATACTCCCTCCATGACCCCTAGAGTGGGAAGTAAATAAATATCCTTGTGATAATCCCTCTATAACTCTAGGGTAGGAAAAGATACTTCTTAGAACCAATATTAAACTGAATCAAATCAAACTAAAATATCGGGGGGGGGGTATTACATTTCAATTTGTGTTATAGATTTAATAGGTACTTATGGTTTGTGGTTCAATTCAAATTTCAAACAAACTACACTAAAGTACAATTGTTAAAAAAATTCATAATTTTCTAGTTTTCTATCGACTCAATCCATGCATCCAATTATAAGATGCATTTCATTACAGATGAAATTTTTATTTTGATATCAGGTCAAAGATGATATCAAGTCGTTGTATTGATGATTATGTATAAATCTCATTCAAATTACTAATCAATAATTATAAAATATCTTTTATATTTATCTATATCTAGGATGTGAACATAAAAAAATTGGTTAATTCACATTTTGAATCGAACAAAACCATATATTAATGGTTTATAAGTTTTCTAATCTCAACCCAATAACTATTAAATGATGTGATTTTTATGTATAATAACTAAATCACAAATGTTTTTTTGGTTTCATTTTTATTCAAGACCAAACCAAACCAATCCATGCTCAACTCTACATGAATTATACACTACACACTATTTTGTAAGATTGTAGGGAAAGGAAGAGGATGATAAAATAAACAAACTTAGTGAAAAAAATAAACATCACAAATATTTTTTAACATTAAAAACCCTAAAAAACAAGAGATTAAAGTCATTAAACCTAGTCAATAAAAATAATCCTTTAATAATCAATAAATAATCACAAAAATGATACTGATATCAAAATAATTATCCCAATAAAATAAGATCAATGCCAAAAGATCTATCATAAATAGTTTTAAATAAATAAAATGTTTTGAGAAAGAAAATCAAATCAAATACCTATCCATACAAATATAAAAATTACTATAAGAAAAATAGTGTTGAAAAAAAATCAAGATCAAATAGAAAATAATATTCTGTCAAATTCGACAAAAACCTAAATAACTAGATCTTCATCGAATATGAATTTTTTCCTTCTTCTTCATTAAAAATTTTCATAAAAACTCTCTTTAAAAAAGTAGAAAATTATTTGGTCCTATATTCTTGTAATGAATCAGATTTTCCATGTATTATTTTTGGATATTTTATAGATTATTTTTGAGACCAGGCACTAAGACGACGTACAATTTTGAGACCCGGTGTACTCAGAATAAATATTTGAAATATTTAAAATATATTAAATAGCACATACATGTAATTTTACTAAAAAAGTTGAATAACTTCTAAACGGGTACCCAGATCAGAGATATGAGAGCACCATTGAGTTTAGAATATGAGTTTTATCCTAGATGCGACTTAATCTTAGTCAGTGCGGGTCGTTTTTGGAAAAGCCATTACGGGCATAGAATGAATAAAACAAATTATTTTATTTTTTGATGATGCAATGACCTAATTTACCTCTCTAAATGAAATATTATATAAAATTTTTAGGGTTAGGTGAATAACCCTACAAATCATTTGTGAGACATTGGAGAGCATTAAATGTGATACGGTTGGCAGACGACGACCGAATCAGGGATCGATGACCGAGACAGGATGAAATCGAAGGATCTCGCCAACGACAACAACACTGTATTGTTCTTATTCAGTGATTGATCCAAATCGAGGTAGGGTGATGTTTTCATTTGGATTTCTTCCTCCTTTATTCTTACAACAAACATGAATCAATTGACCAATAGATTGATTCGTGGATTGTGTGTATTAGAGTGATGAGTTTATTAAAAGGTGATTTTGGGAAAATTACTTTGAATTATTGATTTATTTATTGTTATTATCATGGAAATGAATCAAGATTGACACGAACATCAATTGAGGTTCGTTCCTCTCATTTATTCTTGTATTTTTCTTCCTCGGTTCTTCATTACCCATGACCAATCTTTATTTGGCCCGGGGTTCGACATATCTCAATCGATCGATCATTGTGCACCTGTTTCTTGGCACAATGATCTGATATCATAGACCTGAGATCAAAAAGACACGAAGGTAGTGTGATGGCATAGATGACAGTGAATCGAACAACATAAATACCCGATTTTTATATTCTTTAGTGCACAATGAAGAATGAAATCAATCCTGTTTTCTGAGCAGATCAAAGGCCTAAATCTTTTTGATTCGGTGATGGCATGAATCAATAAGGATCAATATACATTTTTGCGGAAAATTGATTATCAGATTGTAGGCCAAAGTAGCGGCTGGGACATATGGATCTGGATCTGAATTTTTGGAAAATACCATGCTACATGGAGTGTAATCCAAATCTACACACCATGTGGGGGACCCTGTGAGGTGAATATGGTTTCATGATAAACCTGAGTATCACATGACATGTGACCCAATCACACGACATGTGGTCTCTCCCTAAATACTCAGGGTGTACCTCGAAGGGTACACATACATGGGTTGGAGTACATGGGTTGGATCACTCCGTGTACTCCCCCACATAGACACAGCCTAGAACAAGTACACAGGCTAAGCTGTGTATTGGTACACAAGAACATGTGCATGGATGAGAGATGTGTATTGGCACATGAGTATACTACACAGGCTACCTACATGTTGTGTACTTATACATGAACCCGGGCAAGAGACATGGGCCATTTACATGGGCATGACCCGGGGTTAAGGGACATGGTGTGTAACCCTTCTATACATTGTGTACTTTATTCTACATGGATTAGAGCCCTTGACCTCTGTATCTTGGAAAATTTTTGTTAGGGTGCATTCCCATTATCCTTTAGGTTTGGTATTGAATCATCTCCCACTCTTAGGAATATGATCCCTTCAGCATGAATTCTTAGATAGGGTCATTGTAATCCCTTCAAGATTCCCAGAGTAAGATTCTCTATTCATCCTCTTACCCTAGGTAGAGTTCTTGGTATTTTTTTAAACAACACAACATGGGTTAAAATCCTCTACTTAGCAAGTTAATCCAGATTGAGTTGTTGGTATCACACCATGGATTTGTTA
The DNA here is from genome assembly GCA_963277665.1 of Viscum album. Lineage (NCBI taxonomy): Eukaryota > Viridiplantae > Streptophyta > Magnoliopsida > Santalales > Viscaceae > Viscum > Viscum album. The sequence continues at coordinate 832,780,806 of OY728136.1, forward strand.
GTGATCCCCATTTGTGAATCGTATTCTCTTTAGACCTTCAATGTGTAATTCTAATGATGAGACTCGACGAGCACTACCTCTTGGATGTACTTCATCATTGTTATCAGAATTAGGAGTGTATTCTCCTAGATGAGTGCTTTGTGGAATCTTCAAGATGGAATCCTAGGTTGTATACTATGGTTGTGACTTACCATTAGACTGTGTGTATTTGTTGAGTATATCAGGATATTCTTATTATATATGTTGTAGACATATACCTATGTAGAGTTGACTGCATTTACTTTGTTTTATGATTTGTGGTTTTAGGGTGTCCTACTGAGTATTGTTATACTCACCCCTACATGAGATTCCCACACGTGTTGTGTCTTGTGAAAATGATTAACCTTTTGAAGGAGTCCTAGATGAAGTAGAAGAAAATGGTGCTTAGTGAGACTAGATAGACCGAGGTGTGTTCCTATGGGTTTTTGATACCAATCCTCGGTACTTACTTTCATTTTGGTCTTCTGCTTCAAACTCTTTGTGGTGGGATTGTATTTGGCCCTGTTTACTTTACTTTACTTCCTATCGTACTATGGTTGTGGGATTTTGATGCATGTATGAATGATTGTTTAGTTGTTTTTACATTTCAGCATCATATAGGATTAGAGATACGTGTGTGTGTGCAGATTCTTAGTCTAAGGCCTCCCATGTTAGTGATATGCCTACTCGGTGCTAGTCACCAACCCCTAACCTATTTGAGGCAGGCTTAAGGAGTTGCAACATGGGATTCATTGGGATGGGTCATGATAGAGTGGTATCAAAGGTGGTTTTTTCTACATTAGTATCAGAGTCTATGAGATTGGTTTAGGGCAACAATGTTGAGTGTTTCAAGTTTGAATTTCAGTCCAGGGACTACAGTGTTGGTGTGGCAGCCAATGTATCCATACACTAGGATTCTGATAACCTGCTTTTCTACTTAATACATGAGAAAATTTATTGTATGGAAAAAATGGTACACACATCATATAGGAATAAGTTTTTGTTTCCATTTCCTTCTTGATTCATATCTCCAGATATACTCATTTACCATGGTACATCTTGTTTACTTTTAGGATGCCTCCATGATGTATGCCAGATAGGATTCAATATGATCAAGAGGATGATCCCCTCAATGATGAGGCATCGATATAGGGACTAGTTCCTGATGTGTTACCTATAAGTGGTGCTCCAAATATACCAAAAACCATAGAGAAACACGTGGTACTCATAGTTCCAATGGATGAGGTTTTAAGGCTAAGAATGCTTCAAAAGTTTTATTAATAGAGAAAAATTAGGTTTTAAGTTGAGTCTGATCCACTGGTGGTTGAGTATTGTCTTGAGGTGGTGACCTGAGTTTTCTATATATTCAAGACACCAACAGATCAGATGGTGGTCCTAGCAGCGAGCCTTCTTCACAGCTCAACAAGATGATGGTGGGGGTTAGTGAACTGGTATTATGATAAGGAAACTCTAACATGGTCAGAGTTTGAGTGCATTTTTAGAGGGGAATTTTCACCAACTACACTGAGGGCTATGTATATCTAGGATCTTCTATAGTTCCAGTAGGGCAGCTTGACAGTAGTTGAGTATTCATTGAGGTTTACTAACCTCTCCAGGTACTCAATGGATATGGTTCGTGACTAGTTCTTCAGGGATCATACCTTCTAGTGAGGTATATATAGATAAATAAGATAATTTTTTATCCCTCTATGCATTCCTAGCTATGATGGGGTTCTAGAGTGAGATTTGGTTCTAGAAAGTTTCTTGACTGAGCAAATACAACTAGTGGTTCCCAGAAGTGGGTAATCAGGATCATAGACCTAGACAAAAAAGAGCTGATATTAGTGTTAGGGACTTAGATGTGTGAGAAATTTCAAGAGGAGGTCCCAGGATAGAGGGTCTGTAGTTTAGGGCTCATAGGGTGGGTCCATTCAGCCCAGAGAGAGGTGGTTCTACTCATGTGACGACATAGGACATCTTGATCGAGATTGTCTAACCCACCGTATAGATGAAAGAGAGATCATAGATGGGCCATTGAGGTAGATTTTGCGGTAGGAGAATACAGGTTTGGAGGGCAGAGGACATGGAATAGGAGTTGGGAGAACATCATAAGGTGGTCAATGCTTTGACTTGTTACCACCACCACCCCCAGGTGGTCCATGCCAGGCTCAGGGAGTTGAAGGATAGAGGCATATATAACTGTAGGCTATTGAAGATTATGACCTAGAGGCTTCGAGAATGATTCAAAGTACAATCTATATCTTTTCTACCTTAGCTCCAATACTGATAGATATAGGTTTTAGTCATTCCTTTCTTACCATATACCTTTTATGAGACTTAGAGATTCTGGTTGAGCCCTTGGCTAGACCCTTACACTTGGAGACTCCTACTAGAGAAGACTTAGTGATCACACACTTGTGCCGATAGTATGACCCAAATCTTGGAGGTGAGAGTTTGTGTTAGAATATCTTGGTAGTATTGTCAAGGCCTTACGATTTCATTCTTGGTATGAAATGGTTGTCTATAGTTCAAGCCCATATTGACTATTTTAGGTGAAGGATATGGTGTGTCCTCAGTGATGGAACCAAGTTTTCCTTTTTTAGTGAAAAGGAAACCCATGCATCACATGATAGAATCTTACATAGGAGGGTGAAAACAATTTATCATAAGTTTTCTAGCCTAACTCTTGGTGAATTGGATTTTATGAGCTCCTAGGTTTCTATAGTAGTGGTGGAGTACAAGGATGTTTTCCCAGAGGATGTTCTGGGTTTACCTCCCCACCAAGAGATAGACTTATACATTGATCTATACCCTAGGACAACACTGATATATTCACCAACATATAGGATGGATGCTGTAGATATTCACATGATGATGGTGTGGTTAGAGGAATTTTATAGGAAGAGATTTGTTAGACCTAGTGTTTCATATTGGGCAGCTCCAGTTTTTCTTTCCAAGAAGGCAGGTGGGAGCTTGAGGCTGTGTTTGGACTACTAGTGCTTAAACTAGGTGGCAGTGAAGAAAAAATATCCACTATTGAGGATCCATGAACTCTTTGATCAGTTGAGAGGGGCTTGATGGTTCTTAAAGGTTAACCTTAGGATAGGCTATCACCAATTGTGAGTACGAAATGAGGATATACCGAAGACGACATTCATATGTCACTATGGTCACTATGAGTAATTGGTGATTCCCTTTGGTGTGAAGAACACCCTAGAAGTGTTTATAGGACTCATGAATTGTGTTTGTCAACCCTTATTAGACTAGTTCATGGTAATTTTCATCAACGATATCCTTGTGTACTTGGCATCTAAGGAATATCACGTGAGACACTTGAGGATAGTTCTGGATGTACTCTAGGAGAACCATTTTTATGGAAGTCTCTCAAAGTTCTAGTTCTGGATTCAGGTGGTCCACTTTATAGGACACATTATCTCAGTAGATGGAGTGGCAGTAGACCCAACCAAGGTTGAGGCAGTGTAAACATTAGAGCCACCCAAAAGTGTGACAGAGGTGGAAAGCTTCCTTGTATTGGAAGGATATTACTAGAGATTCATACCTTATTTCTCTAGATTATCAACACCCATGATAGATTTGAATCTAAAGAGGAATCCTTTCATGTGGATAGAAATGTGCCATCAGGATTTTCAGTAGTTGAGGCAGTGTTTGAAGAGTGATCCCATCTTGAGATTTCTTGAGGAGGGTGTTGAGTATGTAGTGTTCTGCGATGCATCAAGAATTAGTCTTCATTGTGTTTTGATGTAGAGTTGAGGAATGATTGCCTATTGTTCACAATAGTTGATACCACATGATCAAAACTATGTGACCCAAAATCTTGAGTTAGAAGTAGTATTCTTCCCACTAAATATGTGGAAACACTAACTGATGGGTGAGCTATTTATCTTATACTCCAATCATAGGAGTCTCAATTATATCTTTTCTCAGAAGGATCTCAACTTTAGATAGAGGTGATGACTAGAGTTCCTCTAGGATTATGACTTTGAAAATTTCTATACTCTTGGTAAGGGAAACTTAGTAATAGATTATTTCATTAGACGATATTGTTTTCAAATACTGAATGAGGACTTAGAGTAGTTGGTCTCATTGTAGTTATTATTTATGGACAGAGATGGAGCAGTTTATCTCCAGCCAACGGTTGTCACCCCTATGCTCTTGCAGTGATTCAAGGATGCACAACTTGGGGATACTGACTACGAGACCCCATGTACTCAGATATCCACTAGACATGCTTCTAATAGATTTTATAAAGGTTGGGAGCATGTCATTATTTTTATAGGATGAACAATGATACCAACGACATTGTGGGAGGAGGTTCTAAGGGAGTTTCATACTTTTCCTTAGGTGGTACATACAGGTGTGGAAAAGATGTACTAGGACCTCTAATATTAGTTTTGGTGGCCAAAAATGAAGAAAGTAGTTGCATAGTTTGTCTCTTGATACCTTACTTGTTAGTAAGTGAAGGTTGTGCACCAAGTTCCAGCGTGTTTATCTCAATACCTTGAAGTGATAGAATGGAAGTGGGATGAGATATCCATGAAATTCATGATGGGTTTACAATGTACATCTAGGGAAAACGATGCCATCTGGTTGATCATATACCAAATTACCAAGTTGGACCACTTATTAGCTATACGAGAGTAGAGTTTAGTAGAGAGCTTGAGACTCCTCTACATTCGTGATATAATCCAACTCCATGGAGTTACATCAACAATAATTTCTGATCATGATTCTTGATTCACATCCTAACTGTGGAAGGTATTTTAGGAGGAATTTGGGATTTATTTATGGTCGAGTACAACATTTCACCTCCAAACTAACTGCTAGACTGAGCAGACCATTCAGGTTCAGGAGGGCATACTGCGATCTTATGTGTTGGACTTTGGCTGTAATTGGGAGGATCACCTACCACTGGAGGAGTTTGCATACAAAAAATAGTTACCATTCCATCATTGGTATGACACTATTTGATGCTTTGTACGGGCAACCCTATAGGTCACCATTTTGCTGGACTGACTCAAGAGAGTTAGCACTCATGGGCCCAAAGTTGGTGCGAGCAACTACCAAGAAAGTTCAGATCATCCCGAAGTGGATGAAGACTGTAAAAATCCATCATAAGTCTTATGATAATATATGAAAAACACATTTGGAGTTTGAGGAAGGAGACCATGTGTTCCTATGGGTTTCACATTGATTTGGATTATAGAGATTTGGTTGGGGCGACAAGATATCTTTAAGTTTCATTGGACCGTTCCAAATACTGTGTAAAGTTGGTGAGGTGGTGTACCACTTAGCTCAATCTTTCCAGTTATACTTGGTACATGACGTCTTTCATGCATCATAGCTGAGGAGATATGTGCATGACCCATCCTACATTATTGATTGGGGAAATTTGGACATCGAGGATAGAGAGACCTTTACTGAGTACCCGATATAGATTGAGGATCATTAGAATAGGATCCTCCATGGGTGAGTAATTACTTTAGTGCATGTCTGGTGGCAGAATGAGAATCATCAGGAAAGAACATGGGATAAAGAGGCTCACATTTTTTCTTAATACTCACATCTCTTTGTGTACCCCTTGTTTTGGATTTTCAAGGATGTAAAGCCCCAAGGTGGGGAGAATTTAATGACTCATATTTTCTATGTATTATTTTTGGATATTGTATAGATTATTTTTGAGACTAGGAACTAAGATGACGTGTGATTATGAGGCCCGATGTTCTAGGAATAAATTTTTGAAATATATTAAATTTATTAAATAGAATGCACATGAAGTTATCATAAAAAATGGTATAAATTCTAAATGGGTTCTCAGATAAAAAATTTAAGGGCACCGTTGAGTTCAAAATGTGGGTTTTACCCTAGGCACCACTTAACCTTAGTATGTGGGGGTTTGTGGAAAATCTGTCATAGGCGTAGAATGATTAAAATGAATTATTTTATTTGTTGATGACATAATGACCTAATTTACCTCTTTAAATGAATGCTTATGAAAATTTTTTAGAGTTAGCTTAATAACCTTGAAAATCATTTAAGATACATTAGAGAGCATGGAATGAGATCCCGTTGGTGGATGATGACCAGATTAAGGAATGATGATTGAAACAGGATGAAATAAAAGTATATCACCAACAACTATGACACCACATCATTATTCATCAGCGATTGATTCAAATTAAGGTAGTCGAGATGCTTAATTTAGATTTCTTCCCTATTCTTTATTCTTATGATGACCATGGATCAATCGACCAATGGATTGATCCATGGATCACACGTATTGGTGGGATGGGTTTATAGTAGTGGTGATTTTGGTATAATTACATTGAATTATGATTTATTTATTACTATTCTCATAGAAATTAATCAAGATCATCATGACCATCAATCAAGGTTTGTTCCTCTCATTTTTATTGTGTTTTTCTCCCCCAGTCCTTTGTTCACCATGATCATTCTTTATTTGGCCCAAGGTTCGATATATCCCGATCAATCGATCACTGCGCACCCATTTATTGGTGAAATGATCCAATATCATAGACATGAGATCAGAATGACATGAAGGTGGTGTGATGATATAGATGTTAGTGAATTGGATGATGTAGATACTCGATTTTTGTTTTCTTCACTGCACAACAAAGAGCGATGTCAATCTAATTTTCTAAGAGGATTGAAGACCTGAATATTATTGATTTGGTGATGGAATAACTTGATGAGGTTCGATTTAAATTTTTGTAGAAAATCCATCATCGTATCGAAGGCTAGAGCAACGAACAAGACACGCAGAGCCAGATCTAAATTTCTAGAAAATTCCATGCTACATAATGTGTAATCCAAATATACATGTTGTGTGGGCCCCCCTATTCTATGTCTAGGGTTTTGGGAGAAACTTAAGTATAAAAAAACACGTGACCCTATCACATGGCATGTGGTATCTCCCCAGAGTCTTAGTGTGTACCTAGGAGGGTACACATACAAAGGTTGGAGTACATGGGTTGGAGAACACCATGTACTCTCCCAAACGAACATGACCTGGACTAAGTACATGGGATAAGACACGTATTCGTACACAGACATATGTACACTGGTGAGAGTCGTGTACTAGAACATGGGTAGACTACATAGGCATCCTACATGCCATGTACTTATACACTGACATGGTAAATAGACACAGGCCATTTACATGGGTAGGACCCAGAGTTAAGGGACACGATATGTAAACCTTATACACACCTTTTACTTTATTATACATGGATTAGAGACCTTATCCTCCATATATTGGAAAAGTTTCATTAGGGTGAATTCCTCTTATCCTTTCCCTAAGGGTTGGTATGAAATTGTCTCATACTACTAGGACTAAGATTCATTTTCCAGGACTTCTTGGATAGAGTCATTGAAATCCCTCCAAGAGGCCTAAAGCGAGATCCTATATTCATATTTGTACCCTAGGTGGAGTTCTTGGTATCATTGTGACCAAAACTACTTGGGCACCGATCCTCTACTTAGCAGATTAATATCTATTGAGTTGTTGGTATCACCCCATGAACTTTGTAGTGATCCTCATCTGTGTATCGTATTCTCTTCAGACCATTGATGTGTACTTTTAAGGATGACACCCAATGATTACTACCTTTCAGACTAATGTCATCAATTTTATCATACTCAAGAGTGTATTCTCCTGGATGAGTGATTTGTGGAATCTTTGAGTTGAAATCCTAGGCTGTATACTATGGTTGTGACTTACCTTTAGACTGTGTGTATTTGTTAAGTATATATAGATATTATTATTATACGTGTTGTAAAAATATACCTGTGTAGAGTTGAATGAATTTATTTTGTTTTGTGCCTTTTGGTTTTGGGGTGTCATACTGATTATTGTTATACTCACCCTTGTAGTGGATTTGCTCGCACGTGTCATATCTTGTGCTGATGATCGACCTTTTAAAAGAGTCTTAGATAGACCAGGACCAGACAGTTCTTAGTGATACCAGATAGACTAAGGTGTGTTTCTATGGATTTTTGATAGCATTCCCCAGTACTTACTTTCAGGTTGGACTTATACTTTAGAATATTTGTTGTGGGATTGTATTTGGCCCTATTTACTTTACTTTACTTCCTATCGTACTTTGGTTGTGGGATTTAGATGTATGCATGCATGCTTGTTCAGTTGTTTTACATTTAATCATCATATAGGCTTGGAGATGTGTGTGTGTGTACATGTACTTAGGATAAGTCTTCCCATGTCAGTGATATGACTACTTGACACTAGTCACCAGTCCATGACCTATCGGAGGCGTGATTGTGGAGTTGTGACACGGGCCCCATTGGGACGGATCATGAAAATGCTACGATCAACGTGTTTTCAATTAACAATTATGGAAACTAGATAATAAATGAGAGAGATACCCATCATCCACTAGTTTTTAAAAAAATAATTCTCACCAAGTCGCCACATATCCATGAACTGCCATGTTTAAGATGAGTGGAACTAGAATATCCCCCTCTAAATCAACTAGGAATCGTCATCAACCCCATAATTAATCGACAACTTTAAAATTTATCTTTCAGTAAAACCTTGGTCAACATGTCCAACCTATTATCCTCAGTGTGGATCTTCTTGAGCTCCAACTATATAGAATCGAAGGTGTTGCATAGTATACAAAAATACGTTTTTATCTTTCATAGAAAGTAAAGTTATTTTCCAAACAAACATTACATTTAATATTAAAAAATAAAATATGCAAGTCATGATCAAAATTGTGATTGAAAATAAAATTTATCCCCCATAATAAATTCTTGAAAGTTTATATAGACATAATAAACTCAAACTCAGTGGTAGATAAAGCAATATATCTATGCAATCTATACCACCAAGATACAACTTCCCCTGCAAATGTGAACAAAAAGCATGAAGTTTATTTTCTCAAATATATATCTCCTAACATGTCTATAACTATAAAGCCACAAATCATAGTTTTATCATAGTAAAAAATAAAATAAAATAAAATAAAATAAACAAACAATGGGGGTGTATATGATGAAGAAATATACATGCTCCAACTAGAAGGTTTTGTCGAAGAAAGAAAAGAGAACCTAGTTTGTAGGTTGAACAAATATCTTTATGGTATTAAATAGGCATCAAGGTGTTGGTAAAAGAGATTTTATTCCTATATAAAGATTCATAGATATAAAATAATTAATTCAGATCCTTGTGGATATTTCAAGGGTCAAAATTCTAATGATTTTATAATTTTACTATTATACGTGGATGGCATGCTGGTTGTAGGCCCCAACAATGATCAAATCTGAGAGATGAAGGTACAATTATCTAGGGAGTTTGATATGAAATAATTGAGACCTTAAAATAAGATTCTTGGTCTGCAGATCCAATGAGATAGAAACAATAGGAATATTTGGATATCAAAGAAAAATTACTTGAGTAAATTCATGAAATGCTTCATCATGAAAGACTGTAATCCAATTTCTAAAAATATTCATATTAATTTAAAGTTATCATCCATGAAGAGTAATAATAGTGAAGTATAGAGGATATAAATGTCTTATGTGTTACATATATCAATAGTGGAGAGTTTGATGTTCTCAATGGGTTGTACTAGACCTGACACTGCACATGTAGTGGAAGCAGTTAGTCGGTACATGGAAAATCCAGAATAAGAGCATTGGATCATGGCGAAGAGAATAATTTTTAGTCAGTACATGGTGAATCTAGGATGAGATCATTGGATCTTTATGAAGAGTAAATTGGGCGGGGTTAAAGGAAGAATATGATGCCTTTTTATGATTTAGGGTTTTCGACTTCTCTTTTGTAAGTGTGTGTTATAAGTAATAGATGATGTGGGAACTAGACGAATCCACCTTGTAATACATTTTGATATCACAATACTCTTTACACGACCCCTAGAGTGAGAAGTAAATAAATATTCCTCAAATTAATCCTTCCATGAATCTAAGGTGAAAAAATAAATGTCCTACAACATAACCTCAAACTGAATTAAATCAAACTAAAATATCAAGTTTTTTTCATACATTTTGATTTGTGTTGTGGATTGAGTAGACCTCATATGGTTTGTGATTAGGTTAAAATTTCCAACAAACTCCACCAAATCATAATTTTTTAAAAAATATTCACAATTATTTTAATTTTATATCAACTCAATCCATTCATACAATTTCAAGATACATTTCATTACAGATGAAAGTTTTATTTTGATAGCTAGTCAAAGATGATATAATGTCATTATATCAATTATTATGTATAAATTTTATTCAAATTACTAATTAATAATTATAAAATATCATTTATCTATATCTAGGATGTGAATATAAAAAAATATGTTAATTCACAATCTGAATTGAGCAAAACCACATATTAATGGTTTATAAATTTTCTAATCTAAATCAAATCACAATTAAATGGTTTGATTTTTATGTATAAAAACTAAATCAAATTTTTTGGGTTTTTTTAGTCAATACCAAACCAAACCAATCCACACCAAACCCTACATGAATCATAAACTACACACTATTTTTTCAATTTGTTGGGAAAGTATGGGGATGAATGAATAAACATACTTAGTGAAAAAAATTAAACATCACAAGATTTTTTAACATGAAGAACCCTACAAAAAAAGAGATAAAATTCATTGAACCTATTAAATAAAAAATTATACTTTAACAATCAATAAATAATAAAAAAATGATACCCATCACAAAATTAATGCTCCCAATAAAATAATATCAACACCAAAAGATCTATCAGAAATAGTTTGAAATAAAGAACATCATTTGAGAAAGAAAATAAAATCAAATACCTAACCATAAAAATCTAAAGATTACTAATTTAAAAATAGTGTTGAAAATTCATCAAGATAATACAAAAAATTCCTATAAAATTATATCAAAACTTAAATAACTATATCTCCATATAATATTCAATTATTCTTTCCTCTACATTAATGATTTCCACAAAAACTCTCTTTGCAAAAGAAAAACGTGATTTGGGTCTATATTCTATTGTCAACATTTTTTAAATTATATATTATGGAATGTAGATAATAAATGAGAGATATAATCATCATCTAATATTAAAAAAAATACTTCTCACCGTTTATACACATAACTATGAACTACCATGTTTAAGATGACCAGACCCACAATAGCCCTCGACTCAACTAGGAATCATCCTCAACCCTGAAATTAATCAATAACTTTAAAATTTACCTTTTGGTAGAATCTTGGTCAACATGTATAACCTATTATCATCAGTGTGGTTCTTCTTGAGATCCAACTATCTAGAATCAAAGGTGTCTCATGTCCAATGATAGTGTACATCAATATGTTTTTATCTGTCATAGAAAGTAAAGTTCTTTTCCAAACAAAGATCACTCTGAATATTATAAAATAAAACAAGCATTTCATGATCAAAATTGAGATTGAAAATAAAATTTATCTTCTATAATAACTTCTTTAAAGTTTATATAAAAATAATAAAATCAAACTTATTGGTAGATAAATAAAAATATCTCTGTAATATTGACCACCAAGATACAACTTACCTTGTAAATATGAACTCAGAGCATGAAAGTTTACTTCCTCAAATCCATATATCCTACCATATATAAATCTGTAAAGCTATAAAGAATAGTTGTCTCATTTAAAATAAAATAAAATAAAATAAAAAAAAATAAAAAAAAAATCTTAGATCAAAAGTTTCATGAAGATATAGAAAAATATACTTTATTACTATCCAATGTTTACTAGATGGATTTGATAGAGTATGATTAATGACACCAACTGCATAAGATATACCCAGTCTAATTATACCATAAAATACATCAAATAACCAACTATGGAAGAATAAAGTATATATTTCATCTCATTATCTTCTTATCTAAAGAATGTGACTGACTATCCATGAGATTGACATATAAATAAATAAGGGTACTAACCTATAGTGAACCAAGCTTCTCATACATGGATATTACATTTTTAGATGAATATTCATTACATCACACAAACACACGTCTGAGTACCATAATAGTTTAGTGCATTTGGAAACTTGGAAAATAATATTATAATATGGTGAAAGATATTAAATGTTTCCCACAAAGATCTTCCTATTTTTTACTCTTTATAGACATACCCTACATAAAACATTTCTTTATAACCTAGGGAAAGTAAACATATGAAAGGGTGATATAAAATGCTTAGTAAGGTTAAAAAAGGGTGATATGTAAGCATACCATGAATGTAAGGATATGATAATATGAGAATAACATATTAAAACCATACCCTATATTTCAAGGATCCTAAACACGAGTCATGGAATAAATATTGGTAGTTAATATAACATTAATCATAAGGGAATCAAAGAACACGAGCTGTGAGAGAACAAAATTGGCATAAAACAGATATATGTGGTATACACACAAGCATAGAAAATATTATTTCAAGGATACCCACTAAGAAATTCATAACATGTTAGACTCAGGCTGACTAACCATTTACCAACTTCAGGATTGGGATGACATCCCATGGAACCTCCTTTATGGGAATGGGTCAACCACCCATATAACCTCATCTTTGGGCTTGGGATGACCCACCCATGTGCCCTCATATTTTGTCTTGGTCTAATTACCTGTGTACCCTAATCTTTTGGATTGGGATAATCACCCATGTACCATAATCTTTGAGATTGAGTTAATCAACCATGTAACCTCTAAACTCATAGAACATTTATCATTACCCAATGCATTGGAGGGAGATATAGGTCCCACCCATCACATAATGAAATCATACATATGTGTGCGAAAATATCATAAACATTCATCATATCATAACCCATGAAATTAAATGGGTATCATAAAAATTTCATCATATCATAACATGTGGAAATTAGTTAGGTTTCATAATCATTTAATCACATCATAACCTATGAAAAGAAGTGGGTTTCATAATTTTTTTAACATGATATAACATGTGGTAGATAAATGAGTTTCATAAACTAATTTTCATCATAAACATAAACCATTCAAATAAAGAATAATAATGGTGTCCTTAGATCATATCCCAAGTAAAAAATAAACTATATCAAAAGATTTCATCTTAGATAGATAATTCTTTTTAAAGGATCATTTAAAAAATATATTGAGTAAAATTTTATTTCCCATTTGAAAAATGATTTTTAAAACATATAATATTTTAAAAACCTTTTTCTTTGAAAATAACATTGAAAAATTATAAAGGAAGCTTTGAAAATAATTTAAAACACTTTTTTAAACAAAAAAATTAAATATCATTTTCTATTAAAATTATATTAAAATATAATTTAAAATATTTTTTGAAAACATTTTTATAAATCATTTTTTTGAAAGAAAAAAAATTTCTGACTGAAGAGAGAAATAAAGTCATATTTTTATAAAAACATTTTTTTAATTGTATCAAGTACCAAAGAGTGGATAAATAGTACCATTTCATGGAGATATCATGAATAAACAATGGAGAATAAAATTCATGATAATTCTTGAGAGGTTGATCATGATATTTCAATATTAGAGACTTAATCATAAACACTCTTGATAAATGGAGTATAGTATCCCCATATTTTATTATGTCTTTATTTTGGGATTTCATTTGACACTTGTCACTTATATAGCATAACATATCTACTACTTTAGTTTATGGTCATTTTTCCCTGTTTTGGATTCATCATGTGATTTTGGATGATTATTGATTATGGAATTATCTTGGTTGTTATTTATTATTATTTAGATATTGTTTATTTATTTTCACTATTGTTCCACTTTGATAATGGGAGTATAGTATCCCCAAATTTCATATTATACCCTTACTTCTAGTCAGTAACCTCTGGAATACGGGGGGGGGGGGGCACACCTAAGGCCATGTAATGAACTGGATTGGGGAATCAGTATGTGGAACCCAGGTCAGAACATTACATGTTTTAACCCTTCATCATGGGTATTAAGAAGAGTTTGTTGTCTGTATGTTTTATTTCAAACACTTTGTCCAGTATGTCCTCTATTACTTCAATTTTATTTGATTTCAATTTGAATTATTATATATATTTGATGTGAGGAATAATGAATCTAAATTTATATTCAAAGTTTTTTACCTTAAAAAGTATAAATATACATGACTGCACAAAATATTAATAGTATTCAATCATAATTAACATAGTAGATCAACTATTGGATAGGGAAATCATGAAAACTCACCTCATGTATACATTTAAAACTACGACTCCTAGCCATTCATGTGTGAGGATATCATTTACATTCTCAGGATCGATATAGTCTATAATGGCCTCTTCATACATATGTTCTTCACAATCAATTGTGGTTATAGAACCATTTTATTACATTGTATTCAAATGTAACTTTAATGTTGTTAAAGGCAGAATTTGTATGAGTGAGGTAAAGGTACTTTGTGAATATATTTTTGATTGGTTGGTTGATCCATTAGATTGTTTTGATTATACCTTCCATTTCACCCCTTCCCTTTGTCTGTCTGTAATAACATTATTAGATTTAAACATTTTTTCATTAATTATTAAAGGTTTTTCATGAAAAATTAATTTTAAATGAACACCTCCTTATTTACATGTTTTTATAAGATCTGATGACTATTTAATGGATTTTAAAATAGATTTATCAACCGTATGAATATCCACACCATCAAGTAGAACATGTAGATTATTGGTTGGCTCATGATCTATGTTAATCCCTACTCTCACATAAGTGGGTTTATATAGATATAAATCAAAATCGTTTTCACCCTATAGAATATCAGTACATGAAAGGTATCGGTTTTTTACTAATTAGCATTTCACAAAAAAAAATTATGAGAATATTTATTACCTCTTTTAAGAATTTTCTTTAAGGGGAATGGCTCACATCAAAGCTGATGGGGTGTGTGTGTGTGGGGGGTGGGGTGTCTTCATATAGTGGTAGTTATTATGCGGTTTCTTATATTTGATTCAGTCCCATAATTTTTTCTAAAAACTCTGTATTCCAATTAATTTTTTCTTTTATAGAATCTAAACATTCATGCAATTCTTTCATTTTATTATGTTTATCCCAATATTAATTGTTTTTCTAAAAATATTTTTGGGGTAAAACCCCAAAATCCACACCTCTCCCATGGCTATACTTTTCCTACCACCTCAAGGAAACTGATAGTCTCTATTCATTAGGTACAACTGATGATGATTCTTGTATATAAATTAGATAAAAAAATATAGGAACATAATCAATCATTATTATATAATACCAATTTAAATAGATTTTTTTTTTATTTGATACTTACACATGCTTCCCACACTTTTTGTGTGTTTTCATCTATTAGTGTCCCTTATTTATTTACACATTCCTCTTTACATAGCATATGATGTGGGATGGACGTGGCTTTTATATTTTGATTCATCAATCTATGTATAAAAAAATGAACATAATTATGTTGTTTCTTCATGTCACATAAAAGTATTATGGTATATTTTAAATATGTACCATTTTTTTTCAAGTGAAGCATACCCCATCCTTACTTTACGGTAGGGGTACATTGGTTTTTTTGCCTGTTGCTTATTTTTAACACTCATTTGTTGTTTCATAAATTAATAATTCTTAATCAAAGTGATTAATACATGTATTTTCAAGCAATGTATTACTAGTCACAATGTACCTAAAAATATATATCCTCATGATAGTTAATAAATGCATCCCATGTTTTTTGGTTTATCAGGTGTGCATAAATATTTGGTGGGTGTGGGTTTATTTTCTCTTTAGCATATTTGAGATAAAACTATGTATGAATTGTGATAAAGCCTATATGAGAATTCCCAATGAGAATTAATATAAATTTCATTTGAGATTCATAAACTATAAATGCACTATTCAAGGGATAATGAAGAGCGAGTCAATGTCTCATTATTTTGTTTTTTTATAAAATAAAGAAATTATAGTATAATGTTACCCTAATATATTCCTAAATCAGTGTCTTAAGAGTGGGCACATCATTTTTCCATGAATCTACATCAATCAACATGAACATGTGAGTGGTGAGCCTAATGTAACTACTGAACATGGCCTTTTGGGGTTAATAGACTGTCCGCATGAATTCCATCCAACCTAGAATTTGATGCCATTATTTCTCACCTTAATAATTTTTACTAACACCATCATGCTATGGTACTCCTATTTTTTTGGGACATTGGTTTTTCACTATTTAACATTTCCTCAACTTAAAAATCATTAATATGTTGTTCCTTTGGATTTGTAACATCGTCATGTGTAGAAGGTTTTTATTCATCTACACTGGGAGCACAAAAATGCCAATAAACCTATTGTTCCTTAGGATTGGGAGCATCTGTGTGTGTAAAAGTCATTATTTGTATAAGTGGTTGAACATTTAATTTATATTATATAAATGTATTAGTAGATAGATAATAATATGAGGTAACACACTGTATATTAAAAAAATATAACATGATTATTTAACTCTATTTTTTAAATGTTGAAGGGATTTGACCCCTCTATCAAGTATCTATATCTCATCATTGTGGTCTCTTATGACATACAAGACCCCGTCTACATTGGTACCACTATGAAATGATTTTTACGTCACATGGAAAGGGTTATCCATAGTTGAATTGAAATCTAACCCTTCAGTAGTTTTGGTTGATAAAAAAACAATTGAAAACTTTCAGTTTGTCAGGCCTAGAACATAAAATACATGTACTGCCTATGATGCCATTATAAATAGTTCTTCAAACCATTCCTTACTGAAATACACTTTCACAAATCCCAATTAATCTATTTTAAAATAACCCTTATTATCAACTCAATTGTATTGAAAAATTGTCAGTTGGGAATGTTTTATAATCCAACTCACCTATTTATTTGATGATTACAAAGTGTGACATATTCTCATAAATTGGATTTTTATCCTTGGTACCAGATACATGAATCTCTTCATCCACAAGTGCAACTACACCATTTTCATGGTACTACATTCATCATGTTCATTTGTATAGAACATATAAACCTTAATTAAATAAAGATGATAATATAATACAAGAAAACTTGGTCCTCTGTCTAGCCATCGATGTCATTCTGAAATTGAATCCATATTTTTAGCTGACTCCTTAAAAATATGGTCTCGAAACCATCTTATAAACTGTCGATTATTTATATTAGATATCCAAACTTTAGACCTTGATGGATTAAAATTCCTAATAATTTATTTGCGGGATTCAACATATGGGGAAACCTCTAAACTATTATGAAAAATGAAAAGGTGGTCCTACTCCAAATATGTAATATCGATTGTTTTTTAAAGGTTGGGGCTGAAGCCTCAATTTATTATTAAAGAAAAGATCTATTTTTTTTTCTGGGTAGAGGGATATCCATTACATAACCTAAATTTCCAAGGCCAAGTGGCCTGAATAAAAGGCTTGAAAGCCCATTTTTTGGCCCTAAGGATCCCTCTGTGAATAATACTTCTACAGTACCCGTGCTGCTACAGTACCACCGCTGCTACAGTACCTACTACAGTGCCTCCTCCACTATAGTGCCACCACTGATACAGTCACCGCTATTACATTACTACTACAGTACCTAGAAAATCTATAATAGTGATTGTAAAAACATATATTATAGAAATTACTTCACCCACAAGATACACGGTGTGATAAGATTTTGGTAGACCAATTCTTTCCACATTGGAAGGGTAGTTGGTACATAATTCAATGACTTCCTCAATAATATATCACTCCACAATACAACCTTCTAGATGAATTTGATTTTTGGAATACCCTTTTAAAATATTCATATAACGTTCAATGAGGTATATTTATCTATAATGTGTAGGAACACATAGTCAAATCTCTCTTACTAAATGAACCATCAAGTGAACCATCATATCAAAGAATGTTAGTGGGAATAACAACTCCAATTGACATAATATGACATCAATTTCCTTTTCTATAGTTAGAAATTTCACCGAGTCTATAACTTTTCTGCATATAGCTTTGAAAAAGAAATAGAGTTTGGTTAATATATGATAAAAATTCTTGGAAAAAATTTAATGTAAATCTGCAGGCATTATATCTTGCATCAAAACATGAAAGTCATGTGATTTTAAACCCTTTAACTTTAAAACAGTCATTAAAAAGATATTGATATTCAATAAATACCTCTATGAAACCTTTACATCATTCAAGAAGTTGAAAAACTGATATCTCTCATACTTGTAATGAGCCTAAGAAGCTGAAGGAAGAAAATTATATTTTTCACCCTTCATTGGTGATAACTCTTCACATATTCCCATGTCAATTATGCCAATCTAGACTTAATTACATCCTTCATTTTTTCAGGTGCATTTAGTAATGTTACAATGACAATATAACATATATTTTTTTCAACATGCATGACATAAAGAAAATTCCTAACGTACAAAAAATTATAGTATGATAATTCAAAAAAAGGTATTTATTTTCCAATGGGTTTTTATAAGGTTTTTTTGAAAAAGGTTTACCAAAAGTAGTGTCCATATATTTTAATTTCTCAAAAGTTGATCACTTGGTAGTGTATTGGTGCTATATATTCTTTTTAACTCCTATAAAATGATTTCATCCAAGACTGGTATTTATGTAGATGAGGTAGAAATATGTGATGTCCTAGAGACACAGTCTTAGATAAATGTTTCAAACTAATTGACCATGTACCTTATTCACAAATGGGACACCCTTTAGTTCCTTTAATACTATATATTGAAAAATTTACATAATAAGGAGAGTCATTTATCTTCCTGTACAACATGGATCTCAATGTAAAATATTAATTTATGTAATAATCATACAACGTAACACCTGAATACGATAATAATTTCAAATATTCAATCAATGGATCCAAATAGACATCAACATCACTACCCAATTATTTTAGTCTTGATATAAGCATAGATAACATAATGTATTTTTATTTCATGCATAAACATAGTGTAAAGTTATAATTTACCAATATAACTATCCATGTACTACGAGTGCTTCTTTGAAAAGAAAAATTATTCACTCCATCTGTAGATAGTGAAAGACAAAGGTTTCTCATCTCATTTCCAAATTTAGGATACTCGTGATCAATTCTCTTATACTGAGGAGAGTCAGTCAGTTAAAGAAGTTTCCAATTTTTATTTCTTGTATCTACGTACCACATCAATTTTCTTGAATCCTATCACTTCCATATAGATTACTAAACCTTGGAATGATTGAAAAGTACCATACAAACTTCATAGGACCTGATTCAACATTCTTTTATAGAGAAACACCACACTTTGGGAATTATTTATGTGATTTGTAGTATTTCAAAAATAGTATACATTCATTTGGAAATTCATGTATTATTTCAAAGATCATACACATTAAATGTATAATTAATTTAGTTTCACATGTCATGGAAGATCATTATATTCCTGGAGCATATCATTCAAGAGAGCAAGTAGTCTAATAAAATTAGAATCACTCCATCTATTTCCAACTTTTTAATTATACAACTTTAGTATGGATGAAAATGAAGTATATTTAGTACAAACAACATTCAATGTTGCCTTTGAAGAACTCTTTAACTTCTCAAACAATTTTGGTCAATCACAATGTTCATATTCAACTATCATTTTCATTTCCTCAATATGTTTTTTATCATTGATCACACCTATAATCACATCCTTGATATAATATTCATCATTGTTCACACTTGTAATCATATTAGATGATCCATAAAATTATATATTATCTTAGTAACTAGCTACATTTAGTCTTTTCTTGGTTTTAGTCCAATATTTATAACTTTGATCTATTCCATGATAGATCAAGTGTTCCTCCAACTCCTTTGGACTAATTAGTCTTGAATAAAAACACCATAAACATGGAAAAAGGATTTGAGAAGGGCAATATTCACGATATTTTGAAAACTTGATGAACTATTTCACCCCATCCAATTACTATTTTGTCATACAATTAGAATCCATCCATTTTCTATTCATATACATCTTATTTGATTTGGTAATATTAATATTTAACAAAATAAATAAAGTGTAAAAACTATTTTATAGAAAAAGTCCATCTTATGATTAAAATATTACTGTAAGGTATGATTATTAATGGTTATGATTTTAAAGACATGAATTATTTTAATAATGGTTATTAATTTACTAAAGTGGGTTTTCATTAATATTTTCTATATTATATGAACCTAATATACCATCTCTCACACTAATTTAAGTACCAAGAGAGACCTCTCCCATATCGGAACCCAAAATAGAGGTGATCAACATATGAAATTTAATAAAAAGTTTCAAAACTAGGTATCTATATCAATGCTTGATAATAATTTTTTTAAAGTAATTATAATTTATTAGATTTAAAATTTTCTCTCTCAATGTTTGGCACAATATACTTTTTATATTTTGGTTTCCTAAAAAGAGAAAAATATTTCAATATGATACTCTAATGGACACTAAAAATAAAATACACAAGGTATTGAAATGTTTTAAAATGACATTACAATTTTAATCCGTGGGATTGGGAGGGATAATTGGAAGAAAATGGTCAGAATTGTTTGATTTTAATTAACAGGGAAAGGAGGGATACTTGGAACTTGGATCCAACTACCATCTATGCACTATAAAAACACTACTTAATTATAATTTATAGTCACCACCTTACATGACAAGCGAGCAATGTTTTTTGTAGTGCACATCTTGGAGCTCTATGGAATCAGAGTGAGAAATAATGATGAATGAGTGAAAATGAATGTGAAGGATAGGGAGAGGGTGAACCAGCAATGAATCAAGGAAAAAGAGATTGGGTTGAACATGGAAGCAGGATGGATAATTGGAACTGGGAGTTAATTACCATCTATAAACTACAAAATCTATGCCTACTTATCATTTGCATTCACCACCTTACATGATAACTGGGAAAAGATTTTTTTGTGCACATATAGGAGCTTCATGCAATAAGAGTGAGAAATAATGATGAATGAGTGAAAATGAATGTGAAGGAGAGGGAGAGGGTGAACCAACAATGTCCCCAGGTAAGAGTATTAGGTTGATAATCGGTGAGGTAGATTGAGGAAAAATAAGATAACTTATGCGCACACTATTCAAACCATTTGGGAAAATTAAAAACAAACAAAGATGTTCGAGGGGGAGAAATAGATCACAAATGATCAAAAACCATGATTATAATATATCAATATAATTTCAAGACAAAAAAACTAGATTAAATTTAAACTAAGACAAATATATTAATACAAATTTTAAAATTTGAAAAAATGTTTAAATAAAGAAATGATTTTAATTTTAATTAATCCTAATTTTGTTTTGATATAAAATTTAGTAAAAGAAATGAAATGATTGTAATTTTTCTCAATATTTTTTGGTCAAAATTTTAAAAATAAAATAAAAAGAAGTGTTTTTTGAAAGCGAACAAAAATAACCCTCATTAAAAATATATTTTTTTAATACACAATTATTCCAAATAAAAAAATATTATAATTTAAAATTGTATCTTTGATTTTTAAATAAATACATATATTTATTATATATATATATATTTCTTAAAAAATATTTATATAAATATAAATAAATATATTTATAAAATTATATATACATATATTTATAAATATATTTATTTATATATAATTATATAAATATGCATTCATAAATATATATTTTCAAAATAAATTTATAATTATATAAATAAATAAATAAATCAATATATATATTAATATATTAAATATATATATTTAAAAATAAAATTTTAATTGTTTATTATTATTATTTATAAATTATGTTGAACAAAATATTTATATACACATAATTAAAATTATTTATATACACATAATTATTTGTAATCAATATTATTTATACACATATAATTAAAATTATTTATATACACATAATCAAAATTATCAATTCAAGGCAATCAAAATTATATAGAAATTATTTATAAAATTTATTAAATCAAAATCATTAATTCAAGATAATAAAAAATATTAATTCAAAAATATTAATTAAAAAATTATTAATTCAAAATTATTAATTCAAAATTGTTAATTAAAAATAATTATTAGTTCAAAAATATTAATCCAAAATAATAATTAATTCAAAATGATTTATAGAAATTATTAATTCAAGATAATAAAAATTATTTATAAATTATTTATAAATATTTATATACACATAATCTATAGGCAGAACATCCGGATCTCCCCAAAATAAAAATATGAGAAGCCTCATACAATTTTAACTCCACCAAACATATGCAATCAATACAGAACTCACCACCTCTAAAAAATGGTTGAAATTAAGAAATAATTATCAAACATCGAACATGAACAAAGAAGAAGAGACCAAACACTAGCTTCACGAGAATCTCAACCGTTGACGAACCAAAAACTAGGACAAAATGGGATCTAGAATGCAGGATGGGGGAATTGAATGATGGATTCAACAGGGAGCCATGGCCTTATAAAAAACCCAAGGAGAATTAAATACCACCTCCAATATACCTCAAACCACCATGAAATCAGTGAAAAAGGGCCAAAACTAGAGTTAAACATGGTGGTTCAAATAGTAAGGGAAACAAAAACTCATGAATAAAGCTCCAACATCATGAAACTAAAGATCTAAAACAAGGTTGGTTCACACCATTCCTAGAAAAGATCTAAAATAAGGTAGAGGAGAGATAAGGTAAAAGATAGATGGAAGAAGATCATGATTAAAGAGGAGAATAATTAACCACATCCCTTAGATCTTGAGAGGATCAATTTTTTGAGAAGCTTGATGAAGAGAAATGATGAGGGTTCAGTTCTACAAAAGCTTTAAGGCACGAGTGAGGAGGACTCTATTAGGGTTCTATTTAAAAGACCAGGTAAGGATTTTATTAGCACTTTCAAAAAAGCACTAATAAAGAGTAGTTATATCTGTGCTAAAATAGTTTGTGCTGATAAAACATATTTTTATCAATGTTAGAATGCTAGAACAAATAAAGATATATTTTATCAATGCCTTTTTCTGCAATGATAAAACTCAATATTTATCTAAGCTAAAAACGCACTGGTAAAGACTTAATTTTAATAATATAATAAATATAATTAAAAATTTTAAATTTATATAATTATAAATAAATATTTAAATAATTAAAAATATGTATTTATAAATATAATTATAAATAAATATAATTATTATTTAAATATATTTATTATAATTTTATAATTATTCAAATAAATAAATATATTTTTTATAATTATAATTAAAAATAAATATATTTAAAAATATTTGTATGTAATTATAAATATATTTATATAATTATATATAATTATATATATTTATTAATATATTAATATATATAATTATAAATATAATAAACATATTTATTATAATTTTATAATTATTTAAATAAATATATATTTATAATTATAATTATAAATAAATAAATAAATATATATATATATATATATATATATAATTATATCCAATGGGGTGCAGGTCAGTTGGTAACCTGCACCCTCTAGCAGCATATAAGGGGCTAGGGGTCATGTTCGACCCCTGCCCGCGACGCATTTACTCCAATATTTTGGGGAAGTTCTCTTATAGGTAGGATACATATTTGTGAAGGTGGACAGAAGAAATTAAATTCCTCAGCATGTATCGATCATCAGTGGTGTAGCGATCTCGATCGTCGGTGGTGTGGAGATATGGGCGTACGACCTCTGGTGTCGAAATGAATGATGGAATACAGTAATCAAAAAGTTTATGAGATGGGTGGACATGGTCAGGTGGAGGGTGCACATTGTGTTGGAGGGTCGATGGTGTCCATAAGGGTGGATGATGCCTAGGGTGGTGGGGTCTCTAGGAGGATGCCAATGAAGGACCACAATGACCTTCGTTGAGCACGAAAACGCACAGGCATGGGGTGGGGGGCTGGAGGATGGGGGAGGATGATGACATGTCTCATTCAAGTGACATTAAGAGTGGCAGAATGCACGGTTTAGATCTTAGGGTTTGGGATGGGTTGGGACTTTGAGTTATCCATGTAATGGGCATCATGCCTACTGGGCCTATGGGCCACATACTAAAAAATAAATAAGGCTTGATAAGTGGGATATCCCTTGGGGGGGTATGTCCTTCCTTTCCAGACTGTGTGTGTGGTGTGTGTGTGTTTTATTGTAATTGTACCCCCAAACACCTAATATATAAATATAATTATATATATTTACATAATAATAATATATATTTTTTGATATATAAATAAATAAATATTTATTATTTAAATATATTTATTTTAATTTTATATTATTTAAATAAATATATTTATTTATAATTATAATTATATTTATATAATTATATATATATATATATATATATATTTTAAAGGCTTGGATAGAGACAAAGCCCTAACCCACTTATTAAAATAAAAAAATACAAAATAATGGAAAGGAGGGGTCAGAAAAGACAATAGACGTCTAAAAGAAAAAAACATCATCCAACTTGAGATTGAGTACACATTCTATGATGAGAGACTCATCCGCCCTATTTACCCCAACCATGAGGGTGTCATCCTCTCCTCTAAGTCTTAACCTGATGCCATGGTCTGTCTCCATCATTTGGGGGTTCATCAATAAGGCCATGACTAACTACGACGATTTCCAAGGCCCAAATGCTATGCTACCCATCCTCCTCATTGGAATCACAAGTAATCAACTCAAATGAGTTATGGATACTAACCATCCTATTTAACCATGCGGATTAGGCTTCTCCTGCTTTGTAATCAGTATCAATCATATACACTACCTCGAGAGAGTTCCTTAAAGTTTCATCATGGATAAGATAAGGATCCACTATAGACTTACCTATTGGGATAATCACCTCCACACTAGAGGAAATCATCAATACATTGGATTCATCCACTACCATGACCTCATATGGCTATACAATAGAGCTCTCAATAACAAAAGCATTTAAATTAGCATTCCCTATAAAGAGGTGAATATCAACTTTTCCTTGCATTGAGGTTTCATCATGTTCAAGCACATCCAGATGACTGGACACACCTTAGTCAAGTTATTATCGATTAATGGAATCATTTGTATAACAAGGAAGGACAACCTCCACTGGTCCAATATCCTCAGACATTGTAGAAATATCCTATAAAGATTTTGAGTCCAATTGTGCAAATGATGCATCTAAGCCTACATGCTTTCCAAGTTGAAAAGAGGAAGAATTTTTCATGGGTTTATTTTGCAAAGAAATTTATGGTTTGAATTTCCCCTTACCTTTGGAAGTAACCAAGTGCTTCTCTTTCCATAACTCTGAATCTACTTCATCTTGTGCAGCCAATTCGACATTATACTGATTGTGACTAGACTCATTAGTCTCATTTTCAGCCTCCATACAAAGAGAATCCTTGAAACAAGTCCCTATAGAAACTCATTTACCCTTTGCCTCCCCCTCATCTGCAAAGTCATCCCAAGTCATTGAAGGAATTGAGTAAGACTGAAACACAGGTGATAGCTTAGGACCATGAACTTGATTCTTATAATTGATTAGGGCTTGAGAGGATTTCCCAAGACCCTCTATAATATGGATCCCAAAACCTTTACTTACCCTCTCCCTAGAATCAAGGTCAAAACCTCCCATATCTCAAGAGGGTTAACCTAGAACCTATGAAAACAAGCACTTCAGAGTCTCATAATGAGTATTCTCAGATTTATCACCACTAGAATTATTCATTTCCACTAGTGGTTGGGTCTTGCAATCTAAGTTGCCATAGGGTTGAGCAACCTTGTCCACATTATCCACTATCTGCACTTTCGACTGCCTGGATAAGAAATATGACAACCCATGAAACATAAAATACCAATTTGCTTTTTCTTTAACATTATATTCCTTATACAAGTTCCCTTTTGAGCTAAAAAATTTAGAAGTCTTCCTATTACAATTCTCAGCCGAGTGACCAACAATTTTGCAATCATGAAAAAAATATACGAATTTCTCATACTCCAAAATGATGTGAATGCCATCAGTGGGAGTAGTGAGAATAACAATATCAATCAGAGTAGAGATAAGATCAATCTCTGCCATAATTATTTAAAAGTTTTCATATCTAACATGTTCGGTTTCCTTGTTCAAACGAATCGGTACACCAATTATAGAAACAATGTCATGCAGAATTTTTGGATGCCACAATATACCATAAAGGCCATGTAACCTAACCCAAAACAATTAAAATGCATTATTGACTTGAACAAAACTAAAATCCAGGGACCATTCATGAATATGTTTCATACCAAGATTAAGAAATAGGGAGCTAGAGGACCATGCTCAGATCCAAGATTTGTCTGAGTGAAAAATAAAATGGAAGAATCCTCTCCCTAATGAAATACACCTCCAGTTTGAGAACCCCCAAGGGAAGAGATTCTTCAAACAAAGTCCTCAAGCCTCCATGGATTCTCACCCTTGGGGAGGACATACAACGTGATTAGGGAGTTCTTTCCTATGCCCAGTCTTTCTAAAAAAGCTTCTAGATTGGCTTCAGCATGAGCCGATGAACCTTTTTTGAGAATCCTAATAAATACATTTATATATAATTATATACATATATATATATATAACTATAAATATATATATAACTATAAATATATATAAATATAAATACATATAAATATATATAAATATAAATATATATAAATATAAATATATATAATTATAAATATAATAAATATAATAATTATAATTTTATAATTATTTAAACAAATAAATAAATATATTTATTTATAATTATAATTAAAAATAAATATATTTAAAAAGTATTTATATATAATTATAAATATAATTATATAATTATATATATTTATGTAATTATATATAACATTTATTAATATATAAATATAGATAATTATAAATATAAAAAATATATTTATTATTTAAATATATTTATTATAACTTTATAATTATTTAAATAAATATTTATTTATAATTATAATTATAAGAAAATATATTTATAAATATATTTTTATAATTATAAATATATTTATATAATTATATATACCAGGAACAACGCGAACCATGGATTAAAATCCAGTCCTGGGAAATTTATTAATAAAAATTAAAGTACAAAAATAAAGAAATAGAGGGGATAAAATGATAAAATATAGCACCAATAACACCATTGAAGATAAAAAATCATTCAACAGTCACCTTCTTCAATATCTACCACCCCTTCCTCAGGATCCACCTAACCTCTCGCGTGTCTGCCACTCTTCCACTTCTTAAGAGCCTACCAAGTGTCATCCTGATCATCCTTGTCTGATGAATCATCCTCCTTATCATGAGGCTCAATGCCTTCGGTGAAATAATTTTTTAACATAAAACCAGAGCCATATTGATTTGAGGAATTATCATTCAAACAAGAATTGCTCTTTTTCTTAACATTCCCAGTGTCTGAGGATTGTCCTTCAACTAAAAAAGGTCTATAAACATTGTTGAATTCCCCATGGAAAGAATCCCTACTATTATATCTATTTAAAATATGAAGTAGATTAAATTTATTAATACTGGGGATAGAATCTAGTGGGACAGTGAAACCCTCGGTTTCCACCTTCCCTCCCAGTGTTCCACGAGTAATAAGAACACTCACTGCATCCTCAGGACCAGCCAACTCCTATTCATGTGTTTTAATAAGATTCTCATATGAGGCCTGTCTAGTCACAGGTGGAGGACCCCTGGACTTTCTCGGAATGATCAGTTGAAATAACTCATCATCTTAAATATCCCTACAGGATGCACCCTACACCAAGCCACCTTGTGAGGAAAACCTTCCAGACACCATGGGTATAAGCTGGAGTCACTACTATCCACAACCTACTACTATCCAAGACAATAGTACCTGTACATCCATAGAAGTGTTTATTGGTGTTTTTCACTTGACATGATGTGAATTATTTCCCTTACTATTTTTAGATCTTGGGTAAGACTATCCGATAAAATTAACAGAATCAAGGTTATCATTACTTTATGATGATTTATCCTTCCCCATTAGCTCCACACGCAGGGCCTTATCAGAGTGGCCAGAGTACTTATCATCATGGTGCTTCTTATCCATATCCTTCACTATAAGAGTCCCATAGGGTTGATAATAAACTGACATAGCTCCACCCACAATAGCTGAAGTTGGATATTGAACTATGTCTAGATATAACCACCCTTGGTTCCTTCCCTCTGACTCATCCTTAGTAAATAAAATTGGATATTTCCCAGAGTCTCCATTATCTTTGGGCTTGTGAGTCACAACTTTGTAGACTTGATCATGCCTCCTACCAGGACCTGACCGAGTGGCCCCCTTATATGGATCAACATGAAACTTGAATTTATAATAGTCCACTAGATGAAAAACATTCCCAAAACTTATTCATGTCACATTCCAATGGAATATTTCATTATAATGACCAATGTAATTGAACAAATTATATAAATCACTGTGATTTCAAGCTTAAACTCACTAAACACTAAGAAGATAGATTAAATAAGAGAGGAACTAAGGTCCACCACAATAAAAACTCAGGAAAAGTGACCATACTGAGCACATTCAGTTTCTTTATTAGTTCTTAGTTCAGCATTGAAAAAATTTACCTTTATTAGGGCTTTAATATAGAATTGATAAAAGTTAACCATTTATCAGTTTTTTTATTTAGCACTGATAAAATTATATACTAGATAAAGTAGGATATTTGGTAGTCTTATATGTATCATATGCTACACACTATTTTGTTAGTTTTTTTGGAAAGGATAAGGATGAATGAATAAAAAAACTTAGTGAAAAAAAGTAAACATCACAAAGATTTTTCAACATGAAAAACCCTAAAAAACAAGAGATAAAAATCATTGAACCTTCAATAAAAATAATCATTTAATAATAAATTAATAATAAAAAAAATTATACTGATCACAAATCTAATTCTCTCAATAAAATAATATCAACACCAAAAGATCTATCAGAAATAGTTTGAAATAAAGAATATATTTTGAGAAGGAAAATCAAATCAAATACCTAATCATACAAATCTAAATATTACAATTCGAAAAATAGTATTGAAAAGTCATCAAGATCAGATATAAAATAATCTTCTATAAAATTTGATCAAAACATAAATAACTATATCTTCATCTAATTGGTAGTTTTTCTTTCCTCTTCATCAATGATTTCCAAAAAAACTCTCTTAGTGATAGAAAAATATGATTCAGGCCTACATGACACTATCAATTTTTTTAAAATTATTTATTATGAAAAGTAGATAATAAATGAGAGAGAGATACCCATCATCCATTGGTTTTTAAAAAACCAATTCTCATCACAACTCCATATAAACCTGAACTTCCAAGTTTAAGATGATTGGACCCACAATATCCCCCCAACTCAACTCAGAATCATCATCAACCCTGTAATTAACTGATAACTTTCACATTTACCTTTTTGTAAAATCTTAGTCAACATGTATAACCTATTATCATCAGTGTGGATATTCTTGAGCTCTAAATATCTAGAATCAAAGGTGTCTCATATCCAATAGTAGTGTACATCATTATGTTTTGATATGTGATAAAAAGTAATTTTATTTTCCAAACAAACATCACTCTGACTATTACAAAATAAAACATACATATCATGATCAAAATTTAGCTTTCAAATAAATTTTCTCATCAACAAAAATTTCTTGAAAGTTTCTGAAGTAGTAATAACTAAAACTCAGTGGTAGATAAAGCGACATATCTCTGTAATCCAGACCAACAATATACAAATTCCCCTATAAATGTGAACAAACAACATGAATTTTACTTCCAAAAATCCATATATTCAACAGTATCTAAATATTTAAAACCAAAAAACTTATATTTATCACTAAAAAAACAATATTAGGTCAAAAGTTTCATAAAGAGATAGAAAAATATACTTCATTTCTCTCTAATGTTTACTAGATTGATTTGATATAGGATTAATAATGGTACCAACTCCACGATATATATCTTGTCTAATTATACCATAATATACAAAAAAAACCAACTATGAAAGAATAATATATATGTTTCATCTCCTTCTATTCTTATCTCTAGAATGTGAATAACTATACTTGATCTTGATATATAAATAAATAAGGGTACTAACCAATATAAATCCATCCATATAAAATATCAAAAGAACCTTATCGATTTATCTCTCCAAGGAAAACCATAATTTCTTAGAATTTATATAATAAGAGATCTTTATGATATGAACCCTCCTTATAGGTCCCAATTATTTCATTACAAAAGTCTGACAAATATCATTCTTCAATATATTAATTTTAAAATCATTTTTTACAATAATAAGTATATCAAAAATATAAATATGTAATATAATAAAATAATCAATAGAAAATCTATAAAAAAATAAACAATTATAGGAAGTGGTCTTCCTAAATCCTTGATAAAAAATTATAGACTCAAAATTCTTATACCATAGGCTCAAAACCTATTTTAGAATATACAATCTCTTATTCAACCTGTAGAAATATTCTTCATTACTATTTTTCAAAAATACCTACTGTTACTCTATATAAATTTCCTCTCTAAAATAACCATGGATAAAATTTACCTTCACTTTGATCTTATTAATATACAAATCCAAACTAGAACCCAAACCAAGAATAACTAAAATAGAATAAATTTTAACAACATTTAAGAAAACTGCTTAAAAATCAACACATTTCTTCCAATGAAAACCATTAATAACTATCTTTTCATCATATCATAGAATAGAAAAATATTAATCATTTTTAATATGAAAAATCCATTTTTTTTCATATAACTCTTATATGTAAGTTTTATTACTAACTCAAAAGTTTTGTTATCATGAAATGATCTTACCTCATCATATATTTCAACATCCCATTTATCCTTCTAATAACATTCCATCAACTGATCAAAAGATTTTGGTTCTACCTCTTTAGGAAGGTGCATGTACTCATTAGGTGAATACCAAATAGAATACATGATCAATTGACTATAAAATTGGATTCATTAATAACCCTTGGAATTGGATAAAAATATTAAGTATATAAGAAACATATACTCCAACCACTTTAACCTAAAATTCATTATGAAAATCCACATGATTATTTGAAATCAATAACTTGTGGTAAATGAGAAATAAAAACTAGCTAAAGATTTAACAAAACCACTAGAATATAAAGATGTGAATTTTTTACCTTGTTAATATATTCTGTAATATAACCCTCCTTAAAAATCACTAATAACTATTTATCATGCATTAATTTTTAATATTATAATGATCAATTTTATTAAATATACAATTATTATTTCTTAATTATTATTTGTTTTATTTTTTTATAGTATAAAAAAACTAAATAAATATTTGGGAAGAAACTGAGAAAAAAAGTATTTTTAAGAAGGAAGATTTGATGGATTGAAGTTGAAAATTCGATAAAGGAAAATAATGAATATTTTGTAAAAAATTTAAGCCAACACCCTGGCCTATCATGAGTGGATCTCAATATAACCACATAATGAAACCAAAAATTCCAATATAGGGGATAAAAAGTGGGGGACATGGAGTGAAGTTAGTGGGGGTTCATTCATGGCTAAGTAGAGATGAGAAATAAGTTGGCATGGGGTAGTTCCAACATGAGGGTATGGTAGTTCCCATTAGGTGGGTAGGTTCTAAGGGACTTGATCGATATTGGGATGACACATCCAGGGTAATAAAGATAAGGCTTCCTAACTTAAAGAGTTATTTTTGACACACATTTTCCTAGGAACTTTTCATACTTGCAGAAATAGTGTTGTTCAACATCATATTCCTCACCCATGGGTCCTAATTTTCATACCACATACCAACAGTTCATTCCATGCTTGTCTAAAAATGACATAAAACACCATGGATGATCAAGGTATCTTGGGTTTGATCCACAATTCCTTAGAGAAGATCATGAGGCCCACTGAGAATCTATAGAAGCTCGACTCAACTACTACGGGGATCAAGAATGCCTGTGCATGTGAATAAGGGATGGTACAATAAAAATGTGAAGGATATAAGTAATTAATGATACCCTTGTGAAGGTGAAAACTACTGGAGAAAGTTTCTATTACTATGGTTAGATATTGTGGTAATAGGTCCCACGACCATGGACATTGGATATGACCATGGTCTTTATGGATGTGGAGGTTGTTAGCATTTACACAAGGGTTTGAACTATGAACATGGTCACAAAACATGGCCCTTAGACGTGGCCATAGGTTGCATTCCACCTAAAACAATAGTCAATTCCAACTGTGTCATAACCTTAAAAGAAAAAGGCTTTAGTGAGGTTTGATCCCTGTACCTCTATATTACTTATAAGACTTTACCACCAACCTATGTTAAAATGTATATATATATATATATATATATAATTAACATTATTATACTTGAATTAAGGTACACCTGTATCCATGGTGAATCTGGCTGTATGAGCTTCCCTAGACACCTAAGACCACAATTAAGGTGTGACCCATCTTAGGATGCCTACGACCATGGTCTAAGGGTGACCATAGTGTTAGGTGTCCTAAGTAGGGTGTATGCCAATAAAAAACCTTGTACCATGGTTTTAGGGGTCCCAGGTGGGCCTAAAATCATGATCTAAGGGCGATCATGGACATAGGCCATTTTTATTCTCTTCCCATAAAAATTATTTTTTGGGGGGACTGCAGGATAGGGTATAAACACAGTCTCATTTGACCATGGACAGAGCCCACCTATAGACACAATCATTTGTTAGACCATTGATATAGGGTTCCTATAGCCATGGTAAAACCCAACCCTGTCTATAGGCCCATAGTCATATGAACTTTTTCCATTAGTATAGAACTTCCATGGACACTGTCAATGGATCTTGGGATGAGATCCTATACAAGAAAAATTCATTGTAGGCTTACGACCTATACCATGGACATGAATCATGGGAGCATGCATGGAATGATCTTGTGTCCTAGAATGCTTCATTATGTCATAAAAATGTTCAAGCATGAGAAGATATCAAGACTTTCATAGAGCCATGCAACATGGTCTAGTTATACACCATAGATAAAGAAGATTACTTGAAGGGAGAAGATGGTTGCGACATGATATTCTCATTGGTGTTGTAGATTAAGGGTAAAGGCGAAAATGATCAAAATGGAGTGTGGGTGGTTGAGATGTAGGGATGTACCTATTCTATTAAGGATCTTGAAGAACTAGTGGCTTGGGTTTTAGTAGTGAATCTTTATTCCATAGTAGTCTCTACATACAAAATCCTATTTTCCACATGCTATATATATATAATAGATATAAAAGTTCTTCCAAATCTATCCATGCATGTGATTGAATATATATATCATGTGATATATGGGAGTATTATTCCATGAGATTTTTACACCTACTTATAGAATTGGAGAATGAATAAAATAATAATATATATAGAATAAAATTTAGATGGTGATATATTATGATATCTGGAAGGAATGTTTTCTATAAATAGATGATAGTGTACACACTAGGGGGGATCCTAGAGTATTTCACTATTAATCTACATCCAAATCCTACATCCAAAATCCTCTAGTGTTTTCTTTTGTTTTTTATTTTATGATTTCACTCGGATGGATAATATGAGAGGGTAGGGTCTTATATTGGGATTTGTGATGTAAAGTGGATTTTTTTGAATGAATTAGTTATTTTATTATTTTATTTTCATGTTGGGTTTTTATAATTATTAAAATTTTGGGTACAACCGTGAGAGCAGCACACGACGCAAGGAAGAAAATTACATTAAAGTGCAAGCCCTGAGACTTGACCCCGCAACCTGCCCCTCACCCCCAAACCCTTACCACCCCACCACCAATGGTGGGGACAATTTTTATAATTATTCTTTATATTGTATCTCATTATCTTTTTACTAAGCATGAACATTGCCTTAGTTCAAGAAAGTGACTTTTTGTTTGATTACTAGGGTGTGGATTTCTCCATAACAATTAGGTTAGTTTTATCCTATGCATATATATGGTTTTGGGTTACCATTTTCAATTAATTTTATGTACCTAACCATGAGAAAATGATGTCTTAGATATTAGATAGTGTTTATCAAGAACAGTCAATTTACTAGGAATCAATTATGAAAACATCATGATTATCATTCATATATTCTATAAATTATTATTACATAAATATAAAATTGCAATGTCATTGATCATATCATCTTCACTTGGTTAGTTCTAGGTTAGTGTAGTAGTTATATTTTCATTTGAAGTTATAGTATTAACTATTAATATTAATTTTCTTTCCCATCTTCTTGTGAGTTCGACCTTGGGGAATGTATTCCTATACAACTTTCTAGTGGTTTAGTGTTTTTTGGTTCCTTATTTACGAATTTCTAAACTAGTTTTACCTTTAGGAAGTAATGAAACCCTATGGGTGGACCATGTTTTTGGTGCCATTTCTGGGGACCAGGTTGAAACACTTTAATTCCATATTTAGGACAAGTCCCTTGTAATTTTATTTTCATATTTTATAATTTTAATATAGGTTTTATTTTGTTTTCCCTTTCACACTTAGATATTTTTTAAGTTTCTATAGGATAAATAAAAAATGATATCCTACTTTATCATGAAAATCCAAATGAAAAATATATTATAACAAATCATTATACTCAAAATTAGAAATCAAATCCATGGATGGGCTCAACAACCACACCAAAGTTTGGATGAGTAGTTCCACTATAACATGGAAGAATAATTCAAATAATTATTTCAAATCATGGAGAGAATGAATAAATAGTAGTATAAATCAATGTAAGTAACCAAATAGGAATCCAACTTGGAAAATAAACTAGAGGAGAAATATAAGGGTGAAGCTAATATTGAGTCTAAAAATAAGGATAATTTTAATGTTGAATCAAAATACAAAGAACCACAGGAGGACACTATTATAATTACTAAACTAGAAGGGAATAAAGTGGAAGAATCCTTAGGATAAAAATAAATAAAATATGAGGAGATAACAACTACCTATGTACTAAAGGATATCCTTAGATATTTGGAAGAGTAGTAAAAAGGAGAAGAAAATGATGAGAAGGAAAAATATGCTGCTAAAATCAAGAAGAAAAATGAAGAATCTAGAAAAGTGAAACCAAAATAAGAAGAAGAAGAGGATTTTTATCAAGTTTGGATAGTCACAAATCTTTATCATGAATCTATCAAGTATTAAATTACTCAGTTCTCTCCTAAACAAAGTTTTTAAAAAAATTCGTTGATGAGGAGGAAAATAGCTACACTAGATGCACTAAAACATCATTATGGGATCAATTCAGGCAGATTAACTCTATCATGTACTCCAATTATGTGAGAAACTAAGTTAAGGTCAAGATAAATATCCTTAAATAAAAGTTTTTAACTAGTGTAAACCTATGTTATTTTTATTTTTTTTCCTATAATTTTAGTTTTTAATAAAGGAATGATCTTAGGAATGAGTTTATTAAAGGAATTAGTTCCACCACCTTATATTTTTTATATTAAATTCCTAAATCTTGCGCATTAATTTTTTATTTTCATTTTGTATGTATTGCATGTAAATACCTCGATACTAGAGTCCTAGAGTCATTGGTAACTTTATTACATTGGAAATAGATATAAGAGATTAAATCCCAAATTACTAAATAATTTAGAAGTATTTCAAAACTAGATACATAATGGAATCTCACATTATATTTAAAAACATAAAATATAACATAATGAGAGTAAATATTAGGCATCCTTGAACACATAAAAATATTCCATCTTTATATATTGGGGGAAGGAAACAAAATAAGGGTGAGCTCAGATGCGTAGTAAGGGTTACATACAATGGAACTTATCATGAGTTCATATGGAATAACCAATATGGAAAGATAAATAACTAAAAAAAATTCAATTTAATCAGTAAATTGAGCATGAATAATAATATTGAAGGGGTAAATTATGATAAAATTATTCTAAATAAATAAATACATTAGATTAAAACTTATCCATGGATATCATAACTTATAAAATAATTACATGTACATTAATAATTGATTTTATAACTATGAAATTCATAATTCCATACATATGAAACTTAACATCAAGGTCTTGTTCCAAGAAAGCTTAAACTATGGGTAGATATACAACAACAATCCATTTAATAAGGACAACCAACCAGTTTGTCTCATGACACCTACTGATGAATCAAGGGGCTATATAATTCCAGACCCCACCCATCACAACTTTTACAATGCTTTCATTTAATATTTAATGATTAATTTAATTTATAAAAAATATTCCTTATTAATAAATATCCTTATTGAGTATATAATATGGAATATAAATATTTCCCCAGTAAATAAAATAAATTTCATGGTAAAACATTATATGTAGAAATTTTATATGGTTTATAAATATTCATATCCATTATACAATGAATATGGATATTTAATAGAAATGTAATGACCAATGATCACAAGAAAGTGAATGTTTTAAGAGAAAGTTAATGACTACACAACTAATCAAGAAAGTTAATATCAATACTTTACCTTGTAAAACTGATCATAGTCCATCTAGATAAAAAATAAGGACGACATCATTAAAACATATCCCTAGTAAGGAATAAAAGGGTTGTTATTGTTGATGAATATAAATACCATGAATTTTTTTTAAAAACATTCTTGAAAAAAATACCCATTTCACTTTGAAAATCACTTTTTAAGAACTACAAATTTCTAGAATATTAGGTAATTTTTTTATTTGAAAATAACCCCATAAAATTTTAAAGGAATATTCAAATAAATGAGTGTTCATGATAGTGGTAAAATTATATTCATGAATATTATGTTAAAATAAATATTACTTTCACATTTTTGATAAAAAGTAAAAAAGTACCTTATTTGGAAAATGATAAGAAGATTACCTTTAATTTTTTTTATAAAAATTAAAACATGGGTAAAAAATTATTTAATATATCATTTTATAATATTAAAAATATTATTTAAATTTTTTTAAGGAAAACATATATATGGAATAAAAAGTTCCCCGACTGAGTATAAAAACAAGTCGATTTTCCTTAAAAACATGATTTCGGTATCTTATGTAATTAAAGAGTGTAAAATGAAAGGAAAAATTATAATTTATAGAAATAACCATAGTAGAATATATTTTTTGGGTTTAAGATAGAATGATCAAATAATTTTTCCATCTAATAATTAAATATAAATAATGCTGAACAATGATGAGATTATGAAATGAACCATTACCACTATGGTAAATTTTTGAATCATAACCCCATGAAAGAAACAACTTAAAATAAATCATTAAATACCATAAATATAAATATATTAATGATATAAAATATCTAATGGGAAGTATATACACATCAAAAAATATATAGGTGTATAATAACAAATATTTCCTAATAGGGTGGAAATTGAGATAAAATATCTTAAAAAGATCATACCATTGAATTATGAATTAATAAATGAATTGATTATATGTATTAAAAGTAAATTCAAATAAAAAAGTAAAAATACTACATAAAATAATCAAAATTCATTACACAAATATCTTATAATATCAAATATAATGAAGAAGTAATATAACACAATGAAAATAAATTGAGTTATGAAACCCCTTACCCCAGGTCAGACTCATCACGTAAATTATTTATATTCCTAAATAATAAAATTATTTTAATTATTTAATTTATTAAGAAAATTTTCAATGTTTATTATTACTTTTATTTTATTTAGTACTGTGTTATATTTAATTACTTAATCAATTAAGTTTATGATGGATGTTTTTATGATATTTAGTTTATATGTCCAAAATGAATTCAAAAGTTTGACTATGGTAAAAGTGGTCATTGCTTCATCATATACATCAAAATAATCATGAAATAATTATAATTTTTATATATCAATTATACTTTTAAAATCAGAAATGAAACATTATTATGATAGATGAATTACATCACAATCATGGAGACAATAAGCCGTACATACACATGAGTAACGATTCCATTTTTTAATGATCATTATATAAAGAAGGTAATTATTATTTTATCTTACTAGAATTATAATTATAACATAAATATCACATTATTTCTTTAAATACACTTATATATGGAAGTCATGTGATGTGGTTATGAAAAATGAATCGCATCACTTTATGGAGGTAGTGATCCACATGTATGCACGGATGACGTTATCATTTTTTAAATTAATGGAAATGTAAAAAATTATATGATATAGTATTTTTTAAAAATGGTAAATATTTTATTAATAATATATATATATATATATATTAAATACATCATTAAAACCATCCATGAGTTTTGGTGATGGAAAATGAATTACATCAGTTTGTGAGGTAGTAGTCTATCATATAGAAAAATGATGACTCTGTTTCCCATTTGATGGAATATGATATGGAAAATACTTATGTTGTCACGACCCATCCCAATGGGGCATGTGCCACAATTACCCCAAGCCCGCTTCCAATAGGCCAAGGGCTGGTGTCTAATGCCAAGTAGGTGTATCAATCACAATGGAGGACTTCAAAAAAAGTACCCACACACACACAAACAAACCTACAATCCCATATAATGCTTAAATTTAAAACAATTTATAAACCATGCATGCATACCTCTAAATTCAACCATTATAGTATGAAAATAAGTACTCTAAAGTGAAAGGGATAAATACAATTCCACCACAAAGAAATTGAAAAGAATTCCAACTTGAAATTATAGAAGGATACTTCTATTAAGGTAACTACCAGAACACACCTTGGCCAGTCCAGATCACTATTCCACCTATTCCTATGTAACACCCGGAGATTTTGTGAATTATTATTTCTCTAATTAATTTAATATTTTGATATTTTTTACAGCACTGAATATATATGTTGTAATAAAAAATCACTATGTTTGGATTGCATTATACACTATACAAAGTTAATCTTTTACTATATGTAACACCAATTTTGATTTTGTTACACACAACACTAAATTTCTACGAAACAACATTTTATTATTATAATTATTTAAACATGATAGTTATAAAATATCTATTAAACATAGTAATATGAATAGTAATAACTAATTTGTAAATATAATTTATAATATTTTTATATAGATAAATCATACTGATAATAAGACATACAATTTTTTTGTAAAGTCTGTATACATTTGAAAATACTATTTTCTTAAAAGAACTGTTTTTATGTCCTTCTATGAATAATAATAAAATTAATTTTAGAAAATTTTTAAAATTTAATTTTATAAAATAAAATTAATTTTTTATTTCATAATTTCAAAGTTATCTTAGGGTGATTTTTTGTTTTTTTCTAAGAAACTTTAATTATGGATGAATATTAAAATGCACTAAATTTTAAATTCAAAATTGATTTTTTTTTTCATTTATTTATATAGTTAAATTATATTTTAATTGGTTTTACAGTCAAAATAGATCAATTATACATCTATTAATTAAATTTAGGTCATTGTAATCATTTTTTATATTTAATTTAGATATAAAATCTTAATAAACTTTTGAACATTCTCATTTTAAAAACCTGCTTTCTCACCGCGTCTGCGGGATTAACATTAAACTTAGATTTTTCACTTATTTTAATTGAATTTATAAAAATGGAAATACATGGTTTTAATCAGTATAATATTTATAGTATAATAATATCAACTTAATTTTTTTCCAAAAATATTAGTGAAAGTAATTAAAATTAATGACAATGATTGATGTAAAATTAAGCTTTACAAGGGCCTAAACCTTAAAAATAAGGGCCAAAAAGGCCTAGAAACTTGTCAAACACACATTTTATGGGAATATTTAGGCCATAAACCTTATATTATTTAGTTTTTCTGATTTTTTATGAATTTTTTTTGGTAAAAATTGTTGGTACGCCTAACTTGTTTTAAAAAAATTCCAAGTGTGTCCCCTCCCTCCCTTATAAGAGGCCACCAAATATTACCCTTATTCACACCTATAAAACCACCTAGGTTCATCCAGGTTCTACCCAATTAACTTCCCAAAATCACTCACTTACTTCTTGAATACTCCATTTGGGAAAAAATCCAACCAAGGAATCCCTTTTTTGCAAATAAAATGAGTTACCCAAATAGAATAGGTAACATCCTTCCTTAAGAATATTTCTTTTATATTCATTCTCCACCACCTAAATTATTATTATACCATTGATTATATAATAAAAATTTATCCTAAATATACTAATATGTTTTTAATCTAAGGTTTTTACCATTAATTACACACACTTCCATCTAATGGGTAACAAACTTACCGTTATTATGTACGGTGAACTACCGCCTCACGAAAAAATGTTGTTCGTTTTTCCTTTACCATCTCTCATGGTTGGGAATTATAATGTAAAATATATTTTTATATGTTATATATGATATTTATGATGTATTTATGCTTATTTAATTATTATATAACATATACCTTCATGATTTCCATTTTGTGTAAGTACAATAATTTCATTTGGGGAAGTGTGTGGACTACCGCCTCCTTAAAGTGATGCGATTCGTTCACACCTTTCATGGAATATATTAAATATGAGTTTAATAAAAGTATATTATATATATGAAATAATAATTCTATTTTAATTATAATATATATATATATATTTCATTTAATTACTTTCTTTAAATATGACAATAAAATGGAAACAACGTTCATTCGTACATATGGCATACCGTCTCCATGAATGGTGTATTCCACTTCATACTTCTATATTATATAGATTATTATAAATAAATATATACTAAATATATATTATATTTATACTATTTTTTACATTATTTAAATAATTAAATCATTATCTAAGTAAGGGGATCTAGAATAACAAGTCAAAACATATACGAAAAATAAAGCGGATATTGTCTGAAACGTAACATTAACATGAAGTTGTTAATAAAGGGGTAATATAAATTCATAAATAAATAATATATGTTATTATATAAAATAATATTTTTATTTATTATATGTATAATAAAATTATATTTATTATACAAGAGGTTTGAACATGTATGAAGAAAGTCAAGACTTAAGGTAAGAGAATTTCATCTCACTTTTATTTCCGTGAGATAAATGCCTTATTCACCACTAATTTAGTTTGTGTGGTGTGTATACTACCCATGAATGTATTATATAATTATTATAATTAAATTTATGGGTATTTAAATATCATTTTTATTATATTTATTTAATGGGGTTTATGGTTCAAAAGTTACCAAATCATTAAATTAATTTTGTATCAATTTTCCTTATTTGAGACACATGCCATGTTATGCACATATATTTTTCTATGAGGTTCATATAATTACCTTTTACATGATATATATTGAATATAATTGTTTTCATGATATTTTTATCTTCATGTAATTTTATTATTTCCATAGTATTATGATTCAAAGTTACCATAGTGGTAACAATTTATTGCTACAATCTCATTGTTTATCAACATTGTTTATGATTATGCTTCAGTTGATAAAATATTATAATACATATCTCAATAAAACTCATGAATTTTCTCTTACTCTGGTTATACATGATATCTTCATGTATTAGTACCATTTTCCCACTCTTTGGTACATAATACAATTAATAAAATGTTTTTAATAAAATACAACTTTATTTATCCTTTTAGTCAGAAATCTATGTTATTTTAAAACCATATTTTCTAAAAATGTTTTAAAAAATGTTTTAATATTTTCCTATTATTTTTAAAGGAAATTTTGAACAATGTTTTAACTTGTTACAAAATGGTTTTAAAATGAATCCTATTTTTTTTCCGATCAAGGCACTTTTCTAAAATTTTTAAGGTGTAAAAGGAATGTTTGGCATATACAGACTTACCCACTGTCATGACCATAATTTTCATGAAGATTCATTTGTAAGACTATAATTTTATTTTTAAAGATCTTTTTTCTTAATACTCTGATTTTTTTTTGATTTTAAAGTGGTTTTTAAATAAAAATGTTTTAAAAAAGGTTTTATGTTTTAAAAGTGTTTTAAATTAGTATCAATCACCCTTTATAAGTTTTCAAAATAGTTATTTTAAAAGAAAAGGTTTTTAATTATTTCAAGTTTTATTTATAAGTTTTCAAAACAATTTTCTATAAAATGCTTTATAAAATTATTTTACGCCTTCTTTTTAAATTTTCAAAGTGTTTTCAAAGAAAATGTATTTCAAAACTCATTATGTTTTAAAAATAGTTTTTTTAAAGAGGAAAATATATTTTACTCAAGAAATGTTTTAAATGAAAATTTAAAGCCTTATTTATAAGAAATAGATTTTCTAGATGGTTTTATAAAAAATATTTTCAAATAAAGACTATTTCCTTAAGAAATGTTTCATGTTATATTTTAAAATCCTTCTCATTTTAAGATGACATACTTTTTTATATATTATGAATACCATTCAAATTATTTCTTGAATGGTTTATGTTTTAGTGTAATGATGTTTATGATACCCATTTATCTTCAACGAGTTGTATTATTTTAAAACCCACTAATTTTCATGAGTTATTCTTTAATAAAATAATTATAAAACCTATCCCTTATCCATAGGTTATGATGTGATGAAATGTAAATGATAACCATTTTATTTCATGGGTTATGATATGATTACTTTTTTGTTATCTTATAGAACAAGAATGTATAGTTTAATTTCATTAGGTAATGATAAATGTTTTATGATCTCAAGAGGATACACAAGAGGAAACCCCAAGCCTGAAACAAGAGGGCATCTTAAGCCCAAAACAAAAGGGTATACATGAGGGAATCCCAAGCCCTAAAATAGAGGGCATCTTAAGCCTGAAACAAGAGCGTGCATGGGAGGGAATCCCAATTCTGAAACAAGAGGGTATATGGGAGGGAATCCCAAGTCCAAAAAAATAGGGTACATGGGATGGTATCCCAAGCCAGAAATAAGAGGGTACATGGGAGGGTATCCCAATCTTGAATAAGAGGGAACATAGGAGGGAATCCCAAGACCAAAGTAGGTAC
The DNA here is from genome assembly GCA_963277665.1 of Viscum album. Classification (NCBI taxonomy): domain Eukaryota; kingdom Viridiplantae; phylum Streptophyta; class Magnoliopsida; order Santalales; family Viscaceae; genus Viscum; species Viscum album. The sequence continues at coordinate 832,824,047 of OY728136.1, forward strand.
ACATGTTATTATCCCAATCCCAACATGTTATGAAGGTCTTAGTAGGTATATTTAATATATTATTTTCTATGATTATGTGTATACCAAAAATTCCATGTCTTATTCTTATGTTATGTTTTCATGGATTACACTCTTATTTATTTTATGATTCATGTCTTATAAAATACCAATATTTATTCCATGAATCATGTATACGATCTTTGATATGCAGGGTATGATCTTCAAATGTTATTATCATGTTCTCATACCGTTAATCTCATGTTATGCCTACATATTCCATTTATTTACCCTTAAAAAGAATTCATGTTCCCCCATTTATTATGTTTCCTTTCCCCAGGTTACGAGGACATGTTTCAAGTAAAATTATTAAATTGAAAGATATTTAAGGGATATTTTTAAGATATTTCACCAAACTAAAATAATATGTTATAATTTTATAAAGACACTAAACTATTACGGTCCTCAGACATGTACTTTTTTAATGTTATTAATATTCATCTAAAATGATGTAATATCCATGTATGTTAAGCCTAGCTTGCTATAGTTGGTATTAAAGTAAAGGTTTATTCAACCTTTGGAAAATATGATGAGAAAAATTTAGTGATACACCTGGGGATATTTATAATGATATGTCTAGGGATGTCTCTAAGGATAAGTCTAAGGATAAAGAAAGGTATAGAAAAATGTCCTGGATTTTTTGTAAAGGATAGAGTGATTGGTTTTCTAGAAATAAATCCTTTTTTGGATACTACAAGTGGGAATAGTTTTGGAACATATTTAATTAGGAGTAATAACTCCGACAAGGTGTGTCAAGCTTAACTTGAGTATATCCTGGTACAAAACAATGAGCCTTACTGCGCACTTGGTTTGACACTCCTGGGGGATATGCTTTGAAAATTCACAAACTCTTTATAAAAACTCATGAAGGATTTAAATATAAAATGATTATGAATAACCTAGAATAAACCTAAGGTTTCATAGATTAAAGAAGTAGGTGTCATTATTTATATATTCTATAAGTAATATTTTCATGATTATGTGGTTTTTTACTATGATAAGTGTTTCTCACCCTATGATTTATAGTTTTATTTAATAGAGGGAACTATAAGGAACTAAGTTAACATTGAATGTTTCAGATTTGGAAATTATGGGCATGATCAAAATATATTTCCAAAGTGTAAATCTCATAAAGATAATTAAGAAGGTCTACGAGTATTGGTTATACTTCTAAATATAAAGAGACCACAAATGACATATGAAAGGTATGGGATGTTCTTACAATTTTATTTACATTAAACATAAGAATAATGATTATATTGAGGTTGAGAAACCTTAATACATGATTCATATATCATATTCTAGGAAATTGGTATTAAGGGATAAGATGATAAAGCCCGAGAAATGGATTAAGAATAAAGATGGATGATTAAAGTGTACATGTTTTTGAATTAAAAAACTATGTTATATGAATCATGAAATATATAATTATTTTCAGTATAAAAATTTCATAAGGATTGAAAACTATATGTTGAATGGTGAGGAAGACTTAGAAAAGTGATTTAATGGAAATGTGATATGTTGAAATAAGGTAAGGTAACCCTTAATGTGTTCATGATGTTGACATAATTGTGTTTAGCTTGGATAAAGAGATGATTGATTTAGATAAATTAAATTGGATAGTATTTATGACCTCATAACTGATAAAGTATTTGTTTACAAAGTGGTATATGTTATCTTGGATGAAGTTTTAAACCTCTTGGATTTATAGAATATATCCAGTAATCTTTAGAATAAGGAAGAATTTATGTTTTCTAAATGGATTTATGGTAATTTAGGTTATTAAAATGTTTCAAGAGAATATACGATGATGGTATTCACATGTTTGGAATGTGACAACAAAGAGATACTTTTTAATATATAGTGGATCAATGTTAAGATTATTTCACGAACTTATTTATAAAGTTTTGGATTTTCATATTTTGGAAGGGTTATAAGGTTAACAATTTATGGAATGGTTTAAGTTAAAATTCAGATGAAGTTTGTGAGATTAAAGTATTATCTCACCACATGATGATTTATGTATATTGGATAACCTATTCTAACCACTTTGTGTTAATGGTAACTAAAGACATATGGGATGAATTTTCATGGATCTCATGACCTATTAGTACTCCGGGAATGAAAAATTCACCTTTATTTCTTAGAGTAAGAAATGAAGTGGAAATAGAGCATGGAACAACCAAAGGGTGAGATTTTACACATGAAAAGGAATAAAATTAGGTAAATATATATTCTTGTGAAATTTATACAACTTTAGAAAAAATGACCTTGAAACAAAAAATTTTATATTATTACCCTCATTTTTGATGAATCAAATGGAACCTTAGATCATCACAGATTTATGGATTTTTGATTTTTAACTTTATCCTAACCATATTCTCTATACCTCTATATCATAAAATTATAGTTATATTTCTCTTCCATGTCCAGGTTTTCACTTCCCACCAATTTTATCCTATGTGGAAACCTAGTTATATGTTAATTTGGGTAACCGTTATGTTTCCAAATTTACCTTTTTAAAAGAATTTTTATTATTCATTCCTACGGTGTGGATTTCTATAAAATTAAATTTCAATTATTAAACCTTTAATAACCCATATAATTTTTAATGGTGAAATTCATTTGGGGGGGGGGGTAGAATGTAACACCCTGAGATTTTGTTAATTATTAATTTTCAAATTAATTTAGTATATTGATATTTTTTAAAAACTGAATATATATTTTGTTATATGAAATCACTAAGTGTGTCTTTACTTATACTCTATACCAAGTAAATATTTCACCACACGCAACACTGACTTGTCTTGCGTTATACACAACATTGAATTTCAACGAAACAACATATTATTATTATAATTATTTAAACAATATAGTTATAAAATATCCATTAAACTTAGTAATATGAATAGGAATAAATAATTATTAAATATAATTTATAATAGTTTTATATAGATAATTCATATTTATAACAAGAGATATAATTTTTAGTAAAGTCTTTATAAGTTTGAAAATACTATTTTCTTAAAAGAGATGCTTTTTATGTCCTTTTGTGAATAATAATAAAATTAATTTTATAAACTTTTAGATATTTAATTTGGTAAAATGAAATTCATTTTTGAATTAATAATTTCAAAATTATCTTATGGTGAATTTTTGGGATTTTTCTAAGAAACTTCATTTTAGATGAATAGTGAAATATACTGAATTTTAAATTCAAAACTGCTTTTTCATCTAATTTATTTATATAGTTAAATTATATTTTAATTTGGTCTTAAAGTAAAAATTAATCAATTATAAATTTATTAATCCAATTTAATCCATTGGAATCATTTTTATGTTTAGTTTAGATAAAAATATTAATGAACTTTGGTATATCCTCACTTTAACAACCCGCTTTCTCATCACGTCTACGAAATTAGCATTAAACTAAATTTTGTCAGTTCTGTAAATTGAATTTAAAAAAATAGATATAAATCATTTTAATCAGTATAATATTTATAACCTAATAATATCATATTAATTTTTGACCAAAAATATTAGTGAAAGTGATAAAAATTAATGACAGCGATTAAGGTAAAATTAAGCATAACAACGGACTAAACATTAAACTTAAGGGCCAAAAATGACATAAAAGCTTTTCCAAAACTCATTTTATGGACTTATTTTATCCATAAAACTTATATTATTTATTTTTGTTGGTTTTTATGAAACTAGTTAGGTAAAAACATGGGTACACCTAACTTGTTTTAAAAAATGCCAAGTGTGTCCCCTCCCTCCCTTATAAAAGGCCACCACCTCTTCCCCTTTTTCACACCTCTCAAACCGCTTATGTTCAGTCATGTTCTTCCAAAATCACTTCCCAAAATACTTACCTTACTCATTTAATCCTCTATTTTTTTACAAATCCAACCAAGGAATACCTTTTGTGTAAAGAAAATGGAGTTAACCAAAAGAAGAGGTAACATCCTTCCTCAAGCTTCTTTATTTTATTTTCTTTATTCACCACCACAATTATTATTATTCCATGATTATATTATAAAAAAATTAACATAAAAATATATTTATATTTTTTTATTATAAGGGTTCTACCTGCACTTACATACACTTCTATCTAATGGATAACGAACTTACTGTTCTTGTGTACGAAAAACTACCACCTCACGAAATGATATTGTTCGTTTTTCCTTTAACACATCTCATGGTTGAGAATTATGATGTAAAATGTATTTTTATATGTTATATATGATTTTTATGATGTATTTTTTATTTATTTATTATATAACACCGAACTTCTTAATTTCAATTTTGTGTATGTACGATAATTTTGTTTGGGGAAGTGTGGACTACCGCCTCCTCAAAGCGATGTGATTCGTTTACACCTTACATGGAATGTATTAATGGTGAATTTAGTGAAATTATATGATATATATGAAAAAATAATTTTAATTTAATTATAATATATATATATAGATATATTTCATTTACTTTTTTTCTTTAAATATTAAAATAAAATAGAAACAACGTTTATGCATAAGTACGACCTAACATCTCTAGGAATGGTGTATTCTATTTCATACTTATATCTTATATATATTATTATAAATATATATATACTGAATATATATGATATTTATACCATGTTTTACATTATTTAAATAAGTAAATCATGATCTAAGTAATAGGATCAAGAATAACAAGTAAAAAAATATACGAAAAATGAAGCCAACATTACTCACAACGTAGCATTAACATGGAATTGTTAATAAATTGGTAATATAAATTCATAACCAAATAAAATATGGTATTGGATATAATAATTTTTTTATTTATTATATTTATAATAAACTTATATTTATTATACAGGTTGTTTGAACATGTACGAAGAAATTCAAGACTCAAGGTAAGGGAATTTCATCTCCCTTTTTATTTATGTGAGATACATGCCTTATTCACCAATCATTTCATTTGTGTGGTGTGTATAATGACTATGGTTTTATTCTATAATTATTATAATTAAATTTATTGGTAATTAAATATCCATTTTATTATCTTTATTTCATGGGTTTTATGGTTCAAAAGTTACCAAACCAGTAAAGTAATTTTGTCTCAATTTTCCTTATTTGAGACACATGCCATGTTATAAACCAATATTTTAATATGAGGTGTATATAATGACCTTTGAAAAGTTATATCATGAATATAATTCTTTTAATGATATTTTTATCTTCATTTAATGTTATTATTTCCATATTATTATGATTCAAAGTTACCATAATGGTAATGGTTTATTACTACAATCTCACTATTTATCGAGATTGTTTATGATTATGCTTAAATTTATGAAATATTATGATACATATCTCAAGAACACACATGAATGTTTTTATAATATGGTTATACATGATATATTCATGTACTAGTACCATTTTTCTACTCTTTATTACTTAATATAATTAAAAAATGTTTTTATGAAAACCCTACTTTATTTTTCATTTAGGTTGGAAATCTGTGTTCTTTCAAAACCGTATTTTATAAAAATTTATTCAAAAATGTTTTACTATTATCATATGTTTTTAAAGTAAAATTATACCCATTTTTTACCTTGTTACAATTTTTGTTTAAGAGTAATCATTTTTTTTTCCTATCAGGACACTTTTCTAAACTTTTTAAGGTGAAAAAAGAATATTTGGGATGTACGAACTTACCCACCATCATGACCATAATTTACCTAAAGATTCCTTTGTACAATTATAATTTTATTTTTAAAGAAAATGTTTTCCTAATATTTTTTTTTTATTTTTAATGGTTTTCAAAGAAAAAGGTTTTCAAAAAGGTTTTATGTTTAAAATTTTTTTTAAATGATTTTAAAAGAACCATTTATAAATTTTCCAAAGGGTTATTTTCAAATAAAAATATTTCAATGATTTTAAGTTTTTATTATCAGTTTTCAAAAAAAATTTCTAGAAAATTATTTCCAAAATTATTTCAAGCTTTTTTTTTTAAATTTTCAAGGTTTTTTTAAAAGAAAACAGTTTTCAAAATTCTTTATGTTTCAAAAAGAGTTTTTTAAAGTGAAAAATATATTTTCCTAAAGAAATGTTTTAAATGAAATTGTAAAGCCTTATTTATAATAAATGGATTTTTGAAATGGTTTTATGAAAATTATTTTATAATAAAGGATTTTTTCCTTAATAAATATTCCATGTTATCTTTGAAAATACTTCTCCATCTAAGATGATGTACTTTGTTCTAGATTATGAATACAATTCATATTATTTATTAAATAGTTTATGTTTTGGTGGAATGATGCTTATAACACCTATTTATCTTAAACATGTTATATTATTTTGAAACCAGCTTCTTTTCATGGGTTATTCTTTAATGAAATGATTATGAAACCTGTCCTTTCTCCATTAGTTGTGATGTGATGAAATGTTAATGATACCCATTTTATTTCATGGTTCATGATATGATCAATGTTTTGTTATATTATGTTATATGAGTATATGATTTCATTATGTGATGGGTGGGACCTATATATCCCTCTAATACATTGGGTAATGATAAATGTTTTATGAGATCAATAGGGTACACAGGAGGGCATCCAAATCCTGAAACAAGAGGGTGTCTTAAGCCTGAAATAAGAGGGTACACAAGAGGTCCACCAAAGCCTAAAATAAGAGGGCATATTAAGACTGAAACAAGAGGGTACATGGGAGGGCATCCCAATCCTGAAACAAGAGGGTACATGAGAGGGAATCCCAAGCCTGAAATAATAGGGTACATGAGTGGGCATCCCTATCCCGAAATAAGAGGGTACACAGGAGGGCGTCCCAAGCCCGAAACAAAAGGGTACATGGGAAGGAATCCCAAGCCCAAAACAAGAGGGTATACAAGAGGTAGTCCCAAGCCTAAAACAAGAGGGTACATGGGATGAAATCCCAAGCTTGAATTAGGTAAATAGTTTATTTTCCCAAGCCTAAAATGTTATGAAGGTTTTGGTAGGTAGCCTTGTAATATGATTTTATTTTCTTATGTGTATGAAAAAAATTCCATGTATTATTCCTATGTTATGTTTTCAAGGATTATGCTATAGTTTCCATTATGATTCATATATTATAAACTGCCAATATTTATTCCATGACTCATGTATATTATCTTTGATATACGGGGCATGATCTTAAAATGTTATTCTCATGTTCTCATACCCTTATGCTCATGTTATTCCTATGTATTCCCTTTATTTACCCTTACTAAGATTTTGATCTCACCCATTGCTTATGTTCTCTTTACTTAGGTTATGAAGAAATGTTTTAAGTAGGAGTAATAAAGGGGAAGATATTTAAGGTATATGTTGATGATCTTTCACCAAACTAGAATAATGTGTCCCAAGTTTTTAAATACACTAAACCATTATAGTCCTTAGGAATTAACTTTTTTAATGTGATGAATATTCATGTAAAATGATGTAAGATTCATGTATGTTAGGTCTTGGTTGTTATATACCAGCCCTTCTAAAAATTTGTCAAAAGGCTGTTCGTTTGTATAATATATGAAATGTGTGGGTAAATCCCAAGCATGAGTGATTATAACAATACCCAATAGGACACCCTGAAATCACTAAGCATATAACATCAAGAAACAGTCAGTTCACCCTTGGTATATGTCTATAAAAAAATGAAATTAATATCCATGTATACTCAACAAAGACACAATGTCTCAATGTAAAGTCACAAACATAATGTCATCCTAGTAATCATGCTCAAAGGTTCCAAAAAACACTCATATGGGAGAACATGCTCCATGAGTCAGATGACACTAATGGTGTCCGTCCGAGATGTACTGATAAACGGGTCTCTCCATAAGAATTATACAATATAAGTATTAAGAAAAAGATACATATATGATGATGACACCCAAGTCCATGGGGTATACCAACAATTAAATATGGAATAACCTTCTAGGTAGAAGATCTACGCCTGTGTAGTGCTAATAATGATTATACCAAGAACTCCACATAGTGATAGATGATGATAGAGGATCTCACTTTAGGCCTCACAAAAGGATTCCAATAAATCTATCCAAGAATTACCACCGAATGAATCACTATCCTATGTATAGGACATGATTACATACTAACCCTTGGGTAATGGATCAAGAGAACAATATCTAATGAAACTTTTCCAAGAAGAAGAAGAAAAGGGATCTAAGACTTCTTTGAAGGAGTACACAACATGTACCTTTGGCACTGGGTCCTTCCCATGTATCAAAAACTATGCCCGTGTCTGTGTCCAGGCCTGAGTACATGGCATATCTGAGCCATTGTTCTCCTGGATGTGTCTGTGTCCGTGTATGGATAACCATGATCATTGTAATATCCCAATCTAGATGCCACTATCTCGTGAACCGAGTTGGTAGGTCATATGGACTCAAGTACATCCCTCTAAATTCCTTAGGATGTCAACTAGAAGCGAGGGACTATGGTGTGTTCATAGGGAGACTATAACCTCATTACCATAGTGTAACATAGGGATAACAGTCATACATATCAATAGAGGAAGTATTAAATCATCCATATACTAGATAAACATCCAAGATAGACATACATAACAACAATATAATAATATCATATAAAAAATGATATGTCATGTAATGTATCTACAAAGTATCCAAAATAAGTATATAAAAATTTGTACAATACATGTATCAAAATACAAAAAAGTCCAAAAATAGATATCCTAGATAGCATCAAGATCCTTAACTTAGTCCTGTGCTCCCCTTGTCTTAAGTATGGAAAAAATTCAAGCATCAAACTATGGGCACTTTCCCCAATCCCTACCTTCATCCATATTGTATTTCTGAGTACCCAACGGTGGCCCGAGACTGGGTGTGAGATGAAATACTAGTATACCACCACCAAAGGTGTTTATAAAAATCTAGGCTATGAAATACATTCTAAGGATTCTGTAATATATATCATTGGAATAACAAAAATAAAACTTGTTCCCATTGAATATGTAAAATAAGTAAAGTGATTTTTCTTAGCCAAATGAGGTTCCCTAAAAAATAATGGTTAAGCTCCTATAAAAGGAATCTATAAGAATACAAAAGTAAAAACCATGGACATGTCATATACACAATATATCATATCATCCATGGAAACTACATATAACCTATATATCATATCAAACACGACCGAGCTGTATAATCAAGCATGTCACATTTACCATGGCTAAGTCATATAATCATAAGTGTCAGACCCCACAGGGCTGAATCCAAGGTACAATGAACTAAGAAATCCTCATAGAGTACCAGTAGCATCTAGATGGAAACTCAGTTAGGCTTGGATTGGGGTCCAATGAGCATGTCAACAAACCATTTCCACTACAAACCCAAGCAATCTGAATCCATAGGGTAGAAATGCCCAAGGCATAACAGGAAATCAAGACCTAAGGAGTAATATCATCTAAGGAATCCATTAGCACTGTTATGACCCATGGTGTAGCACATCCATGGTGTCATATGGAATAATTCACCATTAATTTCAATTATAATTTCATAACCAACACAATACATGAGCTTACCCACTCATACAACAATTCATATTTAAATAATTAAACAGTTAAGCTCAAACACACCCCATGGGTGGTTTAGCAATAGTAAAAGGAAAGGGATCACCCCATGGGTGGCCTAGTTTGGGGAAACAACCTCCAACTATCTCAAAGGTACTCAAGGGAAACCTAAACATGTTCTAATTCATTTAAATCAATTATTCAGTTAATTATTTGGGTAATGATGATAATTATAGCGTATTGGAATAACTAAAACTAGGAATATAAATCCTAAAACCTTGAGGGAAAGGTATAGAACACACACTGTAGCTCCTTAGTAGAGTGATAATCCAATATTAGCTTCTGATTTAGTCTAGATTAGATAAAAAAATGAAGAATAGATAAAGAACCTGAAGATATGGAATATTAGATTGCACCTAAATAACTCTTTTGATATAAATAATAATGAATAACAACACAAAAGGAATGGAGTACTCACCGATGAAAATCCAACTAGACAGATGACACTCGATTCTAAGACCGAATGGAGAAATAAGGTCAAAATCTATGGATTTGACTTTAAGGGAGATCCCACACATGAGTCACTTTCTAAAGAGGAAGAATATAAATTATATTTAGGTTTTAAATTTTATTAAGGGATAAATGATCATTTTTCCTCAAAATACTAGGCTTCATGGTTTGGCCACATGGTTGGCCAAACTGTGCACCAACCGTGCACCCTTCACTACTTCAAGGGGAACCTCACACGATTAGTGTGCTTGGTTTTCCAAATCATGTGCAAGTTGTGTCTTAGAAACTATCAAAAACTATAGAGGTCCTCTCATAGGCATGATCATCCTTCCACAAGGTTTCCTTAAACCGTGCGGGCTTATACCACCCACTTTCTAAGCCTCACATGGATATAAAAACCATGTGGCCTTCCCCATACAGTTTCTACTAACCATGTGGCCTACCATGTTTTTCCAAAAAGTGGGGCTATGGGATCTGAACAAGACCTATAAATCATGACACACCCATTATCACAACAAGAATTCACATTAGGTAATTAAAAATAATTTAAACAAAAAAAGATCCATACCTTGTAGGAAAATTAGGGATATTATAATCTTCACCCCTTAAATCAATTCATCCTTGAATTCACCTTCCAAGGGCGGTGAAGATTCATATGAGAATAACTTAATCCACTAAGCATGTATGTCGGCCTTCTGCTCCCAAGTATTGTCCCATAAACAATCATGGTTTTATAGTACCCACACTATAGGAATATACCATCCTTAGAGAACCTTTTTCCTCCTATAAACAATGGGTATAGGATGCTCCTAAAAGGATGTATCTGTCTGTAACTCCAACTCATTTAGATGTAGATTTTGAGATAGGTCTGAGTGATAACAACACTACTGAGATATAAATAAGTCATTGTTCACGACCCAATACCTATAAGGTAACTACAAATGATAGGCTATTGGCCCAAATCTACCCAGAATCTTGAATAGGTAGGCATATCATGGTGAAATATTACCCTTTCTTCGGATCTTCTTATGTACCATCCTATATGAGATACATGAAAATACATGATCCCTAAACTCAAACTCTACAAGTCATTGATGGTGATTGGAATAATATTTATTTCAAGAATGTACAGTACCCACCCACTTTCTGATCAACTAGACCTAGTCAGAAGTTTCCTAAATGAGATGAGGTCCCAGTAAATCCACCTCACCTACCTCTAACCATCACATGGATGATCATTATGGCCTAACATAAAAATAATTATAAGGTTCCATTTATAAAGTCTCTTTATAGATATTATTGTAGGAAAACTCAACAAGGTGAATGTGCCTCTCCCACAAGCCTTAAAAATCTAGGATTCATGCTCACAACATTTCCTCAAGCACTTGTCACATATGCTCTGACTAGCCATCAATATGAGGGTGGTATGTTATGCTCAGAAGCACCTGTGTACCCAAGTCACTCTACAAACTCTACCAAAAAAGAGACATAAACTGGGTTTACCTATCTAAAATGATAGTATGAGGGACCCCATGAAGTCATAATATCTCACAGATATACAACCTCCCAAACTCATCTATACTAAAGGTCCCCCTGACTGGTAAGAAATGAGAAACCTTCATCAGACTGTCAATAAAAAACCCACATAAAAATCACTACCATGAGGTGAACATAGAAAACCAGTCACAAAATCAATCATGTCATCATACCATTTCTACTCTAGAATGGGTAAATAATATAAAATTACATATAGTCAATGATGTTATTCCTTCACCTACTGAAAGATGGAACACCTCCTAACAAAAACAACTACCTCACATTTCATACCTATCCACCAGTATCGACGACATAAGTCATGATACATCATGGTGATGTTGGGGTGTACTACCCAAACATGGGAATGAAACTCACACATCATCTCCTCACTTACGTCTGCTGGAACCCAAACAAGACCATGTATATGAAGGATCTCATCCTCACCCAAAGTCTAACTAGGAGGCAGGTCCTCACCCACCACACTCTCCCATAGGACTAGGCCCTCAATATCTAATAGCTACCTCATCCTTAATTTATCCATAAGGGTAGATATCATAGATAATTATGAAATAAAATCCTTCCCCTGACCATCCTACACCCCCAAGTTCATATCGGAAAACAAATCCATAAGCTTTCACTCGCTACTAGCCTCCTGAAATATGTGTATATGAGTCCTCCATCACAATTCATCAACCACTGTATTGTATTTCCTAGGTGCAAAGGGAAGTTATAAATCAAAAGAGTGAAGGTACATGACCCACCTTCACCACCTTATATTCATATCATGCTGTGTAAATATATACTTGAGTATTTTGTGGTCAGTTTACACCACAAAATTCTCTCCCAGTAAATAGTATTTTCAATAGTGTAAATCATGAAAAACTGCATCCAAATCAAGATCGCGTGTTGGGTAATTCCTCTCATGTGTCCTCAACTACCCAGACATGTATGCCATGAATCTACCCCCTACATTAGAACAAATACTAGCCTAAAACCTGATGCACCACAATTCACAATGTAACTCCTTCCCATATCTAGAATAATCAATATCAATAATAAATTCAATCTCCCTTTTAGCACCTAAAAGTCTATCTCACAAGTATCTGACCATAAAAACTTCACACCCTTCTTACTGAAGCTCGTTAGAGGTGCTAATAAGTGTGATAATTTATTTATGAAATACCTATAATATCAAACTACACCCAAGAAACTCTATATTTCAAATATGTTCTTCGGATGTTCCAAAGAATCTATGGCTCTCATATTTTCTAGGTCAACTGATAATCATATCTCTGAGATAACATGACCCCATAAGTGAATCTTATCCATCCATAATTGGAACTTTGTGATATTAACATATAACTGATGCCCTCTTAGTGTATCCAAAATTATCTCAATATGTTTGTCATGGTCATGTCAATTATAATAACACACCAAGATATTTTCCATGAAAACCACCACAATAAAATCCAGATAATGATGGAAAACTTAGTTCATCATCACCATATTGACCACTGTCACATTAGTGAGATCAAACGGCATAACCATATACTCATAAAGACCATACCTGATATGAATGGATATATGAGTTATGTATGTTGTTCAAACACACACCTAAAGATAACCTGATCTTAGATAAAATTTTGATAACACCTGAGCTCTTCAAATCTATTCAATAAGGTCATATATATGTGGAAAGGGATACTGGTTCTTAACCTTAAACTAGTTCAACTTTTGATAATCCATGCACAACCTAAGGTTAGTATATTTTTTTACAAAAAGGACCATAGAACCTCAAGGATATGTACTGGGTTGTATAAAACCCCTTTCCTCCAAATACTATAGCTACTCATTATGCTCCTGTAACTCTATTATAGTCATTCTGTAAGGAGGAATGGATACTAGTTTAGCTCCTAATGCTAGCTCGATAGTGAACTCTTCCACTCTCTCAGGAGGTAGATAAGAAAAGTATTCTTGGAAAACATCCTTAAAATGATCAAACACTGGAGTGAAATATTCTAGATGTGATCCTTGATCATCTAAATATAAACTAGTAATATGGGCTATCATCCAGCCCAACTCATAATGCTATAGTCTATCTTGGCTCACCTAGACATTCCATTCACCCTTGTGAATATAAAATCAACCCTTTGGTGATGTAAAGATCAAAATCTGGTGATAGTAGTCAATGTAGACTTGATAATCTACTATCCAGTTCATCCTGAGTATGATGTAAAAACCAGTCATGTTGAGGACAAAAAAATTCCTCACGAAGTGATACCCACCAATATCAGGGGGACACTCCTTTAATTTACACACACCCTCCTTTTTGATCCCCAATGGAGTTTCAAGAATCCTCACACCATCTAAAACTAAATCATGAGCCCAAGGTTATCCACAATAGGTAAAAATATAAATATATGATAACCACCACCTTAGCCCAATCAATCGGTACTGATCTAGCTCTTAGCTTGATGTAGAGCTGTGAAACCTTCTACCGAACCTAGAGTCAGATATTTCCCTTTTCCACTAACTTCTAGAGGTAAGGTCTTTTAAAAACACTATATGTGGCCCATCCCACCAAATTATTGACATTCTACTGGGTCTATATCACACTGATTCCTTATGTGTATCCATATTCCACACTCATGATAGAAAATTGAGCTACCATCACTAATAGTGTGGATGGTACTCACCTAATGGGAGGCCTAAAAACATTACTTCTTACCATTGGAACTGAACCACTGGGCTAAGAGACCATACTACTCTTCTCTATGCCCCCATATTCCCTTAATCTCTACTCTTTAATCAGTGCATGATTCACTATCTTAGTAATAGAGACCACTTTGAAAAAATTAACCTGAGATCAAATGGCATGTCTGAGACCTTCATCGAAGTGTCTCACCCTTTTTTCCTCATTTTCAAGATATATTGGTGCAAAACACTGCATCTCTATAAAGTATTCCGAACAATACATAACATTCATCACACCCAGCTCCAGACGCATGAACTCACTGGCCAGATTTTCTCTTAGAGTCTTGGAAAAAAACTAGTAAAAAATATAGTTAGGAAATCAGCTCAAACCATATATCATAGCCCATTATCTTAGTTTAAAATATCCCACCAGCACTTTGTTTTCCCTTGAATCATGTAAGTCATGAGCTTCATTCTTCTCTTAGGAGGTGTCTCCAAATTCTCAAATATCAACAATGTAGTCTTAAGACATAGATCAGTATCCCATGGACTACCATCCCCTGAAAACATGGGAGGATGATACTACTGGAATACACATATCAGATCATCCATATACATAGTAGGCTATGGTGCTTCATGAAACATCTACATGTAACATAGAAAACCTTCATAGAACTATGCCTTAACACCTGTTTCTGGTAAAACAGTTAGTGCCACAGTTGGAACTATAGGAGGATCCACCGATATACCATGGACCATTTTTTCTAAATCATGGTCATCACCACCCTCTTAGAATATAAATGGATCTCTTTATGGTGGAATGTCTCTAAAATGTCAAGAAAACACCTCAAAATAGACTGATAACCATAAGTTCACAGCTAAAAGAGTGGGACAAGTAATTTTTTTCCCAATAAACACATCAAATACCTCTATATTCTCTTAAATACATGATTGATTAAAAATAAATAGTCATAAACACCACTAGAGACACTACCTAACACCCAATAAAAATCCAGGTCATGGTCAAGTTCTCTATTTCACATTTCTATTTCCATTTGAATTCACATTTATATCACAATTCCCTTTTAATGGTTGAACCAAATGGTGCATAACTTCTGATCCACAAGGGACCATACACCTCATGAACCAAAATATGGTAGCCACTTAATCCATACCATAACAAGTTTTAGTCTATGTGACCAATGTTTCATGAATCAATATGCCACAATTGGATTCTTAGAGTGTCACTTGTAGCCTAATCAGGAAAAAACTGCTTAGGTTATGAAATAAACTCTATGTACCAACCTTGTTTCTCAATTTCATGTATATACCATTTATCAAATATCAGGTATATCACATAAGGAACATATCACAAAATCATGCAGTTAAGAAATGCATCCTATATGGAAAGGCATAATTCATGGCATGTGAATCCTGAAAAGTTCCTAGAAATGATGCATGAGACGCATACCCTTATATCATCAAGAAATGATATAAAATATCCTCAATCATATTAACAATAACATCATAATTCATGTTATTCACCCCATGATGAATTCCAAATCAACTATAATAGTCAAAATCTAGAAAACATGTTCTGTTCTAGGAAATTTGGATTTTTCTCATATGTGGGTTAACTACTTCAAGGAACAGCTCATTACCAAATTCCAATATCTTCCTATCCCTATATATTGTTGAAAAATACTAAGGCAATAAAATAAAACCCTTTAATACAACTTTGTAACATCTCAAACTAGATGCCACTATTCGATGCCCTGAGCTGGTGGGTCATATGGCCTCAAGAACATCTCCCTAAATTCCACAGGCTATCGACTAGAAGCGAGGGATTATGGTGTTTCTGTGAAAAGACTATTCCCTCATTATTAGACTGTAACATAGTGGTAAAAATCATACATATCAATAGTGGAAGCAGTAAATCATCCAGATACCAGAAAAACATCTAAGACGGGAATATATAACAATAATAGAAGTAATATCATATACAAAATGATATGTCATGTCATGTCTATACAAAGCATCCAAAATAGGTATATATAAATCTGTGCAATAAATATATTAAAATACCAAAAATTCCAAAAATAACTATACCGTCTAGCATCATGAGCCTCAGATCAGTCCTGTTATCTCCTACTCATAAGTATGGAATAGATTCAAGCATCAAACTATGGGTGCTTTACCTGATCCCAACATGCATCCATATAGTATTTCTAAGTACCCAATGATGGCTCGAGACAGGGTGTGAGACAAAATCTCAATAATACACCACCAACCATGTCTCTAATAATCCATGCTATGGAATACAAGCTAAGAAATGTACAACTTATATCACAGGTATAAAATAAATGAGACAAGTTCCCATGGCATATTTAAAATAAGTAAAGTGAATATGTCTAGCCAAATAAGGCTCCATACAAAATAATGATCAAGATCCTATACAAGACAACTATAAGAAAATAGAAATAAACACAAAGACCATACCATATACACAATATATCATATCATACATGATCACATTATATAACCTTTATATCATATCAACCACGACTAAGTCATATAATCAATCTTGTCACATTTACCTTGGCCAAGATGTATAATCAGAAGTGTCAGACCCCATGGGGCCAGATCCAAGGTATAACAAACCAAGAAATACTCATTGAGTGTAATGTTAATCTCAATGGAAACTCAGTTAAAATTGGATTGGGATCCAAGGATAATTTTAATAGACCATTTCCACTATGATCCCAATCAAGCCAGATCCAAGGGGTAGAAAGGCCCAAGGTATCCCATGAAATCAAGACCCAAGGAGAAATCTCATTTAAGGATTCCACTACCTCTATCATGACCAATGGTGTTGCACACCTATGGAATACTATGAAATCATTCATCATTCATTTCAATTATCATTTCATAACCAAAAAAATCCACGAGTTTATCCACTCATACAACAATTCACATTTAAATAATTAAATATTTCACATCATGCCATCACATGTAAAAGTAGTAAAACCATATCTTAATCAATAAATTCAATTTAATTCATTTATAACTAAGCTTCCTCTAACTATAAAAGATAAAACACACCTCATGGGTGGTGTAACAATAGGAAAAGGAAAGGGCACACACCATGGGTGGCCTAGGTTGGGTCAACAACCTCCAACTATCTCAAAGTTACTCAAGGAAAAACTAAACATGTTTTAATTCATTCAAATCAATTATTCAATTAATTATCGAGGAAACATAGGAAAGTCCAGCGTGCCAACACAAATTCAACTGGGAATATAAATCACCAAACCCCAAGATAAAGGTATAGACCACTTATCATAGGTACGTAGTAGAGTGATCATCCAATATTAACTTCTGATTCAGTCCAGATCAGAAGAAAAACTGAAAATAGATGAAGAACCTGAAAATAGGGCATAATAGCTTACAACTAAATAAGTCTTTCAATACCAAGAAGAATGAAGAATAAAAAAATAGTAATGGAGTACTCAATAGTTCTAATCCAATGATAGTGAAGATGCTTGATTCTGAGATCGGATGGAGAAATGAGATCAAAATATATGGATTTACCTTCAAAGGAGATCCCACGTAAGAGTCACAATCCAACACAGGAATAATAGAAATTAGATTTAGGCTTTAAACTTAATTAAGAGATCATTGGTCATCTTACCTCAAAATTATGGGACATATGATTTGGCCACATGGTTAGCCAAATTGTTCATTAATCATTTTCCCTTCATTTTTTCAAGGGGAACCTCACATAGTTAGTGCACACAGTCTTCTAAATAGTTTGAAAACCATGTATTATCCACTATCAAAAACTGAAGAGGCCCTTTCATGGGTGTGAACCTCCTTCCAAACACTTTCCTTAAACTGTGTAGGCTCCTTTATCCCACTATCTAGGACTGGAACAGTTATACAAACCATGTGTTTTTCCTCATAGGGTTTATACTAACCATGTGACCTTCTCTGTTTTCCAAAAAGCGGGGATCCGAGCTCCAAAAAAGCCTCAGACACCCCAATACACCCATGACCACAACATATATTCACATTAAGCCTTTAAAAAGAATATAAACAAAAAAAATAAAAAATCCATACCTTGTAGGAAAACCCAAGATCATACACCTGTTCCAGTGTACCTTCTTAGGTATATGCTAATCCGCCAAGTAAGAGTCACATTCCATGTGATAGTAAGTCACACACAATGTAATATTTATCTTCGTGTGGAAACTCTAGTGTTACAACAAGGGTCCCATATGCTGTGTAATCCCATATAACATGTCATGTTCTATGGGATTTCCAAAAAAATTTGGTTCTTCCTCCCATGTTTTAGTTTTCTCCCTTGGATTCCAATATGGAAAAAAATCATATTGGGAAGAGTGGATTATTTCTAGATGACCCTTATTGTCACCACTTTCCCAAATTTGGCCACTAAAATTTATGGAAAATCCCATCACCATGTCTCTTGGTAGCTGTCCGTCAAATACATATGAATAAAATCCAAACTAGTCTCCATAAATCATCATAGCTTGATCTCATTATTGTTTTGAACCCATATATGTGATATCAATCCATTGTGCCAAGAAATGGGTGTACAACGATTGATTAACCAATATTTTTCGAACCACGGGCCAAAGGAATTTCTTGTGATGAATGAAGAATAGTGGTAGAAATCCAAGAAACATACTAAAGAGGAATGAACCTCTACCATGTTCAGTTGACCTCGATCCATTTTCATTATAATAAATAATTAAGATCCAATCAATAATAATCAATTATCCCAATAATCCCAGTAGATAAAATCCCATACTTGCAATACAAACAATCCGTGAATAAATCCACTGTTTGATGGATTGACATTCATCATTGAAATAATAAATGAGAAAAAATCCACAAAAAACATCCTACCTTGATTTGGATCAATCACCGGAGAAGAATATTTTTTCCATTTTTTTGGGTGAGATCCTCGAGTTATGTCACACACTAATCAATAATCGATTATCCTATCACTATTTACTAATAAAAGCTCCACCAACGATCTCCAATGTCACCTCTCAATTTGAAGGGTTATGTGGATAATCTTGAAAATTCACCATAAGAGTGTTTATATAGAGATTTTATTAGGTTAGGGTAATTAACTAAATAAATTAATTTATCTAATTAATTTGTTTAAACATCCACCCACAACCGTTCCCAACATGAACAACTGATGTTCTCCAAGTTTATATTTCATCTAGGGTAAAACCCATGTTCCAAACTCAAAAAAAGCCTTATATTTCTGATCCGAGACTCTTTTAAAAGTTATTCTACATTTTAAGAAAACTGTGTGCACATGAATTTAATATAGTTAATATATTTTAAAAATTAATTTTGAGAGCACTGGGCCTCAAAATCTCACACCGTCTCCAAGCCTAGATCCAAAAATAATCTATATAATATTCAAAAAAAATACATAGAAAAATTGGAGTCATTACATTATCCACACCTTAGGGGTTTACATCCTAGAAATCTAAAAAAATGGTATATAAAGAGATGTAGGTCTTGATCATGCATATGAGTCTCCTACTCCCATGTACTCTCTTGAAGATTCCCGTGCTGCCAATAAACACACACTAGGGGAATCAATCCACCATTAAAGATCCTATCCTTCCATCCTCTATATCTACTGGGTACTTAGAAATGGTATCTCCATCCTCAATGTCCAGCCTATCCTAGTCAATAACATGCAACAGATCATGAACATACCTCTTTAGTTGCAACATGTGGATGATATTGTGTACTCGGTCTAACTACGATGGTATAACTAAGAGGTACACCACCTCACCAACTCTACGTAGTATCTATAAAGGGCTAATGAATATCAAAGATATATTTCCACCCTGACCAAATCTCCACAATCCACATCAAGTTGAAACCTGTAGGAACACGTGGTCTCCCTCCTTGAACTCTAAATGCCTCTATAATCAGTTATCATAGGAATTCTAATGGATCTGTGTAGTCCTCATCTACTCCCAGATAACCTACACCTTTTCTGTAGTGGTGCACACCAACTATTGTCCTATAAGTACTGACTCTCTTGGGTCAGTCCATCATAGGGGTGACCTGTAGGGTTGTCTATTCATGCCTTGAATAGTTCCATACCAATGGTGAAATGGTAGCTATTATTATATGAAAACTCCACCAATGGACACACACTAGGGGAATCAATCCCCCATGAAGGATCCTCTCCTTCCATCCTTGATATCTAATGGGTACTCAGCAATGGTAGCTACATCCTCAATGTCCAACCTATCCCAATCAATAACATGCAATAGATCATGAACAAAACTCCTTAGTTGCAACATGTGGAAGACGTCATGTACCTGGTCTAATTGAGATGGTAGAGCTAAGAGGTACACAACCTCACCAACTCTACACTGTATCTAGAAAGGGATAATGAATCTCAGATATAGTTTTCCACCCTGACCAAATATCTACAATCCATATCAAGGTGAAACCTATAGGAAGACACGGTCTCCCTACATGAACTCTAAAGGCCTCTGTCATTAGTTATCATAGGATTTCTAATGGCTCTGTGTAGTCTTCATTTGCTCCCAGATAACCTTCAACTTCTCTATAGTGGATCACACCAACTATGGGCCCATAAGTACTGACTCTCTTGGGTTAGTCCATCATAGGGGTGACCTATAGGGTTTTATATTAATTCCTTGAATGGTGCCATACAAATAGTGTAATGGTAGCTATTATTATATGCAAAATACACCAATGGACACACACCAGGGGAATCAATCCCCTATGAAGAATCCTCTCCTTCAATCCTCGATATCTACTGGGTACTCATAAATGGTAGCTACATCCTTAATTTCTAGCCTATCCCAGTCAATAACATGAAATAGATCATAAATATACCTCTTTAGTTGCGACACGTGGAAGTCGTCTTGTACCCGGTCTAACTACGATGTTAGAGCTAAGAGGTACACCAACTCACCAAATCTACAAAGTATCTAGAAAGAGATAATGAATCTTAGAGATAGATTGCTGCCCTGACCAAATCTACATATTCCACATCAAGGTGAAACCCTTAGGAACACATGGTCTCCCTCTTTGAACTCTAAAGGCCTATGTCGTCAGTTATCATTGGACTTTTAATGTATTTGTGTATTCCTCATCTTCTCCCAGATGACCTAAAACTTCTCTGTAGTGGCTCACACCAACTATGGGCCCATATGCACTGACTCTCCTAGGTCATTCCATCACAGGGGTGACCTGTAGGGTTGTCTATTCATGCCTTGAATGGTGCCATACCAATGGTGAAATGGTAGCTATTATTATATGCAAACTCCACCAACTGTTGGTGATCCTCCCAACAATGGATGAAGTATAAAATGCAATCCCACAACATTTCCTCTAAGACTTGGATGGTCTGCTCAGTATGTCCATTATTCTAGGGGTGAAAAGCTATTCTCAAACACCACTGAGTCTCAAAAGCCTTCTTCAGTCCATCCTATAACTGAGATGTGAATTTAGCATCATAATCTGAAATTATTATTGAGAAAAATCCATGTATTTAGACTATATCCTATATATAGAGGGGTCCCAAGATCTCTACCAAACTCTACTCCCAAATAGCTATAAAGTAGGCTGACTTGGCGAGTCAGTCTACGATTACCTTGATGGAATCATGTCCCTTAGACATATGAAATAACCCCTTCATGTATTTTATGGATATTCCATCCTATGTTAAATATAGTAAATCAATGGTTTGAGATGAAACCATTGGAACTTGGGGATTATACTTAAATTACTGACAAGTAAGTCATCTAGAGACAAACTACGCAACTTCCTTCTTTATCCTTGACCTAAAAAACTGACATTAGAGGTCTTGATATATATTTTTCACACCAGGATGTATCACCAATGAATATACATGAAATTATATTAGAAACTTCTTTGTAACATCATTGGTACCATTGTACATCCTTGTAAAATAAGAAAATCCTCCCTATCATTATAAAATTCATTAAGATCATGTCCATTGGATATCTGAGTATGTAGGGCCTCATAGTTGGTATCCCCAAGTTGTGTCTCCATGAATCACTATATAAGCATAGGGGTAACAAACATCAACTATAGTTAAGTTTTTCCATACCCATCCAAAACAGATATTTGTAATGAGTCCAACTACTCTGATGCCTCACTCAGCAACTGCAAGAAATATCTCATATTGAGAGCATCTACTACCATATTCTCCCTCCTATGAGTATAGAAAATCTAGAAGTCATAATCCTAGAGGAAATATTTCCATCACCACTATATTAATTTAAGGTTCTTTTTATAGAATATATACTTGAGACTCTTGTGGTTAGAATAAAAGATAAACTGCTCACCCATAAGGTAGTGTCACCACATATTTAGTGTGAAGACAAACACTACTAACTCAAGATCGTGGGTCATATATTTGTACTCTTGTGGTATCAACTGATGTGAACCATAAATAGTCACATCTCACCTCTTCATTAGAACAAAAACAAAAATGGTCCCTGATGAATCGTAGAACAATACATACTCGACACCCTCTTATGACAGTCTCAATATGGGAGTGCTCATCAATATCTTCCTCAAATCATAGAAATCCTACTAGAATCTATTTTTCCACATGAAAGGATTCCCCTTTGATATAAAAACTATCAAGGGATATGATATCCTTGATATGTAAGGTATGAATCTCTGATAGTAGATTTGTAACCCAAGGAAGCTCCGCACATCCATCATGCTCTTGGGTGGATCCCAAGCTAACACAACCTTGACTTTGTTGGGTCCATTGCTACACTATCTGATGAGATAAAATGTCTTAAAAATTGAACCTCCTGAATCTATAACTAGAACTTCAAGTGCTTCCCAAAAATATGGTTCTCTCATATTATGTCCAAAACTATCCTCAAGTCTCTCGTGTGATCCTCCACATAAGCTAAGTACATTAGGATATCGTTGAAGAAGACTACCAAAAATCGGTCTAAGAAAGCCTAAAATATCCAATTCATGAGTCCCATGAACACTTCTTAGGTGTTAATCATGCCAAAGGACATCACCAAGTATAGATAGTGACTATAGAGACATTTGAATGCCATCTTCAGTATATCCTCATTCTATACACAAAACCTGTGATAGACTTATTTGAGGTCAATCTATGAGAACCATCGTGTCTGTCTCAACTGATCAAAGGGGTCATTGATCATTGATAGTTAATACTTGTTCTTTATAGTCACCAGGTTTAGGAAAATATATTCCACACATAACCACAATATCCCATCAGCCTTCTTGGAGAACAACATTAGGGATGCCTAGGGTGAAACACTAGGTCTAACAAAACCCTTTCTTTCCAAGTTATCCAATTACACCCTTATCCCATGAATCTCTATGTGAGCCATCAGATATTATGGTGAATATATCTTTGTCATATCAAGGTGTAGATTAATATAAAAGTCCATCTTTCAGTGGGGAGGAAATCCTATAACAACCTTAGGAAATACGTCCTCATATTTCACCACCTATGCGAGGAACTAAAAACTCATAGTATAGACAACTGATGAGTAACAGGATGAACCCTTCTATGTATGAATCCATCATGAACTTCCTAGGTTTCATTTTCACCCATAAAGGAAAGATAAGTCCCATTGTCATGGGCACACCACATCCTCTATATGTAATAGTCTATCTAGGTATGAATTTTAGATAAACAGTCCATACCTAAGAATAAATCATAAGGCCTAATCGCTGCTATAAGAGATCCCAAAAGAAACTCTTACTTCAAAGATTTAGGTGACACTATCGGTATAATATTATGATAATAGATTCATCTCTAGTAAGGGTCTTTAAGTGAAATGTTCATGCCAAAGGGTCAACTATAATCTCTAAGTCTCGAACCAGATAAGTTGAAATAAAGGAATGAATCTAACTGATGTTTATTATAACAACATCTAAGGTAGAAAAGACATAGATCATACCTCATATTATCCCTTGAGCCTCTAGGTCATAAGTGTTGACCACCTACACCTGCCCTCGCCCCTTTCCCCAATATCCCTAAGCCTAGTGGGGACCACCCGGGGGTGGTGATTGGAATAATTAAAAAAATATACCACCTTCAACTACTCTCCCAGCTCATCTTCCACATCCACCACCCTGAGGTCCTATATTCTCCTATCACTTAGTCTACCTCTGAAACCCTCCACTATCTATCTATCAGCCATACAGCGGGTCAGACAATCTCATGCAAGATGTCCCCTGATGTCACAAAAGTATCACTGCCTATACTTGGGATGAATAGACCATCATGAAATCCCTAAACAACATAACCTATTTCCTAGGATAACCTCCTAAAATGTATCACACATCTAGGTCCCTGAAACTATTATCAGATCCCCATATCTAAAGTTTATTCTCTTGTGTGTCCACTGCCAATAACAACTGTCTGCGTTTTCTCAGCCAGGAAACTCTCAATCAAAAAATAAAACTCTATCACCAAGAATATGTAGTAATTCATATAGTTATAGTTGGATGACTATATGGAGTCCACACTCAAAGGTCCAAGCCCAAAAGAACTAATCACAAACCATATCCATTGAGTACCTAGAAAGGTTGGTGAAACTAGATTAATATTCAGCCACTATCGTATTTCCCTACTGAAGTTGTATAAGCTCCTATATGTGAACATACATAAATGTAGCTAGAGAGAAATAATCTATAAAAAGGAGTGTGAACTCTTACCATGTTAGAGTCTCCCCATTATATTACTAGGTCACTAAACCCGACCATCATCCTGCAAATCCAAAGTGGAGGTTTTCTTCTAGGACCACCATATGATTTTATGGTGTACTAAAAATACATAAAACTCACATTACTGCCTCAATCCAGTCCTTGTACAACTATGGGTCGGACTTTCCTTAGAACCTAATGGGTCAGAGTTGTTGAAACTTATGAAGCGTTCTTAGTCTACACACCTCATCTGTTGGTAAAGCGGGTACCATATGCTGCTCAACAGGTGGGGCTATAACTATTGCATACACTAGAGGTATAAACTACATAATAGGTTTATGTATGGAATCCTCACCATATAAAGGTTCATCCTCATGATCTTGATTCTGAATACTAGCTGAAATACATTTGCTGAGGCATCCTGAAATAGACAATATGTACCACTGTCAATGAGTATATTTGGAGAGATGACTCAAGAAGGACTTGGAAACCACAACCCATTAAAATATGGTGAATGTACTAATGTTTTCCCTATAAAAAGTGTCCACATGTATCAAGTTGAAAGGTAGGTGATTAGAGTCCTAGTGTATGAATACATTGGCTTCCACATCGACACTAGAGTCCCTGGCTTGAAAGTCCAACTCAAAACACTTAACCCTATTTACCAAGACCAATCTCACAGACTCTAGTGCTAAGGTAGATTTGACTACTCTCATACCACTCTATCAAAACCCATACAAATGGGGCATGTACTACGACTACACAAATCTCAACTCCAATAGGCCAGTTACTGGATACTAGCACTGAGTAGGCATACCAATCACATGGGAGGTCTTATTCAAATGTAACTACATAGACACACATCTCCAATCCCATAAAATGATGAAATGTAAAACAAATGATAAACCATGAATTCATACCTCTAAATTATACCATGAGAGTATGAAAACAAGTACTAGAAAGAAAAAGTTCCAAATACAGTCCCACCATAAAGAAACTTAAAATAAGTACAACCTGAAAGTATTGAAAGGGACTGTTGTCTAGGTAACTGTCGGAACACACCTCAGTCAATCTGGCTTACTATTCTCCATCTAGTCCTAGTCTCTCTAGGACTCCATCAAATGGTCATTCATCCACATAAGACACAACACATATGGTCAAAGCCCATGAAGGGGTGATTATAACAATACATTGCAGGACACCCCAAAATCAATAAGAGTATAACATCAAGAAACAATTATATCATCATTGGTATATGTATACAATACTTATGAAAAGAATATTTTTATATACTCAGAAAATATACACCATATCAAATTAAATTCACAACCGTAATGATTTTCTTGGAATCATGCTCAGAGGTTCCACATAGAACTCATTCGAGAGAACACACTCCATGAGTCAGATAACATTGATGGTATCCTTATGAGATGTACTTCTCATCGGGTCTCACAATAATAAGTATACTATGTAAGTCTAAATAAAACGATACACAGATGAAGATCAAACCCAAGGCCATGAGGTATACCAAAAACTCAATCTAGAATAACCTGTTAAGTAGAGGTTCAGTGCCCGCATAGTGTTGGCCACAATGATAATAAGAACTCCACCTAGGGTAAGATGATGATAGGGGATCTCACTCAGGGCCTCATTTAAGGATTATAAAAACACTATCCATGAATTACCACTAAATGGATCACTATCCTATGTGTAGGATTTGATTCCATACAAACCCTTAAGGAATGGATCATGGGAATGCTCCCTAATGAAACTTTTCCAAGTTGAGGAGGACAAGGGCTCTAAGCCTTCTTTAAAATAGTAAATGGTGTGTATTGGAAGTACACGACATGTCTCTTTGGTACTGGGCCCTACCTGTGTATCACGACCCATGCCCATGTCTATGTCTATGCCTGAGTACAAGACATGTCTGATCTCATGTACTCCTTTCCGTGTCTATGTTCAGTTGGACGTGTCCATGTACGACTAGCCATTCCCATGCCTATGACCATGAACCTTTACAGGTACATGCTGAGCTACCAAGAAAGGGTCACATGATATGTAACATGGGTCACACACTGTTTTATATTTATCTTCTCAAAGAAACCCTAGCATCGTACTAGGGGTCCCACATGATATGTAATCCCGGATTACACACCGTGTTCTGTGGGATTTCACAGAACCCAAGGTTCTTTCTCTTGCATCATCATCCAATCCTCCATCTTCTAATCCGACTATGAATTATGATGATAAGGGTTGATCTAGTCTGGTCAACACTTTTCATCAATTCTTTTTAGAATCTGGAACCAAAACACACAAGAAATCCCTCTGTTGCGTCTCCCGATAGATGCACATCAAAAACACACAAAGAAAATATAATCCAGTATCCATCCATAATCATAGATTTATATAATCATCAATCCAAACCCAAATATGTGATATCAATATATTTCACCATGAAATGTGTGCACAACGATTGATTAATCGATATTTATCATTCTACGATCCAAAGGAATTGCTCATGATGAATGAAGAACGTTGGGAGAAATCCAAGAAACACGCAAAAGAAGAATGAGTCTCAAATGTGTTTGGTTGGTCTCAATTAATTTCCATTATAATGATGAATGAATATCCAATAAATAATAATAAATTCTCCCAATAATCCTTATATATAAAATCCCATACCTGCAATACGAATGATCCACATATCAATCCATTGGTTGATTGATTCACGTTCATCATAGAAATAATAAATAGATATAAATCCACAAAAAACAAACTTCCTAACTCTATTTGGATCAATCAATATAGAATAATAGTTCCATGGAATTATCATTGGAAAGATCCCCAATTTCCTTTACACATTGATTGATGATCCATGATTCAGTCATCGTTTACAAATGGAAGATCCTCCAACAATCTCTAATGAATCCTCTTGATTTTTAGGGTTATGCAACCAAATATAGAAATTCTCCATAATAATGTTTATATAGATATTTTATTAGGGTTGGGGTAATTAATTAAATGAATTAATTTATCCAATTAATTTATTTAAACATCCTCCCACAACCGCGCCTAACCTGAACATCCGACACGCTTCAAGGTTATATCACACCTAGGGTAAAACCCATGCTTTAAAATCAATGAGGGCCTCATATTTTCAATCCAAAAATCCATTTATAAGTTATTACACCTTTTTAGGAATAATGTTCATGTATTAATTTAATATATTCGATATATTTCAAAAATTAATTCGGGGCACACCGGGTCTCAGAATCTCATGCCATCTTCATGCTTAGATCTGAAAACAATCCATACAATACTCAAAAATATATATATAAAAATTAGAGTAGTTAGAAATTTTTTTATTTAATTAATTTTTAATTATATTTTATGGAGGTGGAAGAATAAGTAAAACACAAATGCTCGGTTATGAAAGATTCCTCTTCTTTAGAAAACTACTTTAGGTTTACGCCAAAAGCCTTACTAAGAAGGTTTTATAATCAAAAAAGGATTCTATGATGTGGTAAGGGAAGTAAAGAAGGGATTTGGGTAGGTAATGGATAAACAAAAAGTATTTTTAAGTGTAAAGAAAAGATAATAAGAGGTTCCCTTCTATAAGTTAGGGGATGAGTAATTTTTTAATTTATTAAAATATTAAATTAACTTAAATTAATTTTAATTTAAAAATTACAATAAACTGATATAATTTGAATATAGGATGAGGATGGGTCAAAATATTATTATAAAATAAAATTTGGACAAGTTTATATTAGGCTTTTACCCTTATCTTTTTATTTTAACCCCGTGTTAACCCTTTTTGACAATTACCTTGATAACAATGTTTTTACTCTTTATGAATTAAGATAGTTACTATAAAAGGAAAATTGGAAAATAAATGGAGTATGGTTGATATTTTAAACCATATCTTAAATATTTGACTGAAGATAATATTTTTAGTTATTTTTAATCATTTAAGAATATATTATATATTATAAAATATCATTATTTCCATTTTTGAAACTATTGATTCAATTTGACTTTGAAAATAACATGAAATCAATGGAATTAAAATATAATCCTTTAAAACATCACCAAAATGTTAAATTTATCTAAAAAATTCATGAAACTCTATAAATAATTCAATTTATATTGATTCTAATATTTTTAAAATCTTTTATTTAATTTTTCTATTAATTGCAGAAATAACATGTCAGCTTTGTAGAAGCATTTAAAACAATTTTTTTCTTACTAAAAATTAAAAATAAATTTCCATGAAAAAATTAATTATCCTTAAAATTAACATTTATAACAAAATATAAGTTTTTTTATCTATGTAACAAAATATTATAGTTATTAAAATCAAGAAAGTGACTTTTTTGTCTTTATCTTTACTTAAATATTATAAAGGAAAAAATCAATGAAATAGGGTAAAAAGTGGCCATATATTTGAGAAATGGATGGAAATTTCCAAAATACACTCATCTAATAAGATTAAGGAAAGTGTTAGGGTCATCTTTTAGTCCTTATCATATTATTTTTAACCTTAATTACCCAATTTACCCTTGTTGGGGTGATAATTATTTACAATAGTTACTATTCATAATGACTAAAAATAAAAGGAGACTATTTAAAAATTATGTAACTCCTTATTAAAATTTTAGAATCCATTTTTCAATATTTTATTTACATAAGTGAAATAATTTAATTTAAAATTAGACTCACAAAGCACGATGAAAAATGGTTTCTTAAGAAATTGTATGTTTCAAGGAAAAAATGATTTTACATTAACTCTATGATTAGTAATATTCAATATATGAATTTAAATTAATATAGATAGATATAAAATATATAAATTTCATTTAAAAAATTTCTCATTAAGGGTTATTTTCATTAAATAAAATGGAAAAATTCAATGCACCTAAAAAGAGTTTCTAGAAAAAAATGTGTTTTAAGCATCAAAATAGGTTTATACCAAAATCATGATTTTTTTGATTAAAATGAAATTAATTAGATTATTATAAATCAAATGGATCATATTTAAATTTAAGAACAAATCTAAAATATAATCTGAATTTAAATTACCTGATTTAATGATAAGAAATTTCCATTTTACAAAAATCAATATTTTTCACTATTCCCTAAAAAATAAAACTTTTCATAAAATTTTCAAAATTTCATCATAAGATAATTTTTATATTATAATTTCAAAAATTATATCTTTTTTATAAAATAAAATTTCTAAAAGTTTCATAAATTAATTAAAATATTTTCTCACGAAAAGCAATAAAATCCATTTTTGAAGTAAACATATTTTTGAAGAATAAAACAGATTTATTAGAATTTCTGTGATTATTTAGTAAGAATTTATCAATATATTTATATTTATTAGAAAATTCATATATATTTTATAAATTAATTAATTCTATTTATACCAACCAATTCAACTGCTAGGTTACAATGATGATATTTAAATAATATATTTCGTGGGTTGTTTAAGCTCGGTGTTGTGTGTCATATATGATATCAAACATAATGTTTTTATTTTAAAATTTTGGGGTGTTTCATTATATCCACCTAAAATAAATTGAATCCTCTCAATTTGATATTGAACTCAGAAATCAAGGCTTTGACATTTGTAAATTCAATTATGGAAAACCCATATCGTAAAAGGGTTAATAAATATTTCTATTAAGAAGTGGGAAATAGAAATATGAAGGTCATATATAATATCATAAATAAATGTTTCCAAATAGTATAACATCAATGGGAAGTGGAAATATGGACATGGAGGAGAAAACTAACACCCAAGGACTAATAGATATTGATAGAGAATATGGCCAAGAGAAAGTTAACAACCACAAAGACATAACTCTATGATGGGTGAAAAGACCATTGATTCATCATAACTAAAGGTAAAGGTATAAATTTTTTATTTCAACATCCTTTTCCTAAAGTTTATAAATTTCTTTATCATATAAACTAAGAATATAAGGTAATATACTTACTTGAAAAATAGAATTTCATCCTTTCTCTAAACGATAAGTATTCAGAATGAATTTGTTTTCATTCCCAAAGCACTGAAATAAACTTATAATAGATCACATAATCCACAGAAGGATAACAAGCCATTTTTAATTTAATTAAATTTTAACCAAAAATGAAATGGCTACCACAAGGTAAGAAAATATCCAAAATATATAATACTTTATAGGAAGAAATAATAAATTTTACTTCAAAATTTTTATAATAACACCAACAGTTAAACTTATAACAAATTACATAATCCACAAAAGGATAACAAACCATTCCTAATTTCTTTAAATTTTAACCAAAAATTAAATGGATAACACAAGGTAAGAAAATATCCAAAATGTATAATCCTTCATACGAAGAAATTATACATTTTAATTGAAAATTTCCATAATAACACCAAATGTTAAACATAGATAATTCCACTAATAAAAAACTAAAATCCCAATTAACATAAATAAAATAAAAATTAAATAATGTTTTAACCTCAGTGG
This sequence comes from Viscum album, assembly GCA_963277665.1. Lineage (NCBI taxonomy): Eukaryota > Viridiplantae > Streptophyta > Magnoliopsida > Santalales > Viscaceae > Viscum > Viscum album. Next base: position 832,855,716 of record OY728136.1, read on the forward strand.
TGATCTTATATATTTTAAATTATATACCCAAAATTTAATTACATTCTTCATAAAACCAAGTAAAAGTTTCAGATCACCTCAAAATATCAAAAATATTTGATCCTATAATATAATTCCAAAAATAAACTTAACATTTATCAATAAAAAATTTTAAGTAAATTTTTTTTATATAAACTAAGACATCATATCAGCCAGTAGTAGGATTTACACCCTTTTCACCCTTTGGTTGTGGGATCAAGTCCTACGACCTCGAAGCATGTGATGGGTTGTCACCTGTCTTGTGGGATGTCCTTTTTCTTAAGAAATATTAACAAAATTCCTATAACATTTTCTAAAATTTGATGAATATCCTCAAAACTAAAATTAATCATCAAATTACTTTTTAACCGCTAATTTTTTCTATACAACTTATTTTTTCCACAAAATCAAATTACCTTAACATGAATGATAATTTTAACCCTAAGGTTATCAATATATTTAAACTTATTCCCACAAAATATAAGACCATTATTCCTTAAATAAAATTCTCCCTAAAACCTAAGTTACAAATAATGTTTACATATACCTTAAACATCTATTAAAACTCAATAAATTTCTCAAAGGAACTTCCATCACATAAAACCTCCAAAGGGGTATCTATACCTTTAAAACTATAATAAACCTCAGACTTATTAACACATTATGGTACCTAAAAATATTACTCTCCTAATTTGAATCATGAAATTAGTATCTTTGGGGAATTTCCTTTAAGTCTGTCATAAAGTTACATTCCCTATCTATGTTTTTCCTAAATCAAATTTCAAAGGTTTCTAATAAACTTAATCTGATACCAAATATAAATACCCCAACCCTAGTAGGCCAGATTTAGTCTTTACTATATTAAATTGGTACAAGATACAATTGATCGCATCCCAAAGGATATAATAGTTTATTAGTCTTGGAAAACTAGATACAAACTTAAATATAACATTACATGTGAAAAAATAAAATAAAACATAGTGAGAGTAAATATTCTCCATCATTGAACTAACTTAAATATTCCTTCTTCACATCCCAAGGAGAGGAAAAAAAATAAGGGTGATCTCAGATTCTTAGTAAGGGTATGTACAATGAAAAATTTCATGAGTAAATAAGGCATAATCAATATGGAAAGATAAATAACAAAACCACATGACATTTAATCAATAACTTGAGCATGAAGAATAATATGGTAGGAGTAAATGAAGATAAAGTGATTCCATATAAATAATCACATGATATTTAAACTTATCCATGGATATCACAACTAATCAAATAATCAAATGGACATCAATAATTGATTTCATAATGATGGAATGCATAATGCAAGACATAGGAATGATAGTTTTGTTTCCAATTTTATGGAAGAGGAGATAAATATAGGGTATTACATTAACATAACAACATATAAGTATATCGAATATACTTATGTTACTATATCATAATGTTTTAATAAGATTTTATAGATGTGTAAGAAGAAATAAAACAAAAACGTTCGGTTAAGAATGATACATCTTCTTCAGACAACCTCTTTAGGTTTACACCAAAATAATTTATAGGAGATTTTTCTAATAAAAACAAGGAATCTAGGGCATGGTAAGGTAATTAAGTGAAGAAAAAGTCTTTATAAGTGTCAATAAAAAATGATAAGATGTTCCTTTTTAGAAGTGATGGGATGGGCACTTTTGGAATTTCTTAAAATATTAAATTAATATAAATTAATTTAATTAAAAAAAGGATCAGAACTAAAATAATTATAATAGAGGTATGATTATGGGTTTAACTAATATCATCTAATAAAATTTGGAAAAATTTATATTAGGCTTTTACCCTTATTTCTTTGTTTTAACCTGTGTTAACCCTTTTTGACAATTACTGTGCTAACAAAGTTTTTAATCTTTAAGGGTCAATATGGTTACTATAAAAAAAAACTGGATAAGAAATGGAGCATAGTTTATATTTTCAACCATATCCTAATAATTTATATGAAAATAAAATTTTTAGTAATTTTAAATCATTTAATAAAATATTATTTATTATAAAATACCATTAATGCGATTTTTAGAACTATTAATTTAATTTGACTATGAAAACAGAAAAAGAGAAATGGAATTAGAATATAATAATTTAAAACACTACTGATGTGTTATATTTATTTAATAATTCATTTAAAATAATAATTACTTTTAATATTTTTAAAATCATTTATTTATTTTTATATAAATTTTATAAATACACTATCAGTGTTGTATAAATATTTAAGTTAATTATTTCATGACTAAAAATTAGAAATAAATTAACATAATAAAAAAATTTATATTTCAAATAAAAATTTAGAACTAAACATAAGTTTTTTTTATCCATATCACAAAATAATATAGTTATTAAAAGATATAAAGTGAGATTTTTATCTTTATCTTAACTTAAATATTATAAAGGTCAAAATCAATGAAATATGGAACCAAGTGGTCATATATTCAAGATATGGATGTTTATGGATGAAATACACTCATAAAATAGGATAAAGGAAAGTTTTATGGTCAATTTTTAGTCTTTATCATATTATTTTTAACCTTAATTACCCGATTTACACTTACTATGGTGATAATTAATTAATATAGTTACTATTCATAATGGATAAAATTAAAAGTGGTCTATTTACCAAAAATTTAACTCCTGATTCCAAATATGAAATAAATTTTCCATGATTCAACTCAAATAAGTGGCATAATTTAGTTTAAAATTATACTTGAAAAGTGTAATGAAAATTGGTTTATCAGGAAAATGTATTTTTCAAGGGAAATATTATTTTACATGAAATTTTTGATTAGTAATATTCATTATATAAATTTTAATTAATGTATTATCTATATAATTTATAAATTTTATATAAATAATTCCTTATTATGGTTTTTTATAATTAATTAATATATAAAAACATTATGTACTTAAAAATATAGTTTCCAGAAAAAATGTGTTTTAAAGAATAAAAATAGATTTATACCAAAATCAATAAATTTTATGATTAAAATGATTTTTTAGATTATTATGAATCAAAAGGATAATATTTAACTTTAATACTAAATAAAAAATTATAATCAAACTCTAAATTAATTTATTTAATTAAAATAAATGGTAGTTTTATGAAAATCGATATTTTTTCACTATTCACTGAAAAATAGAACATTTCAGAAAAATTTTAAAATTTCATTATAAACTAATTTTGATATATTGATTTCAAAAATAATATCCTTTTTATCAAATAAAATTTCTAAATATTCTAGAAATTAATTATAATACTTTCTCATGAAAATTAATAAAATTCATTTTTGAAGGAAATATATTTTTGAAGAATAATATGACTTTACTAAAAATTGAGTGATTATTTACTAAGAATTTAGCAATAAATTTATATTGAGTTGGAAAATTATATATATTTTATATGTTATTTAATATTATTTATATTCACCAATTCGACAACTAAGTTATAATTTTCATATTTAAATAATACATTTCACGATTCGTTTAAGTTTGGTTTTTGTGTGTCATATACACTATCAAATGTAATGTTATTACGTTAAAATATCAAGGTGTTACGTAAAATATCATCCCCTACCCATTTTCCTGGGTAGATTCAAGGCAACACTGACCTTAGGCAACATTCCCTCCGACTAGAAAGGCTAGGAATAAATTCATAAGGCATAATAAAACATTGGGGGATAATTTTACATAAGGCACACACACAACCTATAAAAGACACTAATGAAAATAATGATAAGAAAATATATTATGAATCAAATTAAACTAATACAACTCAATCTATAAAATAACTAAACAATATCAGAGTATCATAAGAAGTTGATACAACATAGGAACCAAAAATCTAAATACATGAAAAATCAAGGTTCCAGGGTGGAACCACTCCAGATAAAAATGGTCGATCAACTACAAAGCTTTATCTCCCATAATCTATGACCGTAAAATCACCGTGACCTACTAGTGAAGTATAAAACCTTACTGTTTACTATATCATGCTAAATAGTGTTAGAATATGCACTAATTTTCATATATAGGGGTGAGTATATCAACTCAATAGGAAATCTACAAGACTTACCACACACACCACTTGGACAGTAATAAGTTAACTCACAGGTTTATATAAAAACAAGGATAGATAATATCAAACAAATTTTTTTACCAAAATTTCATTTAAAAAATTAGTGTAAATAATTTCTATAAGTTATTCCCAATCTAGAACTCAAACACACATGTATGTATCCTTTATTTTAACAGAATTGACCCATGAGATAAAAACTCATCACTCCTGACTGAAGTCATCACTTGGATTTGCAACAATGTACCCCCTCGACACTAATGAACAATTATGAACTAATTAGTCTCCATTTATATTTATCATGAACTCATTCCAACCATGTATATGATAAAGTATTACACAAAACATTTCATAAAGAAAAAATTTCTTTTTATAACTTAATCAAACACATTGTGGGCATCACCCATGATTCATAATTTAAATATATGAAACCAAAAAGGGTTTTTACAAAAATATATTTAACAAAGTTTTCTATAAAAAATCATAATCATTAAATTTAAAAACCTAATATTTTAATTTCTAAGAGAAAATGTAGAGAGAGAGAGAGAAGACACCCACCACAAATGGTTTATATTATTGAAGAATTGTACAACGATCTAGGTTGATTTAGTTTCCTCAATACTTTGCTTCAATGAATTAGAAATACCTATTATCAAAAAAAAAAAACAAAAACTCTAGAAATAGTTTTTAAATCCCTGTTATAGAGTTTTATTTGAGTATAAATGATTATATCTCAAAGAAGAAAGAGAAATAGAGTTCTTACCTTCAATTTTATAGATCCAACTCTAGAAGACTCATCAAAAATGAGATCCATAAAGAAGAAGATCACAAAAATCACCTAGAAGAGGGATGAAGATCAATAGACTAAGTCAATGGAGTAAGAATGAGGATTTTAGGGAAGTTTTGGGTTAAAATTATAGTTTTCAGAATTAAATAAATCCTTATCATGGTTAGGCCACATAGTTTAGAAAACTTTGTTCCAAATGTGTCAATTAATATTTCCTCAAGAATTTCTATGTCACATGGTTACCATATAGTTTGTCTAAATCGTGTGCAAAATGTGAGACTACCAAGAGTGTTCCTCCTTATCTTACATGGTTTCTTTGGGAATCCTCATGGTTTCCCCTAACCATGATTAAATAATGAACCCTCAAAACCACACCAGAACATTCCAAAACCATATGAAAACATACTGAGGTTAAACCCATTCATTCCATAGCTCAAAAAACATAATGAAACATCAAATTACTTCAAACTTGGGGTGTTAAATTCTCCCCATCATTGGGATTTCCTTCATTGGAAAGATGGAGGTTGGTGGTGCTTTGAAATAGTTTTTTCCATTTATATAATTTTAATTTATATTGTTCCCAAGCATCCTATTAAATATCACCACATTTCCACAATAACCAGACCAAAGGAATTTAATTTACATGTAATATTTTATCTTTTATATCCATGATATAGATATTTACATTGAAAAATGTTTCATTTGGATCAATTATTAAATGATACCATTGAATAATGTGGCTAGGATTGGGACGATAATTCTTAAATTGATACAAATGAAATAAATTATGAATCTAGCATAATCTTGGCACTAAATCCAAATGACAATCCACATCTCCAATACATTATGGTATCTCAAATAGTCTGATATACTTAGAATACAACATTCCTTTGATTTCCACATGACTATGTATAAGCCTATTAGATACTTTCAAGATTACATAATGACCCACAAAAAAAGATAACAAGTGATATATATGATCTACATGTGATTTATAGTATCTCAATGTTGTTTTCATACACTTCATGATCATATGAATTTTTTTAGTCATATCATGAACAATTCTTGGTATGATTAGTGATGCTTCTCCTATTTCTACATAAAAAAGTAGAGATTGATATGAGTGTTCATACAATGTATCAAACATATCTATATGTATTATGGAATGATAACTATTATTTTATAAAAGTACACTATGGATAAATAATCATCCCATAAACCACCAAAATTCATAACACAATCTTGGATCATGTATTCCAATGTTTAGATAGTATGTTCTTATTGTCTATCTGTTTGGAGATGATATTCCATGATCATTCAATCTTTTTCCAAGGATCATTTTAAGGAAAACTATACCTATGAGGTGAATCTAGGATATCACTTAGAGATAATAGAAATTGATACTCCATGTAATTTTATGACTTATTTGATATATATTTTGACTAATTATTCTACCATTATAGACTCTCAAATTGGAATGAAGTATTATAAATTAGTGAGTAAGTCCATAATAAAACAAATATCATCCTGTTTTTTATTTTTTCATGGTATAACAGTGAAAATGTATATGGAAATATGCTCTCATTTATATATAGTTATGGGAATCAATTGTAACATACCAACTATGCATTGATATTCAGCCTTTACCCATGGTCATATGAGACATTGAAGAGCGTAATATATTTTTTTTCTTCATTATAGACCATAAAAAATGAGATTTAATTACCTTGTAATTTTTCTAAATAATAATATGGAAAACCCATTTATAATGGTGATATATGGAAAATATATTTTCTTTGAATGAAGGTGGAATGAAAATATGATATTGAAAGAACAACATAGAGTTTTCATTCACTATACAACCTTAAATGGTCTCCCTACCATAATGGTATAAGCTAATGGTAATACTGTTAGGATATGATCATTAAGACTCCTTGACCAGTTTAATAGAGTCAGGAACAAATGTGACTAAAAAGAAAGCTATAACCTCATTGTAATCTACACAATCTTTACACATGTTATCGATTACTCTAATCAACTTCCATTGGTCATGATATTTTTGGTGTACTTGGTTATATGAATTCCAAATCAAGAACTTATAAAAAGAATATCCTTTATTGGTTTTATAAACCAAATCCAAGTCAAATATTAGTAGATACTCCATCCAATATCATTTTCTCAAGTTCATGTACCTCTAAGAAAATATAAGAATTAAGCTCTTATGATCAAGGATAAAATTGAAATTTTTACCAAAGTGATAAAAACACCATGTCTTTAGTGCATGGATAACTATATCTAACTTTGGGTCATGCATTGGGTTGTTCTTTTCATGTGTTTGAAATTTCCTCAAGCCATAAGCTATAACATGGTCTCATTTCATAAGATCAAAACACAACCCAAATCCAAATGCATAAAAATATACCACATATCCTTTTCCTAGTTCTAGAAATATAAGTATAGTTTCTAAAGTTAGTTGTGATTTAAGATCCTAAAATGATTCCTGATAGTCTTTATTCTATGTGAATAGAATAACCTTTCTTGTCAATACAGTTATATGAGAAGTGATCATTGAGAAATTCTAGATAAATAGATTATAACAACTTGGTTGTCACAAAAATTTCTATATCTCAAATATATTTTTAGTTGGTTTCCATGAAATGATCACTTTGACTTTCATAGGGTCAACTGATATACCCTTCTTAGAAATCACATGCCTAAGGAAACAAACTTCTTATTTCTAGAATTCAAACTTATAGAATTTAGAATAATGTTGTTTTCATGAAATGTGCTCAATAAAATATCCATGTGATTCTCATGATCATATTTGGTTTAATAATAACCAAGATATCATAAAAAAATACCATGAAAAATGATTCAAGGTACCTATGAAAGATACAGTTCATCAAGGCCATAAAAACTATATGTGCATTTGGGAGAGAAAAGGAAATAGCCAAGTATTCATAGTGACTGTATCATTTTTGAAAATCTATCTTTAGAATATCCTCTTTCTTAACTCAAAGTTAGTGGTATCCTGAACGTTGATTAATTTTAGAGGACCAATTGTCTCCTTTCAATTGTTAAACAGATCATTAATTCATTGAAGAGGGTATATATTATTGATCATAACTTGATTCAGTTTATGATAGTCGACACATAATCTAAGTGAACCATCAACCTTCTTTATAAAAATCACTAGAGTAGCCCTGAGAAATGTAATTAGTCTAATAAATAATTTTATTTATAAGTATTTTAGTTGGATTTTAAATTCCAATAATTATGTTGGTTCCATTCCATATGATGGAAGTAAAATAATATTTATCCCCAGAAGGAGATCAATTGAAAATTTTACTTCCCTTTCAGGTGTTAAACCAAATAAATTTTAAAGAAACACATCAGGATACTAATATACAATGGTAAGAAAATATCTCATCTTAATTTAATTAATAGTCCCCATGGTTACTATTTTAAACTAATGTAGGATAGTTCCAACCATTATTTTTAAAAGTTCTATACTTGTAGCATTCAAATCCCAACCCCCTTTAAAGAGATGTACTAATCCATTAGTAGTTGTAAAAATCACCCACCAAGAATAAAAATCAATATGATATTTTATAGTTACTAATCAATATTTTTTTATGATTAAATCAACTATATTAATATCAAGAAATAAAAAGTCCCAAACTAATAGGATTCTATTGATTGTTATAGAAAAATCTACACACATAAATCCCTTACCCTCCCATTTCCTAATAGGTTTATGAATTATGATCATATATGGAATCATTTATATATCTAACACCCTTTGATTTACCACATGAGAAGAAATGAATGAATGAGATCCATCAATATCAAACAATACTTGAATAAGTGTTGAGTTTATAAGGATGATACCTCACACCTTCGAGGGTATAGATTTATCCGTTATGAATCTTTGTTTAGCATCATAAAACTTCTTGTAAAATACCCTTGATTATTCCTTACTTCTATGAAATGGTTGTATCGATTGAGGTGGTTGGGTGTTTCTAGAATAGCCTGACTCGCTCAGTTTTTTGGTTGATAACTCTTCTGATGTGATCATCTAGTCAGGTTATGAGAGGCTTAAGACACATTAGATCCATTCCTACCACTTGAATTCAGATCATTAGAAAAATAATGTTAGAGATGTCCTATTTGACCACATCAACAGAAATCCCAAGGTGGTTGCATACAATTTCTATTTTTATATTCTAGTTAACAACATTAGAAACATTATAGGTTTTTAATACATCATGGAGGAAAATAAATTAATTCCATTGATTGATTATCTAGTACCATTATTCCCTTGGAGTATGTCTCCATCTTCTGCTTACTTCTAACATTGGATTTACCACCCATTTATGTATATAAAATACTATTACCTCCACCATTATTTTAATTAGTGTCTTTTTCTACCACTTTCACTCTATTGTAATTTTCTATATAATCATCAATACAAAACATGAATATCATATAATGAATTTTTAGTTGTATTATAAACTCAAATATATGAACCTTCATGTACTTTCTAGAAGCAACTTATAGAGTAAAAAGAACAAAGTTCATAAATTCAGTATCATATTACATCACTGATATATTTTCTTAATTTAAACTAAATAAATCTATCGTTCTGGTTACTTTTAAGGCATGTGGATAATTTTTTTTGTTAAACAATTCCTTTAATTCCTACCAAGGCCTTGGTCATGTTTAGTTTGAACAAATAAATCCCACTATTATCATGTGAGACCCTCCAGTATATATTCTACTAGATTCACCTAAATGTTGGTCAAGGTTCCAAGGAAATCATTTTTTTTCATCCAAATAATCCATGGATCCACTTGTTCTAATCCTGAATCCCCTAAAATGATTGATGGGTTATATCTTTGAAATTACAATGAATGGTCCACATGGAATGGTTCTTCAATTTGATTCCCTCTATCCATATCATGAAATTCTTGTATAATGGTTTGAACAAGATGAAAATTCCCTTATAGATCAGGTTGGACCACATTCTTAGTAGAATATTCTTGTGAATTTCTAGACCTTCTAATGGATGTCAACACTCTAAATCTATAGTAAAGTTACCACTTAGTCACTATATAGAAACTAATTGAAGGGTTATGATATTAAAAATGATAAAAAACAAAATCATCATAACAAATTTCCAATAATTATCAAAGATAATATTGATGATTCAGTCCTAATGGGAAGTATCATTATGAACGCATGATACTGTGCAATCATCGGCTAAACCCACAATGATGAGATGATGATAATACTATAGGTGTTTAAGAACACCTTTTATACCAAAAACACCCTGGTAACATTATGTTCAACATAAATTGGTCATATATTCCTTTTTATTCTATACATTTCAAGTTCTAACACACCCTATCTCCATGTCCACTATCTCAACTAATGGACTGATCAAACTGATAGCATTTGGAACATCCGGACCTTGACCCATTTTCATGGATGGATCTAAAGTTACACTAATCTTAGGTGACTTATTAATGATACTAAAGGATATAAATAAATGATAATGGGATTATTAAATGTTTGGGGTATGATTAAACCTTAAATACATACACAACCTATAAAATATAGTTGTGAAAATAATGGAAATAAATTATCTAATACATAAAATTAAACCAATAAAACTCAATATTCAAGCATAAGGACTTGACCAACTCTCTAGATCTATCTTCAATAATACATGATCACAACATCATGGTGACCCACTAGTGATTTATGACACCTTAACCTTACTTAAATCATGATAAACAATTTTTGTATATGCACAAGGTGCATATATAGGGGGTGAGTATATTGAATTAGTAGGAAATCCCTAATACTTCTCACACATGCCACTAGAATAAGAATAATTTAGCTTATATTTTTATATAAAAATAAGAAGAAAGAATATCAATCAATTTTTACTAAAATTTAATTAAAAAATTAGTGTAAATAATAAAATACATAAGGCATACCCAATCTATAACTCACACACCCATTCATACATCCTTCCTTTTAACATTCCTAACTCAAGAGCAGAAAAAACATCATTATAGGATGAAGTTTCTAGTTGTCTATGCAATAATATTTACCCAAGAACCAGTGAACAAGTATAAACCAATAGGGATTTGTGTATGTACAATATAAAATCATTCCAAAATTTTTTATTCCGAATTCTCACACCAAACATTTCATAAATATTTTTCCCTTTTTAGAATTTAATCAAACACATTATTGGAATCACCCACGATTCCCAATTTAAAGACATAAACCAAAAAGGGGTTTTAAAACCAAATATTCAACAATCCATTCTATAAAAAAGAAAAATAATTTAATTTAAAATTCTTTGATATCATGCTATAGGTGAAATTGGAGAGATAGAGAAGTCACCTACCTCAAATGATTTTTGTTCTTGAAAAATCATACAATGATCTAGGTAGATCTTGGTTCCTGATTACTTTCCATAAATGAATCATAAATTCATAACATAAAAACATTGTAAAAACCCTATATCTAGGCATAAAAACCCTAGTTTAGGGTTTTTTTGAGTAGAAACAAGGATATCTAGAATAATAAAGAGGAAAAAGTTACCTTCAATATCTTAGATCCGACACTTAATTATTTACTAGAATAATACTTTATATGGAAGAAGGTCACCGAAATTTCCTAGAGGAAGGATGGAGTTAGAGATCCTAAGTCAAGGGATAAATAACGAGGCCTTTAGGTGAGCTTTTAGGTAAAAAACGTAGTTTTTGGATTTAATAAACTCAGTCCCATGGTTGGGCCACATGGTTTAGAAAAGCATTCACTAACCATGTGAATGACTACTACTTCAAAACTTCTGAATTTTCAATTTTACCACATGTTTTGGATAAAATATGTATATAAAGAGAGATTACCTTATTATATCACACAATTTCTGGGGAATGCACATAGTTTACCCTAACTATTCTCAAACTTTTCACCCTGAAAAACCTTTCCAAAACATTATTAAAACATAAAAAAACTTCCAAATGCCAAACCCAATCATTATATAATTATAAATACAAAATAAAATAGTTAATTAACATAAAATAGGGAAGAAATTGAATATCCATGATGATGAAATAACAATATAAAGAAGAGGAAGAAAAGATATTCATGGGTGATTGAGAGTACTTTTCTAAATTCATGCATTCCCCAATATATTTTTTTCATTTTTTTTGATTTTAAATAGAAAATTTCAAGTCAAACTTGTATTTTTTTTACTTTTTAATCTATGATATAGAAGCTACTTAATAATACCATCACACTAAGTTTTATATTTCATTGTTAATAAGATTGAATAAATAAGATGAGGGATAAATTATTTGAGATATCGTGAGGGTATCAATTGATGAATCATGATGGGGGGTAGTTAATTTATATAGATGAAATACGGGGGGGGGGGGGTAGTTGATTTATATATATGAAATCCCTATTACACAAGTTCAAGATTTTTTTTAGAATTTTATATTGATTGGTTTATTATTATTTTGTGTTACATGAGTGATTGTAAAAATCATATATTTTCCATTCCTAAGAGGGTTCTAGGGAAATTTTTTATATTCTTTATTATACTCATTTATTAAGAGATAATTGTAAACCTACCAGAACTATCATTGAATCTATTGGGAGAAGAACTAGATATAAGTCAGGAATTCAAAAAAAGTTAAACCACCATATGTATGATAATGAATCCACTGGATGTTCATCTCCACTATAATCCTCACACAACAACATACCACACCTCCTTGACCAAATGATCTAGAAAATAAGAAGATTGAAAAAACCCTAAATCACTACACATGTTCTATTCTAATTATAAAATACATAAGAATACAAAATAATAAAAGTAAATATGAAAACTAAAGAATACTTTTTTATTTTATGTGGTCTGGATTTTTATCTTACATGCATGAGATAACACTGAAAAACTTATATATCTCTATAAGTAAAAAGATTGCACTAAGTTATTTTTATCCACATGGATTTATCTTATTGGTTAGTTTTATTAAAATTCATGTACCATAATAGTAGGGTTTACCATCCCATATTTATAGTGGGGTTTATCTGGTAATTTCGGTTACACCGACATCCTAATTTTATGAGACACTGTCAATTCATAACAGTGATCATTAATCTATTATAGCAATATTCAGATAAATAGGATACTTTTGGTAGATTGATCACATCACTATCTCATGGATACCTAACATTAATTCAATAAAACTTCATCTAAACTCATTGTAACTTCCTCTCGATATATCTTTTATTGAGTTGAATATTTTTCTAACCCTACCAAATTATCATGAACTTAACATGTACATCCAGTGAACTAAACCTAGAGACTCGAAGTTTCTCCACAATCCAAGTAATATCCCACTTGAATACCAATTCAATGATCATCCTTGAGAAAAAATCAACACATAAAATAGTTTTTAACTCCACAATCTTCCTTCCATATTAATGTAGTGATCTCCACCACATTCCAGTTACACCAATCCCACTAAGGTAAAATAACACCTTATACTTTCTTGAATCAAAACTTTAGAGAATATGTAAATAATATTTTTATTTATAGTAATATATCATATCAATAAATCCCTATCTTCAAGGAACCTTCAAATATAATGGTATTTCATGTTGATGTGTTTTTTCCTTGAATGAAACATGATATTTTTCTCCATGTGAATTTCACTATAGTTGTCACAGTAGAGTAACCCAATCTCCTCGCTTTAAAAGTGTTCTCATTGAAGATACCTCAACCAAACCATTTACTTCACTGATTCCATTAAAAAAAATATTCTACTTTAGTTGTAGAAATCACTACTCAATGAAAACAAATTATACATCCAACTAATTTCTTCTCTACTAAATATAAGAACACAAAACATTATCCTCCTATGAGTATGGGAATCTCACCCAAAATATACATCTACATACCCTTGGAATGTTTCTAATATTTTTAAGAACAATGAGATATATTTTATTTATTTGAGACATCTAATGAACCATTTCACAAATTACATGTATTTTTTTTGTATTTACCATTACGGATTAATGAATCCCACTAAAAATGCAATGTTAGGGAGAATACAAACAATTACATACATTAATATTATGACTTCAAAAGGAAATAGAAAAATTTAATTGTATATTTCAATATCTTTTATTCTTAGTACTTTCCCCTATGAAAATTTAAATTTCTCAACCAGAAGAGTTCAGACTAACTTGGATCTAGTCATTAAAAATCACTTGATGTACTTCCATATGTAATATCTTTAATAAAACAATAAACTTATAATTTTCTTATATCTTTCAATCCTTATACCAAGAATCATTATTGTAAAACTAAGATCCTTTATTTCAATTATTCTAGAAAAATCTCACTTAAAATCCTAAATTCGTGAATGAAAAACCCCACCCAAAGCATATCATTAATATAAAGGAGAAATATAATAAATAAAACATCCTTAAAATTTTTTTATAGTAATATTTATTTTAGTTTCTTCACATGAATCCCTTTTCAACCATAAAAGTGGTGAATTTTCAGTTCCATTGACATGGTGTTTGAATCAATCTATAGAGTTTATTTTTAAGATTACACACAAATTAATCCTTATGAATAAAATCAAAACTAGTTGGTTTCTACATGTAAATATATTCCTCTAAATCACCATGAATAAACATGGTCTTTACTATAACATCCCAGAACCTTCATTCCCAAATTCAGTGATGAAATAAAAAAATTTACATTCTCAACTCTGATACCAATAATTGTGACCCATTATTTTTCATATAGACCTTATAACCTCAAAAGGAAAACCGGGATCACTTACATCCTTGTGGAAATTTTAGGTTTAGAGTTTTATATAATTAGAAAAAACTCCTAAATAAATAATTCACATGAATTTAAATGATAATTTCTCCCACCTAACCCAAATTTTATTGTTCACATTAAGACATCATCATCATCCATATGAAATACATTCTAGAAATAACTAATTCAACCTCATTATTTATAACATGGGGGAAAGTAAATATAGGAAGGATGAGTTGAAATTCTCAGTAAGGGAAACCATAATAATTAACAAATTAATTTAATTAGTGATCATAATAAGTGTATAAGAGTGTGATGACATAATCAAATTGAATGAATATAACATAATAATATTCATACCCATAAATACCTAGATCATTAAACATGAAAACATAGAATAAGGATTTAAAGAAGTAAATAGTAATAATAATCAATAATCATGAGCCATGTGATATCAATATTGATTAAATGAAACATCATAAACCCATATAAAGAATAGTTAAAACATATTTGTATCTTGGAACATCATCTGCATAGAACAATTATAAAACCCTTACATAACCCTTATAGAAGCCTTACAGATTAGAATAACCATATATACAACTTCTAATATAATTATCTATAGAATATAATTATTACCCAATTAATTGGATCACTATCTTGGAACACCCATCGTATAAGCTATATCAGGCTCACCGATACTATTTGGGTGCACCCATTATTTATGTCCAAAAAACACAACATTAATTAAGTACATAGAGAATTAATTTCATAAAAACTCATTAAAATAACCTTTATTATTTTAGGATCATGAATAACCTGTTGGAAAGAAACAAGTTCTATAATAAACATTTTCAAACATGATTAACCCATGGAAAATAAATAGATTCCATGAAAATCCCTTTGAATCATGATTAATCTGTGGAAAAGAAATGGGTTACATAACAATCACTTGGAGGAAATAATAATACATCCAAAGAAAGAATGAGGATGGTATCGATACACAATATCCCTAGAGGAGGATAAGTAATAACAAGGGTTTTTGACATTGATGAATGTAAATACCATTAAAATATCATTAAAAATATTCTTGAGGAAATTATCCTCTTCATTTTGAAAATCAATTTTTAAAACATAAAACATGTTGAAAATACTTTTCTTTGAAAATAACTTTAAAAAAAAAATAATTTTCTAGAATATTAAGAAAAATTATTATTAAAAACAACCTCGTAAACCTTCAATGTAATCTTCAAATAAATTATGGTTATGTTCGTGGGTAATTATGTACATTCTATAAAGAAAATTCCTTTTTCATGGTAAAAAGGTTAGAAAAGTTACTTGTTCGTAAAGTGAAAAGAATATTCCTTTGATTTTTTTTGTAAAAAGAAAAAATGTGTAATTTTTTTAATAAATAATTTTAAAACGAGATTTTTTTTTATTTTTTTAGAAAATATGTTTTTGGAAGAAAACATATGTTCGACCGAAGAGAGAAATAAAGTTGATTTTTTTAAAAAACATTTTTATCAACAATTTCAAGAACAAAAGAGTGTAAAAAAGGTATTATTAGCTGTAAATATCATTAATAACCATATTATAATAAAATTAACGAGTTTTTTGAGATATAGATCATAAGATCTCATCATTGGAAGCATAATAATAAACAATCCCAATAATGGATGATATTGTAACATAAAACTCATACCACTTTGGTATCTTTGAATCATAAGACCCTTGAAAGGATTACATTAAATGAAACTTAAAATAACATGAGAATAAATAAATTCATAATATTACAAATAAAATGGGATTTATATAAACCTCATAAAATAAAATAAGTTCATAACACGACATAAGTCTCCAAAAAGGTAAATTGTGAAAAAAATCCAATACCGCTTTGGTAACTTTGAAACCGTAAACCCCATGAAAGAGAGATCCTAAAATGGATATGTTAATCATCATAAATTAACTTTATAAGAATAATAAAATACATTCATGTTTAGTATATATACCACACAATAAAAATAAGTGGTGAATATGGTATATATATATATCATAGAAATAAAAGTGAGATGAGAAAACCCTTACCTCGAGTCTAATTCGTCATTCTTGTTATTTATATTCCTGAATAATAAACTTATGTTAATTATTTAATTTATTTATAAACTTTTTTAATTTTATTATTACCTTTATTTCACTTATTATAATGTTGTGTACAATTTCTTAATCATTTAAGTTGACGTCAGATGTTTTGACCATATTTGACATATGTGTCAAAATCAACTTTGGTAGGTTGTACAGAAATAATAATAATAAAATAATTATCATATTTATAGATAAATTATACTTTTAAAACAAATCACAAAATATTCTTATATAAAATTAATGAATATTACGATTAGGGAGACGGTAGGCCGTACGTACGCATGAGTAACGTTTCCAGTTTTCAATGATCACTATGAAAATAAGGTAAGTAAAATTTATTTTTATATAATGATAATAATATAATAAAAACCATATTTTTTAATTATATATACTTATATATATAATTATTGTGATTTGGTGATAAAAAAAATGAATCACATCGCTTCAAGGAGGTGGTAGTCCAGAAGTCCACGAACGACATTATCATTTTTTTCATCGAGTGAAAGGGTAAAAATAAAATGATATATTATATTACCAGAATGATAAATATGTAATTAATATAATAAATATTTAATTTATATAACATATATTTATAATATTTTCACTTATTACCATCTATGTAACGTGTTAGTGAAAAACGAATCACATCGCTTCATGAGGAGGTAGTCCGCCGTACACACGAGTGACATTATAATATACCTTAAGGAATGAAATAAAAAGGGTATATATGATATAATTACTACGTAGGTATAATTATGTTATAAATATCATATATAAACTTTATATACCTCATCATACCCAACCATGAGAGGTGGTAATGGAAAAACGAATGACATCATTTTGCAAGGTGGTAGTCCGCCGTATACAAGAATAATGATTTCATAACCAATTTCATGGAAGTGTGTTTGGTTGTTAGTCATAACATTAACATAATAACATCTAATTATATTTAATATATTGAGGTTATTTTATTAGTATGGTATAAAAATAATTGAAGGAGGTGGAGAAATAAAATATGTAAATATGCTCATTGAAGAACACTACCTATTCTTCGGGTATCCTCCTTAGCTTTTAAATAAATACTTGAAATGATGACTTAATTTCAAAAGTAAGGATTATATAATGAGGTGATGGAAGTTTATAAGTTATTTTAGTAGAGGTTTTATAAAAAAATGTCTTGATATGTGTGAATAAGTGAGGGGTGTAAGGTCTATTTTATAGTTGAGGAGGAGTGACATTATTGTAAATACTCAAAAACATGCACTATTGGGAGGTCAATATTACATAAAGTGGATTAAATATTGATAATTAATGATATTAAGGGATTATATAGTTGATAAAAACCTTTAAAAAATAAAAAAATAATTTTTTTAAATAATTTTTTTCCTCAAATCCCAAGTTTCCTTATTTTGTTTTTTTTCATTATGGTAACTAGTTTCCTAATATAAGAAATTTATAAGTTAAGAATAAATTAAATTAATCATTATTAGATATTTGGGACCCAAATATTATAATTATTAAATCCAATTTATCAAATAAAAATCCTATGTGTGCTGAAAATTAATTTTAATACAAGCAAATGTAACATGCAAAAACACAGCTTTAACCTTAACCTCACTAACAAAGTTTTTTTACTAATTAGGGGTCAATATAGTCATTAGAAAATAATAATTGGTCATTGAATATAACATATTAGATATTTATTAGAATTTAAAAATAACTTGGAAGAATATAGCATTTTTAGTAATTTTAAATCATTTAATAAAATATAATTATTATAAAATAACATTAATATCAATTTTGACATTATTCATTTAATTTAAATTTAAAAAATATCATGAAATAGATTTAATTCGAATATATTATGATAAAACATATTAAAAATGATATATTCATCTAAAAAATTATTGTAACATAATAATTTACTCAATTTACTTCACTTTTAGTATTTTTAGTATCATTTATTTCATTTAATTACTAACTAAATAATTAATGCATTGACATTTATTAAGCATTCTAAGTAATTATTTCATCTATAAAAATTAAATATATATTATTATGATAAAAAATATAATATATATTTTAAAATAGTATATATAACCAAACCAATGTTGTTCTCCCCCATCCCAAAGCATTATAGATATCAAAAGGAAGAAAAGTATAATTTTTTTCTTTTTCATTACTTAACTTATTATATGTGTCATATTCAAAGGAAAATGGAAATAAATTTACATATTTCAGATAATTTTATATCCAAGGTGGAATTACATTGATTTACTAAAATTAAGGTAATATTTTAGTTATTTTAACTCTTATCATTCTAGTTTAACCTCATATTAAACACATTTTTACCTTAACTTCAATAATTAATTTTTTACTGCATTCACTATTCATTTTGGTCAAAAATTAAGTTGAACTTATTATAAATTATAAATTCTGTTGATTACAAATATGTAATACATTTTTAAAAATTTAATTCACAGAAGTGAAAAAATTTAATTTAACATTAACCCTGCAAATGCGACGAAACAATGACTTTTTAAGAAGAGTATTTTTTTAGATAAAAATGATTACATATTAACTCTATGAATAATAATAATCATTACATGAAACTAAATTAATATTTAATGATATATAAAGTATAAATTTAATTTAAAACATTCCCCATGATGGATTATTTTAATTAATTAAAATGGAGAAAAATTATTCATTTTAAAACAATTTTTTTAAAAAAACCCATTTTTAAACTAAAAAACAAACTTATACTAAAAAACAATATATAGTTTAGTCAAAGTAATTAAGTGGATTAAATATAAATTATTTTACTTTAAATATATTCAAAACATATTGGTACTTTTAAATTACTTATTTTTTTAAAAATAAAATACTTTTTACAAATATGAGTATTTTTCACTATTCAACAAAAAATAAATATTTTCTGAAAAACTGAAAGATTTTTCCCAAATAAAATTTTGATAATATAATTTTAAAAATGAAATTAATTTTTTAAATAAATTTTAATAAATATTCCAAAAAATTATTGTAATATTTTTTTCATGAAAAGAAATAAAAATCATTCTTGAAGATAATGAAAAGACCCAAAAATTCCATGTAATTTTTTTTAATTATATGGGAATCTTAAGAGTTCAAAAAAATTTACGGTGCATGATTCCATGGCCCAGAGTTCCTGAAAAGAATTTCAGAACTCTTTTTAAGTATGTTCAGTAAACGTGTGAGCGGGTTTTTGTAACTTTTGAACTAGTGCTCGGAATTGAAATATGAGGACACTGTTGAACTCACAACACCATTATTTACTTAAAGAGACCATCACCTCGACTGCAGTAGGTCGATGGAAAAAGTTAATTTTCATGTTTTTCGTGGAAATAAAAAAAATAAAGAAAAACTCTTATTTTATTTTTATAACCTCTCTTTTTACATTATGGAGGTGGGGACCACCTGAGCTAGAAAACCCCCAATTTAAATTCTTGGTGGTGGAGACCACCCAAACCACTCTTTAATGTGGGGAATTCCCTTGGAATCCTCCCATTTAATTATGCCAATGCAATACAATTAATTGTGCCATTTAATTGTGCCAACTTTAATTATGCCAACGTAAATTAAATTGATAAAACTATTTTAATTTGTTGGCTCCTCATTTACTTGGGGAAATCATTGGAAAAAGGGAGTCTTGGGGAAAAATTTGGAGAAACTCTTTCTCCAACGAAGAATGCCCTCTCTAACAAAGAACATACTTCGGAATCAAGAACGTGGATGACGCACGAGCCCAACTTCAGAAGCGTGTTGCGTAAGCGATGATCGTTGGCACCCTCATCGCCTTCACCGACTTCTTCTCGCGACACCTCCAATGAGAAATCAAGGTAGGTATTGTTGTTTGTTTACCCTTTTCCCCATTATTTACATTCATCTCGATTTAAGAACATTTATATTCTTCTTGATTCGAGAACAAATAAGCTGCTTGCTACCGTTCTAACACGGAGGGTGCGGTCCGAACGAACACAAACCGACCTCTCTGCAACCTTTGTGGGATTTTGATGGTCTTGAATCTATGGAAAAATCCCAAGGTGAGTGTGGGATTCTATGGAATAAAGAATGGGTCACCGGGGCGCACCCGGTGACCCGAGGAACGTCTCAGAAAGGGCTCGGAAGCGGCGGCCAGCACCCCGGTTGGCCGCAATGATGGCGGCGGCGCAACCGCGCCGCCAGAGAAGGTATGTAGCCCATCGGCTGTAGAGGAGTGAGGGCAGAAGCCAACACATGACCGACTGCATAAGGGTGAAGGCGGCGCACGTTCGTGCCGCCTGACGTGCATGTGCCGCAACGACGCTGGAGGGGCGGTCGGCTCACTACCGGCCGCCTGTGATGGTGTGGTGCGTGACCACACCACACGGAGGAGGGCTGACCATCCAGCCATCCGTAGGCTGGGCCATACCAGTGGTCCGGGTTAGACCCAGGGCCGAACCCGTGTTGGGCTAGCCCAGGCCGGGTCAGACCAAACCCGGACCAACTTCGACCCTTTTCGCTATTTCAGCCATAACTTGAGCTACGAGGGTCCATTTGACGAACCATCTACGGATCCAGAAACCTTGGATTGAGACAGTCCTTTTGGTATACTCCACTTGAGTTTTGGATAAAGTTGGGTATGGATGGGATGGATCAAACACGAATCCAACCAGGCCCTTGGAACTAAAAGGCCAATAACTAACAGACCGAGTGTCCGATTGATGCACCATCTGTCCCGTTGAGACCCCTTTTACATAGAGGTACTTTGAGATACTTCTTCATGGGACTTTGTGGTAGTTGGAGTATTGACATGTGGCTTGAGGAGCGGACCCTCTCGGAATCCAGCAAACTTAGTGTGGGAACCCTGTAGCTAGATGTAACATGAGAAAGGGATCCTATTTGGGTCTGTGCTTTGGGATCCTACGTGGGTTTGTGTTCGAGAGAATCACCTGGATCTGCTCTAGTAATCCACCTAGGACTACTCTAGGATCTTACGTGGGTCTTCTATATTAGGATCCTATGTGAATCTAATGATTTAGGATCCTACGTGGGTCTGATGATTTAGGATCCTACGTGGGTCTACCTCTTAATAGAGTAAGATGATTCAGTAGTTACATCTAATCATCTTTTCTACCGTACTTAAGTTATACCTGGTGTGAGCTGAATCTTTACCCTTATGGTAATACCTTTGCGGTATTATTCTGTGTGGAATTACCTTTTTATTACTTACCTACATGTTGATACCTTCGTGGTATTCTTCTTTGTGGCGTTACCTTTGTGGTACTTACCCTTGTGCTGTTACCTTCGTGGTATTTCTTTCCTCCATGGAACAGTTGAGATTTGGGATTTTGATCGGGGCCTTGTGTTTCCTCATGAATGATATGGTTATACTTGATAAATTAGGTATATGTATTGGAATATACCTAAGTAGGGTTTTCATTTGTTTTCATGCTTTGTGGTTTATCCTTTGTTGATTTTGTGAGACCTTTGAGGGTCTCGGGGTCCCTACAGAGTATCGTTATACTCACCCCTACATAGGCTATGCCCACACCTTGTTGTGTTTGGTGCAGGCGATGGACAACGCTGACTGGGGATGAGAGAACCAGGACTAGAGGTAGCTCGTAGGTTGAAATTAGAATAGGTATACTGAAGAGATGACCGTTTGAGAGCTGTACCAACCCTTCGGGTTAGATCCTTGCCAGGAGTTCACAGGAGCTATTTCAGTTTACTTGTACTTTTCAGTTTTCTTTTATTTTTCCAGTTGGGCTTGTATTCTGACCCCTTTTTTTTATTGTACACACTATTTTTTACTATAAAGTTTACTTGTGTTTGTATCTTGTTGTGTTCTTGTTTGTGTGAGTTTACAGGTTATAAAGGAAATGCCTTCCTGGTTTAAGGGAATACGCCTTTCGATGCTAGTCACGAGCACCTGGGCTATGGAAGGCGGGCTTGGGGTAGTCACGGCATGGGCCCTGGGGGACGGGTCATGACAAATTGGTATTATAGGAGTCGGTTTTACCATAGAACATTGGACCCTGATCTTTTTAATGGCAATAGTGTTAAGTTTAGTGAGGATGTGTAACGAACCCGGTGGGCCTAAAGCCACATCAAACTTGGCCACGCCCGAGCCCAGCCCTCTGTCAGATAGCAAACCCCCACCCTCAGGCAGATAATAGGCCCCCACCTCAGACTCACCCAGATAACACCTGGCAGGAATTGTCCCCTGCCTGGTGAGGATTTAATACGCCTCCCCCACAACTCAAACCCGTGACCACTGGCTTAAAGGTCAACCGGGAAGCGTTATGAGTACCAACTGAGCTAGGGCCTAGTTGGTATTCGTAACGCTTCCTGGTTGGCCTTTAATCCCGTGGTCAGGGGTTCGAGTTGTGGGGGAGACCTATTAAATCCTCACCAGGCAGGGGACAGTTCCTACCACGTGTTACCTGGGCCAGTCTGAGGTGGGGGCCTATTATCTTTATGAGGGTGGGAGTCTGCTATCTGCCAGAGGTCTGGGCTTGGGCGTGGCCGAGTTCAATGTGGCTTTAGGACCACCAGGTTCATTACATAAAAAGGTGCATTTTTATGTAACGAAACCAGTGGACCTAAAGCCACATCGAACTCATCCATGCTTGAGCCCAGTCCTCTAAAAGGTAGCAGACCCCCACCCTCAGGAAGATAACAGGCCCCCACCTCAGACTGGCCCAGAAAACACGTGGCATGAACTATTCCCTGCCTGTCCCCTGCCTGAGTTGGTGGTCGTAATGCTTCCTGGTTGGCCTTTAAGCCTATGGTCACGGGTTTGAGTTGCAGGGAAGGTATATTAAATCCTCACCAGGCAGGGGAAAGTTCCTGCCACGTGTTATCTGGGCCAGTATGAGGTGGAGTCCTATTATCTACATGAGGGTGGGGGTCTACTATCTAACAGAGGGCTGGGCTCGGGCGTGGCCGAGTTCGATGTGTCTTTAGACCCAATGAGTTTGTTATAGTGTGGTTATCAGTTTAGGGAATCCAGTGTTGGTGCGGCAACCGACGTATCCATACACCAGGACCCTGACTTCTGATTTCCGACTTAGTGCATGAAAACACTGATTGCATGTGTGTTTTGAAAATTTTTATTTGTGAACTATTTGAATCAGCTCAGTAGGTATAACTTATTGACTGTGGTGCACCTGTTTCTTTTTAGGATGCCTCCATGCCGACATCAAGCTAGGGTTCCGGGTATAGTATGCGAGGATAGCCCATCGAGCGATGATGCCTCGGTGTAGAGCCCTTTATCAGTAGAGGCACCAGTGACACCTTTACCCATTGGGCCACTAATTCCACCAGCCCTATAAGTAGAGGGTACATGCCACTTGAGCGCATTACACGAGTTCTAGCACCAGAGGCCACCTAGGTTCAAAGGTGAGGCAGACCCACAGGCAGCTGAGGATTGGTTGGAGGTCGTGGTGAGAGTCTTTCGACTGGTAGGGACACCAGCTGATCTAATGGTGATCCTTTCCGCTGATCTTCTACAGGCAGCAATAGGCAGACAGTGGATCTTGATTCTCCAGGTTCACGATAAGGTGACACTTCTCTGGGAAAACATTGAGAACCTATTTTGGGCAGAGTTTGTCCCATCAACCCTTCGTGCAGTGCACATACAGGAGCTTCTTCATCTGTAGTAGGGCAGTAGGGAAACATGATTATGGCTTAGTACTCAGCGAGGTTCACCAACCTATCACCCTACTCCACTAATATGGTGCGAGACCCATTCTTCAGGGCCCAGACCTTCGAGTAGGGACTCAGGCGGGAGATCAAGGTTTCGATGATTTCTCTCAGCTTCCTAATGCAGGCAGGGGTGTTAGAGCGAGCCCTCTTAGTGGAGAGTTTTCTTGCTGAGCAGTCATCAGCAGCGAGACCCACCACTAGGAATCATGTAGCGGAGTCTTATGCAGATGGAAGCAGACATATTCCATAGAGGTCCAAGAGGACCAAACCTACAGGTGGATGACCGTAGGATTCAAGGTCGGTTGTGTGGGGCACTAGAGACAGATCCAATCACGCGAGGAGCAGGTAGTGTTACACATTCAGAGGGTAGGGTCACATGGATCGAGACTGCCCGACCTTCCATACGGATGATCAACATAAAATCGAAAGACTACCCAGGCAGAGATAGATGTTTGATCGAGGAGGTCCGTAGGGAGTAAGCAGACGTGGCAGAGGAGCTGCCCATGCAGCTGGATGTGGGAGATGATTTGAGATGTTACCACCACCACCACCAGGTGGTCTACCCCAACCACAGGGAGTAGGTGGATTGGGGTGAGCTCAGCTCTAGGCAGCTGAGGCCTATGATCATGGCACTCCAGAGATGATATGAGGAACGATCTGTGTCTACTCCACCTTAGATGCAGTACTTATAGACACAGGTTCCATCCGTTCTTTTATTTCCATTACCCTCATTCGGAGCTCAGAGATTTTGATGGATCCGTTGGATTGATCCTTAAAGCTAGATACTCCCATAGGAGAGGATTCAACGATTACACACTGGTTCCAGCAGTGTGAGATTAATCTCAGAGGAAAGAGGTTCAGCTGTGATCTCCTAGTAGCAGCATCGAGGCCTTATGACGTCATCTTGGGTATGGACTAGTTATCTACAATAAATGCTTAGATTGACTGTATTAGGAGAAAAGTGCGGTGTATCTATGAGGATGGGACTAGTTTTACCTTCACCGGAATGAAGGGAGCCTTTGCAGCATAGGATAGACTTACCCGGAGGAGATTTCAGCCGATCACTCATCAATTGGCTAGCCTTACCCTCAGAGCAGTTGATGTGGAGAGTCTGAGTTATCCTATAGTGGTGGACCAGTACGCGGATGTCTTCACTGATGATGTTCCAGTTATACCTCCTCACAGATAGGTGGACTTTTACATTGACTTGTACCCTGTGACAGCATCGATATCTACACCAGCATATCGGATGGCTTCTGTGGAGCTTCATGATCTGCAGGTGCAACTAGAGGACTTATAGGTGAAGGGGTTCATCTGGCATAGTTTTCCTCCTTGGGGAGCCCCGATTATGTTTGCAAAGAAGTCGGATGGGAGCTTGATACTTTGTGTTGACTATCAGTACCTGAACCAGGTGACCGTGAAGAACAAGTACCCACTCCCGAGGATTAACGACCTCTTTGATCATTTTAAGGGAGCACGATGGTTCTCGAATATAGAACTCAGATTAGGCTATCACCAGCTCAGAGTATGAGATGAGGATGTGAAGAAGATGGATTTCAAATGTCTGTACGTCCACTACGAGTTCTTGTTTATACCATTCGGTATGACCAATGCTCCAGCAGTGTTCATGGGACTCAAGAATAGGATCTTCCAACCATACCTTGATCGATTTGTAGTAGTCTTCATCAACGACATTCTGATATCCTCGGCTATCAAGGGGGCATATGCTTATCATTTGCAGATAGTTCTGGACATACTCTGAGAGCACCAGCTTTATGGTAAGCTCTCAAAGTGCCAGTTCTGGATCCAAGAGGTTTGCTTTCTGGGACATGTCATCTCAAAGGCTAGAGTTGTGGTGGATCCAGTGAAGATTGAGGCGGTACTTTCTTGGGAGCCACCCAGGAGTGTGACGGAGGTACGAAGTTTCTTGGGTTTGTCTGGATACTACCAGAGATTTTTGCTAGATTTCTCCAGAGTTGCATCACCTTTATCAGCATTGACAAAGAAGGGGAAACCCTTCATGTGGTCGGAGAGATTTCAGTGGATTTTTCAAGAGCTAAGGCAGAGACTGACTAGTTCACCCATATTGAGGCTTCCAGAGGAGGGCGTTAGGTATGTAGTCTACTGCGACGTATCAGGGACCAGGCTCAGATGTGTCTTGATGTAGGAGCGAGCAGTTATCACGTATGGTTCTCAACAGCTAAGACAACATGAGCAGAACTATGCTACCCATGACCTAGGGTTAGTAGTAGTGGTCTTCTATTTGAAGATGTGGTGACATTACTTGATGGACGAACATTTTATAGTCTACTCAGATTACAAGAGTCTAATGTATATCTTCTCACAGAAGTACATGAACCCGAGACAACGACGTTGGATTGAGTTCCTCCATGACTATGACTTCGAGATATTATATAATCTTGGGAAGGGGAACATTGTAGTAGATGCACCTAGCAGGAGATCTGGTATACAACTTCTAGGTGAGGTGGTAGAGTAGCTGGCCGCTTTATGGATATCCTTTGTGGAACGTGCACTACTACAACTTTTCCTTTTATCAGTGCTAAAAACAGACATTAACAGTGCTAAAAAAGTGCTGTTAATGCCGGCTTAGATAACGGGGGGGGGGGGGGGGGGGTCCCCTTTATCAGCGCTCTGAAAAGTGCTGATAAAGGACCCCCTTTATCAGTGCTTTTTTTAGCGCTGATAAAGGTCTCATTTATCTGCGCTTTTCAGAGCGCTGATAAAGGGGACCCCCCATTTATCTACACCAGCATTAACAGTGCTTTTCTAGCACTAATCCTTTATCAGTGCTATCTTGAGCGCTGATAATTGGGACCTTTATCAGCACTCTTTTAGCGCTGCTAAAGTAGTCCTTTATCAGCTCTCAAAAAAGCACTAATAAAGGCACCTTCCCCTGCACCTATACAACCAGCACCTGCACACCTACACACCGACACACCTGCACACCTACACACTTGCACAAACCAGCACCTGCACACTTGCACACCTGCAAAAAATAATACCCGCACATAATATTTTGACAAATAATGCTATATACATTTACTTAAAATCATGAATACAAAAAAACACACTACTATATAAATTTCAAATAATGTTTTACATGGTTAAAATTTGAATTATCCAACAAAATTTATAAACATTAATGTTTCATCCTTTGATATCCGTGATCCTATCTCAAAAATTGTCGTCCATAGTATTTGTTGCTGAAAAAAGCATCCGAACTCAAGGAAAAAAATTCACCTATATAAGAAAACAACTATTACGTTAATAATACAATAATGAAATAAATTAAAACATTAATATGAAAGAATACATTAATATGGAAATGTGAAACTAAAATATGGAAATGATAAACTAAAATGTTTTCATTCTGATAATAATGAAAGGGAATAATTTAAAATCAATATGTTTTTGGATGATTTATCTCATTTAATAAATACTGATTCTTTATCTAATGAAAAGCTTTACCGGTCACACCGTGCATAGGATTGAGGTACAGTTGATTCCTACACATCAAAAATGACTCATGGATTGTTTTCCTAAAGTATCAAAACAATCCGAACACATTTTCTCGGTTTTCCATATGTCACTTGTGTTGTTTTATAAAGTTAATGTCAATTTCAAACTGATATTAGAATCTTTTAGCCATACCGGTCACACCATGCGTTGGATTAAGGTGCGGTTGATTTGTACACGTCACAAATGACTCATGGATTATTGTAATAAAGTATCAAAACAATCCGAACGCATTTTATTGGTTTTCCGTATGTCACTTGTGTTGTTTTCTAAAGTTAATGTCAATTTCAAACTGATATAAGACATTTTTAGCCATACCGGTCACACCGTGCATCAGATTGAGGTGCAGTCAATTCGTACACCTCAAAAATGACTCATGGATCGTTTTCCTAAAGTATCAAAACAATCTGAATGCATTTTCTTGGTTTTCAGTATGTCACTTGTGTTGTTTTCTAAAGTTAATATCAATTTCAAACTGATATCAGACACTTTTAGCCATACCGGTCACACCATGCGTTGGATTGAGGTGCGGTTGATTCATAAACATCAAAAATGACTCGTGGATTGTTCTCATAAAGTATCAAAACAATCTGAATGTGTTTTCTAAGTATTCCGTATGTTAGTAGTGTTGTTTTCTAAAGTGTATGTCAATTTGAAACTGATATCAGACACTTTTATCCATAAAGGTCACACCATGCGTCGGATTGAGGTGAAATCAATTTGTACACGTCAAAAATGAGTCATGGATCGTTTTCCTAAAGTATCAAAACAATATGAATATGTTTACTCAATATTATATATGTCAGTAGTGTTGTTTTCTAAAGTTAATGTCAATTAGAAACTAATATCATACACTTTTAGCCATAACGGTCACACCGTGCATTGGATTGAAGTGCGGTTGATCCTTACACGTCACAAATGACTCATGGATCATTTTCCTAAAGTATCAAAACAATATGAATTCATTTGCTCAGTTTTCCGTATGTCACTTGTGTTGTTTTCTAAAGTTAATGTCAATTTGAAACTGATATCAGACACTTTTATCCATACCGGTCACATCGTGCATCAGATTGAGGTGCAGTCAATTTTTAAACCTCAAAAATGACTCATGGATCATTTTAATAATGTATCAAAATAATCCGAAAGAATTTTCTCGGTATTCCGTATGTTAGTAGTGTTGTTTTCTAAAGTTTATGTCAATTTCAAACTGATATCAAACACTTTTAGCCATACTTGTCACACCGTGCGTCAGATTGAGGTACGATTGATTCATACACGTCAAAAATTACTCATAGATCATTATACTAAAGTATCAAAACAATCCGAAGATTTTTTCTTGGTATTTCGTATGTCGCTTATGTTGTTTTCTAAAGTTAATGTCAATTTCTAACTGATATCAGATACTTTTAGCCATACCGGTTACACCATGCGTCAGATTGAGGTGAAGTTGATTCTTAAACCTCAAAAATGACTCATGGATCATTTTACTAAATTATCAAAACAATCTGAACATGTTTGCTTAGTTTTCCATATATCAATTTTGTTGTTTTATAATGTTGATGTCAATTTCTAATTGATATCAGACACTTTTAGCCATACTAGTCACATAGTGCGTCGAATTAAGGTGAAATTGATTCTTTCACATCACAAATGACTCATGGATCATTGTACTAAAGTATCAAAATAATAAAAATGCATTTTCTTGGTTTTCCGTATGTCACTTGTGTTGTTTTCTAAAGTTAATGTCAATTTCAAACTGATATTAGACACTTTTAGCCATATCGGTCACACTGTGCATTGGATTGAGGTATTATTGATACGTACACATCAAAAATTACTCATAGATCATTGACCCAAAGTATCAAAACAATCCAAACATGTTTGCTTGGTTTTCCATATGTCACTTATGTTGTTTTCTAAAGTTAATCTCAATTTCAAACTGATATCAAACACTTTTAGCCATACCAGTCACACCGTGCGTCGGATTGAGGTACAATTGATTTTTAAACCTCACAAATGACTCATGTATCATTTTCCTAAAGTATCAAAACAATCCAAACGTGTTTGTTTGGTTTTCCATATGTCACTTGTGTTGTTTTCTAAAGTTAATGTCAATTTCTAACTGATATCAGACACTTTTAGCCATACTGGTCACACCGTTCATCGGATTGAGTTACGGTTGATTTTTACACGCCAAAAATGACTCATGTATTGTTGTAATAAAGTATCAAAATAATCAAAATGCGTTTTCTCAATTTCCCATATGTCAGTAGTTCATAAGAGTCTCTCATTAAGTTATTCCTTACTAGAAACTTAAATCATTTATGAAACCATTTTTCATAATCTAAGGGTATGAAACATAAGAAAGGGTGATCATAGATCCTTAATAAGTTTAAACAAGGGAGATATCAATAATCATATAAAGATAACATAAGTAGTAGAAATTCACCTTCATTGTTCTATTTGTTTACATTCTTCCATCAGCTATGCTACCCATTCGTTTCTAAACACATCTATATCATCTTGTGAATAGGAGTTTTTGTGACAGTCATAGTAGTAATAAAAAAATATAAATTCACAAAAAATTAATAAATATTTTAAATGAACTAGTAATTATTTTCAAAAATACCTCTTCAGGGATGCTCGTTTGTTCATGAAATATGATCTCTTTCATAAATTTACAAACATAATAACCGCAGTCCTTTCCGTTTGTTTGTTTCAGACACTGTAGAAGCATCGAGAAAAATAAGTAATATGTTTTGATATGTATTTGGATAGTGAAATATAATTATATATACCCTGATACTTGTCCATTTGTAGATCTCATGTGCCTTGTCGTCCTTAGACCCTGGATTCATTCCATCATTTAGACGATATTCATACACTGCCCTATCATAACAGAATCCTCATTAAAAGATAATATAATTTATATAACTATATATTTAGTTCTAAAATTTTGGATCTAGTTTATTACAAATTGAAAATCACCATCATGTGTGGTCAGTTTGTTGGATATCCATGCAGTGAATCCAGAAAATAAATCTTTGGAGTATCCAAATTGACTGAAATGAGCATCCAATGGTGCCTAAAAACACAAAAAGGAATAAGTAATGATATAAATAAAAATATAATTGATATGATTAAAATGTAGAGTTTTACCCTTGCAATGTTGGTATTAAAAAGATCATGTCAGTCATAATTTTTCATTAAAACGTTCTGAGCAGGTTTGACATTAATTCGACCTGAAAATCGGAATCTATTTCTTTTTGTTGTGTAGACATGGTGTGAGGACTAACGAGTCCAAATTTGTATTCATGGGAAAATCCCTTCAATGTTTTTTCATATATATGCCAGAGAAAAATACGAAATGTATTTATCCATAATTATCATAGTATATTAGCTTCTGTAAAATAAAATCATGAAAACATATCTCATGTATACATTTATAACTGAGGCGCCTAGCCAGTCGTATGTGATGATTTCAACTACAACGTCATCACTAACAAAATATAATGTTTCCTATCCATACATATCTTTTTCACAAACAATTGTGTGATTACTCCCACATTTCATTTTCGTATCCACATGAGATTGCAATGATATTAAATGTGGATATAGAATGGGTGGGGTGAAGGTGCCCTCAGTAGATCATTTTGATCGGTTGGTTGATCCTTTTGAGCCGTTATTTCATTTTAGCTCCTTCCTTTTGTCCTTCTATAATAACATTCATCAGTTAAGACCTTTTCTAATTAATTGTTAAAGGTTCTGCTTGAAAAATGAATTTGAAATGAATACCTCCTGATCGACATGTTTTTTATAGGATTCAATGGCCATGCAACAAATGTTCCAACAAGTTTTTACATTGTATGAATGTCATCATCATCATTTGGCACGGGTAGCTCGGTGCTCAGATCATGAGATACTTTAATCGACAATTTGACATGATTGGTTGGAAGTGGTCTAGAGTGTAGCATGTCATTCTGCATATTGAACACTGTAGCCCTCACTACAAGGTGATGAGTGGGAGTTGAAAGATATAAATCACAGTCATTTTTACCCCGTAGAATATCATTACAAGAAAGTTATCAGTGTCTCTGTGATTCATATTTCACAGAAACAAATATTAGAACATTGATTACCTCGATTAAGTCAGGTCTTTGAGGGGAATGGCTCACCTCAAAGGTGGTGGGGGGTGGGGCAGGTTGTTCTTGAGTTGTTTCTTCTCTTCGCCTCTCCCCCATCAAAGTTTCTAGCAACTCTCCCTGACTTTGTAATTTTTATTCAAGGGTATCTAGTCTATATCTCATCATTTTAATTTCTTTAGTTTATTCCTCCTCTTGTTTTTTTTCTGAAAATATGTCCAGGGTGTCACCCCAAAACCCGCACCTCTGAAACGACCATACTGTTCTGGCTGTTTCAAGGCCGCTGAAAGTATGTCCGCATCCGGTGCGGGTGTTGTTCATTCCTATGACTATGTAAAATAGAAAATATGGGAAAATAAGTAATCATCATTATGTAATAGTGATTTAAATCAAAACAAATTTATATTATGTCATACTTACACATGTTTCCCACACTTTTTGTGTGTTTTCATCTACCAGTTTCCCCTCTTTATTAACACGAGCCTCCTTCTATAGTACATGGAGTGGGATGGAAGTGGATTGGGATTTTGATTCATAAATCTACATATAAATAGAGAAACATGGTTACAATGTTGTTTTATGTCACATAAAAGTATTACAATACTTTTAAAATAAGTACCAATTGTTTTTCAATTGAAGCATACCCCAACCTTGCTTTACGGTAGGGGTATGCTGGTTTTGTTGCCCATTCTTTATTTTCAGCACTCAGTTGCTATTTCACAAATAAAAAACTATCAATCAAAGTGATGAATACAAGAAACATTAAACAAAGTGTTACCAAACACAATGTACCTGAAAACTCTGCTCCACACGATGGTTGCAAAATGCATCCCACGCTCCTTGGGATATCAAGTGTGCATAAAGAGGAGGTGGGTGCGGCTTGATTTTCCCTTCAACATCTTTAAAATGAAATTTTGTTAAAATGGTGTGAAAGCATCTATGAACCCTTCCTACCAGTCTTAATACATATTATTTGTGCGAGATATCTACTATAAATGCACTCTGCAAGAGATGATGTAGATTTAGTCAATATTTTAGTATTTTATTTTATTTTTTTTAATAAATTAAATAAATGATATCATAATGTTATTTTAATCTCTTCCCACATTAATGTTTTCAGCCCGCTGACAACATGGTGCCACAACTCTATATCAATCGGCACGCATTGCTGAGTGACGATTCCAATGTAGCTACTAAACATGGATTTGTTGGGGTTCACATGCTGGCCTCGCTTATTCCATCCCACCTCATATTTGATTCCTTTTTATTTTTCCTTATATATTTTGGCTAAAAATGTAAAACTATGGTGCACCTGTTTTTTTTGTGCCGCCGAGGTTTCATTGCCTACCATTTCCTCGTTTTCTGCATCATCATTATGTTCCTCCGAAGTGCTAGCATTGACAATGGGACCAGAAACAACAGGTTGAGAAACCTGCTGTACCTCAGTAGTGGGACCAACAATAATAGGTTGAGAAACCTGTTGTACCTTAGTAGTGGGACCAGCTGCAACAGGTTGAGAGACATGTTGTACCTCAGCAGTGGGACCAACTACAACAGGTTGAGAAACCTGTTGTGTCTCGGGATTGGGTACATCAGCAGGTGCATGAATCATTATATACAGAAGTGGTTTAACATTTAATTTAGATCACATAAAAGTAGCAGTGAACAAATAATAACATAATGTAACACAACTTGTATTATAATAAAAAAATAACCTGATTATTGAACTCTTTTTTTAAAGGTTGAAGGGATTTGACCCCTCTATTGACTATGCATATCCCTTCATTGTGGTCTCCTCTAACATACAAAACATCGTCTATATTGGGACCACTATGAAATGATTGAGAAGTCCCAATAAAAGGGTCATCCTCTATTAAATTTTCATCTGACCCTTCAGTTGTTTTGGTTGATAACAAAACGATTGACCAGTTTTGGTTTGCGAGATATGGAACATAAAATACTTGCACTGCCTGTGATTCCATTATAAATTGTTCGTCTTTCTCTCCTTCCTTAATGAAATCAACTTTCACGAATCCCAATTCATCTATTTTAACAACACTCCTATTATCAACCCACTTGCATTGAAAAATTGGAATTTGGAATTCCGTATAATCCAACTCCCATATTTTTTTGATGATGCCAAAGTATGACATATTCTCATAAATTGGATTTTTGTCCTTAACACCAGAAACATGCATCGTTTCAGCCACAAGTGTAACCCCACTATTCTACATGGTAATTTATTCATCATGTTCATTAGTATAAAATGTATAACCATTAACTACATAAGTATTGTAAGATAATACATACACACTTGGTCCTCCGGCTAGCCATAAAAGTTGGTCTGAAATTGACTCTGGATTTTCATCTGACTTCTTAAAAATATGGTCCCAAAACCATCTTATAAAATATCGATTATGTGTATCTAATATCCATTTTTTATCCCTAGATGGATTCAAATGCCTAAGAATTTCTTTTTGGGTTTCAACATATGGGTCAACGTTGAAATTGTTATGAAAAACATAAAGGTGAGCCTGCTCCCGATCTGTAATATTGATTGTGACAACCTGTCTTCCAGAAATTCCTTCACTCTCAAGCCGCCCAGTGTGACAAGATTTCGGTAGGCCAATGATTTCCACACCAGATAGGTATTCGGTACAGAATTCAATGGCTTCCTCAACAATATATCACTTCGCAATACAACCCTCTGGTCAACTTCAATTTTTGACATACCCTTTCAAAATCTTCATATACCATTCAATGGGGTACATACATCTGTATTGTATATGACCACATAGTTGAATCTCTCTCACCAAGTGGGCCATCAAATGAACCATCATATCAAAAAATAAAGGTGGGAAGAACATTTCTAATTCACATAATATGACAGAAATTTCTCTTTCCATAGTTGTCAATTTCACCGGGTCTATAAATTTGCTGCATATTGCTTTGAAGAAGAAACACAGTTTCGTTAATGTATGGTGGACATTATTGGGAAAAATTCAACGTAAATCAATAGAAATGAGATATTGCATCAAAACATGGCAGTCATGTGATTTCAAACCTTTTAACTTCAAATCGCTCATTGACACAAGGTTCCTAATATTTGACGAATACCCCTTTGGAACCTTTACATCATTCAAGAAGTTGCAAAACTGATATCTCTCATACCTGGAAAGAGTGTAAGCAATAAGAGGAAGAAATTTTCGTTTTCACCCTTCACTGGTGCCAACTCTTCTCGTATTCTCATCTCAACCATGTCCAACCTAGCCTTAATTCCATATTTTGTTTTGCCAGGTGTATTTAGAAACGTGTCGATGACACTATCAAATACATTTTTTTCTATATGCATAACATCAAGAAAATTTCTGACATATAGACAATTCCAGTATAGTAATTCAAAAAAAAACTAATCTATTTTTCCAACCGATTTTCATAAGGTTTTTCGAAGCTGGTTTACCAAAAGTAGTGTCCACGTTTTTAACTTTCTAAAACAATTGATTGCCTGTTAGTGGAGATGGTTCTATATGCTCTTCTGAACTTCCATCGAATGATGTCGTCCAAGATCGGTACTTATGTCGTCGGGGTAGAAATCTGCGATGTCCTAGAAACACGGTTTTCGATGAATTTTTCAACCAAATTGATTGTGTACCTTGTTCGCAAATAGGACACCCTTGAGTTCCTTTAATGCTATATCTTGAAAAATTTCCATAAGCAGAGATGTCATTTATCATCCCGTACAATATGGCTCTCAAAGTGAAATCTTCCTTTTTGTAATCATCATACAATGTAACAACTGAATCCCACAATAATTTAAAATCTTCGATCAATGGATCTAAATAAACATCAATATCATTACCTGGTTGTTTTGGTTCTTATATAAGCATAAATAACATGATGTATTTTCATTTCATTTATAACCACAGTGGTAAGTTATAATTACCAACATAACCGGCCATGTATTGTGACTGTTGCTTTGAAAGCCAAATGGATTCACTCCATCTGTAGATAATGCAAGACGAAGGTTTCTCGACTTGTTTTCAAATTCA
Organism: Viscum album; assembly: GCA_963277665.1. Taxonomy (NCBI): domain Eukaryota; kingdom Viridiplantae; phylum Streptophyta; class Magnoliopsida; order Santalales; family Viscaceae; genus Viscum; species Viscum album. The sequence goes on from OY728136.1 coordinate 832,892,104, forward strand.
GGATACTCATGATAAATTCTCTTCCACTGAGGAGAGTCTTCCGGGTGATGTAGTATCCCATTTTTAATTCTTGTATCTGCATGCCATGTCAATTGTCCTGCAGTCTCCTCCCTTCTATATAGGCGCCTAAACCTTGGAATGATTGGAAAGTACCATACAAATTTAGTAAGAATGGATTCATCTCTCTTATATCGAGAAGAACCACACTTTGGGAATTCTTTAAGTGATTTGTGGTCCTTGTGAAATAGTATACAATCATTCGGGCAGACATGTATTTTTTCAGAGATCATACCCATCAAGCGTAGCATTCGTTTGGCATCGTATGTTTGTCTCAGGAGCTCATTATCTTCTGGGAGCATGTCATTTAGGAGAGAAAGTAGTTCCGTAAAACTGGAGTCACTCCACCCATTGTCTACCTTCAAATTATACAGCTTCAGTACGGTTGATAGTGATGTATGTTTAGTACAACCAGTATACAATGGCACCTTTGCACAACTTTTTAACTTCTCAAACAATTTTGGGCAATCACGAAGTTCATCTTCGATGGTACTTGTCATTTCCTCAATACGATCTTCATTATCATTCACATCTGTAATCACATATTCCATACTATTATCTTCATTGTTCATACTTGTAATCATATCAGATGATCCATAAAATGTAGTGTTATCCCAGCCACTACCTATATTCATTGTTTCCCCATGTTTATTCCAACATGTATAACTCTGATCTATTCTGTGATATATCAAGTGTTCTTCCAACTCCTCTGGACTAATTTGTTTTTAATAACAACAATGTAAACACGGACAAAGGATTTGAGAAGGTTCATATGTATGATCTTTTGAAAACTTGATAAACTCTTTCACGCTATCTTCATACTCTTTTGTCAACCAATTGGAATTCATCTATTCTTTATTTATATTCATCCTATTTGAAATCCAAAGGATGGGTATATAGGTTAGGGGAGAAGTAATATGATTACAATTTAGATAAAAAACTAGATACTTCAAAAATGGTGGGGGGTGTTCTCATTAATAGCAAATCTTGGGTGGTTCTTAGTATTCATCCATTCTCTTCCTCTCTTCAACCCCCCCTGATGAGGGGTGGTTCTTGAGAGTTTTTTATAGCGCGTTAGTGAGTTATTCCCTCATACTTCATCAAATACTATTATCCTTTATTTCCCTATGATTTGAGATGATTTTAACTAGGATTTTTGTGATGATTTCACTATATCATCTTCAAATCAATTCAGATGATGTAGATTTTGTTTGTATTGGATATAGGTTATCCTCATATGATGAACACACCATTTTTTGTGTGGTTTAGGTGGTGTTGTGTTTCCCAGTGAGTTTTTAAAAGATTATTCCTAATTATATTAAGGTGAATAATTAATTATAAGTTTCTATAATTAATTATTTGGGAATTGTGCCTTGAGATTGGGTCTTAATCATTGGTACAAGATTAGATAAGACATGTATAGTCTTGGTTGAGGATGAGTTGATCTTGGTGAGGGGGTTACTACATTTTTTGAGGTAGGTGGACCCTATAATACAAAACCATGTTCCAATTTATGCATGATTGTGCATTCATGCATGAGTATATGTATTTTAGTGAAAGGTATAGAAATCTAGAGAAACTAAGGTAAATAAATAGGGTGTTTTTGATCCACCAAGATATAGAGTGAGGGTTATATTGAATGTTTGTGATTTTTTGATCATCCAGAGATTATGTCTCCATGGAGGTGAGGTTTCTAGTTGTGTTTATGAGAGGATCAAGTTTGGTATGAGATTTTTATATCCTAGTTAGGTTTTAAGGCTATTTGAGTAGGTATTAGAGTCTTAGGCCTAAAGAATATGGATAATATAGTTTTATATATCACGTATGACGGGGAACACCCTATTAAGGATATATAAGATTCATGGTGTGTGTGATGCGTAGGATATTCCATATAGGGATTGGTGAAGTGTGACATTGAGGATTTCCTCCTTATAATTGGATTAAGAGATCTCCAATGGGAGATATGATATGGTACCTAAGTGAGAGTCATGGTAATAGTCTAGATGACTTAGCATAGGGTATCCAAGGATCTTAGTGTGAGTTTCTTAGGATGATCATTATTTAGTTTTAATGAGTTTTAATGTGGGAATTAGAAGATGATATATACTAGACTATCAAGGCCTAGATCAAGTATAGCATGTGGGTTGTGACATTACCATGTAGAGATGAGTGTGTGTTGGTATCTATGAGTAGAGATGGGTTAGGTTTGTAGAACCCAGTAGATTCCCTTATAGGTGAAATTAGAATATTGATAGGTTGGGAATAATTTTCATGTATAACCAATATGGTTTTAAGGAGATAATTATTCAAGGCTAAATGGATGGTGACTTTTATCATTTATGGTCAGACCAACTAAGATATTGGGACTTCATATGAATTTAACCTAGTTGAAGTATGATCATCCATGGGGCCCACCTATTGATGATGTGGTTTAGCTAGTACGAGAGGTTGGCTATCTGGATACCCTCCTTAGATTACTATTTATATGTTTTGTGGCATGAGACAAGATGGATGGACTTTATTTAAGTGATAAGGTGTTGGTGGGACCTTACTTTGAGTGATAAGGCATTGGTCAAAGGGGATTGGTGTGTGACTTCCATGGGATCAACCTATTTATGGTGCATTTTGACTTTTGATAGAGGTTGGATCATTGTTGGCAAAGGTGCGTGCCTTAGTGTGCCTTGGCGTGAGGTGCGGCGAGGCCCACCCAGTGCGCCTCAACATCGGTGAGGCAAGGTGACCTCACCAAGGCACACCAAAGGCACACGCCTTGTGCGCCTACCCAAGAGGTTCTATGGCATGAGGCACAGAAAAGGCACACCACTAGGCCCCAAACTCGGGGGGAATAAGGCAGGGGAGATTGTGCTTAGAGGGGCAATGGAAATCAAGGGCCCGATGGAAATCGGGAATGCCGGCAGAAATCAAGGGTGTGACGAAAATCATTAATAGGAGGAAATCAGAGAAATCAGGGAAAATCATGCAGGAGCCAGTGGAAATTGTGGGTGCGTGCGATGGAGATCATGGTTAGAGGGGATGATAAAAATTGGGGATATTTTCTAAAAATTGAGTTGTAAATCCCTAAATATAACATGACATTTAATATATTAATAAAAGAAGAACTAAATAAAACTCTATAAAAATAGAACCATCTCTAAACCAAAAACAAGCAAGGAATAACAACAAATACATTTAACATAACATGATGATTTTGATTTTTAGGTTCTCAAACTCATTTAACATAGTAGGGAATAACAGAAACACATTTAACATTGTAGAAGACATATAACATAACACGATTATTTTAATGTTTAGGTTCTTAATGGTTGATTATTTGATTATGATTTGGTTAAAAATTATCATCATGTATTTTAATTTGTATTGTTTTCATTGAATTTAAGTTTTTTTTAATTTAAAATATTGTTAAAAATTGTATATATTTAATTATGTGCGCTTGCGCCTTAGTTTCGCCTCGCACCGCGCCTCGTGCCACATCCCCAAGCGGACTTTGTGCCTTATTGCACCATGCATCTTTGACGACACTGGGTTGGATATTTTTATTCCCTCCTTAGATCATTTTTTTATAATAATATTATGTGAGATATAGAAATGGTGATCACTTAGTATTGGTTTAGATTAGTTTTTGTGAGAGGTTATCTATAGAGATTCCCTCCTCAAATTGTTTTTTATGTGATGTGATGGTGAGACCCACCGTAAGTGAGAGGGGAGCAGCTACTATGTTGTGGAATTAGAGGATATGTGAATCACTCCCAATGTTAGAGGTTGGTGGAACTTTTATGTTATAAGAAAGGATGTGATATTTAAATTGGTATATGACCCAACCCAGAGAGAGTGGGCAGTGGGCATAAATTGGTAGAAACCCTATTAATGTTCATTTTTTTCGAACCCAAGGAGAATAGTGTACAATATAGTATACAATATATAGCATACTAAACATATGTCTCATACCGTTGGCATGCCTCACCTGATGACATGAATTCACCAACATGGACGGTTCAAACCCTACCTGGCCTAACTATGGGGTAATATACAAAATCAGAAAAAGATCCATACTAAGGGCCACTAGACGGAGTGAAATCCTAATCTAGTGTAACAAACTTTCACAAAAAATACTCTCTCTATTCAGGTTTCTATCACAAGTCTATAGTGGGGAGTGATAATCAAGATCAAACAAGTAACCAACCGCATATACATGTGTCACATACACAAGAATCACACACAAGAATCACACCAAATCATAATTAATCACAATATTGACAATAAATGCAAACATAATTAATTCATGCAAATTAAATTTTAATCACCTTAAGAAGGAGGACCCGGTGGCGGAGGAGGAGGAGGCATCGACAGCGGAGGCATCTCGGAGGTAGTGGAGGCAACGGAGGTAGCAGAGTAGGCGGAGGAGGAGGAGGAGGAGGAGGAGGAGTAGGAGGATGAGGAGGAGGCAGATGTGGAGGAGGAGGATGAGAAGGCCACAGTGGAGGAGGAGGAGGAGCCGCAACAGAGGAGGAGGATGAGGAGGAGCCACAGTGGAGGAGGAGGAGGAGGAGCCGTGACAAGAGAAGGAGGATGAGGTGGCAGCCGTGGCAGAGGAGGAGGAGAAGGAGGCGGCGGCGTAGAGAAGGTAGCGGCGGAGGGTAGGAGGAGCCACGACAAGAGGAGTAGGAGGAGAATTAGGTGTCAGAGGAGGATAAGGAGGTGGCATCCGTGGCATAGAAGGAGGATAAGAAGGCCGTGGTGGAGAGGAGGCAGCGACGGAGGCGCAGGGTAGGGCTTCCGCGAAAGCCTGACAGGGTGCGGGGATGAGGAGGAGGACCTAGTGGCACTTATAAATCCTGCGGGGACCTTTATCAGCACTAGTAAAAAGCGCTGATAAAGGGGGTCTTTATCAGCACTAAAATGAAAAGCACTGATAAAGACCTCCTTTATCAGTGCTTTTTTAGCACTGATAAAGGTATGACTTTATTAGCGTTTTTTAGCGCTGATAAAGGGTGTCTTTATCAGCGCTTTTCATTTTAACACTGATAAAGACCCACTTTATCAGCGCTTTTGTAGCGCTGATAAATCCATACTTTATCAGCACTAATAAAAGTTCTGATAAATGTATATATTTAATAATTTGTTTATATTATTATATATTTATTTAAAATTATATATATATATATATTTATTAATAATTATAACTCTAAATAAATATATCTTTATTTATACTTATAAAATTATTTTAAAGGTATATTTATATATATATCATTGAAAATATAGTAAAATATATATTTATTTTTTAAATATAATGTAATTTTAATTATAAGTGTACATTTTTTAGAACATATATATTATATGGGTAACATAATGAATTATAAATCAATAACACATGAACGTGATATGTAATTATAATCTATAAATGAACATTATTCATGCACATATATATATAATCACCTAACATATACGAATGATATATTCATTGACCCCAATTCATAGGAAAACACACATATATTCAATAATTTTAATTATACATATATATTAAAAAGTATTATATATTTAAAAATAAAACAAATTCATTAAATATAAACAAATATAATAAATATATATATTAAATATAATGAATTAATAAATCTAATAAATATAATGAATTAATAAACCTAATAAATCTTATAAATCTAATAAATATATTTACTATTAATCTTATAATTATTTAATTAATTATATATATATATAGTTATAACATGTATTTATTATTTAATGTATACATTAAAAATTATCAGCTCTAATAAAAGCGTTGATAAATGTAACCTTTATCAGCACTAAAAAAAGCGCTGATAAAGGGATATTTAAAGTGCTGACAAATTTGCCCTTTATCAGTGCTAAAAAAATCACTGATAAAGGGTAAAACTTTATCAGCTCTTATTTTAGCACTGATAAAGGGTACATTTATCATCTCTTTTTTTTAGTGATGATAAAATTCTACCCCTTTATCAGTGCTTTTCCGTTAGCACTGATAAAGGTAGGCACCTGCCTTGCCCAGTTCTGTGGTAGTGGTGATGGAGCAAGTTTTCTTCAGTCTCTTACAGTCACTCCACCACTTCTTCAGTGAGTCAGGGAGGCACAACGTGAGGACACTGACAGCGAGGCTCGATGTGTTCAGATATCCTCAGGGAAGGCACCTAATGGATTTTATAAAGGTGGGGAGCTTTTCATCCTTTTCAGAGGATGTACCATGGTACCCGTGTCGCTTCGGGAGCAAGTGTTGCAGGAGTTCCACACATCCCCTCTAGCGGTACATCCAAGAGTGGAGAAGATGTACCAGGATCTCCAACGACAACATTGGAGGTCAGGAATGAATAAAGCACTAGCAGAGTTTGTCTCTCGGTGCCTCACTTGTCAGCAAGTGAAGGCAGATCATCAAGTACCAGTAGGCTTTGTTCAACCTTTAGAGGTCTTAGAGTGGAAGTGGGATAGAATATCCATGGACTTTGTGACATGACTTCCATGTACATCCAAGGGTCATGATTCTATTTGGGTGATTGTAAACCGACTCACCAAGTCTGTCCACTTCCTACCGATCAGAGAGCAGGGTTCAGTAGAGAGCTTGGGACGCCACTATCTGCAAGAGATTTTGCGACTACATGGAGTAACCTTGACGATTGTCTCCGATTGTGATTCACATTTCATTTCTCATCTATGGAAGGGGTTGTAGGAGGCTTTTAGGATGCAACTTCGTTTGAACAGTGCCTTCCATCCTCATACGGATGGCTAGACTGAGAAGACCATTCAAACCCTCGAGGACATGCTGCGTGCTTGTGTCCATGACTTCGGTCACATATGGGATGATTACTTGCCCTTGGTGGATTTTTCTTATGAAAATAGCTATCACTCCACCATTTGGATGAAACCTTTAGAGGCATTATACGACCGACCATGAAGATCACCTTTGTGCTGGACTGACCTAGGGGAGTCAACACTTATGGGACCAGATATGGTACGGGCTACCACAGAGAAGGTGCAGATCATCAAGGACTAGATGAAGACTGCAAAAAGTAGGCATAAGTCTTATGCTGATAGGAGACGTAGACCTCTGGTGTTCGAGGATGGTGACCATGTCTTTCTACGGGTCTCACCCTGATGAGGTTTGTGGAGATTTGGCCGAGGCGGCAAGTTATCTCTGAGGTTAATAGGACCTTTTCAGGTCCTCAAAAAAGTTAGCGAGGTGGCTTACCATTTTTCTCTTCCACCTCAGCTACACCGAGGGCACGATGTCCTCCACATATCCTAGATTAGGAGATACGTTCACAACCCTTCACACATCATTGACAAGGGCGAGCTGGATATCGATGATGGGACGACGTTTATGGAGGTTCTAGTGGAGATTGAGGACCGACAGGAGAGAGTCCATCATGGGTGATCAATACCTTTGGTGTGTGTATGTTTCCAGTATGAGAACCTCCAGGAGAGCACATGGGGGAAAGAGGCTTAGATTCGTGCTTAGTATCCCCACTTGTTTTACTAGTTTTTGTAATGTGGATTTCGGGGATGCAGAGCCCTGAGGTGGGGAGAATGTAAGGACTCGGAAATTACATGTAATTTTTTTAATTATATAGGAATTTTAAGAGTCTGAGAAATTTGATGGCACATTATTCCGAGGCTCAGAGTTTCAGGAAAGAATTTCTGAACTTTTTTTTAAGTACGCTCAGTAAAAATGAAAGTGAGTTTTTGTAACTTTTGAATCGGTGATCAGAATTAAAATCCGAGGGCACCGTTGAACTCGTAGCGCCATTATTCGCTTAAAGAGACCTTCACCTGGACTGTAGTAGGTCAAGGATGAAAGTTAGTTTTTGTGTTTTTCATGGAAATAAAAATAAAATAAAGAACAACTATTATTTTATTTTTATAACCTCTCTTTTTAAATTATGGAGGTGGGGACCACCCGAGCCAGAAAACCCCCAATTTAAATTCTTGGTGGTGGGGACCACACAAACTCTTATTTAATGTGGGGAAGTCCCTTGGAATCCTCCCATTTAATTGTTCTAATGCAATACAATTAATTGTGCCATTTAATTGTGCCAATGCAATACAATTAATTCTGCCATTTAATTGTGCCAACTTTAATTGTGCCAACATAAATTAAATTGATAAACCTATTTTAATTTGTTGTCTCTTAATTTAATTGGGGAAATCATTGGAGAAATGGAGGATTGCATAGAACTTTAGATAAACTCTTTCTCCTATGAAGAACTCCATCTCCAATGAAAAAAATACTTTGGAATCAAGAACGAGGACGACACACGAGCCTGACTTTAGAAGCGTGTTGTGGAAGTGATAATCGTTGGAACCCTCATCGCCTTGCACGACTTCTTCTCACGAAACCTCCAATGAGAAATTGAGGTAGGGATTATTGTTTGTTTACCCGTTTCCCCATTCTTGATGTTTATCTTTATTTAAGAACATTTATATTCTTCTTGATTCAAGAACAAATAAGCCGCTTGCTTCCATTCTAATGCGGAGGGTGCGGGATGAATGAGCACGACCTGACCTCTACAAAACCTTTGTGGAATTTTTATGGTCTTGAATCGATAGAGACATCACAATGTGAGTGCATGTGTCAATGGAATGAATAATGGGCCACCGAGGTGCGCCTGGTGACCTGAGGAATGTCGCCGGAAGGGCTCGAAAGTGGTAGTAGACACCCCGACCGGCCGAGAAGACGACGTTGGTGAAACCGCGCTGCCGGAGAAGGGACGTAGAGGAGCGAGGGTGGAAGATGGATCATATCCGACCATGTGATGGTGATGGAGGTGCATTTCCACACCACCCGGCGTGCAGGTGCCATGGCGCAAGGCCGCAACAGCGGTGGAGGGGTGGTTGGCTAGCTGTCGGCCACCGGTGATGGCGCAGCGCGCGACCATGCCACGCAGAGGAGGGATGGACGTCTGGACAGCCGTGTCCACCCAGCGCGGGATGGCCATCACGGATTGGACCACGCTGGTGGGCTGGGCCGGACCCAGTGAGCTGGGTTGGACCAGACCTAGAGCAACTTCATCCCTTTTCGCTATTTCGACCATAACTTGAGCTATGAGCATCTGTTTGAAGAACCGTATGTGATGCCAAAAACCTTGGATCGAGATGGTCCTTTTGGTATACCCCACTTCAGTTTTGGATAAATTTGGGTTTTGGACAGGTTGGATCGAACACGAATCCAACCGGGTCCTTAGGACTAAAAGACCAATAACTTACAGACCGGACGTCTGATTGACACACCGTCTGTCATGTTGAGACACCTTTTACGTGGCGGTAATTTTAGATACTTATTCATGGGACTTCATGGTAGTACGAGTATCATAATATGGATTGAGGAGAAGACCCTACGAGAATCAATCGAGTTTAGCGTGGGAACCCTGTAACTAGCTGTAACATGATTAAGGGATCCTATGTGGGTCTACGCTTTGGGATCCTACGTGGGTCTGTGTTCGAGAGTATCACTTGGATCCACTCTAGGAATCCACGTGGGACTACTCTAGGATCCTACATGGGTCTAATATATTAGGATCCTTTTTGGGTCTGATGATTTAGGATCCTACGTGGGTCTGCTGATTTAGGATCCTACGTGGGTCTGGCTCTTAACAGAGTAAGATGATTCAGTAGTTACATCTAATCATATTTTCTACCGTAATTAAGTTATACCTGGTGTGAGATAAATCTTTACCCTTATGGTGATACCTTTGTGGTATTCTTCTGTGTGGTGTTACCTTTGTGGTACTTATGTATGTGGTGATACCTTTGTGGTATTCTTCTGTGTGGCATTACCTTTGTGTTACTTTCCCTTGTGGTGTTACCTTCATGGTATTTCTTACCTATGTGGAACAATTGAGCTTTGGGATTTTTATTTGGGCCTTGTGTTTCCTCATAAATGAGATGGGTATAATTGATAACTTAGGTATATGTATGGGCATATACCTAAGTAGGGTGTCAATTTTTTTCATGCTTTGTGGTTTATCCTTTGTGGATTTTGTGTGACCTTTGAGGGTATCGGGGTCCCTACTAAGTATCATTATACTCACCCCTACATGGGATATTCCCGCACCTTGTTGTGTTTGTTTTAGACAACGGACAACGCAAACTGGGGATAAGAGAACCAGGACTAGAGGTAGCTCGAAGGTGGACATTAGATGAGGCATACCATAGAGACGACCGTTCGAAAGCTGTACCAACCCTTCAGGTTGGATCCCTAGTGGGAGTTCACAGAAGCTATTTTAGTTTACTTGTACTTTTCAGTTTTCTTGTATTTTTCTAGTTGGGCTTGTATTCTAGCCCTTTTTTCTTACTGTACACACTCTTTTTTACTATACAGTTTACTTGTGTTCATATCTTGATGTGTACATGGTTGTGTGAGTTTACCGATTATAAAGGAAATGCCTTCCCATTTTTAGGGAATACGCCTTTCGGTGCTAGTCACGAGCCCCTGACCTATGGAAGGAGGGCTTGGGGTAGTCACAACATGGGCCCTGGGGGATGGGTCGTGACAGATAACATATTTATGACGAATAAAAACCACTTTATGAAAAATTGATTGATTATTTACTAAACATATATCAATAATTTATATTGAGTAAGATACACACACACAAATATATTTATTTAAATGTTTCATAAATTAGTTAATACTATTCATACCCATCAATTTTACAACTAGTTTATAACCATAAAATATATCATGGGTTATTTAAGTTTGATAAAACATAGTCTTACAGGTAACACAAGATATCGAAGAAACAAGTTATTGCATGTAATTAAAACTAATTTAGTATTTCATGTACTTTTTAAATATCTAATATAATTTTATTTTTTATAAAAATATTAGGGTGTTATATCCTCCCCCATTTAATAAATTATTTCCTCGTAATTTGAACTTTATTTCAGTAATCAAAGGATGAACATTTGAAAATACATTTGTTGTAAACTCACATCATAAAAATGATTAATAAAAAACCCAATTAATAATAGATAAATAAAACTAAAAAGGTCATATGAAATAATAAATAACCAAGTTTCCAAATAATAGAACATATGTGGTAATAGAGGAAAAAAATAAATAGTTATAGAGGGTGATTGAGGTCATTGATAACAAGTAAGTGAATGATCAATGGAAGTTAAGGGTCTTAAAAACATAAATCTATGATGATATAAAAGACCATATAATTTGTAATATATGAATATGATGGGATAATAATTTTGTTTCAAGATTCTTTTCATAGTTTTGAGGAATTATTTCATCATATAGACTGGAAACATAGTGAAATATAATTAATTTCCAAGTATAATTTCATCCTTTTTCCAATTTCTACCAGAATCGCATATTTTTTTCCAAATGATGAGTATTCAAGATGAATATTTCTTTCCTGAATCACTAAAAATAAAATTTTAAATACCACATAACCGTAAAATTTATAACAATATATTCCTCTTGTCTTTAGACATAAAAAATACCAAAATGGTTAGGACTTAGTAGGATAATTCCTAAAATGAAAAAACTTTAATATAATACATTAATCTAAAAAATTATATACTAATACCCAAAGTTCAAAATAAATCATTCCATAAATAACTATCCTTAAAATTCTTCAAACTTTTCCTGACTAAGTTTGAAACCTAATGATTATAGATATTTGATCATATATTCTTCCAAGATAAATCAACCATTATTCCTAAAAAAATCCCATATTTTTCCAAAATAAAATTAATATTCACCTATAAAAATTTCATACTAAACAGGATATCGTGTTAGATAGTGGTAGGTTTGAAACCCTTATAATCCTTAATTCATGGGTTCAAGCCCCACTGAGTTTCTGGATGCGACGAGTTGTTACTGAGTATACATGCTGTCCTTTTGTTTTTCTTTAAACATGAAAAATAATTAATTCCTAAATTACACTTCATATTCATTCTAGGGGTTAAAAATACCTCAACCCAATAATTGTTTCCAAAAAATCTCATTAATAACATCAAAATTTCTATTACTTAAAACTTTTAATTGAGGTATCTAATAATTTTATCATATGGTCAACCTTAATCTTATAGAACTATGATTGTGTCCACAAATATTAAGATAAAATCACATAAAAAATTAAAATATCCATAGTTATCTAAACTGACCATTGATAACAACTATAATAGCCTAGAACTCACACTCCTGGATTCAGTAATGAAATCATAAACTTTACATTTTTGACTTTGATACTGATAATTATGACCAATTTTTTTCTATATATACCTTAAAATATCAAAATTAAAACTTAGATAACTAACATCCTAAAGTATCATTTAGGTTTAGAGTTTTATAGAATTAGAAAAAAAAGTCCTACATAAACAATTCACATGACATTAAATGATTATTTCTCCCAATTCACTGAACTTTTATTTTTCACATTAAGACATCATCATCATCCATATGAAATCCATCTAAGACACAACTCGTTCAACCTCATTCTTTATAACCTATGGAAAAGGAAAAATAATAAGGGAAATATCAAATGATCATTAAGGTAAAATGTAATAATTAAAAAATAAATGTCATCAGTGAGCATAAGAAGAGCATAAGATTCTGTTAAAATAATCAAAGTGCATGAGTATAACATAATAATATTCATACCCATTTATACCTCAATCATCAAACATGAAAACATGGAATAAGTATTTAGAAATTAAATATTCCTAAGAATGAATAATCATGATCAATGTTATTTCAATCTTGATCAAATGAAACATCATAAAATGATAGTAATCATAGATAAAACATATTGATATATTGGAACATCAACTTCATATAACACTTATAAAATTATTTCAAAACCCTTATATAACCCTTATAGAAACCTTATGGATTATAATAACTATACGTCCAATCTCCAATATAACTCTTCAGAGAACATAATCATTACCCAATGAATTAGAGCACTATCTAGGTGCACCCATTGTATAATCTATATCAATCTCACCTGATGCTATCTGGGTGAACCTATTGTATATAATGTCTTTGAACTACAAAATTAATGAAGTTCATAGAGAATAAATTTAATAAAAAACTCATTAAAAAACCTTTATTCTTTTTAGAAAATTAATAAACCATGTAAAATAAATGTGTTTCAAAAAAATATTTTTGAAATGTGATTAAATCAAGGAAAAGAAATGGGTTCCATGAAAATATCTTCTTATCATGATTAATCTGTGGAAAAGAAACAAGTTCCATACCAATATATTTGAAATAATCACAATCTATCCAAAAAATAATAAGGATGATATCAATAAAAAATAATCCTATTAGAGGATAAGTAACAATAAGGGTTTTTGATATTGATTAATGAAAATACCATTAAAATATAATTAAAAGCATTATTGAGGGAAAAATCCTTTTCTTTTATAAAATTAGTTTTTAAAACATAAAACATTTTTACAATCCTTTTATTTGAAAATAATTTTTAAAAACCATGAATTTACAAAAAAATAAGAAAAATTTTTCATTAAAAGTTAACTTGTAAACCTTCAAAGGAATATTTAAATAAATTATGGTCATTTCCGCAGGTAATTCCATATATATAGTAAATAAAATTCCTTTTATATAGTAAAATGATTAGAAAAGAACCTTTTTCCTAAACCAATAATAATATTTCTTTGAAAATTTTTTGTAAAAAAGGGTAAAAATGTCTTTAAAAAGTCATTTTAAAAATGGTAATTTTTTTAATTTTTTTATAAAATAGTTTTTTGGAAGAAAATATATTTCTGACCAAAGAGAGAACTAAAGTCGGATTTTCTAAAAAAACTTTTCTTAATAGTATCAAGTAACAAAGTGTGGAAAAAAGGTACTATTAGTTGTAAATATCTGGAATAACCATATTATAAGAAAATTTATGATTTTTTTGAGAGGTAGATCATAATATATAATCATTAGAGGCATAATCATAAACAATCTTGATAACAGATGAGTTTGTTATATAAAAATCTTACCACTTTGGTATCTTTGAATCATAAGCCATGTGAAAGGATTACATTAAATTAGACTTAAAATACTATGAGGTTAATTAAATTAATGATGTTACATGTCAAATTAGATGTATATACACCTCATAAAATAATATAGGTGCTTATATGATGTAAGTCTCAAAGTAAGAAAATTTTGACAAAAATCCAATACAACTTTTGTAACTTAGAAAACATAAACCCCTTGAAATATAGATAATAAAATAGACATGAAAATAACCCTAAATTTAATTAAAATAATCCTAAAATACATTAATGGGAATTATATACACCACACAACAAACATAATTGGTGAATATGGCATATTTCTTACAGAAATAAAAGTTAGGCGAGAAAACCCTTACCTTCAGTCTGATTCATCACACTTATTCATTATATTCTTGAATAATAAACTTATGTTAATTATTTAATTTATTTATAAAAATTTTCAAGTTTATTATTACTTTTATTTCACTTTTTATAATGATTTATACAATTACTTAATCAATTAAGTTCTCGTCAGATGTTTTGACCATATTTGGCTTATATGTTAAAATTAGCTTCGGTAGGTTGAATATGGTCAAAGTGTCCATTATTTAAACATATAAAATAATAATAATAAGGAAATAATTATCATATTTATACATAAATTATACTTTTAAAACAAATCATGAAATATGGTCATGAAAAATGAACCAACATTACGATCATGGAGACAATATATCGTACATATGCATGAGTAACATTTCCAATTTTCAATGATCATTATGGAAATAAGGTAATTAAAATTTATCTTTAAATTATTATTACAATATAATAAATCCAATATTATTTAATTATATATAATTATATATATCATTCTTGTTATGTGGTTATTTAAAAAATAAATCATATCGCTTCGAGGAGGTGGTAGTCCATACATCCATGAGTGGAATTATCATTTTTTTGAGTTAGTGGAAGGGTAAAAATAAAATGATATATTTAATTTACATAATGAAAAAATGAAATTTATATCATAAATATTTCATGTATATAACATATATTTATTATCTTTACCCTTATTATTTTCCATATAACACGTTTGTGAAAAACGAATCACTTTGCTTTGTGAGGTGGTAGTCCAACGTACACACGAGCGACATTATCATATTCCTTACAAAATGGAATATAAAAAAATCATATATGATATAATGATTCCAGAGGTATAATTATATTATTAATATCATATATAAACTTGATATCCATCATTATACCCAACCATGAGATGTGGTGACTAAAAAATGAATGACACCGTTTAACGAGTCGGTAGTCCACTGAACACATGAATTATAATTTCATACCCCATTTGATGGAATTGTGGGGGGGTTGTAGGTATTAAACTTAACATTAAAACATATAAGTATATGGATGATGAGTGGAGGAAATTTTATAAGTAATTTGGTAAGGGTTTTTATCGTCCAAATGTCTTGATAGGTGTGAATAAGTGAGGGGTGCGAGTTCCCCTTTATAGCTGAGGAGTGAAATTCTTGTAAATAGTCAAAAGTATTCACTATTGGGAGGTCAATATTTCCTCAAGTGGCTCTAAGATTGATAATTAATGAGTTTCATGGATGATATGAACGAAAAAACTTAAAAAACACAATAAAACACATAAGTTAAATATTTTTTCCTTAACTCTTAAGTTTCATTATTTTTTTATTTTGGGTTTCTCATTATAGTAACTAGTTTTCTAATATAAGAAATTTAACCATTAAGAAAAAATTAAAGCGAGACTTATTAGATAATTTGAACACACATATTCTAATTATAAAATCCAATTTATCAAATAAAAGTTCTATGTGTGTTGAAAATTAATTTTAACATAAGCGTATTAATGTGCACAAACATAGATTTAAACTTAACCGCACTAACATATTCTTTTTTTTTACTAATTTGGGGTCAATATAGTAATTATAAAATAATAATTGTTCTATTAATATAAAAAATTGTATATTTATTGAAATTTACATATAAATTTCTATAAGATAGGATTTTTAGTAATTTAAAATCATTTAATAAAATATAATTTATTACAAAATAACATTAATGTTAATTTTGACATTATTCATTTAATTTGAATTTAAGAAATATAAATATAATGATTAAATTAAATTATATTATGATAAAGCCTATTTAAAATGATTTATTAATCTAAAAAATTTGTGTAGCACAATAATTTACTCTATTTACTTCACTTTTAATATTTTTAGCATCATTTATTTCATTTAATTGGTAACTAAAAAATTACAGTGTTGGCATTTATTAAGCATTATAAGTAATTATTTCATCTCTAAAAATAAAATATAAATTATTATGATAACAGAAAATCTTTTATATTTTAAAATAATATATACAACCAAACCCTTTTTTACCTTTCTGAAATCATTATAGATATTAAAAGGAATAAAAGTTTTTTTTTTGTCTTTTTCCACACTTAACTTATTATATGGGTCATATTCAAAAGAAAAGTGGAAATTAATTTCTATATTTAAGATAATATTATAAAAAAGGATGAAATAAATTAATTTAATATAATTAAGATAATATATTAGGTTATTTACACTCTTATTATTCTAGTTTAACCCCACGGTAAACTCATCATTACCTTAACTATGATAATTAAGGTTTTACTGCATTCACTATTCAATTTCGTCAAAAATTAAGTTGAACTTATTAGAAATTATAAATCATGATGATTAAAAATATGGAATAAATTTCTACAAATTCAATTCATAGAAGTTTCAAAATTTAATTTAACATTAATCCTACAGATGCGGTGAGACAACTGGTTTTTAAGAAGACTATTTTTTTAGAAAAATAATGATTCCATATTAAATATATGACTAATAATAATAATTGTATGAAAACAAATTAATATTTACTGATATATATATATATTATAAATTTCATTTAAAACATTCCCCATCAGGTATTATATTAATTAATTAAAATGGGGAAACATTATGAATTTTAAAACAGTTTTTTATAAAAAAAATTTATTAAAAAAAACTTATACTAAAAACTAATATAAAGACGATTCAAAGTAATTATTTTAATTAAATATAAATTAGTTTAATTTAAAAAATATTCAAAACATATTGGGACTTTTAAATTACTTAATTTATTGAAAATAAAATACTTTTTTCAAAAATATGTATTTTTCCCTATTTATCGAAAACCAATATTTTCCAAAAAATCCCATAATTTCACCGAAAATAAATTTTGATATTCTAGTTCAAAAATTAATTTAATTTTATAAAATATTTTTTTGAAAATTTCTAAAAATTTATTATAATATTTTTTTCATTAAAAACAATAAAAATCATTTTTGAAGAAAAAATATTTTTGAAAAATAAAATTACTTTACTAAAAATTGATTGATTATTTATTAAAAATTTATCAATAATTTATATTGAGTTAGAAATATTTATATTTTTTTAATAAAATAGTTAATATTATTCATCCCGTCTAATTTAACGGGTTTTTTAACTGTAAAATATATCATGGGTTGTTTGAATTCAGTAAAACTTAGTCTTACGTGTAATAAAATCTATCAAAGAAACTCATTATGATGTGTAATGAAAGCTAAATCAATGTTGTATGTCCTTTACACTTTCAAATATAATTTTCTTATTTTAAAATCTCAAGGTGTTACATATACATCCATTTGTTCTAAATAAAAATAATCAGTATAAATCTAGATCAAGACCATTTGGATGGTATTATGTTTTATTACCAGTAAAAATATCTAGGAGAAATACACTCCCTATTTTTGTTGAAATAATTCCACCAAAATCCTATAATTATATATTCTTCCTCCATAAACTCCTTATTCAATTGGAAAACCCACTTCATCTATACCGCTTTATTTTCTCATGGAAGTTTAGTTATCCCCCAGGTCTTATTGGAATACAATTAATCTATTTACTTCTCTATAGCTAACTTACACTTGCTCATATTACTGAGTGATTCTTCCTCTTCTAGGATCTTGAGTTATCATCCATCTATTAGTGGTAAGTTATGAAATTCTTTACCATATATTTTAATCAACCATATAAATATGAAATAACTTTGTAATTATATCCACGATTCTAACCCTTCTGAATTTATACATTATAGTTCTTAGACATATGGAATTTGAAATTTCTAATCCTTGCTTCATGAATCTACAAATTGTAAACATTTAGGTATATCTCCATTAGGATATTCTCTAGAATATTTAAACCAAAAACTAAGCTTATCAAAATTAGTGTAATTTTAATGTTATAATACAGATCAACTTGAACCTTTCTAGATGAGTCTTTAATATCCACTTTTTTCCTCTACCAAGTTTCATTATTTTTACAATACCCTCTCATTAAACATAAAATTTTGTTCCCTAAATATATTATGATTATTGTCATCCTATATTTGATAAAATAATTTATCATCTAAATAGACTATAAAGAAACATATCCAGGACTTTTCCTCAAGCTCATCACTCTCTATATAATTAATGTGGACATATGATAGAATTTTTAAAACATTTAGATGCTGAATTTATGTTGGTTTACTGGAAAAAATGTACTCAGGGATCTCCTACCCCACTGGTTCCAATGAATTTATTTTAACTAATTATGTAATGAAATTCAATGCTTCCCCCAAAATTTCTTGAGACATTCTAAAATTCAACCTCATTCTATGTTCCTCCTTAGTTATCATTTTATTCATGTGTTTAATTACACTATTTTGTTTTGGTGTACCAGGAATAAATTTTCTCATGTATGATTCCTTTATTTTAATAATACTATTTGAAGTACCTTATATTCACCACCATTATTCAACCTATGTCATTTGATCCTTCTTTTCATCACCCTTTAAACCGTGGATTTCTATTGTAGGTGAAAAAACATCGTAATTGTTATTTATAAAATATGCCTATAATTTTCTTGTAGATTCATCAATAAATGTGACAAATATAAGGAAAATCCATGATATCTCACTAGGTATGGTCCCTAATCCTCAGAATGAAAAAGTTCAGGCTTTTGACTGTGCAGCTTTCTTGTAATCAAATTGAAAAAACCTTCCACTATTTTTTGAATATAAAACTATCACACGTTCTTACATCAGTATGATCGATATTCAATACAACCTTTTCCTATATAACCTTCATGTTATCATTAGTTCTACAACCATACTAATTATTCCATAACTCCATACTTCTGGTAGTTTTCATTATGGCCCTCAAACTTCAATATGAACTTTCAATCAAAAACATGATCCCATACTAAACTCCCTTCTACATGACCATTGACCCTCAAGTGAATTTACATACACTATTAGAAAAGGTTTTATCATATCCCTCCTCATATAGCTGTCCAATGGAAATAAAATTTTTCTATAAGCCCAGGATATACTAAAAATTATTTAACTTCAACACGCATCTATTCAATATTTGAATATTCACATCACCCTTAATAACAAATTTAAAATCTTCAAAATCTTCCATGTGTAACTTGACTAATTTTCAAAACACATAATTCTCTTTAATCCCTTTCTATGATATAGAATAGAATGATTCTCCTAAATCTACTACCAATGACCCTACTTGATCATGAACACTTGGAATACAATTTATACTACCTTCCACTAAATTAATTGAGTGAGAACTTCTGAGATCTAAATTTCTAGAAAAATATTTCCAATACTTACAATATTTCTTGAGATACCCCTATTACCATAGTTACAACAAGAAGGACTAAGTCTAATAGATCGACCTCTACTCTCATATCTTTATTTCTATTCTTTCTTCTTACCCATCTTCTAGTTGGGTGGAAATCCTATATATTATAAAATAAATGTATTTTCGGTATATTACCAGTCTTCTCTCTACATGATTTTTCATTAAAGATGAAATTATTAACATACTCAAATTTTTAGTTATATTTTATAGTATAATTACTAAAAATTAGTGACCATTACCTCCTAACTATCTGATAGTGATGAAAATACAATCAATACCCAGACATGATCCCTAAAAGTTACTATCACTGAATCAATCTAACTGAAGATATTATTAAATTCATTAACATGGTTTGAGGCTGGCCTTCCCATTGAAAATATAATATTGAACAACCTAAGAATCATAAAAAAAATTTAAAGCTATCATTTTTTCATTCATGTCTTTCAAGGTTTCCATTATATCTCTAGTTGTTTTATTCTCTCAAATATTCAATGAAAAATTTATTTATAACATTATTCCCACTATTTCGAGTGATTTATGATCCATTTATTCCCATTCTGTTTTCTCCATATTATCTAGTTTGATTTTTGGTAATGGAACATCGATGTCCTTTTGGATGAAATAATCATCCATATACATCCACATAAAACTAAATCCCCATCCATTAAATTTATCAACCATGGTCATTCCATCTCCTGATGATATTATATTGATGTAGTAACTCTCACTGAATATAATAACATCAAGGTAGAAAACTAAAATTAAGATACCTATGTATGCATAGTGTAGTCCCTTATCATGAAACAAGCTGTGATACCACTTGTTGACATAGGAACCAGGTAAAAATATTGATTTGACTGAAAGAAAAATGATCAGATATAGGATGATAAAAGCACAAGATATTTAGCTCCACCTAAATTCTCACACACCAGCATTCCACACCTCCTTGAATAATTAGTACAAAATAAATAAATATTGAATTCAAACTAAATCAAAACACTTGTAGTCTTTAAACAAGAAAACACACAATCATAAAATATAACAAAAGAAAAGTGGAAAAGTGAAAAACAATTCTAATTTTACATGGTTGGGATTTTTATCTTATTTCCATGATAGAACATTGTAAAAGTTTTGTATCTAAAAAAGTATAAATATTAAACTGAGTGAATTTCATTCTATGTATATCAATCTTATCGAGTAATCACATTACAATTCTTGATCCACATCAGTAGGTTCTCCTACACCACATTTTTAGTGGGGTCCTGTCGTTAATTATTTTTTTACAAACCCACTAATTTAATAGGACACTATCCTTTCTAAATAGTATAAAATGATCCCCTGTAGTAATATTCAAATAGATTGGCTACTTATGGTAGACTCAACACATCACCACCTCAGGGATACCTGAATTCACTATGATCTAACTTATGTTAAACTCATTAGATCATCCTCCTAATAGATATTATTTTGAGATTAATTTTACACTTCACCTACTAGATTTCGAATAACCAAGACCTATTATTTCACTAAACCAAATACTATGACTTTGGATTCTCAATCCAGACAATTTTTTATCAAATAAAAAAAAATAACATAGTCACATTTAAAATGATTGAAGTATTTTTTAACTGACCCCCTTTATCCTTAAGACCCATATTTATATTTAATATTTCATTAATCCCATATAATCTATTAATAAACTTGTTAAGAAGATCCATACTACAAGCTTATTATTTCCTTTACACCACTCTTTAAATTTTTCAATATATAAAATGGTTCAAGTGTAGGGGAGAGGTTGTCTATGGTGAAAGTTATATTTCATATTTAGGAGAATATGTGGGGTGTTTCATTGGTTAAATAATAAGGTTCATATATTATATCTAGTGTGTTTCATTTTTTCCCTCTGTAAAATGGAAAAATAATTTTAAATAAAAAAATAATGAAAAAAATGAATATCATTTGTAGAAATAGCATTAGAAAATCATGATTTGAAAAAATAATTATTTAAAAGTAGGGTATATTTCACCAAATATTTTTTTATTAAAGACACTTTTGTGGAAAAAGTGTAGAAAACCATATAGTACAACCCAGCCATATAACACATACCAAAATTATTAAATACTATATTGAAACCACTTGACTTAAATTCCTTAAACAATTTCTAGGAAATAGTCATTACCTTTTTCCTAGGGTTATCCCTGATAATGTTCTCGAAATGAGAAGACATCTTACTCCACGCTCACAAGAACTCCTCAAAAATTTTCTAAAAGTAGGGTATCTTTCATTATATTAATTTTTCATGATTTTTTGATCCTTTAATTTGATATGGGAAGTATATATGATGTGATTTGAGGTGTATTTTTTTGAGCTTTTATTTTGATTATCATGCAATTTGATTTAGTGATTATCCTCTTATTTGAGTTTGATATGTTTTTAACATTATTATTGACATACCCTTTAGCTTTAGAGTAATTTAAGACTTATTGTAAGGTCCTATTGATTTATAATTGTCTTTTTTTCCTTATGGAGTTGATAGTTGAGATTCATCTTAAGTTAATGTTTAGGATAATGTAGTTGAGGTATGAGCATAACTCTAGTAAATTTGAACCTTGAGTGATGAGGGAAAATTTAAAGTGATGTTGATCACAAAGTGGATTACATTGTAATAATGAATTGAGATATGTGAATTGATATCAGGAGGATCACCATCAATTTTAGAGAAGGAATGTAAAATACATGGTTATCTTGATTTCCTTCAAAAATAATGAGTTGAAGAAATTTCATTTTATGAAGCTTAAAAGTTTATTCTACACTAAAAATTATTTTATTTATTTGGATTTGGAATTTAAGTATTTGTAAGATGAATTTTATTTTTGATCTATGTGAATATTTATTATTGAGTACAAACATGTTTTATGTGTGGGTGGATTTTATAACCATTTATCATGCATTATTTTTTTAATATCAAATTTATCAAATTTATTAAATATTTAATTATTATTGCCTAATTATTATTGGTTTTATTTGTTTTATACTATTAAATAATTAAATGTATTTTTGGTAATAAATTCAATAAAAAGAAGAGTTTTTGGAGATTGAGGAGTTTATGGATTGATGTTAAAAACTTGACAAAGGAAAATGAAGAAGAGTTATAAAGAAGTTAAGAAAAAACCCCAACCTACCATGAGGGAAGATCAAGTTGAGATGGACAAGGAAACTAGAAAGATCAATATAGGGGATGACATGGAGAGATGTGAGTGAGGGTCGACACATGGCTAAGAGGAGAGGAGATAGAAGCTGGTGTGTGGAACCACAAGAAAGAAGGCATGGTGGTGCCCACCAAGAGTGAAGGCCTTAAGGGAATTATTTGATGCTGGGGATTCCAGCATATTGGGTAATGGAGTACAGGCTTCCTAACTTCACGAATTTTACAGGATTCCCATTTCTCTGACACTATTCATACTTATAGAAATGGTGATGTTCAACACTGTCTAACTCACTATGGGGTCTTGATTTCTATGATGTGTCCCAATAGTTTATGCCGTGCTAGACTACCAATACCGAAGAACTCTGTAAAATCATAAGGTATCATGTGTTCAATACACTATTACCTAGGAAAGATAACAGGTCCCACAAAGAATCCATTGTTAGGAGTGATTTAAAATTTTAATGGAGGATTTGGTTTAAATCTCTTGAGAAATAGTCAATATTATTTTGACTGAATCTCAAAATATGTGTAGCATTTGAAAAAGAGGAAAGAAATAAGTAGACTTTTGATTATAAATGTTAAGGAGGGAGAGAGAGGATATATAGGTTTTCTTCAAGTCTGTAGGACACCATATATTGGAGACCACATGAAGAGGCATCAAGCATCAACTGGTGAATGAGCATGATTAATGTTATATGGAGAATTTTTTATTTGTGAATAAGATATGGGAAGCCTGAGATCATCAAGGTATTTGAAATAGATCACCAAGTAAATATGGTATAGTTTCACCAATTTATCCACGTGATTTGTGAGACTTGTAATTTTATTTTATAATGATATTATGAATTCTTGGGTGGAGTAGGCTTTCATCTAACCATGATAATTTCGGGTGTTTTTTGATATATTTCTACTAAAAATTAATTTTATTCCCTAATAGTTAGTATCATAGGTGGTTATTGGTTATTTTTTTTTTCTGATTATGTATGAATGATTTTCATCAAAATATTTCTTTCCATATTGATATATTTAATGTGAACAATGATTTCACTCTATATTAGCAATGGGTAAAGAATATATTGACTCATGAGGGTATAGTAAAATAATTGAAGAAAACACCATAGAATACAACTTAGACTAGATCTAATGATTTTCAATATATGAAAGATCAGAAAAATAGCTCCATTCAATTGTATTTGGTAGACAATACACTATAGCTGGTGATGAATCTAACAAATCTAGTGAAGATTTGGGTGAAACTGGAAAGTAAGTATAAATCTAAATCTCTAAAAAATCATTTATGTATATAAATGATTATATCATCTCTAAATTTCAAAAAGTGAATATTTGGGAAACTATTTGGACAATTTTAATTAACTATTTATGGAGATTTCTTCAGTGGAGATCAAGAATGATGATAAAACCAATGTGGTGCTAGTGTAAATAGAATAAGAAGACAAGGCTTTGATTTTATTGGGTTCTTTTCCAAATTTGTATGAAAGTATTATCACCATACTATTATTTGGAAAATATGCTCTAAAATTGTATGATGTGATTTCATCATTTATAATGAACGAGACTCACGGAAATACCAATGATGATGGATCATTAAGTAATAATGGGATTTTTTTAGTGACCATTGTGCGTAACTATCAAATAAGATTGATAGAATGAAGGAATGGATCAAGGAATAAGAGAGACACAAGTCAATCAAGGCTGAGAGGTGATTTTTCATGATGGGAGTGTGGAAATAATGTTCATATGAGAAGAAACCGTTTGAATTTTGGTGACCGAATGAGGAAAAAATAAAAATAAGTGGAAATAGAGAAAGAATCAGTTGAGGTGAATACCTTGATTAAATATGAGAGGTATATAAGTGATTTATTGATTACAACTATACAATATGTGGATGATTCAGACTAGATTTTATATTCTTGTTTTCCTTATCATATATTTATAAGAATAGATTTTTTTTGACATTTATAAAGAGTGTGATGGTTATATTGTGAAAAGGGACAATAAGTTGGAAAGAATAATTAATGGAATTAATATGGAGTGAGTTTGTATGTTTGACGGTGTTACTCACACACTTACTAATGTGTGTTAAGTACCTGATTTGAGAATAAAATTTATTTCTTTGGGTATGTTTTATTTCAAAGGTTTTATGATTTCTATTGGTGGTGAAGGTCTCAAAGTAGAAAAAAGAGTAATGATTGCGATCAAAGTGTAGAAAATTAGGAATATTTACAAGTTGATTCAAGTAGGTCATGATTCATATATGTCCCAAAGCACCATTATAGGTGTTTTTTATTTAGATGTGTCCAAAAATAGTTATTTGAAAAAGAATGCGACATTTTCTTCAGTTGTTCATTGCATGGTGGATCGAAAAAATTTTGTTCATCAGATTTGGACATTCAAACATATACAATGGGTGTGGGAGGTGATGCCAATCTTGTTAATGAAATTTAAGATCAAAATGGATGATGATGGTTAAGTATTAATATTTTTAAATCATGGTGGATATTGTTAGGAGTGATTTAAAATTTGAATGGAGGATTTGGTTTAAATATTTAGAGAAATAAGAGATCTTATTTTGACTAAATCTCAAAAGATGCGGAGCATTTAAGAAAAAAGAAAATAAAAAAATAAATTTTTTATTTTAAAATGAAATGATGGTGATAGAGGTGACATGGGTTTTATTAAAGTCCATAATACACCACATATGGGAGACAACATATATGAGTCTTCAAGTGTCAACTGGTGAAGGAGCATGATTAATTCTATGTGGCACATAATGTGTATGTGAATAAGAGAAGGGAAGTCCCAAATTGAGGAAGAGGTTGAAATAGAGAACCAAGTATATATGGGATTTTTTCCAATTAAAGTGTTTGATTTTTGAGACTTTTAATTTTATTTTATAATAAAATTATAAATTCTCAGGTGGAGTAGGATTTCTCCAAACCATGGTAATTTATGGTGTTTTTGATATATTTCTGATGAAACTGCATTTTCTTCCCCAACAACCATGAGAGCTCAAATCCACCACTGTGAGGATCAATAATACCTATGCATGTGAATGAGGGCTAGACCAATGCCACTATGAAGCCTAGAAAGTCATAACACTACCCCTATAAACATGATAATTTCCATGGATGCAATCATTGTAACTTGAACCCAACTACTGTGTAGGGGTAATTCTCTATAGTCTTGTGACCTACATCATATGACATACTACATAAGAGTATACACATAATGAGTATGTTTAATGGATTGTTTCATTATTTCATGGAAATGTGAAAGTTTGAGGAATGTTTGGAGCATTCATGGAGCTCTGTGTCATGGTCCAGTGCTAGAATATAGAGAGATAAGTGGACATAAATGGAGAAGATAGTTGGGGTACGATATTCTCGTTTTCACTATAAATGGAGGTTGACGGTGAAGATGGTATGTATGGAGTTAATATGGTTTCAATGTAGGGATGTAACTGTGCCAAGGAGGGTTATGAAGAAGAAGTTCCTTGGTAGTTTTATTTTTATATTTATTTTATTCTTTTCCTCTCATGTATATCCTGATAGGGTAGGGTCTTATGCCATGTTTTGTTAGGTAAATGGGATTTTTTTAATTATGTAGTTATTTTAATATTTTTTTTTTCATATTGGGGTTTTAAACTTATTATTTCTTCTATATATCTCTCTATCTCTACTAATCATGACCATTACCTTAGTTCGATAAAGTATATATTAGTGTGATTACAAGGTTGTGATTTTCAAAATCACCATTTGGTCAGTTTTATCCTATATATAATTATATTTTTGGGTTACCCATTCTTTAAGAAACCAAAAGTATATAACCATTTGAAAATTAAATATTAAATGTAACAACCCAATATTTTATGTTATGTATCTTTTTAAATTTAACATCTTCAATAGCTTATGTTGCACACAACACCAAGTTTAAAACCACTATATACTATAAAATAGTAACACGACCGTTAGAATAGTAATATAACCATTAGGAATAGTAATCTGGTTAATATAATTGTAACATAACCTAGTAATGTTTAAATAAAGTTTAGGTATAGTATGAATGAAAATATAATATATTTATATCATGGAATAAGCAAATAAATGTTTTAAAAATGATAATTTAAGTATTGGTATTTTTGTGAAATGTAAATGTTTATTTACAATTTTATAATTAATATAATGATTTAAAAGAAAATTTATTTTCACAAAATAGATTGATAAATTTATATTTTGTTGTCTTATGATTATAAGATAATTTATTGAGACTTTAATTAATTTTTAAATGCGTCATAAAATCAGTTATAATTTTAAAATTGATATTTTTCAAATAAATGATGATTTTAATTAATTTTTTTTATCATATTTATAAATTTATTTTCATAAAATGAAGTTTAATTTTAAAATATACACGTTGAAAAATTTTTACCGTGATTTTTTGGGATTTTTCTAAAATTATTGAATTTTTGGTGAATAGTGAAATATGGTAATTTATGATATTTAACAAATACATCAATTATTGGGCCATGGATGATGTATTAAAGAGGTATTAACCCATTGGTTATAACTCAAATGCACTAGTTATTGTATTTAGTCAAAAGAATCATGAATATTGATATTATTGAGCAAAAATAATAAAAAAATGAATAAAATAATCAAAAAACACCCTCACCTCCACTATAAATACTACCCCTCTCCACCTCTTCTCCTCACACCTTCTAAGAATTATAAATTTATTATATTATAACCAATTTCTCTCCCAAACCTGTTCCATATGTTATGGTATTTTTTCTCTCACAAAAATCCATTTCTAAGTTACTTAAGGAGGTTCTCAAGGCGACGACACTCAAGAGGTAAAACCCTCATTATTTTCCTTTTAATTTATTTTATTTTATTATCCTATACTTAACTCCTACATCCAAAAATTAATGATAAATATATTTTCTTACATATAATGTAATTTTTTTGTTAATGGAATATCCATCACCAAACCCCTTCTCCTCTCCCTTTTATTCTAAAAATGAAAACACTGTCCGTGATGTGTCGATTTACCACCATCATGGATGATGCATTTTCATTTCCCTTTATCACTACAAGAATGGTCATAAAACCATTATTATGGTTAAGTAATATTTTATTATAAATATTATAATTTATATAATTTTTTGTACCCAATATATACATGATATAAAATAAAATGATATGAGTTCATGATGGTCATAAAAACTACCAAAATAAATTAAATCATTTTCCTTAACATTTTATCTAATTAATCCTTCTCATAACATATAAAAAAATGATATATAATAGAATTTAAATTTATATAAGTTCATTATTAATATATAATTTCAATTCTGTAGATCTATTTCTGTTTTACATGAACTTCCATACTTGTATACAAGTGAACCGATCATGAAAAAACAGAAAAAAATGAACACTCCCAGAATGAAAAAATTGAATATTATAACTCATAATAAAGGCCATACATGAAATTAATAAAATTATTAAAAATAAAATACATTTAATAGGTTCGGAATTAATTTATTAATGTATTTAATTTTATTATCCAGGATATTAAGTACAAGTGAATAACACTTTTAGACATAAGTTATGGGTTTCTCATATCACTTTTTTATGTGAGATATGCCTTATTAACCACTTATTTATTGTGTGTGGTGAATTTATACATATATTTGATATATAATATCAATAATATCTTTATCTTAATTGTATTAAAAGTTTCATTTGATGATTATTAATTTTATGGGGCATACGGTTTGACTATTTGTATAGTGGTAAGAGAATTGCTGACCCAATTTCCATTATTTGGGTTAAACATATACTATAATGATTATGTCATGCTACGATTATGAGTAAATTAATTTAGATTACATTAAGTTGTATTTATAATTATTCTATGTGGATTTCTATCTAATACAAATAATTGATTCATTGGTTTAACTCTCACACTTTATTTTAAAAATACTCTTTCAAATGTATCTTTTTTTAATTTTTTTCAAAGAACTATTTTTTTAACATAGTAAACATGAGAATTTTTTCTTATTTTCAAGATGCATTAATGTTTTCTAGAGTTATTTAAAATTTTACAAGGTTATTTCCAAATAATAACTTTTCTTTTATAATTTTACGACTTTTTAAATAAACAATTCCAAAGTTTAAAGGGTGTTTCTCTCATGAAATTTTCAACGATTTTATTAGAGTATTTTCATCTATTTCAACACCCTATTTTGAATCTTATAATTATTTGAGGTTGATATCTTATGATACCATATACCATATTTCATTTAATAGTTTATGATCATTTTTAATGAGGATGTACTATCTTGATACTATTCACCATATTAGTCTGGATAGTTTATGATTAAGTCTACTTATTGGGGAAATTATTTATATTTCATATACTAGTTTCAATATGAATATATTTGTTGATTATGTTTAACCCATTTAATATGATGAATGTATTAGACTAATTAAGTGTCAGGATGAGCCCTTTATATCCCCTCGACATGTCATTAGGTCTCATGAAAAAAACTAGATCGGGGTTTGGCCGAGGCCTTACACTTTTATGTAGGCTTTTTGGCCAAGGCCTTGATACTGTGTTTATGGTGTCCCAAATTATGCATTCCATCATTATGATATTAGTTATTGATAATCCATGTGATTTTTTTAATAATATAATATCCATGGGTATGTATCATTTTCATGTGATTATTTATATGGAATTATTTAGATCATCTTTTATTCCTTCCATATTATGTTCAAGACTATCTTTTAATGGTATGTTTTTTTATTTATTCACCATGACTTATTATTTATGTTTATTTATATTACATTCCAATGTATTCTTATTTTTAATGAGAATCTAAGATCACCCCTTTATTATGTTTTATTTTCCGATAGGATCTCATGATGTATATTATGATTAACATGCACGGATAATCTAGAAGAATAGGGGTGTTTCTAAAGGAGGTTCTATATTGTATTTAATTTTAATTTGTAGTATAAAATTTATGTTTTTATATGGTTTTCTAAAGATACTAAACTATTCAGTCCTTTGGGACGCGATCTCTTGTTCATAGTACCATTATAATAAAGTGAGGAACAAACTCTGGGATACTAGATTCAGCGTATTTAATGTTGGTATTATAGAAAGTTTAGTAGAAAATTTGGATACTAGATTTAGGAAAACATAGATTAGGTAAACATAACACTATAACATACATTGAGAATATTCTTAAAATAACCATGCATATGATTTAGATATTAGTTATAACAAAATTTTCAATTCACGTTATGTTTTTCGATAGTTTTGGAATATACATTAGGATTTATAATGTTATGATATAATCTAGTGTATTCCATTGTTTAGAAATGGTACATAGTGGAAGGAATAGAAACTGTATCAATTCACATATTCCATGTAGGGATTTACATCCAATGAAAGATAATGATATTGGAGCTAGAAATATAGTTAGAACTAAAAAAATTGTAACTATACTAGGAAAAATAACTTAGGTTATGAAAATGACATTACCTGTATGGAGAAGTATGATCCACAATGAGGTGTAATAATGATAGACAACTTGATGTGAAAAAAACATCCATTATTCAATGGTAATACAAACACATGTATATCCAAGAAATGGATAAGTTATTTAGAGAATATATTTCATGATTTAGGAAGTAATTATAGGGAGAAGGTTATAATGGTAGTTTATCATCTCTTGGGAGATTCAAATCAATGATGGTCATTAATTCAAAACACAATAGAGGAAGAAGAAATTGAAAATATAGAATGTAAGGATTTTAAGGAAATTTTCTTGGAAAAATATTTCCCTTGAAAACAACAAGTGGATATGGAGAGAAAATTCTTGAGTATGAGATATAAAGAGGATAAAAATACTGTTAAGTATGAATCCAAATTTACAAGGTTAACCAGACATGCTTCAGACTACATAAGTAATCTAAAGAGTAAGATTAACCATTTATTTTATGGTCTGAAAATAATCCTTCGAAGGGCACTAGTCTCCCAAAAATTATCATCATATGAGGATATAGTATCATAATATATCAATATAGATAAATAATTATCCTTGTTTTATGACTTCAAAAGGAAGAAATAGAAGAAGAGGGAGATTGAGAAAATGATGGATAAAGGGAAAAAGGTAAATAATGATTTCCCCACATGTGATAATTATGGAAGGAAACACCCTAGTACTTGATTGAAAGGAATGAGGGTTTTCTACAAGTGTGGATATAAGGACCACAAGGATTGAATTTTCAAAGAAATAAAGAAGTCATCCAATGATTCAACTATAAGAAGATGAGGCACTATGCAAATTAATGTCCCAAGAATCAATGGAATATTTCTCAGAATAAGAAAATGGATTAAGGTCAAGATTATGATGCTACTAAATTATAAATTTAATAATTATAGTATTTTTTTTAGATTCAAGAATTATTTTATAAAATTATTTTATAAATTATATTTTGGTTATAAGAATCATGTGATATATAAAGATATACTACAAAACTTTTTTCTTTGTTTTCATGATATGGGCTGGGCCTTGGGATTTTGGACCTTGGAGGAATGGTTATTTTTTAGTCTTTAATGTCTTATTGGGTTCTCCATCACACCTTAAAATGGGGTTTATGCTTTATTAAAAAATTAATTTTCAGTCATTCAATACTGCAAAACTTCTTATTTAAGGAATTGGAAGCATGTGATGAATAACACCAGTAATCAAGAGAAGTTATTTTTTTGTAAGTTGATCTTTTTGAAAACACATGACTTGGGAAATATAAACTTAATTATGTGCCTAATGTTGAGATAATAATAATAAATATATGTTTGTGGGATATTATTTGTTACCATGGAGGTGGTTAGTGATATGATATCTTATGTTTTCCTAAAATTATTAGATGTTTGGATTTAAGGAATATATTCAACAACCTAATATTTTATTAATAGAAGAATGCATGTTTAAAAAATGCTTAAAGAAGATTAATATATTCCTATATTTGGTATGTGACAATCAATGCTAAATTATTTGGGGAAATATTATGCTAATTTTAGTTTTGAAATATAGCGACCTTTCTTCTAATTTTTTTGACTTTGAAATTAGAAAAAATTATTTTGAATGAGTCTTAAGGAAGATAATTATAAAATGGATTAAGTTTAACTTTAGATATAGTATTATTTATCATATTAGACAACATATTCTAACCTTTTTTCTTTTGGTAAATATTTTAAGGAAAAATAAATTACTTATGGATAGTTTTATTAAATTGCTTCTAGTATAAAAATTCATCTTGAATATCCATCTTTTGGTTTTATAAATGAAGTGGAGATGGATTGAAGCACAAACAAACGAATAAAATTTTGATTATTACATGGTAAATAATCAAGTAAGTTTATTTTCCAAAGTGATTCTATAGATATTGAAAGAATTGTTCAACTATAGAAAAATAATTTCGAAAAAATAATTATCTATTTAATTTTCTTACTAAGAAATCAATGGTGCTTTAACCGATAAAAAATTTAAGGTTTTGTGTTGGTAGAATATATAATGACCATGTTCTCTATCACTATCCATCAAAAATTTATAGTTAGGTTTCTTTTCTATGCCCATGTTTTGATTCCCACTAATGTTCTCTTATAGGTAAACTTGGTTTTGTGGTGACTATCAAACTTCCCTCTCCCTCTATTTAAGAGGATACTTTACTAACCCTATTGAATATTTGAGTTTTCTATAAAAGTATTTTAAAATGGAAGATCCATGATTACCGATCATAAGTTTAAGTTGTGAGGATTTAATTTATTGAAGGAGAGGAGAATGTAACACCCCAATATTTTATGTTATGTATTTTAAATTTAACATTTTAATTGCTTATGTTTCACAAAACACCAAGTTTAAAACCATGATATTCTATAAAACATTAACATAACTATTGAAATATTAATGTGACAATTAAGAATAGTAATCTGGCTAAAATAACAATAACCACACCAATTAAATTATAAATAAAATTTAGGCATCTTATGAATGAAAATATAATATATAAATTTCATTTAATAAGTAAATAAATGTTTTAAAAATGATAAATTAAGTGTTGGGATTTTTTTGAAACATAAATGTTTATTTACAATTTTATAATTAATATAATGATTTAAAAGAATTTTTTTTTCAAAAAATTGATTCATAAATTAATATTTTGTTTTTTAGGATTATAAGAAAATTTTATGAGACCTTAATTAATTTTTCTAAGCGTCATAAAATCATTTAAAATTCAAAATTTGTATTTTTTTAATAAATGATTATTTTAATTAAAAATTAAATTTCTCATATCTATAAAATTATTTTAATAAAATGGTACTAATTTTTGAAATTCACGCATTAAAAAATGGTTAGTATGAATTTTTGGGATTTTTCTATATTTTTTGAATTTCTAGTGAATAGTGAAATATGTTAATTTATGATATTTATCAAATATATTAATTATTGTGTCATGAAAGATGTATGGATGGGGTAATAACCTATTATTTCAAGCTCAAACTCACTAGTTACTGTATTTATTTACAGTAATCATGACTATTGATAGTCTTGATCCAAAATAATAAAAAAATGAATAAAATTATCAAAAAACACCACTCACCTCTACTGGATTATTATTATGTTAATGTAAATTCCATCACCAAAACCCTTCACCTATCACATTTATTCTATGAATAAAAATACCATCCGTGATTTGTCGATTTAATGCTATCATGGACGATGCATTTTCATTTTACATTATTGCCTTCAAGACTGGTTATAAAACCATTATTATGGTTAAATAAGATTTTATTATATATATTATAGGTTATATAATGTTCTAGAACCAATAAAAAACATGATGTTAAATAAAATTATATAATTTCACGATGATCATAAAAACCACCAAAATAAACTAAATAATTTTCATTAAAATTTAACTAATGAATCACTCGCATACCATATAACCAAATGATATATAAGATCATTTTGACTTTTTAAGTTCATTAATAACATATAATTTCAATTTGGGAGAACTATTGCAATTTTACATGAACTTCCTTACTTGTATACAAGCGAACCGATCATGAAAAAACCAATAAAACAAACACTCCTGGAATGATGAAATTGAATCATATAACTCATCAAAAAGGCCATAAATGAACTTAATAAAATTATACTAAATAAAATACATATAATATGTTCTAAATTAATTAATTAATGGATTTAATTTGATTATCCAAGACATTAAGTGTAACTACCGAACACTTTTAGACATAAGGTAAGGGTTTCTCATCTCACTTTTATTTCTATTAGACATGCATTATTCACCAATTATTTTGTGTGTGTGGTGTATGTATACTACCCTTTGATATATCATATCATGAATTTCCTTATATTCATGTTATTAAATGTTTCATTTTATGATCACTAATTTTATGGGGCATATGGTTTGACTATTTACATAGTGGTAAGGGAATTCTTGAACCAATTTACATTCTTTGGGTTAAACATCATCATCATCATAATAAATTTTATTTATTTAAAAAAATAGGGGAATACCCAGGATACCAGATAAATCAGGGTAGTTAAAATTAGTGAATCTTGAAAGAATCACCATAAACTAAATCCACACATTTGGGGGGAAGAGATCCAAAAGAAGAGAAATTGGTGACTAAGATGTCATTCGATACTATATAGGCAAGGAAGTCCGCTACTTTATTCCCATCACGAAATTTATACAATAATTCCATCCTATTTATGATTAATATTTTTCACTTGAGAATGAGATAAGAGATGTGTAACACCCAGATGTTTTAATAAAATATTTTCTATAATTTTTTTTTATTCAATAGCTTACATTGAATGTAATCGTGAGTTTAAAGAAACTGTGAGAGACCCTTAATATAAAATGACCATTATAACCTAGCTATTAGGTTAGCGAGAATAAATACAACTAACTTATGAAAATGTATGGTGAAGTTATTCGCTACCAATTAGTATATATTTGTATTTTTCTATTAATAAATTGAGTGAATTAATATTAGTAAATGAAATATATATGTTTTATACTGAATAAAATATTGTTTATATTCATCTAATAGATATTTTTGACATAGAGTATGGATAAACCCTACTTGATGTATAAAAATGTCACGACCCGTCCCCCGGGGCCCGTGCCATCACTACTGGAAATCCCATTTTTACCAATGCTTATATCCCAATGGTTTATCAAACTGTTGGGAATGGTTATGTATACCAACGGTTTTAAGAAAACCGTTGGCGTAGAGGCTTTTATGAAGATTTTTACCAACAGTTTATAAAACCGTTGGTATAGGGCTCCATTAAGAGACTTTTACCAACAGTTATACACTAATCATTGGTATATGTTGGAATCTATACCAACGGTTTGTGTAAACCGTTGGTATAGACCTTAGTTAAACATACATTCCCAATGGTTTTTAAAAACCGTTGGGAAAGTTTTCCCCTAAATCCAGTAGCCCTTTCGCTCGATTGCAGTCCCCCTCTGCTCGACTACAGCCCTAAATTGATGCTCTCCCGACGCGCTCTCATTACCCAGTCTCCGAAACTCCATCCATCCTCTTCAATCAAACAATTTTTCTGTTCTACACTTAAAATCTGTAAGTTCTAATGTTCTTCATCTATTTTTTATTTTCTATTTTGATTTGACCTAAATGTCTCAGATCTCTCTATACAAGTACTCAGAAACTCGTTCCACTCATATATCTATATTAAATCAAACAATTTTGTAGTTCTACACTCTAAATATGTAAGTACTACCTTAGTTTTAATGTTTTCCATCTATTATTTTTGTTTTCTGTTTTAATTTGGTATAAACTAGGTTGTGTTGTTTATGGCATGTGAAGGTTAGTGTTATTGAGGATGAATTGGATGTTGGTTGGGTGATGGATTGGAATTGTGATGTTTTTTGGATTAAGTTTAGTTAATTTTCAATGAATTATTTGGGTATTTCCTCCCTTTAACAGAGCCCCCACTCCTCATGAACCCTAGACACCCCCCCTCTTGGACCTTGGACAGTCCCCCCTCCTGGAACGAGGACAACCTAGCCCCCCTCTTTCCTGAAACTTGGACATCCCCCCTCCTGGACCCTGGACAACCCCCCTCCAGCCTCCTCCCAGGACCTTGTATAGTTCCCCCTCCTTCTTGGACCCTAGGAAGCCCCCCACCCTCCAACCTTGACCCTGGATAGCCCCCCTCCTCGATGGACCCTGGACAACCCCCCTCCTTCCTGGACCATGGACAACCCCTTCTCCCCTTCTCCTTGACCCTGGACAGCCCCCCTCCCCCCTTCCTGGACCCTGGACAGCCCCCCATCCCTCCTCCTAGACCTTGGACATCCACCTCACCCCCTCCTTAACCACCAAATACCCCCCACTTCAAAACATTGACCACCAAACTTGGACATGATGGATTTTCTCTAAAAAGATAGATTTATCCTCAAACCACCTCAATAATATCCTAAACAATGCTTATAATGTGGTTTTCACCACATAACATCCAATTATATTCCAAGTCACTAGTCTATCCTCCCTTGGCTAGATTTTACAAAAAGCGTTCAACCTTAAAGATCCAAATAAAAATAAATTGATATAAGAAATTTGATAATGGATTAAAATTTCAAATTGGGATCCAATGAAGAATATTTGAGATATTATGCATCATGTCCATGAGTAAATCCATTTTTATATATCCGATAAGTTATTTTTCACAATTTTCACACATTAATTGTTTGTAAAAATGGGACAAACATTTATAAAGGTTCTAATATATAAAAATGAATCTATTTGTGGATGCATCTTAACCAACAATGTCTAGCTTGTCTGCCTCTTCCATGATCATCGATGTGCATGTCCCGTCTCCATCTGACCTCGCACGATGGGTGACTCAGCGTCTGACTGATGACGGGCGCCAGATTCTCTTACTTCCACACGAGATTCATGCCCGCTGCGCTCCTAAAGTTATCAATCCCACTCAGCGTCTGGCTGATGACGAGCGCCAGATTCTCTTACTTCCACACCAGATTCATTCCCGCTACACTCCTGAAGTGATCAATCCCACTAAGCGTCCATGTGAGCTTG
Organism: Viscum album; assembly: GCA_963277665.1. Taxonomy (NCBI): domain Eukaryota; kingdom Viridiplantae; phylum Streptophyta; class Magnoliopsida; order Santalales; family Viscaceae; genus Viscum; species Viscum album. The sequence goes on from OY728136.1 coordinate 832,929,348, forward strand.
ATGACATGGCCACCAGTTCTTGTAAGAGGCAGAGGAGTTCTGAGTTGATGGACCAAGATGATTGACCAGTGTCCATCCATCTGGCTGAAGACGTAAAACATAGTGCTTCCTGGGAGGCAACCCATATTCTAGAGTTTCATCATTTTGATTTTTTACTCTGTTTTAGGAAATAAACATGGCATGTATGTAATAATTTTTTAGCTACTTCTAATATGTATGTGCACTTGTCATTACTCTGCATGACTGCTTCTATTTTGTCTAATACTTGGTGTTATTTTTTATGACATGATGTGGCTATGTGCTGTCTATGTGTAGATTTTACAGGTACATAAGTATGTGCACTTTTCATTATTCCATTCTTTCAGTTCTTCGGCCGGTGGTATGAGGGAGGTTCGTACTAGAGGTAGACGAGCATCTCCGCGTACCCGACTAGACCCTTCCCCTCCGACCAAACACATCCGGATTCTGTTGAAACATAAGGTAAACAATCCATGGGTCAAATTTGATGTGTATAAGTCAACCTTGCCTCAATAAAAGTCACGGTGTGGCCAGGATCACTCAAACTGCCTTTCTTTTGTTCAAAATTGACTTATTTTTAAGTGAAATCAACAACTGACATACGGGAAACTGACCAAATTCCTTTGGATTGTGTTGAAACTTTAGTAAAATGATCCATGGGTCATATGTGACATGTAAAAGTCAACTCCACCTCAATCCGATGCACGGTGTGGCCGGTATCACTCCAAGTGTATGTATTTTGTTTAAAATTGACAATATTTTACGTACATACACCAATCCAATAAAACAGCTTTTTATTGTGTTGATACTTTTTAAAAATGATCCATGACTCATATGTGACGTTTACGAGTCAACCCCACCTCAATTCGAGACCCGGTGTGGCCGATACCACTCAAAGTGCCTCTATTTTGTTAAAAATGGATTTAATTTTAAGTGAAATCAACAAATGACATAAGGAAAACCGACCAAACGCATTCGTATTATGTTGAAACTTAAGGAAAACGATCCATGAGTCAAATTTGATGTGTATTAGTCAACTCTACCTCAATAAAAGGTTCGTTGTGGCTGACACCACTCAAAATGCCTCTATTTTGTTAAAAATGGACTTAATTTTGAGTGAAATCAACAACTGACATACGGTAAACCGACCAAACGCATTCAGATTCTATTTATACTATAGGAAAACGATCCATGGGTCATATGTGACATGTAAGAGTCAACCCCACCTCAATCTAAGGTGCGGTGTGGACGGTACCATTCAAAATGTATCTTTTTTGTTCAAAATGACTTTAATTTTAAGTGAAAATAACAACTGACATACGGAAAACCGACCAAATGCATTCAAAATCTGTTTAAACTTTAGGAAAATGATACATGGGTCATATGTGATGTGTACGAGTCAACCTCGCATCAATCCAAGGCACAGTGTGGCCGAAACCACCCAAACTGTCCCTCTTTTGTTTAAAATGGATAGTATTTTACGTACATACGCCAAACAGATCAAATGGATTCTGATTGTGTTGATACTTTTTAAAAACGATCCATGACTCATATGTGATGTGTACGAGTCAACCCCGCCTCAATTTGAGGCCCGGTGTGTCCGACACCACTCAAAGTGCCTCTATTTTGTTAAAAATGGACTTAATTTTAAGTGAAATCAACAACTGTCATACAACAAACCGACCAAACACATTTGGATTATATTTAAACTTAAGGAAAACAATACATGAGTCAAATGTGATGTGTACGAGTTAACCCTGACTCAATATGAGGCCCGGTGTGGCCGACACCACTCAAAGCGCCTTTTTTTTAAATGTACTTAATTTTAAGTGAAAACAACAACTGTCATATGGAAAACTGACCAATCGCATATGGATTCTATTGAAACTTTAGGAAAATGATCCATGGGTCATATGTGATGTGTACGAGTCAATCCCACCTCAATCCGAGGCACCGTGGGGCCGGGACCACCCAAATTGCCAGTCTTTTGTTGAAAATAGACTAAATTGTAAGTGAAAACAAAAACTTTCATACGGGAAACTGACCAAATGCATTCCAAATCTATTGAAACTTTATTAAAATGATCCATGGGTCATATTTCATGTGTAAGAGTCAATACCTCCTCAATCCGAGGTGCGGTGTGGCCGACACCACCCAAACTGTCTCTCTTATGTTTAAAATAGACAATATTTTACGTACATACATTGAACCAATCAAATGGATTCTGATTGTGTTTATACTTTTGAACAAAAATCCATGACTCATATTTGATGTGTAAGAGTCAACCCCGCCTCAATCCGAGGCCCGGTGTGGCTGACACCACTCAAAGTGCCTCTATTTTGTTAAAAATGGACTTAATTTTAAGTGAAAACAAAAACTGACATACGCCAAACCTACCAAACACATTCTAATTATATTAAAACTTAAGGAAAACGATACATGAGTCAAATGTGACCTGTACGAGTCAACCCTACCTCAATCGGAGCCGCGGTATGGCCTAGACCACTCAAACTGTCTCTCTTTTGTTCAAAATGGACTAAATTGTAAGTGAAATCAACAACTGACATCAGAGAAACCTACCAAACGCCTTCGGATTCTGTTGAAACTTTAAGAAAACGATTCATTGGTCATATGTTATGTGTACGAGTCAACCCCGCCTCAATCCGAGGCTCCGTGTGGACGGGACCACCCAAAATGCCTCTCTTTTGTTCAAAATGGACAATATTTTACGTATATACGCCAAACCGATCAAATGGATTCTGATTGTGTTGAAACTTTAGGAAAATGATCCATTTTTCATATGTGACGTGTACGAGTCAGCCCTGCCTCAATCCGAGGCTCGGTGTGGCCGACACCACTCAAAGTGGCTCTCTTTTGTTTAAAATGGACTTAATTTTAAGTGAAAACAACAACTGACATACGTCAAACCAACCAAACGCCTTCATATTCTATTGAAAATTTAGAAAAATGATCCATGGGACAGATGTGACGTGTTAGAGTCAACCTCGCCTCAATCCGAGCCGCGGTGTGACCGGGACCACTAAAATTGTCTCTCTTTTGCTGAAAATGGACTAAATTGTAAATGAAAACAACAACTGACATACGCCAAACCAACAAAACGACTTCTGATTCTATTGAAACTTTAGGAAAATGATCCATGGGTCATATGTGACGTGTACGAGTCAACCCCGCCTCAATCCGAGTTGCGGTGTGACCGGGACCACTCAAATTGTCTCTCTTTTGTTCAAAATGGACTAAATTGCAAGTGAAATCAACAACTGACATACGCGAAACCGACCAAACTCTTCGGATTCGGTTGAAACTTTAGGAAAATAATCCATGGGTAATATGTGACATGTACAAGTCAATCACACCTCAATCCAAGGCACCGTGTGGCCGGGACCACCCAAGCTGCCTCTCTTTTGTTCCAAATGGACAATATTTTCCGTACATAGGCCAAACCGATCAAACGGATTCGGATTGTGTTGAAACTCTAGGAAAATGATCCTTGGATCATATGTGACGTGTAAGAGTTAACCTTGCCTCAATAAAAGTCCCAGTGTGGCTGACACCACTCAAAGTGTCTCTCTTTTTTTAAAAATGTACTTAATTTTAAGTGAAAACAACAACTGACATACAGAAAACCGACCAAATGCCTACTGATTCTATTGAAACTTTAGAAAAATTATCCATGGGTCATATGTGATGTGTACGAGTCAACCCCGCCTCAATCGGAGGCCCAGTGTGGTTGAAACCACTCAATGTGCCTCTGTTTTGTTTAAAATGGACTTAATTTTAAGTGAAAACAACAACTGACATACGCCAAACCAACCAAATGCCTTCAGATTCTGTTGAAACATTTGTAAAACGATCCATGGGTCATATTTTATGTGTACGAGTCAACCCCGCCTCAATATGAGCCGCGGTGTGGCCGGGACCACTCAAACTATCTCTCTTTTGTTCAAAATGGACTAAATTGTAAGTGATATCAACAAATGACCTACGAGAAACCTACCAAAAACCTTAGGATTCTGTTGAAACTTTAGGAAAACGATCCATGGGTCATATGTGATGTGTACGAGTCAACCCCGCCTCAATCCAAGGTGCCGTGTGGCCGGGACCACCCAAACTACCTCTCTTTTGTTCAAAATGGACAATATTTTACGTACATACGCCAAACCAATCAAACAGATTCTGATTATGTTGAAACTTTAGGAAAATGATCCATGGATTATATGTGATGTGTAAGAGTCAACCTCGCCTCAATCCGAAGCACAATGTGGCCGACACCACTCAAAGTTCCTCTCTTTTGTTTAAAATGAACCTAATTTTTAGTGAAAACAACAACTGACATAAGCCAAACCGACCAAACACCTTCAGATTATGTTGAAATTTTAGAAAAACGATCCATGGGTCATATGTGACATGTAAGAGTCAAATCCGCCTCAATCCGAGCTGCGGTGTGGCTGGGACCACTCAAACAGTCTCTCTTTTGTTGAAAATGGACTAAATTGTAAATGAAATCAACAACTGTCATATGGGAAATCAACCAAACACCTTCGGATTCTATTGAAACTTTAGGAAAATGATCCATGAGTCATATGTGATGTGTACGAGTCAATACTACCTCAATCCTAGGCGCGGTGTGGCCGACACCACCCAAATTGTCTCTCTTATGTTAAAAATGGACAATATTTTATGTACATACGCCAAACCGATCAAACGGATTCTGATTGTGTTGAAACTTTAGGAAAACGATACATGGATAATATGTGACGTGTACGAGTCAACCCTTCCTCAATACAAGGCCCGGTGTGGCCATCACCACTCAAAGTGTCTCTCTTTTGTTTAAAATGGACTTAATTTTAAGTGAAAACAACAACTGACATAGGCCAAACCAACCAAACGCCTTCGGATTCTATTGAAACTTTAGGAAAACGATCCATGGGTCATATTTGACATGTAAGAGTCAAATACGCCTCAATCTGAGCCGCGGTGTGGCAGGGACCACTCAAACTGTCTCTCTTTTGTTAAAATAGACTAAATTGTAAGTGATATCAACAACTGACATACGGGAAACGGACCAAACACCTTTGGATTCTATTGAAACTTTAGGAAAACGATCCATGGGTCATATGTGATGTGTACGAGTCAACCCCGCCTCAATTGGAGTCACCGTGGGGCCAGGACCACCCAAACTGCCTCTCTTTTGTTCAAAATGGACAATATTTTACGTACAAACGCCAAACCGATCAAACAGATTCTGATTGTGTTGAAACTTTAGGAAAATGATTCATGGATCATATGTGACGTGTAACAGTCAACCTCGACTCAATCTGAGGCCCAATGTGTCACTTATGGAGTCACAAGTGATGAGACTCCTAAGAAAATACCTTTTCACCATATATTAGAAAAGTGGTTGTCATATGAAGATTGAAATGGGTGTAAATAATATTTGAGTTATTGAAATTATTATTCAACTATACTGGATGATTTTTGTCATATGAAGATTCAAATGAGGAATTATTCACCATGTCTCTAATCAAAGAGGTGGTATTTTTTTTGTTGTTTTAAGTTTTCACTGTTTTAAGTGCTGTTTTGTATACAGGTGTATGCACAGGAGGGGCTGCTGTGTAACAATTCTGGAAATACACAATACCAATGGTTAACAACCATTGGAATACTTTGAGAAGAATTATACCAATGGTTTGTAACCATTGGTATATTATTTTTTATTGAACATATTCCAACGGTTTCATTGAAACTGTTGGAAAAAAAACTATACCAACGGTTGTAAACCGTTGGTATAATATCAAAATCATAGAATTCCCAGCGGTTTTAAACCGTTGGGAAAATATATACCAATGGTTCAACAAGAATCGTTGGAAAATCAAGACATAGTGTGGGCTATACCAACAGTTTAGTTCAAACCGTTGGTATAGATCTTTCCCCACGCCTTACTTCCCTACGGTTTGGACAACCGTTGGTATAAAATATACCAACGGTTTTCCAGCTTATACCAACGGTTTAGAATCGTTGGTATATCCTCCATTTCCAATAGTGCATGACTACCCCAAGCCCGCCTTCAATAGGATAGGGGCTGGCGTCTAGCACTGAAGGCATAAATCCCTAAAATTGGAAGGTATTGCCTTTAAAACTTGAAAATGCACACAACATAGTTCGAGTTGGAAGCAAAACACTATGTAAAACTGTATAAAAAAAGTGCTGAAAGTAGAGGGGCTAGAATACATTCCCAACAGGAAAATAAAAGTACAACTGAAAATAAGTACAACTGAAAAGGAAAAAACAATTGAAAGGTAAAGCGCAGCTCTTGGATTGTCCACCATGGATCCTACCTGATGGGTAGGTACAGATAGCCTCCTCAGAACTCCACTTCTGTCAGTCTCCTCTACGTACCGACATGTCGTATGGTCCACCTCCGGGTATCGTCCAGTCCTGGTACTCTTAGCCTCAGTCAGCACTGCCTGTCGTCTGCAACCAACACAATGAGGTGTGGGCATAGCCTGTGCAGGGGTGAGTATAACAATACTCAGTATGGACCCCGAGACCCTCAGGGTCTCACAAAATCCAACAAGGATAAACCAAAAAGTATGAAATCAACAGATAACCCCACTTAGGTATATTCCCATACACATACCTAAGTTATCAAGTAATCCATCTCAATCATGAGATAAATACAAAAAGTTACTAACTCAACTCAACCAGGATTTATTATAGGGATAACATCAATCTTAACCCTCGGCTACTAGAGAACTCCTCCTCAATCGAGTAAAGTGGGTCTGTCGCGTCACACAAAGGCGCTCCCCACCGTGGGTCTACCGCGTCACACATAGGCACTCCCCCTCATAGGCTGCTAAGTTAATCCTCCTATTGAGTATCGTGGTTCTGCTACGTCACCAAGGTTCTCCCCACTGTGGGTATTTCGTGACACCAAGTCACTCCCCACTAGGCTAGTAGAGTCACTCCGAGCCAAATAGTCAGCAGTCATCAGGTCTCAGCCAGTTACTAGGTTCCCGCACAAATGCTCGCTCGTCTCCGAAAGATCCACTCCACAAGCTACTAGTCGATGATCCAAATACCAATAATTCCCCCAAAGAAGTATCTCAAAGGTACGCCACGTTATAAGGGTCTCAACGCAATAGACGACGCGTCAATCGGACGCCCGATCTGTGAGTTATTAGCCTTTTAGTCTCAAAGGCCCGGTTGGATTCGTGTATGATCCAACCTAACCGTATCTCAACATTACCACAAACTCCAGTGGGGTATACTCAAAGGGACTATTGCACTCCAAGAAAACTATCGTCGCTGATGGTTTATCAAACGGTCGTCTGTTGCCAAAGATATGGCCAAAGAAAGTAAAGGGGTCAGTAGTGGGCCCAGGTCCGGTCCAACCCAGTCGGAACAACTCAGCCCAACCAAGTCTTAGAAGACCCAGTATGGGATGACCCGACCCATTGGGCGGCCCAGCCAGTCTGGTTTGGTCCGGGCTTGGGGCCGGTTCATCCTGGAGCGTCGTGAGGGCGTGGCCTGGCTCAGCTTGGACCGGAGGGTACGACCGGTCCGGTTTGGCCAGGGCACCATGAGGGAGGCCGCAGACCGGTTCGGGAGGCCAAGCGGCTGGGTGGTAACCGGGAAGAGCGTTACCAGGTGGGAACGCGACCGGGTCGGGTGCCAAGCGGGTCGGATGGCGGCCGGGTAGGGCATGGCCAGGCCGAGAGGCGGCCGAGCTAGGCGCCAGGTGGGCCAGCGGGCGGTCGGGAAGGGCGCGGCTTAGCCGGGAGGTCGCTGGGTAGGGAGCCAGGTGGGCCGGGGGGCATCCGAGCAGGGTGCGACTAAGCTGGAAGGCAGACGAGAGGCCATGCCGGCGCGGTTTGGGCCAGCGCAGTTCGACGCTGCTCGGGCCGGCGCGGGCCGACTGGGTTCTGCCGGGGCGCGTGAGAGGCCGATAGCGGTTCGGCCCATGGAGCCGGCTTGGTCGGGGCATCGGAACACCACAGGGGCAGCGCGGTTCACAGAGGCCACTGGAAGCATGACCTTTGCATGTGCCTTCATTACCTTTAACTCCGTTTCGTCACCATGCTAAGAAAATACACGAACAAGAAAGACTAAGGGGTCGGGCCATGTTGGTTTGGCCCGAACCCTCCGCATTTAGGGTGGTAACACTTGGCTCATCAAAGAGTAAGAAAGATGAACAATTTTTTTTTGAAAACCATGCGACGATTTATTTCCAATCCAAATAATAGAAAAATAAAAGGAAAGTTACACAAAATAAACCCCCTACCTTTGATTATTGGTCGTCGACGTTGAAGTCACGGGAAAAAGATGAAGGAGTTCATCGTTCATCGCATCTGACACACACTTCCAATCCCAAGTTGCGTTATCTTTTTGATGAAGATGTGGAGGGTAGGTCGGTTGAAGACACCCCACGTCAGTAGGATCTGAGGGAGGAAGTCAAAGAAGGTCGACGTTCTTCGTCGGTGGAGCATTCTTCGTCGGTGGAGCGTTATTCGTTGGAAGAACTTTTCTCCCAAGCTCTTCTCTTCCCATGCTCCACCAAATGAGAAATTCCAAGAAAAATAATAATAGATTGAGTTTTTTTGTTATTTATTTTTTGACACAAAAATTCAATTGGTGAATTAATAACTTGGATCTCCTAATTAATTCATGAGTGTTGGAACACAATAATTAGGGGAGTTGGCACCAATTAATTAAAGGGGAGGTCAAGAGGCTCTCCCTCATTAATGAGGGAGAGTTGAGAGGTTTTACTCTCCTCCATCAATAGGGGGTTTAGCCCCGTGTGGTCCCCACGCCATAACCCCTTGCAGGAGGTTAGGTTTGGGTGGGCCCCACCACCATAACCTCTAATGGGACGTTAAGGTGTGGTGGTCCCACCTCCAACTTCCATGAGGAGGTTTTAACCACCAAACACCCACATGGAGGCTCAAATAAAAATAAAGTGAAGCTCACTTTATTTTATTATTTTCCACAAAAACCCAAAGACTACCTTTTAAACTCGACCCACTGGCGTCGAAGTGAAAATCTTCTTAAGCGACTACCGGTGCTGAAAGTTCAACGGTTCCCTCATATTTTAATTCTAAGCATCGGTTCAAAAGTTATAAAAACCCGCTCTTATGTTTACTGAACATACCCAAACAAAACTTCAAAAATTGATTCTGGGAATACTAGACCTCGTAATCACGCACAGTCAGTTTTCACAGACTTGTAAAATTTCCATGTATTTAGGAAAAAAAATTCCACATAATTTTTGGTTCTTTATATTCTCCCCACCTCAGGGATTTGCATCCCCATAAGCTACAACTCAAACTAAGGGAACAAGTGGGGGTACTGATCACGCATCTGAGCCTCCAGCTCCCATGTGCTATCCTGGAGGTTCCCGTGATGCCATCAAACGCGCATCAGAGGTATCAACCTTCCACGTAGGATCCACTACTGTCGATCCTCAATCTCTATTGGAACCTCCAATAAAGTCGCCCCATCATCAATGTCCATACTCCATGGTCGATCATGTGAGAAGGGTCATGCACGTATATCCTCAGCTCAGATACATGGAAGACGTCGTGCACCCGGTGCAACTGAGGTGGAAGAGCTAAGCGGTAAGCCTTCTCGTCAACTCTACTGAGGACCTAAAAAGGTCCGATGAATCTTGGAGATAACTTGAAACCTCAGCCAAATCTCTGTAGTCCTCGTCAAGGTGAGACCCATAGAAAGATGTGGTTTCCATCCTTGAACTCCATAGGCCTCCATCTCCTATCAACATACGTCTTCTACCTGCTCTGTACAGTCTTCATTTGGTCTTGGATGATCTGCACCTTCTCCATGGTAGCTTGTACCATCTCTGGTCCCACTAGTGTTGACTCTCCAGGGTCAATCCAACACAGGTGTGATATGAAAGGTCACCCGTATAATTCCTCAAAAGGTGCCATCATGATGGTGGAGTGATTGCTGTTGTTTTAGGAAAACTCCACCAAAGGTAAGTTATCCTCCCAGCTGCGACCGAAGTCGAAGACACAAGCACGTAGCATGTCCTCGAGGATCTGTATGGTCCGCTCAGTCTGACCATCTGTCTGAGGATGGAAGGAGGTGCTCAGATGAAGCTGCATCCCGAAAGCCTCCTACAACCCCTTCCATAGCCGGGAAGTAAACTGTGTGTCATGATCAGAGACACTAAAAGAAGGTACTCCATGTAGCCGCACAATCTCCTACATATAGATGCATCCCAAGCTCTCTACTGAACCCTGCTCTCTGATCGGTAGGAAGTGGGACGACTTGGTGAGTCAGTCAACGGTCACCCAGATAGAGTCATGAACTCTATATGTACGTGGAAGACCCGTCACGAAGTCCATGGATATCCCATCCCACTTCCACTCTAGAACCTCTAAAGGCTGAACCAAACCTGCTAGTACTTGGTGTCCCGCCTTCACTTGCTGACTAGTGAGGCATCAAGAGACAAACTCTACAACTGATTTCTTCATACCTGGTCCCCAATTCTGTCGTCAAAGATCCTAGTACATCTTTTCCACTCCTGGATGTACCGCTAGAGGGGATGTGTGGAACTCCCTCAAAACTTCCTCCTAAAGTGACACTGGTACCATAGTACGCCCTCTGAAGAATATAACATGCTACCCACCTTCAGAAAATCCATCAGGTGCCTGCCCTGTGGATATCTAAGCACGTCGTGTCTCGCAGTTAGAACCTCTATGTTGTGCCTCCCTGACTCATTGAATAAGTGGGGGAGTGACTGTAGAAAGGATGATCCATCTCTATCCACAAAGGATATTTGTAAAGAAGCCAGCTGCTCTGTCGCCTCTCCTAGCAGCTATATACCAGATCTCCTGCTGAGTGCATTTGCTACAACATTCCCCTTTTCAGGAGTATAGACTATCTCGAAGTCATAGTCCTAGAGGAACTCAAGCCAATGCCGTTGTCTCAGGTTCAGGTCCTTATGAGAGAAGATATACCTGAGACTCTTGTGATTAGAGTACATGGTAAAACATTCGCCCATCAGATAGTGTTTCCACATATTCAAGGCGAAGACCACTACTGCTAACTCTAGGTCATGGGTAACGTAGTTCTACTCATGCTATCTTAGCTGCCGAGAACCATATGCGATCACTGCTCACTCATTTATTAGGACACACCCGATTCCGGTCTCTAATGCATCGCAGTGGACTACATACCCAATGCCTTCTTCTGGAAGCCTCAAGATGGGGGCACTAGTCAGCCTCTACCTCAACTCTTAAAAGCTCTACTAGAACCTCTCTGATCATATGAAGGGTTTCCCCTTATTCGTCCAGGCTGATAGTGGTGTTGAAACTCTGGAAAATTCTGGCAAGAACCTCTAGTAGTAACCAACAAAACCCAGGAAACTCTGTACCTACGCCACACTCCTGGGTGGCTCCCAAGCAAGTACTGCCTCAATATTTGCTGGATCCATTGCAACTCTAGCCTTCGAGATGAAATGTCCCTAAAAGTGAACCTCTCGGATCCAAAACCATCACTTTGAGAAGTTACCATAAAGCTGGTGCTCTCAGAGTGTGTCCAGTACTACTTGAAAATGGTAGGCATGCTCCTCCTCAGTAGTCAAGTAGATCATAATATCATCAATGAAGACTATGACAAAGCGATTGAGGTATGGATGGAAAATCCTGTTCATGAGTACCATGAATACTGCTGGAACGTTGGTTTTGCCGAATGGCATAACCAAGAACTCGTAGTGGCTGTATCGATATCTGAAGGTCGTCTTCTGCACATCCTCATCACGAACTCTGAGCTGTTGATAGCCTGATCTAAGGTCTATCTTCGAGAACCACCGTGATCCCTTCAACTGATAAAAGAGGTCGTCAATCTTCCAGAGTGGGTACTTGTTCTTCACGGTCACTTGATTTTGGCGATGATATTCAACACAAAGCCTCAAGATCCCATCCGTCTTATTGGAAAACAGAATCGGGGCTACCCAGGGAGAAACACTGGGCCAGATGAATCCTTTCTCTTGCAAGTCCTCTAGCTGTACCCGCAGCTCACGAAGCGCAACAAGAGCCATCCGATATGCTGGTGTAGATATTGGTACCGTCCCTGGGTACGTTTCAATGTAAAATTCCACCTATCTACAAGGAGTTATACCTGAAACATCATCAGGGAAAACATCCGTGTACTGGTCCACCACTACAGGATAACTCAGAATCTCCACATCAACTACTCTGAGGGTAAGGCAGACCAACTGATGAGTGATTGGCTGGACCCTCCTCCGAGTAAGTCAATCCTGTTCTGTAATGGATCCCTTCTCGCTGGTGAAGGTAAACCTAGTCCCATCCATGTGGACACACAACACTTTGCGCCTAATACAATAAATCTGAGCATGGAATGTAGATAACCAGTCCATACCCCAGATGACATCATAAGGCCTCAATGCCGCTACTAGGAGATGACAACCAAAGCTCTATCCTCCTAGAGTAAGCTCACACTGACAGAACTAGTGCGTAATCATTGAGTCTACTCCCATAGGAGTCTCTGGCCATAAAGATCGAGCCAACGACTCCGTTGGAATCTCTGAACTCCGAGCAAGGGCAGTGGAAATGAAAGAGTGAATGGCACCTGTGTCTATAAGTACTACATCTAAGGTGGAGTAGACATAGATCATACCTTGAATCATCTTTGGAGCACCATGGTCATATGATTCAGCTGCTTGAAGATGAGCTCTCACCGTTCTATCTGCTCCTTGTGGTCGGGGTGGACCTCCTGGTGGTGGTGGTGGTAATACCTCGAAATGTCGCCCATCACCAGCTACTTGAACAGATCCTCTGCCACATCCGCCTACTCCCTACGGACCGACTTGATTGAATCTATGTCTCTGCCTGGGTGGTCCTTCGACCATCTACTGATCATCCGAACAGTGGGTCAGACAGTCATGATCCATGTTACCAAGCCCTCCGCATGAGTAACACTACCTGCTCATGGCATGTGTGTCTCTGCCCTGGGTGCCCCGTACAACCAATCCTGAGTCATGCAGTTATCCACCCATGGGTCGGATCGTCTTGGACCTCTACGACATCTGTCTACTACCAGCTGTAGAAGACTCCACTACATGTTAGCTAGTGGTGGGTCTCGCTGCTGGAGACTGCTCAGCAAGGAAACTCTCCACTAAGAGGGATCTCTCCAACACCCCTACCTGTGTCGGGATGATGAGGGAGATCATTGAAGCTATGATCTCTCTCCTGAGCCCATGATCTTAGGACTGGGCCCTAAAGAATGGGTAACACACCATATCCATGGAGTAGCGTGAGAGGTCAGTGAACCTCGCTGAGTACTGTGCCACTGTCATACTGCCCTGCTACAGATTATGTAGCTCCTGTATCCACACTACACATAGAGTCACTGGAATAAACTTTTCTCAAAACAAGCTCTCTAAGTATGACCAGAGAAGCATCATCTGGTCATGAACCTGGAGCATCAAGCTCCACCATCTACCCACTACTGCCTGTAGAAGGCTATAAGCAAAAATCACCATGAATTCTGTTAGTGTCCCTACTAGTTGGAAAACTCTCACCACATCCTCCAGCCAATCCTTAGCCTCTTGTAGGTCCATATCTCCCCTAAACCCGGGTGGCCTCTGGTGCTGAAACTCATGAAATGCGCTCAAGCAGCGTGTATCGTCTACTACTGGGGATGATGGCATCGGTGTCCGAACGAGGTGTGGTACCTCTAGTGCCTCCATAGGAAAAGGGCCCTGCACTGAGGCCTCATCGCTTGATGGGATATCCACGCATACAACTCTCGGGGCTCTAGCTGGTCATCCATGGGGAGGCATCCTGAAAGAAACAGATGCGACATGGTCAAAAGATTACCTGGTGAGCTGACCTGGTTGAGCTGACTTAAATAAAAATTTTGAAAACACACACACAATCAGTGTTTTTGTGCACTGAGTCAGAAGTCAGTAGTCAGGGTCCTGGGGTATGGATACATCGACTGCCACACCAACACTGGACTCCCTGAACTGAAAACCACACTCATTACCCTCAACACTATTTCTTCATAGAAAAGATCAGAGTCCTAAGTTCTACGGTAGAACCGACTCCTCTGATACCAATTTGTCACGACCTCTCCCCTAGGGCCCATTCCATGACTAACCTATGCCCACCTCCGATAGGCCAGGGGCTGGCGACTAGCACCAAAGGCATAAATCCTTAAACTGGGAAGGAATTTACTTTAAAACTTGAAAACACACACAAAAAAGTTCGAGTTGGAAGAAAAACACTAAGTAAAACTGTATACAAAGAGTGATGAAAGTAGAGAGGCCAGAATACAAGCCCAATAGAAAAATATAAGTAAAACTGAAAACAAGTACAAATGAAAAGAAAAAAATAGATGAAAGGTGAAGAGAAACTCCTGGATCGTCCACCACGGATCCTACCTAAAGGGTAGGTACAAATATCCTCCTCACCACTCCACATCTGTCTGTGTCCTCCGCGTACCGACACGTCGTATGGTCCACCTCTGGGTACCGTCTAGTCCTGGTACTCTCAGCCTCAGTCAGCATTGTCCATCATCTACAACCAACACAATGAGGTGCGGGTATAACCCATGTAGGGGTGAGTATAACGATACTCAGTAGGGATCCCGAGACCCTCAAGGTCTCACAAAATCCAATAAGAAAAAACCATAAAGTATGAAATCAACAGATAACCCCACTTAAGTATATGCCCATACATATACCTAAGTTATCAAGTAATATATCTCAATCATGAGGTAAATACAAAAAGTTACTAAATTAGCTCAACCAGGATTTATTCTAGGGATAATATCAATCTAAACCCTCAGCTGATAGAGAACTCCTCCTCAATCGAGTAAAGTGGGCCTGTCGCATCACACAGAGGTGCTTCCCACTAACCTTGGACTGCTGAGGTACTCCTCCTATCGAGTACCGTAGATCTTCCACATCACACAGAGGTGCTCCCCAACGTGGGTCTGCCACGTCACACAAAGGTGCTCCCCCTTATAGCCTGCTGAGGTACTTCTCCTGTCGAGTACCGTGGGTTTGCTGCATCACCAAGGTGCTTCCCACTATGGGTCTACCGTGACACCAAGGCACTCCCCACTAGGGCAGCAGAGTCACTCCGAGTCAAATGATTAGTAGTCGTCAGGTCTCAACCAGCTACTAGGTTCTCGCATAAAATGCTCGCTTGTCTCCAGAAGATCCGCTCCACAAGCTACTGTTCGATGCTCCAACCGCCACGAAGTACCACGAAGAAGAATCTAAAAGGTCCTCCATGTTATAAGGGTATCAACTCAATAGATTACACATCAATTGGATGCCCGGTCTATGAGTTATTAGCCTTTTAGTCCCGGGGCCCTAGTTGGATTTTTGTATGATCCAACCTGACTGTATCTCAACATTAATCCGAACTCCAGTGGGGTATACTCAAAGGGACCATTGTGATCCAAGAAAACCATAGCCACTAACGGTTCATCAAATGATCGTCCGCTGCCAAAGATATGGCCAAAAAAAGTAAAGGGGTCAGTAGTGGGCCCGGGTCCGGTCCGCCCTGACTGGACCGACTCAGCCCAACCCCGTCTGGGTCGACCCAGTCTGGGTCGACCCGGTCAGACCTCTTAGGTCTGGCCCGACCCATTGGGTGGGCCAGCCTATCAGGTTCGGCCCGGACCGTTGGGCCCAGACCAGCAGGCCGTGAGGGCGGTTCGACCTGGGCTGTTGGGCCCAACGTAGCAGGCCATGAGGGCGGTTCGGCCCGAGCTCAGGGCCGGTTCGGCCCGGAGCGTTATGAGGGCGCGACTCCACCAGGAGGGCACGACCGGGCTAGTTAGGATAGGGTGCCGTGAGTGGGGCCGCAGGCCGGTTCGGGAGGCCGGGAGGCGGCCAGGCAGGGTGCGGCTAGGTGGGCACGTGGTGGGGTAGGGCCCCAGGTCGGCCGGTGGGTGGCCGGGAAGGAAGCATCCAGGCTGGGAGGAAGCTGAGCATGGCGCCAAGCGGGCCAGTGAGCGGCCAGGAAGGGCGCAGTGTAGCCGGCAAGCAGCTAGGCAGGGTGCCAGGCAGGCTGGCGGGCGGCCGGGCGGGGCGCGACCAAGCCGGCAGGCGGCCAGGAGGCCGGGAGGCTGGGTTGGCGCGGTTCGGGCCGGTGATGTTTGACACGGATCCGGCCGGTGCAGGCCGGCGAGGTTCGGCCGGAGCACGTGGAAGGCCAGTGGCGGTTCAACCCGCGAAGCTAGCTCAGTCGGGGCACTGGAACGCCGCGGGGGCGACGCGGTTCGCGGAGGCCGCAGGTAGTGCGAACTTTGTCTGTGCCTTCATCGCCTTCAACACCGCTTCATCGCCATTCCGAGAAACAACACGAACAAGAACGGCGGAGGGGTTGGGCCATGTTGGTTTGGACCACACCCTCCGCATTTAGGGTGGAAACACTTGTCTAATAAAATAGTAAGAAAGAAGAACAACAATTGTTTTAAAACCATGCAACGATTCCTTTCCAATCCGAATAAGAGAAAAAGAAAAGAAAAGTTACACAAAATAAACCCCTACCTTTTATTGTCAGTCGTCGACTTTGAAGTCATGGGAAGAAGACGTAGGAGTTTTTCATTCATCGCATCTGCCACACACTCCCAATACCAAGCTGTGTTGGCTCGTTGACGACGATGCGGAGGGTAGGTCAGTTGAAGACTCCCCACTTCGGTAGGATCCGAGGGAGGAAGTCGAAGAAGGTTGGAATTCTTCGTCGGCGGAGTGTTCTTCGTCGGTGGAGCATTCTTCGTTGGAAGAACTTTTCTTCAAAGATATTCTCTTCCCAAGCTCCACTAAATAAGAAGTGATAAGAAAAATAATAATAGATTGAGTTTTTCTATTATTTAGTTACTGACATAAAAAACAAATTGGTGGAGCAATAACTTGGCTCCCCTAATTAATTCATGAGTGTTGACACAAATTAAGTAGAAGAGTTGGAACCAATTAATTAAAGGGGAGGTCAAGAGGCTCTCTGATAAAACACTATTTTATAGAATATTTTATTTATAATAAATGAAATAATTTCCTCACATTGTGTTAAATATGTTTATTTATAAAATATTTGGGATTTGATCATCCATTTGAAAATTTGGTGAAAATTCCAGTTTTACCCTTAATAGTGCACTGTAGTATTTCGAATATAAATATTTTTATATTTATTATTTGAATTTGAAATTTTGTAAAAGTGTTACTAACTTCATCTTATAGAACTTCCATTCAAGACACTAGAGCTAAAGAGTGAAATTGGATGGAGTAAATGAGCCATTAATACAATGGTGGGCTGGACTCGGCAGAATGGACATGAGTTCTGTATTTGGGCCATATATTCTACATACAGGCTTGTATTGAGCCCAAATTTTGAGGAACGCTCTGGGACATGATTTTGCACAAATAATCCTTCTGGAAGGCCGGTCAATTCATGCGTTTTGAGGTCAAATGGGCGGTGAAAGTTGGAATAAAATATTTGGCCGAGTTTTTCATTTCACACTTAAAAAGTTATGTCTACCTAGCCCTCAAAAACTCTATTTAAAGGGGGTTTTAACTCTTTGAGAGGGCTGGTCGAGGCTTTGGGAAGGTGTGGACGAAAGGGTGTCTCTTGGGAGCCCCTTAAAACTCTTGGAAGAAGTAAGCCTTTGTGCAAACCTCTCTTCCAAAAAGGCTCTCCTCTCTCACCTCTTCTTTGTATTTCTTTTCTTTCATGATTTGTTTCTTGAATTTTTCTTCAAATAATCTTATGTGTTAATCCCTATTATTCTTATCTTAATATTCTTAATTGGGTTGGAATCAATAGGGGAGACAAGATTGGGTTTTACCCTTTCAATCCGTTGCTTATGCAAAACGTCTCCACGATGACCACATCACCCATGGAAGAGTAGTTCTTTTTAGTAATCGATCGACCTATATTCTTCTTCATTCATTTATTTTGAATCAATGAGATACTGTAATTCACATATTATGATCTATTAATTGAGTTTTTAATTTAAATGAAACTAAGAAAGCAATTGAATAGTTAACACAAAACACTCGAGGTCGGGAATTGTGTGAACTGTGAGAGCGCAACCTTAACCGGTAATTCAAAACCACATGGGATCAATTTGTAGAGTTCAAATATAATCCCTAAAATCAATTAATCCTCATTTACAGAGTGGTTATGTGCCTTAATTTACCACTGAACATAAGCTAATTTTAGAGCATCAATCAAAGCAGGGTGTTGCGATTGCATGTTCCGAAGTTATCCTAAGGTTAAAATTCACTTCAATCTTCATGGTAAAGTTAATTCTCATAGGGTTCGGGATCTAACAAATTAAGGGATCATAATTAAGTGAATATTAATTTAAATGATAATGATTAATAAATGATTGAAGAGGTAGAGTTATATCTATTACGCCTTTTAAAATAGATTTCTAAAAAAACATCTTCTTGTTGTGTCATTCTAATCGAAACTTCATTTCAAAATTAAAAACAAAAAAAATGCAATCTTCTTCCAGCAAACTTATTATAGGTTCATAAACTATAAAAAAAACACCCCCATCCTTTCAAGTAGTTATTTTATTCTCTTTTATTTTATTTTTAGAATACCTCTAATAATTTGTAAAATTCACTTCCTCCTTTGAGAGACGACCTTGGTCAGCCACTCTGCTGCACCTAAGTACCCCAAATTACACTAATCATTTGAGGGCGCCCACGACAGCGCTCTTTCAAATTGGCGCCGTTGCCGGGGAGGCAAGTAATTATTTCAACCAATTAAAGGTATTTATTTTATTTTACATTTTATTCTCTTCCTCTCTTCTTTCTTCCTTCTTTACCCAATCTGATTTTTCTTCTTCTTCTTTTATTTTATTCTACTTATTTTTGGACCACCAACTCAAACTTCTCATTTTTATTTTACTATGGTCCACCTTCTTTCTTTTCATTTTTATTTAATCTATGACACGAACTAATCCCGAAGATCTCTTAGATCTTGACCCTGAGATTGAACGTAGCCTTAGGGCACGAATCAGACATTCTCAATCTACGAGAAGTTTCAATATTCAACGAGTTGGTGAATTCCTCTCTTCTGGAAACATTGAAATTGGAAGCAATTCAAATTAAAACATAAAAGAGGAAACAATGGCTGGAAATAATGGAAATGAACTTAATAGAACCATTTGAGAATTGGCTGCACCTGATATTAACTATTAACCAAATTGTATTGCATACCCAAATCTCGAATCAGACTTTGAATTGAAATCTGGATTAATTCACCTTCTTCCAAAGTTTCATGGCTTATCTGGTGAGGATCCCAACAAACACCTTAAGGAATTTAATGTGGTTTTCTCAACTTTAAAACCAAGAAATGTTTCTGAAGATCAAATTAAATTAAGAGCATTCCCATTCTCACTTGATGTAGCTGCAAAAGATTGGATGTATTATTTGCAACCTGAAGATGTAACATGTTGGAATGATTTGAAACGTCTTTTCTTGCAAAGCTTTTTTCCAGCATCAAGGACCACATCCATTCGAAAGGAGATATCGGGGATCAAGCAAGCACAAGGGGATTCAATGTATGAGTACTGGGAGCGATTCAAGAAGTTGTGTGCAAGCTGCCCACATCACCAAATCAGTGAGCAACTACTCATCCAGTACTTATATGAAGGACTCACACCCATGGAGAGGAGCATGGTGGATGCTGCTGCTGGAGGAGCATTGGTGGACAAGACACCAGTAGCTGCATGAGCATTGATCGAAAAAATGGCCCAAAACTCTCAACAATTCGGTGATAGAGGTACACCACATGTTCGAGGAGTACATCAAGTAAGTCATTCTTCTCTTGAAAGTCATTTGATTGATACTAAGTTAGAAGAATTGACAACTATGGTGAGGCAGATTGCATTGGCTCAAAAGACATCCCAACCCCCTCCTTCAAGGCCATGTGGCATTTGCACTGAGATAAGCCACCCAACTGACTATTGCCCACAACTACAAGAGACAGAAGATTGTGCAGCAGTGTTCCCTGGGAGACCATTTCAGCAGCAACAACAACCATATCCCCAAAAGAAGTTTGATTCATTTTCTCCAACATACAACCAAGGGTGGAAAGATCAACCGGACATGAGGTATGGCTCTGGACAACAACAAAGGCCCCCTTTTCAACCAAACTTCCAGCAGCCTCCGCCTTAACAGCAGGGTTTCCAACAACCCCAAAGGAGATTTGAAGCCCAAGCATCAACAAGCCAACAACAAGGGAATCCCCCACCAAAGGTAGATTCTAATACTGAGGATCTTTTGAAGCAAATTGTTCTTAATAAACAGAATGAGTTGAAGAGTCAAAGTTCAGAGCTGAGAGAGTTGAAGACTCAAATGAGTCAGATTGCCACCGCCCTCCATGAACTTGTGAGTAAGAATTCTGGAAATCTACCTTCCCAACCCACTCTAAATCCAAAGGGGAATGTTAGTGCCATCACATTGAGAAGTGGGAAGCAAATGAATGATACATCTGGACCTACCATTCCACCGGGATTCACCTCTACTCTAGAGAAGCCACATTCCATACCAACTGATGAGCAATCCAAGGAGAAAGATAAAGGTAAGAAAAAGATTGATGATGTACCTCCTAAACCCCTTCCTTTTCCAAACAAGGTTGTTCAAACCAAGAATATGGCTGAAGAAGCAATGCAAAAGGAGGTTTTGGACACATTCAAGCGTGTGGAGATCAACATTCCTCTACTTGAAGCCATTAAGCAAATCCCAAGGTATGCCAAATTCTTAAAAGAACTCTGCACCAATCGAAGAGGGCTCAAGGGGAATGAGAGGATCAACCTTGGAAGGAATGTATCAGCACTCATTACACCAACTCTAGCACTGCCAACAAAGTGCAAGGATCCAGGGACAGTCACCATCCCATGTACCATAGGGGAGTTGCACTTCTCTGATGCTCTTTGTGATTTAGGAGCTTCAATAAATGTGATGGCTCACTCTGTATTCTCTTCCTTGCAGGTTGGTGAGTTGAAGCCAACAAGAGTAGTGGTGCAATTGGCGAATAGAGCTACGGCATATCCAGCGGGAGTTCTTGAGGATGTACTTGTTCGGGTAAGAGACATGATATTTCCAGCAGACTTCTATGTGCTTAACATGGAGGATGATCAGGTAAGTTCTCATGCCCCCATTATCTTAGGTAGGCCCTTCCTCAAGACTGCAAAAACTATCATAAATGTCAATGAGGGTACACTTTCCATGGAATTTGGAGATGAAGTTGTGATATTTAATGTTATGGATTCCATGAAGTACCCCTCTGAGGACCATTCTGCTTTTGTTATCTCCCATTTTGAACCACCAAATAAAAACTCCATAGAATTTGATTGTCCTGTGCTTAGGGAGATTATGAGTATTGGTTCGAGTTTGATGTCTAAGAGCACTTCCACACATGTTTCGGATACACAATCCTATCTTGGATTTGATTTTGATGTGGATTCATATTCTGATTTTGATCATGTTCACTCTGATTATGAAATGGCTGTTGAGTATGCTGATGGATTTGATGCTTTATTCTATGATTTTTATGATGTCTATTCTGATACTGATGCTCTTTGTGCACATATTTCAGTTCCTTCAATGTCTCCATCCATACTACACCCTCCTTCATTAGAACTCAAGCCATTGCCACCAAATCTGAAATACTCATACTTGTTGAGTGGTGATAGATTACCTGTTATCATTGCTAACAATCTCCCTTTTTAACATGAAGAAAAGCTTTTGAATATTTTGAGGGAGAACATCAGGGCGATTGGGTGGACCTTGGCTGACATATCAGGTATTAGCCCCTCCATTTGCATGCATAGGATTCTCTTGGAGGATGGGGCTAAACCGGTGAGACAACCACAAAGGAGACTCAATCCCACCCTCCTGGAAGTTGTTAAAAAGGAAGTTGAGAAATTGCTCGAGGCAGGTATAATCTTTCCCATTTCAGATTCACAGTGGGTAAGTCCAATTTAGGTTGTGCCTAAGAAAACTGGTTTTACTGTTGTTAAAAATGAGAAAGATGATTTAGTACCAATGAGGGTGCAAAACAGTTGGCGTGTGTGTATTGATTATAGGAAACTAAATTAGAAAACTCGCAAGGACCATTTCCCCCTCCCATTTATTGATCAAATGCTCGAGAGACTAGCTGGGAAAACACACTATTGTTTCTTGGATGGATTTTATGGATATTTTCAGGTTCCTATAGCTCCAGAGGATCAGGAGAAGACTACATTCACCTTTCCCTTTGGCACATTTGCCTACCGGAGGATGCCATTTGGACTTTGCAACGCCCCAGGTACCTTCCAGAGATGTATGGTGAGTATTTTTTCTGATTTTATTGAGACCTAAATGGAGGTATTTATGGATGATTTTACAGTGTATGGGTCTTCATTTGATTAATGTCTAATTAGTTTGGGAAAGGTGTTGAATCGTTGTATTGAGAAGAATCTGGTCCTGAACTTTGAAAAGTGTCATTTCATGGTAGAGCATGGCATTGTCTTAGGGCATGTAGTGTCAAAACACGGGATAGAGGTTGATAGATCTAAGATAGACATTATTTCATCCTTACCATATCCTTCATGTGTGCGTGATGTTAGATCTTTCCTAGGGAATGTAGGATTTTATCGGTGCTTCATCAAAGATTTTAGTAAGATTTCTCTTCCTATGTCAAGATTACTTCAAAAGGATTCTGATTTTGTGTTTGATGTTTCTTGCAAGAATTCATTTGATGTGCTAAAACAACGTCTGACCACTCCACCTATCATACAACCCCCAAGGTGGGAGATTCCTTTTGAGCTTATGAGTGACGCCTCCAACTTCGCGGTTGGAGCTGTCTTATCTCAGAGGGTGGAGGGGCGTTCACATGTGATCGCCTATGCATCGAGGACAATAGATTCAGACCAATCAAACTACACTACCACAGAAAAGGAGTTTCTTGCTGTCATATTTGCTTTAGATAAATTCCGTTCATATTTATTGGGCTCTAAAGTAGTTGTTTTTTCTGACCATGCAGCTTTGAGGTACCTCCTAAAGAAGCCAGATGCAAAGCCACGACTTATCCGTTGGATGCTCCTTCTTCAGGAGTTTGACCTTGAGATAAAGTACAAGAAGGGGTCAGAGAATTTGGTGGCAGACCACATGAGTAGGCTTACTCACACACTAGAGGGTGACACCTTGGACCAGGTACCACTTCGGGACACTTTCCCCGATGAGAATCTCTATACCATCTCAGGTAAGCATCCTTGGTATGCTGATTTAGTTAATTACATTGTTGGCTCTGAAATCCCAGTAAATTTGAAGAAGCATCAAGTCCAAAAATTAAAAAGTGAGTCTAGGTATTATGTGTGGGATGATCCGTACCTCTGACGCATGTGTAGTGACCAAGTCATTAGGAGGTGTGTTCCCGATCATGAGTTTGAGTCTGTTTTGCATTTCTGTCATACACTTGCTTGTGGTGGACACTTTGGACCCCAACGGACAGCTAGGAAGGTTTTGGACTCTGGATTATATTGGCCTAGATTATTCCATGATGCCCATGTGTTTTTTAAGTCATGCTCTCGTTGCCAACACACTGGGAACATTTCTAAGAGACATGAGATGCCCCAACAATCCATACTATTCTGTGAGATTTTTTATGTGTGGGGCATTGATTTTATGGGTCCTTTTCCAAGTTCATATGGTTTCTTGTATATTTTGGTTGCTGTTGATTATTTGAGTAAATGGGTGGAGGCCAAGGCCACCAGGACTGACGATTCTCATGTTGTTGTGGAATTTGTCAAAGCACAGATTTTTTTCAGGTTTGGGGTACCAAAGGCCATCATCAGTGACCAAGGGACACACTTTTGCAATAGGAATTTTTCTTCCCTCCTTCGGAAGTATGGGGTGACACACAAAACATCAACACCATACCACCCCCAAACAAATGGCCAGGCTGAGGTTTCAAATCGTGAGTTGAAACAAATCTTGGAGAAAACCGTGCAGCCAAATAGGAAGGATTGGAGCAAGCACTTGGATGATGCATTGTGGGCTTATAGGACAGCATACAAGACCCCCATTTGTATGTCCCCATTTCGGATTGTTTTTGGGAAAGCATGTCATCTCCCCGTGGAAGTTGAGCATCGGGCATATTGGGCTATAAAGAAATGTAACATGGATTTGGACCAAGCCAGAATTCAGAGGAAGTTGCAAATTCAAGAGCTTGAGGAGATTCGACTGTCATCATATGAGAACTCAGGGCTCTAAAAGGAAAGATCAAAAGCAGCTCATGACAAAATGATCCAACAAAGGGAGTTTAATGTTGGAGAGAAATTCCTTTTCTATAGTTCACAACTGAAGTTGATGCCTGGTAAGTTGCGTTCCAGATGGTTAGGTCCTTATATTGTGTCTAATGTTTTTCCTTATGGTGTAGTAGAGATCACACAAGAGGACACTCGAAGGAGCTTTATAGTCAATGGGAAACGTTTGAAGAGATACATTGAGGGACATCCTACTGATGTAGTGGATTTTATCACACTGCATGACCCCATCATCACTTGATCACATCAGGCTGTTCCTAACCCTTTCACTTTTATATTATTTGTCCTATTTAAAAATTCTACATTTCATGTGCATATATCATCTCATAGGTTCACATTGAGGAAAATACAATATTTTAAGTGTGGGGGAGGGAACCTTTTAGTTTAGTAATTTCAATTTCTTTCCTGTTAAAAAAAAACAAAAAAAAAATTGTGTGTTTTTCAAAATTTGTGTGTTTATTTTACAATTTTCGGTGTGTTTTTGAAACTTTTGTGCTGAAATGATTCTCATCACCATTTTAAATCCATATAAATAAGTGAAACAATTTACCCCTTGAAACTAAGCTTAAATGAATGCTGAAATGACTTTGTTTCAAGTTCAAACATTTAGTAATTTCATGAAAAGTACGCTGAATTTTGAATCCAATGCCAATCTCACTGTCTTTATATTTGAAATCACTTTCCTGTGAGGCTTCTAAACCATTATTTTCATATTCTTTACATTCACCTCACTTCTTGAGAGAACCAAACCATACTTGATTTAACCATAATTTGATCTATTCCTGTCAAAACTTGAGGGTTTGAGGTACTTATGTTTAAATGATTGAGGCATTTGTTTGGTATTAAAGCCCCTATTTCAAAGAATCATTTTTAATGGCCTACCTTGAATATTTAATCCTTGTAGCCCTTAGAATCCATGCACATCCTATTAGGTTAATCCACATTACAAGCCAATTTTCCCTATCCAACCATCTCTTGAAGTGAAATTGCATAATCTAGTTGAGCTTAAGTGTGGGGAAAGCTGTCTTGTGTTGTGCCACCACATTATGTGATACTTTGGGTGAAAAATTAAATTCTGAAGAGATGTGTTTGCTACTAAAGAAAGTCATTATATTGAAAGCTGTGCCTTTTCTGGAGCTTTCATGACAAGTGAAGTTGTGCCTTTTCTAGAGCTTCTAATTGAGGTGGAAAGCTGTGCCCATCTGGAGCTTTCAAGAAAATCATGTTTGAGAAGATTGACATTTTTTATGCTGAAATGATGAATGGTGTAAACCTTTCATGACTTTTCATGATGATGGAGCTGAATTGATACTATGGGGATTGAATAGAAGACCATATTTAAGTGAAAATTAGATTAATGCAATTTTGCTTCAAAAGAGTCAAGCCTCCTCATTCAGCCTCAGAGTTTTTTCACATCTTAATCCTACCAACCGAAATCCACAGAACAACCCTGAAAAGTCCTCATGATAAAAATATGTCCTTGACTCACATCAGGTAGCGATGTAGGAATCTATCAAGCCTATGGTGACCCTTGTATGAGTTTGGATGAGAAAGACATTGCAAAAAAAATTGATATTTGTGTGATGAGAGAAAATTCAAGCGAGGTAAGTGTTTTGTGCATGGGAGGATAAATGAAGTGGAAATATATTGAACGATATAAATAGAGAACTTGAAATAAGGTTTTTTATGAGGCATGATATCTTTTGATTCTTGGTGTGAAATTTATTGATCTTAAGGATATGTGTTTTAAAATTGGTTTTGATTTGTTATTGATGTTTACTTGATATGAGGTTTTGCCCAGGTGTGCAAAAGGGTAAGTGTGGGGGAGTTGATAAAACACTATTTTATTGAATATTTTATTGATAATAAATGAAATAATTTCCTCACATTGTGTTAAATATGTTTATTTATAAAATATTTGGGATTTGATCATTCATTTGAAAATTTGGTGAAAATTCCAGTTTTACCCTTAATAGTGCACTGTAGTATTTCGAAGATAAATATTTTTATATTTATTATTTGAATTTGAAATTTTGTAACAGTGTTCATAACTTCATCTTATAAAACTTTAATTCAGGAAACTAGAGCTAAAGAGTGCAATTGGATGGAGTAAATGAACCATTAATCCAATGGTGGGCTGGACTCGGCAGAATGGACATGGGTTCTGTATTTAGGCCATATATTCTACATACGGGCTTGGATTGAGCCCAAATTTTGAGGAAAGCTCGGGGACATGATTTGGCACAAATCATACTTCTGGAAGTCCGGTCAATTCACGTGTTTTGGAGGTAAAATGGGAGGTGAAATTTAGAATAAAATATTTGGCCGAGTTTTTCATTTCACACTTAAAAAGTTATGTCTCCCTAGCCCTCACAAACTCTATTTAAAGGGGGTTTTAACTCTTTGAGAGGGCTGGTCAAGGCTTTGGGAAGGTGTGGACGAAAGGGTGTCTCTTGGGAGCCCCTTACAACTCTTGGAATAAGTAATCCTTTGTGAAAACCTCTCTTCCAAAAAGGCTCTCCTCTCTCACCTCTTCTTTGTATTTCTTATCTTTCATGATTTGTTTCTTGAATTTTTCTTCAAATAATCTTCTGTGTTCATCCCTATTCTTATTATCTTAATCTTCTTAATTGGTTTGGAATCAAGAGTGGAGACAAGATTGGGTTTTACCCTTTCAATCCGTTGCTTATGCAAAACGTCTCCACGATGACTACACCACCCATGGAAGAGTAGTTCTTTTTAGTAATCGATCGACCTCTATCCTTCTTCATTCATTTATTTTGAATCAATGAGATACTGTAATTCACATATTATGATCTATTAATTTAGTTTTTAATTTAAATGAAACTAAGCAAGCAATTGAATAGTTAACACAAAACACGCGAGGTCGGGAATTGTGTGAACTGTGAGAGCGCAACCTTAACCGGTAATTCAAAACCACATGGGATCAATTTGTAGAGTTCAAATATAATCCCTAAACTCAATTAATCCTCATTTCAAGAGTGGCTATGTTCCTTAATTTACCACTGACCATAAGCTAATTTTAGAGCATCAATCAAAGCAGGGTGTTGCGATTGCATGTTCCGAAGTTATCCTAAGGTTAAAATTCACTTCAATCTTCGTGGTAAAGTTAATTCTCGTAGGGTTCGAGATTTAAAAAATTAAGGGATCATAATTAAGTGAATATTAATTTAAATGATAATTATTAATAAATGATTGAAGAGGTAGAGTTAGATCGATTACGCCGTTTAAAATAGATTTCTAAAAAAACATCTTCTTGTTGTGTCATTCTAATCGAAACTTCATTTCAAAATTAAAAACAAAAAAAAAATGCAATCTTCTTCCAGAAAACTTCTTCTAGGTTCATAAACTATAAAAAAAACCACCCCCATCCTTTCAAGTAGTTATTTTATTCTCTTTTATTTTATTTTTAGAATACCTCTAATAAGTTGTAAAATTCACTTCCTCCTTTGAGAGACGACCTTGGTCAGCCACTCTGCTGCACCTAAGTACCCCAAATTACACTAATCATTTGAGGGCGCCCACGACAGCACTCTTTCACTCTCCCTCATTAATGAGGGAGAGTTGAGAGGTTTTACTCTCCATCAATAGGGGGGTTTAGTCCTGTGTGGTCCCCATGTCGTAACCTCTTACAGGAGGTTAGGTTTGGGTGGGCTCCACAACCATAACCTCTTATGGGAGGTTAAGGTGTGGTGGTCCCACCTCCAACTTTCATGAGGAGGTTTGAACCACCAAACACCCACATGATGGCTCAAATAAAAATAAAGTGAAGCTCACTTTATTTTATTATTTTCCACGAAAACCCAAAAACTACCTTTTAAAATCGACCCACTGTCGTCGAAGTGAATGTCTTCTTAAGTGAATAACGGCGCTGCGAGTTCAACGGTGCCCTCATATTTCAATTCCGAGTACCTGTTCAAAAGTTATAAAAACCCGCTCGTACATTTACTGAACGTACCTGAACAAAACTTCAAAAATTGATTTCGGGCACACCGGGTCTCAAAATCACATGCCGTCAGTTTTCACGGACTTATAAAATTCCCATGTATTTAAGAAAAAAAAATTTCCATAGAATTTCCCAGTCTTTACAAAAAACCTTTACTTTTCAAAAGGGTAATTTTTTACCATTTATTGGCGAACCCCTTTTAAATTACGATTTTGAAACATTAATAATTTTTCTATGAAAACATAATTTTTTTGTATTGATGTGGGATATAAAAATTTTCTTTGGATTAATTTTTGATATTTTTATGATAACTTTCAAGTTTTGATGAATTGTAAAAATACACTAAATTTTAAGTGAAAACAACCTTTTTCATCAAAATAATTTATATGGTTAAATGATAATATTTAATGATTTTATAGTATAAATAGAAAATATTTTTATCATTCAATATAATGTATTTAATTAACATTAATTTTATATTGAATTCATATGTAAAAACATTTCAATCTTTTGCAATGTTTTAACATTTAAAAACTAGTTCTCTCATTCTAACAATGGAATTGATTTTAAATTAATTACTAAAACTTCAGTGTTTTTAATTTTGAAAAATGGATTCCTTAATTGGAATCAGTGGGTCTAAATTATGAAAATTGCTTTATTTTATTTTTGGTTATTATGAATATTAACTTCAGTAATTTTTATTAATACGGTAAAAGGGTAAATCGGGTAATTAAGGGTTAGAATACTATTATATAATTACCCTAACACTTGTCTTAATATCATTTTATGAGTTTGTTTCAATCCAAACCATCCTTGGGTTGAAATGGTATCCACTTGAATCCACTTGGATGATATTAGGATATTTAATTTATTTTAATTAAAGAAAAGTTAAATATGTATCACTCAAATTTTAATAACAAAATCATTTTTTATATAAGATTATACAAAAGATAAATTTGATTATAAATAATCATTTAAAATCTAAATTGTATTTCTTTATCATGTTAATTTATTTTAAAATTTTAAGAAATAAATAATTACCTTAAAGACTTATACTTTGATGATGTAAAAATTAATTAAATGATGAGAAATAAATAATTTTTTTATTAAATAATAATAACCATAGAAAGAATCAAACACTTGAGAAAATATCATTGGTCGATTATATCTTGATCATAATCATGCAAGGGTCAAGTTATTGACCATTTGGAGCCTTATAGAAGGGATTATGACACTTATATAATTTTATTTAAAGTGATGTTAAAGTTTTCACCTTTATAATTTAATAAGTATATTATTTTAAATATTGGATTTTCTAGAAGAAAAATTCAGCTATAAATATTCTTCTGAGAAACATTTAAATGTTTTGCAATGTTTTAACTTTTAAAAACCCATTCTCTCATTCCGAAAATGGGATTGATTTAAAATTAATTACAAAAAATTTTGTGTGTTTAATTTTGAAAAATGGATTCCATAATTGGAATCAGTAGGTCCAAATTATGTAAATTGATTTATTTGATTTTTGGGCATTATGAATAGTAACTTCCGTAATTTTTATTAATGCGATAAAAGGGTAAATCGGGTAATTAAGAGGTAGAATACTGTTATAAAATTATCCTAACACTATTTTTAATTTAATTGTATGAGGGTTTTTATATCTAATCCATACTTAGGTTGAAATGGTATCCATTTGAATCCACTTGGATGAGATTAAGATATTTAATTTATTTTATTTAAAGAAAAGATAAATATGTATCACTCAAATTTTAATACACTACTAAAAATTTGGGCAATAGCCATGGACCTATAGCCACGATTTTATAGGTCTGTGGCTATAGCTTTATTTATTTCCATGGTTTAATTCTATATCCATGGCTAAATCCATATTACATGGCGTGTTGTTTTTTTCCCAATCTGTATCGGGCTCCTCCTCCTCCCCCGATCCACAGCCCTCCTCCTCCTCCCCCGATTCGCACCCCTATCACCGCACAACCCTCCTCCCCGCAGCCCTCCTCTCCTCCCCCGATTCACAGCCCTATCACTGTGAATCCCTCCTCCCCAATGGCGTCTCCTCCCCCGACGGTGCCCGCATGACTCTTCTTCCCCGACGATACCCGCGCGACCCTTCTTCCTCCCCCGACGATACCCGTGCGACCCTTCTTCCCTGACGACCCTTCTTCCCCGACGACCCTTCTTCCCCGACGGTCTGACGCTTCCACTGAATGCGGGACATTTCACATCCCCTGGCCGATGCTGCTTCTAGGTGGCCTCCCCACCTCCTCTCCGGCGTGCCTCCGACACGGCAACCCCCTCCCTGTGATGATCCTCCTTTATTATAACTATTTTATAAATAACTTGCATATATGTTGATCATCTTAGGGTCTCATGTAGTAGGAGTGTGGTTAATAGCGATTGTTTTGGATTTTATGGTCTTGGAAGATGATGGAAAACATTTCCTAAGGGTTAAATCCACTTGAAGATGATTCAATCCATGGAATACTACATAAGATTAGTGAAATTAGGTGACTGGCTTAACTACAGAACAATAGAGGCACACGAACAATTTCATTGGTGTCTCATAATTACTTAAGATTAGTGATATACATAGGTGATTATTTATAGTTATTGTAATCTTAATGTATCATATAGAAAAATACAAATGAAGCATTGTTCTCCCATGTACATGGGATGCAATGTTTGGAAAACAAATTTCATTGTGATTCCATTACATTCATTCATTTCACGTTAAATTCTTACTGCGATTGAGTGAATGTATCCATCTATTCTGAATCAGTTTGATGAATTAATGTGAGGATTTATTCCTAATTTTCAATACAATAAATGGTGGGAGTTTTAATTTTGGGGATTTTGTTCTACCTCTAAAATTTCTAGTGATTTAATATTCAATTATTAAAATATTTGTTGATGATTTAACAGTAAGTGTTATTATAGATTTTTTTCATATAAATCCTTTCATTTTAGAGGGTAACAACTTAGGTGCAATTCCCAAATGTCATGATTTTATATTTTGATTCAGAGATTCTTGACCTCGGGCACACCTCTCCTTATGTCAACGGCTTTCGACTGGAAGTGAGGTCCTAAAACATTCATTGGGGAGAATATTAAATATTATCTAAGTAAAACCACATAAAAAATAAACACATCCAACAAAATCATTAATATTTTCGTATTCATAATAAATCTATAAAAATTACATATAAAATGGTATACAACATAAGAACAAACAACAAAACTAATCACATGAAGGAATAATCACATATTTATAATTTAAAAAGGAATAAAAATAAAGAATTATTTCTAAAGCCATGGTCTTGGCTCATCCCATCATGTTCTCCAAAACCACGTCGACCGAAACAATCCCTATCCATTGTACATCCTCTGATAAACATTAAATGTAACAAAACGTCTACATTCACACTGAGGTTCTTGTGTAAGGTGTAAATGTATTAATTTGTAGGGTCTCACTACTCACCTCTAATATACACTGAACGTTAATTTGATACCTAGAAAACCATTATGTCGGACCATACCTATATTAGTTCCATTACAGTATCTTATCCCCATGTTCCATATACACCATCTAATTAATAGAAAATGTTTATTATATTTTTGAAGACCTGAACAATATACAATGTTTCAGGGTAGAACCTTATGTCTAGGATCTGGTCTCATCTCATCACTTGAGGATATACCACATCACTCAAGGGGAAGTATCCAAAAATCCAATCCCTCAAAGTATCTATAACCCACTATCTCACTCAAGACATTCCTATATTCCATCCCCATGTTACATTACAACCTAGACCCATCTACCTCATGGAGGTCTAACCATAACCTCCTCAGTCAATGTATCTCTCATAATAACATCACAATCCAAATAATTTCCTTCTGATGCTAAAATATTATATTAAAATTTCAAGAATGTGGTCACAAAGAAGCATTTTACCATGGTAGCATGGATCCTGCTCGAAGGGCATTTGTTCAGAAACAGTGGAGCAAAGATCAGATTAATATAATATGCGCAACTGTTTCATTTGGAATGGGTGCTGTTGACAATGATTTTATTACTTGTTTGCAGTTAACAATCATGTGCTCACAATATTATTTTATGTATCAATAAACCTGATGTTCTCTTTTTGATTCTCCATTCCATGCCAAAGTTTATTGAAGGCTATCATCAGGTTAGTTTTCCAAATTTATATTGATGTTTTGTTTTTAATGTTATTTCCATAAGGTTGGAGTTCAAAATTGTTTGTTACATCTAATCCAAAATCTATAATTATCTTCACATTCTTGAGTGGGTCCGAAGCATTCTTGATCGGGTCCGAAGCATGCATGCATACTTGGATTTGACTAAATCATTAGGGTAAGAGTTCCACCACCATGACAGTTTACTTGAGTATAAAGTTAGTCTAGTTTCCAAGGGCTTACTTCAATGTGAAGGAGTTGAGTATTCTGAATTTTTTTCTCTAGTAGTTAAACACTCATTCATTTGGTTATTGCTTGCTTTGGCTACTTACCATGACTTTCATATTGAAGAACTTGATGTTTGAACTTCTTTTGTACATGGTGATTTTGATGAGAAACTGTACATGAAGCCTCCTCATGGTTTTGCTAATGAATTTAAATTAAATAAAGTCTGCCTACTTAATAAACCAATCAAAGTATTAAAATAAGCTTCACAACAGTGGTATAATAAATTTGAACATTCATACTATAACATGGCTTTAACTGGAGTAAATTTGATGCATGTGTTTACTGTTAAGAATAACATGCTTTACCTGTATTCTCATGTTGTTAAAGTATTAAAACATGTTAGTGTTCCTTTTTCCCAATAATTAAAACCATCACTCTCTCAATCTTCTAGAATTGTTTCTGAAACTGAAAGTATTAGTAGAATACCTTATTTTAAATAGCCGAACTTGCGGTTTTTTATTCCAATTACAATCTCCTAAAAATTTCAGTTCTTCTAAGAGTTTATCTTTCTTTTTTGTACTTAACCTAGTTGAAGATCGCCTTCCATCATGCTTTTGCATGTCAGATTAGTACACTAATGGAAGAACATTTTTAGTAGTAATGGAACGGCATCATGGCATGATCAATCATCCTATAATTCAAATCATTTTTAAATAGATCTGCTTCATGTTTTCTACTCAGGAAAATCCTTTGTGAGCATGGGAGAGGTTGAATCAGCTATAAAAGAAATGTTCCATGCACCCCATATTCAAGTTAGTTTTCTTTTTAACAAGTCTGTCTATTTTTTTTTTGTTTTGAATGTACATAATTTAGGATTCATTTGAAAAAATCTTTTGAAAATTCTTAAAACACTGATTATTTATGATAATGGTTCGTTATAAGTTTTTCCAATTGCTTGTCAGTAGTTTTAATTTTAATGTAGGTAATGAAAAACTACTGCCAATTCAGTAGAATATTTTTGATGGAAGTGGTGTGTGATCTTTACAAAATAGGAATAGGGGAGACTGCATTCGAAAAGGTGAAGTTATTGGACTTGACAAGTTTGGTTGAGAAATGTTTACATAATGAATTATGATATGAATTTTGGAAAATTTTTGTTTTTGATTAAAATGTCTCACTAATAAGCATGTTGTGATTTTTGTTAATTTAATGTAGTTAGTGGTGAGAGTCTCATGCATGTGTGCAGGAAATGGAGAAGCATTTCTGGGGTGGGGTGTACCCTTGAGAATTGGGTGAGTAATTGTATTTTTAATTGTGTATTGAAATTATTTTATAAAAAAGTATTAGAAGGGGTGATTGGTGCGGATGTATGCTTGGTGAATGAAAGGAGCTTTCTTGGTTGGCCAAGTATTTATGAGATCACGTATTTTGCGTCAGTTATAGGTCACTGTAACGACAAGGGATTTTGATGAAAATAGGAGACCTATTCTTTATTTTTTAAAAATTAGGAGTTAAATAATTGAATCATTCCGCTGTTATCACCAAAGCATTACCTTGTCGCTCATTTCCCAATACTATCACTCCAGGGGATTATAATAGCCATAAATATACAAGTATTTTAAACTACCTTTTTATTGAATGTTATTTTGTAACAATGATATTGTGAAAGAAATATACAAAAGGTTTATTGTATTATTGTTGAAAAGAAAAACAACTAACTCTTGTTCAAGGAATGGATTTTCATGGTTAAGAAAAATGTCTAATCTCTATTTTTCTCATTTAAGTGCTGATGGAAGTTTACTTTATTCCCACATTTTGGTGATTTTTGATTTTTTGAATAGGCAATTGAAGGTTATGTTTGAAAATAAAGAGGTTTATTAATGATCATGTTATTTAGTATTGGGATGTACATATCAATCTGAATATTATTTGTTCATTGTTGGTTATGGATTCATGTATCATTAATCATGTACAGTTGACACACTGATCACATTTTTATAAGAAGTCGTTATATCTCATTTTTACCCACTATTTTCTTATAGGTGGTTTCTTATGATGAGTTTGGTTCTATCCACCACCATCGATGACAATGAGTTCAACATCGGATTTGGGTAAGGTTTATTCTGTTTTTATTCTTTGGCCCAATTTTAATTAGGGAATTTGTGATTTTTGGGTTCCTTATATTTTTGCAGTGCGTTTTGGATTTCATTGAGGTGGATTCGAGTCGCCGTTGATGAAGGCTTACATGTGTATGCATAGGTAGGCTTATACATATATAAGTTCCCCCTTTATATATATTCACTCATGGTAGTATGAATATATATATTGGGGCTAGGTGTGCTTATATATGGATATGAAAAATGTATACATGTGTAAGTGTAAAGGGGTATATGCAAGTATAAACATATATCTAAGGAACCCCTTCTGCATATTTGGCCATGAAAATATGTACATAAGGGCTAGGTGTCCTTATATATATGTGAAGATGCATATGCGTGCAAGCGTAAAAAAGGAAGATTCGAGTTTTCGCCGTCAAAAGAAAACACGCCTTGAGGTTGAGGTAGTGTCCCTCTCCTAGCCTCTTTAATTCAAGAATGTTTTAAATTTCATTTAGTTGCCTTCGTAATTCTGCATGTTTATATTAAATTGCAATTATTGAATAAGTGTTAGTTAAGATAATTGTTTCTTTTAATAAATAAGTCATGGTTTTGTAATAAAACCCCTCCAACGGAGGTGCGCTGTCTGCAGAAACTCACAGTGGTATACCTTTCTTAACATTATTGCATTTATGTTTTTCTTATACTTGATGTCGTTGTTAGTCATAAAGCACACATCGTACTTGACCCTTTTTATATCCCTGTAGGGGGTTTCCCAATTTCTATTAAAACGGTTGTTTGAACCAAGGCACTCTTTAATTGCCGTTATACTTTTAAGATGGGTCCCATGTTGTGTGACCATGTCACATGGCATGTGACATTTAAATCCAACCAAAAGCCCAGTTCCGCAGCCCAGGGGCCCCACAGTACCAGTAATGTCAGATTACATGTTATGTAACCTGTGATTTTCCTGATCCCATGGGGTATTCCTCTAGGTATTCTTACACATTTCTAGATCTCCAAACTCACCGAATTAGGTATATTAGGGGTCATCTAATCCTTAGTCATCACATATTAGCATTCATTTCTTTAAATCTTTTGAGAAAACATTCTCTCATGCCATCCATATCATCCTATTTGAAACTAAGTGGAACAAATATTCCAATTCCATTCTAATACACCTCCATCCTCTCATGCCATCCATATCACGCCGCAATCACGCTGTGGTCCTGCCGCAGTCGTGCTGTTGTTATGCCACGGTCACGCCACGGTCACACCGCGGTCATGTTGTGGTTTGGCCCTACTCCAGGATGACACCCTGCAGCAGTTTTCAGTGATAGTATTCCATGAGTCTTGTGATCAATGTTGAGACTGACTAATCACAATTTCTGTCGGTGGAGAAATGTCCGGAATGGTGACTCGCCTCCTCCCGCTCCATTCACTCCTGGACGGAAGATGTTGCCCCGCAGATGTCACTGAACCGGGCCAACATACTACGGTCATGCCACAATCACGCCGCGGTCACGCCATCGTCACGTTGCGATCACGCAGCGGTCACGCCACAGTCACGCCGCAGTCTTGCCGCAGTCATGCCGCTGTTTGGCCCTACTCCAGGACGACACCCTACGGCAATTTGCAATAATAGTATTCTATGAGTCTTGTGATCAATGTTGAGACTGACTAATCACAATTTTTGCCAGTGAAGCGATGGTTGGAATGTTTCCCCGCCTCCTCCCGTTCCATTCGCTCCTGGCCGGAAGATGCCGCCCTGCAGATGTCGCTGGACCAGGCCAACACGCCTGGGTCACCCCACGGTCACACTGCGGTCACGCCACGGTCACGCCGCAGTCACGCTGCGGTCACGCTGCGGTCACGCCGCGGTCATGCCGCGGTCACGCCGCGGTCACGCCGCGGTCACGCCGCGGTCACGCCGCGGTCACGCCGCGGTCACGCCGCGGTCACGCCGCGGTCACGCCGCGGTCACGCCGCGGTCACGCCGCGGTCACGCCGCGGTCACGCCGCGGTCACGCCGCGGTCACGCCGCGGTCACGCCGCGGTCACGCCGCGGTCACGCCGCGGTCACGCCGCGGTCACGCTGCGGTCACACCATGGTTTGGCCCTGCTCTAGGAATATGAAGAATACATTTTAATCATGGGTAATTTTTTTTGATAAATATGGCATACCATTCATGTTAGGACCTTCATCCACCATTAAATACATCATTCCAATTCCCCCTTCATATTACTCATGCATGCCACACCCCATGCATGACCATGCTCTCCCTGTGCTCACCCGCACTATCGCTCACCATGCTCACCCATGCCCTCGATTGATGGCTTTCCCGTTGGAGTGATACTTCAATCCAGAGGAGGATTTCATTAGAGATTTTGAGGAAGGTTTCTGCTGGACATGACGTTATTCAAGTGCCTTTGGGTTTGGATGAAGATAGTCCAGTGAATCATGATATAAAGGATCCCGACAATGTGAATGTTTGAGATGATTTGAAGGATAACCATATCTATTACACTTGGATAGATATTTTTTAACCTTAGAGCTAGTTCTGATTCATAAAATAAAAGAATTATGAGAAATGGTACTTTAGATTTTATTGAGCCGAATGCTAAAATTATTGAAGATATTTTAGAAGAATGCAACATTTTATTCGTGGATGTTTAATATTGCAGCAGAATAATAACCCATGGAAAATTGAAGATCTCCTAAAGAGGTTCCATCAGATTTGGGGCTTCAGTGGATGGCGCATGGTGTCGATTGGTAGGGGATTTTTTCCTCTTCTCCCCATAGGATTAATTAAAATCAAGAACATGGGGCTTCAGTTTTGTCTCCCTCAAACCTAGAATCTTGAGGTTTCAAGATTGGGATCTTCTCATTGATCTAGCTTCGGTTAAGAATTTAATTATTCAAACTCGGATTCACTTTCAGGGATTAAGTTGTTTTTTTGGAATTCTCAAATCCTTTGGGGTAGTGAACCAGTTGTGGGAATTCCTATCAAATTCAATGGGGAGACTAAGCATGCTTGATATGGTCATTTTGTAAGATTTACTGTTGAGTTTGATTTATGTTTTCCTCTCATTGAAACTATTTTCCTTGTTGTTAATGGTTATAAGCTTGAATTATCATCTGAGTTTGAAAGGTTACATGAATTTTTCAGTAAGTGTAAATGCATTGGGCACTAGAGTGAGATGTGTTATAGAAATATAATCCTTTTCAATTACAAGAAGATTGGACATCTGATTGATCAATGAAATTTTAAACTACCTGTGAATTATGTTACTACCAAAGATGGGGAAATCCTAGATAAGGAGCTTGAAATTAATTAGGTTGGGAATGTTATGGGTGTAGACAAACAAGGTAAAGGTTTTGGAATCTCCTTTCCTGCTACGGTGGTTGTTAATCAACCAACACAAATTTTTATGGATAAGGAAACTATAGTTAAATCAGTTGAGGTTGGTC
This sequence comes from Viscum album, assembly GCA_963277665.1. Taxonomy (NCBI): domain Eukaryota; kingdom Viridiplantae; phylum Streptophyta; class Magnoliopsida; order Santalales; family Viscaceae; genus Viscum; species Viscum album. Next base: position 832,967,683 of record OY728136.1, read on the forward strand.
GGGAGGATTGGATTTCAAAGAGAAAATCATGTAATGTTACCACCCAAGATGTTGGAGAGCTTAGGACTCAAGATCCATGGTTCTCAGATAATGAAACTGAGGTGGATACATCAGATCTCCAAGAGGAAGATTTTATGAATTCTGGAGATAGTAAAGGTAATAAGAACACTGCTATGGTTGGTGTTTATTTCTCAGTACAAAGGAAACAGAAGAAAAATGGTGTTTCAATTAGAGGTAAAGATGAATCTGCTTCGTCGATGGATACAGAATAGGTTCATGTTTCAACATGTGCTCACTGGGAACTGAGCTAGATATAGGGAAAGTTCCCAATGAGGTAGCATAACCTAGTCTTGGAAACTCTGATGTACTAACACCAGTGGATGGTAAGAAAATAGGTAAGTGGGTGAAGCAGTCAACCTTGGCTGGTGTAGACACTTCTATTTTGGATGATGTTCAGGAATCTTCTTTTAAAGGAAAATATAAATCTACTTCTTTTTTGAGTGCTAAGATGGATATAAGGAAAAATAAAGTGATTCAAGCAACTTTGGCTATTCCAATTGATGAGGCTAATCTAAGTAGTGGTAAAGGGTTTGGTGGTAACCCTCAATTAGAGATGACACCAGTGGGAGGCAATTTCTTCTCTATGTTAGATTCCTAAGTGTTTTTTACAATAGGGAAAGCTATCTGGTGGACACTAAAAAAAATCGAGAGAAGGTTATAAGTAACTTCAAGTTGGCTTCTAAATATATCGTTCCTGTTGCTATAAAAGAGAAAGTTGTGCTAGGCACCAATGCATCTGTTGCTTCAAAACATGAAGTAAAGGAAACAGTGAGTTTCAACACTACTAAGAATGTGGTAATTCAGGACTTGGTACCAGTGGTAGACTCACTGAGTATCCCCGATAAAATTCTCAATGAGTCTCAAAAGGAGAAGTGGGGCAGAGGGCAGGGGGCAGGGGGTAGGGTTGAAGGGGGAAGGGGGCAGGGGGCAGGGGGCAGGGTGGAGGGGGGTAGGGGGCAGGGTGGAGGGGGGCAGGGGGCAGGGGGCAGGGGGCATGGGGTAGGGGTAGGGGGCAGGACAGAGGGGGCAGGGTGGAGGGGGGAAGGGGGCAGGGTGGAGGGGGGCAGGGGGCAGGGGGCCACACACACCAAAATCACCACACTCAGCAAAATCACCACACTCAGCAAAACAAAACTTACCCAACTTGAAGTACCACTACAAACAACCCAATTTTGAATACATGTTCAACCACTCCCACCATCATTCTTAAAGTTAATTCCGTATTTTCCTTCATCTAAATAATGAAACCCTCCAACACACCTAATTAATACCAACTCAGCAGCCTCACAACATAATAACCCCAAAACCAGCACAACCATCATTAAAAAGACACAACTCAATCCTATAACTAGGCCACCTAGTTTTAGTCCAACTGCATAAAAAGTTCATCCATATCAAAATCAATAAATATCTCAAAATGAGTGGCCATTAAAATAGCTGCACCACCCCACAGTCCCAACCACACTCACACATGAACAACACATACACATGGCCGAAAAGAACCACACACAACACACATCCCCAGCAATAGGACCATGATTATTCAACAGTCTTGCTCTAATTCCACTTTATAAATTAGGGGTTATCACATAGAATGTTTGATCATAGGAATCCATTTAATTTAATAGATATACATTATATATCATGTTTTTCATGTTCAAAACAGTTCATCAAAATATTAACAATAAGAATTCATGATTACAGTGTGAAAACAGAGACCGCCAATAGCCAAGATTTTTAGAAGTCCTATGCCCAGAACAATTCAAAACGTGGACCAAATTTAATAGTCAAAAACAATGAAACCATTATCATCATATTTATATCCTCTCATGTATTACATCAATAAATATGGTTTCATCAATTTTCATGAGAATATATCATCACACCAACGCCGCCTAATAAAAAATAAAAGATAGACAAGGTAACCCCTACATGGAACAAACGATGAAAAACGATTCTTCCTTGTGTAAAAAATAAGGGGTCTTCCAAGTAGCAGGAAAGAATCCATGGTAGAACCAAACATACTACAACATCATAGCCACATTACTCCTCAAGGGAGAGATGTTTTGGGTGCACGAGGAGAAAACAAAAGGGTTCAATAGAAGAGAGGATTTGGACTTTAGAAAGGCTGGATCCTTAATGTAAGGTGAAATTTTTTTCAAATTCCATTAAAGAATGATCATGAATTTGAAGACATGGATTATGAGTCAAAAGAGATTTAGGTTTTTATGTGATATATACCATTCCAAACAACCCAAAATCTCTGTAAATATGGCATTTAACTAAATTAACATCAAAGGAAACATCGAAGGGGTGAAACTAGAAAAGCTGGGATAAACTAGAAATGAATCATAGATTAGTAAGATGAGTCTATATAGATTCAATCTCATCTCCATGAATAGTTTAATTTCTTAAATCTTTAAATGATTTTATTAAAGCCTTTAATTCACTATGAGAATGTGAATTTTATTCTCATAGCTTCTTAAAATGATCATGAAATCCTTTGATTATGTAATCAATGAATCAAAATATTGTTCATATTTTTATTTAGATGATTGGCCTCTATCAACAGTGGGATAAGATTGATCTCCAATTTTCAAAATAGAGGCAAAGAATGCAGTCTCAAAAACCACTTTAATATCAGTATGAATAAACAGTTCCATGTCTATATAATCATTTATGATAGAAATTGATTGGATTTGGACTATCATTTTAGTGTCAAAGACTACTATTTGATCTTGATGATTTCTTTTATCATTGTATTTAACTTGTTCTTCAGAAAAAGATCTTTGATTCTTATTTTCATCATGATTGATAATAAAATACTCTTTCTATTCTCTGTTCTATGGTTGAGTAATTTCACTAGATACTGAAACCACTATGTTTTGTGCAAGAACTGTAGTACCCTAAAATGTAGGTTTGTTCCTCTGACTATGCCATATTACAAGGGCCTCAAACTATGTTTACCCCAAATATTATTATATAGATTGAGTTAATATATTTCAGGTTCTATATTTGAGATGTTTTATCTAATTATTTTTCTCTTTTATTGAACTTGGAAATCTATTATGGACATTGAATTATCTTCTTCTTGAATTTGCACTGAAGGTGCAGATCCAAAAATCCCTCACCCCTCCTATGAAATATGACCCAATCTTTGTTGGTATTGTTCACAAAAAGTTAATAGTTTCAGAATCACATAATCCCTATAATAGACCACTCAACTCAACTAAAATAAACACCATCAATCAAACTGACCTTCCTGTACCCTTACAAAACCACAAACCATCCACGTACCACCCAACCACAACACCGCCCCCCTAAACACCAATAATTGCAGTCATCCCACCCAACGCCAAACAAAACCCAACCCTCCTAGCCACTCACACTAGAATAGATACTGCAACGCAAAAGACTAATAGAAAGAACCCATCCAATAAACAAAACCTTCCTCTAGGAACAACAACACCAGTCCATACGCAACTCGAACCACCTACTACTTCTTGAACCTTGAAGCTAAGTAAACATTCTCCAATATCATGGCACCAGACCACCACATTCTAATACTCAAAGACTCAAGAAAACAATATCCTAACATCAACATATCAAAAAGACTATCCACCAAAGGAACGCCCAACCAGTCAACCACAAACTCAACCACAACCATCTACAACAAATCCCCTATATGTAGCCAAGTAGTAGGAAAACCACAACCCAAAAAGAAACTAATAAACCAAAAACTATAAATCCCCACCTGAATCACCCACACCATGAATCCTATCCTCTACAACTGCACCTAGAATAATAACATGTGACCCTATCTGCACCACACTAGAAGCCCCTCTAGAATCATCCCCAGAAACTAAAATCAGGCATCCTCTGCACATGATCCTTGCACTATAAACATCCCACACCCGCCCAACACCATAATAGCAACAAGAACCCCCACAAGAACATCCCTTGCATGACCCACACAAGTTGATAACCAGAAAAAAAATCCACTCTACATTCCTATCCCCTTCAAAAGGATAATTCCAGCACCAAAAACCCACAATGGAACCAAAGGCAGCACAACAGTATAGGGTTTCCAGGAGGGGGGAGGGGCTGCTGTTCGGGTGGGGTGGTCCAAGGGGGATTCCAGGAGGGAGGGGGGGTTTACAGGAGGGAGGGGGTGTCCAGGAGGGGGGGGGGGTGTCCAGAAGGGCTGGTGCAAGGGTTGTCCAGCAGGGGGGGCTGCTGTATGGGTTGGGTTGTCCTGGAGGGGTCTGTCCAGGTGGGTTTCCAGGAGGGGGGGTCTGTTCAGGGGGTGGAGGGGGGGATCACTACTGTAAATATGACATTTCCCAATGCTTCTATAAAAGTGGTTTGTAAAAACCATTGGTATAAGTTCCCTTTCCCAACGGTTTGGCCAAACCTTTGGGAAAGCCCACTTTGAGGCCACCTTTCCCAACGGTTCGACCAAACCGTTGGGAAAAGGCCACTTTGTGGCCACCTTTCCCAACGGTTTGGCCAAACCGTTGGGAAAGGGTATACCTATCCCAACGGTTATCCAAAACCCTTGTGAAAGGGTATAACTATCCCAACGTTTTGCCAAAACCGTTGATAAAGGTCCCCATCAATCAACCAGAATCAAAACCTATACCAACAGTTGTGACAACCATTGGTATAGGTTCATACCAATGATTTTGACAACCATTGGTATAAATCCTTTGATTTTTATCAGTTATTATTACCAAGAAAATTATATAAATCAAAATTTAAAATAATTATGAGAATACATATATATATTTTTGTAATTATCTTCACAAAAGTCATGTTAGGTTAGTGGTTAAGTCGTTCAATGATAAACTAGGGGTCTTGGGATCAAATCCCAGCGAATGATTGTTTTTTTAAATACATATACCAACGGTTCTCCAAAACCATTGGGTATAGACCTATGCCAAAACCGTTGGTATAGACCTATCCCAATGGCTTACTTGACAACAGTTCTCCAAACCGTTGGTATAGGCTATACCAACGGTTTGGAGGCCTATAACAACGGTTCCAAACCGTTGGTATAGGTTAGTTTTCCAATAGTGGCTGCTGTCCGGGGGGGGGGGTGTCCGGGTGGGATTGTCCAGGGGGGTCTGTCCAGGAGGGAGGGGGTGTCCAGGAGGGGGGGGGGGTCTGTCCATGGGGGTTTCCAGGAGGGAGGGGGTGTACAGAAGGGGGGGGGGGGGGGTCTGTCCAGGGGGGATGAGTAGGGTCGGTCCAAGGTGGGAAGGGGGGCTGCAGGGGGAGGGGTGCATGGGGGGGGGGCTTTAATATTCGCATACTAACACCTTTTCTTGAGAACTTAATATTCCTTCTCAAGAGGCTTGGGAACTTCCAACTCCCTTCTAAGCTGTCCAGCTCCTAATTGTATCATCAACACATACATGTAGCAGGTTTTAGAAATCAGCCTTGAGATCTCAAATTTCCTCAACTTCTTATCATTGATTAATTCAATTTCTCCCCCTTAATAGAAAAATTTATTCGGTCATTAACAGGGATGAGAGAAATGCATACCTCATCAATGATTTTTTCAAGAATTTTCTAGAAATTCCAGATTTGCATGGAATAAATAAGTCTGGAAGCTTCTCAAGGGTCTTCTCCACTCATCTCCTGGGGGGGCTGCAGGGAGGGGGTGGGGTTGTGGGGTACTACAGGAGTTGGGGGGGGGGGGGGTGAAAGGGGGCTGTCCAGGGGGAATGGTGGTGCAGGGGGGCTATCTAGGGGGGTGAAAGGGATGCCCAAGGGGGTGCAAGGGGCTGTACAGGGGGGTGCGAGGGTTGTCCAGGGGGGTGCAAGGGGGCTGTCCAGGGAGGGTGTGCAAGGTGGGGTGGGGGGTGTGCTGGGGGGTCTTCACGAGGGGGGAGCTGCAAGGGGGGGGGGCTACTGCAGGAGTGGGGTGGGGGGGGGGGCAAGGGGGATATCTAGGGGGGTTTGCCCGAGGGGGGGGGGGGGTGCACGGAGGGGGTGGGGTGGTGGGATACTGTAAGAGTGGGGGGGGGGGGGAAGTGGGATGTTCAGGGGGGTGCAAGGGGGTTGTCTAGGGGGGTATGGGGGTGCAGGGGGTGCAAGGGCTGTCCAGGGGGGGGGGGGGGTGAAAGGGCTGTCCAGGGGGGTGCAAGGGCTGTCCAGGGGGAGTGCAAGGGGGCTGTCCAGGGGGGAATGGGGGCTGTCTAGGGGGTGAAAGTGGGATGTTCAGGGGGGGTGTAAGGGGGTTGTCTAGGGGGGCGTGGGGGTGCAGGGGGTGCAAGGGCTGTCCAGGGGGGGGGGGGGTGAAAGGGCTGTCCAGGGGGGTGCAAGGGCTGTCCAGGAGGAGTGCAAGGGGGCTGTCCAGGGGGGAATGGGGGCTGTCTAGGGGGCTATCCAAGGGGGCATGGGGGCTGTCCAGGGGGGTGCAAGGGGGCTGTCCGGGAGGGGGGGGGGGTGCAAGGGGGCTGTCTGGGGGGGGGGGGGTGCAAGGGGGCTGTCCGGGGGGGGGGGGCATGGGGGGATGTCTAGGGGGGCTTTTCAGGGGGGGGGGGTGCTGTGGTTTTTTCTTAAGAAATGTCAAGCCCTAGAGCCATGGTTTTAAACCGTGGCTGTAGACCTAAAGCCACAGTTTTAAACTATGGCTAAAGCTATATAGCCACGGTTTTGAACCGTGGCTATAGGCTTTGTGCAGATTAATGTTCTGCCACGATTTCAAACCGTGGAAATACCTTATAGCCATGGTTTGAAACTGTTGCTATATAGCTTTATCCATGGTTCAAACCGTGACTATAGGGCTTTAGCCAGAGTCTCAAACCGTGTCTATAGGTCTTGCCCTATATCCACGCCATTACCAGCCATGGTTCATTGAACCGTGGCTATAACCTATAGCCGCAGTTTTGGGACTTATAGGCATGGTTTCAAACCATGGCTATAGCCTAAATTTCCAGTAGTGATAACAAAATAATTTTTTATACAAGGTTATACAAAAGAAAAATTAGATTATAAATACTAATTTATAATATAATTTTTTTTATTTATCATGGTAATTTATTTTTAATTTTTAAGAAATAAATAATAACCATAAATACTTATACTTTGATGATGTAAAAATTAATTAAATTATGAGAAATCAATAAAACAATTTTTATTAAAATACTAATAACTATAAAAAGACCCAAAAACTTGAAAAAATCATATTAATATAGTATATCTCGACCATAATCATCCAAGGGTCTATTTATTGACTATTTCGAGTCTTATATAATGGATTATGACACTTATATTATTTTATTTAAAGTGATCTTAAAGCTTTCACCTTCATAATTTAATAAGTGTAACATTTTAAATATTGGATTTTTTAAAAATTAAATTAGACTAAAAATATTATTATGAAATATAACAAATTTATATTCATCATAGTATTTTATTTTTAATTTTTATTCAACAAATAATTATATTAAATAATTACACAATATTGATGTAATGATTATTTTATTAATAGAGATAACAAATAAATGTTATAGAAAAATGTTAAAATAAATATAATTTGGAATAATTAATATTTATAATGATTTTTATTGACGACCTTTACCTCTTAGGAATATAATAATATAGTTTTTTCAAAGTTAACATGCTATCTTAATATTTTTAAAAATCAATTAATTGAATAATGTCAAAATTTACACTATTGATTATTTATCAAAACAATATTTTATTTAATTATTTAAAAATCATAAAACATTTTGTAAAAATATATAACACTTATTATATGGTATAAAATGTTCTAATTTATTTAGTTATGGTCTATTTTACATCAAATAAGTTAATATTGTACCCTTTTAATATTGAATTATTTGTTACCCTAGTGAAAAATTAAATAGAATAACTAAGAGTTAATTAAAAAGATAAGGTTTAAATTGATAGAAATAACTTTCAAAAAATTATTGGTTAATTATATTGCAACATTATATAATCTCATATTCTAATTTGGGTTATTTTTGAGGTTTTTGGATGGGGTTTGATTTTATTATAAACTAATATTTGCGAGGTTTCCAAAAGTGCACCTCATCTCAATTTAAAAGGGCACATCCCCTCTCACCTATTCACTTCATATTGAGCCTTTAATATCAGCCATACCCTGAAATTTTAAATTATCAACTTCTATAGTAACATTATAGAGGTTATGGTATTCTTCAAATACCAGCTCTAGTGCTCTAAGAGAATATTTGGAGGAAACACGTTGAAGAAGAGGTAATCTACTCTACCAATTCATTCAATCTTCTTTCTTCTTCTACTTCCTATTCATGAGTTGTTTCATTATAAATTATCAAATCCATTATAAATTATATACTGTAATGTTATTATAATTATGAAGCAACCATATTCCACCTTGTATCCATCCTATGAAAAATGAAATCACTACGCGTGCGTACGTATGACTTACCGTCTCCACGCCGTGGTGTAATCTGTTTTTGTCCACCACCTTATTTGGATGGGTATAATGATGAAAATAATAACTATATATGATTATTATAACATGATATTAATTATAAAATATTATACACAATCCAATTCAATACCATTCAACAATTATGAGAATGATATCATTGCTTGTGCGTACGTACAGCTAACCATCTCCACGATGCAATGCGATTCATTCTACACGATCTTCATTAAAACATGATTATATAAATGTAAATATTGAATAAATATGGTATATATTATGTTAATATCATTTTTTAATGATATAACTATAACCTAATAAGGATAACTAAAACTTATCAGACAAGACATACATAAGAATATAAAGTAGTTAATATCCGAATAATGAGTATGAATGAAATGTTACTAAAAAAAAGATGATAATATAATCATATATGATACATAAAAATGAATATTATTCTAAAATAATTCAATTAAATTATTTAAATCATTTTACCTGAGGTTTATATACAAACAAAGAATATCGAATCTAAGGTAAGGGATAATTTTTCCATCTCATTATTATCCAAGATTGTTTATTCATAAGTATTTACTAGGGTATATTTATCATCAACATCCATGTTTCCTAAATATGTATTTTGAAATATTTTTTCTATCCTTATATAATTTTTTAAATTTAATTTTACCCATTGGTGAATTTTTATTAAATGGTATGAAATGAATCTTTTTTCATTTTTGGTATGAGGTACTTTTTGACTCTTCGATAAAAGTACAAGAAGAATGTTCTCTTTTTACTTATATGGCTTGAACATATTTTTATGATTTCATAATTAATTATTTCCTTGATGCTTACTTTAAATTATTTAGTGTTTATTTTCATATAAATTATTTTATTTTAAAATTTCAAGGAATTTTGAGAAAAGAAAATGTTTTTTGAAGAAGAAAGGATATTTTCCTCAAGAATTAATTTCAAGTGTTCAATCAAAATTATTTTCCATCTAAGATGGAATTATTTAATAGTTTTATGTTTCAAGTATAATACTCTTATTTTTACTATTTTTTTGTGTTTATTATGGAACTATATTTATGAAATCCATTTGTTTTACATGGATTATTTTAAGGTGGAATGATGTTTAAAGAAACCCATTTCATTCCTTATGTTATGATGAATGATTTATGTTATCATGGAAAACATAATAATGGTTTTATTATAAGATGTGTGGGACCTATATATCCCTCCAATTCATTGGTTAAATATTTATATCTCATGATATAGACGTGGTTGGAATGGAAAATGATCCTGGTTCTGTAATACAGGGCTTGAATGAGGAGTGAACTCTCTTCAGTAATGGACTTTGTCTGATACGATGGTCTTGGAAATGATCCTTGAATAATATGAAATGATTTTACATGATTTTGTGTATGCCTCCAAACTTCATATCTTATGTTAAAAATTTTGGTAATATGTTCTTTGATTTTTATGAACATTCATGATTTATCCTATGGTATGATATCACGATCTTTCATATACAATATAAGATTTTCAAATGCTGTGTTCTTATATCTTATGATTATGATATTATTTATATCTCCCTTTTTTACCCTTATTGAGCATATGATCTCACCCTTTCATATTTTTCTTTTCTCCAGGTCACGAATAAGTGTATTAAGTAAGATATGTCAAAAAGGGGTATAATTATAACGAAATAAATTGGAGACAATAAAGATGTTTTATGAACAAGTTGTTTATGTTTTACAGTTTCTAAATACACTATAACTATACATTCATTTCATGGATTTTTTATAAATTGTAATTAATATTATTTAATTTTGAATTAATATTAATGTATGTAAAGTGTGTGTTGTTATAAGACTAACCAAGAAATAGAGGTGATACTACATATGAAATTATGAATGATCTTGGAGTTCATTTCAACTACAACGAGATTGATATTATTTTTTATACACTGAATGAGACCCACCAACATTTCTCTTTCCTTCACTTGAAGAGAGTCACCACAACCAAAAAAAGTAGTAAAAACGATAATGATCGATCCCATACTATCACAAACAACTTTCTTGCCCCGCATGATGCCTGCACTACATTAGCCATTGGTATTGAGTTTGAGCCCCAATCTGTGAGAGTTCCAGATAATCCACCTACCTTGATGGTTATCAGTGGTGTTATAAATTAGAGATCTGGTATTTATTTATAAGCTAAAATAATGATGATTCAATACAATCCTTATTCAGACAAGAATTATTAATGATAAAACCTTTTATTCTAAGGATTAGGCTAAATTTAGAGCACCCTATCCCATCATAATGATATTTATCCCTTATTTTACATATACACCACCAGTCCGCCACTAAAATTAAAATTATTTCTTTATATTCCCGAATACTGTTCTTTTCTCCCTGGTGCCAAATATCAAGTAAATATCCTTCCAAGGACCCTTAAAATTGGAGACCTATGAACTCTTTGAAGGCATTCCATAGAGTATGCACCCAATCTCCTTAAAAAACATGATATTAGAGGATTAACACTTGGGATCACCACAACAACTGGAATCTTGGATGATACATGAACATTACACCTAATTCTCCATGGAGAGAGAAAATTTTCGAATACCCATACAAGGATGTTGAGTTTCAGAGGCATTTCATTACACTAGATTAAATCCTCCAATGAGTCCTACTCGGAGATGTTGGCCACTTGATGATGGTAGTACCTATTAGAGAAAACTCTTGACACAAATCCTTTGAACATGAACCTATCATAATTATATGATAAATCGATAAACTCAAATAAATCACTTTGATTGATTCTCAAGACTTCATTTATGATGTTCGTAAACTCCTTGGCTTGTCTGAAAGTCATAGAAATCATAGGAAAACTTGGAAATCCCAGGGTGGTAGTAGCCCGGTTTTCACGCCAGATGCTAATCTCTCCTTTTCCCACAATCCACCAGGAGTGCCCTTAGAGAACCTCTAAATATAGATAAATACTGACATGGAAGGTGGATTATACCCTACTCCGTGAACCCATAAACTTCCCATACTTATACACCATGAGCATCCCCCATAGAGACCGACCTTAGATAATATCTAAATCCATATTTTCATGCAGTCCATGCATTTCACCAGAGACACTGTGCACATTTATGGAACCTTCCTTAGCCATTTTTTCCATCCAATCCCATGAAACCCAATGAGGTCTCCGATATGAATGATAATCACAGATTAAAGAGGTCATCAATTTCTCAATATTAGTGAAAACCTCTTTTAGAACTGGGAGAGAAGATAAAATGTGCATTGGAATAGAAGTGAGAACACTATTTATGAGGGTGATTCTCCTGTGTAATAAAAAGAACTAGTTCTTCCAATTGTTAATGAGACCAATGATCTTGTCGACCACCTTGTTGAAATAGAGGATACATGGATTTCATGAAAAAATCAGAGCCCCATGTTAGTCTATATGGAATAAATGTCTATGTATGCCCACACTTATTTCTAGTAAGGAAGCTCTTATAGATAAGCACATATTCGATAAGAAAAAGTTACTCTTTTCATGGTTCACCACTTTCCCATTCTAATGAAAGTTCTATTACAAGATTCTATTGATACCATGAATTGATTTCTTACTTACATTCCAAAAAATGACCATGTCATAAGCATATATAAGATTTGATATGCCCTATTGTTGATACCTATAATGGTAGGGAAGTATTTTCCCATCTAGGATGTTTTTTTGTTGAAGCAGCTGAGAGCATCTTGAGTGAGAATTAATAAGTTAGGGGATAATGGACCACCTTTTCTGATCCCACACACTATTTTAAATAAGACACATTTTTTCCTTAGTAATGAGATAGATAATAATACTGAATTAAAGTACCTAAAAATAAGTTCAGTAGCCCCTGGGGAGAATCCCATTCTACTAAGAACCTTCAGAAAATCATCCATTCAAAAAAGTAGAACCCTGGATCAATTTTCATTTAATGAAGCCATGCTGCTCCTCTAAAACCTAGTTGTGTATAAACTACAATAAGTGATGATTGATGATGCTCTCTAGAACCTTATAAAGAAAATTTCACATAATGATTGGTCGATAATGATTTAGAGAAGATGAATCTTTTATTTTTTGGTTGAAAACCATGAATGTTGTAGAGGACAACTAAGGGAGAAGGCCTCCCTAAAAGTAATATTGAATTGCCTCCACAACATCTCTCTTGATCAAAGAACAAGAAATGATGTAAAAAGACCCTGAAAATCTGTTAGGGCTAAGAGAGCTATCCAGGTTAAGAGCATTCACCACCACATAAATTTAATAATAATCTAGAATGGTTTAAAACATATTGTTTTCATGGGTAGACACCATACATGGTATTTCATCTAAGATCCTACCTTCACCCCTTGGATATCCACCTTGCATGCAAAGGTTGTGGTCTGATAGTAAACAATTGAAGTATTGTTCAGCCAAAACTCCCACAAGATCACAATCCTCATAGTAGGTTCCATCCTCAAGAAGTATGTTGTGATCTGTAAAAATGATTTCTATTTTACATAATATTTAAAATAAGTTGTATTTCAGTCATCCACATTTAAGAATATTATTTTATATAGGTCATGAATGTGGAGATTTTGTTCCATGATCATTTCAGAAAATCCATTCTTCCTATGAGAAAGGTCATTGAAGATGTAATCATCTCAACTATTTCCAAGTATCTTCTCTGCCATCTTGATATATGCATTACAAGAATCAAAGGTTGGGAAACAGGAGGCAAGGGATCTGCTCCACCAGTGAAAGTCATCTCTAAGTCTCCTGATATTATTGAGAAGACTATACCATAAGATTACATGAATTGGATTGACCCACAAGTTCATCACTGTATGTTTATAGACCAAGATTTTTATCCATTGATGAGAAAACAAACTGGGTGCCTTGATCCAACCTAGAAGTGAACCTGACTACAATAGGAGAATAATCAGACAAAACATGAGGCAAGTGAGTTACTATTTTGTCCATAAAATTATAGATGGTGTTAAGATTTTCTAAACAACAATCAAGATGACTCCATGAGAAATTGATCCCATTTTATTGGTACACCAAGTGAAGCAGTTCCTAGAGTAACCCAAGTCCGAGATGTCAATACAAGACATAAACGACACAAAATCCTGGGAGGACTTCCTCGAATGGTCCCCATGGCCATTATTCTATGATCTATCCAAAATCACATTAAAATAGCCCCCACCATCCATAGGATATTTCCCAGGTTTAAGCTTTCTATGTCCCTCCATAGAGACTCCTTGGAAAGAGAATCAAATTTTTCATAAACAAAGGTAACATATAATCACTAAAAACTAGAAGATATTCTTGCTGTAATATACTGATTCGAGGTAGCAGCAAGATCCACAGTGAAATTAGAACACTAGAAAATTAAAATGTACCTTTTTCAAGGATCCACATGCATAATGTATCAAAACATAATATATTTAGAAATGGTCTCAATCTTATAGGGATGATGATTTTTTTTGAAAATAGCCACTACTGGTAGATGGTTGTTGGAAGCTATACTGGAGATAAAATCAATTTTTAATTGGCCTCCCAAGCCATTGGAATTCCAGAGGAGATAAGAGATAATTAAAAGAGGTTATTCTTGGTTTTGGACCTAGGCATAGAACTATCCTTGAATGAAGATGAAGAATGAGAAAATAACTTGTAGATCAAGAGCAAGTGCGCATACCACTATTGTGTGAAGCTATTGTGACTTTCTGCTGAGAAGAGGTGTCCTGGTCATGCTATAAAACTGGGGAAGATATCTCTAGAGACAAGACAAGTAAAGAATGAGATAATACACTTAAAGGAGTCTAATTAAAAGGCTCTAGAAATTTTTCCTCATGTTCAATAGAAAAGAAAACTACCTCTTAAAGGTGGTCTTAATTAGCATCATATATGACTCTAAAAGGATTATAGGTGAGAATGGAAAAAATGATGGTTGAAGATATATACCTTGAACCAAGAACCCATGTAGGGGTCAGGATCAAGACAATAGAATTACCAAGATTAGGGTAGCCTCCTCTACTCTCAGGGTATATCTAAGGCCTATATGAGAAGAAACATGATCCTTTTACAGCCTAAAAGGGACCAACTCCAAACAATAATAAATCCAAAAATCAGAACTGTCAACAGGTTCAGAAGGGAGAACCATCTAAGAAGGTTCATGTTATAGAATCAAATTAAAAGAATAAAATGCACCTCCTACCCTATCAACCTTTGAAACGCCTTGGGGTGAGGTGGGAAGACCATCCTTAAATGCTATCAAGGAAGGTCCTTGATCCAAGGAGACTGGTTGGTGAGGAACGTTTCCTTTATAATTAGATCTGTATCTCAACTAACATATCCTCCTACATGTCACTGATGAGTCCCCTTGAATGTGACATGATGTGTAGAAAAGTGGTGGAGAATAAAATAAAAGATCCTATTTCCAGTTGAAAATAACCTCCACCATAAGATTCAAGGAATAAGGGAGTGGAGGATCCAAGTCTATCTCTATATAGATTCGAGCAAGTGAAGATTCTTGCAAGTCTAGAAATATACTGTCTACACATATAAAAACACACAAAGCATCACCTATGGTTTTCATAAATGTGATGTTATGAAGGGGAATATTCAATCCTAGGATATTGATCCAAAACTCTGAGGTAGAGGTGTCCCACTGGAAGTGAACGCCCATCGATTGTCAAAAAAATGGAAGATCCATCAACCTAATAATCTGTATCTCTGAGAAAAGGCTTTGATAAATTCTATACTAGAATAACGTTCTATTCAAAAATATTTCTGATTTAGAACTGAGATGACCGTAGGAGTCACTAGACCCCATGAGTGAACAAATCTTTGTAAGTGGGTGAGAGATAGTTTATCAGCTTTGAATCTTTCCACGAAGGTCCAGGCCAGATGATCTAGACCTTATTAGAAGGAGGATAGGGATACACAAAGAACCATATACCCCTTCTATAATTAATGGAGAATAGGTTCTCCACACCGATGTGGAACTGATAGAGAATATATCCTTTGGGAAGTCGAGAACCACAATAGGGTCCCTTTGGAAAAAAGAAGCAATATCGTAGGTAGATCTGGATGAACATAAACCTTAGGAATTGAGAAAATTAGGAAGAAAACCATCAAATAAAAGTTTCTAGGGGATGGATCTACTAGAAATGGAAGAACTTATGGAGATAAGTGATCTGAAATGGAGTTAATGGTTAGAGGAATTTTAAAATTACACAGCGTGTTCTGTGGATTTTCAGAAGCTAGAATGCTCTATTTTTTTGGGTTAAACATATAATCCAATGATTATTTAATGATATGATTATGTGTTAACATAATTTTGACTAAATTATGTTGTATTTAAACTTGTTTTATGTGGATTTATAGATAATATTAATAATTGATTCAATTTATTAACACTCACACTTTCTTTTAAAAATACCCTTTTAAAAGTTTCTTTTTTAAAATATTTTAAAAGAAAAGTTTTTTAACTTATACGACATGAGTTTATTTTTCTATTTTCATGATGTATTAATTTTTTTAGGAATTATTTATAAGTTTACAAGTTTATTGAAAAATAAAATGTTTTCTTTTATAATTCTGCATCTTTTTAAATAAATGATTCCAAAATAAAAATGGTTATCTCAAGAAATTTCCAATGATTTTTTAGATTATTTTTATCTATGTCAACACACTATATTACCTATTATGATGAATTGATTTTGATATATTTTAAAACCATATAATATATTTTATTAAATGGTTTATGATTATTTTGACCAGTGATTTATTATCTTGATATCATTCATCATATCACTCTAGATAGTTAATGATTATGTTTACTGATTGGGAAAATTATTTACATTTAATATGATAGTTTCAATATAAATGTATATGTCAGTTATGTTTCCCCCTTTTATACATGGAATGAATTGGACTTAGTAAGTGTATGGTGGGTCTCGTTATAGGCCCTTAATGCATCATTAGGTCTCATGAGACAAACTATACTGGGTGTTGGATAAGGCCTTACCCTTTTATATAGACTTCATGGCCTAGGACTTGATGGTATGTTTATGATGTCCTATATTATGAATTCCCTCATTATTAGATTAGTTATTGATAATCTATATGATTATTTGACTAGTATAATATCCATGTATAAGTATCATTTTCATGTGATTATTTATATGGAATTATTTTGATCAGCTTTTATTCCTGCCATATTATGCTTGAGGTTATGTTTTAATGGAATGTGATTAAATTTATTCACCATGAATTATTTTTTATGTCTATTTATGATAGCTTACACTATATTATTTCCCTTATGGAGCATCTGATCTCTTTCCTTTATTATGTTTTATTTTTCCATAGGATCCCAAGATATATATTTTGATTGACACAAAGGGATAATCTAGAAGAATAGGGATGGTTCCAAAGGAGTTTCTATATTTTATTTCATTTCAAGTTGTAACATAAAATTTATGTTTTTATATGGTTTTCCAAATATACTAAACTATTTAGTCCTTTAGGATATGATCTCTTGTTCATATTACCAATATAATTTAGTAAGGAATTGACTTTGGGATACTCGAGTCAGGGTATTTACATTATAGATTAGAGAGTGTATACCCATAATAAGGGATTCACTCAATCTCATATTAGAAAATATAATTATTTTAATTCATAAATTTTATAATTTATTATTACATGATACTAAAATTTAAAAGTCCCGACACATCTAAATATCACTTGGTTAGTAATTTTTTAGCGTAGTAGTTGTATTTTCATTTGAATTTATAATATTAACTATTGAGTTTATGTTTTTTCCATCTTCATTATAGGTTTAAATTTGGGGATTGAATTCCCGTACATATTCCTAGGGGTTTTGTATTTTTTGGTTCCTTGTTTATAGATTTCCCAACTAGTTTAACCCTTAAGAAGTAACAAAATCTTGTGGGCTGACCAACTGCATCAAAAAATTTTACATGTTTCTTTAAAATAGGAACATAAAACATGTACCCAAACTCATCATGCATATAACTAATGAATATTCTCTATCATTTCTTATAATATAATTTATATATTTTCTCCTTTAATATATGAAAATTTATTTTGTAGTTGAGAACATGAAAGTGAAAATATTTAATCTCTCCACTATATACCAAAATATTCCTAGTGTACTAGCCTTTAAAAAAATGATAGGTGATAAATTGATAATATATAAATTAATATATAAATCCACATCCCCAAATTTTCCAGGTAACTTTACTTTTTAATGTAAAAAAATTATTTCTTTCATATTCTTGTTCATCTACTTCACTGTACAATTAAGTTGGGGTAACATAGGAGGTGTCTTCAAATATCAAGTAATGTTTTGACTGTAATATTCATCAAAAGGATCACAATAATTACCCCAATTATCAGTTTAAATGGATTTACAATATTTTTCTTTTCTGAATATAAAATAGAGAGTTCCTAAAATCATCAAGAACATTTATTCAAACATCCAAAATAAAAAAATAAATACCAAGTGAATAGCTATCAATAAAAGTTTCCAAAGAAAGACTGCGACTGAAAGTATTGAAATTCATTGGATAAAAAACATTAAAATATACCTGTAACATCCCAGGTAAATAAAGAATAATACATTTTCATATTTATTAATATTTGTGAATTAAATATTAATTTTACTTTAAATGGGTTGCTATGTTCGGTAGCGTACCCGATACGCAACAAAGAGTTTCTTTGAAATCTTACGTTGCACACTACTAATAAAATAATATTATTTTAAATGTTAGTTAAAACGTAGACATTGTATTGGAGGGAATGAATAGAAATAACTAAAATATGATTATATATGTTTGTTAAATGTTTTTACATTTATCCAATAAAGTATAAAGGCTTAAAATACGAAAAGAATTCAATTTTAGGCATATATACTCTAATTTTCACTAAAGGTCCACTTATCAACTTTTGATGGCGAATCATCATTAAATATAGTTTTGGTCACTCTTATACATTCTATTAGACCAAATAAAATTCTTCTTTATAATCGGGACATCAAAATTTACTTTGTATAAATTTTTGGTATTTTTCCGATAAAGTTCATTTTTTAATGAATAGTGAAAAATGTTGTATTTTAATTCAAAACCTCTTTTTAATCTAATTTATTTAAATGAATAGATTATATTTTGAATTTATTTTAAAGTGAAATTAGAATATATTTTTACCATTTAATCCAATAGTCGTATTTGGAATTAATTTCACTTGGAAATTGGACTTAAACGAGTCTCAATCTTTTGCTACTTATTGTTTCATAAAAACACGCTATTTTCTCAGACAATGGGAATTAATTATTAAATTAATTAATGTAACTTATATGTTTTGAATTTTTTAAAATAGACATCATTTTTTAATTTGAAATATCAAATATAGCTTAGGGTGAAGTTTTGGTATTTTTCTGAAAAACTTCAATTTTTGATGAATAGTGAAACCACTAAGTGGTACTTATAAAAACTGATTTTCCGTTTAAATGAAATTTTACCACCTCTGTGTTTTGAATTTCAAAAATCCAACATACATGGTTTTCATTAAGAAGTAAAATGTGGTTCAATGGGATTAAAATAATTTTTTGGTGAATAGTAACTTTTAAGTTTTTAATCGTGATTAGAGGTAATTAGTGTAGTTTAAGGTAAAAATAATGTTTTAATAATATGAAATGACCTAGACACATGTCCTATCCTTATTGGATGTGTCATGGATGACCAAGACAATCCATGGGTCAACTTGGAGACCCCATGTAGCCACTTTTGTAGGAAAATGACATTAATATCTTTTTATTTAAAGTTAAAATAAAAATGTCACAAACATGAGTTGTTTTACTAAAACAATTTTTAAATGGGGTTATACAAGTCATATATTTGACTATAAATATTAATTAGAAATATAAAAAGATATAATACATCATGGTATTTTTTTATAATTTTTAGACATTAAATAAATTAAATTATTTATGACACCATGATGATACAGCTATTACCTCATTATTTAATGATTTAAATAAAATGAAAAGATAATGTAAAATCTAAGACCTACACATGTAAAAAACCTATTGTATGGGTGGATTTCGAACTCTTATCACCTTATAATATAAATATATAATTTTGGGACCCTTTTTATCCGAAAACCATTTTATAATAAAGTATATTTTCTTAACTTTCCAAGAGTGCCCCTCCTCTCCTCTTATAAAAGGCCCCCATCTCTACCTCTTTACCCACACCTCTCAAGCCTTTGGTTCGGCCAAGATCTGATATTTTTGTCTCTAAAAATCCCTCTATTACTCCTAGAAGACTCAATTTGGGCAGAAGTATTCCCAAGGAATCCTTTGAGCTCAAATCTATGAGAGTTAGCCGATTTTAAGGTAATGTCTTCACTTGTGTTCTTTTGTTTTATTTTGCTTCTACAACCCCCTAAAATCTTTTTATTCATTTATTTTGTAACAAAACCAGTATCCTAAATGTACTAGGATGTTTTTATAAGATGTAGTCGAGCTACACTTACACACACCTACATCTAATGGTTAGAGAACATACTATTTCCGTGGATGGTGAATTTCTGCCTCACAAAACGATGATTGTTCAACACTCATATAACACCTTAAAAGGTGGCCATTAAGATGTAAATATATTTATATATGATAAATAATATGTTTATTTTTTCTTTAAGATTCTGTATTTTTCATTTATGTCATACATTTGTGGCTTCCATTATGGGTATATGCGATATCTTTATTTTAGGAAGTGCAGACTACCGCCCCCTCAAAGTGATTTGATTCGTTAATACCATATGTGAGATGTATAAAGGATGGATTTAAAGTTATTATATATGATGTATGTTACATCTAAATGATGAATATAATTCCGTAATTAAAATATACATACCTCTCATTTAGTTTTAATTCCATTAATATGACATAGAAATGAAAGTAGCGTTCATGCGTACGTACGACTTACCATCTCCATGAACGGTGCATTTCATTTCTTACCTATAAATGATTATGTAATATTATAATTACAAGTATATTCTGGATATATATGATATATATGATATCCAAATCATGAATATCATTCTGGATATAATGAACATTTGACCACATGAACAACATGTAATTGTAAGAAGTCCACTTTTGACTTATGAAGTAGATATCGACAAAACGAACTTTATTAACTTAAATGATTACATACTGCTTATAAAATGGAAATAGTTTATCTAAAAGGAATAGTAAGATTGAAAAAGGTTCTTAAGAAACTAGAAATTAACACTAGTTTATTATTCAGGAGATTAAAGAGCAATCGAGTCACGTCGGACACGAGGTAAGGGACTTCGTCTCATCTTTTTTCATTGAGGAGTGCTTTGTTTTATACCCAACTTTATTTTATACGGTGTATAAACCCCTTTGAATTTTACTTTTATACAAAAGGAATCTTTTTCTACGAAGCGTTTTACTAAATGACAAAAAGGAATGTTTCTTTTAACGTACGTGGTGACAACGACCTTTTTCGCCGCCGCGAGTATTATTTGGTCTTTGGCTTCCTCAACAAGCCATAATGTTTTTAAAATGAAATAAAAACCATATAGTCTTTTATGTATTTTGTTATTTAAAATGGTTTTTATAATGGATTTTTTATGTCAATATATTAAAGTGATATATTGTGATCAAAGTGTGGAAATGTTTTCTTTCCTTTATATTTGTTATATGTCTTATGATTTTATAATGGTACTTGGACATTTGACGGGTGGTTACATGATAAACCATATGATGGGTGGTGCTGTGAATACCAGGATGGGTGGTTACGTTATAACCTCCAATGCATTGGGTATGGATGTCGGCCGTATGGCTATTCCATTAAGTGATATGTGTGGAAGTCGACCGTATGGTTATTCCATTTAAGTATGTTTATGTCCCAAGTTACCTTTATATGTTATGTGTTCTTTATATGGGTTTTATGGTAGTATTTTGGTTAAAAAAGGGTAAGCAATGATATTTTATTCAGTGAAGAGTTTTACTACTTCCTAAAGGTGAAAGGTATTACTTTGATAAAGTATACATGGTTTACTTGTTGTTTTGAAAAACTAACAGTTTTCATTCTTTGTGTATCCCTTACTGATCTTTTTATGCTCAACCCAAGTTTTTTTGAAACGTTTTTCACAGGACTTAATGTGGAATAGGGTCAAGGATGGGATCAAGGGAAAGTCATGCTATCTAAAACATGGAACTAGACATGTTTCTTTTAAGAGTTTTTATTTTATGGAAATTTAGTAGAAGTGTCTACTTTGTAATCTTTTGAGATGTAATAGTTATGTCCTAATTCTCTAAAACTCTAAACCTGAAAAGATCCTCAATGTGAATTATTCATTTAATTCAATATTAAGTAAGGTTTAAGGCCGAGGCCTTATAGTTGGTATCAGAGGTCGGTTTAGACAACTTTAGGAGTTAGAATTATATTAAATGATTATCCAAAAATATTTTTTTTATGGTCAAATTGAAATGATATAGTATTTGAAGATTACCATGTTGCTTCTCCTAAGATATTTCTGTGTTAAGAATGGTTTTTCATAGAGGAAACAGAACAAATTTTCTGGGAAGGCATACTGTGGGAAATGACCTTTCAAATCAGTATCCTGAGATGGTTAGAATCAGAACTAAACAGTTTGTTGCAGTGATGGCTCAGTTGACTCAAGTGAAAAATGTTGGTTGTTTTTATTGATGATATTTTGGTGTTTTCTAAAAGTAAAGAGGAGCATGAAAGACATTTAAGGGTTATTTTTCAAACCATAAAAGAAAATAAATTGAATGGGAAATTTAGAAAGTGTGAGTTTTGGTTGCAACAAATTTCTTTCCTTGGTCACATTGTTTCAAAAAATGGAATAACTGTTGATCCTGCTAAAACAAAAGTTGTTGAAGAATTTCCAAGACCCACAAATGTAACCAAGATCCATAGTTTTCTCGGTTTTTCAGGTTACTAATGAAGGTTTGTTGAAATTTTTTCACGGTTATCTTTTCCAATGACTAAGATAACTCGGAAGGGTGTTATGTTTATCTGGACAAAAGAATGTGATGATTGTTTTCAGGAATTGAAAAGAAGATTGGTGTATGCTCCAGTTTTGGCACTACCTTCTTGGAATGGTGAGTTTGTTATCTACAATGATGATTCATTGAAAGGACATGGCTGTGTCCTTATGAAGAATGATCAAGTAATTGCATATGCTTCACGTCAGTTGAAAACTAATGAGGTAAATTACCCTACACATGATTTGGAATTAGCTACTGTTGTTTTTATTTTAAAAATTTGGAGGCATCATTTGTATGGAGTAAAGTGTGAAATATATACCGATCACAAAATTTTAAAGTATATATTAACTCAGAAAGAATTGAACATGAGACAGAGGAGATGGATAGAATTAATCAAGGATTATGATTGTACAATTCATTACCATCCGGGAAAAGAAAATAAAGTGGCTGATGCTTTGAGTCAAAAAAGTAATGCTTCATTAACCATGATATGTTTGGAACGAGATCCTTTGGTTTTTGATTTGATGAACTTTGGCATAGAAGTTGTTGGTGCAGGAAGTTCTTCTGTTTTGTTTTATGTATCAGTGAGATGATCCCTATCAGACAGAATTATGCAAGCGCAGAGGAAACACAGTGGGTTGCAGAAAAAGGTAGAGCTGGTTCAGAAGGGTAAGTTTCCTGAATTTAATATTGATAATGATTGTGTTTTGAGGTTTGGGAAGAGATTATGCGTGCCTGGTGATTCAATGTTGAAGAATGAGTTGTTATGTGAGGCTCAAAGTTCCCCATTTTCAGTTCATCCAGGCAGTACTAAGATGTACAGAGATCTGCGGGAGTATTACTGGTGGGATGGAATGAAAAGAGATATTGCTGATTTTACTGTGAAGTGTTTGACTTGTCAGCAGGTTAAAGCATAGTGGTAGTTACCGAAAGGGATTCTTCAGCCTTTACCAGTGCCTGAGTGGAAATGGGAAAATATATCCATGGGCTTTGTTGTGGGATTATAGAAGACATCTAGAGGTAATAATGCAATATGGGTTATTGTTGATCGATTGACTAAATCTGCTCATTTCCTTCCTATTCAAGATACTTTGTCTCTAGATCAACTTGCTCGGTTGTATCTTAAAGAGATAGTTAGGTTGCATGGAGATCCCCTCTCCATTGTATCTGATCGTGATCCTAGGTTTACTTATAACTTTTGGAAAGGCCCTTAGAAGTAGTTGGGTACTGAATTAAATTTTAGTACAACTTTTCATCCTCAATTAGATGGGAAGTCAGAACGAAAAATTCAGACTTTGGAGGATATGCTACGTGCTTGTTCGATGGATTATCAGGGATGTTGGGACCAACATCTTTCTTTGGTTGAGTTTTCATATAATAATAGTTTTCATTCCAGTATACAGATGGTACCATTTGAGGCATTATATGTGAAGCGGTGTCGAACTCCAGCTTTTTGGGATGAAGTAGGTGAAAGGAAGCTGATGGGACCAGAATTGGTAGAAGAGATGGCAGAGAAAGTTCAGTTGATTCAGAAACACATGAAAACAGCTCAGAGCAGACAGAAGAGTTATGCGGACAACAGGAGAAAGGATCTCTCTTTTGAGGTAGGTGATCATGTTTTTCTTAAAGTATCACCATGGAAAAGTGTGATGCGATTTGGTAAGAAAGGAAAGCTGAGTCCAAGGTTCATTGGACCATATGAAATTCTGGAGAGAGTTGGATCAGTTGCATACCGAGTGGCTTTACCTCCGAGCTTATCTCAGGTACACAATGTTTTTCATGTTTCCATGTTAAGGAAGTATATACCAGATCCATCTCATGTTTTGAGCCCAGAGGTAGTTCAGTTGGAAGAGAATCTCTCTTATGAAGAACAACCAGTCCATATTACTGAACGAAGAGAGCAAGTGTTGCGAAATAAGGTAATTCACCAGGTAAAGGTTTTGTGGAAAAACCATATGGTTTAAGAGGCAATGTGGGAACCTGAAAATGCTATGAGGGATAAATACCCCCACTTATTTTGATAAGTGAATAAAATTGCGAGGACATAATTCCCAAAAAGGGGGAAGGATGTAACATCCCAGGTAAATAAATAATAATACATTTTCATATTTTTTAATATTTGTGAATTAAATATTAATTTTACTTTAAAGGGGTTGCTATGTTCGGTAGCATACCCGATACGCAACAAAGATTTTCTTTTAAATCTTACATTGCACACTAGTAATAAAATAATATTATTTTAAATGTTAGTCAACACGTAGCCATTGTATTGGTGGGAATGAATAGAAATAACTAAAATATGATTATATATGTTTTTTAAATGTTTTTACATTTATCCAAAAAAGGATAAAGGCTTAAACTACGAAAAGAATTCAATTTTAGGCATATATACTCTAATTTTCACTAAAGGTCCACTTATCAACTTTTGATGGCGAACCGTCATTAAATATAGTTTTGGTCACTCTAATACATTCTATTGGACCAAATAAAATTCTTCTTTAGAATCGGCACATCAAAATTTACTTTGTATAAATTTTTGGTATTTTTCCGATAAAGTTCATTTTTTAATGAATAGTGAAAAATGTTGTATTTTAATTCAAAACCTCTGTTTAATCTAATTTATTTAAATGATTATATTAGCTTTTTAATTTGTTTTAAAGTGTAATTAGAATATATTTTTACCATTTAATCCAACAGTGGTCGTTGGAATTAATTTCACTTTGAAATTGGACTTAAACTAGTGTCAATCTTTTGCTACTTATTGTTTCATAAAAACACGCTATTTGATCAGACATCGGAAATTAATTAATGTAACTTATATGTTTTTAATTTTGTAAAATAGAAATCATTTTTGAATTCGGAATATCAAATATAGCTTAGGGTGAAGTTTTGGTATTTTTCTGAAAAACTTCAATTTTTGATGAATAGTAAAACCACTAAGTGGTACTTATAAGAACTGATTTTCTGTTTAAATGAAATTTTACCACCTTTGTGTTTTTAATTTCAAAAATACGACAAACATGGTTGTCATTAATAAGTAAAATGTGGTTCAATGGGATTAAAATAATTTTTTTTTGGTGAATAGTAACTTTTAAGTTTTTAATCGCGATTAGAGGTAATTAGTGTAGTTTAAGGTAAAAATAATATTTTAATAATATGAAATGACATAGACACATGTCCTACCCTTATTGGATGTGTCATGGACGAACAAGAAAATCCATGGGTCAACTTGGGGACCCCATGGAGCAACTTTGGTAGGAAAATGACATTAATATCTTTTTATTTAAAGTTAAAATAAAAATGTCACAAACATGAGTTGTTTTACTAAAACAATTTTTAAATGGGGTTATACAAGTCAGATTTTTGAATATAAATATTCATTAGAAATATAAAAAGATTTCATACATTATGATATTTTTTTTATAATTTTTAGAAATTAAATAAATTAAATTATTTATGACACCATGATGATATAGCGATTACCTCATTATTTAACGATTTAAATAAAATGAAAAGATAATGTAAAATCTAAGACCTACACATGTCAAAAACCTATTGGATGGGTGTATTTATAACTATTATCACCTTATCATCTAAATATATAATTTTGGGACCATTTTTATCTGAAAATCATTTTATAATAAAGTATCATTTCTTAACTTTCCAAGAGTGCCCCTCCTCTCCTCTTATAAAAGGCCCCCACCTCCACCTCTTTACCCACAACTCTCAAGCCTTTGGTTCGGCCAAGATCTGATATTTTTGTCTCTCAACATCCCTTTCTTACTCCTAGAAGACTCACTTTGGTCAGAAGTATTCCCAAGTAATCCTTTGAGCTCAAATCTAAGAGAGTTACCCGATTTTAAGGTAATGTCTTCACTTGTGTTCTTTTGTTTTATTTTGCTTCTCCAACCCCATAAACTCTCTTTTTTCATTTCTTTTGTAACAACACCAGTATCCTCAATATACTATGATTTTGTTATAATAATTAGTCTAGCTACACTTACACACACCTACATCTAATGGTTAGAGAACATACTGTTTCCAGGGATGGTGAATTTCTGCCTCACAAAACGATGATTGTTCAACACTCATATAACACCTTCAAAGGTGGACATTAAGATGTCACTATATTTATATATGATATATAATATGTTTATGTTTTCTTTAAGATTATGTATTTTTCATTTATTTCATACCTCTGTGGCTTCCATTATGGGTATACACGATATCTTCATTTTAGGAAGTGCGGACTACCGCCCCCTCAAAGTGACTTGATTCGTTAATGCCATATGTGGGACGTATAAAGGATGGATTTAAAGTTATTATATATGATTTATGTTACATATAAATGATGAATATAATTCTATAATTAAAATATACATACCTCACATTTAGTTTTAATTCCATTAATATAACATAGAAATAAAAGTAGCGTTCATGTGTACGTACGACTTATCGTCTCCATGAACTGTGCATTTCATTTCTTACCTATAAATGACTATGAAATATTATAATTACAAGTATATTCTGGATATATATGATATATATGATATCCAAATCAGGAATATCATTATGGATATAATGAAACTTTGACCACATGAACAATATGTAATTGTAAGAAGTCCACTTCTGACTTATGAACTAGATATCGACAAAATGAACTTTATTAACTTAAATGATTACATAGTGCTTATAACATTGAAATAATTTATATAAAAGGAATATTAAGATTGAAAAAGGTTCTTAAGAAACTAGAAATTAACACTAGTTTATTATTCAGGAGATTAAAGAGCAATCGAGTCACGTCGGACACGAGGTAAGGGACTTCGTCTCATCTTTTTTCATTGAGGCGTGCTTCGTTTTATATCCAACTTTCTTTTATATGGTGTATAAACCCCTTTGACTTTTACTTTTATACAAAATGAATCTTTTTCTATGAATCTTTTTACTAAACGAAAAAAAGGAATGTTTCTTTTAACGTATGCGTTGACAACGACCTTTTCCGCTGCCACGAGTATTATTTGGTCTTTGGCTTCCTCAACAAGCCGTAATGTTTTTAAAATAAAATAAAAACCATATACTCTTTGATGTATTTTGGTATTGAAAATGGTTTTTATAATGGATTTGTTATGTCAATATATTTAAGTGATATATTGTGATCAAAGTGTGGAAATGTTTTCTTTCCATTATATTTGTTCTATGTCTTATGATTTTATAATGGTACTTGGAAATTTGACAGATGGTTACGTGATAAACCATATGACGGGTGGTGCCTTGAATACCAGGATGGGTGGTTACGTTATAACCTCCAATGCATTGGGTATGGAATTCGGCCGTATGGCTATTCCATTAAGTGATATGTGTGGAAGTCGACCGTATGGTTATTCCATTTAAGTATGTTTATGTCCCAAGTTACCTTTATATGTTATGTGTTCTTTATATGGGTTTTATGGTAATCTTTTGGTTATAAAAGGGTAAGTAATGATATTTTATTCAGTGAAGAGTTTTACTAATTCTTAAAGGTGAAAGGTATTACTTTGATAAAGTATACATGGTTTACTTGTTGTTTTGAAAAACTAACAGTTTTCATTCTTTGTGTATCCCTTACTGAGTTTTTTATTCTCACCCCAAGTTTTTTTGAAATGTTTTTCACAGGACTTAATGTGGAATAGGGTCAAGGATGGGATTAAGAGAAAGTCATTCTATCTAAAACATAGAACTAGACATGTTTCTTTTAAGAGTTTTTATTTTATGGAAATTTCTTAGAAGTGTCTACTTTGTAATCTTTTGAGATGTAATAGTTATGTGCTAATTCTCTAAAACTCTAAACCTGAAAAGATCCTCAATGTGAATTATTCATTTAATTCAATATTAAGTAAGGTTTAAGGTTGAGTCCTTATAATACTAAATCAAGTACTTGTGGATTTTTTTTTGTAAATTATAACTTGAGAAACAAACACTACAATGTTTTATTTCAAATAAATAATCTCATGTGTCTAATTTCTCACCTTTCTAATCTGGAAGAAAAAATTTCTATGAAAAAAAATCAATAATATTCTCACTTATGTGATTGAATGTAGTGAAATAATTTTTTCTTAGTCCTATGATTTGTATTTGGGAGTGTTTTTTATGGTTAGGAAGAGTTTGGGAGGATTTTAGAGATTTAAGGTTGTGTTTTGGCATGTTGGAATTTTGAATAGGTGTTGAAAGATCCTCTATGACTTGATGTGTCTAAGAATCTAGTTGGGGAATTAGAATTCTTCAACGTAGTCATCAAAACCTTTTTTATATAAAATATTAATGACCCATGCCATAGTAGCATGACCCCATAGGATTATCCACTCAAGTGTATACGATAATATAAAGTTACACGGATCCATTAAATTTTTACATATCCCCTACAACTATATGAATTATAAGGGTAGGTTGAGGAGAGTCAGTGGGAAAATGTTCTAGAAAATTGAATGAATACTTGTCAAAATTTTATGATTGTGCTTCGATTTCTATCTAAAAACCTAAGTAACTGAAGGATTATTGTTGATGATCTTTCATGCTGGTGGTGCAACTTAGTTTTATCAAATAATGTGGGAGATCCATTCTTGATTCAACATGTTCTTTTTTCCATTATCATTATTCTCTTCCTCTTTCCTTTATTCTTATCATATTATTTGTTCTCATAGAGTTATGAAATAGGGATCTAGTTTATATTTATGGAAAATCCTTACGTGTTTTGTATCATTTGACCATAAGTCCATCTTTGTTCTTACACCATGATTTTGAATGATCCATTTCAAGTTGGGGATTTAAGACTTTTATTCTATTATTATGTGTAAATATGAGATTATTATGATTTTTTTGTCATTAGGTAAAGGGGTTGATTTTTTTTAACAAGATAATGAAACTATATATGAAATTTGAATAATAGGAAAATTAATCACATGTGTTTATCATGTTTTCTATGATATTGATATATGATATTGTTTCCCATTTGATTGATTATATGATATTGATTAGATTATTTGGTATATTATGGTTAGGATACAATTATAGTTGTTGATTGTTTACCATGTTCATAATCAAATAATAATTTATAGAAGATAAAAAATGATGATCTCAAATATAAAGTTCAACATTGCTGTTGATTATGTATAGAATTTATAATTTTATTAAATCATGTTTGATATATTAGATGATTTTTCTAGTTATATATTCATCATTACATTTATTATTTATGTTTCATTATTTTTAATGATAGGATGGTTTTAGTGTGATTGTAATTTTGTTTTTTATTGGGGAGTTTTAGATGATGGTTTGTTGTAGTTTTAGTGGTGGTTGATGTGATTAATTATGGGATAGTGTGGTTTTTGTTTAGTGGTGATAGGGATGATGTTGTGACTATTGGCATAAGATAGTGGTAATGATGTTGTGGTGGTTGGCTCTGTTGTTGATAGGTATTGTTTAGAAATAATCATACCTTTTTCACACTTTACTAGAATATGGAATGGTAATTAAATGATGAATATTTAGAAGATGATCTATGATAATTTGAATTGAAATAATGTAAATAATTAATAATTTTTATAATATATTTAAAATTGATATTAATAAAATTATTAATAAATTAATGAATTGTTTAATTAGAAAGGGAAGGGTATATAGTGTTTTAATTATGTACTGTTATGAGTTATGGATGACTAATGATATATTGTAATGTAATTAATATTGTTAAATTGAAATGGTAATACATAAATTTAAAGCGGGTTTTTAGAAAATAAAATAAAAATGAATTTTCAGTCCAGTTGGTAATTGATTAATGAGAAATGGTTATAATATATGCTTGAGTTGAAGATGATTTTTTGTGGTGTTATGATGAAGTAGTAATGATTTGTTAATGTTTTAGAGATTGAATCCAATTTTTATATAATTTAAATAGGTATAGCATGGTGTCTTACCATTATACTATGGACCTTTGTTAGGTAATTTGTGCTATTTTACATTCATTATAGGTTTTTGATTTCTTACACACCACCACCCAAGTCAATTAATGCAACCAAAAAATATTTGAGGTTTTGAGTTTTGGGTGATCACCCAAACATCTAGGTTGTATAGGTTAGAAATGGCTGACTACTCCCCCTTCATCACTCTATCTTTAGAAAATAGTATGGTATGTATATATATATATAGGTTTTAATAGATTAAGGTTATGGTATATATATAAAAACAAAAACACACACACACACATACTGTGATGGAATACGATTATGAGACATGTATATATATGAGTTGCGATGGATTAAAGTAAATATTTATATAAATGTATAAGTTTTCATAGCTTATGGTTATTATATTTTTATATATATATGGGTTGTAATGGATTAAGGTATAAATGTGTATATATATATGTAATATATAATGGATCATGGTTATGAAATGCAATGACGTGTATATAATTGTGATTTGGCTGTGACCATATATATATGTTTGTGAAGTGGATACATGGATGCATGTTATATGGTGATATAAATTATATAAGGGATGGCATCACCCAGACGTATGTTGTTAGGGTGTGAGGTAGATTAATTCCTTACAAAAGCTTATGAGGGGTACGTTTCTCATTTTTTTTGATATTATGTTAATTATAATTCTATGTGATATTTGTATGAGTGGTCATTAGTTGGAAATGAAATTCTGTTTATCTGACTTAGGTAATGAGTTAGTTTCATAGTTTATTAACTAATTCCTTAGTATATTTTTTCCATATTTTAATGATAGGAATTGGGGAGTTTCCAAATGGATATATTTGTTTTCTCACCCATGTATATATATATATATATATTAGGCTTCTAGGATGAGGTTAGTGAATGAGTACTACTTTAATATATCATGGTGGGTTTTAGAGTTAGCGATGTTCATAGAGTTTCTGTTGTAGTAGATGCTCTTATAGTATTGTATTTTGGACTATTTTGGGTTATATATGACATGAAATGCATCTAGGGTTGGTTTATTAATTATATTTTTGGATTTTATTTGTTGTAATTCTTTATATATGGGATTCATGAGGATAGTTCCTAACATATGTGCATTTTCATACCCTTGGTGCTAGTCTCCAACCTATGTCCCATTGGACGCAGGATTCAAGGGTCATAATCATCTTCACCATTATCTCAAGCAAGGTTCTAGTAATGGAAGTTCATGAAACTGATCCTATTATTCCATAATTTAGATAAATTAATTAACTCAAAAACATAATAATAACAAAATAAATAAAACATATGCTCTATTAAAAACCAAAATACTATTATCCTCAAGTCACAACCACAAAACCCTTGGAAATATTCCATTACCCATAAAATAATTCTTAGATAAAACCTTAAAAAAATATCCTCTAAATCCATGTGATATCATAGGTATGATATGGATTGTCATAGAGTTTTACATACACATGTAAAAAGGATCATTTTATTTCTTTAAGGTGTATCATATTTTATGATATATGGATATTACATACACCCTTCTCGGGCTAGTCTTATTTAATAACATGGGTGAATTGAAGTTCCATGAATCATATGGTATGATTAATTTTTGAAATTCTATTATTGAATTATGTTAGTGGAGTTTTAATTAATTAAAAAAATTATCTCCCACATGTAAGATATAGTTTATTAGATATTTAATAATATGAAATAGATGGTAGATTTAATGGTCATGGGTTATATGAGGAGTAATTGAAGGCATTACCTATATGTTTATGAAATATATGAGAAAATTCATAGATCAGAGAGTGTCTATATTTATTATATTTAGTATGATTGAACATGAGTTTTGTGTATATAATATATTCATGTAATCCTCTATACGAATCTCTCTCAATTATGAACCCCTCTTTATCCTTCCTTCTTTTCTTTTGATAAACTAGTATATCATGTAGGTCGAAGGAACCAACCCAAATTATCTGGGATATTTGGTGAAAACCATGGATATACCATCTAGGGAAGATCATTTTGGTTATTCCTTTGTCATATTTATGAAACACTAAACAAAATTAGGGAAAAAACATACTATTGTGTAAGGCACACTTCTTCCTTTTGAGTTTAATATGATTTCAGTTTAAAAGGCATAAAGATATTGGGTTGTATGATTTCTATACATTTTTTTTCAATTTTTTTTATCATTAATAATTACTTAAAAATAATTTAGTGGAATCAAATACTTACAATGTTTTTTTCCATAAAATTTTATTTTAAATGATGATTTTTGAAATCGTAATTCCTATCATAATCTCTATCATCAAATATGATTGAGTTTTTTTGTTCTTCTTGATTTAGTCATGTCATATGATATGGGATATTATAGGCAATAACTTAGCATAAATCCATTATTTTTTATAGTTCATAGCATATTACATTGAGATATTATATTTGATGATAATTCTATTTCGTAGGTTATAAAACAGAGCATCATATCACCTAAAACTTATCATTGCGAATCATGAAATTAAATATGGAATGTAATGTTTTTTGATAAGTAATTGTAAGAGGGATGATATAAAAGGGTTATACTTATGTGTAAGTATTCTTTCCTTTTCTATAGGATTAGAAAACATGACATTTTATTCTTTTTATAAATGATGAATGTATTATCAATTGTAACATATAAATAACAATGCTTCAATTATTTAAGATTCACAGCTTATTATTCTTAATATAAAATTCATCATATATTGTTAAAAATTATTTTCATAGAAAAATTCAATTTCTTAAAATTAAGTAAGGAATTATTTATAATGTTATATTTTAGTTGTTCAAATTAAAAGGGATTTATTTAGAAATTATTTAAACCATATCAAAAAGTGTTTTGATAGATGATTTGGTCAATGGTTTAAATAATTTTAACATGTGATATTTAGATTATGTAAAATTTTTATATAATATAAATCAACATAGAAAATGTTTATATTCCATGAGATATAATATATTTAAATTAAAATTGAATATAATTAATAATATTAAGGTGTTCATATATGGGAAAAATATAATGTTTTTATATTTTTTTAATTATGGATTTTTCAAAATAAATTAGAAAATTATAAAGATTTTTAATTTTAAATTTATTAAATCTTCATATATAATTATGTCATACTTAAATTCATTAATTAATTATTTATTTATCATTCCATATTTAACTCATTGTTATAATTTTTATATTATGAATTTTTATTCATACTTTAGTTTTAAATGTTAAACTACTTCAAAACACTATTATATATACATATAAGAAGTTACATGGTAAGTATGTTAATGTATTTACTTTTCTTCTACCATGAATTCAAATTGTATTTGGTTATTATCTTTAATTAAGTATTTGATTTGTATTTATAATTTTTTGGTGTTAGAAGTATGATGGAATTAATATCTTCTTTGAGTAATGTATCCCTATGCATAATTACTTTGGGTTGATTAATCACTAGCTCGAAGGCTAATTAGTTGTATAGAAAGATGGGGTTAACTATCTATGGATCAAGGTTTTCTCTTATAATGATTATTGATTTTGTATAATTATATACCTTTACATGAAATAGTTTCATATACATTATCAATATGATTCATTTTTATATTTTTAAATTTAACATGCTTTTGATTTGGGTTAGTAACACAAGAATTGAGTTGTGTAAAGAGTTACACAAAAATATATTTTAAACATATTGATTTGGTAGAAGAAATATAATTAAAAAGTAAATAAATATGATAATCAATAATAAAATTTGATAATATGGTGATATATTCAATTCCATTCAAAGTAATTTGTGTTATATTCCTTTTAAAGAGGCACTTGTCATGACCATAACCATCCAACTTGGTAGGTCATGATAAAGATGGGTGATCATGGATTACCATGTATAGGAAAAGAATGTAAAAGGTGACCCAAATAGAAATATACACTCATCC
This sequence comes from Viscum album, assembly GCA_963277665.1. NCBI lineage: Eukaryota > Viridiplantae > Streptophyta > Magnoliopsida > Santalales > Viscaceae > Viscum > Viscum album. The sequence continues at coordinate 833,002,250 of OY728136.1, forward strand.
TTAGAATTTAAATTGGGTTATACTTTTTTAAGAGACCCTAATTGGATTATGTTATTATAGTAATACAATTAGATCTATCCATATGATAGATTGAGAAATGAGTTATCTACTCAACTATCCAAGATTCATATATGATATAATTGGGATGATTCCCTACATAAATAACTAAGTATATAGATAAATTACAAAGTATACTCATTAATTATGAAAATATAGGTGTCATCATTTTTGTTGGAATACATTTTAAAAGGTGTATTTATTAAATGAATAAATAACAAGATACTCATATGATAAAAGATTCTATTATAGATAATTTATCACTAGATTTAATCTTGTCCTTTAGTTTTATATTAGATAAGGAAAATCTAAATAGTAATAATTTACATGACTCATATTTGAACTTAAGAATAGTTTTTAAGTAGGATAGAAAATTCTATGTATTGGATGAAACCCCTCCAAAGAAAATCATTGGAGAATCCATTAAAAAATAGATATAGATTACTATGACAAGAATATAGAGTATTATCTATAAGTATATACTCTCATGACTCTGACCAAGGATTACTAGTTTCAAAAACAATATGAGACCATTGATACTTATAGAATGATAGATAACCTGAAAAGGATATATCAAGAAAAATCAAGGAAAGAGTGGTATAAGGGTTTAAAGTTTATCTTACAGTTGAAGATAATAGATGGAACATCATTGTAAACACATGTTCTCAATAAGAATGGTTACATCAATGACTTAGAGAGATGGGGTTCACCTCTTAGGCTTGATTTGGTTGTATGGTATATTATATGATCAGTGTCATAAATGTTTTGATAGTTTATTATGAACAATAATATGAATTAGTTTAATAAATGTTTACCATATATCCTCAATATGTTGAGAATAAATAAGAAGGAAATGGGAGATCTATGATAAATTTTGATTATGATGGATCATACATATAAGGGTAAAGGTTTTTTCTATAGAGATATAAAAACATGCCATCGAAAATTCACAATGAAAACTAAACCATGGAAAAGGAATGATATAAAACTCTTTGATTTTTTAAAACATGTCCATTGGAGAAGAAACTATCTAACATGCTTGGATGGTTTCAAGAAACCTTATAGAGAGTCCATTTTAGGCACTAATTTTATAGTTTTAAATTCTATTATTCGAATGGGTATATCATACCAAATTTATGATTTATTTTTTTATAAATATATAGAAGTTTATAAGTTATGTAAGAATCTAAAATGAATGTTTAAAGTTTCCATTCAATTGGTTAAGCAAGGGGATGTTGCATCAAGTTTTTTAGATGTGATAGATAATTTAAATTTTTATTATATTAACCAAATATTTCATTTTAATCATATAAATTTTAATCTTAAATGGTAAGAGTGTGGTTGTGAATAAGTTGTTGTCATCAATGAAATTATATAGTTATTTTAATACACTTATTTATGAGTAATCAATATTATATAACATGATTGAAAAGGAGATACATATAAAATAATTTTTATCTAGGATAAAGTGTTTAACAAAAAATATAGGTAATTTTATTTCCGCACCAATATTGGAATATTTTATAAAGTATTATTTTCAGTAAATATTCTATACATACATAATACTATATATGATATAAAACAACAACTTATTTGTTAAGTATTATCAATAAAAGGAAATAAGTTTCATTTAAAAACTCAAATCAATTTGTGTTTCTTAGTATGATATTATGAAAGGAATTTAATTTATAAAAGTATACTGGGAGTATTCATAGACCTAGATAAGTTTAAATTTAATTAGTAAATGATTATATCATTCAAGGTTAAAATTGTTTTCCATAAAATATAAAAAAAAATTAAAGATAAAAATTTAGTTACTATAATAAAGTAAATTAACCTTATTATCCTAATTATGTTTAGGATATATTGTTAAATATATAATTTAAAGAGTAACATTAGTTTCTATAAGAGTGAAAGTAAAATTTTGATAGAAATTTTTTAAATAATGATATTGATGAACATAGAAATTGTTATGTGTATACAATAAAAGTTATTAATATCCTAACATTATATAATAAAGCGTTAAAGAGTTTAAATATTTTCAAGGATTTGAACATTATAAATAATATTCCCAAGTATCAAAATTATTCAAACTATATTACTTTATATAATTTACTCCCTAAATATTTTAATTATAGGGTTTTATCAGGTTTTAATATAGGGATGTGTCAGAAATTACATAGAGATGTACTGAGTTTAGAAAAACCTATAAAAGCAAAAAATACATAGGGTTGATCTCACAGTATATAATATATGATATGTTAGATATATGATATTGTATGGTTTTAATAAAATATAATAAAAAATTTAACAATATAAAATCTATCATCAAATAAAAAATGAATCTCCACTTTATCATTTTTTCTGGTTGGATTTATATATATTGATATACATTTCCTAAAGTGTAATGATAATTGAACTCTCAAAGTATGAATTTGATATATCTTTATCTAATTACCATCATGTATTATTATTGGTTGTGATGAAATTTTAATGTTAACATGAATAATATTCATTTTTCTAGATACAAAATAGGCTAATGAGGCACACAACAGGTTTTTTGTACTGGATGAAACATTAAGTATAATGAATAGAGTGTAATACACTATGTCTTTGGTATATAGAGGGTGAAATGTTCAAATTTTGAGTCTCCACTACCTAAGGTTGGAGTGATACCTCCCATGATAACCTTTACACTTTTATACCTTTTATACTCAAGCCTTGTGTATTAGCTAATCATGGGTTGGTTAGGTATGTTTCTGATCATGTATTTAGTTGTAGCTTAAACAAGATTGGATTTTTCTTCTCATATGATGAGTATAATATCTATTCACTTTATTGAGATATAATGAGGAAATATATGACCATACAAAGAAGGTACATATCATGTTATTATCTACTTGGATGAGGGACATGTGATGTGATCATCTTCTAGGTGAATGAAATGTGATGTATTCATCGACCTGATCAGTCTATACTTGGAGAGTCGAGAATATATGATGAGTCTATATGGGATTGGAATACACTCTACCTCATGGTCACTCAATTACTTATACAAAATTAATTTATGAAAATTCATTCTTGTATATGATGTTGCTGGTGGAAACAGGTGTGTTTGATGGAGATCATTCCCAATCCCTTTGTAGATTGAGTAGCATTGATGCTTTTCTTGTGGAAAATATTTTATTACATTTCATTGATCACATGATTCATGTTTTTTTCAATTCTATAAAGTCTCATGGGTCTATAGTTTTTTGTTTATCAAATGGGGATTTATTTTAAAATAGAGATGTTATCTAAAAATGTTTTTTCATTTTATACAAAAAAGAGTTTTGCTCAGTTATTCATAGGGTGTTTCATATTATGTAAATATTTTTAGAATATATACAAAAGGATTTTGTATTTGGTTTCATTAGTTATCATATTTGATATGATATAATATAAAATGTCTTGAAAATATTTTAGGTTTTAGTGGAAGTGGGATATTGAATTAGGCTTGTTATACATTCTATGTACTTCATAAGCATCGCTAGCATATGGTGCCTCACTCAACTGGAAGCACTTGGGATCTTGGATCAATCCTCTTTCTAGGGTTTTGATATCCTTTCAACGATGATGGAGGATCCCATTTGGGTTCTCCCCTCTCTCTTGATTTATCCTCTCCTTTGGATCTCAGTTATTTTCACTCATTCCACTAAGGTTTCCTTCCCTCACCTTCTTTTGCTCCGTGGTGATTTAGATTTCTTCCTGGCCATCTCCTCCGCAATATGACCTTGAGCTACAACGTTTCTTTCTAGGTCAGATCTGGAACGATGGAGGATTTGAGGTTTTGGGTTTAATAGATAGGTGGTTGTGTATTTCTCAATGTTGTTTCCCCCTTTTTTAGGGATTTGGATCATATTTATTACTTCTTATTTATCTCTCTGGGGTTTCATCCCCTTGGATTCCTGGCCTCCTTTTGGGTTCCATTCCCATTTCTTCTTCCTTTTTTCTTATTGATTTTTTCATTACTTTCAGATTTTTTGGGGTTTTTTGTTGGTGTTCTGGTTTCCACACGACGATTCATGCTTAGTAGATTGCTGTACAAGTCCTTCCACTCTCCCTTCTCTATCCTCTGGGACCACTATATCTTTCCATGTCAGTAGGGTGTGATGGTTCATAGGAGGTTTTGGGTGTTTGGTATGTTGTTGTAGCGGGTTCCTGGTGATTCAGGAGAGGTGCTTCTAGTTTGTGTGGCAATGTGACGATGGAAAATGGTTGAGTCGGTGGTATAGAAAGGTTGAGTGTGAAGAAGGTGGTGAAACAATAGGATGGTTGTCTGATCATAATCTTCTTTGAGGAAGGTTTCATTGATAGATCACTAGTCTTCATGGACCATTTATTTCTTATTTCGTGAATTATGTTTCATGGATTATTGGAGGGTTTCGATGGATGGTCACCGACATTTTATTTCTTAGGGCTGATGGTGAAGGGTTTGTCATCGTAGCTGCTTGAGGAGGCTCACCTTTTGAAGTCAGATTTTTCCAGTTCCTTCCAATTTTCACTTTCCCCTAGTTAGAGGTCTTCTTGTTTGGAACTGCTATTATCTGGTGAGGTGAATTGCAATGATAACGTTAATATGATGTGGATGACAATTTTCAGTGATGTGATCAACGTAGGTGAGAATTTATCATGACTGGTGATGATGTTTTTTGATTGCTGAAATTTGAATTTTGGTATCTAGTAGTTGTTTGGACTTTATAATGGATGGGATTTTGTTTTTGATTCTTGGTTGAACTATCTCTGGTTGGAGTTTTTGTTGGGTTGACACTTACCCCTTAAAAGTGTCATTTTAAAATAAAAAAATATGGATTGTAGAATTAGGCTTGTTATAAGCCTTTAGGGTATATCATATTTTATGATAGAAGGAAATCATTTACACACTACCTAGGTGAGTCATATTTTACAACATGGGTGGATTTTAGAGCAATGAATCATATGGAATGAATCATTTTTTTCAATTCTATGAATCAATGATGGTAGTGGATTCATAATGAGTCAACACTAAAATATCCTACACATAAGCTATCATTTATTATCCATTGCATAATATGAAACTTGTGAGACAGTTAATGGTTGAGAGAAACATGACTAGTAAATGAAGTAATTACACATTTTTTTATGAAATGTATGAGTAAATTAATGGCTCATAGAGTTTCCTTACTGTATATATAAAGGAGGCATGAATATGAGTCTTTTATGTGAAATATTTTTGAGTAAGCATTGGGATGAACCTATGTCCCTCCTAAGTCCCTCTTCCTACTATATTTTATTTTGTGATACTAGAATATCATGGAGGATGAATGATACTACCCAAACTATTTGGGTAATTTAGTGAAACATATGAATACACCACAAAGGAATGAAAATTTTAATTTATCCTTAGTGATCGTAGTAAAACACTAATCGATGGAAATGACATCAACATACTATGGTGTAAGGTACAAGTTCTTTATTTCTAGTTTTGAATGATTTTAGTTTCAAAGTATTGGACATCTTAGGTTTATAGTTTCTATAAATTTTTCTATTTTGATTAATCATTAATAATTCCTTAAAAACCTTTAGAACTATCATCATGAAGAACCCTATTTGAAATAATATTCATACGAACCTCCTGGGAATGTCAAAAATTTTAGAATTAACTTTTTTATTATATTGGTATCTTATTTTTTTCTCCTTCATATAACCTTAGAATAACCATAATTACATATATTTAATATCCAAAAATTATTTGGTCTATATGATGTAAATAATTATTTCATCAATTTCATGTGAAATATAACACTACTATTAATAACCCTCTAATATTTTTAGAAGAAACTTTAATAGAATTATAAATAATAATGAGATAACTACTATAGAAGAGATAACATTATAATCACTATTAATATTACTTTTCTATTGATTATCTAACATTATATTTTACCCTTCAATCCAATAACACAACTTTTTCACATTCCTTTCTCACTACAGTGATGATACTCAAAGTCCTGCTAATTTTAAGTTGAGTTTATCCTACCCCTACTATTACTTAAATTTATTCCTTTTATTATCAAAAATAATGAAATGGGAAAACAAGATCAATGAGGAATAAAATGGTGAATCTTGAGAGAATAACCTATCACAATGCTAAGAACTCCAAGAGGAGGAGAGACAACACTAGTGAAGAAATTATAGGTACTCTTCAAATTAAAAAATGAAGCCAAAAAATCCATTTCCTGGTTCCCTTCACAAAAAGTGTAAATCTGGATAGTGAGGTCATTAATAAGGTCCTTTCATATGTGAACGTAATGAGTAATAGACCAATTCATAGTGATTTTAACTTGCAGTGAGTGGAGAGTGATCACAGAGTTGGTATCCAGAGCATATTATAAGATGTTTTTACTACTATACATTTCCATCCCATCTCTCATTACAGAAACCTCCATAGTAAGAGAATCACCAAGAACATAGGAGGCACTGAATGTGAATATGAAATATCCACTAAGGTTACAAATGATACCCCCTCAACATATAAACATAGAATAATAACACCCATCAGCATTAATCTTGAAACCATTTGAGGGAGGGGCCCAATGTATCCAATTCTTCTAAGGATATTCATGCTTCTTGGGGGATGGGAAGTCATAAACATACATGGTACTAAAGATACAATGATCATTCTGCCAATTATTATGTAAATGTATTAAATAAACCACCAAACATCTCATTTTGTTGAATAAGGACCATATCGTAGCATTGAAACCCTCTCAGTTGGATTTGTTCCTTGCATCCCAAACATTCTAGCAGCCGACCACCAAGAGAATCCCTCTCACCTTTCTTCTAGGACTATTATCTATGTTTCCATTAAACCAAATGTTAAGTAAATCACCAATTATGTGTTTAAGGGGTGAAAGACCATTGAAATATTAAAATTAATGCCACAATGAATATTCTTAGTCACCTTAAAAAAAGAGATGAGTAGTAGAATCCTTGTGGGGATTACTACCAGAGATGAACTTTGAGAAAAGATGGATACCCTTGCACTTGATCTTTTAATCCATTGGGAGAGCATAGTTATAAATATGTGAAACCAAAAAGTTAAACTTAAGAGTAAGATATTCACACCAATTCATGTTCCCCCATGCACTGTGAATAATGATTCCATTCATAATAAGACGATACCCTTTCACTGAAAAAACACTAGATGAGGACCCCATTAACACATAGAAGTCATGTTCATCAATCATGTGAATACTTTGGAAAGTTAAATTTTATTGGATATTCAGAACCACATTGATGAATCAAGGGTAGTTACTAGACCACTTGAATGAGATATTAGATATCAAACACCCTGAAAATACTAGCATGTCACCATACCAACCATAAACCAATCTCCTATCATCAAATGATCCAATGAGAATTATCTAAGATAACCAAGACTTAACTCTAAATAAAGTTCCAAAAGATAGAATCCATAACCCTTGGATGCCACAAGTCCATCCCGTAGTTTTTATTGATGAAAATACCCCACAAATAACTACCTTAAAAAACTTCCCAAGACAATTTGGATTGCATACTATGAATCATAACCATGAAATCCATTAGGTTGATACCACATTCATCCAAGAACCTAGAAAATGTCTCCCATGAATCCCAATTACACCTTCTATTTGCATGATAATACAAAATGAAAGAAAATATATGGTTTTAAATATCCCTAATAAAAACCCTGGGAATAATGTAATCCAAGAACACATGAATGGAGGTAATAACATGATTAACCAAAGGAATCATATTCTTAATTTTACATTAAAGGATTATTCCAAGATTTTTATCCACAATTCTTCTCAGTTATCACTAAAAAAGTTATGAGTAAGATATTTCATTAGTAAATCTAATGGATTCTTCATTCAAAATAGTAGACTTAAAAAAATTTATATTCATAATACCATTTTAAGTATAAAAATGTAGAGTAACTATTGGAACAAATGATGATATGGGAACAAAAGGGGTGAATTATCAATATTAAAAATTATTCAAGTACACAAAATAATAATTCAGAATATGGAGGTTTTAAAATGAATAATTCAATCATGAAAAATTAATCTTATTGATTTTAAAGAGTGTAAGAATAATATTCAAAAGATATATCATAAGTATTTATATTTTATTTCATATCTAATGATAGTATATCTACTCTTCAGACTCTTAACCCAATAGTATGGAAACCACTATTTGGTATATCAATTTAGAATGATATTGAAAAATATTTCCAATAATTACATTTCACCCCAGAGGTACAAACCTGTTTCTTCCTTTTATACACCTAGAGGTACAACCTGAAAAACCAAAATTTCCTTTATCTAGATTCAAAGCACAAAAAAATACCCTTTCTTTTTTCAAACCATGGTATAAAAACGGTATACTAATTCTTGATCAGGATTACATAACCAAGACCTACCTTTTGAGGGTAGTATAACCCATGTAACATGTATTTCCTGATTTGGTTAGATCATAAGAGTGGTGGGTGAACCAATGATACTATTTTATTGATTAATCTTCATAATTAAACCCCTATGATCGATGTGTTTCTCAAAACCTCACCCAAATATTACAAAATGTAAATAAAACAAGACAGAATAATATTTTTAGTGTTCATACTAGATGACAGATCATAATCCTTACTATGATTGGTTATATCCCCAATCATAGATTATCCACTATAAATATAACTAGTAACTCTAAGAATCTTCCTGACCCCATCAACATAGAGTACCACTATGCTCCTTCTATAGTCCCATTAGAAACAATAGTTTCTCACTAATACTAAAAAAACATTAAAACCAAAATAAGAAATATGTCTCCTTACTTAAGGTTTCTGATGTAGAATTGATATAGATATTCCTCCTTAAGTCTTCCTGATCAACCAAACCACATGTGATCACTTCTTTAAGAACTTTAGTTTGTAAAAATCACTACTAGATTAGTAAATCTTACTAAAAATCATTAGATATTTGACAACCAAAATCTCAATCACTTCAAGTCACCTCTTTTATCTCTTTGAAATCTAAGAATTAGTCTACTTTTATACCTTTGTTATTGTAGAGTATCAACTTCTTAGTTCATGATTCTCACAAATTTCAATTATTAATTTATATATATTATATTAACACATAATTCCATGAATAATTTTTCCATGTTTTCAATATGGAAATATTTTATGATTCTCATGTGTGCGATTTCCTCCAATTTGAATTGGTCAATTGAAATATCATATTTTATTTTCCCATTGTAAATAATTTAATCAAAGTCAAGATCTTAGTTATAATTTTCCTTGATACCTGGGAATATTTTACATTTAAATCTCCATAAAATCCATAACATTGAAATATTTATTTATCCATCTATATATGCATGGTTTCATACATTACAATATGGAATAATAAATCATGCTATGGAACTCATCTCATTATTTATATTGAATCACAATCCACTTGATCAATCATGATGTTTGAATCCATGAAGAATATTCCAAAGTATCATCTAATTTAATTCATTATTTAGAATATATAATTCTGGAAAATATTAATATTCTAGATAGTAACATATTTTATCATAAGACTTAGTATGTCCAAATAATTCCCCTATAAGTTTCTATCATTTCCAAAATCCAATAACTAATACTAATATTTTGTAAAAATATAGATACCTTATAAAGTTCCTTGTAACTCTATGCCTCTTAAAATTTCATCCTCAATCAAAAGTCTTATAAATTCCTTCAAGAGTCTTATGAAGTGAAAAAAGTATTAAAAATTAATCACCTCATTCTTGCTAGATCAACTCAATGTTTTATAAACTCCCGATATAAGTCTTACAATTTCTACTATATCCTATGTATTTTATAATTTTATTTTCCTAATCTATAATGTGTCACAAAGTTGAAATTATTACTAAAAATTTGAAATAAGTTTTATTAAGTTATAGAATGTCTCATGAAGTATTATGAAATATAGTAAAATTATTTTGAAACATCCCCTTTTTTCATTTTACTTTCTTAGAAAAGTTCTTATATGATTTAGGCTTATCCAATTTTAGATCCAACCCAAAATGTCTAGATATATCTCAAATAAAATTAAAACCTCTTAAAATATTTAGGGTGATTTTTTAACCACCATAAATTGACTAAACTCATCATCAAAAAATTAACCTCCACTAGATAGAATAGTGTGCATGCCTAAGGCTCCATTCATGGATTCTACATCTTCCAACTCACTATTTATTCATTAATATAATGCTTTAATATCCTAAACTAGATAGATACTCAACTTTTCTATGTAATTGAAGTTGATTTTACTTTTATTTATCAATAACACTTGTCTCTAACTTAAATAATAGTTCAAATATAATTACATGTAAATAACTTCTATCAAAGAACATGTGCATCCATATATTATAAGAGAAATAACAATTTCATTTTACTATTTATGATAAACATGAGTTTCTCATTATACATTAAATTAAACTAATCATATTAATGAAAAATACAACTTTATCTTCACAAATACATTTTAGAACTTCAATCCCCCCTTTGAGTTTTTTAATAGCCAATTTTCTTCTAAAGTATACAAAATTTCCTTCTTAAATAAATGTTATGTTCTACCCATTATTGAAAATAAATGAAATGGAATACCAGGATTAGGGTTTTCATCACATCTTCATAATACTTCAGTGATCTTTAAGTAACTTATTATATATCATTTATTTAATATAATTGTTTGATCTAATACTTTTATAGAATGATGAAATCAATTATTTCTTATCATTGATCTATTAGTCATTCAACTCTATGTTTACATAAGAAAACTCAATGAATAAAATAATAATAAATTAACCTAGACCTCAATACTATCCATAAATTAGTTTAGCATGTAATACCACTCCCAAATTTTCATTTCAGGGCTTCCATAAATTTATTTCTATAAGAAACATCATCCAAAACTAGTCTCCAATATACATTGTTCAAATTATATATTTCCAAGGAATGAATCATCCTTATCAGCATCCTCCTCAAGTATTCCCCCCTTAGGAGATGGAATATTATCCTCCTTATCATGGAATCTAGAAAAATCCATTATAGGAAACTTCTTTTTCTATTCAGTGATTATATCCTCTTCTAACTCACCCATAAATAAACCTTATTAAATTACCTACATGTTATTATAAATAAATGTAACACTATATTAAAAAGAAACCACTTAGTTACTTAGTGAGCACAGAAATACCGGGAGTTTCCCCTGAAGAAATATCCTTTAATTTTTTTATTCATTTCATTGGGAGAAATATTTATGCTTCCTTTAATATAACAAGCCTTCATAGGATATATGTAAATTTTATTCCCATATAATATTTTCTTAAATGGAGTTATCTTAATAAATTATAAAATTGGAGAAAATGTATTATTTGGTTCATGAATCATCATTTTCATCATTTCTTCTTGATTCGGTGGGATTTTCACACAACCATTCATACCATATACATCATTTTTTAACTTTCCTAATATACTCTCTTGAGTCTTTGGGTTATAAATTTTATAAAACCAGTCATTTTCTTAAATATCCACATGTTATATAACATGATTCTTTATAGCACTATAATTTTCTTGGGATTTCTTGATATGCCTCACCATTTCCAATTGACCTAGGAAAATAGTTAAGCAATCATTTTTTCCATGCTCATATTCCTTGGGGTCTTCACATAATTTCATGGAAGCCTAAAAAAAACATGAATTTTATTTCTTCACCTTCTAAATTCCTTCCACTTTCATGCCATATGAAATCTTTACATGTAGGATAAACATGAATTTATTAACACTATGACCCTGTTGATCACGTTCGCTATGAATTTATTATAAAAATTATTACATGTTTTGAACTGGAATATTAGATGAATTCTTAGTCATAAGTTTTTCTTCTTTAAAAGCCTATCCAAATATTCTCAAATTATATATCCCTATGCTTATGAATATTCTACTATAATGATATATTGGACCACCAATATTAGTCTTTGTGTCCAAACACCCCATAATACTATTATTATCCTTTGAACCATGAAATGAAATACTAATAAAAAATTTTATATAAAATTTTTTCCATTGTAATAATTAAAATCAACCCTATATTTTACTAAAGGGAAGTGAAAATTTTGAGATATTTTTTTCTTATTTTGAAATAGAATAGCGTCTCTCACTAGTTTTATTTTTATAAACTAGTCAAAGTCTTATTTTTGAACCAACACTCTAAGAGAAATAATGTTTTATTCGATATTTATTAATAATAGAATTAAACTATCTAATAGATCCTTGTTTTCATGAGCCTATGACGATTTAATATTAAACTGAATTTCCTTGTTAAAGACTTCTCTAATTTTATTCATATCATTTTGAGATTCATGTAACTTTTATTGTGTCTTGGAAAAGTATTATTTTCATAGAGAAAGTTTTTATTCAAGTACTTACACCATTCCTTAATTCCCATACACTTTCATTTTTTATTTCTTGATCACATCAATATATTATAACTATTTTTTATCATACTATTCCTTCCATTCAACCATATTTTGTTTTTCATTTTAGCTGAAACCTCTACTACTTATGGATCTTTTTTTACTACTCAATACATGTTTTTAATTAATTTTTTTATCATGTATTACAACTTTTTTAGTTCAATTTCATAATCTTAACATATTGAGGTATCAAAAACTCTTTCAACATGATCCATAATATTAGTGAACTTCTCAAAAGATTCATATTTTGATTGTATTCTTGATGAATATCCAACCTATTACTTTTTAATCATCAAAATTATTATTTAAATTCTATATAAATTGTTCACACCTCTACCAGATTTAGTTTATTATCTTGAGATTTCACCACATGTATTTTTCTATGGTTTATCATCATAGTCATATATTTCATATTTCGAAACCATCTTCTTTGGATAGTTTATAACAGAATTTACAAGTCCAATACAACAATAACATCTTGGTGGGTTTTTTAAAATTATTTTTTCTTTTACCCTTCCATAATTTATTTTATATAAGAGAAATAGTTTTATGATAATCTTTATCATCTTTCTCATCCTCAGTACCACTTGATTTTACAACTTTATCAATTTTGATTTTGAGAATTCTCATGGACTCAAAAGGATTCTCATCCTTGATTTTCTTTTTAAAAACTATAATTTTTCTCATTCCATAAAAAATTATAATATTATGTAGTTCATTAATAGAAATATCCTCCATGTCTTCCAAAGATAAAAACTTAGGACAAAACATTTCTTGAAAACTTTTATCAAATTTTTCACAATTGTAGAATCATACAGTTTTTTAAAAATCCTCAAATATTTTGGAGTATCTCGTTAAATATAGTAAAGTAGTTGTAAATATTTTGTTCATCAACCATATTAATATCATCAAACATACTCCTATAAAATTTTAATTTTTCCTCTATACCTTTTTATTACCGTTATAATGAATATTTAATTCATCCAAATTTTACATGATAGTTTAGAGACCCTTGTACATTGTATGTACCTTTTATTATAGGTAAATTAAAATTGATTTTTTAGAATTTATATTAAATTAAATATTTATCTTATTAGAAAAATTCACAGGAATGTACTTAGAAATAGATGAAAATCCCTCAGTTATAGTAACTCTAACTTCTATATCAATAGATTTATGATAGGTAAATACCCTATTATTCTAACTATGATATATCCTACCATATAATATAGGTAATAACATATTATTAATAGAATATAGATTATCCATTTTCAAAAAAATTATAGAATAAATAGAGGGTACATAGGTTTTCTTTGATTCCAATTTTAGTGCATAGATTTTGTTATATAAATAAGCAGGGGGATCAATTATCTATTTTTAAAAATTATTTTTCTTAATTAAAAATCTATGATTAGTTAATATACAGATTCTCTATGTGTTTGTATCATAGTATCACCTAAATATTATAGAATTTAAATGGAATAATACACAATAATTTTTATAATGTTCGACCATGATGTTAGATCCTAATCCTTACTATGATTAGTTATACTCCTAAATCACAAATTATTTACTATAAATATAAGTTGTTATTATCAGAATCTTATCATTCCCATAAAAATAGATTCAACCTATGTCCATTCTAGAGTCCCACTATAAATAATATCTTATCACTACAGGTGTAATAAAGTTTTAATGAAAATAAAAAAGGACCCTCCTTACTTCAAGATGATTATATAATATTGATATTTATTTTCCTCCTTGATCCTTTCAGATCAATAAAACTACATGTGATCAAATCTTCAATAACATTTGTTTCTACTAATCACTAGATGATCAAACTTCCTTTATTTATCTCTTCTCATCTTTAATGATCTAGTTATTATTTAATCCACCAAATTCTCTGGCACATTAAGTCATCTCCTTCCTTAAATAAAACTTTTGAATTCATTCTGCATTTCTCTCTTTGATACAACATGGTATCATATTCTTAGTAATTAATTCTCAAATATTTTATTTTTTCACTTCTCTCATTTATTTTCATGAAAAATTGCATGAAATATATTCCATATTTCTATTATTTAAATCTTCCATGAATCTATCGTTTACAGTTTCCTTTTATTTAAATTAATAAAAAATTATATAATTTATTTTTTTTATCAAAATAATTTCAATCCAATTTAATATTTTTAATTAAATTACCCATTAGAGTTAGAATTATTACCTATTCTAAATATCTATGAACTCTATGACATTTAAATATTTTAATCTTCCCTCAACATGTGCATGGATCCATACATTGTAACATAGAACATTAGCTCATATCATGGGAATTATCTTATCCTTCAACTTGAATCCTGATGGACTTGACCTATTGTGTTGTTTGGATCTATGAATAAAAATCCAAAGTATCATCTAATCTAATTAATTCTATAGAATATATAAATCTTGAATGAATTGAAATTTAAGGAAAAAACTAATTTTCTCAGAAGTATTAGTAAATTTAACAAAGGACCCCTTGAGTTTATTCTTTTACAACTTCCAATAGCTAATACTGATATGTCATAAGACTTTAAAAGTCTTGTGAAGTCCCTTTTAACAACACGACTTTTCCAAATCCTACCTCTCTCAAAATTCTTACGAATTCTTTCAGGAGTCTTAATAAATTCATGATGTATAACAAATTAAAAAAAGTATTATGGGATGAACTCAGAGTATTACAAACTCTCTATATAAGTGTTATAGAGTCTATTGTATCCTTTTACTTTTATAATTTTATACACCTCAACTCTAAAGTCTTATAAAGTTTATAGAATTGTAAAAAAAATGATAAAATTATTATGTCATTGAAAAAGTTCATATAAACTTTAGGGAGTCTTATAAACTCTAATAAAATACTAGAGAAATCTATACCTTTTTCATTTTTATACCTCAGGAAATTTATTACGAGATTTAGACAGAATAAAATTTAGTTTTAGCATAGACTATCCATACTTCTCTCAAATAACATATCAAAACCTCTTTAAATCCCTAGATTAATGTTTTACCTACTATAAATCAACTCAAATCATCATTCAAAGATTATACTCCACCTGCTACAATAGTGTGCATGTCTAGGGAAGAATTTATGGATTCTATAGATTCTATCAAACAATTTTTTCATTAATATAGTTCTTAAATATCCTTCACTAGTGTGATATTGAATCTCTGTATGTAATTGAAGTTGTTATTACTTTTCTAAATCATTAGTTATTGAATTTACCTTTATGAAAAGTTCAACAATCTTCACCTGTAAAAACATATTATCCTAGAACCCATCCAATTATTTGTTCTAATAGTGACACCAATTCCCTTTTCATAATTTTCATATGTACTAATTTTTCATTATACATTGACTTCACACAAATCATATTGAAAACCAATATATATTCATCTTTATAAATCAGATTTGTAACATCATAATGAATTAAAAATGAATGACCTTATAATATATAAAAATATATTATAATGAAATAATAATATAACTAAACTAGTAAGTGAATATTGATGGTGATTTCTAGTATTTGGAATAGGTATTTTTTGACCATTCATGTTATAGATGATAATGCATAGGCGAATCAACAATGGTAGTTTTCAAAAAATAAATTCTTTATGTTGAAACACTTTATTCACATCTTCCATTCCACATCAATGTTTTTTAGGCTTTAGATTCTATTAATAATGAAAATTACAATGGATAGTTCCCTTAGGGGAAAGTCAATGTTTATCCATCATAAATGATTAATGATAATATTCAAATAAAAACCTACTAAATTTTCTTGATAATAATTATCAAGTAATAACCTATTAAAATAAAACCATTTTAATAATAAACAAATAAAAATAAAAATTAGAATTAAATACTCCCCGAATAATCATATTTAATACTCTAAATAATCATCCTTTAATATCATAGACATTCCCTATAATAATTTAAACAATATCCTTAAATATTATCTCCATTTTTAAATATGAATATTGGAATCCAGTTAATCAATAAAAAATATCGAACCATACAACATACTAATAATAATCATATAAATATATTAATTTTAAAAATCCCTATACCAATTAATACATAATATTTAACATTACTTATGATCTATTCTTTTATAAAAATATCAAAATCCATCACAAAAGAACAATATCTAATATTTTATATTCCAAAATATAACATGTAACATATTTACTTTTTTTTGTAAATTAGAACATAACATATTGAGATAGATTATAAAGATATGCAAGTTTTTTTTACCTTAGGTAAATTCTCAATACATATTATATTTGTTTTGAATTCACTGATTTGATTATCATTTTTCCCATAATTAATTTTTTTAATTCTGAATTATATGTAATTTTTTTATACCAGATAGGATACATAACATTTTATACTTAAACAAAATAAAATATTTAAGAAACTCTTTCATATGTAGTATAATTGATTAAGGTATATTTCTCAAAATCTATACGTAATATCCTTTAAGACAATATGTAATATTTTTTTAACTAAATAAAATATACAAGCATAAATTTTTCCAACCAATTAATAATATAATTTATAAGCTACATAATATATTTTTTATTTTTCTAAAAAAATAATAATGTAGGGGTTTTCTAAAATATGCAATGAATATGTAATATATTCATAAAAGATTTATGGAATATATAACATTCTAGGATTATCCAAATTCAATAATTTCTAACATGTAAGGTAATTTAATTAATTTTTTCTCAATATAGATTTTTAGAAATTAGAAAATGAATAGTAATAAAAATTATGAATAAAATAAAATAAATAAAAATAAATATTAATTTGGAGGAAGTGAAATCTAAATATAGATTGCTTTATTCCCTCTAAAATAGGAGATACAAAATAATAAAAAGTTCCTAGATATAGTGAGTGGTGTAATTATCAAAACATTAATAAATAAATAGAAAATAATTCACTAAACATTGACATGTATATTTTTCTATGAATTACGTTATGTTTTTGTAAATAAAGATCCAAAATACCACCCACAAATTAAACACCGATGCTGAATAACAGATAAAAAATATATTTGAAACTCACTAAAATTATTATAAATAGAAGTACATTATTTGTACATTATATCCTTAGAATATTTTAGAATATATATTTATGAGTAAGAAGATGTTTTACAGTAGAAATACCCAGTGATATGTTTATTTTATAAAGGGAGATCTTTTTGGTTCAAGGCAAAGTGAAGTGATTCTGATTTGTGATATTGGTGTTGTATTTTATAGTCAACACACCTGTAAAAACATGAATCATATTTAGAAATCGATAAAATAAGTTGTTTATGATGATGTGAATGCCATTTATAAGCGTTTGGAAGAGTTTTAGAGTTTAATTTTAATGCTTGGAGCTTCTTGAAGTGATTAGAAAAAAATTAAACTATTGTAATTTCAAAACTAGACCATGTTTTTTCACTTTAAAGGAAAATATAGAGTGTTGACTTCAAAGCATTCATTTTGTTTTTTTTTGTGTAGGATTTTTTGAAAATCCCTATTCACTATTGGAAGTGATCATTACATAGTGTTTTGGTGTGATTTTCATGGTCACTGGAAAATGAAGAAAAATGGGAACCCATTATTCCATGGCCATAGGCTTTTAGTAGTGGTATGAAGGATGAAATGGTCAAGTACATGATCTATAATGTTTGTAAATGGGGTGCTGAACTAGGTTTTTGGTTGGAAATTAAAACAAGAAAGTAAAAAACTATTTTTTAGCTATTTTGTTCTTGGTTCTTCAAACCACATTATGATAGTCATCATGGTTCTTCTTAGAATACAAAATAGGGACTCATTATGATTTAATTAGTCCTTGATGATCATGGTTTTAGAATAATTTCAAAATTTTTTAGAGTATCTTAGGATTATTATGTCGTGGTGACACTCACTAATGTGTGTTCCATGAAAAATTAAAGATTGAAATGTCTTTTGAGGATATTGCCTTTTTCATGACACATGATCTACTCTAACTTCAACCTCTTTGTTCTTGAATAATATCAAGGGAATCTAAATGGGATGAATTGATCCAAAAACATATATTAAATATGAAATAGTGGAATGGATGATGGTCATTAAATTTTAATTAAAAATTGAATTTTTATAAAAGAGGGAGATTTTGTTGATGTTGGTGATGTGTATTGTGTTTCATTAATTATGTAAGATTATATATAACTCTTTTAATGGAAAATATTTTATCCCCTATCCTATTATTTATTTGATACATAAGTGTAAGGATCTCCTTCATAATGAAATTGATATCATAAATTCTTGGTGTGAAGGGAATATTGTAGCCGATTTCTTAGATTCTATGGCTTCCTAATAGGTCACAATTTTTGAGTATACCAGGTTAGGATCCCTCCCCCCATAAGGTGTGGGTATTGTTTTAGTGGACGCCCTTATCCTCCACTTTTTAAGCCCCCTTCATATACTACGTCCCTCTCACTTTTAATAAAATAATTTCTTTATTGTATATGATATTTAAATGAAGGAGAAAACATATAATTAATGAAGGAAGTTTAATTAATCTTAACCCATTTAGTTCTTAATGTTAAAACACCTAGTATTTTATGTCTGATGATCCTCCTTAAGAGAATGTGGACTGTTATTGTTGGTGTAGTGGAATTATGATATTTTTATTATTCATTGAACTAAAAAATATTATTATATCATTAATATTACCAAAATAAATGTTAAATATGATGTTACATTTTGAATATTTTGTTCACTTATTGAATGATAAGTAATTTATTGTGTGAATAATTGAATGGTAGGTGGAGTTTATTTATATTAATTTGGAATTTTTTAGAGGTTTAAGACTAAATTTATTGTATTTATTAAATACTATCTAATATATTATGCTGGATAATGTTATATAAATCAATAAAAACATATATATAATAATATTTTATGGTAAAACTCTTCTTTTTTATATCCAGGATGATTAGTGGATCAAGTGATTTCAAGTTTTATGGATAATTACATGGTTATAGCCATTCACATTGAATTTTGAACCTTTTAAATTTACTATGATCAAAATGTATTTGTTTATTTAAGTATATAGTTGATAAATTATGTGATTAAACTCAATATAATTTTTCATTTAAGTGATATTAAAACCAAAGAAATAAGAAATTCATTCATCTTAATCGATGATTATGGATGTTCATTGGTGGAATGTAAAAGAAATAGATTAATTTATTCACCCACTCTTAGTGAATCCTTGAGGATCCTCATAATTTATGGAATATATGTGTAAAAAATTAGTATCAAAGCAATGTTCCATATTTCTTTCGAATAAAAAAGTTTATTTAATGATTGTAACCGATGAGTCTTCTCTATTTTTAGTGATGATATGGATCATAATTTTATGTTCATAATGGATCACATAAATTTAGTTAATAAAAAATGGATAACTACATTTAATAGATATAAATATCACATTTGTAAGGATAAGATACTACGATACCAAGTATCTATTTTCTTGGATATAATTTAAGTTTTTATAAATTGGTATATTCCTCACATGGTAGGTAGAATGATAACTACATTCGATTTAAATAATATTTAAAATTATTTTTTTATTATAATTTAATTATTTAATCACATTTAGTGAAAAAAGTTATCAATTTCTTGGGGATCAAGGCAATCAAAGAAATATGGAACAACTTGGAGAAAATCTATATAGGAAATTCCAAAGAAATAAAAATAAAAATTATATCTTAAAAATATATATTTTTTGATTTATGATAATAAATATTTTAATAAATTCATTAAAATATTTAATGAAGTGGTGATCCCATTTAAATGTTTTGATAATACCATTTAATATTATATGATAGTTAAAAAGATACTTTTTATATTTTAAAAAACATTGATTCAAAGTTATCTGAACTTGAAGATCGTGATCCTGACACATTTCTATTGGATAATTTTCAAATAATATAGATTAATTATGAAATGTTAAATTTAAGAACACTTAATAATAAAATCAAGAATACAAAATAAAGATCATTTAATTCCTTGAAGCAGGAGGAATGTTGGACTTGTTTCTAGGAAGAAGAAGTAGATTCAAAGGATGATAATGATTTTGGGATACAATTTAATGAATTGGTGCCATTTATATCTCAATAAGCATTTGGAAAGGTAAAGGTATATACCAATGATAATTTTATTTTATGTGTTTCAAATATTGAACATTAGTTATTTTTTTACTAATTTCCTAAAGTTAAATAGTGAAGATGTGTAATAAATAAGTTTCCCAAAAAAAATAAATCTTTGAAGTTCACCAAATCAGGGTTTTATTCTAATATAAAAGTAAGGAATTTATCAAAACTAAACATTAAATATTTTTTAATTAAAATGATAAAGATAGTTTTTAAGATGAAATTAATGGTGAAACATCTAGTGAATTAGGAGAGAAGTTATTGATCACTTAATTAAATTTATGTGAGTTTACTAGTGATGATGATAATACTGATGAATAGGAGGAATAAAATTATATGGGGTTTATGATGAAGTGAAAATTTAAGGAGTGGATTTTAAATATCTCAATGTAAGAGAAATAAAATAATAATTTAAATAAACTATATCAATATTTAAAATAAATTTATTTTACTAATTCTTAAAAGGAATCAAATTCTTTTATAGAGAATGACTACATAAATATGTTTCACACTAAAGAGAAGATTTTTAAATAGGATATGGAAGACATGATGAAATAAAAAGGGATTTAAAATTATAATAAAACACTATTTTATATAGACAATAAAATGAAAATGTTCATGTCGAGAATTAAGAATTCAGTTCAATAATTTAGAGAAATATTAAAAGAAAATGTATTGGTTAATAAAGCATCAAATAAGTGTGATGAAAACGTGAATAATAAAATTAATCACCCAAAAGAGAATAAGATCTTAAATATGTTGTAGTAGGAGATGATTTGAAGTTAAATTAAAAGGAGTTAAATATTATGTAAAAATAAAAATATTTCTATAAATATGAAAACTCTAGAAACATCAACTTGAATGAGAAATATGTAACAAATTTTAATTAAGAAAATTTAAGAAAGAAGTTTTTTGTGTATAGGAATGTGTAGGGAGTATACTTAATTTTTTTTATAAAAAATATCTTAAATAAAATGTCAAAAGACTGATGGATAATAGTCTACACATTATATAAAACAAGTTATTTATAAAAGAAACGTTTCACTCCATGATTATTATTGGTGCTGTGATGGATTGAGTAATGTGACATGGAGATGATAGTTTAGTAATAAAAATTTATATAAATATAATATATTTGTAATGTAGTCATTGGGGGGGGGGTCAATATACTCAAAGAAAATAATTTCAAAATAAATATGAAAATTTTAAGTTAGAATGGAGGACCAATTTCAAATGTTGAATTAACCTTGTGGAAGGTTTGACCAACTAGGTCATGATCATGATAATTTACTTACCATTTTAAATGATTAATTAAGTATGGATTATAATACCATATTTTAAAAATAGATAAATGTAATCAACAAATATACTGTATTATAAGTGTCACTAAAATCGTTAAAAAATAAACATCCATTGATTCAAGATAGTAGGTGTTATTTGTTGTTTTATAACCATCTAATCGAGAAGATTCTATCCTGCATAACCTATATTGTTAAAAAAATTAAAGAGAACATAAAAAACAACATATAAATTTTATGTATCAGAATTGATAAGACTCCATACCAAAGATACCTGTAGCACCCTCAATTTTTTTTTAAAAATAACACTATGTTCGATAATATACAAGATACACAACACTGAGCCTAAAAGAACCTTGAAATATTATTATTTAAATATGACCTCTATAATCTAGCCATTAAATTTCTATTTATGAATAGGATTAAATAATTTATGAAATACATATAAATTTCATACTCAATAAAAATCAATTGATTAATTCTTAGGAAATAAGCACTCAATTTTAATTAAAGACAATTACTCTTTAAAAAACATGTTTTCATTAAAAATGTGTTTTATTAATATTTATGAGAAAACAATTATAATTAATTTATTAAAATTTTATAAATTTTATTTTATAAAAAGGTATCATTTTTTAAATCATAATATCAAAATTATTATTGGGTGAAATTTTGGTTTTTTTTAAAATGTTTATTTTTTTGAGTAGTGAATGTACTGATTTCTGTACAACATTCATTTAATTGTCATTAAAAAGTATAATTATATTTTTAATTTGATATAAAATTAACATAATTATTATTTAATTATATATAATCTAATTAAATTCATTTGAATCATCATTATATTTAATTTTTTATAAGTACATTTTTTGGACTTAAAAACTCATTTTTTCAAAAACAATTTTTTGTTTAGTTTTACACATTTATATTACAATTAATTTATTCCACATATAGAAATGGGATCCTGAAAAATTAATTCCTTATTTGGAATCAGGGGGTAAATTTTTTGAAAATATGTCCCTTTTATTTTTGTAAATTAGGAATAGTAACATTAGTAATTTGGTTACCACAGGAAAGGGTAAATCAGGTAATGAAGGTTAAAAATATAATTATAAGGACTAAATAATGACCATAACACTTGAAGTTGTTTTATTTTGTGCTTATATATAATTCTTAAACACAAAAAACTGAATATATGGCCTTTTTTTCCATTTGGACATGATTTTTACCTTTATAATATTTTAGTGATTAAAAAGCCAAAAATGTCACACTCTTGATTTTAATAACTTTAATATTTTTAATATATTGATAAAAATAGGATATATTAAGTTATAAATAATTATTTTGAATATAAATTAATTTTTTATCATGGTAATTTATTTTTAATTTTTAGTGATTAAGTAATTACCTTAAAATCTTACACAATACTGACGTTATAATTATTCATTTAATAGAAAAATAAAATAAATGATTTTAAAAATATTAAAAGTGATATAATTTGAATGAGTTAATGTTTAACACTAATTTTATAGATATATATGACACATTATTGAAATTTTAAAACATTATATTCAATGAAAAATTATTCTTTATTTATTTAATGTAAAAATAAATTAATAGTGTTAAAAATAACATTAAAGATATTTTTTAATAAATATTAATGTAATATGTTGGTAAAAATAATACATGGTCCATTTATGGGCCATTTTCATTTTCTAGTAACTATATTAACCCCTTAAGAATAAAAAACATTGTTATCACTCTTATTGTCAAAATGGTTAATGAAAAGTTAAAAAAAGATAAGGGTAAAAATGTGATCCAAAATTGACCAAATTATATTGTATGAGAGGATTTATAATAATTATAATAATATAATATTATTATATTATCAATTTCTACCAATTTGGAAATTAAAATTAATTTATATTAATTTAATTTTTTTTGAATTTCCAAAAGTGCCCCTTCCCTCAATTATAAAAGGGAACCACTCCTTTATATTATTTACACCAATTTGAGCATTTTATCTAGAAATTCACATTCCAAATACCTTATTAAATTCTTTATATATATTCTAGAGGTTTTTTACTTTCCCAAAGGCCAACCCTAGGATCCTTAAGAGAACATCTAAGGGAGATATTTCAAAGGAGAGGTAACCACCTTAACTGATCACTTTCATTTTTATCCTTCTTTTACCAGATGTAAATATATTTTATTATTCATAAAATAATAATTTAAATTTACTAAATATACTTAAATTTTATTATTATTACGAAACCAGATTTATTCACCCTCTTTCCATCAAATGGGAAGTTAAAGTATCACTCGTGCGTACATACGACGTACCTATTCACATAGCGATGCAATTCATTTTCAATCATCATATTTCATGGTTGGTTATTATGATAGGGTTAATATTTATATATTATAATTTTTTAGATAATTATACTTTTTTAATGATAATATAATATCTATCCTCTTACCTTCCAAATATTTGGAAGACGAAAATGCCGTTCGTGCGTACATGTGGACTACCACCTCTCTGAAGTGATGTGATTTGTTTTCAATTTCCATTTTACTTGGAAGGTAAAATAATATATTTAATATATATATGTATGATATACATTCCATAATAATTATTTTATAATTGTTATTTAATATTTATATTTCTTTCATTCTATCCATCAAAAAATGGAAACAACGTTCATGCGTACATACGGCCTACCGTCTCTATGGATAGTGAAATTCATTTTTCTTTATATAAATTTTATCGATGAATATAAATATTTATAAAATAAATAAATATTATATTTATTTCATGATTAAATATCTGGAGTATATTTAACCATGATCAAAATATAATAAAAAAACTACCGAACCAAAACATATATGAAAAATGAAGCAGTTATCACCCAGAATAGTGATTTTAATAAGAAATTATTAATTAAAGGGGGATAAAATTTTATAAGTAAATCATATATAGTGTAATATATATGATTATGAATCTATTATATATTTATAATAAATCTATATTTATAATACAAGAGTTTTGGCCACGTACAAATGAAGTTGGAGCTGAGGTAATGGATTTTCGTCTTACTTTTATTTCTGTGGAAGACATGCCATATTCACAGCTTATTTATTTTTAATGGTGTATATACCACCCATAGATTTATTTTAAGGTTATTATTATTAAAATTAGTTCATATACATATCCATATAATTTTATTTCTTTCATGGCGCTTGAGATTTAATAGTTACCAAAGTGAAAAATGTTTAATGACAAAATCTCATTGTTTCTCAGAATTGTTTATGATTATGCCTTCAATGATGAAATATTATGATCTACCTCTCAATAAACTCATTTAGTTTATTATAATTTAGTTATTTATATAGAATAAATGTTTCCATTTCATTTTTCCCACCTCATGTACTCAAGATACTGAAAATGCGTGTTTATGGAAAATCAACTTTGTTTCTCTCTTTGGCTGAAAACCCTTTTTCTTCCATATCCATGTTTTCTAAAAAAAATTTAAATAAGGATTTAAATATTTTAATTATATTTTTAATTTCATTTTACCCATATTTTTTTAAATGGTTTAAATTAATCTTCTTTTTTCAACATGGTAATTTTTTACTTTTTACCAAAAATTTAAAAGGAATGTTTTATTTTAACTTATTCAGAATAAATATAATTTGATACCATCATGAACACTAATAGTTTGGAAGATTAATTTAAAATATTCCAATATTATTTTAAAATAATTTTTTTCCATTATATTTTGGAAATATTTTAATTTTAAAATAAATTTTCAAAGTGGAAATGTTATTTTTCTCAAGAAATATTTTAGTGATATTTTAAAATAATTTTTATATATAATAGCATCCTTCGATTTTAAGTATAATTTATAGGGGATGTGATGTAATTATACCATTTTTACTATTTCTATGGATGTTTAATTTTTATCTTGATGATATTTTTATGAAATCCATTTATTTTCCATGGGTATGCTGTGATGAATTGAGGAAATGCTTATAAAACCTATTTTCTTTGGACATGTTTTGTTGTGTGTTTTATGATTGTTTGGCACACATATTTATGGTTTTATTTATGTGACAGTGGTAATGTTATAAACAAGGATGGTAGTTATATTATAACCAAGGATGGTGGTTATGTTATAACAAAGTATGGTGGTTACATTATAATGAAGGGAGATTGTTACATTATAACCGAGCATGGGTTGACCCCAAATTATACAGCTGATCCACTCATAATTACAAAAAATATTTTCATAAATTATAATTATTTTTGATAGATTTAATTTAAAATTCCCATGTAATTTATTATTTATAAAAAATGTGTGAAATATTAGATTAGTAATTAAAATTCATTAACATATAGATTTTTAATGATTTATTTTATCAAGAAAATTTTGTGATTATTTAACTAAATTTTTTAACATTTTCTAGGTAAAGTAATATGGTCCAACATATATAACCCTCAGCATCAATGGACCTAAAATCTACATAGCTATCCACAGTGGGCCGACCAACTAAGTAAGGCTCGAGGGAGAGCCCACCGAGCAGTTGGGGAAGTTGTGAGCTACGCATGGTGGAGTCTGCACATAGGTTAGGACAAGGACCACACATACCCATTCATGTCTACATGGGCCCATGTATTTGAGTGTGGTGAACCAGGAAGCCTTCCCCAATGATTGATTCTAAGATTTAGCTTTGATGAGATTTGTTATAAATAATCACGACATCCCATTTCATTTCCTATGCAGGGATCATCACCATAGCTACAATTCAAAACTTACTGAAACGAAACTATTCTATATCACTTGTACAATCTCCCTCTTTGGGCACACCTCTCAGACACTCTCCACCACTACCCCACTGCTCAACTTCTTGTAACACTACTACAACATATAAGAGACACCATGGTCACCTCCATGGAAGTTCAGGCTTGAGTCGATTGCCACTGCCAAGGCTCCAAACCACCTCGGATAACTTATGGGACACCAAAATATCCCCCTGAGCCCAATGAAAAGTTGAATTCACTTTAAATGATTAATATAATGATCCTACCATTGTGGAGGATATATCATATTGAGGATAATCTCACACACACTACTAGAAGCTCCACTACACTACAAGATTTTCTCGTAAAACATAGTGACCAAGAAATATCGAGGATAAGGTGATGCCACATCCTATGAAACCCATGTAGAAGTCTATGCCTCTTATCCATACTATCCACATAAAAACATGGATACCCCTGAAATATATGAATATTCTTCTTGGGTATTGTAAATACATTTCATTAATGAGATTTAAGGGATTTAAAGATTAAGATACATTCAAATTGACTAAAATATATGAGGATCAATCCCTTTATAAATAGAGGGAGCTTTCCACTACCAAAGGGGGACAAGAGGAAAGAAAATGTTGAAGTTCTACTTATTTTTTTTCAATTTTTCTTCTCCTATAGTTTTATTTTTTCTTTTCTTTTATTATTATTTATAATAGTCATTATGTTTAACTTATCAATCCATGTGTTTTATCCCACTATGTTTCACAATATTCTTCTATATATATTCTTCTCCTTATCCTTTTATTATATTTATCATTCTATTTCTCTTTCTTATTCCATTTCTTCTCATTATTCAATTGTTTTTATTTTTTTTATCATTTACCATTCTTTCACCAAGTGTAATATTACTCATGATAATGGGATAATGAACCAAGGATTGGACTCAGGGGAGATTAAGTGTTCCATAATTTTTATTTTAAATTTTAAATAAGTTGTTTCAATTTAGGGTGGATGAAAGTGAAATACATGAGTGTGGTGATTGTTTACTATGACATGGAACCTGACTTCACTTATTTTCTTTTATTTAAATATTTTCCAACCATTATGTTGAAAAAAAGATATTTATATAGTGGATTTGATCTATTTAGTATATGAAACAATATACGATGTATTTAGGTCCTATGAGGCTTCATACTCTCGATTAAGGTTTTTCATCCACTTTAATTATTGGAGGAGGTGAAATTTATATTTATTAGGAATTTTATATTACAAAACTAATAAATAAAATATTAATATTTTCTAAATTAGATCTTATGATTGAAATGCCAAACTTAATTTCAAACAAAAAACAATGAATAATAAAGGAACCTAAAACCAAACATAAATTCTAAGTAATTTCTTTCTATTATCATATTGAATTTAATGTTAGAATATTTTTGTTTTCAATTTCATTGATTTAAAAAACCCAAAACCTAATTTTCATAGTTTTCATAGAATTTTGAAAAAAATAAATAGTGAGGTGAATTGGAATTTATTGGTCAATAACCATAAAGATCCTAAAGTGAGATAACCCTATTCAATCACTATGTTGCATAAGGAAAAATAAATATTAGCTTTTACCACACCATGTAAAAGGTGTGTGTAAAAAATGGCTCCATTCCTAGGGAGCTAAGAAGTTGTTTGACGTTATTTTTCCATTTTCACATTGTAAATAATTTTCATTATTTGTTTAAAAATAAATTCCAAAAAAATATTTTTTCATGATGAATCAAAAGTTTCAATACCTTTATCCATATAATAATCATTCATACGTTGAATACATAAATCAATTGGTTAAAAATTGTGAGGAGGACCCCCAATGTAGGCTTGATGAACTAAATTAACTAGATAAGATCATGTTGATTGGGAATGAAATGGGTTTTTGGTTTCAAGAGTTGGAATATATGGTTTATTAAGTCAAAGATGATTATCAAACACTAAAGTCCAAGGAATAATTTCCATTATATTTTCCAAAATTCAATAAATAGGTCCAAGATGTTGAGTCCTAGATTGAGGAGTATCCATAACCAAACCATCTAGAGATCCAGATTCAAGAGTACCATGGAGAGAAAAAGAGTGATGATGATGACTAATGTGTTGATGTGAATATGAGTGATCAACAAGATCATGATCAAATTTGGAGTGATTGGAAAGATAGTGAAATAAAAAGTTATATAACTACCTACCAAGTATAGTTATCATCAGAACCTATGTACTTATCTCTAGAATTGGAAGAGTAAGAGACTATCCATGTGGTGTAATTTGATAAAAATATTTATGTGCTTGACTACCTAACTCCAACCACTACCATTCAACTTCAAGAGGTATTTACCATAGAAAACGAGATTCAATATAATCCTATATAGGGAGATGATCTTATCTTAAACTCTATATCATTTGATTTTATTAAATTTTAATTTATTATTAACTCCCAATATTTTAAATTTATATATATCTCTAATTATTATTTTATCTTGAAGGAAGATAAAGAAGAAGCATATTCACCCGCTGAAGAACACATGAATATTCCATCACTAACTGAACATGAGTTAGATGAAGTCCTTAAGGAGATCCATGTGGATGATCTTGAGGATAACAAGATAGTGGTTACTCTCATTAAAATGTAGAATTCTATTATTAATCCTATATATTTAAATTATGTCCATGTAAAATTAAATTCTAAAATTCCAATTGAATTTTCAATTTATTCATCCTATATTGAGCAAACCGTGGAAAATAAAGATGATTTTTCAAAATTAGAAAAAAAGAAATGGGATAATCTATACTTCATCATACCCCACCCTGAAATATATACCTAATTGTGAAGGGGATGGATCTGGTGTACTCTATCAGTGGATCATTTCTCTAATAATAAGTAGAAGCTAGGAAAGGCTACATGTGGCGGTTCAAATCAAAGAAGATACACCCACCAACTAACTATAGATTACTTTTGGTACTAGCCTTCTCTAGGTAAAAAAATATAGGGCCCACATGAGGGGATTAAACAATGATTTATGTTTACTTTATTTCTTGTAATGTAGTTTTCAGTTTATTTCATAGGAAATATCATAGGATAAATCCACAATAACAATTTATTTTTTAGCTTTAATGAAATAGTATTTGTGTTTAATTGATTTATAATATTTTTTAGGTTCATGAAGGAATAAGAAAACCCATAAAAAAAGGAGAAGAGAGGATTGAATCTACCTAAGAACATGGAGTTAATTATTACATTATTTATTCTTTAAAATCACTATTTTTTTTAAATTCTGAGTTAATATAAAACTTTTAGCATTACTAGTAAATCTAAAAACTGCATGCCAACAAGATAATTCATTCTTTAATTTTATTATCTAAGAGACATTATTTTCTTAGGAATCCTTTTATACCATGTTTTATATTTCAATTATAATGATATTTAATGAGTAAGGTGTATAATTGAATTACTAAATTGAATTATAAATATAGAAATGATGATTGATGACTTGAGGGAATAAGTTGATACAATTAAACAAAATTTCCCTACCATTTTTCACACTTTCAATTTTAGAAATTTATTTTAATTTATTTGTTATTATTAGTTATTCCTTGAGTGCTTTTAAAATTTTATATGTACTATTCTAGAGAGGATTCCTTGATCAAATATTTTTTATTATACATTGATTATACTTCTTGAATGATATTGGGACATGTAACCTTCTAGAACTTACACTGGAACATGTCAAACATAATGACTATAAAAAAACACATTTAACCTAATTGAGAAATTTTTGTTGAAAATAAATTTTCC
Source organism: Viscum album (assembly GCA_963277665.1). Lineage (NCBI taxonomy): Eukaryota > Viridiplantae > Streptophyta > Magnoliopsida > Santalales > Viscaceae > Viscum > Viscum album. The sequence continues at coordinate 833,033,063 of OY728136.1, forward strand.
TTGATACCACCTTTAACATCAATCCTTGATTATCCGATAGATACTATGAATGAAATTGTTAGAGATGATCCATATTCCAAGAGATTTTTATTCATTTCTACCCTCCTATTAGTATTTACATTATATTTTAAACTTTAAGTGTGGGGGTGAGGGAATTCAGGGTATAAGGACAGACTACATTGTAAGGAAAAAGTATGGGGGTTGTAATGTGGGTACTAATAAAGGTTGCAGATTCATTAATTATACTTAATTAATTTTCCTTATTGAAAAAATAAAAAATTTATATTTATGGGTTGTGACTTGGAAGAATAAAAAATAAAAATTACTATATCAATTATTTTTATCATATGTTTTAAGGTGGTGGATGTGATATTTATTTTAATAGTGAATTTTAAAAGAAAATGAAAAACTAGTTTGAAAAAATGGAAAAAAATTATTTTGAAAAAATTTATTATAAGGATCAATTCATTCATTATGATTTCATATTTTATAACCTTACTTTGAGTTTGGGAAGTAGTATTTTTCATTTTGAAGAATATAATTTCATTAAACATTAATTTTGATGTCATTTTTTATACTCTAGAGTTAACCTTCTACTTTGACCCTTAAATGTTACCATCAATTCCTACAAAACATTAGCCCCATAGTCATTAAAAACATTAATGAAATTACTCTTGATTTCATGTGTCTTTTGTATTTACAAAGTGGAGAAAGATGTTCTTTTAAATGAATATAGAGAAGGATAATGTTCTCATGATATGAGAATAACTATACTTGAATTTATATCATGAGTGATGAGAGGAAAAGATTTTAAATTAAGGTATATCATGACTTATAAAGTTTGATGATAATGAATTTAGGAACATGAATAAATGAAAGGATAAGTTCAATCATTGCTAATAGAGAAAAACTAAAATGTTTGGATTGATTGATTTTTTGAAAAATGAGAAATCCGATTGATATTTTATGTGAAACATGAAAAATTTGTTTCAAATTGATATTCATTTAATTTTACTACTTTGGAATTTAAATATTAGAAACATTGGTTATATTTTAAATTCAATTTCATGATTTAATACTTGATTAAAATCATAGTATAAGTGCGGGGGTATTTAATGAACTCACAATTTCATGATTTTTTTATAAATTTGAATGATTATTTGATGGATTTATCTAAAATGACTTTGTAATTTATTATTTATTAAAAATATGGGAAATAAAAGATATGTAGTTAAAATGAATTAAAATGTGGGGTTTTTAATGATTTATTTTATTAATAATTTTTTTGAGTATTTAACTAATTGTTTTTAACATTTTCTCGGTATAAAAATATGTACCATCTCTGACAACACTCACCCTCAAGGGAAATCCAATCCACATGGACATCTTGAGTGGGTCCGATGATAAATAAAGGCATGAGGGAGAGCCCATTGAGTGGTGGGGGAATCTGTGAGATACATGGGGAGGAGACCACACATAGGTTAGGACATGGACCGTGTGGGCCCATGCATTTTAGAACGGGACTATGTATTTGATTTTGGTGTACCAGGATGTAATCCATAGAGTAGGCTTCTAAGCCATAGATTCCATGATATTTGTTATAAATGAGCATAAAAACCCATTTCAATTCTGACGTGGGACTTATAACCGCATATAATTTTCACAACTTACAAAAATTCCACCATTCTCTATCTCTCACACACTCTCCCACCTCAGACACACCTATTTTCCACTCTACACCCATGGTACACTACTCAAAATCATCGACCACCAGTGAAAAACATGGGATACACAATGAAAGCTTCCATGTAAGATTTGGATCAGGCTGACCTCCACTTTCTAGTCTCCAAAACATCTGGGATCACATATGGGACCCCAAATGACCACCATTAGCCCACTGTAAAGAGTTATTCACCATGCATGATGAAGAGATTGATCTGGCCCCTATGAAGGATAGATCATGTTAATGAGAATCTTACTCATGATTCCAGAATCTCCACTATGCTGTAAGATTCATCCTTGCAGCGTAGTTTCCAAGGGAGACTAATGACGAGGTGATTCCATGTCACATGCAGCCCATGAAAAAGGCTATTTCAATCTTCCATGTTATCCCAAAAAATATAGAAACCCCCAATAATATATCTAGATTATTTATGTGTATTTTAAATACCTATCAAAGATGATATCTGAGGTATGTAGAAATAAATTTAAATTTAAAATGTACAAGAGATATGGGGATCACTATCAATATAAGTATATAGAGATTGACACTATAAAAGGTAGAGAAGAGAAGGTTCAACATAAAAGTGCTACTTACCATTTTTTTTAATTTATTTCTTCTATTATAGTTTTATTTTTTCTTAATTTATTTTTTTATTTGTAACATTGATTATGTTTAAATTAGTGATCCATGTGTTTTTTCCCACTATGTTTCTGAATATTCTTCTCTCTATCTTCTTCTCCTCTCATTATCATATTTCTCATTTTATTTCTCCATCATTCTATTTATTCTAATTCTACATTTTATTTTTATTTTCTTCTATTCTACGTATTCTTCCATCAAGTGATGTCTTACTCTTAATAATGGGATACTGACATGAGGCTAGGCCTGGGGGGTGGTTAGATGTTCTAAAATTCTACGTTTAAATTTTAAATAATATGAATCGGTTTGTAGTGGATAATGGTGAAATGCATGAGTGAAACAATTGTATACTAAGACATGGAACTCAACTTTACTTCTTTTATTTTATTTAAATATTTTTAATATTTTCTGTTGAACAAAATATCTTTATATATTGGTGTTGTTATGTTTAGTGGATGAAACAACATATGATAGAGTTGGATCCTAGAAGGTTTCACACTCTTGATTGAGGTGTGTCATCATCCTTGATTACAACAGGATGTGAAATTTATATTTCTTAGGCATTTGAGTTTTTATAAATAGTAAATAAAATATCAGTAGTTCATGATTTAGATCTCACAATTGAACCATCAAAATGAATTTTAAACAAACATATAATGAATAATGATGGAAGTTAAAACTAAACCTAATGGCCATGTTCTTTCTGTCTAATCTCATATTGTGTTTCATGTTAGAATATTTCAGTGTTTAATTTAATTTATTTCCAAAACCCATAAATAATTTTACATAGTTTTCATAAAATAGTAAAAACAATATAAAGAAATATTTAGGTGAATTAGAATTAGTATGTGAATAATTATGAAGATCCTCAAGTGATATGACCATAATCAGCCACTTTACTACACTAGGAAAAATAAATATTATATTTTTACACACCACACAATAAGTGTGAGTCAATATCCTGTAAATGCATTAGGTTATGATTGATATCTCATGATATAAATAGGACTAGAATGGAGAGTGAACCTAGTTTAGTAAGGTAATTTTCCACTATGATAGTCTTGGAAGTGAACCTTGACTACTATGAAGGTTTGGGGAGTGAACCCATTCCATTAGGATAGCCTTGTAAATGATACTTGACTACCATATAAATGATTTTATATACTTATGTATATAAAAAATCCCACATATTATTCCCATTTTATATTCTCATGAACCATGTTCTTTGATTCCTTTATGATTCATGTTTTATGAACTACTGATATTTATTCCATGACTCAAAATTATGATATGTGATATGAATTTTATATATTTTAAAATTTAATCTCATGTTCTCATACTCTTATTATCATACTATGAATTTGTGATATTTGATATCTCCCTGGTTTACACTTATTGAGCATCTGGTCTGACCTTTCACAATGATTTATTTTCCTAGGTTATAAAGAAAGGTTTTAGGAATGATATGCCTAAGAAGGGTGATAGTTATGATGAACTTAATGGGAGACTCTTACGAACTAGTTTTTATATGTCTAAGTTTCCAAAGGTACTATAAATATATTATTTTGGAATGGATTGTTATGTAATGTAATAAATATTCATATAAAAGATGAAATATCTTTGTATGAAATGTTTGGGCCACTATTCTAATACACCAAATCACAACCATGATAGACAATACTTTTCCAAGATTAGTGAAAATGAAAAAACATAACAAAACAATAGAACATGATGAATAACATGATTTGAAACTTAATATTATTCCATGAGGGAATAGTACAACTTTATACATTATAGAGAGATAAAATTAGTTAAAAGGGAACCCTAAAATCTATATCACACTACTATGAATCTGAATTATATGGGATCATACTTCTAGAAATGATACCCTGATAGGGTTTAAGATTACTGTAATTATTTCTTGGAAAATTCATACTATATGTGCTCCCACCGTGATGAAATATGTGGTGACTAATGGATATTTTATAAAATATACCAATCCCTCCAGAATCTATTTACCTCATACTTTTTATTCGTTCTGGATTTCACCGTTACATATTAAGACTTTCCAGCTTCATTGACCTCCAATATCACAACCTTTGACACCATTTCAACTCATCATAATATATTTTTAAAGTAAATAATTCCCACCTATTTATTAGAAGGAATTTGTAAAAGTTAGTTGGGTTTTCTAGTTTCACTACCATTTGATTTTCATAGACATCCCGCCACATGATCATGGAAACTTTTGAATTTAATTATAGTGAACCTAACCACTTTATGATATTTAATGAACAATGAAATTAAATCATATATAACCCTATATAGACTCTAATATAGAATTCATAAATCCTTGAGTAAATCTTACACATATTTAGAGTTACTCTTATATAATTCCATAATGTATCTATAATCACATCCTTCCACTAACACACTCCATCATCTGAAATCAGTTTCCTAGTTGACTTCACCACTTCCTCCAGAAAACCATGTCACATATGGATATTCTCCCATATCACTTCCTATAGAAGTGGGTGTTTCTATTTCCTTCTCCTGAAACTTCCAGGTGAGGATGACATTCCACCATATTTTTCCAAATTTGGTCATTCTAAATCCACATATGGAATGATCTAAAACCTTAACCACAAAAAATTTATCAAACCAAAATCCAAAAATCACTTAATTGAGATTTTTTATAAGTTAATAATAACAAAATCTCAGAAGAATATTGTTATTAAGGATTCAAATAATTCCTTGGATGCTTTCTAAACCTTCTCCCTTTTTCATAGTCACACCATGCTTCCAAAACATCTAGCACCACTAATTTAATTAATTGAGTCGCGTTGACTAAAACCAAATATCAGGAGGGCGTTCGATATAAGACTCCAATGATCCAAATTTCCATCCATTCATAAAAGAAAATTTATATAATAATACAACATTACATTTCTAAAACACCTATGTTTTCTCAATGAAATATTTTTCATAATAATCACTTTTAAAGACTGTCATAATTTTTTGAATCAACAAAGAAAATACACAATATATAGCATGTCCAAGGAATAATTCCTTAATGAATCTTTGTTTTTAAAATTTTTTATTGATATTAATAATTATTATATATTTCAAAACATATATATTTAGAGATATTAGTGGAACCAAGCTTCATCTAAAACAACTTTTGGAAAGTATGGTATCATCAAACTGACATACTCTCTTTGAAATAATCTAGTACTATTCAGTCAAAATTTTAAAATTAAACCAAGGAAATTGTGAGTCCTTTGTAAAAAAAATCCTCTCATACTAGTTTGGATTCATAATGGGATACACATCCCATCACAGAGGAAATTATAGAACTCTAAAGACCTTAATTAAGTTTTTATCAATGATTTAGAACCAAATTATTCACTAACACCCATTAACAAGAGACACTCAATGACTTTGGGATGTCCTTCATTTCTTGCCGGCATTGACATGGCTGTGGTTGAAATATTCCAATGATTTTTTAGTTGAAATAACACAAAAAACTATCCCTTCTTGACCAAAGTATCTATAATGAACCAAAATTTTATCAATAGAATTTCCCTTCTAATTATATAATTGTGTCATAGTTAGTAATGTAGTATTATATAGAACACATGAAATAGATGATAAAAAAACTTTTTTATTTCTATAATTTGAAAAATATATTTAAAAAATAAATATAACTGTAAATATTGAAATTATTATTGTGAGAAAATAAAATAAATAACAAGATAACTATAATATAAATATTTGGATCTGATCATTCCATAAGAATAACTGCATAAGAAAAAACACTGTAGAAATGAAACAAAATATTTCCAATATAATTTTTATCTTGAAAATGAAAATATATATAACCTTGTGAAAAAATACATGTGAATTAATAATTAATGAAATATGAGGTATTTATATAAATTACACAACCCACGTGTCCATTAAAAATATAATCACCGGAATCGTAATCTAACTGTTGGAATAGTAATATAACTGTCAGAATAGTAATTTAACCATTAGTAATAGTAATTTGATTGTTAGAATAGTATCATAACATATGGAAGTGAAAAATAATATTTTTTATACTATAAAATGAAAATATAACATATTTACTTCATGTTACAAGTAAAAAAATATTTTAAGAATATTAAAATTGCTGTTTGTATTTTTTATAAAACATAAATGTTTTATTATCATTTTTATAAAAAATACAATAATTAAGAAGTAATTTTATTTTCATAAATTTTTTATAAATAAATATTAATTTATATTATAATTCTAATATAATTTTATTAGACTATATGTAATATTTCAAAAGGTCAGAAAAAGGATCACAATATTAAAATGATATTTTTTCAAATAAATAGACTTTATTTAAAATTTAAATTTCTTATATGTAGAAAATTATTTTCATAAAATGGATTTCATTTTTGGAATCTAAATGTATTATAATTTTTTAGTATATTTATAAAATAATTTAATTTTTGGTGAGTAGTGAAATATGACAAAATATGTTATTTGACAATAAAAGTTAAATATGTAATTTATTACATATGGTATGATGTAAGCACCCATTAGTTAGATTTCACAAGTAATTTGTTGTATATGGTCTCAATATTCACCACTATTTTTAGTATTGATCCAAAATAATAAAATATTAAATACAATATTCAAAAAACACCCCTCTCACCCCATTATAAATACCACACCTCACCATACATTCTTCTCACACATTATAACATTTTTAACTGAAAAAAATCTAAAAAAATATCTCATAATTTCTACCTCACATAAATAAAATACATGTTCTTATCAAAATACCAATCCAAGGTTCCTTAAGGGGATTCCTAAGTGGAGATAACCAATAGAATAGGTAGATTCTCAAATAAACCTCTTTCAATATTATTCTTATTCTACCAGACCCATCTATTTTACATACACATAGAAATAGTAAAAAGGTATCATATATATACTTATATGTTATTATTATTATTTAATATCCATCTTCTACCATCCCTTCATTTGATTCTAAAAAGAAAATTTTGTTTACAATATGGATGGTTCATCACCTCCATAAACAACGTACTTTTTTTTCTATACCTCCTTCAAGTATAGTTATAGAGATATTATTTTTGTTAAATATGTTTATATCAAGTATATTATAACTCATTTCATTATTTTTTTAATGTGTAAATAAACTATGAATTAAATAAAACAAATGCAGTTCATGATGGTTGGTAAAACTGCCAAAATGAACTAACCGTATGATGGTAAAGATTATTCTAAATGAATCATCACTATTTCAAAAAACATATGAATATTTTGGGACATTTAAATTTATATGAGAAAAATAATATCATTTCATTTTAGTTCAGGATTTTTAGTTTGGTTTGATAAGAACATTAATAATTATCCACAAGTGATTCTAAATCTTATTTCCTTATATATATTACACATCCCTGACTTTGATCATGTGGTGAATAAGATTATGGTATGTTTCCTCAACTAGAGTAATAACTTTTTATCCTTTGGTGGAAAAATTTATCTTTTTAATAGTTTACTCTCTTCCATTCTAGTTTATGCACTTGCTTCTACTAATGTTCTGAACGGTGTCATCAAAACCATTAAAAAATGTTAGATAGGTTCATCTGGGATGCTTTATTGGAAGGTAAAAGACACTGGGTATCCTAGGATAGGATAGAAGGGCCCATCCCTAATGGAGAGATTAACATCAAGAGCCCATCTGACACTATTCATTACATGCACGCAAAGCTTGTGTGGGAAACTATTGACGAACACACATTGTGGGGGGAGATTATGTCTTGAAATCTCAGTGCCAATATGGATGTCACTTCAGTGTATGGATCTACTCTTTGGTGCTTAGTTCATACCATCATACTGAACCTCAAATATAATCTACAATGTATTTTAGGGTAGGGAAACGTTCTATTTTTAAATCATAACCGAATAGGAAATGTGATCAGTTACCCAGAGTGTCCTGTCCCCACCATCTCTTTCAAGGAAGCAAGTTATTATCCATCATTCATATGGTCTGTTCTAAAAAAATACAACAAGACACATTTGATCTTATTGTTACCAACTTGGAACTTGAAAATTGTGTCTTCACGCCTTCCATCTCAGATAAATTCAACTCGAAGGACTTCTAAAGGCTATTTATACCTCAGGATCATCGTGACAGATGAAATGTTTTAATGTGGTACAAAAAAATACCAAAGAAGTATAAATTTATTACTTGGAGAATCAAGAACAAGTCTTTACCCTCAAATGGAATCATTAAAAAGGTAATAATCAACATGGCCTCCTGTTGTCACTATTTTAGGAACAAGTGGGAAGAGAGCATGCGCCGCCTCTTCATTGAATGTGATTGGCCCATTGATATGTTGAACTTCTTTGGTAAATTCACTACTCACTACTTCTATGATCATAATGTTGTCATGTTCATAGATATATGGTTCTAGGGGGAAGATGGTTCAGGTATACAAAAAGCAAAAAGATCAATCATTCTCAATATGGGTAGCTGGTGTTTATGGAAAGCAAGAAATCAGTCTAGATTTGAGGCGTCTTCCTCCACAGGAAGGTCTATCATCATGAGAACCAGAATTTTTTTGATTCACTCGGCCACTATTATCGGCAAATGGAAGGTGGTCCTTCCCTTAATTCTCTACATGTTTCCTCATTAGTGATCCAATCCACAATCTTCATGCCACATAGACAATGGGTTCTGTGGCTTCCTCCAACAAGTGGTATCAAGATAAATATAGATGGTTCATGCATTATGGGTAACACGTAGGGAGGATGCACACTTCAGGATTCTAAGGGGAGTGTGGTTATGGAATTCATGACTCATTATGGGAGTGTCAATTCCCAACAGGTAGAGGCAAAATCAGTCCTTATGGGGCTCACCCTTTACATCCAATAGAACATCCATATCTCTCATGTGGAAACTGACTCTATGGTTATCCATGAATAATTTCTTGGAAAAGGCTCCATCCCCTGTTCTATCTCCTAATCCATCAGGAAATTTGATGATCTCCAAAAAAATTAAATTAATGTCACCCACACTTGGTGGGATGGGAACAAAGTGGGGGACCTCCTACCTTATTTCGAAAATAATGATACCAATGTAACTTGTCTTTCCAACATTTCTCATTTTCAACCTAAGGCGGTGAACCTGATTTTAGGGTATTACCATAGTATTAATAATTTTTGGACTCCCAAGTTCCTGTTTATATCTCATCTCCCAAATAATAAAAATTTAATGATGATGATGATAGCGATGAAATAAATGCTCTCAGAACAATGAAATTAAACATGATATCTCATTTAAATTGTTGTAAATGACCATAATATAATTATAGTAAATATAAGATAGTTGTAAAAGGTTTTTAATTATGTAAATAATGATATAGTTTTATTATTATGGATGTTATGTGAAAGTGCATAATGACATTGGAACCTAAGATAAGGTATCTCTCTGAACCACTTATATTTTTCATTAGATTATGATTTATCTCTCATTACTACAGAGTCTATCTCTAATATTATTATTTACTTCCTATATATTCAATATATATTCCCCAAACATATATAATTTGTTTAATTTACCTTTGCTTGATTGGTATATATGTGTTTTAAAGGTTCTATTCTTAATTTATTTTGTTACAAAAATCCAGTTGAAGGGAACTTCTCTCTTTTTGTTTCCTCTTTTGAAGTACCACTCAATGGAATATTTCAAAACATCCATGGTTTCTTAAAAAATAACTTTTATATGTAAATCCATTTTGGTTTCTTTCTATTTTTATTGGAAATATTATTCTCTTACCCTCTTTAAATATGCTTTGCCATTTTCCCTAATTCCCCACTTAAGAGGTATATTCCCAAAGTTATTTTTTGAAACTTTTTTTTGGATTCACTTCACTTGGAAATAAATTTTCATATAGTATGCTTAATTTTCACCTATTTAACTACAAGAATTATTTAACCCATTCATTCATGGAAACCATTATTATATTATATTTGGTTATGCTATAATACATGATTATACAACCCATTTCTTACCATGGGTAATTCATATGTTTATGATTTGAATTGATTTACTTATATGGAACACATGTTCTTTTACATGTTATGATTGGTGCACCCGTATAATGACTCAATTTATTAGAAACTTTTTATATCTCAGGATAAAATTTTTATGATATTAGGGAGTAAACATAGTCCATGATGGGACTTTATCTACTATGTAATGTTGTTATAGAGGTTAGCTTTAACTTTTTATTTTTTATGTTTTATGTTGTTTCCACATTATAATGTATCTATGGAATTATACATCCATATTCTTTATGAAATGATTCCATATTATTATTCATGATCCTTTTCTTTTATGATATTATGTTATTCCATTTAACTCTCATGCTATGCTCCTTTATCATGATTATGACCTTACTGGGATTTTTATCTCAACCTATTTTTTTATATTCCCCAAGTTATCCGATAAATTTTTATGAGTTCAAAGGGATTTATGATCTAATAATGGGGAATAAAATAAATTTGTTTAATTTTAGTATCATTTTGATGTATTATTCACCTAGTCTTATAAATACACTAGGCATCTTGATCTTTGGGTTATATTTATTAGATATATTTATGATAAAAATCTTTTAGTAATATCTATATGATCTTTGGATCACTATAGTTAGTATTTTTTAAGGGTATAGTAATATTTGGGGATTATGATAAGAAAATATTAGTGAAAACCCCATGGATAAGTCAAAATATAGTAAAATATCCTAAAATTTTGGTGAAGTATAGAAAGAGTAAATTACAAGAAACTATATCATTCTTTTGATACTATAAGTGGATGTAACTCTGGTATAGATGTACATATGGGTAATAATACCAAAGGGATATTCGGGTATTAAATGGAACTATACCTGGTTCCAGAAAAAGAGGCCATACTACACACCTGGGTTGACACTCCTGAGGGATATGATTTAGAAAATTTACAGACTCTTGACAAACCATTATGAAGGACTTGAATAAATTGTTATTTTAAAGAACCTAATAGGAAATTGACCATGGATAACCTATAAACATAGAGACTCATAAGTTGGGTTATAATTTTTATTTACATGTTATTACTTACATCTTTATAGTTTCCCTATTTATATGCTTATTGGTTAAAGAATTATATTTCCTAATTTTATTTTATTTAAGTTAATGAATGGAAATAGATAGAATCATTTCAACAACCATTGTGATAGGAAATGTGATGATTTCTATATTTTTATTCATAAAATGAAAGGAGTGGGAGATGATAACTTTATTAAAGTACTATCTCAAGTAACTCAAGATATTAATAATAAGTCGAATCATATGGAACACCCTCTTTCCCCTAAGAAATGTAAAGTTGTAGTTGAGTCCTTTATGTGACCAAGAATCATAAATTTAGTGTATATTTTGATACCCTCATTATATAATAATGGATTAAATCTGTTGAGAATGTATTCTTTTTTACTCCAATGATCTAAATAAGTGAAATTCATAATGGTTATTTATAACATGATGGGAGAAGAAGATCGATGGTGGAAATTGATCAAGAACAAAAAGGCCAAGGGGGAAATTTATTCTATAGAATGATAAGTATTAATGAAAATATTTTCAATAAATATTTCCCTAAACTATCTATCTTAAAATGGAGAGGGAGTCCTTTGGAATTAAGAAAAAGGAATATGGGTTTATCAGATAATATGAGGTAAACTTCACAAGGCTTTCATGATATTACTCCTACCTTTTCATCAACACTAAATGTAAAGTGGGCCACTTCTTTATTGGATTAAACCCTAGTCTATAAAAATATTTGTTTATTTGATAATTTTACAACTATAAAGATATTTTCCATTGTTCCCTTAAGGTCAAGATAGAGATTGATGACTCTTAGTGATCCAATGGGGTTGGAGATAAAAATTAAGAAATTGATTTTATTTGAGAGGATTAATGGATAAATACTATAGAAGAAATAAAAATAAATTTCACACATTTCAAAAATTTGTGAAGATGAATCATAGAAATAATCTCAAGGGAATGTGGAGGTTATTCAACTGTGTAAAATAAGGTCATCATACAAATCAATAATGAAGGGAGATAAATAATCCCACTAACATGATAGAAGAAAAGGTGGTTCTAGGTGATGATTAGCTTAATGTTAAATGTTTCAATAGAATAGAACATAGACCCTATTCAATAAAATTATCTAACTAGGGTTTTTCAAGGAAAAATAATGACACAAAACTCTATCACTCAAAAATTAAGGAAGAAAAAATCCTATAATTAATTTAGAGGAGGATCCCAAAAAATGATGTGGTGATAGGTACACTGGTTATTCATTCAAGAATAAGAAATTTATTATTTGATTTCAGTTTTGAGCACTCTTTAGTATCTAGAAAGTTTAGTAGAACTATTTAGACACCCCCTCAAAATATAGAGGTCGAGTTATCTATTTAAAAAGAAAATGTAGAAATTATTTAATATCCATTGTATACTTACTCCCTAGTATTGTTTTGTAGACTAAATCTCCCAAAAAATCTGGTCAAACTTTATTTAGTGTAATTTTATGCTATATTGAGCATGAATTAACTATCCTTATATAAATCCAATATCAACTATTAGTGGAGAGAGATATCTCTCCATATCTCAATTCATCCTCTAGTTATGTTCAAGTGTAAGGAGGAGAAAGAATCTCATTTGGAATATTCTTATCAATTATGGATATTATTTCCTTATAAGAAAGCATATCTTTATTTAATAATTGAAATAATGGAGGGAACCATGATAGAAGAAATTCCCATTGTGAGGGACTATACAGATTTATTACCTGAAGAGTTGTTTGGTCTTCATCCTCGTTAAGATGTTAAGTTCTCAATTGAACTTATAATTGTGTCTCTTTCCATATCTAAGAATCATTATAGAATAACCACCAATTAATTATACAAATTGATGAAGTATTTATAAGTGAATCTAGATAGGGGTATTATATTCCGAAGTGCTTCATCATGGGGTGTGCCAGTTTTCTTTATCAAGAAGAAGGATAGGTAAATGAACCTCTACGTTGATTATCATGAAATTAAAAAATTCATAATAAGGAACAGGTATCCACTTCCATATATTGATGAAATCAAAAATCAACTATATGGGGACCAATACTTCTATGAATTGGACCTTCGGTTGGGATATAACCAATTAATGGTGAAAAAGGAAGATATTACCTAGATTTCCTTTTGAAAAAGGTATGGAAACTATGATTTAATAGTAATTCAATTTAGAGTCAGCAATCCTCAAACAATATTCATGGAATTGATAAATAGAGTCTTTTTAAATTACCTAAAAAAATTTATAGTAGTCTTTATAAATGAAATTTTGATATACTAAAAAATAAAGGAGGATCATAAGGAGAACATCTACTATAAAGGATTATGAAAGGAGATGATATATGAAAATTATAGAAAATGTGAGTTATAGATGGATGAAGTATCATTATTAGGTTATGTTGTCACCAATAAAGGGATATATGTGGACACCTCTAAGAAAAAGTTAATTAAGGAGTGGACCAGAATACCACCTATAATAGAGATCCATATTTTTTTGTGGAAAAGTTGGGTATTACTAATGATTTGTGATAAACTAATTATGATTGTAAAATACAATAACCAAGTTCACTCAAAAGTGAATAAAGTTTGTTTGGACTGATGAATTAAAATCAATATTCAAGGATTTAAAAAGGAGGATTATCACAACACAAATCTTCATACTACCCTTAAGTGAATATTTTTTCATGGCATATAACAATACCTAAAAGAAGGGTTTGAGACGTGTAATAATGAAAAATTAAAGAGTGATAGAATTTTACTCATGGATATTTAAGGTTTATGAGAAAAACTATTGAATGAGTGATCTGAAGTTGGATATAGTGATCTTCACATTAAAGATTTGGTGGAATTTTCTGTATGAGGATAAGTGTGAAATATATATATATCATAAGATCCAGAAGTATATATTCACAAAAAAAAGAGCTTAATATGTTCTAATGAAGTTGGTTATATCTGATTAGAGATTGTGATATCTCGATCCATTAACATCAAAGAAATGATAATAAAGTGGAAGATTCTATAAGTAAAAATGATCTTAAAACCTTATATATGATGAGAATTGAGAAGGATATAGTCTTATTATACTAAAAAAGTATGGAAATTAAAGTAAAAGATGAAGGATTGTTATTATTCATTTCCTAAATAATTTTGTAACCATCCCTTATGGAGTAGATAAAGGTCACTCAAAGAGATGATTTGGAAATATAGAAAAAGGTGGAATCTAAAAGTAAGTGAAATAATTGGATTTAAAAAATTGATAAAGATTGTGTTCTAAGATTTAGGTCATGACTATGTGTACTATAAATCCTGATATAAATAAGAATCTTCTGAATGATACACACAGATATAATTTCTCCATTCATCCAGGGAGTATGAAGATATATCTAGATATTTTAGATCACTATTTTTTGGAATATATGAAGGATATCAAAGATTATACATAATGTTTTTGGTATGTTAATAATATAAGGATAAAAGGAAAAATTCCAAGAGGATGGTGAAACCATTACCCATACCTATATAAAAATTGAAAAATATCACCATGGAATTTATCATAGTTCATCCAAATACATCCAGAGGAAATAACTCCATATGGGTTGTGGGCTATCTTCTTAAAAAGACAACTCAATTAATTTTAATTTAATAAGAATTATCACTCGATCAACTTGAAAGGATACACATAAAATAAGTGGCGAGGCTGCATAGAACAACACTATCAATTATATCTAATTGAAATCCATATTTAATTACATGTTCTAAAAAAGTATCCAATATGATCTTGACACTGAGTTGAAATTGTGTACGACTTATCATCAATAAACAGATGTCCAATTAGAGTGTACCATCTTGAAAGTATAATAAATTTTGAGAGTATGCTCAAGGGAATTCAATAGAGGATGGGATCAACATATTGCAATGCGTGGGTTCTCATATAATAATATCTTTCACTCAAGCATCCCAATGGATCTATATGAATACCTTTAGTAGGAAGAGATGAATAACAACTTCATAATGGGACTAAGTTGGTTAACACGTGATGATATGACCTGAAATCGATAATGAAATGTTAAAAAAGACCAAATATTTCAGTAGAACATTAGAGATACTCAAAGTTGACAAAAGTGATATGATGACAATCATCGAAGAGAACAATAGTTTTACGTTATAGATAATGTGTTCTTATAAATATATAAATATTAGAGATTCAAGATATTTGGGAACAAGGGAAATATATGTCCTAGGTACATTAACCCCTTTGTGGTTCTTGATCACATTGAAATTACGGATTACCAACTATCACTCCCACAAACCCTGTATCAAGTACATGAAGTATTTCATGTATCTATCTTAAGGAAGAACATACTAGATACCTCATATGTACTAAATTATGAGGTGTCATAATTGTAAAATGATCTCTCTTATGAGGAGAATTCGGTGAAGATATTCGATTGTAGAGAAACAGTTCATTTCAACAAGACAAATCACCTAGTTAAAGTACCATGGAAGAACCATAAGTACAAGGAGACAACTAAGGGAAAAGTGGAAATAATGAAACAAAATTAACCTCATTTGTTTTAATCTTAATATATAAAATTAAATTTAAAGTTTAAAATTTATTAATGGGTGAAGAATGTAATTACCCGGAATTTTATTTTTGTAATATCCCTACTGATTATATAATTGTGTCATATTTAGTAATGTAGTATTGTATAGAGCACATGATACACATAATAAAACAAAAAATATTTTATTATATTAATTTTAAAATTATATATATAGAAAAAATAAATACATAATAATTGAAAATATTATAATGGGATAAAAAATAGATAATAAGGGAACAATAATATGATAATTTGGATATGCTCGATCCACTAGAATAACCACACTCACAAACAACACTGTTGAAATGAAACAAAATATTGGTAATAAAATTTTATTCTTAAAAATGAAAATATATATAACCTTGAGACAAAATAGATACGAATAAATAATGAATGAAATATGAGGTATTTATAGAAAGTACAGAAGATTGTTACATATATGACTGTGGGAATAGTAATATTACCACTGGAATTGTAACATCACCATTAGAATAGTAATCCAATCATTCCGAATAGTAACATGACTGTTTGAATAGTATCCTCACCCATGTGAGTGAAAAATAATATTTTTTATCCTATAAAAAGAATATATGACATATTTAAATCAGGATACAAGTAAATAAATTCATAAAAAATGAAAAAATAAATTTTTATATTTTTTGTAAAACATAAATGTTTTATTTACAATTTTTTAAGAAAATATATTGACTTAAAAGAAGGTTTATTTTCATAAAAAATATATAAATTAATATTAAGTTTTATTATAATGACAATATATATTATGAGACCATAAGTAATTTTTTGATGGGTTAGGAAATGATCATAATATTAAATTGATATATTTTAAAATAAATAAATAATTTATTTAAAAATTAAATTTCACTTATTTAAAAAATTATTTTCATTTGTTTAATCTACACATAAAAAAATGTTTTGGGTGAATATTTTGTATTTTTCTAAAATAATTGAATTTTTTTTGAATAGTGAAATATGAAAATATAAATTTTTTTACATTAAAAGTTAAATATAGGATATATTATATATGGGATGTTGTAATAATCCATCATTTCAAACTCAAATTTACTATTTATTATACACTTTCATAAGATTCCTTACTATTGGTATTCCTGTGCCAAAATAATATACTAGTGAATACAATATTCAAAAAACACCACTCTCCCGCTTATAAATTCCACCCTTAACCATCTCTTACCCTTACAATATAAATTATTTGACTTACCCAAAATCTACATAAAAATTTCTTAATATCTCTCCAATGTCCTTGTAATCCTTTTTCTTATCAAAATACTAATCCATGGAGCGTTATGTAGAATCATAAGAGAAGACAACCCAAAGAAGAGGTAGATTTTCAACTAAACAACTTTCAATTTTGTTCTACTTCTTCCACACACATATATTTTCCATCAACCTAGACATAGTAATATAAGAATCTTATATATTATGATATGTTATTTTTATGGAGGAATATCCATCTTATACCCTCACTTCATTGGATTCTAAAATTAAAATATTTTTCAAAATATGGTTTGTTCACCTCATCCATAATCAAAAAACATACTTTTTATCTACATCCTTCAAGGATTGTTATAAAAATATTATTATTTTTAAATATGATAATAAGGAGTATAATATAAATTTTTCATTATTCTATAATGTATTAATAATATTTGAATTAAATATCACATATCAATTTCATGATGGTTGGTAAAACTGCAAAAATGAACTAACCGTATAACAATAACATTTATAATAATTAAATCATCTCTATAGTAGAAAAAATATGGATATTTGGGACTATTTCAATTTATTGAATTAAATTAATATTATTTCATTTTAATTATGAAGTTTTAGTCCCTTTTGAATATATGTTCAATAATTATCCACAAGTGATCTAACTTTGGAACCATGTAACAAATATCCTCAGAACAATGTAGTTTAACTTGATATCTCATTGAAATGATTGTTTTTTTAATGTTCAGGATCACACCATATTTTATGAATACAAAAATTGGAAGGCCCCTTTTAAACTATGTTGAGAGGGAACCCAATACATTTTTTATTGGACCATAGGCACAAAGGACCAATGAAACATGACTCAAAGGGATAAGATGTTGTATTCTTAATGCCAAGAACTAGAAAAATGATCTTCCTCCCTCCTTCTAGAGAAAATGAATAGGTTATACCATTCAGAGATGCTAAATCACCCTCCTTATTGAGAAGTTTCATCGTTGTGGTCTAACAAAATGTGTCAAGGCATCCGTATGTCCCAAATTGGTGTGTCGAGGAGAGCTGGGTGATATGTTCCAACACACACATCCCTTTTTGGATCTTCCCACTCATTAATGAATTTTTGTCCCTCACAACACCATTAAACCAATTCTACACATCATCTAACTCAGAAAAAGTGAAAAAATCCATGCATACAGTTTCTGATCTTTCCATATTTAGAATGAATCAAGATGGATGAATGATGTGTGCTAGTACACCCATCCCCCTTTCAAGGTCACCCACTCAGAGATACTTTAATGAAGGATGTACCACCTAATAAATGATTCAATTCATTATCCTGTCCTTTTAATGTAGCTTTCAACACAAAAAAGGCTCATAGTCCTCGAGGACCAACAAACCAAGGAAACTAACACATCCCAAAGGACCACTCCAAAGTACCACTAAATAAAAAGTTGGTTAAATGGAACATCTCCATTTTATTTACCTATTTTAAAGTAACACTAAATGAAATATTATAAGATATCCATGTTTTATTTAAAAAATCATTTTTATATGGAAAATCATTTTATTTTTGTTCTTATTTTATAGAAATTATTATGCTCATACCCTTTTTAAAGACTCTTATACCTTTCACCTAAAACCATACTTAAGAGGTATATTTCCAAAGTAATTTCTCTACACTTTTTCATGCATTAAATTCACTTGGATAACATTCATCATGTAATATTCTTATTTTTCACCTATGAAATTCCAAGAATAATTCAGTCGATTCCTTCATGGAATCCATTATGATATTCCATATGGTTATGCTATAAGACATGATTATGCATCCCATTTCTTTCTATGGGTAATATTTATGTTTATTCATTACATTTTATTTATTCATGTGAAAAAAATATTCATGTACATGTAATTATGGGTATACCAAAATAGATCTCCAATGCAGTTGGTAATGTCTATGTCTCATGATATGATATATACGGGATTAAGAAGTAAACCTAATTGATGTTGGGACAGTATACACCATGAGATGTGGTCTTGGCATTATATTTGACTTATGTGTATGCCATGTTTTATATTATTTCTAAACTTATATGTATCTATGATATTATGATTCCATATGATTATTCACGAGCCTTGTATTTTATGATATCATGTTATGACTTTTTAATTTTATGCTATATTATTTTATCAAGATTATTTCCTTGTTAAGATTTTATATCACCCTTTTTTATGTATTCCATAGGTTATCCTATATATTTTTAAGAGATAAAAATAATTTATGAGATCATTATGAAGAATAAAATAAGTATGTTCTATTTTAGTTTCATTTTTGATATATTATGAACTCACTACTTTTTCACTCTTCTACACCTAACAAATAAAATTTCAACAACAATCCACTTTCCGTTGTGATTTTTCATTTGATGATTGTTTTAAACAAACATTGTAATTTTTTAATGATAATAAAAACTTACACATCCCTGTGTCATATTGCCAATGAAGTTATAATGGATACAAAAAAATTCAATGATAATGAAATAGAACTGGACCCCATACTAATATATATACTAGCATTAAGATTAATTTAATAGGTTACCTTCCTTATATATAAAGGCCACCTTATACTTATTTCTAAGAATTTATCACCTAAATGTTTCATACTCCCTGTATATAAGGTCTATGTATGATTTTGAAACCATGTTTTCTATCCTATTCTTACCCAAGTGTCTCAGATGCTCGTACAAAAACTCCCACATCTATAAGACTATCTAAAATTCAAATATCCTTAAAAAGTCTAGGTTGGTTGATTTTTTTTTGTTTTATACCCTTTCAAAATTATTGAACACATTCTTGTAAAAACCCACACACTATCAAAAAATTTTAAGTAAATAAACCCACAACAATCATATATTATATTGAAATCTATAACTTTTGGATCACTGGCATGTTCTGGCTCCCTTAAATAACTCACCAATCATCTATTCCATGATATAAAAAATATTAATATTTCATGATATTATGAGTATCATCTTATTTAAGATGATCCATTTCTAAAAAAAACTTTTGTACATAATTCATATTAATACTCTAATTTAGATGTAGTGTGAAAATACCTTGAGTCAAAGGACTATGATTCAAACAGACTGGATAAAACGAAAACAAATGTTTTTCAAAATATCTGAAATTATATTTTTTAATGAAACTCTCAAATGATAATTTTTTCCTAAAATAAATTCTCCTACAAAATCCCCTTTCCATATGAAATGCTAGTATATAGAACCCGAGACAGCCAAATCATGTCAGCCCATCCTCCTTAATCAATTTTCCCAATGTTGACATCAAATCCACTATTTATCTTCCTTTTAGGTGAAACATTCCATGTTATAGGAAAACACCTTTCTGAACTCCTTACAAGTGTCTTCTAGTTGAGGATTATCCATTCTTCCTTATTCCCACTTCTGGTTGAATCCCATCAATCTAAAACATACATTTTTTAATTCTATACATCTAAAATAGGATTTACACTGAACCAAATAATCATAAATGTTGTAAAAAAATACCTAACGTCTTATATAAGTCCATATTCTTAATTTTTATCTTTATTGAGAATTGAAACACCCAGAAATGGTTTGACATAATAAACCTTTTAACCAAGATCTGATACTTATTATTATGATATAACCACCCAATCTAGAATGTTATATACTCCATAAAACCTTTTTTGGAATAAAGTATTGAACATATCAGAATAGAATGGAATGTGACTTTGATGTACTAGAAATGTGAAGAACCCATACCCCAACTACTACACTAAATTTCCACAATGATTGGCTGGACTTTCCCAATCTCCATTAAAATGGAATAACACACTCAATACAAATAGAACACCATGAATAACTTGGTTTGGAATATAATCCTATTCCATGCGGTAACACTATAACTTTATAAATTAAGGAGAGAATACCTAAGTTACAAGGGAACCCTAACACACATAGAAACTTACATCTAATTTGAACTACAAGTAATCCTACTCCCCAAAACCTACCCTAACATAAAATAAGATGGCTATAACACGTTAATGATAAGGGCTTGCTGAATTATCTCTGACTTTGATAACACAAGTGGTATGATGCTGTATCTTTTCTAGACTCCATTTGATCATATAGAATTTATTCATCATAGTCTCCCTATTTTTTCAAATATTCCACATTTATATACTATGACTTTTTGGCTTCACCAACATCCAGGATCATATCCATTGGAATAGGTTAAACTCATCATAACACACTAAAAAAGTTAATGGTACTAAACTATTTATAGGAAAATATCTATAGAAATATATCAATTTTACAAGTTATACTACCATTTAATCTTCATGGGAAACCATTAACATGGTCATAGAAACCATCAGCTTACATTATAGAACACCAACTAAACTTTTAATATCTTGTGGAAAATACCTTTTAATCTTACATAGTCATCTTGTGATTTTGACCAAGCCTTTATAAAACCTTGGTTACTCTTATAAAAATATACAGTTGCTTATATTAATGTATGACAAGAATTTGGAATCACATCCTCCCACTTCTTCACTTCACCAGCTAGAATAATTTTCAAATAAAACTTCCCCACATCCATTGAAAGCCCTTGTGGCATCCAGACCTACTCCCTCATCTCTTCCCCCAAAAGTGGATGCTTCTACTTCCTTCTCCCAAACATTCCATGTGAGGGATATTTTCCTATTTTTGGATTTATAAAGTGATCATCTATAAGACACGTTGTAGATGTTCCAAAAAATTAACTTGAGAACATTTCACACATAAAAACCCAAAATTAATCTCCCATGATAAGATATTTATTCATTCATAAATATTTTAAAAGGTGATCTTTTGAAAATAATATTACATGGTGAAGAGGATGATGGGTGGTTATATTTTTACAAGAGATAAATGAAAAGATGGTAACTTGTTTCCTATTAGAGATATTGAAAAATATTTGTATTTGATATTTATGAGAATTAGTTGTGGAATTTAATACTTTTTGACCATATTTAAAAGAACTTGAAAAATATTACTCATGGTGAAAATTATCAAGATGTTCCTATGATGAAGATAGAGGAATTATATTTTTTCAATTAAAAAAAGGGAAAATTGTCAAAAATTCAAACAAGAAGGTGGATATTTACACTTTTATCAATTGAAACTTATTCATTCGGGTGTTTTGTGGTACTAAAAGAAAGAATACAATGAATAAAGATAATTAATCTTGTGTGATTTGGAATAAGTGAGGGTTCCCACTCTAACCATAAAAGTGTTATTTTGAAAATTTAAAAAAAATATTTTGAGGAAATAAAGGAAGATTAGTATTTTAAATCTTCTATTGAATAATGTAGTCAAAGTACTTTTATTATGTTTATAAAATATAAATCAAAGGTCATAAAGAGGCTTATGATTTTTTTGAGATGTTCAGAAATGGATTATGGATATTCATTAAAGAGAATAAAAATCATTAAATGAGTTTAGTTCAAAAGTTTAATGTTTAATGATGGAAATACCTTGTGATATTATAGGTGATATTGACAATGTGGTTGAATTAGTGTTAAAGTATTTTAAAATTTCAACCTATTAAAATTAAATTTTATAAATTTTAATGCTCTAGACCCTCTCAGTATAAGAATTCAAACTCTCCCATATGTTGAAAAATGAACATGGACATAAAGCACATGAGATTTTGACAAGGTTCACTCCTAATTTTGGAGATTACATCCTTTCCTTTTTTGGTGAAATATGAGACACAAGTGATCAACTGATTTTATAAAGTGAATATATGGTGGGAAGGTACCATCTTCAACCCCGAAGCTATTTCCCAATAATTAATTCAATTGATTGTTTTCTTATTTTGGATACACTTTATTTACAAATGGGTTTCAAACCAAAATGAAAATATCTTTAGTGTAATCTTAGATCCTTCTATACTAATAAAAATATTTTCTTTGATAATTTATTATATTAAACATAAATATAATCAACCACTTTTTCATGAATTTTTAAGACTATATTATTCAGTAAAGTATCGACATATTATCAATTTTTATAAAAAATTATCCTCACACCTCTCTTCTTTGTATCATCAAGATAAACAATCAACAAGATCAGATAGATTATTTATATTTTTTATTATTGATAGCTTATATTATATTTTGTCTAATAATTCCTCAATCACTACTGGTTAAAAAATATTATGAGATTAATATAGGAAAATTCACTAATATATATAAACCAATAATATTTTCTTAAACTATATTTATTTCATTCAATTATATTCTCTTTTTTGAACAACCTTATTCATTTAAAAACTTAAAAAATAATCCTATCAAAACCCCATATAATACCCCATGTTTCCAAAGAAAATATCACTTACATAACATAAAGTTAATATTATATAGTATCTATAATTACATCAGTGACCTCAATATAATATTAAATTACCTTATTAATTTATTAATTACTCTTATAGAGGATTAAAATTAATCATACATGAGGTTAAAAGAATACAATTACTCTTATATAATCTTATAAACCACTTTTTTAATATCATGTAAACTAAATATTTTTCATATGTAGCCATTAATTTTTTTAAATTACTCATATATAGCTAATTTAAATTTACGACTAATCTTATAAAACTACTTTAAATTTTCTCACATTATTAGAAAAACTCATATAGCCTTTATAACGTATGAGTTAATAATTCATAGTTTCTTGATTAATTATACATGTTCTTTTAAAATTCATATTTAATCATATATAGATAGTATAAAATATATTTAAACATAATTTTCTTTACTAAACTCTAGAACTTAGTTTCTCAATGAATTTAATCATCTTTAACCTTCTCAAATAATATAAGAACAACTTCAAACAACTCAATTTTACTCAAAAACATTCTCAATACCTCTCCAATTATTGTTAAGTTCATTTGAAAATAAAAACCCATACTTCAATAATTACATGGAGTTTTCAATATCCCCCTTTGAATTTTGTGTCAACTATAATATCTCACATCAATCCATTTCATTTCTTAAATAGAAATATCCTAACACCACACTACTAGATAAATTAATTTTTTTGAGATAATTATATCCCTTGGTGATAATAAATTTTTGGCTTATTAATTTTATTCCCCCTTTATTCTACTAAATATATTTTTAACATTTGGTAAATAAAAATAGCTTTAGATTCGTCAAACCAAGTGTCAGATGAGTTATGTATATTTATCTTACATTACCAATCAAATAAAAATAATATTAAGGAATTTCAATAACTCCTTAAGAAATATGGAAATGATGGACAAGTATTTTTACAGTTAGTTATTCAAATCTATCCCTTAGAATAATGTTTATAAAAATATTTGCAATTTGATCCAGTTTTGAAATATATTCTAGCCTTACATCTACATTTTAAAGTTTATCATTAATAAAATGACATTTTATAGCAATATTTTTAGACCTTGGGTTTTGAATTAGGTTATTTGAAAAATTTATTACACTTTTATTATCACATTAAATTCTTAATGGGTTTTCAACCTTCACCTTTAATGTAACAACTAAAAATTTTATCAATGGAATTATTTCCCTTATTATAATTATATAGTATAAATCACATTTATAACATATATATCCCAATAAAAACTTCATTCCCATAAATAAAGAATTAAATAAGTGATATTCATAAAAATTAAGGAACCTATAATGATGGAATAGTGACTTGAAACTTGTAATAGTAACATGACCATTGATAATAGTAATCTGGATAATAGAATAGTAACCTCACTTATAAAAGTAAAAATAAAATTTATGCATCTTATAAATGAAAAAATGATATAATTATGTCATTGTATTCTTGAATAAGTGTTTTGAAACTGATAAATTAAGTGTTGGTATTTTTATAAAACAAAAATGTTTATTCAAAATTTTATAACTAATATAATAATTTAAAAGAAAATGTATTTTCATATAATTTATTCATAAATTAATATTTGTTTTTATTATGATTATAATGATAGTTTTATGATACCATAATTAATTTTTCAATGTTTTGTAAAATCAAATATAATATTTAAATCATTATTTTTCAAATAAATGATGATTTTAATTAAAAATTAAATTTATCATATTTAGATTTTTTTTGTAAAATAGAGTTATTTTTTTAATTATTCACATAAAAAATGGTTAGGGTGATTTTTTGGGATTTTTCTAAATTAGTTGAATTTTTGATGAATAGTGAAATACAGTAATTTATAGTATTTAACAAATACCAAAATTATTGAGTCATAGATGATTTATGACTAATGTAAGCCCATAATCTTGAAATATCATTCCTTATTTAATATATTTAGTGATAAGGTTCAAAATAATGATATTATTGAGAAAAAATAAAAAAATAAAGAATAAAATAATAAAAAAACTCCCCACTCCTCCCATATAAATACCACCCCTCATCACCTCTTATACTCACACCTTCCAAGCATCGATTCTTGTAAAAAGTTTTCCCAATACATTAACCAAGACTATTTACCACATCCATAATTATTTTGTCTCATCAAAAGATAAAATCCAATTTCCCCAAGGAGGTTCTCAGGGAGAAGAATTTCAATAGGTAAAATCCTCCACCGTTTTTTAATTTCTTCTGAATTTATTTTTTTTATTATTCTATTCTCACATTAATTTATATGAGTGGAATGATAACTATAATATATTATATAAAATGTAATTTTATTATGTTGATGGAAAAATTCATCATCAAATATCATATTAACTCTCTTTTATTCTAAAAATGGAACTATCATCCTTGAGGTGTTGATTTATCACCTTCGGGGATGAAAAGCTTTCATTTTACTTTAATGAATTCAAGGATGGTTATAAAAACATTATAATATTTTAAAAATAATTAAAAATTTATTTTATAACGTTTTTTATGTTCTATAACTAACATATATATATATAATACTAAATTATAAAACAAAATCTGTTCATGATGATTGAAAAACAACCAAATTAATCTAAAAAATTATCATTAACATTTTATCTTATAAATCACCCTCATATATAAATAAAATCATATATAAGACCAATTAAACTTATAGAAGTTCATTAATGACATATAATTTGATTTTTTTGGAAATATGCTCATTTTACGTGAACTTTTATACTTGTATACAAGCGAACTGATCATGAAAATCAAGAAATGAACACTCTTAGAACAAAATAATTGACCTCTAAAACTCATCAAAATGGACATAAATGAAAATAATAATATAATATTAAATAAAATACATATATAAGAGGTTCTTTTTTAAGGATATTTAATTTAAGAGATCATTTAGACATAAGGTAAGGGAATTATCAATCCCAATTTTATTTCTTTGGGGTTTTCTGCTTTCATGAGAAATTTTAATGTGGATGTGCATTTAATACTCCTAAAATATAATTTTTCTTAAATTTTATTTTCTAGGATATACATGTTTCTAATATGGTTTTAGGAAAAATAAAAATATTTTCCGAAGTAACACTTCTTTCAAAAACACATTTTGACTCCTCTTGAGTTGTTTCTTCTTTGCTCAAGAATGAAAAATATTATGAAAAATATGTTTTTGACTTTTCAATCAGGAACCCCAGATTTATTCATTATTGATGAAATACTTATGAAACTAATTCATTTACTTGGTTTACTTCATGAATTTTATTGATATCTATTCTATGTGGAATGCATGGTTATGTAAATGTTATGATGTCACAGGTGCACCGAGAATTATATAGGTCTCCAATGCATTGGGTAATGTGATGAATATAATGAGATAAGGTGAAATATTCATGAAAATTATTCTAGATTTCTTCAAAATTATGATGTTATGATTATGAAAATATTTTATGAGTGAACATGATTCTAGCTTTTTTCACAAGTATATGTGGTATTTGACAACTAGGACACGATGTTTCATTTTTATGAATTTCCACATTCTATGCCTTTATCTAGTGATTAATATCATGATTATGATGATGATCACATGATTATTTTATGATTATTATTATTATTCTCACCTATTTTATATTGATTCGGGTTCTTATCTATCCTCTTATTGAGCTTTTAGCTCACCCATTTATTTGATGTATATCCTCAGGTGATTACTTATAATAAGGAGTACATGTGGGCCACTAAGAATATAGAGAAGAAGGAATTAAATAATGTTTATGTTTTATTATGTATATGTTATGTATGGTTCTAATTTCCCCAATACACTAAACCATTGATCCTAGTTTTGAAAATATTTTAAGTTGTTTATCTCTAAATGGATGTAACAATCTTGTATGAAAATTAGGGTCTCTATAGTTGGTATTTGATCACTATTTAGTTAATTTGGGAATTAATATTTGGGAAAACTAGTGAAAACCCTTAGTATGAGACTAATTAAATGTCATCATCCAAGAATCTTTGTTTTAGAAAAATTCTAAACGTTGGTATCCTAGAAGATATGGATTTATAGTTAATTTCACAATGGAATAAATTATTTATTAATTAATTGTTGACTTAAGTTTTGTTCTAACCTTTTATATTTTAGAAAATGGTGGGAACCATGAGAAACTAGGTCAAAAATCCATGTGAGGGACAATGCAATGAATTCCTAAACAACATCCCCAATGCCTTGAGAGGTGGAGTTGAAAATATAATAGTGATTCATACCAAACTGTCTCAGGCTATGAACAATAAATTGAATAATGTGGAACACCCTCCTTAACCTATAGGGGAGAAACTGGCTATCAAGACTTTTTATGAGGAAATGACCATCAATATTTAGTGGATATTTTGATCTACAAGTTATACTGATTGAAAATAATTTTTTATTAATATAATCCTCCTTTTAAGGGTAAAGGGGGAAACCTTCATGACATCAAGGACATAAACAAGAAAAAAATCCTCATTGATCCAAAAATTCAAGGCAAAAAAACCCAAGATACATGTGAAAATCCCCTCCAGCATCAAAATACATAAAATACAGATTCCACCTTACACCGCAGATCAGCTAGCTATCCTGTGCAAAAAATGAACGGGCTGGGTACCGATGGCCATTGCCATACCCTCTCAAACATCCAATTAAAGAAAGTGATGGTACAATGGAAACTATTTTCCCTAAACCTGATCTAGAACATCTTCAAGTAGACGATCTGATTGCTGAAACCCCTTAACCAAAAATCACTAAGGCTAAAAAAATACAACACTAAGAAATGAGTCACAATGAAAAACCAACCACTAAGAACCACCACTGATTCGAAACATCAACCTAACTGACTTTGTGATCTTAAAATAAATTCAAAATCAATTCAAACAATTCTAGAATCCATCTTGACCAGCCAAACCATAACAAAAAATGCAGATCACATTCAAAATTAAAGAACACCCAAACACCAGGAACCCCCACATGCAGCAATTCCAAAATGGAAACCTCGGACCTCGACAACCACCACCTAGAATCACCTCGGATCACCATTAATCACATAATACACCATAGAATCTCACGGAAAACATGATGAACAACAAATCTCCAAGGAAGCGATCTCCAACCGACAACAAATCCTCAACCAAAACACAAAACCAACAAAAAACTCAACCAGACCATCACTATCTCCAAAAAACCTCAGGCCATCATGAACTTAGCAGAAGAAAGCACAAAACCACATCCAAAACAAACAATGATAGAAAAAAACAAGGTCAAAAAACAATCACCAACACACTGGAAGGAAGTCCCACCACAAATAAAATCTCATCGCCACTAACCAGAATGCCCGTGGAAGCCACGATGAAAATCCAACACACACACCTGAGAAGAAACGACAACCCACAAGCCACATGATTTGGAACTCGACCATGTACTACCACCACGCCGCCATGGGGAACCCAATCCAGTGATGAAGGAATTGGAAAAATAATCAGGCTAGCAATAGTGCAAGAGTTTGAGAGGCCGTTCAATGGATAGGCCGATCAATGGTGGGTATTGATTAAGAACACCATGTTGAAGGATGAAATTGATGAGATGGAGTGGTAAGACGTTAATAAAATTTTTCCTAACAAGTATTTCCATTAAAATCATTATATAAATATTGAGAGGGAATTCATAGAGCCAAAGCAAAAGGAAAGAGAATATGTCATGACTTATAAAGAAAATTTCAAAATGATTGAATGGTAGGACTATAATTTTATTATCAGAAATGATAAAAAAATAGATATATTATTTACTCATTTAAAACCACACCTTCAAAAGGCTCTAGAAATTTGAGACTTTGGGTGTTAAGAAGAAGTTGTCTGATTTTATCTCAAAGTGGAGTTGGAGTTTAGAGAGTGGACCCATGACTACAGTGATAAGAAAAAAATATAGAATTTGAAGATGGTGGATCTAATGACCTAGGTGGAAAAAAATATCAAGCACTCAGATGTCATAAATATGGGAAGAAGCATCAGGGGAATTGCCTCAAAGGAATGGGGGAATGTTTCAAGTGTGGTAGAGAATGCCACAAAACTCATGAGTTTCATAGAGACATAAAGAATCTGACCTACATGATAGAGGTAAGGAGGGAAACACCCATGGTTCAATGATTCGACTATTGGGAAAAAGGGAACTATGTAAGATAGTTCATAAAAACTGGACTCTTTGAGGGTAATTAGCATTTATATCCCATAAATCCAAAATATCAAGGGAAATATTATGCCATCATTACTAGTAAGGTGGTTCCCAACAATAATGTGGTGATAGGTACACTATTTATTCATTCAAGAATATAGAATACACTATTTGATTATGGTTATATTCATTCTTTCATATCTTGAAAGTTTATTAGAAAAATTCAAACACCACCTTAAAATATAGAGGTTGATTTATCTGTGATAATAGAAAATGGGGAAATTATTGCATCCAAAGTATGCAACTCCTCTCTTATTAATGTTTTCGAAGTAAACCACCAAGATAGTCTTATCTCACTTATTTTAGTGGATATTGATTCTATATTGGGCATCGAGTGGATATATTTATACTAATCCAATATTAACTTTCAGGAAAGGGAGATCACCCTTCACATCTTGAGGCATTGTCCAATTATATACAAGTGAATGGAGTAGGATGAATATCATCTAGATTTATCATCTCATTTATGGATATTATTTCCTTATGAGAAATCAAATCTAGATCAAATGATTGTGACAAAGGAGAGGATCATGCTTGAAGACTTGCCCATTGTGAGGGACTACACTGATGTGTTCCCTAAATAATTGCCTTGTCTTCCACCTGACAGAGAGGTTTATTTCTCAATTGAACTTATTCCTGGATCTCTATTGATATCGAATAATCCTTACAGAATAGGCACCTTTGAGTTGTAAGAACTAAAAAAGCAGTTAGAAGATATTTTTACCAAGTTTTTCATTTGCCTGAGAGCTTCACCATGGGGTGCCTAAGTCCTCTTCATCATGAAGAAGGATGGATCAATGTGAATCTTCATTAATTATCATGAGCTCAAAAAAATCATGATTAAGAAAAAGTATCCACTTCCATGGATAGATGAATTGTTTGACCAATTACATGGTGCCAAATATTTCTCTAAGGTGTACCTTCGGTTGGGATATCAAAAATTAATGGTGAAGAAGGAAGATAATCTCAAGATTTCATTTCAAATGAGTTATAGACACTATGAGTTTATAGTGATTCCCTTTAGGCTCACTAATGCTCAAGAAATATTTATTGAATTAATGAATAGAATCTTTAGAGATTTCCTTGAAAATTTTGAGGTAGTATTTTTAGATGATATCCCAATATACTCAAAGAGAAAGGGGGGACAAAAGGAGTATTTGAATAATTTTATAAATAATTTCTAAAGGGAGAAACATTATGAAAAATATAGTAAATGTGAGTTCTGGATGGAGGAAGTTTCATTCTTGGGGAATGTTATCACTAATAAAGGAATATATATGGACCCTTCCAAGACAAAGGCCATTGAATAATATTCCAAGAAAATATCTATAAAAGAGATCTATAGTTTCTTTGGTCAAGCTGGGTATTACCTGAAATTCATGAAGAAATTATCATGATGGTCAAACCCACTAACCAAGATGACTTGGAAGTGAGAAAATCTTTTATGGACCAGTGAATGTGAAGACTTATTCAAAGAGTAAAAAATATTCTTATCATCGTTCTAGTACTCCAATATATATTTTGTATCTTTTGAAAACACTTTTAAGGGAAAAGTGTGAACCCTAAAAAAATTCAAACCATAAAGAATTCCAAGTGGGAAATCAAACATATTCAGGCTGAAAGAAGTTAATCACAAAAGGAGGTCACATAGTCATTAAAAACGAAGCAAAAATTGGTGGAATTATTTACCTGATATAAGACCCATTGAAAATCAAAAACCTCTGAATCTGGATCATATCTGATATGATCCTAAAAATGAGTGGAGAGGTTGTCCCATGATTTTATATATTCCTCCACATTGATCTTCTTTTCATTGAAGCCGCGAGCTAAGATCCAGTCTTGTTTGTTGATCCAAGCCGTTTTAACTTTATTGGCATTAATACGAAGTTACCTCTCTAATATTTTCTCCTTATCCTTATTTGAAGACTTGAGCTCTATGATCTCAACCTGAATTTCTTCATTTGAGTGAAGAACAAGCTCGAGATGTTTCTCTGGTTCTTTAAAAGCAACATGTTCAACCTGTTTCTTTTACTTTTGAGTGTCCACACACTTCTTTTCCCCCCAGGTTTGGATTCAATGTCATTATTATTTTTCCTGCCTGAAGATCTGGTTACGATTGTTTTGGGGGTATTTGAGTAGTCTTTTAGAGGTCTCGAATTTTTCCACACTTTTGAATCAGGAAATCTCCAAGGAGAGTGTTTCCTTGCTTCCCCTTTCTTGAGCCAGCTCCAACCAAAGTGTGACCATGATATTGCTCATGACCCATTATTAGTTGAGAATCAAACTCACTATCACTTGATTATGGAGATTGAGACCGACCCTACATTCTTTTATATCTTGTTATGATGGTTTTCCATCCTTCAGGATCCAAATTCTCCTTTGAAACTTCATCCAAAGCAGCGAAACGATTTTGGGACTTAAAAGACTTTGATGTTTCACATTGTACAGTCACTCCTTGACCTAGAGACACCATCACATTCAGATCATGGGAGTTATGCTTATCTATAAACACTCTTACTTCAAAGTGAATACTTCCATTATTATGAGTAGCCACCTGCTTATCCACCATACCATTAACCAGCTCACCTGACTTCACTAACTCAACAAAAGAGGGAGCCATCAAGGAGGAAGGAACATCTGATGCTGAAATTGTCAACTTGGAAGTCCCCAAATCACGTTAAAACCTTGAAAATATGTCCTTGACTCTTGGATCCCGAGACACTGCCATCGGTTTAAAGGCCGAATAGGGAATTTGTTCTCCAAGGGGATGCCTACACCCCCAAGATTTTACAGCCAAAAGAACCTCCCAGATCCTGGTTTGTACACCCCCTCCAGGTTGAGGTTTGAATTGGCATTGATATCTAAGTAATTTGGGTCTATAGAGACCACTTGATTCTGAGTGGGGGCATCCTTAACAAGACCACATGCATTTTGCTGACCAGTAGTGTTTCTAAGGATCAGATCTATCCCAACCGGCTCCCCACCCGTATGAGTTTTAATTCCATCATCAATGCTACCCGATCCCATCATCGATGTTTGATAGAAATTCGGCCTCTTACGCCTACACATTTCCAACGAATTCCCCATTTTCTGGGAAGAAGAACAGAAATCAAACCATGATTCAAACAGAACGTATTTTTTGTAATGAAACTGATCTCCTACAGAAACCCAGATAAACTCAGTAGGCACATTTGATATTTAAACTTTGACATAGATTCTGGAGAAATTGGGTGAAAAATTGCTCTAGTCCTATTATCAGAGCACAGATAGTGACCCACGATATTTCCCAACATTTGAAGGATGGAAAGATTTTGAAATGGAAGAGGGAGTTCTTGAAATATTACCCAAATAGTCTTAGTTGGTGAATCTGGATTTATATGGAAGTCATAAGACCACTTGCAGAGGAAGAATATAGAACCATCGCAGATGTGGGGAGTGCTAGACTAGGCTCGAATCAGGTCTTCCTCAGATGAAAAACTAACCATGATGTGCTTAGAATCGAGAAGTCCCATCTTAGACCCGTCATTTAAACCCTAGGATCAAAAAATATGATTTTCTAAAGTGTCCACTGGCAGATGTCAGTGCTTGAAATGAGCTATTAGTGTCAAATCCAGCAGGGAAGATGCGACTGTGAACTCTGAGGAAGAGATCAATAGTTGCGGGAATCCTTCAAACAACGATGCTTCAAAGAAGGTATTAGGATGTTTATTGATGCAAAATGATAAAGTGATAGCCTATGCCTCAAGGTAGTTGAAAATTCACAAGAAAAACTATCCCAAGCATGATCTTGAGTTGGCAGCTGTGATCATAACATTAAAAATCTAGCGACATTATCTCTACGGGGATAAGTGTGAAATATATACTGATCATAATAGCCTCAAATATATATTCACATATAAGAATATTAATATTCACTAGTGAATATGGTTAGAGTTCATCAAGTATTATGAAATCTCAATCCACTACCATCCTAGAAAATCCAATGAAGTAGCGGATGCCCTAAGTATAAAGGATCCTAAAACCTTATCAATGATAATAACTGAGAAGGAACTAATCATATTAGATTTGAAAATGATGGACATGTGAATCATTAAGGAAGGAATATCATCAATAATTTCTCAAATGATTATTCAATCATCCTTTATGTAGAAAATAAAGAATGCTCAATGAAATGATGTGGAAATTCAGAAGAAGGTGGAAGATATGAGAAAGGGTAAATACTCTGAGTTCAATATTTACGAGGAAGGAGTTTTAATACTTGGGTAATGACTATGTGTACCTGTAATGTCCCGAAAATTCTGTATAATTTTGTTTAATTATATGGAATTATTTCAAGACCGTGAAATCTGATAGCACACAATTCTGATGTCGAGAATGATCTGTCGAAGTTTTGTTAAGCTTTAATTACCGCTTGTAAGCTGTTTTGCTAAAAAAGTGGAATAACTCTTAAACAGTTACTTGGATCAGAAATCTGATGGCACTGTTGTGCTCAGGATGGTAGGTTTACCTTAGGCGTGACTTAAGTTTAGTCGGTGTGGGCCTCCTATGAGAAAACCCAAAAATGACATAACCGTATATAAGATAATTAAATAAAATTATTTTATTTTTCAAATTCTTATAACTCACGAATGGTAACTCAGATTAAAAATCCGATACCACCACTATACTTTTAAAGGTATGATATCTTTATTAAGATACTAACATTGTCTAGTTCCAACCAATAGTGAAAGTTAGTTTTTGACCATAAATAAAATAATTAACTCACAATTATTTTATTGTAAAATACATAACTTTTAAATGGTAACTTAGATTGAAAATCCTAGAGTACCGTTGGTTTCATTGGGGTGTGTTTTACTTAGGCAGAGCCTGACATCAACCGACGCGGGTTGAGGGTGAATTTTAATAATTTTCCTAACTTTTTTTCGGGTACGTTCAGTAAATGTGTGAGTGATGTTTTATAAATTTTGAACCGTTGGTCGGATTAAAAATACAAGGAAACCTTTGAATCTGCAGTGCCATGATTTTCTTAAGGGAGGCATAACTTCAACCATAGTAGTCCGGGTGAAAAAGTTATTTTTGTGGACTTTTGAAAGATTAATAAAATAACATGTTTTGTTATTTTATTTTCCTTATTTCCTCCATCTGACGAATGATACTGGTGGGACCGGCGACGTGTCAAGCCAATAAATGCATTGAATCTTCTTTTCTTGTAACTGCACCATTGGGAATTCACGAGGTTTATTAATTAAATGAACCTTATTAATTCCCTGAGTGTTGAAGTCTCCTTCTCCTCTCCTATTTAGATGGTGCTCGGGGAGGGGTTTTGGAACGGATTCACCAACAAATGAAGCCCTTGATTGGTACCACGATGCTAACCAACTGGAGGATGATATTGGTTCTAAAGAGCAGTGACGAGAACCACTAAGTCACGAACTGATGACAACGATGAAGGAGGTTCCGTCGACCTTCGTCAGCGAACGTCTCTTCCAGGTAGGGGGTTACTTTCGTTTGAGCATTTTTTATGCCCTCTTCCCCATTATTGAAATTATATGAAGAACATGGGTCAACCAACTAACGGGTTGACCCATGGTTCATTCGTCTTTGTGGGAGGTTATTTTGGGGAATCCTGTGGGGTTAATCTTGTATTCAATACAACTGTTTGTTGAACTCCCTTAATATCTTCCATATTGTGAGATAACATGGAGGGTGTGGGACTAACGAACCTGTCCCGAACCCTCCGATATCGTTCTTTCCTTGCACCACCTCGAAATATCGCAAGCATGTCAGTGCATGCCGCAAGAGGAGGATAGGAACTCGTTAGCCACGATGAACGGAGGAGGCAGCCATCACGACGGTCGGCCGCAGGAAGGAAGGTGGTGCGGCCGTTGCGCCGCCTATGAATGGAAGCCACGACCAAAGTCGTGGAGGAGGCCGAACCCACCTATGGAGGGTTCCATGATGATCGAACGACGCCCAAACGACGCCGCCGCCTCACCAATCAAACGACCTCCAGGCCGTTCGGGAATCTGGGTGACAGGGGGTTACACCGCCTACGTCGGACCGAGCCGGGCCACCGCCCTTGCACCAGGACACATTAATTAGACTGGGCCGCCACCCTTAGAGCTGGCCACTACCCTCGGAGTGGTCCTCCACCCTCATATCGGGCCATTTCCCACGTGGGACGGGCCACCCCCTGCGGGCTAACTTATTCTGGCTGGGTCTCCCTTACGGGATGCCTCCCTTGCAGGCCGCCCTAATCTGGATGGGCCACCCTTGAAGGGTTCCCCTCTTGATGGATAGACAAGACATCAGCCTAGTGGGCCGAGTCCACCCCGGTCCAGCCGAGACCGAGTCGGGCCGGGTCGGTCCGACCGGGTCGGACCGGACCGAGGCCCAACTGGACCCAGGAACACTTAAAGGGGCATATCTTGAGAACCAGATGTCAATTTGAAAAACCATATAAAAATTTGGTATACTTGTATTGAGATGGTCTTTTTGGTATACTTCACTTGAAATTTGGAGAAATTTGGAGTAAATCCGGGTTGGATCGACCCTGAATCCAACCGGGCCCTCAGAGCTAAAATGCTGATAACTCACAGACCAGGTGTCTGATTGGTGCACTGTCTGCCGCGTTGGAACCCTTACAACATTTCAGTCCTCTGGGTTACTCCTTTTTGGAGCTTAGTGGCAGTCAAGGTATGACCGATATCTCGAGGGGCAGATTTTATGGAACTCGAGCACACCGGGTGCGAGGAAACCGGTGGCAGACTGCACCGTGAATAAAGAACATCGATCCTATGTGGGTCAGCATATATCGATCCTATATGGGTCTGATACTGTGTGGGTTAGCGCTCAGTGATCCTATGTAGGTCAGCGCATACCGCTCCTGTGTGGGTCAGATCCTATGTGGGTCTTTGAGGGTTAGTTACCTATCGATCCTATGTGGGTCAGCGGGGGTTAGTTACCTATCGATCCTATGTGGGTCAGAAACAGTGCTTCTTAATAGAATAAGATGATTTATTTTATGACTAATCATCTATAATTTTGTACTTATGTTATAACTAATTGTGAGATGAGTCTTTTACCTGTGTGGTACATCAATTTTTATGGTGTTACCTATGTGGTACTTCTATCTTCATGGTGTTACCTATGTAGTAATTATATCTTTGCGATGTTACATGTGTGGTACTTCTAGCTTTGTGGTGTTACATATGTGGTACTTCTACCTTTGTGGTATCTTCTTCGTGGTGTTACCTGTGTGGTACTTCTATCTTCGTGGTGTTACCTATGTGGTACTTCTATCTTTTTGGTGTTACCTCTGTGGTACTTCTATCTTCGTGGTGTTACCTATGTGGTACTTCTAGGTTCGTGGTGTTACCTGTGTAGTACTTATACCATTGTGGTATCATCTTTGTGGTGTTACCTGTGTGGTAATTCTATCTTCGTTGTGTTACCTGTGTGGAACTGCTATCTTTGTGGTGTTACTTGTGTGGTACTTCTGCATTCGTGGTATTATCATCGTGGTGTTAAATGTGTGGTACTTCTATCTTTGTGGGGTTACCTGTGTGGTACTTATACCTTCGTGGAGTTACATTGATAGTTTTATATTCGTGGTGTTACCTGTGTGGTGATTCTACCTTCATGGTGTTACCTATGTGGTTTCTTTTCCTCATGTATGAGATTAGTATATCTTGATAACTTAGGTATATGTATGGGAATATACCTAAGTAGAGTTGATGTCTTGATTTGTGTTTTTTTTTATTTTGTGGAACTCTAGGAGACCTACGGGGGTCTTGGGATCCCTACTGAGTATTGTTATACTCACCCCTACACAGGTTTTTCCCGCACCTTGTTGTGTCTGGTGCAGAAGACGTACAATGTTGATCGAGACTGAGGGAGCTAGGACTAGACGGTGCTCGAAGGTGGACCATTCAGCGTAACGTGATGTGGAGGAGATTGACAATCATGGTGTACTGAGGAGGTAATTTGTACCTACCCTACAGGTAGGAACCTCAGAGGACGACCTAGTATCTATTTTCCTTTTTCTTTCAATTGTATTGTACTTCCAGTCGTACTTGTACTTTTACAGTTGGGCTTGTATTTCATCCCCTTTTTTACTTTCATCACTCTTTTACTACAACAGTTTACTTTGTGGTTGCATCTTATTGCGTTATAGTCTATGTGGTTGCTTCTTGTAGTGTTCTTGGAATGTGTGTATATACAGGTTAAGAAGGAAATGCCTTCTTGTTTAAGGGATATGTCTTTCCGGTGCTAGACGCCAGCCCCTGGCCTATGGAAGGCGGGCTTGGGGTAGTCACGACACGGGCCCTAAGGGACGGGTTGTGACAGTACCATCCAATCTAGAGATAAAGAAAGAGATTCTGAGTGAGGCATCTAGCTCAACCTTCTCTATTCACCCAAGTATCACAAAGATCAATTGATATCTCCATTGGAACTATTGGTGGGACAATATGAATAAGGAGATAACTAAATATACGTCAAAGTGCCTGATATTTCTGCAAGTGAAGGCTAAAAGGAAAAATTATAAGGGAATAATGAAACCATTACCCATACCAACATGGGAATAAGAAAACATCACCATGGACTTTTTCACTATAATTATGATGAAATATAGAGTAAATAATGCTATATGTGTTTTTATGGATCATCTTATAAAGATAGCTCAATTTATCACAATTTGAGAGGGATTTTCACTGGATCAAATTGCACTAATATATATTAGATAAGTGTTATTGTTTCAAGGAGTAACACTATTGATTGTATCCAAAAAATATTCTTGATTCACCTCTACGTTCTAGAAAAGTATCAAACATGATCTAAACATTGAGTTGAACTTCAGTATAGATTTTCATCCTCAAACTGGTGGCCAATCAGAGTGGACTGTTCAAACACTAGAAGACATATTGAGATCATGTTATATGGACTTCAAAGGAGGATGAGATCAATATGTACCTTTAGATATGTTCTCTTACAACAAAACTTTTCAATCAACCATCCAAATGGATCCATATGAATCCATTTATGGGTAAATATGCAGAAATTCATCATTATGGGGAGAAATCAGTGAAGGTAAGATTCTAGTACCTGAAATGGTTGAATAAATTATGGAAATGGTGAAAACTATTCATTCACTCATCGAGGAAGAATAAATTCATTAAAAATAGATATGCCTATGATATTTGAATATACCTTGAGTTTGAGGTTGGATATATGTTATTCCTCCACATATGTCTATTTAATTGGATCATGGGATTTGGGAAAAAATGAAAGCTGAGTCCTAGGTACATCGAACCCTTCTAGATTCTTGATCATGTTAGACTTGTGGCCCATCGACTTGAATTTATTCTTACCATATCTCAAGTACATGATGTATTCTATGTATCCCTATAGATTAAATACATACCATATCCCTCAAAAGTACTGAATTCATTGGTTTTATAGTTGTAAAATGATCTCTATTACGAGGAGCAGCATGTGAAGATCCTAGACCATAGATATAAAGTTCTATGCAACAAGACTACTCACAAGGTAAAATTACTATGATGGAACCATAAGTAAAAAAGTGAAAAAATGGGAACTATAGTAAGTGATGAAGGATAAATACCCTCACCTATTTATGTAATGTGAAATTTAAAGGGTGAAATTATAAAAGGGGGGAAGAATGTAATGGCCCAAACATTTATTAATGGAATTGTTTCCATTATTATAATTATATAGTGTAAAACACATAAATAGAAGAAATAGACCAAGAAAATCATCATTTTCCTAAATGAATAATAAAATAAGTGATATTCATAGAAATCTAGGAACCTATACCAATGTAATAGTAACTTGACCCTTGGAATAGTAACGTGACCATTAGAAATAGTAATCCAGCCAATAGAATAGTAGCCTCACTTACGAAAGTATAAATAAAATTTTGGCATATTATAAATTAAAATGTAATATAATTATATCATAGTATAATTAAATAAATTCTTTAAAAATGATAAATTAAGTGTTGGTATTATTATAAAACATAAATATTTATTTACAATTTTATAATTAATATAATGATTTAAAAGAACATTTTTCCTTATAAAATATTTTAATAAATTAATATTTTGTTTTATTATGATTATAAAGATAATCTTAAGATACCTTAATTAATTTTTCAAAGTATTGTAAAAACGATTATAATATTAAAATCGGTATTTTTTAAATAAATGATGATTTTAATTAAAAATTAAATCTATCGTATTTAGAAAATTATTTTCATAAAATGGAGTTAATTTTTGTATTCAAAACATTAAAAGATAGTTGGTGTATTTTTTTTATATTTTTTAAAATAGTTTAAATTTTGATGAATAGTGAAATACGTTAATTTATGATATTTAACAAATACATGAATTATTGAGTCATAGATGATATATGGCTAATATAATCCTATAATATAGAAATATCCTTAATTATTTAATATATTTATTGATAAGTTTAAATCTATTGATAGTATTGATACAAAATAATTAAATAATGAATAAAATAATAAAAGAACCCACTCCACCCGTGCAAATACCACCCCTCATCACCTCTTATCTTCACACCTTACAAGATTTTAATATTGTCAAAATTATGCCCAAAAATCTTCCAAAGAGTCTTTCTCATGTCTATAAGCCTTTTTTCTCAAAAAAATACCAAATACAATTTTATTAAGTAGATTTTCAAGGAGAATAAGTTCAATAGGTAAAATGATCTTCCATTTTCATTTAATTTAATTTCAATTTATTTTCTTATTCTATCATCACCTTACCTTATCTAAGTGGAATGATAACTCTAGTATCTTATATATACTTTAATGTTATTCTATTAATGTAATAATTCATCATCAAACCTCTTATTCTCTTCCTTTTATTCTAAAAATGGAAACATCATCCGTGAGGTGTTGATTTATCATCTTTGAGGATGAAAAGTTTTAATTTTCTTTAACTCCTTAAATTATGGTAATAAATCCATTATAATGGTTGAAACATATTGTAAATTTTTTTATAAACTTTTTTATGTTCTATAACTAATATATATATATATATAATACTATGTAATAAAACAAAACTAGTTTGTGATGATCGAAAAACCGCAAAATTAATCTAAATGAATATCATTAACATTTTATCT
The DNA here is from genome assembly GCA_963277665.1 of Viscum album. Classification (NCBI taxonomy): domain Eukaryota; kingdom Viridiplantae; phylum Streptophyta; class Magnoliopsida; order Santalales; family Viscaceae; genus Viscum; species Viscum album. Next base: position 833,074,372 of record OY728136.1, read on the forward strand.
AATTAATCATACTCATATCTAGAAAAAAGTAATATATAAGAACAATTAAACTTATTTAAGTTCATTAGTAACATATATTTTCAACAATATAGAATAATTATTATCTTACATGAACTTCTATACTTGTATACAAGAGAATTGACTATGAAAACAAAGAAACATACACTCTCAAAATGATGAAATTGAACTCTATAACTCATCATAATGGAAATAAAATTACTTAATAAAATTATAATAAATAAAAAAATGTATAATAGTTTGTATATTTATTTATTTATTAATATAATTTTATTATCTATGATATTAAAGTGAATAAATCATTCAGACATGAGGTGAAAGGATTCTCAAACCCAATTTCCTTTATTTGGTTATTCCTCTTTCGTGCCAAATTTTAATGTGGATGTTAATTTAATACTCCTAAAAGATAACTCTTATATACTTTTATTTGGGTATATACATGTTTCTAATCTTATTATATGAGATAATACAAACACTTTCAAAAATAACTCTTTTTTCAATAACACATTTTAACTCTTCTTGAGATGTTTATTCTTTGCTTATGAATGATGAATCTTATACAAAATATGTTTCTATATTTTCTTTTGGGAACCCCAATTTTATTCATGATTGAAAATATCCTTTTGAAACCCATTCCATTACGTGGGATACTTCATAAATTTGATTGATATACATTGTATGTGGCATGCATGATTATGTAAATGTTATGATGTGATGGGTGCATCCAAAATTATATAGAACTCCAATACATTGGGTAATGTGATGTAGCCCATGAGATATGGTGAAATATGCATGAATAGGATGCTATATTTTTTTTCACAATGATGATTTTATTATTATTCACATATTTTATGTGTGAAGATGATGCTATCATTGTTCACAACTATGTTTGGTATTTGACCACTAAGACATGAAGTTTCATTTTTTTTCATTGAAACATTCCTTACCTTTATCTAATGATTCCTCTCATTAATATGATGATAATACAATGATTATGTTATGATGATGATGATGATTCTCTCCCATGTTATATGGATTCATTCTTTGATCTATCCTATTACAAGGCATTTATCTCACCACTTTCTTTGCTGTATATCCTTAGGTGATTAATTATACTAAAAAGTACATGAGGGTTAAAAAGAAGATACAGAAGTAGTAATTAAATTTTTTATGTTTTATTTTGTAAATTTTATGTATGGTCCTAATTTTCCAAATACACTAAACCTTTGATCCTATTTTTTTATTTATTTTATTTTTTATCTCTAAAATGATGTAATAGTCATGCAAGAAAAGTAGGGTTGATATATTTAACCTTTATAGATACTCTCTCATATAATGTTTTTTTTCATTATTGTGTAAAATTCATATTATCACACTACTAGAAATAATGCTTTTCCCAACATTTGTATACCAACGGTTCTTTTGAACTGTTGGTATAGGTGATCTTTACAAATAATTTATGGAAACCATTTGTAATGATCTATAAAAATTGAGTTTCCCCAATGGTTTGATGAATCAGTTGGGAAATATGGTTAAAAAATGAGTTTTCCCAATGGTTTGATGAAACCGTTGGGAAAGATGGGAAAAAAATGAGTTTTCCCAATGGTTTTTAAAAACAGTTGGGAAAAAGATGCCCCAAATTTGCCTAATCCAAGAAGCCCCTCCCCAAAATTCCAGAAGCATTGCAAGACTCTCCCAGAAGCAATTCCGACTCACAGAAGCCCTTGAGAAGCCCCATCACAGGTGCACCTCCTCCATTGGATCAGTTTCTAGGTTAGACTCCTTCCACCTTTTCTCAAGGATATCCTTCCACCTCTTCTCAAGGATATCCTTCTATTCTCAAGCATATCGTTATTCCCAATTTCTAGGGTTTTTGAAAATGTTTATGATTCACTACTCCACGAATTGTTTACTCAAATCACTACATCGGTGTACACATTGTCCAATTAATGTTTTCATTACACATATACATTTATAAGGGCATGGTGTCTCTTTATTGTGTTATAATTTTAAAGATTCAAAGTTTTTTTAATCTCAATGCTTCAAATATTACAGCTTCATGTATATGAACTCATAAGAAATTTTTTGTAATATTTATTCATAGTATTTCATGAAAATCACTCCTTTCATTAAGATCATGTCAAACATGAAGATCTTGTTCATCTTAATTTTTGTACACTAAGTGTATTACATAACAAGTATGTATCATGTTTCTATCAAAATCTATATATATATAAAATGACACACTGTTCACCTATCCTTTTCACAATAGAACATATAGTGTATCTTCTTGAACATTGAAAAATAGTATGTGGTCCCTAATTATTATTCACAGAAGAAATTAGAAATACTTAACTGTATAATCCAATGTTCTTTATGAATAAAATATCTAAAAATGGAACTCTCGGTGGGACCTCTCCTTTTCCCATGTAGTACTTCTTCCTTCTTCATGAAACTAATTCACAAAATTTCAAATTCGCAATATTAGTGAATATTGGTTTTCCTAATATAACCATTAATCATTCTTCCTTCAACATCATACACGAGTTATTCAATCGCCTTTTTAAAACACAATGACCATTTTCACTGATTTGGGATTCCTCAAAATGATTGGGAAAATTAGAAAAACACATGTATTGAATTGTTTTTTTCATATGGTTTCATGGATACAAGTTCATCTCGAAAATCATGATTGCGTGGTTCAAATATCATGAGGACCATGGGATTATTATTCTTCACACAAATGAATTAGTTTTCTTCAACTATGTTTTTTTGTTTTCAATTTTGATTTGGCTGAAAGGGGACCTTTGTGGTCATTAATCATGGTTGTGGGTGGTCATTTAGGATGTAAGATACTATGACTTTATTTTACTTGATATATCCAATATTATTATTGATTTATGTTCAATTTGATTATATTTGAAAAGTGTTGTAGTTTAATAAGTTGTTATTAATGGTTGTTATAATGACGATATGGTATAAGGGTTCACATGGTGTGTATAAGGGTTCACATGGTGTGTATAACGGTTGACACGGTGTCTAAGTGGGGTGACGGTAGGGCTGTCCCAGTGGGGTGGGTGGGGGGGGGGGGGCTGGGTTTTCCAAGTGGGGTGTGGGGGGTAGGGGTGTCCAGATGGGGTGGGGGGGGGGGTGGGTTTTCCAAGTGGGGTGGGGGTAGGGCTATCCAAGTGGGGTGGGGGGGGGTGCTGGGTTATCCATGTGGGGGGGGGGTAGGGATGTCCAAGTGGGGTGGGGAGGGTGTGAAAGTGGATGAAGCTCATAACTATAAACTCTCTATAAATTATGGAAGTATGAAAAGTTATAGGGACATTCGTGATCATTTTTTGGTGGGATAACATAAAAAGTGTTTGATGTTTTTAGTCCTTTTTTATTTGGAGTTTATTTTGATGCTGATGTTTCTTATTGATACCTATGATGAGAATTTATTTTAGTTTCTAAATCGGCTGAGACTCCCCCACCATGCACAGTGTATGAAACCTCTACCCTTATTTAATGATTCTGTTTACACAGCCTATGAAACCTCTACTCTCATTTAATCAGTGAACTCAAGTCATTAATTCAAGCCTTTATTCTCACTAGCATGTAAGAAATTGAATAATGTAAACCCATCCATACATGATTTCTTACCTTAGATAGTGTCTAACATATAGAATATGAGCTTTTGAATTCATTAGTTAACCAAGATCATATATTCCATTTCCCCCAAGATGACTGTACTAATATAACTTTAGGGTCAATTAAATATGGTTCTCATTGTACGTTGTATATTTTGTGTCCTTATTGGCCAATACTCACTTTTATGAGGGTGGGGTGCTTTTCAATAGCCATGCTGACATGTGTAGACATCCATAAAAATTTTAGATAAGTCACAAGTTTAATTCATTAATGTTGTTATCATTGACATATTTTATTAATAATCTGAAATTTAAAAATAAATTTTTTTGTCTATACTTAATGAAATTAAATCTTTTTACAAGACATGAACAACCTATTAGTGTAGAAGACTAAAATTTATCCACCCATGGGTTGCGCTTTACTTGGGGAAGTAATTGGGTAATGAAAGGTAAGGCCATAGAGGTACCAATAATGAGTTATTGAACATGAGTGAATAATTTGGGATGCCTATAACACATAATGGGACCTGAGGCATATGCCTCTTATAGACCTAATGAAAATTAATATAAATAGAATTTTAATTTAATTTTTGAGTACTTGTTCTTTAAAGTTTTTTAATAGTTCACTACATCGATTAGAAACATATTCCTTTATCGTTTACTTAAATGTATTTTCTATTAAAGTTCAATCCTATTGAATTGTTTATGAAAAAATGACTTATATAAATTCTTTTTACAGAATGGACAGAAGTTGGATGTATGAAACTGATCGGATCTTAAGCGATTTTCAAAACAATTTGGAGAGCTTTATAGATTTTTCATTTCACAATGCTTCCAATAGTGGTCGCATACACTGCCCATGTTCCAATTGTGTTGGTAGACCTTGGTTGAGTAGTGAAGAAGTCAGCTACCACATAACCAAACATGGTTTTCAATAAAACTACTTTGTGTGGTATCACAATGGGGAGAAAATGAAATCTCAGATTGGTGATGATCGAAATGAAAGGACTGGAATGGATAATTTGTTAGATGATCAGTTTCTGTTTATTTTTCATCATGAAAAAGAAAGGATTTCGACTCAAGAAGACTTCGATATGTGGACAGCTGATTTATCTAGTGAAAATGATGATATTGATAGGGTGAAAAAATTGAATGATGCTGCCATGACTTCAGTATATCAACAATGCAATAAAATGAAAAAGCTGGAATTTTAATCCGATTGTTTCATGGGAAAACTATGTATGGGATTTCTAATACAGAAATCGATTACATTCTTACCCTCTTGAAGGATTTACTTCTAGATGATGTAGATATTCCCTCAAACCACTATATGACATGGAAGTTAGTTGAGGAACTTGGATTTTCAAGAAACAAAACTCATGCTTGCCTGAAAGATTGCAGTTTATTCTGGGAGGAAACCGCTGAATGAAATAATTATATAAAATGTGGAACATCCTGCTAGAAATCAAAATCTGATAGAACACCATCCCGTGTTCCACATAAAGTATTGTGGCACTTTCCATTGATCCCCAGACTCTAGAATCTTTTTATATCTTATGAAATATCAATAAAAATGAGATGGCATGATATCAAGAGAAAGAAGACTAATGATGAGTTGGTTTATCCTGTAGATGGATTTGCATGGCAGAGATTTGATGCTTGACATCCTGATTTTTCAGCTGACGTGCGTAATGTGAGGCTGGGTCTTTCATGAGATAGTTTTAATCCGTTTGGGTATATACTTACTTCTCACAACACATGGCCAATTTTTATACAAATTTATAATCTTCTCCCATGGTTGTGTATGAAAAAACCTTTCACTTTCATGAGTATACTCATATCTGGTTCTTCTGATCCCAACATTGATATTGATGTATACATGCAACCTTTAATAACAGAGTTGAAACTTCTTTGGGATGTGCATGTGCGCACATATGATGCATGTTCGAAAGACATATTTCAGATGTGTACTGTGCTTATGTGGACAATCAATGATTTTCTAGCTTATGAAATGATGTCTCGATGGAAAACGAAGGGAAAACTGTTATGCCCAGTTTGTATGAAGAATACACGATCCAGAAGACTGAAACACCATTGTAGTTTCAGTTTTATGGGACATCGACGATTCTTTCCAAATGATCATCCATATAGAATAAATCATCAAAGATTTGATAATACCATTGAGACAGATGATCCACCTCAGTGTATGTCTAGAACTAATGTTCTTAATGAATTGAAAGATTTCAGTTTTTAATTTGGGAAGGGTCAAATGAAATTTGGAAAGAGAAAGAATGTTTCCACTGAAATCTGTTACAATTGGAGGAAGAGGAGTATCTTTTTTTTATTTTCCTTATTGGTCAACCAATTTGTTTTGTAATTGATTAGACATAACACATATTGAAAAGAATATATGAAAAATATTACTTTCAGTTCTTCTAAATGTCAAGGGGAAGACAAAAGATGATTTACGATCTCGGCGTGACTTGGTGGATTGGGGCATCAAATCAGAACTGCATCCTGTGCGTTTCAATGAAAATAAATGGAAACTTCCATGTGCTTCTTATGTGATGACACCTATATAAAAAAACAATTTCTAGAAGTATTAAAGACAATTAGAGTTCCTGATGGCTATTCAAGCAACATATCTAAATGGGTCAACAGAAGAGAGTTGAAGCTAAAATCTTTGAAGACTCATGATCATCACGTTCTACTGCATGAGTTTCTTCTAATATAAATCCATCATATTTTGTCCAATAATTTTAAGGGTGAATGTTTTTTAGTTGTGCCATTTGTTTAGAAATCTTTGTGCTAAGAAGTTTTCCAAGTCATTCTTGCAAAAAGTGTTGACAGATGCCCCATTAATTTTGCGTGAGTTGTAGAAAATATTTCCTCCATCATTTTTCACATGCATGCTGCATCTGACTGTCCATATTCCCACTGAAATACTTTTCGGAGGACCTGTTTCTTTTTGTTGGATGTATCCAACAGAACGAAATATGTACACATTAAAGTCTTATGTCTGAAACAAGAATCATCCCAAAGGTTCTATCGTGAACGATTACTTGGCTCAAGAATGTATGGATTTCTTCTCAATGTATTTGTCTGATCTTACTAAAAGAATGAACAGAACAATGAGAAATGAAGAAGAACAGTATGAGAAAATTGAACCCAGTTTTCCATCACTATCTCAAACAGGAGGAATTCCTAGATCATATACATTGAAGACATTAATCCATGAAGAGCGAGAGATGGAACATCGCACAGTTTTGTTCAACTATGATTTGTTCGATGACTATATCAGTTAACTAAATTGAATATGTATATCTTAAATATATATCTATTAAAATATTCATATTTTTTTGTCTACAGGGAACATATAACAATGATAAATAAGAAGCATCATTCTTTATCTTTGAGAAGGAGAGAGACTTTTCATAGCAAAGAGTTTTCTGCTTGGTTAAAATTGAAGGTAAAAATATTACTGTTTAAAATAATTATATAAATAATTAATTAAGTTTAATAGTCATTTATATTACATGTATTGAGTTTGTCTGCTGACTTTGTCTCTGAGGAAATAAGAGCTTTGGCTTTTGGTCCTAATACCGTGGTTCGTATCTGTAAATCAATTGTTATCAATGGGTACAAATTTATTATCACTGAATGATCAAAGAACATGAGAAGACAACATGATGGTGTTATTGTTACTACCGCAACAGATTGTTATGCTAGTGCATCAAATAGTATACTGCGATTTGAAAATGTGGGTTATTATGGAGTTGTTGAGAAAATAATAATATGGGATTATTACTCTCATGGACGAGTCACAATGATGAAATGCCATTGGTTTGATTCGATGATGAGACATGGAACATTTATTGATGATTGTGGATTTCAAGTAATTAATATGACTCACACTCTTGCTACTAAAGAACCATATGTGTTGGCATCAATGGATAAACAAGTTTTTTTTCAAAGACCAACTTCGACCTGAATTTGGTGTCATAGTTGAAGTAATTACATGACATATTTTTGATGATGGTGATGATGTAATTGACACTATCCCTAGTTCCATTTGAACCAATCCATTTATTTATTTTGATGACTCCAATAGCTCAATTTTCAGAGTTGATTGTGAACCTGAAGTTGTGGTTGAAAATATATAGAATCATTCATCCATGTTCTCAATTCTTTTGGTTTACCTCGATTTGGGTTATTAAGGTTGGTAATATTCAAATTGATTTAGTATTGATCACAAATATGTTTTAGCTAAATTGACCATTATGCGAATTTTCAAGGTTTATTGGTTGCTGTTTTATTTGAATTTCATTTTCTAATTTGGAATTGAACTGTATTCAAACCTAGTCAAACAATATTTATAACATGGTGAACATTACAACTTGTATGATTTATTAAATCCATTCAAGCTATTCTAAAACAATTGATAGCTAAATTACCAATGAATCCCCTTATTCCCTCATATATTTAGTTTTTTGGGTTACAAATTAGTTTCCTTTTTCTAATTAATTACATATTTGTTTTAAAAAGCAGGAAATGCAGCCAATTGAAGAGAGATGATGGAAAAAAATGATGGAGAACAATCTTCGAATGGCGGAGATGGGAGTTCCACCATTAGTGACTACAGTGAGTACTTTATTTCAAATATATATATTTAAAGAATATATAATGTCATGTGATTAATTTTTTTTAAACATTTTTGTAGGATCCACCTATACCTTGACAGTTATTCCACGAGGAGCCTAGTACTGGTCCTAGTACTTAGGCCGGTGGTACGAGAGGGTTTGTACCAGAGGTGGACAAGCAGCTTCACGTACCCGACTAGACATTTACCCTCCCACTGACATGTCATCCTTCCCACATTCTGATCCCGATGTGTTGTCAGGGACTCATGGGATATTTAGGCCTCCCATGTTTTCACCACTGTTTGCATCTTGTGGCCCATATTTTTCATATCCCATGATGATTCCCACTCCCCAGTAAAAATCCGGTCATACAGCTGTCCCATGTTCTTTTCCTTCTACTTCAATCTCTCCGAGCTTCTATATTCCATCGTCTTCGACTCCTGTTCCCCCACAGACTGTTCCATCAGTTTCTGTGGATCCAGCGGTGCTCATCGATCAGACTGGTGTAGGTATATGTATAGAAACCTAACAAATTTTTATAGTAATATTTATTTTGATTATAACATGTTTTGATAAAATATTTGTTTTTATTTCATGACAGATTCATCTACTAACAGGAGGTGGGGGCGGGGGTGTACACGCATGCGTGCGGTGTGTAACCGCCACAAACATGTTATGGTGCATTACAACAAAGACAACCAAATGATTGAGAAAACAGGGCTGCAATGTCGAAGTTTTTTGGAGAAACTTTCCAAATACTCTGACATCATTCCTATCATCCCGCTATCATGGAGAAATTTTCCACATGAGGTCAATGATAGAGCTAGGAAGATATATGGGTAAAAAAATCTGTTGTATTTAATGAAATGAATTATTTTTTTATTTATATGAATTAATATTTTGATGTCAGCTTCGATTTAATTTTCCCAATGGTGAGGGTGCATGATCAGAACGTCTAAAGGATTTAGGAAAGCTTTGTAGATCCAACAAGAATGTGTTGTATATTGGCTGGAATGCTTGAGTGGGCACTGAGTTAGTGGCAGTACCAGTTATGGATGAATGTCCTATAGGGAAGTATTTCCAGATGACTACTCATTGGATGACTACCCAGTTTAAGGTATTAATTACATTTGAGGTATTTAAATAATAAATTTCATGTTTTTCATTAATATTATCTTTTTCATTATCTAATTTTATTTATTAATCATCTGGAAATAATAAAAAAACATTGATGCAAAAAAAAATACTTCCACACACTAGGGCGTACTACGATGCCAGATAATGAGAGGAAGTAGGTATGACAATTATTTATAAGTTTTCTTTACGACTTACACTTTATTTTGTTTCCTAAATTATTTAATCGTTTGATAAATTTTTTATATAAATTTAGTTTTCAATGTCACTGTAGAGGCAAATATAGAATATTGAAGGACATGTGCCTCGAGCAAAACTGTTTTGCTCGAGTAGATGGAAAAAGGATGGAAGTGCCATCAACGAAGAAAATCAGAAGCAGATTGTAAGTTTTAATCTGTTTATTTTATATTTTAATATCTATTTTGTAACTTAATAATATATTTATATTTGTAATAGGATTCTTTAGAGGCCCTCAATGCCCAAGAACCAGACAATTTTGTGCTAACTGTTCACTTACATCAGGTGTTGGGAGAGGAGCATCCTAGCAGAGTACGCTGCCGACCTAGGATAGCCCTGATGAGGTATTGGCCCCCCTCAAGTATGAGTTGTAGTGCCACCGAGATGCAGAAAGTTGGGGCACATGCAGAACAGGCTGAAAAAATGGCCACAAAGATGACATAATAGTCTGCTAGGGCAAACAATGTATTTATGAAATTCATTGAAGTTCTACATCCAACACTTCCACCAGAGGCCAGCCTAGATTTTGTTGAATATATGTCGTCGATACATTCTATATATGGTGCACCAAGTGGCAGTTGTAGTGGTGGTCAAGACGATGTATAGCCCGACGATAATGATGGCAAGGAGTCTGATGTGGAAGAGGAAGGAGAGGAGGAGGGCGAGGCAGATGGCGAGGGCGAGGAGGAGGGAGAGGGCGAGGAGGAGGGCACTGAGGAGGGAGAGGATGATGATGGGGATGAGGAAGAGGGTGATGATGATGGTGATGATGGTTATGGTGATGTGGGACAAATTGATCCGTTGCATTTTTGACTAATATTACTAAGATTTGATGTTTAATCTATTCTAGTTGTTGGTTTTATCTAGACCCATAGTATAGTATTGTAGTTGAGTTATTTTTATATATTGTCTATTTTCATGGATGTTGTTGTCTTTTAGTGGTTGCGGTGTATCTTAAGCATGTTTATAGAGTTTTGTGTGTTTGGGAACTCCCTGGACAGCCCCGTCCTTCTTGGACCCTGGACAACCCCCCACCATCCTCCTTGGACCCCGAACAGCCCCCTGGACATCCCCCCGGACAGACCCCCGACCATCCACCTTGGTCCTCAGACAGCCCCATGAAAACCCCCGGACAACCCCCCTGATAGCCCCACCCTCCTCCCTAGACCTCGTACAACCCCCTGGATAGCCCCCCGGATAGCCCCCCGGGCATCCCCCCCACCCTCGTCCTTGGACCCCAGACAGCTCCCCAAACACCCCTCAAACACCCCTCAGACAGCCCCCCGCACTGCCCCCCACCCTTCTCCTTGGTCCCCGAACAGTCCCCCGGACACCACCTGAACAACCCCCCGGACAGCCCCCACCCTCCTCCCTAGACCCCGGACAGCCCCTCGGATAGCCCCTCGGACATCCCCCTAGACAGCCCCCCCCGGAGAGCCCCCCACCCTCCTTCGTGGACCCCCGACAACCCCCCGAACACCCCCCAGATAGCCCCCCGGACACCCCCCGTATAGCCCCTCGGACACCCCCTGATTGTGTTGATACTTTAGTACAATGATCTTTGGGTCAATTGTGTCGTGTACGAGTCAACCCTGCCTCAATCCGAGGTGCGGTGTGGCCTACACCACTCAAAGTGTCTCGGGTTTATTTGAAATGGACAACATTTTAAGTGAAAATAACAATTAACATACAGAAAACTGACCAAACGCATTTGGATTGTCTTGATACTTTAGAAAAACGATCCATGGGTCATATTTGATGTGTAAAAGTCAACCCCACCTCAATCCGAGGCCCGGTGTTGCCGGCACCACTCAAAGTGTCTTTCTTTTGTTTAAAATGGACATCATTTTAAGTGAAAACAACAACTGACATACGAAAAACTGACCAAACACATTCGGAATGTATTGATGGTTTAGGAAAACGTTCCATGAGTCATTTGTGATGTGTATGAGTCAACCCCGTCTCAATCCATGATGCGGTGTGGCCGACACCACTCAAAGTGTCTCTATTTAGTTTAAAATGGACTTTATGTTAAGTGAAAACAACAACTGACATATGGAAAACTGACCAAACGAATTCGGATTCTGTTGAAACTTTAAGAAAATGATCTATGGGTCATATGTGACATGTAAAAGTCAACTGAACCTCAATTAGAGTCACAGTGTGGCCGAGATCACTCTACGTGTCTCTCTTTTGTTTAAAATGGACAACATTTTAAGTACATACGGAAAACTTACCAAATGGATTCTGATTATGTTGATACATTATCAAAACAATACATGGGTAATATGTGATGTGTACGAATCAACCCAGCTTCAATCTGAAGCGCGTTGTGGCCGACACCACTCCATGTGTCTCTCTTTTGTTTCAAAAGGACATCATTTTAAGTGAAAACATCAACTGGCATACAAAAAAACAACCAAACACATTCATATTGTTTTGATACTTTAAGAAAATGATCCATGGGTCATTTGAGATGTGTAAGAGTCAAACTCATCTAAATACGAGGCACGGTGTGGCCGGTACCACTCTAACTGTGTCTCTTTTGTTTAAAAGGGACAATATTATAAGTGAAAAGAACAACCGACATATAGAAAACTGACCAAACACATTTGGATTCTGTTGATAATTTATCACAATGATCCATGGGTCATATGTGATATGAACGAGCCAACCCAGGCTCAATCCGAGTTGCGGTATGGCCGAGATCACTCTAAGTGTCTCTGTTTTGTTTAAAAAGTATAACATTTTAAGTACATACGTAAAACCGACCAAACACATTAGGTTTCTATTTAAACTTTAGGATAATGATCCATGGGTCAAATTTGACGTGTAAGAGTCAACCTCACCTCAATCCAAGCCACGGTGTGGCCGACACCACTCAAAGTATCTCTCTTTTGTTTAAAATGGACTTCATTTTAAGTGAAAACAAGAACTAGCATACAGAAAACTGACCAAACAGATTATGATTGTGTTGATACTTTAGTACAACGATCCATGGGTCATATGTGACGTGTACGAGTAAACCCCGCCTCAATTCGAGGTGTGGTGTGGCCGACACCATTCATAGTGTCTCTCTTTTGTTTAAAATGGACAACATTTTAAGTGAAAACAACAACTGACATACGAAAAACTGACCAAATGCATTTGAAATGTGTTTATACTCCAGGACATCGATACATGGGTCATATGTGACGTGTAGGAGTCAACCCCACCTCAAACTGATGTGAGGCATGGTGTGGTTGGGATAAATCTAAGTGTCTCTCTTTTGTTTAAAATGGATAACATTTTAATTACATACGGAAAACTGACCAAACGGATTCTGATTGTGTTGATACTTTTTCACAACAATCAATGAGTCATATGTGATGTGTACGAATCAACCCCGCCTCAATCTAAGGCGTGGTGTGGGTGACAGCACCCAATGTGTCTCTCTTTTGTTTCAAAAGGACATCATTTTAAGCGAAAACATCAACTGGCATACAAAAAACTGACCAAACACATTCATATTGTGTTGATACTTTAGGAAAATGATCCCTGGGTCATTTGAGACGTGTACGAGTAAACCATGTCTAAATCTGAGGAGCGGTGTGGCCGGTACCACTCTAACTGTGACTCTTTTGTTTAAAATAGACAAGATTATAAGTGAAAAGAATAACTGGCATATGGAAAACCAACCAAACGCATTCGAATTCTGTTGATAATTTATCAAAACAATCCATGGGTCATATGTGACGTGTACGAGCCAACCCGGGCTCAATCCTAGTTGCGGTGTGGCCGTTATAACTCTAAGTGTGTCTCTTTTGTTTAAAATGGACAATATTTTTAGTACGTATGGAAAACTGACCAAACAAATTCAGTTTCCCTTGAAACATTAGAAGAAAGATCCAAGGGTCATATGTGATGTGTATGAGTCAAACTCGCCTCAATCCGAGGCACAGTGTGGATGACACCACTCAAAGTGTCTCTCTTTTGTTTAAAATGTAATTCATTTTAAGTGAAAACAACAACTAGTATACGGAAAACTGACCAAACGGATTCTGATTGTGTTGATACATTAGCACAATGATCCATGGGTCATATGTGATGTGTATGAGTCAACCCCGCCTCAATCCTAGGCATGGTGTGGGAGACACCATTCATAGTGTCTCTCTTTTGTTTAAAATGGACATCATTTTAAGTGAAAACAACAACTGACATATGAAAAACAAACCAAATGCATTAAAAATGTGTTTATTCTTGAGGAAATCGATCCATGGGTCATATGTGATGTGTACGAGTCAACTCTGCCACAATCTGAGGCACGGTGTGGCTGAGATCACTCTAAGTGTCTCTCTTTTGTTTAAAATGGACAACATTTTAAGTACATACGGAAAACTGACCAAACAGATTCTGATTGTATTGATACTTTAGAACAACTATCCATGGGTCATATATGACGTGTAAGAATCAACCCCGCCTCAATATGATGCCCGATGTGGCCAACACCACTCAAAGTGTCTCTCTTTTGTTTCAAAAGGACATCATTTTAAGTGAAAACATCAACTGGCATATAGAAAACTGACCAAACACATTCTAATTGTGTTGATACTTTAGGAAAACGATCCATGGGTCATTTGAGATGTGTACAATTCAACCCCGTCTAAATTTGTGATGTGGTGTGGCCGGTACCACTCTAACTGTGTCTCTTTTGTTTAAAATGGACAAGATTATAAGTGAAAAGAACAACTGGCATACGTAAAACCAACCAAAAGCATTCAGATTCTATTAATAATTTATCACAACGATCCATGGGTCATATTTGATGTGTACGAGCCAACCCGGGCTCAATAAGAGTTGTGATGTGGCCGAGATCACTCTAGGTGTCTCTATTTTGTTTAAAATGGACAAAATTTTAAGTACATACGGAAAACTAAACAAACACATTCGGTTTCAATTGAAACTTTAGTAGAACGATCCTTGGGTATTATGTGACATGTAAGAGTCAACCTCGCCTCAATCTGAGGCATGGTGTGGCTGACACCACTCAAAGTGTCTCTCTTTTGTTTAAAATGGACTTCATTTTAAGTGAAAACAACAGCTAGCATATGGAAAATAGACCAAATGGATTCTGATTGTGTTGATACTTTAGAACAATGATCCATGGGTCATATGTGAGGTGTACGAGTCAACCCTGCCTCAATCTGAGGTGTGGTGTGGGCGACACCATACATAGTGTCTTTTTTTTTAAAAATGGACATCATTTCAAGTGAAAACAACAACTAACATATGAAAAACTGACCAAATGAATTTGAAATGTGTTGATACTTTAGGAAATCAATCCATGGGACATATGTGACGTGTACGAGTCAACCCTACCTCAATTACAGGCACGATGTGGCTGGGATCACTATAAGTGTCTCTCTTTTGTTTAAAATGGAAAAAATTTTAAGTACATATTAAAAACTGACCAAACGGATTCTGATTGTGTTGGTACTTTAGCACAATGATCCATGGGTCATATGTGAGGTGTAGGAATCAACCCTACCTCAATCTGAGGCGCGGTGTGGCTGGCACCACTCAAAGTGTCTCTCTTTTGTTTCGAAAGGACATCATTTTAAGTGAAAACATCAACTGGCATATGGTAAACCGACCAAACGAATTTGGATTGTGTTGATACTTTAGGAAAATGGTCCATGGGTCATTTGAGACATGTACGAGTCAACCCCATCTAAATCTGAGGTGTGGTGTGTCCGATACCACTCTAACTATGTCTCTTTTGTTTAAAATGGACATGATTATAAGTGAAAAGAATTACTGGCATACAAGAAAACTGACCAAACACATTCGGATTCTATTGATAATTTATCACAAAAATCCATGGGGCATATGTGACGTGTATGAGCTAAACCAGGATCAATCTGAGTTACAGTGTGGCCAGGATCACTCTAAGTGTCTCTCTTTTGTTGAAAATGGACAACATTTTAAGTACATATGAATTACTGACCAAATGCATTAGGTTTCCATAGAAACTTTAGGAAAATGATCCATGGGTCATATGTGACGTGTATGAGCCAAAATGGGCTCAATCCAAGTTCCGGTGTGGTCGGGAGAACTCTAAGTGTCTCTCTTTTGTTTAAAATGGACAACATTTTAAGTACATACAGAAAACTGACCAAATGCATTTGGTTTCCATTGAAAATTTAGGAGAACGATCCATGGGTCATATGTGATGTTTAAGAGTCAACCTTGCCTCAGTCTAATGCATGGTGTGGCCGACACCATTCAAAGTATCTCTCTTTTGTTTATAATGGACTTCATTTTAAGTGAAAAAAACAACTAGCTTACGGAAAACTGACTAAACAGATTTTGATTGTGTTGATACTTTAGAACAACGATCCATGAGTTATATGTGACATGTAAGAGTCAACCTCACCTCAATACGAGGCGCAATGTGGCCAACACCATTCATAGTGTCTCTCTTTTGTTTAAAATGGACATCATTTTAAGTGAAAACAACAACTGACATACAAAAAATTGACCAAACACATTCAAAATGTGTTGATACATTAGGAAAATTATCCATGGGTCATATGTGACATGTACAAGTCAACCCCAACTCAATCTGAGGCCTAATGTGGCTGGGATCACTCTAAGTGTCTCTCTTTTGTTTAAAATGGACAACATTTTAAGTACATATAGAAAACTGACCAAAAAGATTCTGATTGTGTTGATAATTTAGCACAATGATACATGGGTCATATATGACGTGTATGAATCAACCCCGCCTCAATCTAAGGCATGGTGTGGCTGGAACCACTCAAAGTGTCTCTCTTTTGTTTCAAAAGGACATCATTTTAAGTGAAAACATCAACTGACATACGGAAAACTGACCAAACGCATTCAGATTGTGTTGATACTTTAGGAAAATGATCTATGGGTCATTTGAGATGTGTAAGAGTCAACACCGTATAAATCTGAGGCGCGGTGTGTCTGGTACCACTCTAACTGTGTCTCTTTTTTTAAAATGGACAAGATTATAAGTGAAAAGAACAACTGGCATACGAATAATCAACCAAACGCATTCATAATCTTTTGAAACATTAGGACAACAATCCATGGGTCATATGTGACGTGTACGAGTCAACCACACCTCAATTCAAGTCACGGTGTGGCCGACACATCCCAAAGTGTCTCTGTTATGTTTAAAATGGATAACATTTTAAGTATATATAGAAAATGAACCAAATGGATTCTGATTGTGTTGATATTTTAGCACAATGATCCATGGGTCATTTGTGATGTGTATGAGTCAACCCCACCTCAATATAAGGCACAGTGTGACCGACACCACTCAAAGTGTCTCTCTTTTATTTCAAAAGGATATCATTTTAAGTGAAAACATCAACTGTAATACGGAAAACTGAACAAACACATTCAAATCGTGTTGATACTTTAGGAAAATGATCTATGGGTCATTTGAGACGTTCTTGAGTCAACCCCGTCTAAATCTGAGGCACGATGTGGCTGGTACCACTCTAACTGTGTGTCTTTTGTTTAAAATGGACAGGATTATAAGTGGAAAGAACTACTGGCATACGGAAAACCAAACAAACACATTCGGATTCTGTTGATAATTTATCACAATGATCCATGGGTTATATGTGACATGTACGAATCAACCCCGCCTCAATCTAAGGAGTGGTGTGGCCGACCCCACCCAAAGTGCCTCACTTTTGTTTCAAAAGGACACCATTTTAAGTGAAAACATCAATTGGCATACAGAAAACCGACCAAACACATTCAAATTGTGTTGATACTTTAGGAAAATGATCTATGGGTCATTTGAGACGTGTACGAGTCAACCCCATCTAAATCCGAGGTGCGGTGTGGCCGGTACCACTCTAACTGTGTCTGTTTTGTTTAAAATGGACATGATTATAAGTGAAAAGAACAACTGGCATATGAAAAATCGACCAAACGCATTCAGAATCTATTGAAACTTTAGGAAAATGATCCATGGGTCATATGTGACATATACGAGTCAATCGCGCCTCAATATAAGTCGCGGTGTGGCTGGCACTACCAAAAGTGTCTCTCTTATATTTAAAATGGACAACATTTTTAGTACATATAGAAAACCGACCAAATGAATTCTGATTGTGTTGATATTTTATAACAATGATCCATGGGTCATTTTTGATGTGTACGAGTCAACCTCACCTCAATCTGTGGGGCGATGTGGTTGGAACCACTCAAAGTGTCTCTCTTTTATATAAAAAGCACTTCATTTTAAGTGAAAACAACAACTGACATACAGAAAACTGACCAAACACTTTCAGAATTGATTTATACTTTAGGAAAATGATCCATGTGTCATTTGTGATGTGTACGAGTTAACCTTGACTCAATCTGAGGAACGGTGTGGGTGGTATCACTCTAGGTGTATGCATTTTGTTTAAAATGGATATCATTTCTTGTAAAAACTTTTGGTATACGAAAAACCGATCAAATTATGAATTGAATTCCAGATTCCACATATAATTGTCATCTAAATTTTAAATTGAATTCTAAATGAATTATGTATGTTTATAATTATGTTATGAATTCTGATTTAATTCTGGTTGTGTATAGTTCCCGGATGCATTATATGTTAAATGTGTATGAATTTGTTCTCTATATGTATGTGTTAGTTGGTTATTGCGGGTACAATAATTGTATATGTATGTGTTAGTTTATTGCAGGTATAATAATTGGAAATGATTAGAAATGAGAGTGAATTTGGAAGGAGAGGGAATGGACTGGTTGTGCAAATAGCAGGCTGCTGTGCAATTTTCACAACATAGGCTATGACAACAGTTTCAAACCATTGGCATAGAGTTCTGAGTTTTTTTACCAATGGTTCTATATGAATCATTGGTAAAAATCCTTTCCCAACAGTTTAGAAACCATTGGGAAAGAAGTCATCTGGATGGTCTTCCCAACGATTCATGCCAAAAAGTTTGGAAAAACTATCCCAACAGTTTGGCACAACCATTGGGATATGTTCATTTTTTCTAACCTATCCCAATGGTTCAGTGTAAACCATTGGGAAAACCTTTCCCAATGGCTTACTTCCCTACGATTTGCAGAACTATTAGTATAAGATATACCAATGGTTCTGCAAGCTTTTCCAATGGTTTAGAACCGTTGGGAAAGCCTGCATTTCCAGTAGTGTCAACATTTGAAGTGATATGAGTTACTTAATTTTGTTTCTTATAGTTCTGAATCAAATAGATTTTTCTTAAAAAGGTTTCACCACATGAGAGTTACTTTATATCCTATATGTTTTAGTCTAACCAGTATCTTGTATCCTAAAAGATTGAGAATATCACATATTTTATACAACAATAAAAAACTCAGTCTCTTTTATATATCTGAGTATCTTCTTGGCACCCTTAATGTGTAATTCTTTTAGATCACTTTGAATTATTTCACACTATGCATTTTCATATACTATGTTAGGTCTATATATTATAGAATACATCAACATTTCATTGAATTTTCTAAATTCATTTGTATTCACACATTTCTATATAACATACTTTCTTATATTCATAAAAAATTTCAAGGTTGTGCACACTTTCTTATATTATTTTATACTAATTTATTCATAAAATCTTGGAAATATTTTTCTTGAGATAAATAAACAATCTTTCTTTTTGTTTAAATTATAATTCTTTCAAAAATATGATCTCCCTAAGAATAGATATCTCAAAATTCGTTTTCATTTGAATTAATTTTTTTTCAAGAATAATCCCTATCACCAATAAAAATTATGTCATCAATATAAACAATAACATTTAGAGTACCTCTGTACATATCCTTCACATATAGGTTGTTTTCAAATGCTACTTTAGTGAATTGTTTTAATTCAAGGAACTATACAACTTTGAATACTGGGATCCATGGGATTATTTAAACCTACAAATATCATTATTTATACTGAAAACCATTCTATCATTTACAAGGATAAATACTTGAGGTTTTCTTATAAATAATTTTTTCTCAAGATATTCATTAAATAATTCATATTTCACATCTATTTGATAAAAATAATATTTCTTTTATACCATAACAATTATTAAAATTTTAATTTCATTAATTCTTGAATAAATTGAAAGTGTTTCTTTAATATAAACTTATTCCACTTGAGGTTATCTTTTTAACACTAATATGGATTTATGTCTTGTAATATAACTATTAAAATTTATTTTTTTTTATGAAAAACCACTTTTTTCTAATGATATTATTTAATTTTAGTCTTGTAACATGATCCTAAGTGTCATTATTTTTAATCTAACCTTGGTACTAATTCATAGTATTCGTACACTCCTTATGTTCAATAGCTTCAACAATAAAGTATGGATCAACTTGTGAAGCTATATTTTTTTGCTTATCAAATATAAAACTTATATATACATGAAAATCCTGATTTATAATGATATTTTTTGTTCAAATGGAATTTACAACCTCTTATACTTATTTTTCCCATTTCCTATAGCACATTTATTAGCACTGTTATGATTTGAATCAACATTACTGTTATAAACCTGATGCTAGTAGCATAGATCCAATGTCTACATCATTACATTGGCATAATATACAAGGAACCACATCTCGAAGGACTGGATACTCTAGTATTATTGGTAAACTAGATTCATACCTGTGACTTTCATTACATTTGAATACAAAATTTATAACATAATTTTTTTTTTCTGAGAAAATCATTATTCTCTCAAGGAAATCCTTATATACCATTTATAGTATACACTACTAGAAAACTAACCTATACCAATGGTTTGGAACCGTTGGTATAGGCCTCCAAACCGTTGGTATAGCATATACCAACAGTTTAGAGAACCGTAGGCAAGTAAGCCGTTGGGATAGGTCTATACCAACGATTTTTGGAAAACAGTTGGTATAGACCTATACCAATGGTTTTGAAAACCGTTGGTATAAGTAATATGAAAATCTATACCAACGGTTCCATAAAACCATTGGTATATGTATTTCCAAAAAATATATTCAGTGGGATTTGATCCTAGGACCTCCATTTTATCATTGAACGACCTAACCACTAACCTAACATGACTTTTGTGAACATAATTTAATAAATATATATATTTAATATAATAATTATTTTAAATTTTGATTTATATAATGTTCTGGTTAAGAGGATCCGATAAAAAATCAAAGGACCTATACCAACGGTTGTCAAAACCGTTGGTATAGGTCTACACCAACGGTTTTGACAACCGTTGGTATAGGTTCCTGGAATCTGGGAAGTGATGTTGAAATATTGGGGACCTTTCCCAACGGTTTGGCCAAATTGTTGGGAAATCCTACCCTTTCCCAATGGTTTGGCTAAATTACTGGGAAAATTAGCCATAAATTGGACCTTTCCCAACGGTTTGGCCAAACCGTTGGGAAAAGTGGCCTCAAATTGGACTTTTCCCAATGGTTTGGCCAAACCATTGGGAAAGCCTACCCTTTCCCAATAGTTTTGGAAAACCGTTGGGAAAAGTGTCCACAAAGTGGGATTTCCCAATGGTTTGGCCAAACCATTGGGAAAGGGGGTATAAAAGTGTTGGGAAAGGTCACATTTCTAGTAGTGACACATCCTGGATTCCTGGGAAAGGAAGAAAAATAAGGTTGAGATCAGATTCCCAGTAAGAGTTATATAAAGTGGAATTTGTCATGAATTAATAATAATAATAATCAACATGGGATGTTAAATAATTGAACACACATTTCATTTAAATAAATTTATTATCATTATTAGATAAAACATAATCAATATGGCAAGGTAAATAACCAAAAACTCATTACATTTAAATAACCTAAATATATTTAATAGATAAGTCATAATCAATATGAAATGTTAAGTAACTGAATATAAAAACCATTTAAATAACTTGAATATCATGAATAGATAAGGCATAATCAATATGTAAAGGTAAATAAATGAAAAAATATTCCATTTAATCAACAACCTGAAATTAAATGTATATAGAGATAATATTATTGTGAAAATATTAAGGATTATAATAATAATAATTGAATTCTTAATGAATTAAATTCTTAATTATTGGATGTCATGATCTCATGCACCATTATACCTCTAATTTCAAGATATTTTACAATATAGCTAAAAAATATGGGTAAACCCCATTTAATTCTATCCTACTAATTTTCCTCATAGTACCACTAATTCATTGAGTGGATACATAATTCTTGGCCCCACTCATCACTAAAAGTTTAAATAATTCCTCATATATCAAATAATCTTTTTAATTCATAAACAATGAGCATTTTCATCAAATATCCATATTTAGTAAAGAATTATGATTTTTCAATAATTACCCATATAAACTAGAGAATTTAAATATATAACACCATAGATAGTAATGATATATAGTTCAAATAATTAAAATATCCATGATAAATAATATATATATTTAGGTAAAATTTAATTTCCAATGATCATAGGAAAGTGATTATTTCTTGTAAAGTTAATGACTACAAAAATAATCAAGAAAGTAAATTTAGATACTTTATCTGGTAAAAATAGTCATTAACCATTGATAAATAGAATAAAAATGGTATTAATATAATATATCCCTAGTTTAGTATAAGTAAAATAAAGGGTGTTTATCATTGATGAATATAATTACCATAATAATATTATTAAAAAAATTCTTGAGAAAAATATCCATTACACATTGAAAATATATATTTTTTAAACTAAAATTTTAAAAAATTATTTTAAAATAATTTGATTTGAAAATAACCTTTGAAACTTATAAAGGAATCTTTAAAACATTGAGTGGTTATTATGGAAATAAATTCAATACAACCCGTATATGTTAAAACAAATATTCCTTTCACATTTTTAGTAAAATCCAAATAGGGCTTGTTTGAAAAAAAAACACGAACATTATTTTAATTTTTTTAAAAGTCAAAAATGGGTAAAAATTTATTTAATCAATTATTTTTAAAATATTAAAATTTTCTTTAGAAAACAATTATTTTGATGAAAAATGGTTTTTTTTAATGAAGAGAGAAACAATGTTGTATTTTATTGGAAACATTTTCTCACTCATTTTAAGTAAAAAAGAGTGAAAATGGTAACAGTACTTGAAATGTTCTTGAATTGTGATATTATATAAAAATTTAAGGTTTTTATTATAAAATTATAAAATAATTTTCTTCATTGTGAATTTAGGTATAAATAATCTTGATTAAAATGAGATTGTGAAATAATCCCTTACAAATATCATAACATTGAAGTGAGAATTAATCAATGAATCAATTATGTGTATCAAATGTAAATATGAATAAAATAGGTGGAAATAAAAAATAATATATTCTAAATTCATTACACATATAATCCTAGAATATTAAATACTACAAAAAAGTAATATAACCCAATGAAAGGAAGTTGAGTTACAAAATTCATTACCACTAGGTAACTTTTAATTCAGACCACTTGGATGAAATAAATAAAATTGAAACTTAAAATATATTGAATTGTAAATGAATCATTATATTACATGTCAAAGGGGTATTATATATACCATAAAAAATAAATTATGTGCATAGCATTTCAATATGCCTTAATGAAGAGAAACTGAGATGAAGCCTCATACCTCACCCTTCATTTTATTTAAAAATGATTTATATTCCAGTATAATGGTTTTAGAAATTTTTTTAATTTTTTAAAAACCATATCTATATTTAAAATTTAATATATTACCCCCATATAACATTTTACCGCTCTTTTTTTTAAAATAATTTATTATTTCCATTATTTCGGTTGTTAATTTCCTTCTTTTATCATGAATGTTTTGTCATGAATGTTCTATTTCATGTAAATATTTTATAGTTACATCATCTAAAATATGATATTAATGTTATAAAAACCATTTTTCTATGATATACATTTTTATAATCATTATTTAAAATTTAACCTGGAGAATTGACCACATCGCTTCATGAAGATGCTAGGCCATACGTATGCATGGGCGACAATATCATTTCTTGAATGGGTGAAAGGTTAAAGAAGTGTGAAATATATTAATTTTAAAAAATAAATTTAATTTCATATATATCACATACATTAACTACATTTCCCCTTATTACCTTTCATGTAAAGTGTAAGTGGAAAAAATCACATTGCATCATGAGGCGGTAGTCCACCGTACACACGAACGAAATTATCGTATTTTAAAAGGAATGAAACTTGAGAAGGTATATGGGCTATTAAAATTTAATAAATATAATAATATCATTAATATAATATGAATGTGTAAAATATATCATTATATACATCCTTTAAAGAAGGTTATAAAAAATGAAATACGTTGGTTCGTGAGGCAGTATTCCGTCGTACACACGATCAAAGATTTCATTTCCCATTTGATGGAAGAGGAGATAGATATGGGTCATTATATTAACATAATACTATCTAAGTGTATGGAACATAATTAGGTTATTATATTATCATTTATTAATAATATTTTAAGGATGTGGAAGAAGAAACAATATCAAAATTTCTGATTAAGAATGTTACCACATCTTCAGATAACTTCTTTAGGTTTTCACAAAAATCCATTCTAGGTTGGATTTATGATAAAAAAGGGATCTATGATGTCAAGATTTTAGTATGTAAGTGATTTATGTAGGTATTAAAAGAACAAAATGTATTTGGGAGTGGGAATATAGGATGAGATGGGGTGTATTTTGTAAGTGGGGGAGAGGATAAACATTAAATTTTTGAAAAGAATAAATTACCCTAATGTTTTTATCATGAAAAAGACTAAAAATAGGTCATTATAGAAACAAAGTGATTATAAGGTCTAAATAGGGAAATAAAATTTATTTTGGACAAGTTTTTAAGTTATTTTATCCCTTATCATTTTAGTTTACCACCGAGTAAATTAGTTTTTACCTTAATAATGGTAATTATTTATACTGCTTTTAGTATTCATAATGGTAAAAAATTAAGTTGAAATTATTAGACAACATATATCATTATTATTTAAAATATGGAATCCATTTTTATAATTTCAATATATATATGTGACATGATCCAATTTAAAATTATACCTGTAGACATGATGAAAAAATGGGCTTCTAAAGTAAAAATTCTCATAGGTACAGACAGTTTTAATATTAAAATTTAATATGAAATTGATTAAAATAACATATGTTAGTTAATTTTTAATATAATTTAACTCATTATACTTTAAAACAAATTTCAAATATAATTTAACTATATGAATAATTTAAAATAATTTTTTTTTTCAATAAAAATTAGTGTTTTCACTATTTATAAAAAATGAATCATTTTAAAAAAATCCCAAAAAATCACCATTAGATAATTTTGATATTATGATTTAAAAAATTATTATTATTTTGTAAAATAAATTTCCTAAAATAAATAAAAAATAATTTTAATTTATGTGTGAAAAGCATGACTAAATATCGTTTTAGAAAAAAACAATTCTTTTTTAGAAAGACTTTCTTTTTCATTGATATGTTTTTTATTTTAATTTATAATAAATAGGTAACTAATGAATTAGTTTACAAATCTATAATCCATATAATTTTAAAAATTGATTTATAATTATTCATACCCTCAAACATAACGACTAGGTTATTACAGTCATATTTTAAATAATAATATTTTAATAGAGTATTTTGTTTCATTTAAACCCTGTGTTGTGTGCATCGCAAGATATCAAAGAGATTGAATTTATTTGAACATAGTTATTGATACAGTTAGTATTTTCATTATTTTTAATGTGTGTTTCAATGATTTAACCACTTCAAATTAATCAATTTGAGCTGATTTATATATTTTTTAGTGAATTTATGGCATAATTGTGAAAATTATTTAATTATGGAAATTTAATAGTTTTCGGGATCTTATGTATTTCTAGAATATATTTTAAAATTTTGATCTAATTTGAGTGATTTATTTTTTTAGGATTTCCTAGCTCATGGGCTTCAACTTTGATTTCTAGACCTAGATTCAATTCAAATCAGAGAAGCACAAAAAAAATCAATTGGAGAATGTTTTCAGGATGATAGAATTGAACCCACCTAAGTAATGTAAACATATCTCATACATAAAAATGAAGTTATTCTAGCTGGTGTATAAAGATGACTCCTCTCTACATGTATAAATTAAATTTCATGAATAAATTCACTCATTAAGGCATCTATTTAATACAGAAAATTTGAGGGAGTTGGGAAGTATACTTGACCACAAAAATTAATTTCCAGTAATTCAATAATAACTTTTTTTAACTTGTCCAAATAAGATGATATTTTGTGGGAGCATGAAAAAGATATAGTTGAACAATTTTTATGAATAAAATTTCAAGATATTAATCCATTTAATTTGAGAATTTAACTCAAAATATTTATGGAATGAATCTAGAGGGATATTTTCCCACCTCTCAATACTATATATACGAGTGTATACTTATATTAAAGAGTGTTGAAGATAGTGAATGTGGGGATGTGATGGAGTATTGGATACATTAAGAGATGTTAATTTTATCTTATCTATTTTCTTAGTTTCATAATTCTCTCATATTCTCCTTTAAACTGTCTTACCCTTCACATAGAGGGGTAAAACCTTTGAGTGATTGGGGAATGGTGAGTTTCACTTTTGTAATATCATAGTATTGTAATTTAATTTTAATATATCTTTTTCTATTAAATGATTTATATTTTTATTGGTGTAAAATTATATTAATGTTATTGTATTTTGGGTTTTTGTATCATTCATTGTTTATAGATTTGGTTGAAAACTTTAAACCCCCTCTGCCTAGTGCATTTTGTCTCGATTGAGAATATTGTGTTAGGTGGTGAGTGTCTAGAGATTATTGGGACATGTGTTGAATAATTGAAATTTTTCTATATTTTTAAGGAGCATGAATTATATATCGGGTCTTTCATTATTTATTTAGGAATGGTTTATGAATTTTCATGCACATATGAGTGGTTTCTATTTATTCCTTTAACTAAGGGTGATTGATAAACTGATTGAGGTGTATTTCACTTATCATTCAATATGAAGATAGGGGGAACAATATTTTAAACTATGATGAAATTTAAAAAGGTGATCGTACCCCGACCCCTAACTCTCTTCATCCACTTATGTTAAACCTTCATTTTTAATTGTATTCATTCTTTTTAAACTCAAACAATTTCAAAAAAAAAATCTCTGCTTACTTCTCAAATTTAAGTGAAAAATGTTATTATTATGCATAAATCTTTAGTGATAACCTAGTTTTACCAATTTACACATTTTAAATTAGGAAAGATTTTTTTACACCCCATGTCAGGAATGTGTCAAAACTTTTCACCGTTGCTGGGGAGGTGGGGAAAACAGTCTTTTTTTTCTTTATCTTCCTTATTTTCTTATTTTATCTTCAAAATTTTATGAATAGAACCTCAAACACTGAACCTTGATCTCTAGATCCTGAAATTGAAATAACCTTTTTTTAATATACTTATAAACCTTAATTTTCCATCTAAATTCGAGAAAATTTCTCTTGCAGAACTGATTAAATATTCAAATGTTCACTCTGAGCCTTTCATCATTGTTAGAAATCAGAGCCAAACCCTTAGATACCTCTACACACCACAATTCCTTAATCAAAACAATAAATTTTTCATACTAGTGTTACAAAATGATTTTGAGATGAAAACTAACATGATTCCATTACTCCCAAAATTTCATGGTTTGGCGGGAGAAGTCCCAAAAAACATATTAGATATTATACATGTGTGTATTACTTTCAGACCCTGTGGAGTAGCCGAGGAGTAATTAAAGTGGATGGTATTCCCATTTTCATTGGAAGGATCTACCAAATAGTAGTTTTGTGGTCTTAAACTAGGATATGTGGATGATTGGAATAACATGGTGAGATTATTCATGAAACTATTCTTCCCCACATCCAGAAACACAACCATCATGAAGGAAATATATTCCATTAGACAGTCATATATAGAAAAAATGTATGAGTAATAGGAAGTATTTTAAAATATCTGTGCAAACTGACCACATCAAGAAATTTAGGATCATCAATTTCTTGTATTATTTTTTCAAGGATTATTAGATAATAACATAAACCTTATGGATGCATCATCTCGAGGCGCATTGATTGAAAAGTCACCAAAAGAATATGAGGGATTGATTGAGAAGACTTTCTAGAACTCACAATAGTTTTGTACAAGATGTACTAGTACAAAATAATTAATGAGGTAATAACTTCAAATCCATCAGCTTTATGGGAAACTAAGATTGATGAACTGACCAGTATGGTGAGATAGGTGTCCTTGATACAAGTGAGTGACCGACATGAACCAGAGAAGGTACGTGGTTTAGACTCGTCACTTTATAATTTCACCAACCAATGTGCTGAAATACATGGAATTGAACCTTGTGAGGAAGGCTTTCAACTGAGGTAGTTCTGAAAAAATCAAGGATGGATAGAGCCTAACCAAGTTCAATATGGGTTGGGAAATAAATGTAATCAATCTAGACCCCCATACCAAAACCAATTCAAAAACCAACCCCCATTCAAGCAATAATTCTAAACCCCACCACCATTTAAATAAAATAAATATTAGAACCATCCTTTACAACACCAACCACACACTTTCCGAAGACCCTATGATCAACCATCCACCATCAAAAAACCTTCTGTGGAACATCTATAATACAAGTATGAGGTCATAGAGGATAAGGTTGACAAGATATCAAACACAGTGGGAAGTCTTTTTGAAATCATGTCCAAAAACCCAAGAAAAATTCCTTCCCAGAAAATCCAAAACCCAAAGGATAATGTAATCATGATAAAAAAATAATTGGAAAATAACTCTCACCACCAGCATCCCACGAACCTGAAACAAGACCACCTGAGTTGAGGGAGAATAAAGTTTCAAATTCTGATTTTTTTTTGAAAATGCACCTTGAATAAGAGAAGAAAGAGGTGGAGGGGAAGGATATGATGAGTATGTAGAGAAGAAAAACACCATTTAAAAGGAAACAAAGGGATAATAAATACTTACCCACACCATTTATATAATATATGACTGAATCAAATAGATTGTAGGAATAAGAACTACAAAAAATAAAATTTAGACACCTTCCAGAAAGTGGAAATTAACATAACACTTCTTTAATAACTCAAAAAAATTCCAAAGTATGATAAAATTTTATATTATCATTTCACCAAGAAATGAAAAATTTAAGGTAATTAGAGGATCAAATTGGAAAGAAGTGTCTCAACCCTTATCACACCATAATTTCTAAACAAATGTCAAGATCAAGGGACATTTTCAATTCCTTACAACATTAGTTCATTAAATTTATCTAATTCTTTTTTGATCTAGGTTATTAAATTAATGTATTTCCTTACTCAATATACACTTATTTCAAATGGGATACTTGATTCCCACAAGAGTGGTGGTACATCTTGGAAAAAAATCCACAGTTGTCACAGACGGAGTTTGGGATGATGTCTTGGTGAAAGTCAAATATCTCTTATTCCTAGCTGACTTCTATGTGCTGAATATGGAAGAAGATAGGATCCCATCATACTCATCCATCATTTTGGTGATACCTTTCTTGAATATGGCCAAAACCATCATCAATTTCCATGAAGGGACACTCACCATAGAGTTTGGTGATAAAACTATCCACTTCAATATTTTTGAATCTATGAGGTACCCATCAGATGATCACTCCCTCTATGAACTATCCCATGAATTTGGTACTAAGTTAATTGAATAATCAGGTATGTGCCATGAATTCTTAGCCATAAGAGAGAATTTTTTCATTGAAAATATCACTAAAGATATAGATTCCCGAAATACTATAGTCTCTAATTTCATGTGGGAAAACATGGTAAAATTTGATTTATTTGATGATTTTTTAAATGTTGAGGAAGATGATATCGTTTCTTTTTCACAGGAGGTCCAAAATTTTGAAGTGGGTAATGTCAGTTTAATTACATCCCTTGAGCAGCCCCCTGATCTCGAATTAATACCACTCCCCACTAATTTGAAACATCTACATTATCAAGGGAGATAAATTACCATTGATAATAGATAATAATATATATGAAACCTAGGTAAAATATTTCATTGAACTTTTGAGAGATTATTTTCAATAAATTGGGTGGATCTTAGCTGATATCTCAGGAATAAACCCAAAAATATGCTCACATAGAATTTTTCTTGAGCGAGATTACAAACCTGGAAGATAAACCCAAATAAGGATGAATCCTACCTTAACTATGGTTATGTAGAAGGATATAGAGGAGATATTATAACTATGATCATATATCCCATTTCATAATCATAATGGGTTAGTTCCATTTGTGTAGTTCCAGAAAACCTTGCCTTACCACTACACGGAATGTGAAGAATCAATTAATCCATGTGAGAATTCAGACTAGCTGGGGAGTGGGCATTGATTTTAGGAAGTTGAATTTTGTCACTTGGAAAGATAATTTCCCCATATCCTTAATTTTTTAGTGATATGGGAATATAGAACTAATTATTTCTTTTTGGATGGATTTTGATGTTATTTTTAGGTACCCATTGCTCCCTAGGATCATTAAAATTAAACCTTTACTTGTCCCTTCAGTACTTTTTCATATTGAAGGATGTTATATAGATTATTTAATGATCTAGGTACATTTCATAGATTAATAGTAAATATTTTTTTTATAATCACATTTATGATTTCTTGGAGGTGTTCTTAGATGATTTCTGAGTTTTAGGAAATTCCGTTGACCATTGTTTAAAAAATCTGGAAAAAGTTTTTAAAACCTGCAATGAAAATAATCTTGTTTTAAATTTTGAGAGGTGTCATTTAATAGTTGAGATATGAATTTTACTTATGCAAGTCATCTCAAAAAAAGTTTTTTAAGTGGATAAATAAAAAATTGAAGTGATAAATTTTTTTCCTTACCCAACTTATGTGAAACATGTTAGATCATTTTTAGGGAATGAAGGATTCTACATGAGGTTTATCACATATTTTAGTAAGACTGATCTCCCTATCTAAATTTTGCTTTTGAAAGATGATGGTTTTGAATAAAATGGTGTGTATAGGTAAGTATTTGATGAGTTAAATAGAATATTTATTACACCACCTATGATGCAATGATTGAATTGGGAAGAACCATTTGAGATAATTTATAATGCTTACCACTGAAAAGTTGGAGTAGTAAATTATTAGAAAATCGAGGGTAATAAACAAGTTATTTAATATTATTTGAGAACCTTATATGTAGACTAATTCAATTACACATCCACAAAAAGATTTTTTAGTAGTTTTCTTTGCTTTATAAAGGTTTAGATCATATCTTATTGGAACTAGAGTCATGATATTTTCTGATCATGCAGCTCTTAGGTACGTGATGAAGAAGGATGAAGATAATCAAAGGCTATTAAGATGGATGTTACTACTACAAGAGTTAAAAATATAAATCAAGAAAAATAATGGATATAAGAACAAAGTGGATGATCACTAAAGTAGACTATGCAACGCTGATGAAACTGAAATTCCTAACAAAGAGCCACTAAATGATCACCTTCCAGGATAACAATTGTACTTTATTGAAGGAGAAGTTCTTTGGTAAGATGAAATGGTCAATTATATATTAACATATCAAGTCCCATCTCATTTAAATTCCCACTAAATTCAAAAATAGAAATCTAATTCCAGATATTACATTTGTTATGATCCATTTCTTTCTAAAATTTTCAATGACCAATTGATAAGAAGATGTTTTCTTGAGAGTGAAATTGGTTATGTATTTGATTTTTGTCACAATTTAGCTTATGGAGACCTCCTTAGAACTCATAGGATATTCAAAAATATTTTATAATATTTACTTTATTGTCTCAAACTTTTTAAATATTCTCATAAATTTTAAAAAATGTGTGAAAAATGTCAGTTTTATAGAAACATTTCAAATAGACAATAAATTCCCACAAAACCACTTAACTTTTTTGATATTTTTAAATTATAGGGGATAGATTTTATGGGACATTTACAAATGTTATTTAAAAATTATTATATCTTTCTTATATTTGATTATGTTTCCAAATAGATAGAAGAAAAATCCACCAGGACTCATGATGATAATGTTATTTGTGATTTTGTTAGGGATAACATATTTTGTAGGTTTGGAGTGACTAAAACCATTATCAGTGAATAGGGGACTCAATTTTTCAATAGGATAATGGGGTATTTGCTAAATAAGTATGGGGTTTAACATAAAAAATCAACTCCCTATCATCCATATACTAATTGTCAAGTTAAAGTTCCCAATAAGAAAATGAAATGAATTTTGGAAAGGATAGTTAAACCGAATAGGAAGGATTGGACCCAAAGGTTGGAAGACACATTATGTGTTTATAGGGCAGCCTAAAAAACCCAAATTAGATTGAGTACTTATAATATGACTTATGAAAAAATCTATCATCTACCAGTGGAATTAGAGAATAAGGTGTATTGGTATGTTAGGAAGATGATATAGGATCTTGAAAGCATTAAGAAATAGAGAAGATTGAAGTTAAAGGTGATGGAAGAAATTGGATAGGAAAAATTTTAAAGCTCTAGGATTTAAAAATAGAGAAGTATAAAGAGTAGGATCCATTCGATTTTATTGGAAATAGGCTGATGAAATTCCACGGGATCATTCCATCAGATTTAGTGGAGGAGATCACACTTCTCAAACATGTTTATCAATAAAATAAACTGCTTGTATCTCTTGTTTACAGATTCTTTCTTAGTGTGACCAATTTTAAAAAATTCATATATTTCAAATATAATTGAATTCATTGGGGAAACTAAATCATTTAAGGGTGGTGGAGGGAACCTTTGTAGTTTATGATTTTCATTTTTTACTATTTCTATTTAATTTTTTTTTGTATTTTTATAAAATTTTGCATGTTTATTTTTTAGTTTTGTGTGTTTTTGATTCTTTTTATCTGAAATTATTATCATTTCCATTTTTAAACCAATTTCCATGAGTGAAATAATTTATTTAATGAAACCGAGCTTAAATAAATGATAAAAATGAATTTAATTTAAGTAAAAATATTTGGGAACTTCATGAAAAGTACACTGACTTTTGAATCTCATGACACATTTCAATATCTTTATCTTTGATATTTCTTTATCGTGATTCTTTTTGATCCTTTTTCCATATTATTTTCATTACCTCACTTATTGATAAAACTAAACCATTGTTTCTTTAACAAAAATTTGATTCATTCCTATAAATACATGAGGGTTTGAGGTATATCTGTTTTAAAAGATTGAGGACTTACTTTGTTTTAATAACCCTTTTAAAGGGAATACTATTCATTCTGTAATTCCTTGAACATTTGATCCTTTTATCCATTAGAATCCATGAAAAACTATTAGGTTATCCATATTACAATCCAATTTTCAAAATCCAACCCACTCTTGAAGTGAAATTGCACAATCTAGTTAAACTTAAGTGTAAAGGGAACTATCTTGTGTTACGATAACTCATTTTTGAAACTTTAGGTAGGAAATAAAATTTTGAAGAGATGCGTTTTATACTAAAAAAATCCATTCTGTTAAAAGTTATTCCATTTTGGAGCTTTCATGATAAGAGAAACTATTCCTTTCTGGATCATCTAAAGAGAAAAAATGTTGTGCCTATTTGGGGATTTCAAGAAAAATTATTTTTGAGAAGATTGAAATTTTTTCTACTCAAATGATGAATGGTGTTCCCATTACATGCTTTTTCATGATTATGGAGCTGATTTAATACTAATTGGAGAGAGGAGGAGACCATACTTGAGTGAAAATTAGAATCTTACTATTTTTCTTCAAAAGTGCCAAGCCCTCCTCATTCTACCTTATAATTTTTAACATATAAATCCTACCAATATAATTCCATAGAACAAACTTACAATTTCTTCATGATAAACAAATGTCCCTGACTCACATCAGGTAGATAAGTAATAATTTATAATGCCTATGGTGACTTTTTCATGGTTTTGGATGAGAAAAGCCTTGTTGGAAATTGAAATTCTTGAGATGAGAGATAATTCTTGTGAGGTAAGATTCTTGTCTCCATGAGAGGATAAATAAAGAAGAAATATATTTAATATTATGATTTTATAATTTTAAATAATGTTTTTAATGAGTAATGATATCTTTTGTTTCTTGGTATAGAATTGGTGGATCTCATGATCATGTGTTTTGAATTTTCATTGATTCTATTTTAATTCTTACTTATGCTAGATTCCAAGGGATAAGTGTAGAGAAATTGATATAGTTAATATTTTAATTATTTCTTATATGTGTTTCAATGATTTACTCACTTCTAATTAATCAATTTGGGTTTATTTTCATCATTTTTATTTTTTTGGTGAATTTTTGGCTTAATTTTAAAGAATGTTTAATTCTAGAAATTTAACAGTTTTTTGGATCTTTTGTATTTTTGATATATCTTTTATAATTTTGATCTAATTAGTGTGATTTTTTAGTCTTTCATTTCTAATAGTTTTAATTTTTTCTTATGGACCCAGATAAAACTCGAATTACACAAGACCAGAAAAATCAATCTAGTAGAGATAGTTTTCAAGATGATAGAAAGGACCCAACCTTAGTAATGGAAACATTTCTTAGGCTAGAGAAATACAAATTAATTTATTCTATATGGAGTAAAAATATGACTCCTATATACAAGTTCAAATTAAATTTCATGTAGAAATTATCTCATTAATTCATCTATTTAATGAAGCAAAGTGGATGGAGTGGAGAAATATTCTCATCTAGAAAAGGTAGTCTTCAATAAATTCAAGAATAAATGTTTTCCACCTATCGAAACAAGCTGATCTTTTGTTGGTGCATGAAAAATATATAGTTCAAAAATTTTCATGGAGAAAAATTCCCGAGAGTCAGCCATTTACTATGCGCATTAAAGTCAATATTTTGGTGTAATGAATCTGGAGGGAAAATCTTACACATATAAACCATATATATATGAGTGTCCACTTTCATTCAGGGGTGTTTAAAAAGGTAAAAGTATGGTAGTACATGAGTATTGGATATATGATGGGATGTGTATTTTCTCTTGTCTATTTTATTAGTTTTATAATTATCTTTTCTTCCCATTTCAACTCACTTACCATGCACATGAAGGGGTAAAACATTTGTGTGATCTGGGAAGGGGGTTTTACTTTTGTAATTTCAAAGTCTTGAACTTTAATTTAAAACTATATTTTTCTATTTAATGATTTATATTTTTATTAGTTTAAAATTATATTAATGTGATTGTATTTTGGGTTCTCATTTCATTCATAGTTTATAGATTTGGTTGAAAAATGTTAAACTCTCTTCGCCTAGTGCAGTTTGTCTCAACTGGGCATATTGTATTAGGTGGCGAGTGTCTAATGATCACTGGCACTTGTGTGGAATAAGAGAAATTTTTGAGATTTATAAGGAGAAAAAATTCCTGATTGGGATGTTCCTTATTTATTTGTTAATGGTTTAGGAATTTTCATTCACATAAGAGTGGTTTCCATTACTTCATTCAACCAAGGGTGATTAAAAACTCGATCGATGATTCTTTCACTTTTAATTTAACAGGAAGAGATAGGGATTTTTTTAAAGGTGGGGGCAGTGCCTATAAAATTAATACAACAAAAGGAGAGTATCCAAAAATATAATAGGAAAATTGGAAAATCCCATGACAAAAATCTATCTACCTATATTTTTCATTAATCTAGAAGTTAGGTTTCTCTCTTCTTCTTGAATTTCATGCCATTCTGCCCTTCCACAACCTCCACCCTAACCTCTTGATATTCCTCTACTAGAAGGAAGCACTTGTAGCCTTTCTAAATGTGTCTCAGCATTAGTTCCCCTCACACTCTTTATCCACTCACGTTCAAACTGTATTTTTAATTTCCTTCATTAATTTTAAACTCAAAAAATTTAAAAAACAACCTCTACTTCTTCCCCAAATTTGAGTGAAAAATGTTATTGTTGTGAAGTAATCTTTAGAGACAACCTATATTGACCTATTTAGTATATTTTAACTTAGGAAATATTTATTTTTGTCACACCCCCTGAAAGGGATTTGTCAATGTTATCATAATTTCTCAATGTGTTATATTCTCTTATAAGCATGGTGTTTCATGTCATACATGATATTGAACAATATTTTCCTATTTTTAAAAATCGTGGTGTTATATTATAGCACCCTTAAATAAATTTCATACTCAAAATTTAATCGTATTCTTATAAATTAAGGTTCTTAAATTTGAAAATATCTTTATTTTAAGTCTAAATCCTAAGAAGAGTTAATAAAACATCCAATTAATAAGATATATAGGTATAAACAAAGGCTATACGGGATAAAAAATAACTAGGTTTCAAAATAGGATAAAATTAGTGGGAATTGAAGATATTGAAATGTAATAAAAGTTTAAATATTTATTTAGAGAGACATATGATATTTGATTATAAGAAATATAATGATCAATGGAAAGTTAAGGTCTTGAAAACCTTAAATACGCGATGAGTTAAATGACCATTTATTCATATGATATTAAGGTAGTAAGATAATATTTTTGTTTCAAGATACATTTCCTAAAGTTGAGGAATTATTTTCCTATCTAATAATACAAGGAAATATACTTAATTAATATCTTTTAAGTACAATTTCATCCTTTTGTTATTCTTTGATCAATTTCAACATCATTTAATAATATAATAAATGTATATCCAATATTCATTTTTTATTCTTGAAGAACTTAAAGTAACTTTTAATCTATCATAAGATCCATAAAATAATAATAATATATTCCTCTAATCTTTAAATATTAACCCAAACTGAAATGGTTACCAATTGGTAATATAAAACCAAAAATGGATAATCATTTATTTTAATAAATTATACATTTTACTTTAAAATTTTCCCAAAATTTTCAACATAGATGTTTCCATTATTAAATAACCCTACATTCCAATTATCCTAAATATTCTCAACATTGGAGAATGTTTTCACCAAAAAGGTGATATCATAAATTTTTAACTTATATCTAAAAAATTAATTTCATTATTCTTAAATAATCCTTTTTGTTAAATCTAATGTTTATATAAAAATCATACCAACAAACCTTCTCATGAAATAACATTAATTATCAAAAAATAAAAAAATTGATCTTTTAATATGTTTCCCAAAATCATTGTAATATTAAAATTTTAAAATTTTTAAGTAAAAAATTTTCATACTAACTAAAACATTACATAGACCAGTGGTAGGAGTAAAACCCTTATCAGCCTTCCGTTTTGGGTTTATGTACCATGACATTACCGTATGTGGTGGGTTGTTGCAAAGGATACATTTTCACCTTTTCAAAAACTATATTAATTTAATTATAATAAAATTCCTAAAGTTTAATAATCCATAATTGATTTAGCATAAAATATTAGATAAACCCTAAATTTTTCTGATACCTTTAAAATTATTCCAAAAAAAATTAAGTGTATTATAACTTGAATAATTTTTTTCAATAAAAAAATGACAAACCAATAGGTTATATTTCCATAAATGTATCTAAACATATCCGTAATACTGTTATACTACCTTAACATAAAACCCTAATAGGTATGTATAAGTCATTGAATTTATGATCAACCTTAAACTCATAAACCCATGATGGTATAAATAACTCTTAAGTTAATAAAGACATATATTTTTCTAAAATTTAACACAATAATAGACATTTCAGGATTATTTATAACAAAAATACCATTGGTAAAATTACATATACAATATAATTATTGAATCCTAAAATTTAAATACCATAAAATTGGTTGTTTTTAATTTTTAATTGAAATACCGTAAAAATATATTTTGAAACATTCTTAAGAAAAATATCCCATTCACTTTGAAAATATATATTTTTGAAACTAAAAGTACAAAAATCATTTTAAAGATAATTTTCTTTGAAAATAACATTTTAAAATTATAATGGAATATTTAAAACATTTATTTCTCATGAGGATAAGAAATTACATACATGTCGTTCACATTAAAACAAAGATTCATTTTATAATTTAGGTAAAAACCAAACATGCCTTATTTTGGAAAATGACATGAGAATTACTTTGATTTTTTTTCAAAAAATTAAAAAATTGGTAAAAATTTCTTTAATAAATAATTATTAAAAGGAAAAAGACATTTTTTTTAAATTTTTTTAGAAATATTAGATTTTGATGAAAATATATTTTTGATCGTGGAGGGAAATAAAGACTGATTTTATTAAAAACATTTTCTCTTTAATTTTAAGTAATAAAAAGTGGAAAAATTGTAATATTAATTGAAAAATTCATGAATAACGATAGTAAATGAAAATTAAAGGGGTTTATCATAAAATTATCAAATAATATCATTTAATGTAAATTCAAGTATAAAAATTCCCGATTAAAATTAGATTATGAAATAAACCCTTACAAATATATGAACATTGACGTGAGAATTAATAAATTAATAAATTATGTATAAAAAATTTAAATTCATATAAAAAAATTTAAATGCAAAATAATCTATTAAAAATTAATTATACACATAATATTATAATATAAAAGACAACGAAGAAGTATTATAACCCAATGGAAGATAATTGAGTTACGCAATTCTTTACCACTTAGTAAATTTTATGTAAAATAAACACAAAAATAAATAAATAAAATTGAAACTTAAATACCATAAATTATTAATAAATCATTATATTACTTATCAAATGGGAACTATATACACCATATGAATGAAATTAGGTTCATAACATTTCAATATGCCTTAGGAAAGGGAAATTGAGATGAAGTCCCTAACCTAATGCTTAATTTTTTTTCAACATGATTTAAAATAATTTATAATGGTTTTAAGAATGCTATTAATTTATAAAAAAATAATATTTATATTTATGATATCATATATGATCCCATTATAACATTTTATGCCTCATTTGTTAATGATAATTCATTATTTTCATTGTTTCGGGTGTTAATTACCATCTATTGTCATGCGCGTCTTATCATGAATGCTCAAGTTATTTCACATATTATATAGTTCCTTCATCTAATGAATTATATTAATTTTAAAAATATCATTTTTTAATTATAGACGTTTTTATAATAATTATTTAAATTTGAACAAGGATAATGGATCACATCGCTTCATGGAGATGGTAGGTCGTACGTACGCACAAACGACATTGTCATTTCCTTTAGAGGTGAATGTTTATGGAAGTGTGTGATATATTAATTTTATAGAATAAATATAATTTCATATTAAACACATATATTCACTATATTTATCCTTATTTCCTTCCATTTAAATCATAAGTGAGAAATGAATCACATCGCTTCTTGAGGCATAGTCCACCGTATATGCGAGTGACATCATCGAATTTTAAACAGAATAGCATTTAAGAAGTTGTATGTGATATTAAAAATAAATAAGAATAAAAATATCCTAATTATTGTATAAATGTGTTAAATCAGTGATTATATCCATCCTTGAGAGGTCATTATGGAAAACTGATTACATTGGTTTTCGAGGCTGTAGTCCTCCGTACACAAGTTCGACAGTTTCGTTTCCCATTTAATGGAAGAGGAGATAAATATTGGTAATTCCATTAAAATTATAACATCTAAGTATATGTAAGACACTATATTTATAATATGAGCTTAGTTCAATAGGATTTTAAGGATATATAAGAATAAACAAAATAAAAACTCTCGTTTAAGAACATTTCTACCTTTTAAGATAACTTCTTGAGGTTTGCACCAAAAATTTTCTTAGGATGGATTTATGATAAAAAAGGGGTATAGGATGTTAGTAGTGGAATAATGAATTTATTATGATAGTTATTGGATGAACTATATTTCATTGGATGAGTGAATATGAGAGGAGTGTGAGTGGTCTTGTATAAGTGGGAGAGATGACACACATTAAAGTTTTGAAAATAATTAACAACCTCCACATTTGTATCATTCCAAAACCTTAAAAATGGGTAATTATAGAACCTTAGAGGTTATAAGGTCAAAATATATCCCTAAAATTGGTTTTAGACTAGTTTTTAGGTAACTTTAACCCTTCTATATTTAGTTTAACCCCCAATAAATCAATTTTTACCTTAACAATGATACTTATTTTTTTACTAAATTTATTATTCATAATAGATAAAAATTAAGTTAAAATTATTATATAATATAAATTATTATGAATCCAAATATTTAATAAATTTTTTTAAATTAAATTCACTAAATTGGAAGAATGAAATTTAAAATTATACTCTTAGACGCGACAGAAAAACAGGTCTGCAAAGATAAAATTAGTGTAACTATAAAATGTTTTAATATAAAAATTTAATATGAAATTGATTAAAATGACCTAAAATTGATAAATTTTAATACAATTTAACTAATTTTAGTTTAAAAATAATTTAAAATATAATTTATCTATGTAAATAATTAAAATGAAAAGGGAGTTTTTAATAAAAATAAGTATTCTTCTATATTAATCGAAAAATAAAATATTTCAAACAAAATCCAAAAAATTCACCTTAATATAGGTTTTTTTTATGATTTAAAAAATGGATTTTATTTTATAAAATAAATATTATAAAATCATTGAAAATTAATTTTAAATTATGTGCACAAATCGTGACTAAAACACCTTTTGAGAAAAAATAATTTTTTTAGAAAATATTTATTTTTATTTGAAATGTTTTTTATTTTTATTTATAATTGATATATAACCAATTAATTTTATTATAAAAGTGTAAAAAATATAATTTTCTTAAATTTTTAGTACTATTAACACCCAAAAATTTAACATAAAGGTTATAACGATCATGTTTTAAATAATAATATTTTAATAAAGTATTTTTCTTTGGTTAAACTCAGTGTTGCATGCATCAAAATCACTCAAAGAGATTGAATTTTTTTTAAATATCATCATACTGTAAAGTATCATGGTGTTATATACTCTTCTA
This sequence comes from Viscum album, assembly GCA_963277665.1. Taxonomy (NCBI): domain Eukaryota; kingdom Viridiplantae; phylum Streptophyta; class Magnoliopsida; order Santalales; family Viscaceae; genus Viscum; species Viscum album. The sequence goes on from OY728136.1 coordinate 833,115,146, forward strand.
ATCTATTTGTTTCATGTCATACATTCTATTGAAAAATATTTTTTCCATTTAAAATCTTGGGGTGTTATAATGAACATTTTTATTCATATCAATATTATTATTTATTAATTTTTTTAGATTTTTATGCTATCTTAATTATATTTTGAAGAATTTCCTTATGAAATTAACTCTAATTGGATCTATTTTTAATGATATTAAAATCATGTAATTATACCAACTTTTATTGTCTCTTTTTCTAGTATTTTTAGCCTCTATTGTTGGATAAAGAAACCATTAAAATTCCTTCTTCAGTTTTCCCATTATCCATTCTAGGAGATTAATTTTAAATCTCCATAAAACATTGACTGAAAACACTTTAACATATTTTAATATTGTATTATTATTATTCCAAATCACACTTTCATTCATATATTATCTAAGCCTCATTATGAAACTATTTTTAATGTGTATTATAGTTGACAAAATTTATCAATAAAATAATTATGAGAGTTTAAATTCATCCATTACGGTTCTTTCCAACTCAAAAAGACTTATATTATTTTATTATACAAATCTATTTTTATTTGGAATCATAGGATTTATATAATATTTGACGAAAATTTTAGTGTTTTGTAATTTAAATTAATTACTATGATACTCTATCTAATTATCTATTCTTATCTTTTAGATTCTTGACATCATCTATTTTTTATCATCACTTCTGAAAATTTTACACTTTTTCTATAACCTCATGCTTGGGTTTTATAAATATAATTTTTTTATCCTAGTGAAATCATAAATTAAATTAATTAATTTAATATCACATCTAGTTGAATTATATCTCATTTTACAATATAAATTCGATATAATTAATTCAATTACCCCTTTAGACTATTTCTCAAATCTCTTTTGAGTTCCGTGCACCATTTTACCCCTTTAAAAAGTCTAACCTACAATGAATCTTTCAAGTTTCCACCTTAAAATGTATATCTTAGATTATTCACTAGATATCTTTATCATAAATCTTTGGATTTGATAAATAAGGCTTCTATACTATATATTTTTCTCATACTTCGCACTAAAATAACATGAGTCAATTATGTTTCTAATATTAAATAGATTACTACTAGTTCTTCTTCCATTATTGAAAATTCTTCCATCTATTAGATTTTTATGATACAATTCACCCAAAAATAACTTCATTCCCATCATCACACAATTGGTTAACTCTCAAAAATATTTTTTTATCACATCAATAAATAAAACACCCCTTAACATTAATTTATGTTCTTCAATATTACCAATTCTTACTCTATTTATTTTTAATGAACCATCATTGTCAAAATTCACACATCATTCTTTATATATCTTAATATTTGGTAATATCTTTATATTTACGGTCATTTGAGAAGAAAAACCACTATCAATAATCCATGTATTTTCCTTTTTTTCTTACCTTTAATGAAACCATAACAATAAATGTTTTCTCAGCTTTTTTTATTCTTTCTTGAGTGTAATAATTTCCATCATCTTGCTAAAATTTCATTAAAAACAATGTAATTCATTATTTATCACAATGAATAATCTATAAATATCTTATATACACTTATTCTAGATATATAAATCTATTTTAATTATTCGTATTTAAATTATTTTCCCTGATAAATTTCTTTTATTCAATGTTGTTTATCATTTTTTGGAGTGAAGCACCTTAAATTACTTCATTATTTCCCTCTAAGGAAATGAAATATTATTTAAAAAATGGATTTTATCCACATAATATCTATAACTATGTACATATCCTTTAAATAATTATTTTCTATGATGATATAAATTCTATCTAGAGGAATTAGTTTATTGTCTAAATTCATTTTGAGCCTCCTTTTGACTATATCACAAGGAAATAGTCCTTCTCACATGAACTTCAAGTACCTCTAATATATGTGTGGTTTATTATTATTCTTTTCAATACATACAAACTAATAATTGAATTTATGATGTTAGATAATATTTAAAATTTATTTAGTGACATTGATATTCATAAGGGTAGATTTTCCATCCTTTTTTATATAACAATCTCATTTTTTATGATTATTCATCGTATACGTTAATATTTTTATTGTAATCATATTTCATATTCCTTAAGGTATTATTATATTTGAGATAAATTAACCAAACCTCATTAAAATCATATTCTATAATAATATATTATTTATCACAGTATCCCATGTTTTTTTCTTATTTTATAACATTGAATTTGAGAACTTTACTTCTTTAATACATTTACTTGTTTCTTAGGTAACCCAACCTTAGTTTCTTTCAAAAAATCCATCTATTTTAATATAATTTCCTTCTTGATCATATAGTTTTCATCAAAAAGAGACTCAAGTTTAGTTTTTAACTTATGGTAAACATATATTTCTTAATTTGCTTTTTCACTAATTAAAGATTGTTCATTATTTTTCACATGATCCATGAATGTTTTATTATTCTCAATGGTTATATAATATTTAGACCCACAACTTTGGAAAGAGATTTCATCTTTTTCTTTAATAAAAAACTATATTCTTTTACTTTATAAAATACTTTTCTTACCATATATATATTTTTTATCTTTATTCTATTTTTTTATTATAATCCTATTCTCTTCATCTTCAATGTCATCATTTTTCTTCATTCTAATTTTAAGCTTATTTATTTCAGTGAATGAAATTTCATTATCTTGTTTGATTTTTTTAGAAACTTGTTATATTCTAATATCTTATGAAACATGTGTACTATGTATCACATCAAGATAGAGAGAGTTTATTTGAATATATATCTTTAGGTGAAAAAATGTTAAATTTGAATAAACTAGGAAGAATATATAAAAGTTTTTATCCATAGAGGAGTCCACCAAAGTATCTCTAATGTCACAACCCAAGCTGGGATTCTACCTGGCTCGACAACTAACTTGGTCCAATACAAGGCCTAAGAGGAATTCCCAATTCTCTTAGGCTGGCCACTAGTGGTGGGAATTTAAGATAATCCAAATGGTAATGATTTATTCCTAATAAAAACCAAGTTGAAATAACTAAAATAGATCCCATAGTAGAAAACCATAGTAACTAGAAAACATAAAATAAAACTAGATCTAGATACAACTACTAAAAAAACCAAAACAAACCAAAACCAATCCAAAACCCAACAAGATCTCTATGTGAACTCTTGGTCACCGCTAAACACAAGACCAAAATGATCTGATGGAAACTTTAACTAGAACCCTGAACCTGCAAAAAACATCTCGGGTCTACCGACACTAAGTAACACAAGTTTAGTGTGAGAATAAATAGATCTATAGGTAAATACTATAGAATTCATACATTTACTTTCCCAAAAAATTCCATAAACACTAATTTTAAATACATTTATAAAATATGTTTTTATCAATTTAAAGTACCAAACACAACTTTATTGAAATTACCTTTTTTTAACAACACACATACAACTTCTGTTTTGAAAACTATTTTCCATTCCAAAACAAAATTTATAGAACTAAAATCCATAATAGAATTGATAATAGATAATAAAGATGGATATGATGAAAATTAATGGAATAAATTAAGAAAACAAATGCTAATGGGGCTATCCACAAAGTACAACATAAATACAATAGAATGTGCAGATAGATAATCATGGGAAGTTCACACACATCTCTAGAAGAAATCCATGTACGTACTCAGTTCAGACTCTCCTGTTGGAATATGGTGAAGATCTAGAGTCAATAACTAACTAGATTCTATAAACTATCCAATCTAGTGGAATATCCCACGTAGTATCTCAGAAAATCTTGGGGGTACCAAACTGTCTAATTGAGTTCGAGAAGCATTAGTCACTCAAACCTCTAGATAATGCCCAATAATCCCATGATAATAGTACACAGTTGATGGGGAGGTCGTCACACACATGGTTCAAACCAATAACCCACAACCACCATGCTTTCCTAGACCAAACATTGACACCACCTATACAATGAACCACTCCTTAGAAGGGGTACCACAATGGTGCCTGTCTCACAAAATATCATTAACAAGTGCCAAACGAGCCTTAACATCATGTAAATTGGAAACCATTTTCCCAAAACACGAAAAGTACTAACCAATCCTTCAGCATCCCCAATACCAACCTGTTTTGCAAAATATTTACAAAACCAAATGCAGGACACACAACGAATATGAAGGTACCAAAAGGGCCTTTATACATTTAGTTACCAACCCATATTTCAAAACTCCAAATTTGAAAAAGTTTTCAGAAACTCATTTGAAACCACAATTTAAAACCATTTGGATATCAAAGAATAGTTTAGAAAGTATTAATAGTTTTAGAAGTACCATTTTGAGAATGAAGGGTTAAAAAAAGGAGATGGAAGGGGTTATTTTCAAATACAGGGATAAAGGGAATCATTTTTAAAGAAATACATTATCATTTCTGTTCCTATCCTTGTGTACACCCTATGAACACATGGATATGACCACATCCAAAGGACCCTCCATAAAAAACTGTGGAAGTATTCAAAAACCAATTCAAAGAAACACCACTTACATTACACATATAATACCAACCAATGGAAGTCACCATAACTAATGCACAAGGTTCAAATCCCATATTAAACAACATACTAAAATATAACCATGGACAAGAATAGCCTAAAAAAATACCCAAATTCATTTTTAAAGAACAATAATCATTTTTTTCAAACACCTTGAAAACATAAACACATAGACATAATTTTGGAAATCCTAGAAAATGTATTTTTCACTGAATTTCCAACATCAAAACACTACTAAAATTCACACAACACATTAAAAAATATGAAACATATTTATAATTTATTACAAGCATAAAATAATCAATTGTAATGTTCTAGAAAGTAAATGTATGATAACACCAACCTCAAGGACATGAAAACAGAACAAAACTTTAGTGGAAGGAATAACCAAGCCCAAAAGAAAAACCACACACCCTAGAATCAAAGAAAAACAACTTACACATAAAAACAACCCTTAGGGTTAAGCCAAGAGAAATTACCACCAAAATTAACCAAGAATCTAGGTGAAGCAGAACATGAGAAGACAAAATACACCCAAAACCATAAAAACGCAGATTAGATATGAAGGATGAGCACCAAGAGAGAGAGAGGAACCAAGTAAAGGTATATTGAGAGCCCCTTAATGCTCAAAAAACTATCCAAGGGGGAGGAAATCCTAAAAGGGGTTAGAATATCAGAGGGGAAAACTTGGAATTTGAAGTTTTAATAAATCTTGGAAACTCACACGGTTTGGCCGCATGGTTTCAAAAATTGTACATCAACCCTATGCACCCTACTGGAGAGAGGGGACACCCCACAAGGTTTGGCTGTAAGAATAAAAAAACTATGTGCCAATTGTTTGATTTAGCTCTATAAAATTCAAAAGCCTCCTTGAACGCTTTCCACACGGTTCATCCTAACTGTGCACAAGCTATTCCCCACATCCTGGACACTGACCCCCCAAGATGCATGGTTTCTCCTATCCCTTGAACGGTTTGGCTGAAACCATGTATAGGCCATGAAAATAAAATCTTAGAAGAAGAAATTGAACTATAAAGGACCTAAAACTCAACAAGCCACATGGTTAACCCTTAAAACATGCACAAAAACCATGCGTATTCCAAAAAACTATATAGAAACTCCAAGACACAAGAATTCAAACCAGGAAGAGAACCCAAACCATAGAAAAAAAGAACAAAATCCAATAAAAGAGTAAAATAAAATAGAAACCAATGCCATGGTGTGACAATTATACACACCACAAACACTTTATGCCCCCATAAAGTCACCCAACTAAACATGAAACAAAACTTGGGCTTAAAACTGAATGAATCCAAATAAAACCATGAACCCCTGGTGATGATTTTCACTCCAAAATTCACACCTGACCAATTATAATAAAAATATCAATGAAAAGAATTACTGGAAAGAGAATATAGTTCTACCCACTATAAGAACTCGACTAGCATGACCAATATTGAATCTCTCAACACAATGACATAAATATATGAACACCCAACCCAAACCAAAACCCTCTACACAATGGGGAACCCATTGGAGGAACTGAAACCAAATATAGAACTAATACTCTATTAATGAATTCCATAATACTCAATAATATATATAAAATATCAACCATAAAACAAAACCAAAACTTATCCACAAGGATAACCACATAACCAAAAGTTACCATTCCAAGACTTATATGAAAAAGATACAGCTACCAGAATTAAAATAGAATGAAACCACCAAACCTTTACAGCCAAGAGAAATGTACAAAATCCAAGAGTACCACAATAGAGGAACCCAAAATACTATTTATCCATGGTTCCCCACACATCTTTGGATTCATAACTGCATGAAGAGATTTACTCTAGGACCTGTGGCTGAAGCCCTAATGTCTGAATCATCTGCTACCCCACAGTCTGGAGAAGATAAAAATTGATCGAAAATTCCTTTCTCAGAAACTCTAGTTACAGATCTTCTATAGGTGACCCATATAACCACAATAATGTAAGGCCTTCATAGGATTATGATAAGTTGGATTCAAATGCTCGAACCGACCATACTGGAAGCAAACAAATGATCAGTACTATTAACAGGAGGTGAGAACAAATGAATAAGATTTCATAGAAATGGAAACCTCTATTACATAACTATTATTATATGGGCAACCTTTACAAGAACTATGAGAAACTGGTTCATCAACTACCATAGATTTCACTCTAGGAAACAACTCCATAAGAAATTCCTTTTCGACCTACCTATCAAACTGAACATAACCACTAGAAAGGACTTGCTCATTGATCTCAAATCGAAGGCCCAAAATAATGAAAGTATCCTTCAGATGATCCTCTAATTCTACCTTTAGAGAATAAGAAACAATCTCTTTAAACTGATTGACATAGGGCTTCACTATCATCCAACCTTATTAAACATCAAACAGATCAAAAAATTTCTTCACCTTCAGCTCTTATGATATGAAGCATTAGATAAAATTTGTCTTAAACACCTCTAAAGAAATTATAACTTCCAATGGTGGAATAATGATCACATTCCAGTAATCCAAATTCAGACCTTCAAATGATCTCAAAAAAACACACAACCTCATAGCTTTGGGAGTACCCAACAAACTAAAGACGCTATCAACTCTCAATCCATTCCACTACCTCTAACTAACCTTGATTACCATGGAAGATATGCTATGAACTTGAATAGGTAGATTCCACCATTCCATTAGGAGTCTTTACAAAGCCAAAAACTAGAAAAAACTCACTAGGAACCTTGGGGACCTTTCTAGGTGGCATATTTTGAACAACACAAATAACTAAAAAGTAAAATCAACATCAAACCAAACTAAACCAAAAATAACAACCCAATCCAAAAAAAAATAACAAACCAAATGCCCAAAAAAAACTCACAATCCTCTTTTGAAGCCCACCATTTTCATTCAAATTTCAAAACTACCATCTTCCATGGACACTATTCAAAATTCCAAACATACCATAAAATTCAATTTCTAAACACCCAAACACCAACTTTTAAAACAAAACCAAATCCCAAAATCATTTTCTATTTTGAAATCCATTTTTATCAAAAACCATTCTCTATTTTGAAATTGACCAACACAAACTAAAAAAAAACTAACACAAAACTCACACCATACTCCCAGTATGGGGAACTAGTAGCCATGCATAACTCAGTGTCAAGGTTACCGGGACAAACCCCAAGAAAGACCCATCCACTAAGAGGACCTTGAACTATGAAATTAGAATCCCCACAGGTCATTAATCCATTTGAGATCACAATATGACACTGGATCACCTCTATTATTGTTCCCTATCTGCACATCCAAAACAAGGACAAAACTCAAATTCTAGACTATCCTTAGAAAATTGAGGTTCATAATGAGAAAGGGTTCATGAAAACCTTATCATACCTACATATCAAGTCATGATAGTCTTAATATCCAATCTTCCTGATTTACTAAATAGAAAAGGGATGCTCTGATACCATTTTGTCACGAACCAGGTTGGGATTCCACCCAACTCGAAACCTGACCCACTCTAAGAAAGGGCCTGAGAGGAATTCCCAATACTCTTGCGAAATAGAATAGAGACGAGAATCCATGATAATAAAAATGGGAATGATTTCTTCTAAATTAAAACTAGGGAAAAATAACTAAAACTAATCAAGAAATAGTTAACTATTGTAACTGTACAATAATAAAGACAACCAGATCTAGATAAAACTACTAAAAAAAATAGAAATCGAAAATGAAACAAAAATGAACCATAACCCTGTTGGAGTTGGTGGCCTAGAACAAACTACTTTTTAATTTATTCATTAATTAAATCCTTATCAAATCTTGATTGTTCTTCTGTGTGACAATGCATGTGATAATGTCCTAAGGATAGCTGTTGCATTAAAGGGTCATAGCGGATCCCTTCTATGATGAGAACCCGGAAGTGCCATATCACTATTCTTGAATATATGTTCTATGTTCTAATGATATTATTTGAGGGACACAAATAATATAGGACATTAGGGTTGAGGACTCATAAAACTTTGAGGCATCATCTCATGGTGTGTGACCTTGGTAATATTTAGGAGGATATTATGAGAACGAGACTCGCCAGTAGGAAATCCACATTTCATAGTGTCATTGGATGTTCCTATCTACGAACGTGTGTATTGATTCTTAGACATTAAGATTATTATTAATGGGTATTATAACTTTCACACTTCGATGTATTGATGAAAACTGCGATGACACACTGTTCGTAGTGAGGTAGGATATGTTGGGTGCGTCACGAGTAATACTGCATTAATAGATAATGTGAGAAAGGATTTGTCCCTTATGTTCCATAAAAGAAGTAGATATCTCAGCCCCTTTGATGGAATTGATATAGCCTAAATAAATCCATGGCCATGGTAAGGTATGGGAGATTTCGATTCCATAAAGTTAAAGAAAGAATAATCGAGAACGTGGGTTGATGACACTAGCATGCAACCCGCTTGATTTGAGATATCAGGACAAAGGAATTATATTACACGGTAAGAATTTGTATGAGGTGACACATCATTGCAATATTAACTTCTCTCTCTATGGGTGCCTTAACGTATTACTAGACGCTAACCTTGGACTTTAGGCAGGCTCCACCTAATGCCACTGAGAAAGAGGCCTAGAGGGTCACACACTAAGTGTGTCTATGTATCTCAGTTAAATATTAATTTAACAAGTTAAATAAAGATTATTCCCGACTGTGGTTTAATAATTATTTAAGGATGCCTGATCACATTTATTTATAGACTAGTTATTCATCAGAATATATTGTGGATGAAATAATATTTATTAGTGAGTGATGTAGTTATATTTATTTAAGAAATAAATATCCATTACTCAAGGTCTAATAAATGTGGTGGAGGAAATAAAGGAAAGTGGAAAGTAAAAGTACATGCCCTGTATATTAAATATACAAGCCGTGTAGTTTTATAGAAAACGAATACACACCGTGTATTAATGATTACACGCCGTGTTGTTTTTCCAGTCAGGATTTTGAGGATATAATACTGTTTTATTAAATGATATTTATTATAATTATCATGGGCGCATGTCAAGGAATTAATAATTCAACATGGGGGTTTTAAATAAGAGTTAATGAAATAAATAAAATGCGTAACACATTTATTTATTGTCATAACTCTATAACCTCAAACCTGATTATAAATATCCTCACAACGCCAATACTTTTCCACAAGATAATCGTTGTGCACAACAATTCTGGAGAATTCTTTCAAAGCTGAAAGAAGTCCTTCCTCCAAGAACGCTCTCAAGACCGAGAGACCAAGGCGATCGAAGGCGGACATCACAAGCGAAGTTTCTTCCGCGCTAGCACCCGGAGATCCCTTTGGTGACGCTCAGAGATATATGGCACACATGTGGATCACTGATAGAGGAATCCTACACTTGGATTCTACGATGCAACGACGGATCACAGGATCGTGAACGAAGACATCAAATAAGAAAGAATTCCACCAAGGTAATTCCTGTGAATTAAATAAATTAATTATAACCAACATATGATGATCCTATCTCTATGATTCTGGGATTCCCTCTTATGTTTTTCAATCCTCGTTCTATTCCGAATATTCAGCGTTTTACAACATGACAGATCTCAGATTGAATGTTGTTTAATGTTAAAATTAAAGTTGGGAAAACCCACCAATGCACTTCCGCTGTGCCCAGAACCTACAAGTGGTATCAGAGGGGTCATATCATTGATTATAATTATTTAGTTTTTCATTGATGTTTTATGCATTTAATAATTTAGATGTTTTAATTCAAGTTTAATCGTTCGGGTAATATGAATCTCAGGATCTGTTCCTCCTCCCTCGTTTCTCGTTCACCTCACAGAAACAAAAATTTTCTTTTAATTTTGATTAAAATAAAATAGAGGAACTCATCTGGAAGAGCCAAAAGTTTCTAGTCGTACAACACTAGAATACACGATGTGTATTCGGAAGTACATGTCATGTAGTCTAGGTTCAATGCATTGACTAGTCCACCAAATCAGGCTGTGTATTGGAGTATACCTATTTCATTTATGACACCGTGTGTTGACCAGGAACATGTGGCACACTGTTTCCGGATTACATGGCATGTGTTCTAACTGAACACGGTGTGTAGTCCCTTTAGTTTCGGGTTAGACCGTGTACCCTGTACACGGCTTGCCCAGCTGGAAGCCATGTAACGTAGAAACTACACGGTGTGTGTCCCACATAACACGCCGTGTACTTTGAAAATTTCCGAATTACATTAACACGCCCTATCCCCGGGCGTGTACTTAGGATGGACGGTGAAGAAAAGTACACGCCGTGTAGTCTGAACTACACACCGTGTACTCACCCAAATTATGCAGATTTATTAAAATTTATTATTATATTATACAAACCCTTGAGACGTGTACCATGGTGCATGCATAAAGCTGAGGCACAACATGTGATTGGTGTTTTATATATATGTGTTTAATTTAACATTTGCATAATGAACGAGAATTCACCGGGTTTCCTCTAAGGTATGTGTTATGTACAAAGATAATTTTAAATGAATTTATTTGTTTAAAATTATGATGGATGAGAATCTCAAGGAAGTTCAGAAAAGGGTTTAAGATAAAAGGATTGATTATTTAAAGATAATTAATTGATTTGAGTGTGATTTATCTTAAACAAGAACGATTAAAGAATTGAATGCTAGTTTCATTTATGTGTAAATATCATTGCATGTATGGATGATCATGAGCTAGACCGAGACCTTTTTGTGTGAATGGTATCTTTTAATTTATTTATTTAAATTAAATTTGTTGGCCTGTGAGCCATCTCCTCATTAATATGTTGGGCCTGCGCTCCCAATGATTCTTTTATGTAAAAACCCCCTTTTACCCCTCACCTGCGTATGAGACAAATACATATGTAATGGATGGAGCTTCCAAGATAGTGGAGGCGGCTCAAGTCAGAAGCCAAGGTGAAACCAATCCAAGGAGATACATTGGTGGACAGGTGGAAAGATGTAAACACAAACATGAAAGGTTCAAGGTGTTTCTCCCCTAGGTCTTGGGTTAATTTATCAACCACTAGATAAACTAACCAATAAGAAAAATCTCATGATCATACCATTTATTTTATTTCTGTCATTTGCGTGGTTTATTTATTGTGGGTGTGTTGTCACGATCACAAAATTAATGAATTAAATGAGCATACAAGATGGAACTAAAATAAAACTGGCTTATACATAAATGTTATCTTAGACATGGTTAATCACTTAAGTATATCCCACTTAATATTAACAATCATGTAATAAAAGATAATTTGGAAATTTATGTATAAGGATAAAATCCCTCAAAAGAAATATTATGTTGGTATAGCCTTCCATAATCTTGGTTAGAATCAAACCATAGTTCAAAGTGCTTGACCAACCCTAGTTGGGGTGCTTTCAATTATAGGGGAATTATAATTCAAGGTTTTGGGTTGACTTGACTTGGTTCACATCAAGGGTTGACTACCACAGCAGGACTTGGTGTGACTGAGAGGCAAAGGTTGAGGAAATCCAATATAAAAGGATTTCAGGATTGAGAAGTCCACTTACTGGATCAAGGAGATGCGAGTTAATGCATTTGGAATTTGGAAAGCCTACCTAAAACCCTTAAAGTTTCTTGACCAACCCTAGTTGGGGTAATGCGAAGGGAAATATGGATCCTTTCCACTAGAATATTCAGGAAACAGAATATTCCGAAGTCAATGGTGAGGGCTATTGGATTTTGATAAAATAGTGGGAGACTAATAAGTATTAATTTATTTTTTTGTCTCAGTTTTGTAATAAAGTACTAAAACTTTGCTCATATTAATTTGTAGAAACAACAAAATTAATTCAAACATATCATTGTGAACCATAGTCTAGAAGGAAAACCTTCTCATCGGCACAAATTTCCAAGTGTGGCTGAGGCGTTTACGCATCATCCTTCGCCATGAAAATAAATTTTATGTGCTGGAAGAACCTATTCTAGTTACGCCTAGGAAAGAGGCCAGTGATGAGGAATTATCTCTCTGTATAAAACACATGGATGATGACACAGATGTCCAGTGTTTTATTATATCGGCCATGTCTAATGAGCTCTTGAAGCACAATGAAAACATGGACGTGTATAACATGATGTCTCACCTTAAGGATCTCTAACCAGATAAGGCAAGACAAGAGAGGTATGAGATCTCCAATGCTTTTTTTAGAACTCAGCTTGGAGAGTCTGCGCTAGCTGGGCCTCATGTAGTCAAGCTTATTGGCTACATTGAACGCCATGACATATTAGGGATTAAATTCCCGGATGAGTTGCCTGTAGATCTCATCCTATCATCACTGCCCAAGAAGTTATCTAGATTTATTATCAATTATAACATGATCGGCAATGAGAAGAGTCTATTGGAGCTTCTAACCTTGATTCTCCAGGTAGACAAGGACATGGGGCATGACAAACCTGCAGTCCTTATGGTGAACAAGAAAATGAAGGACAAGGAAAAGGGGACAAAGACTTATAAACGGTCAAAAGCCCCTGAGCACCGTCCCTCCAAGATGGGGAAGATCAAGAAGCAGGGAAAGGAACGGGAGACAGTGTGTTTTTCATGTGGCAAACAGGGCCACTGGAAGAGGAACTGCAACCGGAAGCGTGGGGACACTAAAGGTGCGTTCGTTATCGAGTGTAATCTTTCCATTTCTACACATTGGGTATTTCATACAACTTTTGGGGCTCAAATCTATATTCAAATTTAGGAACCAAGTAGATTTATAATGATTGCCATAGGAGAGGTGGATCTTTGAGATGCCAATGGTGTAAGGATAGCTGCGTTGGCTATTGGTGATTACCACCTCTCATTACCGACTAGAATGATTTTGGTTTTACATAACGATTATTATGTTCCTAGTGTTACCAAGAACATAATTTCTGTATCTTGTTTGGATTTTGATGGATTTGTTTTCAAATTTGGAAATAAGGTTTGTCTCTTTTATAAGAACAATTTATGTTATGGTATGACACATTTAAATAATGGTTTGTATGTATTAAATTATGAACACCAAGTGTTGGAAATCAATAACAAAACAAACTCACATGACTCATACATCACCCAGTTGTGGCATCACCATCTCGGTCATGTGAATGAGAAGCGCTTAACAAAGCTCTGCCAAGATGGCTATTTAGACTCTACTTAGTTAAAACCACTTGATAGATGTCACATTTGTTTACAAGGAAAAATTACAAAGACACCTTTTGGTGGACAGGGTGAAAGGGCCACAGAGCTTCTAAGATTGGTACACACAGATGTGTGTTTCCCATTTCTAGTAGAAGATAGAAGTGGATATTCTTACTTCATTACTTTTACTGATTATTTGAGTAGATATGGCTATGTCTACTTAATGAGGTATAAGTCAGAGGCCTTAGAGAAATTTAAGGAATTCATGAATGAGGTATAGAATCATCTTGGTAAGAAGATAAAGAAACTTCGATCGGATCGAGGTTGAGAATATCTGAACCATGTGTTCATCGACCTTTTACGGGAGTCTGGGATTCTATCTCAGCTCACTCCTCCTTGTACACCACATTAGAATGGTGTTAGTGAAAGGAGGAACCACAACTTATTGGACGTGGTGAGGTTGATGATGAGTCATTCAGATCTTCCATTATCCTTTTGGGGATATACATTACAAACTACAACATACACATTAAACCGAGTACCAACTAAGGTGGAAAATGGAATCCCCTCTGAGCTATGGAATGGAAAGAAACCCATTTTGTCGCACACACAAGTATGGGGATGCGAGGCGTTTGTTAAGGCCTCCTGAGGCAACAAACTAGCACCCCGGGGCACGAGGTGTATATTTATAGGATATCCCAAGGAAATGAAAAAATATTACCTATATAACCCTTCAGATAAGAAAGTGATTGTCTCCAGACAAGCCGTCTTTCTTGAGAGTGATCACATCCTCAAGAAGGATAGTTGGAGCAAGATTGACTTCGATGAAGTTGATGCTCAAGATACATAGGAGTTGGTACATGAACAAGTTTCATAGGTCCCCATGGAAGAGGTTCTAGAAACACAAGTACTGCATAGGAGCTCACGAGAGGAAAGGGAACTAGAGAGATTTGGTTTCCTATTCCCCAAGGATGGTGAATCATTATTGTTGGACAATGATGAACCTCTATCCTACAAGGAAGTAGTAGAAATATCAGAAGCTAAAAGATGGCTAGAAGCTATGAATTCTGAGATGGATTCCATGTATCAGAACCAAGTCTGGGTTCTAGTCAATGAGCCAGTTGATGTAAAGCCTATTGGATGCAAATGGGTATTCAAGAGAAAGCTGGACATGAAAGGTCAAGTTAGCACCTATAAAGAAAGGATAGTGGCTAAAGGGTTCAGACAGCATCAAGGAGTTGAATATGATGAAACCTTCTCGCCAGTTTCCATGTTTAAATCCATAAGAATCATACTTTCCATAGCAGCTTACCATGACTACGAGGTTTGGCATATGGATGTCAAAACAACATTTCTTAATGGGAACCTTCAGGAAGATGTCTATATGACACAACCAGAAGGGTTTGTGACACCAGGTGAAGCCAAACGGGTTTTAAAGTTGCAGAAATCCATTTATGGATTAAATAAATAATCCAGGTCATGGAATTGTTTGATTTGATGAAGCCGTAAAGGAATTTGGGTTCATTAAGAATGAATGTGAGCCAGGTGTTTATAAGAGGTTTAATGGGAATGCGATCTTTATCCTAGTAGTATATTTTGATGATATATTGCTTATTGGAAACAATGTACCGGTCTTACAGTCAGTTTAGGACTGGTTGAACAAGTGTTTCTCCATGAAGGACTTGGGTGAAGCAGCCTAAATTCTAGGGATCAAGATCATTCGTGATAGATCCAAGAGGCTACTTGAACTTTGTCAGGGTACATACATTGACCAGATACTAAATAGATTTAGTATGGAACAATCTAAGAGTGGATTAGTTCCAGTGTCACATGGCCTACATCTTTCTAAGAAAATGTGTCCTCAGACACAATAATAGAAAGATATAATTAGTAAGATCCCATACGCTTCGGCTATAGGATCCATCATGTATTCCATGTTATATACTAGGCTTGATGTTTCCTATGCACTGAGAATGGTAGGAAGATATCAAGCAGATCTAGGAGAACAACATTGGACTGCTGTTAAGACTATCCTTAAGTATCTGAGAAGAACTAAGGATATGTTCTAGGTGTATGGAGGAGATGAGAAGCTTATCATCAGAGGGTATACTGATGCTGGTTTTCAGATAGATCAGAATGATCTGAAGTCACAATCTAGATATGTTTTTTGTCTCAATGGAGGAGCTGTGAGATGGAAGAGTTCAAAGTAGCCAGTTCTCACCGATTCTACAGTGGAGTCCGAATATATAGTGGCTTCTGATGCAGCCAAGGAATCCCTCTGTATTCATAACCTTTTCCAAGAGCTTGATGTGGTGCCTAGCATTAAAGATCCCATTACATTGTATTGTGATAATACTGCAGCAGTGGAACTTGAGAAAGAACCAAGGTCACATCAACGAACAAAGCATATACTCTGAAAGTATCACCTCCTGAGGGATTTTTATCAAAGGGGTGAAGTTGCAGCGAGTAGAGTGTCCACGAAAGAGAACATGGTGGACCCCATGACTAAAGGCCTATCTTAGCAGAATCATGAATGTCATGTGAGAGCTAGCGGGTTAAAGGTTGTTAGTAGTTGGCTCTAGTCCAAGTGGGAGTCTGTTGGAATTAGTGGCCTAGAACCAACTACTTTTTAAATTATTAATTAATAAAAGCCTTATCAAATCTTGATTGTTCTTCTGCATGACAATGCATGTGATAATGTTATAAGGATAGCTGATTCATTAAAGGTTCATAGTGGATCCCTGCTATGATGTGAACCCGGAAGTACCATAACACCATTCTTGAATATATGTTCTATGGCCGGATGATATTATTTGAGGGACATAAATAATACTTGCCATTAGGGGTGAGGACTCATAAAAATTTGAGGTATTATCTCATGGTTTGCACCCTTGGTAATATATAGGAGGATATTATGAGAACAAGACCCACTAGTAAGAAATCCACATTTCATAGTGTCATTGGATGTTCCTGTTTGCGGACGTGTGTATTGATCCTTAGACTTTAAGATTATTATTAATGGGTATTATAACTCGCACACATAGATGTATTGATGAAAATAGTGATGACACACTTTTCGCAGCGAGGTAGGATATGTTGGGTGTGTCACGAGTAATAATGCATTAATAGATAATGCAAGAAAGGATTTTTCCCTTATTTTTTATAACAGAAGTAGATATCTCAGGCCCTTTGATGGAATTAATATATCCTAAATAAATCCATGGATATGGTAAGGTATGGGCGAGTTAAATTCCGTAAAGTCAAATAAAGAATAATCGAGCACGTGGGTTGATGACACTAGCATGCAACCCAATTGATTTTAGATATCATGACAAAGAGATTATATTACACGGTAAGCATTCATTTTAGGTGACACGTCATTTCGGCGTTAACTTCTCTCCCTATGGGTGCCTTGGCATGTTGTAAGATGCTAACCTTGTACTTTAGGTAGGCTCTGCCTAATTCCACTGAGAAAGAGGCCTAGATTGTAATGCCCCAACCCCAGTTACCCAGAGTCGGTGCATTATTACGTAACATTGACATGATAAAAAAAGATCAAGTCTCGAAAGACCTATTAGTTTAGTAGCCTTGGAAACACCAGATACATTCATAAATGTTACATTATGTCATAAAGTGAAAAATCACAATAACATAGTCTCCATAGTCCACACTCCTATCCCCTTCAGACTATCCCTATAGGTCAGTCATAAAATATTTCTTTATATCCTGGGAAAATAAAACATAGAAAGGGGTGATCTCAGATTCTTAGTAAGGATAACAATACAGCATAAACTTTTATAAATAAACATAAACATTTAAGGCAATGTATAACTAAAACAAAAGCCTTTTAAACTTGAACTTCAGTATAATATGGAAAAAATAAAATGAAATAATTCCACTTAATTATTCACATGAATATTCTACTAGTCGAACAATCACATGAAATATCAATAACCACTTTCATAATGATGTAATGCATAATGCCAGACTATCATAACCACATATCCAAGGCCTCGTGCCAAGACTAAAAATGAGATTTTTTCAAGGCCTTGTTCCAAGACACTAGTTTATCTCATGAGACCTACTGATGCATCGAGGAGCTATAGCGGGCTCCACCCGTCACTTATTAAGTCCAATGCCTTCCTTATATTAAAAGGTTTAAACATATCATAAACCATAACATAATCGTATCACATAAAACATGAATAAAGGAAACATAACATTTCCACATTTCAATCACAAGATATCAATACAACTCATTGATATAATAAAAAAAATTTCAAAACCATTTTCAATACCAAAATAAAAGAAAATTAAAACACGTTATTTATTTTTCATTTAAAAAAGTTATGGCTTGTAGAGGAAGTCGAAACTCAAATAATGATCATGACGACAGAGAAGTCGTTGCTGCCGCTTACGTAAGAAAAAAAACATTCCCTTTTTTCGTTTAGTAAAACGCTTCATATAAAAAGATTCCTCTTGAATAAACATAAAATTCAAAGGGGTATATACACCGTATAAAAGAAATTTGTGTATAAAACTAAATATTCCTCAATGAATGGAGATTGAGACGAAGTCCCATACCTCATGTCCGACTTGACTCAACCATTCTTTAACCTCCTGAATAATAAACTAGAGTTAATTTATAATTTCTTAAGAACATTTTTCAATTTTGTTATTTCTTTTATATCACATATTACCATGTTATTAACATTATGTAATTATTTAATTTAATAACGGTCGTTTTGTCAATCTTTGGTACTTGAGTGAAAAATAAACTTCTTATAATTAAAAGTTGTTCATGTGGTAAAATATCCATTATATACAGAATTATATTCATGATGTAGATATCATATATATCATATATATCTAGTATATATATTCATTTATAATATTACATAACATTTTGAGGTATGAAATGAAATGCACCGTTCATGGAGACGGTAAGCCGTACGTACGCATGAACACTATTTTCATTTCTATTTCATATTTAATTGAATGAAATCATAATGATATAAAGGTGTATTATAATTACAGTATAATATCATATATAATATCATTCACTTCATCCTTTACACATCCCACATATGGCATTAATGATTCAAATCACTTTAAGGGGGCGGTTGTCCGCACTTCCTAAAATGAAATTATCACGTTTACCCATAATGGAAATCATAAAGGTATGCCATAAATGATAAATACAGAAGCATAAGTAAAATATAAACATAATATATATATCATATATGAAAATAGTGTCATCATAATGGCCACCATGAGAGGTGTTAAAAGAATATTGAATAATCATTGTTTCGTGAGGCAGTAATTCGCCACCCATAGAAACAGTATGTTCTTTAACCATTAGACGAAGGTATGTGTAAGTGAAAATAAAATAATTCTCTTTAAAGAAACCTAGTATATTTTAGATACTTCTGTTGTTACAAAAGAAAGGAATAAAAAGATTTTAAGGTGTTGGAGAAGAAAAATAAAACAAAAGAACATAAGAGAAGACATTACCTTAAAATAGGGTAACTCTTTTTGATTCGAGCAAAAGGATTCCATGGGAAGACTTCTGCCCAAGGTGAGGCTTCTAGGAGTAATATAGGGAAGTTGAGAGAGTAATTGGGCAGATTGTTCTGAGACAAATGGCTTTGATGGTGTGAATAAGGTGGTAGAGGTGGGGGCCTTTTATAAGAGGAGAGGAGGGGCACTCTTGGAAAGTCATGAAATGTTACATTATTATGAAATGGTTTTCGGATTTCAAGGGTACAAAAATTATATATTTCGAATATAAGGTGATAAGGGTTATAAATATACTCATCCAATAGGTTTTTGACAAGTGTAAGTCTTATATTGTACAATATCTTTTCATTGTATTTAAATAGTTAATTAATGAGGTAATCACTGCATCATCATGGTGTGACAAATAAATTTATTTATTTAATAACTAAAAATTATAAAAAAATTACCATAATTTAGTAAATAGTTTTATCTTTCAAATGAATATTTATAGTCTAAAATTTAACTTATATAACCCCATTTAATAATTGTTTTAGTAAAACAACACAAGTTTGTGACAATTTTATTTTTACTTTAAATAAAAAGTTATTAATGTCATTTTCTTACCCAAGTGGCTCCATTGGGTCCCCAAGTTGACCCATGGATTGTCTTGGTTGACCATGACTCATAAAATAAGGTTAGGATAAGTTTCAAGATATTTTCATATTTTTATAATATCATTTTTACCTTAAATTTCACTAATTTCCTTTAATCGCGATTAATAAAACTTAAAAGTTACTATTCACAAAAAAATTATTTTAATCCCATTGAACCACATTTTTCTTCCAAATGAATACCATGTACGTTGGGTTTTTTAAAATCAAATCACATAAGTTTTAATGTTTAATTTACATGACAAATTAGTTTTTAAACTACCACTTAGTGGTTTCACTATTCATAAAAAATTGAAGTTTTTCAGAAAAATACAAAAAATTCACCCTAAGATATAATTGATATTCTGAAATAAAAAATGGTGTCTATTTTACAAAATTCAAAATATATAAGTTTCATTAATTAATTTTATAATTAATTCCCATTGTCAAAACAAATAGCGTGTTTTTAAGAAACAATATCAATCAAAAGATTGACAATTGTTTATGTCCAATTTCAAAGTGAAATTAATTATAATGACCACCATTGGATAAATGGTAAAATTATATTCTAATTATAATTTAAAAACACTAAATATTATAATTTATCACTATTAATTATTTTTATTAAATTTTTTTTTTAATTAAAAGTTAGTAATTTTCACTATTCATCAAAATATAAAAGTTATTCGAAAAGTTCCAAAATTTCACCCTAGGCTAAATTCAATATTAAGAATCCAAAAATGAAGTCCATTTTGAAAGATAAAATTTATGAAATTTCAAAAATTATGTATTAATATTCATAATGGCTACTTTGATTGGTTGTGGTGTGTGTTAGAACTCGAAGTTGCGTACAACACATGCTACTATATTATTCAAAGAGAAGCGTACCGTAGAAGCCTGGGGTGTTACATTATCCCCTTCTTCAAATAATTTTGTCCTCAAAATTTCATATAATATCACTGTATAAAAAGACTCGGGTGATTCTTCATCATAAGTTTCTCGGGTTCCCATGTTGCCTCCTCCATCTTATGGTTTCTCTATAGAACTTTTACCAGACGAGTCATCCGGTTTCTCAGAACTTGTCCTCTTGTATCAAGAATCCTGACGGGCTCTTCGCAATAAGACAGATCGGGTTCCAGTTCTAATTCCTCATAGGTGAGTACATGCGTTGGGTTAGGCATGTATTTTCTCGACAGTGATACGTGGAATACATTGTGAACTTTGGAGAGACTTGGCAGCATTGCCAAACAGTAAGCTGCAACCCCAATTCATTCTAGAATTTCGAAGGGTCCGATGTACCTAGGACTCAATTTACCCTTCTTACCGAAACATATAACTCCCTTCCATAGAGATATCTTTAAGAAAACATGATCTCCTACATGAATTTCCAAATCCTTCCTTCGGTTGTCAGCATAGCTCTTCTGCCTACTTTGAGCTTCTTTGATGCTTTTTGGATTACCTTCACCTTTTCCATCGTTTCCTCCATCAGTTCTGGGCATACAAGTTTTCTTTCACCAACGTCATCCCAACAGGTTGGTGTGTGACATCTCTTTCCGTATAACGCTTCATATGGTGCCATCTGAATACTTGAATGGAAGCTATTGTTATAGGAAAATTCTACCAGAGGTAAATATTGATCCCACATACCCTGAAAGTCAAGTGAGAATGATCTCAACATGTCTTCTAAGGTTTGAATAGTTCATTCTGATTGTCTATCTGTTTGAGGGTGGTAAGCAGTGCTCAAACGAAGTTCAGTATCCAAGGACTTCTGAATACTTTTCCAGAATCTTGATGAAAAATGGGGACCACGATCTGAGACAATCGACATGGGTACTCCATGAAGTCTCACAACTTCATTAATATATAGTCTTTCTAGATGTTCAAGTGGTAGATCTTCACTTATAGTATGAAAATGTGCTGACTTCGTGAGACGATCAACAATGACCCATATTGCGTCATTCCTTCTAGGATTCTTTGGTAGTCCCATGAAAAATTCCATCATAATATTATCCCATTTCCACTCAGGTATGGGAAGAGGTTGCAATAATCCACCAGACAGTTGCCTTCTAGCTTTCACTTGTTGACAATCCATACATCTTGACACAAAATCAGCAATCTCCCCCTTCATGTTGTCCCACCAAAAATGTCCCTTTAAATCTCTATACATTTTGGTGCTCCCAGGGTGTATAGAGAAATTGGAACTATGAGAATCATCCAACAATTCCCTCTTTAAATCAGGTATATCGAGAACACAAAGTCTCTTCCCAAATTTCAAAATTCCATCTTCATACACAAAGTCACTCAATATCCCATCATTCACAGCTTTAATCTTCTTTTTCAAAACTTCATCATCGGCCTGAGAACACTTTATCCTTTCTAGTAAATATGGTTTGGAAACCATTTGAAAAAGTTTTGATGTTTCACCCTCCATGGTGATTACCATATCCATCTTTACTAGATCCATGAAAATAGGATCCCTTTCCACTCTCATCATGTTCAAAACTCCATGATCTTTTCTACTCGAAGCATCTGCAACCTTATTTGCCATCCCTGGGTGGTAGTGTATCGTGCAATCATAATCCTTGAATAGTTCAAACCATCTTCTTTGCCTCATGTTGAGTTCTTTTTATGAGAAAATATATTTCAAACTATTGTGATTGGTATATATCTCACAATTTTCACTATAGAGATAATGTATACATATCTTTAAGGCAAAGATTACAGCAGCTAACTTGAGATCAGGAGTAGGATAGTTCTGCTCTCGAATTTTTAGCTGTCGTGATGCATAGGAAATAACCCTATCATTCTGCATAAGGACACAACCAAGTCCTTTCATTGATGCATCACTATAAATAACGAACCCATCATTCCCCGATGGTAGAGTCAATATAGGAGCATTGACTAATCTTATCTTCAGTTCTTCAAAACATTCTTCACAATCTTTTGTCCAGAAAAATTTAACCCCTTTACGTGTGAGCTTCGTTAATGGGTTAGCCAATCGGGAAAAATTCTGGAAAAAACGTCGACAATAACCTGCCAAACCAATAAAACTGTGTACCTCAGTTATAATCATCGGTGCTGGCCATTCTGGGATTTCCTTGGTCTTAGAAGGATCAATAGAAATTCCATCCTTAGAGACAATATAGCTAAGAAAATAAATCTCCCGAAGCTAGAATTCACACTTTCTAAACTTCCCAAATAAGTCATGCCTTCTAAGAGTCTTCAAGATAATGCGCAAGTGATTTTCATGATCTTCGTAGCTTTTGGAGTATACCAAGATATCATCAATAAATACCACCACAAAATCATCAAGATATTCCTTGAAATCTGTATTCATTAGATCCATGAATACAGAGGGTGCATTAGTCAATCCAAAAGGCATTAATGTAAACTCTTAATGCCCGTACCTTGTTCGAAATGCTGTCTTTGGAATGTCTTCCTTCTTCATACACAACTGATGGTATCCAGATCGAAGGTCAATCTTTGAAAAGTATTGAGCTCCATGCAGTTGGTCAAATAAATCATCAATGCAAGGTAGGGGATACTTGTTCTTTGTTGTTATAGAATTTATCTCCCTATAGTCAACACACAAACTCATAGATCCATCTTTCTTCTTAACAAAAAGGATAGGGGATCCCCATGGAGAAACACTAGGGTGAATAAATCTCTTATTACTCAATTCCTCTAGTTGTTTCTTTAGTTCAACTAATTCCACGGTGGACATTCTATAAGGGGTCTTCTATACAGGCCTTGATCCAGGAATTAAATCAATGGAAAACCCAACTTCTCATTCCGGAGGATGTCCATTTAAATATCCCAAAAACACATCTACATATTCTTTCACAATAGGTACATACTCTATTTTAACATTCCTTTCCTCTCCCTCAGTCATTTCATTCTCTTCCTCCGCAATAATTGAATTTAGTTGAGCTATTGGGGGTGGATCTAAATAAGAATTAGGTGGTGACGATTCTGCTCTAAAGATAAGGTGTTCCTTATCATCATCATCAACAATTGTAACCTCCTTCTTCTTACAATAAATATTTGCATCATAGTATGAAAGCAAATCCATACCGAGGATTATATCAAACTCAATCATAGGTATGACAATGAGACCAGCAGATAAAGAACATTTATATGCTCTAATGGGGACTGATTCACAAAACTTTGTTGCAATGATACTTCCCTTAAGAGTTTCGACTGAAAATTCTCTTGTTAAATCAAATTGGAAATATCTAATTTTCTTAGTAAACTGGGAAGATATGAAACAATGCGATGATCCAGAATAAAATAATGCATTTTCTAAACTTGAGGAAACCATTAAATTACCTGCAACCACGTCTTTCAGAGCTTCAACCTCAGCAGTATTGATAGCATAAGCTTGGCCTTGATCCCTTAGCTTCTTCTGAGGTAAGTTCCCCTAATTCTTAGGACATTCATTCACATAATATCCCATATCTATACAATTATATCATTCCATAATGACAGATCTCTCTTTCCCCTGCAATCATGAGCTTGGTGGCCTTTTTCGCCACACTTGTAATAGACTCTCATTCCCTTCAAGAAAGTACAAGGGTGTTTCTTCCCACATTTACTGCAGGACTGATATTCAACTATTCCCTTCTTCCCCTTATTTCCATTTCCAGATTGATCATAAGATCTCTTCTTCTCTTGCTTTGCTTTAAAGTCATAAGACTTAGAGAATTCCTTTTCCGTCTTGATATCACATGAGACAATATCTTCGTACGATGAGAAGGGTTGTGTGACTAATGCTCGACGGAGAAATGGTTTTAACCCATAAAATAAATGATCAATATTACTTCTTGGGTTACATATATAATCTGGAGCATGCCTAACTAACCTTGTAAAGTTAGCCTCATACTTTGTGACATTCTCATCCTCCTTCTTCCTTAGGCTCAGAAATTGCCTTTCCATATATTCTCGATGGTCATGTGGAAAATATTTTTCTAAGAAAATTTCCTTAAACTCCCTCCATTCCATACTTTATACTTATTCATCTTCTTTTGTGTTTTGAATCCGCAACCACCATTGATCGACATCTCCAGTGAGGTGGTAAACTGCCATGACAACCTTCTCCCTTTCACTACTCCCCAAGGCATGGAATATTTTCTCAAAGGAGTTTATCCATTGCTCAGCTACTAATGGATTTGTACCCCCATTAAATGTTCGTGGTTGTTGCCTCATGAAACGGTCTAACATTGATCCTCCATGTTTCGGATCAGGGTGCTCCATATGAGTAAGGTTATTATTCATAACCTGAGTGAGTTGTCCCAGTATGGTGATAAGTTGATTATCACCAGTTGTATCTCCAGCACCACAATAATTATCTTGAGCAGGAGGGAAATCCCTATATAGAGTGCATGCATTGATACAGTTTCCATTCCTCCTACTAGGCGCCATTTCTAAACAATGGAATAAACTATATTAGTTTATGAATCAAAATACATAATTCTATACTTGTAAAAAACTTAACATAAATTGAACTATAATCATAACTATGTTTTCTTTGAGGAAGTATATACTCATAAACCCTTCATAATGGTTTGCAAAGAAAATGAGAATTATCCTAAGCATTTCCCCTAGGAGTGTCGTAACCAAGATTGAAACAAGGCCCATTGTCGTGCACCAGTTCTCGTTCGAGTCTAGCCCAAAGTGGTGTTTTCAGGTTTTACCCCTAGGTACATCTGTGCCAGAGCTAGCTCTACCTGCTCGTATCCAGACAGGGATGTATTTCTTGGAAAACTCACAAAATCTCTATAATACCAAAATTCCAGGAAGTTCTTCTATACTAATCCTCAAAGTCTATCTTTGGGCTATGTTCTCTAATCATAGTTTATCTAAATATAGCTTCCAAGGTTAGTACTAAACTGCCTCTGATACCAACTGTAATACCCCGACCCCAGTTACCCAGAGTCGGTGCATTATTACCTAACATAGGCATGATCATAAAAGATCAAGTCTCGAAAGACCGATTAGTTTAGTAGACATGGAAACAATAGATACATTCATAAATGTTACATTACATCATAAAGTGAAATATCACAATAACATAGTCTCCATAGTCCACACTCCTATCCCCTCCGGACTATCCCTATAGGCCAGTCATAAAATATTTCTTCACATCCTGGGAAAATAAAACATAGAAAGGGGTGAGATCAGATTCTCAGTAAGGATAACAATACAGTGGAAACTTTATTAAATAAACATAAACATTTAAGGCAATGTATAACTAAAACAAAAGCCTTTTAAACATGAACTTCAGTATAATATAGAAAAAATAAAATGAAATAATTCCATTTACTTATTCACATGGATATTCTACTAGTCAAATAATCACATGCAATATCAATAACCACTTTCATAATGACGGAATGCATAATTCCAGGCTATCATAACCACATAACCAAGGCCTCGTGCCAAGACTAAAAATAAGATTTTGTCAAGGCCTCGTGACAAGACACTAGTTTGTCTCATGAGACCTACTGATGCATCGAGGAGTTATAGCGGGATCCACCCATCACTTATTAAGTCCAATGCATTCCTTATATTAAAATGTTTAAACATATCATAAACCATAACAAAATCATATCACATAAAACATGCATAATGGAAACATAACATTTCCACATTTCAATCACAAGATATCAATACAACAAATTGATATAATAAAAACATTATCAAAACCATTTTCAATACCAAAATAAAAGAAAATTAAAACATGGTATTTATTTTTCATTTAAAAAAGTTATGGCTTGTAGAAGAAGTTGAAACTCAAATAATGATCACGAAAGCGGATAAGTTGTTGCCGCCGCATACGTACGACAAAAAAAATTCCCTTTTGTTGTTTAGTAAAATGATTCATATAAAAATATTCCTTTTGAATAAACAAAAAAGTCAAAGGGGTATATACACCCTATAAAAGAAATTTGTGTATAAAACAAAATATTCCTCAATGAACGGAGATTGAGACGAAGTCCCTTGCCTCGTGTCCGACTTGACTTGACCATTCTTTAACCTCCTGAATAATAAACTAGAGTTAATTTATAATTTCTTAAGAAAATTTTTCAATTTCATTATTCCTTTTATATCACTTATTACCGTGTTATGAACATTATGTAATTATTTAAGTTAATAACGGTCGTTTTGTCGATCTTTGGTACTTGAGTGAAAAATAAACTTCTTATAATTACAAGTTGTTCACGTGGTAAAATATCCATTATATACAGAATTATATTCATGATTTAGATATCATATATATATCATATATATCCATTATATATATGAATTTATAATATTACATAACATTTAGAGGTAATAAATGAAATGCACCGTTCATGGAGACGGTAAACTGTACGTACGCATGAACGCTACTTTCATTTCTATTTCATATTTAATGGAATGAAATAATAATTATATAAAGGTGTATTATAATTCCAGTATAATATCATATATAATATCATTTACTCCTTTATTTACACATCCCACATATGGCATTAACAATTCAAATCACTTTGAGGGGGCGGTAGTCCGCACTTCCTAAAATGAAATTATCACGTTTACCCATAATGGAAATCATAAAGCTATGCCATAAATGAAAAATATAGAAGAATAAGGAAAAAATAAAAATAATATATATATCATATAAAAAAATAGTGTCATCATAATGTCCACCATGAGAGGTGTTAAAAGAATATTGAACAATCATCATTTCGTGAGGCAGTAATTCGCCACCCACAGAAATAGTATGTTCTTTAACCATTAGACGAAGGTATGTGTAAGTGTAAATAAAATAATTCTCATCAAAACATCCTAGTATATTTTAGATACTAGTGTTTTTACAAAATAAAGGAATAAAAAGAGTTTACAGGGTTGGAGAAGCAAAATAAAACAAAAGAACATAAGAGAAGACATTACCTTAAAATCAGGTAACTCTTTTTGATTTGAGCCAAAGGCTTCCTTGGGAAGACTTCTGCCCAAAGTGAGTCTTCTAAGAGTAAGAGAGGGAAGTTGAGAGAGTATTTGGGCAGATTTTGGCTGAGACAAATGGCTTTGATGGTGTGAATAAGGTGGTAGAGGTGGGGGCCTTTTATAAGAGGAGAGGAGGGGCACTCTTGAAAATTCATGAAATGTTACATTATTTTGAAATTATTTTCAGATTTGAAAGGTCCCGCAATTATATATTTCAAAGATAAGGTGATAAGGGTTCTAAATATACTCATCCAATTGGTTTTTGACAAGTTTATGTCTTAGATTTTACATTATCTTATCATTTTATTTAAATAGTTAATTAATGATGTAATTGCTGCATCATCATGGTGTGACAAATAAATTTATTTATTTAATTTCTAAAAATTATAAAAAAATTACCATGATGTAGTAAATATTTTTAGATTTAAAATGAATATTTATAGTCTAAAAGTTAACTTATATAACCCCATGCAATAATTGTTTTAGTAAAATAACACATGTTTGTGACAATTTTATTTTTACTTTAAATAAAAAGTTATTAATATCATTTTCTTACCCAAGTGGCTCCATGGGGTCCCCAAGTTGACCCATGGATTGTATAGGTATTACATGACTCATCCAATAAGAGTAGGATAAGTGTCAAGATGTTTTCATATTTTTTTAATATCATTTTTACTTTAAATTTCAATAATTACCTTTAATCGCGATTAATAAAACTTAAAAGTTACTATTCACCAAAAATTATTTTAATCCCATTGAACCACATTTTACTTCCTAATGACAACCATGTATGTTGGATTTTTGAAAATCAAATCACAAAAGTGGTAATGTTTCATTTACATGAACAATTAGTTTTTAAACTACCACTTAGTGGTTTCACTATTCATCAAAAATTGAAGTATTTCAGAAAAATACCAAAAATTCACCCTAAGCTATAATTGATATTATGAATTCAAAAATGGTGTCTATTTTACAAAATTACAAACATATAAGTTGCATTAATTAATTTTATAATTAATTCCCGTTGTCAAAACAAATAGCGTGTTTTTAAGAAACAATATCAATCAAAAGATTGACAATTGTTTATGTCCAATTTCAAAGTGAAATTAATTATAATGACCACCATTGGATAAAATGTTAAAATTATATTCTAATTATACTTTAAAAACACTAAATATTATAATTTATCACTATTAATTATTTTGATTAAAAAAGTTGTTTTTAATTAAAATTTTGTAATTTTCACTATTCATCAAAATATAAAAGTTATTCGAAAAGTTCCAAAATTTCACCCTAGGCTAAATTCAATATTCCAAATCCAAAAATGAAGTCTATTTTCAAAGAAAAAATTTATAAAATTTCAAAAAGTAGGTATTACTATTCATAACGGCTACTTTGATTGGTTGTGGTGTGTGTTAGAACTCGAAGTTGCGTACAACACACGCTACTGTATTATTCAAAGAGAAGCGTACCATAGAAGCTTGGGGTGTTACATTATCCCCTTATTCAAATAATTTTTTCCTCGAAATTTCATATAATATCACTGTATAAAAAGACTCGGGTGATTCTTCATCATAAGTTCATCGGGTTCCCATGTTGCCTCCTCCATCTTATGGTTTCTCCATAGAACTTTTACCAGACGAGTCATCCAGTTTCTCAGCACTTGTCCTATTGTATCAAGAATCCTGAAGGGATCTTCGCAATAAGAAAGATCGGGTTCCAGTTCTAATTCCTCATAGGTGAGTACATGCGTTGGGTCAGGCATGTATTTTCACAACAGTGATACGTGGAATACATCGTGAACTTTGGAGAGACTTGGCAGCATTTCCAAACGGTAAGCTATAGCCCCAATTCATTCTAGAATTTTGAAGGGTCCGATGTACCTGTGACTCAATTTACCCCTCTTACCAAAACATATAACTCCCTTCTATGGAGATACCATTAAGAAAACATGATCTCCTACATGAAATTCCAAATAGCGTGTTTTTAAGAAACAATATCAATCAAAAGATTGACAATTGTTTATGTCCAATTTCAAAGTGAAATTTATTCTAATGACCACCTTTGGATAAAATGATAAAATTGTATTCTAATTATACTTTAAAACAACTAAATATTAAAATTAATCACTATTAATTATCTTGATTAAAAAAGTTATTTTTAATTAAAATTTAGTAATTTTCACTATTCATCAAAATATAAAAGTTATCCGAAAAGTTCCAAAATTTCACCCAAGTCTAAATTCGATATTCCGAATCCAAAAATGAAGTCTATTTTGAAAGATAAAATTTATAAAATTTTAAAACATAGGTATTACAATTCATAACGGCTACTTTGATTAGTTGTGGTGTTTGTTAGATCTCGAATTTGCGTACAACACACTCTAATGTATTATTCAAAGAGAAGCATACCGTGGAAGTTTGGGGGTGTTACATAGAGGGTCACACACTAAGTGTGTCCATGTATCTCAGTTAAATATTAATTTAACAAGTTAAATAAAGATTATTTCCGAATGTGGTTTAATAATTATTTAAGGATGCCTGATCGCATTTATTTCGACACTAGTTATTCGAGAGAATATATTGTGGACGAAATAATATTTATTAGAGAGTGATGAAGTTATATTTATTTAAGAAATAAATAGCCATTACTCAAGGTCTAATAAATGTGGCAGAGGAAATAAAGGAAAATGGAAAATAAAAGTACACGCCGTGTATATTAAATATACACATCATGTAGTTTTATGAAAAACAAGTACATGCCGTGTATTAATGATTACACACCATGTAGTTTTTCCAGTCAGGATTTTGAGTATATAATACTATTTTATAAAATAATATTTATTATAATCAGTGTGGCCGCATGTCAAGGAATTAATAATTTGACACTAGGGTTTTCAAAAAGAGTTAATGAAATAAATAAAACGCGTAACGTGTCTATTTATTGTCATAACTCTATAACCTCAAACCGGATTATAAATATCCTCATAACCCCAACACTTTTCCACAATAGAATCATTGTGCACAACAATTCTAGAGAATTCTTTTAAATCTGAAAGAACTCCTTCCTCCAAGAACTCTCTCAAGACTGAGAGACCAGGGCGATCGAAGGCGGACATCGCAAGCGAAGGTTCTTCCATGCTAGCACCCGGAGATCCCTTCAGAGACGTTTGGATATATGTGGAACACGTGTGGATCACTTCTAGAGGAATCCTACACTTGGAGTCTATGACGCATCGAATGATCACATGATTTTGACCGGAGACATCAACGAAGAAAGAATTCCACCAAGGGAATTCTTGTGAATTAATTAAATTAACTATAACCAACATATGATGATCCTATCTCTATGGTTCTGGTATTACCCCCTAAGTTTTTCATTACTCATTCTATTTCGAGGATTTTGAAGTTTACATCATGACAGATCTCAGATTGAACGTTGTTTAATGTTAAAATTAATGTTGGGAAAACCAACCAACGCGCTACTGCTGCGCCCAGAACCTACAAACCCAACAAGATCTCCACATGAAATCTTGTTCACCCCCAACCAAAAGACCTAATTTGTAGAGACCCGAAGCTTAACGTACATGAACATTAAATTACTTTTGTGGAATACTTAGTATATAACAAAAAAACACACACACATAAGGATCATAATAGTTTAGTGTCTTTGGAAACTCGGAACGTAATCTTCTAATCGTGGTGAAAGATCTTCAATATCTCCCATAAAGATCTACCCTTTTTTTTTACCTAAAAGCTTTATTTATATCCTGGGGTAAAAGAAAACATAAAAGGGTGAGCTCAAATGCTCAGTAAGGGTAAACAAAAGAAAAATCAATCACATCATATTCATAAGAACATAACTTTTGGAAATCTTAACCTGCAAAAGAGAGCATAATTTCATAACATGGGATAAATCATGGCAGTGAAATGTAATCACAATAATCATAACTTAAAACATGAAACTTTGTGGCATACACACATAATCATAGAGAACCATTTCTTGTTAGTCAAGACTCATTGCCAAGACTATCTTAGCGGACAAAGTCCCCTTCTGAAACGAGTCACCCTCGTTCCAGTCCTGTTTCACTGAACCAGTATAACCTACCGTTCCAGCCCTGTCTATCTCATGAGATATAAAATCTTTACCCAATGCATTTGAGGGAGAAATAGGTCCCAACAATATTATAATGAATCCTTTCTTATGTGTTCCACATAATCATAAATCATACATCATCGCATAACACATGTAACAAAAATGGGATTCTTGAAACATCATGACATCATAAAACAAATCATATAAGGTAAATGACTTCATAAAAATAATTCCCTCACAAAATAATCAAATTAATGTAATAATAGGGATAAAAACAGAACCCTATATTATCTTAGATGGAAAATAACTTTGATAAAACATTTGAACTCCATTCTTGAGGAAAATATCCTTTCTACTTCAAAAACACTTTTCTTTTCTTAACATGTCATACAATTATAAACTAAAAGAAGTTGATTAAAAATAAACTTGAAAACTTATAAAGGAAGATTCTTGGAAATAATGTTATAAAAATACATTCTTTCCGTATTAGTTAAAAAAACATTCTTCGTACTTTTTTCGGAAAAGTCAAAAAGTACCTCGTACGAAAAACGTCAAAAGATTCCTTTCATATCTTTTACTAAATACTCACCGAAGGGTAAAATTTGATTTTAAAAATTTAATGTGGATGGAAATAATATTACATATTGAGGAAACATGGATGTGGATGATAAAATACACCCCATTAAATTTCAAATTATAAACAATCTCAGATAAAAATGAGATTGTGATATTTCCCTTACCTTAGGTCTGATTTGCTTCGTAAGTGTCCGAACCTCCTCTTTTTGACGCGCCTTCACTTAACCTCCACTTAAAGAACTAAGGATGGTATTTGAAGAAGACCAAGACCTCTAGGATGATACTAGGGAAGTGGAGAAGAGATTTTTGCAGGGGTTGGCCGAGCTTTAATCCTAAAATTGGTGTGAGGAGGAGAGGGAGGAGGTGCTCTTTTATAAGGGAGGAGAGGGGCATCTTAGGAAAATCTCAAAATATTATTTTATATTAAGGTCAAATTCGGTTTATAATGGTTAAAAATGGTCTTATTTCGAAGATAAAGTGGGGATGGGTCGAAATCATCTCATCCAATAGGATTTAGACAAGTTTAGGTTATTATTTTAACCTTATCAATTAGATTTAACTCTAAGTTAAATAATATAACTTTTACCGTGTCTTTTTGTTTTCTTACACTATATAGTTAATAAACTTACTATATCAAGCCAAACGAACCCCAAGTTATTTATTATTAATATATCTATCCTTATCTAAGTCATTTGGCTGAACCTTAGATTTTTAGGAATAAAATAACAATTAATAATATAATATTTGTTTTAAAAACTAATTTATGTCAATTTTGACACTATTTGGTACATGATTTTTATGAAATTTCTAACAGAATGATGAGTTCAAACCAAATTACTTAAATCAACAATAACATGTCATATTAACCTAGAAAATTAGTTTAAGTCATAAAAAGTCTCAAATT
The DNA here is from genome assembly GCA_963277665.1 of Viscum album. Taxonomy (NCBI): domain Eukaryota; kingdom Viridiplantae; phylum Streptophyta; class Magnoliopsida; order Santalales; family Viscaceae; genus Viscum; species Viscum album. Next base: position 833,148,645 of record OY728136.1, read on the forward strand.
ACATTTATTTGGGCATATATAACATCAATTATGTTAATATTTTCTTAAAAAGGTAATTACTGCATCATTGTTGTGTCATAAATAAATTAAAGTATTTAAAGTCTAAAAATTACAAATAAAATACCATTATGTATTAAATCTTCTTAGATTTCTAATGAATATTTATAGTCGAAATTATATTATGTATAACCCTATATTAAAAATGTTTTAGTAAATAAACTTTGATTTTAACTCTTTTAACTCTTCTTTGAATTAAATAATAATAAATGTCCTAATCTAATGCAAGTGGGCCTAAATGATAATATTTTACACTGAATGTTGTTTTTGGTCAAGATACACTTGTCCAATAGGATTAGGACATGTGTTAGGGTAATAATAATATCATTTTTACCCTTAATTACCCTATTTACTTTTAACCGTGGTAAATAAAAGTAAAAAGTTATTATTCACCAAAAATTATTTTCATCTCATTGAACCACATTTTACTTAATGACATCAACCGTGCCTCTAGGATTTTTGAAATTCCATTCACAAAAGAGGTAAAATTAAGATTTATGAAAAAAATTAATTTTTTTAACTACCACTTAGTAGTTTTACTATTCATCAAAAATTGAAGTTTTTCAGAAAAATGCCAAAATTTTACCCTAAGCTATAATTGATATTCCAAGTTAAAAAATGATTTCTATTTTACAAAATTCCCAACATATAAGTTTCATTAATTAATTTTATAATTAATTTCCACTGTCACAACAAATAGCGTGTTTTTAAGAGATAATAACTATCAAAAGATTAACATTTGTTTATGTCTGGTGTAAATGTGAAATTACACCCAATGACCAACATTGTATTGAATTGTAAAAATATATTCTAGATATACTTTAAAACCACTCAAATTAATAATTTATCACTATTAATTATTTCTATTAAAAAAGTTGTTTTTAATTATAATTTAGTAATTTTCACTATTCATCAAAATATGAAAGTTATCCGAAAAGTACCAAAATTTCACCTTAGGATAAATTCGATACTCCGAATCCAAAAATGAAGTCCATTTTGGGAGCTAAAATTTCTAAAATTATAAAAGGTGGTTATTACTATTCTTAATAGCTAGTTTTAATAATATTTTAATAGCATATCGTTGTTTAGTGAAACTCAGTATTGCGTACTACACACGCTATCGAGGAAGGTCGCGATTGCGTGTAATGTAAGGAAAGTCAAGGATGTGTGTTGTGCAAGCTTCTTTTGGTGTAGCGTACAACACAAGACATTAGTGAAATTAAAAAGATTATTTTTCATAAAATCTTGGGCTGTTACATTCTACCCCCCTTAAAATGAATTTCACCCTCGAAATTCGTCGGGGTTAAAAATGGTTTACTATTCGAAAGTTTCTTTAATAGAAACCCACATCGTAAAAAGGAATACCAAAACCAATCTTTAAAAACGAAAGTATGAAACGTAACGGTTACCCAAATAAACTAATCACTGGGTTTCCACATAGGTGAAAATATGGATATGGAAGAAAAATCTAACCATTATGTTCTGATGGAGAGTGGTAGAGAACATGGATATGGAAAAGCCAACAATCACAAATCCATAAATTTGTGACGATCTAAAGTACCATCTGATTAATCAGATATAAGAGCACTAGGACAACATTTTTGGTTTTCAAGATCGTTTCCCTAAAGTTGAAGAATTTGAATTAGAATAAATACTTACTTTATTTTGGTACAATCTCACTGTTGTTCGTGCCTTTAACAATTTCCACTTCATCTCTTAAATAAATGAAGTTGAATTAGTTATTCGTGTAGTGTTAGAAGATCATGTGATAGAATGACGGGTCATTCCATCTGTCTCAAACAAAAGGTTTGCAAAAGTTATTAAATATACATAAGTCATTCTATAGTGAGATTAATCATATATTGTTCTTAAAATGGACTTATACATCATATATCATACTACTTAATATAATAAAACTAGTTTCTACTAAACATGGACTTCCTGTAGGCCAGTGGTAGGCGATAAAGGCCAGTCGCACTTCGGTTGTGGGTTCGATTCCCACAGCCTTGTCCGACGCGATGGGCTGTCGCCCGTCCTGCCGGTTGTCCTTTTTCTAAAGCTGTATTACTATAACATCCATCAATAATATAGAAAAACAAACAATACTAACTTATGTCCAACATAACCCATTCCAATCTTTAGGCTTATCCATAATACTGCAGTCTACTCTCAGAGATTTAATACCATCGTTGATCCCCATATATCATAAGATATATCTTGTTGGTCACATTCCAAACATTCAAAGGCCTTAATCATGTACTCTCTTGAATACCCATTGAACCTTAGTGAAAACATGAATGCAATTAAAATTTAACACCATCCACTTACCAAAATCCTCAAAATTCTATATACTCAAACCATGATATCACTTAGTCCTTATATCAATCATGAGCTCATGAATACTATCAAACATTTAATTTTCTCCTTATCCCTTCATTATGCGCATATCATCTACATTCCAAAAATATCTAAATAAACTTTCATGGATACTGGTAACATTAATCATACACTTTCAAAACTTAAGGAAAGATAACAGTGTAACAATCCTTAGCTGTCTCTTTATTCCATAGTAACATGATATTCTTTATACAACATTACACTTGATAAACATGTAATCATTCCACTACCTTCTTAAACCATTGACCAAGCTTCAACAATTCTTTCATATCACATATCATTTGTAGTCTCTTCATCATCATCAACATAAATACTACCCATATGGTCATACTGATTCTCTTCCTGAGACTTTCCCTTAGGGAATTGGTTTTCATAATGCCCGTACATTCCACATTTAAAAAATTTAACCATTGTTGATATCGTAGCAATACCATTATCCTCATCCCTGGTGTTAACTAAACCTTTTCCTTTGCACTTACTGGCTTTGTGTCCTTCTTTTCCAAACCCAAAGCATCTTCCAGTTCCTTTGAAACATTCTCCTTGATGCCTCTTCCCACATGATTTACATAGGGGAAATTGAACTTTCTTTCCTCTATGATCATCATGAAACTCCATCTTTCTCTTATTAGCCGAGTCAGGAAACTTACCAAATTTTACTTTATTGATCATATTATGAGATTGCTGATTCGGAATAATAATGATTTTTGGACTTCCAAATCCCATTTCATTTGGTTTCTCATGAAGAATATCATTCCATTGTCCATCATATCCTCCATTATTGTGAATCATCTTGTTTCCATCCATTTTCTAAAACCCAAAAAGAATAGTGTGAGAGGCAAAATTCATGCTAGGGAAAACAATACAATAAAGGGGGGAGTACCCCTAATATCTAACATCTTAGGTTAAATTCTAAGATCGTTACCGTAGTTCTAGGACTGTATCCTATACGTATACTAATCCTTAGGGACATCCCTAGACATACCTTAGAAATATCTCTAGGGATCTCCCTAATGTTTTCGCATCCTAGTTTCCAAAGGTTGACTAAACCTTTCCTCTGATACCAACTGTAGAGACCTGAAGCTTAACGTACATGAACATTACATTGCTTTTGCGGAATACTTAGTACATAACAAAAAAACACACACACACAAGGATCGTAATAGTTTAGTGTCTTTGGAAACTCGGAACGTAATCTTCTAATCGTGGTGAAAGATCTTCAATATCTCCCATAAAGATCTTCCCTTTTTTTTACCTAAAACCTTTATTTATATCCTAGGGGAAAAGAAAACCTAAAAGGGTGAGCTCAAATGCTCATTAAGGGTAAACAAAAGAAAAATCAATCACATCATATTCATAAGAACATAACTTTTGGAAATCTTAACCTGCAAAAGAGAGCATAATTTCATAACATGGGATAAATCATGGCAGTGAAATGTAATCACAATAATCATAACTTAAAACATGAAACTTTGTGGCATACACACATAATCATAGAGAATAATTTATTGTTAGTCAAGACTCATTGCCAAGACTATCTTAGTGGACAAAGTCCCTTTCTGAAACGAGTCACCCTCGTTCCAGTCCTGTTTCACTGAACCAGTATAACCTACTATTCCAGCCCTGTCTATCTCATGAGATATAAAATCTTTGCCCAATGCATTTGAGGGAGATATAGGTCCCACCCATCTTATAATGAATCCTTTCTTATGTGTGCCACATAATCATAAATCATACATCATTGCATAACACATGTAACAAAAATGGGATTCTTGAAACATCATGACATCATAAAACAAATCATATAAGGTAAATGACTTCATAAAAATAATTCCCTCACAAAATAATAAAATTAATGTAATAATAGGGATAAAAACAGAACCCTATATTATCTTAGATGGAAAATAACTTTGATAAAACATTTTAACTCCATTCTTGAGGAAAATATCCTTTCTACTTCAAAAACACTTTTCTTTTCAAAACATGTCATACAATTATAAACTAAAAGAAGTTGATTAAAAATAAACTTGAAAACTTATAAAGGAAGATTCTTGGAAATAATGTTTTAAAAATCCATTCTTGCCATATTAGTTAAAAAAACATTCTTCGTACTTTTGTCGGAAAAGTCAAAAAGTACCTCGTACGAAAAACGTCAAAAGATTCCTTTCATATCTTTTACTAAATACTCACCGAAGGGTAAAATTTGATTTTAAAAACTTAATGTGGATGGAAATAATATTACATATTGAGGAAACATGGATGTGGATGATAAAATACACCCCAGTAAATTTCAAAGTATAAACAATCTCGGATAAAAATGAGATTGTGATATTTCCCTTACCATAGGTCCGATTTGCTTCGTAAGTGTCCGGACCTCCTCTTTTTGACGCGCCTTCACTTAACCTCCACTTAAAGAACTAAGGATGGTCTTTGAAGAAGACCAAGACCTCTAGGATGATACTAGGGAAGTGGAGAAGAGATTTTGGCAGGGTTTGGCCGAGCTTGAATCCTCAAATTGGTGTGAGGAGGAGAGGGAGGAGGTGCCCTTTTATAAGGGAGGAGAGGGGCATCTTAGGAAAATCTCAAAATATTATTTAATATTAAGGTCAAATTCGGTTTATAATGGTTCCAAATGGTCTTATTTCGAAGATAAAGTGGGGATGGGACGAAATCCTCTCATCCAATAGGATTTAGACAAGTTTAGGTTATTATTTTAACCTTATCAATTAGATTTAACTCTAAGTTAAATAATTTAACTTTTACCGTGTCTTTTTGTTTTCTTACACTATATGGTTAATAAACTTACTATATCAAGCCAAACGAACCCCAAGTTGTTTATTATTAATATATCTATCCTTATCTAAGTCATTTGGCCGAACCATAGATTCTTAGGAATTAAATAACAATTAATAATATAATATTTGTTTTAAAAACTAATTTATGTCAATTTTGACACTATTTGGTACATGATTTTTATGAAATTTCTAACAGAATGATAAGTTCTAACCAAGTTACTTAAATCAACAATAACATGTCATATTAACCTATAAAATTAGTGTAAGTCATAAAAAGTCTCAAATTACATTTATTTGGGCATATATAACATCAATTATGTTAATATTTTCTTAAAAAGGTAATTACTGCATCATTGTTGTGTCATAAATAAATTAAATTATTTAAAGTCTAAAAATTAAAAATAAAATACCATTATGTAGGAAATCTTCTTAGATTTCTAATGAATATTCATAGTCGAAATTATATTATGTATAACCCTATATTATAAATGTTTTAGTAAATAAACTTTGATTTTAACTCTTTTAACACTTCTTTGAATTAAATAATAATAAATGTCCTAATCTAATCCAAGTGGGCCTAAATGATAATATTTTACACTTAATGTTGTTTTTGGTCGAGATAAACTTATCCAATAGGATTAGGACATGTGTTAGGGTAATAATAATATCATTTTTACCCTTAATTACCCTATTTACTTTTAACCGTGGTAAATAAAAGTAAAAAGTTACTATTCACCAAAAATTATTTTCATCTCATTGAACCACATTTTACTTACTGACATCAAACGTGTCTCTCGGATTTTTGAAATTCCATTCACAGAAGCGGTAAAATTAAGATTTATGAAAAAAATTAATTTTTTTAACTACAACTTAGTAGTTTCACTATTCATCAAAAATTGAAGTTTTTCAGAAAAATGCCAAAATTTCACCCTAAGGTATAATTGATATTTCAAGTTCAAAAATTATTTCTATTTTACATAATTCCCAACATATAAGTTGCATTAATTAATTTTATAATTAATTTCCAATGTCACAACAAATAGCGTGTTTTTAAGAGATAATAACTATCAAAAGATTAACATTTGTTTATGTCGGGTGTAAATGTGAAATTACATCCAATGACCAACATTGTATTGAATTGTAAAAATATATTCTGGATATACTTTAAAACCACACAAATTAATAATTTATCACTATTAATTATTTCGATTAAAAAATTTGTTTTTAATTATAATTTAGTAATTTTCACTATTCATCAAAATATGAAAGTTATCTGAAACGTACCAAAATTTCACCTTAGGCTAAATTCGATACTCCGAATCCAAAAATGAAGTCCATTTTGAGAGCTAAAATTTCTAAAATTTTAAAAGGTGGTTATTACTATTCATAACAGCTAGTTTTAATAATATTTTAATAGCATATCGTTGTTTAGTGAAACTCAGTATTGCGTACTACACACGCTATCGAGGAAGGTCGCGATTGCGTGTAATGCAAGGCAAGTCAAGTATGTGTGTTGTGAAAGCTCCTTTTGGTGTAGCGTATAACATAAGACATTAGTGAAATTTAAAAGAATATTTTTCATAAAATCTTGGGCTGTTACATAATTGCTCCAAAAGAAACCATAACTAAAAACCTTAACCTTCAAAAATATCTTGTGTCTACCAAGGATGAGTGGCACAAGTAGGGAGTGAGTATAAACAGCTCATTAGGTAAACACCACAAAATCGAAAAATATCATTTCCCAAAACATTTTATAAACTATGGTTTAAATACATTTATAAAACAGTTTATTATAAGTTAATTAACCAAATACAACTTTCCAGAAATTCTATTTTTGAAATGACACATGTAAAACTTCTCTTTTGAAAACAATTTTCCATTCAAAAAACCAATTTATTGAAATAAAATATAGAATAAAATCCATACAAGATAATAATTAGTTATATGATAAAAATAAATGGTAGAAAACAAAATATAACATGGAAAACCACCAAAGTACAAAAAAAATAAAATAGATCATACAGATAAATAATCATGGGAATCTTCTAAAAATATCAAGAATAATTCACTAGATTTAATTAGTTTGGAATCACTAGTTAGGGTATAGTGCATCTTATCAATTAGTAACTAACTAGATGCTCTAAAATAGCCAATCTAGTAGAACGTCCCACCTATACTCTCAATAATTCCAGGGTTACCAACCTCTCTAATCGGGGCTGACAAGAAACCATCACCAAAACATCAAGATAATTCACAATAATACCATGATAAAAGTATATGGTGTATGGGGAGGTCATCAAATGCGTGGATAAAACCAGTAACCCATGGCCACCATGCTTTATTTTCCCAAACACTAAAACCACATATGTGATGACCCTCTCATTGGAGGGTCTTCCATAGTGGTGACAATCTCACAACATTCCATTCAAAAGTGCCAATTAGGCCTAAATATCATGTTACTATGAAATGTTTTCCCCAAAACACCAAAATATGAACCCGACCTTCAATACCTCCAATTCAAACACATTTACCAAAACATTTACCAAACTAACCCCGGACACAAAACAAATATGAATGTTTCAAACAAGCCTTTACACCATTTAGTTACCAACCCATGTCTCAAAATGAAAAATGGATAAGTTTTCATAAACAAATTTGAAACCATAGTTTAAAACCATTTAGAGGTCAAAGAAAAATTTAGAAAGTACAATGGGTTTTTAAAGAACTATTTTGTGAAGGTAAGGTATAAAGAAAAGAAAAAGGACAAGGAAGGGTTTTTTTCCAATCTAGGGTTCAAGGGAAACATTTTTAAAACATGTTATTATCATTTTTGTGCCTATCCATGTGGCCACCCCAGACACACATGACTATTACCACATCTTATGACACCTCAAAAAACTATATAAGTAATAAAAAACCAAATCAAAGAAACACCACTTACATTAAACATATTACCCCAAGCAATGTAAGTCACCATAACTCATGCACAATGATTAAATCACAAATTAACCAAGATACTAAAATATAATAAAGGAAAAAATCTCCCTCAAAATATCCCAATTAATTCCTAAAGATAAATTGGCATTTTTTCAAACACTTTCCTTACATATACATATTGGAATAATTTTTTAAATCCTTGAAAATTCATTTTTAACCAAATTATCTACATAAAACCACTACTAAAATTCACACAAAAACATTGAAAGCCTGAAAAAACATTTATAAATTATTAAAAGCACCCAATAATCAAATAGAATATGCTGAAATGGAAATGGATAGAAACACCTACTTCAAAAACATGTGAAAGGAATGAAACACTACTAGAATTTTAACCTATAAACATGGTTAAAAATTAAGTTTATAGCCCAAAAACCAATGGGGATAGGCTATACCCATATTTCTATGAACTGTGGGGGTTCAAGCCGTCGGTATACACCTATACCCATGGTTTAATCAAACCATGGGTATATGCTACATATACCCATAGTATTTAAACCTTTAGTATAGGAAATATTTATGTATATACCTATACCCATGGTTTTCTCAAACTATGTGTATAGGTCTATATCCACAGTTTGGTCAAACTATGGGTATAGGTCTTTTATTAAAGAATATACTCTACTGGGATTTGATCCCATCACATTCTTTCCACACTCCAACGACCTTACCACTATTCGATAATAGTTTTTATGTAATTATATTCATATATATATATATACATAGATAAATTTTTTTATTTATATTCTTTTCTTATTATTATGGGAACAAAATCACCAACCTATACCCATGGTTTGAACAAACCATGGGTATACGTGTCTTGAAAATTTTCACATACCCACAGTTTTTTGAAACCGTGGGTATTAGTTCTTCCTACTATTTTTCTCCCATGAAACATATTTCCATGGTTTAGAAAAATAGTAGGTATAAGGGTGAACTGTACCCTTGGTTTTTGAGGAACTGTGGGTATAATTCCTTCCTGTAAAATTTTTTCCTACAAAACATATACCCATGATTCTCCAAAAACATGTGTATATGTCACACCAAAACCCACAGTTATTTAAGAAGCATGGGTATTGGTACTTCCTGTGAAATATTTTTCCCCATGAATCCAATACCCACAGTTTACAAAAACCCAGGGTATAGGGGTACCAATACCCATGGTTTTTTAGAGAACAATGAGTATAACTAGGGTTTCCAATAGTTAAACTTTAAGGGAAGGAAGAACCATGCCCAATGGAAAAACCCCACACCCTAGATTCAATGAAAACATACACACATAAGCCCTAACCCTTTGGGTTCATCAAAGAGGAAATACACCAAAACAATATCTGAATCCCAGAGAAGAGGAAGTGGATAAGATGAAATCCACACAAAACAAGAGAAAATCACTTTAGATATGAAGGAGGAGCACCAAAAGAGAGAGATAAACCAAGGTAAGGGATCTTGGGAGCACCTTCATGCTCAAAAAACGAGTCATGGGGGAGGAAATCATAAATTGGTTTAAAACATAAGGTTGGAAAACATGGAATTTCATATTTTAAGGAATATGGTAAACTCGCATGGTTTGGCCGTATAGTTTTACAAACCGTGTTCCAACCGGGCACAATATACTAGAGAGAAGGGAAACCCCACACGGTTTGGCTGTATATTTCAGTAAACTATGAAGCAACTGTGAGATTTTGGTATTTTAAATTTAATATCCTCCCCATATGTTTTCCACATGGTTTATTGTAACCGTGCGCATGCTGTATTCCATGTCCCAGAACCCAAACCCCAATACACACAATTTCTCTTAGGCCTCACATAATTTGGCCCAAACTATGCAAAGATAAATATACAAGAATAAATTGTACTATAAAGGAACTAATTCTTAGAAGGACACAGAATTAACCCTCAAACCGTGCACCCAAACCATGCATAGTGAAAATTCACCCAAAAACTAAAAAACTAAAAAAATTCAAACTAGGAACTCAACATGAACCATATCCAAAAGAACCACTATCAAGAAAAGAATAAAATAAAATAAAATCCATAGTCAATGTGTGATATCCAATTATTTTAATGTTTCTTGAAATTTTATTTATTCTTATAAATAACACATTAATGACTAAATCATTACCCATCTTTACAACATCATATATTTCCCTATAAATTTTCAATCTATATTCTTTACTTTTTTGTTCTGATCATATATATTTTTATGTTTGTCTAATATTTATTTAAAAATCTTAATTATCATTTCCTTGGTGAACCATTAGTTATTAGGGAAATTTATATGACATTTATTACCTAGACAACATATTCAAGATTTCTTTTATCAACATGTTTCATGACATATTCATTTTTTACACATTTGAAAATAATTACAGTAACATCAATGATCTAAAGTCCAAGATATATGAGATACAAAGTCATTATATTATTCCATCCATGACATTTCTTACCATTAATAGTAGGTATACCTTTACTATTATTTTAATTGTGATTATTCATATGATCATTATCCATGAATGTGACTTTTAAAGGGAACTTAGTTCAATTTGATACCAATTGAGATTCCCAGGTGATATTATTGATGTCACTGAGACCAGAGGGGCTGAATATGTGTTAAAATATCTTATGAGTTCTTGATCCTATAATTAACAATTTTTGATTGTAAATAAAAATATCCTCTCAATATAAAATCTCACATTTACCTGTATGTATAAAATAAACATGAAAATGAAGAACAATGAATTTTTACATGATTTTCTCACAATATGGATGACTACATACTTTATTTACTAAATTAAATATGAGACAAATGTTTTTTACTAATTGTAAAATGTTACCACATAGTTAAAAAGAATCTCCATTAAATAAGAAGTTATTTCCCAAAATCAAAGTCTTTGAAATATTTTTTTATATAATATCTCTTATTTTCAAAATGGTTTTAAAACCTAAATGATAATTCATCTAAGGAACTATTGGTTTCTTTATGATTAATAAATAAATCATATATGAGCCTTTAGTATAATAAATAAGGTCATAATACCCCTATTATTCAAGAACATTGATTTTGGTATTTTTCAAGAAATTCCAAAAAATAAGTCATTTTCAACAATTATATCTACATAAATATTATTTGACTCATCAATATAAATACCCTAAAGGATCACATAGATGATTACAATGATTGAATATTGAAAACTTCTATAATCTTCAATCATATAATTCCTCATTCACTTCTAGTCAAAGAATAATATAAGAATAATTTATCATCATACGACAATATATGTAAACCAATCATCTCTTTTAAGGCACAATTTATTTTATTAAATGATCTTACAATTTTCCAGTAATCTTATTCATTAAAATCCCAAAAAATTATTATTTAAAAATCAACTCAAACATAATACATTTTCAAAGAAAACACCACTTATATAAAAATTTGTTAATATTACATAGTATCTTTAATCACATCTATGACCTCAATATAATATTATATGGACATTGTAACATTTTTATTGCTCTTATAAAGGCATTAAATTAATCATACATGAGATTAAATACATTATAATATTCTTTCTTGAATATAGATTAATATTATACAGACACAAATTACTCTAATGTGTGATTTGAAACCTCTAATTTAACATGGTATATATTCTGTATTATTCATAACTATCCTTGGAAACTTTAGAGATAATCTTATGAAATTATTGAAATTTTCAAACTAATATTACAAAACTAATCTAACATTTCTAAACATCTCAAAAATGAATTATGTATCCTTCATAAAATTTGAGTTAAATTTACACAACTTATATCTTAAGAATACATGTACATATTATATTCTTGTTTAATTATAGATAAATAGTAAAAAAAATCCTTTACACATAAGTAGCAGTATAAAATCCCAATACCTAGTTCATTCTAAAACATTAAACTTATCTAGCCTTCTCAAATCATCTCAAAACTACTTCGTCCACTTCAATTAAACTAAAAAATATTATCCAATGATTTCTAATTTTCTATAAATCTTATAGAAAACAAATATAGAAATCCTTCATCAATTTAATGAGTTATTTAAAATCTTATCTAAAATATCATGGATTCTAAATTGAATTTACTAAAAAATATACCTCCAAAAAAATTGTGCCACTAAATTGAAAAATAATGGTTTTGTGGAGTTGTCTTGAATAATGAGTGTGATATTTTTCGGTTATTTTAAAGGAAAGAGATTAGGAAAACTATTCATATATAAAATAATGGTTTATTTAATTCAAAGTAATACATGTATCCTTCTTAAATATACTAAAATAAGACCAATAAATTTTAGTAATAAAGGGTTTTAGTATCAATTTTATTATCAATGTGAAAATAGTAAACATGGGAATTTCAGATCAAAGATGTGGCAGTGGAATTATCCTAGGCCATCTTCCAAATGGAATTGAAAATCACTATTATTATAATGGGTAAATGAATTATTTTTTTTAATTTTAAGAGTTTTAAATCTCTATAAATTATTGTTTATAGTAAATAACAATCTTTATTTGTAATGGGGAAGAATAATAATTTGTTGGTATACACAATGAAAATTCAATAAACCCAGAAAATTCATGTGTTTTTTGAATAAGATGATAATTAGACCTTATAAAGAAACAAATAATAGGAAAATTAAGTATATAAAAGTATTTTAATGTAATTTTAGGTCTAAAATATAATTATTTTTAATAGAAAAGGTTTTTAATCAAGGATACATTTTAGGAAAACATCACATATTTCATTTTTTTCTCATTTTAAAATAAATATTATGGATAAAGTATTGAAATAGAAAGAGTTTTTAATTATATGGATTAATAATTAGATCCAATTGAGATGAAAATAACTTGGGATTTATTATTTAGACTGATAAGAAATAATTTTATGATAACAAAGTGGGTGTTCTATAAAAAATTGAATGAAAAATGTTAATTGATAAGGAATTAAGGAAGGAATGTGTACAAGGTTTAATCACTTTTTTTATAAGACTTAATTTGATGGGGAATTTTATTTAGTTTCAATTAATGATACCATAATTAGTTTTTATGATATTTATAATCAAATATGATACAATATCTTATAAATTGACCTCAAGTAGGCCTTCCTTAGTGGGGAGCTTCCAGAGGAAGTGTAAATAGAGAAACCTAAATGATTATTCCTTGGAAATGATAAAGGAAAAGTCTTTAATTTGAATAAGATACTTTATTAGTAATATCTGAATTAATTCTATTCAAATGATTTCTCATGTTTGATAGTTCTAAAATTAATAAAAGGAAGTGATCACAATAAAATTTACACCAATGAAAATTAAAAATTACCTCTTATTTTTATTTTCTATATTGATGATATTATATTCTATAAAACTGAAGAAGGTATTTGCAATGGGGTTTCTAATAAAATGATTTTTATATATTTTGATGTCAGAATAGATAAAGTATTTATTGGTTTTTTAAACTCATTAAGATAAGTAATACATTTTTCTTTATCAAAATATGTATGATTGAGAAATTGAAAAGAATCTTGGTATGGAGTATGAAAAGGCTATTTTTACATCAATTATACTGGAAAATAAAATACAAAATGGTGATGAAGGTAAAGTGGTGAATAATAAATAGTATTAAAACACATTAGGACTTTAATATATTTATGTTATTTTAGATTTCACATCATACAAGTTGTAAAATTATGTTAAAGGTTTTAAGGTGTGCTTAAGGAATCTCAATTAATAGTAGTAAAGAAGATTCTAAGTTATATCAAAGGTATTAAAGATTTTGAGACAATATATTAAATTGATGGAATGTTAGGCCATAATTTATTTGACAATAAAAATTAGGCTTTAGTTGTTTATTATTCACATTAAATAGCCAATGGACTATTATTATTATGAAAAAGAAACATGTATTGAAACACAAAGAACAAATTTTCTCTTTCTTTAAGTATAATAGAAGAATAATATGTGGTTGATACTAAATAAAAAACATAATTAATGATGATGAGAACTAAAAATAATGATCTCAAGGTGGATGTGAAGTTTCCATTATTACTTGGTTGTGATAATCAAGTATTATAAATATTTAAAGAAACATGGTTTAATATTCTTAATTGGTGAACATAAATATCTAGTAACACCTAATAAACAAAATGGTTGAAAAAAGTGTATTGAAGGTTTATTTTTCCCATACAAAAGAGAAAGTGGTGAATGAATTTACCAATTTATTTCTAAAGGATTCATTTCTAAAGTTGATGTTGATGATGGGATTTCAACCTGATTTTTATCGAAGATAAGCATTAGTGATCCATCCCTTATTTTAGTGTATCTTTTGGTTTTATTATCAAAGGGGGATAATGATATAAATATAAATACAAAAATATATTTTTTCCTAAGGGTATGAAAAATTTTATTAAGGGAGATTCTATATTAAGGTGTTTTTTATAGGGGGAATTTAATTTTTCAATATACAAATGTGGTTTATGTGTGTAAAACTATGATTTCAAAATATGTTTATGAATTGTTAGTAGTGTGTAATAATGTAACTTATTTATATAGTATCATCCCAAAAAGTTTTTAGAATATGTATATAAACAATTTTGAGAAGATGAAATGTGTTTTTGAATTCATTATGGATGTTTAATGTGAATATGAGTTACTCTTACGGGAAACATTGAAATTACTGTTCATTATTCTCATTTACAACATGTAGTTCACCCACATAGGCTTATAATGATTGAATTATTACTCATTGATATGTTCGCGAGTTTTCTATGTTCATTGGTTGATAAAAAGATTAAAATGGAGATATTTTCATGACTAGGATGATATTTTAGAGGGAGGATAAACTAAAATATTTTTGTTTTATTAAAATAGATATTACTAATTAAAAAGAAAAGTAAATTTTAACTAATTTAAGACATTTGTGTTGTACTTTTCTTTACAAAACACTATTGAATTATTTAATCACATTAAAAATAAAATTAATAATGTTTTTTAGATGAATTTAATGTTATTTATAAGTTTAGAAGAGGTTTGGAGTTGATGTTCTGTATTTGGATTTTCTTAGCAAGAATAAAAAAATTATACCATAGTGGTTTTAAATCCAAAAAATTATTTTGCGATTTAAAGGAAAATAGAGAGTTTATATCTTAGAAAAAGGTGTTTTTAAGGCTATAGTTTCTATATGATATCTAAAAAATACCTATTCATCATAAGGGGTGCTTATTATTCTATGTTTTAGTGAAATTATTAATAGTATTTTGATTATGATGAAAAATTATGACCTATTATGCCATGGTTATATGCTATTAACCATGGTGAGAAGGTTGAAATGGTCAATTATTGTTCCTATAGTGACTATAAATAAAGATTTAGTCATGGATTTTAGGTAGGAAGAAAAGTAGTAAATTCACCACATCATGGTATCAATTATCATGGTCATAGTTAAATATTTTAGTCGTCACGGTTCTTTAAAACACATGATAATAGTCATCGTGATTTTCCTAATAATATAAAGTGGGCGATCAATACATCATGAAAAGTCTTGTTTGGTCATTGTTTTAAATAATTTTCAAAGTGTTTTATAATATTTTTCAATAATTATACTATGGTGACACTTACTATTCCATGGTTAGTGTGAAGATATAGATTTGAGTTTCCTTTGATGATGTGGAATTGTAATTAAAACATCAACTAAAAACATTATTTAGCCAAATAATTTAAAGGTTTTTAAAAATGGATGAATTGATTAAATGTATCAAATTGAAGAAAAATAAGTAGTAAGTTGTGATGGTTGTTGAATTTTAATTTGAAATTCAAAATTTCAATGAAAGAGGGAGAGTGTGTTATTTCTGGTGATGTGTGTGGTGTTACATGAATTAGGGAAGTATAATAGATAAATAATAAGGATAAGAAACCCACATAATAAAGGAAGTACAAAAATATTCAGCCACTCAACTCTTAAATTTGAACCACTTGGAATATGAGTTTTGAATTTTCTTCTGATGAAAAATTATACTTTTATTGGTTGTCTAATAGAGGTTTGAGATTATTATTGTTGATAAAATTATAAAAAACTATATTTTATAAATATATATCATAGTAATGTTAAATATTATATTGGGTTGTTTAAGATTATATTCTATTTTTTTTACAAATTCAATGTGTGAAAAAGTAAAGAGAAGTTTATGTTTGTCTACAAATATTGGCTATTATATTAGATCTTGAATATACAC
Organism: Viscum album; assembly: GCA_963277665.1. NCBI lineage: Eukaryota > Viridiplantae > Streptophyta > Magnoliopsida > Santalales > Viscaceae > Viscum > Viscum album. The sequence goes on from OY728136.1 coordinate 833,165,141, forward strand.
TTTGTCATATTTAAAAAATATTATCTATTTTATCATTCTAGAGAATTTTAAATATGTTAAATATTATTTTTGCTTTGTTTCAAGGTAAACCTTATTATTTTAATCTATGATGATTAGTGGATATTGTTATATTTGGTTTTCGAGATCTTACCATGGATGTAACCATTAATATTTAATTAATTACTATGTAAATTCACTGTTACCACCATGTATGTGTTTTTTTAGAGTTTTTTGTTTCCAAATTAATTGATTAAAATCATCATAATTTGGGGTATAGATGATAATAAAGCCAAAAAACATCAAACTCATTCATTTTTACCAATTATAAAGGCTTTTTTCCTTGACCAAACAGAAAAGAAATTGGTTAACTAATTCAACCCCTCATAACAAATCCTTATAGATCCTAATACCTATTAGAATCTAGATGATGAAACATTTATATATTGTTTAAGAAATAAAAATTTAAACCCAATAAAAATATATTATAATAGTGTGAATCAGGTTGTCTCATAGATAGGTAGAATCCTCTATGTTTATTTTGTGTGTGTGTGGGATTGGGAGGTGGGGGAAAAAATGTAACCAATTGCATGTTTTGAGTGAAAGTTAAGTTTTAAATTAATTAGTTTTTATGAAACTGATCTTACATTAGATATTCATTCTACCTTACTTGATAAATTATAATTCACTTAATTAATCCTTTCCATCTCTCTCACTAATCAACTTAGACCTCCACTAATTACGGATACTTAATGTTTTCATCTCAAATAAAGTAATTAACTAATCATTGCATTTTTTTATTATAAAAGTAATGAAAAACTAATAATCACTCTTAAATACTTCTCATCACTCTCTACTATATAAGAGATAAGAAATATCTATGGTATAGTGTGTGGAAAGAAAGAAAAGGTATGGAAAATGAATTAAAATTTAGTAACCAAATAAAATTTCCTAATTCCCAAAAAAACTAAGTGATACCACTCATGGGATAAATTAAAATAAATATTAAAATTAAATATCATGGGGCTAGGTAAATATTCTTATCTCAGTTATAATCAGCCTATTTTTTAGCCGTAGAGTTACATAATAATTAGAAAGAAAGTATGAACAACCAACTCACACTATATTGAGCCTTTTCCCTTTTATAATTGATATATGAGTGTTCGAGAGAAATTTACAATGGTGGTATGATATTTGTATGAGATTTTAAATCAAAATATCCTATATGTGGATGGAATATACTTCCTTCACATGTTCGAGTGAACGATGCATTCATTTTAGAATAATTGGATCCTTCTCTCACTTGGATCATGTACCATTTCTTTTCTAGATATTAATAACAATCAAGAATTAAATATAATCATATACCCTCATACCTAATATAATTCCCATATGTACTCCTCCTTAATCCATTAGTATCAATGAAATCTCTTGACCCTTTCTTAGTTCTTCTTAAGCTGTTTGAGAACCTATGTGTGATGATTTTTGGTGTTGGCATTAATTACACATTTGTTTTGATGATAAGGTCAAGAAAAAATTAAGGATTGAGCATAATAGGTTCATAAAACATCTCATCATTCACTAGGTTCATACCTTGAAGACAGATAACTCCTCCCATGAATGCCCTAATTTACAGATGATAATCCTTTGGATTTATAGAAGACGAATTTAAATTTAAAATAACCCTTAGGGTAATCCTCAATGTAGAAAAGTATTTATGTGTTTAATCACACATGAAAGAATTATAATCTAATAAATAATTTTTATTTAGATGTTTAATCACACATAATGGCTAATTAATAACATGTTTTTAAGTTTATGTGGTCTAGACATGATCCATTTGAATCACATGTGAGTGTCTAATTGATTTTTACATGAGACATGTGTATTGTAATTTAATCCCATACAACAAGAAGATTGATTCATACATGAGTGATCATGGGAGTAGTTTTCTTCCACAATGGCTGAGTTATTCCTATTTAGTACTTTATTCATATAGTTCACCTTACACAACTCTCAGTTAAATCACACATGATAATTGGTCAATTGATTTTGACATGAGCCCTATCCTACATGTGATTTTGAAATAATTACTTCCTCTCCATTTTAGTTTGAGGCGAGTTATGGTATATGACTATAAACTAACATGAGAGTCTATATTTTATACTATATTTGTGTTTTAATCACACTCACCCCAAAATTCATTCACAAATAATGATCTAGAGTTTTCAGTCATTCTCACACGAGTATTACTTGATCATATGTAAGACTAGTCCCTCAAATAATTATATATATCCTATTATCTACATAGTTATTTTCATGTAGCCATTTAAAGTGTGATTTAATCACACACAAAGTAAATAATATGCATGATATAGCTACAAATCTATTTAAGAAATATTCTATTCTTATAGAAGCCACTGTAATTATCTAGTGTTTCATCTGCAAAATCACATTTCCAAATTTCTCACCTATAGAAATCATAATTCAATAGAATTAATATAGGATTATATTTAAGAAAATATCAAAAATTAATTAATCCATTATAACAAAATATAAAAACCATTTTACAATATATTATAAAATCAATTAAAATCTAGGAATAATGATATTTATTTTTAATTAAGGGAAAATAAAAGTAAAAAATCAATAAAATCATTTTTTTTTCAAAAATAGTGTCCTGATCACTGATATACACTTGAAAAAGAATTTTTTTATCAATTTAAAATAAGTATTAACTTCTTCTGAAGTTAAAATTTTGGTTTAATTATTATTAACATATGTAAATTAATGTAATTTAAGTCTAAACAAATGTAAACCTCATTTATCATTTTTCTCTTAGAATCCTTGCAACAATGCTTTCTTTAACACTTAATTGATACAACCAAAATGATTTTTCTGTAATTAAATTTACCTATTCTTTATATGGGTTTAATATTTACCTCACTGAAATGCATTCCTTTTTGATAATTTATCACTAAATGTTTTATTTTGTTTTTTAAAGCCATAGAATATGCTAAACATAATTTCAATATTAATTTTATCAAATTAACTTCTATTAAAAATCCTTTCAATAGTTCCAAAATAATATTTTTCATGTTTCTAGTTTTTTTATCTATAGAGAAATTAAATTTTTAAAAAACAGTTTTTTATTTCAATTTGATTCCACAAACACACAAAAAATTAAGAAAATGCAACTAAACTATTTACATTCTAAAATAAGTTCTTCTATCAATAAAAAAATTCATTGAAACTATACCAATGAACTAAATTATTCATTTTTCAGCATTAAGTATATAAATTATAAGAGTGTAAAAACACACATGAAAGGAAAAGATGACTTGGTGGAATTTATTCATATGTAGTATTGTGGACAGTAGCCTCCTATAGGTTTTTTTCTTCTTCTAAAAATCCTTGAAAATTTTTCGCACCAACATATTCAAATAGAAAAGAGTATATGATTATTATCATTTTATTTAAATTGAATCAAATAGATATAAATTATTCAAAATGAGTATCGAATTTTATTTTGAAGAAATATTACTTAGAATGTCTTTAAATTGGGATTAGAATATTAACACTTTATCACAAACTTCAAATTATTTTATTTTAACATGCCTTCCATTGAGATATATGGTTCTTTACTTGTATATTCCTGAATTTTAATATGTATCTCTCCTCAAATCCCCAAGCTCCACCATTTTAAACATCCTATATTCTTCAAATTTTCCCAATTACATTTTTCACTTGATTAATAACCTAATATTCCATATGTTTTAAATCAAAAACTTGTGATAGTGCTCATAATAAATAATTATATTAGGAGAAATATTAAAAAATGTTTTAAATAACTTTCTATATGCCCATAATGCATCCTACATCTTTGTGATCTAATATTTTTGGTTAGGTTGAACTTTATTTACTAGGATTCTCTTTAGTCCCAAGTTGGAGCCTTTGTCTTACCCATTTTTTGTGGGTGGTTGGAAGTGTATATCTTGTATTATACTATATACCTTCCCATTAATGTTTCTATACTCCATGTATTCCATGATCACATATTATTTCTATGGGTATTATAATCCTATAAAAAATATATGATCCAAAATTGTTTATAAAAACCAGGGATTCACTAATACTAATATCACAAGTCTCAATTTTTTTAAAGATTTAGTTCACATTCAATATAATGTAAGTAAATTTAAAAGAAATAGAAAATACACCCATAAAGTCTACTCCCTAAACATCACTTATTTTCTAAAAATTCATCACTAATTAGGTCATATCTTGTATTTTTTAAATCCGACTAGTGAAATGATATTTTTTAAATGATATTTTTTAAATGATTTAATTTTTTTGAGCATCCTTAAAAATTATAAGCTAAAATTGTCCAAACATGAAGAAATTTATAGTTATATGTTGAGTCCCAAAATGGTGACCACATACAGTTGTGTTATAACATTTAAGAATATAAGTTTTTTCCTCATCTAATATGCACATCTTGATGACCTAATCACTAGATATATTCCACAAGAACATATACTCTTATACATAGAACCATGAATTAAATTCTAGTTAAATAAATTTATGCTATGAAATAAAGGAAGTAACCTTGAAGGTTACCATGTAGTTTACCATGTCCATGTACCATATTACCCTACCAGTGACCTTTTAGGTATTCTTACTAGTGGAACCATTGTTTTATTTTCTGTAAATGAAATATCAATATGTGTTTGGTGAGTGGATGATGAAAAGTGATGAATCTTGGAGAATTGTTATGGACTAAGATGATGATGAGAAGTGATGATGCATGGAGAATTTTTATAGACTTTGTTGATGTCATTGGATGTCATGCTTGAGAAATTCTCTATATGAATATAATTACTTTTCTAAAATTATTAAATGTACAAGACAATTGATAAGAATGAAACATTGTTTAACATAATTTTTATAATCTTAAAGAAGTCCATGAAATATGAATTTCATGTCCCATGAAGTAAAGATGGGGAATTAAGATAGTTATATGAAAATAAATTTTTATTTCATAAGGAATTTATGGACATATTTTAGAATAGAATAAGAATAGAGTTGGTTTAAATTTATTGAGATGTATTTTCATTATTTTTCTAGAAAAAGATTTTTTATAATTTTTTTATTGTGGAATTTTATTTAAAAAGTTTCCAACCTACTTGCCAACTAAGGATAAGGTTCAACCACATGCTCATGTAGGACCAAGGTCTACCATGCCCAGTGAGAGCCATCCCGGGCCCGCTAAAAGTTGTCTTGGGCCATGTATAAGACCATTAAATGATAGTGTATAAAGTCATAGGAGTGGATGGGCACACATAGCATACCCATAGGGTGCTGGTGGCCATGCAGGAGTACGGTCGTGGTGGAATGTTTAAAGGGAGTAAATGGTGCTGATCCCTAATTTCAAGATTTTGAAGAAGTAGTCACATACCGAGTAATAAATCATAGTGAAGACATATACTGAAAATGATGTGGGCAAATTTCACATTGGGTACCATTCCTCCATCACTTGAAAGTCAGGTAGAATAATCCCCATTCTATCAGGTGGATTTGAGCCATATGGTTGATCTCTTTGAATCATCTTATACCATTGACCTACTTAAATAGATATAGTATGCCTAAGTTCAATGCAGTGCATCTGATCATCGACCCTAGGCTAAAATGATTTATCCGAGACAAATATGGTGAGTGGAAAAGTCCAAAAATCATTATGCATGCAACTATATCTTGCATAAAGGTGATAAATTTAAGAACAATCATAGGATTAACTAAAACATTAGTCATAGGAGGCTGTTAGAATAATTTATTGAGGAGAATGAGATCCTCATTGCATTCATGTTAGGATAAATCTACAAAGATGAAATGTAAAATCACAAAATAAGAACTCCATAGAATATTAAACATTGATTTAAATGAGGATATAAGGTGTTGTAATACACTATAAACATCTCTTTTAAAAGGATAACCCCTTGTTTGAGATAGGTGCTTTCGTTACTTTGAGAGATCACTTGTTTTTTCAGAGAAAAACATAGCACCATGAATGGATCCTGATTCACATGATGTTTTTCATTATCTTCTATTTTCATGAATAAGGGTGATGAAATGTCCCTATTGACATACGAACCATACAGTCAAGGTTTTTGAAATTAAATAGAGATCCTTGAAGAATCTAATTTCTCAAGGAAGAGAATAATCTTGTGGGAATTTGAATTATGACAAGCACACTTGAATACTTCATGAAGAAATATGTTCCATGAAGTCATTCAAATAAGTGGAATACCATCATGATTTTTTTCCTAGATTTCATGAACTGAGACATCCACAAGATAGATTCACCCATAAATTTTGTGAAGGAGAAGTGTCAAATTCACACATGATTTACACAGAGACAATTAATTCTTTATTTCATGTAGTACATGAAGAAGTGTGTGCATACTATGTGTGAAGGAGAAGAATACACAAGGATAGAATATTAAATTATTCATAACACACATGAATTGAACGTAAAATAAAAAAGAAAAAAGTGTGAAAAACGGGATAAGAAAGTGTAGAATGCATGAACCCCCCATGAATACATAAATCCACTTGCATGAAAACATGAATGATCATGCACATGAAAAAAAGAGATTTGGGAATGTTGTGTGTGTGAAAAGAAACAAAGATGAAGATAGCGAGTTGCGTGATGAAGCCAATTCATGCATACATGATCCCTTAACCCCTTGAGACACCCAAAACATGATTCAATATAATGTATCCTAGATATTGAATTAAAATAGTGAATAATAGAATAAGAATAATAAGGAAATAAATAATTCATGCTAGAGTTTCAGATTCCATACAATCTATGTATGTTGGGGGATTTAATTGATCTATGATTGTGCAATGTATTCCTGCATAAAATCATTAAAGAATTTTTGTTCACATATTTACCACATAAGTGAGGTTGGGCCTTTTATAGATGGAATAATCTACTTGAGGATTTTTTTACTGAGGTAACTGATCATATCCAGGTGACCAGACTTAATTGAGAAAGACCAACATCACATAAAGTGTACTTGAATTATACATGAGAATGTTGGATTCAACAATGTTATGTAGAAAGAACAAAATATTATTCCTACAGTAGATCAATCCTTGAATGAAAGGTGAAATCTTGTTGGATTCATAATAGAAGAATCCTATCAGTTGGTGTTGGTAGTAGGAGATAGTTGGGGGTATAACCAACTAAGGCCAAAGAGTTGGATTGATGGGGGGTATAACCAAAATCAATTGGATGATTGATTTTTAAGGGTATAACTAGTTTATTCCTAAACCATTATAATAACTTTAATAATATTATTTTAGAGAATCTATGTTGGGGGGTATAACCAATGTGGAAAGTGGCAGGCCTTTTAGATGAACCATGTAAAGACTATGTGCTTCAATTATTAAGACTATGTGCTTCAATTATTATAATTATGACTACACATGGTATAAAATTGAAAGATATTATTTAGTGGATACAAGTAATTCATAAAAATAAACCACTTATTCAACCTTCCAATCTCAATAGTCTCTCCAACATGGGGCTCTACAAGTGGTATCAGAAGAATTTTTCTATCCCTTAAATATTCACTTGAGTCTTTATGATGTGAAAATTTTTGGAAATGGGTGAGATAACTAAAATATATATTTTTCTCCAAGAATAATGCTAACATGAAGAAAATATAGTAAAGGAAGCTGAATATAATCTTATAGTGAATCCAGAGACACTACCCACTAAAGAAAAACAATGGGGTGTATGTTTAAATAATTCATTTGATTATGATTCTTCTAAAGAAGCCTTCTCAAACTATGTTGATGATGTATAACTTAGTGATAAAAATTCAAAATTCAAAGATAATTTAAATAAAAACCCCAAATATATTATAAATTATATTGTTAGATGTTTTAAGTCTATTTATAATGAAAAATTACTTTTTTAAGAAGAAGTTGATTCCATGAAAGTAGAATTAATTAAAAACGGTTTGCATATTTAATAATCTCAAAAAACTTTTGAACGAAAAGGAAAAACAAATTTATATTTGAAATGAAATACATTATAAATATATTGAAGAATATAAAGGAAGTGTTTTTGAGAAATAATTCTTTGATATTATATTTATTTAAGCTTTCCATACATTTGAAAAATATCATAAGATTTTTATGATTGTACAAATTTTTCATATATAAGATAAAGCTCACAAGTTAAAGGATGTTGAAAATTATTTGGGAGAATCAAGAAAAAAGAATGATAAAAATGAAGATGATGAATGAGGTTTAAGAAAATAATATTATATCAGTTGAGGATGATAATAACTCCCTAAAAATGAAGTGTTTATATCTAGAGGTGATATTGAATAATCCATAATCACCCCAAATTGGAACATCCCAAATAGTTGGAATAAGAGTTGTTGCTACACGAGTGTGATTTGGAGATCATTACTCCAATAATAGAAAGATATCATTCTCTAATCAAATGGAAACATCCTTCAAGAAGAAGTTATCCCATAAAATAGAAATTTATTTATGTACTAATAATGTTTCAAGTGCTCGTATAGGTTTAAAACCAAATTCTATGAAATTATGGATAGTTCAAAATTATTCTAAATACACCACGTCAAGGGTGAATGTGTAAATAAGAATAAAGGTATGTTCCCCAAGAAGTGTTACAATGTCTAATGATTCAACTCAAAAGAAGCAAGGTTTTTAATCTATGAAATTAAGTAGACTGCATCTTATAAGAAAAGTAGAAGGATCATTTGCTATAGTTGGTGTTACTTTATGTTTGTGAATAAAGAGTTAGAATGTTGGAATAACCTTTAAATTAATTAAAATAATGTAAGGCCTACATTTATGGAGAGAAAAGATGAATAAATGGGAATACCCACACTTTATAAGATAAATTCATAGAAAATGGAAGGTGATAAGTAATCCTTGGGTAGAAATATGAATTTTTTAAATCAAATTAATCCCAAGAATTTTTAGATGAAGATAAATAGGAGTGCTACATATTAGAAGAAATATGTAAATAAGTTAACTCATGTAAATATTTAGGGAAACTCCAAACAAGATGTGCACATTCCTAAAAACATTCTTGTGATTTTTCCATCTGATTTATAGAAAGCCAGAAATATTGAATAAGCATAAGAAAAATATAGTGAAAAAGGAAAAATGAAGATTCAATATGAATAATATGAATTTGATGAGTGGATTTCAATAAATTTCAAATCTTATATTAAATAATATTTATGTGGGATATGCAATAAATAAGGAAATAATGAAAGAGAATATCTAACCACATTTCTAGCATTAGAAGAATCCTTGAAATGAATGAATATTGAATTAATAGGTGTATATGATTTAATTCCTAAATATAGAAGAACTATCTCACATAATGAAGTAGTTTGAGTGATAAGATCCATGTTAAAAAATGATAAATTAAAATTTGAAATCATATATTAAAGCATGAAGACCAGAGAAAGTAGAGGAACATGGCTATGAAAACTATGTCAACCTTACTATTCAAATTGAGAAACCAAAAAATAATCTTTATTCCCTATTGTCTTATGTATCATAAGCTAACATTTATGGAATTGAAGGAGATTTTTAAGGATATAATTACTGGAAACCATGATGATATTGTCCGTTTTGGATTATACTGACTTCCTTGAAATAGAAGAAAAGAATGCATCCCTTAACAGGTTAAACCTTGATAATGAATATGAAAACCATTGGAATAAATTCATAATTAGAATCCAAGGTATTCCGATCAAACTTTCTATACTTTTTATAAATTTAATTTATCATATAAATTAATTGAGAGTGTTTTCTTGATGAAAAAATTAAGATAAATGGGGAGCTTTATCTTTGGACTTGAACTTTAAGATGTGTTTTTTGAAGTATGTGCATGATTTAGAATTTCATTGATAAATGTAATTACTAAAAACCCATTAAATGAAAACTGATAAATTTTGAGCATGATTTCACTTAAATAGTTGTTTGTGTACAACATTTAAACCATAGTCATATATGTTTTATTTCTACATAGGGTTGTCCCAAGTATGCTAAGAGTTGATTCAATCAAGGATCTTTTCCAAGAAAAGATATGTAAAATCATCCCTATCTCAAAAGTATTCAAGAAAAAATCTTTAAAGGTAGGATATAATGTTTTTGCGAAGACACCCACTTGTCTTTATCATTTTATTGGAAATAAGTGGGAGAAAATTTTGAGAACAAATACTATCTCTTACAATGTTTTCTAAAGAGGTATTAACAAAAAATACAACATGGGAGATTTTTTGGCTTGATGTTTCATTTTTTGTCAATGATATATCAATATGTTTTTGGTGAGTTAATGATGTGAAGTGAATAAGATTGGAAAATTTTTATGGAATCAGTTGATGATGAGAAGTGATGAAGCTTAAAGAGTTGTTATAGATTCCGTTGATAACATTTGATGTCAGGCTTGATAAATTATCCATATGAATATGATGGTAGTATTTAATAACATTAAATTTATAATAAATGTATTAATAATTAATTTTTTTACAACTATTTTTGTAAATTTAAAGTAGGACATGCAATATGAATTTCATGTAACATGAAGTAATGAAGGTTAATTACGATTTCCATGAAAAAAGAAATTATTATTGTATGGGAAATTAAAGGATGTATTTGTGAAGAGAGGAATAAAGGAATTGGTTGAATTTTATAGACATTTATTTTCATTATAATCTATACTTAGGATTTTTCTAATTATTTTATTGTGTATTTTTACTAATAAAGTGTCCAACCTACTGGCTGGCCAATTCTAAGGCTTAACAACAAGCTCATGTGAGACTATGGTCTACCACGCCTAGTGGGAGCAAGCCCAGGCTACCCTAAAGGTAGCTTGGGCCTTTTATAATATCATGATGAGCCTGCGTATAATGAACATAAGAGTGGATGGGTGTACAGAGCATTCCATCAAGGTTTCGATGGTCACACATGAGAGTGACTGTGGTGGTGTGTGTGAAGGGTGTGACCGATGGTGATCCCCTGTATCCAGCATGGGGAGTGGAAGTCACTCGTTGAGAAATAAAAAACAGTGAATACATATTACAAAACTAATTTAGGACAAGTGTATACTGTTTAATATTCCTCTATTAATTAAAGGTTGGATAGAATATGCGTCATTCGATCAGGTGGACAAGATGCATCCAATCAATCTCTTCAATCATCTTCAACCTGTGGCCTCCTAAAAGAGATCCGATATGATATATTTTGATTCAGTACCATCAATCATCAACCAGAAGCTTCCATAATTGATTTTATAACAATATGGAAAGTATAATAGTCTTTGAATCATCTTGCGTTCCACTACATCTTGCATGTGTGTGATACATCAAAGGAATATCATTGGATGAATTACAAATGTAGTTACAAGAGTCCGTTCAGATAATATAGTGAGGATCATGAGATCCTAATCACATTCACATGGGGATTCCACTTAAAATTAGTAATGTGAAATTTCATAAGAAAAACACCATGTAATGTTTCATATGTTTTAGATAACCCAAACGAATTGGTCATGGGAAGAAGTCGTCTACATGGCTTAATTTTCGAATCTTTGAAGGAGTCCTTGAAATGGATTGAAATAATGATTTAATTTAGTGTGAGGAACTATCCTCATCTTATATAAAAGTATAATTACCCATTTGATAGATATTATTCTATTACTTTGAGAGATTCTCATTTTTTAGGAAAAAATTAGAGCACTGCAAATGACTTATAGTTCATGAGAAGGTTTTCACATAGCTTTTATTTTCATGAAAGAAGGGGAGATACCGTGAACCTCTTGAAATGTGAACCATGAACTCAAGAGTATATTGAATTAATGGATATCATTGAATTATTTTCTTGAGTGAGAAAGAGAATAATCCCACATGAGTTCTAATTGTTCCCACCACACTCAAAGGATTCATGAAGCACTAAGTTCCTCAAAGCCATTCGAGGAAGTGTGATACCCTCATATGTTTTTTTATTGGATTGAAAAAAATGAGAATTAAATGATAAAATTTCACCCATGATTTATTTCTCAAAGTACAAATTCAACTTGCATGTAATATTTACACATATATAGTGATTTCTTCGTTGAATGTAGTACATTAAGTAGTGTGTGCATACTATCCGCAAAGGAGAATAGTGCATGATGATAGAAGTGGAAAATGTGCATATCACACATGACTTGAAATAGAAATAAATAATAAGAAGGTGTGCATGAAAATAAATAGATAAGACAGTAGATAATTCATGTAACCTCATTCATACATAAATAAACATGCTTATATACATGGATACTCGTGCAATCTAGAATAATAAATTGTGGCAAACCATAAGTGTGCAATGAAACAAAGAAAAAGATAGTGGATTTTGTGAAGAATATAGTGAATAAATACTTTACCCCTTAACCCGTTGAGATAGATAGACCCTTATTCACTATATGGAAGAATGTATATTTAATTCAAAAATGGAATAATAGCACATAAAATAATATGTAAATATTTTTTCCTAGAGTTTCAGATTCCTTGAAATCCATGAATGAATTGGATTTGAATTGAGTTGAGATTTTTTAAGGTATTCTTGCATAACATTAGTGAATAATATTTTCCACATATATCTCACGTAACTGAGTCCATGCCTTCATTATAAGGAATAATTCAATTGGTAATTATCACACTAATACAACTGATCATATTATGCTGACCAGACTAATTTGAGCATGACCAACATCACAAAAAAGGTACTTAAATTGTAAACAAGAATGTTTGATTCAGAAATATCATTATGGAAGATCAATAGATCATCCTATAGTATATCTTTAAATCATTCTTTTTTATTTCAAAGCACTTTTATGGAAAATTGGAAAACCATCAAAGATCCAGGTACAAAAGATCAAACCACGTATGAAATCATTATGCCATTTCAATAAAATTTTAATAGATTAGAGTTTTTTACCTTGAGAACATGCCATTCGATGGAGGAGACCAGCATGTCTAGGTTTTCATTGATGTGATCCTCGAAGCAATGAGACATATTTCCCTAAGATTTTACTTGTTCCTCCAGTCTAGTTTTACCCTCATTGAATCCTTGGATCAAAATCCGATTTTGTTTACCAATCCAAGAGCCTTGTTCATCACACGTATCAACTTGAACTGGCCTTTCACACATTCTTTGGGAATCCTCCTCATATATATTTATCAAGAAAGACACTTTGAGCATTTATTCATTAGAGTGCATGAAGAGATCCACATCCTCCTTATCAGAATTATCTAGGTCAATGATATGAGATTCCAAAATCTGAGATTCAATAGACTTCTCAAAAGGGGAGACTTCCATATCTACATGCATTGCAGGACCCTTGGAATTTCTCTTGAGAGTATCTCCTGCAGCATTCAACCCCTTTTGAGGGGGCCTACCTTTACTTTATGCTCATGTAATAGGAGGACTATGTAGATTGGAGTAATCTTTTAGCCTTCATTGCTTCTGCACATGATAGATAAACCAATCATCATCCATAATAGTATTATTTTCTTTAATTTAAGAGAACCAAAGATAATCCTCCACCAGTTCTGCTTCCCTAGACATAGAGGACCCTGTTTTAAAAGCATATTCATCACCCAACTCATTAAACCGGTTCCCAATTTCAATGGTGCCAATGATTATGAAAGAACCATGCCTGATTAATTGATTCAGTCCATCCCTTGGGGTAAATTACTATACATCTGATCCTTGAATACGTGTAGATTGGTTACCCTTAGGAGGATGAAGGGATTGAGCACCAGGAGAAAGTATAGATTATGCATAAGATGGGGGCCAACTTCTTGAATAACATTAGTGAAGAATATTTGTTCCCATATTTCACACCAAAATGAGTCTATTCCTTCATTATAAGGAAGAATTTACTCGAGAATTATCACACTGATGCAACTGATAATATTCAGTTGACCAGACAAATTTTAGCAAGACCAATATCACAGAAAAGGTACTGTTATTGTAAACAAGAATGTTTGATTTAGAAATATCATTATGTAATATCAATATATCATCATATAGTATATCAAGCCTCGAATGAAAGGTTAAGTATTCAATTGGATCTAGATTAGAAGAAGCCTCTTAATTGAAGATTAGAGCAAGTGATAGTTGGGGGTATAACCTACCATAATATGAGTGGGATTACTGGGGGGTAGGGGTATAACCAGAATCAACAGGAGGACTAATTATTGGGGTATGAAGAGTTTCTTACTAAATCATTTTAATCAATTGAAAAATATTTTAGAGGAGAATCCATATTAAGGGGTATAAAAAATATGGAAAGTAGTTGGTCTTTAATCTAAAAATTGTAAATATTGCGTGTTTATATTTTTATTATTACAACTACACTTAATGTGAGATTGAGAGATATCATTGAATGTATTGAGAAACTTAAAAAGGTTAAGATATTGAATTCAAAATAAGAAAATTTATAAAAGGAAACCACTGATTCATCCATCCCCTTTCAGTGGTCTATTTGGCCTGGGGAGCGATACTCACCAAAGATTGAATCATTCAATGGTATTCTTAATGGTATTTCAACTTAATAAATATGGTAAACCCACCTCATATATCTCACAACAAGGTTCTCACATCCCTTATGTTCATTATTTTACCTATCGAATTTTTAGAGAAGAATCACCCACCACACTAGATTTAGTGTCAAGTCTGATTTAATCATCTGGTACCTGATAGATCCGTGGTTTGTGTAAAATTCTAATTAAATTATTCAAAAATAAGAGAAAATATTTCAGGTGAATTCTTTTTTGATAAAAACACATTGTCAATGATGTTGTAGATAATTTCTGCTAGTTAGTGTTTGAGAAGCATTTACTATGACCTGTGGGTTCCCATTAATCTTCTATGACAAAGCTGATCTTTGTTATTGGTTTGATGTATCACACAATAATTCAAATGGAACATCCAAATATGGTTTCTAGATGATAGGGGTAGTAGTAAGGCTCCCTTTGAGTTTATAAAAATATTTCATTTATCACTATAATAAATTCATCGAATTATAGTGGTTTTATAAAAAAATTATAAATGAAAATCTACATTCTACACCCTTTTTTAAAGATGCTTATGTTTTGCATCAATATTTAGAATGGGTTTTGTTTAAAACTATTGGTAAATTATTTTAAAATTTATTTTAGGTGTGATTTTATTAAAACCACTTCTATTTTTTTTAAATGTCAACATGGCTTGAACCCCTCACTCACTCCCTCTTGGCCTCCCTTACCACTACTTCACACCATCGAAGCCTCTCACCCTTCCCCCTAACTAATATCAGACACAGGTCGAAGGCTACAAGACCAACCTTGGACTTCCCCTCACCTCTACTCCATGTTGTACTCATCTTTGCCTTCTCCTTAGGGTTTCTCGATTCCAGACCCCTCTTAGCCTTCTCATTGGTGGTTCTCAATGATCGCTCAGCCTTCCCCTTGACATTTCTTGATACCATATGACTTCTCTATCATCCATGATTCTATATTCACCTCTCTAATTTCCTCTTTCCCTCCATTCCATTGAATGCTCACTTTCATTTGTGATGACCTTTATCATATTTTTTCCCTTAATAATAAATTGTTGATTTTATGCTCTATTTTAGGGAAGAATTTTGAAAGTGATCTTGGTTTAGTTATTTGCCTATTCTTATTCTCATTAAATTCATGTAGTTTAGTAGATTTATGAATTATTTATGTTTTAGGGGTAGATTGGGATCAATTTTTTGTGCTTATTGTTTTTATAGTTTGAGGAAGGTAACATCTTGGAGACTGTGATATTTATTTTGATGATTTTGTACAAAATGTTAACTGTGTTTATTTTTAATTTTTAGGGTGAACATAATGATTTGATAATTTAGTTCAATTTATTGAGAATGATTTTATATGAATTGATAAGTTATAAATATTATATATAAATTTTTTTAATGAAAGGAATTTGAAATTACATGTAAAAAATATGTTTAATTTGGTTAGTGGTTAAATAATTCATGAAATTGATTTTAATATTTACAGAAGAATTAATAATAAATTCATCTGTGATTGAATTATTGCTTTCTTCTATTAAGTTATATTATATTATGGCTTAATTTATAAATGGTGAAATAAATTATGAAATGAGTGTTTGGGTATAAATTGTGTGTATTGATTTTAAAAATTTATTTATATCTTGTTCTACTAGTTATATAATATTTTAATATAAATTAATCAATAAAATTTCATGGGAATGACTAAATTATTTGTCTTAATACATTTATCCTAATTTAAAAAATTACAACTGTTTTCCTTTTTGAAATTGGATATGTTTTATTATTATATATAATAATTTAATTAAGTTATATATTTGATAGTACATGAACTTATATATATCGATAAAAGTTGGATTACCATACCTCAAAATACATCTCATTATTTTACATTTTTGAACAATTCTTTGAATGTGTCAATTGAAAATAAATATTTGGATGTAAGAATATAATATTCATTTTTTAATGTAAAATTATGATGATGGGTGATGAGGGATAAATTATTTTTTCACAAGATATTGAATCAATTTCCTCCCTTTTATCTACATTGGTTTTGTCATGGAGAATGGAACATTATAGAAAATTATAGAAGTTATGCTTACAATCAAAATAAACAAGTGAACAATCTGATAGAGGATAAATAAATTCAAAACATGAAAAATAATTCTTCCAACACAGTAGGGAAATGCCACAAACAATGTAACACATCAAATAACTTAGTTATTGATGTTTTAGATATTAATGATTCTTTTAGAACTATATGAAAACCTAATTCAGATGGTAACATATTAATGGATAATTACTAGGAACTAATTATAATGGAAAAATCAACTTATCAAAAAATTGAGTTTTATATGTTAATTATAGATAGAAATCCTAAATTTTATGATGAATGTGTCAAATATTCTGAATTTACTTTTCTTATAAAGTTTTACCACATCCAATATTTATGTGATATTATAAATAAAGAAATTTTAATTTAATTAGAGTTTCTATGTGATGAATTTTCTAAAGATAAGATCCATGTATCATTTTATGAGATGAAGAATATTTCTAACTACAATGGACTCAATTATAAGAAGATACACACATGGACAAATTATTGTATGCTTTATTGGAAATAAAATTCAAATAGAGAAAAGAAAAAAAGATTATGTACTTATATATGCAAATTAATAATTAATGATTGTAATTTGAATCTACATACTGCCATAAAGATACAAAAAATGAAAATTACTATGTTGGATTTAAATTACATTCCATTAGAACTGTGTTATGTCATCCAAAACTAATGAACATATAAATTATCACGATTTAAATAATAATAACTATTAGTTCATGTGACATCCAAGATATTAAAAATCATGAATGGACTTAAATTCCTTACATATAAATTTATCTTCAAATCATAGAAATGTTCATTTGGGATTTCCATCTTATCGATTCAATGCTTTTTGGGATTTATGACCGAGTTACAACATTTTCCTAGTTGGTTTAATCCCTTATAATATACCTTCATAGATGTGTATGAAACATACCTTATTGACCATATCTATGATTTTTCAAGGAAATAAAATGTCTTTAAATGATACTAATGTGTACCTTTAACCTATTATTCAATAAATATAGTAGTTAGTGAATGATGGTGTTGAAACATATAATGCATCTACCTTGAAAATGTTCAGAATGCATACCGCCCTTATCTGGACCATTAATGACTTTATTGGACTATGAATTTTTTATGGTTGGAACATACATACTAGTTTGGAATATCAAGTTTATATATATTTTATTTTGAGTCTTAATGTCAACCTTATATTATTAATTTGTGTTTCATGGGTCATATTCACTTCCTTGATACATCTCATAGATTTTGGTTTAACATGTCACATTTAAATGGAAAAATGATATTTGTCTTCTACTAAAATTATTATCAGGATCATCGATCCAAAAAAAATTATTAAATATTGTTACAAAGTTTTGAAAATATATTTAGTTGAATGAAGGTGGAAAAAGTGTTAGAACACAATCAGTTATAATTAGAGCACAACAATATAAGAAAAAAAATATTTTTTTTAACTTTCATATTTGGTATTCAATTTGTTTTGTATAAATCTTCACATTATGAAAATTGAGAAGAATTTGTGTGATAATGTGCCGATTACATTAATTAATGAGTAGGGAAATTAAAAGGATCAATTAAAATATTATAATGACTTAGAATAAATAAATATCAAATGTGATCTATGTAAAAATGAAAATGGTAAGTATCCAACAACCATTTTCAGAATGAAAATCCGTTAGAATGTTATTTTCATTTGAAGATTAAAAAATTTGAATTTCCTAAAAACATATTCTAGTAATATTTCAAAATATATTGATTTGAATAACAATAATAATATATATGTATTGGATATTCATGAATCACATGTATTGATAGAGATGTTACTACCTTTAGAAAGGCATAATTTGTTACCTGACAAGATAAACACCATTCTAATCAACTTTTTCACATTATTTTGGCAGTTTTTTGAGATGAAATTAATTATAATAAAATTAAATAAACTCTAAGAAAGAATTTTATAAACTATATGCCATTTAGAAATGCTTCCCCCCAATAATTTTTACTCTGATGATTCATTTGATGGTGCATTTTTATGAAGCTAAAATTGGAGTTCCAATATGTTATTTATTAATGTACCCCATGGAGAAGTATTTTATTTTAATATCATTTTTTTTTAAAATTATAATTTCCATGGTCAATATTTTTAATTTTTTTTATTAATTTATTACATTTTATCATAAGGTATGTTTTTCACTTGAAGTGTTATATGAAAAAATAAATCTTATACAAAAGGTTTTATTAGGGAATCTTACCTTTCCAAAGAGTGTTTAACCTTTAGTTTTAGCTATTTGGATTAAATAAAGACATTATTTAATCGAGCAAGATGTGTTAATGACAGTCCTTGTAAATTATGAGATAATAATGATTCATCAATGTTTCCAAGTTTAGGTCAAGAAGTTGGAAAAATATTTTCATTTTCATTAATAGATATTAAATTAAGAAAAAATAGATATGTGATACTCAATACTGATTTTTTGATCCCTATATTAAATAATTAAAGAAAAAAATATTCCTTAATATATGAACTAGGAATGAGTCCGAGATAAACAAGCTTGATAACTTTGAAATTGTTGAATAGTTTACACATCATGTAGGTTCTTAATCAAATACATAGTTTGAATATGTTTTAAATTATATTTATTATGTATCATTTTTTGTATCAAATCATATAGATAATTAATGATGGTAATTGATCTAAAATATCTGAAAATTTGAATATTTTAGATTGAGGTCCTTTAAAGAATTATAAGATAATAAATAATTAAAATTTTATTTTTTAATGTTTTGTACACTTTATCTTGAGGAAGGTTTGAAAACATAAAAATGTAGTATATTCATAGTTATATATCTAGGTTACTATGTAAATTTGGTTGATATTATAGAGTTAAATTATCATAGGAAATTCATAGTCATGTTCTATAAATTTAATTTAGTCAATATTAACATGGGTATAAAGAAAGACTCATTATAATTTAATTATGTTAATTTCTCTAGATAAATCGATACTGGTGAGTGGGAAGAAAATGATACATATATTATGGATTCTAAAAAAATGTATATTATATTGATAAAATAATGGATTATGGGTGGAGTATTTACTCCAACATGAAACTGAGAGACATGTATGATATGGTTGATGAAGGAGAAATAATTTTTGATAGTTGACCCCATAAAAACAATAGAATAAATTTTCTATCCCTAATGATATTGAAAATTCTAGTCTTGTGATGGATAATTAAGAAGAATAAGAATGTAAATAAGGAGAAGAAATATTGTTGACAATGGAACCTGATAAAAACATGAGTAACTTGGAATAAAATAAATAAGTTGTGTTTCTAATATAAGTCAATGACATGATAATTTTTACATTGAAAAATTCAAGGACTATTTTTCAAAATTAATAATTTCATTGAATATTTTTTCATAGGTATTCCACACTGGAATAGGTTTAGTCTTAGTACCCACTCTACCTCACAAGGTTGTTATTCTCCTTCCACTACACAAGATACTTTTCATCACATACCTTTCACACTTTTTTGATACCATTTAATCTTATCCTAATATACTTTCATTTATAGGTATGGATTCTATTGATTATATTGATGAATCAGATAAGATATAGAATGACTAGTAAAATTCATAAATTTACACCTATATTATTTATTATAGTAGTTATTTTTTTGTTCAACAAATATTCTAAGTCAAATGAATTTAAATATTTATTTAGTATATCTCATAATAATAAGTCTGAAATTATTTTAATAAACCATGTTGTAATCTTGTGATAATGCATTAAATTCTGGAGTATAGGTCAAGGTTGTGATAAAAAACATAGTACATGAGCTAGTAGTTCCAAATAAAATAATTTATCTAGAGCCACATTTATTTTATTATAATTTTGATGAATTTAGATTAAATATTATGATTTATCATTGATATCAAAATTTACATTTAGGATTCTTTTTTGAGGATATGAGATTGTAATTTTTTGAGGAAATGATTTTTAGGTTTGGAATCTACTAATGAGTTGATGTTTATAATTTCAATCATGTATGAGAAACTTATTGTAATGAATCAATTGTTTATGATGTAGAGTGTGTTTAGTAGTAAGATAATTAAAGTAATGTTGGTTATTAAATATTTCAATGAATTAAATAATAATAAAATTATAGTTTGACAATGTCAATGTCAAGTTTGTGAGTAGAGTTTCCTCATTGATCTAATTATAATCAGAATTATAATTAAGATGATTACCATAATGTAAAACTAATATGGTTATGTTGAAATAATATTTGAGGATATTCAAGATATAATCCTAAAATAAGAGATTAGATTAAAGGTTTTGTAGATGTTTATAAAAAACATATAGGATGAAAGTTATAGGATGTCCAACTTAACCAAGGTTGTCGTATGTTACAATAATACAATAATGGTTTTATATACCATATCATTTTTTATCTTCCAACTCAGCTAAGGCGATCATATGTTATGATAATTCTAGGAATAAAAATGAATAAAAATTATTCGATTCATTATTAAACCATTACTTAAATATAATTTAGATCAAATCATATATCATTTTAATTGTATATAATTTTTCTTCATTAACTATGCTCATTATTGTTGTACAGTTAGCCAATTTAAATTTAGGAACCAAAGGTAGGAAGTAGGGAAGAAGGTGATGGGAAATAGTATGAAAGAATAATGTAGGGTGAGTGGCATGAATCTCATTAGATTATCAATGACTATTTTTTTGTTGAAATTTTGTTTAACATGACATTTTCAAAACTATGATTTAAATTAATATTGTTGTAATATATATAATATGATGTTTATTTATGTATGGAGGTTACTATTTTTGGTATAAAGTATTCATCCATCCATCCAATGTTAATAATTTTATTTAATTAATGGGGAATGTCCTAAAACAAGTCAAGGGGGTATGATATAATTTACCCTACAAGAATCAATCAAGAGAAGAATAATACACTACAGGGGAAGAGAACCTATGTAATTGAAGATTATACATGGTTTGTAAGGATTGGACCATAAAGCTAATAATTCATCCACCTTATTACCCTACCTTCACATGTGCGTAATATTCATGAAGATATTGAATATAATTCTGCATTTGTAAACTAAGTAGTTGATAGTCGAAGGTTTTGTGATGTAATTGTAGATGGACCTGTAGATAATAAAGGAATCTGTTTTGACCCCAATAAGAACCAACCCATGAGAGATGAAAAAATCAATCCCTTTGAGCATTGCAGATTCTTTCCCCATGAGGGAATCTCCTTAATGAAGGATAATTATGAAATAAAATATGATAAAACAATCATAGTTACAAATAACCCCTCCTCCCCATATTTGTCTATTAATGCATGGAAAGTCAATATTTAATTTGATACCATTGTTAGGAGGGAACCACGACACCCTTCTACCCTATTGATATGGTCTATGAGCCATATGATTTATTCCTCTTACCTCCTTGATGACCCCTAGTTAAGTATTGTATTGATTTCTTATTTTTAATAAATATTTTTTTTGTATTAGTTTTTAGTGGATCATGAAGTAATTTATTTCTATGTTCTAAAACTATATGACTAGAAATAATTTTAACTACTGATATTTTTTGGTGGTTTCAATAGCCATTAATAAAAATATGGTGGTTATTACTCTAAAAAAATAAGTTAAATATCTATATTTAGTGGCGGTTCAAACAACCTATAATGTTTTTCTTGAGGTAAAACTATTGAAAATCAAAACAACCACCACTAAACATTTTTTCTACAAAAAATTACTTCTAATTAATAAAACCACCTCTAAATTTTACAATACAAAAAGCCTCCACTAATTAAAAAAATCCTCTAAAAATTAATTTTTTTAGTGAAAAATGAAACCATCATAAAAAAATAATTTTTAAATATTTAAATATTGGATATTTCATAGCAGTCATAAAAACTAACAAAAAAACCAACTAGAGTGAGTTAAAATTACCTTGAAACACTTTAAAACCACTAATATCTTCTTTTTTATTGTATTATATATGCCTTATAAAAATTCAATATCCTTTTTAATCATACTGGATATAGGTAGTAAAATTTTAAAAATTCTATAACAAACCTCTTATAGAATACTATATGTCCTAGAAATGGTCTAACTTTTTTTATAGTAGTGGTTTATAGAAGTGAATATATCACATCAACATTGCATTTATCCTCTTAAATACCATCATTATAAATTATATGACATATAACATTACCTCTATCCACTGTAAAGTTTAATTTTAAAAATTTTAGAACCAATTTCTTTTCAATGAATAATTTTTCATAAAAAATTCATATTCTCAATAGAAATTTCATTAGAGGTTCTATAAACTATAAAGTCATGAAGAAATACTACTAAAAATATTTTAATGAGGTATAAAAATATTCTTATGATGTATAATTGGTAATTACCTAGGGAATTACATAAGAAATGATGTATCTTATAGTAAGTTAATGTACCTTTGGGTAAAGTTAATTTGGTTTTTTTGATCTTCTGGAATAATATGAATAGAAAAATATCAAGAAAAACCATTACAAAAACAATATTTACCCTTACCATATATTATTTCAACCACTTTATCTATGAATGGGATGACTAATTGGCCTTTCTAGGTAACATGGTTCACTTTTATATAATTAATACATACTATACAACTATTTTTATTTTAATTGAGAATAAGTTAATTATTTACTTTCATTATAATTGTTATTATAGACTTATCTGGGACAATTTGGATGGGGCTCACCCATTTGGAGTTTAATATTTGGTAAATAATTCCAAAAAACAATTTTTCTTAAATTTTTTCTAACTACTTTGATTAGTATCAGGTTTAGAATTTATTTAGGCCACATCAATAGTTTTAAATCAATCTAAAGAAAGATTTTATTTATGATAATAGTGGGATTAATTATAGGAATGTCCCTTAGTGTCTATCCTATAAACTTAATATTTTTTTAGAATGATTAATAGTATTTGTTCTTGATTAAGTGATAAGTTATTTAAAAATATCACATGAAACAAATTATCTTCCAACAGATAGGTATATTCCATATTTAATGGTTGTAGATTTAATTTCAATTTTAATAGTTGTTCTACTGATGGTGCATGTTGGTCACTTACATTTAGAAAGAAGAATATTCAGTGATATTTTTAATCAATTAATATTTATCATTAAAGAAGTCTTCAAATAACAAATCTTCAAACTAGTTATCAAACACAATTTGTTCATGGTTTATCTCATTTTAAAAATAGTCTTACATATGGGTTTTAGTGAAATTAAAGTTACTCCTAAATTAATTATTTTATAAAACATATATGGTTCATAACTTGATCTATATTTACTTTCAAAGTGATAAATATAAAAAATTAATTGATTCCCTAGAGGAAATTTCATGGAGTATAAGATGTTGAGGATAATAGTTTCATCACCAAATCCCATAGAGTTGGTACCTTCATGTACATTAATAATGGTTCTCATAGTTTTTTGGAATAACCTCCCTAGTATTATAGGGGAATGGGTATTATCTTCTCCCTCCTCCATGCTCAAGATGAATAAATAAACTAGTAAAAATATCCATTTTACACTTAGTAATACATACTTTAAAACTATCATTCGATAAAAAGTAGACCAGTTGGTTATCTACAACACTACTAAAGTTATATTGAGTTATCTCACCTCTAAGGAAGAATAAATTGTGTAAGGAATGAAATTTATTGGTTTCCAAGAAACAAAAAAATCCATGGTGAATGTGATATTTCTTATATTATAGGGAATAATGAAATTTCATAGATCCAAACATTTTATAATTAAATATTGTGTGATTTATATAGAATCATTCCCAATTAATCTTACCATTCTATCTCTATAAAAGTGTAATATGCAAACCTTTTCTAGAGATATATAGTGTTTTTTTTCATTTAATATTTTTCCTTTTTTTAGTTTTACTTTTGTTGTGGCTTATCTTAGGTTTATTTAGGTGAATTTTGAATGTTGGGGGGGGGGGTGTGTTTGGGTATTGTATGGTTGGCACATGGTTTGTCCAGACCATGCGCCCAGACTAAAAAACCATAAAAACCCAAATAGAGGGTATTTTCATGGTTGGAAGAAGGTTTGTTAAACCATGTGACCTTTTCTTATAAGACGTGACATCCTAGGATGAGGCACATGGTTTGGAAAACTATGCACCACAACCCAAGAAACAGTGCACACAATTTTTATTTCTATGAAAATTTTAATTAAAATCCATAAACACCTATTTATTATACCTAAAAACCTAGATTGACCATAAAACTATTCCTCTAAATTTTTAAGCTTCTGATAGGTTTCCAAGGATCCTATAAACTTTGTTCTCAATGAATTGAATATCTGATTAATAGATCTGCACCTCTTTTGGTATGTAATATCTTCCCATGTAGTTTCCTCTATCTCCTACTTCTCTTCTCGGATGGATATAAGTGTTTTATTATCCATTGGAGTTGGTTTATATCTAGGTTTTTATAGATAACAATCCATTTTATCTAGATCTAGGTTTTGGTTTTATATCCCTTTCTTCATTGGGGAATTGATCATTCTATATCAATTTGGAAAAATCTATTTTAGACAACATCCATCAATGATCTTGAGGTAGGTGGTCAAAATGAAAATTCCTATAGTCTTGATTTATAACTGAGATTATGTATTTTTGAATTTGAAATTCCTCAGTTTGAAATTAAATTTTTAATCTGATTAATTAATTGGTTAATTAATTAATGGAACTATGAAATTGAATAATTGAATTTTTTATGTGATAATGAATGGGTTGAACATAGGTAATTGAATTTGAAAATTGTGGTTATGAAAATTGATGATTTAAGGGATGTTTAATTTATTTATTAATGGTAATTATGGGATGGTTGGATTAAACTTAACGGGTTAATGTTTTATATGATTAAATTTTAGTTAATGGTTTAATAGTGAGTTGTTATATTATTCCATATGAATTAAGAAGATGAACTTTGTTTGTTTAATTAATTAAAAAGGTATAATTTAATGATAATTTTGGTTAAGAAGGTTAATGATGGTTAACCTTGATGTATGTGAAATTGTGATATATGTGATATACGTGTATGGGAAATGGATTGATGATTAGGAATCCCGTATGTGATTGAAATATATACATGTGTGGGATATGGGATGATTTTTTAGAAGCCCATATGTGATAAATATGGGTTGTGGGTCATGAAATGATACTTCAAATACCCACAAGTTGCTAGACATGGTGTTTTAGGCCCAAAATTTTGGCATTAGACTATGGTTGTATGTACCCCTAATATAAATTGAAATTAAATGGATAATAAAAGTCCATGTTATATTGAATTTTGATTACCAATGTGATATGGTTCAGACTCCAAAATGGGAAAAAGTAGGCATTGTCTATTTCAGTGTCATTTTGAAATTACATGGTAAATAAGAGAATAATGAAATGTGAAAACTGTTTAATATATGAATTTTACTATATTTTTATACAATTACATACATTGTTATTTACTGGATGTTGTTTTAGATTCCTGTGTGGGTGGCCTAATAAGTTATACTCACACCCTACTTGATCTTCCTAATAAGTACCTAAATAGACATCATGTTTGTAGGATTTTATAGGTGAAAGAGCCCTATGTTAGATGGCCGAGTTGGGATGGATTATGGATAATGAATCAAGATATAATATTGGGGCCATCTTGGGAGTTATTGGTGTCTTTATTTTTGGGGTTTTTATATGAAACATGACACATATTTGGCATGAAATATCAACTTATTTATTTTGGATATTGTATTTCTGTTTAGTCTTATCATGTCATATTGGTCAATTTTTGTTATAATGTCATTATAGTTGTTGGTTATTATAATTGGTAATTTATTATTTCTTTTATGATGTTGTGATTATTTGATAAATAGGGTATAGTGTCCCCATGAAATATATTATACCATCACTACTAGTTGGAAGCCAAAATCATACGTGGAGGCACACATGAGGTCATTTAACCTATTGGCTTGGGGAACTGATGTTTCGCACCCAGGTTAGGATGTTACAAAGTGGTATCAAAGGGAACAATTTTCTTTTCTTTTCTTTTGTCTTAATATTTGGGAAAGGTAGAAAGGTGACTAAGATGAGATGGGCCTTGTTCAATAGATCATACATGGTAGTAGCTGACCCGTGTACAAAGGAGAAATCTAAGTACCAAGGTTGGGATTGATGTTCTTGATGTTTTTTTCAATGGTTGAATTTTATTTCACATCGAGTTATGAACTTGTTGTATGGTATTCTGGTTTTGTATGATTAACAAAGATTTTAGTCATGGCCTAATATGGCTTGAGAGTTTTGCATACGCAAATCATTCATGTAACTCAGGATTTATTATGACATGGTTAATTTTAGGAATTCATGGGAAAGAAAGGTTTTGGGTGAATTATTTTATTTAAAATTATTTTATTAAATATATAATTTAAATGAAAAGGTACGTAATATGAAATTTATAATTGTAAATAATGCTATAAAATTTTAACTTGAAATGAAAAAATTGCTGTATAGTTAGAAATATTGAATTGTGAAAATGTTACGCTATGTGAGCCATGGCTTAGATGGGGGATGGTTTAGGGCAGTGATAGTGGCTTAGTTTTGAAAGTGTGGTGGGGAATGAGAGAATGAATTATTATGGATTTATGTGAATACCTATTGTTAAATGTAATAATGTTGTGTTATGGGTCCAAAGATGTATGTTTGGAATTATAGAAACATGCCTCCGTGATGATTCTTATTGATAGGATAGCGGGAGAGAATTACTAGAAATGTGCCTCTAGTACTAGAAGTGGAGCCTTTGATAGTTTCGAGTGAAGGCCAAGGAGAGAACTTCTGTGAGAAATTTGATCGCTTTATATAGTTTATGGAAGGGGACCTAGAGTGGGTTGTGTAGAGTATCTCTAATCAGACTTGGGATTTATAGTTATAGAACCCTCTGAATTTTACCAGAGAGGGTGGGCATGATCTATATGAGTTCTGGATTGATTCTATCTAGAAAATCCTTGAACACCTAGAGACCCATATTGAGAATAGAGTCAAACTAGTTGTTTACATGTTTTGTGGTCAAGAGACACATTGGTGGGACATATAGACTCGGGATGGATAGTGGGAGAATATGGAATGGAAATAATTTCAGGAAAAATACTTGGAGAACTTTTTACCCTAATATGGTTATATAGAAGAGGTAAGTTGAGTTTATGAGGTTGAACCAATGAAAAATGTCTATCATGGATTATGATGGGCTCTTTACTAATTTACAACATTTTCATCCAACATTGTTAGGAGATGAGGAGACTGCGAAGAAATGGTTTCAAGATGGTATTAAATGTTAAATTATGTTTCAAAGTAATATATTTTAGTTGAAAAAGTATTC
This sequence comes from Viscum album, assembly GCA_963277665.1. NCBI lineage: Eukaryota > Viridiplantae > Streptophyta > Magnoliopsida > Santalales > Viscaceae > Viscum > Viscum album. Next base: position 833,193,385 of record OY728136.1, read on the forward strand.
AGAAGTGGTAAATTAGGCTCCAATATTAGAGGGGAACCTGAAGTGGGATTCTTGTGGAGTATAGGTGGTATCTTCTAGAAAACTAAGAGGTACTTATTCATAGAGAAGTAAGAATCAATTTTAAAATGTAGACCCGTGTGATTGTATGAAGAGATTCTTCAGGGAAGGATTAATCACTCTAATATCACCCATGGTATATTGCACTAGTTCAGTAGGCCAAGACACATTCATAAATAGTGTCCCCGACCACTGGTACAATGCAGATATTATGATAGGATGGGAAATATTAAAGGGTTATATATGAACCCATAATAGATGGGTAGTGATGGATTATCTAGGAGGAACAAAAATTTGGGAAAGGGATCTTCTATTCTATATCAGTCTGGTAGTTGGAGTTATACTAGCCAGGGTGGTTGAGGCATTGGACATGGTACTTATGGGAAAGATCACTCGTATCATCAGAATGGTTCAAATCAGGGGACTTATACTGTAACATAGGGAATAGGGGTATGACAATTACACATAGTACAACCTACACTTTTGTATAACGAGCTTGAACCATCAATAGTTAGAGGTGCTATTCTTATAGCTTCTACGTTTACTAGTGATTTATTTGATACTGGTGTATCTCATTCTTTTATATCTGTAAAACTTATGAATAGGTTGAGTTAGGTAGTGGAGTTCATGAGTGGGATTATGATAATCAATACACCTTTAGAAATATTGTTTTGAGACATATATTTTTACATGGGGTATTCTCTCGAGGTTTGGAGTATTATTTTATTTGCGATATTTATATACATGACATTTCATGCTTTTAATTGTTTTTGGGTATGAATTGATTGGTAGAACACTGACCCCACATAGATTGTTACCATAGTAGGGTGACTTTTACATGTCATGGGGGTAATATTTATAATCATCATTGAGAGTGGTATATCAAGGAAGGCTATTCAAGTCTATTTTATCAGTAACTAAAGGATCTCACCACCAAGGTTGAAAGTCTATTTCTAGATGATGGGGCTACGAATAAGGATTTATTTCCACTTAAAGTATATTTATTATAGGATGTGTTTCATAAGGTCTTCTTAGGTCTACCACATGATATAGATGTGGAGTTTACCATTGATCTCAAATTGAGAGTTGAAATAGTTTCTATTCCACCATATAGAATAGTACCAACAAAACTACAATATCTTAAGACACAAATGGAAGATTTGATGGATAAGGAATTTAAACATCATAGTATGTCATGTGGGGTTCTGTAGTTTTGTTAACAAATAAGGATGATAGGAAATTGTGTTTTTTGGTTGATTACCAGAGGTTCAACCAGATGACAGTGAAGAAATATTATCCTCTTTTTCATATATATGACTTCCTTGAATAGTTGAGAGTAGGTTATGTGTTATACAAGATTGACTTGAGATCAGGGTATAATTAGTTTAGAGTTTTATCTTATGATATACCACATAAAACTTTTAGATGTAGGTATGGCCTTTATGAGTTCTTAATGATATCTTTTGGGCTGAAAAATTCTTCGACAGTGTTTATGACCTTGATTAACGAAATATTCCACACTTAACTGGACCTGTTTGTAGTTTTTTGTGGATGAAATCTTGGTGTAGTCCAAGACTCATGATGATTATTCCCAAAATGTTAACCTCATCTTTAGGACACTAAGATAAAATTATCGATACAATAAGATATCAATGTTTCAATTATATATTAGCCGAGTGCATTTCATGGGTCACATCATCTTAGAGGAAAGAATTTCAGTTGATATAGAGAAATTTGAGGAAGTGGTTTTTTGGGAGAAGCCTAAGAATGTATTTGATATCCATAGTTTTGTGGGTTTGACAAGTTATTATTATAGGTTCACCCAATACTTTTCTTACTTGGCATCACATCTTCTAGGATTTACCAAGAAGGGAGTTAAGTTCTAAATTTTTGGAGCATGTGGGAATGATTTTTAGGAGTTGAATTAACTTTTTACAACTACATTGACATTGATCTTACTAGAACTAGAGTAGTATTATATCGTGTTTTGTAACACATCTTGGATAATACTTAGAGTAGTTTTGATGAAGGTGGATTGAGTTGTGGGATATGGTTCATGGAAGTTGAGGTAATATGAGAAGAATTGCCCAACACATGACTTCGAGTTAGAATTAGGGTTTTATATTTAAAGTGTTGGTGACATGATATAGTTGAAAAAATTTACTATGCATACTGATCATGAGAGATTAAAATATATCTTTTTATATTGAGATTTGGATATTTGGTAGTGGATATAGGTTAAGTACATGTATTCATGTTATTATGAACTAGTATATATGCATGAGAAAGAAAATTATTTTTGTTGATTCTTTGAACAAGAAAACTCTGACTTTGGAAATTCATGAGTCTAGTTCTGAGTGGAGGACTATGAATTTTTTGGATAACATGTATGTTGTGGTTTGGGGGGGCTAGTAAAGATGAACATCATATCAGTTTCAATAGAGTTCAAACTTTTGATATAGATGTGGGAAATACATTATTAGGATCTAGAGTGTTTGACCTTGAGGGAAAACCTTGAAGGTGGGTAGTAACCTATTGATTGGACTATAGATTATGATGAGGTCATATATGTCCAAGACTATGTTTTTGTGTCTACATGTATGTCGGAGGAGTTGATGCACTTATTTCATGCCTTGATGTGGGAGGTAAATCAAGGTTTTATCAAAATTTACCATGAACTACATCCATAGTATTGTTTTTCGGGAATGAAAAAGGAGATTGTAGAGATTGAGACATGATTTTACACCTATCAATATGTTAAGTCCAAGAATCAATTACTTGGTGGGTTTCAACAATCATTTCCCATTCCTGATTTGAAGTAGGATGACATTACTATGGAAATTATTGTGGGTCTCCCATGGATTCCTTAGAAGAATTATGCTATTTGGGTGATAGATAATTGATTGAAAAAATTATTGCATTTTTTACATATTCAGGATACTTTCTTAGTGGATTAGTTGGAATACTTTTACCATTAAGAGAGAGTTTATTTACATGGGGTTCCCAAAAATGTATCTTGAGATAACGACTCATGTTTCACTACAAATTTTTAACAAGTATTGAAAAATTAACTTGGTATACAAGTATTACTGATTATATCTTTGAACCTACAAATAGATGGGTAGTCAAAAAAATAAGATACATGTTTTGGAGGATATGTTATGGGTGTGTGTTGTTGACTTTGGTTAGTCTTGGGAGAAGAAAAAAAGCACATGATGTGTTCTCCTATAACAACATTTATCCAGAAACTATTTAGAATGAACTATATGAGGTTATTTATGGTATTCCATAAAGATGAAATCTATTTTGGATGGAGGTAGGTGAGTCATAGCTATTGGGATCGAGTCATGTTTAAGAGACATCAGAGTAGGTTTAACTAGTTTGGAAATATATGGATATGACTTAGATCATACAAAAGTCATATTTTTATTGATATAGATGACCCCTAGAGTTTATATAGGGTGATCTTGTATTCTTTCGAGTGTCTCCTAGATTGGGTCACCATGGGATTCAAAGGTAGGGATATTTGGAACCCATGATTTTTGGACCCTTTTAGGTTGTGGGGAGAATGCATTAGGTGATGTACCAATTCGATCTTCTATATAGGTACAATTAGTTTCATGATGTTTTTCATGTTTCAAAACATTAGTAGCATCAACTCAACACTTCTCATGTGATCAATGCGGGTGAGTTTTAGCTTGATATCAATGTGTCCTTTAAGGGGCATCCAATACATGTTTTGGATCGCAATGATAAAGTGTTTTTGGGAAAGACCATGTTGATAGTTTTTTATTGTTGAAACATTTCAATGTTCAAATAAAATAAGGGAGAGAGATGTAGATATGTAGGCATAATGGCCCGGACTTTTTACATTAGAATATTAGAGATTATTAGGAGTAAAGCTCGAGGATGATCTATTGTAATTTGGAGAGATTATAATATTCCAACCTTTTTAAGAGATATATTGAGCTAATTTTGTTGTTCTCGTTTTCCATTTTCTGGTTATACTTTGTATTAGGTTTGTATTGGGTGTCTTCGGGTGAATTTTGGAAGTTTTTAGGGGGTGTTTGGGAAGTTCATGGTTGGAACATAGTTTTACCAAACCATGTTCCTAGGTCAACAAACTATGATATCCCAAATAGAGGGTATTTTCACAGTTGGTTCTTGGTTTGTCAAAATGTGTGCCCTATTAATAGAAACAGAGAACCCTTAGGAAGAGGCACGTAGTTTGGGTGCACGGTTTTGAAAACCAAGAGACCCAACCCTAGAAACCATGCATGTACTTTTTATTCCTCTAAATATTTAAATTAAACCCTCAAACCCTTAGTTATTTCACTTAAACACTCTCTTGAACCTAAACCTATTACTTTGAATTTTGAAGATTTCAAGAGGATTCTAAGGATCCTATAACCTCTATTATTGATGAATTGAATATAAAATTTATGTATATTCACCTCTTCCAGTATGTAATCTCTTACCTCATGGCTTCCTATCTCTCCCATATCTCTTCTTGGATAAAGAGGGGTTTTTTATTCCCTATTGTCCTTGGTTTAGATGTAGGTTCTTCATAGATTATAATCTTTTTTATCATGAACATGATTATGGTTCTAGATCTCATTATTAATTATGGAATTGAATATTCAATTTTAATTTGGGGAAATATTCTTTGGGTAACACCCTTAAACAATATTGAGGTAGGTGGTTTAAATATCAATTACTATAGTATTAAATTATAATTGTATGTATTTATTGTGGAAGTTCAATTTCCACATTTAGAAATTTAATCTTGAATTGGATTAACTAATTTTCTATTTAATTGATACTACTATGGAATTTATTAATTGAGTTTCCATGTGATAATGAAATGGGTTGAACTTGTGAAATTTAATTTGGTAACAATAGTTATGAAAATTGATGATTAATGTGCTGTTGAATTGATTAATTAATAGGAATTAAGGGACGGTTGTATTATCCGTAAAGGGTTAATGGTTTATATTATTACATGTTGAAAAATGGTTTAATGGTGAATTTTCATATTATTCCATGGGAGTTAAAGTGATGGACCTTGTTCATTAAATGAATTGAAAAGGTACACTTTAATGAGAACGTTGGGTAAGAAAGTTAATGATTCTTAACCTTAATGTTTGTAAAATTTTGATATATGTGATATTGTGATATATGTGATATATGAGTGTAGGACATGGAATTATTCTTCAAAATACCATATGTTATTGACTTATATATGAGTGTGTGACATGGAATGATTCTTAAAAATATAATATGTGATAAAAATGGGTTCTAGGACATGGAATGATGCTTCAAATACACATGGGTTGATAGACTTCGATTTATATTCCCAAAATGTTGTCATTGTACTATGGTTGCATGTATCTATGATCTAAATTGAAATTAAAGGATAATGGTTGCCCATGGTAAATTTAATAGTGGCTCCCTATGTGATTAGTTCTGACTCTAATATGGGCTGAAGTAGGTATTGATTGTTTTGTTTTCATTATGAACTCAGAAAATTATGGGGATAATTAAATAATTATGAAATGTGATAATTTTTTTACATTATGAATTGTAATTTATTATTTATACAACTTCACACATTTTTATTGATGGCATATTATTTTGGATAACATTAGTGTTGGGAAACTAAGTTGTACTCACACCCTACTTAGGCTTCCTAATTGTTACCCAAATAGATTTCATGGTTTTAATACATGATAAGGAAAAGAGAACTATGTTAGATGGATGAGTTGGAAAGGATCATGGATGTGGGAACCAGAAATGATTTCGGGATCCCTTGGGGACTTGTTAGTGTATTTATTTTATGGATTTTCATTTGAAACATGACACATATTTTACATGACATATTTACTGCTTTAGTTTGGAGATTGTATTCCTGTTTTGTATTATCATGTGATACTGGTCATTTTTTGTTATGTTTTTATTATGGTTATTGATTATTATCATTGGTATTTATTTACTTCATTTACACTATTTTTATACTTTGATAAATATGGTATAGTCCCCCCATATTATGTATTGGACCCTCACTTATAGTCGACGACCTCTAGCATACAGGGAGGCGTGGCTGGGGTCATGTAACTAGCTGGGTCAAGGCATCCGTATGTGGCGCCTGGGTCGGGATGTTACAAAAGGATAATCAAATTACTGAAAAAATCATTAAGAAATGTTTTATACATATGAATCTAGTAGATTGATTCTATGAGATTAATACTTATCTCAAACTTCTTTAAGTTATCAAACACATATTTCTATAGTTTATATTCGTTGTATATCTTTGGTAGATGCATTATTAAATGGAATGATTGTAATGATTGAAGAAGCTCCACCATTTTGTGTTTTCCATTATCCTTCTTCATTGACTATGTTTTGATAGGTTCCTCTATTTATCATACCATAGGGATTTGATCATCTTCATTTGGTTTTTTAGTTTCCTCTATATATTCTAGTGGTGACTCCTCACCAACCCTTACTTCCATTCAATTTCCAAAAAATATAACACTTTTAATTCTCTTTTGGTTAGGAATTGGTTGATTTAGGAGTTTAATTGAACCATTATTTTTCAACATATTTAAATTAGTAATTATTTTTCAATATTTATTTTTTAATGCAATAATATTAGAACCATGATTTTTAGAGTAATTTACTAATTACCTTGGTACTTATCCAACTATCTCAACAAGTCATTCATGAATGGATCTTGATTTTTCCTTTACAGTTGGCTGCTTATTGATGGTTTTAAGATGTTCTATTAAAAAGGGGGTTGATGATATGTCTATTAGAGACTCTATTGGAGTGGTGGACTTTGTGTCTACTGGTTTTCAACTCTATACTATATTTCCAAAAACTCCTTGAAAACTTAGTTTTTTATTGGTTATTAGAAATATCCTTGGTACATGGAATAATAGATTTTATTATATTTCAATAGAGGATCATAATATGTGTAATTATCAAATGAATTGAACACTTGGAAACCCATCAGGGTATAGATAGTGCTTCAGTTACTCTATCAAGTGTTGATTTTAACTTAAGATAGGTAATTTATTCAATTATTTATTTAATTAAGGAAATTTATAAATTTTTTCTTCATGAATATATCTACGATTGGTCATTGTACTGAAGCATTTAATGTTCTGATATATCATATTTATTAACTCTATGGATTTAGCTAGAGATTTTACTATAAGAGAATCTCCTAAAGAAGTATCAAATATATTTATTTCATTTTCCAAAATTTCTTTCTAGATAAAAAATTCCGAAAAGGTGATCTTCTATTATTTTATGTGGAGAAATGACAACTCACTACTATAAAATGGGTCTATACCCACAGTTTTGTGCAAAACCATGGGTATAGGTCCCCCCTATACCCATAGTTTCTTAAAACTGTGGGTATTGAGATTGTATGGGGACCTATACCCATGACTTTCCAAAACCATGGGTATAGGTCCCATATAATGATGATTCTTGGAAAAAAAGTTGGTATTGGTTTTTTTAAGACTTATACCCACGGTTTTGTGAAAACTGTGGGTATAGGTGTTGTTCTATAGACCTATACTTGTGATTTTTAAAAATCGTGGTTATAAAAGGTATTTTTTTCAAAGACCTATACCCACAGTTTTGAAAAAACGTGTATATAGCTTTCCCGCGTTATGGCAGAAACAAAAAATTCCACGGGACAAGAATTTTTTTTGGTGGGAAGACGATCTTGAATAATATAATTATAAGGATAGAAATATTAAAATGTATAAATTCATTAGGTTGGTTGGTTTAAATATTCAGGTTTCATGAGGAAGTGCAGTGATTGTATCTCGCTACTTCATTATTTTCAAATATATGAGTAATATTAATATAAGTAAAGAGACATATATATATATATATATATATATAAATGAATAATATTTTTAGGTAAGTGGGTTAGTCCATATACGCCTTCCACACAGGTCGTGTGTTCGAAACCTATGATTCATGTTTTTAAGATTATAGGAGTTATAATATATTAAAATAAAATTATCTATATATACCAATAGCGTTATTAGCTTGGTTGGTTGGCTGTGTGTGCATGATGCACGAGGTGCGATCTCAAATACGCCTAGGGTCTCTTTTTGATCAGGTTTTACCTATGGTTTGAAAATCGTAAAAATAACCTTGTGCCACGCTATTCAGTTACTGTGCGCATGATTTAGTAAACCGTGAGTATATGTGAGGACCTCTATTGTGATTCCTTTCTATCCCACGGTTCCCAAAACTGTGGGTATAGACTATACCCACTGTTTTGGGGGCTATACCCATGGTTTTGAACCTTGGGTATAGGCCATTTTTTCTGTAGTGATTAACTTCTTGAACTACTCTTAATTCCAAGAAAGTGTCCATACACTAGATTTCCTCATGCCATAGTTCACTTTTCTAAATTGTGTAAACCTTGAAGTAGGGAATAATTTTTAACAAAGGATATATGGAGCTCATCCAAACTTGTAATCTCACCAGGTTGTAATTTATTTATCCATTCTATATCTATTCCCTCTATAAAGAATGATAATTCATTCCACTTTATTTGAGCTACTATAACTGCCATTGCCTTAAATGTGATGTATATATTACCAAAATCTCTCAAATTACTATTGTGATCATAACTTTTTAAACTATGTAACATAAAAAGGAGTTGTACTAGTCCATGTTTCAACTCAAAATATATTATATTATTGGGTACCACGAATTTATTATTCTTATAGTTAAAATTTTTAGCGAATAAATCTCAAATTTTTTGATTTAATTTAGAAAAGTTTTCTTCCATTTTATAACTATTTAATGAATATTTATAATAAGAGGATGTAGAATGATAGTCTCTCAATGGTATAGTAACAATTGTGCAAACAAAGTTTGTTCTTTACTGGTAACATAGTCTTGTTTGTGTTTGTCTCCAATCAACTATGTTGATCAAAGAGTTTTTAAGACAAGTGAACATACAGTATAAGATAAAACTATTGAAGGTTCAAGGTTGTGTGCTGGATGGGTTTTGGGATAATTTCATAAAAATACATAAAAGGAAAGAATCACACGTAAGAATGGTTTTTTTTCATGGAAGAATCTAATGAATTAAATGTGATGTAAAATTCAGGATTAAGAAAATGGGTATGGTGTGCAAAGAACATACATGTAAGTTCTTCTAGGTATATAAATATGTGGAAACCCCCATTGAAGACTTAGATATTTTTCCAATGAAAATTCAATGTCTCAGATGCATGAAAGAGTTATGCCTACGAGACTTACATGTGAAAACAATTACATGATTAATGTTCCTTATGTATATTAATACCAAGTGAATCTCATGGTTTGATTTCATTAAAGATAAGGGTTTTGTAAAATAAATCTTTTACAGTAATCCCAAAACATTCATGCAGGAATAGGTGTATAGTGAAAGTGTTGATTTGTGCTCCTATTAGGTATTTGGACTCTGGTTTGTGTGATTAGTTATTTGAAGTGTATAATTTTAGGAAACAAATGTGATAAAAGTTTCATGATATTTAGGGACAAAGACTTAAAATCAAATTTATTAAAGTGAGGTTAAAGTTGTTAAACTGAGTGAGACTTCATCCAAAGAAGTGAGCTATGGGGAATCGACAGATGTGTTTAGAGGGAGGCAGTTTTCTATCCCTAAAATATTGTGAAGGCAGTGTTCATGGAATAGAGTGACTATGTATAAACTTCTATATTCCACAACTCGTGAAGATATATTGTATTTATGTATGAATAACACATTATCGACATATTCTCCATGACTAACCCTTAGTGGTGAACCAAGTAAAAGTGTTGTACTGCCTCTCTGCATGTGAATGTTTAAATTGATGAACATTACAATCAAATATTTTTAAATGTTTTCTACCAATGTTGGAACATGATCATTCTCTTTTGAAGAAAAAGTTGACACCCTGATTCAACCCTCCCCTCTAAGGGTATTTTAGGTTCCTTTTAGTGGTATTATATCGATGGATAACCAATGATGGATTATCTACAGAAAAGTTGTTCTCTTTTTATGATTTTGGTCTCTTTCTAAATTCAACAATGAAGTTAAATTTTGATAAATATTCAGTTATCTATGAATAGTAGTCTATATCCACAAAGACCATGATAAACAGGAAAAAGAAAGATAAGATACAATAAAAGTATTATATAAAGAAGATGTAATATCTGGTTATATAAGAATTTCTAAAAATAATGATACATAAAGACTAGAATGTAAAGAGAAGGTGGCTCAGGTTTCCAAAAAATATAAGTAAAACCTATCAACCTCATTGAAATCAAAATATTCAAGTGGTCAGGAGGTATGTGTTAGTGCCTTTGAAAGCTGTCCTCAAAATAAGGATCCTAGAACAATTAGTGTTAATGATCAATATAAAACATAAATAAATTTTTAGTTGATAGATTAATAATTTTTATATATGATAATCCAAAATAAAGTGCCTCCCTTGTTTTTGGAGTCAATAAATGTTTGCAGGAAGATATCACCCAACTGGAAGGAGAAGCTGATGCTTTGGAAATTGGCTTGAAAGGAAAAATTCTTGAATGTTTAATTCTCTCCAAGAAGGTTTGAAACTTTCAAGAAACAAATAAATAACTTGAAATAAGTTCCTAAAAATAACTCAAACAAGTTTAAGAGAAAGAGGGATTCAAAAAGACTCTTATAGAAAAGATCCATTTAGTTGAAGAGAAATTAAAAAATAGCACTGATGTTAATGGTTTACAATTTGAAGAAATTTCCATTAAGATCAAGGAACATGAATATTTGATTTAGAATATTTTCAATATGTATGAAGATGAAGTTTTTATAATGAATAAGTCTTGTTTAGAAAATATTATTATGATTGAAGATCATAAAATCATCCACAATATGAAATGTGTAGATTTGGAAGCTTAGTTTTCCAATCTTGAGAAGACATATTTTGAGACTTCACAAAATAAGGAAGAAATTGATGCAACTACTCAATGTTCATTAGATGATTCTAAATATAAAATACCTCCAAAATGTGATAATAATATAATGAAATCTTGTGATGATCTATCCAAGTTACTGAGATGAAATAGGTTCCATCCATACCAAATTACATTAATGCTTCTGAACCTATTATCATAAGTAGTGATGGTTGTATAAAATACATTGTAAAATTATGGATGAATAATGGTGATAATAAACCCATCACCATGATTAAGGTTGATAGGAAAAAGAGTATGGAAGTCTATTTACCATAAAGAGTAGAAAAATTCATGAAGAAAATCCAACAACTTTATATAGAAGTTATAAGGATATCACAGTTTGTTGGTCAATGTTGTTGATACAACAGAATTTTTCATTATGAATTGTAATTTTGATAAAATTTTCTAAATGAACAAGAAAAAATGAAGCCTAATTAAATGGGAATAAATGAATAGAAGAATAATCCACATCCATAAGTTCAGAAGAATATCTATACTTCAAAAAAGGAAAGCTTAATAACACCTCTGATGTATGAAATAATTGTAGTCACAAGGTTGGTAATGATTATCTCTACATGCATTAAAAGTTTATAAGAAATTAAGACCAGAAAATCTGAATAAGTATTAAGTATAAACCTTGAAAGGAAATCAAAAGAACATTTTGAACAGAAAGTATCCTAAGAAGATATCAATTAAAGAAGTTGAGAAGACCCTCGATTCTAAATCAAAGTAGTTGAAGGTTAGTGAATACAAAATAAATATTAATAGGTATGATGCTTAGAAGAACCCATGTGGAAGATCAAAACTACCTAAAACATTTCATAATGACATGTTAGTTGTAGAATCCCGTGTTCTAAATCATATTGAAATACAGATGTTTTTTAACTCCTTCATTTACTAAAATGGTGTTTTTAAAAACCATGCTTTAAAACATAATTCCGAGAGTTGGATCAATATTAAGTTATTTTTTGGGAATGGGAGAAGGCCTCATAAGTCTCTTGATTGGATCAAGAGGTTTTTTGAGTTTCAGACCGGAAAAACATGAGGTTTTAAATGACAACAGAGGGCACACAGTTTGTATACGATCTGCAAAACCGTGCGACCAACAGAAGTTAACCGTGCAACCCTATTTAAAAAGGGGTAGTGGATTAGCACACAGGATGCACACGTCTTTCTAAACCATGTTCCTAGCCTAGGAGGGGTGCATCTTGGAGGATGAAGGCATCGCAAGGTTTGTGCATAGTTTGGAAAAATGTGAGAGTCAAACTGTGCACATCACCCAATTTGTAAATTTAGATTTGTTTTAACTAAATTTAATTTAATTAAAATAACAAGAAAATGAAACTAAACCATCATCCTTACCCTCTCTCAAAAATGATGCACCAACCTAAGGGGACTGTCCCCTTAGACACATGACCCTCTCCTTCTCCCTCCTCTCGGATCGATGTTCATCAGCTGTTTTCTCTGTTTTCTTCTCTGATCCTCTAGGGTAAGGCTATCTCCTCCCTTATCTCCCCTTTTTTAGACTCGCTTCGACCTGATCGGTGCTCGGTGAGGTGCGGAAAAACCCTAGGTTTTGGGGTTAAAGTTTTTCCTATTTTCTTCGGTTCTTAGGTTGTGCGGATGGTCTCACAGGGCCTTAGTGTTTGATTTCCTACAACCACCACCGAAGACGAGGTGGTTCGGGTGGTCTCGGTCCACTGAAATCACATCGAGGTATAGTTTATACCTTACAATTTGTTTTTCACCTTTTTAATGAATATATTTTTGCATTATTGACTCCCTTTTATTAAATACTTAGGGATTTGAGTTGTTTTGAGTGGTTTCACTTCTATTTGGTTTATCACTGAAGTGGACAACTTGGTTCCACCTTGAGGTAGGGTCTCTTTCAAATTCCTAAAACTTTATAAATTCTTTATAAAGTTTCTTGCTACACTTTTGTTATAAATTAATTCATTTAATGAATTATTATATTAAATTACTCTTAAATGTGAATTTAGCATGTTTCATGTTTTAAATTCTAAGATGATAAATGATTTTTTGATAAACAATATCATGTTTTTATAATAATACCCCTCCAACAGAGGTGCACTACCTTCAAGATAAAAGGTAGTGGTTAGACCTTTCATGCTTGAATTTTCATGTTTATAATTATTATGGTTTGATGTTATGATGAGATATGGCATGCTTAGTACATGTCCTTAAATATAATAAATACACTGAGATTACTTTTTTTAAATACTTAAAGGGTCAAAGCACCGTCTAAGTGTTTGGTCAGGTTTTATATTGGAATTACCCATGTAGGTAATTGAACTTTATCATGGATACATGGATCCTTATAAATTCAATTGATATGTTTTGGTAAATGGAATGATTTGAGTTGAATGAATGGCTAATGGTTTATGATTGACCCTCAAAACAAGTTACCAAATAGTTTTCAAATGTTTTTAATACTAATAAAACCTTGGGTGACATGTGGGTTCCCAAGTAAGAATTATAGGATGGACTCAATGGGTTTTCATGCTCAAACCTTGGGAGATACATGGATTCCCATGTAGTAATTCCATGGATGGACCCAGGTTCATGATAGAAGGATTTGTTCCACATCCATGGAAACCCTTACTATACTAAGGGAAGCTTGCGGTGTGGACCTTGCCCTTTGAAATTTTTTTAATGGTTTTTACTAAAAGGTTGCTATAAGAATTGAACTTTCCAAACTAGTTTAACAAAAGTCTTGAACCAATCAGTAAATGGTTTCAATGCTACTTGGACTATCCATACTAGTGGAAGATAAAAGTTAGACCAATAAATAAATGGTTCCTACTCTATTTGACCAATCCAAATTAATGGAAGGTAAGACTTGAACCAAATGAATTATTATGATTATAATATCAAATAGAAATGGACTGACTTAAGATTGCCTTGGTGTAAAGACCCGGAAATTTCAAGGAAAAGTTTTTTGTTAATTTTCTTTGGAATTTTATGAGTCCGCAGTTTCAGACGGCACCTGATTCCGAGGCCCGGTGTGCCCGGAATCAATTTCCGAAGTTAGGCTCGGGTACGTTCAGTAAACGAACGAGCGGGAATTTCTACCTTTTGAACCGGTGCTCGGAATCGAAATCCGAGGGCACCGTTGGAACCGCAGCGCTGGTAATTGCTTAGGAACATCAGTTCCGGAGTTGCGTTTGCTCGTACGAAGATAATAAAAAAATTGTGGAAGTTAGAAATAAAAATTTAACAATTTTTTATTTATTTTTCCTACATTGTAGTTTTATCCTAAGTAAGGGAGTTGGGGGTGGGACCCACAAGTGTTAACCAACCTTGAGAGGATAAGGTGGAGTGGGACCCACACGAACCCAACCCCTCACTTTCCTAACTCCTCATTAAACTCCACTTTATTTAATTTGACAACTTGTGTAATTTATTACATGAGTTAGTTTTATTTTCAAATTCTTGGAATTCAAGAGTCATGTTGAGTTAAGGTTGGAAACTCAGTAAACTTAAGTTATAACTTAAGATTTAAATGAGGAGAATTAAATGAAGTGGTTTGGATTTCAAACCTTTGAAATTCCAAACCCTTCTATTTAATTCATGGTTTAGTTTCCTTTGTTTTGGTTTTTGGGTTTTGCGGTGCGGAGAGGAAAAGAGGGAGGATTCTTGTGAGTTCTTCCTCCACGACGAAGAACGCGACGACCTTCTTCCACGACGTCGGACTGCAATGCGTTGGATTTCCTCCACGACGCCGCAATGCATCCTTTCCGCGACGTGCTTTCCGCGGCGAACCTACGTCCGACGCCGCAACGCACTTTCCGCGACGTGCCTCTCGCGGCGAACCCACGTCCGTCTACCGCGACGCCATAACCGCGATGCCGACGACGTCTTCTTCCGTGACGACCGACCTCCACGACGTCCGACTTCCGCGACACTCATCTCCCGCGGCCGTTGACGAATGTCGAGTTGTTAATTGAGGTAGGGGTTGTTACCTTTATTCCTAATTTAAATTTACGCCTTCGTAAATAATTTATTTGGACCACTTGTTATCATTCACATGGGAGGGGATCGGACCGTACGAACACGGTCGATCCTCCACCCAAACCTTGTTGTTGGATTACTCGTGGATCGAAGAGGAGGCGGTGCGGTGCCGTGACACCGCGCAAGGACGTAGAGGGCTTCATGGGAGTGCGCAAGTTTGACGCGCCACTCCGGACGACGAGGGCCGTGGTGGTCTCCCACAGCCGGACTGAACAAGCCACCGGAGCAATGAGACGCGGTCCATTGGCCGCGACGGAGTAAAGGAAGTGCGACCGTTGGATACAACGCCGCCGCGCTGCATCGGAGGAGAAAACAAAGGCGCCGCGGCCGGAGCGGGGCCGCGGCGAAGGCGCGCGGTGCCGTCGCACCGCGCCGGACGACGAAGGCCGCAGCCGGTTCCGGGCCGCGGCGGATTGAGAAGACCGGCGGCCAACCGGGCCGCCGGTGTCGGAAAACGAAAGGGAACCGGCCGGCCAGGTCGGGCCGGCCGGAAGGAAGTCAAACCGGGGAAATTAATTTTCCCCGGTTAGCCTCTAATGGCCCCCAATTAAATTGGGGGCCGGTTATCTTTAGAAGGGGGGGGGGGCAGCGCCCCCCGTGTCGTCCAGCAGGCCCCCTCATGTGAGGGGGCGGTTTATTTTTTTTGAAACCGGCGCGGCACGTGCCGCGCCGCCAGGGGAAAAAAACGGGGGGCGGGGGTCTCACCCGCGCGCCGCCTGCACGCCCAGCGCGCCGCCGCGCCGCCTCAGCACACCGTCGCGCCGCCTCAGCGCACCGCCGCGCCGCCTCAGTGCCCCGCCGCGCCGCCTCAGCGCACTGCCGCGCGCCGCTGCGCCGCCTCAGCGCACCGCCGCGCGCCGCCGGCCGAACCGGCCAGGCCGGTTCGGGCCGGGTCGGCCCGGACCCCTTCCTTCTCGAACCAGAACGGTTATTTGCCCGTAACTTGAGCTACGGGACTCCGAATGACGAACCTTCTGCGGAAACGCGATCCTTGGATTGTGACGGTCGTTTCGGTATATCGCACTCAAGGTTTCGGATTACTTTGAGTTCGGCCGGGTTGGTTTGTTCACGAAACCAACCGGGCCGTCGGAGCGGAAACGCTCATATCTTGAGCTACGGACGTCCGAACGGCGTGCCGTCAGTTCTGATAAGTTCCTCTTAATGAGATGGATCTTTTGGTATACTCCGCCCGAGGTTTGGACGCAGGTGGAGTACGGCCGGGTTGGTTCGTTCACGAAACCAACCGGGCCCTCGGAGCGGAAACACTCATATCTTGAGTTCCGGACGTCCGATTGACGTGCCGTCGACTTTGATGGAATCCTCTAAGTGGGACGGAACTTTTGACATGCTCCGCCCGAGTTTTGGATACAGTTGAAATATGGCCGGGTTTGGTTCGCTCACGAAACCAACCGGGCCCTCGGGACGAAAAGGCTAATAACTCACAGACCGGGCGTCCGATTGACGCGCCGTCTGTTGCGTTGAGACTCCTTTGATGAAGCGGACGTATGTGGCACTTCTTCGTTGGAATTTGAGATACTTGGAGTATCGACCAGTAGCTCGTGGAGTGGACCCTCCCGGAGACGAGCGGGCGGGGGAGCGCTTGGGTGTAGCGGCGGACCCGTGGTACTTGACAGTGGTGGTGCGCTTGGATGCAGCAGAAGACCTTTGGCGGTGGAGCGCTTGGTTGTAGCGGCGGACCCGCGATACTTTACGGAGTGTGTGTGCTTGGTTGTAGCGACAGACCCGCGACGGTGGAGACGTGCGTGCGGAGTACGGAGATCGTGTAGCCGACTGAGACCTGATGACTGCTTGACCGACTCGACTTGGAGTGAGTCGACTAGCCCAGTGGACGAAGCGCCCAGTAGTTGGCAGCAGACCCACGGCGGACGGAGCGCCTGGTAGTTGGCAGCAAACCCGTGGTACTCGTCAGAGGAGTACCTCAGTAGGCTATTTGGGTGAGCGCCCGATATTTGGCGACAGACCCTCAGCGGACGGAGCGCCCAGTAGTTGGCCGCAAACCCGCAGTACTCGACAGGAGGAGTACCTCAGCAGTCTTAGGTTAGTGAGCAGTACCTCGGAGTCGTGACAGGACCACTGTACATTCTAGAGACGGAGCTCTTCAGTAGTTACGGTTTCGATAATAAAAACCCTGGTTTGAGCTGAGTCAATGATATTTGTGTTTCCTCATGATTAAGATGGGTCGCTTGATAACTTAGGTATATGTATGGGCATATACCTGGGTAATAGTTATCCGTTGAATTCATAACTTGTTATAAACTGTGTGAACTTGTACTGTTATCCTGTGTGGATTTACTGTTTACTCTTCTTGTGGATTGGGTTGTTCTTGGGCTCGGTGTTGGAGCCGAACGGAAATTGGTGACATAGGTATATGTATGGGCATATACGTAATCAATACTGGATGTTACTTCGTGATTGTATCCTTCTTGTGGTTTATCCTTTGTGGATTTCGGGAGACCTTCGAGGGTCTCGGGGTCCCTACTGAGTATCTTATACTCACCCCTGCACGGGCTATGCCCGCACTTCATTGTGTTGGTTGCAGACGACGGACAGCGCTGACTGCGGTTGAGGCTTACGGAGTAGGTCGGTACCCGGAGGAGGACCACTGAGCGGGACGTGCTCGGAGCGGACAGTTGGACCCGAGGAGTTGTGGAGCTATCTGTACCTACCCTTCAGGTAGGATCCGTGGTGGACGATCCAGGAGCTGAGCCATCTGTACCTACCCTTCAGGTAGGAATCGAGGAGGACGTCCCAGGAGCCGCTTGTACTTTCAGTTGCTGTTTTCCCTTTCAAGTTGTACTCTACTTTACAGTTGGGCTTGTATTTCCGGCCCCTTTACTTCAGCACAGTTGTTCTAGTTTTGTGTACTGCTTTACTTCCCCTTATTACTCTGAGGTGCTTGTTTACTTTATTAAGGCAATGCCTTCCCTTTTTACTGGGATTTTACGCCTTGGTGCTAGTCGCCAGCCCCTGGCCTATGGAAGGCGGGCTTGGGGTAGTCACGGCACGGGCCCCGAGGGAGGGTCGTGACAAATTGGTA
This sequence comes from Viscum album, assembly GCA_963277665.1. NCBI lineage: Eukaryota > Viridiplantae > Streptophyta > Magnoliopsida > Santalales > Viscaceae > Viscum > Viscum album. Next base: position 833,211,533 of record OY728136.1, read on the forward strand.
TCAGAGGAGTTCGGTTCTACCGCAAACTCTGATCTTTTCTATGTGAAGCAATAATGTTTAGCGTATTGAGTGTGGTTATCAGTCCATGGAGTCCAGTGTTGGTGCGGCGGCCGACGTATCCAGACACCAGGACCCTGACTTCTGATTTCCGACTTAATGCACGAAAACATTGATTGCGTGTGTGTTTCCCAAAAGGTTTAAAGTCAGCTCAAACCAGGTCAGCTCACCAGGTATAAATCGTTTACCGTGACGCAACTGTTCAGGATGTCACCATGCAGATAGTTAGCTGGAGTTCCGAGAGAGTTCTCGATGATGGCCCACCGAGCAGCGAGACTCCGGTGCAGGGCCCTTTTTCAGTGTTGGCACCTTCGGGTGGTGTACCAGCAGCACCACCACCCGTTAGGCAGAGGATGCCACTAGCTGACGGTGCACGCTAGCAGAGCGCGATGCACGAGTTCCAGCAGTAGAGGCCTCTAAGGATACGAGGCGAGACAGATTTCCCAGGCAGCAGTGGACTGGATGGAGGCGGTTGCTAGAGTTCTATGCCTAGCTTGGATACTAGTAGAGCGGATGATGATCTTAGCTCCTGTTGTTTCCAGTGAGTGACCATGAGGTTGGTCCTTATAGTAATGAGGCTTCGGTACGCGAACCGATACCTGGGATAGTACCTACGGGTAGTGCGCCAGCTATGTCACTACCTGTTGGTCAGCAGACACTACCGGCGGTACCGGTAGCAGAGACTCACAGGCTTAGTGCCTTACATATGTTTTAGCACCAGATATCCCTCAAGTTTCGAGGTGAGCCTGACTCGTAGGCGGCTGAGGACTGGCTTGAGGAGGTGGTTGTGAGTTTTCTGGAGCTAATACAGCTTCGACAGTACGACATGTCGGAAGCAGAGCACTAAACGTGGCTTACCAATCAATCTTGGTACTCGTTGGTTACGTTGAGATCAGTTCTTTAGACTCGAACTTCTGAGCTAAGTGTGTCTAAAGGACATCCGAACCATTACTTTTCCTCTATGCATTCCTACCTATGCTAGGATCCTAGAGAGAACCTTTGTGGTTGTGAATGTTAGCAGTGAAAGGCAGGAAAATAGCGCCAGTCTCAGAGACTCGGGCATGTAAAATGTTTCAGGAGGAGGAAGTGCTAAGGACAGATGAATCTGCAGGGTAGCAGACGTGGAAGCGGAGCTTGGAGAGCAGCATGTGGTGGTGTACATTTCGACATGTTACGACCACCCGACTTAGTAGTCCCTGCCAGGCTCAGGGAGCAGGAGGGATGGGGAGGAGAATAGCTGCATTGTGGTCAAGGAGTGTGACCCAGGAGCTCTAAGAATAGTTCGGGGTACGAATTATGTCAACTACGAGCTGCCATATCTATAGACATAAGAACCAATCATTCTACCCTTCCACGAATCATGTCCCAGACCTAGAGGTTCCGGGTAAGCCGTAGACTTGACCCTCACGTCTGGAGATACCTTTGGGAGGAGACTCGATAATCACACTTACGCCGACGGTGTGATTTGACCTCGAGGCGAGAGTTTCGGTTGGAATCTCTTGGTGGCAGCGTAGAGGCCTTACGACGTTGATCTGGGTATGGTTTTGATTCACAAATCATACCTCGGTTGACTGTTTTAGGCAAACGTCGGAATGGGTTTTCCTTGGTCGGCGAAAAGGAAACCCTGGACAGCACATGTTAAACTCAGGCATAAGAGGGTGTGACCGATCACTCTTGAGTTGGTCAACCCTACCCTTGTGGCAGCAGGAGTTTTGAGTTTCAGTTCTAACCTAAAAAGGGAAACCTCTTGAGTTCGAGGGTGACGAACACGTTCTTATACGGTCTCACCCCGATGAGGTTTCGGAGATGTGGCCGAGGCGGCATGTTATCTCCGAAGTTCGATGGACCTTTTGATCTTCAGCAGGGTAGGCGAAGAGGTTTACCGCTTGACCCTACCACCTCAGTTGCACCGGGTGCATAATGTCCACCACGTGTCTCAGCTGTGGAGATACGTGTATGTTTCTTCACACATCATCAACCTCGGGAAGTTGGACGTCGATGACAGGGCGACAAGCACAGAGGTTCTAGTAGAGAACGAAGATCGACAGGAGCAGGTTCTACATGAACGGTTGCTTACTCGGGTATGCTTCGCGGGTAGCACGAGATCTTCAGGTGAGCATATGGGAGCATAAAGCTCAGTTGCGTGCTCAGTACTGCTTGTTTCCCTTAAGTGTGAGTTGAAGCTTTACGGGGACGTAAAGCCCTGAGGTGGGAGTAATGTAAAGACCCAGAAATTTCAAGGAATTTTTTTTTGTTAATTTTCTTTGGAATTTTATGAGTCCGCAGTTTCAGACGGCACCTGATTCCGAGGCCCGGTGTGCCTGGAATCAATTTCCGAAGTTAGGCTCGGGTACGTTCAGTAAACGAACGAGCGGGAATTTCTACCTTTTGAACCGGTGCTCGGAATCAAAATCCGAGGGCACCGTTGGAACCGCAGCGCTGGTAATTGCTTAGGAACATCAGTTCCGGAGTTGCGTTTGCTCGTACGAAGATAATAAAAAAATTGTGGAAGTTAGAAATAAAAATTTAACAATTTTTTATTTATTTTTCCTACATTGTAGTTTTATCCTAAGTAAGGGAGTTGGGGGTGGGACCCACAAGTGTTAACCAACCTTGAGAGGATAAGGTGGAGTGGGACCCACATGAACCCAACCCCTCACTTTCCTAACTCCTCATTAAACTCCACTTTATTTAATTTGACAACTTGTGTAATTTATTACATGAGTTAGTTTTATTTTCAAATTCTTGGAATTCAAGAGTCATGTGGAGTTAAGGTTGGAAACTCAGTAAACATAAGTTATAACTTAAGATTTAAATGAGGAGAATTAAATGAAGTGGTTTGGATTTCAAACCTTTGAAATTCCAAACCCTTCTATTTAATTCATGGTTTAGTTTCCTTTGTTTTGGTTTTTGGGTTTTGCGGTGCGGAGAGGAAAAGAGGGAGACTTCTTGTGAGTTCTTCCTCCACGACGAAGAACGCGGCGACCTTCTTCCACGACGTCGGACTGCAACGCGTTGGATTTCATCCACGACGCCGCAATGCATCCTTTCCGCGACGTGCTTTCCGCGGCGAACCCACGTCCGTCTACCGCGACGCCATAACCGCGATGCCGACGACGTCTTCTTCCGTGACGACCGACCTCCGTGACGTCCGACTTCCGCGACACTCATCTCCCGCGGCTGTTGACGAATGCCGAGTTGTTAATTGAGGTAGGGGTTGTTACCTTTATTCCTAATTTAAATTTACGCCTTCGTAAATAATTTATTTGGACCACTTGTTATCATTCACATGGGAGGGGATCGGACCGTACGAACACGGTCGATCCTCCACCCAAACCTTGTTGTTGGATTACTCGTGGATCGAAGAGGAGGCGGTGCGGTGCCGTGACACCGCGCAAGGACGTAGAGGGCTTCATGGGAGTGCGCAAGTTTAACGCGCCACTCCGGACGACGAGGGCCGTGGTGGTCTCCCACAGCCGGACTGAACAAGCTGCCGGAGGAATGAGACGCGGTCCATTGGCCGCGGCGGAGTAAAGGAAGTGCGACCGTTGGATGCAACGCCGCCGCGCCGCATCGGAGGAGAAAACAAAGGCGCCGCGGCCGGAGCGGGGCCGCGGCGAAGGCGCGCGGTGCCGTCGCACCGCGCCGGACGACGAAGGCCGCGGCCGGTTCCGGGCCGCGGCGGATTGAGAAGACCGGCGGCCAACCGGGCCGCCGGTGTCGGAAAACGAAAGGGAACCGGCCGGCCAGGTCGGGCCGGCCGGAAGGAAGTCAAACCGGGGAAATTAATTTTCCCCGGTTAGCCTCTAATGGCCCCCCATTAAATTGGGGGCCGGTTATCTTTAGAAGGGGGGGGGGGGGGGGGCAGCGCCCCCCGTGTCGTCCAGCAGGCCCCCTCATGTGAGGGGGCGGTTTATTTTTTTTGAAACCGGCGCGGCACGTGCCGCGCCGCCAGGGGAAAAAAACGGGGGGCGGGGGTCTCACCCGCGCGCCGCCTGCGCGCCCAGCGCGCCGCCGCGCCGCCTCAGCGCACCGCCGCGCCGCCTCAGCGCACCGCCGCGCCGCTTCAGCGCACCGCCGCGCGCCGCCGCGCCGCCTCAGCGCACCGCCGCGCGCCGCCGGCCGAATCGGCCGGGCCGGTTCGGGCCGGGTCGGCCCGGACCCCTTCCTTCTCGAACCAGAACAGTTATTTGCCCGTAACTTGAGCTACGGGCCTCCGAATGACGAACCGTCTGCGGCAACGTGATCCTTGGATTGTGACGGTCGTTTCGGTATATCGCACTCAAGGTTTCGGATTACTTTGAGTTCGGCCGGGTTGGTTTGTTCACGAAACCAACCGGGCCCTCGGAGCGGAAACGCTCATATCTTGAGCAACGGACGTCCGAACGGCGTGCCGTCAGTTCTGATAAGTTCCTCTTAATGATACGGATCTTTTGGTATACTCCGCCCGAGGTTTGGACGCAGGTGGAGTACGGCCGAGTTGGTTCGTTCACGAAACCAACCGGGCCCTCGGAGCGGAAACGCTCATATCTTGAGTTCCGGACGTCCGATTGACGTGCCGTCGACTTTGATGGAATCCTCTAAGTGGGACGGAACTTTTGACATGCTCCGCCCGAGTTTTGGATACAGTTGAAATATGGCCGGGTTTGGTTCGCTCACGAAACCAACCGGGCCCTCGGGACGAAAAGGCTAATAACTCACAGACCGGGCGTCCGATTGACGCGCCGTCTGTTGCGTTGAGACTCCTTTGACGAAGCGGACGTATGTGGCACTTTTTCGTTGGACTTTGAGATACTTGGAGTATCGACCAGTAGCTCGTGGAGTGGACCCTCCCGGAGACGAGCGGGCGGGGGAGCGCTTGGGTGTAGCGGCGGACCCGTGGTACTTGACAGTGGTGGTGCGCTTGGATGCAGCAGCAGACCTTTGGCGGTGGAGCGCTTGGTTGTAGCGGCGGACCCGCGATACTTTACGGAGTGTGTGTGCTTGGTTGTAGCGACAGACCCGCGACGGTGGAGACGTGCGTGCGGAGTACGGAGACCGTGTAGCCGACTGAGACCTGATGACTGCTTGACCGACTCGACTTGGAGTGAGTCGACTAGCCCAGTGGACGGAGCGCCCAGTAGTTGGCAGCAGACCCATGGCGGACGGAGCGCCTGGTAGTTGGCAGCAAACCCGCGGTACTCGTCAGAGGAGTACCTCAGTAGGCTATTTGGGTGAGCGCCCGGTATTTGGCGACAGACCCTCAGCGGACGGAGCGCCCAGTAGTTGGCCGCAAACCCGCAGTACTCGACAGGAGGAGTACCTCAGCAGTCTTAGGTTAGTGAGCAGTACCTCGGAGTCGTGACAGGACCACTGTACACTCTAGAGACGGAGCTCTTCAGTAGTTACGGTTTCGATAATAAAAACCCTGGTTTGAGCTAAGTCAATGATCTTTGTGTTTCCTCATGATTGAGATGGGTCGCTTGATAACTTAGGTATATGTATGGGCATATACCTGGGTAATAGTTATCCGTTGAATTCATAACTTGTTATAAACTGTGTGAACTTGTACTGTTATCCTGTGTGGATTTACTGTTTACTCTTCTTGTGGATTGGGTTGTTCTTGGGCTCGGTGTTGGAGCCGAACGGAAATTGGTGACATAGGTATATGTATGGGAATATACCTAATCAATACTGGATGTTACTTCGTGATTGTATCCTTCTTGTGGTTTATCCTTTGTGGATTTCGGGAGACCTTCGAGGGTCTCGGGGTCCCTACTGAGTATCTTATACACACCCCTGCACGGGCTATGCCCGCACTTCGTTGTGTTGGTTGCAGACGACGGACAGCGCTGACTGCGGTTGAGGCTTACGGAGTAGGTCGGTACCCGGAGGAGGACCACTGAGCGGGACGTGCTCGGAGCGGACAGTTGGACCCGAGGAGTTGTGGAGCTCTCTGTACCTACCCTTCAGGTAGGATCCGTGGTGGACGATCCAGGAGCTGAGCCATCTGTACCTACCCTTCAGGTAGGAATCGAGGAGGACGTCCCATGAGCCGCTTGTACTTTCAGTTGCTGTTTTCCCTTTCGAGTTGTACTTTACTTTACAGTTGGGCTTGTATTTCCGGCCCCTTTACTTCAGCACAGTTGTTCTAGTTTTGTGTATTGCTTTACTTCGGCTTGTTACTCTGAGGTGCTTGTTTACTTTATTAAGGCAATGCCTTCCCTTTTTACTGGGATTTTACGCCTTGGTGCTAGTCGCCAGCCCCTGGCCTATGGAAGGCGGGCTTGGGGTAGTCACGGCACGGGCCCCGAGGGCGGGTCGTGACACTTGGATTCTAAGAGGATAATACCATGGGTGATGGTAACCCAATTCCGATTAAAGGATAAGGTTTTCTTAGGTTGATACCCACCTAGACTCTGGTTCTTATCTATTCCTTGGATGCCCAGTATACTACCATTGGGTCCCTTCTTCTTACAGGATACCTCAGATACACTCCTTGGATCCAACATTTACTAGTATGTGCCATGGTGAAATCCCATCAGGCCCTATCATTGCTTATCCTGGTTTTACCTTGGTCGATCACCTTGGACTCGGTAGGCAACTTATTGTGAAATTCCTTGGATTACACTCTTAACCTGTAGCTAGACATAGATACTAATGAGTTATCTTTCCATGAGTTTATGTTACCTTGGTCTTTACCCTAAAACACCCTCACTGGATATCTTTTCTAGGTTTCCTTGTTAAGTCTTGGAACCTTCACTACTTATACTATCACAATATGCCTTGGATACACTCTGTGGTTCTAGCATTGAAAAGTATGTCCCATGGTTAAATCCCATTGGGCTCGGTTATTGTTTAACCCCGTTTTACCTTGGATGAAACTCCTTGGACTCGGTAGGAGACTTACTCACATGTGACTTATAAATAAAATGGTAATACTAAATTAATTAAATGGTTACATGTTCAAACACCATCTGAGGGCTGAATTAGGTACTTGGGTATTTAGTTACATTGTACTTCTTACTTTATTTATGCATGCTTACACCCTGTTTAATTATATTACATTTTTAGGACTGGGTTAGACACCAGTGGTGCCGGACTAATGAGATTTATATCTCACACCCTACTCGGAACATAATTTCACTAGGGTACCTGAGTAAACCTCTCTTGTTCACAGGGCCTTGTACCTTGCTTGTTGTTGTTTGCTTGTACTTGGGACTTAGGGGAAAAAGTCTGAGATGGAGTTGAGGATGCTTGTGGAGATTGCCTTTGGGATTTTATTTCTTTTCTTTACTTGTGTATCACATTTTATTTTATTAAAAATCATATTCTACTCTTTATTGATCTCCATAATGTATCAATGCCATGTCATACATTCATCTATTTTATTTGCTGGAATTGTCCCATTTTGTTCAACAGTATAAAAAAATATCTTATGATACTTTTTTATTACTATTACTGCATCCACATTTGAATGTTATTTACTCTGTAATACCACTACAGAATTATGATAATAGGGTATTGTTTCCCCACTAACTAACCTTACACCCTCACTGCTAGTTGGTAGCCTTTGGAATATGGGGAGGCATGCTAGAGGTCATGTGGTGACCGGTCCAGCCACCATCTTAGTGGTGAGCCAGGTCAGGATGTTACAAAGTGGTATTAGAGGGTTGTTTTTTATTTTGTATTACTATTTTGGGTTGGTAGAAACGATACTAGGGAAGTGACAGTGCTTGGTTAATAGTCGTGCTTGGGACTGATCACCCCACATACGAGGAATGACCAAGTGGCCCAAGATGGGATTTCAGTTTATGCCGTTCACTGTTATAATTGATATGATTTTACCTTGAGTGATTGGTCTACTTTCCACTACTTATGATTTATGGAATTATGAATATTACCCTTTTCCTTTTATGGCAATTATGAAACATACATGCATAATATTAGGCACTTAGAAATTCTCATGCCATGCATATATTCCATGCCATGTAGTTGCATTAGTAGGTTTCCTTCTAAGTATGATTCAGTGCCTTATCAATATTCCATGATTAAAATAGTACCTATTTAAGTAATACATTATCATGACTTCTAGGCTTACTGCTTGTTATAGAATGCTCCTATGATTAAATTTCCATGCATTTGTGATTTTAGCTTATTGCTCTATGTTAGCTATTTGTAGTGAAATTATAGCTTACTTTAATTCTTGTAAATGGTTTCAGGGGCTATGTTTATTGGTTGATGTTATGATGGGTTGTAGTTTTCAGTTGTAAGGTGTATAGGAACCTTATAGTTGGAAAAATGTAACCCGTGTAAAAGAACCAATGTAAAAGGATGCTAAATTAAATTGCTAATGTATGTTGGTTTACACTGAAGGAAGCCAAATGCCAAAATATAAAGTGTACGGGTGCTTTGAAGATTGGTATATGGACAATCATATATTTTGGACCGTTATGTTTTTCCATTTTAAATTCTGAATTGACATTGGTACCAATCAATGTGAGCCAATTTTCAATACATGGAGCGTATGGGAGCTTCATGAATTGGGAAATGGAAACCTATATTAAATGTAATAAAATGATACCTTGTAAGGATTATAAATATAAAATATGTTCAGTGTTGATCTGAAATAAAAATGGTAAGTATTAAATTGCAACTAGACCCAAGTAAGTCAGTTAGAAAATGTTTTTATGAGATGACTCGTTTGGGTGTTTAAATTTTTATAATTTTCATTTACTATTGGGTTGCTTTATAGAGAACCCATGTTGGTTAAAATAGGATCCTTTTAGGTCACCTTATTTTTTTAAAAGGAAATTATTTTGATAAGTTTCAAAAAGCATGGGATGCCAACTAATGTAGAATATTTTTAAAAGGGAGATTTATAAAACTTTCTTGTTTTGACCTTGGGGCATTGGTTAAAATCAAGTACCTTGTGATTTGTTTTGAAAATGGTACTTTGATGTTTCGATTAAATATGTTGATGATTAAGGATTAAATGTGATTGAATATAAGAGGATTGGTAATGGAACCTGCAGTGGTGTCCACTGTTTAAAAACCCTCATTTAAGGGTAGTTTAGATTTTTATTGAGTGCCTTGGAACAGAATCATGAGTACTTTCTGTAGGCATTTTTTTTCCATATCAATGGCCTTATGATTAGATTTTGAGCCTAGTGACTTGTTTGACATGACCCGGTGTTAGGGTTGAAAATTGTTCCTTGTAAGATGCTAACCTATGGTAGGTAGCACCGTTAGAACTTAAATTCCATTACAATGATGTGTATTATCTCACCTCTTAGTGCCATTGGGTGCTGTTGTCCCAAGTAGGAACCTCAGTTTTTAAGTGACACCCTTGTTAGGATGGGTGGTCATGCCTTTCATGACCTTGTTATGGGCTTGATAATCGAGTAATACTCATTTTAATCTAGTTATACATGCCTTAGGCATAGTTGGACACCTCGTAGGTCATCTGACTCCTCCTTCTTGGTGATTTAAGAATTGGTTTGGCATCATCTAAGAAAATGGTCGTATGAGGCAATATGATTCTGAAATAAATCTTTTGGTACTATTGAGTATGGTCTTTGGTCATCCCCAAGTAGAGTGACTTTAGTGTTAAAGAATTTTTTCATTCCAATACTTGGAATGGTTTTTGAAAATCTCAGCTGTTTTGAAACATCGATCACATTGTTATAATCTATCACAATTTTTAGGGGTTAACTTTCTTCCCCTTTGACTAGGACACCCTTAAGGTGGGAAGTGTCCTGTTGAGATGGTTAACGTGCCATTACACATAGAAGGAACACCTAAGTGGACCATTGGGAAATGGTTAGGTAGATTGAATTCCCTTGAGGGTTGTGAGGCTTAAATCGTGTCAGTGCTTGCTTGGCAGCACACCCTTGATCTGGTTCGACTGTTTTACCTTTCAGCTTCTTGGTGTGTTTGACTAGAAACCACATATTAAATCCTATTAGTGTACTCTTCTTAAGGGACGAGAATGTCCCATATCTTAACATCATCCTCGATGCACTAAGATAACATCGGTCTTACACAATGCTAAATATTTAAAAGCTGTTGAGCTTGTTGGATGATCTTTTTCAGTGTTACATGCTAAAGTGTGGCTCTCCTCAAGGCTTGGAATGTACTGAGTGATTCCTGGGTTCCCATGTAGGAAAGCTTTGTTTGGATTCGTGGACTCTAGCTATTTCTTCTAAATTGGTTTAGCCACCAATGCCAAACTTCTTTGATATACATTGGCCAAATGGCTCAGCTCATTATTTTATTTTTAGTTTATGTTTATGGTTATACAAGGCCATTTTAAATCACGTTCTTTGATGAAGTAAAGTGTGGTCTTAAGGTTGAAAATGTCTTCTGATAAATCTTTCTTGACCAGTTCTATTAGGTCGATCAGAATTCGACTATTTCCTTTTTAAAAAATTATTTCATGAGTGTCATAAGAAATCATAGAGTTATTCCTTAAATAACAATTCCAATATATGAGGTACTATGGTTTGAAATTGTCCCCTTATGAAGTTAAGACCTATGGTGGGAAGCAACATCAGTCGAGTGTTACCAAGACTTTGACGTGATCTTGTCTCTATCTAAACAGGCTCATGTAAGCTCTGTTTTTGTGTTTTAGATTAACTTTTAGCATTGGATCGGGTTGTAATGGTAGAAGTGTGGAATGGATAAGATATTCTTAAAGGTGCACCGGGCATTGGTAACACAATGAAACCATTGGAACAAATCTTTATGAACCATGTAGGTTGGTTGGTGTTTAAATTGTTCTTGAAGGTTTATTGGGGAAGATAAGTTTTTAAGGTGGGTAGATTGTAGAATACTGTGTTTTTAATCATATTGAAATATGGAAGTTTTTGAACTCCATCATTTACTAAATCAATTTTTTTAAAACCGTGATTTGAAACTTATATTTGAGAGTTAGATCACTCCAAAGTTATGTTTTTGGGAATAAGGGAAGGGCCGAGAAGTTTCTCGAGTGTCTCGAGATGTTTTGGGTGTTTCATACCTGAAAAACTTCATGTTTTAAATGACAGTAGAGGGTGCACGGTTTTCACACATTATGCGAAACCCTGTGGCCCACAATAGTTAACCGTGATGCCCTATTTAAAAAAGGGGTAGTGGTTTAGTGCACGGGCTGCACACGATTTCCTAAATCATGTACCTAGCCTATACATGGTGATTCTTGGAGGTATAATACTCCGAAAGATTTGAACATGGTTTGGAAAACTGTGAGGGTTAAACTGTGCCCGACGCCCAGTTTTTAGATTTTGATTTATTTTAATTAAATTAAATTAAAATAAAATAAAAAGAAGATAGAACTAAACCCTCATCCTCACCCTCTCTAAAATGTGATGCAATAGACCAAGGGGTCTCTCCCCTTAGATGCACTACCCTCTACTTTGACCTCCTCTCAGATTGATGTTTGTCAGCCATTTCCTCTATTTTCTTCTCCGATCCTCTAGGGTAAGGTTCTATCCTCCCTTATCTCCCATTTCTTCAGCCTCGCTTCAACCTAATCGATGCCCGGTGAGGTTAATATAAACCCTAGGTTTTGGGGTTAATGTTTTTCTAGTTTTCTTCAGTTATTAGGTTGTGATGGTGGTCTCACGGGGACTTAGTGTTTGAGTTCCGTCAACCGCCGCTGAAGGTGAGGCAGTTCGGGTGGTCTCGGTCCGCCGACATCATCTCATGGTAAGGGTTATAACTTATCCTTTGTTTTGAACCTATTTAATTAAGATCTTTATGTTTCATTAACTTAATTTTGTTAAATAAGTAGGGTATTGAGTTGTTCTTGGTGGTTTCACTTCGTTTTGTTTCGTCGCCGAAGTGGACAACATGGTTCCACCTTAATGTAGGGTTGCTTTCAATGTCCTCAATATTTATAAATTATTTAATAAATTTTCTTGCATAAATTTTGTTATAAATTAATTAATTTAATGAAGTATTTTGTTTAATGCCTCTTAAATTTGAATTTAGCATGTTTCATGTTTGAAATGCTAATATGATAAATGATTTGTTGATAGAAAATATCATGTTTTTATAATAAAACCCCTCCAATGGAGGGGCACTACCTTCAAGATAAAAAGTAGTGGTTAGACCTTACATTATTGAATTTTCATGTTTATAATTATCATGCTTTAATATTATGTTGAGATATGACATGCTTAGTACATGGCCCTAAAGATACTAGATACACTAAGATTCATTTTTCAAAATGATTAAATGACCAACGAACCATCTAAGTGTTTGTTCTAGTTTTAGATTAGAATCACCCATATAAGTAATTGACTTTTTTCATGGATACTTGGAGCCTTATAAATGCAATTGAAATGTTCTTGTAAATGGAATGAGTTGAGTTAAATGAATGTTTAATTCTTAATGATTGACCCTCAAAACAAGTTACCAAATTGTTTTCAAATGTTTTGAATACTAATAAAACCTTGGGTGAAAAGTTGGTTCCCAAGTAGGAATTCCATGATGGACTTAATGGGGTTTCATGCTCATAACTTAAGAGATACATGGATTCCCATATAAGAATTCCATGGACAGACCCTGGTTCATGAGACAAGGATTAGTTCCACATCCATGGAAAGCCTTATAATGCTAAGGGAAGGTAGTAGTGTGGACCTTTCCCTTTGAAAATTCTATAATGGTTTCAACTAAAAGGTTTCAATGCTACTTGACCTTTCCAAACTAATGGAAGGAAAGGCTTGAACCAATCAATGAATGATTTCAATGTTACATGGCCTATCCACACTAATGTAAGACAAGGCTTGGACGAATAAATAAATGGTTGAAACTCTACATGAATTATCCAAACTAATGGAAGTCAAGACATGAACGAAATGAATTATTATGATTACAATATCAAATAGGAATGGACTCACTCGAGCTCACCTTGGATTCTGAGAGGAAAATACGTTGGGTCTCAGGAACCCCATTCAGATTCATGGATATGGTTTGATTAGGTTGATACCCACCTTGACTCCGATTCATGTATATTACTTGGATGCCTGGTATACTACCATTGGTTTCCTTCATCTTACAGGATACCTCAGATACTCTTCTTGGATCCAACATTGACTAGTAGGCGCCATGGTGAAATCCCATCAGACCCTATCATTTCTTAGCCCTATATTACCTTGGTCAATCACCTTGGACTCGATATGTGACTTATTGTGAAATGCCTTGGATTACGCTCCTTGGATTACACTCTTACCCCTTAGATAGACTCAGATACTACTGAGTTAGCTTTCTGTGGGTTAACATTACCTTGGTCTTTACCCTAGAAATCCCTCACTAGATTTCTTTTCCAGGTTTCCTTATTACTTATTTTAACATTCACTAATTATACTATCATAATATTCCATGGATACACTACTTGGGTCCAGCATTGACAAGTAGGTTCCATGGTTAAATCCCATTAGGCCCGATCACTGAATAGCCCCGTTTTACCTTGGAAGAAACTCCTTGGACTCAGTAAGAGACTTACTCACATGTGGATTATACATAAAATGGTAATACTCAATTAATGAACTGGTTAAATGTTGAATCACCAGTTGAGGGCTGAAACAAGTACTTGGTTATTTAGTTACATTATACTGCTTACTTTATTTATGTATACTAGAAACCTAATTAATTATATTACAATATTGGGATTGGGTTAGACACCGGTGGTGCCGGTCTATTGAGATTTATATCTCACACCCTACTTGGGCCACCATTGCACTGGGGTACCCAAGTAGACCTTTCTTGTTCACAGGGCCTTGGACTTTTTTTGTTGCCTTTTTCTTGTACCTGGGAGTTAGAGGCAAAGGAATGAGCTGGAGCTTAAGATGATCATATAGATTTCCTTTGGGATTTTAGTTATTTTCTTTTCTTGTTCCTCACATTGTATTGTATTGAAAATATTGTTTACTGTTTACTGCTTTCCATTATGTATCAATTCCACGTCATGTATTCATCTATTTTATAAACTGGCATTGGCCACTTTTGTTCAATAATATAAAAGTCTATCTTCCACTACTTTATTATCGCTATTTCTGCATCTGTTTTTGAATGTTATTTACTCTATAAAAACACTATGAAATTATGATAAGAGGGTATAGTCTCACCACTTACTAACCATACAACCTCACTACTAGTTGGAAACTTCTGGCCTATGGGGATGGGCGCCTGAGGTCATGTGGCGACCTGTCTAGCCACTATCTTTGTGGTGAGCTGGGTCGGGATGTTACATTAGTTATTTGACCAGAATATTTGAAGAGAATAAGGAAAATTGAACATGCACATGATAAGTATATTATAAAAATAAATGAATTTATTACACATGATTAATACAAAGTGAATCATAGTTCACAAACAATAGGAAAATCTTTGGTTAAAGAAGTTCTATGTGAGAGATGCAATGAATATGGTCATACTGCAACAGGTTGTCTAACATTAGTACTAGAATAAGAAGTAGTCCTTAAGAGGCATAATAATGTATCATCGATGAATAATGTTAATAAAATAAATTCAATACACAAGGAAGAATAGAATGTGAAGATATCCATGTGACCAAAACATAAATCAGAATAGATATTCAAATATGAAATCATGAATACCAAAGAAAATGTAGAATCTTGGTTTAGAAGATCATCTCAATCGTGATGTTCAAATTGATGAATTAATGATGAGGTACCTTATTCACTTAATATTTGGTTATTTTATTTGTTATTATAATATAGGTAATTGAAGGTGAATCATGTTCTTAGGGAGAGAACCTGAGAAGTAGTGAGGATAACCAAATCTTGATAGCCAAGATAAAAAAGCCACCAAATTATACTGATTCCTCAATTTGGTTTTAAAATATAAAAATGATGGAGGATCATTTTTGATGAAGTTGAAGATTTTCTATTCTAGAATAAAATGATAAAGAAGTTACCATCATTGAATGATCTTATTTATAATATCATAGAGAACAAGTGTTTAGAAGATTATCCTTAGTGAAGTTGTAAAATTTGTATAATGTGGATAGCCACAAGTTGAAGATCCATTATGGTGTATTATATATACTTGAATTTCATGAAATCCATTATCGATGAGATCCACCATTATAAAGACACTAAAAAGTTTTTCCATTGAGGTGGAGGCAAATGAAGAAGTTATTGGATACATTTTTTTATAATTAGAATCAACTGTAATCATTCAAAAAATTTATTGAAGATCATGTCATTAGAAAATGCATGTATCTCTTAATCTCTCATCCTTGTTTTTTAAAAATAAATATATTTTTATAAAGTGGGAGTAATTGAATTAATCTGTAACAAAAGAAGAATGCAAGTTCCCCATGGACACTTATCCAGTTGATTTCACTTAAACGTTCTTTATCTATTTGTTGAAGAGTTTCATGTTGATTGTTCTTAAAAATTTCATATCACATTTAGTATATTCATCCTCGAATGGAAGTGTTAAAACCTTGAAGATAAGTTTATAAATTCTCACTTCCTAAGGTACGATGATCAATAAGTAATGGATTTTTTTTTCTAAATCAAATACAACTGTTTTCTAAATTGAACATATCTCAAGTAGACTTAGAGTGAGATGATGTATGACACATTACTTATATATGGACTAATACCAATTTTCCCATAAACTGCGTATTTATTTTCAATAAGGAAGAGATAATGTGAAATTAAACTCTAGAAAATAAAGGGTATATATAAGTTAAATATCCACACATTGAAACCCTAATTTTAAAAGAACATTTAAGGTATATCCAACAATATTGAATAAAATTGTGTTTGAAGAAAAAAACACTTTGAAATCACTAGGATGTGACATTTTTCTATCCCTCCATGTATAGTAGTCTCATTCGAATCTTATTGTCCTTAAACATGATAACACTAGATATCATCTTTGAAAAATTCTTAGCTACCCAATTTCAAATTAATATTGAGGATTATAAATTGGTAGACGTTAAAAGAATCATGTTTGACATTCAATGTACTCTCAATTATGGATTACATTTTGTAGTAAGAATAGATAATGAATTAACAACATTTTATGATGGTGACTGGGCTAGAGATGTGTTGGAAAGAAGGTTCACAAGTGGTAGAGCATTATTCATTTGCAACAAATGTGTAGGCTGGTGGAGCAAGAAACAATAAATCACTTCTCTCAACATGGGAAAACAGAGTATATCTCTGTTAGAAAGGAATGTACTCAGATTTTGTGGATGAAGAAATAATTGATTGATATTGGTGATGAGGTGAAGTTACCAATGGTGATTCAATATAAAAACAAGAGCGTGACCGATCATACAAAGAATCTGGTTCAACACTCTCATGAAAAACACATTGAGATTAGATATGTAATCACCCAAACTATTGTCAATGAAATTTCCATTTTTGATTTAATTAAATATATTATGATTATAGAAAACACATGTGATTTTTTTTACTATATATAATTAGATTTAAATGACCTTTAATTATCATTACCATTTATAATATAGTTTTTGAACACTAATCACATAACTAGAATAGATATCAGGGTTTAAAAAATACATTTATCACAGACAAAGTAAGTGATGAACTCAATGAGTAGGATCGTACCATATAGATCCCATTTATCAGATCTTCTAAGGGATATAGAATTTATGGGATTTACCTTAGAGTAATTCCATGCCGAGATCCAATAACTTAAGCAAGAGAAAAACTGTTTGTGAGAGAACTTCAAGCTCATCAAGACCATAACCCAAAGCATGTTCACCGAACGAACCCATGAAAGCCCCACCATTGCATGAGATCGCCGAGTTTCCAGCTTAGGGATGGCGGTTGTTGTTGTTGCGTGTATGTGGTAGTTACTGTTCCTTCCGGTCCTTGATTGGGTTTGTTTGGTTATTTTGTTGGACCTTCTGGGTTTCTCACTTTTTTCCATAAAAGTGTTTCCTTAATAAAAAATATATTTCCGGTCAAATGTAATTTTTATAAGGGTTAAAAAATGTTTTTGACGGAAACCTATCATTTTTAATAAATGTTGGTTTTTATTTAAAAAGAAATAATTCACATATTTATATAATTATTTAGATAAAATGAATATTATTTTTTAATTATAATGTGAAAATTATCTAACAGTTAATTTTTCATAATTTTCTGAGACAATCAATTTTAATGTTTAAAAATTAAATACCGTATAAATATTTGGTGTGTTTTATGACATAATAATGGAATAATAATGATTTAATAAATACTTTAAAAGGTATCCTCTGAAAAATAAATTTTTTTCCTTTAAAATAAATTAATTTTACATTTTGTTTATTTATTTTAGAAAGCCTTAATGAATCCTCCAAGACCTATAATATATTTTATGATTTTAAAATCATTTCTTTGAGAGTGTGACTCACCTATACCTTAGAAAGGTTATTATTTTATTATAATAGTCCCTTGACCTTATCATATAATGTAAACCAATACCCTTTTTCATAAACCATGGGAAAAAAATGGTATGGTTTATGATTTTGAATATTATATTATGTAGTGTCCAAAACAAAAATAATAAAGAAATACCCCTATTTTTTTATATAAACCCACCTAATCTCCAATTGAACTTCCATAAAACTACTTATAACATGGAAAAACATTGATCTATACTCCTTTAGAGTCTTCCAAATCCATACCAATCTTTCAATAAGACCATCTTAAGCCTTTGGAGTCACACACTCAAGTAAGGGAACCTTATCTTCTTCTCTCCTCTTTTGTCAAACACTCATTTTAATGTTATGTATTTTAATTTCTATTTTATTATGTTTGGATATGTTATTCCATATCCCAATTATTTGAATTTTTTTATAAATGATGATATCCCTAGTCACTCTCATTTAGCCCTCCGACTAACTTATAGGCACACCCGTTACCATGCTGACATTTTATAAGGGTTCTCTCCCATCTCCTCTTTCTTAAAGTTTATTTATTATGTTACACATTATATTTATGATTCCTTATTATTGTGAATGTATTTACATTCCCATATTACTTTATCTTTAATGTATAAATTATTATATAACCCTTTATACCTCATCAACCCATTTTAGGAATTTCTATATGAGGCCGTTATGCTGTAGAAATTGCACCCTGATTTTCCATTCCAAAATAATTGTGTACTGAATACCATACCCTCCTTTATATTAAGGGTATTCACTATTATGAACATATACTTACTTATTGGAGACTTACATGTATTTATTTTACATTCCTTTATCATTGAATAAATTAAAATATTGAATGAATCCATGTTATATGATCTATACAACACACATAAGCATGAAAATGAAATGATTATGAAGGGAGTGCCCTAATAGTGGTCCAATGAATTGGGTAATGATTAGTATCATGATACATAATGTTGGGATATGGGGTTTAC
The DNA here is from genome assembly GCA_963277665.1 of Viscum album. Lineage (NCBI taxonomy): Eukaryota > Viridiplantae > Streptophyta > Magnoliopsida > Santalales > Viscaceae > Viscum > Viscum album. The sequence continues at coordinate 833,229,989 of OY728136.1, forward strand.
CTAATTAATTTGTGTGATTTTTCCACCATGATGTCTTGGTGGTTTTTTCCTTGACCTAGTTTATGATGCAATGTTTCAAGTTGTTGCCACATTTCCCATGTCATGATTATCATGCTATATCATGAATTATTATTCATGTTCCTTTATACCTAATTTATATGACTTGTCTCATTTTATTCCATTTTTATTTCCTTATTGGTCTTTATATCTCACCCCTTTTAACATATTTCCCCATGTAATCCAATACAATTTTAAGCTCAAGCCTGTTAAATAAGTTTTCAACAATGATATTGTAATTCATGTTTAAAGTTGTTATGTAATGTACCCGATTCCCAATGACACTATACTTATTGGAAATTTGGGTTTTATAATGTGTAATTTTATTTAATGAAACATGTATTGTTATGAAATAAATACCATTGTTGTTATAATTTATATCAAAGGAAAATTTTAGTAACTTTTGAGATTAAGATTAGAAAATTCTAGAAAAATCCTTAGAGATAAGACTAAATATAAGAATACATCCCTAAAATTTTTGTGTGTATATATTTGGGAATTATCAAGAAAATACATCCCTATATGGATAATATAAGTAGACATGGATATGTATCATATATACCTATGTGTAATAAATCTGACAATGTGTCCCACGCTTGACTCGGGGTAAACTGGTACACGAAAAATGACATTACTGCGCAGCTGTTTTGACACCCCCCGAGGATATGCTTTAGTAAATTCATAAATCTTAGTAAAAACCATTATTAAAGAAACAAAAAATTCCCATGAGAATATATGTTATAAAATAGATCATGGATAACATAGATTAAATCCAAGAAATTCATAAGTTAAGGATATACATGTAATTTATAATTTACCCCTTTAATGTCATTGGATTCCCATTTATATGTTTAATATTTTATGATACACTTCAATAAGTCTATATTGGATAAAGTATAATGAGAATCAAAAAGTGAAAATAGTTTTATTGTACATAGTTCTACACATTCTATCATACCACGAATGTTTTGTAGAATTATTCAAACACCACTATAAAGCTTGGAAGTATAGATTTCGGTGAAAATGGAAAATGGGAAAATTATTGCATCCAAAGTATATGAATCCTCCCTTATCAACATTAGTGGGATGAACATCCTGGTAACCATTTTCATTCTCACTTTTGTGGAAATTTATGCAATTATAGGCATGTATTTTCTTTCCCAATATAGAGTAAATGTAAATTTTCATGAGAAGAAAATAACTCTCCATTTAGAGAATCAACACCCAATTCTATACAAGTGCAAGGAGGAAGATGAATCTTCTTTTGCACCACCATCTCAATAATGGATATAATTTACCTATGAGAAAGAGTATCTAGCTCTAATTATTGAGTCTAAGGAAAGAACCATTATAGAAGACATGCCTATTGTGAGGGAATACATAGATGTGTTTCCTAAGGAATTGTCTGGCCTTCCTCCTAGTTGAGAGGTTGAATTTTTAATCGATCTTGTATATTGGGAATTTCCAAAATCTATGAATCTATATAGGATAAATTTTGTAGAACCTTAGGAACTATAGAAAAAACTATAAGAGAATCTAGATAAAAGATTCATACGTCCATGTGCTTCAACATGGGGTGCACCAGTCTTCTTCATCAAGAAGAAGTATTGGTAAATGCACCTTTGAATTAATTATCGCGAGATTAACAAGATCACTATAAAGAACAAGTATCCTTTCTCACAGATTGATTAAATGTTTTATTAGCTACATGGATCACAATACTTATACAAGGTGGATCTGTGGTCATGATATTACCTTGATAGGGTAAAGAAGGACGATATCTCCAAGACTACTTTTCGTATGAGGTACTACCACTATGAGTTCATAGTGATTCCATTAAAACACACTAATTCTCTAAAAAAATCATGGACTTGATGAATAGAGTATTTATATATTATCTAAAAAAATCTATGCTAGTATTTATATATGATATTATGATATATTCAAAAACCAAGGAGGACCATGAGAAGAATATGAGAACTTTGATAAAGACCCTGTGAAAGGAGAATCTATATGAAAAGTACAGAAAGTGTGAGTTTTGGTAGAATGAAGTCTCATTATTGGTGAATATATCACAAGTAATAAGATATCTTTTAATCCTTCAAAGGAAAAATCAATTAAAGGATGGATGAGGACATTATCTATGACATATACCAATAGTTTCCTTGGGTTAGTTGGATATTATCACTGGTTTGTGAGAAATTTCCCAAAATTTTCAAACCCTATTACCAAGATAACTCAGAAGGTAGTAAAATTTTCATTTAATGACAAATGTGAAGAAAGATTCTAGGAGTTGGAAGGAGTCTTATCACTGCCCATGTACTCACATACCTATAAATGGGGCCCTTTTCATAATTTTAGCAATGCTTTGAAGAATGGATTGGGATGTGTGTTGATGAAAAATGACAAAGTCATAGCCTATGATTCAAGGAAGTTGAAAAATCATGAGAAAAACTACCCCACACATGATCTCGATTTGGAAGCGATGATTTTAGCATTAAAAATTTGGTGTCATTATCTCTTTGGGGAGAAGTGTAAAATATTTATGGATCACAAAAGTCTTAAATATATATTCACATAGAAAGAGATGAATATGTGCCAAGGAATATAGTTTTATATCACCACGTATTATGACTCCTCAATCTACTACCATCCTGGGAATGTGAGAAAAGAAAAGGACGATCTAAGTAGAAAGGATCCAATAATTCTATCATTAATGATAATTTAGAAGGATCCCATCATCTTAGATTTGAAGAGGATGGACATGGGAATCATAAAGGAAGGAAAATCATCAATCCTTTCACAAATGATTCCTCAATCGTCTCTTATTGTATGGTTAAAGGATGCTAAAAAAGATGATGTGTAAATTTAGAAGAAGTTGGAAACTATATAAAAATAGAAAACCTCAGAGTTCAAAGTTAATGAAGAAGGAATTTTGAGATTTTTTTCAAGACCATGTGTTCCATAAAATTCTAAGTTAAATAGGGAACTATTGGTTGATGTACATAGTTTGATTTTTTACATTATCATAGGAAACAAAAAGATATATCAAGATCTCTGAGATCACTTTTGGTGGGATAACATGATGAAGGGGATCACTAGTTATACATCATAGTGACTGGTATGTCAGCAAGTGAAGGCCAAAAGGTAGAAGTCTAAAGGGATGATTCAACCATTACCCATACCAACATGGAAATGGGAAAATATCACCATGGAATTTGTCACCATACTTATAAATACAATCAAGGGAAAAATTATAACTATGTTTTTTGGATTATATTACAAATATTACACACTTTATTTTGATTCGAGAGGATCTCTCACTGGATCTACTATCATTGATATTAATAAGAGAAGTGGTAAAGATGTATAGAGTACCACTCTCTATTATGTTTGATTGAGATTAAAAATTCCTCTCTATGTTTTTGAAAATTTCCCAACATGATCTAAACATAAAGATGAAATTTAGTAAAACTTATCAGCCTTAAAATAATGGATAATCTAAGAAAACTAACCAAATACATGAGGAAAATTTGTGAACTTTCTCAATAGACTTCAAAGATTGATGTGGCCAACATCTTTCTTTGATTGATTTATATAACAACAATAGTTTCCCATCAAGCCTAAAAATGTATCCCTATTATTTTTTTATGGGAAGTGGTGAAAAACACTGGCATGTTGGTATGAATTTTGGGAATGAAAACTTCTACGTCCTTAAATTCTTTAATAAAATCTAGAGAAGGTTAAGACAATTCAACAACACATCAAAGCTTCTCAAACTAAATAGAAGGGCTATGCTAACAATAATTGATGTGACCTAGAGTTTTCTTTTGGATACATGGTATTCTTTTACATATCTCCATGAAATAAAGTGATTATATTTGGAAAGAAGGTAAGGCTTATTCTAATGTACATCGACCCCTTTGAGATCCTTGAACACATTAGAGAGGTGGCCCACTGACTAAAACTCCCACCTAACCTATATCAATTATATGATGTATTCCATGAATCCCTCTTAAGGAATTACATGCCAGACCTGTCAAATGTACTTAATCTAGTGGTGGTACCATTGGAGAATGAAATATATTATAAGGATTATCCAATTAATATCGTATATCATAGAGACAAAGTTCTATAGAATCAGACAATGCACCTGTTCAAAGTATTGTAGAGAAAACACAAGTTTGAAGAGGAAACATGGGAAATTGAGGAGGTGATAAAACAAATTTACCCTCATCTATTATAATGTGAGAGTTGAAAATTTAGAGAGAGAAATATCTTAAGGAGGGAATATTATAATGATCCAAACTGTTATAAATGAAGTTTCTCCTTTTGATTTAATTAAATGTCATATGGTTATAGAAAACACATGAACTTATTTTGATTTATTATATCCAATTTCACTTAAGTGATCATTATTTATATTTACCATTGATAATATTGTCATTGAATAATGACCACATGACTAGTATATATATAGGGTTTTAACAAATACATTTGATACAGACAAAAGAAGTGATGACCTCAACTAGTAGGATCTGTAAGAAACCGGTTATTGTTTTTGAGGTATGAGTTTCTTCTTTCCATTTTTCCTTAAGTGTTTTTGAGAAAATAAGGAAAAAGGAGAAAATACCAAATTTTTTGGGTACACGCCATGTACTTTTCCACATGCCATGTACTTTGGCCATGTGGGATGAGTACACAGGGCGTGCAGCCCTATCGGCGATGAAAGGTGTAAAAACCGACTACAAGCCGTGTAGTGGGTATTTACATGCCGTGTAGTCAGTCAGCAGGTGAATAGAAAGGCAGTGGGAGTAGCCACCAGCTGAGCGACGGTACATGCCGTGTATTCGGAAATACACGATGTGTACTCATGTCGACAGATGAATAGTTTGGTGGTTGAAAAAGTAGCCGCCAGAGGAACAGTTAAATGAGAAAAGTACAAAATGTGTACTTGAGAGTACATGCCATGTAGTTTGTTATTTTTTCTTAAAATGGGCAGTATTCTCTTCTATTCATAGAGGAAGCTTAGAACAATGTAGGAGCTCGGGAGGATGGCCAAACATTGGAGGATCAACCGATCGCGCACTGGAATCCGTTTTCGCTTCCGTCAATCACTTCGGGACCGTACGAGTAAGCCCTCCCATATCCTTGCGCTGTTCTGAACAATTCTTCCTCTAAGGGAAATTATTAAAGTTTGAATGGGAAATATTTTATCCCAGATCTATGACATTCTTGGACGATTCGAGAGGCGTCATTCATGTATACCGATCAGAGATGATCGAGGTAGGTGGTCTGGTGTTTAGATTCCAACTACTGTGTGTTTATTGGTACTGTTATGCTACAAACCCATGTTGGGGTGTCATGTGGATGAGGACTTGGTTGTTTTAAATAAAAATAATTTTATAGGTAATTAAATGTAATTATAAACTGCTGTTTGGGATCATTTCTTGGATCCAAGACCACCCCGGGGGTACGTTCCTCTGTTTAGCCATTTGTACTGGATACCCGAGGTTATGCCATGATGATAATGTGTATTTAATTTTCTTGAGAGAAAGAGTATATGAATTTCATGTTTATGATTTGGGTTCAGCCCAGTTACTTTCTTAGCTTACGGGCGGTGTTTCCTTTAGCCTGAGGGCAGTGGTTCTTTTAGCCTGAGGGAAATATTCATTATGCCTATGGGTAGTAGATTCTGTGCTTGTGGGAGACACTTCATACTACTGAGGTAAATATTTGTTTTTCCTGTGGGAAATCACCTGGGGGTTTCGATTCTGGTTACCTGAGGGTATGTATGGTACGTCTGAGGACAGAGTTATCATGAATACTCACCATGGTGATTTTTATATATGTTATACCTACCAAGTTAAAGCACGAGCTTGGCATGGTTAAATGAATAATAAAATGGCAATATAACTGGTAAAGTTAGTTACTCTTGAGTAATTATTAGTTTGTTGCATTTACTACTGCACGCTGCTATTGCAAATTTTCACTAACAGCTGGGAACGGGCCTTTGGTGGGTGCCTACTGGGATTTATTTCTCACACCCTATTTGGGTCATGTCTTCGACCCGAAAAGATTACATTTCTCTAGGTGTGGATAATGGAAAGAGTCCCTATATAGGTACATGATTGTAGTAGAGGAGTTGGAGAGCATGGGACCGTGCTTAGGCTTGCGATGCAGCTGCATTCTATTTACTCTGCTTTGTTTTGTTTGGTTGTACGCTGAATTTTGAGTTGTATTGTATTGTTTTGCAGTGTATCCTATTCTGACTATTTTCATATAATTAGTGACATGCTAAATCTTTATATATATGAATGTTGATTATCTTTTACTTCAGTTGTCTATTTCAGTTGAGGTCATGTGACTAACCGGGTTCGGGGCACCCATTGAGTGGCGCATGGATCCGGGATGCTACATGATCATACCCTATGGAGCCCATTTATTGAAGCCTCTAAGGGAGATATAATTTATAGGATTTTATCTAGACCAATCCCAATCCTAGATCTGAAAACTTAAGCATGAGTGAAACTATTTACGGGATAAGTTCAAGCTCATCAAGATTATCACCCAAACCATGTTCACTGAACTACCCCATGAAAGCCCCACCACCACACACCTTACTCATAGAGAATATACTGGCGTATTAAAGGGATATGTTCCAAGACCATATCAATATAAATAAGAATATTAATTTTTATTGTTTAACGAATATATTTTCATCCTATTAGTGTAACTTTATAAATTATGTTTATTTTTGATTCAATAAAGCATAAATTGTATTTTTGGTTAATTTTGAAATTCAATTAATGAATTTAAGAATTAATATATTTTTTAATAAAAAATATTTTAATAAAATATTATCATTAACTATATTTTATTCAATATAAATTATCATATAATTTTTATGATGTCAAATGTTATTTTTATAAGGGTTCAAAAAAATGTTATTGTCAAAAAACCCGTTATTTTTAATAAATAACTATTTTTATTCATAAAGTGAAAATTAACAAATTTAAAAAATTATTTAGTTAAAATAAATATTATTTTATTAATTATTTTGTTGAATTTTTCTAATGGGTTTTTTTCATAATTTTCTGAGACAGTCAAATTTTTGGGTAAAAATTAAATACCTTATAAATATACGAGATGTTTTGTGACATCATAATGGCCCAATAGTGATATAATAAATACTATAAAGGGTATACTCAAACAAATATATGTTTTAAATTTAATATAATATAATTTTATGTATTTTTTTATTTATTTTATAAATCCTTAATGAATCCTCCAAGACTTATAATATATTTTAATATTTTAAAATAATTTCATTGAGGGTGTGACTCAACTCCACATATGCAGAGGAATTATTTTGTTTTATTCATCCCTTGACCATATAAAATAATTTGAAACACTCACCATTAGTAGAAAACAAGGGAAAACCATGGGATGATTTGTGGCTTTGAATATTTTATTATGTCTTGTCCAAAACCAAAATTATAATGAAATCCTCCTCTTTTCCTATATAAACCCAAACAAGATCCAATTTCACTTCACTAAAAATACTTAAATCATGACCACACTCTTACATATACTACATATATTCCTTCTATGTCTCCCCATGCTTTCATGAATCCCATTTAAATCTCTTGGAGTCACACACTCAAGTAACATAACCTTATCTTCCACTCTCCTCTTTTATCAACCACTACTTTTAATGTTATGTCTTTTACTTTCCATTTTATTATATTGGGATATGTTATTACATATCCCCCTTACTAAAAATTTTATATATAAATTATTATTTCCTATATCACTATCATTTATCCCTCCTATGAACCTTTTTTCACACCTGTTACCATAACCAAATTTTATATGGGTTCTTTTCTTTCTACTATTTGTTCAAGTATCTTTATTATGTTACACCTTTTATTTCTGATTCATTATATTGGGGAATGTATTTAAATGTACATATTACTATAAATTTAATGTATAAATTATTATATACCCCTTTCTCTCTCTCATCAACCCATTTTATGAATTTCTATATTATGTCGTTATGCTGCCGAAATTGCACAGTGATTTTCCATTCCAAAAATAATTGTGTAGTGAATACCATAATGATTTTTCTATAAAGGGTATTCACCTTTACACACATATACTCATTTATTTTAGACTTAAAATTATGTATTCCACATTCCTTTATCATGAAATTAATTATGATGCGGAATGAATCTATGTTATAAGATCTATATACAACACTTAATATTGAGAATGAAATGATTGTGAAGGGTGATCCCTGATTACATTCCGATGCATCGGGTAATGATTAGTATCATGATATGTCATTTTGGGATAGAGGGTCTACCTTATTCCTTTATGGGACTTTTTGCACCAAGATGTATTCAAGGGTTTAGCCTTTAACAATGTTTATGATGTAGTGTTTCAATTTGTTACCACATTTCCCATGTTATAACTATCATGTTATATCTTGCCTTATTATTAATATTTATTTATGTCTCAATGATATGGATTTTCTAAAATATATCATTATATTCATGTTATTACTTGTTTATTACTTTAATTGGATTTATATCTCACCACTTTATTATGTATTTCCCCTGGTTATCTAATGTGGTTTTAAGCACAAGCATGTTAAAGAAGTTTTCAATGAAGATGTTGTAATTAATGTTTAAATTTGTGATATAATGTACTTGATTAAAAAATAAACTCTAATTATTGATCTTTCAGGTTGTATAATGTGTAATTTTAGTTAAAAACGTGTATTAATGTCAAATAAAAAATAATATTGTTATAAGATATCACTTCATCAAGAAAAAACTTGAACAAGGTGTGATTAAAATGGAGCATGTTGGAACTAATGACCACATGTATGAAATTCTGAATAAGTCCTTAGATGAACATGTGTTTGAGAAACATCACTTGAAACGTGGTTTTCCACCACATTCCAGTGCATGAGGAGGTTACATATTATCCCCTCTCCCCAATTTTGTTAATTATTTTAATTTTTTATGGAAGTGACAGATGTTTATGGGGGAGATGAAATTCAATGGGTGTGTGTTTTTAATCTCTATAATTTCATTTATAGGTTCTTTGGGTTTATTAAAAAAGGGGGGGATATAAAATTGAATTTTATTTTGGTTTTTTGTTTTCATGGTTTTTAAAAACTATGAAATTATTTTGCAACATGATACAAATTCTTTATTATAAGTAAATGTCATGGAATGTTTCTATGATGATGATGAGAATTCAGAGATTATCTTAAACATTTTTATGCTTTAAAAAACATGAGAACCTATTTCATGAGGATTCTGTGAATTCATAGTTAGCTTAGATATATTTAATCATTCAAAAATATGATTTCCCAATTCATTCTTCCCGTATTTTTTTATACACTAATATTTTATCACATATACTTAGTGTGTTAAATAATTTTTTTTCTCGTGTATCAGGATTTGAAAACTGGATGGCATGTTATTAATACTTTCTAATGATTATCAATAAACCTAAAGGGGGATATAATTGGAACCAAGGATTTTCTTTATGAGTAAAATAGTTTATTTTATGTTTTTTAATCAACTTGGTTGATCAAAGAGTTTACAGGATAAGTGATCTTATAGTATAAGATAACTACTATATTGAATATGGCATCATTTCATAGTGTTTGAAAAAAAATTGGGGTCCAAAATTGAGAGAATGAAAAAATATTTTTTAGAAATGTAAGTTTTATGGAAGAATGAAGGTTGTGTGCAAAATGGGTTTCAATATCATGTCATGAAAATATAGAAAAGGAAATAATCACATACAAGAATGTTTTTTGAATAAAATAATCTTATGTGACAAATGTGACGTCAAAAGTGGCTTATGCACAAGTGGAGTTTCGAGTTCATCATTTCAAAATAAGAAAAAGGCATGAAGTGCGAGCAAAATTTGAATTTGAGGGGAAGTATATTACATGATAAATGTGATATAAAATTCAGGAATACACAAAATGAATGTGTTAAAGGATCATACATTCAAAGTTATCTAGGTCTATAAATATTTGGTTTCTCCTATTAAAGACTTACAACTTTTTCTAATGATAATTCGGTGTCTCTGCTGCATAAATAGTTGGGAGTGGAAGAATTATTTGAAGAAAATGTTACTCACTTTATATTCCTTGTTTCTGTCAAGACCATGTGAATCTCATGGTTTGTTTTCTTGAAAGATAAGGGTTCCACAAAATAAATTTTGCATAGTTATCCCAAAACATGCCTATAAGAATAGGTGTTATGAGAATGTGAAGAGTTGTGCTCTTATAGAGTTTTTAAAATATAGTTTCTGTGATCGGTTATTTCAATTGAATCCTTTTAGGAATTTAATTCAAGAATAGTCTCATGCTAGTCAAAAAAATACTTAAATTAGAATCTATTGAAGAAAACTTCAAGTCATTAAACAGAGTGAGACTTTACCCAATGTAGTGAGATTTGGGGAGTCATTGGAAGTGTTTTGAGGGAGGTAATGAGCTATCCTAAAAATATTGTAAATTTAGTGTAACTAGTATAGAGTGAATATGTATGAAATTATGTATTCCAAAACTAGTGAAGATTAGTGTATTTAGGTTCGACTGAACCTCTGTCAGTGTCTGATCCTTCAAATATCCATTAGTGGTGAACCAAGTAAAAGTGTTATGTTGTCTCTCTTCAAGAACTTGTTTAAATTAATACAAATCACAATCATATATGTGTAACAGGTTCCTACCAACATGGGAATAAGATATGTCACTTTAGAAGAATAATTTGACACCCAGATTTACCCCTACCATCTTAGGGTGATATTGGGTCCTACACCAATCTTTAAATAAAACTTCTCAATAATTCTTAAGTTTCCAGCTCTTTCTATAAAACACCCAAAACAGCTAGATATAAACCCAAGAGATGATTGTAACTATATGTGGTAATTTAGGTGAAACTTTTAAAAAATTAAAACAAATATTGAATATGTCTTGAAACCCTAATAATGATTCCAATACCTTAACACAACTATAACGTGTTAGTTATGAATTAAAAATTTCAACCTAAGAAAAATATAGTATAGTATCTTGACTTGGAATATCATACAGAGGGGCCCAATCATTGGCGTTTCATTTTTGTGTGTATGTGCTTCATTGGTGGTATAAAATAGAGATTAAAGTGTGTGTGTTTGACTGAAATATATGTAGTGTTTTATTCAGTTTTTTCAAGAGTTTTATTCTGATACCACCTGTTTTTAGAATATATTTATCTTAAATAAATTCGATGCGTTAGATAAATTGTTTCACATGAAACACTAATCCAAAAAAATAATGTTACAACCATTATAATATAGTTATTAAATTGGTAGGTAAAAATAAAGTTAAAAAAATTATAAAATTTGAGCATGGATAAAAAATTAAGGTCATTTTAATTCCAATGCAATGATAAAATTCAATTATTATAGAAAAATAACTAATAAGATCATATTATATATTTTTCAATAATAAAAAATATTTTAAGATCTGTATATTTTTATTTTAATAAAATAAATATATTAATATTAAATTATGATAAATTAAATAGATGATATGAATAATAGACTAATAGTAATTAATAAGTTATAGTAAATAAGAATAAAAACATGTAATTTATAATTACTATTTTCTTAGAAAATTGATTTTCATATATTATTATTTAATTTAAAAGTTAATTTTCATAATTAGAAACTAAATTAAATTAAAACAATTGAAAATTTAGATTCCCCACATTAAAATTTGTTAAGATTCATAATTTTATATTTTTATTAATAGAATAATTAATGTGGTTAATTTTTAATCAATATTAATAAGTGTGAAAATGATAAATTTAAAGAGGGTTGAAATTTTCTATATTAGTATGATAGTTAAAAATTAAATAATTCATTTTTTAGTTTGGAAATATCAACATACTTGTATAAATATATTTTCCCACCTAACAATCCTAACTATTAAGAAATTACTTTCTTATCTCTCACCTAAAATTCAATTTGAAGAAAAATTCTATATTTTTCACCCATAAAAGGAGGGAACTTACACCCAAATAACTTAGTCTAAGAAGAATCCTTAAATACTTCATTTCTATGATGTCTTCTGAGAGAATATTCAATCCCTTAAAGTGAGTATTATCCACACTAACTTTTACTTCACTATCTTTATGAAAATAAATATTCTAAAAATATTCTAAAAATATTAATATAATGAAATATATATCATTTTTATGTTATTATATTAGTCTTACAATGATAATCTATCCCTTTACCAACCATTTGAAAATTGAAAGCACCACATTGTTACGTGCAGACCACCGCCTCTATTAATGATGTGTTATTTTATTCATAAAACCCAAATATGGAAGTAAGAAGGGTTAATTAATGAGTAAATAAACTATTTAGAAAATTATTATGACTCTAAAATGATAAATAAATTTCTACCAACTTTCTGGGCTTAGAGAAATGGAAACATCATCCATGTGCACGTGCAAACTATCACCTTCAATAATGATGAGGTTTATTTTCATCCATGCCTTATATGGATAGTTATAAAATATATTTTATGAATATACAAGATATTAAAAAGTAATATAAATCATTAATATGGATCTTAAATAGAGAGACCAAAATTAATGATCATTATAAAGTATTCCATTAATATCAGCGAATATCCCAACACAAGTTCGTCGTGTATCCTGTTACTACAAACCATGCCCATAATTTCAATAAAGTGATCATAGATATGGTTAAATCATTGAAAAAAAATATTTTAATATATTTTATAAATTTTTAGTGAGGAATTTTTTATAAGGATACAATGTTTAATGACACTTTTACAAACCATGCATGAAATAATCAAAATTTCTAACATTAGATGAAAAAAGTAAACATTGAATTACTAAAACATGTATAGTGAATGATTAACATTATAAAATATAATGTTAATATATATTAATAAAATATATTAAATAATTTATTAGGACGCAATTTTTTATTGTAGAGGATGTTAAATAGATTTCGTGAAAGTAGGGAGAAATAGGTAAGGGGTTCCTCAACTAAATTTTTCTTTATTGGTATATGATTTTCAATAAAATGTTATTTCATTTTTTAGTTGTTTATAATTTACATTTATTTATGTTTAATATAATTATCATGAAATTCATGGGAATAAATAATTAATCCTATGTTCTAACTTTCATGGTATTTATATTTTAAATTTATTGAAATTTCAAGGGTTCCTCATCTCATCTTTCTTATTTGAGAGACATGCCATTTTAATCATCTGTATCATTTTTTGTGGTTTATGTACTGAAATATGGATTAATTTTATCATATATTTTATGAATATTAAGGTATTTTTAAAAACAACTCATGATATCACTTTCAAGGGAGGTTTTACTAAAAAGTCCATAAATTTATAAAGTTTCATTTCTAATGTCATTTCCAGGTTAATATAGTTATGAATAAAATTTGAAAAAATTGATTGAATATATGGAATTATTATAATTTATACTATAAAATAATTTGAACTTATTTTTATACCATAATAATTTCCAAAAATAGTAAAAAATTAATTACAACAGTTATGTTCAAAATGGGTATACTGTGAGATTAAACTAAGATGATAAGGATTAAAATTGACCTAAAACTTATTGAAAAACCCATTTTATAAACATATTTTTTCCCTACCATACATATTATTTGAGAATGACCATTTGTTGGCTTTTTTCCTGATAAAAACATAGTTATCACTTTATCTTTTCAAAATTTTTTTGTGTGTCCTCTCCCCCAATAATAAAAAGCCACACCCTCTATTCCCTCCTCATACATAAAAAAAGATTTAGTTTTGAAAATAAATTCCAAAATACCCTCCCTAATTCCCTCCTCAAATCATAGATACCTTAGTTTAATTATTTATCCATCTTAAGAAGTATTTATGTATAAAAGTAAAGAGGATCTCCGAAGAAGTGACAAAATTAGTAAACATGCATATTTGTTTTATTTATTCTGAAACCACCTTAAAACCTTATTCAAATATGATAATATAATAAAAAATTATATCCTATGTAATGATATGTTATTATGTTTATGGAATAACCCAGATTTATCTCTACTTTCATCAAATGGGAAATCAAACCATCGATCATACATATGACCAATAACTACATTGTGAACTGATGTGATTCATTTTCTGTCACAAAAAAATTAAAGGCTAGATATAATGTTGGATTTAAAATATAAATATGATAAATATGAAATTATTATACATATATACTTTTAAAATCACATATAAAATCTTACTTTCCATTCCTTGGGGGATATGATAACATCACTCTTGTGTATGATGAACTACCCCCTCATGAAGCAATGCGATTCGTTTTTCACATACGCTTTACACAAAAGGTAGTAAGGTTAAATATAATGAATATTTGTGATAATTATAATATAAAAATAATTTTTAATTATAATATCAAATATAAATTCTTAACTTCTAATTCATTGGATATAAATAATGTTGCCCATGAATACATGTGGACTACCGCCTCCCCACAGTGATGTGGAATGTTTTTCATTTTATTTTTACATTGATGGTAATAAGTACTGATTTTATTAATATAAATTATATAAATGAAATAATAATTATATTTATAGTATTAATTAATATTTATTTTCCTTTCATTCCATACCTTGAGAAATAAGGAAACAACTTTCATGCATATGTATGGCCTACAGTCTCCATAAATGGTGTAATCCATTTCTATCTCAAAATTTAGTAGATTACAATAAATAAATATATATATTGAACATATATGAAATTTATATCATGTTTAAAATTCTACATATTATATAACCATGATCAATTTAGAGGGACCAAAATTACAGAAAAAAATTTACATGAAATACAAAGCAATTATCACCTGAAATAATGATTTTAAAAAAGAATCGTTAACTTAATGATGATAAGAGACTATAGGAGAATCATATGAGATATGATATATATTATTATGGTTCTTTAATATATTTATAATAAACCTTTATTTATTATAGAATATTTTTAGACACATATGAATAAAGTGGAATATATGGTAAGGCTTTCTTGTCTCACTTTTACTTTCGTGATACATACACCATATTCACTAATTATTACTTTAAATGGTGTGTATATTTCCCTTATGATATGTAATATCGTGAATATATTTATCTTTATGTTATATAATGTATTTATCAATTTATTTATTTTATGGGGATGATGATTCAAAAGTTACTAAAGTGGCAACTATTTATTTTATAATCTCATCATTATTCAGGGTTGTTTTTGTTTTAGACTCCCTTGAGAGAGTTATTTGATATTTTTTTCTTAAAAATATATATTTTATACTATGGTTATCCATGAAAATTTTAATTTAATGATAATATTTTTTCATTCTTTTTTACTTAAAATTAATGATAAAATGTTTTTAGAAAAATTTGACATTATTTATCTTTTAGGTCAAAAATACATTTTCATCAAAATCCTTGTTTTCTAATAAGGTTTTCAAAATTGTTTTTAACCTTTTCAAAAAAATTTATTAAATAAAATGCTACCCATTTCATACTTATTAAAAAACTTTTTAAAACAAAACTTCATATCCTTTTTAAAACAATGCCCATTTAGATTTAACTAAAAATACGAAAGGAATATCTACTTTAATGTGTTTGATATGAAAACAATTTTATATAATCATGACCAATTAATTTTCTAAATATTATTTTAAAATTTATAATTTTATTATAAAATGAAATTATTTTCTAATTTTTTTTAACTTTTTTGTTTTAAAAATATTATTAAATTGAAATGGTCAGTTTCTTAAAAAAAATTGATGAAATTTTTATATTATTTATATTCATTAATAAAATCAACCCTTTGCTGTACTTATGATTCACTGGGGATATATTGTATTAATATGATCCTTATTCTTTATTTTTATGGTTTGTGACATGTTTTATTGCGTATGTTCAATTTTATTTACATTGACCACATTATATTGGATGGTTTATGATTATATTTATTTTATTGGGGTATGTATTAACATATTTTTATATATTTTTTAATATGAATGTTAATTCTTTTCAAGTTACACCTCTTTCAAATAAAGAATTTTTAGAAATCAAAAGTGATTGGTGGGGACCAGTTATAGATAGCCCCTAGATGCATTAATATGTCTAATGAGACAAATCAGTTTAAAAAATTAGATGAGTTTCTAACAAAATATTTAAACTATCTGGTGAAAGGTCTTGAAAATATGTTTCCGATTTTTTGCGTTATAGACTCCATCATTATGAGATCATGTATTTATGTCCATGTGATTATTCAATTAGTTATAATACCCATGGATAAGTTTAAATATTATGTGATTAATTATAAGGACATATTTTATAATCATTTATTCCTACTATATTATGCTCAATTTATTATTTTAATGGAATGCGTTTCGGTTATTTACCTTTCTATATTGATTATTCTCATTTATTCATGAAATCTTCAACTATATTATTACCCTTACTGAGCATCTGAGATCTCCCATTTCTTATTATTTATTTTTCATAGGATATCATGATGTTTTTTGGGATTGATATGCATGGATATGATACGGGGAATAATTAATTTTTCAAATAAAACACTTTTTGTATTTTATATTTAAAATGAAATGTGAAATTAATCAATGTATCTATTTTACCAAGACTACTAAAATAGTTCTTACATCAGGATGTGATTCATTATGTCTTATGGAAATGTAATAAAGTAGTCTCTGACTTTAGGTTACTCGAGTCAGGGTTTTTAGAGTTGATATCAAAGGGTTTTTAGTAGAATCATTGGGAACTATATTTCAGAAAACATAGATTAGAGAACATAAACCGATGATAAAAACTGATTTTAAGTATAGAATAAAATTATATTATTTTTTATGGTAGATAATATGTTTTTTTCCTAGAAATAAATTTCTTCCTGGATACTATATGTGGATTTTATTCTAGTATAGATTTATCTTGGGGTAATAAATCCAAAAAATAGGCATGTGTGTTACTACTTGAGAATTACCTCGTACAAAAAATGGGTCTCACTACACACTTGGGTTGAAAATCATAGGGTAATTCTTAAGAGAATTAACATTTTACTTATAAACTATTATGAAGGGTTTGAAAATAATTTTAGGATTTGAAAACCTTAACAAAGAAAGCATATTTATGATTATGAGATTAGTTATGACTAATTTTTTCAATTTAGGTTAAGTATTTCACTCGTGTTGGGACTATACATTATTTTTTATAATGTTAGGATCTAATATAGTGTATAAAATTATTTATAAATAGTTCCTAGTATAAGGTATGAGAAACATATCAATGGAAATACCCAATATAGGTATATCCCTCCTGAGAATGATAACGAATATGGAATTGGAGATATAGATGTAACTAAAGAATTTATATCTATATTGTGTTAGTTGAATAAGGTTATGAGAAATAAACATTCCCATATAGATCTACCAGCTAATATAACACATGGTGTAAAAATTATATAATTATTTACTCATTAATAGCCTCCATCATTCAATGGGACTACAAATATAGTAATAGTTGATAAATGGATAATTTCATTTGAAAATATATTTCTTTAGTTGGAAAGTAATTAAATGGAGAAGGTTGTAATAGTAGTTTACTATATCTCAGGAGATACAGATGAACGGTGGTCATTGATTCAAAAAACTGAAGACAAAGATAAAATAAAAACATGGAATGCAAGGATTTGAATGCAATATTATTGGAAAAGTATTTTTCTAGCGAGAAGTGAGGGAATATGGAGAGAAAATTATAGAGTATCAGATAAAAAGAATATAAAATTGTAGCTAAGTATGAATCCAACTTTTTATGTTTATCAAGGAATAATATAGAGTATGTATATAATCCAAAGATAAATATTGTAAATTTATTTGTTGGGTATAAGATAAATAATTTAAGGGTACTAATATCCCAAACTTTCTCATTATAAAAGGACATAGTATCACATGGTATAATGAAAAATAATTAATTCTATAATTATTATGGATTCAAATGGAAGTAAGAGACTAATAGGATAACTAAGGAAAATGTGGATAAATAGAAGAAGGGAAAGAAGGATTTACCTATGTGATAATTTTTAAAATAATGATCTTCCAACTTAATTGGATGGAATGGGAGTTTGATACGAGTTTCGAGAGAAAGGAAACCATGCTCGTGATTGAAAGGGAATGAAAGAGCATTAAAAATTTTAATGCACCAACTATAGGTAGATAGGGCACTATGAAAGTTAAATACCCAAGAATCAACTTAATATAACTTAGAAGAAGCTAAGGTATCAAGATCAATCTTATGTTATTACTATTGAAGAAATGGTATGATTAAGGTGCTTTTTTTTGGAATCAAGGATTATGTTGTATTGGTATATTTAACAATGATATTTTGGTTTTAATAATTATAAAATGTATAATAATTGTACTACAATATTTTTTCATTCACGATTTGAGAGTATATGTTGAATGTCACTAATGAAAAGTGAAAGTTATTGAGAAGAATGTTTATATTTTTTGAAATGTCATGATTGACTGTATATAACATTTAATATGTGTTTGATGTTGAGATAATAATGATAAATAGATTTTAAGGAGATAATATTGATGAGCATGAAGTTAGTTAGTGATTTAATGGATGATGCTATCTTTTTTGTAGTTTAATGCATAGAATATATTTGATATCCTAAGAATTTATTTTTGGAATCATGCATGTTTTCATTAATGTGTTATAGTGATCATGGTGTTCACAAATTTTGAATGTGAAATTAAGAGCCAATTTATATAATCTTGGGAATAGAATTTGGATTTTGTGACTTTACTTTAACTTTTTTAGACTTTGAATTTTGAAATACATATTTTGGATGAGTCTTTATGTTACCTATATATATAATGGATTAAGTTGAATTTTGGGTGTTTTTTGGATAATATAGGATAACCATCTTGGTTTTGGAAAATAACTAGAGATAAGATGAATGAATTTTCATTCTAATGATCTATTAGATGTGTTTCAGGCATAAAAAATCATTTGGTATATTAATTTATTAGAGTATAAAATTAATTGAGAATTAATAGAAGCACAACCAAAAGATGAAATTGTGGAGATTAAATAAAAATACTTTTAGTAAGCATATTTTCATATGTTCTTAGTCTATATGGTTAAGATAATCCTCAACTATAAGAAATGGATATTGAAACCAAAATTTTATCCTAGTACAAATATTTCTTTTGAGTTGATGGTATTTTTATCAATCATAGATTTATGAATTTTTGGTCATTATATTTTCAAGATCATTCAATTTATTGAGATCAATGATCTCTACCACTATATATAATTTTTAATGCTTTTGTTCTATCTCCATATCATCACATTGCACTAATTTTATCCTATTTCGAAAACTAGTATGTGTTATTATAGAAGAACTTCAAACTTAGATTTCTATCTTATCAAAAGAATTTTTTTACTGACCACTTTTATAATATGGGTTTCCTAACAAATGTATTTTTAAATGTATATCTTTTGATTAATCTGATAATGATTAAAATGGGAGGAAGTAATTTATTTTAGTGGGTTGAATGTAACACTGAGATATTTTAAAAGAGTAATATAAAGTTTGATAGCATATATGTCATGAAACACCGAGATTAAATGATAATATTACACCCTGAGAAATTGTGATATATTTATTTTTCAATAAGTTCAATCTCTTTGATAGATTAAAATGCACAAAACTCCAAGTTTGTATGGAACATGATACACTATTAAAAATATTATTATTTAAACATGAAAGTTATTACATAACCATTAAAATGATGGGTATGGATATTAATAAATAATTTATGAATATTATCTCTTTTAAACATGTTTAAAAAAATCACTAGTTATTTATTAATTATAAATAAAATAATAGTCATTAGAAAGAAAAATAATCATTTTTTTAAAAAATATATTTTTCTAAAAGGTGGTTTATTCATGCTTTGCATAAAAAATATAAAATTAATTTTCCCAAATTTTAGAGAATTTAATTCAAAAAATAATTTTTTTTTAAATATATATATTTCAAAATAATATTTATGTGAATTCTTTGGATTTTTCTAAAAATATTGTCATTTTGAGGAATATGGGAAAATATTGATTTTTACTAAAAACTACTATTTCATATAAATTATTTACAAAGTTAAATTATATTTTAAATTTTTTTAAAGTAGAATTAGTTCAATTATAATACAATTTTACTCATTTATTTCATCATAATAAATTTCATTTTTAATTTTTTTATTATAACATTATCTATATATGAGAATATTATCTTTTAAAAACCGATCTTCTATCATGTCTATGGTTTAATTTAAAATTGATTTTTTACAATTTTTTAAATTAAATATAGAATAATGTGTTCCATATTTGGAAACAAAACAAAATATATTATCTTAGAAGATAAAATAAAATTTTCCCCATAATTAATAGTGAAAATTGTAAAAAAAATAATTACTGCAGTTCAGGTAAAAATGGGTTTATTGGGGGGGGGGGGGGCGGGTTAAACGAAAAATATATAAGTTAAAAATCACAAAAAATTTCCCAAAACTTATTTTATTTACATATTCCATTACCATAATCTATAATTTTCTATAATGTTCCATTTTTTATACTTTTGGAATGAATAAAATGTGGGTATCACTTTATCTTTTCCAAAATTCCATGTGTGTCCTCCCCCCACTTATAAAAGGCCACCACCTTTCTTCCCCTCTTCACACTTCAAGAAAACGTTTTTATCCAAAAACATAACATATACCTTCATTAAGTCCATAAAAACATCATACAGGTCTTATTTTGATTAGTAATCCATCTTAAAAATGATTTAGGTGTAAACCTAAAGAGTTTTTTCGAAGAATAAGTAAAATTCTTAAACGTGCATATTTGCTTTCTTTCTACTTCCACCTTCTAAAAAACATCATAAAATATGATAATATAATAAAACAAGTATATAATAAATAATTATCATTATTATATAAATTTAATTACCTAGATTCATCTCCATTTCCATTAAATGGGAAATGAAACCATTGATTGTGTGTAAAAGGAACTACCGCCTCACGAACCGATTTAATTAGTTTTCCATCACCACCTTTCAAGGATCCATATAATGATGTTTTTACCATATTTATATGATACTTATGGAATTATTATACTTATTTAAATATAATATAATATATATCTATTTAATTTTCACTCTACAAGGTATACAATAGCATCACTCGTGTGTACGACGGACTACAACCTCACGAAGAAATGTGATTCCTTTTTTTCCTACACATTGAAGGAAAGGTAGAAATTTTAAAGTCAATAAATATTTGTGATATTTATAATATAAAAATACTCCTATAAATATAATATCAAATATAACTTTTTTACCTTCCAATATATTGGAAAAAATAACATCACTATGTGTATGTGTGGACTACCACCTCCACATAGTGACGTGAAATGTATTTCATTTTATTTTTACATGGATGGTAATAAAGATTTTTTTTATGGAAATAAATTCTACATGTAAAATAATACTTATTCTTTAAATATGAATTAATATTTATTTTCTTTTCATTCCATACAATGATAAATATAAAAATAACGTGCCAGCGTACGTATGACCTACTCTCTCTATGAATGGTATAATCCATTTTCTATTTATAAATTTAATAAATTACTATGAATACATATATACTAAATATATATTATATTTAAAGCTTGGTTAACATTATGTATATTATTTATCAACAATAAATTTAAAAGGACCATAATTACTGAACTAAAACATACATGAAAAAATGAAGTAATTATCACTCAAAACAATGATTTTAACAAATAATTGTTAATAAACATGCAATAAAATACTATAAGTAAATAATATATGGTTTTATTTATATTATTATGATTATTTAACTTATGTATAACAAACCAATATTAAATTAATTATACAGTTGGTTCAAACACATTTAAAGTATATCAAACTTGAGGTAAGGCTTTCTCATATCACCTTTTTTATGTATGTGACATACACCATATTCACGAGATATTACTTTTTGTAGTTTATATACTATTCCATTGATATTTTTTATGAAAAATATATTTATTTTAAAATTATTTAATGTTTCTTTTGATTATTATTTCATTTATGGGGCTGATGATTTAGAAGTTACCTAAGATGTAAGGTTTTATTTCAAAACCACATCATTATTCGGGATTGTTTTGTTTAAGATCCCTAGAGGTAATTATTTCATATATAAATAATAAATTAAATATATTTTCTTCACCATTGGATATTCATGAAAATTTTCAATTAATAGTATAAATTTTAAACTCTTTTTTACTTATAATGATTGGAAAAATGTTTTTACCAAAATCAGACTTTATTTCAATATTCGGTCGAAAATACTTTTTCATCAAAATCCACATTTTCTAAAAATATTTTAATTTTTTTAACATTTTCCAAGTGATTTATTTAATTAATATTTACCCATTTTGAATTATTATTTTTTTTGAAAGGAATCTCCTTATATGATTCAATATAAGGCCTGTTTTGGAGTTTACTAAAAAATGTGAAAAGAATATTTGTTTTGACATATATGATATGAAAAAAAATTTCCAACATCATGAAAACTATTTTTTTTAATTCTTATTTACTTGTTTTCAAAGGTTATTCTCAAATAAAGATACCTTAATATATTTTTTGAACATTTTTTTAAAATATTTTCAATGTGAAATGATTATTGTACTCAAGATTACTTTTTTATGAAAATTTAATGATATTTATTTTAAATAATAACATCAACCCTTTATTTTAGTTTTGAAAAATGATGATATGTTTTATTGATATCATCATTATTATTTCTTTTGGAGGTTTATTATTAGTTTAACTGAGGATGTAAAATTTTATTACTATTCACCATATTACTCTGGATGGTTTATGATTATATTAATTTTATTTGGGTAAGTATTAACATTTAGTATATTATTTTTCTATAGGAATGTTTATGTTACTTTTGATTCACCATTTCATATGATGAATTAATTTGTCTTAGTAGTTTATGGGTGGGGAATTCTTATAAATATCCCCATGATGCATTAGCTGGTCACATGAGATAAATCAGTTGGCCAAATTAGATCTGTTTATACCCACATATATAAATTCTCTTATGAAAGGTCTGGAAAGTATGGTTCAGATGTCTGATATTATAAATTCGCTCATCATGAGGTCAATTATTTATATCCTTGTGATTATTAAATTATTTATAATATTAATGGATAATTTTCAAGCTTATGTGATTATTTATATGGTTTTATTCTATCTATATCTATTCCCGCCACATTACTCTCAATTTATTTTCTAAATGGAATGCATTTCAGTAATTTACATTTTCATATTTAATATTATTATATATTCATGATATATTTCATTTTAAACTTTCCGTTATTTATTATTTGAGTTCATCCTTTTCATAGGTTTTATTTCACCTAAGATACCAAGAAGTGTTTTGTGATTGATTTGCAAGGATATAATAAGAGGAATAATGTGGTTCTCAAAGAATAGACATTGTGTATTTCTCATATAAAATGTAATGTGAATTTAAATTATATATCTATTTTACGAAGAATATAAAATATTTGATCCATAATTATTTGATTATTTATGTATTATTCAAATGTAAAAAAGTAGACACTGGTTCCAGGTTACTAGAGTCGGGGTTGTAAAAAAGATGCAGTTTATTGAAAAATGGATTGTAGGAACCAAATTAATGAAGATACATAATTTTTATTTGATTGGAAATACAACTCTAATTCTCTATTATAAATTTATCAAATATTTTAAATACACAAATCAATTTGAATAATAAGGGATCCATGTTCTATTGAAAAAATGAATGTTATTTTTTAAGGAATTGAAGAGAAGGTTGTTTATTTAACTTATTCTCACACTAATCTATAGTAAGAAAGGTTTTTTAGTATATAGTGATGCATCAATAAAGGTATGAGTAGTTGTTTTTTATATATAATGACATGGTTGTAGCATATTCCTCACACAAATTAAAGGTTTATGAGAAAAATTAACCAACTCATGATTTGGATATTTTCACCATGATTTTTTTCATTGAAAATATAGAGGCATTATCTCTTTGGTGAATGGTGTGATATATATATATTGGTCATAATTTATTAATGTTTATATTAATAAAGATAGTGTTTAAAATGAATAAAATATATGGTGAGAGTTAATTAATGATTATGAGGACTTGATACATTACCACCATGTAAAGGTGAACAAGGTGTATGATTCTCTAAGTTAGATGGACCAAGGAATATTTTATATGGTTTGGATTTAAAGATATCTATTACTTATGGATTTCTAGTGTATACACCTTGAAAGTATTTCAAAAGAAAAAAATCCTACATTTCTCAAATTAATGTTCAACCATCCATCAATGTCAAGATTAAAGAGGTTCAGAATGAAGGCATGGAACAAAAAAAGATGGAAAGGAATGTTCTAAGATTCAAACTTGAGAATAATGAAGTGATAAAATTCATAAATTTGATATGTTTCCCTTCAATACTAGAATTAAATAAGGAGGCATTTGATAAATAACTTATCTCATCATTATCTATCCAAAATGTAATCTTAAAAAGGTATTGAAGTATCAAAGATAATTTCTATTGGGATGACATAAATATCGATATTGAGAAGTAGGCATCTCAATGAATAGTATATAAGCATGTAAAGGGTGAATATCATAATTTTAAAGAGGTAATGTAACCATTACCCTTATTTATATAAAATGGTTAATCATCACCATATATTTCTTTATAGTATTACCCAATACATCTAAAGGCCATAATACCACTTGGGCTATAGTCAATAACCTTATGATTTTTGTACATTTCATTTCATTCAAGTAATATTTATCAATTGAATAAATTACCTCGATAATCATTATGATAGTGTTAAGGTTTAATGTAATACAAATCTCAAGTATATATTATTGAGATATAAGGTTTAAAAAAAATTCTAGATAAGTATTTCACAAGAATTAAATATAATGTTGAAATTTTTCACTACATATCATCCTTTGATAGATGGTTTGTATGATAAGACTATTAATAACCATGAAAATATACTGTGATATTTATTTATAGATTTAAATTGTTGTTGTGATTAACACCTTCTCCTTTTTTAACTTTCTTACAACATTATATTTCACAAGGGAATTCAATTGGATCATTATAAAGGCCTATATTTAAAGAAGTACATAACTACAACATATTGAGATAATTTTGGGGAAAAATTATCAATTGATACCTAAGGTAGTTGAGGAAATGGAAGAGAAAGTTATATCCATTAAAAATTAGATTAGAGTAGATTATATTCGATGAAGGAGTTATAATAAAAATCATTGGTGGGATATAATGTTCAATATTGGTGAAAAGTTATTCCTAAGAATATCAACATGGATGAACGTTATCAGATTTGGAAATAATGAGAAGTTGAGGCTTAGATATATAGGCCCCTTTTGGAATACTGATTATATCAGGTTGTAACTTGTTGATTGGAACTTCCACTGTACCTCTACAAAGTTCAAGATGTGTTTTACATATCAATTTTATGAAAGTAAATACCTGATAATTCACATGTAATAAAGTCATTTATTATATAGTTGGAGGATAATTTTTCTTATGGGGAACAAAAAATGGTGATTTTTGATCAAAGAGATATTTCACAATAGAAAATGACCACTAAGCTGGTCAATGTTTTGTGGTGGAACTATAAATTTGAGAAAGCCATGTGGGTGACCAAAAATGGAATTATTTACAATTATCCTTATCTAGTTATTCTAGAATAATTTATTTTTTATGGATAAATTCTTATAATTGTGGTAGAGTGTTACACCACATGATTTTAGAATATATTTCTCTAAAATAAATTCTATGCTTTGATAATATGTTTCACATGAAACACTGAACCAAAAAAAATCCATTTCAAAACTTTTATAATATAGATATTTAATTATAGAGTATAAATAATAGTAACAACATTATGCAATTTGTGTATAATTAAAAAAATAAAGGTCAATATTAATACTAATGTATGAATAAAATTATAATAATGTTGCTAAATACATAATAAAATCATTTTAAATATTTTATCTAAAAATTGGATTTTTAAGAGGTATCCATTTTAATATCAATAAAATAAATATTTTATGGTTAAATAATTATAAAATATTTTTTTATATGAATAATATATTAAAAATAATTTTTAATTTATATAAAATAAGAACAAAAAAAATTTAATTTCTAAAAAGTTATTTTCCCGGAATAAAGATTTTTTCTAAATCTTATGATTCCATTTAAAATTTATTTTTATGATATTTATAAATTTAATTAGATTAAATAGAATCCAAATTAATTTTAATCATGTTTAAATTTTGTTATATTATTTATCTTTTTTTAAGTAATAAAATAATTATAACGGTTAACTTATAATCAATATTAATAATAGTGAAAATAGGTAATTTCAAGTGGCTATAATTTTTGTATATTAACATGAAACGTCGAAAATATGGAATATATTTGGCAGGTTGTAAATTCATACACATATGTATCACCAAAAGTTTCCACCTAAATAACCCAACTCTCATGTAATTCTATTCTTACCCCTTACATAACATTCACTTCCATGGAGAAGTCCCTCTCTTCTTTTATAAAAGGTGTCCACTTCTTCTGACTTAAATTAAAACTCCTTGACATAAATTACATTTAAAATATACTTATTTTACCTCTCCTAGAGTCCCATTCCATGTTTAACATCCCCTTTTTATAAGATGAATCCTTAGATCCTCCTTTTCCAAGAAGTATTTAATAGATGGCTCAAGCCCAAAATGTGAGTATTATCCACTACCTAACATTATTTCTCTATATTTATCATCCAAAATCCTAAAAGACTATTATAAAAATATTAAAATAATGAAATAATTATCATTGTTAGGTTATTATACAAACAATACAACCATTATCTTTCACCTTCCTAGCCATTCCAAAAATGAAAATATCTCTCGTGTTACATGAAAACTAATACCTCCATGAGTGACTGGTTTTGTTTTTCACAAACCAACATACATGTTTGGATGAAATTGGTATTTATGGAATATATATTCTTTATAAATCATTATGTTTATTAATATTAAAATCAATCTTCACCTTATTTCCATTATAAGAAAGATGAAAACATCATCCATGCATACATATACACTACCACCTATGTTAATGATACCTTTAATTTTCATAAAAACATTTTATGGACGGTTATAAAATTAATTTTTTGAATTTATTTGATATTAAAGAGTAATATATTTCCTGAATATGGTTCTTAAAGTAATAAAAAAAAATTATAATCATTATAAAGTATTCTTTTAGTCTTAACAAATTACCCAAAATTAGTTAATCATGTATCATGTTCTCATGAACCATGCCCATTATTTATAAAAGGTTAACATGGGGTTAGATAAATAAATAAAAAAACTTATTTTAATATATTTTATAATCTATTAATTATTAAATTGGTATCATTGAAAAGTGTTCGATGTCACTTTTATAAAACATGCCTGAACAAATCAAAATTACAAACTTCCAATGATGAAAATACACATTAACTAACTAGTACATTCATAATAAATGATTATAAATGAAAAATATAAAAGATAATTTATATGAATGAGGTTATAAAATAACTTATTAATATGTTTATTTTTATTATATAGGAGGTGAAATAGAATTTTTGAGGTCTAGTGAAAATGGTAAGGGTTCCCTAATTTGAATTTTTCTTCACTGAGATATCTTTCATATCTATATATTAATTTATTTTTTGATCTATCTACTACCCATGTATTCATTTTTAATATACATTTAATATAATTTTATGGATTCATGAATATATGTATTGTTTTATGTTTCATGGGATTTTGAATTAAAATGTAACTAAGTTGTAATGGTTTCATATCTCAACATTATCACTTTGATAAATATTCTATTTTCACAAATTATTTATTTATGTGTCCTGTATATACTTACTTATTGATATATTTTATCATAAAATTAATTAATTTCAATGGATTTGAAAATCCATATCTTATTCTATATTTCAAGAGGGTTTTAAATCAAAGGTTTCTAAAGATGAAAGTGTTCATTTTCAACATAATTTTCAAATAATGATTGTTATGAATGAATTTACATATGGTGAAAAATCATGTAAATTTATCTCTAAAACACGATTAATTTTATTCTCCTCTTCTTATTATTTTTGTTTACATGTTATATATCAATTTCCCTTCTTTTGGTAAAAAATTTACCGGATGTGATAATTGTAAGTGAAAGTAGCCCCACATATTCTTTTTGGTCAATAATATTCCTCCCTAAGTCCATATTAATTTTATGAATTCCCTTTCCATGATTTAATAATGGATTAATATAATTTTTAATAATTATACTTTTATTAAAAAAATTAATATAATATTTTAACATTTTTCACACATGTCAATTTAAAAAAAGTATCCCCTTTTAATGTATTATGTGTAAATACATTCTTTATCATATATGAGCACTATTATTTATAAATATTACCTTATATACATTAAATTGTTTTCAGAAATATTTTAATTATTATGTATTTTAAAAAAGGAATAACATTTTATTTATTTCAATTTTATTTTTCCAATAGTCTTAAATGGTGTTTTCCATTTATGCGATCATCCTTTGATATTCCTTATATTATGATTGGAATAGATTATTATGATACCATACACCTTATTATGATATAATCCAACATCTTTAACTAATTGATATTGAAATACAATTGTTTTTTGTGTTCTCATGGAATAATTATATATGATTTTCATTAAGAGGGGTGGACCTATAATTATATATATCCATAATGAATTATTTAAATTATGATTTCTTATTAGGGAATTGTAACAGGAATAGTGAGTAAACCCAATCCCCCATGGGACTCGTTTCATTATGTCTATTATAATTGGAACTGAATATGATCCACTATTATATTTTTTAAACTATGTAATGATGGTCTTGGTAGTTATCATTGAAAAAGAGAATGATTTTATATTTTTATGTATATTCTGAAAGCTTATGTACTATGATTTTGAGATATTCTTAGGGATCATTATTGATTATTGATGAATAAATATTCTTATAACTCTTATATTTCGTTATATAAAAGCCTTATTCCATGACTTATGATTTGTGGTCTATGAATTATTGTGATTTTCTTCATAAGTTATGGTTACATACTGATAACCTTATTCTAATATTATGCCCACTTATGATCATAAACTGATATCTCTCATGTTTACCCTTAATAAACATTATAGATCACCTGTTATTATTTTTCGACTTCCCTAGATAGTGAAGGAATTAATTATGTATGATTTTTTTAAGAAGAATATTGAGTGAGATGAACTTATGGGAGATGCTAGAGATTATTCTTAAAATAGTTAATTATATATATATTCTTCAAAGAACAAAAACATTATAGTTATAAAGTGATTTTATAATAGATATAATTAATAATTATCTATAATTATGATATATATGAGTATTCTTTTGTATCACCTCAGTTGGTATTATAGAAAAGTTTAGTTATTTTTTGATATTAGTTTATATATTTTTCACAATTTCATTTAGAAATATTTAGGGAGATCCATATTTATTTGTCTAAGTATAGAATAAAATCCTGAATTTTTGGTGAAGTTGAGACTGTATATCTTCCTAGAAAATACATCTCTATCTAGATTCAAACAAGTGGACTTTGGGTTTTGAAGAGAATCATATAAGAGTGAAATCCTAAAAAGGATGGTTGTGAATTAACTCAATATTAACATGTTACGTGAAAAAGTTTCCTAACTACACACCTAGTTTGAAACTCCTGAGATATATTCTTTACTTAATTCAGATTCTCTATAAAAACCATTATGATGAATTTAAATATATTTGGGTTATGAATCCTAATAGAAAATGACCATGGAGAACACAGATTGATACCTATAATATCATGCATTTAAGAGATGATTTCATAATTTTGTACATCTTTGGTATGATATTCATTATCATAATATTTCTCACTTTTATTATTATTACATGATTCTCATAGTTATAATTTTGGTTTGGTTTAGGTATGGAAGATGGAATGGTGAATTTGTAGTGGTGGAAAGTATGATCAATATTGAAAATATCTTATTTTATTCAAGTTCTATGAATTTATTTAAATTTTAAAAGGCCTCTAAGACTATTTGTTATTATCCCAAATGAATTGATATTGAAATATCAGGGAAAAATCATAGTGGTATGATGATTGAATATCAATTCTATAGGTCCTCTTTGATTGATGTTTGTGGGTATGTGTTTCCTGAAAATCTCATTATCTTATATATAGCCATATTTGATAAGATTTCAGTCATGGATTGACCCTATTTGAATGGATCTCATATTAGTTTTTGAGGAAGGGAAGTCATATTTGTTATCTCAATTCAACCTATGATCATCTATTAGTGTGAGGATAAATATGAACTTATAATGGAAATTATTCCATTTTATGGGTCTTAATACCATCTCTTGAGGGGTATCTAACAGAAATGGTTTGGTATAAAATCAATATTTATGATACTATTATTGTTCTTAAATATTTCAATGTATAAATAATTTACTAGTCTTCCATTGAATATTGATGTTTACTTATCAAAACAACTCATTTCTAGTACCAAACCTAATTTAGTAACTCCTTATAGAATAAACCCAACTATATTATATGAATTGGAGAAGAAACTACATTATAATATAGATAAGGGATTTGTATTCCCTAGTATATCACCATGGGAATCAACTATTCTTTTTATCAAGAATAATGATGGGTCAATTCGTCTTTTGATTAGGGTAACTTAACAAGATCACTATAATTTTTTTCCTATACCCCATATTGATGTCATGTTTGATAAACGGTGAGGAGTTCAATACTTAAAAAATATGTATCTTTGATATAAATATCATCAATTAAGTTTCAAAATGAGGGTATCATCAAGTAAACATTCTATATGAGGTGTGGAAACTGTTAATTTATAAGGATTCTATTTGGACATTCCAATGCCCTCTCTATATTTCAGAATCTAATGAATAGTCTTTAGAGATTTTCTTGAGTAGTTAATGTTAGTATTTAGAGTTAATATTGTAATATATTACATGATGATGATAGAGAATTAAGATAATATAAATATTTTGTTCATGACCTTGAGGAAGGATAAAATCTATGCTAGATTTATTGAATTTGAATTTTGGATACAAAAAATTATCATTCATGGTCCATTAATATCTTATGAGGGTATATATATGGATTTTATCGGATGAAGGCTATTAAATAATTGATCATTATAACTACAGTGACTAAGATTCCTAGTTTTATTAGATTTTATAGACACTATTAATGATTTATGAGAAATTTTTCTTATATAACAAGTCCACTAACAATGTTGAATCGTAGGGGAGAAAATTTCTCTTGGGTAGATGAATGTGATGAAAATTTTAATCTACTAATGAAGAATGTTGGTCGGTGAACTGATAATCACATTACCCTATAATAGAAAAGGGTTTGTGAAATATATTGATGCATCAATGAGATGACTGATATAAGTTTTCTTTTAGAATGGGATGGTTGTAGCATCTGCCTCACACCAATAGAAGGTTTAGGAGAAAAATTACCTAAATCATGATTTGAAGCATTCAATTGAAATTTTTTCTTTGAATATATAGATACATTATCTATATGGTTAACGATATGATATATATATTAATAATAGAATCATGAAGTATATATTCACATAGAAGGAATTGAACATCCCACAAAGTATATGGTTATATTTTATTAAATAATTTGTATGCTCACTAAATTACCACCATGGGAAGGAAAACAATGTGGTTAATGATATATATAAGAAGGATTATGTTATTTTATCTATGATAAGATTTTAAGGATATATAATACTATTTTATTTTCATAGGATGGAGCGTGAAATCAAGAGGGATATGAAGAAATCCTACTTTTCTAAAATAATTTTGTACCAAAACTTAAGGGAATATTAAATAGGTTTATAAGGGGGATGTAAAACTATTAAAGATGGTAAGGGATATTATATAACTAAATCTTGAACATGATGGAGTTATAAGATTTAGTAACTAGATATTTTTCTTTTAAATACTATAATTAAAAGAGTTATTGGATTAATAGAATAGCTCATCATTCTCCATCCATTATAGAATCACAAATATATATAGAAATATCAAAGAGAATTTCTAGTATGGAAATATGAAAAGATGTATTGTAGAGTCTTTATTTTGATTTTTGGTATCAGTCAGTTAAGGGTGAATATTATAAGTCTAGTGGGATAAAAAAATGTGATATACCTATATGGGAATAAGAAAACATAACAATGGATTTTGTCATAAGAATCTCAAAGGCTTTTAAAGGACATGAAACCATATGGGTTGTAGTTAATTAAATTACAAAGTTAGTATATTTTATTACCATCAAATAAAATTTATCAATTTGAAATATTTACAAGATATATATTAATAAATCCATTTGGTTTCATGAAATACAAATCTTAATTACATCTCACTGGTGCCCAAGCCTTTTCTCAAAATTAAAAAGAAGTCTTCAACATGAATTAAACAAAAAATTTAACTTTAAAACTATATATCATCCTTAAATGGATGATTAGTATAAGAGCACAATTTAAACACTAAAATTTTTGAAAAGATAATTTTCTGTTGATTTAAATGGTGGTTGGGATCAAGAAATTCCTCTAATAAATTTTTATTAAATAAATTTCTTATACTCAATCAATAAAATGAATAATTATGGATAAATTTATAGAATTAAGTATAGAAATCCAACATGATTTTTATAAGTTTCAGAATGAAAGCTATTGGGACCTGATTTAGCTATGAAAATGCTAGAAAAGTTAAATCTATTTAGTATCACATCCATGAAGAATAGATTTGAAAAACAATTATTTGGTTAATATTTAGTGAGATCTGGAGTTTTATGTTTATGATAAGGTATTACTATAAATATATCCTTTAAATAGAGTTGCATTATTTTGGAAATATAGGTAAACTGAGCCCTAGATATACTAGTCCCTTTGAGATTGTTTATCATATTGAGAAAATATCATATCTCCTGGAACATCCCCTAAAACAATTCAATGTTCTTGATTTTTTCGATGTATCATTTTTGAGGAAGTATATAAATGATACATTATAAGAAATGAACTCAGAGGATACACAACATGATTAAAATATGTCTCATGATGAACAATTATTGGAGATTATTTATTGAAGAATTAAAGTTATTAAAAATAATAACACTCACTTGGTTAATGTTTTGCAGGGAACCATATATTTGAGGAAGTTATGATGGAGCCTAGAAATGTAATGAGGTAGAAGTATAATCATATTTTTTACGTTAGAAAAAAATATTTTCAATATTAAAATTATTATAGCGGGGTCAGATATAACATAAGATTTATCAATATATTTGTTTTAAATAAATTCAAGGCATTTAGTAATTTTTTATATGCAACACTGAATCAAATAAAATTGAGATACGAAAATTATAATATACCTATTGAGTTTTGGGTATGAATGATGTTAACATAATTTTGAATTTTTTTCATAAATAAAAAATAAAGGTAATTTTAAATACAATTTAAATCATAAAATTTATTTATTACAACAAAATAACTAATAAGATAATTTTATGTTTTTTTAGAAATAGATTTTTTTAAAAAAATTTATTTTTATTTCAAGAAAGTAAATATATTTTGGTTAAATGATGATAAAATATATCAATTATATGAAAAATAGTTAAATATTAAATAGTAATTTATAGGAAATAACAATAAAAATATTTAATGTATAATAATACATTTTCGTAAAGAAACCGATTTTTTATATATTTTTATTTAATTTAAATGTTAACTATATAATATTTCAAAACTGAATTAAATTAAATGGAGTTAACATTTCGATTAATCAATTTAAAATTTGGTAACTGGGGTTATCATATATTCTTGTTAATAAAATAATTAATGTGGATAATTTTTAATTACTATTTATAGGGGTAAAAATGTGTAATCTCTGTAGGCTTAAATTGTTATTTATTAACATGAGACATTGACCTTATATAATAACTTTGGTTGAAATTTATAAGCTTGATGTTTCCCCAACCTTTACCACCTAAATAACATAACTATCATATAATTTCATTCTTACCCGTTACCTAACATTTATTTCCAAGGAAATGTCTCCCCTTTTAACCTATAAAAGGAGGAAACTTCCCACAACTTCAATCCCCATACATTGTTCAAAATAACATTGAATATATAGTTTTATCTTGTATCCTAGACTTTTATTTCATGATTTTACTCATATTTTCCAAAAATAATCATTAAATTTTATAATTCTAGGAACACTTTCAAGAGAATATTGAAGCCGTCAACACGAATTTTATCCATTATATATCTTTATTTTGTCTATATTTCTTATAAAAAATACAATAAACTATTCTAAGTATATTAATATAATGACATGTATATCATTTTCATGTTATTATATTAATGGTAAAACCATTATCTATCTCCTTATTAATTACTCAAAATATTAAATCATCGATCCTGTTACGTGTGGACTACTACCTCTATGAGCAACGTGTTACATTTATTATAATCCAACTTATATGGTGGGATAAAGAGGTTATTTAATTAATTAAAATAATTTAATTATGTGTTTATTATTCCAAAAAGTTAAATCATTTTCTACCTGTTTTCCATTTTTATAAAAATGAAAACGTCATACATTTATACATATAGGCTACCAGCTCCATGAAAGACATGTCTTATTTTCACCATTAAATTACTTGGATGGTTATAAAATATATTAGATGTATATATACGATATTATTTATTAATATATTTAAATAATATATTTCTTTGTTATTGAAAAAATTAATGATCATTATAATATATTTTATTAATATAAGTAAATTTCCCAAAAAAGATCATCATGTATCTCATTCTCATGATCCATGACCAAAACTTCCATAAATTTAAATTAAGGATGTATGGTAGTTGAAAAAAGAACAAAATATATTTTATAATATGTAATGATTTACTTGTTATTAGGGAATGGATTTCAAAATCTCTTTTGAAAAACATGAATGAAATAATTGAAATTACTAACATCCAATGATGAAAATATTCATAAAATAAATACTACATGTTTAGTGAATGATTATAATATTTAAATATAAAAAGTAACATATATGAATATGGTTATAAAATAAGGTATTAATGTGGTTATTTTTATTATAAAAGTCATTAAATATTTTTTTTGAAAGTTTGGAGAAAAAGGTAACGGTTTCCACATTTCTATTTCACTTCATTTAGATATGATTATTATTAACCAATTTTTTTTGTGTTGTATATAATTTCCATGAATGTATTTTTAATATATTTATACTAAAACTAAAAGGATTCAATGATATATATAAAGTTATATATTTCATGGGTTTTTTATTTTAAAGGTAATGAAGTTCTAAGGTTTCATAGTCCGAGCTTTCTTCCTCTAAGATATATTCCCTATTCATCATTATTTATTTTTATATGGTGTATATAATTCCATATGGAGTCCTTTTACCATCACGTTCATAATTTTCATGATATTTATATTGTAATCTTATATTTTCTATTTCAAAGGGGTTTTCACTCGATGGTTACCAAATTCATAAGGGTTTCTTTCCAATCACATTTTTAAATAAAGATTGTTATGATTGAATTTCCATATATGGAATAATTGTACGACTTTTACCATTATTTATATAGTAATTTGGAGTGATTCCAATCCACTATGTGAGTTAATAAAAATTTTTATAATGGTCTTGGATGTTATCCTTAAATAAAGAAATGATATATATGCTTATTTATTATTCTTATGCCATGCTCTCATGGATTATGATTGATTATTGACAAATATTAACAGTTATTACTATTTCATTTTTTGAAAAAAAACCTTATGAAATACCTCATGATTTATGGTCCATGGCATGTTAGGTATGTTTATATAAGTTATGGTCTTGTATTTATACCCTTATGATTATATTATTCTCAAATACATTCATCCATTAATTTATCTCTTGTTTACATTTACTTATCATATGAGTTGATGCTTTATTTTTTCCCATTTTCCTAGGTTATGAACAGAGTAATTAAGTAGGATATGTAAAAAAGGGTAGTATGTGAGATGAACATTAGGGTAAAGATAGTGATTTTTCTTTAACATGTTTATTATGTATCTATTATAAAAAAAATAAACTGTTATACATCTTGGTTGTTTATTATTAATATATTTAACGAATTATCATAAACAATGATTGTATATTCATGTATGTTATGTTTGGGTCTCTTTTGTTGATATCAGAGAAATGTTTAGTTAATTTTAGTGACTTATTTAGTGATTTATGGGGATTAGGATTATAAAAAATAGTGAGAACCCTATGGATAAGTGTAAGTATAGGATAACACATTGATGTTTTGGTTAAGTAGATATTGTGTGGTTTCTAAGCAGTGAAATCCCTATTTGCATACAAACAAGCAGATGAATGCTCTAATATAGATTTACCTTGGGATAACAATCCAAGAAAGTCAATTTAGTTATTAACTTGGACTTCACATTGTGTATGAAAAAGATATTTAATTGAACTCGTTATTTAACACTTCCCAGGGATATGATTTAGTTAATTAATATTATCTTTATTTTATAAAGGTTTCCAATATATTTTTAATAATAATTATAAGAAATGACTATGAAAAGATAGATTGAAACCTTTAAAGTAATGGGTTGAGAATAAGGTTTAATAATGTATGAAATACTAGTAATAATCTTCATTATCATAAGATTTCTCTCCCTAATTATTAATGCAAGATTCTCATTCTAATCATTTTGGTTATAGTAAGGGATGTAAGATAGAATGATTAATTTAGGGTGCCAGATAGTATGTTCAATATTGAAAATATCTTATTTGAGCATAATTATATGTATTTATTAAAATTTTCAATGGTATCTAAGACTATTGATTTAAATACTCAATGGTTAGATTCTGAACTATCAGTACAAACAACTAGTAGTACAATGATCACATATCAAGTCCATAAGTCCTACCCTATTTATGTTTTTGGTAATGTGATTAATGAAAATCTTATTAAACTCCCTATATTCTTATTTGAGGTAATTTTGGGCATGTTTTTTTCCCACTATATAGACTCCATATAAATTACCAAGGAAGGGAATTCTCCTTTTATATCCCAAATCAACCTATGATTTTTGATCCATGTGTGGATGAATATGAAATTATTATGGAAATTACCTACATTTTTGGGTCTTACTACCCACTATTATGGGGTATCTATTATAAATAGTTGGTAAGAAACTCAATATTAAAGATACACCTACTGTATTTGGATATGATGATGTATTTATTGATGAAATTCTTATTCTTCCTCTGAATCTTTAAGATATGTTTTCAATAGAACTCATAACAATTTCTACAATTAATTCAATGAATCCTTATAAAATGACTCAATTGAATTATATAAATTGAAGTAGAAACACTATGAGAATCTAGATAAGGAACCCATAGACCATATTTTATCCCTATGGGGAGCACCTATTGTTTTTTAAGAAGAAATATCGTTAAAATAATCTTTGAATATATTATTATGAATATAAAGTGATCGATATAAAAAATTATACTATACTCAGTATTGATGAATTTTTTCGTAAACTACAAGAATATTAGTACTTTTCAATGATTGATCATTGATCTATATATCATTTATTGGGGGTCAATGAAGAGGATACTCCCCAGTTAACCATATATGTTTGGTATGAACACTATGAATTTTTAGTGATGCTATTTGGGATTATCAAAGACCCAACTATCTTGATAGATAATATGAATAAAGTTATTATTGATTATCATTAATATTTTTTGGTAGTATTTATTAATTATATTATCACATATTCCAAGATAAAGTAATTATATAAATATTATCTAAAGATTGTGTTAATTTACCTAATGAAGGATAAATTATATGGATTATTTTTGAAATGTGATTTTTGTTTCTAGAATGACTCATTCTTGGGTTATGTAATCTCTAGAGAGTGTATATATTTGGATAATTATAAGATAAAGGATATTGAAAAATGGATCATACTGACCATATTTCCAAATATCCATATTTTTCTCATATTTATTGGACACTATAAATGATTTTTGAGAAAATTTCAACAGATAAAAAATCCACTAACCATGTTTACTCATAAGGGAGAAAAGCAAAATTAAACTTACAAATATGATATAAATTTAAGGGATTGAAGAGAATATGATTAAGGTGACCTATAATCAAACATACCTATATAGGATAATATTTCCAAATATATTATGATGCATTAAAAAAGGTTTAAGGATCTATATTCAAACAGAATGACATAATAGTAGTGTATACCTCATTCAATTTCAAGGTTTAGGAGTAAAATTACTTAACTAATTATTTGGATATTCTAGTGGTAATTTTTATTTGAAAATATATAGGAATTATAATTATTGTGAAAGGTGTTATATATTTATTTATCTTAAAATATTGAAGTATATATTCACACAAAAAGAGTTAAATATGAACCAAAGAAGATGGTAGAAGTAAATTAAATAATATGATTACTCAATAAGTTACCACCTTTGAAGGTGAACATGTTTGACGATTCTATAAGTTAGAAGTATAATTCATGTTTCACCATTATGATAATTTATAGAGATACAATAATTAAGGATTTATAGAGGATCGACATTAAATCATGAGGGAAGGGGAGAAATCATTCCTTTCTCAAACGAATGTTCAACCATCCATCCATGTGATGATTAATGTGGTAGATAACGGTGATTTTCAAATAAACACGTATGTATGGGATTCTATAAAATTCAAAATTTAATATAATAGAGTGAAAATATTTATGAACTAGATATATTACCTTTAAAAACTATAATTAATGTAGATTGGATGAAGAACATAACACTATATTCTCTATTCATCTTGGTAGAATAATCATATATAGAAATATAAAATCTCATTTATAGTGATTGAAAATGAAAATGGATATTATGAAGTATGTATTTATATTCCTAGGTTGTTATAAAGTTCATTGTAGATATAAAACATATAAGGGGATGATGCATCCATTACCCATACATATATGAAAATGAGAATAAATCACTATGGATTTCATTGTAGAACTCCACAAGACATATAAAGGCCACAATTACATTTGTATTATAGCCAACCACCTTAAAATGCCTAAAAATTTTATTTCTATTATTGATTATTTCACTCTTGAATAACATTATAGGATATTCATTATGGAATTAGTAAGGTTTCATGGAAGAAAACTCTCAATTATTTCTGATCGAGATATATGGTTCACCTAAACATTATAGATAAGTCTTAAGAAAAAAAATTAAATATGGAGTTTAATTTTTAGTACTAAAAACCATCCTTATATAGATGTTCAATATGAGAGAACCATTAAAGCACTATAAGATATGATGATAGATTAATCTAAGGATTTTAAAAGTGGTTGGGATCAACACATTCCCTAGTTGATTTTTCATACAATAATAGCCTTTAATAGAGAATTAAAATGGATCCTTATAAGGACTTATGAGAATATAATTATATAAATAAAAAATTATTTTATGAATTTTTAGAATTTAATATATTATGACCTAATATTAATGATGAAATTGAAGAGAAAGTTAGATCCATTCAAAATCATATCAGAGTAGCTTAGAGTTAACAGAAGTGTCATGTTGATAATATTCTGGGAGATCTGGAGTTAAATATTTGTGACAACGTATTCATAACAATATCTCCTCCAAATAAAGTTAACATATTCATAATTAATGGGTATATTATCTCTAGATTTATCCTTCACTTTAAGATTATTGATCATGTCAGTATTACATCAAATTAATTGGAACTTCCACTGATCCTCTACCATGTTCACAATGTGCTCCAGGTATCTGTTTTGAGTAAGTATATACCTGATAAAAAACATACACTAAACATATAGGGTATACAACTGGATAATGGTCTTTCTTCTAAGGTGAAAATATTTTAAATTTTATATCTAAGAGATAAAGTCTTGAAGAACAAGACCACTCTCCTAGACAAAGTTTTGTGGTTGAT
The DNA here is from genome assembly GCA_963277665.1 of Viscum album. Lineage (NCBI taxonomy): Eukaryota > Viridiplantae > Streptophyta > Magnoliopsida > Santalales > Viscaceae > Viscum > Viscum album. The sequence continues at coordinate 833,270,578 of OY728136.1, forward strand.
TTTATTGAAGAAACTAAATTTTATCCTAATAAATGATTGATATAAATATAACCTCATTTGATTCCATTATAAAAATAAAATTTTATTATAATAATTATTTACATAAATAGGGTATAATGTAACACCTCTATATTTTATAATATATTTCTATTAAATAAATTTGATTCATTTGATAACTTTTTTTACACGCAACACTAAACCCAAAAAATCATGATACAACTGTTATAATATAGATATTGAATTAATGATTATAAATAAAGTTAAAAACCATATAAAATTTGTATGCAAATAAAAATTTCAGTTCATTTTTAATATTAGTTCAATTATAAAATTCAATTTGTATATCTAAATTACTAGTAAGACCATTTTATTTATTTTTTATGAAATTTGGTTTTTTAAGAAATATGTATTTTTTATTTAAATAAACTAAATATATTATAGTTAAATGATTAAAAAAATATATCTTTATAATAATATTTATTTAACACAAATTATTAATTTATACTAAGCACAAATAAAAAAATTTAATGTATAAAAATGAATTTCCTACAATAACTTTTTTTGTATATTATAATTTAATATTAAAGATAATTTTCTTATATTTAAAAATTAAATTAGATTAATTTGATTCTGAATTCAAATTATTCATGTAAAATTTTTGGAAGAGTTCCCATTATATATTTTTAATAAAAAAATAATTACCATGGTTCATTTTAAAATAATGTTAATAAGGGTAGAAATGTATAATTTCAAGAGGGTTGATTTTTTTTACATTAATATGAAAATTATACCTTATTGATGAAATTAAGTAAGATATAAATTCATACCCACATGACTCAAAAACATTTCCCAACTAACGAACCAAGCTCTCATGTAATTACATTCTTACCCCATACCCAACATTCATTTCCAAGGAAAAGTCTTCCTTTTTTACCAATAAAAAGTGGCCACAAACAACCAATTAAATCCACACCCAAATTTATAAATTACCTTGAAAATATATCAATATTACCTATCACAGATTCATATTACACATTTGGTATCCCCTTGTTCCAATAATAATCCATAAATACTACATTTCAAAGAATCCTTTTAAGAGAAGATTCAAGCCCTCAACATGTTTATTATCCAATATATAACATTATTTTCTATATATTTATCATCCAAAATAATACCAGAATATAAAAATAATAATAATAATAACAATAATAATGATAATAATAATAATATAATTAAATTATTATCATTTTTATGTTATTATATTAATGATATAACCACAATCTATCCTTCTCCAAACCATTTATAAAAATAAAAGCTCTACTCATGTTATTTGTGGACTTCCGCCTCCATGAGTGGCGTGTTCCTTTATTCATAAAACAATAAACATCGTTAGATAAAAATAGGCATTTAATGAATTAATATTATTTTAAACCTAATTAATATTCTTAAAATATAATCTTATATATACATTCCTTCCACTCATAGAATTATATAAAGGCCATTTATGTGTACTTGCAGACAACTGCCTCCATGAAAAAACTCTTATTATCATCACAACCATAAATTAATGGTAACAAAATATATTTTTAAAATATATAATAAATAATTGATGAATATATTTAATTAATATCAATATAAAATTCCAACAAAAAAGTAATTATCATTATAAAGTGTTCAATTAATATTGATAAATTACTCAAAATAACTTTATTAAGTATCCAATTATTTCACACCTTCCCTTTGTTATGATAAATTGAACACAAGGATATATTAAAATTTTAAAACGTATTTTAATATATTTCATAATATGATAATTATGAATTTTTTATTAAGGAATGATGCCTGAAGTTGTAACTACAAAATATGCCCAAAAAGGAAAAATTAATATCATCTCATGAAGAAAATAAAAGTATGCTAGAAAATAAATATATAGTGAAAGATTATAATTTTTAAAAATAAGATTTAATATATATTACAAATTTTATAAAATAAGTGATTAAAATGTTTATGTTTATTATACTGGATCTTAAATATATTTTTTTTCAATTTAGGAGTGAAATGTAAGGATTTCATCATCTCAATTTTACTTGATTGGGATATGATTTATATTCACAATTTATTTTATTTTTTGGTGTATGTACTACACATGGATGAATTTTTGATAAAATTATTATTAAATTTTTGGGATTTTATAAACTATATTATATTCAACATTTTATTGGTTTTTTATCTAATAGGTAACAAATTTTCATTGGTTTCTCATCTCAACTTTCTTCCATCAAGTTATATGACTTATTTATCACTAATTTATTTATGTGTTGTAAATATACTTCTAAATCAATTCCTTTTATCATAAATTTCGTTAAATTCAAGGGATTTATAAATCTATCTCATTTTATATATATCAAGGGGCTTTGGACATAAAGGTTCCAAAAACTGTAAGGGCTCCATTCCAATATCGTTTTCAAATTGAGATTGTTATGAATTAATTTCCATATTGGGAAATATTATATGAAATTTATCAATATTACCCCAAATATTTTCTTCTAATCTAGTTATACCTGGGGGTTTATATGTTATCCCTAAATTTCATTTACATTTGTAAATAATTTAGCTGATGCAACACTTGTACATGAAGATGACCCCATAACTTCTTTTTCTATTTGGAATTTTCCTCCTCTTTGTAAATATTCTATCTTATGGATCTATTTTAAATGATTAAATAATTTATTAAGGTAATTTTCTTATAATATTAATTTCATTAATTTTTTTTAAAAGAATATTTTAATGTTTTCCACACATTTCATTTTGACAAATTATCCCCTTTTAACATTTTTAGTTTGAATAAATTATTTCTTGTAATTGAGAATTATACTTTAAAAATGTTTCTTTCTATATACTAAATGGGTTTCAAAATGAGGTTAAATCTAATATATTTTTAAGGGAAAAAATGATTTTTTTTTGAAATTTGATTTATCGAACAATCATAGAAAGGTGTTTTTCATCTATGTTGATATCCTTTAATTTTACTTATATTATGTTTATCATATGTTATTATACTACCGTACAATATCATTATTTTTATTTAAAATTAAATGTTTTATAGATGTTTTCATAAGACCAACATTTTTTCTGAGGGTTAGTTATGTGATATTGAGATATGAATATTTTTAGGTTCTCATGGAACACATCTGTATGTTTTTCATTATGTGATAGGTGGGACCATATTTATATATATCTTTAATTAATTGATTAAATTATGTTATATAATGAGTTAATATGAAATATAATTAAAAGGGAACCAAATATACTATGGGACTCTTTCCACTATATATATATGGGAAAAATGAGTGAACTTAGTCCATTATGGGACTCTATCTACTATATTATTATGGTTTTGGAAGTTATATTTGATCAATGAAATTATTTTCTTTTATTTTGTGTATTCCAAAAGATTATTATATTTTATTATAATATTATATCATTTATTAGGATTGATTATTAATGAAATTTAATTATTATGATACTCGTCTTTTATTATGAAAAATCCTTATTCCTGGCCACATTATTTATAGTAAATGAATTCTTGGTTCTTTTTCATAATTTATGATCATTCAATAATACCCTTATTCTTATATTAGTATTACTTATGATAATTAATTTATATCACACATGTTTTTACTTACTAAAAATTTGAGCTCCCCCATTTTGATGTTTTTATTTATTGAGGTAACGATGGAAGGAATTAAGTAGAATATGTATAAGATCAGTATTATATAAATAAATAAAAGGGTAATGTTGGATATTGTTCTTAAATAATTTGATAATGTATATAGTATCCCAAGACACTAAAATTTTACAATTTTGGGGTGTTTATTATTAAGATATGTATGGAATAATGATATGAAACGTTGATATATGCATGCATGTTATAATTTGGTTTATTTAGGTATCACAATGGACATTAACTCCACATTACTTGTTAAATACAATTTTAAAAATTTAAAATAGTAATTCTATATCAATAATAAGATAATACCACAATTAAAACCCCTAACTTAGTGTGTTGGGGTTAAATAAATTCATGAATCAATCACTTTATTCTTTTCTCTTTCCTAGAAATGTTATAAAAAACCTTTGATCACTCCAAAGTATCCTCACAACTCTTCACTGCATAAGAGATAAGGAAGTTAAATGGGTAATGTGTGTAATCTACGAAAGTTGAATGAAAATGAATTGAAATATAATAACTAAAGAAAACCTATTTCTAGATATAGTAATATTGAGAAATAGAGAAATAAATTGTAATATTAGAAACAAATATCAGGTTTTAACAAAATAATTTTTAGTTTATCAACAATACCCCTAGTGTTGTATCATGGGAGTAACACAATAACTCGAAATAATATAAGAATTACTAGGTGGAAATAATGTTTTTATTCCCATTGAATTTTATTTCATTTTTCATCAGTAATGTGAGATGACTTAATGACTTAATATGGATTCAATTTGTTTTTAGAATCTATATGGACTTTATAGAAGTTATTCTATGTTATATGGTAATGTATATTTGAGGTTAAAACATGTTCTGAGGGTTCTTCCTTAGAGAACATGGTATAAATATTCAAGGTAACCCTTATATGTGATGATTGGTTGTGTAGATATTGATGTTAATAAAATTATCTAAAGAATAAAACACTATCTAATATAGGCTCATGATATTTTTGGATGTGATAGATAAATATGAGCCTGGGTAACTGAGAATAATATGTTTTTCTGTAATAGAAGTTGTGAGAAATCACCCTAAAAATGAGTATTGTTGAAACTATTTTGACTAAGTGTTGAAAATATTCTTAATAAAGGATATAAAATGATTTAGAGTGTTTGAGAAGGCCTAATGATCAACCAATGAAATTATGAATTAATTTTATTGTAATATGGAATTTATAGGATACGAATAAAACGATGAAGGAATTATTTATATAGTTCATCCCAATATAGAAATGAAATAAATGAATATAAATTTAAATCTTTAGTAATAATGTTGTATTCCTTATGAATGTACAATTATTTACTAATAATATAAAATTAACATAGATACAGAAAATGGAAAACAATGAATGTAAAGTTCAATAGAATTATGATTGATTTTATCTATCTATGAAGTGTCGTTTCGAGAAGAATTATGATTTGTTTCATGAAAATTTAAAAGGAAGGAAACTCTACATGGTCTTTAGAATCTAAATAAGAAATATATGGTATATCTAGACCAAATAAGAGTTCATTGATTTTTAGAAAATTCATAGATTATAGAGACGATAACATAATTTTTTTTGAATTAATATTATGTATAAATGTTGAATATTAGATAAAAAAAATAAAATGAATATTATGATATTTGTGACATTTGATGATGCCCATATGATTTTATTCACTATTAAAACAATGTGATCCTTTAATAGGATCATGATTCAGCTCAATTTTTACAATATCAAACCAAAGGTTATGTTATGCTATTATACAAGACAAAGCATCACATTGCATACTATTTCATGTAAACCTTATTTTTTATGTGAATATTGATTTTTATATTATTTAAATGAACATATTTTGTGATAATTCAAAGAAAAAATTAGTTGATTCATGTGGATATTTATAGAAAAATACATTAATTATATTATAAGATATTGAAAATGAGGATTCCAAAAAGAAATATATTTGATATTTTAATGAGAAAATTGCATGTTGACTAAGACAAGAAAAGTTTGTATATTTCCAATATAGAAAATAATATCATGATGTTGCGAATATAAAGTAATATGGAATACAAAATAAAATATACAATGAGAGATCATAAACACTATGTGTATAAATTATGAATATTTGAGAGATTAATAAAACACTATCTTGAATAGGGAATACATATTTTTGTGCTATGATTCAATTGGAAGGAGGAGAATTTAGTGCTTCAATACTCAAAAAGCTAAGGAGAACCAGGTTGTTTGGAAATTTTGAAAACTGTGAAATATGTATAAACATATTCTAAAAAAGAAAAAGGAATCTAGACTTTATGTGTATATAAGAAAACTATATTAATGTAGTATTTTTGTAGAAGAATATCATTATCAAGTGGTGTTGATATAACTCAGAGAAAAAGGAAAAATTTCTAATTTTGGATCATATATTTGGTGTTTGGAGGTGTTATACTACAATATATCCATGTGACTCAGGAGATGGAATACAATGGGACTCTTTGTTGATTGGTTTAGGATGATAGATATTTATAACCACTAGTAAAAACAGTAGAGAATCTGTAATTTGTATGACTAACCAATCATGTCAACCAGTTTGATTTTACATCAAACCATGTAAATCATTGTGTAAAATGTATTCTACATATTTTTCTACATATAAGGCATTGTTTAGGGAATATATTTTTTGTATCTAAACATTAACTAGTTTAATAGGTTAAATTTAAATGGATCATTAATAAAATACCAATGATTCAAACCCTATCTTATTGGACCATCTATCATGGGGTATAACAAGTGGTATTAGTGAAAGTTTCCCTTATAAATATTCAATAATTTACTATGTATAAAGAATAAAAATTCTATTAATAGATTCAGTGTCCTGTAATTTTATGGAATTGACTTCCACAACTAAAGTAATATGATACCTTCCTACACATGTATTACTCATCTAAGAGGTAATGTGTTACAAAACTACTTGTTTTCCACCCATTTCTATGGTATTATTGATGTATTTAAATAATAAAGGAAAATCTAGAAGCTAAATATAAAGAAAAAAAATTCCATTTTAATTTCTCAATTAGGAATGGTATATAAAAATTTAATGGGGGAATCAAACTCTAAAGGAGATATGGTACAACTTGAGAAGTAGTTATAAAGAGGATACCAATGTCAAATAATCTTAACTAAACGTATAAAAGAGTATTTTTGAATATAAAAATATGGAATATTATGAGCTAATTTAAGAATAAACTTCAATGGTCAATGAAATTATGAGTAACTTGTGGGTATTTGGTGATAAGTAAGAATATTCCACCATTTTAAAATAACTTATGAGAATAATTAACAATATATTCGATCAAAATATTACTACCTTGTAAGATCTTGAGGATTTATCATTGGATAAGATTCAAAACATTATGATTGATTATGAAATGAGAAAGGATTAATCTATGAATAAGAAATAAAAATATGAGATGAATTTTGAGGCCATTAGAAAAGGAAAATTCCAAGAAGTATAAGTTATAGAATTAGGTAATTCATATGATGATTAGGATGATAACGAATTCAAAAAAACTGATTTTATTATGTAAAAATTATTCAGGATGGGTATGTGGAAAAGAAATGCCAAGAAACCACCAAGGTTCTATAAATATTATTATGTTTGAAATGATTCCAAATACTCCCCAAGTATATAAGATAAATAATCTGAATCTGAGGAGGAGGATGATAAATGTTAAAAGTAGAAAAATGGGATGAGCATAAATAATTTCTCCAATGGAAATAAAATTAGTTCGATGAGAAAGAAGGATAAATATGAATCATAAAAAAAACCTGGTTATATAATTAGGTAAATTATATTTCTCATTTTGAAAAAGGTATGGACACCTCTAGTAGTTATAGTGAAAAAGAAAGGGAAGATATTGATTATCAGAAAAAGGGGGCTTGAAATATTTCTTAGGATATTCAAACTTCTCAAGTAATAAAATAGAAATCTATTAAAAAAATAGTGGTTGAACAAAAGTAATAATGGATCAATAAAATAGATGACTAATTTAATGAGATTAATATCAAAAAATTAAATATGGTTGGTCAAGATAATATAATAATTCCTCTTAAAGAGAAGTTATCTGAAAAAAAGAAAAATATATTAGAAACACAATCAATTTTACTAGGAAATCCAACATAGTTGAAGAATATAAAATAAGTCATTACAAAGGCCAATGAGAATAAAAGATAATATTATAAAGATGTAGAAATTAAGGTTTCCAATAGTTAGGTAAAATATTATTTAAAAAGAAATCTTAAAATAGTCCTATTAAATCTATTAGTGTGTGAATTAAAATGAAACTTAAACATGTTTGGATAAAAAATAATATAAAGGTTTAGTAATCCAAATTAAAGGAAGGAAATAAAATTTCTACAAAATAACTACCCCTAGAAAATATATATCCCATTTTTCTATAGGAAAACAACAACACCATTTTGGCCATATCTAGAATCAGTTATAAAGACCTAAATTTCAAGTATTTTATTAGTTTTATGGAAGTTATAGACCAATGACTGATATTGTTTTATAATATATATTAATCAGGTCAAATTCCTGAACCAAGGTGGATATATAGTGTTTAAATGAGTAAAAATTCTTATTTAGTAAGCTATAATATATCAAATATTTCCACCCAAAAGTGATTTGGATGTTTTCAAGAATTGTGTGAAATATATTGAAAATAAGGTCATAACACTGAGGTGTTCATAGAAATCTTACCTACAATACTTTAATATTGTTTTAATGTCAAGGAACATCAAAGGGTAATAAATGAATCTATTTCATTAGTGGAGTTATATGAAAATTCCCAAGAAACCGAGAGTTTCAATAAATAATTCATAATAGTTTAGCCAGACAAGTGGGAATTAGCTAAGTAAATAGAGTATAAATAAATTTGTGATCATGCCAAAGGAATGAAACACATTAAGAGGATAAATTTCATGAGAAACTATCTATAATTGGTGATTTAAAAATGATAGGAAAATGTGTGTATGGTGTGGATGACTAGGAATGACAAAAACCAATGCATGAACATTATACCATTCTAAGAATATTTTATGGGGAATAATTTTTGAGAATCTAGAGAATAATTATCAAATGTTTATAAGGTTTAGAAAACTACTTAGCACAAAGAATTAAAGGTAGGAAAATGTACAAAAAAACCTATTAAGTCTCATAACAGAAAAATAAGTTTGAGTAAACCTTATCATACTATGATTAGAGGCAATCCCTAAGTTGAAATAAAACTACGAACCTTATAATTTCAATAAATAATCAAATAGTCCCCTCTTTATTCCCTTATCATTGATTATTTTTCACTAAAATTTATCGAATTAATCATGATAAATTTATTACGGTACACATTAAATATCAAAGAATTTTTTCATCATGAAGTCCTCTATCTATCATGGAGAGGATTAATTGAGTGGATCTTTTGAGTATGGGAAAAAATGAGATAAATATTTCATGATGTGAATCTTGAAATTATAGATAGCTGTAAAAAAATAAACAATGAAATTTTCTAATAACACTCATAAGTATTTATATATATAAAACTTATTTATAAAGGGAAGTGTTTCTAGATGAAATGATGAGAAAAATGGGGAGTTTTATAAATTATACTTGAACTTAATTATTTATTTATCTAGTTTTGTGAAGGATATAATGTTTGATAACTGAATCAATTTTCGAACAGAATCGTATTTTGAGTTTGGAATCACAGACATTCTTGTTTATAGAAAACATTCACCACCATGGTTATTCACTCTTGTTTCCTATAATCAGTTTGCCTTTATGATATTAGTGTATCCTGGTTAAAGGATATATGTTAATAAAATCACGTGGTATAATAATCTTCTCAATTTTAACAATATGTTATATATATATATATACAAATGTGATACTAAAATGGTTTCAAATGAAGTCAGGTAAGATGAGAATCTACCATATTTCTTTTTTCCTTCTTTTTAATAATGAGGAGAAAGAAAAGAATAAATATTGACATAAATCAATGTGATGATATTGATCACAATCCAAAGTGGGATATTATTTTTTAAATTTTGGATTAGATTGAATTTTTTTTCAATAAGGTGACATGACTTGAAAATTTCTTATGGTTTCAATATGTATTCAGAAGCTATGAAGAGTTGATGGAGGTTCATACATGTTATGTGGAACAAGATGTTTTTAGGATAAAGGGTTTTTTGAGGTTTATGAATTAGAGAACATGGTTATATAGACTCAAGGATTCCCTTGTAACACCTAATATTTTCAAATAAGAATATTGTATTTGATAGAATATGTGGCACGCAACACCGAGCTAAAACAACCCACAAAATATATTTTCCAAATTTAATCTCTTTGTTAGCTTGTAAAACACACAACCACAAGGATAAATGAATTATAATATTGTATACTATTATAAAATAGTATATAGATATCTAAGAATGAATAAAATTAAATAAATTAAGAAACTTATGCTTATATGTTGATTAGAAATAAAATAAGATTCATTTAAAAGAAAAATAAATTTTTTCTAAGAAACATTATATTTTTTGAAAAAACAGTTTAGTCACTCTTTGAAAATGTAATTTAATATTATTTTTTTGTACTTCTAAAAATTATGTTATAAAAAATTAAAATTATTTTTGAAATAATAATATCATAATTATCTTATGGTCATTTTTTGGTACTTTTTTTAAAAGTTTATTTGTTTGATGAATAATGAGAAATACTAATTTTTATTGAAAACTAGCTTTTAGTATTAATATTTTTCAAAGCTGAATTTCATTTTTAATTCGTTTTAAAGTAATTTTGGTTCAAATATATTACAATTTTACTAATTTAGGTAATTAAATTCAATTTTATATTGAATATTGATGTTAAAACCTTCAATACTTATGATGATTATTTCTTTGGAAACCCATTTTTTGTCACATTTATAGGTATAATTTTAAATTGGATTATGAAAATTATATAAATTGAATTTGGAAATTGGATTTCATATTTGGAATAAAAAAATTTATATTTTCTAATAATTTCCACTTAATTTTTTACTTTTTTGAATAGTAAAATAAGTAAAAATTAATTAGCATGGTTGAGGTAAAAACTGATTTATTAGGGTGTTAAAATAAAAATATAAGGGTTAAAATGACCTACCAACATTTAAAAAACCTATTTTATGGACATATTTCTACTTTATGACATTAAATAGTTTATAATTACCCATTTGAGGCAATTGTAATGATAGAAATGTGGGTGTAATTGATTCCTTTGAAAAACTCCATATTGGTCATCTCCCAAACTTATAAAATTATACCCTTAGCATCCCATAATTTTGATTAAAGGATATTTGTTTCATTCAATACATTAAAAAATAACTTCCTTAATACCTTTATAATTTCTTGGATCCGTTGGTTCAATCATAAATCCAACCTAGGACTGATTTTGGAGAAAACCCAAAGAAATTATCTGAATAAGTGGAAACAATCTTAAACGAGTGTTTTTATTTTGTTTCTTTTTAAAACTATATAAAATATTATTATATAATAATTCTATAATATTATTATTATATTTGATATATTTAGATGTTACTATGTTACGGAAATTACTTCTTTCTATCTCCTCATCCATCAAATAGGAAACAATACCATTGATCGTGTGTATGAAAGACTACCACCTCACCTAACAATGTTATTTATCACCCATTACCACCTTTAAAGTCTAGATATAACGATACATTTAACAAATTTATATGATATATATGATATATTAAACATCATTAATTTTATTATAACATATACCTTCTTATGTTCCATTCCGTTTAAAATAGGACAACATCGCTCATATGTACAGCGGACTTCTGCCTCAGGAAGCGAGGTGATTCGTTTTTCAATTATGCTATACAGGGATAGTAATAATGGGAGATTTAGGTCATATAAGTAATATATATTAAATTTTATTTATTATATAAAATTAAATATCACACACTTCTATACCCTTACACTCATTAAGGAACTGTTGATGTTCCTCGTGAATACGTACAACGTACCATCTCCCCAATGTGATGTGATCCATTTTCAATGTTCAAATTTCAAAAATGAATCTATAAATATATATAATGAAAAAATGATATTTTAAAATTAATTTAATTCTGGTAATAATGGATCTATATCCAATACACATGAACTGAAACATTTAGGAAAAAACATGCATGAGAAAACAAGGTAATGGTCACCTGAAATAATGAAAATAATGATATATTATTAACATATGGGTGGGAAAATTTTATAAGAGGATCAAATATAATATTTTAAGTATGAATATGGTTTTGGTATATATTTATAATGTGTTTAAAACCATTACACAAGAGATTAAATCATGTTCAACTAAAATAAAGCTTGAAGTATGTGACTTCATCTCAATTTCCTTTACTTGAGGCATATTATATTGTCAGGAACCTAATATCTTTTATATTTTGTATATACAACTCCTATAACATTTAATTTCACAATTAATTAATAATTCATGGTATTTTATTATTAAATTTGAATTATTTTATCCAAGGGGATAGGAATTTGAAATTACCTTGTGCTAAAGACATTTATAACTCAATTTCTTTTCATTGGGTTATATTACTTCTTCTTTATTTTTTGATATTCTATTATTATGGGTATAATGAATTTTGAATATTTTATATTTTATAGGAAATTTTTTTACATGGATTTTGATTTGATATACATAATTGATTCATTAGTTAATTCTCACTTCGGTGTTATTATATTTGTAACAGTTTATTTCACAACATCATTTTAATCAGGATTATTTATGCTTGAATTTCCTTTGAAGAAAATAATCTGATAATTTCTATAAAACCCTTAAATTTTATTATACAATATTTATTCATTGTGTTTTCATGTAATATTAAAATATTCATCTCTTTGGTACTAAAATGTTTTAATAAAATGTTTTTAATAAAATCTGACTTCATTCATCTATTCGGTCGAAGACCCTTTTCTTCCAAAACCTTAATTTTTAAAAATATTTGAAAAAATATTTTTAAAATTTTAAAAATCATTTATTTAATAATTTTTTACCCATATATTAGTGTTTAATAAATTTTAAATGAATCATCAAGTCATTTTCTAAATACGGCCTATTTGGATTTTATCAAAAATGTGAAACAAATATTTATTTTAACTTATACCAAATGTATAGAATTTTCCAATGTCTTAAAAACTCAGTGTATTAATGATTCATTTATAAGTTTCAAAGGTTATATGAAAAAAATTATTTTGAAATTTTTTTTGAATTTTTTTTTAAAAAAAATACATATTTTGAAAGTGAAAAGGATATTTTCCTCAAGAATATTTTTAAAGATATTTTGATTGTATTTTTATTAATTAATGACAAAAACCTATTATGTTACTTATACTTAATTGGGGAAATGTTAAATTTATTCCATCATAATTATTTATATGTGTGGTTTATGATAAATTTTACTAAGTAAATTATTTACATTAACTTTCTTGATTCATTTTTATAGTCATTAAATCTTCCTTGAAATATTCACTTTCCTATGATCATTGGAAATTAAATTTTTCATAAATATCTATATTATTTATAATTTATTTTTTAGTTTCATATGAATATATCATTTATACATGCTATTTTATTCATTGAAAATTATTTATTTATATAGGAAAATTTTGTTAAATTTGTATTCTTTACTCAATATGAATATTTGATGATAATGCACAATGTTCGTAAATTAAATCCATTATTCTATTATTGGGGAATATTTTATACATGAAATTATGGATGGGGCATGTAATTATATATATCATAGATAAATCAGTAGTATCATGATGTGAATTAGTAAACTAGTTTTAAATTGGGTTTTACCCACAGCTTAAAATCTTCTTATGAAAGGTATTAATAGTAAATGAACTATTATTCCAGAGATCGTGAAGTCTAATTATTAAGAATTTCCTTCATTAAGAATTTAGTTATTATTTTCCATGATATTTTCACAATGATGTTATGTCTGGATGAATTTCATTCTCATTTATTGACTAAATCAGAAATGTTTTTAGTTATTTACCTACCCATAAAAATTTTGACTTATCTATTCATGATATTCATGTTATTTAAATGGAATGTATATTAATTTATTTACATTTCCATGTTGATTATTCTTTATATAATCATAATAGTCAAGTTATTTATTAAATTTAATTAATGTTAAAATATTTACCTTTGTATATTGATTATTTTTCATTTATTCATGATAACATCCACCCTACATAACTATTACTGGTCATTCAATATCAACCTTATTTTTTTTCATTTACCAAGTATCCAAGAAGTATACTATGAATGATATGTAGTGATATTATAGAGGAAATAATGGTATCCTAAAAAACGTTATATAGTAATTTTAATATTCAAATTTAAATGGGAATCAGGTATGTATAAATTTAATGATGACTACAAAACTAGTCAGTAATTCAGGATACAATTCCTTATATCTTCTTAAAATATAATAAAGATGAAATTAGCTCTAGGTTATTGGATTCAAAGTAATTACTATTGGAATAAGAAGAAGTTTTGTACAAACAATAAAATCTAGATTTTTGAAAACAAATATTAGGGAATATAACCCTATAATAGACGTTGAGGATAAGTATAGAAGAACATCCTAATGTTTTTGTAAGGAAGAAATTATGTGGTTTTTCATGGAAATATGTTACATCCTGGATAGTTTATGTGGATGTGGTTTTAATAGAACTGTAAATAGGGGTAATGAATCCTAAAAAGGCACGTTGCGCTAGACTAGAGCATTACCTAGCACACAAATACACTCCTTTCTGAGCACCTTATTCACAAATCATGGGGATATGCTTTAGATAATTCAAATTTTTCATAAAAAACATTATGAAGGATTTGAGAAGATGATGATAATGAATGAAATAAGTTAAACCCAATGTGTCATAGATTGGAAATGAGGAGGGATGATTTAGACATCCTATAAATTATTAAATGTTTTTTACACTTTGATTATTATAATTATACTATGTTTTTTGGTATTATTCTATGACTAAAACCATAAAGAGTGTTGTTAATATTTAATATGAATGTAAATTTGGTGATTATGAGAAACCAAATGGGATGATTACTGAAGTGAAATATATCATGAATATACCTAATAAATTATCAAAAAATATGAATAAAAACTTATTCCTTAACCAACTCTCAGACTCATGAAATAAGAAAAAGAGGAAGTTTTCTAAGATATCAAGTGATGGAGACCATATAGAAAATAAGGATCAATTTCATTTATGTCATATATGTGGAAAAGAGACACCTAGAAAAGTGTATTAAAGGAATGAGAAAACGTTTTTTGTGTGAAAAATAAGGGAATAAATAAATTTATTTCCAAAGAAAAATGAGGAGTATAATGGAGGAAATAAATTTCATCATAGGGACTCATTTATAGTTGACCATATTAAATGAGGGGAACCTGGGTGTTATCCATGTCAATTCCTCCTTCTAAAGGTGAACCCCTAGACCAAATAAAGGCCAATATGTAAATAAAATGGTAGAAATATTTATGTATTGGTATTCCAAAATTATATTGTTGAGGTATTTTTACTAATATTACTTTGGTTATAAGAATCATGAAACATCTGAGGTTTGGATTTAATTTTAGAAGCATATATGTATTAATTAACTTAAGACTTATGTATAACATCATGGGTTTATGAGTCTAGTATTGACCATATGTAAAAAAGTCTTAAACACCCTATTTTATGTTTTATGTTCTGGGTGTGTACTAAGATTAAGTATTTTTTGGAGACATTTATGGAAATACTGCCCATTAGTTTAGTATATATTTTAGTGAAATTGTTATTTAAGGAAGATAAGCCTTAATATTTTGGGAATAAGTTTAAAGGTATTGGTAAACTTTAGGGTTTATATTATCTTTAATGTAGAGGGGAATATTGGTTATTAGATTTTGGTAATGTTTCAGTAATCACATAAATATGGATTTGGAAAAAGGATAACATGTATGATGAGTGGAAACTTGTCGCATCCAGTAAGGCCACGGGTCTTGAACCCATAACCAAAGAGAGATATGGTCTTAACTCCTACCAATAGCCTATGTGAATTTTTAGTTAATATTTTATTATTTTTAACTAAATTTTTTGTGGAATAAATTTTATTGATAAGGTAGTGGTGTTATCATTGAGGTTTAGAGATTAATTAATTATATTAGATAATTTGAGCTAACCATATTGGTTTGGTAAATTAGTTAGAGGTAAAATGAAATAATTTTCGCACTTTATAGATCTTAAGAAATGATAAAATTGAAATTTAGTGATTTAGTAACAATGATTTTATTTTTTGATATCCATTTCTTAGATTAAGTGATGAATTGGAAATTGATGGAGGCACACATAAAGTATAATTTTTTTATTATGTAATAGAAATATATCAAGTATATTTCCATATATTACAAGGTGGAGAAATAATTTATCAAATTTATAGAAAGTATCATGAAATAAAAATGTTATTATATTAACTTAAAATTTGATTAATGAAAATTTATTTTCAATAATCACATATTTATAGTTTTGCGGTCATTAACTTTCAATTCATTATTCACTTTCTTATGATCACATTTCACTCTATAATTATTTAAGATTTTATTCTATGTCTATTATATTCAAATTAAACCAATTTTTTCCTACTTGGAAACCTATTCATGTGTTATTCTATTTGACCATAATATTTCCCTTTCTCACATATCAAGAGGAATATTTATTAACCCTTTAATGATGCATATGTTCCATCAATGGTATTTCCAAATGTCAAACACTTCATTATTGAGATCAAGTTTAAATTATAATGACTAAATTTTTTAAGGTCTGGAGAATGAAACAACTTAATATTTTAAAATTATAAAATTTTATTTGATATATTATACAACACACAACACCAAGATTATACAACCCAAGAAATATAATTCATTAAAGTAATCTCTTCTATAGCTTGTGGACCTTGAAAACCTGATCCTAAATGAACTGTAATATAGTATATCATTATAACATAACCATTAAATTTATATATATTAATAGTAATAACAAAATTTTGAAAATTATGGTTATCTGCTGATTAGAAATAAAATAAAAATCATTTAAAATAAAAAGAAATGTTTTTTGAAAAATTGTATTTTTTCTAAAAACATTTTTATAACACTATTAACATTTAATTTAAAATTAGTTTTTACCTATTATTAACTTCATTTTGAAATCAAAATATCAAAATTATTTTAGTGTCAATTTTTTAATTTTTTTTCAAAAGTTTTATCTTTTGATAAATAGTCAAAATTATTGATTTTTATTGAAATTTTTCTTTTAGTTTAAAACATTTAGAAGGTTAAATTTTATTTTAAATTGGATTTAAAGTAATATTTTTTTAAAATTAAAGTAAAAATTATCTAATTTAGGTCATCTAATCATTATAATATTTAATATTTTATTAAAACCTTCTATACCTATGATATTTTTCTATTTAAAAACATGCTTCTCATCGCATATCTTGGTATATTTCTAAATTATTATCTAGAAATTCTATAAATTGAATTTGAAAAAGTGGATTATATATTTTCAATCATATTAATTTATATTATCTAATAATGTCACCTTAATTTTTGGCCTTCATGAATAGTAAAATAAGTAATAATTAATTACCACAGTTAAGGTAAAAACTCATTTACCAGGGCATTAAACTAAACATATAATGGTTACAATGACCTAAAAACTTGTTCAAAACCCATTTCCTAGACACATTTTGAAAATATAAAACTTAAGGGTTTATAATTACCCATTTTTAGGCTTTTTTAAGAATAAAAATTTGGTTTTAATTGATTCTTTTAAAAAATTAAATGTGTGTCCTCTCCCCCACTTATAAAAGGCCACCCCTCTCCTCCCCTCTCCACACTTACAAATCCATTTGGTTTGGCGATAACCTACCTAAATAAGTTTCTTAATCCAATAAAAATTTTCTAATGAAATTTTTCTATTCATAAATCCAACCTAGGAATTATTTTTATGAAAACCTAAATAAATTTTCTAAAGAAGAGGTAAAATTATTAAATGAGAGTTTATATTTTTTTCCTTTTTAAACATCCTTAAAATATTACTAAACTATGATGATATAATAAAAAAATTCTCATACATATACTAAGATGATATTTTATTAAATTAATGACTTATATTTATATCCCCTTCCATCAACTGGGAATAAAACAACCGATCATGTCTAAGGAGGAATACCACTTCATGAATCGATTTAATTGATTTTCCATCACTATCTTTGAAGATTGTATATAATGATGTATTAAATAAATTTATATAATATTT
The DNA here is from genome assembly GCA_963277665.1 of Viscum album. NCBI lineage: Eukaryota > Viridiplantae > Streptophyta > Magnoliopsida > Santalales > Viscaceae > Viscum > Viscum album. The sequence continues at coordinate 833,288,805 of OY728136.1, forward strand.
TTTATATTATTATATTTCAATAATCTTAATATCACATATTACTTCTTACATTCAATTTCATTTAAAAAATAATAACATCAATCGTGTCTACTGGAAAATACTCCCTCACAAAGAGATGTGATTCCTTTTACACTTACGATTTAAATGTAAGTTAATAAGGATAAATTTTATGAGTATATGTGATATATATATATATATATATGAGATTATATTGACTCTATAAAATTAACATATCACAAACTTTCTTACCCTTTCATCTGTTAAAGAAATGATAACATTGCTCGTGCGTACGTACAACCTACCATCTTTAGAAAGCAATGTGATCGATTATCCAATTTAAAATTAAATTTTTTTATAAAAATGTATATAATGAAAATTTAAATAATTTACATTAATATATTTATATTTAATAGATATCTATATCCGAAAAACAATAATCGGAGCTTTCAGGATAAAACATGCATGAGAAAATAAGGCAATTAGCATCTGAAATAATGAAAATAATGAAATGTTAATAACAAAAAGTGATAAAATGCTATAAGAGGATAATATATGATACTATAAATATGAATATGGTTATTTTAAAATATTATAATATCCTTAAAGCAATTATAAAGGATTTTAAATCACATTTATCTAAAATGAAGCGTGAGGTAAGGGATTTTGTCTCAATTTCCCTGCTTTCAGGAATATTGTAAGGTTATTAACCTAATTTAGTTAATATGGTGTATATAATCCCCTTTGAAATGTAATATAATGATTAATTAATACTTAATGTTTTCTTTAGTTTTCAATTAATTTTATTTCATTTGAGGGGATTTGACATGAAAATTACCATTTGGTAAAAAATTTCATAACTCAATTTATTTTTATTGGGTTATATTACATATTAATTATTCTTAATAGTATATGATTTTGTGTGTATTGAATTTTGAATATATTAATTTCTTTATTCAATAATTTTCTTTGGATTTAAAAATAATACACATAATTGATTCATTATTCAATACTAACTTTAATGTTATGATCTTATTTAGAGTTTACTTCATAATATTATTTTAGTCGGGATAATTTATTATTGAATTTATATTGATGGAAATTATTTTATCATTTCATAACAATACCATTTAATTTCTTCCTATATTTATTTATAATGTTTTTAATCAAATATTACCACATTCCACTATTTGTTACTTAAATTATTGGGAATTTTTTTAATAAAAACCATCTTCATTTCTCACTTCAGTCAAAAATAATTCTTCTTTAAAAATATAATTTTCTAAAAAATGTTTCAAAAAATTGTTTTTAGAGTATTCCAAATGATTTATTATATTAATTTTTACCCATTTTTAAATTTATTATTTTATGATAAGAATCATCATGTCATTTTACAAACAATGGCTATTTTGATATTACTGAAAATGTGAAATGAATATTTGTTTTAACAGGTATGACATGTATGAAATATACATTCATCATGATCACTAAATGTTTCAAAAAATCCTTTATATTTTTAAATATTATTTTAGAATAAAATTATTCAAAAAATATTATGTTAAATCTTAGTTAAAAAACAAATATTTTCTAATTGAAATGGATATTTCCCTCAAGAATATTTTTGGAAGATATTTTTATGGTATTTATATTCATCGATGACAATAACCATTTATTTTACTCGTACTCCACTGTGTATATTTTTATTTATAACATAATTATTCTTTCTATTGATGGTTTATGATCATTTTACCAATGAAAGTATTAAAATTCCCTTTCTTGATTAGTTTTTTTATTCATTAACATTACATTGAAATATTCATTTTTCTAAGATCATTGGACATTATGTCTCCCCAAAATATCCATATTATTTATCAGGGATATGGTTTTTTCTTGAAAGATATATCATTTATATATTCCGTGTTTTAAATTGAAAAATATTTTTTATATTGGGAAATATTGATAAATATTTATTCATTAATCAAAATAGATACTTGATGGTAAGGCACATTATTCATGAATTAAATCGATTATTCGATATAAGAGGTTTTATTTAGACATGTAGAAATTTGTGGGGGAAAATTATATAACCCCTCAATTCATTATTAGTCTCATGAGTTGAATTAGTAGGATATCATAAAATTAATTTTAACCTTATTTTTTGTCATCTTGTGAAATGACTTGGGAGTAAAGGTATCATGATGTCTGAGATCACAACATTCAACAATTGATAATTTGTATCATTAGAAATTCTATTATTAGTATTTATGATATTTTTTCAAAGATATTATATCAATATTAATTTTATTCTTAGTTATTGATTAAATGGAATATAATTTCAGAACATTACCTTCCCATATTGATTGTGCATTATCTATTCAGGATAGTCAAGTTATATAAATGACATGTGTGTTTAGTTATTAAACTTAAAATATTCACTATTCCTTATCCAATAATATAGACACTAGAACTAGGTTACTGGAGTCATGGGTCAATACATCCCTAACATACGATGATTGGTTGTTGATATCTTTTTGTTAGTGACCTGTTCCAATGGAGGAAATACTCACTACTATAGGTTCCTATGACTGCTAAATGTATTGAAAAAAATAAGAGGATAATGACATTATAATAAAAATTATTCTATATTTGATATTATGAGTAGTAATCCTCAATAATGATGATTATTGAAGCTATTGTGATCAAGTGTCGTATATTTTATTAATTAAGGTTTTGAGATGATTTTGAAATGGTTTCAGTGTTTGAGAAGGCCTTAAGATCAAACTAATAGATTCTAGATCAATTTGAGAGAATTATAGAATGTTTATGATATGAAGTAAATGATATTTTCATTATGTTTAGATATTTCATCAAAGTAATAATATGTATATATAATTACAATATATATTTAATGTTTGAAATAAAATATTCCTATGATTTTAGATTTGTTTGGACAGAATATAGAGTTTAAATAGATAAAAATGGGAAAATTTAGGAATGTATAGTTTAGTAAAACAAAAATAGAATTCATATATCTATGTGGAGTTTTTTTGATAATAAATTTGAGATGTTTTTAAAAAATTGAAAATATATGGAATTTTCTATGGACTTAATATATTTTATATAAATAATTTAGAGAAAATATATCCCAAATAAGAGTTCATTACTTTGTAAAAAATTTCGAGATTATTGAGATGAAATACTGAGTTTCATAGAATTAATATTCTTATTAAATAGATAATATTAGAGGAAAAATTATAATAAATTGAGAATGAATATTTTTTTTATTTTTGTGACAATGGATGATTCTCATATTTTTTTCATCATTATTCAAACACCCTGATCCTTTATGAGAATCCTGACCTATGATGAGTTTTGTTGTATCAAACTAGAGGTGATTATCTTTCAATATACAATCTATTTCTTTATTACATAGTTCAACTTCAGGTGAAATTACATGTTGACGTGGATAAGTATTTCAAAGGAATTTAATGCGTGGATTTTTTGGGAATTAAAATAGGAAAATTAGATGAGTCTTGTGTATATTTATAAAATAACACTTGACCAAGTTTCTAAGTGATTTCAAAGGAGGATTCAAGCTAGAATTATCTTCTAGAAATGAATGAAGAAATTTCCCATTGACATAGACATGATAATTTTCTATACTAAAAATAAGGAAAATATAATTCAAAATACTATGAATATAAAACAAGAAGGTGGAATTAAAAAAAATTATAGCGATAACTCACAAATATTGATTTTGAAAATTCTAAAGAACAGAGACATAGATACAACACTGTATTGAAGAGGGAATAATGAGTTCAATGTTATGAGTGTATCACCATCATTTTAACTCAATATGTTAATGTAAGTGTTGTATATTTAACTATCTCAGCTAGTTTGAAAATATCACAAACACAAATATGTTTCTCTAGATGTTTCCTTTCATGGATTTTTGTGTTTACATTTTAATTTTTTTCATAGGGGTATTAGAAAAATCAGATAGATAAATAGGAGCGAGAGGGAATTTTTTTAGAGTCTTGCACAAATAGGTGCCAATGACTACCTAATGGGATTCTGTTGGATGGCTATTGGAAGGTGGAATGGACACTTGTGATGTCTAGGTGTCACCAATGTGCTAATACAGTATAGATAAAATAATTTTTCTATCAATGTAGCATTAGATGGCTGGTGACACCCAATAGAAATATGGTGTAACCCAGATAATCTCAAAATGAACCCATTAGAAGTGGTACCCCACAAGACTTAATTCGAATTGTAGTGGATTTTTTGACCCCAAACACCTCTAAAATGAACTTAAATCCATTGGAGGTTATAAATACATCACAAAGTGTTTTTTATGACATGGTTACATTATATATTCATTATAGCTCCCAAATTGTGTCACATTTCTCTCTTTCACACACTCTCTAACATTTTTCTCTCTTTTTAATAATAAATTATTATTATAATATATTGGTGGGGTATATAATTTGATTTATTGGTCTTTCACATAAAAATTCACTTATTTTTATTTATTTCTAGTGCTCACTAAAATTGAGTGTAAGGGAGATAGGAGATTGATATCTTTAGGGTGGGGAGATTTTTATTTCTATACACAACCATTAAAAGGATAGCCATGTATTTAGGTTTATTTGTATAAAATACTAAAGAAATAGGGTCTTATTTGGTATTAATTCCATCCCATATTTAAAAATATTAAGATACTGAAAGGAGAGATTAATTAATAATGGCCCATACCTCGAATTCCCAAGGTGCTCAGGAAGAAAAATATGTGGGAAGATTTCCTTATTTTGATGGAATCAACTATAATTATTTGATAATAGGAATATATAATTTTTAGAAGTATAATTTATCCAATTTTTATAATTTTAATGCATCGATATACCCCTCTAAATAAATGGTGGAAAATAGACCCCCCAAATTTAGTGGATTTTTAGATTTATGGAAAATACATGAAGGATATACATTGTGGGTTAAATATAAATTAATTTATTAAAGTTTTCATGTGTAAAAGGTTTCATGAAATTTATAAATTATTAAAATTTACCCATGTAGATATTTATAAGGTAAAGGATACTAGACTTGATATATACAATAAATATTTTGAAATCTATATTATCTATCTTAAAAAGTCAATGTATGAAATATTTATCCTTTTCATAGATATTTGTACTAGAATAAAGTCTTTATGCGATGTTATTGTAACAAATATTCTATTTAAAAAGATCATTTGGGTTATTCCAAGCTATTAAGAAACCAATTTGATGAATTTACAAGAAGAAAATGACATAAAAAACATGTTAGTTGAAGAAATAATAGGGCCTCTCATGACATATGAAATTAAAATAAATAGGTAAGTTGAGAAGGAAGACAGAGAGGCCAAGGAGAAGAATAATATTACCTTAAAATACAAAAATGATGAATCTTACAAAAGCGATGTGATATTGGTCATATTTCTAGGAATATAATATTTTATTCAGAATAATTTAAATAAGCATCATGGAAATAAGTGAAAAAATCAAAGTAATCTATAGGTAACACTATATGAGTATAAATAACGGCTCAGAAAAATTTTCAGTGTCCCAATCTCAAAGAGAGGTCAAAAGAGAAGAATGAAAATAAGATTAGATTCAATGTATTGATTGGATTTTAAATGAGGACTCTATATTTTCATCCATATGAAGTGTTAGAAGCCCCAAATGATTCACGTATGACATTTATGTAATTAAATAGGTAAATTATACAAATTTTTCTATCTCATATAGCCATTTAAATTAAAAACATATAAAATATTTTAGTGATTATCTTCAAGAATCATTTTCTGAACATAAAAAAATTTCGAGGAGATTAAAGAAAAATAAAATCTTGTTGTATATTATAAGGATAAATTTTTTAAATAAAATGAGAATTAAAATTTGAAAACGAGAAATCCAAATATTTTGTTTCAAAAAATAAATATTCTGAAATAATATTTTTTTGTTCAATAAAAATGACTTTTTGAAAAATTATTTAGATAAATTTAAATTAAAAGGGTTTTTAAGTATCAACTTAACATAGAAAATTTATAAGATAAAATCAAAGCTGAAAACTCACTTTCTAAATTTACCAAATATGAGCCAAATTTGGATTAAATTTTGGATTATTAAAATCTTGGGAAATGTACTATTGCTCTTGGTTATTATAATTAATCAAAAACATTATAAATTCCAAAAATAGAACATTTGTTGATGGAAGATCTCAATATATGTTTTTTAAATTTATTGTAAACAGATTTGGCACATGATTTTTGAATGTTATTAAAAAACATTTGTGATATATAAGACAAAAATATATTCATATTTCATCAAATGTTTATTCTATAAAAACCTTTTGAAAAGAATTATGGGTTCACAAATCTCTTTTTTATGAAAGTTTTGGTCCCAAATTTTGGGAACCAAAATATTTTGTCTCTAAAATGTTTTGTAGGAAAAATGACTCAAGTGAAATTCCCAAGGAGATATAGGGTATATTGATAGTGGGTGATCAGGGTGTATGTGTGATGACTTATACAAGTTCAATAAACTTGCGGAGATTGATGGTGGGCATTCCACCTTTAGTGAAAACTCAAGATGTGTGGTCATCAATATAGGAACCATTATATTTTTAAACACTTATCTTATTAAATATGTTTTATATTTATATAGAATTACTAAATTATATTATAGTGTTTTTAATGTTCAATTGGAAAAGATGTTTGTAATTTTTTTTGACTATCATAGAAAAATTTTATTTCCCTATTCCATATTAAAAAATGTATAGTTTATCCATTTTAAATTCATAGAGAGCCAAAATATTAAATGATTAAGGGAAAAATACAATTAATCATGGCTATAGTATAGGTGTATTGTTAATTGTAATATACCTCGGCTATTAAAACATAAGCCGAAAAATTTAATAAATGATTTATTGAAATTTCATTTCTAAAATGGCATTGTGTGTTAACCATTCCAACTCTGTAAACAACACAAGTCATCCTTTAAATCTAAAAATAAAGCATATACCTGTAAACCAATTGAGATTATACACATATAACTTTTGAGACTAAACCATGTTGCTAGAATATAATGTGAGTCTTAATCATTTTTAGTTGGAAATTGTTATAAAAAATTTAATTAGGTTTATTTATTAGCACATTAAATTAAGGCATATAAATCATTCATAAAATATACAAAGAAGGTTAATAATTTAGTTGGGTATAAGATCATTTAACTTTTTGGTTATCATGGAGGAGAGTTTGAAAATAAGTATTTTGATGTTTTTTTATGTTTCAAAAGGTTTTCACAATTCTTTTTCCACTACTATATCACATCAACCAAATGGGATTATTGAAAAAAATTGATATTTCAAAGAAATTTCTCCAACTATCCCAAATTAATTCACACCCCCTAAATATTTTTATACTGAGGTAGTCGATATGGAATGTTATACCATTAAACATGTAATTGTAAGACCCATTCTTAAAACAAATATTTATGAGATTTGGAAAGGAAATTTACCTAATGATGGCTATTTTAAGGTTTTTTTTGTAAATGATATATACTCATCACCAATTATAATATTGGTAAATTTTACCATAAATCAGAATAATTAATATTTATTGTGAATTCTAACTCATGTAATAATTATCGGGTCTTCAATAAAAGGAACATGACCGTTAAAGAGTCAATTCATATCATGTTTGATGATAATTTTTCTAAACATAATCCCCAAATTGAAAATGTTGATGTAGACCTAGATAATTTTACCTTAAATGAACATAATCATCCTAAAGAGATTGAATTTGAAAATGAACCATTCCCTTTACCCAAGTCTTGGGTTAAATATGAACACCATCCCCTTGAAAATATTATCCATGATTTTCAAGTCAATACTCAAACTAGGTAGTCCATTTAAAATAAAGTAGAGAATCACCTTTTTATGTCACACCTAGATTCCTAAAACTTGAACATTTATATTAATTATAAAAAAAAAATTTATTTACATTCAATAGGAATTAAATAAATTTACCCTGAATAATGTTTGTACTCTTGTGGAAAGCCCCAATGATCATCCTATTATAGGGGAAAATGGGTATTTAGAAATAAATGGGATGATAAATGTAATATCACCAGTAAAAAATCCCAAATTGTAGTTAATAAATATAACTAATAGTAATGAATTGATTATGGTGAAAATTTTCCCTAGTTTCTAGGATATAATCTATAAGTATTTTATTGGATTTAACATAACTTTTAAATTTTAATATTTTTCAAACGAATGTTAAAAGTGTATTTTTAAGTGATTTTTTCTTCCAAAAAAGGAATTTGTGGAAAAAAAACCTGGTTTTGAGGATTAAAAATTTCTATATCATGATTTAATGCTAACCAAATCACTTTAGGTATTGAAATAAGCCCCTGTCAGGATTTGAGAGGTTAACTAAATTTCCATTAAAAATCAAGTTACAAATGGGGATGGTTGACTCATTTTTTTTCAAAATATATTTATATTTTTAATTTTTTTTGATGATATTATATATTTTTTGACTATATAATATCTTTTTTATGAATTTTATGATTTAATGAATAAATATTCTTGAATGAGTTTGATGGGAGAACTCAAAATTTTCCTTGGTTTTCAATTTTTTCAAAATGCATACAGATATTTTTCCTAGACAATGTAAATAAAATAATGATCTTATAAATAATTTAGGAATGGATCAATAATTTAAGGATATCATTACTCCAATGTTTACAAAATTTAATCTTACTTTCTATGAATCTAGTAAACTAGTAGACAAAAATATTTATAATGGTATGATTGGGAGTTATCTATTCATACCATTATCTGACTAGATACCTTGTTTAGTGTGTGTATTTAATCCAATTTTCTTTTCAATACAAAAGAATATAATTTAAAATAACTCCAAATAATATTTTAGAATTTTAGAGGAACAAAAAATAATTACTTTTTATCCAAAAGACACATCTTTTTAACCCCCATATTTATCCAATATGGAATTTGGTGGTTGAAAACTTGATAGGAATAGTAGAAGTGGGAATTTCAACCTACTTGAAAAATTAATATATCATGGTGTAAAAATAGTAAAATATTTTCTTCTATATATACAAAAAATTAAAAATATATTTCAATTGGAATTTTTTGATCCAAAATCCTTTGGAAGAAACACACTCTCCTAGATTATAGCCTTAAATTACAACCCCGTTTCTGTTAAGTGTGATTACACATGTGGAATTTTAATTTACAAGAATCCAATTAATCTTTTTTAACCAAATAACATTGACCTTAGTATCCATTGTTTTAGATACAACTTCTAAAAACATGATAACATGCTAGATATTATGTGTATTAATTATTAATTGGATAGTATCTTCACTAAACCCATTTTAGTTGATAATTTTGATTTTCTTTATGGGGGAGTTTGGAATGATATTTTTGTAAATAACTCAATTTACTTTGAAATAATAATGGATTTAATTTATTTATTACCTTTAGTTTTATTAAATAATGTTAATTATTTTAATTTTAATGATATAATTTTTTTTACTTTAATCTGGAATTGATTGGTTTATTTTTTCCAATCTATTAGGTGAATTTTTGTTTAATTAAAAATTGATTTACATGGTTTTTATGGCCCCATTATAATTTCAAAATTTTGAATCAATTCAGGGGAATAATACCTTCAAAATTTGAGATTTTCCAAGAGACAGTCTTGTTTTTAGATTTTATCTTCTAAAAGATAAACTCTCTATATTAAAAAATAATCATATATGGAATGATTTGTTTTTCCTAAATTTCAATCGAAATGTCAAAATAATATAAATTTTTAATTTTTTTATAATATAATTTTATAGAAATATCTATTTTATATTTAAAATAAATTATTATTTGGACTCTCACAAATTTACATTAATGACGGTGTTAATAAAATTCTAAATGTTTTGTTTCTAATATATGGTTTCTTTCACCATGAATACATCATATTTTTTTATCTAAACCATGTCAATGATATTAATGAAAATGCCAATTGGGTAAAGGAAATTCATGAAATTTTTTTGATTATCCTCATGCATTTTCATAGTTATGTTTTCATAACTCCAAATACCGATAAAATTTTGATATTAAAGAAACATTTTGATATTATGGGGAAAAGTGGTCATAGTTTTTGGAATTGTGTTATTATTTAATTATGAAAACTTTTTTAGGGGGAATTTTTAATAATAAAAAATGAGAAAAGATTTAAAATAAAATTATTTATGAAATAATTTTTTAAATCATTCATGAAATACCTTATTAAATTTATATTTTATGTATTGAAAATAAATATTTTAATTTCATTAGGAAATTTTTAAATTTTTTTTTTTAATAATTTTTAATTTCATTAAATATATATTTATTGTTTATAACGTGTTAGTGTTCACCATAAAATGAGGACAATTCAGTATATCTCACACACTTAGGTAGTTTTGAATGAAAAGAAACACACATTTGTATATTTAACTATTTATTTTTATGGATTTTCATGTTTACATTTTAAAATTTTCATCATGGAGTTAATGAACCAATTGGGGGGATCAATAGGGGAGATAAGAACATTTTTAGGTGCTTCTATAGGCACGTGTCATTGGAAACCATGTGGGGTACCACTAGATTGAAAATATGACCCAGTGGCTATTGGTGGCACCCATAAATACTCAATGTCTATCCATTGTTCTTGGCCCCCCGCATGCCTTAATTTAACATGTAGCAGCTATATTAAAACCTCAATACTTTTAAAATAATATAAATTCTATTATAGGATATAAATACACCCCAAGGGTAATTATACTCCATTTTTAACTTGAATATTCATTCTAGATCCTATGTTATATCAATCTTCCTTCATTCCCTTTCTTTATTACATTTACCACCCTTTCTACCAATATTTTACTGCTGTATTCTATCCATGGGGTAGAGAGTGTATTTTTTTATTTTACAAAGAAATTCAATTATTTTTATTTTCCTAAAGTCATCACTACTATTAATTTTTAGGGGGATAGATGATCACTACCTTTAGTGTCAGGGGATTTGAATTTCTATCCATAACCACTAAAAGGATTTCCATGTATTTGGGTTTCATGGTACTGACCACTAAAAACCAAGGTTATTACTTCTTGTAATGGGTTTCTTAGTATAATTGATAAAAATAAAGGTATTGGTTTCTTTTTAAAACCAATAAAAAACATAGTTTAAACCTAAAAATCTCAATTACACTTGAGGGGGGGGGGGCGATATAGGGATCCCTTAGAGGATAATTTCTGAACTCCTTTATCAATTTCTTGTGCTCTATATTTTACTTATATTTTTATAATGTACTTTAAATCTTTTAATTTCATTTATCACATTAATTATTTTAGTCTATAAAATTTAGTTTTAAATTTTAAATAGATTTAAAGGGAAATTCATCCCAACACATTCCATCTTTTCTTAAACCAACAGTTAGTTCTAGCATGTTTGAAATAATATTTTTAGTAAAGTGATGGTTTAATATTGGGTTTGATTTACTTTAGATGTTTTTAGATGTATTAAAATGTGATTTATAACCTTTTGGTCGAAAAAAGTCTAGATAAGAACCATGGTGGTCATAGTGTGCTTTGGTTTAAAATAGAAAAAGTTAAAATTGGTGTGGCCATGGAATGGTGCTCAAGGTAGGTACATATAAGAAAAAATATGGGATACCTCAATATGATCATGGTGAAGTAAAACCACCTGGGATGAGGTGAAACTCCATAGGTGTAGGTTATGTTGGTGGTTCCTTTATATCCATCACAATGTGGTGTTGGATATTGCGGCAATCATTGTGAATTTAAAATATCCAAAGTGATCTTCTTTTTCCTTGAATCATGAATGTTTTAAAGATGAAATGTGTATAGTCATTTAATTGTATGTTAATTATTTTTTAATTCATTTTCCCTCAACTAATCAATCATTTTTCTTCCTCTATTAGAGGTTGGGGATTTTAGGAGCATTTTTGGAAAATGGATGATTAGTAATATATAATTCATATGAGAAATTATATATTTATTTTTTGGATTGATCATTATTTTCCTTTGATATATATATAAGGCTTAAGTTCATCTACCATTTCCAATTATTCTGGTTTAGGGATATATGGGGGAGAACACTGGTGATTCATTCTTTCTAGGGTTGAATAATTATATCCATCTTGAATGATCATGGAGTGATGCTCCTATGGATTAAACTATGGTGATTTGTACCACCAATTGAGGTGATTAAAAGATTTGGTGTAACAAAAACCATTATTGAGGATAATTGGAGTTCTACAACATCATATTGGTTATTCTCTTAGTGACACTTCTTTTGTTCTTTGGGTGTGAACTCGATTTAGGTGACTACCTTCTTAGCGAAACTTGATATTCATGTTAATGATCTTGTGGTAGGATATTAATTACTATTTAGGACCTTTTATTTGGTGTTTCTAGGATTTTATTAATTATTCTTGAAACCCTTTCTTGATATATGTTTTAGGTGGGTGTGTTAATGGACCTTGATACCATTCCCTTAGATACGTTCTTATGATTTTTTTAAAGACTATATAACACATGATCATTTATATTTTCCTTAGGGTGTGTATGTATAGCCTCTTGAGGTCTATTATTGTTATTACATATTATTCCTTAATAAAATATGTATTTATTTTAATATTTTATAACCTATGGAACCTTTCTTTGGTTATTGATCGCACTACAATTCACTGCTTCATTTTCACCCTTATACCAGTATGCTAAACTAGTTTTGTATTGAAAGTTATAAAAATAATAGAAAATTTCACATCATATTTGATTCAATTATTTTGTATTTGTTACTGTTAAAAAGGGAACTGATACTTTTTTTGATAATCTCATTTAAGGTGGAGGTGATTTGGAAGGGCCATGATGATGTCCAAGAAAAATAGGTCAAACTACGAATGATCCATGCACACTAGTGGACTCAACCACACCTTTATACTAAACCATGCATCCAAAGCAGCTGAAATTTTGTGGGGTGGTCCAAAATTTAATGGGAAAAATTTCAGAGAAGGAACTGAAGCCTCATTCTGCCTCTACAATGCCCATACAAACTGATCTGTACAAAGAATCAAATCAGCACAAAGTCAAATGTGGTGTTCGATATTTAATCAATATGTCGACCTGTATTTTTCCAAATGGTTCCAAACATTCTGTGAATACATTAAATAGGTGGGAAGAAAGTTTCTAGTTTTTTCCAAAGCTATATTCAACTTTTAAGTGGTCTAAAACCATGGCTTAAGTGGCTTTACACAATATGTGTGCCCAAAACCATGTTCCAGTTTTCCAAAAAAAGGATAGTTTGGGATCCTTATTTAGAAGTTCTTCCAAGGACTAATGTTATGAAAATTTGGAGTTCCATAGGATTCTTCTGCTCATCTTCTATGTTTTGGAGGAGCCTATTATCATAGGGGGATCAAGGATGAATGTGAAGTTCCACCTAATCCTTTTCCTCCTCTTGATGGCAAGCTAAATGGTGGACAATCACTTCGTGTGTGGATTATTTCACTTATGTTTTATCTAAACATGATTCTACATTGAATTCATTTCTTGGGTTTAATTAATTGAACCACTTTTCATTTCAACACTGATTAGGTTAAAATTTCAAGTGGCAAAATTGGGCTGTTCTGATTGGGAAATATAAGGATCCTCTTTATCTCACACATACAAAACACATTAATATGATTTGGTATCCATTATTCTGATCTTGAAGTTCAAACCTTGACAACATGATTTTTTTGTCAGGGGTTAGTACTTTGTGCAACATTTTTAGAGGCAAGAGGGGAATCAATATAATGACAAACCTAGATAAAGAATTAAACAAAACCATGTGAAATTTTGAGGACACTGATCTATCCAAGACATGTAGTGAACATGAAGTGACCTCTTAATATCATAATTCGTAAATCACCACATTATTCTATCAAAAATTAAACATTTTAAGTTATGTTATTTTCTTATAACTGTTTTCAAAATCACCCCCTATTTTAGTACTTCTTATTAAAAATGCACACTCTAAATCAACTAACACTCCTTCAGATATGACCTATAGTCTTCCCTAGACTACAAAATATTATTTAAATAACTATCAATTTGATATTTCAAGGTAGCGTGATCAAATTTTGGCGTCATTTCTGTGGAGCACTTTGGTTTTTAGTGTGTATTTTTAATAAGTTCTTTTTTTTTTGTAAATTTTGGGAATATTTTCTTGTTTTATCTTATACCTTTACTTATATTTTTGTGTTCGGATTTATTTCCTGTGTAGGTTTTGTGCATGATGTGTTCTAATCTATGAGATTTACCACCTTTTGAACCCGAACCAGATATGATCTTATTTCAACATCCTCGAGATGCATAAGACAACTCTTTGAAGAAGGAAACACCACAATTTGAGACTTTTCTAAACCCCTCTTCTTATAGAACCAAATTAGAACCTGAAATTAATGAGTATAAAATGTATGAAAATAGTTGAACACTAAAATAACTAACCTCTCCTGATATTGATATCCAACCCACATATATTTAAATACAAGGAGGGGCACCTAATTTTGAACTAAAATCAAATCTAATTCACTTATTTCCAAGACTACATTGACTTTCTAGAGAAGATCATCATAAACACTTAAAAGAATTTCATACTGTGTCTTTTACTTTAAACCCTACTAATGTGGATGAAGAACAAGTAAAGATTAGAGCATTCTGGTTTTCATTATAAGACACTACAAAAGACTAGCTTTATTATGTTAATTCAAAAATTAGATGTTGGGTGGACATGAAACACTTTTTTCTTAAAAAATATTTCCAGCCTATCGAATTGCAACTATAAGGAAAGAAATATGTGGTATATTATAATCATAAGGGGAAACATTACATGAATATTAGGAACTCTTTAAAAGGTTATGTTCAAGTTTCCCACACCACAAAATAAGTGATCAACTTTTAATAAAATATTTTTATGAGGGTTTAATTCCAATTGATCATAACATGATTAATACTTCTGTAGGTGGTGCACTAGTAAATAAGGCCCCAAATGCAGAAAGGACCCTGATTGAGAACATGGATCGAAACTCTCAACAATTCGGTACAAGGTCCAGTGTACCCATACGAGGTGTTCATGTGGTGAAAAGTACCGAATTTGAGAATAATTTGGATACAAAGATTGAATAGGTAAGTTCCCTTTTACGACAACTCACTCTCTCCCAAGGGAAATCTCAATCTCCTCCTCCCATCTATTGTGGAATATTTTCTTCTGATACCCACTACTCTGACCAATGTCATCGACTGAGAGAAACTTCTAAGAGTTGTGAGGAAATATTTCCAGCCTACCCCTATAACAAACCATTTAGGCAAGAACCATTCTATCCATCCAACTATGTGTGGAAAGAAAACCGAGATTATATGTAAGGGGGTATTCAGACAAGACTCATCAAACATAGAACCAACAAGGTTAGAGTAGTCATTACCACCACCACCCAGACATCCTCAACCACCCCAAATGCCTTTTCCAACCTCCCCTCCCAATCCCGAGCCTAGAATAGAAGATATGATGAAAACAATGGCTACCAATAATCTCTAATTCCAAAAAACGATACAAGATACCATAAAAGACCTCAAAACACAATTAGGCCAACTATCAAACTTGGTGGGTGAAATTCAAAGTCATGGGTCGGGTAAACTACCATCTCAAATAGTAGTTAAC
Source organism: Viscum album (assembly GCA_963277665.1). NCBI lineage: Eukaryota > Viridiplantae > Streptophyta > Magnoliopsida > Santalales > Viscaceae > Viscum > Viscum album. Next base: position 833,304,624 of record OY728136.1, read on the forward strand.
CCTAGGGATAAATAAAATCTTAGTTTTGTTACCCTTAGGAGTGGAAATCATCTTAAAATCCAAATGACCCCTCCAATAGAGTCATCCCCTTCTAAGGAAACCACCAACCCAACCACTGCTAAAAATGGTCCAAGAGAAGAAAATCCTTTTCCTGAGAGAAGTCCTTCCAAAGAAAAGAGTGTGTATGTCGATGAGTCTCCTAGCCCAACCATTCCTCTTCCATTTCTAAAAAGGGCCTCCCAACCAAGAAAAGAAATGAAAACTGAACTTGATAAGTAAATATTGGAAACTTTTTAAAAAGTGTTGGCTAACATTCCTTTGATTGATGACGTGAAGCAAATTCCAAGATACACCATGTTTCTAAAGGAGATGTGTACACACCAAAGGAGACTTCGAGGTGATGAGAAGGTATTCTTGGGGAGGAATGTCTCAACATTAATAGAACCATCACTAACTTTTAAATGCAATGATCCTAGAACCTTCTCGATTCTATACAACATAAGGGAGTTTTCATTTTCCAATTTTATAATTGATTTAGGTGCTTCTATAAATGTGATGCCTCAGTCTATTTACTCTTCATTGCAGGTTGGAGAATTGAATCCAACTAGGATAATCATTCTGATAGAAAATCAGAGTATAACATACCCTTCTAATGAGATAGAGGATGTTCTTGTGAGGTTTCAAAATTTAAATTTTCTTGCTAATTTTTATGTGATAAAATGGAAGATGATAGGATGAATGGACACACCACAATTATATTGGGGAGAACTTTTTAGAAAACCTCAAAAACCATAATTAATGTCTATAATGGTACATTATCTACAGAATTTTGTGGTGACATAGTCCATTTAAACATCCTTGATTCCATGAAGCACCCCTCAGAAGAAAATTCTTCTCTCTTAGTAAATTCAATTGGTGTAATCCCTTCCCTTGAAAACACTTCTTTCTATTCCCCCGATCCCATTTGTGAGTTTTCATCCTTGATTGAAATTGTTGATAATGAATCATTCTTTGATTGTTTTAATGGTCTAGAAAAGTGTCATGCATGTTTATTAATTGATAATTTCTTCAAACACTAAGGATCCAATGACCATCGATTATACTAATAAGCTTATAAAAGCTCATTCCACATCTGAGGATGATACCATTAAGTAGTTAGGTGTGATTAGGGACCTCTAACTTTCACAGACACTCCCATAAATCCAAAATCCACCTAAATTAGAACTAAAAAAACTACCTAAAGATTTAAAATATTCATATATTGAAAATGAAAACATGTTTCCCATCATCTTTGATAGTTTACTCACTCCAGAGCATAAATTGCGACTACTTGAACTTTTGAGGGAGTATAAAGAATCTTGGGGATGGAAACTTACTGACATTACTAGTATTATCCCATATATTTTCACACATCATATTTTTTTAAATGATGAGGATAAACTAGTGAGGCAGGCACAACGTCAACTGAATCCATGATCCTAGAAGTTGAGAAAAAGGAGGTAACAAAATTTTGGGCTACTGATATCATTTACCTCATATCTGATAGCCAAATGGTTAGTCCCATTCAAGTAGTTCCTAAAAAATATAGCCTTACAGTAATCAAAAATGAAAATACTAAATTGGTTCCAACTCGTATGAAGAATAGTTAGCATGTCTGCATAGACTATCGCCGACTAAACCAACACACTAGTAAGGACCATTTCCCTTTGATATTCATTGAATTAATGCTAGAGATTCTAGAAAGTAAGTCCCTCGACTACTTCCTTGTTGGGTATTATGGATATTTTCAAATACATATCTTTCCTCGGGATCAGAAAAATACGACCTGCACTTTCCCCTTTGGAACATTTTCATATAGGAGGATGCCATTTGGTCTGTGCAATGCTCTAGGTAAATTCCAGCGATGCATGGTTCATATTTTTTTCGATTACCTGGTGTATTGCATGGAATTATACATGGAAGATTTAACTGTTTAAGGATACTCTTTTGATTAATGTTTGAGTAGTCTTGATTTAGTCCTATGTCACTGTATTGAAAAGAATAATGTATTAAATTATGAGAAATTCTATTTTATGGTGCGACAAGGTATAGTTTTGGGAAATGTCATTTCTTGGGATGGTATCCATACAGATAAATCAAAATTAGTTGTCATGTCTATCCTACCAATCCCCAAAAATGTATGGGATGTGCGGTCTTTCCTAGGTCATGTTGTATTTTACCATCATTTCATTCGTGAAATTAGTAAAATTGCACTCCCCCTCTCCAGATTACTCCAAAAAGAAAAATAATTTGTTTTTGATAAAGAATGTGAGGAATCATTTAATAATTTAAAATGAAGTCTCACATCACCCCCAAAAATCCAACTGTCTCGGTGGGATTTACTATTTGATCTCATGTGTGACACCTCTAACCATACATTTGGGGAAGTCTTGTCATAAAGGTTTGATCAAGCTCCACAAGTCATTTCCTATAACTCATGTACATTGGACCCTTACTAAGAAATCTACACCATATATGAAAAATAATTTCTTTCCATTTTGTATGACTTGGATAAATTAAGTCATATATTTTAGGGTCTAAAGTAATTCTGTTCTCACACCATGTAGCCCTCTGGAATCTCCTTAAGAAACCAGAAGCCAAACCACATCTCATTCACTGGATGCTCCTCCTTCAAGAATTCAATTTAGAAATTAGAGATAAAAGAGAATTAGAGAATGTGGTGGCTGACCATATTAGTAGGATTCATCCATCCCCGAACATTGACTCATCCCTTGTATTCTCATAAATGACATGTTTCCTGATGAGAAACAATACCAAGTGCAATATGTTATTCTTTAGTATGCATAAATTCTAAATTATTTAGTACCATCTGGAATTCCTACTGATTTCAACCAAAACCAGGCCGATCGTCTAAAACCTGAGTCCTATTGGTAAATTTGGGATGACCCCTACCTTTGGAAAACCTATAGTGATCAAGTCCTTAGGCGTTGTGTTCCTGATAGTGAGTTTCATTCCGTACTCATGTTCTGCCACACTCTTGCTTGTGGTCACCACTTTGGTCTCCAATGGACTACTCACATGATCCTCAATTCTGGTCTCTTTTTGCCCACATTGTTTTGGAATTCCCACAACATCTGTAAATCTTGTCCTCACTATCAAATAATGAGGAATGTATCTAAAAGTAATGAGATTAAACAAAAACCCTTGCTCTTACATGACATTTCTTATGTATGGGGCATTAACTTTATAGAACCATTCCCCAATTAAATTGGTAACTTCTACATTATTCTCAGAGTCAATTTTGTGTAGAAATGGGTAGAGGAACAAGCCACAAGAATAGATGATTCCAAAATAGTTATGGAATTTTTGAGAACTCAGATCTTTTTGTAGGTTTGGATTACCTAACTCCAATGGCCCGAAGGCCTTCATTTTTTATTGATTTTTGATAATCCACATGTCAAGGGGTGAGGTGGAACCCCTACAAGGCCCGTCAGTGTATGTATTACACGACCCATAGGCCTTAGATGAATTCATTGCCCGTAGGCTTCAAACATTACATACAACCTAGAATAACTACTTGGAACTGCTCCTCCCCAGCATATTCATTATAAAATCCGCTCTCTACCTTCGCATGGATATTCGACAATGCATTCCCATGCATGTACAGGCTTGTCCCGATGGCAGGTGCCACACCCTATCATTCATACAATCTTTTTAGCTTCTTCTGTGGTGAAAGCTCCTTGCTCATCCTCCTTAAAGAGCTTGTTCCTTGTAGGTTTTCTAGTTTCCATCTGCACTTAAGGTGGCCCGAAGGCCTTGAGGTGGCCCTAAGGCCTTATTGACCTGAAGGCCTGGGTGGCTCGAAGACCGTAAAGGACACAGGGACCAAATTCATGGCTCTAAGGCCCAAACAGGGGCATATTCTTGGCTACTATAGTGCCAAACAGTATCTGCTACAGTTCCTGCTACAGTACCTGCTACAGTACTGCACTGTTCTTACTACAGTACTGCTACAGTACCCTGGAAAATTTGCCTCTGCTTGGATTTGTGACCAGGGTTCTCATTTCTGCAACTGAACAATATAATCACATTTGCGTTAGTATGGGGTCGATAATAGAGTGTCAACTGTATATCATCCACAGACTAATGGTCAATCCGAGGTGTCAAATAGATAGGTAAAAAAAGTTCTTAAAAAATGGTTCAACACAATCGAAAAGATTGGAGTCTTAGACTCGATGATTCCTTATGGTCTTACCATACAACTTTCAAAACTCTAATTGGAATTTCACCATATCATCCTGTGTTTGAAAAGAGTTGTCAACTACATATAAGATTGAGCACTAGGCCTACTAGGCCATCAAATAATACAATTCTAATCTTTCTGGTGCAGGTGCTCAAAGGAAGTTTCCGATTTTGAAGGTAGAGGAAATGCACAGAGATGCATATGAGAACACCATTATTTATAATGAGTGAACCAAGGCTTTCCACAACCATCTTATCCTTCATTTCTAGTTCCATATTGGGTATAAAGACCTCCTTTACAATACAAGGTTGAAGTTGCTTCTAGGTAAGCTTTGTTCTTGCTAGTTTGGACCATACAATATTACTAGTGTCTCTATATTTGGTGTTGTTCAGGTTCAAAATGAATAAACCAAGAAAAACTTTACTATCAATGGGTGGTGCCTGAATCACTTCCGAAAATCCCTTTTGGAGTCCCTGATGGAGGAACTCCAAGTTCATGAAGCAGTCTATAAATGACACCAACCAAGTTTTATCCTCCCTTCCCATATTCTATTTTTTATAGTGAGAACACTACACACTCTATGTGTGTGTGTTTGGGGGGGGGTATATTCCCAAGTTATTTTGGAATTTTCACTTTCTTTCATCTTTTTCTATTTTTAGCTTCTTGAATTGTACTATTAATTCCCCCTTCCCCCCTTTCCCCCTCACTTCTATGCCAAAATCATATATTTTTTGTTATTCCCACTTTTTTATGGAAAATAATGCCTGTTTAATCCTGGAAATTTTTGAAAATGCAAGTGGAATATCTATATATCATGTTGCTCTAACATTCAACAAAAAATTATAATGAAATGTGAATTTTAGAAAAAAATCAATATTGTGGTGTGACTTTGTTTCAAAATTTAGTTAGTAGTCGATGATATAAATGGGTGTATCATTTTGAAACGTTTGAGAAAAAATGGTTCACTTTTTTGTGCATAGTTTAAGGGAAAATTGTGTCACTTAATCTCTCCACCCATTTTTTCATCCAACCACGATGTATGAAAATTTCTTACTTAATGGAAGGTAAATATAAGTTAGGTTTATTTTTTCTACTTTCCAAAATCAATTTTCCATACATTTTTTTCTTATCTAATAAATTTCATTACTGTATTAGATTGACCTATGCATGTATACCTATTATCCAACTATTTTACACCCTAAAAAGGGTTGTATAATCGGTAGGTCAAAAACCAACCTTCATTGACTTTTGATCTGGTTATAACTACTATAATTAGTGTCCTGAGGAGATCAAACAAGGGTTGAGAGAAGAGTGTGAGATTTATTCCAAGTGAATGTTTTTTAAAAAATATCAATAAATGAGGGGAGTGATTAAATATAAAAAATATTGGGATATCTAGATCAGGAGCTTATGATTTGTCTTTTGGGAATGCTTATGTGAGTGAGTTTTAAAATTTGATTACAAAATATGTGGGGATAGTTCAATGGAAAGGATCTTGTGAGTAGAAAATTTTTAAAATAACTTATATTTACTCAAGAGAGAGTGGAAAGAATAGCATGAAATAGTTGTCACACACACATGTGGAGAATTAGTGACATGATCAACTTTTAAATTATTTCTTTATCGGTATCATGTATCTCATGGAATTTCATTTGGATACAATTTTTGAGATTAATTTTTCAATGATCATTGAGAAAAACTCCTTGGTGTTTTTTCCTTTAATCACATTTCAATCATGAATTAAATTTTCATTGAATTTTAAATCTTTATAATGTTGGAAATATCTACATGCATAATTTTTGAAAATGTAACTTTTCCCATGAGTGAAAATTTTTAGGTTTGGGGGTGTGATCGCACTATGATTCACTGTTTCATTTTCACCATTAAAACACTATGCTAAACTAGTTTTTCAGTGAAAATTATAAAAATAATAAAAAATTGAACATCATGTTCTATTCAGTTATTTTATATTTACTAATATTAAAAAGTGAAATGATATTTTTTTGATAATCTCATTGAAGGTAGAGGTGATTTGGAGGGCCCATGATGATGTCCAAGAAAAATGGGCCAAACTACGTAGGATCCATGCACACTAGTGGACCCAACCGCATTTTCTAATAAACCGTGCATCAGAATGTGATACAATTTTTTTGGGATGGTGCCAAATTTAATGGGATACATTTCATATTAAAGAACTGAAGCCTTATTCATCCTCTACGATTCCCATCTAAATTGATCTATCCAAATAATCAAATCTGTACAAAGTCAAATGTGGTGTTCTGTATTTTATCAATTTCTAGAGATTTATTTGTCCAAATGGTGCCACACATTTTGTGGAGATAGTATATATTTGGGGAGATATGTTTATTGTTTTTTCTAAAGTGATATTAGACATTTAAGTGGTTTAAAATAATGAGACAAGTGGTTTTACACAATCCGTGTTCCCAAAACCACCTTCCACTTTGCCTATAAAATGGAATCTTGGGATACTCATTTGGAAGTTTGGACAAGGAGTAAAGTGCTACCAATTTGGAGTTCTAGAGGATTTCACTCCTCATATTTAACGTTTTGGAGGCCCCTATCCTCATAGTGGGATCAATGATGAAGGCGAAGTTTCACCTGAGCCTTCTCATCCTCTCAACGGTGAGCTAAACAGTTGAAGATCATTTCGAGAGAGCTACACATACTTGGGAGGGAGTTCCGGAACATGATTATCTATTGGTTTTGTGTGACTTGTGTGTGTATTATTTCACTTATATCTTATCTAAGCATGATTCTCCTCTGAATTTATTTCTTTAGACTAATTAAGTTAACCACTTTTCATTTCAACACCGATTTGGTTAAAATTTCATGTGGGAAACTTGGGTTGTTCCGATTGGGAATCACAAGGATACTCTTTAACTCACACAAGAGGGGAATCAAGATATTGACAACCCTCAATCAATGAATTAGACAAAAAACATGTGAAATTTTTAGAACAATTAACTATCCAAGATGTTTAATGAACTTTATGTGGTATCCTTCTATCACAATTCTTAAATCACCACCTTATTCTATCAACTATTAAACTCTTTAAGTTGAGTTGTTTTCTTAAAACTGTTTTTAAAATCACCCCTATTTTAGTACTTCTTATTAAAAATTCACACTCTAAATCCACCAATGCTCCTTGGGAGATGACCTATGGTCTTATCTTTACTAAAAAATATTCTTTAAATAACTATCAATTTGACGTGTCATGACAGCATGGTCAGGTATTAAAATAAACATGTGCCTCAATTATGGATAGATTGTCCCATGGAGTGGAGTGTAACAATATGATAAAAGATAAAAAAATAGGGTTTGATTGATGGTATGAGTTGGATCATAGATATATCAGATTATGTGGGAGTAGTCCATGCATGGGTGTTGAGTATACTTCAGTTATATATAGATATGTGATATTTCCAAACATCGGTGATGTCCAATTCAAAATGCATCAATCGTTTTAGGTGGGGATTACCATAATCCAGGGTTTATGACCATGTTTAGGGTGTGGTGTATAGTTTTCTTATTAAAGACCACTATTAGAGTGGGAATTTTGTATTACACAAAGGAAGAACTTGAAAAAAAACATATAGGTTTAAGGTTCTAAATAATTTTGGGACTTGTGTAATGTATTGTAATGTGTAGTATTATATGTTGACATACTTAATGATTTCATTTCAAAGTAGGTGGGGCTGGGGTTCATGTCATTTTGGTTAGCGCATTACGAAATAGTACATGTGTGGTTTTTTGTTTACTTAAGCATGTTTTATTGTCATGAAATACACTCTTATTAATGTGAAATCACGTTATGTTAAAATTTTTGGTGTCCTATTGGGTTTATACTTACAAACAATATGGGTATCTTGATGCACATATAATCTTCATGATTAGGGATCTTGGAAAGGGAAAATTCCTTTTAACATGAATCTAGGACATTGTTCATGGTGATATGAGGTGGTACTAGGAAAAACTCTGTAATGATGTCACTATGTTTTATTTACATACTTTTCTGTCATAATCTATAGTTTATCCTACCACATTGTGGGTCATTAGTTTATCTTTATATATGACCAAAGATAATTTTTGTGCTATTCATTATAGAATAATTAATTAATTCTGTAGTGTTATCTTGTTATATTATTTATATTTTTCTTTATTGATACAAAGGGTATAGTCTCTCCACTGATGACACTCAAAACCTTACTACTAGTCAACATGTTCTTGCATACAGGACGATACACATGATATTATGTAAAACTCCAGCTTGAAACCTATTATTTAGGATGGAGCCTTACAAATTGGTATCAGATTTTCATGTTACATTTTCATTTTTCAATTCATATTTTGTGGGGTATGGTGTAAACGATCCTAAGCTACATGGGATTCAGGTGGTGGAGTTATATGTGTATATATCTAGCACATGTATAGAATATCTTTGAGTTACCATTAATGGGATTGATGTTATAAATTTCCCTTTTATAGTTTGGTGTTGTATCTATGATATGGTGTTCAGTTAAAGGTTATGGGATTGGGTGTATTTATTAATAATGACTAGGAATGTAGGATTACATGATGTAAATGGTCCTATTTATTTTTTCATAGAAAATAATTAATCAATGAATTGATTTTAATCCTATGTTTGTGTGATATATACATGATTATACAATATCATTACATTGGAAATCGATTAATTAATATTTTTATGATTTATTTAAATAAATTTATGGATGACACTAACATATATGTATGGGGAACTTGGATTCAGTTATGGGTAGAGCTAGGATGGATATACCTTGGCCCATGGGTAATGTCCATGGAGAAATTTTTTCAATCCTATAAAATGATTTGGATCTATCTTGAACTAATAGCTTCAAACATATGAAACATTATTTTTGAATTAAGAAAATGATTCTATAAATATGTTTGATGGGAATTCCAGTATAGCTAGCCTAGGATTCTATTATTAGGGTGGATGATCCTGCACCACCACCAGTGGTATGTGATGATGTACCAAAACATGAACTTGTATTAGCTTTGGTTATTCTGGCTATAGATCCAGTTTTTTCCAAGAATTTTTTAGATTGTGTTTGTTCAATGATGAAGTATTCAAAATACCATGAATGATCATACTTTGACATCCATCTCTATTATCTACATACTTTTCAAGTTATTTGAGTTATTTAGGATGTAGACGATGGACTAAACTTCATCATGATCTTTTTTGATCGGGTTTAGAATCCTATGGATGTGAAAGTGACGTTGGAGACCATTATTTTCTATGTAATTTTTAAGAGATAGTGGACTATAATGAAAAATGATGGAATATTAGAGGGTCATACTTGGGTGACCTTCAAGGAGCTATTATACAATCAATATTATCCTTTCATAATGATTCTTAACAATTCATAGTAGTTCATAGAGTTACAATTTGGACATATGTCCATCTATGTGTGTTTTGATCATTTTAATGAAATTATACACATCTCCCCTCTTTTGGTTGGGAATGAGGCCCAAAAGTCCAAAACATTTGAGATATACCTCCAACTAGAGAATAGATGGAAGGTGAGTATCTTTGATCTAACATCATACTAAGAGTTTTTTTTAAATTCCTTACCATTGAGAATATCTTAGAGTGAAGAAGGGTAGAAATATTACTTCAAGTCCATGAATAAATAGTAACTAAGCATCCTATAACTTCTGTTGAAACCTATTATAGTAGTCAGAATTAGACTGATAACCTGGATTAGTAGGGTGTTCTGCAGATGATCCAGAGTTGGAATTCCGCAGTATCCTCTATGGGAGGTAATTCTATAAGTGGATGCAATTTCAAGTAAAGGGATTCATATAAATGCTTGTATGAAGACATCTTTAGAGTTCCAAAAATGTTGCATGGTAGTTCATTTCCATTTTTTTGATCTATGGATAATTATAGGGCTTCTAGGAGATGAAGAAAGGTTGGGGATGGTGGAACTTTGTAGAGTATGAAAACTCTCCATAAATAGAAGACTTAGGGTCAATGGTGTGGAGCTAAGGTAGGCCTAATTATTACAGTGGATCAGGATGTAGCAATTGGTGGTGACAGACTGTATATGGTTTGAGGTACATTCATGATAATCTCTACCCTATCTGCAACTTTTATTGATATTTGTTATTCCCATTCCTTTATCATTACTAATTTAGTGGTTGTTATAGAATTAATGGATAGAATATACTAAGACATTATTTCTCTCAACTCACCATTAGGGACCATGGTATACCATCCTAATAAGTTTCTATAATGTCATATATTGATCAATAGCTGTGGTAATTTGTGGGATTTCATTATCCATGAGATGGAAAACATATATGTGATAATTGTGATGAAATTTATTACAATCCATTAACAACACATAGACTATTATTGAGGATAGATATCCTTTACCTCGCATAAGGGGGGTAATTTTGTAATGATTTGTGAGTGAGAGGTTAATATAGTTGAGTGAGACCATATTTGAGTTAAATTAGAGTTATTATAGGTCAAATTATTGGCTTATCTCTTTTGGAAGGATTCATGTTAACCTCATTATCTTTCCATCTAGTTGTATATCTTTAACATGATGTGTTTCTATTTGACTTTTCAGTTCTACCTCATAATATTGGAAATGATTTTGAAATAAAACTCATGCTAGGGGTGTTTCCTATGTCAATTCATCCTTATCATATGGATCCAGATGAGTTATAGGAACTCAAATTTCATCTTTATGACTTGAAGAAGAAGGGATTTATTAGACCTGACTTGTCTCTCTAGGGTGATCCTGTACTGTTCACAAAATAGGTGGAATGTAATCTTTTTCTCTATGTGGATTTTAGAAGTTCAACCCTAGGGATGGGGAATTATAGGTACCCATTTCCTAGGATCAATGATCTATTTAAACTATTCAGAGGAGATCATTGGTTTTCTAAGATCAACCTATATTTATGATACTATTATCTTTAGACCAGGGAGAAAGACATACCTAATATGACATTTAAGACTAGGTATGGCTATATGTGCTATAAGTGTTGTTTTTTTAATAGTTATCCATATATGTTCATAGACCTCATAAAATTGATCTTTTACTCATATCTATATTCATTAAATTTGGTGTTAAATGATGAAATCCTCATTTTTTATTAACCTTAGAGATGTATGATAAGAATATTGATATAGTCTTGAGTATACATCGATCACACCATCCTTATAAAAAAATTTGAAGAGTAAAATTTGGATTTATTATGTGTGATTCCTAGGGAATGTGTTGTTAAGGGACAGAATTTCAGTGTCTCTAGAGAAGATGGAGGCAGTGATGTGAGAGTTACTAGTAGGAGTAAATCTTGAATTCGGTTATTCCTTAGATTATGATAATGATATGATTTATGTCCCTCGAATGGTTTTTGTTCACAATCCTATGAGGAAAGAGCTTATGGGAGACTCTCTTGCCTCATGGTGGATAGTGAATTTCTGGGTAATGAAGATGTACCATGATAATGAGTCCTAGATGGTCACACAGTAAGTGTATTTGTAATCTCAGATAAAATGAAGTAATTATTTTAATATGTAAAAATAAATAATATATATTAATGCTTGGTTGGTCACCATAATTTAATGACACATTGTTAGATAGAATAAAGTGAATTTGATAATTTATAATAAATATTAGTTTGGTGAATATAATATTAATTATATTTATTTAAAAAACAATGCAGTGAAAGTTATTTAATTAAATATTTATTATTCAAGGATCGATAAATATTTTCAAGGGAAAGAAGTCTGAGTTTAATTTTCTAATAAGAAATAATTGATATTTATTTATATTCATAAGTTGTTTCACATGGAAATAGATTAATAATAATAATATTTTTATTAATGTACATGGGGTCAATTAATAATATTTTAAATAGTTAAGTGCTTGTATGAAACTTTTCTTCCCTAAAACTACCATAATTAATATCTAATTATACTAATTATACTAAAATATATCACATTATTAAAGTGACATTTTGGGAGTGTACAATGGATAAGAGTGATATCTAGAGACATATAACGAGAGATATATCTATAAATACATAGAGAGATATATCTAGTGAGATATATATTGAAACATATCCTGATATATATATAGATATATATCTATACAGATACCCTAGTACAATATTGATTTACCTCGACAGAATTTTCACATCATTTATCAATAAAAGATATTAAAAATTAATTTTCCATATCGGTTATATAATAACCCATATGGTAAATAAAAATCTTATTTTCCATGTTGGATACTAAATGGATTACGAGTGAAACATTTTTTTTAAAGGTGGGTTATTCAAGAACTGATTCGTAAAATAAAACACTAATATTTTTAGGTCAGTTACTTAATAGCTAAAATGGAAAGTCTTGTTTTTCATGTTGGTTATTGAATAACAGATGCGAAAAAACAAATTTTTTACATCAGTAATTAAATATATAATGTGGAAAAATTTTATAATTTTAATTCGGGGTTGGGAGTTTTCATTTTTTTCATTCTTTCACACAAAAAAACATTAGTTTCTCTCATGCAGTGAACTCTAACCCTTATATCATCATTATATGGCCTCAAATCTCTTCTTCCATTGATCTATTCCTTAAAATATATTCATTTTTTGATCTATTTATTTTAATTAATTTCATTTGGTTTCCAACACTACCTTCCACCATCACTGATAGTTTGTTGCCACTCACGCTTCCTCCCAATGGTGAAACTCATCTCGGTTTTGATTTCAAATTATGGTTTGGGTTTATTATTTTCATTTTGGTGCATTAAAGGTAATTGAATTTTTGATTCCAATTTTCTATTTATATCACTTTATATTTGCGTTTTCACCACAATCATCACTTTTTATCACCTACCACTTGTGACTTATTCACATTGGTGTTGGCCTCTCAATCATCCCAGTTCCAATATTAATTTATAGGTTATATTTATCATTTGAAATTTATATGACTTTATGGAAGTTCTATTTGTATTTTCTATTAAATTTTTTTATTGATATCTCTTTATCTTTAAGTTTGAATCTAACATCTCCATCCACCATCACCCATCATCAATTAGAACTTGTGCCTGCTTCTCGGTGGTATCAATTTTTTAATCATCCTGGTTATGATATTAATTAAATATTTTTTCTTATTTTTTTTATTTTATATAAATGTGATGTGTTTTCAATTTTATTCATTGTTCCAATTTTCCTTTGATGCTAATTTATATTCACTTTTTATAGTAATGATTATGACTTTTCACACATCTTAGATATTTTTTAATTACTGAAAGATTTTTTTAGATTAAGGTTTGTGATTTATTAATTGAATAATAATAATTTAAGTAAAGAATGATAATATAATCAAAGAATGATAATTTAATTAAATTTTTTGTATATTTATTTAATTTTTTTGATTTCTTTATTAAATAATGATAATTTAATGTGTTCGTAGTTATATTTTTCTTATTAAAGATGTTGTATTTCATTTTTTTTGAAATATTTTATTGTATTATTTAATTTCATTTATAAAATTAAGTTTGATATTAAATTTAAATATATAATAACTTATTTTAAAATTTTAATATTTTCTGTAGATAATAATGAGTTTATGTTGGATTAATGCACTACGAAAATGTGAGGAATATATGGAATTTATCCCTACTTTTTTGGAATTTTTTGATTGAAATTTTCTAAAGGATGACATTTTTTCCTATCTAAGATAAAAATGTTTAAATTTGAAGAATATGGAAAGAAGAATGTTTATAGACCACTTATTGTTTCATGTCTTTAATCAGACATACAATTATTGGATTTGAAATGGTGAGAGTCTACATAAATCCAAAGATATTCATAACGATGATTTGAAAGATGAAAAATATAATAAAATTGAAGAAATTATTTTTGATATTGTAGTAGAGTCAATGGAGAATGAACGAAAAATTTAGAATCTATATAGTGATGCTTAAAAACCATTATATTTGAACTATATAGAATTTATGGTTTCATAGATGGTGTTATGATTGATTAACTTGAAGGTGAAAAATGTTTGGAGCATTATGAGTTTTATAGAGGTTTTAAAGCTATTTAAGGACATACTTCCTAATTTAATGATCTTTTTGATTCACATTATAAAGTGAAGAAAAAAATATGCTTGATGGGTATGTGGTATAAGAAAAAACATGCGTTCCTAAATAAATGTGTGCAATATAGATTGTAATAGGAATTCCTATCAGAGTGTCTAAAATGTGGGATGTCATAATATTAGTTGAAATAAAAATCACAATATGATTCAGTAGTTACATAGAAACCTTCCAAGTCATGTTGGTATATTCCTATAATTACTCTTTTGAAATTTTTATTTAAAAATTTATCTGATGAAAAAAATAGGATGTCATAATGATGAATGAATTTGTGATGGAAAATTTCATCATCTTACTGATTGTCCACAGTAGAAGAAAATTGATCAACATTTTCCTATATTTTAAAATGAAGTTTGAAATATCAATGTTATACCGTGCATAGATAGAATGAATCTATATAGAAGCCTTAATAGAAAAAATATTTAATTTCAAATTTTATAGGTAATTTACATCTTATCAGCTGAATTTGTATGAAGTGAAAACATGTCATGTTGAGTTTAATGATCTCTAGACTAAAATACCCCGTAAATGATATTGATGTTGTATTTTAACCATTAGTTGATGATTTTAATATTCTATGGGAAGGGGGTATTAAGGAATATGATTCTTTTAAAATGGATCATTTTCAACTATATTCAATGATTATGATCAATATAAATTAATTACTAGAAAATGGAAAATTTTCTATATATAGTGTGAAGGGGCATAAAGAGTATCCAATTTCTGAACAAAAGATTTCGTATTATCAACTGCAACATGTAAAAAATAGTATACATGGGTCATTATAGGTTTTTTATATAGATCACTAAAATTATATATTTAAAAAGGTATTAAATAGATAAAAATATATTTATATTTCTCTAAAATATTTGTCCATCAATCATTATTTTGAGAGGGTGAAAAAAATTGATGTGACATTTGGACAGAAAACAATTATAGTAATGAGACGAATATTTAGAAGAAAATTCCATATTTTTTGAGCTAAAATATTAGAGTTATCATGAGGTTAAACATAACATTAATGTCTTGCATGTGAATAAAAATATCTGTAACAGATTTTTTGGGACATTGTGAGATATTAAAGGAAAGAATAAAGATGTGTTGAATGAAATATTGGACTTACTCTTAATGGGAATGAATTTTATGTTAATAGAGTCTATTTATGGATGAAAAGCATACCCACATTTCACCTATTATACATTATCTAATAGGGAGAAAATAATATTTTTTAAGTGTCTCTATGGTATCAATGTGCCGCAGGGTTACTATTTAAATGGAAAATTTTTTTCTTCCCAAAAATATTTTATGTGGAATGGTATGAAATATCATGATTTCCATTTCATGATAAAACAACCCCTACCAATTGAATTATGTGTAATTTATCTCATCTTTATTATAATGACCATCATAAAAGTGTGTTATTTTTTCAATTGATTTTTTAACATTGCTATTGATCTAAATTATTCGCAAAATTTATAGAGAGAAGTTGTTTCTATACGTTGACATTTAGAAGAGTATTTTCCTTCATCTTTTTTTGATATTATAGTATATTTCATGGTTAATTTGGTGTGATAAATAAATCTATTCAGACCTGTATTTCTATATTGAAGGTATTATTTTGAAAGGTATATGAATATATTGAAAGAGTATATTCAAAATATATATTGAACTTAATCCTCCTTTATTGTGAAGTATATTTTTTATGTGGTTTAGAGTTTTTTAAAAGCTACTTTTCTATAGTGGAGGACATAAATTTTCTTATATCTAGCCATGATTGAGTCAATTATGGGGGAAAGGGGATCCATGTATTGAATGTAAAATCAAGGATAGGTGAACAAATAATAAATGTATATTTATACACCATGAATAACATAGATGATGCTCAGCTATATATAACATTTCATATTAATATGTTAAAGGAATGTTATCAAAAGAAGAAAAATATGATAATTTTGAATGAGCACACCAAAACTTTTTTTCCATGGATTAAAGAGACCATACATGGTATATCAGATGCATCCAAAAAATTTAGAAGGTTAGTGGGTTGACAAAGATTAAATTTGATAACAAGTTCAATTTATAAAATTAATGGATATACATTTCATATGAAAGATTAGGACAATAAAAGTGTAGTTCGAAAAACTAGTGTAATGGTGTTCATAGAAGAATGCATTTTTTAAGTTTGAAAGACAAAAAACCAATCTCTGTATCTAGTGAATATTATGGATTCATTCAAGAAATATGATATGGTGATTATATTAAATTTTGAGTTCCAATGTTTAACTGCAAATGGGTTATAGATAACAACAGTTTCAGACATGATAAATTCAAAATGTCACTAGTTAATATGAATAGATTAAAAGAAATAGAATATCCTTTTACGATTTCAAAACCGGATTTTTTTATCTCTTCTAGATCACTCCAATGTGTAGTGGTCTATCATTTTAAATGGGATAAAATAGTTTTTTTGGGATGAAAAACTTGATGATGATGATGATTTTTATGATATCCCTACTTTTATAGAAATATTAAAAAATAATATTGTTGGGAATATTGTAGAAATGGTTTTTTCCATACATAATTTCCATGATGAACTAATTTGGGAAAAAATGTATCAGTAATTTCCTAATATTACAGGTAGAATATATTTATTTCTCATTAAATATTTTAAATTTAATGAAATTATATATATATATTTTTTATTTTGTTTGTTAAAACACATATTATAACTAATATATAAATTTCTTAGTTCATACTAGTTCAGTTTTTTTAGTTTACCATGTTTACTCTTACTTAACTTATCTATTTATTGATTTTGGAAAAAACTAATTTTAATAAAAAATATTAATTAAAAATAACAAAATTTCATAAAATTATATAATCAACAAATATTATATTTGGTGTAAAAAGGTGTAATATGTGAGAGTATTTTTAATATTCATACACCATTTTGAATTTATTTTCATTTTTATGTATTCTCTTCCCACATTAATGTTTATAGAATATTAGTAAAATAATTTAACAAAATTTATTGAAAAATATTTCATTTTAGTATATTTTTTATTTTATAATTTTTTATTTTTATATATATTTATATGTAATAGTTGGATTTGTATATTTGTATACTAATTTTTTGTTATTCACCCACCATTTTTGGATTTGTTTTATTTTTTATATCATTTCATCTCTCAATAGGGTTGTTTGCATTTAATTTATCTATTGTAACACCCCAGTAATTTGAAAATAAATTCAATATAGCCTTTAATTCATGTAACACAAAGTCTCTACAAAACAACACTTTGTTATTATAATTATTTAAATGAGATAGTTATAACATAGATGTTAAACAAGGTAATGTGAATAGTAATAACTACTATTAAATTTTATTTACATTGGTTTTACATAAATGAAATATATTTATAATGAAATTTATAATTTTTTGTAAAATAAACATCATTTTTGAATTTGGAATGTCAAAATTAATTAATGTGATTTTTCGTATTTTTCTAAGAAGTTTTAATTTCTTAAGAATAATTAAAAAACAACATTATAGTTAAAAACATTCTTTTATGTTTAAATAATTATTATAGTTTAAATGAGTTATGAATGTCAAAATTATTTCAATTATACATATATTAATCCAATTAAGATCATTAGAATAATTGTTATTTTGAAATTAGATATAAAAACTTATTGAACTTTTGAATTTTCTTTTTACTTGCCATCTCGCCACACATATGAGAGTAGCATTAATTGTAATTTTTATACTCCTGTGAATTGAATTTCAAAAAATATAAATACATGGTTGTGATTTGTATGATATTTAGAGTCTCATAGGACTAACGTAATTTTTTGATGAATATTAATTTGACCCTTTGGAATAGGAATGCTAACCTTATCATTAGTAATATGACCCTTTTGAATATTAAACCCACAAAATGAATTGTAACCTCAACCATGAAAGTATAAATAAAATTTAGACATCTTATAAATATAAGTATGATATAATTACATCATAGTATAAGTAATAACTATTTTATAAACTATTAATTAAGTGTTGGTATTTCTGTATGTAACAAAAATTTAATTAGAATTTTATATTTAATTCAATCATTTAAATGAAAATTTATTTTCATAATAGATTCATATACTAATATGTTTTTGCCTTATTTTTATAGGATTATTTTATGAGACCTTAGTAAATTTTTTGAAGTTTCATAAACACAGTTATAATATTAAAAAATGTATTTTCTGAGCAAATAATGATTTTATTTTAAAATTAAATTTCTAATATTTATAAAATTATTATCACTAAAATATGTAATTTTGAAAATTATATATGTCCAAAAAATTATTGGTGTTAATTTTTGGGTATTTTCTAAAATACCTAAATTTCTACTGAATAGTAAAATATGATAATTTATGATAAATGCTAAATACTTGAATTATAGAGTCATAAATAATTTATGGGTCAATTAATCCCACAATCTTGAACTCACCTGCATTATTTAAATATATTTTATGATAATTGTCAAACTATTCATTGTAATGAGGCAAAACAATTAGCCAATGAATAAAATATTTTAAAAACATTACTCCCATACACTATAAATGCCACCCTCACCACAACTTCTATTCACACCTATATGTCTTGAACCATGTCCAAATTATTTCAAAATACTATTACCAAGGATATTCCCCACGTCCAAGACCTTATGGTCTCACCAAAATACCAAACCAGGGTTCCTCAAGGAGGTTCTCATTGAGGTGAATTCAAGAGGTAAATCATTGTTCATTTCATTCAATTTATTTTTAATTTACAGTTTCATTTCTTATCCTCTCATCATCCTCTATGTCCAAATGATCATGATAAATCTAGTATCATATATATATACGAGAATTATATCATGTTAATGAATTATCCTTCTTAAAACTCCTTCCTCTCTTTTTTTTGAAAATGAGATTGTCATCCGCGAGGTGTCTATTTTCAACCTTCACAGATGACAGATTTTATTTCTTCATTTTTTCCTTAAATTATGGTCATGAAAACCATTTTATGGCAAAAAAATACTATAATATATGTATTAAAACCAATTTAATGTTCTATAATATGTATATATACATAATATTAATTCTTATGACAAAATTACTTTATGATGATATTAAACTGCCCAAATAATCCAAACGATTATCACTAACGTCTTTTCTAACAATTCATCCTCATCTCATATAACCAAATTTATTACATAACCATTTGATCATAAAAATATTAATTAATAATATTTTACTTTAATTATGTTTATCCATTTCCATTTTAAATGAATTTCTATACTCATATAAAAGTAAACCAATAATGAAAACCAAGAAAACAAACCCTTTAGAACGAAAACATTATATTTTATAACTAATAAAAAAGACCATAAACGAACATAATAAAATTATATACTAAATAAATTATATATAAGGTTATTAATTAATTAATTAATTAATTTAATTCTATTATCCAGGACATTAATGTCAAGTGTAGATCACATTCAAACATATGCTAAGGGGTTTCTCATATCACGTTTATTTCTTTGAGATTTCCATTATTCTCCGCTTATTTATTGTATGTGGTGTGGGTATTTGAATTTTATATGTAATGCCATGAATATATCTAGGTACATGGTATTAAATTATTCATTTGATGATAATTAATTTTTTGTAATACGGTTTTATTGATTACTAATTGGTAAGGGTTTTCTTCCCGAACCTCATTTTCATCCAGGTTACACTTTCATCCTCTATAGACCAATGCGATGCATAATTTATTTTATATACTTATTATAAATTGGTATTATCTATTCCAAAATTATTTATGCTGATAATTTAATTTTCAGTTTTGGAAAATAAATGTTTTACAAGGTTCCTTTCTAAATTATTTCTGATATGCAAGTCCTATTAAGGGAACATCACAATTTATTAACCATTTTCAAGTATTATCCATTATCTGTTTTAATAAACCATTATTTTTATAAAATCACTACCTTTTATCTGAAAAATAATATATGCTCATTTCTATTTTTATACAAACAATCATGAAAAATAAAAATTATTTTCCCAAGAGAACTATTCTCTATAAAGTAAAAAAGAGTTTTTCTCTCAATAATTCCTCGATGATTTTGTAAGAGTATTTTTATCTTTATCAACATATCTATTTAATTTTATTCTTTATTGAAGTTTATATATTATGTTTATCAGCTAGAATATTTTATTAAAGGGTTTATTATCAGTTTGATAGTTTATGTGCTATCTTGATACCATTAACTATACTAATCGAAATGGTTTGTGATTATGTTTAAATATTGGGGAATGTTATTTATATTTCATATGTATATGTTGTTTATGTTTATCCCTATTCATATAAGGAATGAATTTTCTTATAAATTAATAAGTGGGGCCCTTTATAGACACTTGATGCATCTATAGGTATAATGAGACAAACAAGATATGGATTTGGCTAAGGCCTAACCCATTTATTAGATTATGGGCATAAAGCCTTGAAAGTAATAGATTATTGGAATTATGCCTTCAAAATAATATAATATTTTCATGATTACATGATGGTATGTTTTATAAATCCATAAATGTTCATTTTCTTCATTATTAAACCAGTAATTGATAGTCCATGTAATTATCAGACTAGTAGAATTTATGTTTTATTATGTTATTACTCAATCATATTTTATTCCTTCCATATTATTCTCAAGATTATGTTTTAATGTCATGTGTTTTTAGTTATTAATCATTAATTATTGTTTATGTTTATTTATGAAATATTCCAATATATTACATAGCCTTACTGAGTATCTGAGCTCACCCATTAATTATGTTTTATTTTTCCCTATGATGAGAAGATGTTTATTATGAATGAAATTCATGGTTAATCAATGATTTTTTGGGTGTCAATAATGGATTTTCTATTCTATTTACTTTATATTTTTAATGAGAATTTAATTCATGCAATATAGTTTCCAAGACTACTAAACTGATCAGTCCTTTGGGATGAAATTCCTTATAATCATACCCATGTAATAAAGTAAAGCACTGACTCGAGGCTACTAGGGACAAGGTATTTATAGTTGGTATTAGATGAAGATTAGTAGAATACTTTGGAACTATATTAAGATAATATATTTTAGGGAATATAACTCTAAGAGAAAATTTAAAGATAATCACAGAATAACATCCTATAACTTTGGTAAGGCAGAGATTGTGTGGGTTATCCTAGGAATACATCCCAACCTCAATACTATAAGTGGGCGTGGATATTTAAAAAATTAACATAGGGGTAACAACTTTGAGAAGGTGTATCGGGCCTGAACCCTGGTAACCTGGTAAACAAAAACGGTCCTAACTATGTACCTGGTTTGACACTCCTATGGGAAATTATTCAGATAATTCAAATTCTCTTTATAATCCATTATGAAGGATTTAAATGTAAATACGTACCTAAAGAAACCCTAAAATATAGGAAAATGATTTGGGAATGAAAAATTCATCTAATTAATTTTCTCTCTAAGAAATCAATGGTCTTTTTACCAATCATATATTTGTGGTTATATGGTGACCATGTTCTCTGTCACTCTCCATCAGAATTTGGTGGTCAGATTTCTCTTCCATGTATTTATTTTTACTTTATGATAAGGATATCCTATTTGAAATCCTAATTTTTAGGTGACCTTCACATTTACATTTCCTTCTTTTTAATAGGATGTTTTATTACCGCTATTTCTAATGTGGACTTCCCACAAAGAAATTTTCAAGTGTCAAACATTAACTTTCGAAGTGAAATATCAAATTGTAAGGACACAATTTATTTAAGGAGTAGAGAATGTAACACCCTTAGAATTTACCAATAAATTTAATATAACCTATAAGGAACACAACACTAAGTCTATACAAAACAACACTTTGTTATTATAATAATTTAAATGAGATAGTTATGACCTATACATTAAACATAGTAATGTGAATAATAATAACTACTATTAGATATTCTTTATAATGGTTTAAAATAAATGAAACATATATATAATTAAATTTATAATTTTTGGTAAAATAATGATCACTTTTGAATGCGTAATTTAAAAATTAATTTTGGGTAGATTTTTATTATTTTTTTGAAAAGTTTCATTTTTTAATAATAATGAATAATACTACATTGTAGTTAAAAGCTATGTTTTAATTTTAAATAATTGCAATTTAAATTTATTCTCAATGTCATAAATATATAATTATATATATATTAATCAATTGTGTATCATTGGAATCATTTTTTATATTGAAATTAGATATAAAAACTTATTGAACTTGTCAACGTTCTTTTTACCCACCTTCCCACCACACATGCGGGATTAACATTAAACGTATTTTTTCCTCTATTATGAATTGAATATCAAAATATGGGAATACATGGATTAATTCATTATTATATTTAGTGTCTCAAAGTATCAACTTATTTTTTTTGAATAGTAACTTGACTATTTGGAATAGTACTGTTACCCTTAGGAATAGTAATATAACCATTATGAATAGTAAACCCAAAAAATGAATAGTAAACTTATACATGATAGAATAAATAAAATTTCTTCATCTTATAAATGAATGAATGATATAATTATATTATAGTGTAAGTAAATAAATAGTTTGAAAATTATTAATTAAGTGTTGGTATTTCTCTATGCAATAAATATATGATTAAAATTTTATAAATAATTTAATCATTTAAAAGAAAAGTAATTTTCCTAAAATATATTCACATACATAAATTTTTATTTATTATTTTTATTGTATAATTTTATGACACTTTAGTTAATTTTTGAAAGTGTCATAAAAATAGTTATAATATTAAAAATCGACATTTTCAGAGTAATTGATGGTTTCATTTTAAAATTTAATTAAACATATTTAGAAAATTATTTTCAAAAAATGGAGGTAATTTTTTAATTCTACACACCAAAAAATGTTTGGGGTGAATTTTTGGTATTTTGTTTGATATACATGATGTTTTGGTGAATAGTAAAATACGATCATTTATGATAAATGCTAAATACTTGAAATATGGAGTGATTAATGATGTACGAATGAAATAATATCATAAAATCAAACTGTTATTAATTTTTATAATATATTTATTGAAAATTCTCAAACTATTCATAGTATTGAGAAAAAATAATAAATAAATGTACAAAATATTTTGAAAATACCCCATTCCTCCACTGTAAATACTATCATCATCACCACTTGTCGTCACACCTCTAAGCTAGGAATAATGACCAAATGATGCCCAAATACTATTCCCAAGTCATTTCCCCATGTCCCAGGCCCACTAGTCCCACCAAAAGACCAAACCAAGGTTTCTTAAGGATGTTCTCAAAGAGGAGAATTCAATAGGTAAATCCTTTTTTCTTTTCTTTTAATTTCAATTTAACTTCCTTTTTCTTTTCTTATCCTCTCCCCATCTCCTCTATGAAAATGATCATCATTACCCCATTATAATCTATATACTATATTTATATAATTTTAATTGATTATACTTAATCAAAATCCCTTTTCTATCTCTTTTATTATAAAAACGAGATCATCATCTATGAGGTGCCGATTTAAAACCATCATAGACAACATGTTTTCATTCTTCAATTTATCCTTCAAGGATGGTCACGAAGCCATTTTTATGGTTAAAAAGTAATATAATATATGTATTAAAACATATTTAATGTTCTAGAACTATTATATATACATAATATTAATTCATATGAAAATACTGCGTTTTGAGGATAAATAACTACCAAAATAATCTAAACGATTATCAGTGACATCTTGCCTAAGAGTTCATCCTCAACCCATATAACCAAATAAATAATATAACCATTTGATCTTATGGATATTATTTAATAACACAAAACTTCCTCTATGGATATCCATTTCCATTTTAAATGTATTTCCATACTCATATACAAGTAAACCGATCATGAAAACTAAGGAAATGAAAGCTTCTGAATGATAAAATTATATTTTATAACTCATTAAAAATAACAAAAATAAACTTAATAAACTTAAAATAAATCAAATATATATAGAAAATGTTATAAATTAATTAATTAATGGATTTCATTAAATAACCTAGTATATTACAGTAAAGTGTAGAACACTTTCTGACATTTGGTAAGGAGTTTACCAACTCACTTTTATTTTCATGAGATTTCTATTATTCAATTTTTATTTATATTATATGGTGTAAGAATAATAAAATTTTATATTTCATATCATTAATATATCTATTTTTATGGTATTAAATGTTCTATTTTATTATTATTAATTTTCTTTCATATGATTTGATTGATTGCAAAGTGGTAAGGGGTTTCTTCCCGAACCTTTATTTTCATTCACGTTACGCTTTCTTCTTCTATACACCAACTTAATTAATAATTTATTTTAAAAAATTATTTTATTAGTTATTATATGTTCCAAATATTATTTATTATGATCAGTTTATTTTCTTTTTGTGAAAAAAACAATTTAGATGGTTACCTTATATATTATTTCTAATACGTAAGCCAAATTAAAGGGAACATCTCTATTTCTTACCCATTTTCAAGTACCATCCGTAGTTTGTTTTAAGACACCATTATTTTTATAAAATCACTAATTTTTTCATGAAAAACTATATAGGTTAATTTTTGGTTTTATATAAAAAATCATGGGAAATAAATAAAAATTAAAAAAAAAACTCTACTTTCAAAGAAAAATGATATTTTTTCTCAAGAATTCTTCGATAATTTTATTAGAGTGTTTTCATATATTTTAAAAAAATATTCTGGATATTATTATTTATTGATGTCTATCTTTTATGTTTATCATATACCATATTTTATTAAATGGTTTAATATCAGTTTTATTGTGGATGTGTTATCTTGATACCATTCACCACACTACCCAGAATGTTTAGTGATTCTGTTTCTAGAATGGAGAAAAAATTTATTTCATATTCAGATGTTTTGTATGCTTATCCCTATTTATGTGATTAATTAATTGAACTCTGTAAGTGATGGTTTGGGCCTACTATATCCCCTATATTCATCGGTATGTCTCATGAGACAAACTAGATATGGTTATAGCATCCCGTCTTTTTATAACATAACTTTCATTCCATTACATGGAACTGAGGATCTTTAAGTTTTAGTGTCTTAGAAAGAAGGAACATAATACATGAAAAGAACAAAAAACACTCTTCTTAAACACTTGAAAGACTTATCCTTAAGTTCATCCTAGGTTCATTACTGCATCTCATAACCTGGGGACATACATCAAAAGAAAGGGTGAGCAGAAGGCCTAGTAAGGGAAACAAGAGAAACATTTTACATGTGAACTTGAGATACTTCAATAAGGACATGAAAAGAACTTTAAGGCATGAGAATGAAATCATGAGATACATCAGAATAAAAATAACATTTTTCATAACTTGAAGATGTGGCTACAACATTTAATATTGACAATCATTTCGTTTCACCAAGGTCCATCCCCAAGGTGTCGTTAAAATTACCAAGGTTATTCACCAAGGCGTCGTTAAAAATGGTCATCTCTAGAGATTAAGTCTTTACCCAATGCATTGGAGCGCTATCAGGGCGCACCCTTAAATTTTCCTTTATTATCATGTGAGCCACATATATCATCATCAATAATTTCATAAAAAACCCATATATCATAAAAGAAATGGGTTTCATTTCGTAATCATAACGTTTTAAAAACTGCTTTAAAGACATGATCTTTATGTCACTTTAAACCCACAGAAAAAGGAAAATGGGTTTCATGTATGTAAATCCCAGAATATAAAATACCAAATTTTGATATATATGTGAATACCCCTCTATAAATAATATCTTTGAGTATTCACTTAATAACATAAAATAATTTTGAGAATAAGAGGGAGGCATTTTGAGACGAAACTATGCAGCATAATGTCTATGATACATGGTTTTAGAAAAAGTTGGAAAGAGAGGGGACATGGGTCACCCACTCAAAAATGATACATAAAATAGTAGGGGAACAAAATATAAATTATTTAAGAACATGGTAATGAAATTTGAATGATATACCATATTAAACTAAGAACTTGAAAGGAAGACACAAAATAAGATTTCTCTTATGAGAATTCGGCAGCCTAACAGCGTCACTTAAAACATCCAAAAATGGATTGAAGAGATAAAATAGGGTCTCTCATCATATGAAAATAAATGATCAGTATGATATATATAGAGATCATACCCCAACATAATAAAAAGGAACTTGCAAGACTTGACATGGAATTAGATATTTGAAAAGGGAGAAAGGTGAAAGGACCACTTAAAAATTCAGCAGCCTAACAACACCACTTAAACTTCAAAATACTGAATTGAAGAGATCAAATGGGGTCTCTCATCATATGGTCATAAAAGATAAGTATGATAGATATAGAGATCATACCCCAACATAACAAAAAGGACTTGAAAGAATTGACATGAAAGTAGAACCTCAAAACGAGAAGGGTGAAGAACCACTTAAAAATTCGGCAGCCTAACGGTGCCACTTAAAACTTCAAAATACTGAATTAAAGAGATGAAATGGGGTCTCTCATCATATGATCATAAAAGATAAGTATGATAAATTTAGAGATCATACCCCAACATAATAAAAAGTAACTTGAAATACTTTACATGAAAATAGATCTTGAAAAATGAGAAGGGAGAAAGAATCCGTTACAAAAATTTCGGCAGCCTAACGGCGCCACTTAAAACTTCATAAAACGAAATAATGAGAGTAAGAGGGGATCTCTCATTATGGGAACATGAAAAGGGCATTAATAGGAGTATAAAAGAACACCCTTTAACATAAGAACATGGAGCATAAAAGAAATTACATAAAAGATATTTTTGAAAAGAAAGAGAGAGATCGGATCCCTTACCTTAAAACGTAACTCTTAAAACTCAAAGGTTTGGGCCTCGAGGGCTTGGGGGAACATTGGGAGGACTCCTTGGGAGGTAATGAGACCATAAATTCGTTGGGGGAGAGTGGGGAGTAGAAATGGATGAGAGGATTCCTTGGTATTTATAGGGAAAGTGAGGGGACAATGTATTAATGGCCAAGGGACACCTCAAAAGTGCTTTTCTCAAAACCATGTGCTCTCCCTTGGCATTGACCATGGAGTTAGGACACATGGGGCCCCCAAAACAATAATTCATCACCCTTGGCCGGCCAACCCTTAAAATATCTCATGACATCATCATGACACAGTTATGATGTCATTAAACATACCGAAACCCTAAAATTGTATTTTTACTATTCACTGAAAATTCAACTTTCTCAAAAAGATCCCAAAATTTCACCTTAATCAAATATCAATGATATGATTTCAAAAATGAACTCCATTTTATAAAAATAATTTTCTAAATATTTTTAATCTATTTTTTAAATAATTACACTATTCACCGAAAATTCATTTTTTTCAGAAAAAACCCCAAAATTTACCTTAACATAATATCGATGCTCTGAGTTCAAAAATGAAATCCATTTTATAAAAATAATTTTTTAAATATTTTTAATTTAATTTTTAATTAAAATACACTATTCACCCGAAAAAACTAATACTTGAATAAAAATTTATGACACTGTTATTTAACAATTTTAATGGATCACACTACTTAATCAAGGTGCCTAGATTATATTAATACTTTCTTTAAGTGAGATCACTAATCCATTTGGTCACATTACTAATCCTAAGCATAAAATCACTATTCATAATTTACTATTCATCAAAATTTAAGTTGATCTTATTAGACTCTAAATTTCGTAATGAACATAATTGTAGAAGACCATTTTTCGAAAATCAATACACATTTTTAATTATTTAAGGTTTACATAAACATTTTTAAAATATCATTTTTCTAAAATTCATTAAAAATATTCATACTGTATTTATCCAGACATTAGAAAATTCATAAACTTCATCATAAGAAAAAATCCCAATTTTTATTTAAAACAAAGTATTACACAAGGAAGTTATGGTCTCCTTACATATCCCCTTATCACACAAGCATAGGACCTAAGTGTAAGGTGTGCTAAGGTGAGAGAATCTGAGGGAGGCTCGACCAACATCGCACGAGTAGTAATTTCTATTAGTTTGAACTTCTCGCAAAGGCGATTCCGTTCTAGCTTCACACGATGAAGTTCAGCTTGGGTTTGGTCCAGAGCAAATCCCAGTGGTGCTAGCTCCTTCCCAAGTTCTGTTAGATGGGCTTCGATCGGTCCAAGACTACCGGGTGAGGCCATCGAATGTTCTTTCTATATTAATTAACCAAGATTACTTGTATTTAGAGACAATAATCAAAACGTTTAGTTTCCAGTAGTCAGATTGACCAATGGTCATATAACAGTCAAAAACCCAACGGTCTCATTTTAATTAAACTCATATTATCAAATAAAAAAAAATTGAGTATAAAAAAAATATAAAATAAAATAAAATAACACACAAAATTAGGAAACAAGATTTATTCAAAATTTCGGGTCGTTACAATCTTCCCCCCTTAAAAAATTACGTCCTCACAATTTTTAAAATTGGGTTTTGAAATTTCATTGAAAGTCCTACATCAGAAAAGGAGTCAGTAAAACTATTACTTTAAAAGAAAGAAAGGGAAGTACAAAGGTCACCCGAGTTAACCCACACTGGGATTCCATGTAGGAAAACATGGACATAGAGGAGAAAACAAAGGGTCATGTTCTGAGGGAGAGTGATAGAAAACATGATTAGGAGAAATTTAACCATAAGAAAATCCCAAACTTATGATGTGTGTAAACGGTCTTTGATTACCTAGTAGGAAACGTAAACCAACATCGTTTCTGTTTTACATTCCTTTTCATAATTTTGAGGAATTCATTTACTAAATTGAACAAAAACATAAGAAAATATACCTACCTTCATGTAGAGTTTCATACTTTAATAAGTTTCTACCAAAACTAATCTTTTCTCCAAATGATGAGCATTCAAAACTACTTGGTCTCATCAAAACACAAGAATCATCTTCTAAAGAATCACATAATCCACAAAAGATTAACTATCTATTTCATATATCTTTAAACATTATCCCAAAAATAGAAAGGGTAAGGTAAAACAACTCTTCAAAAAGAAAGAATCCCATAGGAATGGAAACTACTTTTAAATCTTCAAAGTTCCATGGTAATACCCAAAGTTCATCATAGACCATTCCATAAATAACGGTCCTTAAAATTTCTCAAAATAAACCAAACTAAGATTGAAACCCAAATACAAGAGGGATTTGATAACATAGTCTTCCAAAATAAACTTCATTGTTCATCTCCAAACAACATCAACCACTCCTAACATCTTATAACAAAAGTATCTAACCTAAACATATTTTACCCAAGATAGGTTAATCATTACCATAAGTAACTTAAATTACTATAAGTCCACCTTAAATTCATCGATTCTTCAAAATATAAGTCAACCTTACTTCTCAATGAAAATAATGTAGTAATTTATTTACCTCGATCATATAGGGTCCCCAAAATAGTGAACATATTCCAAAATAATAATCATCTTTTAATCCACTAATCACCTCTTTCATATTAATATGGCAATCGTCACATTTCATATCACATTGGTTGTTGGGACATGTTCTTCCATTTCCTGCCATTAACTACGAAAACAAAGTACAATTAGGGGCTTTAATACTTAGCCAATAATCATGAAAAGGAACTTAACGCATATAAGGATAAATTTTAGAAGAAAAGTATACCCTAACTTGTGATCCCCTAGATTTCAAACTAGGTTATCCATGATCAGATATCCTTATTTGAATCTTTATTTTATTTTATCTTTGTTCCATTAATAATAGTTCATACTAAGCTTATGAATTTACCAAAGTATATCCCCTGGGAGTGTCGTAACCAAGAGTACAGTAAGGCCCGTTGTCGTGTACCAGTTCCCATTTGAGTCTAGATCAAAGCGGTGTTTTCGGGTTTTACCTCTATGTACATCTGTGCCAGAGCCAACTCTACCTGCTCATATCCATACAAGGATGTATTTCCTTGGCAACCCATTACTGAATATTCACCAAAATACAAGGATGATTTCCTATATATAAACTTTTCTATAGGCTTCTTCCTAAATTTTTCATATCCTAATTTCCAAAAATAAATAAATCATCCTTTGATACCAACTAGAGTATCCCGTCTTTTTATAACATAACTTTCATTCCATTACACGGAACTGAGGATCTTTAAGGTTTAGTGTCTTGGAAACAAGGAACATAATACATGAAAAGAACAAAAAACACTCTTCTTAAACACTTAAAAGGCTTCTCCTTAAGTTCATCCTAGGTTCATTACTGCATCTCATAACCTGGGGACATACATCAAAAGAAAGGGTGAGCAGAAGGCCCAGTAAGGGAAACAAGAGAAACATTTTACATGTGAACTTGAGATACTTCAATAAGGACATGAAAAGAACTTTAAGGCATGAAAAAGAAATCATGAGATACATCATAATTAAAATAACATTTTTCATAACTTGAAGATGTGGCAACAACATTTAATATTGACAATTGTTTCGTTTCACCGAGGTCCATCCCCAAGGTGTCGTTAAAATTACCAAGGTTATTCACCAAGGCGTCGTTAAAAATGGTCATCTCTAGAGATTAAGTCTTTACCTAATGCATTGGAGCGCTATCAGGGAGCACCCTTAAATTTTCCTTTATTATCATGTGAGCCACATATATCATCATCAATCATTTCATAAACAACCCATATATCATAAAAGAAATGGGTTTCATTTTGTAATCATAACGTTTTAAAAACTACTTCCAAGACATGATCTTTATGTCACATTAAACCCACGGAAAAGGGAAAACGGGTTTCATGTATGTAAATCCCAGAATTTAAAATAGAAAATTTTGATATATATGTGAATACCCATGTAGAAATAATATCTTTGAGTATTCACTTAATAACATAAAATAATTTTGAGAATAAGAGGGAGGCATTTTGAGACGAAACTATGCAGCATAACGTCTATGATACATGGTTTTAGAAAAAGTTGGAAAGAGAGGGGACATGGGTCACCCACTAAAAAATGATAAATAAAACAGTAGGGGAACAAAATATAAAGTATTTAAGAACATGTTAATGAAATTTGAATGATATACCATATGAAACGAAGAACTTGAAAGGAAGACACAAAATAAGATTTCTCTTATGAGAATTCGGCAGCCTAACGGCGTCACTTAAAACTTCCAAAAATGGATTGACGAGATCAAATAGGGTCTCTCATCATATGAAAATAAATGATCAGTATGATATATATAGAGATCATACCCCAACATAATAAAATGGAACTTGCAAGACTTGACATGGAATTAGAACTTTGAAAAGGGAGAAAGTTGCAAGGACCACTTAAAAATTCAGCAGCCTAACAACGCCACTTAAACTTCCAAATACTGCATTGAAGAGATCAAATGGGGTCTCTCATCATATGGTCATAAAATATCAGTATGATAGATATATAGATCATACCCCAACATAACAAAATGGACTTGAATGAATTGACATGAAAGTAGAACTTTAAAACGAGAAGGGTGAAGAACCACTTAAAAATTCGACAGCCTAACGGTGCCACTTAAAACTTCAAAATACTGAATTGAAGAGATAAAATGGGGTCTCTAATCATATTATCATAAAATATCAGTATGATAAATTTAGATATCATACCCCAACATAATAAAAAGTAACTTGAAATACTTTACATGAAAATAGATCTTGAAAAATGAGAAGGGAGAAAGAATCCGTTACAAAAATTTCAGCAGCCTAACAACGCCACTTAAAACATCATAAAACGAAATAATGAGAGTAAGAGGGGATCTCTCATTATAGGAAAATGAAAAGGGAAGTAAGAGGAGTATAAAAGAACACCCTTTAACATAAGAACATGGAGCATAAAAGAAATTACATAAAAGAGATTTCTTGAAAAGAAAGAGAGAGACCAGATCCCTTACCTTAAAACGTAACTCTTAAAACTGAAAGGTTTGGGCCTTGAGGGCTTGGGGGCACCTTGGGAGGACTCCTTGGGAGGTAATGAGACCAGAAATTCATTGGGGGAGAGTGGGGAGTCGAAATGGATAAGAGGATGGCTTGGTATTTATAGGGAAAGTGAGGGGACAAGGCATTAATGGCCAAGGGACACCTCAAAAGTGCTTTTTTCAAAACAATGTGCTCTCCCTTGGCATTTACCATGGAGTTAGGACACATGGGGCCCCCAAAACAATAATTCATCACCCTTGGCCGGTAAACCCTTAAAATATCTCATGACATCATCATGACACAGTTATGATGTCATTAAACATACCGAAACCCTATAACTGTATTTTTACTATTCCCTGAAAATTCAACTTTCTTACAAAGATCCCAAAATTTCACCTTAATAAAATATCAATGCTCTGATTTAAAAAATGAACTCCATTTTATAAAAATAATTTTCTAAATATTTTTAATCTATTTTTTAAATAATTTCACTATTCACCGAAAATTCATTTTTTTCAGAAAAAACCCCAAAATTTACCTTAACATAATATCGATGCTCTGAGTTCAAAAATGAAATCCATTTTATAAAAATAATTTTCTAAATATTTTTAATTTAATTTTTAATTAAAAAACACTATTCACCCAAAAAAAACTAATACTTGAATAATAATTTATGAAACCGTTATTTAACCATTTTATTGGATCACACTACTTAATCAAGGTGCCTAGATTATATTAATACTTTCTTTAAGTGAGATTACTAATCCATTTGGTCACATTACTAATCCTAAGCATAAAATCACTATTCATAGTTTACTATTCATCAAAATTTAAGTTGATCTTATTAGACTGTAAATTTTGTACTGAACATAATTGTAGAAGACCATTTTTCGAAAATCATTACACATTTTTAATTATTTAAGGTTTACATAAACATTTTTAAAATATCCTTTTTCTAAAATTCATTAAAAATATGCATACTGTATTTATCCAGACATTAGAAAATTCATAAACTTCATCATAAGAAGAAATCCCAATTTTTATTTAAAACAAAGTATTACACAAGGCATTTACGGTCTCCTTACATAGCCCCTTATCACACCAGCATAGGACCTAAGTGTAAGGTGTGCTAAGGTGAGAGAATCTGAGGGAGGCTCGGCCAACATCGCACAAGTAGTAATTTCTATTAGTTTGAACTTCTCGCAAAGGCGATTCCATTCTAGCTTTACAGGATGAAGTTCATCTTGGGTTTGGTCCAGAGAAAATCCCAGTGGTGCTACCTCCTTCCCAAGTTCTGTTAGATGGGCTTCGATCGGTCCAAGACTACTCGGTGAGGCCATCAAATATTCTTTCTATATTAATTAACCAAGATTACTTGTATTTAGAGACAATAATCAAAACGTTTAGTTTCCATTGGTCAGATTGACCAATGGTCATATAACAGTCAAAAACCCAACGGTCTCATTTTAATTATACTCATATTATCAAATGAAAAAAATTTTGTTGAGTATAACAAAAAAATATAAAATAAAATAAAATAACACACAAAATTAGGAAACAAGATTTATTCAAAATTTCGGATCGTTACAATGGTTTTGGTCGAGGCCTTACCCATTTATTAGATTCTTGGAATAAAGCCTTGATAATAATAGATTATTTGAATGCAGTCTTGATAATAATAGATTCATGGAATGAACCATTGAATATATTTTCTATATATCCATATTTATGCATTTTACTCATTATGAATCTAGTAATTGATTGTCCATGTGATTATTCAACAAGTAGTATATCCATGGTTATGTTTTATTATGGTACTATTCAATAAGATTTTATTCCTGATATATTATACTCAATATTATGTTTCAATGTCATGTGTGTTTAATTATTTAACATGTATTATTATTTAAATTTTTCTATGAAATAATCTATTGTATTGATTACCCATACGGAGCAACTGATCTCACACTTTCATATGTTTCATTTTCCCCAAGATGCGAAGAATTTTATTATGAATGACTTGAAGATTAATCAAAGAGTTTTTTGGTGTTATAAATGGATTTTATATGTTTTTTTCAATAAAGTTGTAATGAAAATGACATTCATGTAATATGGTTTCTAAAACTACAAAACTGACTGGTCCTTCATGATGTGATTCCATATAATAATACCATTTTAATAAAGTATGGAACTAACTCTGGGCTAATTAGGTTGGGGTATTTACATATATAACAAAAATGAATAAATTTTTTTTATTTTAGTTTTATTTTTTCTTGATCATATTTAATTTATATTAAAATTTTTATATAATGGGATGTTTTTTATCTTTTTGTTCTAATTGACTATTACTTTGATTTGTAGGATAATAACTGATCAAACTTATGGTCCACTACATAATTCTAGGGAGGATTGTAAATATAATTTTAGAGAGGATCATACACATACCCTTCTTGATGGTCATAGTCATCCTTCTGTATAGGCTTCATCTATTTCCAAATGTGAAAATGAGTTTGAGGGTTGGAAAATATAGAAGCACATATTTACCAAAATTATCTTTTTCCATAGTTTATAAAAGAGTATACTAGTTGAATTTTAAGATAATGATATTCATAGGGGTCGAAATTCAAAATAATTCAAGAACATTTCTGTAGTTCAAGGTTATGGAAAAGTTAGTATTTTAATTTCTTACTAGTGAATTATTGACAAAATGATAATATATCACTTATGGAAAATAAAATTTTAAGCTTGTGTATCACCCTATGTTTCATGTAAGTAACCCATACTTTATATATTTTAGGTATATAAAGTGTTTGGGTGAACTGTTGGAGGGTTTGGTTGTTTTTTGGAATGTTTTTGGGTATTTTCAAAAGGTTCATGGTTCAAGCATAGTTAGCAGAAATAGTTCAACTTCCCTTGAAACCATGCACAATGAGACAAAGGACTTTGGGTAAGTGCACAGTTAAGGATAATGTTTTGGTAAAACCATGAATCCACCCAGTAAAAACTATGAAAAGCTAGATAGTATTATTTGAAACTATTAGTACATGGTTTAGAAACCATGAAAGCCAGATGTGGGAGGTTCTTTCTTGGTATAGAGTCCGGCACACTATTAGTGCATATTTTTCCTAAATGTATGACTAAAATTGCATGGTTTAAAAACTGGATTCACAAAACGTGGATCTTGGTTGGGATTAAGTTTTAACCCCTAATTTTTACCAAAATGACCCTAACTTTGGATTTATTCCTATGAAAGGTTAATGAGGCTTATATCATTGATATAGAGGTGATATTAAGGCTTCTCTTGGTGCGTTTAACCTAGATTCTTACTGAAAGCAATCCTTTATGGTGGTTATGATTGGATTTATTAAGATCCACTTCTCTCCCTCTCTTAGTTTCTTATATATATGTTTGTTGTGGATAGATATAAGGTATTATATTCTATATATGATTATATTTTGATTTTTTGATGTTAGGGGATGAGATATAAGGCTGAATTTTAGGAGTGTCGACCCATTTTTTGGATTATTTATTGACATTTTCCATTTTCTCTAATTTTTTCGTTAAAGGTGGATTCAATATCAACTCCTCTATTAGTAATATTATGTCTTAGTTTCAAATTAATTTAATTTATTGAAATTTATTTTGAAATTGGTGTGAAAATCATCATAGAAACCCTCCTTAGTGATGATTTGTGGTTTTATTGAAATTATGGAATTATTTTTTAAAGTGCTTAGATAAATGATTTTACAATGTTGATTTTAAAATAGTTGATATGTTTTATTTATAGAAAAAAGGTTTTCAATAAATTTGGCGTTTTATTGATTTTTTTTTGGAATTGAAATGGCTTTGTCATTGAAATGGTTTTGGCATTGATATTATTTTGGCATTATTGTATTTGAATGGGTATTGAGCATACTTTGTGGAATGTGTTTATATTTCATTATGCTTCATGGTTAAAATATGACCTTATGGTTCGTTCTAATGTGTAATGTAACATTGTTTTTAAT
Organism: Viscum album; assembly: GCA_963277665.1. Classification (NCBI taxonomy): domain Eukaryota; kingdom Viridiplantae; phylum Streptophyta; class Magnoliopsida; order Santalales; family Viscaceae; genus Viscum; species Viscum album. The sequence continues at coordinate 833,341,175 of OY728136.1, forward strand.
TAAATTGTGATAAATTGGTAGATCAATGAGACACCAATCCTGAGTATATAACTATCATAGAGAATCATGCATGTGTGGATGTGTGGTTTAGAATGGGATATGCCAAATGGTTTGTGGAGTTGTTGGGAGAACTTTTATGGTTTCTTTACCTAGAAATGTTTTTGGTTTGGAAAAGTAATTTTCTTTGAAATTGTTTTTATTTTTAGATAAATTGTTTAAAATGTTTTATATAAACTATTTTATATAAATGTGCTAACATGTTCAATCCTAGTGGGACGAGTAAGGAAGTCATTTAGGGAAAACTGACTGAGTTTTATTAATCTACCCTAATTTTGAACTTTAGTTATTTTTCTGACTTTGGTTATTTTTTTGAATTTGGTTCTCAAGACATCAAAACATTAAAGTATCACATGTTTATAGTGGTTCTTAGTGATACTTAGGATATTTTGTTGAGCATGGATCATGTTGGAGCTTTGGTGTTACAATTGTCTTTTATGTTTTGTTAGTTTTTTAGTATTCCACTATGTACTTCTATGTTTTTTAGTGTTCTATTGTGGTACAATATGTAGTGGTTTTGATATAAATAATTTTCTTAGTTTTTATAATTGTTATCATTCATAATTTAGTGGTTTATTTGGTTAGGGAATGTTTTGTTGGTTGTTTTATTTTCAAAGGTTAAATCATCCCCCAATTGAAAATAAAGCCCTTGGAATTTATTAATAGCCTTAAGAATCTTGGGGATGTTTATTAAGGCCAATTAGAATCCTCTTACCCACATAAGACAATGACATGAAGAGGTATGTCACAAGAGGTATCAGTCATGGTCCTTATAATTATCTCTGTGGAACATGTTGTATCATCTTATTCAGTCCCTTCTTAACAAGTGGTATTTAGTTCTCTCAGTCTTGGAGTAGATTTTCATTTTAGAGTATTCCATATTTCAGGTTGGTAGAAAGGTGTAAAATTTTTAGGACATGAAATTTAGAGCATAAAAATATGAATAAGACCTTTTTATGCTGAACTTCATGTTATTGAGGATTTGGGTACATAAGAGTTTTGTACACACTTTTTAGAATTGGAATCTAATTATCGTGGGTTTATCCAATGAGGCATGCATTGTAAAACCCCCAGGGTTTTCAAATAAAATTAATATAGAATGAATGAAAAACTGAGCTTCTAAGAAACAAACACTTTGTTATATGTGATAGTTATAACCTCGATGCTAAACATAATTTTTTTTGTATCTATGATTTCAATTTTTAAAATATGACATACATGGTTTTGATCAGTATGGTATTTAGAATCTGATAGGATAAACTTATGTTTTGGGTGAATAGTAACTTATCCATACAAATAGTAACTTACTCTTATGAGTTGTAATGTACCCTAATTAATAGAAACCCCACCCATGTATGTATAAATGTTATTTTGGAACCATATAAATGAGAGTGAATATTTTAAAAAATAATAATTAAGTGTTATGAGTAGGCGGTCATTCTGAAAGGGGATGATAGAGGTTGTGGTGCCAACAGAGGTGACCTCTACCTCTTCATGACAACGAAGGCTACTGTGTCGATCCCTCCCCCATCATCTAGGGAGGGAAAATCTTAGAAATACTATGAGGAGGTGGTTCCCTTATTCAACTCTTTTTCCAAAATAGAGCTTCTTCCCCATTTCCCTAAAATTTTATTGTACCCTTAGGTTCTCAAGCTTCATGAAGAGTTCTCTAATCTACCATTCTCTATATCCAAGTTCAATGAGGACTTAATGCTACTCAATTTTTCTTTAATCGCTCTATTTCTGTGGAGAATATTTTTGGTTGACTCCTTCGATAGGTTTGTGTTTGGTTCTTGGGGTAAATAAGAAAAGGCTATGGTGGGTTTTTTTGACAGAAGATGTATCCTGATTCGAATCACGATAGGAAATGATCTTATTAAATCCTGGTCAAGCATGCTTCTAAGCTGCAACAAGTCTCACTTCTTCCTTCAAATACAGTCTTAAAATTTTTATATGAATCTGGACTCACCTATGGTTGTGATCTGGGTGAGATTCCCTAATCTTCCTCTCCTTTATCTGAATCCCTCGATCATTAGGATGCTGAGGAGTCTTATCAGGAGATACCTATTCTCTGATCATCGAATCATAATAGTGTACCATCCAGTGAATCCATGAGTGTGTGTGGAAGTGGTTGCATTAAGGAAACCTCATGAGTTTGTTTGGATCACAATTGGAGAGGAGTACCATTGTAGAGAATAGGTGGTATTCAAATCATGGGTTGTTTTCTGTACTAAGTGAAATCATTTGGGACACACGTCTATGATGTGAAAAAGTGGATTTTGGCATCGGGGTTCTAGACTAGGCATGAATCCTTTTGTTCCAGGGGATGGTGTCATTTCTGACAGACCTTCAAGGGTTCTTAATAGTGGCTCAAACTCTTATGGAGTGATTGGAAGGGGGGAATTCAAGTGTGTCTAGGACACAACTGATGAAGGCAGTTCTTGGGGAAATGTGTAAAACTCTCCTGATTTTTTTTGAATCCCTTGGGTACTGTATGGGATCTAGGTGATGGTAGTGTGGTGAGTTTGGAGTCTTTTCAAGGTGAAGATTATCAACCGTTTAGCAGTCAAAAACTAATTAGGGACACTCAAAACTGTAAGGATCAATTCATGGATAGACACATGGAGGAGGATCATCTTAATAACCCTCTAGTAGACTATAAGTCATGATTTGAGGCTGGCATGGGTGATGATCTTGTGCCTAAGGAAATGGTGCCTCATGAGAATCTGAAGCTATCTAAAGTGTTTAGAATGTTGAGGCAGGACCTGACTGGTCTTGTCATTTGTAGCATGTAGGATGGTGATGAGCTGCTACAATAGTAAGATGCTTGAGTTAAAAAACAAGTGAATGGTAATATAGTTGTTATGAAGTCTATGGAGGGTGATGAGGAGGTTTATCTTACTATTTCATTCACAGAGGTGTTATGTTCAGGCAGTGGGGATTTGTGTAAGGGGAGGAAGGGGGTTCGGATCATCGGATCTGGACTTCAATTTATTTGAGTAACAATTTTGAAGGGCATATTGAAGCATGTTTGAGCTCAGACCAAGAAATCTTGATTAATGATGACAAGGTCTGCATTAGTGAACCCAAGGGAAATAATCAAAGTCATTTGGCCGATGAAACTTTAACCCTGAAGTGTAACAAGAGTCTTAGGAGGAGGAAATGTTGGAAGGATTACCCCTCTTTACCACCTCCTTTAGAGAATCATTCTGCAAAAAAAAGGTAAATGACAAGAAGACCCATATTTAGATTATGAGCCTCCATAGCTCAGGGGCTAGGGTGAAAAATCCTCGGAATTACTTTTATGTTCTAAAGAAGAGGAGGTGGAGTAGGTATTGTTTCTTAGTGAAACTAATGAGGAGGCTAATAAAGTGATGGGGATGTCTCTAAGGGTGACATTAAATGAGGAGAAATACTCCGGGATTGATAAGAAAAACATAATTATGGTTGGGGATTCAATAAATGGAAGACCATCATTGATGAGTACATATGGTCCTGGGACTAGTTGGGTTCTGAGTTTGAAAAACTGATGATGGAGGTACCAAGCACCTGAGTTTCATCTTTATCCTGGAAATTGTTTAGGGAAATATTTTCTGGGAATCTAAAATTACTATTTAATAACTCTATTTAATGGATGGAATGTTTTTTTTGGTTTGGGAGAAGGAGGTTTTGAGTTGTGTCTGCTACTCAGTACAACCTTATGTTTAGATGCCAACACTTTACATGGATCTGCTTTAGATGGGGTTTATAACATGAAACCTTCATCGGTGCATGCCATTTGTATTTGGATGAATGAGAGAGTATGACTATGCCATCAGTACCGTTCTCATGAATTCCTGTATGGGACTGCTAACTGAGAAGCCTTGCTTGGGGGAAGGCTTGTCTTCATGATGTAGTTTCTAGGGAGGGGCAGATCCAGTAGTTTTATTGGTTGTTCTTTTTTTTGTTGTATGTGTTTGTAATGTTGGATATCTTGGTTTCTCACTTTATCCTCAAAAGTGTTTTGATAATAAAAAACGTTAATTTTCGATCAATAATTAAGTGTTTATATTTTTGTGAGTAATAAATATTTAATTAAAAATTTAAATTAATTTATTTATTTAAAATAATATTGATTTTCATAAAATTAATTCTTAAATAAATGTTTTTTCTGTCTTATGATTTTAGGATAATTTTATGAGACCTTAGTTAATTTTGGAAAGTATTATAGAATTAGTTTTAAATTTAAAATATATATTTTCAAGTAAATAATGATTTTATTTAAAAATTAAATTTATGTTATATAAAAAATTATACTTATAAAATTGTGATCATTTTTTAATTATATTCATCAAGAAATTGTTAGGGTGAATTTTGGGGTTTATTCTGAAATATTTGAATTTTCGGTGAATAATGAAATTCCATAATTTACGAAATATGTTAAATATAGATATTTTTGCATAATTCTTGAGTCATGAAAGGTTTAAATTTACATTGGTTCAAACTATCATACACCTATTACTATTTTTGGTCATAATAATCAAACATTATTACTCGTCTTGATCAAAATAATAAAATAATGAATAGGATATTCAAAAATCACTCCTCTCCTCCACTATAAAAACCACCCCACTCCCTCCTCTATTCACTCCTCTAAGCCTTGAAGCTTATAAAAGTTATAACCATATACTATTCCACAGTATATCCCCATGTATAGGATCTCTTGTTCCCACTAGAAGACTAAAAACCCTTCCCATAAGAAGGTTCTCATGGAGGATTACTCAAGAGTTAAAATCCTCTCCATTTTTTCATTTAAATTTATTTTAAGTTTCTTATTTTATTATTATCTCATAAAATACTCTGTCCAAATGATCATGGTAACTCCATTTTAATCTATATAATATAATTACATCATTTTAATGAAATATACATCATCAATATCCTTATTCTCTCTCTTTTATTTTAAAAACAAAATTATCATCCGGGATGTGCCGATTTAGAACCTTCGTGGACTTTAGAGTTTCTTTCATCAATTTCTTCTTCAAGTCTGGTTATGAAACCATTTTTATGGATGAAACAGATTCTAAAATATGTATCGTATCATATGTAATGATTCTAGATCCACCATTTATACATGATATTAAATAATATAACAAAACTAGTTCATAGTGATCGAAAAACCGCCGTAAAAATCTAAAAGATTATTACTAAATGTTTTATCTAATGGTTCATACTCATTTGATATAAAAAATGATATGTATAAAAATTTACAATAACAAATGTTCAAAAATATCATATAAATTTAATTAATTATAATTATACCCATTCTACATGAACATCGTTTATCATATACAAGTATACCGATCATGAAAATCAAAGAAATGAACACTTCCAGGTGATACATTTGTATATTATAACTCATCAAAAAGCCATAAATTAATTTAATAATATTATGAATATTCAAAGAAATATAAATATGGTTCTGAATTAAATAATTAATATATTTAATTTTATTATACATGATGTTAATCTCAAGTGAAGAACACATTTAGACATAAGGCAAGGGTTTTCTACCCGAACCTCCATTTTCATTCAGGTTACTCTTTGTCTCAATTAATCAAAATTAAATTCTGAATTATTATTATCTACTCATAATAATTTCAGTGTTAATGTTTTATATATGTGTACTAACCAGAATAAATATTTATTTCATGGATATTTATATGTTTTGAAAAGATCTTTCTCAATTCTTCTTGATAAACAATCCCGATTCAATGGAACATCTCAAATTCCTACCTATTTTCAAGTGCACTCTGTAATATTTTTTAAGAAAAAATTATTTTTCTAAAACCAAAAATTTCATCATGGGAAAGATACATTATTTCATTTTTGTTTTTACACAAATAAATTTATAAAAGACTCTTCTTTTCAATGTGAAACTGTATTTCTCCCAAAAATTCTTTGATGATTTTATTAGAGTGTTTTTGTCTATTTAAACACATATGTTGAATTTTTTTTATTATTGATTTTAATATCCTATGTTTATCATATAAGAAATTTGGTTAAATTCATTATGATTAGTTTCATTGTGGATGTTCTATCTTGATACCATTCACAATACTACTTCGAATGGTTAGTGTTGATGTGTACAGATTGGAAAAAGTTATTTCATATATTCATGTTGTTTATGTTTATCCCATTTAATATGACGAATGAATTGGACATAGAATGTGATAGGTGGGGACCAATATATCCCCTTGATGTATCACTAGGTCTCATGATAAAAAACATAATTGGGTTTTTTGTTGAGGCCTTACCATAGTATTTCTAGAAGTCTTTGTTGAGGCCATGCCAATATGTTTTAGATGTCCAGTATTATGAATTTTCTCATTACGGTATTAGTAATTTATATGTCATTTGATCATTAAACATGCTGAATATCAATTTTTATGTTTTATTGTATTATGATTATTTATATTGCCATATTTAATCAGCTTTTATTCCTACCATATTATGCTCAAGTATATGTTTAAAGGCATGTGATATTAGTTGTTCACCATGCCTGGTGTTTAATTTTATGATAAGTTCCATTGTATTACAAACCATTAATGTGCTTCTAAGCTCGCCTCTTTCTTATATGTTATTTTTCCCATATAGTGAAGATGAATATTATGAATGCCCTGTAGGGATAATCTTGTAGTCTTTTAGAACTGCTAATATAAATTCCATTTCAAGTTGTAATACTGAACATGTGTTTGTATCTTATTTTTGAAAACTACTAAAATATAATTTTTTCCTCTAGGATAAACATTTCTTGTAATCATTATAATTTAATAAGGCACCAGCTCTGGACTACTGGGGTCAGGTCCTTACAGTTGTTATCAAAGGACATTTATTAGAAAACATAGAAACTAAATTTTGGAAATATAGATTTGGGAACAAAAACCTAAGATAAAATTTGAGGATAAACATAGAAGAACATCTTATAATATTTTTAAAGAAGATATTATATGGATATTACTATAAAATACATCCCAATCTAGTTAATACAAGTGTTCGTGGTTCTAGAACAGATGTACCTATGTGTAATAACTCTGACAAGGTGTTTCAAACTTAACCTGGGGTAACCTGGTACATGACAATGAGCCTTACCACGCATCTGGTTTGACACTCCTAGGGGATATCCTTAGGATAATTCACATCTCCGTTACAAGCCATTATAATGGATTTAAAAGTAAATTGTTCCTCAATGAAAACATATTTATGAATATGGGATTAGCTATGCACAAGATTTCAATTTATGTTATGTATTCTACTTGTTGAGACTATGTGATATGATTTATAACCTAATCTAGTGTATTCCATCATTTAGAAATGGATCCTAGTGGATGTAATGGAAACTGAATGAACACACATATCCCATGTAGGGATTTCACCCCAATATAAGATAATGATGTTGACTATGGAGCGATGACTGGTACTGAGAAACTTATTACTACACCAGGATAGATAAATCAGGCCATGGACAATAACCTTACACGTATGGAGCACCTTGAACCACATAGTGGTGGAGAAATGATAAAACTATTTTTGTTATAAAAACCTCCATCATTTAATGGGACTAAAAACCCATTCATAGTAGAGTAGTTGATAACTTTCTTATAGATGTTTTTATAGCTTAAGGAAGTAACGAAAGTGGTAAGGTTTTCATAACAGGTTTTCATGGCTTTTTTATCGAGAGATATTGATGAATTATAGGTACTTATTCAAAAAACAAAGGAGGTGTAAGATATTGAAAATATGGAATAGAGGGATTTAAATGAAATATTATTAGAAAAATACTTTCTTCGTGAACAACAATTGGATATGGAAAGGTAGTTTCTGAATTTGAGGAAACAAAGGGTTTGAATGTTGCAAAGTATAAAGCTAGCTTCACATGGTTAGAAAGGTATACTACATACTACATACTTAATCTAAGGGAAGGATTGATTTATTCTTTTTTGTTTTAAAACCATTACTCTAAAGGGAATTGGTTTCCCAAAATTTCTCACAGATGAAGATATAGTCACATTTGCAATCAAGACAGAGAAATAATTCTCTAAGTTATATAACATTAAAGAATTGAAAAATAAGAAGAGGGTGACAGAGGAAAGAATGGAAAAAGGGAAGAATAAAAGGGGGTGTTTTTCAACATGTGATACTTGTGGAAAGAAATACTTAGGAGCTTTCTTAAAAGGAAAATAATTCTCTTAAAAATATAGAGAAAGGGGCCAACAATCTCAAGATTTCAAGGGAAAAAAGAAGCTACCAATATTCAGTGATATAATTGTTAAGAGATTGGACATTAGGCCACTGATTTTCCTAAGCATCAAGGAAACATTCCCCAGATAATTCTAAGAGAGCAAGGACAAACTTATGAGATCACAATGGTTAAAGTCAAAGTTCCAAATGATGTGGTGGTAGGTCCTATAATCATTTCTTCAAACGTGGAAAATGATTTATTAGATTCTAAATCATCACATTATTTAATATATTCGTAGTTTTCTTTAAAAATTATATATTTACAATCTTATATAATATTGGAGTTATCAATAAAAACCCAAAGGGAAGTATCATTGTGACATAGATGTGTCAGGTAGTTCCCATCATGGCAAATAAATGTGCTTTATCTGCTAATTTTATCCTCTTACCTATGGTAGAATTTCAAATAATCCTTGACATGGATTAGATTTCAAAATATGATGTAAAATCTATTTCTAGAGGAACAAAATTATGATTTGTGAGGATGTTATTAAATCAATTATCTTTAGAGCAGAAACATCACCATCTGATTCATATATAGATCCACCACCCAGTATCTCTACTGAATGCAATTATTGGGGAGTTTGAGAACTCATTATCAATGAGAGAGGAAAAAATATTCAAATTAAGGATGTACCTATTATTAAAGAATACAATGATTTAATTCTATAGGATTTACATAGAAATCCTCTAGAGAAAGAAACTGAATTTTCTATTGATTTAATTCCTGGTGTAAGGCCTATATAAAAGAATCCTTATAAAATGGCCACAGTGGAATTAGTAGAACTGAAGGAATTACTAGAGGAATTGAGGGATAATGGATTTAACTTCCCTAGTGTTTCCCTATGTGGAGCCCCTGTTCTCTTTGTCAAGATGAAAGATGGATCTATGAGGTCGTGCATTGGCTATAGATAAATCAGTGATATTACAATAAAGAACAAGTATCACCTACAATAGATTGATGATTTATATTATTGAATTCACAGAGCCCAATATTTTTCTAAGATTGATCTTCGATATGGATATCATCCGTTGGGTGTGAGGAAGGAAGATATTCCAAAGACAACATTTCAAACCATGTATGACCATTATGATTTTACCGTAATGACTTTTGGAATAACTAATGTACCCTCTATTTTCATGGTTCTACTGAATAGAGTTTTAAAGGAATATCATGGTATTTTTTGTTGTATTTATTGATGATATCCTGATATAGTCCAAAAGATATAAAAATAATGAGAATCACTTGTGTATTATTTTTAATAATCTTAGAAGAAATTAATTATATAGGAAGTTTAGAAAGTGTGAATTTTGGATTCATTCAGTATATTTTCTTTTCCATATTGTATATTAGGATATAATATTAGTTGATCATGCATAGAAAAAGGTTGTATAGGAATGACCTACTCCAACAAACATAACCGAGGAAAATATATTTATTGGTTTCTCAGGTTATTACCAGCATTTCATTCATAACCTTGCACATTTATCCATCCTGTTGACCAAGATTACTTATAAAGGGGTTAAGTTCAAATGGGAAAAGGAATGTGAAGAATGTTTTGAAGAATTTAAGAGGATATTAGTGATTGATCTGATCCTAAATATAACATTTGTAAATAGTGTATTTATGGTCTACAGTGATGCATCAAATAAAGGACTTACTTATTTCCTTATGCATAATGATAAAGTCATTTACTATGAATAAAGGTAGTTAAAAAATTCAGTAATAGAACTATCCAACTCATGATCTTGAGTTAGCCTATAAAATCTTTCCTTTAAAGATATAGAGACACTATCTATATGGAGAAAGGTGTTAGATATATATGAATCACAATAGATTAAAATATATCTTCTCACAGAAAGATCTGAACATAAGAAAAAGGTGATGGCTTGAGCTAGTAATGAATTATGATTGTTCTATACACTACCTCCCAGGAATGAAAAATAAGTTAGCTGATGCATTGAGTAAAAAGTATCATGGACTTTTAAAAAATGAGGATTAAAAGGGATCCTATATTCATGGATCTAGTAAAGATGGATATGTGAATTATGAAAGAAGGTGAAACATAATTACTTTTTTAATTGGTTGTCCAACCATCTGTATTGTAAATAATTAAAACGTCTCAGTCTGATGATGAGTATCTTCGAAATAAAATTAATGCTGAGAATTAAGGGATGTTGGCTAACTTCATGTGTGAAGAGAGAATTTTGAAATTTAGGAAGAGGCTATGTGTTCCCACTATACCCGAGCTGAAAAGGGAGTTATTGGATTATACCTATAGCTCTAATTTTTTCTATAAACCCTAGTAGCACTAAAATTTATTGATATTTGAAGGAACGTTTCTATTGGGACAACATGTGGTGGAAAATTTCCAATTATGTATCACGATGTTTAGTCTATCAACAAGTGAAGGTTGAACTACAACATCCTATTGAAGTCATACAACTTATGCCTATTCCTAAATGGAAATGGGATGATATCACCATGGATTTTTTAATTGTATTACCCAATAATCCAAGAAAGAATGATGAAATAGGGGTAATTGTGGATCAACATATGAAATCTACACATTTCTTCTCTATATGGGAGGATTTCCCACTAGAGCACTATTCAAGACTCTATATCAATGAAGTTGTGAGACTTTATGGAGAACCTCCATAAGTTTTGTCAGATCATAATTCATGATTCACATCAATATTTGGGGGGAATATCTTCAAAAATATTTAGATATTGAGCTTTTATTGAGTACTGCTTATCACCCTCAAACTGACGGGCAATCAGAAAGGATAATCCAAACTGTAGAAGACATGTTTAGATCATGACACTTTATTTTAAAGGTATATGGGACCGGTATTTACCATTGGTTGAGTTTTCTTATAATAATAGTTTCCATTCAAGTATTCAAGTGGAACTATATAAAGTAGTGCGTGGAAGGAGATGTCATATAGCAATGTGTTGGGGTGAAGTTGGTGAAAGGAAGATTGTAGTCTTAGAGCTTGTGGAGGAAACAATATCGAAGGTAAATACATTTCCAAACCATATCAAAGCATCTCATATCAAGAAAAAGAGCTATGGTGATAATTGAATGATGTATTCAGAATTTCAAGTGGGATATCATGTTCTGATAAATGTATATCCATGGAAGGGTGTTATAAGATATGGGAAGAAATGTAAAATGAGTCTCAGATACATTATTCCTTTTGAAATTATAAATAGAATTAGAGCGATGTATTATCCTTTGGAAATGATGCCTATCCTTTATATGGTACACAATGTCTTCCATGTCTCATTATTGAAAAATTACATACCATACCTGACATATGTACTCACTTATAAAGGTATAGAATTGGAACCTGATTATATTACTGTGAAGACCCTATCCTGATTCTGGACACTAAAGACCATTTGTTGGGGTTTCAGATGACTTGGCTGGTAATGGTACACTGGAAAATTCATAAAACTGAAGAGTCAATGTGGGAGCCAAGGAACTTATAATGAAGACCACCCAAATAAATTTATGAGGTAACATTATGGTAATTTAAATGAGTAATTTTTTATAAGTCGGGGAAGAATATAACACCCCAAGTTTTTCAAAATAAATTTAATATATAAAGAATACAACACTGATCCCTTGAGAAACAAACACTTTGTTGTAGGAGATAGTTATAACCTATCCACTAATAACATCTATGTTTGTTTACTCCTTTCCAATTTATCGGTGGCCTAGGGGTATCATCAAAGAGCTGAAAAATATGATACATAACATTATTTGGATAAGGTCAATTCATGAATGCAAGATCTTCACTGTTTCCTGGAAGGAATGCATCAAACCAGTTGAACTTGGAGGTATTGGAGTCAATGACCTCATGACTTTTAATAATGGTCTCATTGGGATGTTTACATGGGGTTTGATTTCCAATGATAATTCTGGTGATTTCTTAACTAATCGGTTCACAACTAGGTTACTCAATGGCCACAAATATTATCTTGAATCGTCGGTCTAGGAATATCTCAAATATTATTTCACATGGATCATGAATGATACAAAGTGGTTGGTTTGTAGGCACTCTTCACTTTACTGTTGGAGCACGCCATGGCTTGACAAGCCTATCCAAGATATCATGGATATTCCTGCTGATGAAGGACACCTTTCCATTGCTGATTTTTTAGCTCACTTGCAACTGTTTTATAGCATGGTCCCTTCTTAGTTGGGGTTAGAAATTCAATCATATAAGTTCATGGACTGTGATACATTGATATAAAAACATAACAAGAATGGTTACTTTAATATTAGGGATTATTATTAGATGGTTTGTGGGGGCCTCTATCGTTCACCTGCCTGGTTGTTGAAATACAAGTCACTGTTCATTCAGCTCTATTGATTTTCTTTAATCTGGCATATCTGGAAAAATTGTGTACCAACTCATGAGCAGCTCAAGGGATTTGGTTTTCATCTTAGATCAATTAGCTATATATGCATGTGTGTAGAGGAGAATATCCAGTACTTGTTTATGGATTGTGCTTATGCTTGGAAGCTGTGGGCATATGTTGGATTCTTGTTCATTCTGGATCTGAATTAACATCTGCTACTTCTTGAGCTATAGGAAGGGCTTCCCGGTATAGACTGCAGTGACCAGGTCCATAATATACTTCTTGTGTCTACTCAGGCTATGATTGCAACCATATGGGCAGCTTGAAATGCTGCATTTTCTGACAGTAGGCAGGTGCATACCCAGTGTGGAAGGCTGGCGATCTATCAAGAGGTGTGTTCTTATTCGAAGGTTCAATCAGGGGCGATGCACAACAATGTTTCGGACTTGCATATTTTTTATGAACTGGGTGTTGTCGTGAAGCCACAGAAGCCTCAGATTCTCAAATATAATCATTGGATACCCCCGATCATCCCTTAGATCAATGTTAATGTAGATGGAGCTTCTTTTGTCACACACAAACCATCAGGGTGTGGTGGTGTTTTTTTCATGTTTTCTGGTTTTGTGAAAGGATGTTTTATCATTTTACTGCTATTTGTGTTGCTTTTGAAGCTGAGTTATGGGAAATAATTCATGTAGTCAGGTTTTCTTTCTATCGTAGTGGGAACCTGTTATGGATTGTATCAGACTCTAAACTTTCGGTTCAAGCTTTGGAAATAAGATAATAGAATTTTCCTCGGAGAGTGATTCCTGAATGGGTTGATTGTCTCCACCAGGTAACACATTTAAATTTGATTGTCTCACACACTTACAGGGAGGCCAATTAGGTGGCAGATGTCGTTTCAAAGAGAGCAATCTTGGCAATGGATATGATGTGGTCTTTCAAATCCCTAGACCACTGTTCTATGCTAGTGGAGGTGAATATGTGGGGTGTTATGTATTCTTGGTTTTGTAATAACCCCCTATTTACTTGAATCAACTTTTGTTTTGCTTAATAAATTTTATTAGGTACGACTCTAACTGTCTCCTAGGATTTTTTACTATAACCTATCTGATAAAAAAAATTCCACTTCTTTTATTTGAACTTTGATAAACTAACATACACAGTTGCGATCAATAAGATATTTAGAATCTAATAGGATCAACATATATTTCTTATGAATAGTAACTTATCTTTATGAACAGTAACTTACCCTTATGAATCTTAATGTTCCCTTAGGAATCAAAACCTCACCCATGTATGTATACATACAATTTTGGCACCATATAAATGAGAGTGAATATTTTAAAAATTAATATAATGTGTTGATATTTTTGTGAGTAATAAATATTTAATTACAATTTTAAATCAATAAATTTATTTAAAATAAAACTCATTTTTATAAAATGTATTCTGAAATAAGTATTTTTTTGTTCTATGATTTTGGGATAATTTTATGAGACCTCAGTTAATTTTTTAAAGTATTATAAAATTTGTTTTAATTTTAAAATATATATTTTTAGGTAAACAATTATTTTATTAAATATTAAATTTATCTTACTTAGTAAATTATTTTTATAAAATGGTGTTCATTTTTGAATTTTACATGTTGAGAAATGGTTAGGGTGAAATTTTGTTAATTTTTGGAATTATTTGAATTTCTAGTGAAAAGTGAAATTTAATAGTTTACAAAATATACTAAATAAATGAATTTATGAATCATGATTGAGTCATGGATGATGTAAATGATCATTAGTTCAAACTCACATGCACTTATTATTTTTTGTGGTCACAAAAATAAAACTCTATTTCTTGTATTGAGCAAAATAATAAAATAATGAATAAGATATTAAAAAATCACTCCTCTCCTCCACTATTAAAGCACCCTCACCCCCCTTCTCATCACTCATATAAGACTGGAATCTTCTTATTTTTTTACCAAATAATCTTCCATATTCTATCCTCACATCCAATAGTTATTGGTCTTTCTATAAGACCATAATCCCTTCCCTTAAGAAGGTTTTCAAGGAGGAGTACTGAAGAGGTAACATACTCTTCCCTTTTCCATTTATTTTAAGATTCTTCTTTTATTATTATCTCCTCACCTCCTCTATCAAAATGATTATGGTAACTCTAGTATCATTTATATAATAAAATTATATCATTTTAATTAAATATAAATAATCAATATCCTTACTCTTTCTCTTTTATTTCAAAAAAATCATCGTCTACGAGTTGCTGATTTACAACCTTCATGGACGACGAAGTTTTGTTATTAAATTTCTTATTCAATGCTTGGTCATGAAACCATTGTAATGGTTTAACCAGATTATAAAATTTTTATTCTATATTATTTAGTGATACTGGAAGAATCATTTTTACATTATATCAAATAATAGAACAAAACTAGTTCGTTGTGATCCAAAAACCATCGTAGAAATCTAAACTATTATCACTAAATGTTTTATCTAATGATTAATACTCATACTATATAAAAAATGATATGTATAAACAGAAACACTACAATATTTTCATAAATGTCATATAAATTCAATTTTGTGGAATTATACCCAATCCATATAAACTTCCATCATCAAATACATTTATACCAATCATGAAAACCAAGGAAACAAATGCTCCTAAGCGATAAATTTGTATTTTATAACTCATAAAAAGGCCACAAATGAACATAATAAAATTATTCAGAATAAAAAAAAATGTAAATCTGGTTTTGAGTTAAATATTTAAATATTTAATTTTATTATCCATGATGTTAATCTCAAGTACAGAACACATTCGAATACAAGGTAAGGGTTTTCTACCCGAACCTCCATTTTCTTTCGGGTTAATATTTGTCTCAATAAATACAAATTAAATTACTAATTATTCTAATGTAATCCTCATAAACTCTATGTGAATGTTATATATATGTGTACCAATCATAATCCAGCTTTATTTTATGTGTAGTAAAATGTTTTATAAAGATCATTCTCAAATTTTCCCGATAAACAAGCACGATTCAAGGGAAATTCTTGTATTTATAAATATTTTCAAGTTCACTCTATATTATTTTTCAAGAAAAACCCATTTATTCTAAAATTATCCATTTCATCATGGAATAACTATATTATTTAATTTCAGGTTTTATGAAAATAATTTTCCAAAAGAACTCTTCTTTTCAAATTAAAAGTTCTTTCTCTCGAAAATTCCATGATGATTTTATTAGAGTATTTTTTTCTATTTCCACACATCTATATAATTTTATGTATTATTTAGGTTAATATAATAAATTTATGATCTAACATATTGTATTAAATTTTTATGATTAGTTTTAATATGGATGTTATATCTTGATACCATTCACCATACTACTCAGAATGGTTAAGGTTAATGTGTATATATTAAGGAAAGTTATTTAATATTTTCATGATTTTTATGTTTATCCCCTTTAATATAAAGAATTCATTGAAATTTTTATTATGTAATTCATTTAAAATTGTAATTATAATTTTGTAATTTTATCTTGTTTTCCAAAACTACTAAACTATTCGTTCTTTTAGGATATGGATTTCTTTTTATCATGATAATGTAATAAAATAAGGCACCAGTTCTTGAATATTGGGGGTGGGTCCTTACATGCATGACATGAATTATAAAAATTACATCCCACTCGGAGTTCATTTTTCGTTTTGAGTAATGATTTATGATTTGGTAAAAAAATGAATTTTGATTTTTTTATAATTTTTTATAAAATGACTGATTTTGAAAAAGATCATTTTTTTGGTATTTTGAAAATGGTTTGATTTTGAAAATCAAGAAGAGATTTTTCAAAAATGGTTGAATGTGGAAAATGTTTATTTTTTAAAGAACTTTAATGATAGTATGATGTGGTAGAACATTAAATGTTATACCTTATGTTTATAGAGAGTGAGACTTATGGAATTTGTATTAATTTTAGAAATTGTAACCTGTTAGGATTTGTAGAACCCAAAAGGAGGATGAAACTGAGAATTTGTTTGCACCAAGGCCTCAAGTGAAACAAAATTTGGTTCAGAGTATTGTACAATCATTTCTGGATATGGATAGTGGGAATAGGAAGGATGAGCTAAGGAAAATGGATCATTCACTCAAATCCCAGAAGAATAATCCACCCATATTTCAAGGTGATTTTGAACCAGAAAAGGTAGAGTTATGGATGAATCAGATAAATCATATCTTTAATTTCATTAGAACAGGTGCAGATATGAAAGTCAAGTTGGTGACTTATATAATATAAGATCTTGTACACCATTGGTGGGATTTATCTGTTCAGTCTAAATTAAACCATGACCATTCATGGGAGGATTTTGAGGATTTTTTTAACAAACAATTATATCCTCAAAAGATCAGAATCCAAATTAAAAAGTAATTATTTAGCTTGATGTAGGAAAATATTTCTATCATGAAGTATACGGATAAATTCATGAATTTAGTGAAATTTTTACATAAGAATTCTTCTAGTTCATCCTTGAAGTTATGTATTTTTGAATCGGGTATGAGATAGGAGATTCGATCAAATATTT
Source organism: Viscum album (assembly GCA_963277665.1). Taxonomy (NCBI): domain Eukaryota; kingdom Viridiplantae; phylum Streptophyta; class Magnoliopsida; order Santalales; family Viscaceae; genus Viscum; species Viscum album. Next base: position 833,358,485 of record OY728136.1, read on the forward strand.
CAATACTCTATGTTACAGATTATTTAGATATGGACAATAGGGATACAATTGATGAATGAGAAATATTAGGAGATATGGGAGGAGGAATCATGTTGATACCTATGAGAAATAGTGGAAACTCTAATTCTTGGAGTAAGAGGAAGAGGGAAAACTATTTCCATGATAGGATCATGAATCAAAATCTGATGGCTAGATTAGAAATACATCCTCCATGACCCAATAGAAAAGAGAGATGTTTCCAATGTGGTTTTCATGACCACATAAAGAGAGAGTGTTTGAAACAACTAAGAGAATGGAAAATCTTTAATTATATGTGCCATATTTAGTGATATTTTCATAGTACACCAAGCTAAGGTGTTCAAGAAACTTCTCAGGAGTCATAGATGTTATATGCTTCAACGGTATGTGGGTAGAAAAACAATCCTCATCAGCAAAAAAGAGCTAGCCTCGGTGATTCCCGGAATGCCCTGACTTCTTAGCAAGGGAAATTCAATCGGGAAATAAAGAACAATATTTGGATAGTAAGAAATCATATGGGACAGAGGAGGATATTTTGGATGATCAGTCTGGACCATCTACGACGATAGGTACAATTCTTTTGAATTTAACCCTTATGCATGTTTTGTTTAATATGGGTACATACCATTAATTTGATACTTCTTGTACTATTTATTTGTTGAGTTTAAATGTTCAGATGATGCCTTCTGTTATAAAACTTCAAACTCCTCTTGGTAAAAGAGTGTGTCAGTCCATTATGTCTAGATCATGTTCTATGATCATTGATGTAGATGAGATGAAATGGATTTTCTATATGCTTGAGATGGATGTTTTTGATATAGTCTTGGGTATGGATTAGTTGACAATGTATAAGGCTCTCAGCGACTATTATATTTGAATGGCCAATTTTACAACTGAAGATAGAATCAATCATCTCTATCTAGAAGACCATAATACAATCACAGGTGCAAAAGGATAATTTGAACCAATAGTTGGAATGATCTTGTTCTATTTGGTAGCATTGTATTTTGAATCTATGGGTGATATTGAGAAAAATAGTTTCCAGTAGTGGGTGATCAAATCCCAAATGAGTTTCCCAAAAATTTATCATGGCTACCATGTATGAGAGAAGTGGAGTTTAGGATTGATCTACTTCTAGAGACCACTATTATTTCCCTTATTTCTTAAAGAATGAAACCAAGATAAATAACGGAACTAAAAGTTTAGTTAGGGGATCTATAATTAAAATGTTTCATTCATCCTAGCACATCTATATTGGTAGCACTGGTCTGGTTTTTCAAAAAGGTAGATGAAACACTTTGGATTCGTCTGGATTTTTGTAATCTTAACTAATTTACTATAAATAATCAGTATCCACTTCCACGTATTTATGATCTTCTTGATCAATTGAGGTGATATCAATGGTTATCTAAGATTGAATTGTGATCTGGATATCACCAATTGTGTGTTAGGAAGGAGGATATTCCAAAGACAGCTTTTAATAGTAGATATGGACGTTAAAAATATATGTTAATGTATTTTGATCATACTAATTCACCCATGGAATTTATTGACTTTATTGATCAAATATTTCTGTGATATATAGATTTTTTGTTGTGGTGTTTGTGGATGACATATTGGTGTATTCAAGGACAGGGAATACCATGAGTAGCACTTGGGGAGAATGTTTTAAATCTTGAGGGATAATTGTATGTATTCCAAATTATCAAAGTGTGATTTTTGGATATAAGAGGACAGTTTCCATGGTCATGTAATATCTAAAAAAGTAGTTTCCATGGATCTAGAAAATATAGAGGTTGTTATCTCCTAGAAACCTCGAAGAATTTCTTCATGATACAGAGCTTCCTTGGTCTATCTTATTATTACTGAATTTTTTTTGTGAATTAACATGACTAGATTAACCTATAAAATCTTTTATGATGAATAATGTTCCATTTTAATAGAATAATTAATTTCAAAAATAATTTCAAGACCTTAAATTTCTCCTTGCATCTTCCCCAATATTGTTTTTTGTTGAATAATGACAAGGGTATGTGGTGTATAGTGATGCCTCAATATCCGAGTTAGGATTTTTTTCTCATATAGGTAGATCATATTGTCAATTATGGCTCAATGAATTCATGGGTGCATGCAAAGAACTTTCCAAAACAAGATTTGAATATAGCTACTATAGTCCAGAATTTGAAGATTTGGAGTCATCACCTCTTCGGTGATAAATTTACTCTGTTTACGAATCATAAGATATTGAAACATATTTTATCCAAAAGGGATTTTAATATGAGACAAAGAACATGGATGGAGTATCTATAAATTTTTAACTTTTAATTTATGTATACATCATGAAAAGGAATATCAGTGGTAGATGCATTTAGAAAAAATTGATATTCTCAGTTTGAAAAAGAATATTTAGATATGTGGAATTTTATGTAATTTATACCTAAAATGAACTTGGAATCTATTGGATGATGTCATTTTTGGATCTTATTTCTAGTTTCTTTTGTTTTAGATTTGCTGATGATGGTCAAATAGGAAAAAGAAATACGATGATTTATTTAATATGAGGTCAATACTCCATGGTGGGGAGACCATCGAGGGATGTATGCTAGATGATATATCAGTGTTGTTGTTTTGTAATTGGATATTCATACCAATGGCGTGTTAGGAGAAAATTCTTCATTCTTTACACCATTCAAGATGGGTTTCTCATTATAGAATATAGAATATGTATATGCATTTGAAGGAACAGTTTTTGTGGGTCGGTATAAAAAGGAATGTGGATGAGTTCATTTCTATATGCTTAACTTTTCATTAGTTTAAGGTAGAGTATCTATGACCAGCAAGTATGTTGTTGTAATTACCTATTTTAGTGTGGAAATTGCAGAAGATATCTAAGTATTTTGTAATAGGTTTTCCAATAATGGTTCAAAAACATGTTTCCATCATGGTGATACTGGATCAGATCAAAAAGTCCACCCATTTCATTACTATTCATGTATCACATATGGTGGAGGAATTTTTAGGAATCTATATCTGAGATGTTGTAAATAGGAATGAAATACCAATTTCAATAGTTTTAGATAAAGATCTGAGTTTTATGTCTCAATTTTGAAAATCCTTATTGAAATCTCTTGGGACTCAGTTTAATATGATCATGGTTTATGTCACGAACCAAATCTGGTCACCACCGAAACCAGTGCCAAACCTGGACCGTAACAAGGCCCGAAGGGCGTTCCCGATCCCCACGGGCTGGCACAAGTGCCTGGGTATCATAAAATGAGAATTGGGAACGATTTACCCGAGTTTATAAACTTAAAACAACAAAAGAATCCAATAAAACGAATCTGGATTTTTCAAACCAAACAATCTTTTACATAAGTTCAGAACAGAATTACATAGATTAAAATAATTAAAAAAGACTATACCAAAGGTACAAAACAAAAATGTAATAGCCCATGAACCCTCATGGCATGGGGCAACTCCCTCAAGCCACCTCCACGACACTCCATCACGATGGACCGCTAAAAACCCGAACCAAAGGCATAAAACCTGTACCCAAACCTGTGACATAAAATAAGAAAGTCTACTTACACCCAAAGGTGTAAGTAGGGTGTGAGCGAAAGCCCAGTAGGATACCACCTCTATGAGATTCCATGTGATAAACATTTCATGACAAAAAGCATTGCATGTTTTGTAAATAATAAATGCTAGTTACAATTTTCTAAAGGATGAAATAATAAATGAAAACAGTTTTCATGTGAGATAATTTTAAAGGAAAAACAATTTTAAAATAAATGAAAAAGCTACTGAATTTTCCAGCCAACAATACCGTATACCGACGGTAAGTACAAAGGATCTAATGAGCACAAGTAATAGGAAATAACCCCTAGGCACTAGCTAGCTGTGGGTCCCAGGTACCTCGTATCTCGGTGAGAGTAACCACAAAAAAATATCCATTCTCATGCACGAGCCACTAGTAGGGATCATACCCATAACCTAGTGGTCCCCAATCATCATCATCATTGTTTAGTTAGAGTTGTAAGCATCAATCTTGCTAAGTGAAACTGAGGCCAAACCCCACGGATTCACTAGCATACTAGTACATGTCCACCCACCTAGATACCCGGGTTTTCCCTTTGTGCTCAAACAAGTTCAACAATCCAAGAAGTATAGTTTTCACATGCAAATATCAATTCCACATCACACATTAACCAAACAGCCCCATGTACATCACACAAGTCACAAATTCCACTATTCATTCAAATGCATTTTGAAATCAAACTCATACCAAAATTCCCTACAACAATTTTCACATTTCTTTAACACTTACACAAATCCTTTAAATGATTTTATAAAACCATTACAAGATATTCAACTCAAAAAACAGCCCACACACATGTCACATAATACCCTTCTCACCTTCACAATTCATTTTATCAATAAACTCACACGAAACATCCCACACCCGTGTTTCGCACACAAAACACAATTTAGTAAAACATTTCGGCAATTTATAAAACATTCTAAAAATGTTTGACATCTCAAATCACCACTTTACCATTAAAAAACCCACGTTAGGTGAACACACTCACCCAAACAGTACATATAAACCCTTTCCCAACTTTTTTTAACAAAATAAAACATTTGCAATTTTTATAAAACAAACCCAAGAGGTATAACCATTGTTTGCACTCTAAACCCATTTCAAACCCCTCATTCAAAACCAAAATCATAACAATAACAATCCAAAACAGAATTTTCTTCCCTAAAACAATTATTAAAGCACCCCCAAATGTTATAAAAATACATCAAATAATACCACAAAGATACACATGAAAAACACACGTTTTCATAAATCTCCTTCAAAAAGTACAACACAGTTTTACAACTTAAACTCATTCAAAAAAACTGTTTTCAAGGCCCACATGAGAATAAGGAATTAACAAAACAGAATTGGCAGCCCCTTTCAAGACTAATAAATCACTTTCATATGTTATAAACTAAATCCAAACATTACCCCAAGAGTCACACATGAAAAGTACCCAATTTCAAGCTAAAATACAACTAAAAATTAAATGTTTAACCAAATTCATCAAAAATAGTTTTCAAACCACACAAGACAGATTATAAACATACTAAATTAATAAAACAAGCAAGCTAACTCATCATAAAATGGTTACACATGGAATCACCTACCTTTTGAGTCGAAACCCTCAAATTTTGGTGCGAAACCTTAAGCGCACCACCGCCGCACCACAAGGAATATAAATCCAGACCTAGACCACCGAAAATTGACCCAAAAGATACCAAATCAGACCTTAGGATATAACCCTAACTTCTGGACATGAGGAACTTCAAGAAATAGGAAATAAAACAAAAAGAGGATGGAGGGAACCAAGAAGGAGTTCCCTTACTTGAAATATCTTGAATAAATCAGCCCCAATCCACCCAAATATGAATCTCCAAGTACCCTAAACTGGTATGGAGGTTCTAAGGAGTAATATTAGGTCATTTGGGAACTGAAATGGGGAAAAAAGATGAATATTGAAGGAGTTATGAAAGATTCATTTTACCTCGTCAAATCAGGTCGAATTGAGAAAGAGTATGAGATATTGCCCTACTTCGAGGCTCTCCTGAGCTCCAAAATTGCTAAACCGATAATGGGGGAAATCCCCGGGGTATTTTCTTTGAGAGAGAGGTGTAATCACGGGAAAAAAGTAAAAAATGAATGAGATATGAAAATTTAAAAAAAAAATTTAAAGCAGGAAATGGGCCTACGGGCAGGCCCATTACCTAAATCAAAAACCCAAATCCATCATGATTTTGGATTTATATGTGGTCCAAAGGGATATGGTGGTTTTAATATATCAGTTTATTCCAATTGGGAAGTGGAATGGGTTTAAAATAGTAAAAATTGAAGGAGTTATAGAAGAAACAAAATTAGTGTTTAAATCTAGAATTGGGCTCGCGGTTTGGCCCAAATTTTCAAAACCCACCATTTTCACCAAAATGAGTGGTAAACCCCCCAAAAAAAATCAGGAATGGAAATTAAATGAAATATTAATATATAAAAAAGTCACATGTGTGACAATTCTCCCCACCATAATACTTTCCGCCCTCAGAAAGCCACATCAAGGAAAAAAAACACCAAACCCAACTGACAGGCCAAAAAAAATGGACTCATTTTCTAAGCTTTGCCCCCAAAGGCCAAAACACCTCAAGTGATCAATTAAGGAAGGAATACTTAACAACAAAAACATACACCTCATTACTGAAATTATCAAGCACATTCAAGATTTTTTTTCCTAAAATAATACTCCTCAAACACTATCTGAACAAGGCTCAAGAAATTTACCCAAACAAACAAGAACATCGAACAAGGTTACACTTACCTTGATATAACTAAACCATTGAGAAATCTCCAATACCAACGTTTACTCAAGGAATATGTATGTGGTTATATAGCTTCGAACGAGACTGCCCACATCCAATCCAAGACCAAGTACAAAAGTGAGTTACTGGTACAAGGATACACAAATGGGCTCCCCAACCATAAGAGACAACTTATTTTTTTTTCCGAGAAGAATCAAGACACTAACCGGGGAGCCCCGAACAAACTCCCCAGTACAAGGAGTAGAATCCCATTAGGCATTTTCAAAATAATATACGTGAGACTCATAGTGGTTCTCCCCACCATAAGAACCATCCATCTTAACTGACCAATATGGGCCGGCATAGAAAAACCCCAAAACATAAAGAGTTGGGACGACAACACGGTTATCCCACACAGTTTGGGAAACTATGTTCTAACCATGTGGATCCTTATACCTACATGGTTTTCTAGGGAACGGTTACTAATAAGTGTTCACTCAACATGTCTAGAAATATCTAAAACCTTTCCCCCAAACCCAAAGGGAATCAAAGGGGAAAAGAAAGTCATTGGGAGATAACATGGGGATGAGGCCCGCCACCTCTTTCCACCGAACGTGAACAAATGAAGAAAGGTGACAACAACAAATGTTTAAACTATTCTCTTCTCTCATACTAAGAACATTTATTTGTTCAAGGTTAAAAACTGCCCTGGGATTTCCTCTGACTACATGCCAGCTTCTCTCCGGGACCTATGGTTGGAGCTGGAATGATTGAAGCATCTTCGGCCTCGTAGTTGGGATTTGGAAACCCCCAAATAGAATTTCTTCTTATGATTCTACAAACAACTACACGCAATCCCATATGGGTTCACCCAGACATAACACACTCCAGAACTCACATTACCCTAACTTTTAAATTCACTGAAATAAGGGTTTAGAGGATGCACTCACATCACACCCTGCTTCTTCTGGTGAGAAACAACAGAAATAAAGGACACATATAAACACATTCCTCTAAAATAGAGGATGTCGAGATCTCCCAATAGGAAAAACAGTTTTGAAAAAAAATAGACTCACATAATATTGTACAACTTCACCTTCGACGAATTAGGTAGCTTAAGAAACTAAGGTCTCTTTCAACCATCCACAAGCACTCTTACGCAACAAGAGGATCCGAAAAAAAACCAAGAAAGTAAATGGTGTAGAATCATTCTACAAATCTCATGAAAAGATTCCTTACATTGATCAACTGGAGTATTTTACAATGGAAAAACAATCCGTGTTGCACTTCAGTTGTGTACTAAATCTTAATGGGGGAGCACCTTATCCAATGAGAGAACCCAAGGACCCAACCAAGCTGGATCATTGGTAAAAACATGAAACAAAAAAGATCCAAACTCATTAATGGAACCATCTTAATGTTATCCCGAAACATATATCATAGGAGACTACTAACCGGACCTTTTACCTACCTTTCCGACCAAACACAAACCCCAAAAAAACAGTTCGAACAGGAAGGGTTCTTAGACTCAAAACATCCCACAACATCAACATTTTCCAAAAATACACAATATACACCATCCCAAACAATTAATCAAGAAAACATGTTTTTCTTTACAACCATTTCTGGAAAAAAACGATTCAGCGGTGAGCGTATCCACCAATGGTACCCCGTGGGCCTCACACATGCATGTTTTTGTGCCACACCACGCACCCTCCTCATATCTGTCCTAGAACTCATCCAGTCATGCCATCAACCATATATCATCCCATATAACCCCATGAATATGGTCACTCATGGAAATACCAAAGGTCAATGCACTAATTCTTTCCACTTTTCAAAACCAAAACGGTCAACCAACACAACATTACTATCAAAACTGCTAACCAGGAGGTCGAACCCAAATTACCGCATAAAAAAAACTTTTCAGAAAGGCACAATCATTCCAATGAAAACTCACATTCAAGTTATTTACATCAATTTCAAAACATCTCATCCCATAAAAAACATTTTAATAGTTTAGAAAACATTAATGGGAACACTTTTTCAAAACCTACTTCAATATAGTTTTTGCTTTCAAAAGAGGTGTAAGAACACAATTTTCCATTTCAAAATAATTCTGAATATTCAGTTCCACCATTTCATAAATCAAAACATTTCATATTTATTTGAAAATAATTTCATGAAAACATTACACTTCCTAAAACCAAGTCACTTTAAAACCAAAGTTCCAAGATTTCAAAACTAAAGAACACCAGACAATGCGAGAGGAAACTAGTTTTAGTGGGTGACTTGGACATATGGTTGGAGGCCATATTCCAATCACTTCACTGTCACAGAGAGTGTTCTAGGGAATATCCCAGGCTCCACTTGGCTTGCCAGACCCTGCGAGCTCATTGAGACCATTAACCCAACTCTCTTTTCATTTCCCCTAATCATCATCAAACCAAGAAAACCAAAAGACATAGACAAATCCCAACTTCCCCTGGTGACTTGAATCCTGAAATGAGGTGTGGTGATCAAGCACACTACCCATAACCAGAATTACATGTCCCAAAAATCATAACTCTATACTATCCCGAATATTTCCCAAATAACATGACTCCAATGGAGCGAACCTCCTCTGATACCATTTTGTCACGAACCAAATCTGGTCACCACCGAAACCAGTGCCAAACCTGGACCGTAACAAGGCCCGAAGGGCGTTCCCGATCCCCACGGGCTGGCACAAGTGCCTGGGTATCATAAAATGAGAATTGGGAATGATTTACCCGAGTTTATAAACTTAAAACAACAAAAGAATCCAATAAAACGAATCTGGATTTTTCAAACCAAACAATCTTTTACATAAGTTCAGAACAGAATTACATAGATTAAAATAATTCAAAAAGACTATACCAAAGGTACAAAACAAAAATGTAATAGCCCATGAACCCTCATGGCATGGGGCAACTCCCTCAAGCCACCTCCATGACACTCCATCACGATGGACCGCTAAAAACCCGAACAAAAGGCATAAAACCTGTACCCAAACCTGTGACATAAAATAAGCAAGTCTACTTACACCCAAAGGTGTAAGTAGGGTGTGAGAGAAATCCCAGTAGGATACCACCTCTATGAGATTCCATGTGATAAACATTTCATGACAAAAAGCATTGCATGTTTTGTAAATAATAAATGCTAGTTACAATTTTCTAAAGGATGAAATAATAAATGAAAATAGTTTTCATGTGAGATAGTTTTAAAGGAAAAACAATTTTAAAATAAAAATAAAAGTTACTAAATTTTCCAGCCAACAATACCGTATACCGATTGTAAGTACAAAGGATATAATGAGCACAAGTAATAGGAAATAACCCCTAGGCACTAGCTAGCTGTGGGTCCCAGGTACCTCGTATCTCGGTGAGAGTAACCACAAAAAAATATCCATTCTTGTGAACGAGCCACTAGTAGGGATCATACCCATAACCTAGTGGTCCCCAGTCATCATCATCATTGTTTAGTTAGAGTTGTAAGCGTCAATCTTGCTAAGTGAAACTGAGGCCAAACCCCACAGATTCACTAGCATACTAGTACATGTCCACCCACCTAGATACCCGGGTTTTCCCTTTGTGCTCAAACAAGTTCAACAATCCAAGAAGTATAGTTTTCACATGCAAATATCAATTCCACATCACACATTAACCAAACAGCCCCATGTACATCACACAAGTCACAAATTCCACTATTCATTCAAATGCATTTTGAAATCAAACTCACACCAAAATTCCCTACAACACTTTTCACATTTCTTTAACACTTACACAAATCCTTTAAATGATTTTATAAAACCATTACAAGATATTCAACTCAAAAAACAGCCCACACACATGTCACATAATACCCTTCTCACCTTCACAATTCATTTTATCAAGAAACTCACACGAAACATCCCACACCCGTGTTTCGCACACAAAACACAATTTAGTAAATCATTTCGGCAATTTATAAAACATTCTAAAAATGTTTGACATCTCAAATCACCACTTTACCATTAAAAAACCCACATTAGGTGAACACAATCACTCAAAAAGTACATATAAACCCTTTCCCAACTTTGTTTAACAAAATAAAACATTTGCAATTTTTATAAAACAAACCCAAGAGGTATAACCATTGTTTGCACTCTAAACCCATTTCAAACCCCTCATTAAAAACCAAAATCATAACAATAACAATCCAAAACAGAATTTTCATCCCTAAAACAATTATTAAAGCACCCCCAAATGTTATAAAAATACATCAAATAATACCACAAAGATACACATGAAAAACACACGTTTTCATAAATCTCCTTCAAAAAGTACAACACAGTTTTACAACTTAAACTCATTCAAAAAAACTGTTTTCAAGGCCCATATGATAATAAGGAATTAACAAAACAGAATTTTCAGCCCCTTTCAAGTCTAATAAATCACTTTCATATGTTATAAACTAAATCCAAACATTACCCCAAGAGTCACACATGAAAAGTACCCAATTTCAAGCAAAAATACAACTAAAAATTAAATGTTTAACCAAATTCATCAAAAACAGTTTTCAAACCACACAAGACAGATTATAAACATACTAAATTAATAAAACAAGCAAGCTAACTCATCATAAAATGGTTACACATGGAATCACCTACCTTTTGAGTCGAAACCCTCAAATTTTGGTGCGAAACCTTAAGCGCACCACCGCCGCACCACAAGGAATATAAATCTAGACCTAGACCACCGAAAATTGACCCAAAAGATACCAAATCAGACCTTAGGATATAACCCTAACTTCTGGACATAAGGAACTTCAAGAAATAGGAAATAAAACAAAAAGAGGATGGAGGGAACCAAGAAGGAGTTCCCTTACTTGAAATATCTTGAAGAAATCGGCCCCAATACACCCAAATATGAATCTCCAAGTACCCTAAACTGGTATGGAGGTTCGAAGGAGTAATATTAGGTCATTTGGGAACTAAAATGGGGGAAAAAGATGAAAATTGAAGGAGTTATGAAAGATTTGTTGGGTCGGAACAAAGACGGGGAATTATGGCAAGAGGGGGGGGGGGGTGAATTGCCTTTTAAAAAATTGATTAACAAATTAAAATCAAAGTAGAAATGCAGCGGAAATAAAGGAGGCAAGACACACGAAATTGATAACGGAGTTCGGCCAAAACCCGACCTACGTCTCCGCTCCCAACTCAACCGTTGAGAGATTCCTACCGCTTGCTTTTCAATGGTTTTAGCAAGAAACCCACTAGGCTTTGAGGTAGCACTAGGACCTATTACAGCTTGCTTTTTGTGGTTTAGCAAGAACCCACTTGCTTTTGATGGAATAGCAAGAACCCACTAGCCTTTTTAACGGGTGAAAGCTAGCTCACCGAAACACAAGCCTTTTAAAAGGAAAGGCTTGAAGAAACCTCTTCACACCTTAGTGGTGGTGTGAGAACCCAAAGAAAGAGGGGATGAGAAAAGTTTGGGGTTTGTAAGGACAAACCCAATTTTAAGCTCAAAATAAAATATACAAGAAAAACCGTGATTGGGAAGACATGGGCGCCAAAGGTTGAATGGAGTTGAAGACGTGCACTCCCAAGCTTCTTGAGTGGAGCTCCTTGGATGTGGAAGTTGTTGGAGCTATTGAGGTTCCTTTGAAGGAAGTCGCCGGAGGTACGCCAAATGATGAACAACGTGTCCGTGGGCTTCCGTATAGTTCCGGTTAGTGTCCAGGGCTTCCTTGGACTTTATTTATAGGCATGGAACCCTTGGGGAGGCTTCGGAGCCGTTGGAGAGGCTAAAAGAGCCGTTGGGAGCCAAGTGGGCAGGCTGGTCAACAGCCCAACGACTAGTTTGACTGTGTCCACCGGCTGGCCGGTGCAGGCCCACCGGTTGGCCGGTGTTTGCAAAAAGTCATTGGATTCCTCTCCAGGGGCCACCGGTCGACCGGTGCCAGAGCCACCGGCTGGCCGGTGGTGAGGCAGTAGCTGACACTATTTGGAGAGGGTGCCACCGGCTGGCCGGTGCTGAGGCCACCGGCTGGCCGGTGGGGAGGCAGTGGCTCCCTCTTGATTGCAGGTGCCACCGGCTGGCCGCTGGTGGGCCACCGGCGGGCCGGTGGTCTGGACAGAAGGATGCCTTCTGTCCAAGCTCCACCGGCCGACCGGTGGTGAAGCCACCGGTTGGCCGGTGGACTGAATTTCAGTCCACTTTGCCTTCTTTCTTTCTTGGCCCAATTCCTTGGCCACCTGATTTGATTCCTATCAACCAAAAACACTTGAAAGAGGATTAGTAAAATATGAGGGTGATTGTGATCATGAAAATAAAACCTTGAGGGGTTCGAGAGGTACAACAATCTCCCCCTATTTTGATGATCACAATCACCGAAACAAACAATGAAAAATACTGAAATTGAAAGGAAATGCAAAGCATGATGAAAAAGGATTCTCCCCCAATCAATCAAGAAATTTCTCCCCCTTTGTGATTATCAAAATAGAATGGGGCATAAAACTTGATTGAGGGAAATATTTGAAAAACAAGATTTTAAATCAATTGAAAATGATATCAATTGTTGAAAATTTTGAAAATTTAGAAATGAAAATTGAATAACAGTTTGAATTGAAAGTTTTGAATCAAAAACCAATTGAATTTTGAAATTTGAAACCAAGTGAAATTTTTGAAATTTTTGAATCAAAAATGAATATTCGATACCAACTGTTGGAAATTTAGAAATGAAAATTTAATAGGAAAGTTTTGAATTGAGAAAATTGAAACCAAGTGTTGAAATTGAAAGTTTGAATTCACAAAAAGGCCTAACTCCCCCTAAATAAAAACAATGAATCACCGGGGAGAGGGATTTTGAAAAGAAATGATTTTAGGCCCGGAGAGACTCGCTAAGAGGGATTTTTCAATCCACACTTGTCTCATGGAGGGTCTTCTCCTATAAAACTCGTCCGAATAAAAAATAGTCTTTGGCCTACCGTACCAGGCATTTTTGCAATTACACTCATAAATGAGGTGCCCGGGTTTTTTGCAATAATTACAAAATTTAAAATCAGAGCTCCCCCTTACAAAAATAGTGGGTGCATGGGAGGAGGAAGCTCGGTTGGTATATCCTAACCCTTGGGTGGTTCTAGATATACGTTGGGAACCAAGCAAATTGTTCAAATTTTGTTCCCCTTGGGTGAACTTAGCAAGGGTCTCCCTTAGGTCTTTGATGGTTGATTCCATGGAATCAACATTTGGAAAATTTTGGATTTTAAGGGACATCTCCTCCTTCTCTTTGAGAAGTTGTTCTTTTTCGGAGGAGAGTTTTTTGAAAGACTTTTTTAAAGAAACAAATTTAGAAGAAAGTTCATGAAAACCATTTTCAAGTTGGTCTCTAGCATGTGAGAGTTCTTCATAAGAAAGATGATTTAAAGAATTTGAATTTGAAGAACATGAGGAAGAGGAATCGGAAGAAGTTACCTCATGGAATGCCATTAGGCATTTTGTACCTTGGTCGCTCGAAGAGGAGGAGGAGGATGATGAAGAGGAGGTGTCACTCCATGTCGCCTTGAGGACCTTTTTCTTTCCTTTCTCCTTGGCCCGTTTTTTGTTGAGTGGGCAATCGGGCTTGTAATGGCCCTTTTCGCCGCACCCGTAGCATTTCACCTTGGGCTCGGATCTTGCGGTGGGTTCTTGCTTTCGGTGCTTGCGGGATTTATTCTTCTTCTTGTGCTTCTTCATAAATTTGTGCATTTGGCGGGCGAGATTCCCCATTTCCGAGTCGCCGCTTGATGATGAGGACGATGAGGAAGGAGATGAGGAAGAAGATGAGGAGGAGCTTACTTCCTTTTGTACCTTGAGGGTGATGTTCTTTGGTGTCTTCATTGGTGTGCCATCCTTTTGAGCTTGCCTCCTCATCGTGATCTCATAGGTCATGAGAGATCCGATGAGCTCTTCTACCGGCATATTTTTGACGTCCTTAGCTTCTTGGATCGCCGTCACCTTTGGTGCCCATGAGCTCGGAAGGACCCATAAGATCTTCTTCACCATCGTCTCAGCTGAAACATCATCACCAAGAGATTTCCTTCCATTGCACACGTCAGTAAAGCGAGTAAACATATCGGAAATAGACTCATTTGGATGCATGGAGAAAGATTCAAAATCTTGACGGTACATATCTAATCGAGTGTCCTTTACTTTGTTGGTCCCCTCATGGGTAACCTCCAATAGTTTCCAGATTTCATGAGATGTGGTACAAGTGGAAACTCGATTAAATTCATTTCGGTCAAGGCCGCAATGTAGAGCATTCATGGCTTTGCCATCAAGCTCGAAATTTTTTATATCGGCTTGGGTCCATTTGGATTCATCGGGAGAAGAAAGAGTGTAACCATGCATGACAATTTTATATATGGGATAACCTATGCTCCTAAGGAAAGTAGTCATGCGGGTTTTCCAATAATTGTAGTCGGTCCCATCAAAAAATGGAGCCCGACCCAAAGAGTAGCCCTCGGGAGCGAAAGAGGTTGATGCCATCTTAATGGATCTTTGAATTTGAAACCGTTTAGGGAATTATTCAAATTACCCCTCTGATACCAATTGTTGGGTCGGAACAAAGACGGGGAATTATGGCAAGAGGGGGGGTGAATTTCCTTTTAAAAAATTGATTAACAAATTAAAATCAAAGTAGAAATGCAGCGGAAATAAAGGAGGCAAGACACACGAAATTGATAACGGAGTTCGGCCAAAACCCGGCCTACGTCTCCGCTCCCAACTCAACCGTTGAGAGATTCCTACCGCTTGCTTTTCAATGGTTTTAGCAAGAAACCCACTAGGCTTTGAGGTAGCACTAGGACCTATTACAGCTTGCTTTTTGTGGTTTAGCAAGAACCCACTTGCTTTTGATGGAATAGCAAGAACCCACTAGCCTTTTTAACGGGTGAAGGCTAGCTCACCGAAACACAAGTCTTTTAAAAGGAAAGGCTTGAAGAAACCTCTTCACACCTTAGTGGTGGTGTGAGAACCCAAAGAAAGAGGGGATGAGAAAAGTTTGGGGTTTGTAAGGACAAACCCAATTTTAAGCTCAAAATAAAATATACAAGAAAAACCGTGATTGGGAAGACTTGGGCGCCAAAGGTTGAATGGAGTTGAAGACGTTCACTCCCAAGCTTCTTGAGTGGAGCTCCTTGGATGTGGAAGTTGTTGGAGCTATTGAGGTTCCTTTGAAGGAAGTCGCCGGAGGTACGCCAAATGATGAACAACGTGTCCGTGGGCTTCCGTATAGTTCCAGTTAGTGTCCAGGGCTTCCTTGGCCTTTATTTATAGGCATGGAACCCTTGGGGAGGCTTCGGAGCCGTTGGAGAGGCTAAAAGAGCCGTTGGGAGCCAAGTGGGCAGGCTGGTCAACAGCCCAACGGCTAGTTTGACTGTGTCCACCGGCTGGCCGGTGCAGGCCCACCGGTTGGCCGGTGTTTGCAAAAAGTCATTGGATTCCTGTCCAGGGGCCACCGGTCGACCGGTGCCAGAGCCACCGGCTGGCCGGTGGTGAGGCAGTAGCTGACACTATTTGGAGAGGGTGCCACCGGCTGGCCGGTGGGGAGGCAGTGGCTCCCTCTTGATTGCAGGTGCCACCGGCTGGCCGCTGGTGTGCCACCGGCTGGCCGCTGGTGTGCCACCGGCTGGCCGCTGGTGTGCCACCGGCAGGCCGCTGGTGTGCCACCGGCTGGCCGCTGGTGTGCCACCGGCTGGCCGGTGGTCTGGACAGAAGGATGCCTTCTGTCCAGGCTCCACCGGCGGACCGGTGGTGAAGCCACCGGTCGGCCGGTGGACTGAATTTCAGTCCACTTTGCCTTCTTTCTTTCTTGGCCCAATTCCTTGGCCACCTGATTAGATTCCTATCAACCAAAAACACTTGAAAGAGGATTAGTAAAATATGTGGGTGATTGTGATCATGAAAATAAAACCTTGAGGGGTTCGAGAGGTACAACAAGATTCATTTTACCTCGTCAAATCTGGTTGAATTGAGAAAGAGTATGAGATATTGCCCTACTTCGCGGCTCTCCTGAGCTCCAAAATTGCTAAACCAATAATGGGGGCAATCCTCGGGGTATTGTCTTTGAGAGAGAGGTGGAATCACGGGGAAAAAGTAAAAAATGAATGAGATATGAAATTTTTTTTAAAAACAAATTTAAAGCAGGAAATGGGCCTACGGGCAGGCCCATTACCTAAATCGAAAACCCAAATCCATCATGATTTTGGATTTATATGTGGTCCAAAGGGATATGGTGGTTTTAATATATCAGGTTATTCCAATTGGGAAGTGGAATGGGTTTAAAATAGTAAAAATTGAAGGAGTTATAGAAGAAACAAAATTAGTGTTTAAATCTGGAATTGGGCTCGCGGTTTGGCCCAAATTTTCGAAACCCACCATTTTCACCAAAATGAGTGGTAAACCCCCCAAAAAAAATCAGGAATGGAAATTAAATGAAATATTAATATATAAAAAAGTCACATGTGTGACAATTCTCCCCACCATAATACTTTCCGCCCTCAGAAAGCCACATCAAGGAAAAAAAGACACCAAACCCAACCGACTGGCAAAAAAAAATGGACTCATTTTCTAAGCTTTTCCCCCAAAGGCCAAAACACCTCCAGTGATCAATTAAGGAAGGAATACTTAACAACAAAAACATAAACCTCATTACTGAGATTATCAAGCACATTCAAGATTTTTTTCTTCCTAAAATAATACTCCTCAAACACTATCTGAACAAGGCTCAAGAAATTTACCCAAACAAACAAGAACATCGAACAAGGTTACACTTACCTTGATATAACTAAACCATTGAGAAATATCCAATCCCAACGTTTACTCAAGGAAGATGTATGTGGTTATATAGCTTCGAACGAGACTGCCCACATCCAATCCAAGACCAAGTACAAAAGTGAGTTACTGGTACAAGGATACACAAATGGGCTCCCCAACCATAAGAGACAACTTATTTTTTTTTTTCCGAGAACAATCAAGACACTAACAGGGGAGCCCCGAACAAACTCCCCAGTACATGGGGTAGAATCCCATTAGGCTTTTTCAAAATAATATACGTGAGACTCATAGTGGTTCTCCCCACCATAAGAACCATCCATCATAACTGACCAATATGGGCCGGCATAGAAAAACCCCAAAACATAAAGAGTTGGGACGACAACACGGTTAGCCCGCACAGTTTGGGAAACTATGTGCTAACCATGTGGATCCTTATACCTACATGGTTTTCTAGGGAACGGTTACTAATAAGTGTTCACTCAACATGTCTAGAAATATCTAAAACCTTTCCCCCAAACCCAAAGGGAATCAAAGGGGAAAAGAAAGTCATTGGGAGATAACATGGGGATGAGGCCCGCCACCTCTTTCCACCGAACGTGAACAAATGAAGAAAGATGACAACAAAAAATGTTTAAACTATTCTCTTCTCTCATACTAAGAACATTTATTTGTTCAAGGTTAAAAACTGCCCTGGGATTTCCTCTGACTACGTGCCAGCTTCTCTCCGGGACCTATGGTTGGAGCTGGAATGATTGAAGCATCTTCGGCCTCGTAGTTGGGATTTGGAAACCCCCAAATAGAATTTCTTCTTATGATTCTACAAACAACTACACGCAATCCCATATGGGTTCACCCAGACATAACACACTCCAGAACTCACTTTACCCTAACTTTTAAATTCACTGAAATAAGGGTTTAGAGGATGCACTCACATCACACCCTGCTTCTTCTGGTGAGAAACAATAGAAATAAAGGACACATATAAACACATTCCTCTAAAATAGAGGATGTCGAGATCTCCCAACAGGAAAAACAGTTTTGAAAAAAAATAGACTTACATAATATTGTACAACTTCACCTTCGACGAATTAGGTAGCTTAAGAAACTAAGGTCTCTTTCAACCATCCACAAGCACTCTTACGCAACAAGAGGATCCGAAAAAAAACCAAGAAAGTAAATGGTGTAGAATCATTATACAAATCTCATGAAAAGATTCCTTACATTGATCAACTGGAGGATTTTCCAATGGCAAAACAATCCGTGTTGCACTTCAGTTGTGTACTAAATCTTAATGGGGGAGCACCTTATCCAATGAGAGAACCCAAGGACCCAACCAAGCTGGTTCATTGGTAAAAACATGAAACAAAAATGATCCAAACTCATTAATGGAACCATCTTAATGGTATCCTGAAACATATATCATAGGAGACTACTAACCGGACCTTTTACCTACCTTTCCGACCAAACACAAACCCCAAAAAAAACAGTTCGAACAGGAAGGGTTCTTAGACTCAAAACATCCCACAACATCAACATTTTCCAAAAATACACAATATACACCATACCAAACAATTCATCAAGAAAACATGTTTTTCTTTAAAACCATTTCTGAAAAAAAAAACGGTTCAGCGGTGAGCGTATCCACCAATGGTACCCCGTTGGCCTTACACATGCATGTTTTTGTGCCACACCACGCACCCTCCTCATATCTGTCCTGGAACTCATCCAGTCATGCCATCAACCATATATCATCCCATATAACCCCATGAATGTGGTCACTCATGGAAATACCAAAGGTCAATGCACTAATTCTTTCCACTTTTCAAAACCAAAACGGTCAACCAACACATCATTACTATCAAAACTGCTAACCAGGAGGTCGAACCCAAATTACCGCATAAAAAAAAACTTTTCAGAAAGGCACAATCATTCCAATGAAAACTCACATTCAAGTTATTTACATCAATTTCAAAACATCTCATCCCATAAAAAAACATTTTAATAGTTTAGAAAACATTAATGGGAACACTTTTTCAAAACCTACTTCAATATAGTTTCTGCTTTCAAAAGAGGTGTAAGAACACAATTTTCCATTTCAAAAAAATTCTGAATATTCAGTTCCACCATTTCATAAATCAAAACATTTCATATTTATTTGAAAATAATTTCACGAAAACATTACACTTCCTAAAACCAAGTCACTTTAAAACCAAAGTTCCAAGATTTCAAAACTAAAGAACACCAGACAATGCGAGAGGAAACTAGTTTCAGTGGGTGACTTGGACATATGGTTGGCGGCCATATTCCAATCACTTCACTGTCACAGAGAGTGTTCTAGGGAATATCCCAGGCTCCACTTGGCTTTCCAGACCCTGCGAGCTCATTGAGACCATTAACCCAACTCTCTTTTCATTTCCCCTAATCATCATCAAACCAAGAAAACCATAAGACATAGACAAATCCCAACTTCCCCTGGTGACTTGAATCCTGAAATGAGGTGTGGTGATCAAGCACACTACCCATAACCAAAATTACATGTCCCAAAAATCATAACTCTATACTATCTCGACTATTTCCCAAATAACATGACTACAATGGAGCGAACCTCCTCTGATACCATTTTGTCACGAACCAAATCTGGTCACCACCGAAACCAGTGCCAAACCTGGACCGTAACAAGGCCCGAAGGGCGTTCCCGATCCCCACGGGCTAGAAAAAGTGCCCGGGTATCATAAAATGAGAATTGGGAACGATTTACCCGAGTTTATAAACTTAAAACAACAAAAGAATCCAATAAAACGAATCTGGATTTTTCAAACCAAACAATCTTTTACATAAGTTCAGAACAGAATTACATAGATTAAAATAATTCAAAAAGACTATACCAAAGGTACAAAACAAAAATGTAATATCCCATGAACCCTCATGGCATGGGGCAACTCCCTCAAGCCACCTCCACGACACTCCATCACGATGGACCGCTAAAAACCCGAACCAAAGGCATAAAACCTGTACCCAAACCTGTGACATAAAATAAGCAAGTCTACTTACACCCAAAGGTGTAATTAGGGTGTGAGCGAAAGCCTAGTAGGATACCACCTCTATGAGATTCCATGTGATAAACATTTCATGACAAAAAGAATTGCATGTTTTGTAAATAATAAATGCTAGTTACAATTTTCTAAAGGATGAAATAATAAATGAAAACAGTTTTCATGTGAGATAATTTTAAAGGAAAAACAATTTTAAAATAAATGAAAAAGCTACTGAATTTTCCAGCCAACAATACCGTATACCGACGGTAAGTAAAAAGGATCTAATGAGCCCAAGTAATAGGAAATAACCCCTAGGCACTAGCTAGCTGTGGGTCCCAGGTACCTCGTATCTCGGTGAGAGTAACCACAAAAAAATATCCATTCTCATGCACGAGCCACTAGTAGGGATCATACCCATAACCTAGTGGTCCCCAATCATCATCATCATTGTTTAGTTAGAGTTGTAAGCGTCAATCTTGCTAAGTGAAACTGAGGCCAAACCCCACGGATTCACTAGCATACTACTACATGTCCACCCACCTAGATACCTGGGTTTTCCCTTTGTGCTCAAACAAGTTCAACAATCCAATAAGTATAGTTTTCACATGCAAATATCAATTACACATCACACATTAACCAAACAGCCCCATGTACATCACACAAGTCACAAATTCCACTATTCATTCAAATGCATTTTGAAATCAAACTCACACCAAAATTCCCTACAACACTTTTCACATTTCTTTAACACTTACACAAATCCTTTAAATGATTTTATAAAACCATTACAAGATAATCAACTAAAAAAACAGCCCACACACATGTCACATAATACCCTTCTCACCTTCACAATTCATTTTATCAATAAACTCACACGAAACATCCCACACCCGTGTTTCTCACACAAAACACAATTTAGTAAAACATTTCGGAAATTTATAAAACATTCTAAAAATGTTTGACATCTCAAATCACCACTTTACCATTAAAAAACCCACATTAGGTGAACACACTCACCCAAACAGTACATATAAACCCTTTCCAAACTTTGTTTAACAAAATAAAACATTTTCAATTTTTATAAAACAAACCCAAGAGGTATAACCATTGTTTGCACTCTAAACCCATTTCAAACCCCTCATTCAAAACCAAAATAATAACAATAACAATCCAAAACAGAATTTTCAGCCCTAAAACAATTATTAAAGAACCCCCGAATTTTATAAAAATACATCAAATAATACCACAAAGATACACATGAAAAACACACGTTTTCATAAATCTCCTTCAAAAAGTACAACACAGTTTTACAACTTAAACTCATTCAAAAAAACTGTTTTCAAGGCCCACATGATAATAAGGAATTAACAAAACATAATTGGCAGCCCCTTTCAAGACTAATAAATCACTTTCATATGTTATAAACTAAATCCAAACATTACCCCAAGAGTCACACATGAAAAGTACCCAATTTCAAGCTAAAATACAACTAAAAATTAAATGTTTAACCAAATTCATCAAAAACAGTTTTCAAACCACACAAGACAGATTATAAACATACTAAATTAATAAAACAAGCAAGCTAACTCATCATAAAATGGTTACACATGGAATCACCTACCTTTTGAGTCGAAACCCTCAAATTTTGGTGCGAAACCTTAAGCGCACCACCGCCGCACCACAAGGAATATAAATCCAGACCTAGACCACCGAAAATTGACCCAACAGATACCAAATCAGACCTTAGGATATAACCCTAACTTCTGGACATGAGGAACTTCAAGAAATAGGAAATAAAACAAAAAGAGGATGGAGGGAACCAAGAAGGAGTTCCCTTACTTGAAATATCTTGAAGAAATCGGCCCCAATCCACCCAAATATGAATCTCCAAGTACCCTAAACTGGTATGGAGGTTCGAAGGAGTAATAATAGGTCATTTGGGAACTGAAATGGGGAAAAAAAGATGAAAATTGAAGGAGTTATGAAAGATTCATTTTACCTCGTCAAATCTGGTCGAATTGAGAAAGAGTATGAGATATTTCCCTACTTCGCGGCTCTCCTGAGCACCAAAATTGCTAAACCGATAATGGGGGCAATCCTCGGGGTATTTTCTTTGAGAGAGAGGTAGAATCATGGGAAAAAAGTAAAAAATGAATGAGATAAGAAAATTTTAAAAAAAAATTTAAAGCAGGAAATGGGCCTACGGGCAGGCCCATTACCTAAATCAAAAACCCAAATCCATCATGATTTTGGATTTATATGTGGTCCAAAGGGATATGGTGGTTTTAATATATCAGTTTATTCCAATTGTGAAGTGTAATGGGTTTAAAATAGTAAAAATTGAAGGAGTTATAGAAGAAACAAAATTAGTGTTTAAATCTGGAATTGGGCTCGCGGTTTGGCCCAAATTTTCAAAACCCACCATTTTCACCAAAATGAGTGGTAAACCCCCCAAAAAAAATCAGGAATGGAAATTAAATGAAATATTAATATATAAAAAAGTCACATGTGTGACAGTTTACCATCCTCAGATGGATGAGAAATTTTAAAGGATGATAAAAACATTAAAAGACATGTTGTGGGCTTGTGTAATAGATTTTGGTGGATCATAGGAAGATCACATACCCTTATTGGGGTTCTCATATGACTATAGTTATCATTCCTCAATATATATATATATATATATATCCCTTTTTAGAATTTTTTGGGTGTCGTCGTTGTTCTCCACTTTTTTGGGTGGAAATATGTGAGATTTCACTATTTGGGCTTTCATTTTCCATGAAACAACCAAAAAGATTCAGTATAATATAAAATTAATGGAGACAGATCAGATTCATCATAAATCATATGTGGATCATTGTCGACGACCATTGTCATTCGAGGTGAGTGATCATGAGTTTTTGAGGATATCTCCAAGGCTTAGACATCAATATTTTGGGCAGGAGGGAAAGTTATCTCCTTGATACATTGGCCCTTTGGATTTACATGAATGGGTTGGTGAGGTGGAATATTGTTTGGAATTTCCACCATAGTTCATTGTGGTTAATAATGTGTTTCATTTATCTCAATTGAAAAAGTATCATCTTGATCCTAACCATGTAATTCAATGATATCATTTTGACCTAGAGATAGATGCTTCATAGGGGCATGTGCTAGTTCAGATTGTAGATACACAAGAAGATTTATTGCATGGAAATATCATCGATCTAGTGTATTTTTTGTGGCAAAATACTCATATTCAAAAGGAGACCTGGGAACAGGAGTAGGAAATTAAATAGAAATGGTTGGAACTTTTCTAGGTAAATGTTGATTTTCCTCTTTCCAAGGATGGAAAGCCCAATGGTGGGGAGATTGTAGAACCCCAAGTTTAAATTAAGTAAACCTTTTTCTATTTACTTAGGTTATATAAAGTGTTATGGAAACATTTTTAGGGTTTGAACAAAGTTTCGAATATTTTTAGGGGGATTTTTTAAAGAGTCATGATTTGTGCACAATTAGTTGAAACCTCGAATCTTCCCTAAAAAAGTAGATATGACGAGACAGATGGCTCTGGGTAAGCACACAGATAATGAGAACAATTTGGATAAACTACATGGCTACATAGTAGAAACTGTGAAAATATAGATGGTGGTATTTATCATGGTTGGTGTATAGTTTTAAAAATGTGAAACTCAACCGTGCGAGGTTTTTATTTGGGATAGGAGTGGGTGAAAATTGGTGTAAAAATTTCTTAATCGTGCAAAAAACCCTAAATTTTTAAAAAACTAGATCCATTTAATGTGGATCAAGTTTAGTATTATGTTTTAACCCCCCATTTTTTCGAAAACGAACCTTAACTCAGCTTTTCTTCCTCTAAAAGGCTAAGGTGGCCACTCCCATCAATCCATAGGATATATGAAGGTATATCATAGTGCATTGAAGCTGGATTCTTGTGATAAGTCATCATTTATGGTGGTTTTTCATGGTTTTACTTAGATCCGATTATATATATATATATCTTGTTCTCTTAGATTTATTTTCATTATGGATATATCTAAGGTAGTTGGTTCTATATATGATTAGATTTGTTTTTTTATGTTAGGGGAAGATATCTATAACATGTTTTTGAAGTTTCAACCTATTTTAGGGATGTTTTTCATGATGTATTTCATTTTTACAAGTCTTTTGAGGTAGGTGGATTCACTCTTGATTAATCTATTGAAAATATGAAGGATAAGTTTCAAATTTATTAAATTTATTGAAATTGATTATGAAATTGGTGTCCAACCCATGGTATAAATATTCATTAGGGATGGTTTGTGGATTTTTGTGAAATTGTGGAATTATTGTGTAAGGTGATTTGATAAATTATTTCTAAATATTGAATTAAAAATATTTTTTTTGTTTTGATTTGTGAAAAATTTGTTTTCCATAAAAAGGACTTTTATTGAAATGGTTTTTTCATTTAAATGGTCAGGACTAATTTTATTTGCATGTTTTTTTGGATTACTTGGTGGTGTGTGTTCATATTTCATTATGAGGCCTAGTTTAAATATGATCTTATTCATGGTCTCAAAGGTATAATGGAACACGTGATTTAATTACCATGTAACGACTTGGTAAATCCATGGGTAACTGCTCAAGAGTATGAATCTACTATAAATAAGAATTCATGTGTCTATATGAGGATGTTTGGTTTTGAATGGGTTATTCCAAATGATTTGTGAAGTTATTTGAAAAATATGATTGGTTGATTTTCATGGAAAACAGTTTTGGTAGGAAAAATAATTTTCATAGAAATAGTTTTGGTTTTTAGATAAATCATTTTAAATGTTTTATATACAATATTTTTTATATATGGGATAATATGTTCTATCATAGTATGGTGAGTCGGGAATTCATTTGGAGAAAGAATATAGAGTTTCATTACTCACCCCTACTTTGGAACTTTGATTCTTTTGGAGATGATGGTTATCAACACAAAAGAAATGGTAAATTATCTCAATTCTCTTGTGGTTTATAGTGATAATTAGGATATTTTGTGGAGAATGGATCAGGATGGAGCTTTGGAGTTATGGTTGTATTTATGTTTTTCTGGATTTGTAGTCTTTCTACATGTACTTGATTGTATTGAAGTCTTCCCCTATGGTACTATATGTAGTTTTTTTGATATAAATGAATTTTTTGTATCTTATTTCATTGTTATCATGCATCATGTAGTGGTTCATTTGTCTACGACATGTTTGGTTGGTTGCTTTATTTTCAATGGGAAAATCATCCCCTAATTTTTAATGAAACCCTTGGAATTTATTAATATCCTTTGGAATCTTATTGATGTTAGTTAAGTCCATAAAACATCCTCCCACCTTCTCAAGATAATGAGAAGAAGTGGTATGTTACAAATTATTATTTATTATTTTAATTTATCATGAAATTTATATAATGATATTGGGTTTCCCATTTCTTATCAGATGATATATTATGTACCTGATACTGGAGGAGTTAGATGTAAATTTTTGTCATTGGATACTTGGAGTGGAGGGGTTTTAAATACATTATCATATCAAGTTTCATTTTATCTATAAACAATATCAAAATCCACGTGAAATATATCATTTCAAGATGTTGATACATGGATTTTTTTTAAGAAAGTAGATGATAAGAATCATTTTTGGTTAGTGAAATGTGTTATTCTAAATGTTTTTAATACGAATGATTATATTGATGATTTATTTATTAATAATGTATATAAAATGAGGAGATATCATTATAAGATCCAATACATAATTGTATAACCTAATACTTTAAATTTGGGGGGGGGGGTATAAATTATTATATGAAACAATGATAGATAATTTTTTTTAAAAACATATAGATGGGTATTTTGTCTCACATAGGTTGACCCACTTACCCCAAATTGACATGAAAAATGAAATTGATCTTTGATGAGAAAAAATGAAAATATCTTATAAAATATTCAATGGTTGTAGTAGAGAGTATTTTAGTAAGAATACATTATTTATTTATTTATGTTAAATAAATTTTTATATATTATGAATCACTACTATTTTTTAAAATATTCTATAAAGTAGTCCCTTAAGTAGCATAACACACATGGGACCTTCATAGATGATAGGTGTATTGGTAAAAAAGTGTTTGATCATTATGAAGCTTCTTCAATGGAGGATATTTATAAAAGAATAATAGAATCTTTAGCAGCTACAATTCAAGATATTCATGCGATAGTAGAGGAAAAGAACAAATATTTTCTATAGTAGATGTTTGAAAACATGAAAATACAGTTTTAGGATATTGAGCCCACTCCTCCACCTCTACATGAAAAAACGCACTCCACCACCACCACCTCCTAATCCAAATCCCACACCACCTCCTCCAAAACATATCATTTATTGTTATTTATATGTTTATGATTCATAATATCATATTTTTTTATATGGAATGATATAATATATTTTTGATTCCATTCATTATCAAATTATAGAGATAAATAATATTTGGGTAACTCTACAAGTCATTATAGATAGATTAAAAAAATACCATTTTTTACAGATGTTGAAAGTACAGTTTGACAAAGTAATAAACATTTTTTAGTTTGGACATCTATACTCATTCAAAAAATTAACATTGAGGTTTGTTCATATTATTCTCTTTATTTTATATTGAAATTAATTGTTTTTAAATTTTAAATTCTATATTTTTATTTATTTTTTAGATAAATTATTTAAAGGAAAATAAATATTGTATAGAAAGAAAAATATAGGCTATTATGACTTAAGATACAACTTCTTCTAGTGTTTATATATTATCAACATATTCAAAATTTTCCTTGGAAGTTATGACATTTGAGTGGAAGCTAGAATTATTTTTCATGAAGTGAACGTTATGCTTTTAAAAAAGTTATCATAGAGCTTGTAACTAGAGATGTGTTAGGCATCAACATGATGAAATTATTTTCCATTCATGTCAATTACCTTATATTTTTTTTCAATTCATTTAAATTTTATTCTTATGCATATTTTGTGTTATGTATATTTATAAATTTTTTTTAGTGTTGTATGGAAAAAATATATGGTTTTATTAACCCACAATTTATTTAACCTATAGTGTAGACAATGAATGATCTTGAAAGAATAGTTTATAATGATTAAAGATGTCAAAGAATGCAATTATTCAGTATTTTAGGATTTCTTATCTTCATGTGTATGAAACATATTTATCATAAATTATTTTTTGTTTTTTTATCTAAGAGAGAAGACAGTCTACTTTCTATGTTCTCTACACGGAGAAGTGTGAGAAAATTTCAAGAGTGTATTAAAAATATAGTTTTAAATATTTTAATACTTTTATATATTATAATAAAAATGAAATTTATTAAATAAATTCCATTTCAATTAGGTAATGGGATTAATTTAGAGATATAACATGGATACATGTCACAAAGATCAAATATATAAAAAAGGAGACTTTTTATTTGCAATTACTATATTTTTACTGTAAGAACATAAAATGTTATTTTAAAATGATTTTTTAAATATAAGATTCATAAAAAATAAAGATTGATGGAATTTGGAAACATTTTTATATGATTTATTTTTTAAATAATTTCAACAAATACTATTACAAAGTTATTGAAGTTATAATATTGTAATAAATCATTTCATTAAAATTTCATTTTTTATTCAGAATATATGTTAAATTATTTATTTTTAATTTTCAGATTTATGGTGAAAATAATAATTATACAATAAAAGTTCTTAATTACTCAAAATGTGAATGGTTAAATTATTTCAATGGATTGATTGAGTTTTAGTTTATTTGTAATATACAATGTAAATTTTAAAATCAAATTGTAAATGTTTGTGCTACAACTTTTTTTTAATGTACTATCTTTATGTCACTATTTTTATGGTATGCAATTGTACTATTGAGAATTTTGAATTAGAAGAATTTTTTTTGAAAGAAATATTTACTTTTCATGTCAGTTATTTTATAACCATCATGAAAAAATTAACGATGGAATTTATCACATCATTTTTTCAAGAAACCTAATGCGATAAAAGGGTATTCACTTCAATTTTTATATCACCAACATGAAAACCCTGAATTATATAATTTTACCATCATTGTTAATATATAATACATGAAAAAACATGTATGATATATTTTTTCATGTTAGTTTTGAAAAACTGACAAGAAAACGTATTTTTTTACATAGATTTTTTAGGAAAACTAATGTAAAAATTATATAATCATGTTAGTTTTTCATAACCAACATGAAAATATCTTCAAAAATGTATTTATAACATATGTTAATATTTAATAAAATTAAAAACTTATTTACAACATCGACTACAATAACTCTTCATTGTAACCAACGTTAAAAAACCAACATAAAAAACTTTTTTTCGCAAGTGATATATCTATATATATATATATGGAGATATATCTAGAGATATATCTAAATATTTTCCTTGACGTATATCTAGAAATATATCTGGAGATAAATATATAGATATATATAGATATATATAAGTAGATAGAAAAATAATGATCTATAAATATCTCTCCCTTCTTCCTCTCACAGGACTTTGAGAGAGGATAAAGAGTTCTCCCTCATCAAGAAGAAAATTGTTATTTTTATCCACAAATAAATAAATAAATAATGATTATCCATGATAGAACATGAAATTTGAATAGCATTTATTAGATTTTGTAGTGAATTTTTGGATCTCTTTTAAAGGGATTCTGCATTTGAATCTTGTAGCACAACAGTGGTGTGATGAAATATATTCCATAATATCATCAAAAAAAGGATAATTAACAGTTTAAGTAATTATATATCTACTTATAAATTAATCATAAATTTCATATGATGATTCTAAACCTCTTGTTCTGTTGTATTTATGTATTCCATTAAACCACTATTATCATTATACATGATCTCATGATCCCGTAAAGAAATTATTGCACATATCTTAAGACAAAAAAGTTGTGATGATCATACCTTAAAAGGATGATTTCACTACGTCCAGAACTTATAAGTGACCTCAGAGTGGTCACCTATTTAATTTATAATTATTAATTTTTCATTGAATTATTTCATATATTTTCATTTTCTTGTATTTAAAACATGTCATTTTAATAATCCAACATCATCATCAATTATTTTCTTCATTATTGATAACATAATTAGTAATTTGTTAAGGATTAAAATAAAATATTCATCTAGATAGAACATGGGGAGTCCTAAGAGAGCTGTGTATTAGATAAATGAGATGGGGATTGATATTTTATGAACACAAGTTGAATATAAGTATGTAATGTTTAAAATACTACATACTATGTAGGATACGACCAATAGTGTTCTTGAATTATCATGGAAAGGATAATTAAATGTATAATTAAACCTATTAATTATACATTCCATGTGTTTTTCTTTCGATATTATACACAATGTCAAAAAACTGATAATTATATATTGAATTAATTTATTTTTTAAAATTTGTTTGAACACATGTGGCTACATCCAAGTACACCGGTGTACATCATTAATTTAAAATTAGTGTAATTTTTTAAAATTATGGATGATAATAATTTAAGGATACTTGGAAGGAATTAAGATAAACTGAATTAATTATATTTATAAATAGAACATTTCCATAATTAAATAATGAATCAATGTAAATGATGTCAAGACTGGAAATGTATGCTCCTTGCATGTTGATGTGTGGATGATCAAGATATTACACTAGGCCATTATATGTGATTTCTTTTATTTAATTTAAATTTTTACATTTTTATTGATGGTCTATGATACATCCCATAATTTTTATTTTGTAAGGACATTAATCCCCATAGTTACTTTTATATAAACAATATTTATCCAATTTTTTAGATCCCATCACCAGCATATGAGTAAAATCATATATTAGGAAGATGATCACAAGTGAGTAGAGGCAGTCTGAGTCAAGAAGATAAGGAGAAACCAATCAGAGAAATATATAGAAACCAAATATGGAATGTTGTAACATGAACGAATATAAAGTTCATGATTTGTTACCCTAAGAGAATGATTATTTTATAATCCTTTGGATATGCTAAAAACTAGAAAAAAATCATGATCAAGCCACTTATATTTTATTTCTATAAGTTGTATGGTTAATTATTTATGGTTTTGAGTTCTACATGATCTCCTAAAAAATGAATTAACAAGAATTGAAGATGAAATAAAACATTATATGATTTTGCATAAAAGTTTTATTATATGTGGTTAATCACTTAAGTAAAAATAATCTTAATTTTAAAAAGGAATGTAAATGGATAAAATGGGACTTAGGCCTGACACCAGTATAAATAATGGATTCAATATTGAGGTTATAACATCAATTTCTTATAAACCTATGTGGAAAGTAATGTGGAAACCTTTTAACATAAATTTTTAAGGAAAACTTCATTAAACGTTTTTTATAATAACTTTTAACATTGTAATCTATTAATACAGATGTTACAAATCAAAAAGGCTCAACATTAGTTTTCCAAGAAAACTATATAAATTAATAATTGAAAATATTTTCAATGTTGTTTAAAAAAACATTCAAACACTTAAAAAACAATCAAAACTGGAAAAAACTTTTATTTTTTTCAAAATAGATTTTCTCTCAATCTATAACTACACCGATGACAAGCCAATGATATTTAAACTCAATTTTAGTAAATTTTAATTGATTATAATAATATTTTCTTGATTATTGTTCCTAAATCACTAATCACTTATCATTGTTTCTTGATCCATGAAATTAATTATTTCCCAGAAACCCTCTTTTGATTGACCATGGAACAAAAGGTCACCTAATGATCTTAAAAATCAATTTTAGTCAATTTTAATCATATTTTCATGACCATTGATCATCAATATGTCATATTTCATCCTTGTGTCACAATCCAAAAACACATTTAGTTCTTGAAATACTTATTCCTATCAATTAGAAATCATGATTGAAGGTTTTTTTCTGTTGTATTATTCATTTTTTCAAACATGTTTCTTTATTCTTTCTGTATTCACATTACCAAAAACTTTGTGGGAGCACAATTATATTCAAGATCAATTTTTCCTTAATGAACTTTGATATTGTTTTTTTAATTTGGAAGATATATTATTTATCTGTTAGTTATAAATTTAATTTATTAATTGATTTATCTATATGTATTTTCCAGTTAATTGTAATTTTTTTCAATGTTTTTTTACACTTATAAATTTTTTATATGATTTCATTGTCAAATGTTTTTCCAAAAATGATATATATAAGTTAAAACATGTATCCATTGTATTTTTTATTTTTTATTTTAGACAAATTTTTTATTTTTTCATTAAAATGAGTATCATTGAGAAGATATAGATTCATATATTCCATTATATAATTATCAAAAATTAATAAAAGTTTATGAATGATTAAATCACATTTTTTTCATTTATTTCAACCAAATTTAATATTGGATGACAATGATAACGAATCCCTTTGTTAATATTCACAAATTTTTGTTATTCTTGTGAATTGTAAGAAATACCTTAAGGTAGTTGGGTTGTAAGTAAATATTAAGTAATCAAAAAAATTATTGGTATTAAATCAAACATCTAGATGTTATATGATTATTTTAATAATATATTGAAATAAATTAAAACTATATTACAATTGGTAATGGTTTTCGTGAATATTATTATGAAATAAATAAGTTGCGAATTTTTTTGAGTTTAATATATTAGAAGTGTAATTTTCAATAAATGACTGTATGTTTTATTATGTTGAAAATGAATCATTAATTGATTTCCCTCAGAAATTACCATATTTTTCAACATTATTTCAATCAATGAGTTCTTTTTATTTTTTTCTTAATTTAGTCAATTCTATATTTGAGCCATATTTTTTACCATATAAAATTTACCATTGTTATTGATAATGAAAATTTTGAAGTTAGGTTTAACATTATCAATTACACGTCAACTAAGGATGAATATTAATGTCATCCTTGAATGATCTGGGTAGAACGAAAGCAGTGAGGTGTGACAATTATATAAAAATAATCTTACTAATCTTGAAAAAATATCCATTTTCCTATATTATGTTCATCAAATATCGATTATAACTAATTATTTAAATAAAATAATTACCTAGATTGATTTATTTTTGAATTTATACCTAATAATCATCGATATTTCCCAGCTAATCCCCAATCATTTTTATTATATTATTTTATGTTTAAATTTTATTTTTTATATATATTTTAAATAGTATATATTTTTTAATATATTAATATTTTAAATTGTGATCATATATATTTAATGGATCAAAATTGGATAAATTTATGAAGAAACATCGATGAATATGAAAAATTATTTGATAATTTCTTGTAATTTTTGAAATGAAATATTCAAAATATAAAATTTTTTATATCCATGTTTGATGTGTATGAATATGAGAAAGTTAAATTAAAAATAAATCAACGATCATCTCATTTTCTATGGTTTTATGCATAATTATACACATTATATCAATCATGGAGAAATAATAGAAGATTGAATATTTAATATTGATGAATATATTTAGAATGAGACAGAGGACCATATTACAGAATTAATTCATGTTATAGGAAATGAAACCATTTAAAAAGAACATTTTAATGATTAGTTGGAGGCTATGAGAATACATTCTTATTAGGTTTCACTAAATATCAAGTGTGTTTTTTTAGTTTTGAGATTTGATAACTTGGAATAAACAAACGAGTGGAGTTATGAAATTTTATATGAGTTTTTAAGCATTTAAAAGAACTATTTTTAGAATGAAATGAGCTTTTAGATTCTAATTATGAGGAAATAAAAATAATATTACCAATGGGATATGGGTATAAAAAGATTCATGCTTTCTCAAATTATTGAGTTTTTATAGGAATTAATAAGAATGTTTATCAAAATATCCTAAATATGGGAAATCATGTTATAATATTGATAGAATATTCAAATACAATTTATGATATGGTACTGAAATCAAATATCTTACAAAATCAATTTTTTACATTCAAATAATTCCTTATAATAGTTTCCTCAAATAATTCCAATAATTCAACTATGATTTATTCTTAGGTATTGAATTCAAACCTCCCAAAATAAATGTGGTATCTTCTAATAATTCCTCATTTGAAGCATCTATTTACAAATTCAATTGATTTAAATGTTTATGATAAAATACATATAAGTGATTCTCAGATGTTAACTTACATCACACTAATGATTCACCACAGTGGAAGATATTTGAAAAATGATTTGTTTATTTTTGATGTGAATTTATAATTCTCAGAATGGGGCTGTACACAGACGGAATAAATCTATATCAAAGCCTAAGAAGACCACATTGTTCATGGACTATTTAGTTGTTAGTTAAAAAATATTTCCCATGGATATTTGAAAAGAAAAAATATGTTATGATGATATTGAATAAATTTATACCAATATAGCTAGTAAATGATTTTTTTTATCTTTCACAATTTATTTATTATTTGAAACTTATATAGAAGACATGTATTATAGTTTTTAATTCCTAAAAGAAATAGTATATTCATTTGATTTTTATGGTAATGTTAACTATAAATGAGTTTCTTGAATATGTAAACATATTTGGATACATTGTTAAGGGACATAAAATATGTTTAATTTTTAAGAAGAGACTTCATATTATCAATTTCAAATGGAATAAATACATTGTAAATGGGACATCAAATATTTTTGGGAATTGAACTTCTTTATCATATATTAATAAAAAGAATTTAATGGTCAAAGATGTAGAGAATGTTGTTACATTTTTTTCAATAAGGAATAAAGTGGTCAATATGTGCATATAATGGTTATGATGATTGAAGTGGTTATGCTTAATATAATGTTAGTAATTCAGTGAAGATCCCACTTTGATTATGGAAGAAGATTGTGAACAATTCTGACGATTATAGAACTGGTCCTAAGCTCCTAGAATTGTATCAACTTGACACATTGTTACAACACTTAAAGAAGTCCAGAAAATACTCAATTTCATGAGGAATAAAGAAATGATCCCTGCATCCTCCACGATTGGATCAAAACAACATATTAAAGATATTTTGTATTCATGATCTAAGAAGAAAAGATAGATGATGTTTTGGAGAAGATCTCTATATTCTAATTTCAAATAGAATAGAAGAAGAAGAAAAGTGGAATGGTTGTTTGTCATTTTATATTTGTGAATACATAGTTTTAACAATGTAGTTATTTTTTATATGCCTTTATACCAAAATATTTGGCCAACCAAGGAGTCTAGCCGAGGTCCTCATCATCAAGAACATGCCGGACCTGAGGGTCAACCATGCATGGGGGAATCCCTCAAAGAAATCCCTGTATAAGGCAATAGTATGGGCCATGTATAAGCCCTCATGTGCACGCACGGTGGTGAACCCGTGCGGCGAGTGCATAGTTGGTGCTAGGACCACACCCGGAGGAAGTAGAGTGGGTACAAAAGCACACCCGCAGGGTGAACATGGTATGAGGAAGTACCATGGAGGGAGGAGGAGAATTCTGAGTTGAGGTTGTGGTGGCATTTATTATAAATGATCTACATCCCATTTATCCATTTTGATGTGGGACATGTTTAAAAAAATGTGGAGGTAATCCTGGTTGTCCTTATAAACCCACGTAATATCGCGGCAGCAAGCTTCATCAAGCATCCCATGATCTAATCCACATCATCCGTTACCAATATGCGCTGATCCGATGATTACCAATCTTCTATGAAACATCTTCAACCATTGTCTATTTGACGTGAACTGGTATGCCAGAGATGATGTCGTACCTCATTGATCGACTCCTAACCACTCTTAGTGATCAAATCCTCTCCATTTGGATTGTCCGGATGAAATGATATAATGAATGCATTAAAAGTTTCATGCATTCGTCGAAATAATGATATCATATGTCGATGAAGCAACTGAATGTGTGAGGCCACATCATGAAGCTCGAGTTCTCCAATAGAATCCTTGCATGCATTCTCAAATACATGCACATGATGTTTTCGTGTGAAAGAAGGAGTACACGTAGAATGGAAACAAACCAACAGAATCAACACATCATGACATGTGATTTGAAAGTTTTAAATAGAGGATATTTCGAGAATTCAACACTTTTAATACCATGAAATATCAGAGGGATTTAAATGAGTATTCTTTTCCTATAAAAGGTGGAGTCCCTTGACTCAATCGAGGGTCAGGAAAAATATTGAGAAGAGCTCCTATTTTTTGAAAAGCAAAGCACCGAACCAAGATAGTTTCTACGCATCCCAGCTACGTAAAGGATTTCAGATCTTTCCCTTCACAAAGAAGAGACACACACCACTTGTGGTTCTTGAAGATAAGAACTGTGAACCCCTTTGTTAAAAAATTAAGTGTCTCACATCCGTTGCGCGAAAGTGGCCACACCCTCTTTGAGTAGAATATCTCAAACATTCGCTAGGTTCTTTAGAACCCTCTTTGTGCTTTGTAGACACTGCAAACACACAACCGATGCTACACACCATTATTGTTCTTTATAAATAATAAAATACTAGTTTTCATGGTTCTGTGAAGGATACCCATGCGAACCATGGGCGTGAAGGAGAAGAACTTGTTCCCATATGTTTGGAAAAAGAAAAAACACCCACTTCATTACACCTTTTATATATATACTATTTATAGGGGTTTTTATTTGATGAAGAATGTGGTTTTATGAAGGATAAATCTTGTGTGTGTTTTATTTTAAGAAGAAGGATCCAGAGTCTCTAAGAGAGGAAAAATAACCCATGATTTTGGGTTTATGCATAAAAAGAAGAAGGGAATACATGGAACACATGCATACATGTTCATGTGGTTAAACTACTTGAATGAAAAGAAAAAAAAGAACAAAGTGTATGTGAACATGTGAAGTAGGAAGAAATAAAAATAAAACACACCATTTGACCCTAATTAAAAATAACAAGTGTGTGTGCTAAGACCTAAAAGAAGAAGAGAAAGAGAAAAGGAGACAGAGAAGATATTGTGTGTGTGATCAAAGTGTTTTGCCCATAGAGGTTTTCACACAAGGAAAAACAAGATAAAGAGTGTGTGAATTTATTTATGCACATGCACATGTAAAGAAGGAATCAAAAGTTTATGTGCATATTAAGAAAAGAAGAGAAGACAATGTATTTTCCAAAGAAATAGACACATGCATGAAATCATGCATGAACACACGAACCTATGAAAATCATTGAGATATACAGATACAAGAGGTATTGGATCCCAAGAAATCCATGCATGAAGTAAGTGAGTTTTGAGACTTGATCCAAATATAATTAAATAAGTTCTTTTATCCAATTCTTCAGTAATTGAGAGTCTAAGAAGGAATACAGAGATGATAATGTAAAGAATCACTCTTTCATTCTTGAGGAGCTTGTGTTCATCACTTTCCAAATATAAATGAGGCTAGGTCTTCATCACAAGAATAAAGAATTGTATGAGAATTTTGAAACTGATGACTGATCAAAAAAGTGATTAGAGTTATTGAGCAGGACAAACAGACCTTACAAAAGGTTATTGATGATTCATGAATAGATACACAGAAAAGTGTGATTTATCAATCATTTGTTGAGAGAGAAGAATATCATCTATAGTGTTTCATGAAAGAACATAAATAAGGAATTTTATTGTGTGACTCGAGAGCTAGAACACCCCTAAGAGATTCCGGGAGGAAAAGAAGTATTCAGTGGGACTCTGAAGCAGGCCAGTGGGACTCTGGTAACATTGTGGGAAATGGTATAAAGAACCTATTATGGGACTCAGGAGAGATACAGTGGGACTCTGTATCAACCATTATAATGAGTAATCTGATTATAGTGTAGAATCTATTTTGGGGAGAATAACAAACACAACAAGGAGTAGGTCTTTGAAACGAACCTTATAAATCCTTGTGTTCAGTGACTTTACATTAACAACATCATTTGAGGTAAGGCTGAGAGACCCAAGAATAGTGGATTGAGGCTTTAACCACACATAGAGGTTAAATTAAAATGAATCAATTAGTAAAAATAATTAAAATTATCACAGATTCACCGCTCCCCCTCTTAGTGATTGACATTGATCTAGGAACTTCAATTGGTATTAGAGGTAAGGATTTCTCTAAAAGATACATGGGAGTCTTTATGAAGTGAAAATTTCAGGATATGAGTGAGAAACCTAAAATGGAGATTTCTTCCAAGACTAAAAAAACAGAATGAATAAATAGGTAAGGAAGATGAAGAAGAAGATTACTATTAATGGGGAGACACCCTCTACTGATGGTAATGTGAAAGGTAAAACATGTGATAATACTTATTATTGTTTTTAAGAACTCTGCTCAAGCTGTGAGGATGATAGATCAATTAGTGATATTCAGACTGCACTCAAATATCATTTGAAGAAAGTCCCTAGAGAAGTGGCAAGACACATTAATGCAAGTATTAGAATTCTTAAAGATGAAAAATTACAGTTGGAATAAGAAGCTGATGCCATGGAAGAGGCATTGGCTAAAAGGGTTGGAATATCCAACACTCTCTCAAAACAAGTGAATACAAAGGAAGAAACAATTTCTCTTTTCAATGAAAGACACTCTCAAGTTACTGAAGAATTGCAGGGATGTATTTTTGAGAAATAATTCCTTGAAATATAATTTTTATAATCTTTCCATGTATTTGAAAATTTTCACAAAGACTATATGCTTTTCAAAGATGATCAACTAGAAGATAGAGCCATCAAGGTAAATAACCTTGACATATCCTTGCAATAATTATAAGATAATCCTGAAGAACAAATGATAAAGATGGAGGATAATTTGGAAAGCAAACTGAGATTAGTTGATGATGAGAATAACTCCCTTAACGTGATATGTTTAGAGATAGAGGTGAAATTAATGAATCAAAAATCAATCCAAGTTGGAACATCCAAAATAGATGAATGAAGATATGATACCACTCAAGTTTTTATTGTGGAATATGATTTCAAAAAGAAAATCAGATCAACTTCTAATCCAATGGAATCATCCTCCAAGGTATCCCATAACCCAGATATTTCTATTTCTAGAACTCAGTTGCATATTCCAGTACAGGTTTAACGCTAAAATATAGTAATATGTGGATTGTTAAAAATGTTGATACGTCAATAAAAATTTCAAGGATGTATGTTGGGTTGATTAAATATAAAAAATCCCAAATGGATGCTCCAAAATAAGATAAAGAATTCCAAAAATAACACAACACTGAATCTAGCCAGACAAACTCTACAAGAAAAAGAAGGAGATTTACTGTCTACTGTTGGTGTTGTTGGATATTTGGGCATCTGGTTAATGATTTATGGAAAAATATGTCAACATATAAAACTTATGTAATCCCTACAGTCATGTAAATTAGATGTGAAGAAATGAATCACCTTTCAAAGCAAAGGTAGAAAACAAAAATGAAGAAGAATATTTATAACAAGAATAGATTTTAGTATCTTGAAGACTTTTGTGATAATTGCAATAGAAGATGTCACAGTTATGATGAGTTCTGGTTTATTACTACCATGAATCCACCATATGTTGATAAGAAGCATAGACCACAATAAATGAAGGAGAAAGCTAAATGAGTTGAAAAGTCTTCCATTGGGAATATGCAAAACAATGATGTCAAGAAAATAGTGGACGGATTTTTTTCCAACAAGATGTTTAAGTCAGATTCTAAGAATTTCATCTCAACCAGGAAAATAAGCATCTACTGTGGAAATGAAGGTCAAACCATGGATCAATGCAAACAAGCCATGGAAATTAATTTAATTAAGTTAAAAATAAATGGATAATCAATCTAGAAGAAGGTGGGATGGACTGAAGAAATTCCTGAAGATAATCTTAATAAGTTGTCTAAGAAATTTAACTTAAGGAAAATGAAGAAGCCATGTGGAAGCTCTAATCCAGAGAACGATAATAAGGAGTTTTTGTTATCTGGCCTAATAAATTTTAAATTGCTAAAGAACTGCAAAGTGATGAAGATGAAGTATTAGATAATGTAATGGAAAAAGGGAAAAAACTCATTACGCATAAAAGAGAATTTGAATTTCATGAGAGGTTGCCAACACATGAAAAACTAAGTGTATCACAACTACTATGTGGAAGGTGCAAAATGGATGGAAATCATGCAAAAAAATGAATAATTGTTTTATCAGGCCAAATGGAGATGTTGAAAATTAGAAAACATGTACCAATGGAAGCTACTTCACTACTGGAAGAAGAAAAGGAAAACAATCCACACATGTTGAAGGTGAATTGAGGTAAATGGTCCAGGACAATAGTGAAAGATAAAAATGTCCAATGGAGAGAAAACACCAGCATGAAGAGTACCAGATACTTTAGAGCTACATGGAAAGGGGTTCTTGGGTTGAGAGAAAATTCTCATCCACAGTGCTTCTATTAAGAAGCTCGCAAGTGTTCCATTTTATTCCCTTATATTCTTTTGTATATGCATTCTTACATTGTAGGTAATTAAAGATAAATTTAATTCATAAACTTATAGTTTAATGAGAAAAGTGGACTCATTATTCATGATTTGATAATAACTTGAATGTTCCCCAATAGAAGATTATCAACGTGAATATCTTGAAGAATATGTGATGATATTTTACACCATGATGAATCAAAGGGATTTCACCCATTGAGGGGGAGAAAATATGAAGGAGATGATATCAATGATTATGTCATGAAAAATCTTGAAATTCACATCGTCTCAAGAATCTAAAGCTAAGGAATTATAATTACACTTTAATCCATTGTTCTTAATTTTATTTATCATGTCAATTAAGGGGGAGTGCATGATTGATGACAAGATGGGAAGAAATGGTGATCTTTATCTTTGCACTTGAACTTTTTAATATGTTCGGTGAAGTATTTATAGGATTTAGCATTTCATGGATAATACTGATTATTATTAACCCCTTGGTTACGAATTGAAACATTTTGACCACGATTTCACATCTATGGTTGTTTATAGAGGTCATTGAACACCTTGGTCATATCTCTCTTGTTTTCTACAACAGGATAGCCTAAGTAAACTTAGAGTTGATTATGTAAAGGTTCTTTGCTAAGTGAACTATGTGATATCATCCCTCCTAGAAATATTAAAGAATATTTTCTTTAAAGGGAGGAGGACATTTTTTTCAGACCCCACTACACCTTTTCATTTGGTTGTATATAAGGGGGGAGAAAATATTGGTACACATATTGACCCATTTAATGTGTGATAAAGTAATATTGACAACAAAATACAAAGGGGGATATTTTAGATCATGTTGTTTCATTTTTTTTTCAATAAGGAGTCATGTTTTCAATACGTGTATGGAAAGGTGATGGCAGTTTATGTTGTGATTATTAACGTAATGTTTGTAATTTAGTGAAGATCCCACATTGATTATGGAAGAGGATTGTGAAAAATTATGACGATTGTAGAACTGGTCTTAAGTTTGTAGACATGTATCAAGGTGATATATTGTTACAACACTTGATCAAGTACACGAAATACTAAATTGCAAGAGGAATGAAAAAATGATCCATGCATCATCTATGATTGGATCAAAACAACATATTGAAGATATTTTTGATTAATGATCTTAGAAGAAAAAAGAGATGATGTTTTGGATAAGATATTTTGAATTCTAATTCCAAAATGAATAGAAAAAGAAGAAAACTAGAATGGTGGGTTGGAGTTTTATATTTATAAATACTTAGTTTTACACTACGTAGTTATTTTTTATATTCCATTATACCAAAAAATTATTAATACCAACGAGGCCAGTTGAGGTCCTCATCCCCAGGAACATGCGGTACCTAAGGGTCAACTGTGCCTGAGGGAATACCTCAAGGCAAAACCCACATGAGGCCGGAGCGTGGGCTGTGTATAATCTCATATGTGCATGCATGGTGGTGAACCCATGTGTCATATGCAGAGTGGGTTCTAGGATTACACACAGAGGAAGCAGAGTGGGTCAAAAAGCACACCCATAGGGTAAACACGGTTTGGGGAGGTACCGTGGAGGGAGGGGGAGAATTATGAGTTGATATTGTAGTGGATTTTATTATAAATGAGCAGCTTCCCATGTCTCCATTTTGATGTGGGGCATGTTTAAAAAAACATGGAGGTAATCCTAGTTGTCCATCTGAACCTGTGCAAGATCGCAACAACATGCTTCATCAAGAATCCCATGATCTAATCCACACCATACATTACCGATCAGAACTGATCCAATGATCACCGATCCTCTACATCGACATCTTCAACCACTGGCCATTTGAGACGAACTAGTATGCTAGAGATGATGTCGCACCTCATTGATCAACTCCTGGCCATTGTTAGTGATCAAATCATATCCATTAGGTTCGTCTAGACAAAATGATATCATGCATGCTTTAATGGTTTCATGCACGCATCAAAATAATTATATCATACATGGCTGATGAAACCGAAGGTGAGATTCCTTGCCACGAAGCTAGAGTGCTCAAAAAGAATCCTTGCATGCATTCTCAAATGGATGCACGTGATGTTTTCACATGATTGTAGGAGCCCACATTGAATAGAATCAAACAAAATGAATCGACACATCTTGACCCATGGTTTGAATGTTCTAAATAGTAGATATCTCGATCATTCAAAGATATAAATCCCACATAATATCAGAGGGAATTAAATGTGCATCCTCTGCCAATAAAAAAAAGAGTCCCTCGACTTATTGGAGGGTTAGGAAAAATGCCATGAATAGCTCATTTTTTTACAAAAAACAGAGTTCCAAACCTAGATAGTTTCTGTGTATCCTAGCTACATGAAAGAGTTTCATTTCTCCCTTGCGCGATGTAGAACTACACACCATTTGTGGTTCGCAAATAGAAGAACCACGATCCCCTTGGTTCACGAAAGAAGTATCGTGCATCCCTCGAACAGAAGAGGCTACACCCTCTGTGAGAATAATATCTCGAACACATGATACGTTCTTTGGAACCCCCGTCGTGCTTCATAGACACCAAAAACACAAAACAGGTGCTACACACCCTTATTGTTCTTTACGAAGAATGAAATGATATTTTTATTAGTTCTATGAAGGATAACCACACGAACCACAGGTGTGAAGGAGAAAAAATCATGACCTCCTATTTTCATGAAGAATAAACAACCTCTAGCTTGAACATTTTATATATATACTATTTTAAGTGGTTTCTATTTGAAGAAGAAGGTGTTTTCATAAAGGTTGAATCTTGTGTGTGTTCTATTGGAAGAAGAAGGAACCCAAGTCTCTTAGAGATGAAAAAGAACCCATGTTTTGGGTGTATGCACAAGAAGAATAGGGGAATGCATGGTGCACATGCATACATGTGCATGAGGTGAAAACACTTGCATGAAAAGAAAACAAAATAACAATGTGTGTGTGCACATGTGAAGGAGGAGGACATAAAAAGAAAACACACCCTTTGAACCCTAAATAAAAAAGAATAAGTGCGTGTGTGATATAAGACCCAAAAGAAGAAGAGAAAGTGAATAAGAGAAAGGGAAGAGAACGTGCGTGTGCTAAAAGTTTCTTACCCATAGAGGTTTTCACACAAGGAAGAACAAAATTAAGAGTGAATGCATGCTTGCATGCATGCATGCACATGAACACGTAAAGAAGGAATCAAAAATGTGTGTGCATATTGAGAAAAGAGGAGAAGATAGTTCATGTTAAAAAGTAGGAGACCCATTCATGAAATCATATATAAACACATGCATGTTTTAAAATCATTGAGATATCTAGATACAATAGGTATTGGATCCCATGCAATCGATGCATGAAGTAAGTGAGTTTTGATACTGGATCCCGACATAATTAATTAAGTTCTTCTATATGACTTTTCAATAATTGAGAGTCCATGAAGGCAATGTGAGATGATATTGGGAAGAATTACTCTTGAATTCTTGAAGAGGTTATGTGCATCACTTTCTTACATATATGTTAGGCCAGTTCTTCATTAGAAGAAGATTGAATTTCTTGAGCATTTTTGAACTGAGGAATAATTAGAAAAGTGATCAGAGTTATTGAGCAAGGCCAACAGACCTTAAAAAAGGCGGTTGAGGATTCTTGAAGAGAAAAAAAGGAACGCGTGATTCAGGAAGGCTATGTGGAGAGAGTAGAACATCGTCTACTGTGAATCAAGAAATAAGATAAAATAAGGAGTTGCTCATATGACTCGAGAGCTAGAAGACCCTTGTGAGATTCAGGGAGGAGAAAAAGTCTTCAGTGGGACTTTGAAGCAGGCTAGTGTGACTCTGGTAATAATGTGAGAATTAGTATAAAGAACATCCTATGAGATTCAGGAGAGATACAGTGGGACTCTGTATTGACCATTAAAATTACTAATCTGATTATAGTGGAGAATCCATGTTTGGGAGAATAACCAACACAACAAGGACTAGTTCGTTGAACCGAACCTTGTAAATCCATGTGTTCATTTCCATTACATTTGTTGAATCATTCTAGGTAAGGATGAGAGACCCAAGAAGAGTGGATCGAGGCTTTAACTATCCATAGAGGTTTAATTGAAAAGAGTCAATTAGTAGAAAGATTTAAATGGATCACTGATTCACCCCTCCCCCTCTTAGTGATTCACACTGATCTGGGCACTTCAAATGGAATATTATCCTCCACCACAACCATTTTCATTTGAAGAATGTTATAACATGTTGTAAAATATTTATTTTACATCTTGAAAGATAATAATTTTTCTTCATCATAAAAATATTTGGAATAAATTTTAAACCAATTTTGGTATACTTTATTGTATATTGTTAATG
Organism: Viscum album; assembly: GCA_963277665.1. Lineage (NCBI taxonomy): Eukaryota > Viridiplantae > Streptophyta > Magnoliopsida > Santalales > Viscaceae > Viscum > Viscum album. Next base: position 833,402,627 of record OY728136.1, read on the forward strand.
ATGAAACATAATTTTGATGTTATAGGTATTTACAAAAAAATATGAGTGTTTGATAGAAATATCTTATAAAGAAAAAGGAAACATAAAAGATGTATTTAATGCTATATTGGACTTGATATCAATGGTAATAAGTTTGGAGTTATCTTCCACAATGAAAGGAAATTGAAGGTTTTTACCTCTAGCTTTTCACATTTTTAGAAAGTGTGAGAAGATGATTTTTTGATAGTATCTGAATAATATTAAAGTATATAATGAATATTATTAAAATGTGAATAATTTTGTCTCTATGAATAATTTTAAATTAATTGTTATGAAATCTCACTACTAACATGTATTTAAGAAAAAATTATTTCTAGTCTCACTATGTGGTTTATGGCCGACATAAATAAAAAAGACTATATTCAAATTATGTAATTTTTTCAAATCCATTTGTAGAAAATATTTTGATCCAAAATTTTAAGATGTGTTAGAGAATGAATCTACTCTTATAATTTTTCAACTAGAAATTTGTTTCCAACCTATGTTTTTTGGAAATATTGATTCATCCTCTAATTTATCTGGTGTGTTAGATAAGAATGTGTGGGCTTGTTTATTCATGTTGGATGTATCCTTTTGAAATATATAAAAATGATTATAAGGGATATGTTAAAAATTCATTTTAAAAGGAGGCCTCTATTGTTCAAAAACATGTATCATAAGAGATGATCGAGTTCCATTTTTATTATTAGTATCAGGTTGAACATATTAGTCTTCCTATACCTAATAATATGATAGTTGATAGAGAAGGTAGAGGGATTATAATATTAATAAAAAGTTTAATTACACATGAATATGTGTGGCATAAGAATTTAAACCTTTTGTACAAATGAGATGCGGTTTAACTATATATGTCATCCTATATTATAGAATAATGGAATGATATCTAAAATTAATTAAAACTGGTTGATGATTGAGTATAAGAAGACAATGGATTTATGATTTAAAGTGAAATCTATAATAGATATATCTATATCACAAACATTGAAATGTTTGGTAGAGGAACTGTCTCGTAATGTGATCACATGGTCTAGGGATGATATTAAGGAGTACAAATTTTACACAAAAAATCAAGATGATAAGAATATATACCAAAATAGTGATAGAATGGTCATTGCTAAGGAAATGCATTTTTTAGTGAAAAATATAAAAATATGATTTCTTCACTGAAGACATATTTTATAGTTCTTCAGAAAATAAGGGACATTGATTATACTAAATTTTGAGTCATAATGTTTATGTGTAACTAGGTTGATGATAATAGTGTTGTTAAATATGATGATTATGGGTTTAAATTGGTTGATTTGAAACTATTTACATCCAAAGAGAAACCATTTATTATGGAGACACAAGAAAAGAAACTATTTTTTGTTATTGATCTAGTGAATTATTAGTGGTCCTTCATTTTGTAAGGGAAAATAATTAATTTGGGTGATTAGGATTATGAAAATGTTATGTATTTATATGAGTCTTATTCATCTACTATGGGATTTATTGATGATAACAATGACTATATTTGGTAGATACTCCATGCAGTATGTAATGATCATGATGAATGGATATGAAAAAAAAATGCTAAATTAATTTCCTAATTATTCGGTTAAATATTCATATTTTTTTGAAATTTACCTGCATAAAAACCCATTATTTTATTATTTATTGGATGTTTAATAAAATATATTTCCTATTTATATTTTTTTTGTGTAAAATTTTATATTCAACATTTATGGTTGAATACTTTTTGATTGAAAAACCCAACACACATCATTATGTTTTTTTGTTAAATTTACACATGTGAAAACAATTTTCCTGTTACTATGATATTTAAATTTATAAATGTTCCCATCAATTTATAATTAATGTTAATATTTAAGAATTTATTTTTCATATTTTTTTGTTAAGAATTTTGAAATCATTTTTTATAACATACTCTAGTGCGACACTTTTTTTACTTACATATTTTAGTAATCATTATTTTTAAATATTAAATTTTATTATAATATGATGGTACAAATAATTTCATTACATTTTTCTATTTCAATAGAAACAAAGGAAGAAAAACATTTACCTTGGTACATTTATTTTTTTCATATTAAGAAATATTCATTTATATAAATATTTAATGAAGGAAAGCATTTAATTTACAAAAACATAATTTTAGGAGTACTAATGCACCTATTATAGAAGAGTATTCTCCTTCTTCCCTAGAGAAATCGACTTATACAGTTGGTAGATAAAAGATTAATTTTTTCCAAAACTACCAATTTCTTATATAGAAAAGATATTAAAAATTAATTTTGATGATAATAATAACCCAAAATAACTAAATTCAATGAAGTTTTCCAGATATATCTCCATGAAGATCTGTTGTAGGACTGACATTTTATATCTAGATTTTAAGTCCATTGACAAGATGAATAAATGAAATACATGTGTTTCTATAATGCTAAAACATCTCAATTGATTTATTATAATCTTAGTTTATGAATATTATATATTTTAAGTGAAAAATATTTAATTTTTTAAATTATAGATGATGTTCAATTTACAAGAAATGAATGAAATTATGAAAATAATTTTATATTTATTGGTAGTTTTATGGATATATTTTAAAATTTTATTGGAAAAAATTATGTTTTTGAAGTTATAGAATAAAAAACCTTTCTTAAAGTGTGCATTTAAATATTCATATACAATAAATAAAACTTTCACCCATCAACATAATGAAATTTATTCATTTGTTAATTATTTTATGTTTTTAAATTTATTATATACTACCGGATTAATTAATTTTTTATTTTTATGTAATATTCCTCTAGGAGATATTATTACAATATCCAGTTTTAGAACATATACCCCACACATTTTCACTTGGAGGGTATCATTTATTGGAGGAGAAAATGAATGTCGAAAAGTTTTCTACATTAATAGCTCAATATCGTAGTGGCTCAAAAAGGGTATGTTCAGTCCTCCACCCCCCACTTGAAATGAAAAATGTAAAAGATAGATAAGGAATGAAAAATGAAAAGTATTTTTTAAAGAAATATAAATATGTAGATGAAAACATTTTATGAAATTAATTTTTATTTTTCATGAATATTTTTTAATTTTAAATTAGAAATAGTAATATAAAAATTTAAATTTTCATTTTGGGATAGGCTTTAGGTGAAAAAGTCACATATGACTTTTATATCTTAGAGTAGGATCTAAATCCTACTTATTTATTTAGAAAATATTGTACACCTCAGTCACGTAAGATGATATGAAGAGGGATTTAGTTTTAAGAAAAAAAATTTCATCAAATTAAGAAATCAAGAGACCCATAAATAGATTCGTCAAAAGCCTAGATTAGAGACTTGAAATACTCTATGGATGATATAATTCAATCAGCTTTGGAGGCCTTATTTGAAAATTTGATAAAAGAATCACAACCTATGTAGATTGAACAACCTACCCTGCCTTCCCAACCTACCTTTCCTACCCAGCTTTCCGAGCCTACCTAGTCCACCTTCTTGAAATCTGTACCCCCTCTTTCGGACCTAACCATATACTGTGAGTTGTATTCTGAAGATCCCTATGTTCATATTGTACCATACAAATTCATACATATTTTTTTTGGATTCTTTATATCACATATCTATGCATTTAGGTCTTGTAATAATATCAATATAGGATATTATTAATTTAAATGGTCAAATTCAATTTCTAACTGATTTGGTTAAAATAGTTTGAGATTACATGGGTCATTTTATACGTTGGCAAGCCAAACTTCTTCGTTATTTGACATAAAAGTTATGTATTTTTTAATTATTTAATAAAGTTTATTTAAAATTACTTTTATTGTTTTCAAATATCTAATTTATATAGAACTATCAAAAAAAAGTAATTAGTAAACAGAAAAAAATTTTGACGAAAAAAAATTTAGATACTTCTAATATTTTGGATTGGAAAAAAACTATTATCACATGATTTTTCTTCCATTGATAATATTTTATAATTTTGGAGGACATCTCATATATGTAGAAGATACTATCTACTGATAACATTCAAAAAATATATCATGGATATAGTTATAATTAATGAGATTAGCATTCCTATGTTATTATTGTTTTTTATGTAAGAAAATTTATTTTTAATTTTTTTCTTCTATAAATAATGATTATTTCATGTGACTTATTATATTTATTATTTAATTATGTATCTATACATTCTTCTTATTCAAAATGAGACCACTAGTGTTTATGGCTTTATATCTAGGATTCATTTCAATAGTGATTAAGTAAGTGGATATGTTTTCTATAGTTACTTATATATGTGAGTGATTATCAAATACTGAGACTGAGTGCTTGTTTTTTAGATTACATAATAGATAAAACAACTAAGGTTATTATGATGTAATATTCATTATAATGTGATTAATTGTGAGCTTTTTATATTTTATAGGTCATTTCTGATATCCCAAACCCAATTCACCAAATAGTAACTAAAACCTATTGGCCATATGGCCTCAAGAATGCCTCTCCATACAGTAGAGGCTATTGACTAGCAATAAGGGCCCCTGGTGGAATTAGTGTGATACTATACCTTTATGATCAGAGAGTATTTGAACAATATAATCATATCAATCAATATAAGAATCGTAAAAGATGATAAGATAGTTGGAAAGTAAGTATCCATCATGTATATGTATATAAAAATGAAAATCTCATCCATCAAAGTCATATACAAAATTATGGTCATTAAATGCTATAATAAAAAAATATGAAGATGTGGAAGAATTTAAACATTCATACAGGTATACCAAAATGAAACAAAATGATCCAAAGAATATCTTCAGATAGTGTAATGGGAAATAACTCAGTCATGTGCCCCCCCCCCGCTCCCATGATGTCATAAATAAATCATCAGCAACTAAGCGCTTTCCCCTACCCCTACCTATATCCACGATGTCTGTATAAGTACCAATCAAAAGCTCATAAAGCATGTAAGATAAAAATTTTAGGACACCACCAATGATGTCTAAGGACATCCAATCCATGGATATATAATAAATAGTTTTTTGGAAACAATGAATGTTATAAATAAATTGCAGTATAAAAATAACCAACATAAATCCATGTACCCTTGGGAAACCCATCCTGTACTACTTGTTTTGGTCTAATTCTGAACATCTCTAAGTAATTATTTAGTCATTATTTAATTTATAATAATTTCTTGGGACCTGGATCGTAGTATAAGAACCCCCATGAATCATATCTGATCAATATGTGTGTAATATAACCATCAATAATGTTTAAGGGTCTGAATGAATTCAATCTTGTGTTTTGTCTTGGTAGATGCATCATATAGTCATTTCTTTTATTATTTCAAAATAACTCGATCCCCTCATTGGAGTTCCAAAATTATAACCTAGGTATCACTCCCGGTATATATAAACTCATAACATTATAAGCCTATCCTTGTAATTCATCATAGTATCCTTGGTATTTCTTTATTTGTGGTATAATGTCAACTCCCTTTGAGTCCATCATTGGTGGCCCATAACAGGAGAAAACGTGTCACTCATGGAATTTTTGATGATCTTCTCTCTGAGCCTGTTTAGGGAATTCCACATATTAAGTCCAAGTATCAGTTTTGGAACATATAATAATATTTAATATGAGTTTGTTCCTAGTAGTACACATAGGTAGTCCAAGTATCACTATGTCTATGTAATCTAGAAACCTAGTGAGTCCATATATGACATTCATATGAGAACCCATGTGTCACCATAGCCACATGATATATTCATTCCCACTTCAATTAATTAAATAAGACCGATGAGTTTCTCTATGGAATTCTAAGTGAGAACCCATCTATGAATCTATATATGGAAATATTAATTTTCATTGGATTAAATAGTAACCATCGAATTTATGTTCACACTTTAATTCAATTGGGCATAACATTTAGATAATAATTTTAATCACTTTATAAGGTGGAAAAACAAGCATATTATTTGACGTAATATCATCACATGAATCCTCCCATTAATCTCAATTTTTAATTTGGATTTAAAGAACATCTCAAGCCTAATAAATAATGACAACAACCAAAGGTAGTGGGTTAGAGTCTTCCATTCAACATTTTAGTCAATTCAACTTATATTTTTACCATTTCATTTAAAATCCTATTACATGGGGTAAATAACATACCTAAAAAGGTTAATCAAATTCATAGGCCACCCATAGTGGTTTAATCCATTTTTAAAATACAACCAATGTAGTGGTTAAATTCAAGGTACTAAACCTTTAACGATAAAAAATTGGTAACATGAGTCTTATAGGTCAAGACTACATATTTAATTTAAGAATAATTTCATTTAATAAGAATCACATAGAAAATATAGTTTTAGGAACAATGAAACATATATAAATGCCAATAATTTGAGGTAAATGCATGAGAATATCAACCTTATATTTTTACCTGACTCTACATTCGTTGTTATCCTTTGATTCAGTCTATAATGAAAGAAATCAAGAAAAGAGAAAATTTAATGAAATTTTTTTATATGATCTTACAAAAAAATATCTATATTAATAGTAATAAAAATTAAAAAAGGCATAACAAGAATAGATAAAATACTAGTGGCTATCCAATGAGACAGATGGTGGCTCAATCAAAGTTTGGATGGGGAAGATTCTTCAATTCCTACATTTAGGCATATAGGAAGCTTCAAAATAGAGGGATGTTGTTGTGCATAAGAGTGGAAAGAAATGGTCATCCACTGTTTAAGAAAACAAGGCCAAAACAGTTTTATTTCCCTCTTATTATGAGTTACATGGTTTGGATGCATGGTTGTCCGAACTATTCCTCAACATTAAGGACCACAATATCCAAGGGACACACCATACATGACCAGAAACACAAAATTAGACTAACCATGAACAACACATGAAAAAACTCTATCTCAAGCCAACATGGCTTAACCCCCATTTCATAGTTTTGATAACCTATGAATCACCCTTATAGGGATGCATGCTTTTAAGAGCATTATTATCACTAAACGTGCACTAACCATGTAGCTCTAATATTTTATTTAAAAAGTGGCGTCCAGGATCTAAACAAGCACCAAACACTCTTGATGCCTTATATAAAACATAAGTAACATTTAAATGGATAAAACTGAAGAAAATAGTGAAATTAAAATGGATTTGGACCTCATATATAATCAGGGTTTGTACAATATTCTCCCCATAAAGAAAATCATCATCGAGTTGTCCTTGCACGAGTGGTAAAGCATCATCTATAAATAAATCCAGTCAATGGGAACATACATTAGCCTCCCACTCCCATGTATCATCATGAACATAGTCGTGCTTCCATTAAAATTACATTAGAGGGACCAACTGGCCTAGAAGAACCTTCATGTCTTGATCAATAACAAAGATTGGATGATCCTCAATGGATGAGCAAACCTCAAACTCAACATCCTCATGATGAGGAATATTTGACAGATCAGAATGATATTAGTGAATCCAAGATACAAGGAAGTCATCATGAATAGCCTAGTATATCTAAGGTAACAAAAATCTATAGGATAACATCCCAAATCTCTCTATAATCTCAAAATTCATGGCTTAACTGGGTGATAACTTACCTTTATTCAAAACACATATATTACCCAATATAAAAGAAACTTATAAGAAAAAACAAATCCCAATATCGAACTCTAATTTTCAATAGTGAATATTAGTCGATGTCTTATTTTGAGAATGAGCTATAGAAATCCTATTCTGAATAAACTGAACTGTTTCTAAAGTATCTGGAATGATATTAGGACATAGTACCATGTCATATCTTGCCTCTAACCCACACATGGGTGAATGACATGACCTACTGTGTTTGGCCACATAAGGATACATCTATATGGGAACTTGGAAGCTGTTATTATAAAATAACTCGGTGAGAGATATTTATTTTTCCTAAGAACCTATGAAATTAAATACACATTATTTGAGAATTTCCTCTAAAACATATATCATATGCTCAGACTAAATCTTAGTGTGTGGGTGATAGGCTTTACACAACAGCACCTGTGAAGCTAGTACCTTCTACAACCCCTAGAAAAATCTATATGTGAATTGATCATCTCTATAAAATAAAGTAGAATGTGGAACCCCATGAAGGTATATAGTATCATGAATATAGATCACTCTATAAACATAAACTATAAAATAATATAAAATAAATAAGAAATGGGTGAACTTTGGAAACATGTCTACGAACATCCATTCAATGTGTCACTATGTAACGCCCCGACCCCAGCTACCTAGAGTCGGTGCATTACTTCGTAACATTGGCATGATCACAAAAGATCAAGTCTCGAAAGACCGATTAGTTTAGTAGCCTTGGAAACACTAGATACATTCATAAGTCTTTCATTACATCAAAAAGTAAAAAAAAAATACAATAACATGGTCTTCATAGTCCACACTCATATCCTCTTCTGACTATCCCTGCAGGTCATTCATAAAATACTTCTTCACATCCTGGAAAAATATTAAAACATTGAAAGGGGTGAGCTCAGATGCTCTGTAAGGATAACAATATTGCGGAAGCTTTCATAAATAAACATAAAAATTTAAGGCAATGTATAACTAAAACAAAAGCCTTTTAAACTTGAACATCAACATAATATGGCAAAAGTAAAATGAGATAATGCCATTTACTTCTTCACATGGATATTCTAATGGTCGAATAATCACATGAAATATCAATAACCACTTTCATAATGATGGAATGCATAATGCCAGACTATCATAACCACGTAGCCAAGGCCTCGTGCCAAGACCACAAATAAGATTTTGTCAAGGCCTCGTGCCAAGACACTAGTTTGTCTCATGAGACCTGCCGATGCATCGAGGAACTATAGCGGGCTCCACCTGTCACTTATTAAGTCCAATGCATTCCTCATATGAATAGGTTTAAACATTTCATAAACCATAACATAATCGTATCACATAAAACATGCGTAAAGGAAACATAACATTTCCACATTTCAATCCCAAGATGTCAATACAACACATTGATATAATAAAAACGCTTTCAAAACCATTTTCAATACCAAAATAAAAGCAAGTTAAAACTTTGTATTTATTTTTCATTAAAAAAATGTGATGGCTTGTAGAGGAAGCCGAAACTCAAATAATGGTCACGGCGGTGGAGAAGTCATTGTCGCCGCATAAGTATGGAAATAAAAACATTCCCTTTTTTCGTTTAGCAAAACGCTTCGTATAAAAAGATTCCTTTTGAATAAACGTAAAAGTCAAAGGGTTTTATACACCGTATAAAAGGAAAGTTGTGTATAAAGCCAAATATGCCTCAATGAAAGGGGATTGAGACGAAGTCCTTAAAAATATCATTTTTAAAATAAAATAGATCTATTATGTGTATTCACTATAGGTACACATAAAGAAGAAAATACAAAATAGGATATAATAATATCATGACATAATTTGAAAGTAGGAGATTAACCCAAAGAATGGAAGTTGGGTTAAGAAATTCCCTTACCTTGTGTCCGACTTGACTCAACCGTTCTTTAACCTCCTGAATAATAAACTAGAGTTAATATCTACCTTATTAAGAACCATTTTCAATTTCATTATCCTTTTTATATCACTTATTACAATGTTATGAACATTATGAAATTATTTAAGTTAATAACGGTCGTTTTGTCGATCTTTGGTACTTGAGTCAACAATAAACTTCTTATAATTACAAGTTGTTCATGTGGTAGAATATCCATTATATCCAGAATTATATTCATGATTTATATGTCATATATATCTTATATATCCAGTATATACATTCATTTATAATATTACGTAACATTTAGAGGTAAGAAATTAAATGCACCGTTCATGGAGACGGTAAGCCGTACGTACGCATGAATGCTACTTTCATTTCAATTTCATATTTAATGGAACGAAATCATAATGATATAAATGTATAATATAATTCCTGTATAATATAGTGTATAATACCATTTACTCCATCCTTTATACATCCCACATATGGCATTAACGATTCAAATCACTTTGAGGGGGCGGTAGTCCGCACTTCCTAAAATGAAATTATCGCGTTTTACCCATAATGGAAATCATAAAGTATGCCATAAATGAGAAATACATAAGAATAAGTAAAACCTAAACATATTATCTATCATATATAAAAATAGTGACATCTTAATGGTCACCTTTTAAGGTGTTATATGAGTGTTGAACAATCATCGTTTTGTGAGGCAGAAATTCACCATCCACAGAAACCGTATGTTATTTAACTATTAGATGTAGGTGTGTGTAAGTGTAGCTACAATAGTTATTATAAAAACATCCTAGTATATTTAGGATACTGGTTTTGTTACAAAAGAAATGAATAAAATGAGTTTAGGTGGTTGGAGAAGAAAAATAAAACAAAACAACATTAGAGAAGACATTGCCTCAAAATCGGGTAACTCTTTTTGATTTGAGCCAAAGGCTTACTTGGGAGAAGTTCTGCCCAAAGTGAGGCTTCTAGGAGTAATAGGGGGAAGTTGGAAGAGTATTTGGGAAGAGTTTGGCCGAACCAAAAGGCTTTAAAGTGTGAATAAGGTGGTAGAGGTGGGGGCCTTTTATAAGAGGAGAGGAGGGGCTCTTTTGGAAAGATTGAAATGTTACATTATTATACAATGCTTTTAGAATTCTAAAGGTCCCAAACTTATATAATTAGTGGCTAAGGTGATAAGGTTTCTAAATCCCCTCATACAATAGGCTTTGGAAAAGTTTATGCCTTGGATTTTACATTATCTTCCCATTTTATTTAAATCGTTAAATAATGAGGTCATCACTGCATCATCATGATGTCATAAATAATTTAATTTATTTAATATCTAAAAATTATAAGAAAAATACTATGATGTATGAAATCTTTTTATCTTTCCAATGAATATTTATAGTCAAAATTTGGACTTGTTTAAACCCACTTAAAAACTATTTTAGTAAAACAACTCATGTTTGTGTCAATTTAATTTTAACATTAAATAAATATATATTAATGTCATTTTCCAACCAAAGGGGCTCCATGGGGTCCCCAAGTTGACCCATGGGTTGTCTTGGTCGGCCATGACTCATACAATAGGAGTAGGACAAGTTTTATGCTCATCTCATATTATTAAAACATTATTTGTACTTTAAACTACACTAATTACCTCTAATCGCGATTAAGAACTTAAAAGTTACTATTCACCATAAAATTATTTTAATCTCATTGAACCAAATTTTACTTCTTAATGACAACTATGTATGTAGGATTTTTGAAAATCAAATCACAGAAGTGGTAATATTTCATTTAAACGAAAAAAATCAGTTTTTAACAACCACTTAGTGGTTTCACAATTCATCAAAAATTGAAGTTTTTCAGAATAAGGCCAAAATTTCACCGTAAGCTATAATTGATATTCCGAATTCAAAAATGATGTCTATTTTATGAAATTCCAAACATATAATTTTCATTAATTAATTTTATTTTTAATTCCCGCTATCGCAACAAATAGCGTGTTTTTAAGAAACAATTTATATCAAAAGATTGACAATTGTTTATGTCCAATTTCAAAGTGAAATTAATTCTAATGACCACCATTGGATAAAATGGTAAAAATATATTCTAATTATACTTTAAAACCACTCAATATTATAACTTATCACTATAAATTATTTTGATTAAAAAAGTTGTTTTAAGTATTTTTCACTATTCATAAAAATTTTGAAGTTCTCAGAAAAATACCAAAAATTCAACATAGGCTAATTTCGATATTCCGAATCCAAAAATGAAGTCCATTTTGATAAATAAAATTTATAAAATTTCAAAAAGTAGGTATTACTTTTCACAACGGCTAGTTTAATTCGTTGTGGTGTGTGTTAGAGCTCGAGGTTGCGTACAACACACGCTATTGCATTATTCGAAGTGAAACGTACTGTGGAAGCTTGGGGTGTTACATTATCCCCTCCTTCAATAAATTGCGTCCTCGCAATTTGAAATTTTTCTTTGAAAATAAAAGGTTGAAAAAAGAAAATACCTTTTAGGAAAACCCACATCGGAAATAAGGTTAATAAATATATAACATTAAAAGAAAGCAAGATAAGTACAAAGGTCACCCGATATAGCCAATTCTAGGATTCGATGAAAATATAGATATGGAGGAGAAACAAACCATCAATGTCTGATGGAGAGTTATAGAAAACAGGATTAGGATAAAGTTTAACTACAAGAAAATCACAAACTTGTGATTGGTTAAACGGTCATTGAATCCCCAGTTGGAAAAGTTAACCGACAACATTTTTGTTTTTAGTTACCTTTTATAATGTTGAGGAATTTATTTAGGAGATTTACTAAGAACGTAAGGGAATATACATACTTGTTATGTATACTTTCATTCGTTAATAAATTTTTACCACAAACCCATCTTTTACTCCAAATGGTAACGTAACTCAAAAATATTCTTTTTATCCTAATTGTATAAGGTTCCAAATATTAACACATACCATTTAGATTAGTAAAACTATTTTGTAATAACCAGGGACTTCCTGTAGGCTAGTGGTAGGAAATAAAGGCTTGTCACACTATGGTTGTGGGTTCGATTCCTGCAGCTTTGTCCGACACGACGGGTTATTCCCCACCCTACAGGTTGTCCTTTTCCTAAAACTATAGTATTATAATATTCCAAAAATAATCTTCAGAAATGCTTTAACCTTAAACAATACTATCCAAAGTTCAACCTATTCCATTCCAACCTTTATAGTTATCCAAAATACCTCTCTCCAGACTTTCTCTAAAAGGTCTCTAAATTCCAAAATCAATTGTAACATCAGATTCCCCAAACAAAGAAAAGTTTCTCTTATTGTCACATACTAAAAATATGATTACCTTAATCATATTAAAACCTTACTGAAATCAACAAGTACTGCAGTACAATCCTTATATATATCACATTATTCTTATAACCAGAATATAATCCTTGAGTCCAAAAGCACCAATACATTAATTATTCCGCTTTAACTATAGTCATAGCATAAGATTGGCCTTGATCCCTTGGCCTTTTCTGAGGTAAGTTTCCTTGATGCTTAGGACATTCATTTGCATAATGCCCCATTTCCCTACAATTGTAGCATTCAACTTTGACAACCTCTTTCTTTCCCTTGCAATCACGAGCCTGGTGACCCTTTTCTCCACATTTATAACAAACTCCCATTCCTTTTAGGCACGTACCAGGGTGATTCTTCCCACAATTATCACATAATGGAAAATCCTTCTTTCCCTTTTTCCCTTTATCTGTCTCTTGTTCCCCCGTTCTCTTCTTCTCTTTCTTTACTTTGTTGTCATAAGACTTAGAGAATTCCTTTTCTGTCTTGATAGCACATGAGACAATATCTTCGTATGATGAGAAGGATTGTGATACTAAAGCTCGACAGAGAAATGGTTTTAACCCATCAAAGAAATGATCAATCTTACCTCTTGGGTTACGTATATAATCTACAGCATACCTCGCTAACCTTGTAAAGTTGGCCTCATACTTTGCGACATTCTCATCCTCCTTTTGTTTCAGACTCAGAAATTGCCTTTCCATATCTGCTCGATGGTCATGAGGAAAGTATTTTTCTAAGACAATCTCTTTGAACTCCCTCCATTCCATATTCGATACGTCATCATCTTCCTTTGTGTTTTGAATCAGTGACCACCACTGATCGGAATCTCCAGTGAGGCGGTAAACTGCCATGACAACCTTCTCCCTTTCACTACTCCCCAAGGCATGGAATATTTTCTCTAAGGAATTTATCCGTTGCTCAGCTACTATAGGATTTGTACTCCCATTGAAGGTTGGTGGTTGTTGCCTCATGAAACAGTCTAGCATTGATCCTCCACGTTGCGGATCAGGGTGCTCCATACGAGTAAGGTTATTATTCATAACCTGAGTGAGTTGTCCCAGTATGGTAATAAGTTGATCAGCACCAGTTGTATCTCCATATCCACAATAATTATCTTGATTAGGAGGGCAATCCCTACACGGAGTTCGTGCATTGATACGGTTTCCATTCCTTCCACTAGGCTCCATTTCTAAACAATGGCATAAACTAGATTAGTTTATGAATCAAAATACATAATTCCATACTTGTAAAACACTTTACATAAACTGAACTATTTATGGATATAATCCATAATCATAAAAAGAAATGTTTTCTTTGAGGAAGTATATACTCATAACCCTTCATAGTGGTTTGTAAATAAAATGAGAATTATCCTAAGCATATCCCCCGGGAGTGTCGTAACCAAGAGTGCAGCAAGGCCCGTTGTCGTGCACCAGTTCCCGTTCGAGTCTAGCTCAAAGCGGTGTTTTTGGGTTTTACCCCTAGGTACATCTGTGCCAGAGCCGCCTCTACCTGGTCGTATCCAGACATAGATGTATTGCTCGGAAAACTCATAACATCTCTATAATACCAAAATTCTAGGAATTTCTTCTATACTAATCCTCAAAGTCTATCTTTGGGCTATGTGCTCTAATCAGAGTTTATCTAAATCTAGCTTCCAAGGTTAGTACTAAACTGCCTCTGATACCAACTGTAACGCCCCGACCCCAGCTACCCAGAGTCGGTGCATTACTTCGTAACATTGGCATGATCACAAAAGATCAAGTCTCGAAAGACCGATTAGTTTAGTTGCCTTGGAAACACTAGATACATTCATAAGTCTTTCATTACATCAAAAAGTAAACAAAATACAATAACATGGTCTTCATAGTCCACACTCATATCCTCTTCTGACTATCCCTACAGGTCATTCATAAAATACTTCTTCACATCCTGGAAAAATATTAAAACATTGAAAGGGGTGAGCTCAGATGCTCTGTAAGGATAAAAATATTGCGGAAGCTTCCATAAATAAACATAAAAATTTAAGGCAATGTATAACTAAAACAAAAGCCTTTTAAACTTGAACATCAATATAATATGGCAAAAGTAAAATGAGATAATGCCATTCACTTCTTCACATGGATATTCTACTGGTCGAATAATCACATGAAATATCAATAACCACTTTCATAATGATGGAATGCATAATGCCAGACTATCATAACCACGTAGCCAAGGCCTCGTGCCAAGACCACAAATAAGATTTTGTCAAGGCCTCGTGCCAAGACACTAGTTTGTCTCATGAGACCTGCCAATGCATCGAGGAGCTATAGCGGGCTCCACCCGTCACTTATTAAGTCCAATGCATTCCTCATATGAATAGGTTTAAACATATCATAAACCATAACATAATCGTATCACGTAAAACATGCGTAAAGGAAACATAACATTTCCACATTTCAATCACAAGATGTCAATACAACACATTGATATAATAAAAACTCTTTCAAAACCATTTTCAATACCAAAATAAAAGCATGTTAAAACTTTGTATTTATTTTTCATTAAAAAATGTGATGGCTTGTAGAGGAAGCGGAAACTCAAATAATGGTCATGGTGGTGGAGAAGTCATTTTCTCCGCATAAGTACGGAAAGAAAAACATTCCCTTTTGTCGTTTAGCAAAACGCTTCGTATAAAAAGATTCCTTTTGAATAAAGGTAAAAGTCAAAGGGTTTTATACACCGTATAAAAGGAAAGTTGTGTATAAAGCCAAATATGCCTCAATGAAAGGGGATTGAGACGAAGTCCTTAAAAAGATCATTTTTAAAATAAAATAGATCTATTATGTGTATTAACTATAGGTACACATAAAGAAAAAAATACAAAATAGGATATAATAATATCATGACATAATTTGAAAGTAGAAGATTAACCCAAAGAATGGAAGTTGGGTTAAGAAATTCCCTTACCTTGTGTCCGAATTGACTCAACCGTTCTTTAACCTCCTGGATAATAAACTAGAGTTAATATCTACCTTATTAATAACCATTTTCAATTTCATTATCCTTTTTATATCACTTATTACAATGTTATGAACATTATGTAATTATTTAAGTTAATAACGGTCGTTTTGTCGATCTTTGGTACTTGAGTCAACAATAAACTTCTTATAATTACAAGTTGTTCATGTGGTAGAATATCCATTATATCCAGAATTATATTCATGATTTAGATGTCATATATATCTTATATATCCAGTATATACATTCATTTATAATATTACGTAACATTTAGAGGTAAGAAATGAAATGCACCGTTCATGGAGACGGTAAGCCGTACGTACGCATGAACGCTACTTTCATTTCAATTTCATATTTAATGGAACGAAATCATAATGATATAAATGTATAATATAATTCCAGTATAATATAGTGTATAATACCATTTACTCCATCATTTATACATCCCGCATATGACATTAACGATTCAAATCACTTTGAGGGGGCGGTAGTCCGCACTTCCTAAAATGAAATTATCGCGTTTTACCCATAATGGAAATCATAAAGTATGCCATAAAAGAGAAATACAGAAGCATAAGTAAAACATAAACATATTATATATCATATATAAAAATAGTGACATCTGAATGGCCACCTTTTAAGGTGTTATATGAGTGTTGAACAATCATCGTTTCGTGAGGCAGAAATTCGCCATCCACAGAAACCGTATGTTCTTTAACCATTAGATGTAGGTGTGTGTAAGTGAAGCTCGAATCCTTCTTATAACAACATCCTAGTATATTTAGGATACTGGTGTTGTTACAAAAGAAATGAATAAAAAGAGTTTAGGGGGTTGGAGAAGAAAAATAAAACAAAACAACATTAGAGAAGACATTACCTCAAAATCGGGTAACTCTTTTTGATTTGAGCCAAAGGCTTCCTTGGGAAGAGTTATGCCCAAAGTGAGGCTTCTATTAGTAAGAGGGGGACGTTGGGAGAGTATTTGGGCAGAGGTTGGCCAAACCAAAAGGCTTGAACGTGTGAATGAGGTGGTAGAGGTGGGGGCCTTTTATAAGAAGAGAGGAGGGGCTCTTTTGGAAAGATTGAAATGTTACATTATTATACAATGCTTTTCGGATTCTAAAGGTCCCACACTTATATAATTAGTGTATAAGGTAATAATGGTTCGAAATATCCTCATCCAATAGGATTTGGAAAAGTGTAAGCCTTGGAATTTACATTATCTTCCCATTTTATTTAAATCGTTAAATAATGAGGTCATCGCTGCATCATCATGATGTCATAAATAATTTAATTTATTTAATGTCTAAAAATTATAAAACAAATACTATGATGTAGGAAATGTTTTTAGATTTCCAATGAATATTTATAGTCAAAATCTGGACTTGTGTAACCCCACTTAAAAACTGTTTTAGTAAAACAACTCATGTTTGTGTCAATTTAATTTTAACATTAAATAAATATATATTAATGTCATTTTCCAACCAAAGTAGCTCCATGGGGTCCCCAAGTTGACCCATGGGTTTTCTTGGTCTTCCATGACTCATCCAATAGGAGTAGGACAAGTTTCATGCTCATCTCATATTATTAAAACATTATTTGTACCTTAAACTACACTAATTACCTCTAATCGCGATTAAGAACTTAAAAGTTACTATTCACCAAAAAATTATTTTAATCTCATTGAACCACATTTTACTTCTTAATGACAACCATGTATGTCGGATTTTTGAAAATAAAATCACAGAAGTGGTAATATTTCATTTAAACGAAAAAAATCAGTTTTTAACAACCACTTAGTGGTTTCACTATTCATCAAAAATTGAAGTTTTTCAGAATAAGTCCAAAATTTCACCCTAAGCTATAATTGATATTCCGAATTCAAAAATGATGTCTATTTTATGAAATTACAAACATATAATTTGCATTAATTAATTTTATAATTAATTCCCGCTGTCACCACAAATAGCGTGTTTTTAAGAAACAATTTATATCAAAAGATTGACAATTGTTTATGTCCAATTTCAATGTGAAATTAATTGTATGACCACCATTGGATAAAATGGTAAAAATATATTCTAATTATACTTTAAAACCACTCAATATTATAAGTTATCACTATAAATTATTTTGATTAAAAAAGTTTTTTTAAGTATTTTTCAGTATTCATAAAAATTTTGAAGTTCTCAGAAAAATACCAAAAATTCAACATAGGCTAATTTTGATATTAAGAATCCAAAAATGAAGTCCATTTTGATAAATAAAATTTATAAAATTTCAAAAATTAGGTATTACTATTCACAACGGCTAGTTTAATTCGTTGTGGTGTGTGTTAGAGCTCGAGGTTGTGTACAACACACGCTATTGTATTATTCGAAGTGAAACGTACTGTGG
Organism: Viscum album; assembly: GCA_963277665.1. Lineage (NCBI taxonomy): Eukaryota > Viridiplantae > Streptophyta > Magnoliopsida > Santalales > Viscaceae > Viscum > Viscum album. The sequence goes on from OY728136.1 coordinate 833,421,001, forward strand.
AAGCTTGGGGTGTTACACACTACCTCGAGATGATCTAAGAAATACCTTCATCAAATCCATTGTGACTTCATCCAATTCTTACTCAGGAAAAAGTAATTCTTGTAAAATCCCCATTGGTCAATAGTGTTCTATCATTTCCTATAGATGGGTGGAACGCCAAGTATCAAACCCAACTATCTCCCTTTTCATCCCTATCCACTAGTATTGATGGAGTAATTCATGATATATCTTGGTAAGACTGAGATATAAAACCCATATAGAGACATGATATTCTAACATGAATTAATATATGATGTCGATTGGAATCTAGATGAATCCATGAAGTAACATGATCTCATTCCCATCAGTGAACTAATAAGGAGACTCGTCATCTCCTTCAATACTCTCTCGTAGGAACAAGCCCTATGGATCGAACAGTTTCCTCATCACCACTCTATATAAGTTAATATGTCACTGATAATGATGCAATTATATACTATCCATGATAGTATCAAACCTCTAAATGCATCTTGTAAAACAGGTTCACAAGATTCCACTCACTACTAGCCTCTATAAATGTATGTTTTTATATCCTCATACTCAGAGAATCGAAAAATAAATTTCCAATTCCAAGCATATAAGAAAGATCTATGACAAATACTATAGGTATACAATCCATGTTTATATCCTAATATTCAACTAACATTATCTAAATATGTAGTTGAGGATTTTGAGGTCCGTATACACAAAAAAATTTCTTCCTAGTAAGAATTTCCTTCAACAATGCTGGGCATGGATAAAAACGGAAAACTCGAGATCATGCGTTGGTTAGTTCCTCTTGTGTGGCCTCATTGATGAGGCCCATATTCCATGAATTTATAATTCTCCATCAGAACGTCTCATAAATTTATAACTTATTCATCATAATATATTATATAACTTCTTCCAAACTTGAGAAGAATTAGTATCAAAATTAATGTTATTCCCCCTTTGAGATTTTGAAAATATGTCTCATAGTTTTCTGACCATATAAACTACACACCCTTATTAGTCAATCCCATAAGAAGTGATGCTACACATGATATGTCCATTATGAATATCTTTTAATAACCATATATTTTCATGAAACTCCTTATATAAAAGAAATTATTTGGATACTCCCAGGGAACAACAACTCTCACATTCTCGGGACCAATTGATACTCTTAACTAAGAGATAATATGACACAAGAAGTGAATTTTATCCACCTAGAAGTGTCTATTTGCAAGAATTGAATATAACTAATGATCTCTAATTATATTAAATACAATCTAAATATGTGTGACATAGTCATGTTGAGTATAAGAATACACCAAGATACCACCCATGAATACCTACACAAAAGAATCCAAATATGGGTGGAAAACCCAATTCATCATATCCATGAAAACTAATAATACATTTATGAGACCGAGAAACATTAAAAAATAATCGTACAATCATTATGTACTACAGAATGTTTTATATGGTGTATCTAATGGCATAACATTAAAATGATGAAAAAATAATCTCAAATCAATCTTAGAGAAAACCCATTCTCCTCCGAGATGTTCAATGATATAATCTTTATGAGGTAATGGAAACCAGTTTGTATCTATAACTTGGTTTAACCAACATTATTCCACAAAAATATGGGGGTTACCATCCAAATTCTTGGAGAAAAGGACTGCTGAATCCCATGGTGAAGAAGTGTATCGTATGAATCCCTTAGCTACCAAATCCCCTAGTTACTTCTTGAGCTCTTGAAACTCACTAGTATCCACCCATTAAGGAGGAATGGATACCAGTGTAGATCTTGTCACTAGATTGATGAAAAATATACCTCTCTCTCAAGAGGTATTCTAAAAAATTTATACGGGAAAACATCCAAAAAAAGTTATACAACTTGAGGGAAATATTTTTGAAATGACCCCTAATCATCTAGGAATAAATAAGAAATCTTGGCTATGATCCTTCCCAACCCATGATGTTGGGGATTTTATCAAAATTACTGGACATCCCATTCACCCTTGTGAATAAGAACCCCACTCTATGGTGATGTAAAATTTACCCTTTAATGATAGAAATTAGTGTATGAATGAAAAATAACCAACCAATCCATCTAAGGAGACTTGTCCAACCCTTTGATCTCATGGAAAAGAGGTCCCATAAAAATATACACAAACATACCTTAAGGGGGAACTTCTTATTCTTGTGTACACTCTTCAATATTATTCCAAGCATAGTATCAAGTGTCTCACCATGTTAGGAAAACTAAATAACAAGCCTAGAGAAATCCACAATAATCATAAATATGAATAAATGAAAACAACATATATTGAAAAGAGTAGATACTAATGTTGAGGGTACTAAAATAATAACTCTAACCATATAAGGTCCAACACTCTACTCTATAGGTATCAACTAAACTACATACATCTATCCTAATCTGTATCTCTGAGATATGTCTTGGAAATCATGACTAAAAAGACCTGAACTCATGCTTTTGAGATTAGTGCTTAAAATCATATATATATATATATATATATTTAAAATAAAAGGTAAATAAAATTACACATAGCATTTACATTTTATGGAAGTATTTTGATCTAGGTTCTGAAGAATTACAGAAAAAAACTACATTTCAACAAAACTTTACAAAATGATATTAATTAAATAGAAGAGTATTCAGTGTGCTGGCTCCTCATAGAAACTCACATCACAATGTAATCCCCGTAATCATATAGAGAAGGATTTTAAAATGTAGGGTGAGAATTTAACAGGCCCATTAAGGTGTTTTGAAAACATTAAGAAAAACAATTAAAATATTTTCTTTTAATCACCATATAAATATATATATTTATATTTACTTAAAACTATATTTCTAAATAATTGAAATCCATATAATTTAGAAAACATTAATTTCATAAAATGATAATATTTGAAAAGATAATTAGGATTTTAAAAGAAAATAATATTTTTTACTGAAACATTTACAATACTTATAGACCATAATAAAAACATAAGGACATTATTCATAACACATAGGAAACAAAGTCCACTTAAGAATTATGGTTTCACACCACATAATATAACATTCATTATACTAGTTATAATTTTTAGAAAATTATTTTAATGGACCTTAATTTCTCAATCATCACCCAAGATATTTCAAAAATACTTACATAAATTTATTTTCTTTAAAATAAAATAACATTTCTTATAACATGTCATAAATTAGAGTTTCTAAAACCATTTTGGGTGAATCCCATTCTTTAAAATATCAAAACTTTTTAAAAGTTATAAAAATAATACATAATAAAATAGGTGAAAACTTGATTAAATATTTATGGAATGCCACTTATAAGTAAGATAATGACCATATATAATTATGCATGACAAACCAGGGGTTACAGATACATTTTCCATCATGAAATAATAACATTTTTAGGATTAGCACAAAAATGATAGCTATTATCATTTAACACATAAATATAATACATAAAATTATAGATTACGAAGAAATTCATAACCTTTCTATATAGATTTTGAAAAAAAATATTATCCTCTATTTGTAAATAAATTTACACAAATACATGTATATTAATAAATAAAAATCATTACACCTTATTCAAAGAATTTTATTTAAAAACCATAAGCAATCCTTTTGATAAAAATAAATAATCCCCTTGATAATTATAGGCTTATAGATAATATTTAAAACAAAACCTTTGTCACATAGATTTTGAAAAATAGAAATTTATATTGATATATATCAATACATATAAATATATAAATATATATATATATATATATTTGAAAACAATATAAATAGATAAATTTCAAACTCTTTGAAACCAAAAGATTTAAAAATAAAAATTAAAAAAACACTTATCTTATATATATAATATGAAAATAGATAGTTATACATACATACATACATACATACATACATACATACATAACTTTATCTATATCTTTGTAAAACAAAGATAATTTGATTGGATAAAAATTTATCCCTTCTATAAATCCTTAGGAATAAAGGATTTAAAATGAACTCCTTAAAAAAATTTAAAACAAATATTTTTCATAAAAAATTATTTAAACAAATAAATACATATGAATATATATATATATATATGTCTTGGTGAAATGAAACAAAAAATCTAATGGAATCCATACTAATTCAAATATTTGGTACCGTAATGTGAAAAAAACACCCTATCACACATACATTAAGATATTTATTCCAAGAAGTACCTCTACTCACACCAAAAGAATATATAGAAAAGTGCATAACATGACTCAAGTGGTGAAATTCTCCAAAAAGCCCAAGCAGGGTGTGCAACACTAAGGAAAGTCATGCAACAATTCAAGAAAAAAAGACTATGAGAGAGAGAAGAACCAAAATTCCTATTTAAAGACATAACCTTAATGTATAGTTCTATAATTATAGAAAAATTTGATGTCCAATAGATGAAAATATGAAATTTTTTATGCATCCAATACAAGACAAGGAGTATATTAAATTCATTGCCCACTTCTATGCACAAGTCAATTGAATCTAAAGTTGAATGTTACTGTACAAATTGACTAAAAGAGAAATCGGTACAAAAGAGTAAGAAAATAGAAAAAATTCTCATTTAATATGAATACTCAATTAGATACTGCAAAACCATTGAATGGTAAAAAATTATAAATAGAAAAACAATGAAAGCAGAAGAAAAAACAGAGATTGCGACAAAACCATAAGATTCAAACACCTATTTTTAGATTTGATATGCTCGTACTAGAAGGACGAAAATGAGATTTCCATCAACGATTGAATCCCTAAACGCACTTTGAACTCCCCATGCACAGTTAAAAACTAACCTTGGATTTCATCTGGTCCATCAGTGACCAACCTCACCCGAACTCCACTACACAGACCTCGTCTTTGACCTCATATCAGTCTCGACCTATCCCTTGGTGTCAGCCCATGCTCGACTTCAACCTCTACCTGAAGTGAAGGTCTTAGCTCCCATCTTATACTCGATAGTCAGACCCATGAAACCCTTAACTAAAACCTCCCAAAACGTGAACCTCATCTCTCCCTAGTGAAGTCTAACCCTTAGTTCGATTTTACCTCACACAATTTGTTTTTTATATAATTTTCCATTTTTCATTTTATTAATTCAAATATTTTTTACACAAAAAAGATTTATTCAAAATTTTATAAACATAATAATTTTCATATATTTATAAATTATGTAAGTGTAATATTTTTATAAAAATAAAAATATCATAATATAATAATTTCAAATAATGTATTTATAATTTCAATATTTAATTAAAATATTGATAATATAGAATTATAATTATATGTATAACATTTTTTCTTAAAATATAAATTTATAAAAACAAATTATTTATATTCATATATTAATTATTCAATATTTATATGAAATATATCTTCTTTAGAAATTTATTTTGTCAAATGAATTTATTAAATAATACATTGATAAAATATATTCTATTATTCAATTTTTTTAAAAAAATAAAATAATCTTTTAAAATTATAATACTATAATAAATTTTTTTTATAATATTAATTTAAAATAAATTTTAAAACTATACATAATAATTATCATTAATTATAAGTATAAACTTCAAATAAAATTAATTAAAACACATAATTTCCATTATTATTTTTAAATAAACCCATCTCAGAAATATTATTTGTTTATCATAATTATAAATTAATCCATTCAATAAAATAGTTGTATAATATAATTATGTTTTTAATTTTTGGTATGTTACATTATTCACCCCGTAAAATAATTATGCCCTCTCAATTCATTCGTGATACTAAAAAGAATTATGAATTTCTATCTTAAATATTACTAAAAAGTAGGGCTACTAAACTTATATACTCTACCATTTAGATGAAAAAAATCTAATTTCTAATTTCTTCTAGATTTTTTCTCTGATACCAACTGAACCGACCCGAACCAAAGCTTTGTGGTTTAGTGCTTAAATTTTTGTGTGTATTTTTTTTAAAATAAAAGATAAATAAAATTTCAGATAGAATTTACATTTCTAGTATCTTTTCTTATCTAGGTTATAGATAATTAGATAAAAATATATTATTTCCAAAAAATGTAAAAAATGAGATTAATTAAACAAAAAAGTGTTTAGTGTGCTGGATCCTCATAGAAACTCACTTCACAATGTAATTATTCTAATCCTGTACAAAATTATCTTTAAAAGTATGCTGAGAATTTATGATTCCCAGTATGCTGTTTTCAAAATATTAATAAAATATTTAAAATATTTTATTGGAATAACCATATATATATTAATATATCTTTAATATTATATTTCTAAAACATTAAAATGTATATAATTTTTAAAACATTAATTTCATAAAATAATTATTTTTGAATAGATCATTCAGATTTCTCTATTAAAAATAATAATTTTTGGTGGATCATTTATGATACTTGGTAGAACATAATAAAAACGTAAGGCTCCTAGTAATAACTCATATGGAATAAAGTCCCCTAAAAAATTATGGTTTCACTCCCCAAAACATATCATTCATTATACTAGTGCCAATTTTTAAAAAACTCCTTTAATGGACCCTCCGTTCTTAATCATAGCACAATGCATTTCAAAAAAACAAATGTAAAAATATTTTATTTAAATTAAAATAAATTTTTTATAAAATTTCATAAACATATTATTGGGAGTTTCTAAAACCTTTTTCGAGAGAATCACATGCTTGAAAATTTATAATCTTATATAAATGATAGAAATAAAATGAATAATAAAATAGGCACACACATGATTTAAAATGAATGGAATGCCTCTTATTAGTTATATAATTGAAATACCTAATTATTCAAGACATAAAATGGGGTTCAGATACAATTTAATACATGATGTAATAACTTGTTTAGGATTTTGACATAAAATGATAACTATTATCCTTTAGCACATAAATATAAACCATAAAATGATAGATAAAAAAATCCTAAACTTTTTATATGGATTTGGAAAAAAATATTAATCCCTTTTTATAAATAAATTTATATACATATATGTATATAAATATATAAAAATCATTATAACTTATACATATAAGGATGTTTTGAAAACATAATAAATCCCTCTAATAAAAATAAATAATTTTCTTACAATATAAGGGCTTAGATATAATATTAAAAAGAAATTTTTTTCACATAAATTCTAAAAAACACAAAGTAATATAGATAGAAATCAATATATATATACACACACACACACACATATAAATATATGTATAACTTTTTAAAAAATCAAAATTGATAAAATTAATACCTTTTCAAACATTATGCTTTAAATATAAAAATTTAAAACCAACATATCTTATATATATATATATTATGAAAATAGATAGTAATATATATATATATATGTATCTATATATTTTTAAAACAAAGATAATTTTATTGAATAAAAATTAAACCCCTATATAAATAATTAGGAATGAGGGATTTATAAGGAATTCCATAAATTCCAATTTTTTAAAAAATATTTTTCATCAAAAATTTTAAAATCAAATAAATAGGTATTTATGTAATTGTATATATACTTATATATTTATATATATATTTCATAGTGAAATAAAACATAATGAAAAAATTAAATCCTTACTAATTAAAAAATATAGAAATGCAATTTGAGAGAAAATTCAACACCACCCTTACCTCAAGAAATCTAAACCAACAATCACTTATAGTCACACCATAAGAAAAAATATAATAGTGAATAAAATAGATTAAATGGTGCAACACTCAAGAACTCCCAAGAAGGGTGTGCAACACCAAGACAGGGCATATAGTACTTAAAAATGGGCTCTGAAATAGAGCAAAACTGAACTTACTATTTAAAGAGATAAACTTACTATATTGTTGTACTATTTTACTAATCTTTGATGTCTAGTAGAAGAATATAAGGCATGGTATGATGCATCTAGTTCATGCCAATTAATATTTTAAATTAATTTTCCACATTCAACCACAAGTCAAACGAATATAAAGTCGAATGAGAATTTAACAATAACCAAAATAATAATTTGTACAATTGAGTCACCAAATAAAAAAAATTTGCAGTTAATCAAAATCCTAACATATATTAGGAAAAAAACTGAAAGATTCAAAATAATATATAATCAGACAATGAAAGTAGAAGTAAAATTAGGTATTACAACAAAATCATAAGATTCAGACACATACTTGCATATTTGTAAATATTGGACTAGAAGGATGGTGACGAAATCTCATTCCATGGTTGGAAACATAAATGCGCTTCAAACTCCCCAAGAATGGTTGGACACTAACCATCGATGTCTACTGGTCCATTGGTGACTGAACTTGTTCGAACTCCCTTGCATAGACCTCATATTCAACCTCAGTTCAGTCTCTTCCTCTCCCTCAGCGTTGGATCACGCTTGACATGAACCTCTTCCCGAAGTGAGATCCTCATCTCTCTTTGGTGAAATCGAATCCTCGGGTCGATTTTATCTCATGAAATCTATTTTTTATATCATTTTCCATTTTTTTTATTAATTTATTTCTTTTTTCACACAAAACATATTCATTAAAAATTTGATAAACATCATAATTTACATATATTAATAAAATATGTAATAGTAATAATTTTAAAAATAATCTTAATATAATAATTTCAAATAATGTATGTACAATTTCAATATTAAATTAAAATAGTAATAATATATATTTATAATTATATATATATGTAATATTTTATGAAAATAAAATTTATAAAAACAAACTAATTATATTCATATATTAATTATTAATTATTTATATGAAATATATTGTCTTTATAAATTTATTCATTTAAAATATTTTATTATATAATATTTTGATAAAATAAATTTTTTTATTCAAATTAAAAAATATAAAATAATATGTTAATTAATATAACACTATAATACTATATTTGTTTCTAGAATATTAATTTAAAATAAATTTAAAAACTATAAATAATAATTATAAATAATTATAAGAATTGATATATTATTAAATTAATTAAAACACTTAATTTCAATTATTATTTTTAAATAAAATCACCTCAAAATTATTATTAGTTATTTTTAATTATAAATAAATAAATTTAATAAAATATCTATATAATGAAACTATATTTGGGATTTATAGGATGTTACACTGAGAAGGTATGCTTTGTTGGAGTTGTAAATTTAGTGTTTGGGTACATTGTCCATGATGAGTACCTCGGCCTGATTGGCCTTCTGTACTCTAGCTCTATGCCAGATGAGAAGCTATTGAACCCACACATGATCATGGAGTTGATGTAGAACCCATCTCACTAGCTATTGGGAGAAAATATTTGAAAAAGTGCCAAAGATAACCCATCCTAATACATGACGAACACTCGACTAAGTACCTACTTCACTGGTGTTTTGTATTTCTTACTTCACCACACTAGTGTCACCTCACATGGCAACTTGAGAATTCACCATGGATACCAACATCACCACATGGATTTTTAAATTGATGCATATCACAATTGTTTGATGATGTTTTATATCTATGTGAAAACAACCCAACCTCACACCCTTAGCCTCCCTTAGGTTATGCTATGTAATAAACACCATATTAACTATTCCAGATATTTTATTAAGAAAAATGACATTCCCCTATGAATGGATGTCTTGCATGAGATCATTATCAAATATCCTAGCTTTAGATAACTTATCACATTACAAAGTTGGTGATAAATGTTAGAGCTCGGTAAAAACTCAAGAATAGTCCATTATGGATAAAGAACCCTTACCTATGTTCATAATCTCTCTAGCTCTATTGTCCCTCAATGTATTGGTATAGAAAAAATAATATAATTCCATTTGTGAATCTCTAGAATCCATATCACAAAGATTATCTATCTGAGTAATAACATTGCGCCATATATTGGTGGAATCCGGTATCATATATGTTGGGAGATTCAATATTCTCTCAGGAGGTTTCTCAAGATGGTTAAAAATCGAAATCATGGCCTTTGGCCATGGCTCGACAGCATGTAGGCCACCATCCCCCTAAAATGTGGTTATATTCAACTGCTGAAACTCACACATCATCTCTGCCATTGTCAGGGAAGGTCACGGGGTTCTCTAAATAATTTACATATAGCATAAGAAACCCTCACAAAATTGGAAATCAGTACCCATATTAGTTATAACTTGTGGTGATCCAAAACAAACCACTAGAGGTTTTACTGGTGACCCAGGGCCCACCACATATGGAGCTTGGTCATCACCACCCCCTTGGAACTTGATTCGATGCTATCATGGTGTAATATATCTACAAATTCTGAAAACACTCCTCATCACATGATTTGAAAACAACTATAAATTTAGATATAAAAATTATATAGGTGTAAGACTCCCTAAATAAAAGTCACACCACTTTGACTTTTCCTTAATCCATGTATGGGAAATGTACATATCATAAGGAAATTGAGAGACACTGCATACTTCACACTATTGAGGTTGGATCAGTGTCAATATCGCTGGTATAAGTCAACGATCATTTTATAAGGACCGTTGGTTGAAATTTATAGAGGAAATAACTCATTAATTTTCAATTGGAAAACCATTTAATAGTGGGTATTTATTTTAAAAATTCAATTTCATTAAAATTAATACTCACTTACAATAAAAAGTTATTAAAATGGTTTAATTATATTTATAAAAATTTCTAATTTATAATGACCCAATCAACATATAAATTGAAATGTGATTTAAATTTAATCAAAAACAATTATGTATCAAATATCTTCATGAAATGTTAGCAAAATTTCATGTTCATAGTAATAAAGGCACAAATTCAGCATGTAAGCAATGCATGAGGTAATATAAATATGGCATGTAATATGCATGACATATAAATCTTGATATGCCTATAATGATACGTGAGGCAATAATTCATTATCTTATCGACCAAGGGTAAAAATACATAGTAGTAATGAACATCAATCATCATATGCATATCCCAATAGTGAAATCAAGGTAAACTATAATAAGAACAATGCAAAAAAACAATTCCCATCCTAGGAAATTTACATTTCCACTATGCATGGGATAGATACTACTAGGAACAAGCTCATGATTTAATCCAAAAACATATTATTTATCCTTTATACCATTATAAATATTAAATAAATAATATAAAACAAATGAAACTACTTTAATACCATTTTGTGAAATCCTAAATTTCACGAACCGAAACTGGTTCCCATCAAACTGGCACCAAACCCAGCTCATGGCAAGGACCTAACGGCGTTCCCTATCCCCATGGTCTAGCACAAGTGCCCAGGTATCATAAAAATTCATTTGGGAATGATTTACACGAGTTTGGATTCATAAAATAACCAAAAACAAACAACAAACCAAATCTGAAAAATTATGCCAAACAAGACTTAATAAAAATTCAGAACTGAGTATATGGGTTTAAACAAGACACAAGAGGACCAATTGTGTGTACAAGTAGAAAAAAATATCCCATGAGACTCCACATGACAAGGGGTCATCACCCAAGAGCCGTCTCTACAACACCGCACCATTGAGAGAAGCTATCAACCCGAACCGCAATCGCCCAAGGCATTTCCTTTTCCTATGTCAAACATGATCAAGTCTACTAACACCCAAATCTATAAGTATGGTGAGATACTAATCCCAATAGTATATCACCCAAGTATTCCAAGTGATAGGCATTAGAAAATCTATATCTTTCTAGAGTTATAAACAGAAAATGGTATCATTTATTTCAAAAAGTGCAACTTTGAAATAAAAATAACATTCAATGGGGATAAATTTAAAGAATGAGTGAATTTGAATAAAACATGCAAGATACTGGTTTCCACATCTCAAAATACCATAAGGTAAGGATAAAGGCCAAAAAGGCCATGAGAACCAATCATAGGTACACCCCTAGGTACTAGTTTGTTGTGAGCCCCAAGTATCTCGTACCTCGATGAAAGTAAGCATAATAAAATTCGTTCTCTTGCACGAGCCACTAGAAGGGAGCATTCCCACAACCAATTAGTCCTCAATAATCTCTATTATAGTTTTTTAGTGTTATACATGTTAAACATTCTAAGTGAACCATGGTCAAAACCCCTCTGTTCACTAGTATACTAGTACAGGTTAGCCCACCTAGTTACCTAGGCTTCCCCTCTTGTGCTCAAACAATTTTTTCATGTTATGAAAATAAATTTTAACATATAATCATCAGTTCTTGTCACACACATTTCAAACAGTATCTACACATACATTTAACCATTTTTATAACCAAATAAACAACTTATAATTTCCATAGAACAATTTCAAGAAAAGTAACCAAACTTTGTACATAAAATTCATCTAAAATCACACTTTTAAAACCCAATGTAAACCAATATTATATGAAACCAAAAATTTCAGAATCAAAATATTTTTATAAATTTATTCCATGAATTATAAAACAACGCAAAAAGTCACAACATAGGTTGCACATGTAAAACACTCATTTTTTTCCAAAAAAAATGAACTTAAAAATAAACCGCATTGAAAATGCTACCCAAAATAAATTTTTGCAGTAAAAACAATGAAATAGGAACAAAAAGGAAACAAAAATACAGTAATCCAACTCATCCTAAAATACCTGCATATGGAATCACCTACCAAAAGTGTCAAAACCCCCAAATCCTTGTGTATCACTTTAACCACACCTCTGCTGCACCATAAGGGAGTAATATTGAAGCTAAAACCAGAGAATTGGATAATGAAACTCCAAACTAAAACCATAGATACGAATCCCTAGCTTCTGGACATTTGGGTATTCATAAAAAAAAAAGAAACCCTTAGAAAAAGGTAGGATGAAGGAAGGGAACCAACTTACATGAGAAATATGGACGTTTTTTGGAGCTCGAGATGTTCGCCCCTAATTTGTGATGAATCTGATATCCAAAGAGATGAAAACGCAGATGGTGGTGTGTCTAGGTTTCGTGGGATCATTTTAGAGGTGGAATAACCAAAAAATTATAAGAAATAAATATTTTATTAAAGAATTAAAAAATATTTTAAAACTGGAAATAGGCTTTCGGGTTGGCCCTATACCTAATTTGAGCACCCAAATCCAAGATGATAATGAATTTTTAAGGGGAATAAATTTCATTGGTGGTTTTAATAGTCAAATTAAGGTAATTTTAGAAGTTTAATAGGTGAAGAAGGTTGAAAAACTATGTATTTATTAATGAAACAAAACTTATTTTTAAAACTGGAAATATGCTCTTGGGTTGGCCCAAATTTGGAAAACCCACCATTTCCTTAAAAATGCATCGAAAACCCAAAAAACAATGAAATAATGTAAATTAAATGAAATATAACTTTAAAATATTTCATTTATGTTACAATTATCCCCACCATGAAGGACTTTACTCCCTAGAAAGTCAACCTGATGCTTGATCGGGAAACAGGTTTGGATACTCTTCCTTAACCCATGAATTTCACTCCCATGTCTCATGTGTATCACTCCGATGCTGACAAAGAACTCAGACCAGTGGAATATACTCCCCCCCCAAAGCAGATTTTCTTGGAAGTCCACTATTCGCACTGGCTGTTCAAAAAAAAGAAAAATCTGGCTCTATATCCAACTCCTCCAAATTCCGCACATGGGACGGATCCGAGTTGTATTTTTTCAACTGGGAGAAATGGAAAATATCATGGATGGATGTCAAATGAGAAGGAAAATACAACCTATATGCCACCTTACCAATAATCTCGGTGATCAAAAAAGGTTCAACATACCTTGGCGTCAACTTTCCCTGCTTCCCCAATTGGCAGTGACCCAGACGAGGTCCACTTTTAGAAATACCCAATCACCCACAGAAAACACTGGATCTTGATGCCTCTTATCAACATATGATTTCTAATACTCTGAGATGTCAATAAATGCTACCTGATCAACTTGGCCTTCTTAGATGTCTCTTGCACAAGACTCTGTCCCAACAGCGATGTCTCACCTACCTCAACCCAATACAATGGGGACCAGTAAGGCCGACCGTATAATTCCTCAAAGGGAGCCATTCAAATCAAGGATTGGTAGTTGTTATTATAAGAAAACTTGAACAATCCCAAATGGCTATCCCATGGACCACCGATGTCCAAGGTAGATGCATGAAGCATGTCTTCCAAGATCTGATTTTCCCGCTCTGTTTGACCATCTGTCTGAGGATGGTATGATGTGTTCATCTTAATTTGGGACCCCAAACCCTTTTGAAGCCATCCCCAAAACCGAGAGGTGAAGCAGGGGTCTCTATCTGAGACAACTGTTGATGGAACTCCCTGAATCTTTACCACCTCTTGAATATACAACTGGCCTAACTCATCTACTTTAGATGTATCTCTGATAGAAATGAAGTGGGATTATTTGGTCAGATAATCAATCACCACCCAAATAGAATTCTTACCTCGAGGTTTACGAGGAAATCCAACAATGAAATACATGGCAACCTCGCCCCACTTCCAGGTAGGAATGGGTCATGGCTGAAGCAAACCAGAGGGCTTCTGATGTTCTTCTTTCACCTGCTGACAAGTATAACATCTCAATACAAATTTTACAATGTCCCATATCATACCTAGCCACCAGAACTATCAACAAACATCATAGTACATCTTGGTGGAACTAGGGTAGATGTCCCACTGTGAATGGTGGCTATCCTGCATTGCCACCTTCCTCAGAGATAAAGGCACCACTGAAAGTCCCTTGAAACACAAGATACCCTCAGGGGAAGAAGACCAATCAGAAGATGTATCCCCACCATGGAGAGTCCATCTCGATCACTGGAATAACTCATCACTGGGCTTCTTTTGCTGAATCAATTTTAAAAGAGATGGGTTCAACTGAACGAATTCGAAGAATGCACTTCCACTGCGCTCTTTGGTCTCCACATGCATCTAAGCAGAGAGTCCCATCAGAGTCCACTCATCACTGGACTTCCTCAAAGCTTACACTGATACTCTTCTGCTCAAGGAATCTGCTACAACATTACCCTTACCTGGGGTATAGATGATATCAAAGTCAAACCCCTGCAGGTATTTGATCCAGCGGCGATGCCTCAAATTGAGATCTTTCTGTGAGAAGATGTATGACAAACTTTTATGATCAGAGTAGACCACAAAATTCTCCCAAAAGTGGTAGTGGCTCCAAGTATTTAAATCATGAATTATCACCACTAACTCTGGGTCATGGGTTGGATAATTCTTTTCATGTGGTCGGAGCTAGTGAGAGCCATACGCTACCACATGTTCATCCTATATAAGAACGCACATGAGACCCATACCTGAAGCATCACAATACACAACATAGCCTTTCTCGGACTCTACAAGGATCAATACTGGGGTGGTAGTCATCCTCTGCTTCAAATCGTCAAAGGAAGCCTGACATTCTATGATCCAAACAAATTTCACCCCCTTTAGGGTGAGTGTGGTCATGGGTGAAGCAAGTCGAGAAAAATCTCGAAAAAACCGCCTGTAGTAACCTGCCTGACCAAGGAAACTCCTGATCTCAAAAAAATTCATCAGTTTCTCCCATGAAATAACTGTACTGATCTTCTCGGGATCCACCAAAACTCCCTTGTCTGAGATCACATTCCCCAAAAACATCACCTCCATGATCCAGAAGGTACACTTGGATAGATTTTCATAAAGGTGGTGATCCTGTAGAGTTCCCAACATATTCTGCAAATGATTCTCATGCTCCTCCTCAAATCTAGAGTAAACCAGGATGTCATCCACGAAAAACACGATGAATAAGTTGAGATACCGGGGGAACACCCTATTTATGAGCTCTATAAAGATTGCTGGAGCATTGGTCAATCCGAAGGGCATGATGAAATACTCATAGTGGCTGTACCGACTTTGGAAGGTTGTCTTCGGGATATCTTCCTCTTTCATCCTGAGTTGGTGATAACCCGAACACAAGTCTATTTTAGAAAACAACCTTTCCCCCTTCAACTAATCAAATAAGTCATATATTTGGGGCAAAGGATATTTGTTTTTGATGGTTACCTTATTCAACTTCCTTTAATCTATACAAAACTGGAGGGAGCTGTCAGTCTTCTTTGCAAAAAGAATAGGAGCGACCCAAGGAGAGATGACTGAGCGAATGAATCCTTTGGATTATAAATCATCTAGTTGAATCATTAATTCCCTCAGCTCGGTGGGGGACATACAGTATGAGGGAAGAGATATCTGTTGTGTCCCCAACGCCAAATCAATCGAGAACTCCACATCCCGCTCTAGGGGAAATCCTGAAAAATAATTCGGAAAAACCTCTGGGAACTCATCCACCGCATGATGTAATCCACCCTCAAGAGAATGACCATTATACTATAGTGTGATCGATGACAGCTGGAAGATAATATTCCCTAAATTTGGGAGTGGAGGTCCTGTACAACCTGACTGAGGGTCCCATTCCCCAAGAAAAACCTGTGGACTACCATCAGGTGCCACAAAAATCACCCGACGCCTATATCAATCGATGTGAAACTAAAAATGTACCAGCCAGTCCATGCTAATGATTACATCAAAAAGGTTTCTATCCAAGACCAGTAATCCCCACACCATCTCCACCCCAACATGGAGAGCGCACATGAGAGACACCCGAGACCCTGCTTCTTCTTCTTTCCCAGCGGCGTCACCGACTCCATCACGAATGATAAAAGCTTAGTTGGCATGTTCAGTGTGCTCACAATACATGCAGATATAAATGAAACTGAAGCACCAGTATAAAAAAGTGCACCAGATAAAGAAGATGCAATCAAAATGGTACCTCGGACGGTCGATGGCCCTACATCTGATCTTTCTGTTGTCTCCTCTACAGCATGAAGATGCCTTGTCTCTTCCTGAGATCGACCACCCGCCTGTGGCTCTGACTTAAACTGGATCTACCCAAAAGATGATCCAGCCCTACCACCACCACGACCACCGAACCGAGATCCCCCTGTCCTTGATGGCTCTGACTCAGCTGCCACTCCCCTGAGAGCCATGGATCCTACCCCACTTTGATGTGGACGTGCTATCCCTCAAAAGCGCTGCACGTGTCCCATACCTCCATGCTAGAAATAGGTCTTTATAGGACGAGGGAATGCTGGATAGATTTGCCCTATCTTCCCACACAGGTGGCACATGACAGTCCTCGAATCTGAATCCACTGATGAAAACTCCCTGGAAGAGTGTCCTGATCTGCCACCCCACTTCTTTCCCTGCTCTTCCTGCTTCCACTTCTTTTCAGATGAGATACTAGTTCCCAAAGAAGATAACACTCCAAATATCTCAATCCTCCACTTTTGATCAATCTCTACCTTGCAAGCAAGATCAACCACCTCAACATAAGTTCCCAACCTAAATAGGAAGACCTGTGAGTAAATTTCTGGTAGCAGCCCCTTCTCAAACTTCCGAGCTTTAAAGCTCTCATTATAAACAATGTCAGGCACATACCGCACTAGTTCAGAAAAATGGTTAGCATATTCCATTACTGAACAATCTCCTTGGGAAAGATCCATGAATTCTCAAGATCTGGAATAGGCTAGAACCTCTGGACAATATTGCTCATTGAATATGGCCTTAAAATATCTCCAACTCATGATTTCATGCTTCCCAGATTGAAGCACTGATTCCCACCACCTATGGCTAGGACCATCTAGACGAAAAGAGGCACATTACTCCCTGACCTCCACATGTGTGTCCAGGAACTCGAACATACGTTCTATCTCCTAGATCCATTCCTCTACCTCTTGAGGTTCTGAGCTACCTCAGAAACAAGGGGGTTTATTTTTCATGAACTCCTAGGCCTTATCCTTCCGGGGGCTAGGATCATATTCTCTGGCTAGAGTAGGATATAAAACCACTCCCAGTCCTAGAGCATGGACAACACCTACCATATCTTCTATCATCCTTTGATTGAGTGGTGCGGGAGAACTCTCTCCGGCTTCCTCCCGTGGGTGCGTGGGAGCTTTTCCGAGGAGGCATGTTCCTAGAAAAGGAAACAATCATAAGAACTAAAATTACTACAATAGTTTTTAAAATTTCAGGAATAACATCAAATATAGATAATCCAAAATCATTAAAATAATAAAATAAACATTTACATCAGCACACTTGATGTCCACGTGCAGTTTGCAGCCCTCATGTCACACCTTGAAGTGAAGATAAACTAATAATTCAGACATCCCATGGTGACTCGCGATCTGCCACAAGGGGTGTGGGCCAGACACCCTACTCAAGACCAAACTCTGAGCCGCAACATTCCCAGTTCCTGTCTATCTTGACTCATCCAAAAATAATAATATAACTCAAAAACATTAACCTCCTCTGATTCCATTTTGTCACAAACTGAATCTGGTCTCCATCAAACTAGAACTAAACCCGGCTCATGGCAAGGCTCGAAGGGCATTTCCTATCCCCACAATATGGAACAAGATCTCGAGTATCATAAAATATCATTTGGGAACGATTTACATGAGTTTGGATGCATAAAATAACCATAAACAAACAACAAACCAAATATGAAAAATTATGCCAAACATGATTTAATAAAAATTCAGAACTGAGTATTTGGGTTTAAACAAGACACAAGAGAACCAAAGGTGTATAAAATTAGCATAAAAATATCCCATGAGACTCCACATGACTAGGGGTCAATACCCACAAGCCGTCTCCACAACACCGCACCATTGAGAGAAACTAGCAACCCAAACCGCCATCACCCAAGTCCTTGCCTTTGCCTGTGTCAAACATGATCAAGTCTACCTACACCCAAAGGTGTAAGTATGGTGTTAGAATAATCCCAATATGATATCACCCAAGGATTCCATGTTGCAAGAATTATAAATCAAAAATATTTCAAGAGTTATAAACAAAAAATGGTAGCATTTATTTCTAAAAGTGAAACTTTTAAATGAAAATAAATTTAAATGGGGATAACTTTAATGAATAATTGAATTTTAATAAAACATGCAAGCTACTAGTTTTCAAATCCCAATATACAATAAGGCAGGGATAAATTCCAAAAAGACCTTGAGCACCACGCATAGGAACACCCCTAGGTACTAGTTAGTTGTGAGCACCAAGTACCTCGTACCTCGGTGAAAGTAACCATAATAAAATTTGTTCTTGTGCACGAGCCACTAGTATAGAGCATGCCCATAACCTAGTGGTCTCCAATAATCTCCATTATTTTTATGTTAGTGTTATCAATGTCAATCTTACTAAGTGAACAATGGTCAAAACCCCTCCGTTCACTAGCGTACTAGTACACGTTAGCCCACCTAGTTACCCGGGCTTCCCCTCTTGTGCTCAAACAATTTCCTCATGTTATGAAAATCTATTTTAATATATAATCATCAGTTCTGGTAACACACATTTAAAGTAGTATCTACACTTGCGTTTCACCTTTTTTATAACCAAATAAACCACTTATATTTTCCATAGAACAATTTCAAGAAAAGTAACCAAAATTTGCCCATAAAATTCATCTAAAATCCCACTTTTAAAACTCAATGGAAACCAATATTATATGAAACTATAAATATAAGCATCAAAATATTTTTATAAATCCATTCCATGAATTATAAAACCATGAAAAAAGAAAAAACATAGGTTGCACATGTAAAACACCCATTGTTTTCACAAAATTGGAACTTAAAAATCAACAGCTTTGAAAGTGCTACCCAAATCAATTTATGCAGTAAAAAAATGAAATAGGAACATAAAGAAAAAAAATACAGCAATCCAACTCATCCAAAAATACCTGTATATGGAATCACCTACCAAAATAGTCAAAACCCCCAAATCATAGTGCATCACTTCAACCGCACCTTTGTCGCACCACAAGGGAGTAATATTTAACCTAAAACCAGAGGATTGGACCAAGAAACTCAGAAATAAAACCCTATGTACGATGCCCTAGATTCTGGACATTTGGGGATTCATAAAAAAAGAATAAACCCTAAGAAAAAGGGAGGAGGAAGGAAGGGAACCCACATATTTGAGATATCTGGATGTTTTTTGAATCTCGGGAAGTTTATCCCTAATTCGCGATGAATCTGAGCTCAAAAGAGGGGAAACCGAAGATGGGGTGTCTGGCTAGGTTCTATTGGAACATGTTAGAGGTGTAATCACCAAAAAAGGACAAAAAATGAATATTTTATGAAAGAATTAAAAAAACATTTTAAAACTACAAATGGTCTTTCGGGTTGGTCCAATACCTAATTTGATCATCCAAATACAAGATGCTAATGATTTTTAAGGGGCCCAAATTTATTTGGTAGTTTGAATAGTTAAATGAAGGTAATTTTGGAATTTGAATGGGTGAAAAAGGATGAAAAATGATAGATTTATTAAAGAAACAAAATTTATTTTTGAAACTGGAAATGGGCTCTCGGGTTGGCCCAAATTTTGAAAACCCACCATTTCCTTCAAAAATGCATGGAAAACCCCCAAAACAAAGCAATAATGTAAATTAAATGAAAAATACATTTAAAATATTTCATTTATGTGACACTAAAACTAGTTCACTCAACAGTAACCAAACATGGTTGGAACAAGAACCCATGTGAGCCTTTTTGTACTCCAGAGGCTACCAACTAGTAGTGAGGGTCCATGGTTGAACTGTGGGGAGACAATACCCTCATGATTTGAATGTATCACATCAATATAATCATATCATTCAATATGAAAAGTATAAAATATGAAAAAACAATGGGAAAGTAGACATCATTCATATTTATATATATATAACTCTAAATCTCATCCATCAATTTCATATACAAAATGATGACAATGACATGCTATAATAAAGTTAAACTAGTATACGAGGAAGAAATTTCACATACAAACAATTATTCCAAAATTAGGGAAAAATGACCCAAAGACCATATCTATATAATATCATGAGCCATATCTCTGTGCTACGCTCCCCTACTCCCATGATAAACAAAAATAAAGGATTGGTAGCCAAACCCTTTCTTCAATCCCTACTTTCCTCCATGAAGTCAGTTTGGGTGCCAATCTGTGGCCCATACAAGGTGTGAGATAAACTCAGTAGGCCACCACCAATGATTTATAAGGAAATCTAGTCTGTGAATATATAATAAAAAGTGTGAAGGTAACAATGAAAGGTATAAATGTTGTTCAGTATGTAAATAAACCAAATAGGGCTAGGTTCACCTAGAACACCTATCCTCTACTATCTGCTCCAGCCTAAGATAGAACAAAACTGAGTAATCAGACAGTCATGATTTAATTTATAATAAATTTTTAGTATTTATCTCATATCCAAAGAATCTCCCATGAATAATATATGATCAATATCTGTGTAATAATTCTATGAATAAATTATAAGGCTCCAACTGATTCTAAGGCTGAACTTTGTCTTGAAAGACATGTCGTATAATAATTTATTTTAATATCTCAACAGAAAATATGCCCATACATGACATTATAAATCTATAACAAAGCTATCACTCTAGGAATATATGAATCCATCACATTACATGACCATCCTAAGAATTCCACATAGGAACACTAATGTCTTTCTTGGTGTCTTAAAATGTCACCTCCTATGAGTCTATCATTGGAAGTCCAAAATGGGAGCCTAAGTGTCACTCATGTAATATATGATGATATTCTCTATGAGAATTTACTTGTTAATCCACATAGATTTTCCAATTATAAATCATGGAACAAATAATAATCATCACTATAGGTTTATCCTTGTCATTCCTTATTGGGAGTTCAGGTATCACTTGAGTATGTACAACCAATAACCCAAGTGAGTTTGTCTGTGACATTCATATGATAACCCATGTGTCACCCAAGGTGCAGGATACTTTCATTCCCAAATCATTTAAATAAATAATACATATGATTCCAGATATGTAATTTTGATTTCAAACCCATCACTCACTCTCAGTGAGGAAATATGAATGGTCATGGGACCAAATACATACCATACCATTTAATTTCGTATTTTAATTCTAATTTCCATGACATTTAAATAATAATTTTACTCACCATAGATGGTGAATCAAAAAAATCATAATATTAGAAGTCTTAACATCACATGAATACCAAAATTCATTTTAATTGGGTTTTTGGATTTAATGATCTCAAGACTAAGAGTTAAAAAAATGACAAAAAATATAAGGAAATTATCTTCTATTTACTCTATTATTCAATTCAACTCATGTTTTAACAATTCCTTTTAACATCCCAAATGAAGGGGAAAATAACATACCTGAAAAGGTTTATCAAATTCCTAGGCTACCCATGGTGGTTTAATCTATTTCAGCAAAACAACAAAAGTGGTGGTTAAATTAAACTTACTTAGCCTTTAATGATAAATATATGTGTCTCATGAGTAATATTGGTCAAGACTACACAATAAATATAAGAATCATTTCATTTAATAATCATCACACAAAAAATTTTGTAGATGTCCCAGTAAAACCTATATAAACAGCAATAATATGAGGTAAAAGTATGATTGAACCTACCTCATCTCGGTACTTGACCCCTCATATGTTGTGGGATTCTAATCTGGGATAGAATAGAATAAATTGATAAAAGAGACAAACACCATGGAAATATGGTATATGAGCTCACAAAAAAATAACTACATCTAGAGGAAGTCAATCAATGAAAGGAACAAGGGGGGTAGAGAAATTACCAGTGGCTTCACCATTAGTACCAGGCGCTGTGCATTATCATGGGGTAATTCTAGTTGTAGAGCCTTGAAAGGTTGGTTTGTTGGTCAAAGTAAATTCAAATATGATAGGGAGGTTCTCTTATGGTGGTTTCGGGTCTTTGGGGCCTTTAAAGTTATCTACCTAGGCCATGCACATACTAGGCCTATGGGCCATTTAATAATTTCCCCCTCAACCCAATTTTAAAGGGTATTATCCAAAAAAATCAATAAAAATGTATAGACTTGGAGTTCTATGCTTATATTTAGGCATGGATTAAGATTCAAAGGAGGGGAGGCTACTGTGCATGAAAGGGGAAAGAAAATAGTAGACCCTTTTAAATTAAATTAAGGAAAAATAGTAAAATTTCCCTCATTTTATGATTCATACTATTTCGCTGCACCATTTCCCTAATTATGTGTCAACTATATATGCAAAAATATCTTGGGAGACACCCCCATGACCTTTAATTCAAGGTTTTAAAAACTAAGTGCATGCTAATCACACCCTTTTTCTTAACCATGAATTAATTAATCCCCCATTTAACATTTTAGGAAGACTATGAATCACCCTTACAGGGACTCATGGTTAGCCATAATCATGAGCTATCTGTGCACCTATGTGGTTTATTAAAAAAACTATAGATATGAGCTCTAAATAAAACCCAAGACATCCCTGAACCCTTCATTAAAACATAAGGAACATTTACCAGGATAAATCTAAATAAATTTATAAAAATAAAGAGTTTACATACCCCATTGAAGTTCCAGGTTATTACATCATTTAATTTCAAGAATATTCTCCCCAAATGAATGCACATTGTATTTTTCTATCTATATTAGGTGGTGTTCATAACAAATTTAGAAACCTATTATACAGGCAAGTTTAACACTTTTTTATAAGTTCATTATTTTTAAGTCGTATTGTTTATACACGTTTTTTAGTGGATTTATATACCAATTAATTCTATGTAAAGAGTTTAACAAGGGTAACTTTTTGATAAATTACCCAATTGAAATCCAATACATTGATGTAATGGTAAATATATTTTTTGTTATATAATATTTTTCTTATATATATATATATATATTTTATTTTTACTTTATTGTTTAATAAGTGATGTGTCATTATCATAAAGGAAGGGTGGAATGTGGTTATTATATTATATGATTCATAAATGAGATAATAACAACTAGGACAACAAATGAATTCGATATGGTTTGTTATATGAGTTATTTACAATTATATATCAAACTATTCTATTTTTCACTTATAAAATTCATTGTTATGATCGATTTTAAATGATTTGAAGTCATATATGAATGAATAATTTACCCATCTTAATAGTTTGTTTCAAATCTATTTATTAAGTAGTATTGTGATTTTAATTTTCCTGTATTTCTATTTTAATTAAAGTTAAACAAATTAATATTTTTAGAAAGTTTTTATGTATTTAGTTGGTATATTATGTTTGATTACACAAGGGGTTTTTTTATGTTAGTTTATCAGGCCGAGTTTGTGAATACTTTAAAAAATTGTTAAACACATAAGTTTTATTATTTTTTATAAGTTATTTATTCGTAAATATAATTTTTATACATATTTTTAATAATAATATAATGAAATAAAGGTCATGAAAAGGGTTTAATAATGATCAATTTCATCACAGAATCCATAAAAACAAAAATACAAGAAATTATTGGTAAATATATTTTATTTTAGATAATATATGTTTATTATATATATATATATATGTGTGTATGTGCGTGTGTGTGTGTCATTTTTTATTTCCATGTTAATTATTTATAACCATAGTTTCATCATTATAACGGAGTGGTGGAATGCAATTATTTTATTTTAAGATTTATGATAGAAATATTAAAAACATGGATGATGGATAAATTTGATAAGGTCAGTTATATTAATGGTTTTAGGATTTATGTCAAGATATTCTATTTGTTAATCTTTTAACATACATTTTTATTGTATATATTTCAAGTATCCTGAGTCATATACAAATGAAAGATGTACCCTTCTTCGAAGTTTTCAAATTACTTTTTAGGTATGGTTTACATTTAAATTATAAGGTATGTCCGTTTTATTTAGAGTTAAAAAAATTAATTATTAGAACATCTTTTTTATCTAAAAATATTGAATATTCTTTTTTTATATTATTTTATTCTTTGAAATATATTTTTAAACTTTGTTAAATTTTAAATTATAAGTTATCTATATTTTAATTTTTGTTTGGAAAGTGGGTAATTATAAAATCTTATTTTTTTGTGTATTTTTTTATTTTTTATAGGTGTCAGATGTTTAAGGTATACATATTTTAATTAAATTAAAAAAATGAGTATTTATAATTTTTTTTATGATTTTAGTTTGTATATTATGTTTGATTTTATAGGTTTCTTCTTTTATGTGAGTTAATGTTTTAGGAAAAGAATGTAAATCTCTTATGAAATTGTCAATCAAGTATGATTTATTATTTTTACAAGTCCATTATTCTTAATTAGTATTTTTATACTTGTTTTGATATTTTATATATGAAAATAATGGCCATGGGAATGACTTAACAATGACCAATTATAGATATAAAAGCCAAAGAAAATAAACTCCATTAAATTATTGGTAAATATATTTTATATTAGATAATATTTTTTTTATTGTATGTATATATATTAGTTTTTATTTCCAAGCTAATAATTCATAACCATAGTGTCAACATTGAAAAGAAATTTAACTGATTTTACCAAGAATCATGGATGTGTCATATTTAGTTATTCAATATCCATGGTATTTATAAGGTTTTATAATGAGATAAGATATAATATGAGTATAACTCATTAAAATAAGTTTTTATAAGATCAAATTCAGCCCAAGTATTAGAGTTTTAGTGTTTAATGTGTGTTATAAATTTTTATAATCAAAATTATTTTAATTTTTTATAAATCATGTGATTTAAACATACAGGACAATTACATGACAAGTCACATGGTTTAAATCATGACCTCTCTTACCATGAATACAAAATATGCATGGTTTTTTTTTATCTTAATTTTTAAACTGTTTTAGCATTATTAATTTCTTATACACTAAAAATTATTCCTATTTGTTAAGGTTTCCATTCATGTGTTCCCGATAGTCCTTATTGGTGGGTTGAGTTCACAATTTGTAATCCTATGTACTATTTCCCCTTATTAAATGGAAATTTGTAGAATAATAATAATGATTTCCAAGGAATTAATCCTGGACAAACAATTATGATTAAATTATAAAATAACAATTATGTGTCTTTTTTATTAAAGTTTAAAAAATTATTATTTGGAGAATATTTTTTTTGATTCTTATGTGTTAAATTATGTTCGTTTTCATAGGTTTTTTCTATTATCATCCTTTAGTTTTATTTGTTTTACTAACATAACTCTAAATTTATTAATTTTTTGGGTCTCTATAAATTGAATGTTTATGGAGTCATAGGTAATAGAAAATTAAGTCAGGCCATGACTCTATTTCTGATACAACTATTATATCGATGTTTCTCTTCATGATGACATTATTTTAAAGTATTTTTAGTTAAATCACTATTTTCTTTAAAATATATTCTTATTGATTTTTATAACTATATATTTGGATACCCTATGGGATTTCCAATCTGTAGTAGATAGTAACTAATTTTTTCATGAAAAGGTCTAGATTCTGGTTGAGCATCTTATATGGATAGTAAGGTTACATTACATGAATTTATATTCCTTATATTAAATGGATTTAGTTTTTTTATTTATTATATTTATGATGATTTTATTAGTTTAAATATCTAAAAATCTTCATGTCCAATATTTATTCTTTTAGTATGCAAAGAAAAAGTTTTTAATAGTGTAAATTCTTTTTGTTTATTTTAACTGATAAACAATGTTTAGTAAGTTCATTAGTAAATAAATTAGAGTAAAAAGTTTAATTAAATATAGTCTACTACAAAGAATACCTTAATTTACCATGATTGTTTTTAATGGAATCATTAATTTTTAAGAAGATAGACTGAATAAGAAATAAATGTCAATTTTTAATTCATAATAATATGAAAATATGTATTTTATTTAGGGGACGTTTTCTATGGTGGATATTGTTTTCATTGTTTAGGGAAGATATGTAATTTAATGTTTTAATTTTTTTGTCTCAATGCTCAGATAAATTTTTCTCTTCAATTAATTTATTTTGGAAAATTGATTTGATGTTTTGGTTATGTATTCCACTAAAATGTTATTAGGTGTGGAATGAAAGTGATTTTTTGTTCTCTTAGACAATAAAAAATATTTTAGGTCCTAAATTAGAATAAAATAACACAAATATTATCCACACTATGGATAATATATCATGTGCGGATTGTAGGGTGGTCCTATGATAGCAGTAAATAGAAGTTTATGAGTCTTTACAGAGGTACACAAGAAATTTATCGGGATGAATAATAATTTTTTTAAAAATTGGTAGTTATTTTTATTTTATCCACTATATATGATGTTTACATATTTTTATATTTTAGAGAATGAAATTTATTTTATTTTTTAAAACATATTCAACTTCCAATATAGGGTTTTTTCAAACTGATGTTGAATCAAATAAATATCTTTTTTTTGTAATAACTGATGTTGGAAGATGAATTGAAAAGGACATTAAGAATCTTTATTTTCAAAACCAATGTTGAAAGCCTTAATAGATTTTTGTAGTTTGACTTTGAATATTAGTTTTCTACAAAAAAAGAAATTGAATGTTCCTTTCAACATCAGTTCATTTTAAAAAATTACCTTTAATGTTTTAAGATATTTTTCAACTTTAAAAAAATATATATTTCAATATCTGTTTTTTATATAACTAATATTAAAATTTTGATGCAATAGTTTCCACATCAGTTTTACTATGAAATTGATGTAGAAATTTTTGTTCAATTTTTGTTTATATAAAACAATTATTTTTAATGATCCCTTAAATTCACTTTTTTGTTAATGATTAGATATAGGTTTTATTGAAATCATGGTTGAAAATATTTTTCATAATTACATTTTTTAAATATTTTATTAAATACCGTCATTAAGAGAAATAAAATAACATGGAAACATATTTTTATACAAGTGTATTGATAAAAAAATTCAAATAAAAAAATAATTTGTCTTAGCCTTCCACTACATAAGATAGAATTGTCCTCATAGTATAAATTACATGACTAACCCATGTTGGGGTGTATTTAATTATTGTGAATATTTTATCTTGAAGTTTTTGGTTGACATATCTTATTTTACATAATGAGTTGAAAAATAATGATGGAAATGATGTAATAAAAGGGAAAAGGTTAAAGAAATATATAAATATAGTATATTAAGATTGGGGAGTCCACTCAACAAATCAAGTAATTAGGACATAATGTAGTTGGAAATTTATTCCAACCATAAAACCTTAAAATAGATTGTTAGGCCCATGTCTAGGTTATGAGAAGCTAATGTGGATCCTTTCTAGTAGAATATATAAAATATAATATATTCCAAAATTGATGGAGGGTGCTATTTGGTTTTCAAAAATAATGCTAGATTAATAATAATTCAATTAATTTTAAATTTGTTAATATTATTTTTAAAATAAAGATAAGGACTAATTATCTATCATTAATTTTTATAAATAGAAAATAAAATGACATTGACTATATCCCTGCGATCCATACTAGAGAATGATAACGTTCTCACTAGTGTAAATATAGTGACCCCCAATCCAGTAACCCATATTCAGTGCTGTTTTAAAACATTTTCATAATATATATGGAATCACATCTTGAAGGATATAATAGTTTAGTAATATTGGTAATATAGATATATACAAGATCCCATATTACATTTGAAAATAAATACTAAAAACTAATTTTTTTTATATAATGCCATTATCCCCTTTATCATATACATTCTTATCATTCATAGTTCACATTATAGATTCTTGGGAAAGGAAAAAAATAAGGGTGGTCTCAAATCATAGTATGATTTATAAAAAGAGGATGTTGTCATAAGTAAATGAAGAATAAGAAAAATGGAATAATCAATATGGAAAGGAAAATATATGGACACACATGACTTTTAATCAATAAAATGACATTCATGATTAGATAAGAAATAATCAATATGGAATGGTAAATAACCAAAAACAAATTCCATTTAAATAACTTGACTATCATGAATAGATAAGGAATAATCAATATGGTGAGGTAAATAACAGAATACACATTCCATTTAAATAAAATTATGATCATAATAAGAGAATGAATAATAATTTTTTTAATGTCGATTCCTTTGTCAAAAAAGTCCATAGAACATTTATTGGAATTAATAAAATAATGTTACAAAAGTAAAAATGAGGGAATTTTATTACAATCTATATATAAAAAGAAATTAGCATCGGAGGAAGGTCATATGACCAAGGGATGTCAGTGTTGAATCCTTTATTTCCAAGACCATCCACCACTGAGTAAGCCTCTCAGAAAGTCGGGGAGAATTTATGGATAAGATCCAATAGTGAAAAAAAGTAATCCATCCATCTACCTATGAGGGGTCATGAAAGATGACTAATGTAATTTTGGACCGCTTTCATAATGGTGGTAGAGTCTCTTTCAGTCCAGATGTTGGTTTATCCATTTTTTCTTTTTATATAGACCACAATGATGATAATAATAATTTTTTATTCCTAGGAATTTTCATTTTCATAGATTAATTAAAACATCTAAGAATTTGTCCATTATGGACCTTGTAGATAGATCTATAACCTAGAATACCCAAGTTTCTTTTTGAGGAACCATTAATGTTCACATTGATCAAACCTATAAGTGTTGATTTACAAAGAACTTCAAATGTACCTCTATGTTAGATGTAGATTCTAACGACTATTAATCAGTGAAAGATAGAAAACTCCCCAATGTTGTTGTGGAATCAATAATGTTGCTGAGAGAGGAACTCTTTGATAGTAGTGTTTATTCTCACCTACATTCCATTTAGGTTTAAAATATAATTATTTTAAATGAATGAATTTATGTCATACCAAATAATGTGAACTAACCTGGACACTATGGTGATGAACATATTACTAAGTTCTGGTGATGTGTCAGTAGTTGTACACCATTGGAGTTGTGTATAGATAGAAACAGTCTCCAACCACCTAATTTCAAAAAGATCAAATATATATATCCATAGTGCAATATCTGTATAAAAAAAATGAAATAGTGGTCTACATCTTCTCTATTATGGTTGCAAAGAATAAATTTTGATCATAGTTGGATACCAATGGATTTCAAATTTCTATAACTAAAAATTTGATTATTTGAAATCCTTCACACAAGAGTAGATAGAGAAGTCTATATCCAAGTATTATCAAATATTTTTAGTTAGGTAAAATCATCATTTTTACAATTAAAATTATGACTATTGAAACGTTTGGAATCAATAATTCTATTATAATCAGGTTCCCGGCTCAAGAAATCATCAATAGAAGAAAAAAAGAAATTTATGAACTAGATATTAATAAAATCTTGAATATTCAGTCTATGAGAGTTTTAAAAATCCATTATTGAAAGGAGATTATCCACATATAAATGAAGTGGATCAATAATGGGAATAAGGGGAGAAATAGTCCAATTATCCAAAAAAAATAGTTGAGAGAAGACTCCCTGTTGATGATCTATCTAGAATATTGCATAATTTTGGGAAAAGAATATTTGATGGAAAACTAAAAAGAGGATTCCATATGGTGCAGTATTCCACTGTTCAATTTTCGAAGAGACCTGACTCTAAAAAAGTTATAATATATATAATTATTATTCTAAAGATTCTAAATAAATATATCCTGTAAACAATCATTAAATAATTTGAGATAATTGATTTCTGAGACACCACTAGAAATTGGATTATAGTGGTCAATTTAAGGGACATTAATTAACTTCCCTTTTAGAGTAATTCCACTCCAAAAAATATTTTATTAGAGACATTGAAATTTTTACGAAGTTAAATAATCCATTTGTAGAAAATCAAGGAGTAATCCATTTTAGAAACAACAGTATATTTGAAGAGTAAAATTCTTTTAGCCTTATATAGTGATTTCCCTTTCCAAGATTAAAGTTGATTCGTTATTAGATCAAATATTTTTGAAAATATACTATTATTTGGCCTCTCCAAAAATAGAGGAATAACTTGATTGGTGAATGTAAAATACCCCTATTTTATGTCCAATACATTCATTATAATTATTTTTATAGAAAATGGAATCCTTTTCCCGAGGAAAATGAATGCATTTTTCATATTTATAGATTTACCTAAAATAACATCAAAATGGAAGAGTACTTACTTAATATATTTAATATTATTTCCCCCCTTAAAAAATTAAAATAATATCATGTGAATAAAGGATATTTTAAGGAAATAAAAGATCTCTTACATAAAGAATTTGATTAAATTTACCTAGGTTTACCAAGTGCATGATAAGTCGGCTTAAATATTCCTCAGCAATAGAGAAGAGGATGGAAGATGGGGGATCACCCTGCCTAACCCCTTTTGAAGTAATAATCATTATGGAATGGAAAATACAAAAGAAACTTTCCATTTAAATAACATGACTATCACAAATAGTCAATGAATAACCAATATGAAAAGGTAAATAAATAAACACACATTCCATTTCAATAACTTGAATATCATTAATAGATAAGGAAGAACCTACATAGAAAGGTAATTAAGAGAACACACATGAGATTAAAATAACATGAATATAATGAATAGATATGGAATAATCAATATTTCAAGGTAAATAACTGAAGACTTATTACATTTAAATAGTTTATTACCATGAATAGATATGGCATAATCTAAATGAAAATATAAATAAAAAATGCCACATAATCAATAACTAAGAATGAAATTCATCCAGAGATAATATAATTGTAAAAATATCATGGATAATGACAACTGAATTCTTAACGAATAAAATTCTTAATTATAGGATGTCATGATCTTAGAAATCATGATACCTCTACTGTCAAAAACATTCATAAGAAAATTTAATACTACAGGTAAAGAAACATGCACTTCTAGCTTACTAATACAACTCATGAGACTACCGATGCATCGATGGGATATATAATTTTAGGTCCCACCCATTTCTCTATATCCAAAGAATTACTCATATATCAAATAATTTATTTACTAATGAAAAAGGATGAGGCTTTGACCCCATCCTTTAAAAAATCAAATATCTTTATTGAGTAAATAATATGAATTTATA
The DNA here is from genome assembly GCA_963277665.1 of Viscum album. NCBI lineage: Eukaryota > Viridiplantae > Streptophyta > Magnoliopsida > Santalales > Viscaceae > Viscum > Viscum album. The sequence continues at coordinate 833,453,089 of OY728136.1, forward strand.
AATATATTTCCCCTGATAAAGAAAATAAATTTTAATGTATAATTTATTATATTGAGATGATATATGGTGTAATAAATAAACATATCCACGATAAATAATATGGATATTTACGGTAAATTTAATGTCCAATGATCATAGGAAGGAGAATATTTCATGGGAAAATTATTGAATAAAAAAATGAATAAAGAAATTGAATGTCAATACATTCGTTTTTCAAAATGATCTTAAAAAATCAATATAAAGTATAATAATTGTATTAATAGAAAATATCCCCATCAATGTATAAGTAAAATATAGTGTTATAACAAAAGAACATGATGACTGTGGAAAATTTTATAAGGAAACACCCTCCTTCTTTCATTGGATTGTCTGACCCAGTAACATCTGAAGGATGTATTAAACACCCTGAAAAGATATTCTATGTTATGGGAAGTTTAGATAATCAAATGTTAAGTCTTTGCCTTTATCGATTTCAAAGTGAAGCTAATCAGTAGAGATCAATGGTCAAGAATATTAGGGATAGAGAGTAGACTGAGGCCTTATAGTGGGATGGATTTAAATGTATTTTCCTTGAAAAATATTTTCATATGACGGTGATACATAGGATAGAGTATAAATTCCTTGACTTGAATAAAAATTAGGAAAATTTTGGGGCCATGTATGAATAAAAATTTACCCTACAAGAGAGGTATTTTCCACATCTTATTCTAGATATTGATAGAAAAATCAATTATTTTTAATCTAGAATAATGCCACGGTATTGAACGGAATTAGTCTTCTGTGAATTAAAATGTTATGAGAAACTTGTACGATATGTTGAGAGGTTATGAATGGAGTTTTCTATTTATCACATACAATTTGAAAACAAGGAGAAGAAGAGGTTCATATAGAATGTGATGGGTATAAATCAATCAAAGAAATATAATTGTAAGATAGTTCAGTTTCAGTTTGTCAAAAGTGTGGAAAAAAGAACCATGTAGAATGCCTCAAAAAAACATAGAACTGCTTTCGATGTGGTATATTTGGACATATGACCTGATATTGTAATGAAAATTAACCTAAGTCTAATCTTGAAAGGGAAACTGTAAAGTGTTTTTAATGTGGTGAGATGGGTCATTATTCAAATGCTCACCCAAAGAGAGATCTGAATGATTCAAAGAAGTCAGGATATCAATAGAAAGGTGTATTGAGATCCTTTGTGACTATGTAAGTAGATGTCATTCCATAAAATGAATTGGTATCATGTACATTCTTTTGTTACTCATATTTTTCTAAAGTCTTGTTTGATACAAGATCAACACATTCCTTTATTTCTAAGAATTTTCTGCTAAGTTAGAAATATCACCTCAAAAAATGATACAAGAACATATTATGAAAACACTAGGGGGAATGTTACAGTAAAAAGGAATGTTATGAATCTTCGTATTCTTATATGTGTAAATACATAACTTTAAAAACTTATTTTTTTCATTAGTAGAGTTTAATGTTATAATGGTAATGGATTTCATTTCTGTTAATCACGCTAAGATTGATTAGAGAGATAAATAATTTGTTTTTCAAAAATATTTTCAGTTTTTATACAAGAATGAAACCATAAAATTGATAACATATCAGGAAGATAATAAACTATTAAAATATGGAAATGAAAGTTATATTTCTCATATTTTTCAAAACAAGGGAACTATTTAGATTAATAAGGTGCCAGTGGTAAATGAATTTCTTGATGTGTTTCCTAATGAGTGGCCTAATTTTATACCTATTCGAGAAGTTGAAATCACAATTGTCATAGTTCCTAAGGCTAATCCAATTTCAAAACCACTTACCGAATGGCTCAAATGGGACTTTTAGAGTTAAAAAATTTGTTACAGGATTTTGTTTAAAAAGTCTTCATTAGTCCTAGCACTTCACCATAGTGTGATAATAAAGAAAAATGTTTTCATGATACTTTTCATAGATTATAGGTCCTTGTATAACATCACAATTAAAAAAAGTATCCTTTACCTAATATTTATGACTTATTTGATCAACTCTAGAGAGCTCAATACTTTTCCATGATTGACTTGATATCCTGATACCATCAGCTGAAGGTGAAAGAGGATAAAATCTCAAAAAAGTATTTTCATACTAGATAAGGGTATTATGAATTCTTTGTTATGGTGTTTGGGTTAACTAATGCAACTGTTGTATTCATGGATCTTATGAATAGAATATTTCATGAGTACTTGGATATGTTTGTGGTTGTGTTTATTGAAGACATTTTAGTATTTTATAAGGGTAAATAGGAGAATGAAAAAGATCTCAGGGTTGTTTTTAAAACCTTAATGGAAAAGAAACTATATTGAAAATTCATAATGTGTGCTTTTTGTTTGGAAAAAATTGTTGTTTGGGAACATTGTAAACAAGGATGGAAAAACTGTTGATCCAGCCAAAACAGAAGTGGTTGATGAATGGGAAAAACAATAAAATGGTAAAGAGATTCACATTTTTATTGGATTGGTAGGTTATTAATGATGTCTAGTTAAAAACATTGCATGGTTATCTCATCCACTAACTATGTAAACACAAAAAGTGGTTATATTTATTTGAACAGATGAATGTGATTGTTTTTGTTTTTTAGAAAACGAAGAAGAGATTGGTGAATGCCCAAGTTTGGGCCTTACCTTCTCAAAATGGTAAGTTTGTCATCGACAGTGATGCTTTTTTGAAGGGAATTGGTTGTGTTCTAATGTAGAATAATCAGGTAATTTCTTATTCATCAAGAAAATTAAAATCTCATGAGTTAAATTATCCCACACATGATTTGAAATTAACAGTTGTGGTTTTTGTTTTCAAAATTTGGAGGCACCATTTATACAGAGAAAAATGTTAAATATATATTGACTATAAAATTTTGAATTATATATTCACTCAAAAAGAATAAAACATGGGGAAGAAATGGTGGCTTGAAATGATAAAGGATTATTATTGCACGAACAATTACCATCCAAGGAAAAAAATAAAGTGGATAATTCCTTGAGTTGAAAACATCATGAATCATTAATCATACTACATTTGTAACATGATCCCTTGATTAATGAATTGATGGATTTTGGCTTTGAATTTGTTGGTTTAGAAAATACGTCTATTTTGTTTCAGGTTTCAGTGCAGTCATAATTATCAGAAATAATTAAGCAAACGCAGAAGGAAGACCATGAACGAGGATATTGCTAATTATACCATGAAATGATTCACATGTCAACTAGATAAACTATAGTGGCAGTTACTAAAGGGGATGATTCATCAATTTCTTGTACCAGAGTTTAAATGGGATAATATATCCATGGACTTCATTGTAATGCTACGAAATACTTCTCGTAGTAATAAGGAAATTTGGGTTGTTGTTGATCAGCTGACTAAATATTCACATTTTATTTCTATTCGAGATATAATGTATTTGGTTAATCTTTATCGATTGTACGTCAGATATATTTTTAGGTTACATATTTTCCCTCTTTCCATTGTATCTAATAAGGATCCCAGGTTCAATTCTAAATTTTGGAACGACCTTTATAAGTCATTGGGAATTGAATTAAATTTCAGTACATTTTTTCATATGTAATAAGATTGGTAGTCAAAACGAATTATTCAGACTTTGGAGTATATGCTTCGAGCTTGTTAAAAAAACTAACAGGGATGTTGGGATCAACATCATTCTTTTGTTGTGTTTTCTTATAATAACACTTTTCATTCCACTATATAGATGTCACCTTTTGAGGAATTGTATGGGAAGTATTGTTGAACTCTAGATTTTTGGGATAAAGTCAGGGAAAAGAATTTAATGGGACCAGAATTAGTAGAGGAAGTGGCTGAGAAAGTGAAGATGTTCCAACAACACATGAGGACTACTGAAAGCATGTATAAATTTTATGAAGACAACATGAAGAAAAAATCTTCTTTTAATGTATATGATCATGTTTTTCATGGAATACCATAATAAAAATGTGTTATGCATTTTGGTAAGAAATAAAATCTATGTCCATGGTTCATATGAAATTATGAAATTATAGAGAAATTTAGACCAGTCGCCTACCAAGTAGCTTTGCCTATGTGTTTATATCAGGTACACAATGTTTTTCATGTTTTGATGTTGAGAGAGTATATGCCAAAGTCATATCATGTTTTGAGCCCAGAAGTTGTTCAGCTCAAAGATAACCTTTCTTAAGAAGAGAAACATATTCATATTATTGATTGAAGAGAACACGTATTGGGGAATTAGGTAATCCAACAAGTAAAGGTTTTGTGGAAAAATCACATGGTTGATGAAGTAACATAGGAATCTGAAAATGTTATGAGGGAAAGGTATCGTCACTTATTTAATAAGTAAAACAAAATTATGCAGAAGAAAATTACAAAAGTTGGGGAGACTATAAAACCCCATGTTTATAAAAATAAATGCAAATGCATGAAAATTTGTTTTAAATAGATTTTTATAACTAGAATTTATACATAATTTTTCAGATTATATGATTTTAATTTCAGAAAATATTTATCTATGGTTGTGATTAGTAAGTTATTTGGGGTATGATATGACAAAATTTATTTTTGGTGAATAGTAACATACCCATATTAAAAGTAATATGAATTTTAATATGACCCTTATGAATAGTAAATAATTTTAGTATTTTATTTTTTTGAGGATTTAAGATAATGAAATCTTGATTAATTTTTGAAGGTGATATAAAATGAGTTATAGTTTTAAAATTGTTTATTTTTGATAAATTATAATTTTAAATAAAAATTAAATTAATAATATTTAGAAAATTATTTTCCTAAAATGGAGTTTTTTTAATTCTACACATTTAAAAATGTTTAGGGTGATTATTTTGGTATTTTCTTGAAATTCTTGAATTTTTGATGAATAATCAAATATGATAAATTAGGATAAATGCTAAATACTTATTTTACTGCATCATAGGAGAATTACAGATGATGTAATCCCACATGTTTTGAACTAACATGAAATTATTACTACTGGGGGTCAGATGAATCATTAATATTCCTAGTCTTGAGAAAAAATATTAAAATAATGATTAAAATAATGTAAAATCCCTCCCCTCCTCTAAAATAAATACCACCCTCATTCCCCGATTCCTATCACTCCTCTCAAGGCATGAGAATTGTCTATGTTCTACCAAATCCCCTCGCCAAGGCTCTTCCCCACATCCTAGACCTACTGGTCTCACAAAAAGGCAAAAACCAAAGGCCTTAAGGAGGATCTCTAGGAGAATAAATCAATAGGTAAGAATCCTTTACCTTTTTCATGTGTTTTCTTTTCAATTCCTTATATTTCTTATAATAACTTCCCCCACCCTTATCCAGGAGGTATGAAATATCCATAATATTATATATTATATAATTTATCATGTTTATGTAAAATATTCAGCATATTTCTTCCTCTCATCTCTCTCTTATTCTAAAAAAATAAAAACACCATCCGTGATGTGCCCATTTACCGAAATCGTAGACGATGTGTTTTGGGTTTCTATTACTTCCTCTAAATATGATAATAAACCCCTTTTAATGGTTGAAACAAATTCTAAAGTGTATTATGTATCCTATTTTATTTTCATTAATTGAATTTCGTGAATGTAATTAAATTATGTAATAAAACAAATTCATTATTATCGAGGGACCACAAAAAAAGATCTAAACAAATAACATTACTATTTTATCTAGTAATTCATTATAATATATGATAAAAAATGATTTTTGGTACCAATATATATTCTTTAAACACATTAATACAAATTTATTCCACTTGTGGTATTTATTTTCCATACTACAAGAAAATCAAATACAAACTGGTCGTGGAAATCATTTAATGAACAGACCTGACACAATAGAAGAAACATAACACTAATAACTAAAGGGTAAAATGATGTTATAAAATGATAATATAAAGTTTTATAAACATGAAAATATTTATTTAATATACTAATAACACTCTTTGATCCATTATACCTGATGTTTATGAAAATCCTCAGTTAAGGGAATTCATAACCCAATTTCCACTCTTTGGGTAAACCTTTTACTTCAATAATTGGGTGGTTTTAAGATTATTTTTGTGAGGATGTTTTGTTAATATTATTTTTTGTTATTTTTATTTATAGTTTAAAGTCATATTATATTTTTTTTATTGATTATCATATCAATTTTAAGTTATTTGTAGGTGACATTTCTTATAAAATCTTCTTTTAAACTTTTAATTTTACCAAATTCAAAGTGAATGCTTCTATGAATGTATTCCTGATTAATGATTATGTTATGGATCTTGGGAATTTTTTATGATTATGTGTGGGGCCTATATCTTCTTCCAATGTTTTGGGTATGTGTAAGTTGGAGGGTGGTTGTATGGTTACTCATTGTGTAGCTGTGACAGTTACACCATAAGGTAGTAGTGAGGGTTACATTGTAAGGTATCCATGAGGGTTACAAATCATAAGGTAACCATGAGAGTTAGAGTATAAGTATGTAATTTCCCAAGATAACTTTATGGTTCTATTTATGTTATTTATGTTTTTTTGAAACATTGTGGAAATACAAGAATCACAAAGTATGTATATAAGGGTGAGAAGTATTTATTTTTGAAAATGATTTCATAAGTTTAAAATTATTAATGGACTAATTTTTTATTTTTACATCTTTTTTTATCCTTTATTGATAATTTTGTGCTCATACCAATTTTTTAAATTATTTTCATAGGTTTTAAAGATGTGTAAGACAAATAAGGAATCCATGTTAAATGTTATTAAGATTTTTCAAAGAAATAACAGTTTATTTGAAAAGTTTTATATTTTTTAAGAAATGATTACTGTTTTTTAGTATATGCTCCATATAAATATAGAATGTGGTGTATGTATTATATCCCAATTTCTATAAAACACTAAATATTAAAAGATCGTCATTATGAATGGAAGTGTGTGCATGACTAAAATTTATGATTATGTAATGTAATAAGGTCGGGTCCTTATAGTATGGGCATAGAAGATATGCATAAATAATTATATAGAGTGATATATATAATTGTTCACAATAAATTGAATGATCAATGTAATACCAGTAGTGGGTGAAGTCTCCGATGAGGTCTCTAACGAGATCCCGGTTTGGGAGTCCAGAAAGGCTGCAAAAATCACAAACACCTGCAAAACATTATCCACGAAGAGGATAAGGGGACTACCTGTCGACGACATCACATGATCGTTTTGGGAATTTCTTCACACGAAGAACACAAAGGTTTAGAGAGAAGGTAGAGAGAGAGTTTCTGAAATCATTCTGATTTCTATTCAAAATTACCTCTTTGAACAAATGGGTTGAAGGTCCCTTATATAATCCTCTGGGCTCAGCTTGCCCGAGAAGATGACTCGATACAAGACATGCAAAAGAAAAATCAAAATAAAAAGAAAAATGAAAAAGGTAGATTGCACTATTGAAAAACTTCCACCACACACTTTACAATAAATACAAACTAAATAAATGACATGTTCGATGTGATCCGCTCATCCTTGTCGGGTATGACCCGTGTCTGAATCAACGTCTAGAATCCATCCAAGTACTAAATAGAATAGATCATCTCTCCAACTGAGACTTCCCTCTACGACTCCTTAATTTTGATCAATTCTTTGATGGCACATTGGATTTGATCTCTGACAATAAAGATATCTTCTTTATGTCCCTTCAACATCTTGAGTTCTTCAAGAATCGTGTCTGGCTCCACCGTGAATTCTGTCAGATGTGTCATCTCTGTATGCTGAATGTCTCTAGAGTTGATAGAGACCAACACATTGTCTCCTGCAAAGAATATAAAGTCTTTGGTCGTTGATTTTGATTCAATTAGATAAATTTTCCAGGTGATTTGGATACATTCATAATGACTTTTGTTCAAACTAATCTCTAGCCAATCTTCATCGCTAAACTGCGAGCCTTCAGATGCTTTCTGGACAGGTCCTTTAGTCCAGTTCCCTGGGTACAAGTTCTAAAGCATAACCACCCTGTCTACTAATCTGATAGGTTCAATATGTGCAACCCACCATAAAAAACTTGGATATGAATTGTTCAGAACTGTTCTGACCATCATGGGTACCCAATTGAATGTGGAATTTATTTTCTTAAATCCCAAAAACTATACTGCTCCCATGATGAATTCTTTCTGGCATTCAATTAACTCTTCTGGTTCCAATTTCGTATCTGGTATATGTATTTTTGGAATCCCTATTCCTGGAATTCTCCAAAACCTCTTCAAAAATGGATATTCTTCCATTCCTATTTCCTTGATTCTCCTAACTTTGTCAAGGAGTCCTGAAACTTAGACCTTCAGCCTGATCTCTTCAGTGATGATCATACTGATCATATCTCGATCAGTATTTTTATAATCTTCCATAGGATCTTCAGATCCAAAACATGGCTCAAACCACTTTTGAATATCCGATCATCTTTACTTTTCTGGATCAGATTATAAATAGTTGTGGACTTATTTCATGAAATATTTGGAATCCTTTGGAAATATTTCCATATTTCCTTTGCTGGATTGGGCTCTTCATCTAGCTCATCATCCGGAATTTCTAAATATTGTTCTTCCTGAACATTCTATTGTTGAGGTTCTTTCTGATACCTTTGATGCTTTTCAAGTTCTTTGTCTACATGATCAGTCCAACTCTTAATGGTTTTCTCTCTTTATTTAGAGCTTCCATTCGTCTCAACCTACTGGTTCTTCCAAGCCTTTATATTTCTCGTATTATCTGCACATTGAGTGTTGTAATGGACTTTCTGACCACATACAAAGCATTCAATTTGACTTTTATCCTTAGACATGCTGTCTAAAGGTTTTTTTGAAGCATTTCCTGGTTTTTCAGCCTTTCTAGCTGAGGAACCTGTGCTTTCTGATCATTCAACCTTAATGGCTGAAGATCCCTTCTTCTTAAGGTGATTCTCTTCTAGAATCCTCTTTCTATGTTCAAGACTATCAACCCTTTCATTCATTTCTTTGATAATCGGGCATTCTTCCATAGAATGATTATCTATGCAAACAGGGCATCTTCTTGATTTTCTACTTTCTTCCATTGCACCTGCAAGAGTCAAAATAGCGAGTTAGTGCATCTAGAATAACATTTTCTTTTCCTTTAATATATTCTATATTAAAGTTATAGTATTGAAATTCATTCATCCACCATACAAGTCATGCATGGGTAATCCTTTTCAATTTAATTCTAATAAAATTATTTATATAAGAACTATATGTTCTTATTGTAAAAGGTTGTCCCATGAAAAGCTCGTTAGCCCTAATTATTTTTAGGACAATAAGAAATTCTCTTCCATGGACAAGATAATTATTATCTTCCTTGTTAAAACATCCACTCTAGTATCTGTTGATACTATCATTATGGGTTTTACTTATCTTTAAGATAAATCCCCATGATGGGTCTGATGCATCTATTTCTAAGATAAGCTGATCTTCACTCCCATCTAGATATTCCAATTCTAGGAGATTTTGTGCTTTGTGATACAGAATTCTGATTACTTCAGAATCTTTTTCTGTCCAATCCCAAGGTACCTTACTGGATACCTTTATCTATATTGGAAATGATATTTTTTCTAAATCTTTGATGTATGCTTTGGCATAACTTAGTATACCGAGAAACACTTGTATTTGCTTACGATCTGTAAGATCATCGGGGAAAGTTTGTAGCTTTTCTGTAATATGTGGTTGAATCTTTTCGATACTTTCTTGGATCTGCAATCCCATGAATTCTATCTTTGGTTGCATCCAAATGATCTTTCTTTCTAAAAGTATCATCCCTTCTTCTCTGAACACTTCAACCACCTGCTGCAAATGTTTTATATGCTCTTCTGTATTTTTACTAAATAAGAGCACATCATCTATATGGACTGCCAAAAACTGTGATAATCTATTGAATACCTTATCCATTATTCTCTGGAATATTCATGGTGCATTCTTGAGTCTAAATGGCACAACTATCCATTCAAACAAGATAACTGGCGTTGTAAATGCTATCAATGGTATAACCTCTTCTTTGATTTTATCTTCCAATATCGTGACTTGAGATCAAACGTAGAATATACCATTGGCCTATCATTCCTAATCTTTCTTCTTAAAGATTCTTTGTTAGGAAGGTTGTATCCATCATCCTTTGTAGCACAATTGAGATCATGATAATCTATAACCATTCTGGCCTTACCACGCTATTTTTCTGCATGATTCATTACCATGAATGCCGCACTTGTTTGAGGACTTTCACTAAACCTGATCAATACAAGATTGATAAATAATGGAATATTTTTCTAAAATTCCTTAACCATCTCATCTGGATAGGCAGTTCCCTTACATCTGATCACTGTACTGGGATCCTTAAGGGTGATGGTAGCTTCTGCAATTGCCTTCTTCCATAGTTTTAGAGGATTTTATGACCAATTTTCTGATAGGTATTATTTTATCTTGGCCAATGCCTCTTATTAATTAATCCTCAGGACTTTTAATCCAAATAGTTCTTTCCATTGCTCAATATTTATGTGGTATTCTCTATCTTCATCTGGATAGAATTCCACTTTAACAGTAGATAATTTCTTATCTAGAACCATTTTGGTTTTTCCAAATGCGGTTGGAATCAAATAGTTTTCAAGGATAATTCCTTCTAAAAATATCATTACCGGGTGGTATCTTCTAAGGAACCTATTTCCAATCAAGAAGTCATCTGGAAATTGAGGAATAAAACAAAGCATTTTCTCTATAAATATCCTAGCATTGAGTTCAATCTGAACATCCTTGGATACTTCTTGAATCAGAACTATTGCATTATTTCCAACTGTAACTTGCAACTCTGAAGATTCCCAGGTTACTCTTGAAAATAGAATTCTTGTACAAGAGAATGTATATCCTGTATCAACTAGGGAAATACATGCAGTTTCATTAATACTTAATTTTACTAATATGGCCCAGTACTCTATCTTTGCACTGAGTAATGAAGATCCCATATATCCTACATGAGTTTCTTCATCCTCACAGATAGGTAGTCGAACAGTCCTTTGTCCAACTATTTTTCTAGAATTGATGTTTTAGGTTCTCCTACTAAATTAACTTCATCCTTTCCAATTGAGATCCTTGGATCTCTAAATGGTTCTCCAATATTTCTGATTTGAAGTCTTCTATCATCAAATCTGATATGCCTGATCTTGATCCTTCTTATCTAAGATCATCCTCATCTTCTTTGACCTGAGAGATAACAAGTCTATTTCCAACATGTCTAATAACATATGGAATAAGTAGATTCTGCCTTCTTCCTTCCTCTGGATTTGGTGAAACCCATTATCCTGGCCAAGTTAGAATCTTGGGGTTTATCACCTATGGTGTCATTTCTCTAATTGATGTTCCTTCATCCTGAAAAAGATTTTTAAATCTTTCCTCACCCTTCCTTAGAGATGGTCTTTCAGTATTATAGAACTTCAAGTAGAGACAAGTAATTACTCTAACACATCTCCTGTCGGGTGGACATCCCAACGTCTTCTTCCAGTTCCTCGTGTTGATCTTTATTTCTAGGGTTCTACTGATACTTTTGTCCATAAGAACAACATGTAAGTCTAGTATTACCTTTACCCATGCTGCTCCTGCATGCATATTTGCACATGCTCCTCCTAATAATGCATTGGAGAAATTGGCTAATCTTCCTTCTGCAACTGCAATTAGGAGTGGTATATCTTGTCCTTTTCTGACAAGAGGATCTACTCCTATCTAGATTATTCCAATGTGCACATACTTTTAATTTTTATAGATTTCCTTGTTAACCATTTCTAGTTTTAACAAAGGCATTGAAAATAATCCTCTATTTATTTTATAAACTTCAGTTGTCTCTTCATCTTCAAAGATCTTGGTCATTTCTTGATATGGTACCCAAGACTTATGGTATACCTCGGACCAATCTACTCTAGTCATCTTCCATTCTTGAAAACCTATTCCTTATGAAGGGATTTCAGATTCTGAAGAATGAACCAGATCACCTTCCATCTCCTTTAGTTTTACTAGTTCTGGAGAGTCTTCTGATGCACTAGCCCCTGTTCAAATCATGGCTATTCGAAGCTGGCTCAAAATAGGGTTACTTCATTCTTCTTAATCTAAGGTAGAATCTTCCACCTCTGAGTACTCTAAATATAAAGAATATAAACTCTCATCATCTGAGTCTATATCTTCTCCCCAGATCGGCTCAAACAATATTTATGATGAATCTTCCATCATTATTATTTTGAGACTACCCATTCTTTTATCTGCATCTGGGAAACTGTCAGCTCTGTGACCCTTCTTGCCGCAGAACCAACAACAATCACAACTGGATAGAGATTTTCCTTTTGGGAAAATAGGATATTTTCCATACTTGGCCTTAAAGTTGTCTCTCATATCCTTCTGGATTCTATTTGGTCTGAGAAATCACTTAGATTTTTCTAGCTTTCAGCCTAAAAATCTACTTGATGATTTTATATTCCCAAATCATTTCCAGACCTTTTTGAACGGTTTTGTTTGTTTAAACTGGCCATCCTAGCACTATGTTTTGAATGTTCTTTCTGGGGTTTTTCCAAGCTCCTGCCTGGTTGGACGGTACCCATATCTTCCTACAACACCTTCTACTTTTGGGAAACAAGAAGGGCAAATGTATAGAATATTTCTTACATCTTGTAAGACATACCTCTGCATACAATAGAGTCTTATTACATGCCTTATTGTTTCTTCTCGAACACCAAGAGTATCTTGAAAATATTCACTCTGAGAAAGATGAGTCTTCAATGCTTGTTGAACAATTTCAGGCCAACTTCCTAGAAGCGTTTGTATAAAGACATCTAGGGAATATTCTTGATCTCTTAGTCCATGAAGATATTACCAATTCTAAAACTCGCAGAGATATTCTTCAAAATATCACATGTCACAAATTTGGATTTTGGTTAAAGCTGTTCTAGCTTTTTCTACCTATGCTCCATCCTGATCTACTATTCAATTTCCTGCAAACTCTTGTTTAAGGAAATCAGCAACTACTGGTATAACTTCAATTGGTAATATAACATATTCTTGGATAGCTGTTCTCACTTATGAGTGTCTTAGCAGCATATCCCAAAATCTCTTTGCATTACCACTCAAGGTAGCTAAAAACAAAATTAATTGCACAATCTATGTTCCACGACTGTAAACCAACTGATAGCATGTAATATCAAAGTTCTAGAGCCCATTAATCTATAGATTCTCCTGGATCCTTTTCATAATCTAGATTTAGGATTGTCTCATATTGAGGAACACCTTTTGGATGTGCTTTCTTTGGCCTATATTATTCTTGAATATGGCTGGGATATGAGAGATTGGCTTCCCTGTTGATCTTCTGAAACAAATCCTTGAATGATCCTTTCTGTCATTCCCAAGGAATTGGTTTCTAGGAGATCGCCTTCCATACTGGCTTGGCTTCCCAAGGTTTTACACTGAGTCTTTCAGTGGGAGATATCATACGCTCTTTATTTTTCCTCTTTTCTTCAAGTTTGGCTTGTAGGTCTTCAACTATTCTGAGATTTTCATTTAGGTTTTTGGAGACACGTTCTATATCTCCCAGTTTCCATTTCTCCCGAGTAATAATATCATGGATCTGTCTCTGGTATTCCTGGATACTTTGAGGAATACTTGAAACTTATTCCTGATATTCTTGAGCTTCTCCTGCTAAAGACCATGCGTAATCTTCTGCAGTATATCATCCTGATAAACTTGCTCTCTCAGTATCTCAGGGAATATTTGTATCAGAGACTGTTGCACCGGGTTGATTGGAAGCTTCTCCTAAAGCTCTCCCTTCAAGCCTCTTACAAATATCTCAGATATTTGGTCCGAAACCAGATCCTATTCCGACCATTTTTTAGTCTTCAAAGAAAAATACTTCTCCTTCTGGATCTCCTAGGGTTCTTTCTAGGTTTTTGACTAACCACTTGGCCTGTCGAAGTTGAGACTCTGTATGCCTAATTTCTACCTTTAATTCTTCAAGCTTATCACGAGTTTCCTGGGCTTTTTGCCCTAACTCAATTACTTCAGGTTCACTCTCAAAAGCGAATCTGGCTTCTAGAATTTGATGATACTTTCTAAGGAAAATATGATTGGCTCTGTTCTCGTAATATCGTACCCTTCCTTCTATCCATTTCTGCTCATAATAAAGACCTTTTACCATGGGATATAGATATTCCTTATTGTAAAATCTGTGAAAGCAGCGCTCTGGATGGCTTCGTTCTCCCCCTCGTGCTCTGATACCACTTGTGGGTGATGTCTCTGATGATGTCTCTGACGAGATCCCGGTTTGAGAGTCCAGAAAGGTTGCAAAAATCACAAATAGTAGCAAAACATTATCCATGAAGAGGATAAGGGGACTACCTGTCGACGACTTCACAAGATCGTTTTGGGAATCAAATCGCACGAAGAACACAAAGGTTTAGAGAGAAGGTAGAGATAGAGTTTCTTAAATCGTTCTGATTTCTATTCAAAATTACCCCTCCAAAAAAATGGGTCGGAGTTCCCTTATATAAGCCTATGGCCTCAGCTTGCCCGAGAAGCTGATTCGATACAAGACAAGAAAAAGCAAAAGCAAAAGCAAAAGAAAAAAGATAAAGAAAAAGGTGTACTTCACTACTGCGAAACTTCCCCCACACACTTTACAATAAATACAAACTACATAAATGACTTGTTCGATGTGATCCACTCATCCATCGCGGTTATGACGCGTGTCTGGATCAGCGTCTAGAATCCATCCAAGTCATAAAGAGCATTAATCATCTCTCCAACAAAGAATTCATTCTCTAACTCCTTCATTTTGATCAACTCATTGATGGCGCATTGGATTTGATCTCTAAAAATAAAGATATCTTCTTTATAACCCTTCTACGTCTTGAGTTCTTAAAGAATCGTGTCTTCCTCCACCGCGAAGTCTATCAGATGCGTCATCTCTGCATGCTGCATGTCTCTAGAGTTGATAGAGACCAACACGTTGTCTCTTGCAAAGAATATAAAATCTTTTCTCGTTGATTTTTTTTCAATTAGATAAATTATCCAGGTGATTTGGATATGTTCATAATGACTTTTTTTCAAACTGAACTCTAGCCAATCTTAATCGCTAAACTGCGAGTCTTCGAATGCTTTCTGGACAGGTCCTTTAGTCCAGTGCCCTGGGTACAAGTTCCAAAGCATAACCACCCTGTCTGGTAATATGATAGGTTCAATATGTTCAACCCACTATAACAAACTTGGATATGAATTGTTCATAACTATTCTGACCATCTTGGGTACCCAATTGAATGTGGAATTTATTTTCTTAAATCCCAAAAACTGTACTGATCCCATGATGAAAGCTTTCTGGCATTCAATGAACTCTTATGGTTCTAATGCTGTATCTGGTATATAGAGTTTTGGAATCCCTATTCCTGACATTCTCCAAAACCTCTTCCAAATTGGATATTCTTCCATTCCTGTTTCCTTGATTCTCCTAACTTTATCAAAGAGTCCTGAAACTTGGACCTTCTACCTGTTCTCTTCAGTAATGATCATACTTATGATATCTTGATCAATCTTTTTATAATCTTCTATAAGATCTTCATATTCATCAAGCATGTCCAAAACATGGTTCAGACCTCTTTTGAAGATCCGACCATCTTTACTTTTCTGGATCAGATTATAAACGACTGTAGACTTATTTCTTAAAATATTTGGAATCCTTTGAAAATATTTCCATATTTCCTTTACTGGATTGGGCTCTTCATCTATATCATCATCCAGACTTTCTTGATCTTGTTCTTCCTGAACATTTTGTCGTTGAGGTTCTTTCTGAGACTTTTGATGCTTTTCAATTTCTTCGTCTACATGATCATCCCAACTTTTAATGGGGTTTTCTCTTCCTTTAGAGCTTCCATTCACCTCAACCTTCTACTTCTTCCGAGCCTTTTGGTTTCTCGGATTATCTGCACATTGAGTGTTGTAATGGCCTTTCTAACCACATAAAAAGCATTCAATATGACTTTAATCCTTAGACTTTCTGTCTAGAGGTATTTTTGAAGTATTTCCTGGTTTTTCAGAATTTCTAGCTGAGGAACCTGTGCTTTATGATCTTTCAACCTTACTGGATGAAGATCCCCACTTCTGAAGGTTATTCTCTGCTAGAATACTCTTTCTCTGTTCAAATCTATCAACCCTTTCATTCATTTCATTGACAATCGGGCATTCTTCCACATAATGATTATCTATTCAAATAGGGAATCTTCTTGATTTGCTACTTTCTTCCATTACACATGCAAGAGTCAAAATAGAGAGTTAGTGCATCTGGAATAACATTGTCTTTTCCTATAATATTTTCTATATTAAAGTTATAGTATTGCAATTCATTCCTCCACCGTACAATTCGTTCCCGGGTAAACCTTTTTAATTTAATTCTAATAAAATTATTTATATAATAACTATATGTTCTTATAGTAAAAGGTTTTCCCAATAAAATCTCATTAGCCCTAATTCCTTTAAGGACAACAAGCAATTATTTTTAATGGACAAGATAATTCTTCTCTTCCTTGTTAAAACATCCACTCCAGTATCTGCTGATACTATCATTATGGTTTTTACTTACATGTAAGATACATCCCCATGCTGAGTATAATGCATCTATTTCTAAGATAAGCTGATCTTCACTCCCATCTGGATATTCCAATTCTGGGAGATTCTGCGATTTCTTCTTCAGAATTCTGATTACTTCATAATCTTTTTCTATCCAATCCCAAGGTACCATACTGGATGCCTTTTTCCGTATTGGAAATGAGATTTTTGCTAAATCTCTTATGTATGATCTTACATAACTTAGTATACCGAGAAACATCTGTATTTTCTTACGATCTGTAAGCTCATCGGGGAAATTTTGTAGATTTTCTGCAATATGCGGTTGAAGCTTTTCTCTACTTCCTTGGATCTGCAATCCCAAGAATTCTGTCTTTGGTTGCATCCAAATGATCTTTCTTTCTGAAAGTATCATCCCTTCTTCTCTGAACACATCAGCCACCTACTACAAATGTTTTATAATCTCTTCTATATTTTTACTAAATACGAGAACATCATCTATATAGACTTCCACAAACTGTGATAATCAATTGAATGCCATATCCATTCATCTGTAGAATATTCCTGGTGCATTCTTGATTCCAAATGGCATAACTATCCATTCAAACAAGACAACTGGCATTATAAATGCTATCAATGGTATAGACTCTTATTTGATCTTTATCTTCTAATATCCTGACTTGAGATCAAACATAGAATATACCATTGGCCTTTCATTACTAATCCTGATTCTCAAAGATTCTTGGTTAGGAAGGTCGTAGCCATCATTTTATGTAGCACAATTGAGATCACGATAATCCATAACCATTCGGGCCTTACCATGCTATTTTTCTGCATGATTCATTACCATGAATGTTGTACTCCTGTGAGAACTTTCGTTGTGCCTGATCAATCCAAGATTGATTAATTCTGGAATCTGTTTCTCAAATTCCTTAACCATCTCATCCGGATAGGCAATTCCCTTACTTTTGATCATTGTACTAGGATCAATAAAGGTGATGTTAGCTTCTAGAATTGCCTACTGCCATAGTTTCAGAGAATTTTCTGACCAATTTTCTAATAAGTATTCTTTTATCTTGGACAATGCCTCTTCTTCATTAATCCTCATGACTTTTAATCCAACTAGTTCTTTCTAATGCCCAATCTTTCTGTGGTATTCTATATCTTCATCTGGATAGACTTACAGTTTAATAGTAGATAATTTCTTATCTGGAACCATTCTGGTTTTTCCAGATGCAGTAAGAATCAAATAGTTGTCAAGGATAGTTCCTTATGAAAATATCATTATAGGTTGATATCTTCTAAGGAACCTATTTCCAATCAAGAAGTCATATGGAAATTGAGGAATAAAACAAAGCATCTGCTCTATAAATATCATACCATTGAGTTCAATCTGGACATCCTTGTCTTCTTCTTGAATCAGAACTATTGCATTATTACTAAATGTAACTTTAAACTCTAAAGATTCCCAAGTTACTCCTGAAAATAGAATTCTTATACAAGAGAATGTACATCCTGTATCAACTAGGGAAATACATGCAGTTTCATTAATACTTAATTTGACTAATGTGGTCGATTCCACTATCTTTACACTGAGTAATGAAGATCCCAGATATCCTACATGAGTTTCTTCATCCTCCTTGATAGGTAGTCGAACAATCCATTGCCCAACTATTATTTTTGGAAATTGATGTTCTAGGTGCTTCAACTGAAGTACCTTCATCCTTTCCAATTGAGATCATTGGATATTCCAAATGGTTCTCTAGTATTTGTGATTTGAAGTCTTCTATCTTAAAATTTGATCCGCCTGATCTTGATCCTTCTGATCTAATATCATCCTCATCTTCTCTGACCTCAGAGATAACAATTCTATTTCCAACTTGTCTAATAACATCTGGAATAAGTATCTTCTTCCTTCTTTCTTCATCTGGATTTGGTGAAACCCTTTTTATTGGTCATGTTATCCTATCCAGGTTTATCACATGTGGTGTCATTGCTCTAATTGATGTTCCTTCATCCTGAAAAAGATGTGTAAATCTTTCCACACCCTTCCTTAGAGATGGACTTCTAGTATTATAGATCTTTACATAGAGACGATTAATTACTCTACCACATATCCTGTCGGGTGGACATCCCAACGTCTTCTGCCAGTTCCTCATGTTGATCTTTACTTCTAGAGTTCTACTAATACTTCTGTCCATAAGAATAACATGCAAGTCTGGTATAACCTTTACCCATGCTGCTCATGCATGCAGATTTGCACGTGCTCCTTCTAATAATGCATTGGATAAATTGGCTAAAATTCCATCCAAAACTGCAATTAGGACTGGTAGATCTTGTACTTTTCTGACAAGAGGATCTACTCCTATATGGATTATTCCAAAATGCACATACATTTAATTTTTCTGGATTGCCTTGTTAACCCTTTCTGGTTTTAGAAAAAGCATTGAAAATAATCCTCTATCTATTTTATAGACTTCAGCTGTCTCTTCATCTTCAAAGATCTTGGTCATTTCTCGATATGGTACCCAAGACTTCGGTATACCTTGGACCAATCTACTCTAGGCATCTTCCATTCTTGACAATCTCTTCCTTCTGAAGGGATTTCAGTTTCTGAAGAATGAACCAGATTGCCTTCCATCTCCTCTAGTTTTACTAGTTATGGAGAGTCTTCTAATGCACTAGCCCATGTTCGAATCATGGGTATTCGAAGCTGGATCAAAATAGGGTTACTTAATTCTTATTAATCTGAGGTAGAATCTTCCTCCTATGAGTACTCTAAATATAAAGAATATAAACTCTCATCATCTGAGTCTATATCTTCTCCCCAGATCGGCTCAATCAATATTTCTGATGAGTCTTCCATCATTATTGTTTTGAGAGTACCCCTTCTATTATCTGCATTTGGGAAACTGTCACCTCTATGGCCCTTCTTTCCATAGAACCCACAACAATCACAAGTAGATAGATATTTTTCTTTAGGGCATCTCAGATATTTCCCATACTTGTCCTTAATGTTTTCTCTCATATCCTTCTGGATTCTATTTGGTCTGAGAAATCGGTTAGATTTTTCTGGCTTTCTTCCTGAAATCTACTTGATGATTTTCTCTTTCCAAATCATTTCCAAACCTTTTAGAACGGTTTATTTCATTCACACTGGCCATCCTGGAACTGTGTTCTGAATGTTCTGTTTGGGGGTTTTTCCAAGCTCCTACCTTGTTGGACCGCACCCATATCTTCCTGCAACACCTTCTACTTTGTTCAACAAGAAGAACTCATGTATGGCATATTTATTACATCTTGTAAGGCATTCCTTTGCATAAAATAGAGTGTTATCTCCTACCTTATTGTTTCTGCTCGAACTCCTAGAGTGTCTTGAAAATATTCACTCTGAGAAGGTCGAGTCTTCAACGCTTTTTGAACAATTTCAGGCCATCTTCCAAGAAGCTTTTGGATAAAGACATATAGGGTATATGGTTGATCTCCTGGTCCAAGAAGATAATACCAATGCTGAAACTCACATAGATATTCTTCAAAATAGCACATGTCACAAATTTGGATTTTGGTTAAAGTTGTTCTAGCTTTTTCTACCAATGATTCATCCCGATCTACCAGTGAATTTCATACATTCTCTTGTTTAAGGAAATCAACAACTACTGGTATAACTTCAATTGGGAATGTAACATATTCTTGGATAGCTGTTCTAACTTCTGAGTGTCTTAGCAGCATATCCCAAAATCTACTTGTATTCCCTCTCAAAGTAGCTCTAGCGAAATTAAGTACACTATCTATGGTCCACTACTGTAAAAAAATTGATAGAATGTAATATCGAAGGTCTAGAGCCCATTCATCTATGACTGTTCCTGGATGCTTTTCACAGTCTAGCTTTAGGATCGTCCCATGTTGAGGAACTCCTTCTAGATGTGCTTTATTTGGCCTATATTCTTCCTGAATATGGCTTGGATATAAGGGATTGGCTTCCCTGTTGATCTTATGAAACAAATCCTTGAACGATCCTTTCTGCCATTCCCAAGGAATTGGTTTTTGGGAGATCGCCTGCCATACTAGATTGGATTCCCAAGGTTTTACACCGAGTCTTTCAGTGGGAGATAACTTACTCTCTTTCTTTTTCCTTTTTTCTTTGAGTTTGGCTTGTAGGACTTCAACTCTTCTGAGATTTTCATTTAGGTTTTTGAAGACACGTTCTATATCTCCCAGTTCCCATTTCTCCAAAGTAGTAATATCATGGATCTGTCTCTGGTATTCCTGGATACTTTGAGGAATACTTGAAACTTCTTCCTGATATTCTTGAGCTTCTCTAGATAAATTCCATGCGTACTCTTTTGTAGTATATCATCCTGATAAAATTTCTCTCTCAGTATATCGGTGTGGATTTGTATTAGAGACAGTGGCATCGGGCTGATTGGAAGCATCTCATGATTCTCTCCCTTCAAGCCTCTTCCAAATATCTCGGATATTTTGTCCGACACCAGATCCTCTTCCAGCCATATTTGTTGTTCAAAGCAATATACTTCTCCTTCTGGATCTCCTAGGGTTCTTTCTAGGTTTTCAACTAACCACATGGACGGTCAAAGTTGAGACTCTGTACGCTTAATTTTTGCCTTTAATTCTTTAAGCTTATCACGAGTTTCCTGGGCTTTCTACCCTAAATCGATTACTTCAGGTTTATTCTCAAAATCAAATCTGGCTTTTGGATATTGACGATACTTTATAAGCCAAGTATGATTGGCTTTGTTCTCGTAATATCATACCTTTCCTTCTAGCCGTTTCTGCTAATAATAATGACCTTTAACTATGAGATACATAAATTCCTTACTGGAAAATCTGTGAAATACCAATAGTGGGTGAAGTCTCTGATGAGGTCTCTGACGAGACCCTGGTTTGGGAGTCCAGAAAGGCTAAAAAAATTACAAACAGTAGAAAAACATTATCCACGAAGAGGATAAGGAGACTACCTGTCGACAACTTCGCAGGGTAATTTTGGGAATTGCTTCGCACTAAGAACACAAAGGATTAGAGAGAAGGTAGAGAGAGAGTTTCTGAAATCGTTCTGATTTCTATTCAAAATTACCTCTCTGAACAAATGGGTCGGAGGACCCTTATATAGGCCTCTGGGCTCTGCTTACCCGAGAATCTGACTCGATACAAGACATGCAAAAGCAAAAGCAAAATCAAACAAAAAAAGCAAAATCAAAAGAAAAAAGAAAGAGCAAAAAGTAGACCTCACTACTACGAAACTTCAACGAAACACTTTACAATAAATACAAACTACATAAATAACATGTTCGATGTGATCCGCTCATCCATGCTGGGTACAACGCATGTCTGGATCAATGTCTAGAATCCATCCAAGTCGTAAAGAGCATCAATCATCTCTCCAACTGAGACTCCCTTCTCTGACTCCTTCATTTTGATCAATTCTTTTATGGCGCATTGGATTTTCTCTCAGACAATAAAGATATATTCTTTATGTCCCTTCCACGTCTTGAGTTCTTCGTGAATCTTGTCTGCCTACACCGCGAAGTCTGTCAGATGTGTCATCTCCGCATGCTGCATGTCTCTAGAGTTGATAGAGACCAACACATTGTCTCCTGAAAAGAATATGCAATCTTTGCTCATTGATTTTGATTCAATTAGATAAATGAGCCAGGCAATTTGGATATGTTCATGATGACTTTTGTTCAAACTGAACTCTAGCAAATCTTCATCGCTAAACTGTGTGTCTTCAAATGCTTTCTTGACAGGTCCTTTAGTTCAGTGACTTGGGTACAGGTTCCAAAGCATAACCACCATGTTTGCTAATATGATAGGTTCAATATGTGAAACCC
The DNA here is from genome assembly GCA_963277665.1 of Viscum album. NCBI lineage: Eukaryota > Viridiplantae > Streptophyta > Magnoliopsida > Santalales > Viscaceae > Viscum > Viscum album. Next base: position 833,475,586 of record OY728136.1, read on the forward strand.
ACCATAACAAAGTTGGATATGCATTGTTTAGAACTGTTCTGACCATCTTAGGTACCCAATTGAATATGGAATTTATTTTCTTAAATCCCAAAAACTGAACGGCTCCCATGCTGAAAGCATTATAGCATTCAATGAACTCTTATGGTTCCAATGCCGTGTCTGGTATATGGAGTTTTGGAATCCATGTTCCTGAAATTCTCTAAAACCTCTTCAAAACTAGATATTCTTCCATTCCTGTTTCCTTGATTCTCCTAACTTTGTCAAGGAGTCCTGAAACTTGGACCTTTATCCTGATCTCTTCAGTGATGATCATACTGATCATATCTCGATCAATATTTTTATAATCTTCCATAAGATCTTCAGATTCTTCAAGCATGTCCAAGACATGGTTCATACCACTTTTGAATATCTGATCATTTTTACTTTTCTAGATCAGATTATAAACGGTTGTGAAGTTATTTCTTGAAATATTTGGAATCCTTTGCAAATATTTTCATATTTTCATTTCTGGATTGGGATCTTCATCTAGCTCATCAACTAGAATTTATTGATCTTGTTCTTCCTGAACATTTTGTCGTTGAGGATATTTCTGATACCTTTGATTCTTTTCAAGTCCTTTGTCTACATGATCAGACCAACTCTTAATGGTTTTCTCTCTTCCTTTAGATATTCCATTCATCTCAACCTTCTGGTTCATTCGAGCCTTTCTGTTTATCGGATAATCTGGACATTGAGTGTTTTAATGTCCTTTCTGACCACATACAAAGAATTCAATATGACTTTTATCCTTAGAATTACTGTCTAAAGGTCTCTTTGAAGCATTTCCTGGTTTTTTAGCCTTTCTAGCTGAGGAACCTGTGCTATCTGCTCTTTCAACCTTACTAGATGAAGATCCCCTGTTCTTAAGGTTATTCTCTGCTAAAACCCCCTTTCTCTATTCAAGTCTATAAACCCTTTCATTCATTTATTTTGTAATTGGGTATTTTTCCATGGAAAGATTATCAATTCAAACACGACATCTTCTTGATTTGCTACTTTCTTCCTTTTCACCTAAAAGAGTCAAAATAACGAGTTAGTGCATCTGGAATAACATTGTCTTTTCCTTTAATATTTTCTATATTAAAGTTATAGGATTTCAATTCATTCCTCCACCGTACAAGTCATGCTTGGGTAAACCTTTTCAATTTAATTATCATAAAATTAATTATATAAGAACTATCTTTTCTTAATGTAAAAGGTTTTTCCAAGAAAAGATCAGTATCCCTAATTCCTTTAAAGACAGTAAGCAATTCTCTTTCATGGACAAGATAATTCTTATCTTCCTTGTTAAAACATCCACTCCAGTATCTGATGATACTATAATTATGGTTTTTACTTATCTTTAAGATACATCCCCATGATGATTCTGATGCATCTGTTTCTAAGATAAGCTGATCTTCACTCCCATTTGGATATTCCAATTTTGGGAGATTTTGTGCTTTCTGCTTCAGAATTCTGATTACTTCAGAATCTTTTTCTGTCCAATCCCATGGTACCTTACTGAATACCTTTTTCTGTATTGGAACTGAGATTTTTGCTAAATCTCTGATGTATGCTCTGGCATAACTTAACATACAAAAAACACCTGTATCTGCATACGATCTGTAATCTCATCCGGGAAAGTTTGTAGCTTTTTTGCAATATGCGGTTAAAGCTTTTCTCTAATTCCTTGGATCTATAATCCCAAGAATTCTATATTTGGTTGCATCTAAATGATCTCTCTTTTTGAAAGTATCATCCATTCTTCTATGAACACTTTAGCCACCTGCTGTAAATGTTTTATGTGCTCTTCTGTATTTTTACTAAATACGAGCACATCATCTATATAGACTGCCAACAACTATGATAATCTATTTAAGGCCTTATCCATTCTTCTCTGTAATATTCCTGGTGCATTCTTGAGTCCAAATGGCATAACTAGCCATTCAAACAAGCCAATTGGCAATGTAAATGATGTCAATGGTATACCCACTTCTTTGATCTTTATCTGCCAATATCCTGACTTTAGATCAAACTTAGAATATACCATTGACCTTTCATTCCTAATCCTTCTTATCAAAGCTTCTTGGTTAGGAATGTTGTAGGAATCATCCTTTGTAGCACAAATGAGATCACGATAATCTATAACCATTCTGGCCTTACCACGTTGTTTTTCTGCATGATTCATTACCATGAATGCCGCACTCCTGTGAGGACTTTCGTTGTGCCCGATCAATCCAAGATTGATTAATTCTGGAATTAGTTTCTCAAATTCCTTAACCATCTCATCTGGATAAGCAATTCCCTTACTTCTGATCACTATACTAGGATCCTTAAGGGTGATGGTAGCTTCTGGCATTGCCTTCTTCCATAGTTTCAGAGGATTTTCTGACCAATTTCTTTGAGAAGTATTCTTTTATCTTTGCCAATGCCTCTTCTCCATTAATCCTCAAATATTTTAATCCAACTAGTTCTTTCCACTGCTCAATATTTCTGTGGTATTCTATATCTTCTTCTAAAAAGACTTCCACTTTAACTGTAGATACTTTCTTATCTGGAACCATTCTAGTTTTTCGAGATGCGGTGGGAATCAAATAGTTGTCAAGGATAATTCCTTCTGAAAATATCGTTACAGGCTGATATCTTCTAAGGAACCTATTCCCAATCAAGAAGTCATCTGGCAATTGAGGAATAAAAGAAAGAATATGCTATATAAATATCCTACCATTGAGTTCAATCTGAACATCCCTGGATACTTCTTGAATCAGAATTGTTACATTATTACCAACTATAACTTTCAACTCTGAAGATTCCTAGGTTACTCTTGAAAATCGAATTCTTGTATAAGAGAATGTACATCCTGTATCAACTAGGTCAATACATGTAGTTTCATTAATACTTAATTTTACTAATGTGGCCCAGTCATCTATCTATGTACTGAGTAATGAAGATCCCATATATCCTACATGAGTTTCTTCATCCTCTCAGATAGGTAGTCAAACAGTCCTTTGTCCAACTATTTTTCTGGAAATTGATGTTCTAGGTGATTCTACTGAAGTACCTTCATCATTTCCAATTGAGATCCTTGGATCTTCCAAATGGTTCTCCAGTATTTCTAATTTGAAGTCTTCTATCTTCAAATATGATCTTCCTGATCTTGATCCTTATGATCTAAGATCATCCTCATCTTCTCTGACCTCAGAAATAACAAGTCTATTTCCAAATTATCTAATAACATCTGGAATAAGTAGCTTCTGCCTTCTTTCTTCCTCTGGATTTGGTGAAACCCATTCTCTAGGACAATTTAGCCTCTTGGGGTTTATCATCTATGGTTTCATTGCTCTAATTTATGTTCCTTCATCATGAAAAATATGTGTAAATCTTTCCACACCCTTCCTTAGAGTTGGTCTTCCATTATTATAGAACTTCACATAGAGACGAGTAATTACTCTGACACATCTCCTGTCGGGTGGACATGCCAACGTCTTCTGCCAGTTCCTCATGTTGATCTTTACTTCTAGGGTTCTACTAATACTTATGTCCATAAGAACAACATGAAATTCTGGTATTACCTTTACCCATGCTGCTCCTGCATGCAGATTTGCACATGCTCCTCCTAATAATGCATTGGTGAAATTGGCTAAACTGCCATCCACAAATGCAATTAGGACTAGTAAATCTTGTCCTTTTCTGACAAAAGGATCTACTCCTATCTATATTATTCCGAAATGCACATACTTTGCATTTTTATGGATTTCCTTGTTAACCCTTTCTGGTTTTAGCAAAGGAATATAAAATAATCCTCTATCTATTTTATAGACTTCAGCTTTCTCTTCATCTTCAAAGATCTTGGTCATTTCTCGATATGGTACCCAAGACTTCTGGTATACCTTGGAGCAATCTACTCTAGGAATCTTCTATTATTGACAACCTCTTACTTCTGAAGGGACATCAGTTTATGAAGAATGAACCAGACTGCCTTCCATCTCTTCTAGTTTTACTAGTTCCGGAGAGTCTTTTGATGCACTAGCCCCTGTTTGAATCATGTCTATTTGAAGCTAGCTCAAAATAGGATTACTTACTTCTTCTTCATCTAAGGTAGAATCTTTCTCCTCTGAGTACTCTGAATATAAAGAATATAAAATCTCATCATCTGAGTCTATATCTCCTCCCCAGATCGGCTCAAACAATATTTCTGATGAATCTTCCATCATTATTGTTTTGAGACAACCCCTTCTTTGATCTAGATCTGAGAAACTGTCAGCTCTATGACCCTTCTTGCTGCAGAACCAACAACAATCCCAACTAGATAGATATTTTCCTTTAGGGAATCTATGATATTTCCCATACTTGGCCTTGAAGTTTTCTCTCATATCCTTATGGATTCTATTTGGTCTAACAAATCGCATAGATTTTTCTGGATTTTTTCCTGAAAATCAACTTGATGATTTTCTCTTTCCAAATCGTTTCCAGACCTTTTTGAATGGTTTCTTTCATTCACACTGGCCATCCTGTCACTTTGTTTTGAAAGTTATTTGTGGGGTTTTTCCAACCTCCTACCTGGTTGGACCATATCTATATCTTCCTGCAACACCTTCTACTTTTGGGCAACAAGAAGAACTCATGTATGGAATATTTCTTACATCTTGTAAGACCTACCTCTGCATACAATAGAGTCTCATCACCTGCCTTATTTTTTCTTCATGAACTCCTGGAGTGTCTTGCAAATCTTCACTCTAAGAAAGACGAGTCTTCAACGTTTGTTGAACAATTTCAGGACAACTGCCTGGAAGCTTTTGGATAAATACATCTAGGGAATATGCTTGATCTCTTGGTCTAAGAAGATAATAACAATGCTGAAACTCGCAGAGATATTCTTAAAAATAGAACATGTCACAAATTTGGATTTTGGTTAAAGCTGTTCTATCTTTTTATACCAATGCTCCATCCCGATCTACCAGTAAATTTCCTGAAAACCTTTGTTTAAGAAAATCATCAACTACTATTATAACTTCAATTGGGAATATAACATATTCTTGGATAGATGTTCACACTTCTGAGTGTCTTAGCAGCATATCTGAAAATCTCCTTGCATTACCTCTCAAGGTAGCTCTAGCGAAATTAAGTGCGCTATCTATGGTCCACGACTGTAAACCAATTGATATCATATAATATCTATGGTCATGAACCCATTTATCTATGGTGGATCCCGGATCCTTTTCATAGTCTAGCTTTAGGATCATCCCATGTTGACGAACACCTTCTGGATGTGCTTTCTGTGGCCTATATTCTTTTTGAATATGGCTGGGATTTGAAGGATTGGATTCCATGTTGATCTTCTGAAACAAATCCTTGAACGATACTTTCTATAGTTCCCAAGGAATTGTTTTCTGGGAGATCGCCTGCCATACTGGCATGACTTCCCAAGGTTTTATACCATGTCTTTCGGTGGGAGATAACTTACTTTCTTTATTTTTCCTCTTTTCTTCGAGTTTGGATTGTAGGTCATCAACTCTTCTGAGCTTCTCATTTAGGTTTTTGGAGACATGTTCTATATCTCCCAGTTCCCATTTCTCCCAAGTAATAATATCATGGATCTGTCTCTGGTATTCCTATATACTTTGAGGAATACTTGAAACTTCTTCCTGATATTCTTGAGCTTCTCCTACTAAAGGCCATCCGTAATCTTCTGCAGTATATTAAGATTTGGGCTGATCATGTAGACGAAGAACTTGAAAAGCATCAAAGGTATTAGAGAGAACCTCAATGACAAAATGTTCAGGAAGAACAAGATCAAGTAATTCCGGATGCTGAGCTAGAGGAATAGTCCAATCCAGCAAAGGAAATATGGAAATATTTGCAAAGGATTCCAGATATTTCAAGAAATAAGTCCACAGCCATTTATAATCTAGTCCAGAAAAGTAAAGATGACCAGATATTCAAAAGAGGTCTGAACCATGTTTTAGACATGCTTGAAGAATCTGAAGATCTTATGGAATATTATAAAAAGAATGATTGAGATATGATCAGTATGATCATCACTGAAGAGATCAGGCTGAAGGTCCAAGTTTCAGGACTCCTTGACAATGTTAGGAGAATCAAGGAAACTGGAATGGAATAATATCCAGTTTTGAAGAAGTTTTGGAGAATGTCAGGAACAGGGATTCCAAAACTCCATATTCCAGATACGGCATTGGAACCAGAAGAGTTCATTGAATTCCAGAATGCTTTCAGCAAGGGAGAAGTACAGTTTTTGGGATTTACGAAAATAAATTCCACATTCAATTGGGTACCCAGGATGGTCAGAACAGTTCTGAACAATGCATATCCAAGTTTTTTATGGTGGGTTTCACATATTGAACCTATCAGATTAGGAGAAAGGGTGATTATGCTTTGGAACTTGTACCCAGGGCACTGAACTAAAGGACCTATCCAGAAATCATTTGATGACTCATAGTTTAGCGATGAAGATTGGCTAGAGTTCAGTTTGAACAAAAGTCATTATGAATGTATCCAAATCACCTGGAGAATTTATCTAATTGAATCAAAATCAACGAGAAAAGATTGTATATTCTTTTAATGAGACAATGTGTTGGTCTCTATCTACTCTAGAGACATGAAGCATGCAGAGATGACACATCTGACAAACTTCACGGTGGAGGCAGACACGATTCTTGAAGAACTCAAGACGTGTAAGGGACATAAAGAAGATATCTTTATTGACAGATATCAAATCCAACACGCGGTCAAATAATTGTTCAAAATGAAGGAGTCAGAGATGGAAGTCTCATTTGGATAAATGATTGATGCTCTTTACGACTTGGATGGATTCTAGACGTTGATCCAGACACGCATCATACCCGACATGGACGAGCGGATCACATCAAACATGTCATTTATGTAGTTTATATTTATTGTAAAGTGTGTGGTGGATGTTTTGTAGTAGTGCGGTCCACCTTTTGCTTTTTCTTTTTTCTTTTTCTTTTTCTTTTTCTTTTGTGTGTTTTGTATCGAGTATGCTACTCGGGTAAGCTGAGCCCAGAGGCCTATATAAGGGAACTCGAACCCATTTGTTCAGAGAGGAACTCTTCTGGTTCTAATGCCGTATCTGGTATATGCATTTTTGGAATCCCTATTCCTAATATTCTCCAAAACCTCTTCAAAACTAGATATTCTTCCATTCCTGTTTCCTTTATTCTCTTAACTTTGTCAAGGTGTCCTGAATCTTGGACCTTCATCCCGATCTCTTCAGTGATGATCATACTTATCATATCTCGATCAATATTTTTATAATCTTCCATAAGATCTTCAGATTCATCAAGTATGTACAAAACATGGTTCAGACCTCTTTTGAATATCCGATCATCTTTACTTTTCTGGATCAGATTATAAATGGCTGTGGAATTATTTCTTGAAATATTTGGAATCCTTTTCAAATATTTCCATATTTACTTTGCTGGATTGGGCTCTTCATCTAGCTCATCATCCAGAATTTCTTGATCTTGTTCATCCTGAACATTTTGCCATTGAGGTTCTTTCTGATACCTTTGATGCTTTTCATGTTCTTCATCTACAAGATCAACACATATCTTAATTGTTTTCTCTCTTATTTTAGAGATTCCATTGGTCTCAACCTTCTGGTTCTTCTGAGCCTTTCTGTTTCTCGGATTATCTGCACATTGAGTGTCGTAATGGCCTTTCTGACCACATACAAAGCATTCAATATGACTTTTATCCTTAGACTTGCTATCTAAAGGTCTCTTTAAAGCATTTCCTGGTTTTTCATCCTTTCTAGTTGAGTAACCTGTTCTATTTTATCTTTCAACCTTACTGAATAAAGATCCACTCTTCTAAAGGTTATTCTCTGCTAGAATCCCCTTTCTCTGTTCAAGTCTATCAACCCTTTCATTCATTGCTTTGATAATCATGAATTCCGCCATAGAATGATTATCAATTCAAAAAGGGCATATTATTGATTTGCTACTTTCTGCCATTACACCAAAAAGAGTCAAAATAGCATGTTAGTGCATCTGGAATGACATTATCTGTTCCCTTAATATTTTCTATATTAAAGTTATAGTATTTCAATTCATTCCTCCACCGTACAAGTCATGTCTGGGTAAACCTTTTCAATTTAATTCTCATAAAATTCTTTATATAAGAACTATCTATTCTTATAGTAAAATGTTGTCCCATGAAAAGCTCATTATCACTAATTCCTTTAAGGACAGCAAGCAATTTTCTTTCATGGACAGAATAATTATTCTCTGCCTTCTTAAAACATCCACTCCTGTATCTGCTGATACTATCATTATGGTTTTTACTTATCATTAAGATACATCCCCATGCTGAGTCTAATGCATCTGTTTCTAAGATAAGATGATCTTCACTCCGATTTGGATATTCCAATTCTGGGAGATTCTGTGCTTTCTGCTTCAGAATTCTGTTTACTTCAAAAACTTTTTCTGTCCAATCCCAAGGTACCTTACTGGATACCTTTTTCTGTATTGGAATTGAGATTTTTTCTAAATCTCGGATGTATGCTCTGGCATAACATAGTATACCAAGAAACACCTATATTTTCTTATAATATGTAAGCTTATCAAGAAAAGTTTATATATTTTCTACAATATGCGGTTGATGCTTTTCTCTACTTCCTTGGATCTGTAATCCCAAGAATTCTATCTTTGGTTGCATCCAAATGATCTTTCTTTCTGAAAGTATCAGCCCTTCCTCTCTGAACACATCAGCCACCTACTGCAAATGATTAATATTCTCTTCTCTATTTTTACTAAATATGAGCACATCATCTATATAGACTGCCACAAACTGTGATAATCTATTGAATGCCTTATCCCTTCTTCTCTGGAATATTCCTGCTGCATTCTTGAGTCCAAATGGCATAACTAGCCATTCAAATAAGCCAACTGGCATTGTTAATGCTATCAATGGTATAGCCTCTTCTTTGATCTTTATCTGCCAATATCCTGACTTGAGATAAAACTTAGAATATACCATTGGCCTTTCATTCCTAATCTTTCTCCTCAAATCATCTTGGTTAGGAAGGTTGTAGCCATCATCCTTTGAGGCAAAATTGAGATCACAATAATCTATTACCATTCTAGCCTTACCACGCTGTTTTTATACATGATTCGTTACCATGAATGCCACACTCTTGTGAAGAATTTCTCTGTGCCTGATCAATCCAAGATTGATTAATTCTGGAATCTGTTTCTCAAATTACTTAACTGTCTCATCTGGATAGAAAATTCCCATACTTCTGATCACTATACTAGGTTCTTTAAGGGTGATGGTGGCTTCTAGAATTGCCTTCTGCCATAGTTTCAGAGGATTTTCTGACCAATTTTTTGATAAGTATTCTTTTATCTTGGCCAATGCCTCTTCATCATTAATCCTCAGGACTTTTAATCCACCTAGTTCTTTCCAGTGATCAATATTTCTGTGGTATTCTCTATCTTCATCTGGATAGAGTTTCGCCTTACCAGTAGATAATTTCTTATCTGGAACTATTCTGGTTTTTTCAGACGCGGTTGGAATCAAATAGTTGTTAAGGATAATTCCTTCTGAAAATATCGTTATAGGCTGATATCTTCTAAGGAACCTATTTACAATCAAGAAGTCATCTGGAAATTGATGAATAAAACAAAGCATCTCCTATATAAATATCCTACCATTGAGTTCAATCTAAACATCCTTGGCTACTTGTTGAATCAGAACTGTTGCATTATTATAAACCGTAACTTGCAACTCTGAAGATTCCCATGTTACTCCTGAAAATCGAATTCTTGTACAAGAGAATGTACATCCTCTATCAACTAGCGCAATACATGCAGTTTCATTAATACTTAATTTTACTAATGTGGCCCAGTCCTCTATCTTTGCATTGAGTAATGAAGATCCTATATATCCTACATGAGTTTCTTCATCCTCATAGATAGGAAGTCGAATAGTCCTTTTTCCAATATGGAAATTGATGTTCTAGGTGATTATACTGAATTACCTTCATCCTTTCCAATTGAGATCATTGGATCTTCCAAATGGTTCTCCAGTATTTCTAATTTGATGTCTTCTATCTTTAAATATGATCTGCCTGATCTTGATCCTTCTAATCTAAGATCATCCCCATCTTCTCTGACCTCAGAGATAACAAGTCTATTTCCAACATGTCTAATAACATCTGGAATAAGTAGCTTTTGCCATATTTCTTCGTCTTGATTTGGTGAAACCCATTCTCTAGGCCAATTTAACCTCTTGGGGTTTATCACCTAGGGTGTCATTGCCCTAATTTATGTTCTTTCATCTGTAAAAAGATGTGTAAATATTTCCACACCCTTCCTTAGAGCTGGTCTTCCAGTATTATAGAACTTCACATAGAGATGAGTAATTACTCTGAAACATCTCCTGTTGGGTGGACATCCCAACATCTTCTGCCATTTCCTCATATTGATCTTTACTTCTAAGGTTCTACTAATACTTATGTCCATAAGATCACCATGCAAGTCTAGTATTACCTTTACCCATGCTAATCCTGCATGCATATTTTCATGTGCTCCTCCTAATAATTCATTGGAGGAATTGGCTAAACTGACATACACAACTGCAATTAGGACTAGTAGATCTTGTCCTTTTCTAACAAGAGGATCTACTCCTGTTTGGATTATTACAAAATGCACATAATTTGCATTTTTCTATATTTCCTTGTTAACCCTTTCTGGTTTTAGCAAAGGCATTGAAAATAATCCTCTATCTGTTTTATAGACTTCACTTGTCTCTTCATCTTCAATTATCTTGGTCATTTCTTGATATGGTACCCAAGACATCTGGTATACCTCAGACCAATCTACTCTAGGCATCTTCCATTCTTGATAATCTCTTCCTTCTGAAGGGATTTCAGTTTTTGAAGAATGAACTAGATATCCTTCCATCTCCTCTAGTTTTACTAGTTCTGGAGAGTCTTCAGATGCACTAGCCCCTGTTCGAATCATGGATATTCGAAGATGGATCAAAATAGGGTTACTTCCTTCTTCTTCATCTGAGGTAGAATCTTCCTCCTCTGAGTACTCTGAATATAAAGAATATAATCTCTCATCATTTGAGTCTATATCTTCTACCTAGATCGGCTCAAACAATATTTCTAATGAATCTTCCATTATTATTGTTTTGAGACTACCCCTTATTTTATCTGCATCTGGGCAACTATCAGCTCTGTGACCCTTCTTGCCACAGAACCAACAATAATCACAACTAGATAGATATTTCCCTTTAGGGTATCTAGGATATTTCCCATACTTGGCCTTAAAGTTTTCTCTCTTATCCTTCTGGATTCTATTTGGTCTAATAAATCTCTTAGTTTTTTCTGGCATTCTTCCTGAAAATCTACTTGATGATTTTATTTTTCCAAATATTTTCCAGACCTTATTGAATGGTTTATTTCATTCACACTGGCCATCCTGGCACTGTGTTTTGAACATTATTTGTGGGGTTTTTCTAAGCTCCTGCCTGGTTGGACCGCACCCATATCTTCCAGAAACACCTTCTACTTTTGGTCAACAAGAAGTACTCATGTATGGCATATTTCTTACATCTTGTAAGACATGCCTCTGTATACAATAGAGTCTTATCACCTGCCTTATTGTTTCTGCTCAAACTCCTAGAGTATCTTGCAAATCTTCACTCTGAGAAAGACAAGTCTTCAACGCTTGTTGAACAATTTCAGTCCAACTGCCTGGAAGCTTTTGGATAAAGACATCTCGGGCATATGCTTGATCTCCTAGTCCAAGAATATAATACCAATGCTGAAACTCATAGAGATATTTTTCAAAATAGAACATGTCACAAATTTGGATTATGGTTAAAGTTGTTCTAGCTTTTTCTACCAATGCTCTATCCCGATCTACCAGTGAATTTCCTACAAAATCTTGTTTAAGAAAATCAGAAACTACTGGTATAACATCAATTGGAAAAGTAACATATTACTGGATAGATTTTCTCACTTATGAGTGTCTTAGTATCATATCCCAAAATCTCCCTACATTACCTCTCAAGGTAGCTCCAGCAAAATTAAGTGCACTATCTATGGTCCACGACTATAAACCAACGGATAGCATGTAATATCGAAGTTCTAGAGCCCATTCATCTGTGGATGCTCCTGGATCCTTTTCACAGTCTATATTTAGGATCGTCCCATGTTGAGGAACACCTTATGGATGTGATTTCTTTGGCTTATATTTTTCCTGAATATAGCTGGGATACGAGGGATTGGCTTCCCTGGTGATCTTCTGAAACAAATCTTTGAATGATCCTTTACGTCATTCCCAAGGAATTGGTTTCTGGGAGATAGCCTGCCATACTGGCTTGGCTTCCCAAGGTTTTACACCGAGTCTTTTAGTGGGAGATAACTTACTCTCTTTATTTGTCCTCTTTTCTTCGAGTTTGGCTTGTAGGTCTTCAACTCTTCTGAGCTTTTCATTTAGGTTTTTAGAGACACGTTCTATATCTCCCAGTTCCCATTTCTCCCAGGTAATAATATCATGGATCTGTCTCTGGTATTCTTGGATACTTTGAGGAATACTTGAAACTTCTTCCTAATATTCTTGAGATTCTCCTGCTAAAGTCCATGTGTAATCTTCTACAGTATATCGTCCTGATAAACATGCTCTCCCAGTATCTCGGTGTGGATTTGTATCAGAGAAAGTGGCACTGGGTTTATTGGAAGCTTCTCCTAAATCTCTCCCTTCAAGCCTCTCCCAAATATCTCAGATATTTGGTCTGACACTAGATCCTCTTCCAGCCATATTTTACTATACAAAGAATAATAATTCTCCTTCTGGATCTCCTAGGGTTCTTTCTAGGTTTTCGACTAACCTCTTGCCCTGTCGAAGTTGAGACTCTGTATGCATAATTTTTTCCTTTAATTCTTCAAGCTTATCACGATTTGCTTGGGCTTTCTGCCCTAACTCGATTATTTGGGTTCATTTTCAAAAGCGAATCTGGATTTTGGAATTTGACAATACTTTCTAAGCCAAATATGAGTGGATTTGTTCTCATAATATCGTACCCTTCCTTTTATCCGTTTCTGATCATAATAAAGACCTTTAACCATGGGATACAGAAATTCCTTACTGGAAAATCCGTGAAAGCAGTGCTCTGGCTAGCTTCGTTCCCCACTAGTGGTATCAGAGCACGGGGGGGGGGGGGGGGGGGGGGAGAACGAAGCCTACGAGAGCGTTGCTTCCACTGATTTTCAAGTAAGGAATATCTGTATCCCAAATTTAAAGGTATTTATTATGATCAGAAATGGCTAGAAGGAAGGGTACGATATTAGGAGAACAAAGCCATTCATAGTTGGATTAGAAAGTATCATCAAATTCCAGAAGCCAGATTCGCTTTTGAGAATGAACCTGAAGTAATCGAGTTAGGGCAGAAAGCCCAGGAAACTCATGATAAGATTGAAGAATTAAAGGAAAAAATTAGGCGTACATAGTCTCAACTTCGACAGGCCAAGTGGTTAGTCGAAAACCTAGAAATAACTCTAGGAGATCCATAAGGAGAAGTATTTTGTTTTAAACAGTAAAATATGGCCAAAAGAGGATCTGGTGTAGGACCAAATATTCGAGATATTTGACAGAGGCTTGAAGGGGAGCTTCATGAGAATCATCCAATCAGCCCGGTGCCACTGTCTTTGATACAAATCCACACTGAGATACTGAGATATCATGTTTATCATGATGATATACTGTAGAATATTACGCATGGCCTTTAGCAGGAGAAGCTCAAGAATATCAGGAAGAAGTTTCAATTATTCCTCAAAGTATCCAAGAATACCAGAGACATATCCATGATATTATTACTCGGGAGAAATGGGAACTGGGAGATATAGAACTTCACTACAAAAACCTAAATGAAAAGCTTAGATGAGTTGAATGCGTACAAGCCAAACTTGAGGAAAATAGGAAAAATAGAGAGAGTAAGTTATCTCCCACCGAAAGACTCTGTGTAAAACCTTGGGAAGCCAAGCCAGTATAGAAGGCGATCTCCTAGAAACCAATTCCTTGGGAATGACAGAAAGGATCGTTCAAGGATTTGTTTTAGAATATCAATAGGGAAGCCAATCCATCATATCCTAGCCATATTCTGGAATAATATAGGCCACAAAAAGCACATCCAGAAGGTGGTCCTCAACATGGGACGATCCTAAAGCTAGACTGTGTAAAGGATCAAGAGCAGTCATAGATGAATGGGCTCTAGACCTTCGATATTACATGCTATCAATTGGTTTACAGTCGTCAACCATAGATAGTGCACTTAATTTCGTAGGAGCTACCTTGAGAGGTAATGAAGGGAGATTTTGGGATATGCTGCTACGACACTCAGAAGTGAGAACAGCTATCCAGGAATATGTTACATTCCTAATTGAAGTTATACCAGTAGTTGTTGATTTCCTTAAATAAGAGTTTTCAGGAAATTCACTGGTAGATCTAGATGGAGCATTGGTAGAAAAATCTAGAACAGCTTTAACCGAAATCCAAATTTGTGACATGTGCTATTTTCAAGAATATCTCTGCGAGTTTCAGCATTGGTATTATCTTCTTAGAACTGGAGATCAAGCATATGCCCTAGATGTCTTTATCGAAAAGATTCCAGGCAGTTGGCCTGAAATTGTTCAACAGGCGTTGAAGACTCATCTTTCTCAGAGTGAAGATTTGAAAGACACTCTTGGAGTTCGAGTAGAAACAATAAGGTAGGTGATAAGACTCTATTGTATGCAAAGGCATGTCTTACAAGATGTAAGAAATATGACATACATGAGTTATTCTTGTTTCCAAAAAGTAGAAGGTGTTGCAGGAAGATATGGGTGAGGTTCAACCAGGCAGGATCTTGGAAAAACCCCACAAAGGACATTCAAAACACAGTGCCAGGATGGCCAGTGTGAACGAAAGAAAACATTCAAAAAGGTCTGGAAACGATTTAGAAATAGAAAATCATCAAGTAGATTTTCAGGCAAAAAGCCAGAAAAATCTAAGCAATTTCTCAGACCAAATAGAATCCAGAAGGATATGAGAGAATACTTTAAGACCAAGTAATGGAAATATCCGAGATTCCATAAAAGAAAATCTCTATCCAGTTGTGATTGTTGTTGGTTCTGTGGAAAGAAGGGTCACAGAGCTGACAGTTTCACAGATGCAGGTAAAAGAAGGGGTAGTCTCAAAACAATAATAATGGAAGATTCATTAGAGATATTGTTTGAGCCTATCTAGGAAGAATATATAGACTCAGATGATGAGATTTTATATTCATTATATTCAGAGTACTCGGCAGAGTAGGATTCTACCTCAGATGAAGAAGAAAGATGTAACCGTATTTTGATCCAGCTTCGAATAGCCATGATTCGAACAGGGGCCAGTGCATCAGAAGACTCTCTAGAACAAGTAAAACTAGAGGAGTTGGAAGGTGATCTAGTTCATTCTTCAGAAACTGGAATCCCTTTAGAAAAAATAGATTTTCAAGAATGGATGTTGCCGAGAGTAGATTGGTCCGAGGTATACCAGAAGTCTTGAGTACCATATCCAGAAATGGCCAAGATCATTGAAGATGAAGAGACAAGTGAAGTCTATAAAACAGATAGAGGATTATTTTCAATTATTTTCTTAAAACTAGAAAGGGTTAACAATTCAATCCAAAAAAATGCAAAGTATGTGCATTTTGGAATAATCCAGATAATATTATATCCTCTTGTCAGAAAAGGACAAGATCTACCAGTCCTAATTTTAGTTGTGGATGACAGTTTAGCCAATTTCTCCAATGCATTATTATGAGAAGCACGTGAAAATCTGCATGCAGAAGCAGCATGGGTAAAGGTAATACTAGACATGCAAGTTGTTCTTATGGAAAGAAGTATTAGTAGAACCCTATAAGTAAATATCAACATGAGGAACTGGCAGAAGATGTTTGGATGTCCACCTGACAGGAGATGTATCAGAGTAATTACTCATCTCTATGTGAAGTTCTATTATACTAGAATAACAGCTCTAAGTAAGGGTGTTGAAAGATTTACACATATTTTTCAGGATGAAGGAACATTAATTAGAGCAATGACACCATATGTGATAAACCCCAAGAGGCTAACTTGGACTAGAGAATGGGTTTCACCAAATCTAAAGGAAGAAAGAAGGCAGAAGCTAATTATTCCAGATGTTATTAGACAAGTTGGAAATAGACTTGTTATCTTTGAGGTTAGAGAAGACGAGGATGATCTTAGATCAGAAGGATCAAGATCAGGTAGATCAGATTTGAAGATAGAAGAATTCAAATCAGAAATACTGGAGAACCATTTGGAAGATCCTAGGATCTCAATTGGAAAGGATGAAGGTACTTCAGTAGAAGCACCTAGAACATCAATATCCAGAAAAATAGTTGGACAAAGTACTGTTCGACTACCTATCAAAGAGGATGAAGAAACTCATCTATGATATATGGGATCTTCATTAGTCATTGCAATGATAGAGGACTGGGCAACAATAGTAAAATTAATTATTAATGAAACTGCATGTATTTCCCTAGTTTATATAGGATGTATATTCTCTTGTACAAGAATTCGATTTTTAGGAGTAACCTAGGAATCTCCAAAGTTGAAAGTTACAGTTGGTAATAATGCAATAGTTCTGATTCAAGAAGTAGCCAAGGTTGTTCATATTTAACTCAAGGGTAGGGTATTTATAGAGCAGATGCTTTGTTTTATTCCACAATTGTCAGTTGAATTCTTAATTGGAAATAGGTTCCTTAAAAGATATCATCTTGTAACAATATTTTCAAAAGGAATTATCCTTGACAACTATTTGATTCCAACCACGTCTGGGAAAACCAAAATGGTTCCAGATAAGAATGTATCTATTGTTAAAGTGGAAGTAAATCCCGATGAAGATAGAGAATACCACAGAAAGATAGATCAGTGGAAAGAACTAGTTGGTTTAAAAGTCCTGAGGATTTATGAAGAAGATTCATTGGCCAAGATAAAAGAATACTTATCAAGAAATTAGTCAAAAAATCTTCTGAAACTATGGAAGAAGGCAATACCAGAAGCTACCATCACCCTTAAGGATCCTAGTACAGTTATCAGAAGTAATGGAATTACCTATCCAGATGAGATGGTTAAGAAATTTGAGAAACAGATTCCAGAATTAATCAATCTTGGATTAATCAGGAACAGCGAAAGTCCTCACTGGAGTGTGGAATTCATGGTAATGAATCATGCAGAAAAATAGTGTGGTAAGACCAAAATGGTTATAAATTATCATGATCTCAATTGTGCTACAAAGGATGAAGGATACAACCTTCCTAACCAAGAAGCTCTGAGAAGCAGGATTAGGAATGAAATGCCAATGGTATAGTCTAAGTTTGATCTCAAGTCAGGATATTGGCAGATAAAGATCAAAGAAGAGGTTATATGATTGACAGCATTTACAATGCCATTTGGATTGTTTGAATGGGTAGTTATTCCATTTGGACTCAATAATGCACCAGGAATATTCCAGAGAAGAATGGATAAGGCAACCAAAAGATTATCATAGTTTATGGCAGTCTATATAGATGATGTGCTTGTATTTAGTAAAAATACAGAAGAGCATATAAAACATTTACAGTAGGTTTTTGAAGTGTTCAGAGAAGATGGGATGATACTTTCAGAAAGAATGATCATTTGGATGCAACCAAAGATAGAATTATTGGGATTGCAGATCCAAGGAAGTAGAGAAAAGCTTCAACCACATATTACAGAAAAACTCCAAACTTTCCCGGATGAGCTTATAGATCGTAAGCAGATACAGGTGTTTCTCTGTATACTATGTTATTCCAGATCATACATCATATATTTAGCAAAAATCTCAGTTCCAATACAGAAAAAGGTATCCAGTAAGGTACCTTGGGATTAGACAGAAAAAGATTCTGAAGTAATCAAAATTCTAAAATAGAAAGAACAAAATCTCCCAGAATTGGAATATCCAGATGGTAGTGAAGATCAGCATATCTTAGAAACAGATGCATCAGACTCATCATGGGGATGTATCATAAAGATAAATAAAAACCACAATGATAGTATTAGTAGATAATGGAGTGGATGTTTTAATAAGGAAAAGAAGAATTATCCTGTTCATGAAAGAGAATTACTTGCTGTCCTTAAAGGAATTAGGGCTAAAGAGCTTTTCTTGGAAAAAAAATTTACTATAAGAACAGATAGTTCTTATATAAAAAATTTTATGATAATTAAATTGAAAAGGTTTACCCAAGCACGACATGTACGGTGGAGGAATTAATTGCAATACTATAACTTTAATATAGAAAATATTAAAGGAAAATACAATGTTATTCCAGATGCACTAACTCTCTATTTTGACTCTTGCAGGTGAAATGGTAGAAAGTAACAAATCACGAAGATGCCATATTTGCATTGATAATCATTCCTTGGCAGAATTCCTGATTTTCAAAGCAATGAATGAAAGGTTTGATAGAATTGAACAGAGAAAGGGGATTCTAGTAGAGAATAACCTTCAGAAGAGGGGATATTCATCCAGTAATGTTGAAAGATCAGAAATCACAGGTTCCTCAGCTAGAAAGGCTGAAAAACCAGAAAATGATTCAAAAATACCTCTAGACAGCAAGTCTAAGGATAAAATTCATATTGAATGCTTTGTATGTGGTCAAAAAGGCCATTACAACACTCAATGTGAAGATAATCTGAGAAACAGAAAGGCTCGGAAGAAAAATAAGGATGAGACGAATGGAATCTCTAAAGGAAGAGAGAAAACCATTAAGAGTTGGGATGATCATGTAGACAAAGAACTTGAAAATCATCAAAGGTATCAGAAAGAACCTCAACGATAGAATGTTCAGGAAGAACAAGATCATGAAATTCTGGATGATGAGCTAGATGAAGAGCCCAATCTAGCAGAGGAAATATAGAAATATTTGAAAAGGATTCCAAATATTTCAAGAAATAAGTCCACAACCATTTATAATCTGATCTAGAAAAGTAAAGATGATCGGATATTCAAAAGAGGTATGAACCATGTTTTGGGCATGCTTAAAGAATCTGAAGATCTTATGGAAGATTATAAAAAGATTGATCGAGATATGATCAGTATGATCATCACTGAAGAGATCAGGCTGAATGTCCAAGTTTCAAGACTCCTTGATAAAGTTAGGAGAATCAAAGAAACAGGAATGGAAGAATATCTAGTTTTGAAGAGGTTTTGGAGAATGTCAGGAACAAGGACTCCAAAACTCCATATACCAAATACAACATTTGAACCAGAAGATTTCATTGAATGCCAGAAAGCTTTCAGCATGGGAGCAGTACAGTTTTTGGGATTTAGGAAAATAAATTCCACATTCAATTGGGTACCCAGGATAGTCATAACAGTTCTGAACAATGCATATCCAAGTTTGTAATAGTAGGTTGCACATATTGAACCTATCAGATTAGTAGACAGGGTGGTTATGCTTTGGAACTTCTAACCAGGGCACTGGACTAAAGGACCTATCTAGAAAGCATTCGAAGACTCGCAGTTTAGCGATGAGGACTGGCTAGAGTTCATTTTGAACAAAAGTCATTATGAACGTATCCAAATTGCCTGGAGCATTTATCTAATTGAATCAAAATCAAAGAGAAAATATTTTATATTCTTTGCAGGAGACAATGTGTTGGTCTCTATCAACTCTAGAGACATGCAACATGCATAGATGACACATCTGACAGACTTCACGGTGGAGGCAGACATGATTCTTGAAGAACTCAAGATGTGGAAGAGACATAAAGAAGATATCTTTATTGTCAAAGATCAAATCCAATGCGCCATCAAACAATTGATCAAAATGAAGGAGTTAGAGAATGAATTCTCAGTTGGAGAGATGATTGATGCTCTATATGACTTGGATGGATTCTAGACGTTGATCTAGACACGCAGCATACCCAGAATGGATGATTGGATCACATCGAACATGTCATTTATGTAGTTTGTATTTATTGTGAAGTGTGCGGTGGAAGCCTTGCAGTAGTGCGGCCCACCTTTTTCTTTTGATTTTTTCCTTTTACTTTTTCTTTTGCGTGTCTTGTATCGAGTCAGCTTCTCGGGAAATCTGAGCTCAGAGGCCTATATAAGGGACCTCCAACCCATTTGTTCAGAGAGGTAATTTTGAATAGAAATCAGAACGATTTCAGAAACAAACTCTCTACCTTCTCTCTAAACCTTTGTGTTCTTCATGCGATGTGATTCCCAAAACGATCCTACGATGTCGTCGATAGGTAGTCCCCTTATCCTCTTCATGGATATTGTTTTGCTGCTGTTTGTGATTTTTGCAGCCTTTCTGGACTCCCAAACCGGGATCTCATCAAAGACCTCGTCGGAGACTTCACCCACTAGTGGTATATGATAACATTATTGTTTCAAGATCCCTTTCCAAAATTTGAGGAGTACTTTTATTATCTATGAATATAAGTTAATATAATTAATTAATATATTCTTATTTCATAAGTATAATTTCATATATTGGTTGTGATTCAATAAAATTCTACTTCATCTCTTAATCCACAAAATAAATATCAAAAAGTAAAAATTGTAAGCCTAAATCACTAAAATTATATTCTAATTGATTGTAATATCCATAAAAGAGTAATAAGATATTCCACTTATCATTACTAAAAAAATGTTTAGCATTAAGTAAGATAATATTCAAAATTGACATGAATATATTATTATCTGAAATTAAACAATGAAACCAAAGGTTTAAGATAGATCATTCCTTAAATAAATAATCCAATATCCCAAATATCATCAACAAGGTCAACATGAATGAGTTATTTAACCTCAAATGTTATATCATACCATTTCAACTTTCATCTAAAATAATTATAGAATTCTTCTGGAATAATCCTAAACATTAAACCAAAAGGTTAAATATATTTCCCCCTAATCAAACATCTCCTAAAATTTCATTAGTCACCATTAAATCCAATCACTTAGAACCTCGAAAGGGTGGTAAAAGTATTTAATATTATGATCATCCTTAAAATCATAAACCCAGGATGATATCCAAATATCTCAAGTTAATATAAATTGGAGATATGTATGATTCCAAAATGAAAATAATCCTTAGATATCTTATGATTTTTATATCCAAAATAAAATTGGTAAAAATAATTCTACAATATAATTATTGAATCCCAATATATAAAACATCAAATTTTTTCATTAATGATTTGGTAAAACATAGGTCATTCCTTGTTCTAGGGGATAACCCTTATTTTAGGGAATTGAATTATATAATTCCCATGTTCCCCACATATAAGACATCTAATTCATTAGAAATTCATATCTATAAGACCTCTATTTCTAGATTAAAATTATATTCCCCTCCATTTGATATATTCTTATATGTGCTTATTCCCACCTTATTAACATGTAGAAAGGTGAATATTTATTCCTCTATGTTAATTATCATTAAAATATTCATAAAATTACATCCTCTTATTATTTTTCTTAGTAGGAATCTCACCAAAGTTCATGTTGTCTATCATATATCACAATATCTAATTACGAGTAATCATAATATAGTTATTTCAAGTCATCACCAAATGTGGATACTCATAATCACTAATGTGTCTATCACATTTAGTGTTAACATGATTCCTTTTAGTTTCATCCATTAACTAAAAACAAAAAGCATAGAATGATCAATGATAATCTTATTAGGAAACCACATAATCATGAAAAATAATATATATTGTGACGAAATCATGACACCTTATTTTAAATATATAACATCTTATGTTTATTCTAGGCCAGCTAAGATTATCTCAAATTTAAATCCTTCATGACGATTCTTAAAGAGTTTTGAAATTTAGAAATCACATCCTTTGATATTTCCTCAATAGGTGTGTAGTAAGGGATATTGTCGTGCACCGGGTAATTCTAGACTCAAGATTGACTTGAATATTTTGGAGTAATTAGAAGTAGGTAAATATATTCTATTACCACATCCCCTTGTAATATCCATAAATGATTTCATTTCTCAGAAACCACTCAATCTATACTTCACCAAAATACCATGATATTTTCTTATAGATATACTTATCCTTACAACAATCCTTAGACTTATCCATATACATATCCTTAGGATTCTCAAACTCATTTCCAAAGGATAACTAAAACATTAATCTAATAACATCGATAATGACCCAATACTTTCCCACATGTTATTTGAATATTTAAAAACATATATATCCATTAATACTGTAAAGTCCTGTAAATTTCAAGGGAATTTTTTTTCTTAATTTTCTTTGGAATTTTACAAGAACGCAGTCTCGGACGGCACCTGATTCCGAGGCCCGGTGTGCCCGGAATCATTCTTCAAATTTTGGCTCGGGTACATTTAGTGAACAGACGAGCGGGTTTTTCTAACATTTGAACAGGTGCCCGGAATCGAATTCTGAGGGCACCGATGAAATCACAGCGCCGGTATTTTCTTAGAAACGCCTCTTCTGGAGTTGCGTTTACTCGGGTGTGGTTTTTATTTTTTGGGCTTAAAGTTAAGAAATAAAATAAAATTGTTCGACAAACATTATTTTATTTCACTTAAGCCACTTGGAAGCCACCTGAAGCCACTTAAAAGCGGTTTAAGTTGAGTTGATCCGGATAGGATGCTATCCAGAAATATCCTACCCTCTTGGTAGGATATTTGTGATGTGGGGCCCACACGAGCCCTGCCGTTTCTTTTCCGCTAAGTAACACACCCGCGAAAACCTGTCATTATGAAAGTCAACTGACGCATTTTCTTAAATTCTTAACGCACCATTTAATTGGGAAGTTTTATTCGTGAATTAAATGTGCAGTTTCTTTCGTTGAAATAATTCTAAAAATTAATGGGTTGTTACTTACCTTTCGTTTGTTGGCGTAATAATAAAATAAGACCAACACGACTTTGGAAGATTACACCTTGAGAGGTTTTTGACAGAGGTTCTTGTGCCTTCACCCCTCTTCGTGAAGAACGTGAAGAACGCGAAGAACGCGAAGAACACGAAGAACGTCGAACCCGGGGAAATCGACGACGCGACGTCATGTGCCGCGACGCCGACGTTTCCTTTCCCACGATGTTATTCGGCGACGTTCTTTAATCCGCAACAAAAACCTTTGATCATCCATTGAGGTGAGGGTTTTGGATTTTCTTTTGATTTTTCCTTTGTGGTTTTTAACTCAAGAATGATTTAATTATTTTTTTAATTAAATCTTTTGTTCTTGAACCTCGGAGTTCGTCGACGCAACACCCTTCCGCGACAACGCGACAATCCCCTCCTTCCGCGACGATCAATCCGCAAAGGACCCGCGCGTGCGACTTGACGAGGTAGGGATTTTGTTTTGGAAATGCCCTTTTTCCCATTAACGTTTCTTTAAAATTAAAGAACCAGATTCAAATGAACAATTTTAATTTACTAAAATTTGTTGATTCATGTGTTGAATTATTTTCTCCCGTTGTTGTTATCTAATGCAGAGGGTGCGGGCCAAACGAACACGGCCCGACAACCCTCTGTCGTTCTTCGTGGTTGTGCAGATTTGGTGGGTGACGACAGAACATGATGCAAGGGCAATTTGTTGATCCCGCAGTGAAGAACGGAACCCGGGAGGAACACTGGCGCAGACGGGAAGGAAAACAGACCACCAGAGCTACTCCGGTGGCCCGTGGAAGATTCCAGCGGCGCCCCAGCACGCCACCGGACGAGGCCGCCGAGGCTGAAGCCGCGGCGGCGGCGGCCAACGGACCCGCGGCCGCGCGGGTCCAGCTCGCCCGCATGGGACGCGGCTGAAGCCGCGTCCGTTTGTCCAGCGCGACCCCTTCGAGGGCCACAACATCTCTAAGCCGCGGGGGTGACGCCCCACGGAGTCCAGCTGCTCGGCCGGGCCGCGCCCTGGCCAGGCCGGACCGGGTCGGGTCGAGCCGTTTTGGCCGACCCAGGGGGGCGGGCCGGGTCAGCCCGGGCCCGGACCCCCCTCCCGTCTTCGGACCGTTTTCGGTCAATTGCTCGTAACTTGAGCTACGGGCCTCCAAACGACTCGCCGTCAGCAGAAACGTGATCCTTGGATCAAGACGGTCATTTCGATATATCGCACTCAAGGTTTTGGAATATTTTGAGTTCGACCAGGTCGGTTCGTACACGAAACCAACCAGGCCCTCGGAGCGGAAACACTCATATCTTGAGCTACGGATGTCCGATTGGTGTGTCGTCAGCTTTGTTGAATTCCTCTAAGTGAGACGGATATTTTGGCTCACTCCGCCCGAGGTTTGGACGTAGGTGGAGTACGGTAGGGTTGGTTTTGCCTTAAAAACCAACCGGGCCCCTGGGACGAAAAGGCCAATAACTCTCAGACCGGGCGTCCGATTGACGCGCCGTCTGCGACGTTGAGTTCCTGTTGATGATACAGAACTTTTGGATACATCAACTTCAGACTTTGTGTCAGTTGATGTATCAGCCTCTCGGCTCGTGGAGCGGACCCTCCCGAACGAGCTTGCTGTGTGCGGGAACCCTAGAGCTGGCTGCGACTGCTACTTCGACAGCGGCGACTGTGCAGAGATCCTCAGTGGACTGCGACGACTACTACACTCAGCGATCCTACGTGGATCAGTGCTACAGGTCCTGTGTGGGCCCGATCCTGTGTGGGTCCGATCCTGTGTGGGTCAGCGCTCAGCGGTTCTATGTGAGCCAGCGCCTACAGGTCCTGTGTGGGCCCGATCCTGTGTAGGTCATTGCGGGGGTTAGTTACCTATCGATCCTTTGTGGGTCTGACGACTTAGATAGATCAGTGATCATCTTTATCGTCATCCTAAAAAGTATACCTGTGTGAGCTGAATTCAGTGTTACTCCTCTTGGTGGATTGTGTTGAGCTATCCTGTGTGGATTTACTGTTTACTCTCCTTTGTGGATTGTGTTGAGCTATCCTATGTGGATTACTGTTTACTCTCCTTTGTGGATTGTGTTGTGCTATCCTGTGTGGGTATACGTTTGCTTTCCTGTGTGGACTGGGTTGTTCTTGGGCTCGGACGTTGGAGCCAAAGGGGAATTGATGACTTAGGTATATGTATGGGCATATACCTAAGGCGTGTCAGATGTTACTTCATGATTGTATCTTTCCTTTGTGGATTATCCTTTGTGGATTTCGGGAGACCTTCAGGGGTCTCGGGGTCCCTACTGAGTAGCTTATACTCACCCCTTCACGGGCTATGCTCGCACTACGTTGTGTTGGTTGCAGACGACGGACAGCGCTGATCGTGGTGGAGGCTAGCGGAGCAGGACAGTACCTGGAGGTGGACCACTAGGCGGGACGTACTCAGAGCGGTCAGGTGGACCCGAGGAGTAGTGGAGGCTATCTGTACCCACCCTTCAGGTGGGACTTCCAGAGGATGGCTCGACGCTGCGGCTTTTTTTTCAGTTGTTGTTTTTCCTTTCAGTTGTACTTTACAGTTGGGCTTGAATTTCCAGCCCCTTTTACTTTCAGCACAGCTTGTTATAGTTTTTACTTAGTGTTTACTTTTCCGCTTGCTTACTCTGTGGTGCTTGTTTTCTATTCAAAGGAAATGCCTTCCCTTTTGTTGGGATTTACGCCTTGGTGCTAGTCTCCAACCCCTGGCCTATGGAAGGCGGGCTTGGGGTAGTCACGGCACAGGCCCCGAGGACGGGTCGTGACAAATTGGTATCAGAGGTGGTCGGTTCTACCGCAGACTCTGATCTTTCTTCTACGTGAAGAAATAGTGTTTAGCGTATTCAGTGTGGTTATCAGTCCAGGGAGTCCAGTGTTGGTGCGGCGGCCGACATATCCGTACACCAGGACCTTGACTTCTGATTTTTGACTTAATACACGAAAACATTGATTGCATGTGTGTTTTAAGTTTTCTTTGTGATTACTTGTGTCAGCTCACCAGGTATACTGTTCTGACCGTGGCGCACTTGTTTCCTTTTCAGGACGGCCCGACAACAGCAGCCAGCTATTGTTCCGAGAGTAGAGCACGACGACAGCCCGTCGAGCGACAAGGCCTCGGTACAGGGCCTGTTGACAGCGAAGGCACCGGCGGTACCTTTTCCCGTCGAGCCCCCGATGCTTCCAGCACCGACCGCTGATGATGCACGTCGCCATGGAGCTCTGCACGAGTTCCAACACCAGCGACCACCCAGGTTTCATGGGGAGATGGACCCCCAGGTAGCCGAGGACTGGCTGGAGGCAGTCGTTCGAGTGTTCAGGCTAGTGAGGACACCAGCAGACCTCATGGTGATCCTTGTGGCGAGCCTACTCCACGCAGCAGCAGGACGATGGTGGAGCTTGATGCTCCAGGTGCACGATGGGGCCTCTCTCATCTGGACGAACTTCGAGAGCCTCTTCCACTCAGAGTTAGTCCCGGCCACCCTCCATGCGGTGCGCATTCAAGAGCTTCTTCAGCTACGGCAGGGCAGCATGACGGTCGCCCAGTACGCGGCGAGGTTTACCGATCTTTCTCGCTACTCGACCAACATGGTACGAGACCCCTTCTTCCGGGCCCGGACCTTCTAGCAGGGATTGAGACACGAGATCAGGGAATCGCTGATCTCCCTTAGCATCCCGACCCAGGTAGGAGTGTTGGAGAGAGCCCTTCTGATCGAGAGCTTTCTGGTTGAGTCTACAGCGAGACCTACCGCAGGGCGGCAGGTGGAGGAGTCTTCTGCAGCAGGTAGCCGACAGATGAATCAGGGTTCCAGGCAGACCGGACCCACTCGTAGACGACCTCAGGACACTGGCTCAGCAGTGCGGGGCACACAGCACAGAGCCAGTCTTCCGAGAGGCAGGCAGTGCTACGCCTGCGGCGGGCAGGGCCACATGGCTCGTGACTGCCCGACCCGCCGTACCGAGGAGCAGCAACCGGTGGAGGGGCCACCTAGGCAGAGGCAGAGGGTTGACCGTGGCGGTCCGTAGGGAGGAGGCGGACGAGGCAGAGGATCTGGCCGTGCAGCAGGTGGTGGGAGACACTTTGGGGCTCTGCCACCACCACCACCAGGAGGTCCGCCCCGACCACAGGGAGCTGGCGGGCAGAG
Source organism: Viscum album (assembly GCA_963277665.1). NCBI lineage: Eukaryota > Viridiplantae > Streptophyta > Magnoliopsida > Santalales > Viscaceae > Viscum > Viscum album. The sequence continues at coordinate 833,502,728 of OY728136.1, forward strand.
ACAGGCACAGCTCCAGGCAGTGGAGGCCTACGACCACGGTGCGCCAGAGATGATTCGAGTTACGATCTGTGTCTATTCCACCCTTACTGCAGTTCTTATAGCCACAGGAGCGAGTCACTCTTTCATATCCGCTGCCCTTGTTCGGATCTCGGAGATTCCGACAGAGCCGTTGGCTCGATCCTTACGACTAGAGACCCCTACGAAAGCAGACTCGATGATTACGCACTGGTACCGGTAGTGTGAGCTTACTCTAGGAGGCGAGAGCTTCGGCTGGGATCTCCTTTTAGTGGCGTCGAGGCCTTACGACGTCATCTTGGGCATGGATTGGTTATCTATAGTCCATGCTCAGATTGACTATTTTAGGTGCAAGGTGCGATGTGTGCGCAGCGATGGGAGCAGGTTCACCTTCACCGGCATGAAGGGAGCCTTCGCAGCACATGATGGACTCCCGCAGAGGAGAGGGCAGCCTATCACTCCTCAGTTGGTTAGCCTCATCCTTGGAGCAGTTCACGTGCGGAGTCCTGGTTTTCCTGTAGTGGTGGATCAGTATGCGGACGTCTTCCCCGACGACGTTCCAGGACTACCTCCTCGCAGAGAGGTAGACTTTTACATTGACCTGTACCTCGGGACGGCCCCGATATCCACTCTAGCATATCGGATGGCCCCCGCTGAGCTTCGAGAGCTACGGGTACAGTTGGAGGACTTGCAGGGAAAGGGGTTTATCTGACCCAGTGTTTCACCTTGGGCTTCGCCGATATTGTTCGCCAAGAAGGCGGACTGGAGCTTGCGACTGTGTGTCGATTATCGTTGCCTGAACCAGGTGACAGTGAGGAACAAGTATCCGCTACCGATGATTTATGACCTCTTTGATCAGCTCAAGGGAGCACGGTGGTTCTCGAAGATAGACCTCAGATCAGGATTTCATCAGCTCAGAGTTCGAGACGAGGACATGCAGAAGACGGCCTTCAAGTGTCGGTATGGCCACTATGAGTTCTTGGTTATGCCCTTCGGCATAACCAACGCTCTAGTAGTGTTCATGAGCCTCCTGAACAGGATCTTCCAGCCATACCTCGATCGATTTGTTGTGGTCTTCATCGACGACATTTTGGTGTACTCGACCACGGAGGAGGAGCACGCCTACCACTTACGGGTTGTACTGGACACACTCCGAGAGCACTATCTTTATGGAAAGCTCTCGAAGTGCCAGTTTTGGTTATGTGAGGTCCACTTCTTGGGGCACGTCATTTCTGAGGCGGGAGTTGCAGTGGATCCCACGAAGATCGAGGCAGTGCTAGCTCGGGAGCCACCCAGGAGCGTGATAGACGTGCAGAGTTTCTTGGGACTAGATGGATACTATCGGAGATTTGTGTCGAACTTCTCTAGAGTTGCGGCGCCACTCTCAGATTTGACGAAGAAGGAGAAACCCTTTGTGTGGTCAGACAGATGTCAGCAGAGCTTTCAGGAGCTGAGACAGAGATTGACCAGCGCACCTATCTTGAGGTTTCCCGAGGAGGGAGTTGGATACGTAGTTTACTGAGATGCATCAGGGACCAGACTCGGATGTGTCCTGATGTAGGAGCGGGCCATGATTGCCTATGGATCACGTCAGTTGAGGCTGCATGAGCATAACTACGCCACTCATGACATGGATTTAGCAGCAGTGGTCTTCGCCCTGAAGACATGGAGGCACTATCTGATGGGCGAGCACTTTATAGTCTTTTCTGACCACCAGAGTCTCAGGTACATCTTCTCGCAGAAGGACCTAAACCTGAGACAGTGGCGATGGCTCGAGTTCCACCAGGACTATGACTTTGAGATAGTCTATACTCCTGGGAAGGGGAACGTAGTAGCTGATGACCTCAGTAGGAGGACGGGCATTCAGCTACATGAGGAGGCGACAGAGCAGCTAGCCGCCTTGCAGATATCCTTCGTGGATAGGGACGGAGCTGCCTTTCTTCAGTCTGTCACAGTCTCTCTTCCACTTCTACAGCGGGTCAGAGAGGCACAACATGGGGACGCTGACTATGAGACACGGCGTGCACATATATCCTCGGGACATGCACCTGATGGTTTCTCTCTTGGAAAAGAGCACGACGTCCTTTTCAGAGGACGTACCTTGGTACCAGTCGCTTTACTATAGGAGGTGCTGAGAGAGTTTCACACTTCTCCTTTGTCGGTACATCCTGGAGTGGCGAAGATGTACCAGGACCTTAGAGGATAGCACTGGTGGCCAGGCATAAAGAAGGCTGTGGCAGAGTTCGTTTCACGGTGCCTCACCTGCCAGCAGGTGAAGGCAGAGCATCAGGTACCAGCAGGCTTGGTACAACCATTGGAGGTCCCGGAGTGGAAGTCGGACGGGATATCTATGGACTTCGTGACTGGACTTCAACGCACTTCTAGAGGTCACGACTCCATTTGGGTGATTGTTGACCGACTCACCAAGTCGGCACACTTCTTACCCATCCGAGAGCAGGGCTCAGTGGAGATCTTGGGGCGTCTCTACGTTCAGAAGATTGTACAGCTTCACGGTGTGCCATCGTCTATTGTCTCCGATCAGGACGCTCGTTTTACTTCCCAGCTTTTGAAAGGGTTGCAGGAGGCGTTCGGGATGCGGCTATGTCTGAGCACCGCCTTTCACCCACAGACGGATGTTCAGACGGAGAGGACCATTCAGACTCTCGAGGACATGCTCCGTGCATGTGTCCTCGACTTTGGTCACAGCTGGGAGGAACAACTACCCTTGGTGGAGTTCGCGTAAAACAAAAGCTACCACTCCACCATCGGGATGGCACTATAAGAGGTGTTGTACGGCAGGCCTTGCAGATCTCCTTTGTGCTGGACATACCCTGGGGAGTTAGCACTTGTGGGACCAGAGATGGTCCGGGCCACGACAGAGAAGGTCCAGGTCATCCAGGAGCGGATGAGGACAGCTCAGAGCCGGCAGAAATCATATGATGACAGGAGGCAGAGGCCACTAGAGTTCGAGGATGGAGACCACGTCTTTTTGCGAGTCTCACCTCGACGTGGTTTACGGAGATTTGGCCGAGGCGGCAAGTTGTCTCCACGCTTCATTGGACCATTCCAGGTCATCAGTAGGATTGGCGAGGTGGCTTATCACCTAGCTCTACCACCTCAGTTGCACCAGGTGTACGACGTCTTCCACGTATCGCAGCTGAGGAGGTACGTGCACGACCCGACGCACATCATTGACCATGGGGATCTAGACGTGAATGATGGGTGCTTTTACGGAGGTCCCGGTGGAGATAGAGGATCGACAGGAGCGGGTCCTATGTGGGCGATCGATTCCTCTTGTGCGCATCAGATGGCAGCATGGGTACCTCCAGGAGAGCACTTGGAAGCTGGAGGCTCAGATGCGTGCTCAGTACCCACATTTGTTTCCCTAGTTTATGATGTATCTTTATGGGGATCTAAAGCCCTGAGGTGGGAGTAATGTAAAGACCCGTAAATTTTAAGGAAATTTTTTTTCTTAATTTTTTTTGGAATTTTACAAGAACGCAGTCTCTGACGGCACCTGATTCCGAGGCCTGGTGTGCCCGGAATCATTTTTCGAAGTTTGGGTCAGGTACGTTCAATGAACGGATGAGCGGATTTTTCTATCTTTTGAACCGGTGCCCGAAATCGAATTCTAAGGGCATCGATGAAATCACAGCGCCGGTATTTTCTTAGAAACTCCTCTTCCGGAGTTGCGTTTTCTCGGGTGTGGTTTTTATTTTTTGGGCTTAAAGTTAAGAAATAAAAAAAATTGTTCAATAAACATTATTTTATTTCACTTAAGCCACATGGAAGCCACTTGAAGCCACTTAAATGTGGCTTAATCTGAGTTGATCCGGATAGGATGCTATCCAGAAATATCCTACCCTCTTGGTAGGATATTTGTTGAGGTGGGGACCGCACGAGCCCCGCCATTTATTTTCCGCTAAGTAACGCACCTGTGAAAACCCGTCATTAGGAAAGTCAACTGATGCGTTTTCTTAAATTCTTAACACACCATTTAATTGGGTGGTTTTATTCATGAATTAAATGTGCGGTTTCTATCGTTGAATTAATTCTACGAATTAATGGGTCGTTACTTACCTTTCGTTTGTTGGCGTAATAATAAAATAAGACCAACACGACTTTGGAAGATTACACCTTGAGAGGTTTTTGACAGAGGTTCTTGTGCCTTCACCCCTCTTCGCGAAGAATGTGAAGAACGCGAAGAACGCAAAGAAAACGAAGAACGCCGAACCCGCGAAAATCGACGACGCGACGCCGTGTGCCGCAACGCCGACGTTTCCTCTCACGCGACGTTCTTCGACGACGTTCTTTAATCCACAACAAAAACCTTCGATCATCCATTGAGGTGAGGGTTTCAGATTCTCTTTTAATTTTTCCTTTGTGGTTTTTAACTCAAGAATGATTTAATCATTTTTTTAATTAAATCTTTTGTTCTAGAACCTCGGAGTTCGTCGACGCAACACCCTTCCGCGACGACACGACGATCCCCTCCTTCCGCGACGATCAATCCGCGAAGGACCTGCGCGTGCGATTTGATGAGGTAGGGATTTTGTTTTGGAAATGCCCTTTTTCCCGTGAACGTTTCTTTAAAATTAAAGAACCGGATTCAAATGAACAATTTTAATTTATTAAAATTTGTTGATTCATGTGTTGAATTATTTTCTCCCGTTGTTGTTATCTAACGCGGAGGGTGTGGGCCAAACGAACACGGCCCGACAACCCTCCGTCGTTCTTCGTGGTTGTGCGGATTTGGCGGGCGATGACAAAACGTGACGCAAGGGAAAATTGTTGATCCTGTAGTGAAGAACGGAACCCGGGAGGAACACCGGCGAAGACGGGAAGGAAAACCGACCACCGGAGCAACTTCGGTGGCCCGCGAAAGATTCCGGCGGCGCGGGTCGCCAGCGCGGTGGTGCCGGAGGCATCCCATAGACCCGCGGCCGCGCGGGTCCCACTCGCCCACATGGGACGCGGCTGAAGCCGCGTCCGTTTGTCCAGCATGACCCCTTCGAGGGCCGCGACGTCTCCAAGCCGCGGGGGCGGTGCCCCGCGGCGTCCAGCTGCTCGGCCGCTCGGCCAAGCCGAGCCAGGCCGGTCCGACCGGCCGGGCCGTGCCCTGGTCGGGCCGGACCGGGTCGGGTCGACCCGGTGCGGCCGACCGGGGGGGGGGGGGGGGTCGGCCCTGGTCGGCCCGGGCCCGGACCCCCCGTCTTCGACCGTTTTCGTTCAATTGCCCGTAACTTGAGCTACGGGCCTCCAAACGACTCGTTGTCAGCGGTAACGCGATCCTTGGATCGAGATGGTCGTTTCGGTATATTGTACTCAAGGTTTCGGAATAATTTGAGTTCGGCCAGGTCGGTTCGTACACGAAACCAACCGGGCCCTTGGAGCGGAAACGCTTATATCTTGAGCTACGGACGTCCGATTGACGTGCCATCAGCTTTGTTGAATTCCTCTAAGTGAGACGGATCTTTTGGCTCACTCCGCCCATGGTTTGGACGCAGGTGGAGTACGGTCCGGTTGGTTTTGCCTTAAAAACCAACCGGGCCCCTGGGACGAAAAAGCCAATAACTCTCAGACCGGGCGTCCGATTGACGCGCCGTCTGCGACGTTGAGTTCCTATTGACGATACAGAACTTTTGGATACATCAACTTCGGACTTTGTGTCAGTTGATGTATCAGCCTCTTGGCTCGTGGAGCGGACCCTCCCGAACGAGCTTGCTGTGTGCAGGAAACCTAGAGCTGGCTGCGACTGCTACTTCGATAGCGACGACTGTGCAGAGATCCTCAGTGGACTGCGACAATGACTGTGTAGAGATCCTCAGTGAACTGCGACGACTACAGCACTCAGCGATCCTACGTGGATCAGTGCTACAGGTCCTGTGTGGTCCCGATCCGGTGTGGGTCCGATCCTGTGTAGGTCAGCGCTCAACGGTTCTGTGTGACCCAACGCCTACAGGTCCTTTGTGGGCCCGATCCTGTGTGGGTCATTGCGGGGGTTAGTTAGCTATCAATTCTTTGTGGGTCTGACGACTTAGATGGATCAGTGATCATCTTTATCGTCATCCGAAGAAGTATACCTGTGTGAGCTGAATCCTGTGTTACTCTCCTTGGTGGATTGTGTTGAGCTATCCTGTGTGGATTTACTGTTTACTCTCCTTTGTGGATTGTGTTGAGCTATCCTATGTGGATTACTGTTTACTCTCCTTTGTGGATTGTGTTGTGATATCCTGTGTGGGTATACGTTTGCTTTCCTGTGTGGACTGGTTTGTGCTTGGGCTCGAACGTTGTAGCCGAATAGGAATTGATGACTTAGGTATATGTATGGGCATATACCTAAGGCATGTCAGATGTTACTTCGTGATTGTATCTTTCCTTTGTGGATTATCCTTTTTGGATTTCGGGAGACCTTCGGGGGTCTCGGGGTCCCTACTGAGTAGCTTATACTCACCCCTGCACGGGCTATGCCCGCACTTTGTTGTGTTGGTTGCAGACGACGGACAGCGCTGATCGTGGTGGAGGCTTGCGGAGCAGGACGGTACCTGGAGGTGAACCACTGGGAGGGACGTACTCGGAGCGGTCAGGTGGACCCGAGGAGCAGTGGAGGCTATCTGTACCCACCCTTCAGGTGGGACTTCTAGAGGACGGCTCGACGCTGTGGCTTTTCTTTTCAGTTGCTGTTTTTCCTTTCAGTTGTACTTTACAGTTGGGCTTGTATTTCCGGACCCTTTTACTTTTAGCACAACTTGTTACAGTTTTTACTTAGTGTTTACTTTTCCGCTTGCTTACTCTGTGGTGCTTGTTTTCTTTTCAAAGGCAATGCCTTCCCTTTTGTTGGGATTTACGCCTTGGCGCTAGTCGCCAGCCCCTGGCCTATGGAAGGCGGGCTTGGGGTAGTCACGGCAGGGGTCCCGAGGACGGGTCGTGACAAATACAATTCAAGAATCATAAAGGCCTAGTGTATATAGAAGAATAGGATCAAGATACATTGGGGTTAGGATGAAAATAATGCTTTTATTTTAATCTCCACAAAAAGATTAAAAATACACTCGATCCCCTAAAATGAATGTGATAACATAGAGAATAAAAATACAAAATTGTGTAAACTAAAAAATCGCATTAGGGGAATAAAAATGATAAAGAAACATAAAATTTAAGTGAAAGGTATAACTTGATATCATAAAATTTAAGGGTCACGAGTAATTGCATAGAAGAATTTCATAAATAACATAGTATCATAAGATCATGGTAGCATATAAAATGCAGCAGTGTCATAAAACATGAAATAATCACAAATGAAGGGAAACTACAAAGAAAAAATAAAATGGTTGACAATGTTCCATAATGTATTAGGTTTACTCCCTAATACTACATATGATGTCTCATGACACTAAAACAATACAAAATACAATCATGGGATATATAATCTAGGCTCTCCCGTCATATTCGTTTCATGTAAAAGAATATGTTTTCCACATAAGGATATAAATTATAAGTCATAAACATAATAATTACAAATGAAAGGAATTGGGTTTACTTATCTTATCTCATCACCTTATCAAAATATATTTTTTTAAAAAGTAATTTGAGAAATGTTCATAATCCATGTATTACCTCATAAAGGAATGGAAAATAAACTTGGTTTATTTGTGAATGACATATAAAAATAATTTATAAGTAATTCAATAAATCAATGATTATTGTATTAAATGAACATTTTAATAAGATTACTGAGTAAAATAAAATTTTCAATATGAGTAACATTAAAGGATGTCATCTTAGATAGAAATTGATTTTTAAAGACCACTTTGAACATTTATTAAGGAAAATATCCTTTACATTATGAAAACACATACGTAAAATCTAGAACATTCTCAAATATTAAATATGTTTTTTGTTACAAACCATTGAGATATAGAAATTAATCTTTAAAGTGTTATGTGGTAATTATGGATGAAGAGTAACATTCATGAAAAATACCAAAAAAAAAGAAAATAATTCATTTCACATTTTTTTAAGATAATTCAAAAAGTACATTATTTAGAAAATGATAGTAATATTCCTGTTATTTTTTTAAACATCCAATTATGGTTAGAAATTAATTTATACAAATATAGTAAAACGTTTTTGAAAACATTTAAAAATATAGATTTTAGAGAAAAAGGATTTTTGAGTGAAGATAGAAATGAAGTCATATTTTAATAAATACATTTTCACAATAATTTAAAGTACTAAAGAGGGAAAAATAGTAATATTACATGAAAAGTTAATGAATAAATATAGTAGAATAAAATTAAATAATTTCTTGTTTTATAGATCATAATATTTTATTTTCATAAATTTAATTATATACATTCCAGATAAACAATGAGAATTTGAAAAAAAACCATTACCACTTTAGTAAATTTTCAGTCTTAACACCCATAAAAGAAATTAGTTCAAATGAAATGTTAAATATCATGAATATAAATGGATTCATGATATAACATATCATAGGGTAATTATATACACCACAAAAAATAACTAAGTTGTGAACATAATAGACATCTCAAAGATGTAAAAATGAGATGAGAAACCCTGAAAAAGTTCATATAGATGAGGTGAAAGTTAATAAATGCAGTGATTATGTGTAAAAATGTATATATACCAAAATAAATGTGTAAATAAAAAATAAATAAATAAAAAGAAATTTTACACATAATTTTGGACTAATATAATCAATGAAGTAGTCGTATAACCCAATGAATGGAAAATGAGTTATAGAACCCCTTAACTTTCACTCCACTCTAGTTTAGAACTATCCAACATCATTTATAATGGTTTTAAAAAAATTATTATCTTAAAATAGAACAATATTAACATTTAAAATATCATAATTGATTCTTTTATAACATTTATTTTCCATTCATTAATAACATTTCATTATCACTATTGTTTCTGGTGTAAATTGACATGTTTTCCCATGCATGTTTTATTATGAACGTTTCATATATTGAACATAGGTTATAGTTAAATCATATATATAATGATATTAATGTTATAAATATAAATATTTTATTAGGTATATCATTATAATCATTATTGAATTCTAAATATGGAAATTGAATCACATCGCTTTGTGGAGATGGTATTTTGTACATATGCATGAGTAGTGTTATCATTTTCCTAACGGGTGAAAGGTTAAGAAAGTGGATTGTGTATTAATTTTACAGAAATAAATATTTTCATGTATATCATATATAATCATTAAATTTATCCTTTATATTTTTTGTTGTAAATAATTAATAGAAGATTAATCTCATCACTTGGTGAGGTGGCAGTCCACTGTGCACACGAACAATATTACCATTAATTCAATGAATATAAAGGTAATAAAGTAGGTGATATATTTAATTTAAATACAAATAAATATGTAATAAATATATTTTATTAACATAAAAATGAATCCTTATTACCATCCATGCAAATAATATTTTAAAAATGAATCACATTGCTTTGAGAAATGTTATTATATTTCTTACATAATGGAATGTAAGATGCAATATATATGATATTATAATAAAAGAGGTATAATTATATCATAAATATCACATATAAATATTATATATGTCATTATAACCTTCCAAAATAATCATTAATGGATAATTAATTACCTCAATTCCTTAAACTATAGTTTTCTGTACACACGATCAACAATTTTGTTTCCTAATTCGATATAGGAGGATATAGTTGATGGTCACATCCTTATCATAAACAGATATCAGTATATATAAGATAATGAGGTTATTATATCATAATAGATTAAAAATATATGGATGTTTTTGAGGTATAAATAAAATTAAATTCCCAGTTAAGGATATAACCTAATTTTATTGAGTATTGAGTGAGATAATAAAGTTCTATTTATAGGAGGTAACATAACTATTGGAATAGTAACTTGATGGTTATAAATGCTATCCCGATCATTGGAATGTTCATTTAACATCAAAATAATAATATTTGATCTAAATAATTTTTATTATGAGTAATACAATTTAATATAAATATTATATTGGTGAAAAAATATATAGATTAAAAATCTCTATAAAAATATAGGGACATTTTTAATAAACCGTATTATAAAGTATTTCATAAAAATAATAAATTTTATATTTAAAAAAATATTATCTAACTTATAATTTTTTTTAAAAAACTAAAAAAATTATAAAAATAAATATAATTATTTAAATCATCATGTTGAAATTTTAAAAGTGTTATTTTTTTGGTAATTTTATAAAATACTTCAATTTTCGTGTGAATAGTAAAAACTAAAATTTTCACATAAGTAGTGTATCCTAAATTACATAATTGATGATATAATAATTACCTAATAGTTTAAATTACTTTAGGTTTGAAAAATATATATTTAATTTCATAAATAAATAATTAATATTCAATAAACATAACTTCCTTACCAAAAAATCATTTTCCAAAACCAAAACTCAAAAGTGATCCCTTAAAATGAAAATTTTTATTTTTCCAACATTCCTTTTTAATAAACATGATGAATTAGAATTATAAATGGGTTTTAAAACCTAAAACCATTCCATTATATATATATATATTATATATATTTTAAAAAATTCACTATTACACGTTTTACCACTAACATTATATTTTATTTTAATAATACCCACCCTCAAAGTATAAATAACCCCTCTCTATCCCATTGGAATACCAATCCTCCCTCAATTTAAAAATAAAGTGTTCTAATAAAATACACTATATTAATCCCTTAAAAACCTTAAAACATGGTGGTGTAAACCGAATCCATTCATCAATGAAGTATAGTGTCATACAACAGAAGGTACACTAAGGAAGGAGTATGTTTTTCTTCAAACTCTTCTATTATTTCATTCTTATTCTATCTATTTTAAAAATATATTTTTAAATAAATAATTCAAGTATTCAATTCTGAATAATTTTAAAATTATATAAGTTGTTTTAATATACTATAGAAAATAATATTTTTTAGGTATTTTAATTTTATACCTCGTTTTCTTCAGTTTTGGAGAACATTCTCGTTAACTGTTGATTAACCACCAACAAGGACATTTATAACTTCTTTCCTTTTCACCAAACATAAGGATTTTAAAAGTAGATTATTTATTAGATATAATTGTATCAGTATCTATATTTTAAAATTAAAAAAATTATTCCACTTATGTTAAAATTACCTCGAACAAAATAGAGAAAACAAAATGAAACAAGAATTGTTTAAGGGAAAAAAGGTATATGAACTCTTCAAATTCAAAAATTAAGAATAATAAATATAAAAAAAGGATTATAATTGATATCTTGGGGTAAAAATTAAAATAATTCACTTCTTTATCAATGTTTTAAAAAACCTATGTTTATTATTCATGAGTCTAAAAAGAGATAAAATAAGGTGTGATTTCAAGTAAGGGGATTCATGAACCCAAATAATTTTATTTTAGTATTCCCTATTTCCTACCAATTACAGTATGAATATTCATATAATGTTTAATATTTTTCCATTAAAAATTATTCCACTTTCTTTGGCGAATATTTATGTACCAACATGATTTATAATCAAAATAAATTATTTTCCAAAACATTTTTCTTTGTAAAACACATATTTTACTCATTTGGAGTTATTTATTATTCAATCAAGAATGATTATGTTCATGAAAAATATTTTTTCACCCATTTATTTGGGATCCCCATGTTTATTCATGAATTTATTATTAATTAATTTCTTTCGAAACCCAGTCCTTTCCATGCGTTATTTTGTGACTATGATATTTATACATTCTATGTGGAATGCATGATTGTATAAATAGTATGATGTTAAAGGTGGGTTTATAATTATATAACCTTCCAATGAATTGGGTAATTTGATAAATACCTTGAGGGAATATATATTATTATTGAAAATTATTCCATATTTGTTCACAATGATTTTTTTATTATGAAGATATGTTATACGTGATGATTAAGCATGCTTTGGTCACCACTATGTGTAGTATTTGACCACTATTACATGATGTTTCATTTTTATTCATCTCCACGTTACATTCATTTTTGAAATATTTCCATCATTATTATGATAATGATCGTATTCTTATGATATGTTGATTAAGATTATTTTTACCCATGTTATATTGATTAATGTACCTTATTCATTGTATTACTCAGATTTTAGCTCACCCCATTATTTGAAGAATATCTCCTGGTGATTACATTTACTAAAGAGAATGACAGATTATATAATTATAAAGGTGATGTATTTAAGGAAGTTTTTATGTTTCATTATGTACAAGTGATGTGTGTTCCATATTTTTTGAAGATACTAAACCTTTGGAATCTTCAATTTATAACTATTAGGTTTTTTATCTTTAAAATTAAGTAATAGTCAAATAAGAAAAATGGGGGTCAATGTAGTTTTTATTCAAGTTATGGTTTCTTTAATTATGTAATTTGGAAATATTAGTGAAAACACTTTAGATAAGTCAAATCATTTGTAAACAATCCAGAAGCTGTTTTTAGAAAATGGATAAACATAGGGTCTCTACAAGATATTTCATTATAGGTAGTTTTCACATAAAAATAAATTATTTATTATTTATTTATTGAATTAATTTTTTTAATCCTATTCTATATTATAAAATGGTGGGAGCATGGATAAATAAATATAAAAATTCATGTGAGGGATAATGTAATGATTTTCTCAATGACATCCCCAATGTCATTGGTGGTGGAGTTAAAAACTTTATTAAAATTCCTACACATCTTTACCATGTAATAAAAATATTATAACCATGTGGAACATCCTCATTCACCTAATAAAGAGAACCTAACTATTGAGCCTTTTATTTGAGAATGACTGCCAACACATAGTGGATCTTCCGATTAATAAGTCACAAAATAGTTGGATTACATAATTGAGAAGATATTTTATATGCTCCATTATTCTTAGAATGAGAAGGTCAATCTATTCATATATTGTTTAGGTATAGAATCTAATCATTGGTGGATGTTGATAAAGAACACCAAGAAGAAGGGTGAAATGAAAGTGATGGATTTGGGAAACTTTTTGAAAATATTTTTTAACATGTATTTCCCTTGAAATATTTGAAACAATATGGATATATATTTCATAGGGATTAAGGAAAAGGAAGGTGAGTCCTTTGTGAATTATGAGGAAAAATTCATGAGGATTTCAACATAAAAATCGGGGGTTTTATTTATAATGATAGAAAATATATTGATTATTTAGTTGTTTCAAACCACACCATTAAACAGCTCAAGTTATCATAGATTTAAGAGTTAATAAGAAATGGTTTGATGTTCTCTAAAAGTATAGAGCAATTTTTGGGAGCCGTAATCTAGACATGGGGAGAAGAAGAGAAAAAATAGAGTTCCAAGTAGTCATTTTAAATGATAAAAGGTTAAAATAGGATCCATCCACAAAAATATAACAATTGTGGGAATAAACATCATTGGAATTGCCTCAAATGAATAGGGAGATTATTCAAGTGTGGGAGAGAAGGCCACCAAGATCATGAATGTCGAAGAGACATGAAGAATTCAGATAACTTGATAAATTTTTGGAAGAAACCTCTTACTGAACCACCCATTCTTCAATAATTCAACTATAGTAGAAATATCACTATGCATCCCATCTCACTAAACTAAGAGTCTTGAGGGTAATCAGTGTCGTTAACCACACAATTCAAAGGGTAAAGGGAAATATTATGAAATCACTACTACTGAAATGAATCATGAAAATGATGTCATTCATGGTAAACATCCTACTTACTAAATAATGGAAAAAAATTTACATGATTATAGTTCTACACATTCCTTTATATCAAAACATATTCTAGGTATGTTTAATTGAAGCCTCGATACCTTGATGTAGATATATCTATAAAAACACCTAGTGGTTAAATATCGACAGTTGATGTCTTGAAATCATCTCCTATTATCATATATGAGATTATCATTCTAGTGATTCACATAATCTCCCATGTGGAGGAATTCAATGCTATACTATTGATGAATTGAATCTTATTTTATTGAGAACACATCAATTATTAGGAAAAGGAAATCTCGTTTAATATTCCGAACTATCTCATGATCTTCTAAAAATTCAAAAGAAGATAATGAAACTATTTGTGAAAATACCTCAATGGTGTTGGTTTTCATACATTATAAATAAAAATACCTTTCTTAAATGGATTATTCAATGGAAAAAAGCCTTGGTGAAATTCCCACTATAAGGGAATAAATTGATATATTTCCATTTGAGTTACTCATACTTCTACAAATTGTGATGTATATATCTGTATATAAATTATACCTAAAGGCACTATTATCTCTAAATACCCCTATAAGATAGCCTTTATAGAACTTGATGAGTTAAGGAGGCATATTCAAGTGCATTTTGAAGGAGGGTTCATATTCCCTTGTGCATTACCTTAGGGTGCACCGATTCAATTTTTCAAGAAGAAGAATGGATCAATGTGGGTGTGTATTGATTATATAGAGCTTAAAAAGACCACCATAAAGAACAACTATTAACTACCATGTATTGATGTATCTTTTGGTTAACAATGAGGAGCACTACAAATATGAAATTTGGATCTTCATTATGGATATGATCAACTAATGGTAAATTAGGAAGACAATCATAAGTCATCCTTCTGTACAAGGAATGGTTAATATTATACTACAGTGATGCTCTTTAGACTCACTATAACCATAAAATATTCATGGTTTTTATGAATAGAGTATTTAGGGACTAGATAGAAAAATTTGTGGTTGACAGTATTGATGATATTTAAAATTACTCCAATAACAAATATGAACAAGAAGAGTATCCAAGGATTTTGGTAGTGACATTAAGGAAGTAGAAAATGTACACTATATTTTTGCATGTGTTGATTTTAGTTACATCATGTCACATTCTTGGGGATGTGATCAAAAGTGAGAGAATATTTTTGGGCCCGTAAATTAAAAGTGCAGTTGAGGGATGAACTAGATCCCATATTTTCAAGAAAATACATAGTTTTCATGGATTAACAATGTAGTAAAAAAAATTTATTGAAATTTTTCATGATTATCTATCATTATAACTATGTAAACATGGAAAGGGGTAAAATGTTTTTTGATATAATAACATGAAAAAATATTTTAGGAACTGAAGAAGAGGCTAATCACTATCTCATTACTTACATGAACAATAAGTGGTGAATTATTTTTGATATATAGAAATTCATAGTTGGATGGATTGGGTTGTGTACTCATGAAAAATGTAAAAGTGATAGCCTATTCCTCACAACAGTTGGGGATCCATTAAAAAAATTCTCAATGCATTATCCAGAGCTAGCAGATGTGATATCTATTTCGAAGTCATTACCCCACTACCTTTACTAATAAAACTGTGAAATTTATGCGGACATAAAGAGTGTAAAGTATATTTTCACATTGAAGGAGTCCAAATTGTGTCTATTAAGATGGTTAGAACTATTCAAGGGATACAATTTATCTATTAAATAATATTCAAGAAAGGAAAATAGGGAAACCTATTCACTCAGTAGAAAATAACCTGCAACTTTTTCCATGATGTTCATTAGGAAAGACCGCATCCTCATGGATTTTCAAAAGATGGATATGGAGATCATTATAGAAGTAAATAAATCCAACCTTTACCAAATGATTTCCCAACCATATATCCTATATAATATCAAGTAGGTAAAATGGGATGATATATAGATTCAAAAGAAGGTGAAAAAAATAAATTACGGGAACCTACATGGCTTCCAAATCGATGATAATGGTGTGATTTAGTTTGGAACTATGATTTTTTCACCTTTAAACATGAGATAAAGAAATGTCTATCACGTAATGCATATATCTCACCTTTATCTATCCAACTTGGGAGTAACATGGTTTACCACAATCTTTGATAGAATGTATGCTAGGACAATATTAAAATGTATATTGTGAATTCTATCTTAATGATCACGGAATGTTATCAGCATAAAGTTGATAAAACAAAGTGTAATGGGAAGATGTTACCATTTAATATTCCCATGTGGAAATGGGATAATATCACTATGGAATTTTTTACTGGTCTCCCGAAGACATCCAATGAAAACAACGTGATATGGATTATGGTGGATCGACTCACTGAGATTGACCACTTTATAGACATTATGGAATATTTCTCACTGGAAAAAAATTCCATGATATACATAAATGAAGTGATGGGATTCATGGGGTTCCACTCATGATTGTATTTTATAGTATTCTAAGGTTCACATATAAATTATAGACAATTATTCAACATTATTTGAAAAATAAATTGAATTTCAGCATAACCAATAACCTCAAAATATCTGGCCAAAATAAAATGACTATTCAGACACATGAGGACATGATGAGAGCCTTATTAGTGTAATTTAATGGTGGATGGGATCAATATTTCCTTTAGTTGAGTTATCATAAAAAAAACATCCACTCATGATTTCAAATGGATCCATAAGAAGCTCTGTGTGGAAAGTGATGTAGAACTTCAGCTTGTTCAGATGATGTTGGAATACTAAACCTACTTAGATAGGATATTGTTCTAGATATGAAAGATATGTTTCAAGGAATTCATCAACATATAAAAGAATCTCAGTGTCAGAAAATTTACATTCTATCAAACATAAAAGAAAATTGGGTTTTAATTTTAGACTAAAATTTTCCCTTCAAATATCACATTTGAAGAGTGGCGTACATTTTTGAAATAAAGTGAGGCTTATTCCTAGATACGATAACCCCTTTGAAATCCTTGATTGTGTTTGATCAGTATCCTATCCTATTACCATTCCACAAAATATGGATCACGTTCATGATTTTTTCAACGTATCTATTCTGAGGAAGCATATAACTGGCCCCTCAAATTTACTAAATTTAAAGGTGGTAAAACTATATAATTTTATTTCATAAGAAGATAATACAAAGATGATCTTATACTATAGAGAAAAAAATATATGCAATAAGAAAATTCACCTTGTCAGTTTTCATTGGAAGAATGATAATAATGAAGTGGAGAAATGGGTAGTAGTGGAATCAATGAAATAGACATGACATCACATACTCTGAGCCATGGAGATGAGTTGAAATTTTGTGGATGAAATTTCCTAATGGTGGAAGAATTTATTTACCCAAAATTTTTAATTGATAATTATTTCATAAATGGGTGTGTCATATATTATATTATATATGTATGCTAGGAAAATAGAATATAAGGAAACCAAAAACACATTAATTCATTTATAAATATCAATACATTAGTAAGATACAAAACCAATGATAATAAAAATTACAATTGGACAAAATAATATATAATGAAAAAACTAAAATGAGAAAATACGGATTAACCCTTTCTACAAGAATCATCACCCTCATGACCAACACTATAGAAATGAAAAAAAATTGTATGAAAAATATAAATGAAAAAATAGAAATATATAAACATAGGAGAAATTTTCATGAAAATTGTATGAGATAATGAAGTGGTATTTATTAGAGGTGGTGTGACCATTGAAAGAGTATCCTGAACATTGGGAATTGTAACCTGACAGTTGTAATTGAAATTTAACCTCAAAATAATAAAGAGTGATATAAATAATTATTATCATTAGTAATACAAGTAAATTTAAATATTATATTTATGTAAAATAAATATGATGATTAAAGAATCAAATTAGATGTAGACACATTTTTTTAAACTATATTTTGATGTATTACTGATCCGTGTTTTTATATTAAAAATAAAAATTAATTAATTTAGAAATAATTTTTGAATAAATGAATATTAGTTTTAAATTTATCATGTCAAAAATGTTCAATGGTTTTTTTGGGTAATTTTAAGAAATAATTCAATTTTGAAGTGAATAGTAAAAATATAGTTTTTCACGTAAATAGAGTATCATAAATTATATCCTTAGCAATGTAATAATGATCTAATAATTTATAAAAAACCTGTTTCAGAAAACACATATTTTTTTCATAAATGAATCATTAAAATACAATCAATTAAATATTTTATCATAAAAAGAATTTTCCAAAACAAAATGTAAAAAGTGATCCCCTATAAGAATAATTTTTATTTTTTTCAATTTCAATTTTATGTAAATAATTGAGGAATGATTTGAATAAATTTTTATGTTTTATTATGTATAAGTGATGTATGATGGGAAGTTTAATAAGATATAATACCTTTCGATCCTTGAATTTATAACTATTATTTTTTTCCAGAAAAATGATGTAATAGTCATGTATCAAAAAGTAGGTTCTCTATGTAGCCACTTACTGATTGCTTTCATATATGAAATATCTTCCATTTCATGTGATTGTAATTTTTATTTGATTATTTTACCCTCTATCTCTATTTACTCATATATTTCCAATAAATTTAAGGTTTTATCTCTAATAATATTTTAAAATAGATATTCCTTTTTAATGATAATCCATCTAGATATTTTATTTACATTTTTCTCTAAAAAACATATCCTTTTATTCCCATAAATTCATTCCTAGGGGTTTTTCCTATCACCCCTATTTCCTTTCCCCTTGAATAATTATTTAATTATTATAAGGAAGCCAACTAAACCATTTAATTTTAGTTGGGATCCTCCATTTTTCCTTATTCTTATTCATTGGATGATTTTCAGAATGTCCTTATATATGAATAAAATAATTTGTTGACATCATTTTATAATTATTGACATTATTTAAATGTTTTAAATATTTTTAACATTTAACATATAATTTTTTCATCTATGTATGTAAATAATCCTTTTTAATTTCTTTGTGTAAACACATATTTCTCTATCTATTTTTATATTATATGAATATTTTTCTCTATTATTTCAGGGTTTATAAAAGAAATTATATTTTCCATGTTTTTTAAATCATTTATTTAAAAATATTTCAAAATATCTAGGATATTATTTATTTCTAGAGTGATTTTTATAGTACTTTAAAAAAATTTATTCATCTATCTCCTCATCTTTTGATATATTTTATACTTGATCAAGGAAAGTATTTACATTTTACCATCCACTATATTTATCTTGATAGCTTATATAATGTTATTTTCTATCAAAGAAATGATCTATTACTAGATTATATGTCCTGAATATCCACTATGAATAGACACAACTTTTTATCCAATAAATTTCTATTGCGAATACCTTATTTTCCATTTATTTTATTAAAGGGTATTAACTGAGATTAAATACATCAATTAATTTTAAAAATTTAGGAATTAACTATATACCCTTTATCAATATAATGTAAATACCACATTCTTTATGAAAAGATATTTAACTAGAAAGTAACTGGATATATTTCGATAACCATTGATTTTCTTTGTGTTTATCATGTTATTATTATTGGTGGAATTAAATTTATTTCCTTATGATATTACTTCTCAAATGGATATGAAACCTATTTTATTTCCTTGGATTTTTATGACATTATGAATGATTTAATCCAAGTGGAACACATAATCATGTATGAATGAATTGTGGAGTCCTATATCACCCAACAATTCATTGGTAAAAACATTATATATCATAGAATTAGTATTTTTCATGTTTGTTTTTGGTTTTCATTATCGTGGGACATTATGGAAAGGATATTGAATGTAAAGTCTCCAATACAAATGTTTATTCCTCATTTCTATGGTATCCTGATGTGATTATCTAATTGATCGTGTTTTTTGACAAATGTTTTCCAAATTCTCATGTATTCTTTCTTTCTTTGATATACGATAGTTTGTGGATATGTTATTAAGTAATAACATGCCTTCTTCCATGATTTATGATATATGGTTTGTTATGTATAACCATATTATATATATATATTGATTATATACGCATTCTCATCTTATGTTTATTTACGATATTTGATTGTTATCACTTATTTTTACCCTTAATGAGCATATGACGTCACATCTTTCTTATTTTTCTATTCATCATGTTTTCAAGATTATTTTATCCTATAGGAACTCTATAAAGAAATATAATATGGTAAAATTATTTAGAAAGTTTTATAAATTTTGTGAAACAAGGTTCCTATATAATTACTTTTCAAAGAAACTAAAAAAAATGTTGTCATAGTTGTGTAATTTTTTTAGATATAATAATAATGTGATTTTGTTTCATGTTTATGTTTAATAATCCCACTTAGTATCAATGTTAGTTGGTAAAAGAATGTGGTTTTATTATTAGACCCTGAAGTGTGGGTTTGGGGCACCTCAAAATGAATAATATTATTTAAACACTCTTCTCTACGGTCACATTTTCCCCATAGAAAGTTTTATTGATTCATCTAATAGGAAAAATGATAATTTTACTCCTAAAGGAAAAAAATTACCAAAATAACCCTTAAAATCTAACCTATAACCCCAACTGAATTAAAGAGTCTCTCTAATTGATCATCCTATAGCTCCATATCACCCTATTAAATCACATAAAGTTCATCGTTGATATAATTATTCAACTATGAAAACTTGAAGACATAATTTACTTATTCTGATTATAGAGTTAAATCCAACCAATAAACTATGTTTCCAATTCTACTCAAGACCTCATAATTCATAATGAATCTTAATGATAGCTTACTAAAATCTAAAACCTTAGTATTATTTTCCAGCAAGAAACAAGTAATAAATATTTATTAAAAAATATAAATTCTATTTTTCTATTCCTAGGATCAAGATATTACTGATACTAACTTGTCAATATTATCATGTGTTTATTGATTTATGACACATGATCAGTCATAATTGTTACAATATTTGGTACCATAATTGTTTTTTACGTGATACCAACCATCATAATAGAGATAAATATTGTTATATTTTGATAAATGAATGTTATATTTTGATACAATAAAATTATTTTAGTGGAAGTGCACAACTTAAATTAAGAAATGTTCATAATTTTATATTTATTATTTAAAATAATGAAATATTTTTACATCAATAGTATATATTTTATTTATTTATTTAAATTCACAATATTTCGGTTTATAAATTGATTATATTACTAATAATTTAATAATTAAATTTCTAATGTATAAATTTATTATTTTAACTATCATGTAATGAATTTGATATTTTTTTTGTTTGTTTAATTTATGATTTAATTTATACCTTCCAAAATTAGTTATTTTCTTTGTTATAATTTCCAAAAATTAATCGCTTCAATAAATTATAAATATTTGAGTTCAAAATTATATATGAATTAGGATCCTGCTTGTGTAATGATCTTCTTATAGTGATAAATTGGGTCAGATTTTTTCATGATAGATGGTATTGGTTATGTCAAGATATGTTGAGTTGAATATATATTACATCATCCACACTCTAAAGTAATATTTATAATATATATGAATTTAATAAATTACATGAATGTGTTTTATGTACCTTAATAATGTGATTTATATGAATATTTCATAAAGATTATATTTATGTTTTTAATGGAGGAAAAAACACAGAACATTTTTTGTATAATAGTTATACATTAACATGAAAAAAACATGTTAATTTAGTTTATAAAATGAGATGTGTTTATTAAATCTTCAAAAACATTCATATATATAAAAAATTAATGAGATAAAGAAAAATGCTGATATAAAGAAAACTCATAATATATATAGTTGTTGTATTCCTTCTAAAATAAACTTCTATCAAGACCGGGACTATCAAATTGAGTTTCACATTGAAAAATTAAGTATGTATATGGTAATGAGAATATAAGAGAACCTAAAAATTATGTTCCAATATTTTGGGAGAACCTTGGCTTAAAATTCTTTATATATTCATAACCATTATTTTAAAAGGAATATAATTGTGATAACTAATTTTATGAATATGAAAAAGATTTTATCCACTCAAAAATACAAGTGTTATATTTTATTTAATGGAAATGATTGTGTGCCAAAATAAATAATTTTTTTGAATATACTATGGTAACTCAAAATAATTTAAAATATAAATCATGGGATTCTAATAAATATTATGAAAAGATTTTTCATTTTAGTGGGAGTGTATTCAATAAATTTCCTTATTGAATAACATAAAAAACATGATATTTACTCTATAAACATGTTTTTCTTATTATTAAAATGTAATTAAACATACATGACAATTTGATATTCATTATTGATTTGTATTATAACATATTATGTGTGATTATTTTTAGGGTAAATATCATATAGAATTAATTTGTATAGAAATCAATTTTTTCTTATTCAATAAATGGGTATTGGATAATGAAAATGTAATACATATTTTTGTTAGGGAATATATATTAAAAAATATATGATAATTGATCAAGTGAGAAGGAGATATATGTTTTAAAAATTGTGATAGTGTTCCTACATTATAGTTATACACATATATCCTCTATACACACAATGAATTATTTATAGAATATATGAATTGTTTCTCAATTCCTAGGATTAATTGAAAATTTCTTTAGATTTATTTTTTGGATAATAATAATTTTTCATTACTAATTTATAATAAGAAGTATTTAATTTAATGAATGAAATTTTTTATTCAAATGAAAATATAGTGATTGAATGATATATTATGTACCTGGCTGACCTAGCATTTGATATAAAAATTATAAGATTTAAATAAATGATTCAAATAAAAATTCATTTTCATATTGTCACCCAAAACATATGAATGAGAACAATATCTCAAGGATTTGTAGGGATAGACTATTGGAATCATTTTATTGTAAAAAATATTAATTCATGAAAATATTTTGTATTTCTAAAAAAAAGATGAATATTTTAGTGGAAAAAGGGAAATAATTTATTGGATATTGGAAAAAACACATAGTGATTTATGAATTATTTTAGTAGTTATACTTGAATGTTTCATATGAATTTTATTAAATCTATTAAAATATTCAAGGTAATAAAAACTAAATTGAAAATCATTTTAGAAAAAGTATTAAGATACTTTGATAAGATTGAATTAGGAAGTACTCTAGTTATGAATTTTTTGATCATATGGGTGATTATAGAACTGATCTGTAACTGAATCCTAGGAGTATACGTCAGTATAATGGTGTTTATGATAGAAAACATAACTTATTTTTACGTGTTTTCATTAATTATGGCTTAATGTAGTAATTTTATATGTTTTTCAAGTTATTTTATTTTAGTATAAAATTACCTATTGAAAAAATTCCACTCAAGGTAGTTTAAGAGAAAAAATATATTATATATAATGAAATTAATCATTATTTATCTTTTTTCAGAATTTTTGTTTTGAGAATAATTTTTAAAACATAATGTAATTTGGAAAATATTCATTAAATCTGAAAAGAATTAGTTTTTTACGTACCTATTTGAACCAGTAGATACTATTTTTATCCTCATACTAATCAAAAGGTATTTATGGATTCTTGAGGTGTATTTTTAAGGAGGAATAAGTAACATTTGGAATGCATTTAAAAAAATTAGAAAGAGTGATGTTCAAGGACAATAGACTGGAATTATTATTGAAATTTAATAAGGTATGGTTCGGGAAGGAGTTTCAAAAAATGAACTATCTTAAATGTCATAATAAATTAATATTAATATTAGAATACGTTGGGATCATGAGAGATAGGGATTTGTCATGAATAATGATGATGGGTATGAGTTCATATATGATGAACCAATTAACTATCAAGAATAAATAAAGAGGTCATATTTTGAGAAATGTTTAATGTATATGAGAATTAAAATGGACAACACATTCATAAGTCTTATTTGGAAGATAGGGGAACTAATTGGAGGGCTATTAATCATTGGGTTATGTGGGTTTTGTAAAAGTAAAATGACATGAATGGAATAGTGTAGACCCATATATCATGTTTTTTAATAGTTCATAAATTTTTCATGGTAGTAAAAATAATGAAACTAACTCATTGGTATATTTGATAAATTATATTTTTTTTTTCAAAATATCTTCTTATGATCATTAAATATAATATATGTCTATCAAAAATATTTTTGTTGGAAAATATATTTTATGACAAAGATACCATAAAACCTAGAGGTTTTGAGGTTCTAAATAGTGCTTCTAAGATCTATATGTCATAATAGTGTTGTTATATATTGATGAAATAATATTACAGTAGGAATATTTTTGTCGATGATATTGTCAAATCATTTTGTTTCAGAAAGAATTAGTATAGACCTTTTATATATTAGAAACCAAGTGGGACCACTATTGTATCTCAGGTATTAAATGTGAATGATATATAGTCATTAGAAATGATATCCCTACATTGAAGTTTATAAAGGATTTATTTTAGAATTATTCTTAATAGAAGGAATTGAGGATTAATACTTCATAAAATGTATAAAAATTTATATAGATAGATATAATAGGTTTTATTGTCTATAAAGGAATACATAAATTGGTAAATTTATAAAGAGGTTTAGAATATAGAAATCCATGAAAGGGTATTTATTATGATTTTCTAGTGTATGACTTATACAATATTATTTTCCCTCATGTTTGATAGAAATTAAAAACACATATGAGATTTTTTATGATTTCAAAATTAATTCAATATTCCGTGTAATATTATATACCTAAATTTATGTAGCATATTATTTTTTGTGTATTACCGATTGCAAGATCCTATTGTCAAACGCATTCAGAGTGTCCAAATGAATTTGAATTTAAAAAAAATAGAAGGTTGAATTTTGAATTCAACTTCAAAATAGAATTCTAAATGTGGGATATCTTAAACATTTGTTTTAGAGAATGAAATAAATTTCACTAGTTTTTAGAAAGACTTATAAGACTAATAGAGCTAGCATAAGGCATCTAGGATGTTGGTATCCAATAGCCAACAACCACTTTCGAGCCATTGGTGTGCCCCCAATTATCTAGTGGGGATATTAAATTTCCCCCCTTAATTTTTTTGGGGGTATTCCCTTCTCCCAATTTGTTCTCTCTTATCACCAACCCCATATTTCATTTCCTAACCATCTTCCAACCCATTTTATTTTGGGGTGATTTTGTGTTTATTCTCAGCGACTTAAGGTTAGTATTAACCTCAATTTTCCTACATTGATAAAATGATTCATTATTTTTTTCAACTTTATATAGGTTTGGGTTCTTTTACAATTCCATAGGATCATGTATGAATTTTTAAAATATAATGTGTCTTCTACATAGCCCGCATATAGAACATCTCGAGAAAACATTACAATCCAATAGAAATATTTTTGATGTGGTATGTTACTATAATGTTTTTCCAATATTTTTTAGATTATGTTTAGTTATTTTGGTTAGGGAATTATTGTTGAGGAGTAGATATTTTTCCTAGAATGAGATTCAGAGTACACTATACACATTTAGGTGGTGTTTGGTCTTGGTTTTTGAGAGTGACTATCATTGGTGATAATTTAGGCATTACGAATCTTTTGAATAATTTTTTAAATTATTTATAATTGTTGTAATGTATTTATTTTCAATTATTTGAGTGGATAAGATAACCATTTGGATTCATGATGTGTGATTGAGCTGAGATGAGGCATGAAAATTTTGGGAAGACCTTTCATGACATGAAATTAACAAAGTGATAGGTTTCAAATGATATAGGTAGTCTCAACATTAGCAAACTAAAATTATGAAAGATATTTATATGCATGTTTATGTGTAGTATGACACAAAGTTAATGAACCACTCATATTAATTAATTTTTTTAAATTTAGTTTAAATGTATATTTTTAAATAAATTTTAAATCTTACATGATAACCTAAGAATAAAAAGGAACAAATTGCATAGGCCTCCATGAACCTGGTGTTCTAGCTAGACACCTCAATAGCTGATGGTCATGGCATGGACTAATGGTATTCTATGACACTTGAACACCTTGGGGGAGTTAATATGATGAATAAAAAAGATAATAATTTATAGCCATTTCTAATATTTGATTGGCATTAATTGGAATTAGTGGGATGTATCATGACCCTTGTAACACTTTCAGATCCATTAAAATTAAGGAACTGAGTCTGGGGAAAGTGATCATTCCCTTAGGGACATGATTGGGTCTAGTTGGATGGACCATTGGCTAAATAGAGTCAGTTTGAAAGAGTGAACCAATCTAGAATGACCCTGGATGTCGAGATGGTCAATGATATATCTCCCTAGAATATCCAAATATGGGTACTCAATGAGGTTTATGAGTCCATTTTATAATTATGAATTTACAAGGAGCATGATCCCCACTTTTTTTCGAATTTATTTTGGAATTTATTTATCCAAGGACCCCAATTGGTGCACCACTATTTTTGTATCACCCTAGGGGACCCCAGTTGGTTCCCTAGTGATAGATCGATACAGCGTGAGATTGATGGGATGTGGATAGTTATGATTGGTTTAGGCCCTTCTCTAACACATATTATTTTTAAATTTGATCTAATATGTAATATTAGTTCATGGTTTTTATGATATGTATTTGAAACCACATAAGGGAAGACATGTATGCTATATAGAAAATTACCCCAAGGAAGAATTTGTATTTTTTTCTAAAATATAGAATCCTTATGAGTTTTTGTGAATACTACCTACAGTGAGGTCATGAAAATACATATAGAGGGTTTTTGAAAACTCTTTATATAGTGGCCTTTGATACTACTTATGGGGCTTCCATGGATTTGGAATCGTATTTATGTTTTTTCCAATAAGAGGAGGTAATTCCACCCATGTTATAGCTACTAGGGGATTGTGGGGTTTTATTGGGGTGTTCATGTCTCTTATAATACGACGGATCTATTGTTTCGAACCATTTTTTATTGGGATGAAGCATTCCCCAGGTTGTGATACTGAGATGGATAATTACATATGATTTTATCTATATACCTGGGTGGATCAAAAACTAAAGTATTTATACATAATACCATGTTGAAATAACACAATGTAATTATTAGGGTTATCACGGTCATCATAACGTGGTCATAGAAGCTCTTGTAATAGAAAAACAAATTATGGTCAATCGGGTTCAAAAACCTAACTATCGAGTTTGGTTTATATTTGATTTTTTCAATTACAACATTTATTCATTTTTCAAAGATTGAAAAATGATCATACAACTATATTTTCAGTATTTAGAAGTCTTCATTGGTGGTTCCATGATTTTTTTTAATCATACTCTTTTTAGGCCACCATTGCACTTATATACCTGGGCATATTCTAACTTTATTGCGGACGCATGTTAGGATGAGGCCCCTGATTGATCAAGTGAGACAACTCAAGAGTGTATACAGAGCTTGGGATGAGGGATGGGTCAGTGATTCCATGGATCATTTCTTGTATTTTATTTTATTTTTACTCATTCATACTTATGACTAGACTAATGGGAGGTTTGACTAATATGCATGAATTTATGTATTTAATATCTTATCACATGTTTCTGTTAATTTATTTTTTCATGATGATAATTTTTGATTTTACTGTTATTTAATAACATGATACATGGGTATATTCTCTTAATAATAAAAACCTAGACCACCGATATAAATTAGTATCTTATTACATATGAGGAGGCGTTCTAGAGGTCAAATAGATCTGCAGATTTGGTTACTATTAATAGTGTTTTTGGATAGGATATTAAAAAGCTGTATGGGAGGTTTTCTTTTCCCCTATTTTACTATTTAAGATATGGTTTATATTGGACATAAGAATGTGTTAGATCCTATGATAGATATACTGATAGTGTGTTATGAACTCCTATAATATTGGGAAGTCTATTTTATTAGTTAAGGTATTGTTTTTTGAGGCTTATTTTGTTGCAGTTATATTATTTTCAATTCATTTGAAACAAATTATTTTTCATGTTTATGATTTAGATAGGTTTGGGATCTTGGTCCTATTAGAATGAGGAATTTCATGCATCATGAATAGTCATGTAGGATCGACATGTCACATATTCTTTACTGCAAGTTATTATTATTACTGAAGATAGAGTGTCATATGATTAAAGTGTAAAATATAACTCATATAATGTTTTATGATATATGTTATCACTAGAATTAAAATCTTCCAATCCACATTGTATATTTAATATTTTATTTGTTGAAACATTATGTGGGTTTTGGTGATAGACTATATGTGGAGGATAATTTTGTAGTCCCACCAGCATAGATGTTTACTAACTAATTACGCTAATGCGAGCATTGGATTCCATATGATAAACCCCTTGTGGGTGATTGTTATTCTAGTTTTGGTAATTTAAATGGTTTTTAACATACTATAAGATGTTTTACCATATAGTTTGGAAGGAAATTCTACTGAAAGAAACCATATGTTTGTGATTGGATGGATATAGTTTAAAAAAAGAAAATTTTTAATGTATATGTTTATGCTATTGTAATGTGACACAATCCTCTATGTGGAGTCTGATGTGAAAAATTCTCAGAGTGGTTGGACACCCTAGGAGTGGGTGGCGATTTAGGCATGTGATATGGGTGTCATATACATGAGACCCTAGGGTGTTGGTGTTTGAAATATGGGTACAACGAAAACATTAATATAGGAATAGGAGGGTTCCCCATGAATTGTGGTTTAAGTGAGTTATAACATATAGATTAGGTGCAAGTCCAAGTTAATAAGATAAAAATAAAGATAGTGGATAATAGAGTGTTACCAATGGATGAGTAATGAAATATGAGGGTAACTTGAGGGTTAGCGGTTAATATTAGTCTCTATAATCCTCATTTATGGTAAGAATATCTTGGTGATTATGTAATAAGACTAGTGTATTTGTAATGTATCTAGGTATATGGTATCAATATGGGGATTCCAAGGATTGTTTCATGAGAAACAAGAAATGTGATTTCTAGTGGGTTAATATCTTGGTTGTGTTTGAAGGGGGGGGGGGACCCATTGAGTTCATGGACCAATATGTTTTCAATATTCTTCAACATTAGTGGGTCTGTATATGCTTTTTTATTAAGATTCCTGATATAGGATAAGAATATTGTTTTTCTTGGTATATGAGTTGCATTGGATTTTGAAGAGGAATTAAGAGGGAGATTGGAATGGATGATACCGACATGTTTATATATCATGGATGGTGATTTAGGTGTGTGAGAAAAGTTTGATTCCCTGAAACTCAAAGAGTCATTTATCTGGATGTGTTGGTCACATTAGAGGGGGTGACCCAGAGGTTCAATGAATTCAAGATGTGGTGATTACAATGTTTGGGACTTCTGGAGCTATAAATATTAATGGTTGTGAGCAGGTTGAGGTTTAGTGAATCCAATTATTTTCTTTTGCATCATAGTAGGACCATAATTTAAGGGCTGATTTCTATATTTACCTTTTAATGATGATGATTCCATGTATATTAATATTTCATGGGCTAAAACGATGAGCCTAACTTTGGACGAGTGACCCGTTTTGATTGTATAACCTAATGAAAATGAATTTGAGTAGAATTTTATGTTAATCCATATGGTTGGGAGTTAACTAGTGGATGATATGAGGGAAATGACATATATTATGAAGTAATTTTTTTTGATTCTATAAATTAAGTTCCCATGGGTCTGGAACATGAAATAAATATTTTATCATGATTTGGCCTAGGTACGTGTGGGTTAATCCCTATCCCATCCTCATTTGTATGGATTGAAAGAGTGGATTCCATTGATAGAAGGGTTTTTAATAGGTTGAGTGAGAAAAAGGATTCTACCATTCTGAGAAGCAATATATCAATTATGGGCGATACAGACCACTTGTGGGTAGGGTCATGGTTTAATGATACTGGTAGGTAGGTTGTTATGATGGAGGATGGATGCCAATAAACATCCAAACACCAATTTTAAATTTCACTATTACTCTAGATTCAGTTAGATCATAAGATTAATGTTCAAAATGAGGTTGATATTATCAATGTGGGTGAATTGATGGTGTGTGGATGGATAATGATGAATGTTTTTGAGATAAGGTTTAGAAAGGATGTCCATCTTAAATAATTACATGGAATAGAAGATGGTTGATGAAATTTTTTCGATAACAGCATATTGGATGAAATAATAATGTTATTGAAAAATGAAAAGGTAATTTGAAAAATATCTGAACCTACTATCTTATTCATGGATGATAGAGACACTCTATTTTGGTTTTAAATTGAGAATAAAAAGTGGTACAAACATTGGATATGTGATTTCAGTTATTTATGAATATTATGGGGTAGGAAACACATCAAATTATCTATTTTGGATATGATGGGTGTATATAGGTAATGGTTTGTGGTCTTTCAAGAATAATACATTAGTTTTATATTATTATTAGATTGGTGTAGTATATCTATTTTAGACATGAATTTTAAAACAAGAATTGGTATCCATGTGGATAGATTTCGTCACATTTAATTGGACATTGTGTAATGGGATCCATGTTTATTAGTTCATTAAACTATATAGAATGTGAATTTCAAAGAAATTATTATGGAAGAGAGGCACCACAGATTAAAATTTTATTAATGAGTTAGGTTCTATAGTAGGGCTCCCCATATGATGGTTGATTGAATTTGTGATGAAAACATTGTGCCTTAGAATAAACAGTTTATATAATGCACAAACATGGTGTTTTGGTAATGAATTTGAGTGAGGGATAATGTTTCAATGCATTTAATGACTTGCTAAAATTAGTGTTGTGATAGTGTGTTTAGAATTCATAGTTAGAGCACAACTATTTGAGCATTGTTTGAAGTCTGACATAGGTTGGTTTGTTTGGTTGGATGACCACCAACACATCCTGAGAATGATACGAATTATAGTGGGGAGTTTGTAAGATCACACATATATATAATTAGTGTTTTATAATGAATTTAAATGTTTTCCTATCTTGGAGAATAAAATATTTATTTTGAATTTGAAATGACATTTTAAAGGTGTGAATCACGTAAATGGGTGTATATGGGCATAAAATAAAGTCCATTAAGTTTTAGGAAGGCTGGGGATAGTATTGTAACTTGACATGAGTGGTTGGGCAGTAGGTATCCAATATCATACTCCCACTGGATAGCAATTTTGTATCCACTAGTAATCCAATGGTTTAATAGAGCTAGCTGCATTCTGTGGGTGGACATCAGCTAGCCGGTGTCCATGTCCTAGCAAGATTTTTGAGTTTTTAATAGTGAAAATCACATCTTCCCAATCAAATTTTTATAGGTGAAAATCTCCCCATTCATTCTTCTACATGTCTAAACCACATCCCCCTTTACCCACCTTAAATCCCCTATGATTTTGGGGTTTTGTGTGTTTCAATTTCCAATCATTTAATGTATATATTAGGCTCCATTTTCCTCCTTTAATATTAACCTTATATATTATAAAATTTAGGTTTATATGATTTTGGGTTATTGGATTATTAAACATGATCATGGGAGAATCACCATGATTTGGTGTCTTCTACCTAGCGATCATATGGGATATCTCAAGATAATGTCTACACGCCATCACAATTTATATTGGCGAGGGTTATCAATGTAGTGATTTATCATATATTTTTATTTTAAATTAAATAAATTTGGTGTTTTAATTGTAGTTTCACATTAGTTATTTTTCATTGGAAATGGTTGTGAGTGTTCTATAAAACTCATGTTGGTTATTTTTTATAGTTCTTGAGAGAGGGCATCATCTTGTGAAAATTTATAAATTATTCCTATTTTGAATAATTTTTTAAATTAATTATAATTGTTTTACATAATCTATTGGCGATTCATGGAAGTTTTTAGAGCCTAAGGTTAATGGACGATGGCCGATTATGCTGATACAGTCCTTAAGGATCCAGGGCAGAGCTATCAGGCTATGGGATTAATAAAAGGGAGGTTTCAAATGAAGTAGGTGGTCCTGGAACAATACCTTATGATTTTGGAATGATATTTATGTGAATCTGTATATACGATCTCACCAGAAAGTCTATGGAACCCTTTTATTTATAAACTATTTAATTTAATTTGAATATTCAATTCAAATTAAATTGCTAATATACATGAGAACCTATGACTACAAAGTGGAAAAGGTCATAGGGCACCAAATACAAAATTAACTATCTTAAAACTTTAGTTGCTGGTGGAAAAGGCTTGTAAAAATGGAATACCTTAAATTATAACCCTTTAAGTGGTGTTATCCTAAGGTATGAAAAATATAATTCATAATGGCCCTTTACTATGTTCCCTGGCCATTTATTGGCCTTACTGGGTTTTATATTGATCCTTGTTAATCATTGAAGTTGTTAGGCATATGTAAATGATTATGGGGAAACTTATCCTTATACAAGAGATATGTTTAGGTCTAAATGGATGAACCATAGGCTGAATAGGGTTGATTTGGGTGAGTATAATATCCTTGAATTTCTATAGATATTGACATGGGCCATAATACATCTTCCAAAGGTACCTCTATGTGATGTATGTAGTGAGTTATACGAGGTCATGTTATATTTATTACATTCCAAGTATCACAATGACCACTTGTGATAGTGATGACACAAGAATTGTTTAAACCAAGGACCCTAGTGGGGTGGCTAAATTTTTGGATTACCCAAATTGACCCTAGTGATAGACTGTACCTGAGTTAGTGTCACAGGCTTCTGACAATAATGATGAGTTTAGGAATTTGATAAACACCTATTCTTTTTTATGTATGATGGGTTATAGAAAAATTATAATGAAATTTTTTATATTTATAGAAAATTACTATGGGATTGTATTTTATATAAAATTGAAAATTTCCTTTAGATAGTGTTTGTATTTTTTGAAAAGAAAACTCTTTATGGGGAGGTCATGGAAACACCATATGTGGAGGTCAGTGATACCACTGGTGGAGATACCATGGATATTATATAGGTTTATATTGGTTTCATGAAGAGGAGTGTGTTTCTACCATGTGATAGATTTCATTGGATTGTGGGGTCTTTGATGGGTGTGGTTGAGTCTCCCAACTACAGGGGACCTCCAGATGAGAATTGTTATATATTAGGGTAGATAATTCCCTAGGTTATGATATCAAGACATATAATTTCACCGGTTATTAAATATATGTCGAGGTTTATAAGTCAACTGAGTGGATCTGTTGTATAATCGAGAAAAATATCCCTTGAGTCTTTACTATTATTTGAATGGTCAACATGTTGTGTTTAGAGACACATAGACACTAGCTGTAACATGTATGGTTGATCTGGGAGACTTAATTGAGGATAAAATTTTATTTATCTTTGATTTATTTATTTTAAAAATTTATTTATTGGTTTAGAGCCTGAAACATGCACATATAATTTCATTTCCAACATATACGATACCACATTGGTAGTTCCATAGAATATTTTTTACTCAATTCACATTCGGGATGCCATTACACTTAGGGACTTGAGTTGAATGTTACTTGGTAATAGGAATAGGTTGAGTTAATGCCCCAGATTGTTTGAGCATTATAGTTTAGCCTTATATATGGAGACTTGGATTTAGTGTTTATCACTAATATAATATATCATTTCTTATATTTTATTTTATTTTACTTCTTTTTTACTCATGAATGGCCTAGTGGGATGTCTTCCATGAATACTAATATATCAATTTTTTATTTTTTATTATGGGTTTAAATTACTTTATCATCTTTTTACTCTAATAAATGTTTAATATTATGATTATTATTGGTGACTTTAATGTTACCACACACTCCAATATGGGGTAATAATCTCCTTAAATTACCAACATAAAACCTTTATTCTAGTTATGAAAGTATGGAATATGATGAGACAATCATGAGGTCACATAGCTCCTCCTATGATGTTACTATTTATAGTGATCTAATTGCGATGTTACAAACTAAAATATTAATAAAATCTACTTGAGAGTCATTATATTATATTGAGGAATATCTTTGTATACCCAAGGATAACAAATAAGGTATTTATCATCTTTAGAGTAATGGATTAGATCAATGAAATATTTTTTAAATATGATTGAATTTAAATTATGATAAATGATTAATGATATAAATTTAGGTTTGTGTTTTTCGTTAATAATAGATACATTATATAAAAGAGTTTTAAGAATCTAAAACGATATATTCCACTACAAAAGAATATCACATAACTAAAAAACACTATGTCAGAATCTATTTTATTCAATAATTTAATAATTGAATAAGCAGTAGTTCCAATAATATTAGTTTTGATAGAGTTATTTTGTGAAAATAACATAGATATCATATAGGATAAATGATGTTGGTCTCTTAGAAGATCTAAACCCACACTTCACAAATATAATCTAATTATATAAACCATTGAAAATCATTTTTATTGTCTATGGAGGATAATATAGAAGATACAGTGACAAAAAAACTAATAAAACAATTAAATAATGGACATGTAAAATCCTTGGTTCCTAGATATGTTAGGTATTAGATCAAAAGTATATATTTTTTCTTTAATCCCAAATATAGTTCATGTTATATGAATCATGGGATTATAAAATTTATAATTTTTTTATTAATAATGATAATTTCTATTTTCCCATTCATTCGCTTGGATTCCTTTTATTATTCGTTAGTGAAACAATAATTAACCCCTCATTAAAAATCATAATGTTATATCTAATTTACTTTTTTTCATGTAAATGAGTTATTTATTGAACATGTTAATATTTATTTGAGTAAGGTTTTATATAGAGATAAATAGTAACTAACAATACACAAGTATTAATTATTTCTTGGATTTAACCATTGATGTATATCACATGAAATGTATTACAAAATATTTATGGTTCACATTATGAAGGTCCCATGTTATGCATAGTTTAACATTAAGAGTGGTTATGGGGTATGAATATTTTTTAACCATTATGTAATTTATTCTTGAAATAAAAAATATATGATTTATTAGAATCATGAACCACTCATTCTTTAAGTCTGACCCACACCCATTTGAAATATAAATAATCAACAACACAAAATCACATGGGATAATTTTCACCCCAAACATGGGTGACTAAATCCATTCCATATTTTGGTCATTTTCAAAAACAAATATGCATCACTAATATCACAATGTGATCATATGAAAGGAAGTTATCATCTATATCCTTAGAAGCTCTTTTCAGATCCCACCAGTCAAGAATGTGTTATCACAACAGAATAGAAAAGAATATCAAAATAAATGTTTTATTCTATAACCAAAATAAAAATATATTTTCTTTTTTCCTTAATAATATTAATTATGAATTTAGAATTATAATTCTTTATGATGTTCAAAATCTTAAAAATATCGTAGAAGTAAAAAATCATCTTTCATCCACTCTACCCAATTTTTACATCTTTATTTTATTCTACACTTATCTATAATTCTAATACTCATCTTTCCAATATTAGTTTTAAATCATATATAAATCACATGGATATAGTTTACATATTTGTATTTTCAAAACATCTATGAAAAGTGGAACATAACCGTATTTATTTTAATTGGAAAAATATTCTTCTAACTTAAAATTTTACTCTGATCTTCTCAATCAGATAAAAATATCTATATCAAAACCACTTCAAATATCATTGAATGATATTATCATATCCATGTGATATTCTCATTTAATTATACCAATAATCTCATCTATTTCCTATAATAAAATCTCCACAAAACATGCATCTTATTTTCCATGTATTCATGATGTCATAAAAAATATAATTTTAGTGTGAAGCTACCTCCTAGAGGGAAATATTTATCAAAATCTAAGCATCATATACCTTCTCCAGAATCAATGTTTAAAACTTATCATCATTAGTATTATTTATTAAATTTAAAATATTATCATCATAATTAAATATTATGTATGATATAAAAACTATTTCAATAGTGCATGCGCTTTAGATTGATATTTTATTTTTATTGAAACTATTTTTACCCTACTATTTGATCAACTTTAATTATATTTTATTTAAACTATTTATTAATTATTTCCTATTATCTATAATTTTTTTCTAACCATCCTCAAATTTTATCTTTCAAATCGAATATTACATTAGAGTTTATCTTATGTTTTACTAGATTAAGCTTGCATATTCTCCAAGGTACTCTAATAGACTATAATGAGATTTCTAGTTAATATTATCTATCCTTGTACTCTTCCACATATTATCTATAACATATTATGTATAATCTATGAAATGTTACATATTTTTTATAAAAACAAACATATTTATTTTTATGATAAGTTAAATCCTACATACATTATAATAAATATTATATATCCATAAACCTGTCAATCATATATTTGAAAATTCTCTATTACTTTCAAAAAATATTCTTTGATATATTATTTAAATGCATTTTCAATTTTGATGGATATTATATATTAAATAAATACATCTTCAAATAAACATAAAAACTCCACAACTCATCTCTATACTTATCTATATAACCAATTTTTTCCAAAACATTCAATGCTTCTCAAATAATGTTAAAAACAAATAAAATAATTTTTCATCAATTTTATGTGTTCTTAAATACCCCCTTTTGATTTATTTTCAAATCTAATACCAAATAATTTTTCTTAAATATAATCCATTATTTTATAAAAATATATTGAAAACAAACTCCAAGGGAATGAGTTGTTTTTTAGACAATTATATCCTGTGAAGATAATATTGTTATGACTAGAGAACTCGATTTACTCCCCCTTAACCAGCTCAAAAATTAATCTGAATTTTGAAATTAAAAAAATATTTGGATTATTAAACCAGATATCACAAGTATTGAACACATTGAATTTTTTTGAAAAAAATACAAAGGATCATTTGGATTATCAAAAACTATTTATGAAAGAGGTAATGGATGGAAATACATTTTCACCACTACCTCTTTAAATATATCACTTTACTTGGACATAGTGGAATAATTTTCTATATAATCCAATGTGGAAATGTGTTCCACCTACAAAAATCATTTTGCAGACTTCTCTTAGATAAAATCATATCTTGATATCAATGTTTCTCGATTTAGAAAACTGCAAAATATTTATAGTTAAATCAATAACACTCATATTTTCATAGTTAATTATTATTGTATTTCCATGATTTACATTTATATCCACTAACTACTCTTTAATATAAATAATTTTTTGTCATGAAATTATAGCACACACATGGTCATATTCTTCAGTACTCAATGATAAATAATTTTACATCTTATAAGGGATGCTATAAAAAATTTCTCCCAAGAAACTCTTACCTTCGAATATTGGTTTTGTATCATCACAATCTCATGATGAATCAAAATTATTATAGATAAACTTAATAAATTATTCAACTCTTATATATAAAAACTAAAAATAAAAAAACTATAATGTACTTGAGTTTTTTTCTAAATGGATTTCATTTATGAATCCCTAGAATAAATTCAAAATATGTAACACAAGTTAACTAAATAGTTAATGTCATATATAAAAAAGTATACATCCAATCAAAATTATATATTTTATTTGATTAACAAATTATACTAATCTTTTATTGCTCAATTTCTTCCAATATTTATTTGTGTAGACAATGTATTGAATATTTCCATTCAATATATTTTGAAACATTCATTATTATATTTCTTCCAAATTAAGAAAATTTATTTCTCCTTTTACACAACATGTAATCCTATAAATAATATCATCTATCTAAGTATTCATGCCTCATAATGACTCTTAATTTGTTTTAAAAATTCTTTATAGACACACTCCATATCACCTGCAATGATTATATCATCAAAATAAACAATGATATATATTAACCTATTCTCATATCATTTACATATTGGTTTCTATCCACTTTACCCTCAGAATATTTCATTCCATTTGAGTATTTGTCCAACATGATATACCCATATATAGGATTTTTTAATCCATAAAATTCATTATTTAACATGAACACCATTTGTTTTATCTTTTCCAATTATAAATCCTTCCATTTAATCAAAAAATAGTTATTCTTCATGATATATATTCAAGAAATTAGAATTCACTTCAATTTGATAATTATTATATTACTTGTGAGATAAAAATATTCATGAATATTTTTATTACTTGAAGTCTGGAAACTTATAAATGTTTTCATTTAAGATCAAAACATTTGTATAATGAATAGTCTTTTTAAACTAATAAGACCTTATTACATGAAATATTTTCTTTATTATTGAGATTATATTTTAAAAAATACTAGGTTCCAATGATTTTTTACCTATGTTATTGGAATAAGATCCTAATTGGATTTATTTTAAATTGATATATCTTATAATTCATATCATCAATCAATTATTTATTCTAAAAAATATATACTACTGATTATGTATAAAATATTTATACTAGATCTATTTCATTTTCATGTATCTATATTTATCTAGTATCAACTAGTGACTTTTTATTAACAATGATATTTTTGTGTTCGATATGATCCTATAACCTCTGATACTCTAATTTTACACTTCCATCATCACCCTAACTAATATTGGTTTATTGAGATTTAATTCCCACATTATTAGTTTCATATTAAAATTCCACTTCACTAAAGTTTTCAAAATTATGTATGATGTGTTCAAAAAATTTTCAAATTATACATCATTTTACTTTATAATTATTTTTAATGATTTTAAGAATGTAGAAATATACTATGTTGGATTTAATTTTATCCAAAAAAAACATATCCCCTTAAAATGGATTAATAACCCATGATAAATCTTTAGTCAATATTCCCATAAAACTTTCCGATATCTAATTTTTTTTCTTCATTATATATAGACTGCTAATAAAATTTAAATACTTTATAGTGGGTTTATTATTATGATACTTTTCATTAGGATCCTTGTTTTATTAGGTTCAAAATAAACATTTATTTTGAATTTTTACGTCTTTATAAACATTCTTTATCCAAAATAATATAATGATTTTAAATTCAGGAGTCATAGTTCTTCTATTTCAAAAAAAATCAATAATTCCACTCTAAATCTTCATTAAACTAGATTTTCAATAGAGCATGATATTAATTTTAATCACTTTTATATAAAGATAGTATTTAAGAATCAAATTTAAATATCTCCATTCCAATACTAGTTTTAAATTTTATGATAATGATTTACAACTGTTTCTCTACTTCTCTGGTATTAATCTTGAATGACTTCCCTGCTTAACAATTATACTTCACAAATGTCAAATTATTCATTTTATGCGAATCACTAATAAATATAATGAAATAAAGATAATATTTAGTGGATTGATATCAAATTATCCAATATAATTTTCATTTTATTAGTTTTAGTGTTCTAATGGAATAAATTTTGAAAATTTTGTGACTTTAATGAGCTACTATCCCTTTTTGAATTTTCAACAATATTATATATATCTCTATTTTGATAGTGAATTACCCTCATAAAATATACCTTTACAATCTTATGAATATTTATTTTAAAATTATGTATATGTCTTTTATGCCACAAATTATTCTCATCATTTGAACCCAAATAAAAAGAGTAATTATAATTTTCTATTTGGAATTGATCTAGTTATGTGTCCTTTACTAATAATTATTTCCTACTTTAGACTTTTGATTATATAATAAAATTTCTTCAAATTATATTATTCCCATTATAAATCTAATTTCTAAAAAATTTATATTTGACCCCAAACATAGAAAAAATACTACTTTATTATAATTTGTTGGATTAAATATTATTTTTACTAACTCCCTAAATTTTTAATGAGATATCATTACCATAATTAATTTAACCTACATCATGACCATTTATTTTCAATAAAATGTTGTTGTCCCATGCCATGTGGAATGAAAGGCCACAATAATCTATAGTTTTACTCTTTTTATATCATTTAAAGACACATTAATTATAGGTGAATTCTATAAAATATATTTCCTCTAATTTTTTCATACTTCAATAGTTTGATATAACTATCTTAGAAGGGTATGCATTCTTTTTTTTATTATAACTACCTCAATGCGGTATTTAAAAAAATAGGAAACAAAATTACTATAAAACATTGTATTTATTAAAAAAGATCCTATAAAACAATAAATATGAACTAAATGATAATTTTATATGATTTATTTATTTTTTTGGAAAAATATTATAGTTTTCTACATGAATTATAATTATTATTATAGATTTTAATATAGGGGTATACTCCCATTGATATTAGATTATATTTCTTATTTTTTTCAAACCCAAATATTCCAATATTGTTATTTAGAATCCACATTATTAATCAAAATTGATTTATAATATTTAATTATAAAAGGAGAAGATGTTACAATCAATATTTGAAAAAAAATATTTGTAACATGATATGAGTGAACCTTTATTTCACAAGATTTATTGTATTCAACACTCATATTATTTAAGGGTTTATAGGTATTAATAAACAATTATTATTCAATATCAATATTTCTTTTGTAAGATATATATCTTCAAAATATGCTAAAATCATATGTTGTTCTAAAAAATAATCATATTCCTGTCACCATATAAATCATGAGTTATTAAAATCAATCATCTCCCCTTAATGTAAATCATGTTAACATTCCTTATTCTTATTATCTACTTAATTATCCCAATTTACTTCACAATTTTGATGTTTTTATCAATAAAATATTTAATATTATCTTTCATTATATGTTATGTTTATGAATCATCACTTTATTCATCACAACATGAGGATTATATATGTTTTCCAATACGAGAAAAACATTTTTTAATCCTATCATAAGTGAATTCTATAAATTTATTACCTGAATTGGAGCAGTCATCCTCCTTTTTTCTCTACATTTTTATTCGTTTTCATTATTTAAGAATATTATTTATATATATATTTATTAACATCACAAGATATTTTTATCGATTTATTTTTCTAAGGAATTTATTTTTCCTCCTCATCATAATACTTCCAACCATCTTTATTTTAATAATCAATTGAATGGTGTCTAGTTCCACCACACTTGAACCATTTATTATATTTCCACCTTTCTATTTTACATTTTCTTTTCTGAATTTTTTTTCAAATAAGCGAAATTATTTTTGCATCATATTCCCCTCTTTCACTAATATATTCTGATTGAGTAGTGTAATATGAATTATCTTCTTTGAACTTATGATTACTTAATGATTTTAACTTTATCTCATTATACTCCATGATCTTATTCATTAAAATATTATATTTTCTAATTTTTTATTAAATTAGAGTATTATAGAACTCACCAAGATATAAATAATATGTATCTTCCAAGGAATATATTTTTATGTCAAACTTGTAAAATAAGTTTCTCATTAATTTCTTGAAAATGGTAGAAACTTGTAGTATGTAAAAAAACCTATAATCTTACTTAACATATCAACCAAACATATAAATAAGTTCTCATACAATTGATCACCATACTTTATGACATTATAAAATTTTTATCTACTAACATGAAACCATGATTAGTTAAATTTGAAATCCTCATTTAGTATATTTTCAAGTTAATCCTATATTTATTTGTTAGTATTGAGTCGCATATATTTTTTATATAATTTTTATAACAGGGAATTTAATATTTTATTCCATTCATTTAAATAAAATTTAAGATCTCTTTTATTAGCTAGTTTCATGGGATAATCATTTTCACATAGTGTAAAACCAATAGTGACTGTATCACTAAACTACAGGATATGTGATAGAAGATAGTGAGTCTACCAATTCATCTATCTAGGATAATTATTTCCATCAAAAGATAGTATACCTTTACTATTACCACAATTTAGAATCTATATTTGATCTTTATAATGAAATTATTTTTTAGAGGGAACTGATATTTTCTATAGTAAAACTATAAAT
The DNA here is from genome assembly GCA_963277665.1 of Viscum album. Classification (NCBI taxonomy): domain Eukaryota; kingdom Viridiplantae; phylum Streptophyta; class Magnoliopsida; order Santalales; family Viscaceae; genus Viscum; species Viscum album. The sequence continues at coordinate 833,544,698 of OY728136.1, forward strand.
GAATATGTGAAGAATGGTGAACCACTAAAAGGTTTGGGGGGTGTGGTTTGAATTAATGATACAGTTTTTATTAATTTTTGGAAATATACCCCAATTATTTATTGGAAACATGTTACACTCCTTATTTAAATATAACCCTCATGAGTATACAAAAAATAGAACACAAAATCAAACATTATTTTTAGAATGTTTTCCTTATTGTGGATTATTATTTCCTTGTTGTTTTGAGGTTGATTATGGGACAAAAATTCATCATGAATATAAAAAACGAATTACAATAAGGGTATGTATCATCTTTATCCCTAGAAGTTTTTTTAAAATAGAATAGTCTCTCCACTATTCTAAATTATATATCAATCAAGTTTATAATAAGAGTTAGAACTAGAAAAAAAATATATTCAAAAGAACTCATGTATTCTTAAATATAAATAAAATGATCATTTATTCATTCCTAGATTATATTAATTTTGTATTTAAGATTCCTCTTCATCATGAACTTTGATAACCATGACTTATAATAGTAGAAATTAATCATTGTTATTTCTCTGAACTCAATTTCTCTCTACTTGTTTATGTATTCCTGTCTCGTTCATCCCATAAGTAATACTTTATCTTTATTTTTTAACTCATATTTTATATATTGAGACATAATTTACTTATTTTTATTTTAAAACCCACTATGAAAAGAGATACATAATAGTATTCTCTTATGATGGAAAAATATTATTATAGAGATATCCTCATACCATGATCCTCAAAACAATGAAAAGAATAATTATATCCAAACTTCCTTCTATAACAATCAAATATCATCTAATATCTCCATGAAATTATAATTTAACTTTTTAAAGATATATTGGAGTATTTAATTATTTTAATTTCTAATAAACCAATATATTATTTTCATTTTATGTATACTCGCATAAAGAAATGTAAATGTGATACCAAACATCTTCTCAAGGTGAAATATTCATTAAATCACAATGGATTCAATCATAAATGATACAAATGATCATAGTTTTTATTTTATGAATAATAACACAAAATCAATATTACAAGATATCATGAATCCCATAAAAAACCAATTTAATCTTATATATCCTTCCAAAATATCTTATTCATCATTTTAAATAATAGGTTACTCTTTTGTATCATAAGACTTAATATTACATGAATCATATTTCTTTTTTATATTTTAAAAAATTAATAATTTATTCAATTAAATCCAAAAATTTATTTTTCATTTTTAATGAAACATAAAAACTAATTTTACATTAAAATATATTACTGTAACATTTATCTATGTTACTCTTATGTACCAAAACGATATTCATAGTTAATTATATATATTCATCTACTTTTCCACATAATCTCTGGAAGATATTAAGTTTCAATTGAGAGATGTAACATATCCCTTTCAAAACAAGAGTAATTAATTCACATGATTATGATATTATTATATTATTCCTATGAGATATTTCATATATAGTGTTTGTATCCTTCAAAAAAATTATTACATCATTTTAAGAATAATTGACCCTTAAATACAAACAATGGATCTTAAAGTTAAGTTTATTTAAAGGATTACGTATATCGAACCGAAAACATGAAACTAAAATGAAAAAATATTTTATCTAAATTTGATTATAATCTACTTACTCCAATTGTGCTCCAACATCTTCATAGGTTAGGAATGATAATATATGAAAAAATGGAGGAGCTAAAATCTTGGCAATCGAATAAACATATGAATAGAGAAAAACACTTGGGTAAGAAGGTATAACATGATGGAAAAAAAAGGAATGGAATATTAATAAACATATGGAAGCATAATATTGAACAATGAATTATGTAATCATGTAATCATATAAATGTGTAAACAACACAAAACAATATATAAACATGTGACAAGATTAACTACCAAAACCATTTCACATGGAAGAAAAATTCCCATTAAGGAACCAGGTTCACTCCCTATCCCAAAATTAAATCTAATGAGACTAAAAATTACCTAATGAATTGAATAACTATCTGGGATCACCCATCATAACATATCCATGCATCTATTTTCCATATGAAGAATCAATCATAAGGGTTACCCATGGAATGAATTGGGGATCATAATCAAGTTGTAAGGTCTAACATAAGGGAATACAATAATGGTGTCTAAGAAATAACAAATTTAAATAATAAATGGATATTTATATGTTCAAATATGAATAGATCATGATAAGTTATGTTAATATTAAGTGAAAATAAGAAAAAAAAATTCAGAGTCATTATAAATGAAACATTTTAGTGCGATTGAATGAAAATATTAATGCGTGTTTAAAGTAAAAAATTCATGTTTGTTTACATAAAACCAGAAATAAAACAATAAATGTTTCTAGGATGAAATGAATGATTTTATAAAAATAATGGTGGATTAAAAAATAATATGGAGTGCACTTAGAAATCAGTATGAAATCGGGAGGTTCCCTTTAATTAGGCATGCTTATCGAGAATATTTGAGAAGAGAACCTTTTAAAAACATGTAGTTTCCATCAAAGAAAGAATAATTGAGCTATGAACATATTAATGGGACATATATAAATAATTTATGGGGATTAAATAGGTATTATTATGAATTAAAAATGGTTAATGAGAGATAAATCATAACCAGAAGGGAAAATTGAGGTTCGTAAAGAATCCCTTACATTATGTCCAAAAGTGTCTTAAAATTGATCTTAAAGTCATATAAAATAAAATTAAATACATTAATAAATTAATTCAGAACCTTTTATAAATTTATTTTATTTTTAATAATTTTATTAATTTAATTTATGGTCTTTTTAATGAGTTATAGGATACAATTTCATCATTTGGGAGAGTTCGTTTCCTTGGTTTTTGTGATTGGTTCACTTGTATAAATGTATGAAAGATCATGTTAAATGAGAATAGATATATAGAATTTAAGTTATATGTTATTAATGAAAATATATAAGATTAAATGTTTATATAATTCATTTAGTTATTTGGGGTGAAGATGAATAATTAGATAAGACAATAGTGATAATAATGTAGATTATTTTGGATGTTTTCTGATCATCACATAGAAGTTTTATTTCATTGATTAACATTATATATGTGTATATATATATGTTTGTCCCAGAACATAATATATTTTATAAAATAAATTATAGAATATTTTTCAACCATAATAACGGGTTTATTACCATCCAAAAAGGTGGCAAAGGAAAATGAAGACTTGTCATCCTCAATGGGTATAAATCAGCACCTCACGGACAATAGTTTTATTTCTAGAATAAATGTAAGAAGAGAAGAGACTTGAAGGTGGATTTTACACTAAAATAATTAAATTATAGTATATATAAGATACTGGATTTACCATTAATTTTTTGATAGAGGAGGCAAAGATACTATAATAAAATAAAGTAAAATGAAAAGAAAATAAATAAAGAAAAAAATGATTTTACCTCTTGAATTATTCTCCATGAGAATCTCATTAAGGAAATTGGTTTTGGTATCTTGTAAAAACAATAACCTCCTTTAAATTAGGAAGAGTCTTCTAAATATTATTGTTTATAAATTTAACAACCATCAAGTCTTATGAGGTGTAATTATAATAGGTGGTGATGGGTGGTATTTATAGTGGTTGAGAGGGGTGTTTTCGCATTACATTATTTATTAGATTAGTATTTTTCCTCAAGACTGTGAATAGTTCTAGAATTATCACTAAATATATTAAATTAATTAATGGTAGATATATATTATGGATATTAAATCATCAATGAATCAAGTAATGATGTATTTATCTTATTATGTATATATAATGTAAAATATAGTATTTTACTGTTCACAAAAAATCTTGTATTTTAAAAAAAATCCTAAAAAATTTTCCTAACCATTTTTAGATGTGTAGAATTCAAAAAGGAACTCCATTTTATGAAAATAGAATTATAAATTTTAGAAATTTAATTTTCAGTTAAAATTATCATCTAATTAAAAAATATAAATTATAAAATTATAATTGATTTATAGGACGTTGTAAAATAAATTAAATTCTCATTGAATTATCTTATAATCATAAGACAAAAATATTAATTTTTGAATAAATATTATGAAAATATTTTTTATTTTAAATCAATATATTAATTATAAAATTAAAAATAGACATTTATGTTTCATAAATAATTTTAAAACTTAATTAATAATTTCTAAAACATTTATTTACTTATACAATGATACAATTATATCATATTTCCGTTTATAAGATGTGAAAATTTAATTTAAACATTCATGGGTGAGCTTAATATTCTATAGGATAGATTACTATTCCAAATGGTCATGTTACTATTCTAAAGGTCAAATATCAATTCCATTGGAACAGGTCCCTTAAATTTTATAAACACCATTCTTTTAATTCATTATTAATTTATAATGTTTTTTCCCTTTCATTGATTTTATGTGATTTTTACTATATAACATAAATATAATATGGGAATCTTCATTGATTAAATTATTGGTGAATACATTTTCCCTCATAATGAAATTTCTCGCTCAAAATTTCGTTGTAAAAACTATAGGGAAATGGTAAGGATGTTTATCATTTTTATATCCAATAATGAGAATTAAAATTAAGGGGCTTTAATACTTATACAATGAGAAAATGAAAATTAAACTTTGAATAATAAATGTAACACCTGAAAATGAAATGTATATCCTAACTTGTGTTTACCTATGTTCCAATCTAGGACATATATGGAAATACAATTATCCATAGGGATCATACTAAAGTACTCTAATCCTAATATAAAGAAATAACTAGACCATCCTCTAATACCAACTATAGTGGTATTATTCTATACCAATATTATTACAATATTTTAAGCATAATTAAAAATTAAAAACAAACCATGCATCATAAAGTCTAGTGTCTTCGGAAGATTAAGTACACAAAACTGAAAAAAAAAATCCAAATGAAAAAATATTTTATTAAAACTCCATAATGAGATCCTAAATCCCACTATACTCTTACATATTCATAGGATAACTTGTGTAATACATGAATAAAGGGATGAGCTAAAATCCCAATAAGGGAATAAACTTAGGAATAAAGCATATAACACAGGTTAGAAGGAATAGCATGATGAAATAAAAAGGCATAAAAATTAAAAATCATATGGAAATATAATATGTAGAACATCGAATAATATAATCATATAATCATATAAATTTGGAAATAACACACAATATGACATAATCATGGGTGAAGGCTATCTACCAAGACCATTACAAATGGCATAAAATGTTCAATAATGGAATCTAGTCTACTCTTTATCCCAACAAGAATTCTCATGATACAAAACAATACCCAATTCATTGGAATGATATCTGGGTTCACCCATAATAACAAGTTCATGTATATGTATTTCACATAAGAATTAATCATAAGGGTCACCCTTGAAAAAATAGGGTATCAAAATCTTTTCGCATGGCATAACAAAAGGAATATCATAATGGTGTTCATGAAAGAATGGATTTAAAGCATACAATTAAATTAATAAGGTAAAATAGGAGTATTTCAGGATGAGTGATGTCAATATGATGTGAAAACATTTAAAAATAATTTGTAGGAGTCATTTGAAATTAAATATTTTAGTGCGGTTTAAGGAAAATATTAGAGGGTTTAAAAAGGAATGGAATATTTATTTTAATAAGAACAAACCAGAACAAATTTATTTTTTCATGAAAAAATAAATTATTTTAGAAAAATAATGGTGGGTTAAAACAAATTATGGAGTGCCCTTAAAAATGGGTATGAAATTGGGAAGTTTACTTTAATTAGGCTTACTTATCGCGTTGATTTGAGAGAGGAACCTTATAAAACATATATTTACCCATAAAAGAAAGAATAAATGAGATAAGAACATATAATTATAACATATAAATAGTATATATATGAGGAGTAAATAAAAAAATAGAAATTAAAAATTACTTAGGGTTTAAGAGAGAGAAATAATAACCTGAAAGAAAAATTGAGTTTCAAAAATAATACCTTACCTTATATAAGAAATTATTTTGAAGTTGATGTCAATGTCATGGATATTGAAATTAAATCCATAATTACTAATTCAGAACCTTTATTAAATTTATTTTATCTGTAATATTTTTATTATTTTCATTTGTGGTTTTTTTGATGAGCTATAATATTTAATTTCATCAATCATGATTGTTTGTTTCTTGGGTTTTCATGACTGCTTCACTTGTATAATGTGTGAATGATCATGTAAAATGGTAATAAATATCAATAAATGAAGTTATATGTTATTAATTAACATCAAAATGATTAAATGGTTATATAAGTCCTTCGGTTTTTTGGGGTTGGGATGAATCATTTGATAAGACATTAGTGATACTCATTTAGATTATTTGGGAGGTTTTTCAATCATCCAAAACTAATTATGTTTCATTAATTAATATTATGCACATATGTCAGTTCTAGAACATAAAAAGGGTTATAAAATACATTTTCAAATATATTTCAACCATAATAATGTTTTAATGACTATAATTGAAGGTGGTAATGTGCAATTAAAAGTTATCATCCTCGAAGGTGATAAATCAACACCTCATGGGCGTTATTTTCATATTTAGAATTGAATGAAGAAGATAAGGGGATTGATTGTGGATTTAACATTAAAATAATAATATTAAAGTATATATATGAATAGATGATATGAGGAGGGAAAAGAAAATATAAAAAAGTGAAAATAAAATAAAGAAAATGATAAAGGATTTTTCCTCTTGAATTATTATCCATCAGAACATCGATAGGGAAATTGTTTTTTGTCTTTTTTGAGACCATAACCTATTGGGACATCAGGAAGAGACATGGGAAGAGTATTGGGTACAAATTAGATATGATTAAATGCTTAAGAGGTGGGGGAGAAGAGTTGGTGATGGGTAGTATTTATAGTGGAGCAGAGGGGGGTTTTCTCATTATTGTATTCATCAATGTATTATTTTCCATCAATACTATGAATAATTTGATGATTATCAATAAATATATGAAAATAATGAAGGGTAGTTTTAGATTATTGTGATTACATTAGTAATAACTCAATTAATAGTGTATTTAACATATAATGTAAATATACTTTAATTTATCTTATCTTTGTATTCAAAAAAATATTTATTATTTTAGAAAGATCCTAAATATTCTCTCTAACAATTTTTCAACATGTAAAATTCAAACCAGAACTCCAGTTTATAACACTAGTTTTCTAATTGTGAAAAATTTAATTTTTTTTTAAAATCATAATTTACATGGGAAATAACAATTTCAAAATTATTATTGATTTTGTTACACTTTTAAAAATTAATTTAGGTCACATAAAATTATCTTGTACTAATAAGAAAAATATATACTAATTTATGAATACATTTTATGAAAATATATTTTTATTTAAATATTTATATTTTTTATAAAATTTAAAATAAACATTTATATTTTATAAAAAATATCAACACATATTTAATAATTTCTAAATCATTTATTTAATTATACTAATATATAATTATTTAATATTAAAAATTATAAGATGCCAAAATTTTATTCAGTATTTCATTTTGAGGTTACTATTCTATATGCCAGATTACTATTCCTAATGGTTATGTTATTACTCTCAATGTAAATTTACTATTCCTTTAGTATAGGTTCCTTATTTTATAGAAATACCTATCATTTCATTCATTATTTATTTACAATGTCTGTCACGTGTTATTTATATTATTTTATGTTATTTATACTATATTACATAATTACTTGAAGGGAAACATCATTGATAGAATTTTTGTTCATTACATCAAATATATAAATTTATGTTAAATGTTCTAGTAAATACCCTATTACTTTGATAAAATTCTTCTATGGTAGATCAAATGCATTTATCTTCCATTTTATTGGATATTATATATAAAATTAAAACTTTTTAAAATAAACTTAGTACCTTAAAAATTAACATATATACATCTTTAAATAACTCAAATAAATTTTGATGAACATATAATTATTATAAAATAATGTTGAAAAAATATACCTCACACTATTAATAATTCAAGGGGTTCCTCACTTAGGGTTGTATACGTTATATGACACCCCATTACATGTTCTTAATAGGGTATCATATTTGAAAAGAATCAAAATTTGATACCTTTATTATACTATCAATAAGGATTATGAAATAAGGTTTTTATTGGGGATGTTTCTCATATTGTGATTGTTTTTTATAAAAATTATATGATTTCCCTCTAGTATTAAAGGTGTTTCAACAATCCACTATTTTAGTAAAATATTATACCTTAAATAAATATTTTTTTAATGATTTTACTCAAAACATAACAATGAACATTAACGGATCATGAATTTTTATTATTTAAATAGAAAATGACCATCATAATGTATCTGTTAAATAATAGAGTACAAATAATTGTAACAATGACATGAAATATAAAACACTTTTAATATTATTTCAACCAGTGAATCTAAATTGATAATGTATTCATTTTATACAAAAACATTATTTTCAAAATTGGATATTTATGAAGAATAATACTGTAAAAACAAAGGAAATGTTTATATTAATTAAATTTCACAATTTAATAGTATCAAGAAATTTTATTATACATATTTAAATTCATTATAAAAATATGATGTAATTTTTTTAGTAAAAAGAAAGAAGCATTATTTCTCATAAAATAGGGCTATAAGGCATTATATGTTTTAATTTAAAATATTGATTTAAAAATTATATAATTCCAAATTTAATATAAATATATTTTTAAATTAATCATGAAAAATTATTTTAGGATTAATTTTTGATTATTTTATGAAATGTTTTATTTTTTCAATGAATTGTGAGAAATACTGATTTTTATTGAAAAGTATATTCTATTTTCAATACATTTAAAGTAAAATTCTTTTTTAGAACATGTTTAAAATTAAATTAGTTTTTTTATATTTAAAAAATACTATAAATTATACATGAATAAATATTATAATTTAATTTTGTAAGGACTATTTTTATACTAAGAATATTTTTTTAAAGAACCATTTTTCATTGTGTTTTGTGGGTTTAATTTCAATTGTTTTTCACTTATATAAATTTAATTTGATGAAATTAATTACATATTTTTAATCATAATAATTAATATAATTTAATAGGTAAAACTTAATTTTTGGTTATAATTAATAGTAGAATAGAACAAATTCATTACCACTATTATAGTTAAAAGAGGCGTACTAGGGGATACAACTAAAGAGATATGGGTTAGAATTACCTCAAATTCTTCCTTTATAATATTGTATTAATTTTTCTTTATCAAATATGTTGTCAATGAGTTAAATGATTTATTTTAGAAATTTATTTTTAATTTTATAACAAATGACTTGCTTTTAATAATATAAGTTATATTTTAATCGCATTTAAAACTATTTTGGTCTTTTCATTTGATGGAATGGTTAAGTGATTCCATTCATCTTTGAGTTAATCTAAAATTTTAAAAACCCTAATTTTTTTTAATTTAACTAAAAAACTATGGAATACATTTTATTACTTTATTTCAAGCTAAAATTATTTTTACACATAAATATGTTATTTTCTTTTAAAACTATTGCTTATGCATTTTCTGTTCACATATTAAATGTAATTTCCAACACAATTAAGAATTCAACATGATAAAATCAAATAAAAATATGGAATAATAATTTCAAATTTTTTGGATAAACCCTTTTATTTTTGGTCTTATAATTATATAATCACGGTAGAACGTTATGTTATCACGATTAACATTAAAATGTGTTTTATGTTTTTTAACTAGGAGAAAAGGATTAATATATATATAAAACATGTCAAAATATGATTAGTTGAGTTTACCTCAACCATATAACATCTTATATTCAAATATTTGGTGCCTTGGATCAACTTGAAAAGTTATGATATATATATATATATATATATATTATTTAATCATTTAAGTAATTCTATATGTGTCCTTCCCCTCACTTATAAAAGGTTCCCTCCTATCGTCTATTTATTACACCTTTTTAGCACTATATATCTTAAAAGGAAAGAAATAAAACCATAATAATATCCATACCCACAACTTAGTGTCCTTTTTTGGTAATAAAACCAACCTAGGATGGATTAGTTGTAAATATAAAGAGGTTGTCCGAATAAGAGGTATAGTTCTTAACTGAACAATTTTGTTTTATTTTTTCATATCTTCGAAAATATTATTCATAAATAATGAAATAATAACATAATTATCACCCATATAATAATATATTATTATGTCAATGGAATAACCTAGACCCCTTTACTATTCAATCACATAATAAATGAAACCATCATTCATGTGTAAGTTGACATAGTGACCCTCAATATTATGTTATTCATTTTTCATCACCACCAATAAAAACTAGTTATAATTATGGATTTAATGTATATATATGATATTAAATAATTATTTATCATTATTGAAATATAAAATTATACTTTTATTCTTTCCATCATGATATTTTAAAAATGAAAATGTTAATCATGTGTACTAATGACCTACCATCTCTATGATTGTAACATATTTAATTTTTCATAACCATCATTAATGGTTGGTGTTAAATGTGTAATTAATGAACAAAAAATATAACTTGTTGATTATTATTATTCCACATATGTTGAAATAATGTACTCTTTGACGATAGTCAAACTACCAAAGTCACAATAGAGATATGAGATGAATATCATAAAACCATCTAACGTGAACGTAATTGATTATATAATTGTATATAACATGGTAATAAATAAAATTAAAGGAATCATAAACCTAAAAAGGGACTTTGTTAAAAAAATAATCAACATATTTTTTATTCATATTGATAAAGAGAGTATGTGAAGAGTCAGACTCATGTCAAGTGAAACATTACTTTTAAAACCACATTTTAAATGTGTTAATGATTTATTTTATATAATTTTCAATTTCATCAACATTTTTTAAAAATTATTTTATTGATGTTACAATGTCCTCGACCTAAGATCTACTAAATTGGTGCCTTGATTTGGGTTGTCACATGACCTCAAGTGTCCCTCCCTATACACTAGAGGCTTTCGACTAGCGATAAGGATCTAATAATCCATGTAGGGAGACTATACCCTCTTTAACAGAGTAGGGCACAACATTTAACAATATAAATAGTGGAAGCAATATGTAATAACCAATAAACATGAAAAACCAAACATCTCCGAAAACTGGGTACAAAAAACAAATCAATTTTAATTATGTCATGTCATGAAAATCCTTCCAAAATGAAGGAACCCCAAAATAAAGACAACCAGCAGAATCCCCAAAACTATCCTGACTCCATGTATGGATCCACATACATTCATATCCCAAGACCCACTCAACTCCCTAGCACCGAGACCTTTACCTTATCATAACCTGTAACAATGAAGTCTCCTCAGGTAACCAACGGTGGCCTGAGCATGGTGTGAGTACAACTCAATAGGCCACTACCAATGGTGTCTACAAATTATCTAGTCTAAATAGATAGTGAATGAAAGTATGAAGTAAATGGTAAGATAGATAAATGGATAAAAATGGTGACATTAGATAACCTAGTTGACTTAAACGATTAGAATATTTATTATAATTTTCATTATTTATATCATATTCATTACTTAATACCATTTTATCATGTGTTTCATGCGTTAAGAATATACATCATATACACATGGGTCTATGAAAATCAATATCTATGCACAAGGGAATGCTTTATGTCCCTATATCACTAGGGATAAATATTTTATAATAGTTCATCACACATACATTAGAGCCCCAGTCCTGGTAATCTCTTCAAATGCAACCATTATGGGAATAAATCATCAATCTGACTACCTAACCCATGCATTCATGGGTGGGGTTAGAGAATCAGTATAATCAAACACTTGGGGAGGAGCCTTAGTCTTATTATCCCACCACCAATCCGGAGTACATTAACTCATTTTCTATTTATGTCTTATAGCCATTTTACCAATTCCCCATTCTCTTATCTTAACCCATTAAGTATATTTAATAATTCCCATACATTAGAAAATATTCATCCATTAACATACATTATACCATTTATACCATTCATAATTTCTAAAGAATTTTCCCACTTATGAATTTCAATTACAATCCTTATATTACATACCACAACCACTTTATTACATTCTACCCACTATGTATACACTAAAATTTCCATATATTAACACATTAAACATATTCATAAATTATATTATGAAAACACGTTTACAAGTTCATAAAGCCACAATCCATTTCTAATTTAACATGTTTATCATTTCATATATACTAATACATTTAAACATTTTAAAATAATTAATAGGACATTCCAAATAATATCAATTAACCCAATTAACCATTTTTGAGCCCACACCAAATAAACCCTTATTCCATTATGAAAACCTAGGACCAACTATTAATACTCTATTTTCAAGTCCACTAAACATATTTAACATGTTCAATATGGGATCTACAATATCGTAAGAAGAATCTACACTTGAATTTACCAATTTATTGTTTCATGAATGATGGCACAGACCATGGGTGGCCCTAAACCATTTTAATCATCCTAAATTTTTCCCACAAGGTTCATGAGGCATATAAATCATTAATTATCAACCCATTTTACTAAATCTTACTCAAGGTAACAAATTCAAAACAATAGGGAAGTAATATATCAACACACATGCTTGAATCAATAACAAAATTATGAGATATAACTTGTAGACCACCTACCACAATTCCAAAAACTAACACACTCTTAATCATGTTCTTAGATCTAGATTCAAAACCCCATTCAAGCTTTAACATATATTCAACTGGAAAATTAGGGTTTTAGAAATTTGGAACCTGATCACCCAAGACACACACCCTAATCCTAAAAAGAGAATAAATGAGGACATTAGACTTACCTAGAGTTTTGATACACAACCAAAGGCACTCGAAATGGCATAATGATACTGGATAATCACCCTAAAAATCCCTTGACGATTCTTTTTTGTCACTAGGGTTCATGGGAGGAAATTAGGGGATAAAATCGGGTGAAGACTTAAAATTCTATAATGGAAAATTTAAGAATTTTCCAACTTTTACAGGGGTTCACGGTTTACCCACACGGTTTTCCAAACCATTAATAAATCATGCAAAATCCACTATGTAATGGGATATGTGTCACACAATTACCCAGTAAGGTCACATGTTTTGAAAAAACATGATCTAACCATGTGTTATTCCATCCTCAATGGTTTCACAGTTTTCCTGTACATGTCCCACAATATACCTAACCATGCCAAATAGTGCACATCGTATATTTGGGCCTAGTTTTCCTTCGTCTTAGGTACCAAACTCTTCATAACCGCTTTGAGGCCACTCATTCAGGCAAAAAACATTTCATTCATAAAAAACAATAGATTGAACTAAAATATCAATCAAGATAATACCTATATTAAGGATTAGAACTTACAACCTCACACCCTTATAGTGTCACATGCTCAAGACACATTCCCATGAATCATTGAGATTTTAAAACAAAGAGATATTTCTCATATACCCACCATTCCATTCCCTTTTCCATATTTTTTTGTGGAAATTAAAATTCTACCACTAAATTCAAACCAATGGTATGATCTTTCCCCACATGGATTCCTCACCACAACCCACAACACAAACTGGATACTCCTAGAACGACTCATGATCTCCAATAATGAATCTACCATAAAAACCTCATAGGGAAATCTTAGGAAATAATGTGTATTTCAAATCACATTTAAACAGTTCACACTTAATCATACCATAATTGAGGAACCAATCAACACCCCATTGGTGTGATCTTCTTAACTACTCTTTACCCAAATCACTTGGTGTCATTTTATAATGTTTTCAAAACTATAACAGGGAGTAAAACCCAATATCTTCAAAAGGAAAATAAATGGTCTTTCCAACCTCATTTATCAACTTATGAAAATCCACCACTCATATCTCGATGATACTATTCCATAACTGTAGATCCAAACATAACCAAAAATCATGGGTAACTCAACCGATTAAACCCATAACAATGCTCGCTATCATGTCCAACTTACCAAAGGGTGATTACTCATGTACCTCTAACACGGAACTCGAATCACGCCATTAACCAACTACTTTATCATTATGATTATCTCTACAATATTCCATTATTTGGAAACCACACTATTGATGAAAGTCCACAAGTATATCAACTCAACTTCCACATTATACTAGTTGAGTTTCCTACTCATTGTGCATGAACATCTTTATGGACCTTACCTAGTATCAGCCTCCACCTCGGTCATCGGAACAACTCGGGAAAGAAATACCTACACCATTTATTCAAAGAACAAGAATAAATTAACCTCACTTTAGTTTACCTTCATTCGGAATGGAACTTTCTACTACAATATCAAACTGGAGGTGGGTCACTCTCACCACACTCATTCATGTTTACCGTCTCATGTAATCCCACCCCCAACTATCTTGTCTCAAAAAACCCATCTTAAACCAATGGAATGCTACCCCTTTTTCACCTTACCAAATAAATTATTAACTTTATGTTTATAATTATGATCCAACATGCCTACTAAAGTCATCCCTAACCTCGAGTACAATTCCATCATCATTACAACAATACCCTCTAAACTATCATCGGGCTCCACCACTCCAATCAACTATACCATCATGAGAACTCCACTATTCGTACACTTACTAAAGAATATATATTATCATCCAAACCCTTTCCATAATATGAAATGTACTCCTCATCCAAAAACATCTACTGAAGGTGATTTACAACTTTCCACATCTATCCCCTACTCTTAGACAAGTCAGGATATCCCCAACCGACACATCCTGGAATGTTTATCTATACTATTGGTGAGAAAATACATCACAAGTTCATAGTTCCATAAAACTTTAAGACATTCCAATACTACCCAAGGACTGTTACGCAAGTCTACTTCTAATTTTGTTGGAGTTATTGAACACAACATCTCTTGGCACAAACCATTTTCATGTCCTACCACCCCCTTCAATGGCTTTAACACATACATCTAAAATTTTATGTGGAACTAAAATGTTCCCAAGTCCACTGCTTGGATCAATCGGCCAATATAATCAAGGCCCACCAGTCCTCTCTGAGAGACCCAATATACACCTCATAGTTTCTTCATTGGAATCACGGGGCCACCACATCAACTCAAAATTCTCCTCCCCACATCCCAGATAGAGTTATCACTACCCATCAAAGGATTGTTGTTACCATCACTCTCCATGAGTAATTATAACCACCATAGATAACACTTAATCATAAGTAAAACCCATAAAATTATATATGGATTTCTACATTTTCCCATAAAGATAAAATGAACATCACTCAATGTTTATTCCCAACTTTTATGAATGACACCAACTGTGTTTTTCAACACCTAACCCACACAAAGGATCTCACCAAAAAACAATTGATGGTGTACATCCAATCATTCATCTCCACATAGCCCCATGAGTTTAAAATCCATGATGTCCCTCATCCAACTAAATCACAATCATGTCTCTTGTCATAAAGTCAGAGATCATCAACGTAACTGGGATGATGTCAAGATGTTGGACATGATTTTCATTATCTTAACCATGTTAAGAAGTTTTCCAAGAACACCACCAACAATTTATCCATTAATTATTTCACCTCCAAATATGGGACAACATGACCTTCCAAGGATATTAAGCCTCCACAATGGACACATATCATCATCACTTAACCACCACCACTCAGGCATGATATCCAAAAAAAGACTCAACACCACTCCACGACCATCCACCAAGCATCTGCAGACCAAAATTTACTATGGAACTAATATTACCACACCCATCAGGAACATTAGGTACACCCATAATAGTTAAAAACCGAAAAAATGGTCTACCACTGCAATAAAAAAAATAGTATCTTTCAAAAAGATTATTTATGTCATGGTTTCATAGAGAAAACAATAATTATTATCCCATTCAATATCAAGACGTCCTAGTGTTTCCCATATCTATAAATCATTAGATCCATTACGTTGTCACACTTCCCTATGACCACTATTACATTGAATTTAGTTCCCATAATCCTACCATCTCCAGAGCATATCCAAACGCTTTTGTACTGACCTAACCATGCCTCTTTGTCCATCAACATCATCAACCCGAAGGAATTCTGAACATCTCACTCAACAATGAAACCATTCATTCAAAAAATCTCATCCTTGTGACCACCCTCATATAGGGTGTCACCTTCAAAAACATAAGCATATAACCACACATAATTTACACTTATTTCTTTCACTTGAATCAAAATTGAGAACTACATTAATCATCATAAAAACAAAGAGGTCAATATTCTATATGAAACAACCCATCAAAAAAATCTTCAAAACATACCACAAGCACTCGAGTTCCCCTATAAAAGAACCATGACCCATTAATACCATTTATCAAAACTCAATAGTTCTAATTATCCATCTATTACACCTTTGAAGAATCCCTTATTCATCATATTCTAAGGAACCTACATCACTATGTTATCATCCCATGTTTTCACCCAGGTTTTCCCTGATACTATCAATGTTTAACAACAACTCAATTCACATCACCAAACAATCAACCTTCCAACTTATCCCACTTAGAGATCCAAATCATAGCTCAATAATTCCCAACTCACAAAGTCACAAAAACCCATGCACTATCCGTAAGGTCCAGCGTTCACTCTGTACAATCATGATACACAAGAGTTTCTACAATCACATTACCAAACAACTCCTCACAACCCAAATCCCACAACAATAACAAGGGATCCCTAAGCATATTTCTGATTCCATATCATTACCATAATGGAATAAAAAACCAAATCCATGGTATAAAACTAGGGCACTATCACTACCCCCAAACAACCCATATATGGGTTTAGATTGAACACACAAGGAATACCCACTACCTGGTTCACACAAAGTTCCCTCATTACACATCCTTTTTTAATCAGGTTCATTATTTTTGGAACACAAGCATTACCATTTTAAACTTCCATTAACCAAACATTTCTAATCTCCATACCTTAATTTAAACAATAATTCAAAACATTTTCCTCAACATACACTACAAATAATGATCGGAAGGGTTTCAACACAATATGGAAAACATCTTAAGTTATCACCCTTGAACAACCCATTTGGAATACAATATTCTCATGGTCATCACCATACATATAACACTACTTTATATAGTACCTACTATGGGTCATGGTCAACATGGGGTAACCTAATTTACATGATCAAAATTCATTCATCAACCACCTCTTGTAACTGTCTCCTATTTTACAAAAAGAATCATTTCTCATAGGTAAATTTCACATTTCACAACTTATTACAATCATCAATTTAACTCATGTTCACCTTCAGTTTAAAATAGTATTAATTCATTATTATCATTTCATCAATTTTACCCATTGTCATCATCTTTATGAGACCCCCAATTTCTTCAAATTCCTAAAGAAGTAAAATGCATTCTATTCTCTATTCCCTAGATTCCCATCTAATGGGTGCCTATAATAATGCATGCCATATATTTCCTTAGGTGAAAAAAATGATGAATCAATTCCCAATGTCATTCCATTCTATCCATGCTAAAAATATCATAAAATAGTTGTATCACATAACCTATGCATCACCCAACTATGAAATATCATTCAAATATAAAAACACACATCATGAAAAACAATTCACACCCTAGGTGACTTGGGTTTTCTATCATACATGGGTTATCTACTCTCAAGAATGATATCATTACCAAGGACCAACACCTTCCTAACCACCTATCTACGATCCTCAAATAGTAAGTCACAGAAAATACCTCATCAGATACCTCTTTGAAACATCCTTGCCCTGAGCTCCATTAAACTGATGCCCCATGCCAGGTTGTCACATGACCTCAAGCATGCCTCTCCACATGCTATAGGCTACACACCAATGGTGAGGGTCTAATAAAACATGTGGGGAGACTATAACCTCTTTACAAGAGTCACCCACAAAAGTTAACAATATAAATAGAAGAGTCAATATGTAATAACCAATAAACATAAATATCCCATCATCTACTAAAACTATGTACCAATTAAAAAATCAATTTTAACCATGTCCCATTATGCTAATAGTGACAAAAAATGGAATCCCAAAATAAATACGACTAGATAAAACACTAAAATAGTCCTCACTCCATTTCCAAATCCTCATCCATACATATTCCAATCCTAACTCAACTACCTAGCATCGTGCCCTTTTCATTTTTTGAACCAGAAACAATGAAGTATAGTTGGGTACCCAATCAAAGCCATAGTAGGGTGTCATGAAAACTCAGTAGTCCACCGCCAATTATGTCTACAAAATATCTATTCTAATTATACAGTGCATGAAATTACGTTGTAAATGGTATGATAAAAAATGGAAAAAATGGGTTATATTAGATAACCAAATACGCTTAAACCATTTTTATATTTACTACCATTTTCATCATTTATAACATAATCATTACTCAATCCTTATTTATCATGTGTTCCATGGGTTAGGAACATACATCATATACTCATGAGTATAATTAAACCAATCATTATGCATAATGGAATTAGTCAAATCCATATCTCATTAGGGATAAACAATTCATAACAATACATCACACATTCCTTATATATTTAGTCTCGATAATCTCTTAAAATTAAACCATTAGAGGCATAGACCATCAGTTTGACTCCTTAATTTTGGAATTCCTGGGTGGGGTAAGACCATCAATCCATCCTAGCCTGTGGGAGGAGCCTAAGTCCTTTATCCAACCACCAAGCCTTGTGCACGCATTTATTTATCCATTCACCACACACATAACATATCACAAATAAACACACCCAATGGAAACAGAAATCATATTCCATAAACATAAACATGGGAATTAATACTATGCCATAAACAATTAAAAAAATTCTATTTGAATTTCATATATGTTTATCCAAATTCCCAATCTCATTCCTTAACCCATTATGTATATTCAACAATTACAATAAATTATCTAATATTAATCCACTACTATACACTATCCCATTTTTCCCATTCATCATTTCACTATAATTTTCATATATACGAATTCCAAAAACAATTATTATATCACACAACACAACCACATTATTACATTCAACCCATTATGTATACCCCCTAATTCCCATGTATTAATCCATTCAATATATTCATCAAATCCCTTTTACAAACTCATTTACATGTTCTTAAATTCACAAGATGGTTTGAATTTACAATGTTCATCATTTCATATATACTAATCCATTTAGTAATTTTAGCATAATTCATTGGCCATTAGACACAATATCAATTAACCCATTTAACTCCTTTTGAAGCCACCTTAAACAACCACTTATTCCACTATCAAAACCAAAGAAGAAATATCAATATTATATGTTCAACTCGACTAAATATATTAAAGAGGGTTAATATAAGATCTATGTAAATGAAAGTCAACTATACACTAAACATTACCAATTTCTATGCTCAAGAATGCTGGCGAACACCATGGGTGGCCCTAAATCATTCTAATCATACTCAACTCATCCAATGGGGATCATAAAGGGTATAAATAATTAATTATCCATCCATTTTACCATATCTTACTAAAGGTAACAACTGAAAAATAAGGGGGAAGCAAGATCTCAACACACATGCATGAATCTATAACAAAACAATGGGATATAACTTGTAGACCACCTACCTCGAATCTGAAGATTAATGCACTCTTAATATTGGTATTATATTGGGATTTAATAAACTCCTTAAATTTTAGCCAAGATTCCACCAGAAAAAGAGGTCTTTAGAGACTCAAAATTAAGATCTGTGAAGATACAAACCCTAATCCGAAAAATATAAGATAGGAATAGATTAGTCTTACCCGATACTTCAATATGAAACTAACAATGATTTCAAAAAACTAAGATATGAAGATGAATCACCCTTGGACTATGTTATGGGTTCTTGTTCATCACGAAGTCTTAAGGGATGAATTGATGGGAGAAAATCAGTGGAAGACTTAAAATCCCATAATTGAATTTTTTAATTCCTCCAAATTTTATATTAGAACATGGTTTACCAACATGATTTTCTAAACCATACACAAAACACTATCAGAGGGTGTTAGGTTACACAGTTACTTAGGATGACCACATGGTCTAACATACCGTTTTCCATCCATGAGACATGCTGCAATCAAAGGATTCATGGTTTCCCTTCAAAGGTTGCACAATTTACTTAATTGTGTACAAAACACACATCTTGCAAAGGATGGCTTGTTTTTCCTCTGCTCAGGTCCCAAACTCCCCGATAATCCTTCGAGGCCCCTTATACACCCAAGAAAAAATTTATTAACAAAAAAAAGTGAATAAACAAAAAATTCAAACAAGTTCATACCTTCACGAAGAATAGGATCTTAATGACTTACTAATATGTACATGAATTAGTTGTAAAGGTTATTTTTTTTAATTTCGTTAAAAGGTAATAAAGAGGAATATTTTTATAGAAAATTTTGAAAAAAGGAAAAAGTAATGTTCAATTCTAACATATATGGAATCAACAGGGTTTCCTAATTCTCTAACCATTATTTGATCTTTAGATTACTTTTAAATATTTCATGTTTTATTCAATGAAAACCCATCCTTTACTTTTGTCTAAGTATTTTAAATAAGGGTTTAAATTAAATGGATATTTCCATATCTAGAAATTTATTTCTTATGGGTACAACAAATATTATCAATAACATGATAATGAAATTGAAAGATTTCATATTTTATGTTTATATTATGGTCTTTGGGAATTATTAATGATGACCAGGGGTCTTGATAAATCTCATAATGATGGTTGGTCCCTATATAGCTCATGATTATGGGTGATCCTGATATAGCTCTCTAATTCATTGGGTAAAGGGATGAAGCTAACCCGATATAAGTTTCTCCTAAGTGATTATTGGAATTTATTAGGTAGGTTATTCCATTTAAAATAGTGATATGAATATGATATATGATGTTAAATAAATTATTTCTCTATCATTTCATTATGTTCTTATGAAAATATTATGATTTTACATGGAAATTAAATGATAATAAGTTTTAAGGGATGTTTAAACAACTTCTAAAGGGTGAAATGTGTTACATTTTGGGAAAAAAATTCTCTAGTTTTTGATGATTGAATAGATAATTTTTTAAATTATCTTTTTTCTTTTAGGATTTCTTATGAAATTTATTATGAAAATATTTTGTAGAGTAGTTGATTTATTTGGTATGAAAATTTTAATTTTGAGGTGAATTTTTATTTTGAAAAGGTGAATATATATGAGTTTTCATGGACTATGACATTTATTTTTTCTTTTTATCTGACTATTTCTATTATTTTTGTACTCATACCATGTTTTGAAATGTTTTTAAAGAGTTTTAAGGATGAATGTTGATAAACATGTGTTCAAGATGAAATTTTTGAATATTTGTCAAGAAAAGAATATTTTTTGTATATTAAATGTTTTATTTTGTGATAAAAGTGGATATTGAGTGGAAGTTTCATATTTGTGAAGTATGTATTTTTTTATGCTACATTTAATATATAATTCTCTAAAATTCTAAACCGTAAGGATCCTAAAAATGTAATATAGTGAATTGTTGACAAAATACCCAAGATTATGGATTGCTACAAGCCGAGCCATTGTAGTTTCTTTTAGGTGAGAGATTTAGATAATTATGGATTGAAGGATAATATATGTAAGTAAACTTAAGAGATTATATTTAATAGTTATCTTGATCTATCATGAGAAAATTACCAGGTTTTGTTATCTAAACTACATCTTTTTAGAAAGGTTTTTTAGAGATGAAATAAGCAAGAAAAAATATGAAAACACCAAGAGGAAAATATTCTTTCAAATTAGTAACATGAAATTTTGGGAATTGGAACTGAGTAATTAGATTATATGATGGATCAATTAACACATGACATAAGTGGGTTTATCATACATTCTAGTGAGTAACATAATATACTATAGAAGAACAAATTAATAGTGGAGCATTTTATGATTTAAAACCCTCCAAAATTCGATGGTTATTCTCACACAATGTTAGAGGAGGGAAGGATTAATTCTCTAGAAAAGTTATTTGAATTCATGAGTTGTTCAAATCCGCAAAAGGAAACTCTTTTTATTTTCCATTTTGAAGGTGATGCTGAACAATGGTGGTAAGTGATTAAGAATAATAGTGAAAGATAATCGATTAATGGTATGGAATAAGATACATTTAAGATTATTTTTCATAAAAAGTATTTTCCCAATCCTATTCAAAATAACAAGGAATAGAAATTCATGGAATTTTGTAAAATTGAGGACTCTGAAGAATCATTTGAATAAAAAAATCACCAGATTAGAAATGAACACAATAAATTGTATCCTAGATATTGTTCTTGAAATTAATTTGTTATACACAAGAATAATGTTCGAAACCCACAACTTTAATAAACATTAATTCATGGTTTTTTATATAAAGTTATACGTAGTACAATCTTCGAAGATTTATAGGCCTAATATATTTTTGGAAATCAAAGGAACATCATATTAACATTAAACATCCACATTTAAAAATCTCATAACATGCCCATAAAATAAATTTATCTTATAATACTGTATGAGATTACTTGGGGGATTCATAAAAAATAGTTGATCTATTAAACCTTGTAAGGTCATAAACAAATAATAACTTGAGAAATGTTATATATGTAAGTTTGCTAATATATAAAGGTGGCATAAAGGTTGAGAAACGAAAACATTAACATTTAATTAGGATATAATATTATAACATCAAGGAAACTTAAGAATGGGACATCAATATAAAACATGACCACATGATCATAATTCAAGTATAACCACCAAATAATCAAAACATAGTGTTCTTATGATAACCTATCCTGAAGTATATATCGTATATCATGAGATAATAATTTCAACCAATTCAATAGAGGGATATATAATTCTAAGACAACTTTTTACATTAATGTCATGTACATGCATTTGTGGGCCACATATATGATACAAAATATTAATGTATTCTACCACTTTTAATTCTACAGTTAAGGAGTGTTAGTTAAATAAATTTGATTCTCTAATAAATTAATGATAGTTAAATCTTGGTAAAAACCCTTAAGTAGAAATGTGGATGGGTATAAAAAAACAAATTCTTTTCATAGAATATCACCAGATGATTTGGGTAGCATAACAGTTTAAGATAAAGATTCATATAAGAGTTTAATGAGAGTGAAAGGTGGTATGTCATTACATGGGAATCATAATGGAAAAAACTAATTTTTAAAAACATATACCACCTTAAATATTTGAAGTATAAATGCATAATAAAAATAATTTACTAAAATAAAGTAGAGGAGGGATAGAATACCTTACCTTGATTGAGCGCTTATAAAAGACTTAGAAGTGTTTCCTAAGAGCTTTGAAATGCATTGGGAGGTCTTTAGAGAGAGATAAATAGAGTAAATTCCTGATTAATTTGATTTTAAAAAATTTTCCTCTAGAATTCATTAAATTATATTATCATATATATATATATATATTAATATGAATACCATTTGGAAGAAATATTTACTTAATCATTTCTTGAATATTTGTAAAATAGGGTAAAATTGATATTATATACTTCCAAAAAAATATAACTTTTATTTTCATCATATTAAAATCATAGTATATATTTATTAATAAATTAATAATAAAAAGAGAGAAATATAATTATTATTTGATTAAATGAAAAGAATACAAATTCATATTCTACATACACTTCAAGGGTAAAGTGTGTGATGTTGGTGCTTTTTTGGGGTGGTTCAGTGAACATGGTTTATATATGATATAGATAAGCTTCAAATTTTACCATGAATTGTTTAATTTTAGATTGAGTTGTAATATTTCAAAATTGGATTGGTCAAGGAAAAATTGCAGTGATGTTATCTCTCTTAAAAGCATTGAAAAATGGGCTTTATAGGGTACGATCCAATATGTTTTGGCTATTACTTCTTCTACCCATATCAATTTGACATTATCATGACCCTTAATATATTATAATCCTTATCATAACTATATAATGAAAATATTTTCAAGGGATATTATTCTTAATAGACTCTTATATCCAATATGATATGTTTTTAATGGTTCAAAATCCAAAAATTAGTTCATGAAATTTCTATAACTACAATAATTAATAATGAATTTTTTAATTTAAAATGGAATTTAATTTATAAAATATTGTTCCATTATATTCTTCCCATGTTCAATAATTTATCCCTAAATATATCATTTTATACATTAAAATGAATTAGGGTGATTTTGTTTCATTACCTCTTCTAGTATCCATGTTTCTTCCTTAAAATTATTGTTTACCCACAAAAATATTTCTGGTAGAGTTGCCTTGATTTTTAGAAATTTATTTTTAGACTATATGAAAATAACAACTTCTATTCATATTAAAGGTCATTATATAATGATAACATGTCTAGAACTAGTACATGTAGGGATCTTGGTATGAAACTCATCTAGAAGGATGCATGAACACATCATTTACTTTATATTGGTTAGGGATTCTAGTTGACCGGACAGAAAAATATAATAATCAAGAATAAAAAATGATTTTATGTATCTTAGAAAAATATTTCTCTTATTCCCAAACATCATGACTTCCTCCTTGATAAAAAAAGAAATAAAACCTTATCTCTGTGCTTAAACAATGGGTTGCATCAACCAATATATATTTTGATTTTCTAATTACATTGTGTGGATTGCATATTACATTTAATGGTTTGATACTAATTTTCCATTTTTTTGGAAAATATTTGGCCCCATAAGAATCCAATATCTAAATTAATCCCAACAAGTTAGATTCTAATACCTCTTCCCATATATATCCTCATAATGTGTAATTTGAAAAGTAGAATAGAATGTTTTGTTATATGAAAAAACCACTAGGAGAAGGTGTTCATCCCAAAATACATATAAATCCATTAAACATGATCTCAGCATAAAATCTACTATTTTAATGGTTCATCGAAACAAAAAATCCATCTAAGGGTGATTCTAATTACTAAAATTCAGCTCTATCTCTAAACCTTGCTGAAGGATTCTCTAGAACCTCAAGGTAAGCCTTGGATATCAATCAGACACAATAGAGAGTGGAACTACATATAGGTTTACCAGTTCCATTATGAATATCTAGATGATTTGGTTAATATATAAACCATCCCTAATAATAATTAAATTAACTAAATTATTAAGGATATAAACTACAAACCATATGGTGTTATTGTCTTTAGTTGTCCTACGGAGTCCTGCAAAAGAATATGTGGTTCTGTTTACAAATTTTCATATTGGAATGAGAAAATTTTGTATCATGCCAAAATATTTTTCCCATTTAACCATTACATACGAGCATACCAAACATCAAGATATAAATTCTACAGTCTCCAACTTCATGTTATCCCACAATAAGTTTTGTTTCCGATATCTATTTATCTAAGTGATTCCTAGATAAATAAAGAAACTAATTAGAAATGAAAATCATTTAAGAGTCCCCACTTCACTTATAGTTTTTATGGGGAACCTATTCAAGTTTCAAACAATATGAATACATCATTAGAAAAATTTTAACTCTAGAATATTCACTACCTTTCATTGTATGTCCTAATCATATTCTTGGGCCTCCTTAATACTCTTAGGAATGTTTATGTGAGAATTTATTTGAGAAAGGTATTATAAATTCCATTTTATGATTCCTATATCAATCCTTTTCATGTCTAAGAAGATTAGAGCCCTTTTAGTCAACATCATGGATAGTTTTATGTGGTATTTCTATTATGAGCTTCCAAAAAATTTTCCTTCCTTCTAGTATGATAATGGATTAAATAATATAAATACTTGATCTACTCTATCCATTATCATTGGAACATAATAGCTCAATTTGTATGAATATATACTAGAGGATTTAATGATATATATATATATATATCAAAATTCAACCCATAGAGATAACGACACCAAATATTTTATACAATGATCACTGTAACCAATTATAGATCATGATTTATGTAGTTATTCACAAGTATCTTTAATTCCTATATGGAATATGCTCTCACTTTTTCATATTTAATGATAAAAAACCTAATGTTTTTTGTTTTCAGCATTGTAGATCAAAAATACTTCCCCAGTAGTGGGTAATATTTCTAGAGGTGTAGTGATTAAAATATTCTGAAATACTTTAAATATTTCCTCACATCCACTAGTCTAGAAAACATTTACTCCCCACCAAGGTATGTTTGTTAGTGGGATTGAAAATCATCGAATATTTCAACGAAATTGATGGTAGCTCATGAGTAATTCATGGAAACTATGGATCTCTATTATTTATATTTGTTTGAGTTATCCTTGAATTTCCTCAATTTTTAAAGGATCCATAGATATCCCTTTTGTGTTGATAAAATATACCATTTAGGTTACATGATCTATCAAAAACATTCATTTATATAATTTACATATACCTTTTCCATTCACAAGGTTTTTATTATAAAATGGAAACTTCTCTCGCGATCCTCAATGATTTTACAGTAAATAGGATCATATTCTAAAAATAAGACCACAAATTTATCAAGGTAATTCCAAAAGACTCTATTCATTAATTCCATGAATATAGATAGAGAATTTGTGCATCCAAATGGAATTATTGTGAACTCATAATTCTTGTATCTTGTATTAAATTTAGTTTTGGGGATATCAATGTTATTCAATTTTACTTGATAACATCCCTAATGAATATCCACCTTATTGAAGTACTTGGATCCATATATCTGATTGCATATGTCATCAATTTTTGGTAAAGGATACCTTTTTCTTATTATGATCTTCTCGAGCTCATGATAATCAATACATAGGCACATTTAACTGTCATTTATCTTGACTAAGAGGACCATTATAACACAAGTTGAAGAACATGGCCTTATAAACCCCTTTTTCTTGATTCTATTATATTCTATTATTTATATCTTCATGTTTAGTAGTGTCAAAACTATATAAATGCATTGATATTTTAAAATTTTTAGGTATAATTTTGATTCATAACTCAACCTCTCAGTTATGAGGAAGTTGATAAAATTATTTTAGAAACACATCAACATATTTTATTACAATGGTAATTTCATCAATGATGGTAATTTTGGTAGTATTATTCAATTTTTCTAGATATGATTATAATGAGGCATTAATATCAATGCTTGAGGTTATTATTTTGAATGAGATTCAACTATCTCCTTACACAATCTAATAATTGAATGATGATTCTTAATATGGTGGGTAATTTCATTCTCTTCAAATTTTATGTGGACCCTATATAAGGAAATCCAATATATATCCACAATTTCTCTGAATTCTTTTAAAGGTAGCATCAAAATGTTTGTTGGGATTTTCATCGTGCAAATGTTGATAGGGGAGGAGTTATATACTTGGGATGTAATAATTTAATGATTTTTTATTTTAATTGAAACATATACATCCATATTTTGAGGTGGTTTTTCAATAGTTCAACAAAACATGTGTTATTTAATAGAATTATTAAAATAAAAATAAAAATAAAATAGTTTGTTCCATATTCTTATAAGAATAACTAGAATAATTATATCTACATTTTTTCAACATCCACCTTAGTAGTTTTGATTCCATATTCTCCCCTTTTCTATCTAGTCCTTGGAGGTTTTTGTTATTCATTATCATCAAGGAAACTTGGCTTACTACATTTATTTACATAGTGTCATTATTCATTACAGTTGAAATACTGGATGGGAGGATGAGGATTCAATAGATCTTTTCCACCTTCCATCACATTGGTGTGTTTATCCTATTATCATTCACTATATAGGCGATCTTCCTTCCCAACATAATTAATTATCTTGTACACCATAGGAAATTTACAAGATGATTCTTCCCACACATTCGAAATGTGGGATTTTTTAATTTCTTGTAACCATGATATTTCTCCATTTCTCCTATATAATTAAACTATATTTCCACTTCCTATCTCTAGAATAGTGAGGCCCTTGATATTTACTAATATCCATTTTACTTTGAGGGAATATTATACAATTTAATTATAAGTGTAAATTTCCCCAATGAATAAATTTGTTTTTAGATTGATTTTTATCCCACTAATGAAATGTTGAACATTACATTCAGGTTAAATGAAAAGGATGGGGGAATATCACACAGGTAGGGTGAAGTTCACCTCATACACCCTAGTGGATTTTCATCATTATTTTGAGGGAAAGGATATCCCTATTAATAAATAATAGAAATTATTTATTACAAAATAGTCTTTTTTGGGAAAGTGACAACCCCAAAAGATAACATGTGTCACCATGTTTCAAACCACATAAGAAATAACAAAGATATTCAAGACAATTTTTATAATATTCAAGTCAATCACCATATGTAAACACTATATGATATAGGTTACCATTATGTCTAGATCATATTTTATGAGATACTTGAAGTGGTTGGACATCATTTCTGAGGTTTGAATATATTCCTTTATAATTATTTTACACTATTTAATTCCATGTTCCAATATTGAACCTTTTTTATTAATCCAATTATATTTCACATATTTAAGATAAATTTGAATTTATGTATCATAAATTCAGTCATAATTTTCTTTTGAAACATTTATATTGAAATATTTATCTAAAATCTATTCCATATAGTAAAGGAGAACCTATAGGTCAGTATCCTCCTTCTATGCATCCTTCTAGACACCATCAAATGCCTATGTTTCAGAATACTGATTAGTACTCTCTAACCTGCAAACTTCGGTATCTTTGGCCTTATAACTAAAATCTAAAAGTCATAACCCATAGGTGGGTCTGGATCCCCAATAATTCTATATTCTGAATCCACCATCAGTTATATCCTTATCTAGGCCTCTATTTTTTGAGTTTTCTAACTAATTTGGTTACTATGGTCTTTGTAAGGTCGTATTATTCAATTTTCATTCATTGTTTTTTTTTCATTTTATCTATTTAAAAGAATTCTAAAAACAACATTACCTTAATTCACATTCCAAGACCGACACCTAATAGCCAATATCATATATTTAAATTTTTCACACTCTAATTTTGATTGAGAGTCTATTTCATTGTAACTCAAAAAAAAATTAGTTAGTATGTTGCATGTCATAGTAAATATATTTTTCTCCATTCAATGTAAAACATTCTTATTCTATATAGATTTCGTGAATTCCCAACCTTCAAGATAAACCATTATTATTCCTTGATCTCCTAACATTTGAAACCTATTATGAGTATCAACTCTTGTTCTCACCTTCTATTTGGAACAAAAAAAATAGGCTACAATATTCTAATCAATGAAGTATTTGAAGGGATAGATCTAGGTCCATCTTTCTTGAGGAGGATTGTATGAATGAAACTTAGATGGAGACCAACATAGGAGAAAGTACCATGAGACCCTACAACCAAAGACATAGGAGGATCTAGGGAATGACAAACTATGGCCTCAGGGATTTATTCCTTGATTATAGCTTTAAGGTGTGTTGCTAACAAAATTAATTCACCCCTTAGACCATTAGAGTGAGTGTAGGGAGTGGTAACTCACAAATTGATATAATATTTATAACACTTCAAATAATAATTTTTATTAGATCATCCTAGAGGTAGGATCGTCCCATCCAAAACATCAACTATCTTCAATAGAGGTTCTTAGTTAGGAGAATTATCTTTTGGGCCTAATAGGGGTCCTAGGAGGCTCAGTATAGATGAGAAAATAGGGGTATTGGCATTCATGGGATTAATCCAAAGAGGTTCCATATTGTAAAACTAATGTTCTTGGGATCTGACTACTTTGGAGTGAAGTTAAAAATAATAATCCCATTGAAACCAATCATATCATTGTCATCCATGTGAGCAACTGATGAAGTTGGAGTGCCTGTGATCAACAACCCTATTATATTATCAATAACTGGAAGCAATTTACACAATGTTTAGTCCATGATTCATACAACACAACCTAATTAATCATAAATCCTATCCAAATTCAATTAAAATAGACTCAACTAGGTTCTTGGAAACACACACTTCAATAACAATTCCTGATGAAATGGGAATCCCGATAACAAATCCCACTCAAATTTCAATCAATGAGTTTGAGAAAAATATTTATCAATTCTTTTTTCTGAATACATTCCCCTATAGAAATTTGATCTCCTCCCCGAGCTTCATATTTTTGATCAATATCCACCAGTAATCAGCTTAAAACACTATATACTAATCAAATATCATGAACTTATCTTTCTTAAAGAATAAAAGGATAGAGAATAAATTTTTAATAGACTAGATACATTTTATCATGATTAAGGGATTAAAATACACTACAATTTAGAAGAATTTGTCACATAAAGTTATGAATTGAAGCTTTCTCTTTCTAAGGGTGATGTGGGATTCTCAATAATTCATATTTCTTTTAAAAAATTGATATAATTGGGTTGGTATTTTCATGAAATTCTCAACTTATACTCCTAAAAAGTTGGTAATCTCATTTGGGTAGTCATTACATTTCCTATAACATTGGTTATTGAAATGGTTCCCCATATTTCCATCCATTGAATAAAATAATGAAAAAACTATGAATGATAATATAAAAAATTACAATATAAAAGGGAATAGTATGAAGATTTTTGGGATAAATCGTAAATGACATATATTCCTTAACCTATTTATTTCTAGGTTTAAATCATTGTTATCCCTGAATTATTTCTTAACATAAAATATTATGTTATTTTTTCCCTCATAATTGCTCATAATGAGATTTGGAAATTACCATGTAATATCCCCCATGATTGTCAAAATACGTTTTCTACCTAGAAACCTTTTCATGCATAAGGTAAAGATTGAGTTAATATCCAATGTGACTTTTTGGGGTTATTACCCCTAGGTTCAAATATATATATCAAACATCCACTTGTAGTATGTAGATATGGATTTTTTTTGTTAATAATCCACTTATTCTATAATTTACCAAAATTTAGGGAGGTTTTCCTATATTTAGTCTTCTCCCTAATGGTTTCACTAAGGTTTTCGAATCTAAATACACTAAATTAACTTGAACATTATTTGATATCATGTATGAAAAACCATATATTAAATAAATGCTAATTCACGATTTATTATAATAAACTCTTATAATAAAGTATCAAAATATCTAAAGGCCTAGTGTCTTTGCGAAATTAAATACATAATACATTTACATGAAATAGGTATAGAAAAACATTATTAAAAAATTCCAAAAACATGCCATTAAAATGCATTTATCTTCTAATACAACACTAGATAACATAGGGATGTACATAAGAAATGGGTGATCTATAATGATATGTAAGGGAGTAATAAATGAATACAAATTTTAGAGTAATACATGTGATTAAAGTGGTATATCACGGTGATATAAAAGGGTGGGAATCCAAAAAATTAACATAAAATCTTTATGTAATATGTTAAAATCAAGGAAACATAGGAATGCCAAAACAAAATAAAACATGACATTATATGCACAATACAAGTCCAAAAAATGATACATGATAACATAGATTTCCTAGTACAACCTTTAATTCACTATACATGTTTTCTCATGAGATAAGAACATTAACCAATGTTGTAAAGGACTATATAATTCAATTACCACCCATCAACTTCATACCAAGTACATGTATTTTTAATTCCACATAGATCATATAACATAAGTATTTCTTACAGAAATTTTAAAACCTTGATTAAAGATCATGGGTTATATACACTAGACTAACCAATAAATTAATTATAGATCCATCTTAGTGAATATCCATGAGTTGAAATGCCGATGGGTATAAAAAACACAAGTGTTTGGTGTGGAAAATCATGGGATAAGTTTAGAAGTATAAAATTTGTACTTAAAGGTCAATGGAAGTGTTTAATGAGAGTGAAATTTGGCCTTTATTTTCTTGGTCATCTTATAAACAATATATTTGTGTGTCAAAAAATAATACAGTATGAAAAATTCGAAATAAAAATAAATAATATAAAGAAGTTACTTGAATAAAGTGGAAGCGTAATTGAATACCTTTCCATAAGAGGGTTCTTATAAAATCATGTGAGTATCTTGTAATGATCCTAGAAATATCTTGGTAATGATTAAAATAGGTCTAGTTAGATGGAATTAATGTTCAATTGTTTGTAGTGAATAAGTGTGTATGGTATCATGTTTTTCTAGGCTGATTTTTTGAGAAACAATTTTCATTTTTGATTTTAAATACTTATAATGGGTAAAATGATATTTTTCCCCTATAATAAAAACTAGAATAATTTCTATTACGACTATGTTGGTCCCAAAACTAGAAGAATTTCAGGATGAAGTACACACCCAGGTGGGCCTAGCTGCCTTTTCTTTTCCATTTCATTTCCTTTATTCCTTGTATTTTATTTGTTTTATTATTTTTTATTCCATGGATTTTCTAATATTCCTTGTGTATTTAAAATCCCATTAATTAGAAATATAATAGAGATATATAAAAAGATAAAGAGATCATGAGAGATATTGGTTCTGTTGCGAGGCTCAGGATGCTCCAGATCATCAGACGACAATCGTGGATAACAGACATGGGTAAATCATTGGAGGATTCCTCCCAAAGGTAGTAAATTTTTAGGTTTTAATCATAAATACCAGTAGTTTAATATTTTCCATGTTTTAAAACCCTGATATAATTTTTAGGACACATTGATGATCTAACTACTTATTTTGGGGTGAAAATGGGGGTTTCAATGATTTTGAGGGTCTTCTATTTGGTTAAACCTATATACACATGGTGTGGTTCATGGAATAGATTTCATTTGTTCTTCATGTTTGGGTAAGGTGATATTTTTTAAGTAGACACTATGTACAGGGTATACACATAGTGTTAAGGGACTTGGTCGTGTTTCCATATAACTGACCGAGCTTCCCGTATAAGGAGAACATGGTCGTGTATAATACAGGGCCATAGACCTTGTGGGTTTCACGCCTTGTTGATATACATGAGAATAAAATATACTTGGGAAAAATATATGAGTTGTATGTGTAGGTACCCGGTGTGGGTTTCACAAAGTGTACCTATTCTACACATCGTTTACTTGGTCATTTAAATGCCATGTACGGGAAGAAGTACACAGCCAGGTGGGGGCGGTGTGGGTACACACAATGTTCACCTATTTTTCTAACCTTTGAAAGGTTTTACAAAATTTTCACCCAATATTAATAATTGGTCCCATGATAAGTTCATTATGAGTATCTTTTCAAATAGGTTGTGATATTGAAACTCTTGTGGTGATTGTAAAAATTATAATGGGTGTTTTGGTTCTTTTACCTATACAGTGAGGCTCTTCCTCCAATAATTGAATCAAATTGTCTCTTTATAGAGAAAATATTGATCTGAGATGATCCATGAGCTATCTCACATTACTGATTTCATGTTGAATACCTCTAAGGATGGCATCCTTTCTAGATGCTCCCTTCCATCCTAAGAGTCAATGGGACCACTTGTTTCTGAAGAACCCATGTAGGACCCTCTACTTAGGTTTTGACCTAGAGGATCCCATGTAGGATACCTCTATCATTATTTTGTAAAAAGGATCCCCTAAGGGATCCCTTTTTCATACAAGATTATATAGGGAATACCATGTATAAAGAATATACCTATATGAAATTATGAGTGTCCCTTCTAGGATTTATTTTCCCTTCATACCATGTTGTGAGGGGTTTATATAGAACGCCCCTACATATATATACCATTCCAAGGATTATTTGAAGGATTCTTATGTTGATTTTATTTCATGTATACCAAGTAGTATTCCTCCTGTAACTTACAGCTGAGGATCCAAAATAAACTTCTTTCACTTATACATGGACCTAGAGGATCCCATACATGATTCTTCCATTACATTTTCTCCTAATGTTCCCAAATAGGATGCCTATTTGTTTTTAACTTGATGAACCTAGTGGATTTCCCAATGGTTGACCAACCCTTAGTTTTTATGTCCGGTTTGGGTAGATATGGTAAGGAGTGTCATATTATAAATTATTCTGAAAATTTAATCCCACATGGCTATGGAAGTAATTTCGGGTGTAGGAATTCGACCACCCCCACTCTTTTGTTTATATATTTCACATGATTACTAGAAATGCAGTGGTGTTTAATAGATCTTATTCCTAGTTAGCTCCAATTGATCCTAACACGAGGCATATTTCTTTAGCTTTGGGATACCAATATGTTCTTTCATTGGATTTGAATCTTGATCCACGTTACATTCATCTATTATTTATATACATAGAGGTATTACCTATGATTTGGGTATTGATCATGTATACATTTATTTTCATATTATAGGTATTTTCATTGGTGCTTCCTAGAATATAGATATTGAGTATACTACTATGATATACAAGCATGTTGTCCCATGCAATGATACTTGTGGATGATTCCTTTCTCCCAAGTGATGAGGATGATTAAACTCTCCTTTTCTCTTGGGT
Source organism: Viscum album (assembly GCA_963277665.1). Taxonomy (NCBI): domain Eukaryota; kingdom Viridiplantae; phylum Streptophyta; class Magnoliopsida; order Santalales; family Viscaceae; genus Viscum; species Viscum album. The sequence goes on from OY728136.1 coordinate 833,579,522, forward strand.
TAAATGTATATAATTATAGTCTCCTAAACCCTAGGTTGTCAATGGATGATTACGAGCTCTTTTACTTGTGTTGTATATAAGATGAATCTTATCTCTTTAACTATTGGCCAATATAGGATGAATACTCTCCATGTGATTTTTCATATGATGCAGATTTAAAAATGATCTATCTAGGATCCAACTTTTGAAAAAATTTTATATCAAGGTTTTTCAGATTAGAGTCTCACACATATGATTGATGTTCACATTTTGATCTTGATGGGTGGGAATGATCTTGCACTAGTGGTCTCTCCTTACATGTTTCCTAAGGGTAAGACCCTTAGATATCATCTGAGTCTAAATGTCATGTATGCCTATAGACCGGGACCTAGGTCCCAGACATTGGAGTGGGTTTACATGGAATGAGTAACATGGTGTCTAGACCAATGAACATTAGAGCATGTTAAGATTTACTTCCTAGTAATCATTTTTTATAGTGATTGGAGTCGAGTAAGAGTGAGCATAGGGTTAGGATGAGTATCCCCCTATTGAGGCGTTGCTTGCTTGAGGACATTTCTGACATTATAAAAAGAAGGTTTATATCAATTGGTATTATAGAACCAAATATTTACTTAATTATAAATGGATTGAGTGGAACGATATCCATCCCACTACCCATGCATATGATGTTTAGGTGATCAGCATTACAGACCCAAGGATTATCTACTGATTGGTTTCATGTTATTTCAATCAGTTTACACATCAACATTCATATTTATGATTATATGTATAGGTATAAGACTATAATTGAATATAAATATAGATATGGACATCCATGGTGGAACTTTCATAGTTGATTAGGATTTCAAACCTGAGGTTTTACTGTGGTTTCACATATGTTGTATTTTCTTATCTTTTTTGTTGTGTCTTTCCTAGGATGATTATTTTTTCTTTTTCATGCACTAATAGTAGAATATTTTTTTGACTCATCATTCTAGTGTCCTAATGATATTTTTTATCTGCAATTCACTTCCACCTCAGTGTGGGTGTAGAAATTATTTATTTATTTCAGGTAGAGAATAGTTGTATATTCTGTTGGGATGAGTCCTAGAGTTTGATGTTCGAGAAACGCTGCTTCTGTGGGATATTAAGAATATGATGGTGTAATTTGATAAGATATGGGGACTAGGTGTATGGTATACACTGAAGTTAGTAGTAGAGCCCTAAAATTTTATTTTAGTTTATTTGTACTGTTGTATATTTATGGTCGGACTAATGGGTGAGAAATTTTGTATGTATGAAATAATTGTTCATGATCTTATAGAATTTTCATATATTATAATAGCATGTCATATTTTAGATTACATAATACTCCCAGATAATATTTATTTACTATTGTGTATGATACTTAGATATTTTTAAATTTTATTACTCTGGTTTAGGGACATAGTCTCTCCCCAATCACACCACAGTCCTTTGCTGCTAGTTGGTAGCCTCTGGAGTGTGAGAAGGGGTGTTTAAGGCCTTATAACTAATCAGCTGGAGGTACATTTTTAGTGGAATCTGGTTCGGGATGTTATATAGAGGTATTAGAGGTGTTTTTATTGGTTTCTATTATTTAGAATATGGTAGAATAAAGTATTAGGAATATGTTAGAACCTAGTATGGATATCAGGATGTTGTGTTGAGAACACCTGTTCTGGTAAGATGTCCTAGTTTATAGGGTATGGGATTATTGTTCTGATATATGTCTTTATAATTTTATATGACATTCTCCTTGGGAAACACACATGTTGTGTGGGTGATAAGATTTATTATGGAATTATATCTCTTGTCCATTAGCAAGAATCCATAGATGGATTTTGACTTTTGGAAGTCAAATGTAAGACCCACATAAGGCAACATTTGTGGAACATATGACTCACATTTTATAGGCCCACTAGTGTGATTTTTACTAAATACTGAGGACTAGTCATTTGTTCCTACTTACATATATATATATATATATATCTTCATCTTATGGTAGGTTTATTGGATCTACATTGAGGAATTTGGTGTTGAGTTCGATGACTCGGTCCTCATGCAAGAAAGGTGTAGTGTCCCTAATAGGTCGATATGGCTTGTGGTTCCTTTCTATTATACCCCATGTAGGGTGTCTTTTTAAATGTCACGGTTATATACTTGGATCACTGAATATGATGATGGTGAATACCAGTACTTTTCTTGTGAGGTGGACCTCTATGGGTTATTTACAGAAACAAATGTCTGGTGAGTGTCAGTTCAATCTATATTCTTCATTGGTATCATGACATCAACAGAGAAATATTTATAAGGATTCCACGAGTGGAGCATGAAATTATATGTAATGTTTTCTATTTTGACCATCATAGGTCTTGTGATCATTACCTTTTTTTGAGAGGATTGATATTTTTTGTTAGGTGTATAGAACTTGGGACCCATTTGTGAGTAATGATTAGAAGGGATTGGTGAGAGACTTAGAGGTTCTTAGATTTGACATGGATCCTTGTTTTTATATGGCCTTTTTGTTTAATGGTAGCCTACGTGAGAGTTTGGGCCATGTATATGTATTCCAGTTTAGGTAGTGATCTTTTATATTCACTTTCTGACGTTGAAGTATCGTAGGTTGTTGAGTTATGAGATATAGGCATATTGATTATTTCAGATTTGAAAGTCACCTAGGTTACTTTGGTATCAAGACTGGCATTAATGGGAAAGACTATTTAGGTGCCTAGCCTAATTGACTAGTGTGTTTTCTTTTTTTACATTTATTAGTGCACTGGTAGACACTATTGACTAGAACAACATCAGGTGAATGGAAGTCATGGAGTAAACATGGAATGGGTAAGGTTCCAGATTTTGAAGAGGGATTCCATGGGATATTATGGCTTATGAAACTAGCATGTTGTGTAGTAAGATCACCATAACCTTATAATATATGAATCATTAGAGTATGAGTAAATTGATAAAGTTATACACTGGTTTCACATGGATCCATTAAATCATAAATCAGTGATTGGATTATTGAGTGATGAGTATTGATGGTTTCATGAATTTCTATTGAATCGGTTACCCAATAGTTGTGGTTAAAGTGAAAATTTTCCCTCAATGGTAGAGGTGACATCGTGAATGATAGGGTACCATAAGATGATTGACCCATACCTAATTCCTTATTAGGTATTTATAGGAAAGTGAGTGTTGATCAAAAAAAATTGTACATTCATTTTGATGGAATCTTAGTGAACTCTTTTTCAAAGATGATCATGCTCTATCTTGACTTCATCTAGAGTATGTTAAAAGTGCATTACACCTATGAAGATATTTTTTTTTTTTAAATTTATGTCCATGATAGGAAGAGGAACCTTTTAGGTTTTCACTCAAGGATCCATATATGGTATTCCATATGGTGTATAGTACACCATTGGTCGTATGGGGGTGGTGACCCTCATTTTCAGTTTTAATATAAACCATTTCGTGATTCTTTGAGCTCAAAGTAAATTTTGAGATGAAGATAAGGGTATTATTATGTTGAGTATTATGAGATTGTTCACAATTAAGTGTCTTCTATATAGGAGACAATTGTTAACAATACTAGGATGGTTGTTGGAATATTCAAATAGCTTGGTTGTGCAGATTCTCGGTTTGAGACCATAATTACTAGTATTCCCACAAGGCTTCTCAGGTATGAGAAGGCATATAGTGGGGAGGATATAAGGTACCATGTTTTTCTTGAAATAATTTTTTAGTATAAAATAGATTTTTTTATCAGAGATTTGTAAGCGGTAAAAAAAATATTTACCATATAACATGATATCAGATTATAATTTTGACCACTTCATTATTCCTGAAATAGGATGTTTACCATAAGAGAGAAGTTTTGTAGAATTATTATCTATCCTAATTTTAGTTTAATAATTAATATTTAAAATTTATGATATTAAATTTTAAATTATTTACATAGAATCCTTTAGAAATATCTTTTGAATGTTGTATAATATTGATATTATATCTCTTTTCTTAATCCTGGAAAGATGTCTTTTCCCTAGGTGGGGAATACACTCTTAATGGGAACCACGGTCAGGCTCAACCCACTTTTCTTTTCTATTTTTGGAATTTTTCATTTATTTCTATTCATTATTTTCATTCTTTAGATTATCACATACGATTTGTGTGTTTTTCTTCGCAATACCTATAGATAGATTAGATAGAGGTAGAACGAGGAAGAGGTAGGGAGGGATAGAGGTACTTCTATGGAGCACAGGATGTGCTGGATCATTGTTTAGTAACCGTGGACCATAGAAATGGGCAAAGCTTTGGTAGATTCTACCCAAAGGTAGTCCATTTTCATGTGTTCACTAAAAATACTATTTTTTAATAGTTTTCATGTTTTAAACCCCTTGTATTATTTATTATTTCCCCATTGAGGGATGATCTACTGCTTTTGTGGTGAAATCAGGGCTTTCAGATATTTTTTAAGGATTTCCGTTTGGGAAAACCCATCTATACTGGTTGTGGTTTAGGGAGCACAAGACTTATGTTCTTCTAATTCAAGTTAGATGATTTTTTAAGTACACACCATGTATGGGATATACTTTCCATGTATAAGTACTAATAAATGAAGCCGAGTACCTAGTCAGGCTACTCATGTAAGGGGAGCATTGCCATGTTGAGTACACGTCCAGACCCTATCCGGGTTGCACATGGTTTAGATGTACATAGACAGACTATATACATGGAAATTCCATGTTAGGTACATGGGTAGGTACCCCATTTAGGTTAAATAGTGTGTAGCTATTTTATACACCTTGTACATAGGATTTTAAACTCCAAGTATAGGAATAAGTACATGACTAGGCGGGGCATTGAGGGTACATGATGTGTACTAGGGTAACACATTGTGTACTCTTCCTTTTCTACCATTCAAGGGGATTTAATAACTTTTCCCCTAGTATTTTGAATTTTACACATGATTATTCTATTCTAATTATAATTTTTGATAGATCATGATTTTTCCCCTTGGGGTGATATGAGGATTTATAATGGTTGTTTTAGGGGTTTTATGAAAATGGAGAGGTTCTTCCTCTATTAACTGAGTCTAGTTGTCTATTGAGTGTCAGAACCTTGTTATGATATGATATATGGTATATCACTCTTGAATGAATCCTTAAATCCTTCCTTTGAGAACATATCCCTTTTGAGATGTGACCTTATGGATTAAGTTTCTATGAGACCATTAGTTTCTGATGATCCCTTACAGGATTCAAATACTAACATTTTGACCTAGAGGATCCAATGTAGGATTCCACTCTTTGATTTCTTTACAATGTATCCACTGATGGTTTTCTTTCCTTATAATATGACATAGTGAATACCATGTATGATTCCTATACATGTATGACATTCTGAGGGTCCATTGTATGATGCCTTTACCTTATTATCATGTTGTGAGGGTCTTGTGTTTCATTACCCTTCCTATATATACCATTCCAAGGATACCTTGTAGGATTCCTATATCTAATTTATATTTGAGGACCCATGTAGGATTCCCCCTTAACTTATAGCTATGAATCCCGAGTAGGGTTCCTTCACATATGTATCGACCATTAGGATTCTATGCTGGATTTCTCATTTATCTTATTTATTGAGGATACCAAGTAGGATCCTCTATGTTTTTGACTTGATGGATATAGTGGGTGCCCCAATTTTTTAAATTCCTTTAGTTTATACATCATTTTTCGGTAGTTAAGGTAATAGGTGTCATCTTAGAATCCATGATGAACTTATAAGACAATGATGTTGTGACTGTATTGTTGGTTATAGGCATTTGACAAACATCACAATTTTGTTTATATATTTCACATGTTTATTAATGATGCATAGATTATTACCAGAGGCGATTCATCATTGATGGATATTGATCTTAACTCAAGGAATCATTATTTCTCTTTGGGATTACCATATTTGAATTCCTCAGTTACAGATTTTGATCCATGTTATTTTCAAGTGTTATTTTTATACGCATAAGTACTACCTAAGATATGGTTGTTGAGACTATATACATTGATTATTAGATTATTTTTATTTCTAGAATTGCTTCCTAGAATATGGATATCGGTACTACTACTATGATATACGTTCAAGGAGTCCCTAGTAAGGATGCTCATGGATGATCCCACTCTCTTGAGTGATGAGGATGATTACACTATCCTCAGCTCTTGGGTTAAATGTGGAAGATTACTATCTCCTCAACCTAGGGTTATTGGTGGATGATTTCTCTCTCCTCAACTTGTGGTCTATAGAGGGTGATTATTCTCTCCTCAACCTATGGCCTATGTAGGATGATTATGCTACCATCAATTTTTCAAATGATATATATATCGATACGTTCTAAATAAGAGCATGCATACATGATTTTTTTTCTTATTAGGGTTGTTGATAATGGAATCTCACACCTATTATTGACATTAAAATTTGAATCTCGAGGGATTATAAGGATAAATCACTGGTGAGATCTCCTTACAGTTCAATAATGGATCAACCCCATAATGTTCACCCATGATTATTTTCATAACTTCTTATGGATGAATACATTGGGTTCAGACACTATAATAGATTTACCTAGAATGATCTACCTGGAGTCTATCTTAGTGAACATTTATAGGATGTTTAGTTATACTTAGTTTTAATCCTTTGATACAATTATTAGAGGTGAGTATGGGTGAACCTAGGTTTAGGATGCATATTCTTCTACGGTGACATAGTTTCCTCAGATAAATTTCCATCAGTGGACAAAGAAGGTATATGTTGTTTGTGAATATGGACCCAAATATTGACTTAATTATACAAAACATTAGTTTCATGAGGTCCAGTTCAATTCCCTAACATAGGATATCTAGAAGATCAGAATTAAAGACCCTATGATTGACTACTAAATGGTTTTATATTGTTTTATTAACATTAAACAAGAATTTTTATATTTATGTATAGATGTGTAGGTATGGGACTATACATGTATACACATATAGATATCTACATCCCTATTGTAAATTTCTATGTTGAACAGGATTATATACTTGATGTTCTATAGTGGTTTCATGTTTATTGGACTGAACAATATTTTCAGTTGTGTCTCAGCTTGGCTGAGTATTTTATCTTTTTACAAACTTATAACACCATATTTTAGATATTAATTATTGGGGTGGCCAATTAAGTTAATTTATTACTAATTCTCATGATCCTTGGTGTGCGCATAAACCTCATGTCTTCTTTTCAGATTCAACATAATTTTATATTAGAAAAGGATGAGGCCTATAGTTTCATGTTTGAGTGCATCTGCTCATGTGGGTTCTTCTGATCAAGATGGTATAGTTTGAAAGTATAGAGACTAAGTATGTGGTCTTCCTCTGAGTTTGTTGTAGAGTCATGTACATTTATTTCAGTTTCTTTTGTACTCCTATATCTATATAGCCAATCTATTGGGTGAACAATGTTTTAGGTATAACATAATTGTCCAGGAATTTATAGCATTATAATTTATTATTACAACATTTTATATTTCATTTTATTTACTACAACAACATTCTATTGATTTACTGATATGTATGATAATTAGTCATTTATTCTATCTTCTTACTATAATTTGAGGGCATAGTCTCCCCACAGCCACACCCCAGGCCCTCACTATTAGTCAGAAGCCTCTAGCATATGGGGATGTGTTCTTGTTCATTTATAACCAACTGTCTTAGTGCTCCATTTTAGGGGCATCTTGACCAGGATATTACAATGAGTGAGTGGTTGGGTGGGTACTTATTTCCTAAGAGAGGGGAATTCTTTATTAATTTCATAACATAGGCTTTGGAATCTATATCATAAAATAATCAATAACAAAAACCATAAATTTAATTTTTTCCATCATTTCTATAAAAGGAAACTAGTTTTAAGAATATTATAAGTACATGAACCAAACATATTGAAAATTACAATTATTTATGTGGAAGCGAGACATGTTCATAAAGTATTGATTTTAAAATATAATAATATAATATGTGTTTTTAAGGAGTAATTAATGGTTAATAAAATTTAATAAAAAACGTCAAAAACACATAGTATAGAATGGGAAATATTTTTTTTTTCATGGAGTCACTTTATAGTATTTAATACATCACATTTGGGATATTATAATTTCATAACAAACACAAGAATTATTTTTTACAGAAAAATCAGCTATCTCAAAAAATTATGAAAAAATGACTATTGGATAATTTTGACATGTTGATTTAAAAAAAAATTATTTTATGTTAATAATTCCTTAAATATCATAATTTATAATTTTATGTAAAATTTATTATTTACTAGGAAATACTTGTTTTTATGATACTAATATGTTTATAACCTTTATAACTATTACATTGGGGTTCACTAGATTATATTGACACACACACACACATATATATATTTTAATAAATATTATTTAATAAAAATATTTTATGAAAATAATATTTATTTTAAAAATTCATGAAATTACCCAAAATAGTGTTTTAATTGAAATTCTATATTTTCAAAAAATATAATTTTGGTTTTATTAATATCAAAAACTAATTATATAACAATTTATTAAGTAATAATAAAAATTGATATGTATAATCATTATTTAGTTAATATAAATAATATAAATTCATATTACTAGGGCCTTTATGACTGAACCCTTAACATAATAGTTTAATCCCTAAGGGTAGCGATTGCAATGGTGGTACTTTCTTGGCATGGATCAACAATCATGGTTTCTGGCATGATCTCGATTAGATTGAACATCTCTCACAAACGTTTTCAATTGAGAATTAGTTATTGAATCTCAGGTTGTTCTTGGTCAAGGGAAAATACTACTGATTTATCTCCCTTAGATTCTCAGATAAATGGGATTCATAGGGTACAATCGAACAAGATTAAGTGATCACTTCCCTTGTATGTGTCAATTAAAATTTATCATGAAACTTATTATATGCAAATCATATAAATCACTATACAATATATATAGTATCAATGGTAATGATGTTTACAATTATTTTAAATCAAACATGATATATTTTATAACAATTCAAAATATCCATAGTAGTGTGTGTGTTTTCTATAACTACATTACTTAATAATTATTTTATTCATTCAAAAGGTAATTTCACTTATAAATGTTTTGGTGATTATATAAATACATGATGCCAAATTTATTTGTAATATTATGTATTTAAAAAGTATGAGAAAATTTTTTGATGGGTTTATATGGTGGAAATGGAGATTTTTGATGATCATGTGTGTTTTCAAAAAAATTGAAAAAGAGGTCTTGGTGGCTGGAAAATGGGAGGAATATATCAAATAATTCAAAATGAAAATCAAGTTTTCATCTTTTGAAATGTGTGTTGAAAAGTACCATAGGGAATGTCATGTAATGTACATTAAGTGCTTCTAATGTGGTATGTTTGGGAATATGGATCTTGATTACAAGGAAAATATCTCAGTTGTGATGGGGAATTTTTTTAAATAGGTCTTAATGTGTTTTATATTTAATGAGATGGTTCATTATATTGATGTGTTCCCAACAAAAGAGAACAAATAATTGGAAGAATAAATTCTATAAGTATATGGATATGATGAAATCCTCTACAACAACTTCTATAGATGTTGGTACATAAAAAATTATGGTAATAGTAATATTACATTTTTATTTAGATTATGATAATGCCTTGTTTTATTTGGGGTTTACACATTCTTTGATTACTAAGGAATTTTTGTGTAAAATGAAAATTTCACCCCATGAAATTAATTCAGTAATTTTGCTAAAAACACATGTGGTCAGTATTAAAGAAATAGTAATTTAAAAACATCTTCCAATTATAATCTTTGCAATGTTTTCCCAATTAATATTTTTTCATTTCCCATTGAATAATTTTATATTATTCTTGGTATGGAATATCGTTTAGTTTATCATGGTAATACATATTACAATACCAAAGAATTTATTTTTTAGATGAATTTTAGTTTTCATATAATAATGATTTTTTTAACATTTATAACATATCCAGAATATAATAAATTGGTAATTGATTTAAATTAATGTTATATTTGTTATATTGATAAAATAAAGAAAACTATTATTATTAATGAAGTCCTATTAGTAAAATAATATCCACATGTTGTTATAGATGAGTTACCAAGTATTATAACTTCTTTGGTAGTTTACTTTATTATTGAATTATTACCTTATGAAATTATAATTTCAAAATAACATTATTGAATGGATAATTTAGAACTTCTTGAACTGATTTTTTTTGAAATATTTTATTAAAAGGGGTTTAATTCATCTATCACTTCACCATGGGGTGCTCCTATTTTGTTTTAAAAAATAAAGGTGTTTCTATATGGGATTTCATTGATTATGAATCATTGAATAAAATAACTATTAATAATATGTATTAATTTCCACATATCAATGAGTTGGTTGACTAACTCCTAGTATATCATTATTATTCAATTGTTGATAAAAGGTTTGGGTACCATAAGTTTAAGACCATTATTATTTGTGAAGGTATGAAATTTTTATAATAGATGAAAAATATCATTTTATTAGTAAATAAGCGTTTCTCAAGTGCTATAGGTCTTTTAGAACTGTTCTAGGAGTGTGGGACATGAAAATAGGAGACAATTAGACAAACAATGCATAGCGCATGGTAGGCACACAATTAGTGTAAACTATGCACTTGGCCTAGAAAACCATCTGACATGAGATCCATTCTAGAGAGTGGGTTATTTCAAGGTTATTTAATGGTTATACAAAACATGTTTTTATCTCCATGTATCATATCAACCGAACATTCTTTAGAAATTATCCTACACACTGTTTTTACATGGTTCAGAAAACTAGCGACCCATTAAAAGTAGATAAATTTATAGTTTTTTCCATTTCAGTATTCTTAAATCCCCACCCAAATTTTCTTCACATTCAAACCCCTATACCCTTGGAGATGAACTACTTCCCCTATTTCATCCATGGATGGTTCTCATTTAATTAGTGGGCATTTAGAGTGCATTTGGGTGTGAATCAAAGATCTGGTTGCATATAACTCTTCTATTTTCTCTATTTTCTGGATTTAGACTTGTAGAATCAATACCCTTCTTTTAAATACCAAAAACCATCAAATTTTCAACATATTATTGGTTAGGTATTTATTGGGGTTTGATCTTGAATCAATGCTAGATATTAAGTAATAATTTGTTAATGAACATGAGATAGGCGGTCTTAAAGAGTTTTCCCATTGTCATGATATTTTATTTATGTATGTAGTTTTTCCTTTTAACATCATATGTTATGTATTGATGTATCGGGTTAATGAAATGATATTTATATTAGATTGAGCTAAGATAACATTTACAGACCACATGGGTTTGTCGATGAGATGAGATTGGACCTAGGGGTACCCATGGCGTAAGCCAGACCCTTGATATATGTGAAATAAATAATAGACCTTGTGTAAGGGGGATCATGAGGGTAAATGGGTAGTGAAAATTTAATTTATTTTTGATTAAATATAATGGTTTGATTGAAAAATTCATAGGTTTTATTTTTAAATTTATTTTAATTTTTTGAAATTATTTTGATGATATTTTTTGGGATAATACCCAATTATAGATTCATTGAAAAAATGATGTCTGAAAGTGGAAAATGTTTAGAAAGGAGGTGTTGACCTCAATGTAATTAATAGGGGGTTTTCTATGATATTTTAAATTTTTTTTTAATTGGGAACGAGGTTCCCTTATCGTGAAAATGGTTTAATGGTTTATTGAATGGTTTAAATGGAAATGAAAGCCTTGGGAATATTAGAGTTTACAAAGAGAAATACTCATGTTTTTAAGGGGTGGTTTCTAAATGATTTAAATGAGTATTTTAATGTTTTTTATTTATATAATGTAGTTTAAAAATGTTTTATTAAACCATAATAGTTTAAGGGATGTATGGTTTAGTGATATAGAACCCAAAACAAATATGTCAGCATGTTAACATGATAACAAAATGAACTAAAAGATAAATGGTCTTGGTTGATGATATAGGGTAACATGTTGTTTGGACTAATGTGAAAAAGGGTTAAATTAAATAAAGTAAATATATCAAATATTTATGAGTTGATAATTAAAAATCATACATAGGTTAATTCGTAGTAATTTATAAGTGTACCTAATGGGTTGAGGCATTAGAATTGGAAATGGGATAAATGGGATATGTAGGGGAAATGGTAAAGTTGTTAATGGGTTATGGAATGAGAATGATTTATGTATTGACAAATTTTGAATGTTTTGTTTTGTTAAAAATAGTTTGTGATATGGTATGTGTAGTAAATTGTTAAAAAAATCCTACTCACATGGCTTAGTGGTGGGATAAAGGATTGAGGCTCCTACCATAGGTTGGGTTGAACTAATGATCTTACCCCACCCATGAATTCTTAGGTTAGGGATTTGGACTGATTCCCTATTTCCCTAGTGGTTTCATTCAATGAAACTAACTGGACATAGTCACTAATGTAATTTTTATGTAATGAAAGGTTGGGATGTCAGACATATGCTCTATGCTTCCCAATATATGGACATGGTGTGAGTTAGGATGTTAGACTAAGGATATATCCTTCTCAAACGCATGGACAAAGCATGATTACTATACTAAGGCTCTGAGGTATGATGATAATTATGATTAATGAATTATTTCTGAGTAGTAGTGAATGTAACAACTTATTTTTCATAAATTAATGACATAAACTGTTGAGTAAAAGACGTAAATGCCTATTCCTTGGAACATGAAATGAAGATGAATTTAGTAATGAAGATGGTATTGGTGATGAAATGATAATAATTATTAAAATGGATTAATTGAATATGACAGATAATGGGTATGTGATGAGTTTTGAGTATTTAAATACCTTAGGGTATATTTTGTGTGCAACCCCTGGTTCCTTGGACTAGATATTTCAAGTGAACTAATTTACTTTTTTGGATCAATTGTCTATGGAAAGATCAATTAATAAAATCAATGTTCAATAATAACATAATTGATTTTGATTTTTCACTATTTTTTATTTCACTTATTCACCTAGATACACTATTGTATAGACTAGATATTTCTTTAGACATTGTCGGTGTTGGCACAATGAGTTTTACGGACACCCTACTCAGGCCACTATAGAACCTAGGCACCCGAGCAGATGCTACTTGTTTTTAGGTACAGATTCAGAGTAGGAAGATGGTGTTTGGTTATTCATGGGATGGTGGGTTGGATCTTGGGTGGTCATGACTAGGTTGGGAATCAGGTCTAGGTTTGGAGTCCTTTAGTATTTTTATCTTGGTTAATATTGAATGACTACCTAGAATATAGTGTTCACTATATTTTGTTATAGAATGGATACTTGGTTACTTACTGGGTTTAATTTCTTCCTTTCAAATAAATGTTCCTATGGTTATTTTATTATTTTTTGTTACATGTGTTGTGGATTTACTCTGATAAGTGAGTAAAGATTCCCCATGCTTCTATTTGGACCCAATCTGCTAGTGGTCATCCTTTGGCATACATGGAGGCACACATGAGGTCCTGTGACAAACTAGTTTTGGGAACCAATTATAGTAGCTTCCAGGAAGGGGAATTTACAAAGGGGCATCAGAGTAGGACTTTGGTCTTAAAATGTTGTGTTTTGTTGATAAGAGACTAGGATCTTTTCTAGGCCTGGTAATGAGTTTGTTATTAGGTCCCTAAAACCCCACATATAAAGAAAATCCATGTTTCTATGGATGGGAATTGATTTTTGGTTTTTTTTATTTATGGTTTATTATTATTTCCACCAAGAGTAGTTCACATGGAGGTGATTTTATTGATTTATGAGGATTTATCTCCTGCACCAGTGTGGCAAGAGAGGGTGTGTGAGTTCATTCATCATTCTAGGCACATAATATAGATAGGTCATCGGTATATTTCTTGTGATTGACTTGTGAATGATATGATTATAAATCAAATGGGTATAAAAACTTAAATTAAATGATATGATGGGTGTATAAAGGAGCGTTGAAATATGATTTTGTTTGAAACATAAGTCCTTTGTTTAGGTAAAATGGAAATGTTTTGAATGATGATTTGGAATAAAGCTGAGTTTTTTTTTTTGAAAATATGGGTTTGTAAGAAGGTTATGGGAAGTTTAATTCTTGGAATTTAAAAATTAAAATATTTTTCTATGTGAAATAAAACATTTAAATGGTAAGATTAATTAATCTAGAAAATTAGATAACAATGGGACTTTTAAGGACACTAGTGGTAGTTATAACTTATCTTGGTGGTTGACCATATGTACGGGAGGTTTGGGAAGTGAGTGTGCCTTAGTTTGAGACTCCTGGTTATCAAATATGAGATTTTGTTGAGTTGGGTGTATCGGTTAATGGGATATAGCTTTTTGTTTCCCTACTGGGGTTTTGACCTTGAAGTTTTGAAATGGAATCTGATAATGTGAATGTGGTGAATCTTTTGAGTTGAGGTCATGTGGGTTGTTCTTAGACCATAGAGTGGGTGTTTATTTTTTGGTTCCAGTATACACATGATAGTATCTATGGTGTGGGACCTAGAGTAAATGGTTGTTGATGAATTAGACGTAGATCATCTTGAACGGGGGTAGGATGATAGCTGTGAGAACCCTAATATTTTTGGATTGGTGTGTATGTCTTAGAGAGATCTAGTTACCTTTCTTGGTGAGACTCTTTCAGGAGGATTTGGTATTATTTTACTTTCGAGGCTTACCGTTGAGAATTTCAACATGGTTTCAATTCTTATGGGTGTGTGTGGTACTAGTAGCCGTTTCATACTTTTTTAGTTGCACACATAGATTTTTTCATAGTGCATGGTTAACTTAGAGGGCTAAGTGAAAAAGTTAAGGGTAATGGGAGATGTGGCTTTAGTGGTGGATATGAGTTTAAAATCATGAGAAATTAAGGGTTTCCTTGGAGGACATCAACCCAGTGTTATAGTTTCCTAAGAATGTGAATCACATGTTGATTCTTCATTGGTTTAATCGATGCATGGTGGGTGCCATTGATATTTGGTAAAAATGCATAGTTATGCCTTGGAATTGCATTGGTGGAGCACTTGGGTGCTCACATTTGGTTATAAGGTTGGTTGTGAAGAGTCGTATCCCTTAGAGACTTGAACTTATTGTTTTAATAGAGATAGATGTTGAAAGAAATGTTTTTTTGGAAGAAAATGGTGGGTGTTAAATGATTGGATAATAAATTTTTTTGGAAGAAACTCGGGGTGAGGGAGTTCATGTGTGTGGGCCTTCTATAGAATCAATTCTTCTATTGGTGAGAGGTTGGGAAATACTTGGTTCCAATAAGAACCTAGGGATGGGCATGTGTTAGGTATGTGCATTGTCTTTGGGATATGATCCCAAGTAGGTGAGATGTAAGTTCATGTGTTCCCCTAGAATCAAAGTATGAAGGACCTGGTAGTGTGATAAACTAGTTGATTTTGGAGTGGTGGAATGAATAGTTTCATATTTTTTTGGTTAGTGGGGTCGTGCAAGAAGAAGTCAAGTGGGTTAAATATAATGGTTCCAAAAGGAATTATAGGTCATGACTACATAGTAGACGGTCATTAGGTGGTGGTGTGTTTTAAGAGAAATTCCATTTTGGTTGTAGTGTTCTGACATTGTAAAAATAATGGAAGGAAGGGAAGAACATGATCACTAGAAGGATAAGGTTTCTCTATAGTAAAATGTGACATCAGTGATGGATAGTTTGTGGTGGTGTTCATTAATGACCTAATGGAGTACTTGTTGAAAGAGATGATCATTTCCAAAAAATTGACATTGTCCTGGGTGTGCTGAGAATGCTCTGTATTTACACCTAGAAACTTAAGTGTGTTTTTGTTAGATGTGGGACATCCTGAAAGAGATTCATAAAGAGTGGTATGTGTCTGGGAGCTGTTTGATGGGGTAGTACACCATTAGACGATTGTGTGAGAAGTCATTATAATGGATTGAAGGTCAGAGAATTCCATGTGTGTCATCCTCTGGAGCCGTGAACAAGTAGTGGTAGATGTCTTTTATGTTTTTTCATTGGGATTTGGCTGGCTACATCTATTTTTTGAGGTTCATCGTGTGATTGGATAATGTGATGTGGTGGTACAAATGTCCTGAGGAATGTGGTTAAAATGATACTTATATGGTGGGGAGTGACATGTTAATTCATGGATGTGTGGAGAAAGATATGAACTGGATGTAGTGAAATCAATATTCCAATGGGAAACCTGTGAGGTGTTTGTTTGGGATGGCCTTAGGTATGATGGTCAAACGGGCCAAGCATTGGCTTCAACCTCATGAAAGATCTATATTAAATCATGTAGTCATGTTAGAGATGTGTTGAGGGGTTATGAAGAGTACGAAAATATTTTTATGATTAGTATAGGTCAAGATGGAATAGTATTATTGAACGGAGGGGATGACATCAGTAGGTGCGTGAGAATGATGGAAGTATTTTTTAAGTAAAAATGGGGTCCAGGCCATGTAATGTGGCGGCACAATAAAATTAGAAATTAGGAATCAATAGAGTGTGTTGAACGGGGGTGGGATGACTTAGTTTTTAATAATTGAATGGATGTAGTTGGATGGAAGACACCTATGGTTAACACTGGAAGGTAATCATATTTTGTTAATAGAAATGGTATTCGAGGAAGAATAATGTTACACTTTAATGACTATAGACATCAGAGGTGTAAAATAAAAATTCTTTTAATGGAATGGTTGAATTCCAGTGATGGATGATATTTTTGTGGATGTTTGTATGTTTAGGTACTTTTTCAAAGATGATTTGAGTTGAGGTTCTATTTCAATTCTGTCATTTAATTTCATGAGGAGTGGTTAGAGTATAATGAACTCAGGTAAGAGTCATATTGGTGAATATGTGTTGGTGATGGGTTTTGGAATGAATTTTAATGGTTGATTATATCTAGATCAAGAGTATGTTTGGGTTTTTTCTTTCCAAACATTCAGAAATGAACTAAGTCACTTGGGTCTTGTATTATAAAGTGGATCAGAGTGAGAGTGTTCCAGTTGGTTATTCCAGGGCAATATAGTTTCTAGTCATTATTCTTCATATATTGGTTTATTGGAATTAACTAGACCTTTTTCTTGTTCTTGGTGTTGGTCATGATGTGTTCAGGTGGGTGTGTCTTCATAGAGACCCAAATTGTGATTGTGTTACATGGTGAGGGACATGCTCTCAGGGTGGGACTGTTCCATTCCCAAAATTTTTTATGGCATATCTAATTTTAGTTAGAAAATCGAAATTTAAAGGATGATTTTTGGACTGTGTTCTAACCATTTTGATCTTGTGAGATTGTTGATAAATAGAATTGCAGCTCGAGGTTGAGCTATTTTAAGGTGGGTAGGCTGTAAGATCCTGATCATTTTTTAATGTACAAACTTGTTAAAATCAATTGAAAAACTCTATTTTAATATTTAAATATGTTTTTAACAAGTGATTGAAGAGTTGTTAAAGTGTTACAATGGTGAGGTACACAAAAATAGGAGAAAAGTGTCCAAATAGTGCACAACACACGGTTAGTGCACAATTAGTGTAAACCGTGCGCTTGGCCTAGGAAACCATGTGGCATGGGACACCTTTTGGATAAAGGTCTAGTAAAAGGTTACTACATGGTTGGAAGAACTATGAATGTATCTGTAGGTAAACATGTGACCCAACTTTCCTTAGATAGTGTCCTGCACATGGTTTTTACATGGTTTAGTAAACCATGTAGGTGGACTATACACCCTAATAAAAATTAAAAAAATTAATGTTTTTTCATTTCTATATTTATAGATCCCCACCCAATTTTCCCTCCCATTCATCCCCTATACCCGAGGTGATGAACTAGAAGCTACCTATTCCTCCATGGATGGGTTTGATTTACTCATGGGCATTTGGAGCGTGTTTGGGTGAGAATCGAAGATCTGGATGATTGTAACTCTCCTCTTTTCTTTATTTTCCCTATTACAGCTTGTATAATCTCTCATCTTCTTATGAATCCCTAAAAACAAAAAAATAGAGTATTTTATGTTTTCTCTTTAATGGGTGTTTGATCATGTATCAATGGTGGATATTAAGAAAGTATTCATCAACAGACAAGAGGTAGGAGGTCTTAAATCATTTTGCAACAGTCTTAATGTGTTATACGTGTATATAGTTTTTCTTTTTCACTAATATGTTTTATCGTGATGTCTCAAGTTATGGAAAGTTATTTAAACTTTATATTGAGGTGATATAACCTTTACGGGCACTTTGGGTTTCTAGATGACATGAGACAGAATGTAGGGCTACCCATTGGGTAAGCCAAACCCTTGATACTAGTGAACAAAATTAGAAATTCCTAGCATAGGGGTATATTAAAGGTAAATGGGTAGTAAGAAATGTAATTTATGTGTATGAAATGTTAAGGTTTTGATTGAAAAGATTTATAGGTTGTATTTTGCTAATGATTGGAAGGTTTTGAAATTATTTTGATTGTATTCTTGGGGTTTTGACCCGATTATAGTTTTATTAATTGAAAAAAATGTCTGAATGTGGGTAATGTTTTGAAAGGAGTTGTTGAAATATAAGTAATTAAAAATGGGTTCTCTAATATATTTAAAATAGTGTTTGAAATGGAAACAAGGTTCTTTTATTGTGAAAATTATTTAATGATTGTTTTTAATGGTTTAAATTGAATTGAAAGCCTTTTACATATTTTATTTTTCAAAGAGAAAGACTCATGTTTTAAAGGGGTGATTTCAAGATGATTTTAATGAGTATTTTAATTTTTTTTATTTCCATAATGTATTTTATAAAGGTCTTATGGGACTACAGTGATTTAAGGGATGTAATGGTTTGTGAGATAGAACCCAAAAGATATATATTGGCATGTTAACATGATTTTTAACTAAATTATGAATGTGCTTGGTTGACGATATTACATAAGGTGCTGTTTTTCATGATGTGAAAAAAGTTTTAAATGAAATAAATTAAATATATCAAATAGTTATGAGTTGATAAGTGAAATGCATACATGGGTTAATACCTGAGAATTGATGAATGTGAATAATTATTTGAGGCATGAGAAAGGGAAATGGGCTAAATGGGATTTGTAGTGGAAAAGGAAAATGATTAAATGGGTTATGGAATGAGAATGATTACTATATTGAGGAATTATGAATTTTGAATGTTATTTTATTTTTGAAAATTATTTTTGATATGGTATATGTGGTATAATATTAAATTAGAATGTGCATGTGTCTTAGAGGAGGGATAAAGGACTGAGTCTCCACCCACGGATTGGGTTGGACTAATGCTCCAATCCCACCTAGAAATGCATTGGTCTAGGAGTAATATTGATTATATATGCCCTCTAATGGTTTCTGTCAACGAAACTAGGCAGACTAATGCTCCACGGTAAGTGATATGTAATTAAATGTTGGGATATCAGACTGATTATTTATGACTCCCAACATAAGGACATAGTGTGAGTTGGCATATCAGACTAAGGATATATTCATTCCAAATTGACGTACATGGATTAATTAATAGACTTAGGCTATGAGGTATGATGATAATTATGATTATTAAATGTTTTTGGTGTAGCAATGAATACAACCCGTTATTCTTGATAAATGTTCGGCTGATGCCATTGAGTAAATGATGTAAATCCCTAACCCATGTAACATGAGATGAAAATAAATATAGTAATGTTGTTAGTATAGGTGTTGAAAAGGTAATAAGGTCTAAAATGGATTAAAAAAATGATAGCTAATGTGTATGTGATGAGTTGTGAGTAGTTAAATACCTTATAGTTAAAATTGTGGGTAACCCTTGGTGCCTTGGGTCTGATTTTAAATGTGGAATGATTTAGTTTTTTTATTAATTATCTACGAAAATCTTATCATGTAAGACTAATGTTTAATAATCACTTAACTAACCTCCTTATTACCTATTTTTTATTGCACTTATTCACATACATTCAATATTTTATTGAATATATGTTGTATTAGACACAGTTGGCTGGGGCCTAATGAGTTGTAATCACAACCTAATCAGGCCTTTATGGAAATTGGGAACCTGATTATATGCTACTTATTTTCAGGTACATGATCAGAGCTGGAAGCTTTTCTTTGGTTTTGCATGTACTGATAGGTTGGATCTTGATAGGTTATGAACATGTTGGGACTCGGGTTTGGGTTTTGGAGTCCTTTGGTAGTTTTATATTGGTTTACATTGTATTACTTCCAAAATTTTGGAGTTCATTAGATTTTGTTATAACATGGGTACCTGGTTACTTATTGGGTTTTTTCATTCTCCCCATTTATTGTTCATGTGGTTATTTTATTTGTTTGTGTAACTTCTGATGTAACTATAATCATATAAGTGGGTATTGTCTCCCCATGTTTTTATTGGGATCTTCACTATTAGTCAGCATCCTATGGAATATAGGGAGGCATACCTGAGGTCTTTTGGGGACCCAAATTAGAGAACTCGTTATAATGGATTCTAGGTCAGGGACATTGCAATCAGCTAAAGGTGAAGTAGGTTTAAATGCCAAAGGAATATTATTTTAATATGTATCAGTCAAATGAGTTTGTGGTTATTCCATTTAAGTTAATGGATAATTAAACCTTATTCATGGTTCTTATGAATAGTGTTTTCTATGAATATTTGGATACATTTTTTGTTTTTTTTATTAATGACATTTTAGTTAATTCAAAAAATTATATGGATCACAAAAAAACATAAAAGGATTATTTGGAAAATATATAATTAAAACAATAATATGGAAAATTTAGTAAATTTGATGTTTGGTTATAATAAATTTCATTCATTATACATTTTTTAAATAAAGACTGTATAACTGTTGATACTTGTAAAACAAATGTTTTCAGTTAATGAAGATAAACTAAAATTGTTTCTTATAATTGTATATTTCATCCATTATCAAGATATTACAAGAATATTTTGATAACTTTTCTTATTTATCTAACCCAATAAACAACTCAACAGTAAATTGATTTGATTTTTTGGACAATTGAATAAAAAGAGTGTTTCGAGTAATTGAAATTAAGATTAGTGAATGGTCATATTTTGGACGCAACATACATAAATGGATACTTTGATATCTATAATAGTTCTTTATTAAAGTGATATGGTTTTATTTTAATGCATAATGATTGGGTAATTTCTTAGGCTTCATGTTAATTAAAACCTTAGGAGCTAAATTATCCAAAATGTGACCATAAATTGGATACTTTATTTTTTTTTCTTTAAAAATTTCGTGAAATTATTTATATAGTGTAATGTGAAATATATATATATTGATCTTAATAGTTCGGGTGTCATTAACCATCCTAGATACCCTATTATACTAATACCCAAGAGTGTTATTACTTGGATGGAAGGGTTTTCTTGATCCCCATGTGATAGTGACGGGAACATGGAATTGAAAATATATCAGAAGGGAATTATTTTTCCAAAAAATCACAAAATATAAATGATACAAGTTGGTATGAAAACACACTTTAAGGATAAATAACCATAATCAATCAGCTAAAATAATACCCACATGATGAATCTTAAAAAAATATGAAAATAAATTCGAAACCCATTCTATGAAATATAGGGAGGAAATTAAGGGTTACAAAATTATAATAAAAAATAAGTATACTGAGTATACATAAGTTATTATTTTACAATGAATACAATAGATTTATAAGTGTTTGAATAAGAAATATCGCAAGGTCCTAGATATGTGTCATCTAACCCTTAGCCTATTTTTGAAGACTATAATGATTTAAAGAGGCATATTAGAGGTCTAGTGGTGATTTTCTACTAAATGATGGAATAAGGGAGAATTTATGAATTGAAATTGTGTTTACAGTATAATTTACTTTTTCTTCCTAAAAGTGATTTTGCGTCTTGTGTAGGTTGATTCTTGGAATTATAATTTATGATATATTGTTAATATTTATGATGTTAATATGTGGATAAATGCCCTAGGAAAATCGGGTCATGATAAACTCCCATCGTAAATATGAAATTTTTGAAGTGAATTAAATAGGAGATGTACAGTTTGAAGCAACCACTTTTTTGGAGAACATAAAAAATGGGAAATTTATTGTAATGTCTCTGAAATTATATTTTTTTAATTGTATAGGATTATTTTGAGACTACATTCTCAAACAAAACCCGATTTCGTGGCCCAGTTAGCCAGGAATGGAATTTTTATCTTTTTCAAGTTCATTTAAATAAACTTGTGGGTGAGATTTTCTAACATTTAAACCAGTGCTCAGATAAAAAATATGAAGTCACCGTTGAACTCAGAATAATGAGATTCACCAATAAAAGACCTAAATTTGATCGACAAGGGTCGACCAGAAAAGATAATTTTTGTACTTTTCTAAAGTAAAATAAAATAATAATAAAAGTTATTTTATTTGTTTCTCTTAACCGTTGAGTGATGGAATGTCA
Organism: Viscum album; assembly: GCA_963277665.1. Taxonomy (NCBI): domain Eukaryota; kingdom Viridiplantae; phylum Streptophyta; class Magnoliopsida; order Santalales; family Viscaceae; genus Viscum; species Viscum album. Next base: position 833,602,076 of record OY728136.1, read on the forward strand.
GCACTATAATGCAGTGAGGAGGTTATGAAGAGTCACATTAAATGAATCCCATTAATGTGGCACTTAAATGTACAGTGTAATGACTCATTAATTGATGCTTAACCACATGACAACATTGCATAAAAGAAATGTTACGAAAAGTTTCTCTTTTAATGAGATAAAAGTTTATAGAATCGGATCAAGAATTTCTGCAATACATGGAAAATAAATTCACTATAAAGAACAACGTCGGTGAATCACTAGTGATAACGAAGCACCTCGATGAATGGGACTGGAGAGAAATGAAAGCCGACAACTTCGAACGAAATATGAAACCCCGTGGATGGATCACATTAGAAAAAAATCTACCTCAGGTTGGGGTTTACTTTTGGTGTTTTGAGATTCCCTATTCTTCATTCTAAAAGAAAAAATGCAGATAAATCCATGAATAGGTTGATCCGTAGATTTCTTGTTCTTGCTGGAGGGTGCTCATTCTCGGGTTTTTCAACAAGATTAATTTTTCTAAAAACAAAATCTTCTTCCCCATGTTTTAAAAACTCTTTTGTGGAGTGTGAAGGATGACATGAACAAGGCTCAGATCCCTCCACAATGTGAATTCTTGTAGGTTCACCATGGATGCACATCTGATTTGATGGAAAAGCATTTTCATGGCCATATAAGGGAATATGGTACCCCATGGAGGCCAGAGGCACAGAAAAACAGAAGAACAAAAAACTAGATAAGACTCTGTGGTCTGCCAAAAATCATTCCAGTGGTGGCGGCCCATGGTGGCAGCACACTAAAAAGGATGACACAGCTGGCTCGAGCCTCGATGGTGCATCAGGAAACACCATCGCTCGGGCCTGTAGCTGGCGGAGGCAGGCCGCGGCCAATTGGCCATGTTGGTTGAGCGGCCCACGCCATGAGGGTCTCAGTTTCGCATTGTGCGGGTCACAGATTCGCACATTTCAGGTTGCAGCTTCATGTTGGCAAGTGGTTCAGTGGGGACTATGTCCGTGACTAGACAGGTTAGCTTACTAAGCCGGCAGTGGGGCACATGAACCGGAGGCCCTCCTTCTAGGCTGGAGGATACCGGTCCGCTGTGTGGGGCTGGATGGGGGGGACCTGTCAATAGGGTGGCCCAACATGGAGAAAACCTGACAGCTTTTGTGGGCTAGGCCCATGTGATAAATCTGGGCCACTAGCCAGCCCAGGTTGGGTAATGAAGCTGGTCTGCCAGTGCGGGCCGGGATGGAAAAATATGGGTTGCTTGGCTACCTGGTAGGTTGGACCCATGGCTGAATAGTGTCTAACCCATCAAGGACCAATGGGCCTAGGCCAATATCCAAGTTGGACCAGGTGGACCCAAACCCAATGAGGTCAGGTGGGGTTTTCCAAACCAGTTTGGTCATGTTGGACCCCCAGGCCGGGTTGGTCGGGTCGGTTCGACCGGGCCCAGACAAAAATGACCCCTATTTACTAAATCACCAATATCTCACACCAAGTGCCCTCTTAATGATCCATTGGTAGATTTTTAACCCTCATGATGAGGTGGTTCTATTGGTATGCTCTATGGAGGTTTTCATGGAATTTTAAATATGATTAATGGCTTGACAAGTGTATTCTTATAGAATCAAGCGCACTAAGTGTGGAAATCTTGTTCCTAACAACTGACCATGTATGGATCTTTTACAAGAGACCCTATGTGGATTTTCTAAAAGTGACCCTATATGATTCAATTATAAGAACCCATATGTGGATCAACAATATGTGACCCTGTGTGGATCAGCTACAGTGGCCAAAGTGGGAAGCATCTCTATGTGACCTGGTAGACCCACGGTGGGGAGCAGTTCTGTGTGACTAAGCATGACCATGGTACTCATCAGGGATGAGTACTTCAATAGTCCAAGGTATTTAGTTTCACTATTGAAATTCATTCTTTCAATACATTAGATTATACATATGCAATTTGTCTTGCTTTGTCATCATTCTTTGTGAATGGATTTGTGGTATTTCCTTGTGGTTTGGGGTCTCTACTGAGTATTTTGTTACTCACCCCTTCAAGGGCTTTTCCCACACAAGCTATGTCTTGTGAAAATGAATGATTCCTTGATGAAGTATTAGGTGGCCTAGGACCCTTTTGTTCCACATGAGATTAGGTGGGTGGGGAATACTTCTATGGCTATCAAAAGCTACTCTACGCTTACCCATCAGGTGGGGTTTTTATTGTATGGATTTTTAGAGATATTTTGTACATTTTAGTTTTCAGATTGTCTTTTTTGGGTTCATATTATGGCCCATTTGACCAAAATCATTAACCTTTACTTAGTTTTTTTTAGTTTCATTCATGTTAAACATTCTTGTTTTTGAGACGTGGTTGTGTGTGTGTGCTTACAGGCACTCAGGAAAATTCCTCCAATTTTAGGTTGATTCCTTTGGTGCTAGTTTCCAAACCTTGGATGTTGGGAGTAAGGATAGGGTGAGTCACAACATGGGCCTGAGGAGATATTGCATTATATTTACATTGTATATATATGATTCAGATCATAAACCCATTCCTAAAAATGAGTAATATAACCTATAGAACCCTTTTCTTAACATCAAGCATATTATTTCTCCCAATACTCTAAGGGGACCAAAAATATTTTCTTCAGGATATTGAGATACCTTGAAAGGAGATCAATTTCAACATTTTATCATCAGTCAGTAGATATCAAAGGTATGTCGTACCACTTCCCTTATGGTTCTTCATTTTGGTTCCTCCCACATTTTCTTTACATGATATGGTGGTTTCTCTCTACATTCTAATGGAGTTTTGTTTTGGTTGGGGATGTTTTTGTGTGGTGTACTTGGTCAGATTCATCTTCCTGTATAAAAATTTATCAGGATCCGCGTTGTTTCCCCATTCTCATACAAAGAACGTTGATACATTTGACGTTTTTTATTCACTGATTCTCATATTTATATACATAGAATGATAAATATAACATGTTTTATCCCCTTGGATGAAAATGGAATAAAGTATTGAATATCAAACTGAATTATTTATGAAATTGGTTAGATATAGCATGTCATTATTTCTATACTATGATAATGGGTTTCCTCTTTATTTTCTAGATAGTGTTCTATGTATAATATAGTTGTGTAACATGTTTTCATGCTTGGTTTAGGGTGTTACATTTGATGGAAAATTATAAAGAGCATAAGGGTGGAATAAATTGATTAATTATCTTAATATTTAATGTAGTGGAATGATTTGAATTAAGTTTTGTAAATTGATGATGATTAAATTAATGAATGTTTTCATGTTTAATCATATTTTTTATTCTGTATGTTAAAGGAATTGATAAATAATGTGAATCATGTTAATTATTGTTGATGATAATCATATATAAAGATTTTAAAATTAGAATATTAGTTCTCTCTATCTATTGATGTTGGTTTGATACTAGAGATAATGTTTAATAGTTTGATAGATTTTTTTAGAAGATGCCTTAGGTTTCAAGTAGTTGGAACCCATGAAAAATGAATCTCTTAATTTCAGCTTTATTAAAACTATTTTATTGATAAATATAATTTTTGGGTCCAAGAGTGCCAATTTTCTTATAGGGGATGGATTCTTTGTGTTAAGATCAGTGATATATTATTTTCATGTAAAGTGTGAATTCATTATTTTATGGTTAGGTCAACCTATTGATTATGATTTTTTTCATTCTTCATTATCATGTGTTTTTTATATGAGACTTTCTAGGTGATGTGATATGATCATGGGATGGCTGATTAGATGTGGGTGGTGAGGTGTGGATGTCTTTGTAGTAATTGATTACTATGTTATTGATATGGGTCAAGATATTCATGTGGTGTTTGGGATAGAACTAGGGATGATTTAATGAGTTGATACTAGTCATACCCATTATTGTGGTAAAGTTGTATGCTTGCTTTTTAGAATTTTTTTAATGGTTGAAGGTTGAGTTTCTTGATTATCTGCATTCCATTTCCAACAGTTGGAGGAAGCTGGACATGCATGGTTTCATTTTTTCTATTTTTCATTTCTTAAGAATTTTTTCCTATAGTACACGGATTATGGAACCTTAATAATGTTTAATAAAAATTGAGCTATGGGGTTGGTGATGATGTAATGAAAATAAAAAAAATGTTACTCTTGAGGAACCATAGACTCAGTTTGGATTATGCATCAATGAAATAGTCTGTCCTTGTTGGATAATAATTATTAATGTGGAATAAAATCGATGATTAATAAATGTCTAATTAATTAATTAATGAAATTTAAATTTTCCAATGAAAGGAAAGTACGTTAATATTTCTATTTAAAAAAGATGTGTGCTTATGGGATATATCTTCTTTTTAGTGGATGTCAAGAGTCTGAGTGACATTAGCTGTAGTTGAGTCCAACATTAGGATAAGACTATAGTGTGGTTATGAGAAATACTATATCATGTATATTATATGATTTCATATTCTACCCCACCCATTTCGATTAGGGAGATAGATACACAATATAATCTAGGCAAGTGTTTTACAAAATATCAAAGAGGGAGGATGGATGTATGACTACCCCCTCTATCCTTGTTCTATTCCATTGGTAGATCATGAACTAGTATGAATAGAGGTTAGTTTCCCAATATATATTTGTGTGGAGTGTATTTATTTCTTTTTTTATTTAAAACAAATTAATCTCCTCATATAGTACCCAAAGGATTATTATAGGTTTGATGTTTGTAGTATGTGATGACTTGATGTACCTTAGTTAGTGTATGAGATGTGTTGGCAAGAGTTAAAATTCCGGATGTATAACACACATCATACATGCAATAGTAAATCACAGAAACTACCTAGTTACTATATGATGATGTGATATGGGATTATTTGAGGATTTAAAACACAAAGTGATTATTATTATACATAGCCTAGCTGTTTATAGGTAGGATTATTTTTGGGGAGTGATGGCTTAGGACATGTGACATTGAGAAAGAGTAGAAAACAAGTGGAGAAGTAGTTGTACAGTTCCCTTGATGTTTAATTATTATAATACATGTTGTCTTATATGCTATACCTGGTGAGGTTGGGAAGTTTTATACTTGTTCACGTGATGAGTAACATTTAATTTTTCTTACTACGATTTAGCATGCCTTCTTTATCTTTTGAACAAGATGATTTAGGGATGATCCAACTGAGTATACTTTTATGATGACACCATATATATATATAAATAGTTTTATGGTTATTATTAGTAGTTTCGATATCAGTATGGATATTTCTATATTGTTGTCTTACAATATCTATTTGGGCTACATGGTTTTTGACAAGTCAACCTTTTTGGTTCCCATAGTTTTCAATTCAATTTTTTATTACCACATGACATTACATGTTTTCTATTATGATTTATTATATATATCATAGATAGTTCTTAATGGTTCATCTCCCTTATCAATATTGTATTAATTTTTCTATTAGAGGGTCAGGCCTCCCTTTTTATGTTTGATATACCTTCAGTGCTAGTCGCCAACCTGGGGTATACAAAAGTTAGGACATTGGTGGTAACCCTTTACCTTATATCATTTCTATCACAGGATTTATTATCTTTGATGGGAGGGGATCATGATAACTTGGAATTAGAGGATTAGTTTGAATGATAAGAAGGAGTTTGGAGTTAAGAATTGGTTATGTTTCATGGGTTGGTGGTGAAACTAGGTCAATTAATATTAGTAAGTGATTTAAACATGGAAGAACTTTTGAGACATGGGTATTTATGGCCCACTATCATCTGATTCGTATATATTTACATTTAAGAATCCTACTATTTAATGTGATACCAGTTTCTATGTAGATAACGAGAAAATGATAAAGAATCATTATTATTTACATTTTTTTGAAATAGGTAGACATTGGGAGAGGTTTAAACCTTAAAAAGATAACAAAATAAATATTTAATTAATATTAAATATTCCATATTCCATTTTTAAATGTTTAACCATTTTTCATGTTATAGGTATGGCTCTAGCTGGACATCCTAGTCAAGTTCATACTAATGTTGTTTAACAGGATGCACCAGTAGATCACTATAGATTATAGGTCAATGATGATTAAACATGGAGGAGAAAACTCCCAGAGTTTTAGCACCATATAATAAAAAAGTAAAAATCTCATTTTTTTAGATTCACTACAAAATATTGGTTGAGATAAGATAAAATTGATTTTATTTTACTCCATTATTAGATGTAGAACTATGTTTTGTTGGCTATGATGATGCTTTGTGGCAAAGTGGGGAAGTGGTGGATCTTGTTCATTTGGTATCACAAAGAGTCAATAGTGTAATACAAGATGTTATGAGACCAATATAGAGCATGTTTTATTTCATTGACTGTAATGGAAGCAATTCTCCAACCCCATATTTCCCTTTCAAAGGAATTTCTAGCGTGTGAGAGTTTGGGATCTGTTTTAGGACCGTTCTATAATATGATTCATACCTATTTCCAGATAAGGGTTCTAAAGTGAAGAATTTCATGGAATATTTTAATCAAGATATAGAGCACAAATTAACCTCGTTATTTTTTTGAAATATCTAATGTTGTGGAATAGAGAAGAGGTCATTTAGTGGATGCTGGATAGAATCATATAATTAATTGATTGGATTTCTTATTATTCTTTGCGAAGTAGAGATATTCTCTATTATTCACAATTTTCTAGTTAGATGAGATTTTTGTTAGTTAGGGGTAGATCCCCGCCCTCATCATCCTGTTTCTCAGAAAGCGAAGGATCTCAGACCTATTTCAAGGTATCATGTGTTTGACTTTCATGTATATAATTAGTTCAATATTAGTGAGATTTACCGATATTTTGAGTAGTTATTTTACCATTGGTGTTACACTTAAATTTCCTCCATTGAGAAAATTTCATCCAAGAAAACATTATATGTGTATCTATATGGGATTATAAGATAATATATGGGGGAGGTATAAGAGAACCCCATAATGCCCCTTATCCTTATAGATTAGAGTGGGACCATGGAATTGGTCATTATAAAGATTAGATAGGCCATGGAGGAGTACATGGTAATCATTATTCTATATTGTTTCCATTTACAGGTGATACATACATTATTCCATGTACTATTTTATTATTTTTTATTTTGGTTTATGCCTTGTTCAATAAATTAGTGAAACACTCCTTTATATAACCTTACCTTTTATATTATTTAGGGCTTGAGGTAGGGAGGTTTCTATTTCCCCAAGAATTAACTATTGTATATAGTGGTTCATAAGACTTTTTTGATGTATTTATAGATCATAGCTAGTTTTAAGGAAAAACCACTCCTTGAGAGACATCTTATGATTACATATTTATCCATATAACATCATTCTCAACAAGTATTGGCTATATTAATTGATGTATATCATGGATTTATTTAGGTGGTATGTTGTTTTCTATGATGATGACAGAGATATAATATTGCTTTTTGGTGAGTGAGACCCTCATATGGGTTATAGGTGTGTTTGGTCATTGTACTCCTTGATGGAAGAGCTTATGATGTGGTCATTGGTGGATTAGTATTCAGTGTTTCCTTGGGATGTGGAAGAGTTCCCTGATGTCACTCTTGCAGAGGTTATATAATTAACCCCTTAAGAAGAGTTTTAGTTTTGGATTAAGCTACAACTAAACGTGTTTCCAATCATGGTGTTTTTATATAGGATGAAACCTTATTATTTATGATAGATATGGGTACAAATCGATGATCTATTGTAGTATGTATTTATTTGGTTGAGTGTTTCACATTGGGATGCCCTGATTTTGATCATGAAAAATATTGATAGAAGTTTATGGCTTTATATCTATTACCATTTCTTGAATTATGTGAAAGTTTCAAACTCCATCCTCTTCAACATATTAATGATTTATTCAATCCTCTACAAGTTTCAAGTTGGTTCTTAAAAATTTATATGTGGTTAGGATATCATCATATGCAAGAGAAGGGTGAGGATATTAAAAAGGCTTCTTTAGGATTTTATCATGGGAATTATGAGACCATTGTGATATGATTTGGTGTAATGAGTGCTCCAACCATGATCATGGGGTTGATGAATGTAGTTTTCAGAGAGTTCCAAAATAATTTTTTGTTGGATTTATCAACTCCATATTCATGTAATATGTGTCTATGGAGTAGAATAAATAGCATATGTGTGGTAATTTGGGAGTTAATCAGAAAAAGTATCTATTTTGGATGTTATATAAGTGTTATTTACTAGATAATGATATCCTTTTATTGGGGAATGTCACATATTTTTAGGGAGTATCTCTTACCCCTACAAATAGAGAGGTAGTTTTTCTATGGATAGATACCAAAAAGAAGCATAAAAGTGTACTTCAATTGGTCTTCTAGTTTGTTACATGAGGTTCATAGGTGGTTTATCTTAGGTAGAGAATCCTATGATAGCCTTGACCAGGAAGTATTAAGTATTATTTTTTAATGTCTATTTTTAGGTAGCTTTTGAATACCTGATGTAGATGTTTCTTACTTATCCAATCATTTATTTTCCAGAAATGATATTTATATTTACAAATTTCAATAATGCTTAGTTTTTTGGGTTAGGTCTATGTTATCAGGTATAAAATCTTAGTTGTTTCTTATGGAAATATGATATTATGTCCTCATGTCTGTATCTATACATCCCATGATATAGATTTAGAAAATGTCTTTATTTAATTGATTTTATGGTGACATTAACTCGTCAAAGAGAATATTGTAGTTTTTACCAATTATAAGATCTTGGTTAATTCTTCTTCCATTGTGACTTGACCCTATGAGAATGAAAATGGATGGAATTATTGCTGGATTATTAATTCATGATTTCATATACATGAGGCATTGGAAATGTTATAGTAGATATGATAAGACCCGAGTCACATAATGATGCCATGTGTGAATATAGAGATTCTTGGAAGGTGATAGAAGAACAATCACTGAGGCATCTTGACATGGGAGATTTTGTAGGTAGATATTGTATTTTTTAGATGAATGTGTAGTCATTATTGGTGTATAAGGTGGAGGAGTCCCAACTGGGGGATTTAGAGGTGTTTTTCAAGATGAACCATGATATTTTTTGTGATTCCCCGAATGGTTGGTCTAGGAATGAACAACACTAGGAGTTATTCCTGGTAAGTCTTTCTTTAAATTTAGGGATTCATGAGATGAGTATTTTTGTGAGTTTCATATTTTCTCCTTAGTTATAAGGCATTTATTTTTGAAGATGTTCCAAAAATTGAGATGTCAGTTTTGGTGGTATAGGTTAAATCATGTAATTTTAGAGTTTGTGTCCCAATGTTTTGTTTTCCAGAGTGTGATGTCTAATCAATGTGTTATAAATTGTTTTCATCATCCATTAGATATACCCCAGTGTTAGTGGGCAGAAATCTCTATAGTCCTCAGTATCGGTTTATCTTAAGAACATGGAAGAAATTGTAATATAGGAGTGATAACAGATCACTTTATGAAATCTTCACACTTTATAGTGATCGGGGAGTTGATATTATTTGAGAGGGTTTCAATGTGGTTTTTGGATTTAGTGGTGAAACTCTATTGATTCCCGAGTAAAATCATCTCTAATTGAGATTTCCATTTTAAATCTAGGATATAGAGAGGTCTAAAACATATTTTTTAATACCGTTATTCCTTAGCATTGATTTTATTCCATAGATAGGTAGGTAGATTGAGAAGACCACCCTAAATATTGAAGAAATGTTTTTTTCTTATGTCATGGATTTTTGTTGTTCATGGATGAATCACAATCACATGGTTGTGTTTCTTACAACAACATTTTTCATTCCACCATTGGATTGGAACTTTTTGAGGCTTTTTATGACTGACCATTCTGTTCTCCAATTTTCTAGATTGGTTTCAGTGAGTCATAAAATCTCATTCCCAAACTGGTAAAGAATACTATAAAGGTTGTTCAAGTGATTTGTGAAATGATTAATGTAGTACATGATCATCAGAAATCCTATGATGATCATAAGAGGAAACCGATAGAGTTTTACATTGGTGATCATATGTTTCTAAAGTTGAATCCTCATTGAGGAAAGTTGTGTTTGGATTATTGGATTAATCTTTTCCCCTAGTTTGTTTGTTCATTAGAGGTGTTGTCTTATGATGGTGGTGTGGCATATTGGATAAAACTTTCCTAATAAATAATCTAGCTAAATGATGTTTTTCATGTGTCACAGAATAACGTTTACCTTCATGATCACTCTAAGATCATTTACTGAAGCCAATTTTTTTTTGAATATGATGAGTCCTTCAAGTGATGTCTTATAGATATTCAAGACCACCATTAAATGGCATTTGGTGGACAAGATATTCCCTTGGTTTTTGTCTTATAGAAACAAAAATGTGTGTAATAGAGTACCTAGGATTGTGATTCAAATATACACATAGAGTTTCCCATGTTTTTTATTGTTGATCTATTATCTAGTTTTAATGATAGTTGTGGTTTTGGAAGCTTTTCTTGGTTATGATATGGTCATCTATTGTTTACTTATTATTTTATCCTCACTCTTGTTTCAGAGGTATCTCTCCTAAGAGAGATTTTTGGAGCTAGTTTTTATTATATGTGGTTTTTGAAATTTACTCTGATGATGGGGAAAATATCCTATGATTATAAGGTCCTTGATAGGTATCTAATGTGGTGTATATTTGGATTCCCTCTTTGTTTCTCTCCAATTTTGGTTTTAAATTCATGAGAATGAGAATTATTTGAGTGGTATCTGATACTAGGGACCAGATCTCTATAGTCCGACCCTTTATGTTTTTCTGATTCTCATGGTAGCACAATATTTTTTAGTGGAGGTCCAGTGGAATTTTTCATATAAAATATGGATGTATAGATAATTTATATCGTAAAGATGAGTTTATGCAGTAAATGGGTTTTACAACATGAAATGGGTTTTGTAGCTTGGGTAGGGCAATAAAATAATTATAATTGACAATGTAATGTTAATGTTTATGATGGATATATTCTGAAACATTCACATGGAAAATATATTCATTGTAAATTCATATATTAAATATTATATTTATCATCTTAATTAAATATAGGTTTTGTGGTCTGATGTGATTGTTTGTTTAGAAGAACATAAAATGTAGTCCATTTATCATATAAATGACCCATTTACATTATATAACCATTCCTAGAAATGTGTCATAAAATCTATATCATCCATCAATCGACTAAAACCCTACATTTCATCCCAAGAATCTAGAAGGCTGATAGATTTTTTTAGGCGATTGATATCCCTTTAAAGGTGATTGATATCAGCCTTCCATATCCGATCCATGGTGAACAACAGTATGTTCTACCAATTCTATTATGGTTCTTTAGAATGGTTCCTCCCATGATTACTTTCCACTAAATAGAAGATAATCTCCACATTATAATGTATTATTGTTGTTTTTGTTGTGGTTGTGGCCCAACATCCTTGGAGGGATACAAATTTTTGAAGGATAATTGATCGAGATCTGAAACATTGTACCATTCTCATGCATAGAAAATTATTGCTTTTGAGGTATGGGGTGTGTTGATTATCTTATTTAATTATGTGGAATCAGAAATTTATCATGTTTTATCACATTTTATGACAATGGAATTGACCTAATGAATATAAAAATCTACCAATAAAGAAAATGGTTAGCGATCACTTTTCTATGTTTCTATACCATGATAATTGTTTGCCTCTAGATTTTATAGATAGTGTGTATCTATACTATGCCTGTTTAGCATGATGTTATGATTATTTTATCATGTTTCTTTCATGGAAAACTAGTAATGAATCTAATACCACAATTAATTTATTAATTATATTAAGACTTAAATAAGAGTCATGTTTAAAATTTGGTGTAGAAATTTTATGATGATAAAATTAATTCAACTAAACATTATTAATCAAATTTTTTATTCCATGTGTTAAAGTAATTTTTTATGAAAGTGAATCATGTTTATTATTATTAATGATATTTATATAAATGTTATATTAGATGATAAAAACTATTCTATTATTTTCTTGAAATTGGTTTGATTCTATAGATCATGTTAAATAGTATTACTGAATGTTATAACTGATTTCTTATGTTTAACATAGTTACAAACTAGGAATAATGAATTGGTTAATTCCTTCATGAATAAAATATGTTATTTGATAAATTTAATTCTTGGGATTGAGAGTGACCATTTCCTTATAAAGAAAGAATCCATTATTTTATGATCCGTGAGATATCATTTTCTTGTGAATGATAAATGCCTTTTTAGGTATTATATTTCTTATTTATTATGATTTTTTTTTCATTCTACCTTCTGATGATATTTGGATTTGAGGAATTATATATGATGTGATATGGTCATAGGATAGATTATCCCTGCAATGTTGATGAGATGTGAGTGGGGAGTCTTAAATGATGTGGATTAAGTTTACTCTTATAATGGAAAGATTCATTAGGCTATGCATGTGGGTGCCTAGGATAGAACTAGGAATGATGAAATGTCTTGAATATGGGATTACCCATTATGTGATAAAGTTGTATTCTTGCGTGATATGAATCTATTAAAATGATTATGTCTGGGTTATATGTTTATTGCCATTCATTTCCCCACCACTAAAGTAATGTGGATTTTCATCTTTGAATGTTTTCTCTTAGTGGGTTCTAAGGATGGTTTTCCTAGAGTACCAGGATTATGGAAATTTGATAATGTTTAATAAATCCTGTCCATGGTGTTGGTTATGATGGAATGAGATATTGAAAATTTATTTATCTAGAGGAATAGTGGAATTATTTTGGATTATTCCTTGAAGGAATGGTCTTGGATTGAAGGATAATAATTTTTAATACAGAATAATTTTTATTATTAATTAATGCATAATTAATTAATTAATGTAAGGTGTATTTTAAAATGAAATGAAATTAATTTAATGTAACTCTTTAAAATTATTGTATTCTTATTGGATTTCTTGTCTTAGTAGTTCAATGAGGGAGTCCTAGTGACATTAGCTATAGTTGAGTCTTTAATAAGGTTATACCCATAGTGTGGTTGTGGTCTATGTTGTATCCTTTATATTTTTTTATTTCATATGATTTCCCAATGATTTTGGTTAGGGATGTTGAAACCTAGTGGACTCTATGATGGTGTTATCCCTAAAACATGAATGGGAGGATGGATGGATGACTATGCCCTCAATCCCCACTATCTTCTCCATATAGATCTTGTGATGGTATGTAAAAAGGTAAGTTTCCCTACATATGTGTGTGTTGAATAATTTGATGGATTCTTGTTATTTCACACACATGAATAACCAAATATAAAATCAAAAGGATTATTATAGGCATGATGTTTATAGTATGTGATATATTGAGTTACCTTACTCGTTTTATGGGTCTTCATGGATTGAGGTTCAATAATTGATGTATGGTACACATCATATGGGGTGTGGTAGCTCTCAGAACCTCCCTAGTTAATATATGATGATTATATATGGGATGTTAAGATGATGTGATGAACAAGGTGCATGTTTTGAAACTTAACCCAGGTGTCTATGGGTTATCATACTTTTATAGAGTGATAGTTTTGGATGTACAACATTGACATGGAGTGGAAAATCAATGGGGAAGTAGTAGAGTGACACCCTTTATGTTTTATGTTTATAATACATGATCTCTTGTATGTGAAACTTCGTAAGAGTTATCCATGGTGAGGATTTGATCATAGTTTACTTATTCATGTGATAAGTTAGTTACACTGTTGTTCACTACGATTTAAGATGATTTTTTTCTTTTTCAAATGAGGCTCTAGGGCGGATCTTATAGAGTATACTTTTATAATATCCCAAAATATATTTAAACTATTTTCAGGTCAGAAGGATCAGGTTGGAGACGAGGTAAGATATTACTAGCTCCTATTTTTATAAGCTACTTTTGGGCCTCATGGTCAGTGTCGAGTTTACCATTTTGTTATTGGTTTTTTTCAATATAATTTATTGTACATTTTTTAATTACATGTTTTAACATAATAATTATTTAATATATATTATTAAGTTTTTATTATAATATCAGTATTATTTACCTCTTCAATTTGCTTCTCTTAGAGGGTAACACCTCCCACTTATATGTGTTATACACCCTTAGTTCTAGTCGCTAACTCGAGTCCCATTGGAGATGGGACAAGGGTGGAAACTATTTATATTATATATTTTATAGCCTGAGAGGTTAGTCTTTAGGGGGTATGGGTTTGTAAGAAATAATGAGTAAGTGTTCAGGTTGGATGACTATCTCTCCTTCAACATACCACATTCAGAGCCCTTTTGATGGAGCCTTGAAATAGTTTTTTAATAGGAAGTAAACCTCTAATTAATTGATAGGTAAGTTGAAAAGAGAAATGTGTTGGGATTGGTCAAGATATATGGCTAAAATTTTTGTAAAAAATAGAATATATGGGAGTGATTTTATAAGTGGGAGAATGATGATAAACTTGTAAATTATTTAAATATTAAAATATAATAATGTCATAATCAAGAATAATGATTCCGAATTTCCATAGATTTATCAGTAGGGTTGGAAGAGATCAAAATATTGAAAAACAATGTTATTTAGAGAAATTAATTTGTAAAACATAATCTTTTCTTCTCGTTTAAATCCATTATGAACCCAATTTAGTGTTTACCACAATGAGTTTTTTCCTATTTTTTCGAATCTTTATCTAAAAATAAAAGTGGCCTCATTAAAAAAATATGGAAATTACTATTACAAATATGGAATCAATTTTATAAAATTAAATTTTTATAAGTTGAATAATTTAATTTAATAGTAAATAATCAATACCTAAAGAAAAGTATTTTTCCTGAAAAAATGTGTTATTAAGTATAAAATATTTGTATACCAAATTCAAACATAAAAATAAATCCAATGATATTTATTGGATTATTCAGATTATTGATGAACTAGTTTTATTTTTAAAATAACACTTAAATAAAATTTATTTTTTAAAATAATTTAAATGAAAGAAATAGTTTTGATAATGATCAGTTCTTTTCAAAATAAATCAAAAAATCAAATTTTAATAAAATTTTAAAAAATTCACTTCAAAATGATTTTAATTTTTTTATTTAAAATTTTAATTTCAATTTTTAAAATTCATTTTCAAAAAGTGGCCGAATTTATTTATATTGTTTAAAAAAATAATAATAATAATTTTTCATAGAAAATGTATTTTTAATCTATATAAAGACTTTACTAAAAATGGGCACTAATTTATCAATATATATTATCTACATAAAAAATTTGTACATATTTTTCAAAAAATGGTTTTTTCTTTTCCATTCTTCAAATTTAAAGGATATGTTATTACTGTATAAAATATTATGATTCATTTAGACTCAAGTTTGAGTGTACTATAAGCCCTTAATGAAATAAAATTTATTTAATGCGAAATTTATTATAAAATATATGCATGTTACATTATACCACCTTAAAATTAAATTTACCCTCGAAATTATATCACTCTCATAAAAAAGGAGGATATCTATATTTCTTAATATCCTCTGTTTGCAAAGAATTTTTTCAAAAATTTTGATTCCTCTAGAGAACATTAACAAGTTTAGTAGTCTTATTTAATAGAATATTTTCTATATGATCCATGATTTATAATTGTAATTATACAAAAGAATGTTAGTGATCCAGTGATACAACCTTTGTGTTTTGTAAATGTGGATGATTACATATGTACTTCCTCAAGGGAGATACATGAAACACATCATGTACTTGATAGAGGTTCGGTGGAAGTTCCAAGTGACAATGTACTATCCCTAATCAATCAACAATTTAAAAGGGGAAATTATAAAAAGGGCTTATAAATACACTTTTTCTTAATATCATAATATTTTTAGATGTATAAATTCATAGGAATACCTTCTCACCAACATCAAATTCCATATTTCTCCAATGAATATCAACATAACCTCTGAATCAACTCTAAGTGAACTTGATGTGATGTGGAATGACTATGAAATTATGTAATATTTCATCAGATAGATTAGGTACCAAAAGATTATTTCCTATAAAATAATTTTAAAAAATGTAGTTATATAATTCCTTCCATAGAGGGATTAATAAAGTGACATCTAAATTCTAAAGTGAAGGAAATTATAGTAAGAAAACTTAACCAAATGAAGGTTTTTATCCAAACCACATCTGAAATCCATTAAAAAATACATAATTGTATCGTATAGGGTATGATTAGTTCTCTTAGATTTGACATATATATGAGGATTACAAGAAGCAGTAAAACACAACTCTTTCTCTATAGAATTTGGAATACATCACTCGAACATCATGGTAAACCTAAAATCTCTATCTGATACAATATATTTTGGTACTCAATGCAACTATAACACTTAATTATTGCCTATTATATGAATATGTTCAAGAGGAAAATAATATCTAATATAAATGATGTTTTCTAATGTCATAATGAGATTGTGTACAAATAAAAGTATCATTACAAACATTAGATATTATGTGGAGCTCGATGAAAAAATTCCATCATGATGTTTTACCATTTCCATTAAAGTATGGGTAACAATGATAACATTCTTATAGTTTTCTCTCTAATCCTTAAATTAATAAAATACAAAGAATGAACATACATTGTCTTCAATATCTCACAGTATTTAGTTCCACCATAAATAATTTTACATATTTCTATACATCTCTTAACATCTTGGATAAATAGATAATAATGAACAATGGGATTCTTCTAATATCTCATTCCTCAAATTTAGTATGAATGGAAAATATACATACTATGAGATTCATCCAATATCTCATTTAACAAAATTTTTATTAATGGAAGTCAAACATGTTTATTGATCAATTTCATTACATAAAAATAATGGTTTAACTCAAAAACATCTCTCTCATTTTACAGATTTACATCATATTTTTGCACCTCATAATCATCACTTGGATAGTTAATTGAACACACATTCATAAAAAATTATATTTCACCCCATCAATAAATATTTATAGATCTATAGTTTTAAAATCCCTAAATATTGGATCTTTTGTTATCCTTATCACATATAATCTTGTTTTATACTTCTTGCCAAGATCATCTTCAACCTTGTTCTCTTTCCTAGGGTGGTAATGTATTGAGAATTCATAATCCTTAATCAACTACAATAATCTTCTCTAGAGAATATTCATATCTTTAAGAGTGAATTTATAATTTTAATTTTTATAATAAGTATATATATCAAAACATTCTAAATAAATACAATACCTATATATCTATGATGAAATTTTTTTAAAAGATAACTCTAATTCATGAACTGGGTAATTTTCCCATGAATCATGAATTGTTGTGAGGCATAAGATATCACCCTATATTCTACCGAAGGATTAATTTGAGTACATTATTTTATGCGTAAAAATGATCACAATCCTTTCTCTATTATAGGGTAGTGTATGAATAGGGGTATTGAAAAACATTCTATTTATTTACTGAAATGTTTAATCACATTGATCTATCCAAAGTATCAAGGATTCTATCCAAGTTAACTCAGTGAGTGTATTATATTGTTCTAATAAATTATCTACAATGTATCTTTAATATCTTTCCGAATCATGAAACATATGGATCTCATTAACTAAGGATGGTCTGGCCCAATATTCAACAATTGTTTCCATTGATAGATCCCTCGATATACCCTCACATGAGATTATATAAACCAAAAATTGAATCTTTTTGAAACCTAAATCCACACATGGTAAATCATAAATATGACTTCTCCATCCTTAGGGTATCCAGTAAAATATTTATGTGATATTTATGATCTTGCATAATATTTTAATCTGTAATAAAAAAACCTATAATGGTAATAAAAAATGATCCATATAAATATTAAAGAATCTATTCATTAAATGCATGAATATATTGGGGCATTAGTAATACCAAATGTAATAAATATAAATTCATATTATCTATGTCTTTTACAGAATTATTTCTTAGGAATATCCTACTTATTAACCCTCAATCGATGATAGAAAAAATAAAAGCCATTCATCATAATATATTAAGCACTATATAGTTGATCAAACGAGTCATCAATAAAGGGTATATGATTGTAACACTGCAAGCTTCCACGATACGCTTCTCTTTGAATAATACAGAAGTGTGTGATGTATGCAACTTCGAGTTCTAACCCAACAAAACCAATCAAACTAACTGTTATGAATAGTAATACCCACTTTTTTGAAATTTTATAAATTTTATCTATCAAAAATGGAGTTCATATTTGGATTCAGAATATCAAAATTGGCTTTGGGTGAATTTTTGGTATTTTTCTAAAAACTTTCAATTTTTGATGAATAGTGAAAAACATCGAGTCATAATTTAAAACTGAATTTTAATTTAAATAATTATTTATTTTATTTAAATTTATTTTATGTCAAAATAGATATATAATACTTATATATGTTCAATTTAATTCATTGGAGTTAGTTTACAATAATTTTATATATATATAATTTTAATTGAACTTTTCCGCGTCTTTTACCCACCTCCTAGGAGAATTTTTAAATTCACATAAAACATAATTTTATCACTTATATAAGTTGAATTTTGAAAATATGAGAGACAAAGTTACTATCAAGGAGTAATATGTGGTTCAATATGATAAAAATAATTTTTTGGTGAATACTATCTTTTTACTTTTATTTACCACGGTTAAAAGTAAATAGGGTAATTAAGGGTAAAAATGATATTATTATTACCCTAAAACATGTCTTAATTCTATTGTATAAGTTTAATTATACCAAAAACAACCTTAGGAACAAAATATGATCCTTTTTGGTCCAATTTTATTCGATTTGGACATTTATTATTATATTATTTAAAGAAGAGTTAAAAGAGTTAAAATCAACGTTTAATACCCAAAACATTTTTAATATTGGGATAAATATAAGATAAATTCGACTATAAATATTAATTAGAAATAAAAAAAATATTTCCTATGTAACATTATTTTATTTATATTTTTTATACATTAAATAATTTAATTTATTTATGACACAATGATGATGCTGTAATTACCTAATTAATGAAATATTAAAATAATAGATTATATAAATATCCAAATAAATGTAATTTGAGACTTTTTTTGAATTCCACTAATTATCTATTTTAATATGAAATATTATTTTGGGTTAGATGAATTTTTTTCAATGTAATAATGCTATTAAGAATTTAGCAAAAACAAAATTCCAAATATTGTCAAAATCGACAAAAAAGAGTTTCTAAAAAAATATTATATTATTAATTAATATTCTACTCTTAAAAATCTAAGGTATGGAAAAAAGACGTATATAATGATAGGTGTATCATTAATGTACCACTTGGGGTTCTCTTGGAATTATATAGTATGTTTATTAACCATATAATATAAAAATACAAAGAGACATGGTAAATGTCAAACTATTTAAGTAAGAGTTAAATCTAAAAGAGAAAGTTAATATAGAGACCCAAACCTGTATAAGCCCTATTGGTTGAGTGGATTGCGATCCATCCCTACCTTATAATTTAAATAATCCATTTTGTAGCAATTATAATCCGAAAATTATTTTATTATAAAATAATATTTCTAGCTTTTCCTAAGGTTCCCCTCACCCCTCTTATAAAATGGAACTCCACCTTATCTCTAATTCACACCATTAAATCCATTTGGCTTAGTAAAAATCTACCCAAATACCATATAAAAATACCTCCCTTCATCTTAGAGGCCTTCCTTTAGTCATAAATCCATCCTAAAGATCCCTTTTGATCAAATCAAAAGGAACAACCAAAAGAAGAAGTAAATATTTCATCACCTCTTTCATGTTCCTTTTTTCCAATTCCTTTTTCTTTATTGTTTCCATTCTAGAATAATAAATCCATTATCTTCTATAGATTTTGATTTTATTAAAAATATGGTACAACCATTTCCATTATTCTATCCATCCTTTGAATGACATGTCACCATATGTGCGTACGTACAGCTTACCGTCTCCACGTCATGGTGTAATTGTTATTCAATACATTATTATTTGGATGGGTATAATAATGATGTGTAGTTGATGTAAATAATAAATATAACATGATAATGATTCTGTATATATGATATACTATCCAATTATATATAATTTTAATATCAAATAAATTATATTGTCGCCCATGCGTACGTACGGATTACTGTCTCCACGAACACGATGAGATTCATTCCCCATCATATTAATTCAAAACTAATTTTCATTTTAAGATTAAAAATGATGTTTAATTAATTGATATCATTCTGGATATGAACAATATACATCCCATATATAACAAATTTGACTCACATAACAAATAATATAAAGGAAAACGAATCAGTTAACACCCAAAATGACGAAAATACTAAGATATTATTAACAAACAAATGTTAAAAGATCAAAAATTATATCATATTAATGTATATGATTATTTTATAATTTAATAACAATAATTTCAATATTACACAAGAGGTTAACCTAACCTCGACCAAGGAAAATTACAAGGTAAGGGTTAATTCAACAATCTCTTCATTATTTGTGGTTGTTTATACGTAATTATTTACTGGGACTTCTTTATCATCCATATCCATGTTTCTTAAAAATGTATTCCAAAACATTTTTACTATTTACTAGAAAATGAGTTAGAGTCATTTATACCCTTGTTTTACTTTTATAATATTTTTATAAAGTAATATTTCCGTCGTTTTCGAAAAAAGTTCCTTTATAACATTTTCGACAAAATTAAGGTAAGAATATCTTTTTTGAACTTATACGATGGGTGCGGGTATTTTCCATCGTTATTACATCATCAAAGCTTACCTTACAAGCTTATAAATATTTTTTTTATAATTATGTGACTCAAATGATTTCAAAATATAAATATATACTTCTCTAAAAAAATGTTTTGATTTCATCTATGTCAACATCCTTTGATGGATTTGAAGTTTGTTTGAAGTTGATTTATTATGGTACAAAACTTCTATGTTGTATTGAATGTTTTGTGATATGTTTGACTATGGATGTGTTATTTCATACCTTTCATGGTTTATGGATAAAGTATTGACATTTCGTGTGCCGGTTTTAATACGAATGTTTATGTTATGTTTAAAACTTTTCATATGAGGAATGAATTAGAAATAATATGTGATGGGTGGAGCCCACTATAGCTCCTTGATCCATCGGTAGGTATAATGAGAAAAACTAGTGTCTTGGCACAAGGCCTTGACAAAATATTATTTGTAGTCTTGGCACAATGCCTTGAATATGTGGTTATGATAGTCTGACTTTATACATTCCATCATTATGAAAGTGGCTATTGATATTGGATGTGATTATTCAACTAGTATAATATCTATGTGAGTATGTAAATGGAATAATTTTATTTTATCTTTTCCAAATTATGCAGAAGTTCAAGTTTAAAATTCTTTTGTTTTAGTCTTATAAATTTCCTTTTGTTTTAGTCTTATAAATTTCCTTATGAACGTATCTAGTGTTTCCAAGGATACTAAACTAATAGGTCTTTCAAGACGTGATCTTTTGTGATCATGAAAATGTAATGTAATAATGCACTGACTCTTGGTAACTCGGGTCGGAGCATTACAGTGGGTATTAGAGGAAGTTTAGCACAGACCAGGGAAACAAGATTTAGATAAAATCTGATTAAAAAAAATTTCCCTAAGATAGAATTTGAGGATTAATATAGAAGAACATCCTATTATTTTGGTATTGTAGATATTTTGTGAGTTTTACAAGAAATACATCCATGTCTGGATATGATTTGGTAGAGGCAGCTCTGGAACAGATGTACCTAGGGGTAAAACCCAAAAACACCACCTTGAGCTAGACTCGAACGAGAAGTGGTGCATGACAACGGGACTTTCTGTCCTCTTGGTTATGATACTCCCGGGGGATATGCTTAGGATAATTCTCATTTTCTTTACAAACCATTATGATGGGTTTATGAGTATATATTTCCTCAATTAAAACATTTTTATTATTATTATGGATTATATCCATAAACTGTTCAATTTATGTTAAGTGTTTTAGAAGTTTGGAATTATGTATTTCGATTCATAAACTAATCTAGTTTATGCCATTGTTTAGAAATAGAGCCTACTGGAAAGAATGGAAATTGTATCAATGCACACACTCCATGTAGGGATTTACCTCCTGATCAAGATAATTATAGGGGAGCTGGTGATACAACTATGCTGATCATCATATCACCATACTGGGACAACTCACTCAGGTTATGAATAATAACTATACCTATATGGATCACCCTAATCTACAACATGGAGGATCAATTTAGATTACTTCATGAAGAAAAAACCACCAAAATTCAATGGGAGTAGAAATCTATTAGTAGCTAAGAAATGGATAAATGCATTAGAAAAAATAATCCATGCCTTGGGGAGTAGTGAAAGGGAAAAAGTTATCATGGCGGTTTACCACCTCACTTGAGATGCTGATCAATGGTGTTCATTGATTCAGAACACAAAGGAAGATGATGAAGTATCAAATATGGAATGGAGGGAGTATAAATTGATTTTCTTATGAAAATACTTTCCTCATGATGATCAAGAAGATATGGAAAGGAAATTTCTCAGTCTGAGAATAAAGGAGGATGACAATCCCACAAAGTAAGAAGCTAAATTTATAAGGTTAGTGATACATGTTGAAGATTATATACGTAACCCAAGAAGTAAGATTGATTGTTTCATTCATGGGTTAAAACCATTTCTCCATCGAGCATTTGTCTCACAATCCTTCTCGTCATATGAAGATATTATCTCATGTACTATCAAGACAAAAAAAATAATTCTCTATGTCATATGACTTTAATGCATAGCAAGAGAAGAAGAGATATACCGATCACTCTAGAAATAAAAATAATGGGAAGAAGGGAAAAGTGGAATATCCATCCTATAGTAAATGTGGGAAGAAACACACTGATACTTGCTTGAAGGGAATAAGAGTCTGTTATAAGTGTGGTGAAAAAGCCCACCAAGACTGTTATTTTAAGGGGAAGAAATAAGCAACTGATGTTCAATGCTACAATTATAGGGAGATGGGACATTATACAAATAAATCTGCTAAGTGTCAGGGGAACTTATCTTAGAAAACTCCATGGGATCAAGTCCAAACTTATGCTATCACTAATACTAAGGTAGAAGCTCCGGAAGACGTTGTGGCAGGTAATTTAATGGTTTCCTCAAGTTTAGAAAATGCATTATTTGATTCTAAATAATTGCATTATATCATATCTTCCCAGTTTTCTAAGAAAATTATATTTTTATAATTTTATTTAACAAGGGAGTAATTATTTAATACACTTAAGGGAAGTATCACCACAACAAAGTTTTGTGAATCTGTTACCATTAGAGAATATAAATGATCTTTTTCTGCTGATCTCATCGTCATACCCATGGTTGAATTTGATATAATCCTTGGTATGGATTGGCATTCAGACCTTGATGCGATGATTTATTATAAGAATAAGGAGGTTACGATTTTTGATAATGATGATAAAGAATAACTTATCTTAAGAGAATAATCATCACCACATGATTCTCATCTAGATCCACCCCCAGTAGCTCAAATAAATTCAATTATAGGGGAGGAATAGAATTAAATAACTATTGTTGAGGAAATGAATTTTCAAATCGAGGATGTACCTATTGTGAAAGAATATGTTGATGTGTTTCTAGAATATTTACCTGGTCATCCTCCAAAACTAGAAATTGAGTTTTCCATTGACTTAGTTCCTAGTTCAAGGACCATATCAAAAACCCCTTATAGAATAACAACTGTGTAATTATTATAACTAAATAAACAACTAGAGTAACTGAGTAATAAGGGATTTATTCTCCCTAGTGTTTCTCTATGGGGATCCCCTATCCTTTTTGTTACAAAGAAAGATGGATCAATGAGGTTATGTATCGACTACAGGGAGATCAATGATATAAAAATAAACAAAAAGTATCTCCTACCTCTAATTGATGATTTATTTCAACAAATGCATGGAGATCAATAATTTTCAAATATAGACCTTCGATCTGGATATCATCAATTGTGTTTGAATAAGGAATACATTCTGAAGACATCATTTCAAACCACCTACAGGCATTATGAGTTTACAGTAATGCCATATGGATTGACTAATGTACCCTTTGTTTTCATGGATCAAATGAACCGAGTTTTCAAGGAATATCTTGATGATATTTTAGTGGTATTTATTGATGATATCTTTTTATACTCCAAAATCTATGAAGATCATGAAAATCACTTGCGCATTATCCTGTAGAATCTTAGAAGACCTGAATTATATGGGATGTTTAGCAAGTGTGAATTCAGGCTTCAGGAGATTTCTTTTCTTGGAAATACTGTCTCTTAGGATAGAATTTCCATTGATCCTTCAAATAGAAAGGAAATACAAGAATTTCCTGCACTGAAAAGTATAATTGAGGTATGTAATTTTGTTGGTTTTTCAGGTTATTATTAACTTTTCATCCAGAATTTTTCCCAGTTGGTTAACCCATTAACAAAGCTCAGACGTAAAGGAGTTAAATTTTTTTGGACAAAAGAGTGTGAATAATGTTTTGAAGAACGGAACAAAAGATTATTCAATGCTCCAATATTGACAATACCATCAGGGAATGATGGGTTCATTATTTATAGTGATGCATCAAAGAAAGGACTTGGTTGTGTCTTTATGCAGAGTGATAAGGTTATTGCCTATGCATCACGATAGTTGAAAATTCATGAGAAAAAAAATCCTACACATGATATTGAGTAAGAAGCTGCATTATTTGTTTTGAAGATTCCGAGACACTATCTATGTGGTAAAAAATGTGAGATTTATGATGATCACAAGAGTTTTATATAAATATTCTCACAGAAATAAATCAACATGAGGCAAAGGAGATTTCTTGAACTACTCAAGGATTATGATTACACAATACACTACTACCTGGTGAGGGAAAATAAGGTGGCAGATGCTTTGAGTATAAAGTATCATGGAGTATTGAATAAGATGAGTGTTGAAAGGGGTCATATTTTCATGGATCTAGTAAAGATGGATATGGGAATCACCATGGAAGGTGAAACATCAATACCTTTTCAAATGGATTCCAAACAATATTTACTAGAAATGATAAAGAGTTCTCAGACCGATGATGAAGAGTTTCAAAAGAAGATTAAAGTTGTGAATGTTGGGAGATCGAGTGACTTTGTGTATGAAGATGGAATTTTGAAAATTTGGAAGAGAATTTCTGTTCCCAATATACCTGATCTAAAAAAATAATTTTTGTATGATTCTAATAGTTCCAATTTCTCTATAAACCCTAGGAGCACCAAATTGTATAGAGATTTGAAGGAACATTTTTGGTGGGACAACACGAAGAGGGAGATTGCTGATTTTGTGTCAAGATGCATGGTTTTTCAACAAATGAAAGCTGGAAGGCAACAGCCTAGAGGAGTCATGCAACCTCTTCCCATACCAGAGTAGAAATGGGATAATATTACGATGGACTTTGTCATGGGACTACCAAAGACTCCTAGAAGTAATGATGTAATATAGGTCATTGTTGATCGTCTTACCAAGTCAACACATTTTCATGCTATAAGAGAAGATCTACCACTTGAACGTCTAGAAAGACTATATATTATTGATGTTGTGAGACTTCATGGAGTACCCCTATCGATTGTTTGTGATCGTGATCCCTGTTTTAGTTCAATATTCTAGAAAAGTGTTTAGAAATCCCTAAATACTGAGCTTCATTTGAGCATTTTCTACCTCCCCCAAACTGATGGAGAATGAGAACGGACTATTAAAACATTAGAATACATGTTGAGATCAAGATCACATGGCTTTCAAGGTGTGTGGGATAAATATTTACCTTTGGTAGAATATTCTTATAACAATAGCTTCCATTTAAGTTTTCAGATGGCACCATATGAAGTGCTATATAGAAATAGATGTTACACACTAACTTGTTGGGATGAAGTTAGTGAAGGAAAACTCATAGGCCCAAAACTTGTGGTGGAAACGATGGAAAAGGTGAAGGTAATCCAAACGCACATCAAGGCATCTCAAAGTAGGCAGAAGAGCTATGCTGACAACCAAAGGAAGGATTTGAAATTTTGGGTAGGAGATCATGTTTTATTGAAGGTATCTCAATGGAAGGGTTATATATGTTTCAGTAAGAAGGGTAAATTGAGTCCCAGGTACAATGGACCAATCAAAATTTTAGAACAAATTGGGCCTGTAGCTCACCGTTTGGCAATGCCACCAAGTCTCTCTAAAGTCCACAATGTGTTCCAAGTATCACTGTTGAGAAAATACAAGCGCAACCCAATGCATGTACTCACCTTTGAAGAATTAGGACTAGAACCTGATCTATCTTATTAGGAAGAGAATGTCAAGGTTCTTGATATAAGAGAACAAGTAATGAGAAACTGGACAACTCGTCTGGTGAAAGTTCTGTGGAGAAACCATAAGAAGGGAGAGGCAACGTGGGATCCCAAGGAAATTATGATGAAGAACCACCCGAGTCATTTTATGCAGCAATATTCAAGAAATTTCAAGCACGGTATTATTTGAAGTAGGGGAGAATGTAACACCCCATTCTTCCAAGGTACACTTCTTTTTGAATAATACAATAGCGTGTGTTGTACGTAACTTCGAGTTCTAACACACCACAACCAATCAAACTAGCTGTTATGAATATTAATACCCACTTTTTGAAATTTTATAGATTTTATCTTTCAAAATGAAATTCATTTTTGGATTCTGAATATTGAAATTAGCTTAGGGTTTATTTTTTGTATTTTTCTGAAAACTTTCAATTTTTGGTGAATAGTGAAAAACCCTAAGTGATAGTTTAAAACCAAATTTTTATTTAAATAATTATTTATTTTATTTAAATTTATTTTAGGCAAAAATAGATATATAATATCTATATAAGTTCAATGTAATTCACTGGAGTTAGTTTATAAAAGTTTTAGATATATAAAAATTTTATTGAACTTTTCACAGTCTTTTACCCACCTCCTAGGAGAATTTGCAAATTCACATAAAACATAATTTTACGACTTCTGTGAGTTGAATTTCAAAAATCCGAGAGACACACAAAATATCAATGAGTAGAATGTGGTTCAATAAGATAAAAATATTTTTTGGTGAAGAGTAACTTATTACTTTTATTTAACACGGTTAAAAGTAAATAGGGCAATTAAGTGTTAAAATGATATTATTATTACCCTAAAACATGTCCTAATTCTATTGGATAAGTATTATTAGACCAAAAATAACCTTAGGCACAAAATATGAACCTCTTTGGTCCACTTGGATTAGATTAGGAAATTTATTATTATTTTATTTAAATAAGAGTTAAAAGAGTTAAAATCAATGTTTAATAAATAAAACATTTTTAATATAGATCTAAACATAAAATAAATTCAACTATAAATATTAATTAGAAAGATAAAAATATTTCATAAATTATTGGTATTTTATTTATATTTTTTAGACATTAAATAATTTATTTTATTTATGACACAATGATGATGTCGTAATTACCTAATTAATGAAATGTTAAAATAATTGATATTATAAATATCCAAATAAAGGTAATTTGAGAATTTTTATGAATTACACTAATTTTATAGGTTAATATGACATATTAGGGTCAGTTAGATGAATTGTTTTCTATGTAATAATACTGTTATGAATTTAGAAAAAACAAAATACCAAATGGTGTCAAAATTGACATAAAAGAGTTTTTAAAACAAATATTATATTATTAATTGATATTCTATTCCTAAAAATATAAGGATTGGCCAAAAGACTTATATAATTATAGGTATATTATTAAGGACCTATTGGGGTTCTCTTGGAAGTATATTGTATATTTATTAACTATATAATACAAAAATACAAAGAGACATGGTAAATGTAAACTATTTAACTAAGAGTTAAATCTAAAAGATCAAGTTAATATAGTGACCCAAACCTATCTAAAACCTATTGGTTGAGTGGTTCTCTACCCATCCCCACATTATCTTTTAAATAATCTATTCTGGAGAATTTAGAAACTGAAAATGATTTTATTATAAAATAATATTTCTATCTTTTCCTAAGGTTCCCCTCACCCCTCTTATAAAAGGGCCCTCCCCCTTATCTCTAGTTCACACCTTCAAATACATTTATCTCGGCCAACCTCTGACCAAAAACTCTCTGAAAAATCCTCCCGTCATCCTATAATACTTCCTTTTGTCATAAATCCAACTAAAGTATCCCTTTTGATAAAATCAAAATGAAGAACCCGAAGAAGAGGTAAATATTTCATCACCTCTTTCAAGTTAATTTCTTCGTCCACTTCCTTTTTCTTTGTTGTTTACATTATAAAATAATAACTCCAGTATCTTCAATATACTGTGATTTTATTATAAATATGGTACAACTATATTCATTATTCTATACATCCTTTGAATGACATGTCACTATACGTGCGTACGTACGGCTTACCATCTCCAGATCCTGCTGTAATTTTTATTCAATACATTGTTATTTGAATGGGTATAATAATGATGTTTAATTGATGTAAATAATAAAAATAACATGATAATGATTCTTTATATTTGATATACCGTCCAATTATATGTTATTTTAATATCAAAAGAATGATATTGTCGCTCGTACTTACGTACAGATTACTGTCTCCACGGACGCGATGAGATTCATTTCCCATCGTATCCATTCAAGACTAATTTTCATATTGAGATTGAAAATAATGTTTAAAGACTTGATATCATTCTTGAAATGAATAATATACGTCCCATACATAACAAATATGACTCACATAATAAATAATATAATGGAAAACAAAATCATTAACACCAGAAACGACGATAATACTAAGATATTTTTAATAAAGCAATGTTTATAGATCTTATATAATATCATATTAATGTATATGATTCTTGTATAATTTAATAACAATTATTTCACCATTATACAACCGGTTAACCTACCCTCAACTAAGGAAAAGTACAAGGTAAGGGTTAATTAAACAATCACTTCATTATCTGAGGTTTTTCATATGTAATTATCTACTGAGACTTATTTATCATCCACATACATGTTTCGTAAAAATGGATTCCAAAACATTTTTACTATTTACTAAAATATGGGTTAAAGACATTTATACCCTTGTTTGAATTTTATAAGATGTTTATAAAGGAATATTTCTGTCGTTTTCCAAATAGGGTCCTTTATAACCTTTTTGGAAAAATTAAGCTAAGAATGTCTTTTTTTAACTTATACGGCAGGTGTGGCTATTATCCGCCATTATAACATCATCAATGCTTCCCTTACAATATTATAAACAATTTTCCCAAAATAAATTGTTTCTCTATAATTATGTGACTCATTAAATTTTTTCAAAATAAAAAGATATATTTCTCTAAAAAAGGTTTTGATTTCATCTATGTCAACATCCGTTGATGGATTTTATGTTTGTTTGAAGTTGATTTATTATGATACAAAACTTCTATATTTTTTGAAGGTTTTGTGATATGTTTGAATATCGATGTGTTATTTCATACAATTCATGGTTTATGGATAAAGTATTGACATTTTATGTTCCACTTTTAATATGAATGTTTATGTTATGTTTAAACCTTTTCATATGAGGAATGCATTGTACTTAATATGTGACAGGTGGAGCCCACTATAGCTACTCAATGCATCGATAGGTCTGATGAGACAAAATAGTGTCTTGGCACAAGCCCTTCACCAAATCTTATTTGTAGACTTGGTATAAGGCATTGACTATGTGGTTATGATAGTCTTGCATTATGCATTCCATCATTATGAAATTGGATATTGATATTGAATATGATTATTCAACAAGTAGAGTATACATGTGAGTATATAAATGGCATTATTTGATTTTATCTTTGCCATATTATGCTGAAGTTCAAGTTTAAAAGGATTTTGTTTTAGTCTTATACATTGCCTTAAATGTCTATTCTTATTTATGAAAGTTTCTACTATATTGTTATCCTTACTGAGCATCTGAGATCACCCCTTTCTATGTTTTATTTTTTCCAGGATGCGAAAAAGTATTTTATGACTGACCTATAGGGATAGTCTGAGGGGATATGAGTGTGGTCTATGGAAACATGTTGTTGTAGTTTTTCATTTTATCATGTAATGTAAGACTTATGAATGTATCTAGTGTTTGAAAGGCTACTAAACTAATCGGTCTTTTGAGACTTTCTATTTTGTGATCATACCAATGTTATGTAATAATGCACATACTCTGGGTAACTGGGGATGGTGCGTTTCAAAGATAATCATTATTTATAATGATCTTAATCTGTTCCTGATCTTCAATATAGAGGAGTATCAATCCATAATTATTCATAATAAAAAGAATAGGCGACCCCATAGTGATTCCATGGTTGAATGAATCCCATATCAATATTATCCTAATGTTTCTTATTTAATTCCAAAAACTCAATAAAGTACATTATATTTTGAGTATTTGAAATAGATTTAGCACTAGGTAGGATTTATATGAAATAATCAACTTCATGGTTCAATTAAGGAATAATTATATATTTTTTAAATCCACCAATTAATTCTTATACAATATTCATTCCATGATTTTTGAGTTTCTCCCCAACCACCTGAGGTAAACACCTTTTCCGAATATGAATCAAGACCCATAAAATGGATTCAATTTCCATTGTATGTTCATATTTATCATCTCATCAATATATGATCATAAATTCTTTCAGAATAAAAAACATGATATAAATTCCTCATAAATTGATCTGGGATTCATGTAATGAAAGGAAATCCAATTATAAGAAAACATAAAATTCAAGTAGATATAGAATAATGAGAATTACAAGAAACCCATAACCAAGAAAAAAAATTAGAGAATAATCATTAAACTAATATAGGATAATCATAACATTATGAGTTATTGTTGATAATTAAGAATTTAATCATTTATGTTGTACTGTGATAAAATTAGAAAATACTTTAGATATAAATGAGTTGTTAGACATATAATCAAATAAGATATAAGAAGTTATAGATTTACGGTAAATTTTCAATCCACGACGATTTTATTGGACAACTCATTAGTAATAAAATATTGCATGAAATTTCCATTTATATATTGGATTAAAATGTTTTTGACATCGATCATCATCATTATCATTTTTTACTTAATCACATGTAAGTATAATTCCAAAATCCTTACATTTTAAACAATAGAATATGGGTGGTGCATTTTGTGGTCCTTTCTATCGATCATCAGCTAAATTATTTTTCCCATAATTTCATCCTTCAAATTTTCATTGAACTTATTTTACACAGTTATAAATTCTAATGGAGCCATTAATTTAGTTTACAACAGCCTTTCTTCAACACATTGAGAATAAATGAAAATCTCATCTTCTTCTCTCAATAATTTTTATTATCAGAATTTCTATGAATTCTATCTTTGTTTTCTTATTATAACCATGAGATTGATGGATAAATCCTATATATATATCCACCTAGATAACACATAAAATGATTTCATCATATCTATTAACATCACTTATAGATAAAAAATTAGGAGACATGGTTTTATGCCACATATGAATTGATAAATCATACTTTTAGGTTGAATTATAATTCCATTAATGTACCTCACTAGTATTGAAAAATTTTCATCATAGTTACCAATATATTAATGATCAATATTATTTATACCAAGGATTTTTTTATTATGTTTGGAACAAATAATTAAAGAAATGTACTGATTAAATAAAAGACTCTTAAATTCATCCCACTAAATGGAGTTAATTTATTAATATTGCCTTATGTTCTTGACAATAGTCTACCATTTATGTGCATTACCTTACCAATATTAAATTAATAAAATAAATTTTCCATGTTTTTAATACTATATAATTGAAAAAATATTTTCAGTGACACTAATCCATTTCATAGCAATAGGTAGATCAGAAGACCAACTAAAAGACGGTGGATGTTGCCTCATAAAGGATTCAATAGAACATTGTTTCCTCCTTTTCTTATTTGGAATAACAATACGATTTATAGCTTGAGGAGGTTAAATAATCATATAAGTTATATTTTAGATTCTAGATCCCATTACATTTAGTCACTTATGAAGTTAATAATTTCATTTTCCATCACATCATTTATTAATATGATTCCTTTTGTTTTCATCCATTGAGAAAAACAAAAATACAGTGTAAGAAACAATAATACGAGTGGGAGACTATATAATCATGAAAAATATTGTATATAATGTATAAAACATGATTTATTATTTAAAATTTATGACACATTAGGTTTAACCCTCGTCCATATCCATTATTGATTCAATTCATTCATAACGGTTCATAAAGAAAGTATGATTTATCCAAATAATATTCCCTAGGAGTGTCAAACCAATTAAAAAGTAAGGGAACTCTCCCTCTGAAACTAAATGATGGTCAAGATATTCTCAACTAAATATTTAATTGGGTTTTACCCCAAGATTAATTTATAGAAAACCCATATTGACATGTAGTATTCAGATAGTGATGTTTTTATGGTAAAACCACAATACATTATTTCCTATAATATAGGATTTCATCCTATACATAAGATTATCCTATGTTTTATCCCTATTTGTTTCTAATATTGGATTCAAAAGGTAACTAAAACATTCTTTTATAATGACTATAGTAACCCATAAATTCCATACATAGATATTTCATCTTATTTAATGAATATTAATTACATAACATTATGATGCATGCTAAAGTATAATGGTTTAGTTTATTTGAAAACATGGATACATAAAATAATGTTTCATAACAGATCTAAAACATCTTTAACTCTGTTATTAATAAATATATCTATTTATATAAATATAATACATAAAACCATTATATGTATACTAGTGAAAGGATACATAATATAAGGCTAGATCATATGATCAAAAATATAAAACATGGTAGATATTAGTGATTACATTACCATAAAATGATCATAATGTAATTAGGACATGTGATTAACATTTTAAAACCATTCCCAATATATCATAGGTCATGATAGTGTTTCATGGAATAAATTTTCGTTTTTCACAATACACAAATCATAAAAGATTCAAGTAAAATGAGTTATGATAGAATAACATTGACATAAGAATTATGTTTTTGGAATACAAATAATCCTAGGAAATCATTTACTTAATAAAGGATAATTTCCAAGAATATCATAGTATAATGGTTTCAATTCCCATATACCCATGTCCTTATCCAAGGTTTACTCCAAATACAATAATAGTTTATAGAGTCTCTTTTTAATCTGGGGTCACATCACATTCCAGTCTTTATTATCTCATGAGATATATATATATATAACTAATGAATTTGTGGGAAATATAATATTACTCTCATCCATGAAATAATCACAGTTTATTCATATTTAGTATATAGATCATAAAAAATTCATCACATATGATAACTAATGAAAAGTAAATAGGTTTTATTAAAAATTTAACTTTTCATCATTGAATAAATTTTGAAAAATAAACTTTCATATAATTATCATAATCATAATAATATCCCATATAGAGAATGAATAATAATTTAATTCTTGGATTATAACCCCATAAAGTATAAGTATCATCAATGTATTTTTTTAATAAATAAAAAATTCTATTAAGATGTAACTGAAACATTTCCTACAAAAAATACCATTTTTAAAATAAAACTATATATCCATAATCTTAAAATATCTAAAATTTAAGAAAGTAAATTTCTTTAAAAATATCCTTGGAAATTATAATAGAATGTTAAATGTGATGATATTTCAAGACATCAAAAATTCTGTTAATATTGCATACGTAAAAAAATATTCATTTATCTTTTTTGTTA
This sequence comes from Viscum album, assembly GCA_963277665.1. NCBI lineage: Eukaryota > Viridiplantae > Streptophyta > Magnoliopsida > Santalales > Viscaceae > Viscum > Viscum album. The sequence goes on from OY728136.1 coordinate 833,636,133, forward strand.
AAAAGTAAAAAGTACCACATTCATAAAAAAAGATCAAATTTAAATCATTTTTTAAAAATTAAAATATGGTTGAATATGTATTTAAATAATCATTAGCGACTAGTATAAATAATTATAAAAACATTTTTCAAAACACATATTTTGAAGAAAACTTATTTTTGCCTGAAGAGTGAAATATAGATTGTTTCCCATAAAAGAATTCTCTTCGTAAATTTTGTAATCAAATAGAGGAAAATGAAAGGAATAAATTTAATACCCAGAAATTAAAATTTGGTTTGAAAATAAATTGGTTTTAAAAGGGATATCTTATAAAATTTCCCCATCTGAAAATTAATTATAAACAATGACATTATAACATAAATCCCACACCTCGAGTGATAATTGATTCAAACAAAGTGTAAAATAATATATAATAAATATTAAAGTACTATAATTCTATAATATATTCATTTACATATATATTATATCATATGTGATACAATTATAACACATTAACACCAATTTATTAATAATTTCTTATTAAAATCACCATTTTTGGGAAATAACTATTTCATTTTTGCGAGAATTTTTATTTTGTAGTTCTAGTCCAAGTAATTTGATCATGGTTGTATGATATTTATAATTTTAGTCACTATATAAATATCATATATATATATATATATATATTTAGAGTTACACATTAAATTTTGATCTAAAAAATGAATTAGTTCATTCATGGAGACGGTGTGTCGTGCGTATAAAAGAATGTTATTTCCAATTTTAAATAGATTAAAAAATTGATAAATAGTAATTCAATATTAAAAAATCATTATCAGACCACATATATCATATAAATTAATTAAATATATCCTCATTACCATACATGTAAAATGGAATCGAAAAATGAGTCGAATCTTTTTATGGAGGTGGTAGTCCACATGTAGACACAAGAGATGTTATCGTTATCCAATGGATTGGAAGGTAAGGTGGTAGATTAAATTTTATAATTACAAAAGAATAATTATTTAATAAATATAATTTATAATCATTAATCTCATTAAAATTAAAATCCATGAAATATGGTATTGGAAAATTAACTGAATCACTTCGTGGAGGCAGTAGTACATATGTACGCCTCAACGATACTTTGAATTCCCATTTGATGGAAAAGTGGGAGAACGTGGTTATTTAATAATTATAATAATGAATATATAAATAGTAAATATAATTTATTATTGTATGATTAATACCACTTATTTAGTGGAGGTATAAGAAGAAATTATTTGAAAGTGGTTGGGAAAGATCATTACCATTAATTTGATGGCCTCCTTTAGATCACTTTTTAAAAACACTTGGAATGGTATTTTGAGAAAATAAAAACATAAAATTCCATTATAAAGAATTAAATAAGAGAAATTGTTAGTGGTTGGTAAATATAAATACCTAAAATTGTTTTATGTAACAGAAAACATGGGTGTCCTTTTATAAGTGGGTGAGATGACACATAAGGGATTTCTAAAGTAATGAAAATATAATAATGTAATACTCATGAATAATGAATTAAAATGGATATATATTGTGATTTGTGATAGTATTAATTTTAAATATGGGAATATAATTGGATTTAGATATTTTTAATTTTTAAACATACAATTATCTTTTGGTTTATCCCCCAGTAATCTTGTTTCAACATTTACCGTGATGATTATTTAATGTTTCTACTATTTATCAAGAGAATAAATTAACAAATAATTAATGGAATTTTTTAAGATTATTATTTAAAAAGTTTAATACATTTTATAAAATTTAATCTATATAAGTGGATGGATTTAATTTAAAATTAACCCTATAAAATCTGATAAAAAGTAGTTTTCCAGAAAAAAGTATTCATAGGTATAACATGTTTCTTTAAAAAAATAAAACATGAAATTAATTCAAATGATATTAATTATATTATTAATAAAATAAATTAACGAATAATTTTTTAAGTAAAATAACATTTTAAATTATTAAAACATAAATATTTTTTAAAAAAATCATTAATTTTCACTGTTTATCGAAAAATAATTTTTCCAAAAAATTCCAAAAAATTCATTCTATAATATTGTGAAATTTAAAAATTCCAAAATAAATTTAATTATTTACAATAAATTATTAAATAGTTGTATAAATTTTAAATAATATTTACCGAGAGAGGGAAACAAAAACAATTTGTAATGAAAAATATATTTTTAAAGAATGTAATCAATTTTAAAAAATAATTTTTTTTATCAACATATTTTGTTTCTCTAAAACCATTAAAAGTATATATAAATATATGATTATTCCTATATTTATACCAATATAATGGATTTGTTTTAATAATAAACTATATTATTATTCATTTATAATCATGTTTTTGTGTATAATAAGCAATTGAAGAAATTAAAATTATTTGAAGAAAATATATTAAAACATAGTAGGATATTATATTTAGAGGGAGATACTCAGAAAATGGATTACTTTATTCTATCCTATTCAATGGATTATTTTGTATTTTTGGATAAATATCTGTTTTCTTAGTTTTCTTATGGTAACATTGTTCATTCTGGTATACATATTGTAGAGACCCGAAGCTTAACGTACATGAACATTACATTACTTTTGCGGAATACTTAGTACATAACAAAAAAACACACACACACAAGGATCGTAATAGTTTAGTGTCTTTGGAAACTCGGAACGTAATCTTCTAATCGTGGTGAAAGATCTTCAATATCTCCCATAAAGATCTTCCCTTTTTTTACCTAAAACCTTTCTTTATATCCTGGGGGAAACGAAAACATAAAAGGGTGAGCTCAAATGCTCAGTAAGGGTAAACAAAAGAAAAATCAATCACATCATATTCATAAGAACATAACTTTTGGAAATCTTAACCTGCAAAAGAGAGCATAATTTCATAACATTGGATAAATCATGGCAATGAAATTTAATCACAATAATCATAACTTAAAACATGAAACTTTGTGGCACACACACATAATCATAGAGAATCATTTCTTATTAGTCAAGACTCATTTCCAAGACTATCTTAGTGGACAAAGTACCTTTCTGAAACGAGTCACCCTCGTTCCAGTCCTATTTCACTGAACCAGTATAACCTACCATTCCAGCCCTGCCTATCTCATGAGATATAAAATCTTTACCCAATGCATTTGAGGGAGATATAGGTCCCACCCATCTTATAATGAATCCATTCTTATGTGTGCCACATAATCATAAATCATACATCATCGCATAACACATGTAACAAAAATGGGATTCTTGAAACATCATGACATCATAAAACAAATCATATAAGGTAAATGATTTCATAAAAATAATTCCCTCACAACATAATAAAATTAATGTAATAATAGGGATAAAAACAGAAGCCTATATTATCTTAGATGGAAAATAACTTTGATAAAACATTTGAACTCCATTCTTGAGGAAAATATCCTTTCTACTTCAAAAACACTTTTCTTTTCTTAACATGTCATAAAATTATAAACTAAAAGAAGTTGATTAAAAATAAACTTGAAAACTTATAAAGGAATATTCTTGGAAATAATGTTTTAAAAATCCATTCTTGCCGTATTAGTTAAAAAAAACATTCTTCGTACTTTTGTCGGAATAGTCAAAAAGTACCTCGTACGAAAAACGTCAAAAGATTCCTTTTATATCTTTTACTAAATACTCACCGAAGGGTAAAATTTTATTTTAAAAATTTAATGTGGATGGAAATAATATTAAATATTGAGAAAACGTGGATGTGGATGATAAAATACACCCCAATAAATTTCAAAGTATAAACAATATCGGATAAAAATGAGATTGTGATATTTCCCTTACCTTAGGTCCGATTTGCTTCGTAAGTGTCCGAACCTCCTGTATAATGATTTAAATCATGTTATTGACTTATTCCAGAATCATATTAATTGTTATTATATCATATATGGTCCACTTATGACTTTATATTACCCGTTCTTTTGTAAATTCGTGTTAAAGTAGCGTTTTGGGTAAAATTGTTTCATTTGTCGTCCGTGTTTTGACTTGTAATTATTCATATGATTAATTAGATCATGATTAATTAATTCCAGAATATAAAACATGATTTATATATATATATTCATAATATACATATATATAATAAATCAGTAAATGGAAAGAAACACACCGTTCAGGGAGACGGTAGTTCGTACGTACGCATGAATGCTGTTTTCGTTTCCTTATTGAATTGAATGGAATTAAGTAGATGACATACATATAAATATAAATAAATCCAGTATCATTATTATGTAATATATTTCATTAGTACTTATTATATATAATTTATAATCATTCATGAATGGTTAATCATTGAGAATGAATCTCATCGCGGCGTGGAGACGGTAGTCCGTACGTACGCACGAGCGATGATATCGTTCCCATGGTTGTGGAATTGTGTTGAAGTGTATGTATAATATTTCAGTATCAATATCACTTTATAATAATCATATATAGTTACTCATTACACCTTTATACCCATCCAATTAAGGTGGTGGCGGAAAATAGATTACACCACGGCGTGGAGACGGTATTCCGTACGTACGCACGCGCGGTGATTTCCTTTTTCCGTAGGATGGATAGAAGGTTCATTAGAGTTGTTTCATATTTATAATAACATATCAGTATATAATAAATACTGATGTTATTACTTTATCATGAAACAACTAAAGCATAAGAAGTTGAAGAAGAAAGAAATTGAAAAAGATCGGTAATGGATATTACCTCTTTTTGACGCGCCTTCACTTAACCTCCACTTAAATAAATAAGGATGGTATTTGAAGAATACCAGGACCTCTAGGATGATACTAGGGAATTGGAGAAGAGATTTTGGCAGGGGTTGGCCGAGCTTGAATGCTCAAATTGGTGTGAGGAGGAGAGGGAGGAGGTGCCCTTTTATAAGGGAGGAGAGGGGCATCTTAGGAAAATCTCAAAATATTATTTTATATTAAGGTCAAATTCGGTTTATAATGGTTCAAAATGGTCTTATTTTGAATATAAAGTGGGTATGGGTCGCCATCCTCTCATAAAATAGGATATAGACAAGTTTAGGTTATTATTTTAACCTTATCAATTAGATTTAACTCTAAGTTAAATAATTTAACTTTTACCGTGTCTTTTTGTTTTCTTACACTATATGGTTAATAAACTTACTATATCAAGACAAACGAACCCCAAGTTGTTTATTATTAATATATATATACTTATCTAAGTAATTTGGCCGAACCTTATATTTTTAGGAATTAAATAACAATTAATAATATAATATTTGTTTTAAAAACTAATTTATGTCAATTTTGACACTATTTTGTACATGATTTTTATGAAATTTCTAACAGAATGATAAGTTCAAACCAAGTTACCTAAATCAACAATAACATGTCATATTAACCTATAAAATTAGTGTAAGTCATAAAAAGTCTAAAATTACATTTATTTGGGCATATATAACATCAATTATGTTAATATTTTCTTAAAAAGTTAATTACTGCATCATTGTTGTGTCATAACTAACATATATTATTTAAAGTCTAAAAATTACAAATAAAATACCATTATGTAGGAAATCGTCTTATCTTTCTAATTAATATTTATAGTCGAAATTATATTATGTATAACCCTATATTAAAAATGTTTTAGTAAATAAACTTTGATTTTAACTCTTTTAACTCTTCTTTGAATTAAATAATAATAAATGTCCTAATCTAATCCAAGTGGGCCTAAATGATAATATTTTACACTTAATGTTGTTTTTGGTCGAGATAAACTTGTCCAATAGGATTATGACATGTGTTAGGGTAATAATAATATCATTTTACCCTTAATTACCCTATTTACTTATAACCGTGGTAAATAAAAGTAAAAAGTTACTATTCACCAAAAATTATTTTCATCTCATTGAACCACATTTTACTTACTGACATCAACCGTGTCTCTCGGATTTTTGAAATTCCATTCACAGAAGCGGTAAAATTAATATTTATGAAAAAAATTAATTTTTTTAACTACCACTTAGTAGTTTCACTATTCATCAAAAATTGAAGTTTTTCAGAAAAATGCCAAAATTTCACCCTGAGCTATAATTGATATTCCAAGTTCAAAAATGATTTCTATTTTACAAAATTACCAACATATAAGTATAATTAATTAATTTTATAATTAATTTCCGCTGTCACAACAAATAGCGTGTTTTTAAGAGATAATAACTATCAAAAGATTAACATTTGTTTATGTCTGGTGTAAATGTGAAATTACATCCAATGACCAACATTGTATTGAATTGTAAAAATATATTCTAGATATACTTTAAAACCACTCAAATTAATAATTTATCACTATTAATCATTTCAATTAAAAAAGTTGTTTTTAATTATAATTTAGTAATTTTCACTATTCATCAAAATATGAAAGTTATCTGAAAAGTACCAAAATTTCATCTTAGGCTAAATTTGATACTCCGAATCCAAAAATGAAGTCCATTTTGAGAGCTAAAATTTCTATAATTTTAAAAGGTGGTTATTACTATTCTTACCAGCTAGTTTTAATAATATTTTAATAGCATATCGTTGTTTAGTGAAACTCAGTATTGCGTACTACACACGCTATCGAGGAAGGTCGCGATTGCGTGTAATGCAAGGCAAGTCAAGGATGTGTGTTGTGCAAGCTCCTTTTGGTGTAGCGTACAACACAAGACATTAGTGAAATTAAAAAGAATATTTTTCATAAAATCTTGGGCCGTTACATTCTACCCCCCTTAAAATGAATTTCGCCCTCGAAATTCGTCGGGGTTATAAATGGTTTACTATTTGAAAGTTTCTTTAATAGAAACCCACATAGTAAAAAGGAATACCAAAACCAATCTTTAAAAATGAAAGTATGAAATGTAACGGTTACCCAAATAAACTAATCACTGGGTTACCACATAGGTGAAAATATGGATATAGAAGAAAAATCTAACCATTATGTTCTGATGGAGAGTGGTAGAGAACATGGCTATGGAAAATCCAACAATCACAAATCCATAAATTTGTGATGATCTAAAGTACCATCTGATTAATCAGATATAAGAGCACTAGGACAACATTTTTTGTTTTCAAGATCGTTTCCCTAAAGTTGAAGAATTTGAATTAGAATAAATACTTACTTTATTTTGGTACAATCTCACTGTTGTTCGTGCCTTGAAAAATTTCCAATTCATCTCTTAAATAAATGAAGTTGAATTTGTTATTCGTGAAGTGTTAGCAGATCATGTGATAGAATGACAGGTCATTCCATCTGTCTCAAACAAAAGGTTAGAAAAAGTTATTAAATATACATAAGTAATTCTATAGTGAGATTAATCATATATGGTTCCTAAAATGGACTTATACATCATATATCATACTGCTTAATATAATAAAACTAGTTTCTACTAAACAGGGACTTCCTGTAGGCCAATGGTAGGCGATAAAGGCCAGTCGCACTTCGGTTGTGGGTTTGATTCCCACAGCATTGTCCGACGTGATGGGATGTCGCCCGTCCTGCAGGTTGTCCTTTTTCTAAAGCTATATTACTATAACATCCATCAATAATATTGAAAAACAAATAATACTAACTTATATCCAACATAATCCATTCCAATCTTTAGGCTTATCCATAATACTGCAGTCCACTCTCAGAGATTTAATACCATCGTTGATCCCCATATATCATAAGATATATTTTGTTGGTCACATTCCAAACATTCAAAGGCCTTAATCATGTACTCTCTTGAATACCCATTGAACCTTAGTGAAAACATGAATGCAATTAAAAGTTAACACCTTCCACTTACCAAAATCCTCAAAATTCTATATACTCAAACCATTATATCACTTAGTCCTTATATCAATCATGAGCTCATGAATACTATCAAACATTTAATTTTCTCCTTATCCCTTCATTATGAGCATATCATCTACATTCCAAAAATATCTGAATAACCTTTCATGGATACTGGTAACATTAATCATACACTTTCAAAACTCAAGGAAAGACAATAGTGTAACAATCCTTAGATGTCGCTTTATTCCATAGTACCATGATATTCTTTATACAACATTACACTTGATAAACATGTAATCATTCCACTACCTTCTTAAACCATTGACCAAGCTTCAACAATTCTTTCATATCACATATCATTTGTAGTCTCATCATCATCATCAACATAAATACAACCCATATGGCCGTACTGATTCTCTTCATGAGACTTTCCCTTAGGGCATTGGTTTGCATAATGCCCGTACATTCCACATTTAAAACATTTAACCATTGTTGATGTCGTAGCAATACCATTATCCTCATCCCTGGTGTTAACTAAACCTTTTCCTTTACACTTACTGGCTTTGTTTCCTTCTTTTCCACACCCAAAGCATCTTCCAGTTCCTTTGAAACATTCTCCTTGATGCCTCTTCCCACATGATTTACATAGGGGAAATTGAACTTTCTTTCCTCTATGATCATCATGAAACTCCATCTTTCTCTTATTAGAAGAGTCAGGAAACATTCCAAATTTTACTTTATTGATCATATATTGAGATTGTTGATTCGGCATAATAATGATGTTTGGACTTTTAAATCCCATTTCATTTGGTTTCTCATGAAGAATATCATTCCATTGTCCATCATATCCTCCATTATTGTGAATCATCTTGTTTCTAGCCATTTTCTAAAACCCAAAAAGAAAAGTGTGAGAGGAAAAAATCATGCTAGGGAAAACAACATAATAAAGGGGGGAGTACCCCTAATATCTAACATATTAGGTTAAATTCTAAGATCGTTACCATAGTTCTAGGACTGTATCCTATACGTATACTAATCCTTAGGGACATCCCTAGACATACCTTAGAAATATATCTAGGGATCTCACTAACGTTTTCACATCCTAGTTTCCAAAGGTTGACTAAACCTTTCCTCTGATACCAACTGTAGAGACCCGAAGCTTAACGTACATGAACATTACATTACTTTTGCGGAATACTTAGTACATAACAAAAAAACACACACACACAAGGATCATAATAGTTTAGTGTCTTTGGAAACTCGGAACGTAATCTTCTAATTGTGGTGAAAGACCATCAATATCTCCCATAAAGATCTTCCCTTTTTTACATAAAACCTTTCTTTATATCCTGGGGGAAAAGAAAACATAAAAGGGTGAGCTCAAATAATCAGTAAGGGTAAACAAAAGGAAAATCAATCACATCATATTCATAATAACATAACTTTTGGAAATCTTAACCAGCAAAAGAGAGCATAATTTCATAACATGGGATAAATCATGGCAGTGAAATGTAATCACAATAATCATAACTTAAAACATGAAACTTTGTGGAATACACACATAATCATAGAGAATCATTTCTTGTTAGTCAAGACTCATTTCCAAAACTATCTTAGTGAACAAAGTCCCTTTCTGAAAGGAGTCACCCTCGTTCCAGTCCTGTTTCACTGAACCAGTATAACCTACCGTTCCAGCCCTGTCTATCTCATGAGATATAAAATCTTTACCCAATGAATTTGAGGGAGATATAGGTCCCACCCATCTTATAATAAATCCTTTCTTATGTGTGCCACATAATCATAAATCATACATCATCGCATAACACATGTAACAAAAATGGGATTCTTGAAACATCATGACATCATAAAACAAATCATATAAGGTAAATGACTTCATAAAAATAATTCCCTCACAACATAATCAAATTAATGTAATAATAGGGATAAAAACAGAACCCTGTATTATCTTAGATGGAAAATAACTTTGATAAAACATTTGAACTCCATTCTTGAGGAAAATATCCTTTCTACTTCAAAAACACTTTTCTTTTCTTAACATGCCATACAATTATAAACTAAAAGAAGTTGATTAAAAATAAACTTGAAAACTTATAAAGGAATATTCTTGGAAATAATGTTTTAAAAATCCATTCTTTTCGTATTAGTTAAAAAAACATTCTTCGTACTTTTGTCGGAAAAGTCAAAAAGTACCTCGTACGAAAAACGTCAAAAGATTCCTCTCATATCTTTTACTAAATACTCACCAAAGGGTAAAATTTGATTTTAAAAATTTAATGTGGATGGAAATAATATTACATATTTAGGAAACATGGATGTGGATGATAAAATACACCCCAGCAAATTTCAAAGTATAAACAATCTCGGATAAAAATGAGATTGTGATATTTCCCTTACCTTAGGTCCGATTTGCTTCGTAAGTGTCTGAAACTCCTTTATAATGATTTAAATCATGTTATTGACTTATTCCAGAATCATATTCATTGTTATTATATCATATATGGTCCACTTATGACTTTATATTACCCGTTCTTTTGTAAATTCGTGTTAAAGTAGCGGTTTAGGTAAAATTGTTTCATTTGTCGTCCGTGTTTTGACTTGTAATTATTCATATGATTAATTAGATCATGATTACTTAATTCTAGAATATAAAACATGATATATATATATATATTAATAATATACATATATATAATAAATCAGTAAATGGAAAGAAACACACCGTTCATGGAGACAATAGTCCGTACGTACGCATGAACGATGTTTTCGTTTCCTTATTGAATTGAATGGAATTAAGTAGATGACATACATATAAATATAAATAAATACAGTATCATTATTATGTCATATTTTTCATTAGTACTTATTATATATACTTTATAATCATCCATGAATGGTTAATCATTGAGAATGAATCTCATCGTGTCGTGGAGACGGTAGTCCGTACGTACGCACGAGCGATGATATCGTTCCCATGGTCATGGAATTGTGTTGAAGTGTATGTATAATATTTCAGTATCAATATCACTTTATAATAATCATATATAGTTACTCATTACACCTTTATACCCATCCAATTAAGGTGGTGGCGGAAAATAGATTACACCACGGCGTGGAGACGGTATTCCGTACGTACGCACGCGCGATGATTTCCTTTTTCCGTAGGATGGATAGAAGGTTAATTAGAGTTGTTTCATATTTATAATAACATATAAGTATATAAGAAATACTGATGTTATTACTTTATCATGAAACAACTAAAGAAGAAGAAGTTGATGAAGATAGAAATTGAAAAAGATCGGTAATGGATATTACCTCTTTTTGAAGCGCCTTCACTTAACCTCCACTTAAAGAAATAAGGATGGTCTTTGAAGAAGACCATGACCTCTAGGATGATACTAGGGAAGTGGAGAAGAGATTTTTTCAGGGGTTGGCCGAGCTTGAATGCTCAAATTGGTGTTAGGAAGAGAGGGAGGAGGTGCCCTTTTATAAGGGAGGAGAGGGGCATCTTAGGAAAATCTCAAAATATTATTTTATATTAAGGTCAAATTCGGTTTATAATGGTTCCAAATGGTCTTATTTCGAAGATAAAGTGGGGATGGGTCTAAATACTCTCATCCAATAGGATTTAGACAAGTTTAGGTAATTATTGTAACCTTATCAATTAGATTTAACTCTAAGTTAAATTATTTAACTTTTACCGTGTCTTTTTGTTTTCTTACACTATATGGTTAATAAACTTACTATATAAATCAAAAAAACCCCCAAGTTGTTTATTATTAATATATATATCCTTATCTAAGTCATTTGGCCGAACCTTAGATTTTTAGGAATTAAATAACAATCAATAATATAATATTTGTTTTAAAAACTAATTTATGTCAATTTTCACACTATTTGGTACATGATTTTTATGAAATTTCTAACAGAATGATAAGTTAGAACCAAGTTACTTAAATCAACAATAACATGTCATATTCACCTATAAAATTTTTTTAAGTCATAAAAAGTCTCAAATTACATTTATTGGGGCATATATAACATCAATTATGTTAATATTTTCTTAAAAACGTAATTACTGCATCATTGTTGTGTCATAAATAAATTAAATTATTTAAAGTCTAAAAATTACAAATAAAATACCATTATATAGGAAATCATCTCATCTTTCTAATAAATATTTATAGTCGAAATTATATCATTTATAACCTTATATTAAAAATGTTGTAGTAAATAAACTTTGATTTTAACTCTTTTAACTCTTCTTTGAATTAAATAATAATAAATGTCCTAATCTAATCCAAGTGGGCCTAAATGATAATATTTTACACTTAACGTTGTTTTTGTTCGAGATACACTTGTCTAATAGGATTAGGACATGTGTTAGGATAATAATAATATCTTTTTTACCCTTAATTACCCTATTTACTTTTAACCGTGGTAAATAAAAGTAAAAAGTTACTATTCACCAAAAATTATTTTCATCTCATTGAACCACATTTTACTTACTGACATCAACCGTGTCTCTCTTATTTTTGAAATTCCATTCACAGAAGCATTAAAATTAAGATTTATGAAAAAAAATTAATTTTTTTAACTACCACTTAGTAGTTTCACTATTCATCAAAAATTGATGTTTTTCAGAAAAATTCCAAAATTTCACCCTAAGCTATAATTGATATTCCAAGTTCAAAAATGATTTATATTTTACAAAATTCCCAACATATAAGTTGCATTAATTAATTTTATAATTAATTTCCGTTGTCACAACAAATAGCGTGTTTTTAAGAGATAATAACTATCAAAAGATTAACATTTGTTTATGTCTGGTGTAAATATGAAATTACATCCAATGACCAACATTGTATTGAATTGTAAAAATATATTATAGATATACTTTAAAACCACTCAAATTAATAATTTATCACTATTAATTATTTTGATTAAAAAAGTTGTTTTTAATTATAATTTAGTAATTTTCACTATTCATCAAAATATGAAAGTTATCCGAAAAGTATCAAAATTTCACCTTAGGCTAAATTCGATACTCTGAATCCAAAAATGAAGTCCATTTTGAGAGCTTAAATTTCCAAAATTTTAAAAGTTGGTTATTACTATTCTTAACAGCTAGTTTTAATAATATTTTAATAGCATATCGTTGTTTAGTGAAACTCAGTATTGCGTACTACACACGCTATCGAGGAAGGTCACGATTGCGTGTAATGCAAGGCAAGTCAAGGATGTGTGTTGTGCAAGCCCATTTTGGTGTAGCGTACAACACAAGACATTAGTGAAATTAAAAAAATATTTTTCATAAAATCATGGGTTGTTACACATATGGTACCCTTTGAGGAATTAAACGGAAGGTTGTGTCAGACTCCAATTTTTTGGGTGGAAGACACTAAAAGAATGTTTATGGGACTATAATAGGTATAATAAATTTTCTATCTAGTAAAGATGATTCCACATAACATTAGGATGGATTAGAGAAGGTATAAAAATAATACAGATAACCCGAGGAAAGAAATTTCATTTTAAGAAGGAGATAATTTTTTTCTGAAATTATCACCAATAAAAAGTGTTTCCCATTTTTTAAAGAGGTAATTTTTAGTCCATGGTTTATTAGAACATATGAAATTTTAGATAATATTGTATTTGTTTCTTATTTTGTGGATTTATAGATATTTTATCTTAGGTTATAGATTTATTTCATGTTTCACATTTAAGAAAACATGTATCTAAGGAATGTCACATTTTTCCCTAAAATATAGTAGTTGGAAGAGAAAAATTACTATGAAGGTTAAAGTATTCATATTATTTAACTCATCAATCATGATGTTCAAAATAATGAGATCTACATGGTTGAATTTTCTTGAAAAAACCCATATTACAGAAGAATAAATATGAGAACCAAAAAAATCTATGAAATTAAAATGTTACCGCTTGTTTAAGTAAGGAATAGAATTTTGGGGATGATATTTATTGAAGGTTAAAGAATGTAACAAACCATGAATTTTTAAAACCAACTAAATTTAATTCCTTATTTTAATTAAATAAATAAATTTCAATGTTTTATATTTATGAGAAGTGTACTCGATAATTTTTCAATCGAAAGGAAAAATGATTTAATTTAAACCTGATTGGGTTTTCATTAATTATTTGGTATTATATAAAAAATTATATATAAATTATATAATTTTAGTATTAAAAAATAATATTCATTTTTGAATTCATATTGTTAAAATTATTTTGTATTAATTTTTTTTAATTTTATAAAAAAATTTATTTTTCAATGTATAGTGAAAAATACTAATTTATACTAAAAATAGTATTATATTTTGAATTATTTAAAAATTCACATTATATATTGAAATCATTTAAAAAAATATAATTAGTTATTTTAGAGTAAAAATATTTTAATAAATGTTATTGGAAACAACATTATACATTAATTTTGTAAAAAAATTATACTTAAGAGTTCTATTTTTATAAATCCAATTTTCATTATGTTTAAAGGGTTTATTCATAAACTAAATTATATCACTTATAAGAATTTAAATTGGTAAAATAGATTCCATATTTTAAATTATAATACATAATATATTTTAATAGCTTATACTAATTTTTTTGTCATAATGAATAGTAAAAACATTTCAGTACTGTTAAAATAGTTAATGCTAAAACAAACATGGTTGGGGGACAAAACTAAATATATAAGGTTATGAATTACATAATAATTATAGTATATCTTATTGGGTGATTTATTTATTGAACTAATATCTATTTACAAGGCTAAATAATTTATTTTAAGAAATTATTTTGAATTTATGAATAAAAGATTGATTCATGAGAAGATAATATATATTTTATTCAATGTAAAAATTTATTTTAGGGAAACAACATTAAATTGAATGGTTATAAGATCTCATTCAATTTTTTCTTGATCCAAAATTATAAAAAACTTCTGTGTCTATCATTTACCCTTTTTTTGAAACTAAATGATTACATTATTTTAAGGTAGAATGTTATTACGCCTAAATCAGAAATGTACTTAAAAATAATTTTTGTTTCATTTTATGTTATTATATTAACATTAATTTATTCATATTTAAAAAATAATCCAAAAAAAAATAAATAATTTAATGATCATGTCCACTTTTTTTTATTAGACCCTATAATTTTATTTATTATAAATATGTTTTTGTTGTAGAAATTTAAGTCATAATGGTTATGGATGAAAATAATATATGGTTTCTTAACTTGTATATAGTGTTAAAAATGTATCCAAAACTTGTAAAAATGTTATTAGTTGGGTTTATATAAACCTTATGACATATGATATTTTAATTTTGGGTGACAGGGTTTCACTTGACCTGATTATGGTCTATATATATTATGTAATCTTTAAAGTAATTCCACTTGTGTATTCACCTTAATTATAAAAGGGGACCACATATCCTATCTTTCAAAACAATTTAAATCAGTCTATCACTAATAAGAAAAATTTTAAAAATTAAATTTCTTTTATGAATGATTAAATGACTTATTATGTAATTTATTTCAAGGAAACTGAAGCTATAATTTTTTTTATTTTAGACAGTTATAATTTTTTTAATCCTATTTAAAATCATATTATGCATTTTAACTATGGATAATATATCCACTATGAATTTTACATTAATATTAATATATATTTATGGTTACAATAAAGTCTTAGTGACATAGAAAAAATAAGTGACGAACTAAACCAATAGGATACTACCCTATAAAGACCATTTATCAGACATTCTATGGTAGAATCAATCATTAGACTTTACCCCTGTCGAAAAACAATTATAAATTCAATAACAGAAACATGAGTGAAATTTTTTATTAGATTAGTTCATGATTATTGAGATGATGTCCCCTACCATGATCATTGAACCACCCCAGATATTTACTCATTCACACACCTTACCCTTAGGGAGTACACTATTATAATAAATGGTTATGTAACAAGACCCTACTAGTATAAATATTTTTATTTCATTTTAAATAAAATTATAATTAAATTTATCCATTATTTTTATTTCTTTATAAATGATTATATTACAATTTTGATTAAAATTAGATTTTGATAAAATGAAATCAAAATTTAATATTGAGAAATTTATAGATTCAATTAAAACACTATTTTTAATAAATTAAATAACTATGAAAATAAATATTATCTTTATAAAATAATAATATTAAACTATATATATATATATTAATGATCATATAATTTAATTATTTCCAGTGTAATTTATATAATGGTTAGATAGATGATAGTATCATAAAACATTTATTTTTTAGTAAATGAGTATTTTTATTTTAAAGTTTGAATTCTCATAATGAAAAAAATTATAAAGAAAATTTTAATTTTGAAATTATCATGTCAAAATTATCCAATGGTTAATTTTTCATAATTTTCTATGAGAGTCTAATTTTTGGCAAAAAATTAATATGGTATAAAAATAAGGTTTTTTATTATGAAAACATAATGACTTAAAAATTATTTAATGAATTCCATAAACTGAATCCATGAATAAATATTTATTTCTGCTGTTGAATGATTTATTTTTAATGTTTTTTGAGAAATTATATAAACCCTAAATTATCCCATAGAACCTATATTATATTTTAAGGTTTCAAAATCAATTCTTTAAAACATGACTCACTTTAACAACACCAATGGTATTATTTCAATATTTTTGGTTCTCAGCCATATAGAATATTTAAAAATAATTTTACATGGTATAAATTATCACTAAAAACCATGGGATGCATGGTATATTTTATTATTTTATTATATTGATTCCCAAACCTATGTTAAGAAATTTTAAAATATTTACACTCTCTTTTGATAAAATTACCCACAGAAGATCCCACTCCCCTTCACTAAAAACTTATTGAGAATTATTTTCATCACCCCAAACCACTCTAATTCCCTCCCAATGTGTTTCTAAACTCTTAAGAAGCTTATTCAATGCTTCAAGAAACATCATCCCAGGGTAATGGATTCTCTTCTCAACCTCTATAATTAAATACTTTACTTGTAATTTTCCATTTGATTTGAAATTTTACAAGTTGGAAAGTGTTTTTACCCATTACATTTACTTTCCATATTATTTATATGTAATGATAGACCATCTTTGACACTCATTAAACCCTTCAATGAATCTATATTTACACCTGTTATGCTGTAAAAATTTTCTAGTGATTTTCCGAGCCAAATTTTTTATTATTAATAACCGTACCCCTTTACACTGAAGAGTATTCACTTATTTGAACATATAATTCATTTAGTGATGTAAATGTATGTAATAAATACTCCTTAATCCTAGGATTAAAAGCGAAGAAAGGAATTCTTCTGATGTATGATCTATGTGGAATATAAATAAAAGTAGGTGAATTGAATGTGATGGGTAGTCCTAGGATTCTGTAGCCATTCAATACATTGGGTAGTTTTTTTATCTCATGAGATACAATGTATGATACATGGGAATTTATCCTAAGGAAACTATGTTGTGATGTTTCTTACTTATGTTTATGGAATCTTGTTTTATGTTGTCGACATATTCCTATATTTATTAGATTTTATCATCTTGTATCATGATTCAATGTTTGTATGAATGTTTTTCACCATTTATATCACCTTGATATTAATCATGGCTAGAATTTATTACTTTCATCATTTTTTTTCATTTCTTATTCACTTTCTGTGACTTATATCTGACCCATTTCATATCTATGTCCCCATTTTCACCCATGATGTATTAAAGGATTAATGGAATATATGAGTTTATATTAGAGTTTATGAATAATTTTGTTGTTCCATTATTTCATGTAATTGTGTTGTGTATATAATTTACCAAATACACTTAGTCTACTTATCTTGTATTATTATATTAGGTGAATCTTGATGTAATATATGGGGAATTAAGGTGTATTAAAAATATGCATTGTTATAGTTTGTGTTAGATAATGGTGTAGTTATTTTGGGAGATTGGGATTAGAAAACCAAATTGAAATCATTAAGGATAAATACTAAAGAAGAAAACATCACTAAATTTTGTTGATGTATAGAGTAAACAGTTTTAAAGTCACAAAATCCATATATGGATATTATAATTGGTTGTGGCTCTAGAATAGTTGTATTTTTGGGTAATAACAATAAAAATAACGCATTTTATATTTAATATATCATCAAATAGTGCATTATAACATGGAATTCTATAAAACCATTTTGAAAATACTAGGGGATATGGTTTGGTAAATTCACAATATCCTTTTTAACCATCATATAGGGAACCAAAATTCCTCTAAATTTTTATTTCCAAAAATTGACCTTGGATAACATAGATTAAAAGCTAAAAATTTATAGGTTAGTGAAATTCTGTTATTTATGTGTCATCACTTCTGTGTTCATACTTCCCCTTGAACATGATTAATATTTTTAAAATTAATAGCCCCAATTTATCCTTTATTATAATCAATGGATGGAAATATGATTTGCCGAGTGAAAAACCAATGTGATGGGAAACATAATGACATCCATAATGAGATGCATAATCTAAAGGTAGTCATAGTCAATAACTTCATGGAAATTATTTCTTAATTAACAAATCTTTTTAATAGAAAATTGAATTAGTGAAAAATAAATCTCCCCATAAAAAAATCATGTTGTGATTGATACCTTTACATGGAAAATCCCTTTGAATTTTAGTAGATCTTATGACCCTTTAATTACATAAAAAAGGATAAAATCCATTTAAATGATCAACTACATCCTTCATCCTTTGATAAATATAAGTCCATTCTAGTTGTTTATTTTACAGTGGGAGATGCATATCAATGGTGGATGTTGATAAAAAAATTAAATCCCTAGGAGGTGAAAAAAGTGTTGGAGTGGAGATAATTATAAAAAATATTCTCAGTAAATATTATCCTTCTACACATTGAGTTAAACTATAGGGGGATTTCCCTGGCCTCAAGTAGAAGGATGAAAAATCTTTTGGGGTGTATGAGGAAAAATTCACAAGACATGCATGATATGCCTCTAGCTCTATCTTTATCCCTCAAAGTAGTTTTTAATCTTACTTCATGCGATAAATATGAATCTAAAAAGGTCATTAGAAATTATATAAATTGGAAATTATTCAAAAATTATATAACATTCCCTCAAAATTTAAAAAAAAAATAGTGAATCTTATGGGTTAAGAGATAGAAGGTAGAGAATGGATTTGAATTTTAGGTGAGTAATGGAGAAATATATTGGTGAAAAAAGTCCAACATCCACCATGTGAATTGTGTGGGAAGAATCATCATATAAATTTCCATAAGGGGGAAAGGAAAAGTTATAGGTGTGGTAAGGAACTGCACCAAGCTATAGAATAATAATGTGGGAAACCCACCAATGTGATGGAAGAAACGAATACTACAGTTAAACATTAGTCTTTTTTTCAATAAAAAAATGAATAAAATAAGAAAACAATAAAAATTAATAAACTAGGCCAATGGTTGTCGATGATAATAGGTGATAAAAACATCCAAGGCATAGTGATCATAGGTGATGTTTTAACATTATAACTATTTAGGTGGATCTCAATGATGATATGGTGATATGTAAACAAGTTATTCATTTATGGATAATGAAAATACAACATGATTTTTGATTTATGCATTCTTTAATTCCATAAATTCTTAGTAGATCAATTCAATAACATTATCAATGTATAGAAGAAGAGATTCCAATGATAAAAAAAATGGGGAAATTCTTATAGGATAAGTATCTGAAGTCTCCCCTGTCTAAATTTGCTGGTCGATTTTCCTATAAAAAACTTTTATAATCCAGTTAACAGAATAATATTCTATTATATGTATATATTGCCTCTCTAAATGTAGAAGTAAAATAAATTGACGAGAGAAGAAAATAACCCTTTGTATCTCAAATCAGTTATTGATTTTATACAAGTGCAATGAGAAGGATGAATCTATTTTGGAATCAACATCTCAAGAATAGATATTATAGGTTTTTGAAAAATACTATCAAGATAAAATGATTTAGACTATAGAAAATTTCATTTTTGATGACATGGACATTATAAGTGAATTAGCTGATGTTTTTCATAATGAATTTTCAGGCATTCTATAAAGCCGTGAGGTAATGTTCTCTATCATTCTTATACCTGGATCCTTTCCAATATCCTAGAATTAATAAATAATATCCAATATTTAATTTTAATATATAGAGATTAAACTACTATATAATGTAGATAAAGGGTTTATATTCCCATGTGACTCACCATAGGGTGAACTGGTTATTATTGTAAAGAAGAAGGATATGAAATTGCTATGTTGTGTTGATATCATGAGCTCAACAATATTATAATAAAGAAAATGTATCATTTTCGATAGATTGATGACTTGTATTATTAGATACATAGAGATAAGTAATTCTGTAATGTCTATCTTCAGTTAGGATATTATCAAATATAGGTAAAAGTATGAAGATATCCCTAATATTTCATTTTTTTGTGTATGGTTCGAGTGCTTCCAGTTTAATGTGCTCCCATTTGGACTAGATAATGGATTATATATCATCATGGACTTAATTAATAGAGTCATTATGGATTACCTCAATATAATTTTGGTATTTTTTAAAGAAAATATTCATAACAGTGCTAAATGTACGAAGGAACATGAGGATTATATTAACGCATTACTAAAGATCTTATGTAAAAAATATCATTTTAAATGTAAACAAAATGTAAGTGTTTAATGGATCAAGTACCATCATTGGGTAATTTCATCACAAATAATGTGATTTTTTGGATCATTCAAGACCCAAAAAATTCTCTATGATAGAGATATGTAGTTTTCTTGGATTCTCTTGGTACTATCATTGATTTGTGAGACACTACATCCAATTTTCATGTCCACTAACCAATCTTACTTAGTAGGTAGTTTATGTTTTATAGAAAGATGAAAGTGACAGGGGATTTCAAGGGTTAAAGGGGAGGCTAATCACATCACATGTTCTAACATTATGTACTAGTGGTGAAGGATTTGTGATCCTAAACTGATGCATACAAAAATGGATTTCATTATGTACTCATGGGAGATGAAAAAGTGAAAGCCTATGCCTCCTTCCAATTAATGATCCATGAGTTGAAATACCTAATTAAAGATATAGAAATAGTTGTATTGATTTTAAATTTAAATTTTTTGATAAATTATATCTAAATTGAAATGTTTGACATGTATATGGATTATAAAATCATCAAGAATATATTAATACAAAAGGATATAAATATGAACAAATGATTTTGATTTGAGATGATGAAAGAGTGTGATTTTAATACATTTCAAAACTGGGAAGAAAAAAAGTTGAATATCCTTTTTTTTAAAACGTTCTTCCAAACTTATCAATGATGGGTATTGAATTCTATAAAACTTATTGGATATATAAAGGATGGAAATAGGAATATAAAAACGATATTTAACCTACCATTCCCAAATAACTACTCAACAATCCATTCATGAGATAATCAAGGAGGAAAAAAATATGATGAGGAAGAAAAATGAAATATAGGGAATATTCCAGACTTCAAAATTCCAAAATATGAATTCATAATGTTTGGATCGCCAATTTTTTCCCATAAACACCAAAATTGAAGAGGAAAATTCTAGATGATGCACATATCTCATGCATCCCTATTCATCGAAGAAGAAATATGGCATATAGAGATCTTAATAAAAACATATAGTGGGATTACATAAAGAGAGATATTAAAGAATTTCCATCTTGATTCTTGGAATGACAAATAAGAAAAGACTAAGTGAAAGAAGTATAATGGAATAATGAAACTATTGACCATGTCTATATGGAAATGAAAAAACATAACCATGTATTTTATAATTGGAAACCATAAGAAATATAAAGGCCATAACACCAACTAGGTGGTAGTTCATGTACTTATAATGTTAACACATTTCATGGATAATAAGTAATATTTGTATCATTAAAAACCCACTAAGATATACCTAAGGGATTTAGAAATACAGCATATTTTGACAATCTATTATATCTTATAGAGATCCTAGGTTTACCCTATGGATTTAGAGAAGAATTCAGTAAGTGTAATGTACTGATCGGACTGAACACTAAATTGGAACTCAGACCGATCACCATATGGCCTCTAGTGCCTCTTGTTGAATTCCAGAGGCTTTCGACTAGCAGCGAGTGCCTTGGGGGTTTTCATAGGGAGACAATTCCCTCCTATATCAGAGTATTCACAATGGTAAGTAATAGATAACATATAGGACATTCATAAACATGAAACATACAGTAACATATATAATGTAATAAAAAAAGAAATATAATTAAACAACTCATTAAAATATAATATAAATAATGAGTAAAGTGATAATAATGGGATACCATATGTCTATACAAAAATCGGAGTGTAGGGGAACAAGGGAACATACACATAACACATGCTATCAAAACTACTTACAAAAAACAACTAAAACAATAGCTGTAGCATAGGATCGGTCCTCTGCCGCCAAAATCCAACCTAAATCATTAAACAATAAGGATGGGAAGACACAGAATCAACTTTATTAATATATGCAGACAAAACATCTACTTCAGTTCTAATCATACCCGAGCAGGGTGTGAGATATGATTCTTAGTAGACTGACACACATATTGTGAATCCCAATCCATCTTCAGAAATAACAATTGAGAGTATGAAAAAAATCGTAGAAATAAAAAAAATTAAGTATATAACAACTTGGTTTGGGTTTCTAAATGGAAACCCATCCCATATCACTTACTAAAGCCTAAGAAGGAAGTTGGAATAAATAACCTTCACAAGCAATAACATGTATATAATTCTAATATAAATGAACCCACCAAGGTAGTGGAAGAATAATACCCCAAGATTGTACATTATGTTAGAGGTCACATTGCCATGTCATTACAAAATAATTATAAAGAAGAAAAGAGAAACATCACATGTGCATAAGATGCTCATAAAACAATAAAAGATGCATCTCAAATATAAAAAAAATCAATAAATCCATAAAATCCAAAGGTAGAGTTTTATCCCATCACTGGAGATCTAAGAATAATTCTAGGTATCAATAAGGTACATCCAATATAATCCAAACCACTAAATCCATCCAAGGTGATCCATATGGAATCCCAATTATCACTCGAGGTGTAATGACTCAAAGTCCATCCCAGGTATCCCATGTGGGGGACCATGTATCACATGTGGGATAACGTAGACATATTTCCAACATTTCTATCCATAGTTTCTCCCATAGAAAACTGGGGTCACTCAATAGTATAATAAACTATGCAGGAAGCCCTCGTTTGGAAAGACAAATAATCACCCTTGGTAGGTCATGTCATAACCCAAAAGGGAATGTGAGTCTATCCATGGGTCCTTAATATGGAACCCATATTCTCTCTCGGCCCGTGTGTAGTGTACTAAGTAGTCAAAAACATCACCAGAAGGGTAATATATCCAATAGAAAATAAATATATATAATTGATCATAAGACTTCAAATAAAAATTTCAATAAAGAAAATAAACAAGCGATACATCAAATCAATTGGCAGAGTCTTGTGCCCATAAAAAGTGATCTAAATAGAATCCCAATTATCACAATGAGAACACCCAACAACCTAATACCACAGTGTCCATACAATGTGATCCACAATTCATCCCAATTATCACTCAATGCATAGTAAACTGTGAGTCTGTAGTAAGTATCTCAAATAGTCGACAAAGTATCATCAAATTAATATCCATGTTTCTAATAAACTCATCTATAGTTTCTCTCATAGGGAATTTGTATCACTCAGGAGTATAAGAAATCTCATCAGAATCCCTAACATGGAAATCCAAAGCATTTCCCCCGGTGCATCAGGTCATAACCCAAATGCACATGTGATTCCATCAATGAGCCCTTAATACAAAACTTGTGTTCTCTCCCAAATCATGTTAAGATCTATATCAATCACATCTTGTTACATTTATAATATAATATATAAGGAAATATGTCTTATATAATTCATTTGACAATTTCAATTCCATTTGAGCTTTTAAATTCAAAAAGTTCAATTAAATTAAACATATCAAAGGGTGTGGTTAGCCATCCTACTTATACACCAAAAATTCAAACCATTAAATTCTTATAATACGTGATTATTATATTAACCAGAGACATGTTTGTACTACCCTATTTATTTCATTTTCATTAACAAAACACCGTTTAACTATCCAACAAAACATGGGAATTCATTTATAAATTTTCATGGTGCACTTAAGAGGGGAGTCATGTTCAAGTGGGATGTTTATTAGATTGGAAATTCCCATATATGAGTTGGTCGAGGCAATTCAGTTTATCAGTAAACCAAACACTAAAGAGATGATTTGTTTTATTAAACATCTCCCCAAGGTATGGAAACTCCATTTATGAACATCAATGAAATCGATGTACAGGGAATTCCATATATTGAAACAAGTCATAAAATCAAAAAATATACAAAATGAAAACCATAACTAAGAATGATGTGAATAACTATGAACACTTTTTGGTTTAGAAGACAACACACCTCTATTGGAGGGGTTCTATGATGAAAACGTGACTTTTCTTATTAAACAAATCTTTTAGTATAACTATGAAATTCATTCATGAATCAAAATTTAGTTTATCAAAGAATCATTAATATAGAAACTAATGAATTATTATATTAAAATATAAAAGAATGAGATCCTACTTCAATGAAAAGAGCAATCCAAGACAAACACTTTGTCACTTGATGCTCTAACATGAAGCTTATCCTCAGTTGAACACACATAAATTAATATATATATATATATATATCCCTTAATCCAATGTACATATTCCCCTCTCTATGAGGTAATTTGGACAAGTAATATATATATATATATATATATTAGTGAAAGACTTCAAAGTGAAACCAAACATACTAGAAAAAATACCAGGAACATTAAAACATTGTGGTAAGGACCAACACACCCAAGGAAAATTACCATCACCTAAATTATGAATGCCACAATTATAAAATGAGAAAAAACGAACGAGGAAGGAAAATATTACCCCAAATTTATGGTGGTAAACCATAATTATCCGAACCACTTTTCATTGATTTTATGTTTACAAAACATGAGAAAGGCTAACCCCAGAGACTCATTTCATTACCTAACATCATAGGAATACAAAAAAATAATTGGGTGAGTCTCCTCTTAGTTATTGACTGACCCTCACTAGGAAATAGGGGTGGGAAGAAGGGCCGGAATGGGTATGAAAGAAGGGATGGAGTTCTTACCTTGAATAATAGGACCTGAAATAGGATTGAATCCTCATGAAACCGGTATGAATATATGAGGCAAAGAGGGGAGGAAGCAGGTTCCATGGGGGAGCCCGAGGGGTGTCATACGATCTGGAGGTGGAGATGGGTGAGACCACTTTAGGTTTTTATTAAAACATAACTAATAATAATAACAACAGTAACAATCATATTATTTTTATTAGTAGTAGTAGTAAAACATTTCTATATTTTTATTTCATTGTTTTTCTTTATATTAATTTTAATTTAATATATTTAATTTTTTAAATAAAATAGACAACTAAAAGATTTTTCAACTCTCAAAATTATTTTATAAAGATCTATTTTAAGAATAACCCTTCCTATAATTGAAAAAATTTAAAAATCACTTCGATTTTACCTTGTATCAAATGCAAATGTTATTAAAACCTCCCCAACATAGAACTTCTCATTATTAATAAAACTTTATGAACAACAAAAAACATCACCTAACCTACATTGGTCGATACATTTAATTCAAGCGGTTGTGTTACATTACCGAACACTCAATGCATATTTATGAATTTCTTAAGCATATGGTACATAAGGCATTGACACTCTTTCCAACACTCATTTCCCTACCAAGATACATATATGATACTTACATATGATTTATTAGCTAGAGACATGATCTGATCATCGCCTCATCAAGGATCCTCCCAAAGGTAATTACAACTATAGGATTTAGCATTTGAAGGGGATAATTCCAAGCCTTGACATCTCCACCATTGGAATTCTGTTTCAAAGATCACCCAAAATCATTTTAATGATTCTCCTAGTGTGATATTGAGATGATCAAGTGGTCAGTTCTGAACTGAACACACTTATCCAGGTCAATCCATATCCTCTTGAAATGCTTTGTATGACACAAACTATAGTCATTTCTAATAGATGATGTGAATGAAATGGGTTTTCAACAACTATAAATAGTTAAGAAGAAAGGAAAAACAAGTCAAACCACTCCTTCCAACTTATCTGGAAGACACCCGGCATAAATGGTTGGTTCATTATAAACTGAACCACAATGATTTCATCCAAGAATCATTCCATTTATCAAGGAAACAATCACTTAAGTTAATATCCTGATTTTAGTGATATTCCTTGGTTAAAACATCAATTTTCCGTTTAAACGGTCATACCTTAGAACAACCAGGGGGTAACCCAGACCCAATTCATGGGTCATTACCCTTTAAGAACACCACTAAGCTAGACTATATATTAGGAAAAACATAAAATTCATAGAACAAGAGTTCAATGGACTATCCCATAGTTTTCCATACTCAATGTCTACAAATGAGATGTTGGAACAAGGCCACAAAATCTACATTAGATAATCGACTAAGCCTAGAGTGGGATCCTCCAAGTAGTTGAGTTAGAAGAAACCACTAGTGTCTAAGAGTCTATATAGGGAATTACTACATAGGATCCCAAGGATCACTCTGAACCTCCATGCCTCTGTTAAAATCATTTGTTGATGTGCAACACCGACATAGAACCAACTCATAAGATCAATAGCTTTCAAAGATTCTGTGTGGCATAAGACTGATAATCACGTATGGTATCAAGAAAGATATCAAGATAGGGGAAATCCTAATCGATTAGAATAATACACTAGGAGAATTTACTCAGTTTTTAGTTAATCATACCTGATTATTGGAAGGAAGAATAGTCAAAACACTACTTGTCAACTTTAAAATAAAAATCTCAACTTCAATTACCGACACGTCATTAAAACCAATCACAATCCATTTTTCCACTCATGAAATTATGTGATGACTCTCACTTTTCTACCAGAGCCCATCCAAAACCTAGATAATTTTGGAATGGTTGCAATCACGACCAACCATAAAAGTGATGGGATTCCTAGAAATCACTAACATGTTTAAAAACATTTAATCACCAAAAATATTCAAACAAGAATAGTCATTTCAAAAATAGTATACATCAATTTGGTTCTTTCTGTGTGGAAGGAAACATTTTCCATAAGTTAAATGATGTTATCTAACTTTGGTGTGTCCTAGTAATTAAAAATAGATAAAAAAACTCTAACAATTACACTAGGTTGTATTTACCTTAAACTAATGTGTGATTAACCTCTGAGTCACACTCACTAATGTAGAAGAGTTAGACGAGGAAACAAAAATTTATATGATTGGCGTGTCAAACACCCAAGTCCAAAGAATGTCCTCCCAATTATAAGGAAGAAATTATTTACCCAATTCTATGGTCAATTTAATCTAATGATCAAAAAAATCTATACACAACACCCTACGGCTCAATGATTTCACTAAACTCAAATGTTTAATTTTATCATTTAGAGCTCTATGGTACTGCATATATCAATGCATTCTACCCGAGGGTACATGAGAAAAAGACACATCATAGATACTATACATAGGTTGTCCTCTTTATCCATTTGAGTATCAGGTAGTCAACATAATATATTTAGCTCATAGTCATACTGCTCTATAAGAAATATAACCTGGATGACACCATGCCATGTCGTCAATTATAATGGAATGTAAAGGGTCAAATGACCTATAAAATATCTGACCATTCTTAAGGCATGCCTAACCAACAACAAATGAGCATTAATCAGTGCTAAAATCCATATAAAAAATCCTATAAAGGAATTACCAACCATTTGAACAAGGGTTTCATTAGAATATAAGATTATTACCAAGGATAATGACATCCAAATGACCCTAATCTTTTGAAATCTCATGGTATGGGCAAGGAATTTAAAATCTTAGTGTGCTACCTACCAGGGGTGAGCCCATCCTGAGAGCAGAAATCATCAAAATAGACTATGTTGAAGCCTCAAATTTTGATCATATAAGACATTTCTAAAATAAAAAAATATAAAAAATGATACCTCTTCCATTCCATGGCTACCTAAGAGAAACTCAACTACCCTTACCTGAGTGTTTAAGCATTAGACACCACTCTAGGTTCCATTTATAGTCCATTTACTCTATTTTTACTTTTATTATTTAAACAAATAAATATTTGAATCAAAACAAAATGTGCCATTTTTGAAAACAAAATCATAAAGAATTTGATTCAATAATCATTTCAAAGAAAAATATTCAAGGGTCATTAAACATTTTTTTTAAGATTAAACAATTTACAATAATTAACAGCCCATCATAATTTGGAAATTTATGAAATAAATTCTATTATAATAGATAAGGTGTGCTACTATGTCCCGCTAAACCAATCTATTTCCTTTATAATGAAACCTAGTAGAGGTTTCTTAGTTTTTATGTTTTATATAGCCAGACGGGTCATCTCCTAAGGAACATGCCCCAACAGACCTACTTGGGTCTAGTTCAACATTTAGATAGTTAACCAGTTTAGTTTATATTTAAAAACAAATAGACTTTACATTTTAACCATTTAAATATAAATCATTCCATTATATTTAATATGGGTTTCCATTTCCCTATTGATAATGTTCCCATACACTTTATAAATAGAAAATTGGATCCCATTTTTCCTAGCCTAATTACATTAAAAGTTTACCTTTATCATCCTCACCCATTTGATGATAGATTTAAAATATATTTATATATATATTACCCAAGATGGTTCAAATATATTGGATACCCTTTTCTTGTTATATTGTGCCCATACACCTTATAATTGGAAACTGGTTCTAGTTTATTCTTAACCCATATATTTCTATCCTATGCAAAAAATTTCACAGTGAAAAAAAACTAACATGTTGTCTTAGGTAGTAATAAAAAATCATCAAATGACATAAAATAATTGCATATAAGTGTGATAAGGCTTGATAGACATGTAGGAAACATGGAATATAAGCGAGACATGGAATTCAGAAGAAGTAAGAAGAATGAAATATAAGTGAGATAGGTTATGGTAAAAAAGTAAGATGCATAGAATATAATTACTTAGAATTGATAATATTTACATGTTAAATAAATAACCAATAATATTATAAAATTAGGCATTCTAAAGAAAATAACATCATGGTAAAATACTCTGGGAACATAATCTTACATAGCAAGAAAACTACTAATGAAACTACATTTCATGAAATATGCATGACATGTGAATTTATATGTGCCTATAATTATGCCTATATGATTCCTATTTGACATAACAGGCTAATGGTAAAATACTATAAATCACATGAGTCCATATGAAGAAGAAAGCACACCATTCACTCACGGTAAAATCAAATCAACTATAATGACAAACAACATGAACAGAAATTCCAGCCCTAGAAACGAAGTAATTTCCCCATACATGGGGAGATGGATCCAAGGAATAAATATTTAGTATGTTCTTATACATTTCTAGTCTTCTGTCTACCATCCCAAAAAATCTAGAAAAAAGAAATGAAAACACCTTTGGTACCACTTTGTAACATCCTAATTCGACTGACCACTAAACCAGTAGCCGGATCAATCACAAAATGTCCTCAAGAGCATCACCCTAAACACCAGAGGCTTGCAAGTAGCAGTGAAGGCCTAGTGTGTATCTATGGGGATACTATTAAATAATATATTAGAGTACAAATAGTTATAAATAATAAATAATTTATAGGGTAATCATAAAAAATAAACACACAACAATTGAAGTAATTTAGTATAAAATAAAATATAAGTAAACAAAAAGAAGAAAATGAATGTCAAAACTAGTTAAATTATAATAATGTCACATCATGCATCTATACACAAATTTATGTTAAGTGGAAAAGGGGTACCATAATATAACACATGCTATAAAAACTACTAATAGAGAAAAAATCGAAACAAACACATCTCAATAATATGATCAGTCCTCTACCACCAAAATACATCGTAAAGTAGTAAAACAATAAAGTATGGGAAGAAATATTATTATCTCTATAAATAAATATAGACATTAACTCTTTTCAAGTACCAATGGTACCTGAGTAGGGTGTGAGATATAAATATAAGTAGGTTGGCACCCACGGTGTCAAGCCTAATCCATCTCGTGCAATAATAATTGATAGTTTAAAAAACATAAATAATAGAGGAGTAATAAAAAATTAAATAAAAAAAATCTATGGTTTTCCAAACAGACACCCATCGCATATCATATTCTTTCTCTGAAGAAGGGAGTCTAAATAAATAACGTTCAGAATGTAAAATATTTATAAAAGTCCAATATAGATGAACCAACCAATGTAATAGAATTAGAATACCCCAAGCTTGTGCTTTACCATGGTGGTGAAATTTACAATTCATTATACAATAATTATAAAGAAGAAAGAAGAAATATCACATGTGCATAGGCTACCCATATCAATAATAAAGGAAGCATCTCACATTTAAACAATCAATAAGACAACTTGTTAAATACAGTGGTGGAGTCTGAGCCTGTCCCTAGAGATCTAAAAGGAATCCTAGGTATCTCTGTGGTATATAATGTATTGTTCAATTTAATAATGTATATACAAGGTGGTCCATATGGAGTCCCAAGTATCAATCAAGGCATGGTGACTCTGATTCTTTCCTAGATATCCCACGTACATGACCGAGTATCACTTGAGGCATGGTGTAGCCATATTCCAAGAGAGTTGTCCATAGGTGATCCCCTACAGAATTGTGATCACTTAGGAGTACAATAAACCTCATAGGAATCTCTCTACTAAATATCCAGAGCATCACCCCCGATGTGTCGGGTTGTAACAAAAACGACCATGTGATTCCATCCATGAGTCCTGATTACAGACCCAACATTCTCTCCTGGACCATGTCAGGTGAATCATATATCCAAGAATATCAAAAATAGAGAAATATCACACAAGTAAAAATATATATAATTTATCAAAAGCCATCAATAAATATTTTAATGAACTATCTAAACAAGTAATACATCAAATCCATTGGTGGAGACCTAGGCTTGTCCATAGTGATCTAAAATGAATCCCATGTATAACAACATGGACATATAATAACCCAATACCATAGAGTTCATCCATGGTGATCCATATGAAATAACAAGTATCAGTATAGGGACGAAAAAATATGATTCCATCATAGGTAACTCACATAATGGATTGAGTATCACCCAAGGCATGGAAAACCCATATTTTTAATGAGACTATACACATTTACTCCCCTAGGGATACTATATCACACATAATTATAAGAAACCTCCTAGGGATCCCTTTCATGGAAAGCTAAAGCCTTAACCCAGAGCATCAAGTCATAACCTATATGAGAATGTGAGTCCATACATGATTAATTAATATGAACCCCACATTCTATCATGACCCATGTCAACATCAATATCAATCAAATCATATTAAATTTATAATAAAATATATAAATAAATACCACATAAGAAATAAATTATCCGAGATTAATTCCATTAAGTATTTTTTAATTCACAAATACAATTTCAATTAAACATAATGAAAGGCATGGTTCAACCATCCTACAATTATTTCAGCAATTTCAACCGTTAAATTATCATAAAATATTCTTATTAGATTAACTAGAGGTGTGGTCATACAACCCTATTTATTTCCATTTAGTTATCGAAATTATATTTAAAAATCCATTGAATAATGTCAATTAATTTATTCAAGATTTATAGGAAATTAAGAAGGGTTTCATGGTGAAGGGGAAAATATCCATCATGGTAAATTCCCAATTTGAGATGGTCCAATCCATTAAATTTATAAAATGACCAAACACTAAATAAATGAGTTGGTTTATTAAATATATTCCCATGTTAGGGAAACAATATTTATGAACATCAATGAAATATTTGAACAAATCATTCCATATATTTAAATAAGACATCGAAGACAGAAATATAGGGAAATCAAACCATAACTAAGAATGATCTAAATAACTACCATTAATTTTTGATTTATAATAAAACACTCCTCCATTGGAGGGGGTTTTTTATAAATTCATGATATTATTTTGAAAAAAAATCATTTATCTTAAATAATCATTTCATTGAATAATCACAATTTCATTTATCAAAGATGCTTTAAGTAGTCAACTAATACATTTTTAAATTAAAACAGAAAGGAATGAAATCCTACCTCAAAGGGAAGAGAAAGACAAGCCGAACACTCTCGTACTTGATGTTCTAAATTGAAGATGCTCCACACATGAAAAAACATATATTACAATATATATGCCCCTTAATTCAACTCAAATCATCCCATAACAAAGAGGATATATATACAAGGAAGATATGTACTCACACAAAAACATACAGACCTATATATATTTATATATGAGTGAAAGCCTTAATGAATCCAAAAAATGAAGTATAAACAATAGTAAGAACATAAAAACACATTGGAAAGGACCAAAACACCCAAGGAAAACCACTATATCCTCATATATTATGATATAATTAATTATAAATTGATCCAAAATGACGGATGAAGGAAAATATTACCCCAAATAGATCATGTTGAACCATAACATTCTGAAACACTTCGCCTTTGGTGGTGGTTTCAGAAACACGAGAATGGTAGACTTAGGTGACCCTTAATAGAACCCATTATTAGAGGGGGACACAAACAAATCAGGCTAGACTCCATCTATAGTTCAAGTGAACCTCACTAGGTTATGAGGAGTGGAAAAATGGTCTAAATATAGAACAAGTAAGGGAGGTAGATCATACCTTGAAGATTCAGACAATAAATGGGTGGTAATCTGGGTGTAACTGACATGGAGTGACAATATAGAGAGGTGAGGAGTCACACAACATAGGGGAGCCCAGGGGTCATAACCTGATCTAGAGGAAGAGAGTAGTGGGCCCTCTTTATATATTTCTTAAAACCTATAATAATAATAATAATAGTAATAAAAATAATAAAATTATTATTATTAGTAATAGATTTCACTATACTCCCCTATATTTTAAATTTAATTTTAATTTAATAAATATAATTTATTTAAAAAACACACTTCTTAAAGGGGTTCCAACTATCAAAATTAATTTATGATGCTTAGTTGTAAAAGAAACACATCCAGTAATTGACAAAAATTTGAATTCTCTAATAATTTAACTTGTCTCAAGTGCAAGAGTTATTACAATAATAATCGGATACAGTGGTGAGCTTCAATACTAAATATCACCGTCAAAATGGCTGGTTAGTTTAAGAGATCCATTCAAACATTAATGGATATGATGAGATCATAAAAAACATAATTCCAATAGGTTTGGGATTACCACATTCCCTTATTGGAGTTATAATATAACAATAGTTTCCATTAATTTATTCAAATGGAACTTTTCAGTCTCTATATGGTTAGAGGTGTTATATTCCAAAATTCTAGTGTAATTTTTGTATAGGGGAAGATTATGGGGCATGATCCTTTCTAAGACATTACAGAGAATGTTTAGACCATTCAAATTCATATGAAATATGTGAAAAGTATAAAACTTTTATATGTAGAAATCTGTAAATTTTACCTATATTTAAAAGTTATATTTATATATAGTTAATTTGTAAATGATAATGGAAGAATGTCATGAGGTTTTTGAATAAATAAAAGCTCAACCCTAGATACATTTTCCCCTTTGATATCCATGATCACATTCGAGATTAAAATTATTAACTATCATTCCCATCACACCTATCTTAAGTTCATGATGTTTTCCATGTAACCCCACTGAGGAAGTACATACCAAACCCCTTATGTGTATTTAATTCAGTGGTGGTACCCTTGGAGAAATATATTTTTTATGAGGAGATCGCAGTGAAGATCATAGATTGTAGATACAATATCATATGAGATAAGAAAACTTACCTGGTCAAAGTGTAATGGTGAAACCAATATTTTGAGAAAGAAATATGGGAACCAAAAGAGGTTATAAAACATAAGTACAGTCATTTATTTTAGTTTATGTAATAAAATTTCAATGAAAAAAAATTTAAAAGGAGGAAGAATATAATGACTAAAACTTAAATAAATGAGTTTCCATTTTTGAATGAAAAAATTCCTTATCATGAAATGTAATTTTAGAAAACACATGCACTGATTTTGTTATTTTGGACCATTATAAAATATATCCATTAAAATTTAAAATACCATTAAAAATAATAAAAATTGATAATATTTACATTGTACAATGACTGTTATGATTATTATATATTATGGTTAATGACAATTTTTAATTGATATAAATGGAAGAAGTTATAGACAAGACCAGTAGAATCACATCATATAAAATAAAATTATCAGAGCATCTAAGGGAGATGTAATCAATTGGTTTACCTTGAAAAATCCTAAACCGAGATTCCAAAACTAAAATTGAAACGAAACAATTTACTAGAGAAATTCAATCTTACAAATATCATCAACTAAATAAGGTATTTCAAACCACCCAAATAAACTACCTATATTGCACACCTTAACCATGTTGAATACATTGGTGTAATATGGGTTTATGCCTTAATACCATTATATTAGGAATTTTTATAGTTCTTTTAAAATAAAATAAGGATGATATTTAACCATTTTCCTTATTAATTTAAAAATTATGATATAACTTTTTTCAGAAGAATTAGATTTTGAATTTATGAAATCAACATTTTATTTTGGGTAATATATAATTTCAATTAAAACAATATTTTTGTCAAATTCATGCATTTTTAGAAAAAGATTATTTTCCTAAAAAAATATTATTAAATAATATTCATTTATATATAAATTAAAATATAATTTAATGAAGTCTAATGTTATTTGCATAATGGTAAAAAGAAGTTAATATCGTAAAAAAAGTTTTATTCTATAAATTGGTGTTTTTATATAAATGTTTAAATTCTTAAATTTAGAGAATTATTTTGAGAAAATAATTATTATTTTTAAATAATCAATTTAAATTAATATAACATTTAATTATTCATAATCTTCTAAGACAGTTGAATTTTTTGGTTAAAAATAAATATGATACAAATATATGTTTTCAATTATGACATCATAATGAATAAATAGTGATGTAATAAATTATTTAAAAGGAATACAAGAATACAAATATATATATATATCCTAATTTAAAAAAAATTCTTTATTTGATAAATTATATAAACCCATAAAAATCCTTCAAATCCAATATTATATTTTATCGTTTTAAAATCAATTAATTATAAACACAACTCACTTAAATATTTTCAATGATATTATTTTATTATTTTTGGTTCATAACCGTTTATAATTTTTTAAACCACTCCACTTTTATAGAAACCATAGGTAAAATCCATGTGAATGTTTGTGGTCTTGATAATTTTATTTTATTGGGTCCAAAACCACTATTTAGAAATTAAAAAAGAATTCCCATTTCTTTTTTAATAAATACCCACACAATATACCACTAATCTTCACTAAAAATACATTTGTCACTAAATTTATCTCTTTCTCCCTCTTTAAATCTCTCACAGGGTTTTTACAATCTCTTATGAAGCTCCTCCCAATCTTTCAGAGTCACCATTATAAGTTAAGTGATTGATTCCCTCTTTTTATTCAAGAACAATCTTTCTATTATTCCATATTATTTCTTATGATTCATCTGTGAATGTATTTTTACACATCTATTTCAATATCCTTATTATTTAAATGTAATGAGTGACCTCATTTTACCCTCATCAAACTCTTCCATGGATCATTATTTACACCTATTATACTTCCAAAATTATAATGAAATTATCCTTGATAATCATTTTTGTTGCTAATACCCATCATAATTTCTAATGAAGGGTATTCAACTAGAAGTATATATCCCTCATTTATTAGGTACATCAAGATAAAGAATCCATACTCCTTAGTCACGTGATTAAATTTTATTAAATACACTCTTATTTTTTATGATCTATGTGGAATAAAAATGTATATACAATATATGAATGTAATGAGTTGACCTAGTATTATATTGCCTAAAAATAAATTTTGGAATAATTTTATCTCATGATATTCCATATATTCTACACATGAGATTATACAATACACAATATGTTATTCTAAATTGGTGTTTATCCATGACTTATTCTTATGATATCATGTTTTATGTTGTTTCCACATACTGTGTTTCTTTTGTCTTTTTATATTATATCACACTTCGATGTTAATGATTATGATTTTCACCTTTAATATAATCTTGATATACCTATTTACTAATATGTATTACTTTAATCATGCTATTAATGGACTATTCACTTAATGGACTCTATATCACACCCCTTTATTATTTTTTCCCCAGGTTATCCCATGCAGTATTAAAAGATATATGGAACATCTCAATTTTTTTGGAGTTTTTAAATAATATTTTTATAACCATGTTTCATGTTATTATTAAATTTATCAAATTACCAAAATACACAAATCATCATAATATAATGGTATTGTATTAAAGGTTTCATTACGTAATAAATAATGAACTATGGTGTATAAAGTATATGGGTTAACATACTTGCACAACCAAGCCCTACCCAAAAACATTCCTTAAATACCTTCCCGAATCCTAGAGGCCTTGGTATAATCATAATTCCAACATCGTATTTCTTTATATATAAACATTATGTAGTTTTCTGAATAAGAGGTATAGTTATTAACTAATAATTTTTTTATAATTGTTTTTCTACCTCCTTAAAATATTCTTCAACCATATTGAAATAAAAAATTAATTTTCTATTGTATATTATTATTTTATTATGTTATTTTCATAACCAATATTCATATCCTATTATATCAAATGGGAAATGGAACCATTGTTAGTGTGTATAGTGAACTACTGCCTCAAAAAAAGATATAATTCATTTTTCATCACCACCTATCACATATGGTTATAATAAGGGATAAAATGTGTGTATATATATATATATGATATACATGAAATATTTATTAATCTATAAAGATTAAATTATACTTACCTTCTTTCCATAATTCTCTTTGAAAAATGAATAAGTTACTCATGTGAACATATTAACTACGATCATCATCATTTTTATGTGATTACTTTTTCATAAGCATATTTCATGGTTTCTAATAAAATTATAATTAAAGATTAATAATGATAAATATGTTATGATTATTATTCTTTATATTATTGAATAAGTACTACTTTGACTATAGTAATCCTATTGAAGTCATTCGGGACATATGATTTGAATATTGATAAATCACTCAAAAAGAACTAATTTCCTTATGTAATTGAGTATCACATCAAAATAAATTAAATAAAAGAAATAGTAAACTCGATAAATTTTCCTTTGGAAATAAATAATAAACTGATTTTGATCCTTCCTGAAGATAAAAAAAATCTGTGATGATTCAAGCTCATGTTAATAGACATGTCCCTTTAAAAACAGCATTTTAATGGTTTTAATGGTTTATTTTATAAATATTTTATCCTATATACATTTTCATAATTTTTTTAATCGATGTATTTTTATGGATTTTAATGAATTATAATGGAACGTATTTAATTTCATTCATTGGTTTTCAAAAGGAATCTTTTTTATAAATATTTTGACCACATTCAAAAATAAAATTTCTATTTTAACTTACATGGTGTGGTTATTTTTTCATTCCACCATAACCATTATTTTATATTTGGATTTCATTAAAATAATCCATCTTTTTTTGAAATAAAAACCCTCATTTATGTTATTCAGGGTATTTTCAGAAATAATTTGAAATTTAATGGGCATTTTGATATCATGAAATGATTATTTTATGGGTGGAAAGAATATTTTTATGAGTGTATTGATAAAAATTCAATCATTCATGTGTTATGATTATTTTTTGGTTCTTTATAATTGTGTCTGATAATGGGTGGTTCTAATATATCACATGATAATTGGTGATCATGATATATCTCATGGTGATAAGTGAGCCTAGTATAGATCTCCCATGCTTTGAGTTAAGGGACATACTTTACTATTATAGTCTTCTCAGTAGAGATTACCAGAATTTACCATGGAGGTCATTCTATTTATAATAATGATATGAAAATTATGTCCCAAGTTACATATATGACTTATCTACATTCACTTTGATTTCTAATAGAAGTGTAATGATATAACCTAATAAGCTAATTAGAATAAATTTAAATCTATGTTTTTTGTACTTCCTATGTGAGAAATATATAACTCGTTTTTTAAAATTTTTCATTAGTTTTTATTTATTGAATAAATTTTTTTGAGCTTTATTTTTCATTAAATAATTACTATGCGGTTTTTGATAAAAATATTAGGGTATATAAATTGATTTATTGGGAATGAATATGTTTATTTTTATCTCAATGTTTTTATTTTGGATAAATAAAATATTTCATGAGAAATCATGGTGTAAAAGTTTCGTTTCTTACATTTTATATTTCCTTTATAAATTTTTTTTTCTCATTACACGTTTTAAAATCATTATAATAGTGTTTTACATATAATTATGGATAAATATTATGTAAATATGATAAGTTTTTATATATTTCAAGAAAATAAAACCTATTTATTTTAAAAGATTTATATTGTGAAAAAATTAAGACTGAGGGCAAGTGTATACTCTATAATGTGCGAGTTTGTAATTTAAGATTTATAGATCAATTATCTAAAACTCTAAACCATAAAGATATTAAAAATTCAAGATATTCAATTCCTTAATTAAAAATCAATATTATTTAATATTTAGGCCCTTTTACTTATATATATATTTCACATTAGAACTAATTTTAAAAAAATAGTTTATATACATAAATCATGGATTTTAAGGAAAATAACTTTTCCCCATACAATATGATTTTCCTTAAATGTTAAATTTAATAATTATATATTATAAATTTGGATATATTTAATTTAGTTTTGGATATATTATTGAAATATTATCTTGAGATTAATTGTTTGTATTTTTCTAGGGAAATTTATTTTTATATAAATAGTGAATAATAACGTTCTAAAAAATGAAACCTTTACAACATTATTTAAATATAAATTTAACAATGAAATTTATAAAACTATTATTCAGAAAAAATATTTATTTTATATTCGAATTTATTATTGAAAAATATTAATTTTATTTTCCCAACATATATTTTATATTTTTCAGTTTATGTTATATTTTATTTTTAAAACAATTTTAATACATTATAAACTTATTATTTAAAAATTTATTGACATTTAATAGGTAATTAACATAAAAAAATTATTATATATTTTGAATTATATTATCCAAATTATTTTATAAGGTAAATATTATTTTAGTGTTTAAAATAGAATTTACCTTTTAAAAAACTAATTATTATAGTGAAAACCAAAAATGGTAAAAAAGGGTGACATGAAGAGTAAAAGAAATAAAATGTTTATAATTTACTGGTATAAATGTGGATTAAGAGAACCATATATCTAATGAATCATTCCCCATTTTTTGAGCCACGTTACAAGGTTAACATGTTCTCTATTTATATTAATTGGTTATAATTTAAGAAATCCATTCATGCCATTTATAGAAAGGGATTCTCACTAAACCTTAAATAAGACTCTAAAAATTTAGTTTAAAGATGAAAATAATCCCATTTACCGTATTTTATAACAATTTTAATTTACTTTATAATTCGTGTAAAAATATATTTGCATAAGATCTCAATTTTTTAGAGGAATTCTAAGAGAAGCAACATGTTCTAAGCATGTTTACTATTTCCCTAACTTCATTAATATTATTTATTAACTCTTATAATTTTTTTATAATTAATATACATTTAAATAAGGATTATTTGAATACATAATTTTATTAATCATAGGAAAAAAATTAAATCATCTTTCCCCTTTTCTATTAAGAATAACTAAACTATCGTTTTTGTTTTGTGCGTCCTACCACCTTGATGATGTGAAGAATTGCGTTTTTCCCACCACAACATATATTTCTTGATTATAGGAGTTTTATATAAGAATAAATATTAAATATTATAATTATTAGTATTAAGAGATGAATTTTAATCCATATTATTTCAATCTATTTCTTTGAGAAATGAAATTGTCTATAATGTGTTGTTCCTACTATCGACAACATGAAGTAACATATCTCATTTTTCATTTAGTTTCCTTACTGTTTGATAAACATATTAATTTATTATTATCCATATTAATGGTATATAAAAAATTTAATTTAATTTTTTAATAATGATATTATTCTAAAATAAATAAATTTCATAATCATAATTATACATTAATTATGAAATGTTAATGTTTGGTCTAATCTAA
Organism: Viscum album; assembly: GCA_963277665.1. Lineage (NCBI taxonomy): Eukaryota > Viridiplantae > Streptophyta > Magnoliopsida > Santalales > Viscaceae > Viscum > Viscum album. The sequence continues at coordinate 833,676,650 of OY728136.1, forward strand.
CCACATACTAGAATAATTATATAAAATAATATCATGTAAAACTATGAGAACATATTTACTGATAATATATGTTATAAATAAGTAAATTATGATTTGAATTTGGTTATATAGTGTTAATGTTAATATTATACTCACTAATAACACCACGAACTCCCGTTCATTAAAAAACACCAAAACAAGATCATCAATTATTTCAGATTTAATGATCGTAACAACAAATACTAATAAATTAAACAAAAAATATAAATAATTAAAAATAAATAAAATTAAATACATTTTTTTATCTTAAATAAAAATATATTTTTTGAATTATAGATATTAACATTGAAATTTCCAAACAAGTTCAAAATGATCAAGATTACTCCCACCTAAAATTGAGAATGTATAAGACCTAAGTAATATACATGAAGGGAATAATTATAAATTAAAATTACAAATGGTATGGATATGAGTAAGTTTCTAAAATAGTTCATTAATATAGTAATTTTTTTATACAGGGGTTTAAATTACTACTTTGTAAATCAATAGTAAATCCCATGGGTTCTTGAAAAAATTGTTCACCCTTTGAGACATATTTCTTACTATAGAAAATTGTTTATTTAGAATGGTTTATCTCTTGAACTATTAATATTTTGTTTTAGAAAACTATCATTATTCATTTTATATAATGCATCATTTTTTCAATATCTTAAAGGGGTTTTTATTCTAATATTTCTAAGGTCATAAGGGACTTTGTATATCAATCTTAATTGTTTGACTCATTCAACTTATATTGAATTTATTTCCAATTTTCTCACCAAATTGATTTATTTTCAACTTTAAATGATGTTATCTCTTATATTTATCTTGTAATTTTTTTAACCTTAATCCACTTCAATGAATTATCGTATTCCCAGTTGAGTTTTTATGAAAACAAATGAGACTTTTTAATGAGACGCATGACTTTGAATTTTACATCGATAATTAATAAATGTAGAAAAATATCTTTGGGTATTTTATTTTCATGTTCACTCATGAATGTAATGTTTCCCTATGATAATTTTTGTGTTTTGTTTGAAAGTTGTAATATAATATGTCCATATGTGTACCTAATTCATGGTTTATGATAAATTCTATGAAGTCAGGTTGTGACTATTATATTTCAATAATTATCTCTAATGTCTTTTGGTACTTATGACATACCATATAAATATCACTTATTTTCTATCATTGTAAATCATAAGGACGTGATATTTTTTTTATGATCACGTTTTCTCTACAATTATGATCTAATCATTGAAATTATTTATTAATCCCTTACTGAGAGTTTAATATAACCACTTTAATTTTTTTTCATCCCACATGTTATGAGTATGAATTTTACTAAGGGTACATTTGTAATATGGTCTACTATAGTTCACTTATGAATAAATATTGACTATTATTATAAAAAATTAATTTTAATTTTCTATTCCTCTAAGACACTTATGTTCTATTCACCTATTTTGTGCAGCCATTTGTGAGATTTTATGGTTATTAATTTAAATTAATGATATAAATGTGTTTATTTTTCTTGGGCCATCATAGTTGGTATCATAGGTGGGTTTAGTTATTTTGGGGAATAATATTGAAATATTTAATGAAAACCCTATGGATGAATCTATGTTATAAGTTTATGAATAGGTAAAAATATAATAGTGTCAGAAAAATATATATTTTGTAGTTATTATGGAAATAATATAAATATCTGGATACTACAGGTGGATTCAATCTATATCACAAATGTACCTTGGGGTAATAATTCTAAAATGTGTGTCTTGGTTATTAAATAAATAATCACCTATTGCATGAAAAAGAGGCCTAACTACACCCCATGTTTTATTTTCCTAGAGGTTAATCATTGGAACATTCACATTTTTATTATGAACCATTATGATGGATTTTAATATTCTTAGGTTAGTGAAACTAATATAAAAGTTTCGTGAATAACATAGATTAAATTATTAAATTTACATTTTGAGGATTACATGTCATTTATGATTCATCCATTCTATATTTACAGTATACTATTTAGATTAAGTATTATTACCATTAACATTAATTTATTTATTTAGTTTATATATAAACAGTAAACAATCATAATAATGGGTTTGATGGGTGAGGTAATTATTATCCAATGAGATGTGAAATGGGATGTGGGACGGTTTAAAAAATCTTTTAAAATTCTCACCTAAATATCAAATGATGTTAACAATGAAACAAATCATGTTGAGATCAAAAATATAATAGGGATAGAGAAATATTATATAGGGCATTAAATGTGAAAACAAAAACCCTCCATTAATAGATCATTTAACCCACTTATTGATTTGAAATGGATAAATTCAATGGAAAATATATTTCCTATTCCCTGATACTTAGAGAATGAAAATATTTTCATGGATATATATCACTTGTAAAAATATGTTTACCAATAGTGGAATCTCATTAAAAACACATTAAAAATGAAATTGAAACATTATAATGTTAGGAGACAAAGAATGTATTTTTAATGAACCAATATCCTCAAAAGAAACTTATGAAAACGGAGAATAAATTTATAGAGCTATAAAAAATTAATAACGATACCTTTCACAATGATGATGAAAAAATCATGAGGAACATGATATATTGATGTAGTTTTATCTCATAATATCAAATAAATAAATAATGTATCTATAGAGGCTTAAACCCATGTATTTAAATGGAATTTGATTTATTTCGACTTCTTGGATCTATGGGGAGATTGTGGAATACGTGCTAAAGGTAGAGGTATAAGATAAGGAAAATACCTATTGAAGGGAAAATAAATTAGAAGGGAGAATATTGGGATAACTATAATGGTAATCCACTTGGGGGGGATGAAATTATAACCCCTATTTTCATATGTGTAGGAAGAAGCACATATGTATCTTCTTCAAGGGTATATATAATTTTTTATGTATTGAAAAGTATGACACAAATCCTACAAATTTCAATGTAACGTTGAGTGACTAATTTCCATATAATTTTAGTTTATGGTCCAACATAATGATCCAAACAAATTAAAATGATTCAAGAGTAATTATTTTTTTGCATTATGTGAATAAATTTCCCAACCATTAGACTAATAGAGAATATAGTCTCCAACGACCTCCCCAAATGCAGGAACAAAGAAGTGAATTCAGGATCACAAGCACTAATGTAAATCAATATAATTTAGTGATGAGAGGTAAAAATGATATATTTTATTGATATTCTAATACATTATTTGGTTTTTTTTCATTTCATGATTTTATATCACATGAGTATTGTAATAATATGTAATAACAACATCAAGTAATAGATATTGAACTATATATGAAAATACCTTATTGTATAATGATAAGTTTTGAGATATATAAAGATTTAATGACTGATATTTTTAGAAGGATACCTTATAAATATTAAATTATTCTTCTATTGGATGGATTTGACAAAATATTTGGCCTATATTATATTTTCGTATATAATAAACAAATCACTTCTCACGTGAAATGAGATCTCATTAGATTTTATGAATTACCCTATTATCAAGTATCAACATTGGAATAATCATGAACTACCCTTGGAAGAAAATTATATAATATGGATACTAATTCCATTAAATATGTAATTTATAGCTCAAATGAAAAATGAGAAATTCCACATTGATAAAATACCTATAATATGGGAATATAATGATGTATTTTTGGTTGAGCTTCTTGGTTTTCCACTAGTGCATGTGGCTGTGTGTTTTAATAAACTCATACATATATTGAATCTTATCTCAATGTTTCAGTATATAATAACCCCCATTAAATTAGAGTATTTGTTAAATAAAACTCAAGATAATATTGATAAGGTCTTGAAATACCTGAGTACTTCATTAGGGGGTGCACCTGTCTATTACATCAAAAAGATCGATGAATAAAGGCATATTTCTGTTTATTATCATGAGAATAATAAAATTGTGGAAAAAATTATTCTATACCCCATATTAGTGGTATGTTTGAACAACTATAATGATTATAATGTTTCTCAAATATTGACATTTGATAATGAAATCATTAGTTTTGGGTCAAAAGGGTGGATCATTCGAAAAAACAATTTTCACAGAAGTTATGTGCACTATGTATTTATAGTTATACATTTGGGACATATTAATTATCACGTTAACTATATGGATTTGAAGAATTTTTTTGTTACAATAAAAAATTATTGGCAGTATTTATTGGTGATATTCTCATACATTCTATGAGAAAAGAATAGAATTAATATCATTAAAAGTTTTTTAAAGGGTAGGAAAGTAGAAACTATATTATAAGTATAAATTTTTTTAATTATAGCTTAAAAGGTATCATTATTGGGTAATATAATCACCATTATGTGTATATCTACAGAATATTTAATGATCTAAGTAATCATGTAATGTCCTAAGCCAACCACAATAACTAAGTTTTATAGATTTCTCGAGATTTATGGATACTATAGTCACTTTTTTAGTGACTTATTATGGATTTAAAGTCCACTAACCCAATAAACCTTTAGAGGGTAAGGTTTCATTATAAAATAGAATTTGAAGATGGTTTCAATGAACTAATAAAGTGGTTTTTTTAATACACCTTTACTTAGAGTACCTTATAGTAGGGATGGGTTTGATAGACTTATGGTTGAAAAAAAGGTTATTAATATTTTCACTCATTAATAAAAACATGGAAATTTATTTTTCCTATTTTAAACTAATGACTTCTCTAAAATATGACCAAACACAAGATTTGGAGTTGTTATAAGTGATCTTTTCATTAAAAATTTTGTGTCATAATCTCTATGGAAAAAGGTTTGACATAAAAAAACCGTAAGAGTTTGAAATATAAATTCACATAGAATGGGTTTAATATGTGCCAACGGAGATTTTCATAGTTGATAAAAGATAATGACTACTTAATACACTACCACACTAGGTCTAAAATCATGGTGGATGTTGATTCAAATAGGAATAATGATGTTAAACTATATATCGTGAGCATTGTAAATGAACCAATAGTCATGGATTTTTATATTATGAATCAATTATTTATAATTCATGGTTAGAAATCCTATATTTCACAAATAACTTTTTATCCTTCCATTCACATGATTATAAAAAAGTCCAAAATTATGATGTATTAAAACAAAAACTTTAGTGAGTATTTTAGTGTTAAACAATGATAAATATTGATTTATATGTTTTTGAAACCAAATAAGTATTTTATAAAAACTCTAAATAAAGATAGAATTTCTGGATGATTATCATAGATCATATATCTTTATTAATCTACGTTCAATAATGATGCATAGAGATCAATAGAGAAACTTCTAGTGGGAGAAAATAAATACAGAGATCAAATAATACATATCTTGATGGTTTATATAAGAACAAGTTAAGGATAAATTAATGAAGTCAAATAGTATGTATATTCACTACACATATGAGTATAGAAATTGGAAGCAATTACCATGTATTTCTTCATACATATCCCCACAATTTATATGGACCATTACACTATTTTGTTTTCAGTCGAACTTCATAAATATTACACATATTTTTTTACCACAAAAGTATATTTCACTCTTGAATAAATCAGAATGATATATATAAATTAATTGGTAAGAATGGATGAAGTACAAGTCTCTATTGAATCATATTAGGATCTATATTTTACCTAATCGTTTTTTATAGGTCTTTCGAAATAATAAGTGATAAATTTGAGTTTCAGCAGTTCTTATCATCCTTAGAAATTTGTTCAATCTGAGAGGACCGTTCAAAACCTAATGGATATGGTGAGATATTATTTGATGGATATTCAATGATGATGTGATAAATAGCTCCTCTTAATATATTTCTCATATAAAAATATTTTCCATTATATAATTCAAATTGTAATATATGAGGCTCTCTATTGGATGAAATGTAAGACTCTAGTATTCTTATATGAAGTTGGGGGGATATTTATATGACCTAAAATTTTCCTCAAATTAATATAGATGGTTTTAAGAATTATCTAGACAAAATTTTTAACAAATACAATGAAATGTTTATAAAAGAATTCAAAAATGTGTTCAAGAGATTTATTTTTGTGACATGGTGTTCCTCAGGATATCTTTATGAAAATGGGTTAAGATTTGTGGGAACAAGCTAAATCTTAACCATATGTACTTTAGTCCCTTCAAGAAACATGATCAGTTTAGGGTATTAGATTGTAACATATCAATCCTTTCATAACACTCTAATGTTTAATATGTGATTAATTTATCTCTTCAAATGAAGTATATACCACACCTATCCCATGTACTAAACTCGGAAGGCAGGCAACCGAAACATGATGTCTTATGTGAGGAACAACCACTTGAAGTGATGGATCGAAGATATAATGTTTTATGTTACAAGGGAATCAATATATTTAAAGATAAACAAAGGAATATTATGTTAAAGTAATCTTAGTGGGATTGTATGGTTCTAAGGAGACAAAAATACCCTCACTTATTTTCATATGAGTAATAAAAGTTAGAGGATAAAATTATTTTATATGAGTATAATGTAACAACTTAATTTTTTTGTTAAATATTCCTCTTAAAATAGACACCGAGCCTGATATCTTACACAATATTAATCGTTTAACCATAATAGACTATGAAACATTTTATTTTAATATATATTAACAATTATAAAGTAACCATTAAATAAGTGGGTATAAGAAGTTATAACCACATTATGAAACAAAGGATCATTTTAAAATTATTTAAACTAGTGAGGAAATTATTATAATAAAATATATTTATAGTAAAAAAATTTATTTTATAAAATGTATTAGTTTTAAGTATGATAATTTTTTTATTATAACTAATTTTATATGAATACTTAATGTACATAATGGATTATTTGTAATAAAAACAGTCATTCTCTAAAATTCATAATTTTATATAAAATTTGAATCTATTAATATATAATTTGAATTAAAAAAAATTAAATTCATATTTAGAGTTATCATAAATTTTTTTTAATAATGTTTTTTATTTTTCTAATAAAATTGAATTTTATGGGAATAAAGAAAAAAATGATTTTTATAAAAACGATACTTTTCAAAAGTTACTAGTATAAAAGTATAACTTTGACTTTATGATTCTTATTTTTTGGGTAAATATTTATTTATTAATATAATTTATAAGTTTAAAATATGTATTTTAATTTTACAACTTTTATTTTAAATTTTACAACTTAAGTTACATTTTCTTACGAAATTTAGTTTAATATCCTATGGACATGTTACGAAAAAATTGACTTCCACAATTTTTTGAAAATTAAAATATAAAAATTAAATTTTTATATTAAATTATAAGGTCAAAATTATTTAATAAGGACTATTTTATTTTAGGGTATAAATTATTCGATACTTCGGTAAAAAAACTAGTTACCTATATTGGAAACAAAAATAGTAAAAATGAGTAACCTAAGGAGTAAAAAGAAAAGAATGTAAAGAACAATATTTTAATTGAGTTTTTGATGTTTGGATGTGAAATAATTTATATCAATATAATTAGTATCATTTTTGGATCAACATATCATGTTTAAAATGTACTCCCTTTATATTATGTGGTTATAATCATAAAAATTCTTTTTTCACCACTTGTAAAATGGTTATCTCACCACCATTTCAATGCCAATATAAAAATTAGGTTCCCACCTATAACTCATTCAATTATCATTTATTTATAATCATTTTACTTTTAATTTATTACTTGGTCAAAATATATTGGATTAAGACCTTTATTTCTAAGGAGTCTTCAAGTTGACTGCACATGTTCTTGATGTGAGTACCTTTTTTCTTACATTATTTTATTTTTCAATTTCCAAATATAATTTTATAATTTATCTATAATTGAATAATTATTTACTATATAATTAATAATATAAAACCTAGGTAATAACTATTAACAACCTTTCCTTTTTTCTCTATGGAAAAGAAAATCGGCATATGTGCGTTGTGAGAACTACCACCTCCATGAGCCAATGATTTTTTTTCAACACCAAGAGTTATAATATTATATAATGGTTAAATTGATGAAAATATGTTATATATATAGTAAAATTATATATATAAATATAAAAACTATAATCCAACTTTTTTCTACTTGTTTTGAGAAATGAAAATGACAATCATGCATTGTGCGGACTACTACATCCATGAAGTAACATGGGTTTTTTCATCTATTTTATTTATTAATTATAAATAAAAGATATAATTTGACTAAAAAACATTCAATTATTTAAATAATATCATTATTCTTTTGAAGTAATTAATTTTATTCAAAATAAACCAATTTAATAATCATAGTCATCCATTAATTATGATTGTTCATGTTTGTGCATGATTAACAACCTACTTGAATAATGATATAAAATAATATTATAGATTAAAATGGGAAATTAAATAATTATTACATATGATATAAATAATCAAATAATTATTTTTTTATTTCTAGTGGAAAATTTATTATTGTAACACATTAATTATGTTACCAATTCTTATTCGTTGAAAATCACCAAAACACGAACATCTATGAGTTAATCTTTAAGGATTTTAACAATAACCCCATATAATGAAATCATAAAATTAAATTTTATTAAATATATTAATTTCAATTACCTTTTATCAACTATAATGATTACTTTGTAGTATAATGAATAACAACATCACTATTATGGATCTTTTTTTAAAAGAGAAATATTAATCAAACTCATAATTGGAAATGGATAATAAATAACTAAAAATGATGTTGATATTAATTATAAAATAAGTTTAAAAAAGTTTATTATTATGAATATGTTTATGTAATTTGTGATTAATATATTTTTTTATGTAGGATGTTTAATCAGTTTCATGTAAATCAAGGTTAACTATAAGGCTTTCTTATATAAAATTTTAACCTGTTGAGATATATTTCTTATTATTCACCATTTTTTATTTTTATTATTATTTCTAATTCCTCAGTAATATTTTTTATCATTATAATCTCGTTATTAATGTTTTATAATGCGTCATTTCATCTCATGTATTTCTAGGCACTTTGAATTGATAATTTCTAACATCAGATGTGATTTGGAAACTCGAACAACTTCCTCTGAGTTATACAACTTCAAATTTAATTTATTTTCCATAATTTCACTTAATTCATTGATTTTACATTTAAAATGATGATCAGCATTACATATTTAGGTAAAAATAGTTTTTAAATCAAATCTATCTCCATGATGTTGTTTCTTGTCACTTATTTTCTTAAGAAATTAATGGATTCTTTTCGAAATAACATTTACATCGATTATTATAGTTTTTTATTAAAAAATTATATGTTTGGGTTTTTATCTTTCTATATATCTTAAAAATGATATATTCTCAATGAATTTATTTTTAAGGTTTCAACATCCATATCTTTTCTATTAGGTTGTTTCTTTGTTTGATCATGTTTTCTATGTTAATCAATAAAATTCATGTTGTTATACTATTTGTAAATGTCAAGAACCAATCATTAATTTCTATTAGTTATTTATTCTATTAAATTTGAATTATTTTTATTTGAAATATTTTTGGAAACCATTTTATTTTCATAGTTTTTTATGAATAGTGAAATATTTTTATTTAATCAATTTTTGAAGCCCATTTTATTTCTTTGGGTTCCTTATGATGTGATATATGAATTCTTTTCAGGTGGAACTAATATCTTGGGATAATGACAAACACAGTCCTCTATGGCCATCCATTGAATTATTTAATAGTTTATATGTCATGAAATATGTATTAAAGGGTTTCATTTTTTTGTTCGTAAACATAGTTTCAAGTGTCTTAATGAAAAGGGGTATGCATACGTGTATACCATTATATTTTTTGAATAGTATGGGTACATATGTGTGACTCAGGAATTTAATGTTTCCCTATGTAATTTTTTGTTCCCAATTTGAATGATGTTATGAATTATGACCTTATTATCTCTTGATTCAAGGTCAATGTTAAATATTTCTAATCCAAGTTATTGATATTTTTTTCGATGCTAATATTTTGTTTCTTTAATTTCTTATTAATTGTGGTTGGATGTTAGCTTTTGTTTCATGATTATCACTTCTGATGATATGATGTTTATCTTGTGGTCATTATATTTTTCTTATAAATATGATTTAAACTACGGTAAAATTTTTATTCATCCCATACTAAGCATCTAATCTCACTCCTTTCTTATATCTTCATTAAACAGTTTTTTAGGATGACTTTTACTAATGAGATGTTTTTATAATTTTCTTGTATGGTTCACTTATAATGAAATAATAACGAGTATTATAAAATAATTTTTTATTTTTCTAATCCCCCAAGGCACTAAACTTGTGGTACCATGGTTTGTAAAAAAAATTGTGAGATTGAATTTTTATTATTGTAAAAATTTTTATCAATGAGTTTATTTAGATTGGGTTTTAATAGATATGGAACATGCACTATTGATTGAATTTAAATAAATAAATCCACATCCATGTTTATTTGGGTGATATTTGATGTACTAATATACTTATATGAATTGGATGAAATGTATTTATCTAGTATAGTTTTGAAATCTCAATACAAACAAAGAATTATTAGTCAAACTAAATTATATAGACATTTTTAATGTCTTATGGATGCATTTATGTCTTATGAAAAGTAAATAATAGTTTTTTGTGGGATGTATAAGTATTATATGACCTTTGGAATAGTATAAAACCATATGGAATAATAAAATATATACTATATAATATTTTCCAATAATAAAATATGTAAATATAAATATTATAATTTCAAAAAATGATTTATTAAATATAATAAATCAATGTATGCATAAGGGTAAAATTTAAATAAAATATTATTTAAAGTAATTAAAAAACATTAATCTTATTATGAATATTTAAATATTATACATTCATAATCAAGAAATTTATTGTCATAATTTTTTGTAGTTTTTGTAATCAATACATGAATATTAGCTTAGGGTGATTATTAGTATTTTTTTTTGAAGATGATGATTTCTTGGAGAATAATAAAAATACAATTTTTTACATAGAAGATAAGTTTTATAAAATCATAATGATATCCAAATGAATAAAAAAATAAGAAAAAAGCTAAAAATTTTAAATGGATTTAATGACAATAATAATGAATGTGAATGAACTAAAATTATTTATCTAACCACTAAATGAACATCGAAAGATTAAATTATATATAATATTACTAAAAAACTATTTTTGATTAAATATTTTGAATTAAATAGGAAAATGATACCATTCTATATTTTTTCTTCATAAGAAAGTGGAAATTTTATTTTTTTTCTTACAATATACTACTTTTATTTAATGTTATCAATATTATACAGAGTCTTAAAAAAAATAATAAATAAATCCAAATTTTATTACCAAACAACCCCTCTCATTCATATACAAATACAACCCTCTTCCAAGCATTTCAATTCATTTAAAAAATTCATTAATAAAGAAATATATCATAAAATATATCTCTAAACCATCCTTACTATGCTTTTGAAGTCTTAATCTAATCAAAAGACCATTCCATGAATTCATTAGTGGTATTCAAAATCAGGCCTCCAAAATATAAGGAAATAACATTCCATCCTACACTCTTATTTTTGTAATTATCAAATATTCATATATATTCCAATTATGAATATAATATTATTAAATTTATATCTTATATCTAGTCCCATATAATTAAAAAACAAAATATTCACTATATTTTATATCTTTTAATATATTTTTTACAATACCCTTAACCTATGGTGGGTTCAAACCACATTTGTGTATGATGATTTTTTCATAAAAATATATCATACATGGTTTAGAAAATGTAATTAATGTATAAATTAGATATTAATAATCAATTTAGATCATTTTATGGTTATAAGGTGATAATTTGTAATGTTAATAAATATATTATAAAATAAAAAAATGGGAATTTAAATAACTCCAATGAAGAGAAATAAGAATCCTTATTAGGAATGAAATAATTTTTTATTATCATTTAGACTATATTGATTCCCCTCAACCCACCGGGGGCCTAAATGGGTGGTGGTAAGTTATGTTTTCTGTCTCAATATCACCTATAATTGGACATGGGCAAATGAGGAGCACTGAGTAGGAATATCGTACATAATGGGAGCCTTATCCTAATTCACCTATATACAATGAACAATGCCACACTAGAAATCATAATTAATAATTTATAACTAAATTTATATATATATATATATATATAATGTGATAATTTAAAAGATTCACAAATGTGTAACCGTTATATAAAACGTAATGAAAAAGGGGAAAGATACAAGCCAAAAAATCTAAAGCTGAAAAAATCTGATTGTAATGACCGAGAAATTTCAAGGAAAATATTTTTCTTAAATACTTTGGAATTTTATGAGTTTGCAGTTTCTGACGGAACCTGATTCTGAGGCCTGATTTTCTTAGAATCAATTTCTGATGTTTTTTTCAGGTACATTCAGTAAACATACGTGCAGGTTTTTCTATCTTTTGAACCAGTGCTCAGAAGTGAAAACTGAGGACATCGATAAACTCGCAGCATCAGTATTCGCTTAGGGGGATCTTTACCTTAGTTGCGTTCTGACGAATGTGGTAGTTAAAATTTGGGGATTCGTTAAGACTTAAATAAATTGTTGTGTGACAATTTATTTTTAAGTGGAAGTTAATTCCTCCAAAGGGAAGTTGGAGGTGGGGCCGACACCCCACCTAACTTCCCATGGGAGGATATGAATAAGGGTGGTGGGGCCCACATGAACCCCTAACTTATCACCTCACCTCATCTCCCTTGAACCCCCCCCCCCCACCATTTAATACTCCCATTCTTTCAATTTGACAAATTCCAAATTTAATGAGATCTCTCCACCTCCATCCATTTATTTCACTAACACCCTTTAATTAATTAATTAATCCACAATTAATTAATTAATTAAAGTGTTTGAATTTTGCAGATTCATGTGTAGAATAAAATAATAGCTTAAGATATTATTTTATATTTTTACACGTTGTGTTGGGAGAGCTGGAAGAAAACTATGAAAAAATAGAATAACACTATACTTTGCTTGACGAAGAATATCACGAATGAAGAATGCAAACCCACCAACGAGGCTTCTTCTTCAGGCGCAATCTTACGTCAACAGAATCGACACAGTTCTTCTATGATGCCCGACTACCGCGACATTCTTCTTCCACAGTTCGACAACATGTGTGGTCCTTTAGAGGTAGGGGGATTTTGTATATTTTCATATATGTGATTTATACCCTCGAACATGGGCGTTTATTTGTTGGATGATTATTTGAACCACTAACATGGTGGGTACGGGCTAACGAACAAGTACAGACCCACCGCCAACTTGTTCGTGATGCATGGAATGTTTGGTGACTGATGAATAGAGGGGAAACGTTGATTTGAGGCCGTCGTAGTGAAGAAGAAAACTTGAGAGGGTCGTAGGTGCAGACAGAAGCTTAAACAGACCACTGGAATGACTTTGGTGTCCTGCAGAGGATTGTAGCGATGTGGGTCACCGGCATGGCGGCACCGGTGACCAGAGGCAGCGGCCGGCGCCGGCCGGGCCTAGCGGCGCCTTAACGTGCTGCTGGCAGGAGTCCACCGTGGCCCCGGCCTCAGCGGCGTAGAGTGGTTCCCGCGTCGCGTGGGATCCGGGGAGACTAAAAAATACTATTTTTTGACATATAATATAAGTTTTATAAAATTATAATGATATCCAAATGAATAAAAAATTTAAAAAAAGTTAATAAATTAAAATGGATATGATGACTATAATAATGAATTTGAATGAACTAAAATTAATTCCCTAACCACTAAATGAACATCCAAAGATTAAATTATATATGATATTACTAAAAAACTATTTCTGATTTAATATTTTGAATTAAATAGGAAAATGATACCATTCTATTTTTTTTTCTTCATAAGTAAGTGTAAAATTTATTTTTTTCTTACAACATACTACTTTGAGTTAAAGTTATCAAAATTATACAGAGTCTTGAAAATAATAATAAATAAATCCATATTTTATTACCAAACAACCCATCTCATTCACATACAAATACAACCCTCTTCCATGCATTTCAATTCATTTAAAAAATTCATTCATAAAGAAATATATCGTAAAATATATCTCTAAACCATCTTAATTATGCTTTTGATGTCCTAATATAATCAAAAGACCATTCCATGTATTCTTAAGTGGTATTCAAAATCAGGCCTCCAAAATATAGGGCAATAACATTCCATCCTACACTCTTATTTTTGTAATTATCAAATATTCATATATATTCCAATTATGAATATATTATTATTAAATTTATATCTTATTTTTAATCCCATATAATTAAAAAATCAAAATATTCACTATATTTTATATCTTTTAATAATTTTTTTAGAATACCCTTAACCTATTATGGGTTCAAACCACCTTTGTGTACGATGATTTTTTCATAAAAATATATCATACATGGTTTAAAAAATGTAATTAATGTATAAATTAGATATTAATAATCAATTTAGATCATTTTATGGCTATAAGGTGATAATTTTTAATGTTAATAAATATATAATGAAATAAAAAATTGGAATTTAAATATATCCAATGAACAGAACTAAGAATCCTTATTAGGAATGAAATAATTAATTATTTTCATTAGGACTATATTGATGCCCCTAAACCCATCGGGGGCCCAATTGGGTGGTGGTAAGTTATGTTTTCCATCCCAATATCACCTATAATTGGCCATGTCCTGATGAGGAGCACTAAGTAGGCATATCATACATGATGGGAAGCCTTATCCTAATTCATCAATATACAATGCACAATGCCACACTAGAAATCATAATTAATAATTTATAAATAAAACTATATATATATAATGTGATAATTTAAAATATCCACAAAATTGTAACCATTACATAAAACATAATGAAAAAGGGGAAAGATACATGCTTAGAAATATAAATCTGAAAAAACCTGAATTGTAAAGACTCGGAAAAATCAAAGAAATTTTTTTCATAAATAATTTCTAATTTTACGAGTCCGTAGTTTTTTACGGCACCTGATTCTGAGACCCGGTTTTCCCGGAATCTATTTCTGAAGTTTTGTTTGGGTACGTTCAGTAAACGTACGTGCAGGTTTTTCTAAATTTTGAACCGGTGCTCAGAATTGAAAATAGAGGACACCGATAAACTCACATCGCCGGTATTCGCTTAGGGGGACCATTACTGCAGTTGCGTTCTGATGAATGTGGTAATTAAAATTTGGAGATTCATTAAGACTTAAATAAATTATTGTGTTACAATTTATTTTTAAGTGGAAGTTAATTCCTCCAAAGGGATGTTTGAGGTGGGGCCCACACCCCACCTAACTTCCCATGGGAGGATATGACTAAGTCTTGTAGGGCCCACACGAACCCCTAACTTATCAACTCCCCTCAACTCCCTTGAATCCCCCCATTTAACACTCCCCTTATTTTAATTTGACAACTCCCCACTTTAATGAGATCTCTCCACCACCCTCTATTTATTTCACTAACACCTTTTAATTAATTAATTGATCCATAATTAATTAATTAATTAAAGTGTTTGAATTCTGAAGATTCGTGTGGAGAATAAAATAATAGCTTAAGATATTATTTTTTATTTGCACATGTTGTGTTGAGAGAGATGGGAGAAAACTCTAAAGAAATAGAAGAACACTGTTCTACGCTAGACGAAGAATATCACGGATGAAGAATGCGAACTCACCAACGAGGCTTCTTCTTCTGGTGCACTCCGACATCAATGGAATCGACATCATTCTTTCGCGACGCCCGACCACCGCAACATTCATCTTCCGCAGTTCGACAACATGCGACGTCTTTTTGAGGTAGGGGGATTTTGTATATTTTCATATATGTGATTTATACCCTCGAACATGGGCATTTATTTGTTGGATTATTATTTGAACCAATAACATGGTGGGTATAGGAAAACAAACAAGTCCAGAACCACCGCCAACTTGTTTGTGATGCACAGAATGTTTGGCGATGGATGAACGGAAGGGCAATGTTGATTTGAGGTCGTCGTAGTGAAGAGCAGAACCCGAGAGGGCTATAGGAGTAGGTGGGAGATAAAATGGACCACCATAATGAATCTGGCATCCCATGGAGGATTGTAGTGATGTCGGTCGCTGGCACTGGCCGGCCTCCTGGCGGCGCCCTAGCGTGCCGCCGGCAGGAGTCCGCTGTAGCATAGGCCGTAGCGGCGTGGAGTGGATCCCGCACCACGTGGGATCCAGGGATACAGGGTGGCGCCATCCTGATGCTGCCATTTCACGAAACAAGGGGGCCACCCCCCCCCCTCGTGCGGCCGAACCCGGACCCGGGTCGGGTCGACCCTGTTCGGGCTGACCTACTGTGGGTCGGGTCGGGTCGGACCCGGTGCAGACCCCCTTTTTGGGACCTTTATTGGTTAATTGCCCATAACATGAGCTACAAACCTCTGATCGACGCACTGTCAATTGTGAATAATTCCTCAGATCTATATGGTCATTTCGGTATATTACACTCAAGATTTTGGCGAACTTTGGGTATGGTCCGGTAGGTTTGAACACGAAACCAACCTGGCCCTCGGGGCGAAAACACTTATAACATAAGGACTTGACGTCCGATTGATGTGCCGTCAACTACATTGGTTTCATTTTGTTGAGGCGATTCTTTTTTAATACTCCACGTGATATTCATATGAGATTAGAGTATGTTCGGGTTGGTTTTATCTTAAAAACTAACCTGGCCCCAGGAACGGAAAAGCCAATAACTCACAGACCGGGCGTCCAATTGACACACCGTCTATTACTTTGAGACACCTATGATGAGGCAGTCCTTTTTGATATTTCAATGTGAGACTTTTTGACACATGGAGTATCGACTTGAGGCTCATGGAGCAGACCCTCCTGGTTATGAGCGAGCAGAGTGTGGAGACCTTGTAGCTTTAGACCTGACGACTGCTTGACTGATTCGACTCGGAGTGATTCGACTAGCCCAGTGGATGGAGAGCCCAGTTTGGCGTAGACCCACTATGGATGGAGCACCTGGTTTGGCTTCAGAACCACGGTAATTGACAGGAGGAGTACCTCTGACGGCTATTAGGGGGAGCACTCAGTTTGGCGATAGTCCCACAGCGTATGGAGCGCCCGGTTTGGCAGCAGACCTGTGGTACTCGACAGGAGGAGTACCTCAGAAGTATAAGGTTAGTGATTAGTTCCTTGGAGTCATGACAGGTCCACTGTACTCGATAGAGGAGGAGTTCTCCGGCAGCCATGGTTTCAATAATGAAAATCCTGGTTTGAGCTGAGTCATGACCTTTGTGTTTTCCTCTTGATTGAGATGGGATACATGATAACTTAGGTATATGTATGGGAATATACCTAAGTAAAGGTTATCTATTGAGATCTTTCTTTTTGGTTTATCCTTTTTGGGTTTAGTGAGACTATGAGGGTGTCAGGGTCCCTACAGAGTATTGTTATACTCACCCCTGCACGGGCTATGCCCGCACCTCGTTGTGTTGGATGCAGATGACAGACAGCACTGACCGAGGCAAAATGTATGAGGACTAAACGGTACCCGAAGGTGGACACTTGGCATGACGT
Organism: Viscum album; assembly: GCA_963277665.1. Taxonomy (NCBI): domain Eukaryota; kingdom Viridiplantae; phylum Streptophyta; class Magnoliopsida; order Santalales; family Viscaceae; genus Viscum; species Viscum album. The sequence goes on from OY728136.1 coordinate 833,694,413, forward strand.
CACACAGAGCAGATTGATAGACGTGGAGTGCTGAGGAGGACATATGTACCTACCCTTCATGTAAGAACCCAGAGTACAATCCAAGAGCTGCTTCCATCTTCCAGCTGTATGTCTTTTCAGTTGTAATTTCTTTCAGTTGTTGCTATACCTTTCTGTTGGGCTTGTATTTCCGGCCCCTTTGTACTTTCATCACACTTTTTACACTGCTTTACTTAGTGTTTGCTTCAGATTGTTCTCTGGTTGTGTGTATTTACATTTTATAAAGGTAATTCCTTCCCGGTTCTAGGGAATTACGCCTTTGGTTCTAGTCACCAGCCTCTCGCCTATGGAAGGCGGGCTTGGGGTAGTCACGATGCGGGCCCTGGTGGACGGGCATGAAAAATTGGTATCAGAGCACGTCGGCTCTACCACAGAACTCAGTACTCTGATCTTTCTTTTCTATGAAGCAATATTGTTAAGGGTACTAAGTGTGGTTTTCAATTCAGGGAGTCCAGTGGTGGTGCGGGCGGCTGACTTATCCATACATCAAGACCCTGACTTCTGATTTCTGACTCAGGGCATGAAAACACTGATTGCGTGTGTGTTTTCAAAAGTCTCCTTTAAGCCAGATCAAACAAGGCCAGCTCACCAGGTATAGTCTTTTGACCGTGTCGCATCTGTTCTTTCAAGATTCCTCCCCGCGGACGACCAATTAGAGCCCTGAGAGTTGTATGTACTAACAACCCGCTAAGCGACGAGGCCTTAGTATAGGGCCCTCTTCCAGTTGAGGCACCTGTGGAGGCACCAGCGGTACTACTACTCATTGGGATATCGATGCCACTAGCCCCAGCAGCAGGCGATGCACACCGCTTGAGTGCGCTGCACGAGTTCCAGTTCTAGATGCCACCCAAGTTCTGGGGAGAGACGGACCCACAGGTGGATGAGGATTGAATGGAGGCTATAGTGAGAGTCTTCAGGCTAGTAGGGATGCCAGCAGGCTTTATGGTGATCCTTTCTGCCAGCCTTCTTCAGGAAACAACAGGCAGAAGATGGAGCCTGATTCTCCAGATGCATGATGAGGTGACACTTCTATGGGCAGACTTCGAGAGCCTGTTCTGGGAGGATTTTGTACCAGCCACCCTTCGAGCGGTGCATATACAGGAGCTACTACATCTGCAGCAGGGCAGCATGACAGTATCACAGTACTCAGCGAGGTTCACAAACCTCTCGTGCTACTCTACAGATATGGTACAGGACCCGTTCTTTAGGGCCTGGACCTTCAAGCAGGGGCTCAGGTGAGAGATTATAGCTTTATTTGTTTCTCACAACATCCCAACGTAAACAGGGGTGTTGGAGAGAGCCCTCTGAGTGGAGAGTTTCCTTGTTGAGTAGTCTCCAGCAGTGGGACTCACCACTATCCAAAATGCAACGGAGTCTTCTGAAGCTGTAAGTAGACAGATGACGTAGAGGTCCAATAAGACCAGACCTACAGGTGGTCGACCGCACGACTCATCATCAGTAGTTCGAGGCACCCAGGGTGGAGACTGAGCCAGGCTTACCAGGAACAGACAATGTTACTCTTGCAGTGGGCTTGGTCACATGGAACGTGAATGTCCGACCTGCCATGCAGACGATCAGCAGATATATGAAAGACCTCCCAAGTATAGGTAGAGGATTGATCATGATGGAGCTGGCAGTGTAGCTTGTGGTGGACGACGCTTTGAGGTGTTGCCACCACCCCCACAAAGAGGTCCACCTCATCCACAGGAAACAGGTAGACATGGGAGAGCACAACTTCAGGCAGTTGAAGCTTATGGCTATGGAGCTTCAGAAGCAGGTGGATATGAGCAGGACTAGTTCCAGGCATATAGGCCTTTGTTCATGATGCTTCTAGCTTTGTTGATGTCATTTTTTGTGGTTTCTTTGTTTCTTTGTACTTTGAGCTGCAGTAATAAAAGACACATGTCCTTGGGACGTTTTATTCCCTTCCATTTTTCATGGTTAATACTAAGAGGTTCTGGTTAAAACTATTAACTTGAACCTCACTTTTGAGATTTCTACTGGACAAGACCCAGTAATCACACACAGATGCCGACAGTGTGACTCAACCCTTGGATACGAGAGTAACAGTTGGATCTCTTAGTAGTAGCGTTGTGGCCTTAAGACGTCGTCCATGGCATGAATAAGTATCATTCATATTATGATTGACTGTATTAGGTAAAGTAAGTGGTTCATCCTAGGGAGAAGTCTTAGCAACTCTTGTAGAACGTAGACAAAGAAGGTTGGAGATGATTTCTTACAATTGTCTAGTCTCACCCATAGTTCGTCGAGCGAACGGTTTACGGTTTACTCTAACAAAAATAGTATCAACTGTATCTTCTCTCAGAAAGACCAGAACCTAAGACAATGGTGATGGCTTGAGTCCCTCCAAGACTATGAATTCTAGATATTCTATACTTATGAGAAGGTGAACGTAGTAGCAGATGCTCTCAGCAAGAGTTCATGCATTCAACTGCTAGGAGAGGCGACTAAGTAGTTGGTCGTGTTGCTGATATCCTTTGTGGATAGGGATGGTGTAGTCTCTCTACATTCACTCCTCTAATTATTCATCAATTTAGGCGAGGTGTCTTACTACCCGGCCCTTCCACCTCAGTTGCACCAGGTGCACCACATTTTCCATGTATCTCAACTGAGAAAATGTGTGCACGACCTGTCCCACATCTTCAACCACAGGAAAACTTTCATGGAGGTTCCAATGGAGGTTGATAATTAACAGGAGAGGGTCCTATGTGGATGGTTGATACCTCTTGTTCGTGTTCTCTGGCATCATAGGAACCCCCATGATAGCACATGGGAGTGGGAGGCTCAGATGCATGTTCAGTACCCCCTTTTGTTTCCCTAGTGTGTGTTGTAGCTTTACGAGGATGTAAATCACTGAGGTGGGAGTAATTTAAAGACCTTTAAATTTCAAGGAAATTTTATTTATTAAATACTTTGGAATTTTACGCTTCCGCAGTTTCTGACAGCACCTGATTCCGAGGCCCGGTGTGCCCGGAATCAATTTCTGAAGTTTTGTTCGGGTACGTTCAGTAAACGTATGTGTGGGTTTTTCTATCTTTTGAACCAGTACTCAGAATTGAAAACCGAGGACACTGATGAACTCGCAGTGCCTGTATTTTCTTAGGGGTTCCTTTACCACAGTTGCGTTCTGATGTGTGTGGTAGTTTAAATTTGAGGATTCCTTGAGACTTAAATAAATTGTTGTGTTACAATTTATTATTATGTGGAAATTAATTCCTCCAAAGGGAAGTTGGAGGTGGGTCCCACACCCCACCTAACATCCCATGGGAGGATATGACTAGGGGTGGTGGGGCCCACATGAACCCCTAACTTATCACCTCCCCTCAACTCCGTTGAACCCCCCCATTTAACACTCCCCTTCTTTTAATTTGACAACTCCCCACTTTAATGACATCTCGCCACCTCCCTCCATTTATTTCACCAACACCATTTAATTAATTAATTAATCCACAATTAATTAATTAATTCATGTGTTTGAATTTTGAAGATTCATGTGGAGAATAAAATAATAGCTTAAGCTATTATTTTTTATTTGGAACACGTTGTGTTGGGAGAGCTGGGAGAAAACTCTGGAGAAATAGAATAACACCATTCTTCGCTCGAAGAAGAATATCACAGATGAAGAACGCGAACTCACAAATGAGGCTTCTTCTTCGAGTGCCCTCCGACGTCAATAGAATCAACACCGTTCTTCTATGATGGCCGACCACAATGATGTTCGTCTTCCATGGTTCGACGACGTGTGGCGTCTTTTCGAGGTAGGGGGATTTTGTATATTTTCATATATGTGATTGATACACACGAACATGGGAGTTTATTTGGTGGATGATTATTTGAACCACTAACGCGGTGGGTACGGGCTAACGAACAAGTCTGAACTCACAACCAACTTGTTCGTGATGTGCAGAATGTATGGAGACAGATGAACAAAAGGGAAACGTTGATTTGAGGCCATCGCAGTGAAGAGCAGAACTTGAGAGGGCCGTAGGCACAGACGAGAGCTAAAATGGTCCACCAGAATGACTCTGGTGCCCCGCAAGGGATTGCAGCATCACGGGTCACATGCATGGATATGCCGGAGACTGGAGGCGGTGGTTCCCTAGTTCGCCGCTGACAAGAGTCCGCGGTGGCACCAACCATGGCGGCGCGGAATGGATCATGCACCGCGTGGGATTCAGGGAGACAGGGCGGCGCCATCCAGATGCCACCATTTCGTGAAACCAAGGCCCCCCACCCCACTCGGCCAACCTGGCCAAGCCGCGGCCGGCCGTGGGCCGGACTGAGACCTTGGTCAGGTCGACTAGGTTCGGGCCGACCCAGGGTGGGTTGGGCCGGGACGGACCGGGCCAAGACCCCCTTTTGGGACCTTTTTCGGTTAACTTCCCATAACATGAGCTATGGACCTCCGATCGATGCACCGTTAGTTGCGTAGGAGTCCTCAGATCGAGATGATCATTTCTTTATATTACACTCAATGTTTTGGCGAAGTATGCGTACAGTCGGGTTGGTTCGAACATGAAACCAACTGGGCCCTTAGAGCGGAATCATTTATAACTTAAGGACCGGACATCCGATTGACGTACCTTCCACTAAGTTGGTTTCCTTTTATTGAGGGAGTTCTTTTGGAATACTCCAAGTGGTATTCAGATGATATTGGAGTATGGTTGGGTTGGTTTTATCTTAAAAACCAACCGGGCCCCTGGAATGGAAAAGCCAATAACTCACAGACCGGGCGTCTGATTGACACGCCGTCTGTTGCGCTGAGACCCCTATGATGAGGCGGTCCGTTGTGATACTTCTACGTGAGACTTCTTGACACATAGAGTATCGGATTGAGGCTCGTAGAGAAGACCCTCCTGGTTACGAGTGAGAAGATTGTGGAGACAGAGTAGTTGTAGACCTGGCGACTTCTTGACCGATTTGACTCGGAGTGATTCAACTAGCCCAGTGGACAGAGCACCCAATTTGGCAGTAGACCCATGACGTACGGAGTGCATGGTTTGGTAGCAGACCCATGGTACTCGACAGTAGGAGTACCTCAGCAGTCTAAGTTTAGTGAGTAGCACCTCAGAGTCACAACAGGGCCACTGTACTCGACGGAGGAGGATTTCTCCAATAGCCATGGTTTCGATAATGAAAATCATTGTTTGAGCTGAGTCATGACCTTTGAATTTTCCTCATGAATGATATGGGTTACTTGATAACTTAGTTATATGTATGGGCATATACCTAAGTAAAGGTTATCTATTGAGATCTTTCTTTGTGATTTATCCTTGTTGGAATTAGTGAGACCTTGAGGTTCTCGGGGTCCCTACTGAGTATAGTTATACTCACCACTGCATGGGCTACGCCCGCACCTCGTTGTGTTGGATGTAGACGACAGACAACGCTGACTGAAGCAGAGTGTACGAGGGATGGATGGTACCCGGAGGTGTACACTCAGCGTGATGGCACAGGGAGCGGACAGATAGATGTGGAGTGCTGAGGAGGACATCTGTTCCTACCCTTCAGGTAGGAACCCAGAGAAATATCGAGGAGTTGCTTCCTTCTTCCAGCTGTTTGTCTTTTCAATTGTACATTCATTCATTTGTAGTTTTACCTTTCTATTGGGATTGTATTTCCAGCCCTTTTTTACTTTTAGCACTCTTGTTACAATAATTTACTTATTGTTTTCTTCCTCTTGTTCTCTAGTTGTGTGTATTTACATTTTATAAAGGAAATTCCTTCCCAGTTCTAGGGAATTACGCCTTTGGTGCTAGTCACCAGCCCCTGGCCTATGGAAGGCGGGCTTGGGGCAGTCACGATGTGGGCCCCGGGGGACGGGTCATGTCATGAATAACTAAGATGATATGGTACCTGTAATGATCAATCATCATACATGCATTTTGTAAACTATTATCACATCCAAGTTCCAATAATCTTAATAAACATCTTTTCCATCCATGTCACCACTGAACCAACTGTCATCAATAAACGATAATAAACTATAGGTTAATATTTCTATAGAGGGTTGAGTACATTCATCATAATATGGTACCATGGAAATGAAAAATAAATAATAATAAAACTATTCATCTCAGACATATAAGAAAAATGATTTCATAACTGAGATTAAAATAACTAATATAGTTTAATGTTGTGAACCTTGGATGGATGAGAGAGAGTTTCTCTCTTCACAACTAAAAAATATGTGAAGCAAAACATCATCCATAATAATCCAAGTCACACAACATAGTAACCCATATAACCTCTCTAGAACATTAGTGGGGGACCTGCACCTATCCATGGAAAGCATCAATCCAATGTTTACTGACCCAAATGGAGGACTTTCAGCCTCTTGAGCTAGTAAATAATGGTATTCCCAACTCCATAGTTATATGATCCATTCCCTAAGTATATAGGGTAGTAAAAATCATTATCATAGTGGTGAGGGACCCATTCCCTAACATAAATATAGCTCTAAGGGAATACCTACCCCATGAATACTTTAATCACCATACATGATCCTCATTATTGGGCCAAGAGAGATATAGGAAAAAATGCGACATATCACCTTATGTATCGTCTCTTACAAAGAAGAAAAGTGAAATATCATGTTTCATTAAAATATTAGAAATTATATGCTACAATGAATAGACCAATGATACCCTCTAAAACTAAAAGTAGACATATCCACTACATAATTGATTTATTTTTCCGATCCCCACAGGCTGGTGACTAGCACCAGGGAATAAAACACAAACTACATGGAACAGTTTTTCCCAATATGAAGTAAGATGCATGATATATATTTATAAAAACAATGGAATGAAATTGTAAGAGAATACTGAAATAAACATATTCTGTTACCAAATAAGCTACAACGACAACATTACAACTCTAAAGTAGAAATACTAAACTACAGGAATAATATCCAAAGGAAAACTAAAACAAATAAGAATAAATCAGTGTGATATACAGGTAACATCTGACTATCTCAACCCCAGCTACCCATACAATGATAATAGGAACCTCACCAACTAAATATAATACCTTTCTATTCCCTTCATAAAAATACAATACAAGGTATACATACCACTAAAGTGGTGTGTATTGGGTGATCTAAACAGGATCAGTATGATTTACAATAGGTTTCACATATCATATGTCTATAAAACAGTCCAAATACGATCAACTTATAAAAAAATCATCATAAATAGTTAAATAAAATTTATATCTAAAACACGAATATGATTTACTCTTTTTGAAATCTCTAATAAAAGACAGGTAAAATAGATTTATAGAAAAATTTCCACATCAAATAACATTTTTTTAAATTGTTATATCATAGGAAAAATTCTACAAATCAAAATAAAAATGTTAAAAAATACAAGGATAACTTAGAGTTAGGTTATCCAAGACATTAATATATAAATCAATGACTAGTGTTCACTATAAGTCCCTATAAACCTTGTTTTAAGGATCATTTAATTGAGGAAAACCCTATAATGTTAACCCTGATATAGTGTTAATACCGTCCTAGAAGAAAATTCATAACATAAAAACACCACAAAAAGTGGAGACCCTTACAATATCAAAAGACGATACCAAATACTACACCTTTCACCTATATACTTAAGGATCTCATGTGATGCATACATTTAATTATTTCCATAGGCCATTAAACGTTTCAAAAATCCAAAATATCACCTTCCTTTTATGAAAAAACAATATTGAAAACCTATTTTTGAAATACACACCAAAATGCTTGGAAACCACTTCATTTTACTGAAATTATGGGAAACATATACTTTATTATAAACCTTTTTCAAATATATAGATCAATAATTAGAATTACTTTTAAAATTAATTTATAAAACCATGAGAATTCATAGTTTATCCCACATAGTTTAGAGATGTTACCACCTTCCTCAACATGGGTCTCACACCAACCGTAGTGGGATCCACGCATAAAAAATCAAAAGAAAGGAATAAAGATAAAAAAAATGATCTAGAAGGAATCAAAGAAGCATGGAAACATCATTATCAATCCCTAACAATAAATCCCAACATTACTATGAAAACCCATGTGCAATGAAGAAGAAAGAACGAAAATAGAACACTTAACAAAGAAATTGAAACCATTCATTCTAGAGATAGAAACACCAAATGGAGCGGAACAATTGCAAAGTAACCACTAAAAAAATTCTTATAGGAGACCTATGCTTCAAGGTTGGGAGGAGGAAACATAATGTATTTGGATTTAGGACTCATAAACATAATTTTATTTTGTGAATGAATTGTGATGAGAATCCCACAAATTAAATATATGTTTAAAATGGAATTACCATGGCTTAAAAATATATTTAGTGATTATTTATTATTTTGAACTTGACTCCTGGAATGAACCATTTTAATGATCTAAATCATTTTTCCAAATTTTTTCTCAGTGATAGATTCATGTCATGAATCTTGTTAATATTTTGAATGTGTCATATTGATTGTTTCCAACCCATGATCCTATAGAAACTCCAATTTGACTCCATTTCCATCTAATCCAAATGTAAAAATATCATAAACCTTTTAAATAGATCAAACCATTAACTGGGATGTCAAAATCTCCACACATTGGATATTTTGTCCATGGGAAGTCACATGGATGAATAATGGTCGCGAAAGAGGTGAGGCCCCTACTCCCTCTTCAATGATTCATGCTCCCAAGACTCTTTAAAATATGATTCATTCCTCTATAAAACATTAGAAATGAAATAAACATCCCACTCCAAAACATGTCCTTAGAATCATTGATCTCCACTAGTTACTCCACAATAGAATCATCCAGCTCGAAATCAACATATCCCAACTCTGAACATGAATGGGATCTAGTTAGTAATTCTTATGTGGAGATATGTGGAAATCATCATCTATAACTTCCAAATGATCTGATAATTGAAAAACAATGTAACATTCCCATGTTTCCAGTGATGTTAAATATTAGAAAAAACATATAACCAACTCTCCCTATTTCCCAAAATTATGGTTACCCAAACAAGGATAAACTATTATGAAAAACATGTAACCAAGAGAAAACTCAAAAACATGACATTAAAAATAGGAAAAAAATTTATGTTCAATCTATGCTATAATTAAAAAACAACTTATATCATGGACCCTTGACAATATACCCTGAATGAGAGTTGGCCCCATAAGATTATATTTTCCCAGCTCTTCCCAACAAATAGATAGCCTACATGGGAGACCATGATAAGTCACTAAGGGATCAATTCTGATGAAAGACATGAAAATATTATTATAAGTTTACTCGACCATTATTATATGGATATCTAATGATTCAATAAAGTTCGAGATTAAATAATAGAGTATATCATGTAGAATGTGAATACTACACTCTATTTAATCATCCATTTATGGATGAGAAGTTTTACCTTACATGACCTCAGTCCACATTGACTCATGAAGACACTTCTATAATCTATTAGTAAACCTCAGATGCTTATCAAGGAAAATGGATGTTGTAACCATGTGAATCATCATTACCTCATATACATACATCTTATATACATCATCAACTTTAGTGGGGTCCCTAATTAGAATTAATTGGATGGATTTTCCGACCAATCAATCAACACAGAGATAGAATTATCACCATAGAAAGTCAATGTGAATAAAAAAATGAAATCCATGGAAATATCATCCCAATTCCATAACAAAACTGTAAGAGGTTAGATTAGAAACAAAGGCTTCACATACACTACCTTTATCTACTAGAAGGCATAATATTGGTAAAATTGATCTATGATTTTACATTTGATACCTGACCACTAGATACACCAAAATACTTCATAATACTACTTTATAGTTCAAGGATAAATGGAGCAAGAGGAAATATCACCATTATATAGGAATCAATTAATTATTATTGATGGGATTCCATACCAATCCCTAAGGCAGATAATACCCTCATAAGGGGAGACCAAATTAAAATAGTATCCCCACCATAAAAGGTTTCTTGGATTCCTTTGAGCTCCTCAACCTATAAATGAATATAGAAAATACCCCTAATGAGATATTACGATAACTGAGAACTCATCAAAACCACATCTAAAACATCATCCTATATATCTAGATGAAATCGATCCAAAAACCTTCATATGGTTCCAATCCTATTTTGATTACAAAACATTATGTGGTGGAATATTCCAAATGATAGTGTGTGAGATAACATTCCACATTCTTGAGGTATAATCTAAGTCAAATTCAAACATATGGATGTATTCCACCAATATTTTCTATCTAAGATTCATGTCTTTATGAGATAATACATAGCTAAAACAATTATGACCATAAATTACCACCAAAATCTCTAAGATTAGATAATTCTTGTAATATTTATGTCCATGCATGACTGTGAAAATATCCAAATCCTGAGTGGTAAAATTATTCTCATGTTGATGAAGTATATGAGATCCTTACGCCACAATATGACAGTCTCATATAGACATGCAACCAAAAAATCACTAAGAAGCTATAATGTACACCATATACCTCTTACTATTCTTATGTGTGATCAAAATATGCGTAGACTTTAGAATCCATTTATACTCATCCAAAGAAGTATGAAATATTTCATCCCATAAAAACATTACCCATTTATTGGAAAGAGTAGTAAAAGGTGATTCCAACATTGATAAAACCTTGACAAACAAAATATATTATCCAACAATTCCATAGCATCTTCGAATCCAATAAACATTATGTGGGTTTTCCAATGAAAAGAAATCTTTGAACTTATCAGGATGGAATGATAGGAAGCATTCAGAAATCACATTCCCGATGAATATATCTTACTAGATCTAGAAATATCATTTAACTAGTTTTATATAATGTAAGTGGTTCCTAAATATTTTCAATATCCTTTTTAAATGGTTCTCTTTCAGACACTCAGATCTCATATAAACAATGTTATCATCCAAAAACACCAAGTCCAAGGTGTGGAGATACTAATATAATATCTATTTCATCAAAGATAGAAAAACTAATTGATAATTAATCAAACCAAAATAAATCATTAGATACTCATAATGGTCATTACTTATCTAGATAATAGTCTTTAGAATATTAGAATCTTATAATTTGACCTGATGATACCCCAACTGAAGTTCGATTATAGAAAACAATATCACCCCATTATCTAATCAGATTAGTTATCCACATTGTGAAAATTATAATTATTTAAACAATACTTTTTCTCATATTATGATAGTATAAAAACAATTTAAATTATATATCACCCATTATTTTAAATATAATGATTTAGTCTATAGTGAAATGATAGGTAAAGTAAAACTATTATTTATCAAATCATCTAACTAGATATAGAACTCTTTTACCACTTCTGGTTCCATGTGATATGAGGGTATCAAGATCTTATTTCTACCCAGAAAAAGATCAATAATAAAATCTAACTCCCTATCTAATGGATAAAAAAAATTCATCTTGTAAAACATTATGGTAGTCCTTTAAAACAATTATAAAATCAATGACAGAAGAAATATCAATGTGATCCACAAAAATTTAATACAAAAAACTCATGAAATATGGGAATGAAAGTCTTCCATAACTAGAACTATTATCTCAGTCTTCATGAAACACTTGTAAGATCCCATTACAAGTGAAGAAAGAAACTTGGTGATGATAAAAATCAAACACAGTGTGGGGATAAACTAACCAATTCATCCTAATGATGACATTAGACAATTTTGGAATGAGAACAAGGTTATCCTATACTAAATCCACATTATCCATAGATAGAGAACACACTCATGTTTGAATAAACAACTCATTCTTATTTCAAAGAGGTGTTAGTAGATCCATAACAAAGTACATGATCTTCATTGGAAGTTTTAACATATCATTAAATGGTTAATAAAAATGAGTATGACAAACCTATATGAAATAGAAACGTTTTTATAGAAAATGTAACCAAGATGGTACCACTCAATATTTCTAGACCTACCTCATTCAGAAACTCATTTACAAAATGAAGGTGATTCACTCTTGAGGACTATAGATTAAGAACAACATAATTAGAAGATATTTTCTTTGATATAGTTGTATATTTAGTAAATATCCATGAACCTTTTCATATTTACTCAACAACCAGAAGCACTAAATATCACTACAGGTTGGGATAATATTATGATGTGTTCCCTACCATACCACATTGATACCAAGATTGATACACAATAATGGATATCGATTAAGGTGATGTGAGGGTTTACTAATGAGATTTACCTCATACACCCTAGTGATAATCATGCCCCTTTCTATTCTTCCTCGATGCTCCAGTAATGTTTCCGCTGGGTGGAAGAAATTATCTAGAGAATACATTATTCACCATCATATCCCTTGCAACCATCATACCTCTATCAACAATGTTGTTGTGTTCAAATATCTATTTATAAATCCAATATGTACTTCTATTCCCTTAACAAATCATTTATTACATCCTCTAGAGAAAAACAACTAGCTCCACACAAAGGTTGATGTAATCCAAAAAAATGAAATATACCTATTATAATGAAAGGATGTATAGTTAATTTTATTTAAACTGATACTCTAGGGAGAAATATTGAAGCAAGTGGGTCTTAAACCCCTTATAATCCAATCCATCTTACAGATCTTTATGTGTAATGGAATCCCACCACCTCTTGTTGGGACACTAGTAATTGAATGTCACACAGTTCACTTTGATAGGACCATGTGTATCTAGGAAGTCTATGAATTTATTGATCATGTCTATTGATTCCTCTACCCATTTTGTTTCATTCATACACCAAAAGGGAGGGGGATTCCCCAATAGAAAATCTCATGATTAGTTTATTTCTCTATATAGTCTGGGATGTGGCTCAAAAGCTTTATTATGAACTTGTTGCCCATTCTGGTATGAGAAATTAATTACCAAAATAATATAAAGAATAATATTCTAATCAAGAGGATGATTCAATTGAAGATAATACATTTCTACACACTTCTATATAACCAATGAATGACTTCCTAGTGGCATGTTATTATACACTGAAAATATAAGAAAATAATTAGATAATAGGGAAATAACACTCGGACATAAATGATCTGAAACAAGCCCCTTGTTTCCCTTAGATCATATCTCATGCCTATCAACTTCCCAATATTGATCATAATATTGATCTGATACCAAATTATAATGAATAGTATTGCAATATTCTCCAAAACAAGTACCAAATCCAATCCTCTACATGACTTAATGGAATTTCTGATCCTTATGGGTTAGAGAATAGCACTCAGACATAAAACACATACAAAAGGGAGTGATTTCACCCAAAACGAAACAAGATGCATGGTATGGATATATACATATAGAAGAAATAAATGATGTAAGAAGACAAAAATTAATTTATTCCATAACCAAATATCTGATAATATATGTAATACAATTCAAGATTAGTAAAATAAAACTCTGAGGTACAATACTAAGATCCAAAGGAAAACTAATACTAAGAAGAACTACTCCATGTGATATGTGGGAAACAACCCAACATATCTCCGCTATCTAGCATTACCATGGAAATATAAAACTCACCCCTCACTATATTACCTTAATTTTTTATACATAAAAAGATAATAAAAGATCTACACACCTTAGAAGGGGTGTTAAAAGTGTGTGCTAAATTGGATTAGTAGGATCCCACCGTGTGGTTATATATCCAGTCTCTTTACAATAATCTAAATATGAAAAGTCAATATAATAAAATCCTTTATAAATAGTTAAACATTATTTTTATAAAAATAATAGATTATAGATCCCATATATCAATAGTTCCAAAATAATCCAGGTAAAATAGTTTCATATAAAAATTTCCCGATCATTTAGCATTTATCAAAAATAAGTATATCAAATAAAAAATGGTACAATTCCAAAGAATGGTGATAAAATACTCAAAGTACAACATAAAATTAGGTATTCTAGCACCTGTAGACATTAATAAATTATTAGTACATACATAATTTCCCAATATCTTATTTATTAACATTTATGAAATACTATAACAATATATAATGTGAACCCTCATACCATGCTAATCAATTCTTGGAGCAAAATAAAAAATAATCTTGGAATGAAAGAAAACCCTATAAAATTATAGTAAACTAGGTTTTTTATAATCATATATTTCATATTTTTATAATAATATTAATTAAATTACCCAAACACATTCCCAAGGATTGTATTGGTATAGTTCATGTGGAAACATGGAATCCTAAACAACCAGTTCATAAGAGTTCTACACTATCTCCCACTTAGATCTTCATAACTATCAACCACATTAGACATATCACATTTAATACCCATCATCATAAAATGGGGAAACAAAAAATAAGAATGGGTGAGATTAGATGCTCAATTGGGATAAAAAAGTGAAATACATAAATATAATGTGAGCATAGGGGTATGAGAACATGAGAAAACCAAAGAAAACATTACCATGCATATCAATGATAAAAATATAAAGTCATAGAATAAATATTATCATTTCATAATACATGAATCAAATCGAAATTGAAGAATAAGATATATGAGAGAATAAAAATAACACAAATAATAGGAATTGTGGAATACATAGAAGCATAGAATATTATATCCAAATTATTAATGGCTTATTTCCAAGGATATCATAGTGGAATTTTTTCACTTCCCAATAGTCAATGTTCACTCTCTAGCCTATCTTGGTAGAATAATTCCCTTAAATAATTGTGTTTAATCCCAATTTCATTCTTTTTAATATCATGAGATACCAATATTTATCAATTTAATTGTAGGGAGATATAGGTTCCACCCTCAAAATAATAAATATCATAGATAAAGGTCCATAAGATCATAAAACATTAATCATATTAAAAAAATGAAAAATTTGTCTCATAAACATTTAATCATTTAATAACTTGTGGGAATGAAATAGGTTTCATAATAATTTCATCATTTCATCATAACATAACCAATGGAATAATGATTTGGTTTCATAAGAATTTTATTATAGTATAACCTATGAAAGAGAAACTAGTTTCATAAAAATATTTT
This sequence comes from Viscum album, assembly GCA_963277665.1. Taxonomy (NCBI): domain Eukaryota; kingdom Viridiplantae; phylum Streptophyta; class Magnoliopsida; order Santalales; family Viscaceae; genus Viscum; species Viscum album. Next base: position 833,709,588 of record OY728136.1, read on the forward strand.
TCTCATAAACAAAAACCATCAAAAGAAATAATAATAATGAAATCAGTGTATCATATCCCCATTATAGAATATTTAATATCAAATTATGGTTTATTAGATGGAAAATTATTTTATAATACCACATAAGACATTTCTTGAGGAAAAATTCATTTTTACTTAAAAAATCACCGTTTATAACATAAAACATTATAAAACATTTTGAAAATATTTTTTTTAAATAGAATTATAAACTTATAAATAATGTTTTAAAATAATTTATAATATTTTTTGTGGAAAATAAACTTTACACTTTCAAAATCACTTTTTTTAAACAAACAATTCATAAACATTTTCATATTCATTTTATTATATATAACCATCAAAAAGTATAATGGATGATTTAAATATCACATATAGTATTTCATGAAAATAATACCCTTTCTGAACTGATTTATTTTAATAAATAATTCATTTTAAAAATAAATTTCTAATAAAATAATTCTTTAATCATATAAAGTATGTATTATAAACATTGAGTGTTCATGACGGAGGGAAATTTTGTTCTTTCCATACACATCAACACAAATATTCCTCTCACATATTAGGTAAAATACAAATGTGAATTGTTTTAAAACACATGAAGATTAATTGTAAAATGATTATTAAAATATCAAACATAGGGAATATTATATTTAATATGTTAATTTTTTTTAAATATTTTAGAAAACATGGATATGGAAGAAAAAGGGTCTTCGACTGATGCGAGAAAGAAATAAGATTTTTCATAAATAAATTTAAGTATATTTTATCTTTTAAGAGGGTAAAATGAAAGGAAAACTTTTATAATACTAAAATCCTTTGGGATAATAAAATAATTTTTTTTGAGATATAGATAATAATATTTCATTATTAAAAGAATAATCATAACAATCATAATAAACACTGATATTGTTATATAAAACCCTTACCACTATTGTAAATTTGATTCATAAGACCCATGAAATAATATCATTAAATTAAACATATAATATATCTAGAATAAATAAATTCATGATATTAAATTTCATTGGGTCCATATATAAACCTCATAAAATAATACCGGTGTATAATATAACATATACCTCAAAGAAGGAAAATTGATATATAAATTTATTATATCCTTGGTTTATTTTTAATCATATTTGAAAAGAAATATATATCATACAATGGTTATGTAAATAAAAAAATTCATGATAATAAACATAAAATAAATTCATTTATAGTATATACACCACATATAAGAAATAAGTTGTGAATATTTTTTGTATCTTAAAGATATAAAAGCAAGACAAAAAATATCATACCTTAAGTATCGACTTACTTATTACATGTTTAAGAAAATATATAATACATATAATTTAAATTTAAATACATAAAAGAACTATATATATATCCCACTATATATGATTTAATTATGAAATTATTTTAATTTTTATTAATAATTAATTGTTAAAATCGAGTTTTAGGTCATAACTGCTTTGTTTATTTGAATGTTTTGATTTGGTATTTTTGGTCCTCATACATTGATCATGGTTATAGAGTATCTGTAATTTTATCCATGATAAAAATATCATATATATTATATGTATATGTATTTGTAGAAATCTGTAATATTTAGTGATAGAAAATTACACTCTTTATGGAAAAAGTACTCCTCGTACGTACACATCAATGTTGTTTCCATTTTCACGAAAGATAGAATGAGAAAAGTAAATATAAACTAAATAATATAGAATCAATATGATGTCATATAGATGGAATATATTTATTAAATATATCATTATTACATCTTATGTGATGATTTTTTGAAAAAAATCACATCACTTCGTGAGGCGGTAGTCAGTCATAAAGACAAGTGATGTTATCGTATTCCCCATAAAATGAAATGAATGAAATGTATACATGATATTATAATTATAGATGTATAATTATGTTACATATATCATATATATTTAATTTTCATATTTATATTATCATCCTTGTAATATATTAATGAAAAAAACATCACATCAAATCGTGAGGAGGTAATCCGACGTACACATGAACAACATTATTATTTTCTAACAGGTTAAAATTTAAGAAGGTAGATGTGTTACAATAATTATATTACTTTAATAAAATTATAAATATATTTTTTATAAATTAAATCCATCATTATATCCATATGTGAGGGGGAGGTTATGGAAAATGAAAAACATCGATTCTCGAGGTGGTAGTCCACAATATACATGGTCAATAGTTTCGTTTCCTATTTGATGGAAAATTAGATGGAATCAAGTTATTAAATTAACTTAATAAATTCTCAATATATGGGTGATATGGATGTTATTATATCAAAATATGTAAAGAATATTTGAATGTATAACCCTATGATTTTAAAAGAAGAACAACATGTTTTATTTTATACATGACACACACCACCAATCTTAAAAGAGAATGTAGCACACAAAGACTTTAATATATATTTCATTTTAAATAAATAAAATCTCTTGAATAGTTTTTGGAACACAAAACCCTAAATCTAAATTAATTTTAATATAGTATTCCATTTTAACTTAGATTTTAAATTCACTGGTGAGAATATAACTGGATAAATTATGAAAATTATATTGTTTAAACATGTATAAAATTAATTAAATGATTATATATTGATTGGAAATAAATATGAATAGCATAAAATTATAATAAAAGTTTACTAAAAAGATTAATTTTTATTAAAAAAATCATTTCTCTTTGATCACATATTTTAAAAATAATTTTTATCAATTTTAGAAAAGTTATTTTTTAAAATTTACATAAATTTTGAATTCATCATATAAAAATTTTCTATAGGTGAATTTTTCCTATTTTTTAGAAATGTGTCTTTTTTTATGAATTATTAGAAATTTTTTTACCTTTTTAGTCAGATAATTTACAATAAAAATTTTATTTCAATGTGGTATTAAATTTAACATTTGTTACTTTATTTATATATTAATCCAAATTATGTATTTTCAACCAATTTCATATTGAATTTATCAATAAAAAAAGTTAATATTTTAAATGTTTTTATTCTAGAAGACTATTCTTTAAACACAACCATGGATTTAATTTTTTTTAAATATGAAAATTATGTGAGTTTAATTTGGAAACATTGATTCCATATTTGGAATCATAAATATTTATACTATATAATAGAGTAAACATAAATTTTTACCTAAATGAATCGTAAAATCAGAAAAAATTATTTACCACAGTTATGGTAAAAATGCATTATATAGTGGGTTAATATAAAAATATATGGTTTAAAAAATGACCCAGACTTGTATAATTACTATTTAGTGTTCAAATTTTGACCTTATCATTTCATATTTTAAAAAATAATCATTTTTAGTTTTCTAAAAAAATGTGGGTTGAATAATTTATTTTCAAAAATTACACTTTTGTCTTATCACATAAATATAAAAAAACCACCTAAAAACTTATTTCATAACATCCAAAATACATTTTTCTTCTTCAGACAAACCATTCACAAATCACTTATCTAATTCACTCCCCCATCCTATAAGCCTTGGTTTGGTAGGAATGCCATCCTTGGAAGGATTTGGGTGAAAACCAAATTAAATTGTCTGGAGAAGAGGTAATGTTATTAACCAAAAATATTATTTTATTTAATCCATTTTTTTACATTATTATTATAGTAATTACCCAAAACTACATTAACCTATATCAAAAGGGTAAAAACTGTTTATCATGTGTACGATGGACTACCACTACACGAACTGACAAAGTTTTTTTCCCATAATAGCATCTCACTGATATGTATAATGATGTATCTAATATTTAAATATGATATTTGTCATATAATTTTTCATTTTTAATAACAATATCATATATAAATTTTTTACTTTCAATTCCATTGGGAATACAATAACATCACTCTTGTATAGGGTGAACTACCTCCTCATGAAGAAATGTATTTAATTTTCTAACCTATGATTTATATAAAAGGTAATAAAGATTAATTTTATATAATTATAAGATAATAATGACATATTAGTAATTATATAAAAATAATATATCATAGAATTGTTTTACTTTAACATCCACTGAAAATTAAAATGTTGTTTGTGTGTACGGTGGAATACTAACTTTTATGTGATGTGATTAATTTTCCAAAAAACATTTACATGGATGGTAATAAAGGATATATTTAATGAATATTTGTGATATATATCACATTATTTTGATTCTATAATATTATTATACAGTAAACATACTTACCCATTCACCCATAAATTAAATGATAACGTTTCTCTTGCGTACATATGGCATATCATCCCCATGAAGCGATGTGATTCATTGTCGTTGTTTAAAATTAAATAATGAATCTTAAAATTAATATAGTAAAAAAACTAAGATTTATAAAATCAAAATAATTATGTTGGTGATGGAACTAAATCCAAAATTCTATATCCCGAACATTCTTGTCAAAACATGCATTAGAAAACAAGGAAACTAACACCCTAAAAAATATTTATAATGAAGGTTTATTAATGAGCATGTGATAATATATTATTAAATAGAAAATATATTATAATATAAACATTAATATGATTCTCGTATAAGTTAATAACATGTCTAAAACCACTATATTAGTGGTTAAATAGTGTTAATCTGAAGAGAGGTGAGAGGTATGGGTTTTCAAAACATAATATTAATTCAATGGGTAATATGTCTACTTAATTGATAATATCATGCCATGATTATGTGTTAAAGTATATTTTACATCTTTTTTAATATATTTACATTAATAATTTCATTTATTTACATTAATTTCACATTATTAAATTATTTATGAACTCTCACTTCACCGATACAAATGTTTTAACAGTTTCTTCCCCAAAGTTCATTCTTTATAACATGTGTTTTTTATGAAAATAATGTCATTTAGATAGTGTAAATTATCACCATTTACATAATATATCATTAATACTACTCATATAATGATATTACCTAGTAAAATGTATCTACTTAATTCATTAGAAGTTATGATTCAAATTTAATTGAAGTGGTAATGGTTTTGGTTTCAATCATAGTTTAGTTAACATTGTTTATGATTGAATTTTCATTAAATGAAATTAGTTTATAATTGTATTATAAACCACCTAAATTTTATATCCTTTAGTTATTCATGATTTTTCCGGTAACAACAAAATTTTCCAATCTGTGGTATATAAAATGATGGAGAAAATGTTTTTAACGAAATTTTACTTCATTTCTCTCTTGAGTCTAAAATTATGTTTCTTCCAAATACAAGTTTTATAAAAATGTTTTCAAAAATTGTTTAATATGTTTTTTAATTAATATTAACCATTAAATTCCTTTTCAAAAATTTTTTTTAAAAGGAATATTCTTATTATTTTCCAAAAAATTACATTTTACTTTTATTAAAATTTAAAAGGATTATTAGTTTTTATATGTACAAAAAGAATTTTCCCCACTATAATGACCATTATTTTCCATGAATATTTCATTATAATTTTACTTGGTTATTTCTAATTAAAAGTATTAGCAAAATATTTTGTGAATATATGTTTTTTGAATGTGATTTTATGAGTGTAAATATTATATTTCTCAATAAGTTTTTCAAACTTTTATAGTATTTATGTTCATAAACAATAAGAACTTTGGATGTATTCGATTTATTCAATGATTTGTCTATATATATGAATCCCACATATGTAAATAGATTAATCTCTCTTCCCGTGATGCGTAAATACATTCTTTATGATCATATCTCAAATTCCATTTTTATAAATATCTCCTCGGATCATGTTATGATACAAGAGTATAAAACCCATTTAATTTCAGAGAAAATTATTATCTTTATGTATTATGATTTGTTTCATTATATATAATACACATGAATGTTCATGAAATAAATATGAATGGTGGTTCCATAAATATATATCCCTCTATAGAATTGGTAATAGTTTTAGTCTCATGAGTTTTAATGTATTGGATTAGGGAGTTAACCAAATCCATTATGTGACTTTGTCTATCATATGATATAGTCTTGGTAGTTGGCTTTGACTTATGCTTATTTCATTTTTATGTTTCTTCCAGATTTCATATGATTCTATCATCTTATAATACCATTTTATTTATTATATTCATCCATTAAATTACTCATGATCTTTATATTTTATGATATCATGTTATACCTTAGACTCACATGTTATTCTTTTTTATGTTGTCTATTCCCTTACAAGGAGTTTTATCTCACCCCTTTCATTCAGGTGTTTCATAGGTTATCTTATTCTGATTTAAGAGCTCGAATGGATTTTAAGAGCATACTATGGGGACTAAAATAAGGATTTCATATTTTAGTTTCCTTCTATATATATTAATAACCTAGTATTCAATTGGCAGTAGACCTTTATGATCCATATATCATATTAATGGACATTTATTTTCATAAATAATTTTATACTATATGTAAAAGGATTAGCTTTCCATAGTTGGTTTTAAAGGAATGGTTTAGTTAGCCTTTGGATCCTAGGATAAAAAATTATTAGTGAGAACCTTGAGGATAATTATTTCAATATTTCAAAGTATAAGTATAAGTAAAAGTCTATGTATATGAAAATATCATGGAACTTTTGTGAGGTTTAGAGGGAGTGGTTTTAGAGAAATTAAATATTGGTCTGAATACTACATGTAGATGTAGTTCTAGAAAATATGTTTCTAGGGGAAATAAATGTGAAAAACATGATTTGAGATTCTCTTCATAATTACATGGTACACAACATCATTCGTTATTGTGCACCTAGTTTGACACACTTGATGAATATTATTTGGAAACTAACAAACTACTTATGAAACATCATAAAGGATTCAAAAAGATTACAAGCCTGAATGAACTAGGATAAACCTAAGGTTTTATAGATTTAAAATATTTTGTTATGATGTAAACATCCAATAAATGACTTGTCATGATTATGTTGCTTCCCTCTATAACTATTATTTCTCATACATTTCATTTTAGTTGTAGTTAATGGTGGTAATGAAAATTAACCAATGTTAATATTGAATGTGATAGACAATGTCTTGATGAGAAACTAAATGGGATTGTAACTAGAGTAAAGGTTATTATGATTATGCCATATCATGTCATTATATATAATGTAAAAATTTAACCATAACCATCTTTCATACTCACCAAATAATAGATGGATAATGTTTATAGATATTTTCGGTGGTTTACAACAACGAGGAAAGAATATTTAGACTCTTATGTGTTGAAAATGTGGGATGAAGCACTCAGGGGAATGTCTCAAAGGAAGGGGAATATTGTTTACATGTGTAGAATATCAGAATAATGTAATTAATTGTTAAAGATGAAAGTAAATGTCATGTTTCTAAAATTTATGAGACAAATGGGTTCCCTAAGACATTATCAATGGTTTAATGTTTTAAAATTAGAAATAATGGGTATTATGCTAATAAATTCCATAAGGGGAGATATCAAATAGATGATCAAAACAATTTTATGATTAAACGATTATCTATATATGATAGAGAGACTACAAATTACATATAAATATATGGATGTATTAAGGAATAGGATGATGAAGCCTAGTTAATGGTTCGAGAATTTGGTGGAATTATTGAAATGCTTAAATACTGGAACACAAGAATTATGTGAAACATGAAATATATATATGAGGATTGTTTCAAAGAATTTTGCATTATAAAATTCCAAAAATATATTGAATTTTACTACTGAACTAGAATGGATATTTAATTGTAAGGTGATACTATATAAGAAAAAAATAATTGAAGAAAATATAATCATGGATAAGTGATCACTACTGAGGTAATTTGTTGATTTTATAGAAAATAATTATCTTTATATAAAACCTCAGTGGCTGAAAATGTTATTTGAGTAATAATGTTGTTTTCGAATATTATATTCATATTATTGAGAACATTATATGATAATGGAAAATTAATAATATGATCATTACATAAGTTTTTCAATTATTATAGAAAAAGGACAAAAAATTTGGGTGACAACTCATCGCATCAATCAAGGGCATGGGGATTAAACCCACATGTAAATGGTGACATGGGAAAACACCTACCATATTCCTATGTGACGTACTGTTTAGTATAAAATTATTTTTCATTATATGGTTTTAAGGTTTTGTATTATGTTGATTTTGGGGAAAATATTATCAGAGCAAGTACTTTCATGTTGGGGTGACTAATTATATTTCAGGTGATATCTTATTGGTTTTATTTATAAATAACCTTTTGGTTTAACATAAGGTATTATTTAGGAAGAATTATATTATATCATTGAAATGTAAGTTGAAATGGTATGATATAACCTTTGAAGTTAAAACTATATTTCATGTTATGTTTATTAAGGTTATTTGATATATAAGGTTATTTATATGAGGAATGATCTATGTCAATCATTTTATTTCAATGTTGAATTTTTAATAATAATATATTCATACTATTTTGTGGTATTATCTTACCTTTTACTTATAAATTTTTCATTAATAGAGATAGAAGTATTATCTTGTCACTCTTTAATGAATCTTATGGTTTCTATAATGTTAATATTAGTACATTATTCATAAAAAATATATATTGGATAACCATATCAATAGATTAATATTTAATTGGGAAGTTAATCAAATCATAACGAAAAGATTAAATTTTCTTTATAAGATAAAAATATATCAAGTAAGTATAATTTATTTGTTTTCTTTGTCATGATACAACTTGATACCATAACACTAGGAAAATGATTTTTACAAACAAATGTTATCTTATTTTTTTAATCTCTATTGATCAATAGTATTTTAATTATTCATAGATTTATTATAATGGGGTTGTTAACTATATCATCATTATTCAAATTCCAGTGATCAATGATCTCCATCACCCCCAAAATTATTTTCACATTTCTTTATTTTTTATATTTTAACATCCCACCAATATTTTAAAAATTGGTACCTAATATATATATTAAATCATATGAACTCTTTACATTCTATGAACTATTTTTAATTGAAAATTTTATTAACCTTTATTATAATTTTATATTTTCTCCCAAAGAAATTTTGAAACTCATGATTTTGTAGATCAATATGAAATTGCAAGGGAAAAATTTATTTAATGTGGTAGAATGTAACACCATGATATTTTAAAATTGGAACATCATATTTGAAATAGTATGTGACAAGAAACAATAGTACTAGAATAGAATATAATTTTCTAGTAAGAGAAATTTGGGGCCATGGCAATCAATATTCTTTCTCCTAGGGGTTTTCATACCTCTCCCGCACTTTCTTCACTCTATAATTATGGAAGGAGAACTAGGATAGGCTTAGAATGAGGATGCATCGTGTCTTGGTGATGACTTGGTGAATGGGTATCACCCAGATCTGATCTGTGATGATTGGAATACTACTCATTGGGGTGGAGGATATTCATATCCTATGTTTGTTCTGAGGGTGGTTCCCTCATCAAATGTCTACGATGTCTATCGATCCAAGATTTCATCTTCAGTTACCATGGATCGTGATAATAGGGTTGATTGAAGAAGATTTATTAATCTATTTTTTATGATCCATGACTCTTTGATTCATGGTCAAGATCTGATTTGGGATCTAGGGATAAAAATGTTCTCTCTATGGCTGGATATTTGTAGGGTTTGGCTTTGAATAGGTTTGATATGTAGTGTCCACCAAAGAGGGTGTTATCAAAGAGTTTTTCCTCCATTTCTGTTATTCCCAATCCTCTGAGGATGAAATTGCAGGATGCTTCAAAGGTACCAAATATCATTGAAATGGACCTAAGTGGCATAGTTTTTGGGGACTATCCTCTATCATAGCCAACATTTTCATTATTTATTGACTCCCACTCAAGCAAGATTCTCTTAAAGGGGTTATAATCCCATGTAAAGGTTTATCCTGATATGTTTGATGGGAGGAATGAAATTTGGAAGAATTATCTAATTGTGTGTCTTGATTTAATAAAGGGTGAGATGTATTAGAGGTTTGATGATGTGGTCATGAAGATCTTGTTTTTATGGGGCTCCTCTGATTAGAGGTGTGTTTCTCTTGGTTGTGGCTTCATTCATTTCTCTTTCTCATAGAATTATTTCAAAATAAATGCAGGGATCATTGGGTCTATATCTTTGAAACCTAGACATATTCAAATATAGTAATGGTCCATGTATTTCAATGCCTCGCTTGCAAGGAATTATTTTTCTTTGGTCCGAGTTCATTTACATGGGCTACATTAGGTCTTTTAGCATCCCAATATTCTGCATGACATTTTCTTAGAAATTGGGTCCCCTATTCAACTCTTCATGGAAACCGAGGTTGTTCAGTTTGGTCACTTTTCCCGAATGTTGGTTGAGGTTGATTTGATATCCTCCTTGAATGATAAGGTAACTATATCCACTCCCATAGATAATATCCATATTGATGTTGATTATGAAAGGTATCCCTTTTTTGTACTGAATGCATAAATGTTGGGAACACTTTGAAGATATGTTAGAAGAATATCTCTTGTGAGAGATGTGGGATTAAGGGTCATCTAGCTACTCTCTATATTAGGAAAAATGAGAGTAAGCATGCAGATTTGTCAAAGTCTTTTAATTATGATATAGATTCTCTAAAAACCATCTTCCAATAAGGCTGGGATGTTGTCTTCTAATAAATATATCCCTTATGTTCATAACATCAACAGAAAAAGAATAATGGTGGATAAGTCATCGATGAGTGGTCCTTATACTGCTCGGTTAGGTGTTTACAAGGATATAACATATAATGATGGTTGTGATGTTATCACCACTGGATTTGATGAGGCTGAAAGAACTCATAGTCTCTCTATTGCCAAATCTCCTACTCGTTATGAACCTAGAAATCAATGCATGAATGATAGTTATGGTTCATTATTTCTATGTGATGATATTATCGAGTTGGATTCTATCTCTAGGGCTCCTCAACACATTGATTGTCACCAAAACTAAATAATCATAGGAACTCCTCTAGGTTATTTGATAGGTGGGGTGAAATATCTAAGGCTGAAGAGATAAAAGAATGTTACAGAGGTCCTATGAGTTTAAAAGATGCACTTGTTTCTAGAAAAGAGAAGGTTGATGATTTTATGGGCTTCACTCCTTCTCCATAGAAGATATCGAACAAGAATGACTATTATAGAACATCCCACTATGTGACTACCAGATCTTCTAAGTTATCATTCAAGTTCAATAATTATATTAATAATATTTTCAATCATGGTAATTCCTAATCTGAATGGGAAACTATATATGATTCTAATATGGGAATGACACATCTTATTGTGATCTACAACATTGTGCTTAACGGATGAGGGAAACTACCTTTATTTGACCTCACCTACCTCCACTATACATTTTTATTTTATTAAATAAATAGTTAGAATCTTTTATTATATATGTACTTACAGGTATAATAGCCTAGTACATTATGATATATTTGTTTTTAAATAAATTTAATCTCTTTGATAGCTTTCAGAATATGCAATCTTTAAACCAAATGAACTGTAATATAGTATACCATTTTAAACTATCTGTTAAATTGGTAAGTATTAATAATAAAAATTGAATTATAAAAATTATACAGTCTACACATGTATAACATAAATTCAAAATCTTCAAATTTATTTTTTTTTAAATAAGATTCATTTAAAATTAAAATAATTATTTTCTAAATAGATCAATTTTTCTAAAAAGATGTTTAGTGCACTTTGCACAAAATTTATTAATTTTTTTTAATTTTTTTTAGAAAATGAGTCATAAAAAATGAACCTAATCTTTGAAATCATAAGATCAAAAATATCTTATAGTGAATTCTTGAAAACATTCATATTTCATGTAATAGTTTAGAACACTAATTTTTCTTTAAAGGCATCATTTTCATTTAATGAATATATAATCCCAATTTTATTTTAATTTTTTTTACTAGTGACATTAGTTAAATTATATATTTATTAATCTTTATTAGGTAATTTGAATTAATTTCTTATGGAATTTTATATGTAAACTGTTTAAACATTTGATTGTTTTTCTTTTGGAAAACAATTTTCTGATATATATATATATATGGGTTTCAATTTAAATTAAATTATGACACTTATGTGAGATGTATTTTGTAAAATGTATCCTTTAATTTTAATCATAATAATTTATACTATATAAAATTTTTATCTTAAATTTTTACAATAATTAATTGTAAAAATAGTAAAAATTATTTACTACAGTTAAGGTAAAAACATGTTTATAGAGGGGTAAAAATAATAATATGAGAGATATGAATGAATTAAAACATATATAGTTACTATTATAGATAATATTTAGACCATGTAACTTCTAAAAAAATATTTTACATTTTTTAGTCATTTGGGTTGAGAAAAAGTGGTTTGGAATTATTTCTTTTCAAGAATTTCAAGTGTGTCCTCTCCACCACTAATAAATGGCCACCCCCTTTTATCACCTTTCCAAACATAACAAAAAAATTGGGGTAGAAATTAACTTCCATACATAAATAATTTAATACTAACGACCATATATTTTTTATAATGACATCCTAGGATGACTTTTGGTTCAAACTAAAATAAGTTGTCTAAAAATGAGGTAACATACTTAATCGATCAATTAATTTTATTTCTTAATAAATATTCTTCAATTCATATTAGACTATAAATATATATTATAAAAATTATATTTTATTTAAATATAATCTTTTATATTCAGTTAATTACCTACAACCATCGCCTACACAAACAAATGAGAGATGAAACCATTGATCGTCTGTACGATGGACTACCACATCATGAACCGACAGAATTCGCTACCCACCAAAACTTATCATGAAAAGATATGATAATGTATATACAATTGATTTATTATGTTTATTATATAATTATTCTTAATTAATTATAATATCATATTTACATACTTACTTCCAATTTTGTAGAGAATACGATTATGTTTCTCATGTGTGCAACTAACTATAGTCTTGTGAAGTGATGTGATTAATTTTACACCTATGATTTAAATCGAAGTTAAAAAGCACTAATTTAATATTTATATATAATAATTATGACATATTAGATATTATAAAAAATTAATATATCATATAATATTATTAATTTACCACCCATTGAAAATGATAATGTTATTTGTGCGTATAGAGGACTACCACCTCAAAAGAAATGTGATTCATTTTTCACCAAATGTTTATATGAAAAAAATGAATAAATTTAATTATTATATGTGATATATATAAAATTATATTTATTCTTTATAATCAATATATAATCCACTTCCTTTCCTTTAACATGCTAACAAAATGATAATGTCGCTCTTTCCAGCATACAACCCACAATTTCAATGAAGCGATGTGTTTCATTCTCTATGTTAGACATTAATTAATAATAAAAATATTTATCTGATGAAAAAATTATATATAAAATATTAATAAATTTTTTTATATTATTCATTTTTAATCTTTGTTCTAGATTTGGAACATTTATTGCCAAACGTTCCTGTGAAAAGAGGGAAATTAACACAACAAAAAATTGTGATCATGCATGATTATTAACGAATGGGTGATAATATGTTATAAAATGGATCATATATGATGTTATAAATATTAATATGAATCCTTTAGAAGTTAATAACAAGTTTAAAAACACTATACAAGTGGTTAAGAAGTACTCAATTAAAGGAAATTGTGAAGTAGGGGTTTTATTAATACAATTTCCATTCATTGGTTTATATATCAACTTCGTTGATTATATTATACAATTTTTATGTGTAAATTTACCATTGATTTATTTTATATTAAATTTAGACTTTTATTTGGGTGGATTTATATTTTTTACACATAATAAACTTAATCATTTACTCTCACATCAATGATAAAAAAATTAAGTGATTTGTCTCAAAACATCCTTCTTTGAGATATATGTTCTTTTAGACACATAATATATTGTAAATGGGTTATATACACTAACATTAAATAATATATCATTAATAATTAATAATTAATGATATTATAAGTTAAAACTGAAATAATTAATTTATTGTAACTTACTATTCGAAATTTATTGAAGTGGTAATGTGTTTTATTTCAGTTTAATTTTAAATGGGATTATTTATGCTTCAATATCTAGTGAAGAAAATTATTTGATCATTTTAAAATAAAACCCTTCTATATTTTTATCCTATGGTTATTAATTAATATTTAATGTAATATTATCATTTTCCATTCTCTATGATGTAAAATTATTGATGATATGTTTTTAAGAAAATAAGACATTATTTCTCTTTTTAGTAAAAAATATATTTTTATTCCAAATTCATGTTTCCTAAAACTATTTTCAATTTTTTAATATAATTTTATATAGTTATTTTTCTTATTATTTTTATTTTAAAATACTGTTTTTAAAATGAATATCCTTATCATTTTTTTGGAATAAGGAACTCTTTTATCTTTTACAAGAAATGTGAAATAAATAATTATTTTAACATGTATGACATGAATGATATTTTTCACCATCATGAACATTATTTTCCCTTAATATTACATTATAATTATCTATGATTCTTTTTAATAAAAAAATATTTCCAAAAAATGTAGTAAATTTTAGTTTTTCGAAATATGTTTTTAAAGTTTAAATGTTATTTTCCTCAATAATGCTTTTAATATTTTTATTTTATTTTAATTATTTAGTGAAAATAATTTTATATATTAGATTTATTCTAAATTTTTTATATATTTCTATCATATATATATATAGATTATTATATTTTTCATTTATGTGGTAATACATTCCTTATGTTGATCTCTCAAAATCTATATTTATAAAAATCTCATTGGATCATGATATGATACATGATTATGCAAACCATTTATTTTCATGGATAATTCTTACATTCATGACTTATTATTGATATCCTTATGTAACATGCACTTGAATGCTTGTGATATTTGTGTGACATGTTTTCTTGGAATTATATATACCTACAATGGATTCAGTTATACTTTAGTATAATGTGACATCATATACGAGATTAGGGATTGAACATAATCCATTATGGAACTGTATCCACCATGTCAGGCTGTATTGGAAGATCTCATTGGCCTATTATTGTGTAATTTTTTATATTTCGACCACATTTAATATGATTCCATGACTTTATGATACATTTTTTTTGAAATATTCCTCTTTGAAATTAATTAATAGTATTCTATTTTTGTTATACTTTTATAACATTGAATGAAATGTTATGTTTCTCTAGAAATGTTATTCCATTGCTAGGGTTATTTATATAAAATATTCATTTTATGTATTCACTAGGTTTTCCAATTCATTTTTATGATCTCAAATAGATTTTTGGAACTCACAATGGTGAATAAAATAATGATTCTTGTTTTAGTTTTCTTTTATTTTTTATGAACCGAGTCTTCCAAATAAAATAGGACATTATGATTTTTTTATTATAGGAAATTTAATTTTTTAAACTAATTTCAAAAAATGTGTAAAAGTATAGTCCATCATATTTATGGTGGTAGAATACTAATTAGAACAAAATTTCATAGTTTAAAACATTGCATATAAATTGGAAAACCTAAATTGGTTTAACCTAAAGCCTTTCTAGATTTGGTTTAGAAACTCACAATGGAGTATTGGATGTATGGATGTATTTAAAGAATATATATGGGTAGGGGTACATAGAATCAATGTTTTTTGAATTTTTGAATAGGAGAGTAGAGGGGTTGGCCTTTTATAATTTGGTGATAGGACACACATATAATTTTCTTAAAGAATAATGTGTATCCACATTTTGAAATGAAAAAAAGATCCAAAAGATATTATTATAGATGATTAGAGGTTATAATGACTAAATATGTACATATAAGTTTTATTGGGAATTTTTTTATGTAATTTTACCATTTCATTTTTAGTTTAACCCTCGATAAATTTGATTTAATCTTAACCACAATAATTAATTTTTACTACGTTAACTATTCATTTCTACCAAAAAATAAGTTGAACGTATTGTATCATTTAAATATTGAATATTACAAATTTGTAATACATTTCCCCAAATCCCACTCATATAAGTGGAATAATTTAATTTAGAATTAAACCCTCAGACATGACAAAAATTCTTTTTTCCAAAGAGAATATTTTTAAAAGATTAGATAGTTTTTCTTTCATAATTCATTATGAAAATGAAACCAATAACCTAAATTGTATTAATAAATATAAAATTGATCTAATTGTACTTATAAAACCACATTAAAAAAGTGAAATTTATATTATTTGAATGAAGTGGCAATTTTTAATGAATATCCATATTTTTTTTACTATTCATAAAAATATTATTTCTAGAAAATTATAAAAAATTAACTAAAAGATAATTTTTATGTGTATATTTAAAGAAGTTAGTTCATTTTTTAAAATATATTTTCTAAAAGTTTGTTGAGTTATATTTTTTTTTGTTCACAAAAATAAATACAAAACATTTTTTTATAAAAGGTCATTTTTGAAACATATAATGTCATTTCCAAGAAATAACTACTTTTGTAACAATATATATTATTTTAATAAAAACATTATAATTACTCTTTAGAATGCAGATATTACTATTAATATATCAATTTTTTATATCCAGTTTATAATGAAAATGTTAAATAATAATAAAAATATTATATTTTAATTCATTAGAACACTTTGATGAATATATCACAAGGTATTGAATAAATTAAATTTATTTTCGAAAAATTTCAAAAAATCATTGGTTGTTATAAAGGTTAACTCTCTATGAATATCAAGATTCAATCCATATTACTACACCTTCCTTATCTATACCTATGGATACCATGTATCGCATACAACAAATCACATCTGCATGGTTTTAAAATTTTTATATACCGCAAAAACACTTTCCTTTCATAAAAGACATGATTTGAAAACAATTTTCACAATGCTTTATACAATTCATTGAAAAACAAAATCCATTTTCTGAAACATGGCAAAAATCATATTTTCATATTTTTTTACACACAAATCAATCATGACAATTATTTTTATAAAATATTTTTTAAAACCATGAGGAATGAAGGTTCAACCAACACTGTATAGAGAAATGACCACTTACCTCACATACCTAGCGTGATGATATCCATATACTAACAACAAAATTAATGGAATACATTTGAGGAAATTGATATATAAGAAATCCAAGAAGAATAATTAAACAATTAACAGTCTCTACCAATGAAGCCTTACCCCCAAATCAAAACCCATTACAAACAAATAAGTCTAAAGGTAAATATAAAAATTACAATTGGAAGTGAAACTAGCTTCTCTAGAGATCAAGGCAATAAATAGAGAAATAATGATGGAAATAAATCACTCAAAAACACTAGGGATAAACATGAGGTTTTATGTGGAGTGGAGGAATCCAAATGTATTAGGATTCAAAATTAAAATGCATAAAATCATGGAAACTATGAATGATTCATGATCTGAATTCAATATTCTAGGAATGGATCCCATGAATTTAATATAACTAAAAAATTAATCCCATTGTATTAACAAAAACCACCAATTATGATTTCATTTTGTGAATTTGATTCATTGAATGAACTATTTTTGTAACCTTCAATATGTTTTAAGGCTTGTACCAAGTTATAAATTAATTTCATGAATCATATTCAAATGGGGAATGTGTCCCATAGGTAACACCAACCCAAGGATACAATAACAACTAGAATTTTGATTCAAGACCAAATTAACAGAATGTAAAACTCTTTTATAACATTCAAATATATAATAAATTAACTATAATGTTATATATGTCATATAAAGACACAATCATGGAATGAATATATTGGTCATAAAATGATACACTGGTTAGATAGGCTTCTCATGGTGTGATATCTTCCCCTAATACCTCCAATCCTCCCAAATCCTTTGTAATCACACATTGGAAAACCACACCAACATTACAGACTCTTGGACATCATCTAGCCATCCAAAATTGGAATCTACCTCTATTTCATGACTATTCATATAAATATATCATCATATTGGTGAACGATCTGTATGATACCTAACCAAATCACTACTAAAAACCATCATGACATGGTGTCCCTAGGCATTGGTGTGACCTTATTAGCTCTTCCACTTTATCTCAAAATGAGTCCACGTATCATGGTGTAGTGATATGTATATAAAAAACAACCTAGAATCAAAGAACAATCACCGATCATAGAATCAAATAGATATAAATATATGCCAAATGCCTCATCAATTTCTTCCATTCTTCCATAAAAAAGTCTCTAACTATGATTCACATGATATATATTCTTGAAGAGGATCACATGATGCCCCATCATCATGAAATGTATCTTCCTCTAAGATCCCATGTATTCACTCCCTATAACTATCTTTAATAGTATTTCATTAATTAAAAAATATTCAATCATCATTGTTGTACCTGAACCAATTGATCATTAGTATTGGTTTCATCCATTCAATGAACAAAAACAATTCCCAGTGAACAACTGACCATAGGGATGGTCAGTGTTGAAAGTAAAAATAAATTGGAATGAAATATATGGGAAACAATTTATCAATTCTTGATATAATATTTTGATCATCATACATTTTTCATGAGATACTAATAATGAGAAACATAGATATCATGTATGGATCCATGAATTTTGGAAAAAAAGAAAAGAAAATTTGTAAAGATGGTTTTCATTTTTATAAGAATTGAGAAATATAATTAATTGCATGTTATCTTGAATGAGGAAAGAGAATGTAAATACAAATTCTTAAATTTGGATTAATCACCATTTAAGGTCTTGTAAGTTTTCAAGTCTGATGTTGATCCTCTATACAGGTCTTATTTAATAATGCTTAGATGTACAAATCATATACTATCTAAACCTTTTTATTTAGGGTTTTTGTCCAACCCAAATAAGAGTCTGTAAATAGGATTAAATACTAGTAGATTAATTTTTTTGAATATAATATTAATTAATTAATTAATTAAGTTTATGAAATCATTGAAGTATGAGACTAGACCTAGGGTTGCACACAATGGAACCTATGGCCACACCATGATGAAAACCCTTAATTACTAACCAACACCCATTTTTGTGAGACTAGGTATCCTCCTCAAGAAGAAAACCCCAACCTCTCCAAGATATAAAATCACTGAAACTATGTGTGGACCAATATGTGGATTAAACATTTATGATTCCACACCATATTCCCTTCCTTGATACCAATTTTCTTGTTGTGAATCTTACTTCATTAGATTTATCATATATATCACATAAAAATATAAATATTATCATAGATGATAGATGACACAAAAACATAAAAATGAATCTATGACCATATAAAAAATATCATATAAAATATCCAAAAGGTATAGATAGAAAAAACCAGAGGCAATACATCCTCTTCACCTTTTAATGAAATTTACCATAATGTAAAATGTAATAAATTATGTAGGGGTCTTGAGACAACATTTGGTTCTCATAATTATATAATACCTCTGGAAGGCTTCAAAAATATAAATGGAAACACACTAAGGGAATTAATTTCCCTTGAATTTTTCCCTCTTGCCATTCCTTGATCTCCACTGGGTACATTGATAAGGTGAGACCATCCTGGATATAAATCTCACACTATTAAATGACATGTGATGATTCATGTACGCATTACCTCAATAGTGAAATTTGTTGGAAATTGTTTCTCCAATCCAACTATAATTGTAATTAAAGGAAGTAGGTATACATTATTTCTCTGTATAAGATGTGGAATGAACTAAAAAAACTCTGTGATAACTTTCCTCATAGGACAAACATCCAAAAACTATGTCTTGGTGATTCCTTTAGAATAACATGATATTCTTCATTGAACTCCAAAGTCTATTATCATTTGTTACTGTATGATTTTTGATGCATTTGAGTGTTCAATATCTACTCCTAGACCACCCTCTCCTTCTTTGCATCACCCACCCTAACTATAGGCCAATCAAAGAAGTTTTTCCTTCCTTTTTCCAATATAACAAAAACTAATAGGGTCTCCCATATTGATCATTGAATGGTTTCACATGAATATTTGAGTGGTATCTCTTCTTGTAAGATAAAAACACTATAAGAATTTGATCCTACAAATTCTATCTGAAATACAACATGATATCCCCCAACTTATCCTTCAGAACATAAATGTTTTAGTTAGTCTAGTCATCAGTTTGTGACTGGAATGATGAACAAAAAATGAAATTATTATCGAATACTTCATGAAAACCATTCAACATATAAGATTTAAATCATACATGAAAAATATAAATTTTCATTGAGGGTGTCCCATGTAGTTGGAAAAGCTCCTCCAGGTATAAGCATTCCAATATCTCAATGAAACATTTATTTAGAATAATAAGAAAATGTGCACACCTTGTGAGTCAACTGATGATATTATGTATAGCATTGTGAATTCTGACTGACTAGGGAATCCCATTTATTTAATCAATCAATCACTTTGCTATAATTTGAGTTTAGTGGTGGTTTAAACCTCCACTAAATCATTCTGCAACAGTTCTGAAAAACCGCCATTAAATCATGTGTTGGCAATCAATTAACAGCAGTGTTTCAAAATCTCTACAGAATGCTTCAGTGGTGGTTTAAACCGCTGCTTGGGGATTTATTGGTGTTTTTTTATTCTAATTGTTTAATTTTATTTATAATTTGTTGGTTTTTTAATATATTTTATTATTTTCTTATTTTCTTATTATTTATTTGTTTATTTATTATTTATTTATTAAAAAATAATTTTTATAATTTTTATTATTTATTATCATGCACATGCACAAGAAAGTGCATGAGCCATATATAGAAATTCTATGTTGGATGAGATTTGAACCCCTTACATCTTCTATATTCTCCAAAGACTGTATCATTCCAACATGCTCTTCATGTAGAGATTAAAAAGAATTTAATATGCATATATATATGTATATATATATATATATATATATTAATTTAATAAATAATAAATAATAAATAGTAGAAATTAAATAGTAAAAAATAAATAATCAATAATAATAAATAAATAATAATATATAAATAATAATAATAAATTATATTAATTATAAATAATAATAAATAAATAAATAAATAATAAATACATAATTAGTAAATAAATCATAAATAAATAAATAATAATAATATGAAAATAAAATAATAAAATAATAAAATTATGACAATAAAATAATAAAATATTAAAATAATAAAATTTAAAAATAAAAAATAATAATAAAATAATAAAATAATAAAATAATAAAATAATAAAATGATAAAATAATAAATAATGAAGTAATAAATAATTAATAATTAATAATAATTAATAATTAATAACTAACGATTAAAAAATAAATAATAGAAAAATAAATACATAATTAATTAATAATAAATAAATCAATAAAAATAACTAATAATAAATAACTAAATAAATTATAAATTCTAAAAAATAAAATTAAAGAATAATAAAATTATGAAAAGAAAATATTTAAATGATAATGTAGTAAAATAATATAAGAAAAATATAATAAAAGTATAAAATAATAAAATAATATATAATAAAACAATAAATAATAAATAAATAACAAATAGTAATAAATAAATAATAATAAATAAATGATAATAAATAATAACTAAATAATAATAAATAAACAATAACGAATAAATAATTTATAAATAATTGATAAATAATAAATAAATAAAATAATATAATTAATTAATAAATAATAAATAAACAATAAATAAATACATGAATAATAAATCAATAATAAATAAATAATAAATATGAATGAACATATAACATATAATATATAATGTGTAATATATAATATATAATATATAATAATTGAATAAATAAATAATTAAAAATTAAAAATAATAAATAAAAAATAATAAATTATAAATTATAAATTATAAATTATAAATTATAAATTATAAAAGATAAATTATAAATTATAAAATTATAAAATATAAATGAATAAAAATATAAAATAATAAAATAATAAATGGATATAAATATCTATAAATATATATACTTATAACAAAATTTACATAAATATATAATCACATATTTATGATAAATAAATATATATAAACACATATTTATGTTACATAAATATATATAAACACACTCAGATTTATAATTGTACATTAATATATATATAGATATACACAAGTAAATATAAATATCTCTAAATATATATATCTACAAATATCTGATATAAAAATAAACAAACATAAATATGTATAAATATTTACAAATGCATATAAAATTCAAAATTATTTACTTGAAATGAAATAAATAAAAAATATTTTTCTCTATTTGGTTTATATTATTTAAAATACAATTATATGTAAATTTGTATTTTTTCATGTGATTTTTAACGTAAATCTAAGAAAATGTGCGTATATTTAATTATAAATAAAACTAAATTATGAAAAACATTAAAGTTTGAAAACCATAATATCAATATGAATGCAATTGTTGAGAATAAATTGAGTCCCCATGGAAAAAAGAAAATAATACACCTTAAATGAGACTGAAAATCCATAAAATGTTAAAAAAATGGGCTACCCTTAAAATACATAAAAAAGTTAAGAAACTATGGAAACCATAAAACCCATAGAAACAATTAAATGACCATAACATATAATCTAAGAGTACATTTCACCTCCATATATATTCATATTGAAGATCACTAAATGATCTTAGATATTATATGTGGAAGAGGGAAAATAAAAAATCCGGATTAGATGTTATATTTGTTTGAATTTTAATAAACCAAGTTCGATGACAAAAAAACCAGGTTTTAGAAGCCATATGGGCCTTTATAGGGATAAAATACTGGAAAAGGATCTTTGACCAAAATTGGAGGCTATCTATGTTGTATATCTCGTCATTGACTTCGAATTGATATGTAGTAGTGCCAAAATAGACACCCTGATCAAATGTTATGGCCATTTAAAGACTGAGTTTGATTTCTGTCTTTTTTGAAACAATAATATAATTTAGTCCTCTAATTATCACATGATTTAAATATCATGTGGTTTTATCTAATTTCATAAGCTTTGATTTGAATATTTGTGGAGTTAAAACAATCTCTTAGATCAAATTTTATGGTCACTTGATGCTGAAGTGTGATTTTCAAATTATGGGAGATTTGTTTTCACGTTAAAACTAATATAAACTAATAACACACATTATAATAAAATAAAATTAAAAAAAATAAACTATATACAAAAATAAATAATAATTAATAACTACATAATTAATAATTACTAGTTTTCAAAAAAAAAATCTATTTCACAGTGGTTTGGAAAAAACCACTGCTAAAAATAAATGATTTTCTTAAAAACAAATTTAAAAAAAATATAAACATGGTTTAATAACAATTAGAATTGTTTTTTAAAAATTTCACTAAAAATATGCTAGTAATGTTTATCCAAAAAAAGTTATTGGTCGTTTTATAAACCGCCGCTAAATCTCTATTTTCAGGTACTAAATATTCTCTCCCACTTTAACTCGGCCAACTGAAAGAATTGTTCCTAACCTAATGGGACCCCATTCCCAAGAATCGCTTTCTAATAGGTTATGCATTACTAGAATAACATTTCAAAACTCTATTTTCTCTCTTCCCACAAATACTAACACCTAATTTCTTGTTACAACTTCTTTACGAAAGGATATACTACTACAGGTGAAGTATGGAAAAAATTTATGACATCCTCAAACAATGAAAATTACACTAATTTCCATATATATATGTGGATGACATGTTCTTCACCTTCAAAAGATATATTTGGTGCCTCACTTTAGGATATATAGTCACATAATCCATATAGTCATTATGTCCAATATGGGACTCCTTTACATGAAGAAGAAGAAAAGGGGACACCTCCATTGATTGAATATGATCTATTTCACCTATATCCACTGTGGATAATTGAAATAAAGACAAAAGTTTAGATTTTTCCACTAAAAATGATAATAAAAATTCCTTCTATGGGAATCATCCACTATATTTTCATTCCACGCAGTGTAGAAAATATTAAAGACAAATTCCTATAGAGACTATAATCAATAACACTTCTTGATGTTAATTTATTTATAAGGAAATATATTCTTGATACTCTAATAGTTTATATAGAATTTGAATCACTCATAAATAGGGAAGTGACTACATGTATTTGAGTTTAAAAATATCACAATCAATTCCAGATTATTAATTTTGTAGTTTTTTATAGGATCATAATTTTAGTGAACCTTAACTAATCACCACAATCATTTATATTGGAAAACTGAAGCCAATATCCAAAGGAATCATAGAAAACGATGTACTCTACTTCTGTCTCTAAAAAAATTCAGATTATAGAACTCATCATCAAACTCAATTTCATATCCTCAAAATCACTCTCACACTGTCTGGTTCAATTAAAATATTTTCCTTATAAAAAATGTATCATAAACAACCCATAATTATGTGTTTAATAACACAAATTTCACATTATTATACATTTGAGATAATTTAATATTATAGTTTTATACTATTAGAAAACCCATTTCTTTAAATATACATATTTCCAAAATTTATGCATTTTTATAAAGATAGGTTTGTATGTTTACAAACATGATTTGTTATTGAAAAGTTCTCATCACTGAAGACATGTCACTGTTGACAATTTTATAGTTCTTATAAATACATCTGAGTTATGAATTTTTTTTGGAAAATATTTTATTAGATGAAAAAATATCATTAATTGATAAAAAAAGGAAAACACTTAGTCCCCTTGAAGAATAAGAAAATCCATAAGTATGTTTTCTTTTTGAAAAAAAATATAATTTTATCTTAAATAACCATTTACATAATCATAAAATTATATTTATTGTCTATATTTTTTTACAAATTGATTTTTTAAGAATAAATAAATAATAATAATAATAATTTTTTGACAAAACACAATAAATCATGAAAACTTTTCATTGAATAAAAAAACCTATCACCTTTAAAAGATGAAAACTCTTCTATTGATAATAGGATCATTTTCTTTCCTCAAGAAATAAGAAATATTTCCATTAAAATTTATAGAATGTATACATTAAATGTGAATTAATAGAGTGACATTATATTCACAATAACCCATAAATTAAAACACATAATAATCCTTATAACATAATATCCAACCCAATTAATTCAAACATGTATACTCTATAGATTATATCTGTTTTTATTGAGTTAGCTAGATATATCGAGCCCAACAATCATTATATATAATGTATAATCATAAAAACCTGAATATAATTCATAAAATCATGAATTGACCTCATAATACTCATAATAATTTTCATTTTACATCATATGAAAAAGTGCTTTATGTTACCTCACAAAAAATGATAAGAAATATCATTGTATTTTGAAACAAATTATAAAAGATAAAATTTATCAAAATAAAGGGAATATAAACATATTTGAAAGACATATAAAAATATAGAGGAATATTGATTAAGAAAAAACAACAATGATTGCGGGAAAATGATGTCATGTGGTAAATATTAAAAAAAATATTTTTTCAATTTTATAAATATTATAAAAACGATACGTACAAAAAATGTTACAAAGATTGTTTTTTGAGGAATTCTTAATAAATTTAAAAATAGTTGAATTTAAATTTTAATAATCATTAAAGTATAAATAATAAAATTCCTAAAGAATTTAAAATAACATTTACATGTAAGAGATAGAGTTTAAAACATTTTAAATATGTTCTAATGAGAAATTCATTACCTCAAGTAACGACTCACGACTTATATATTTGATTTCATAAATAAAATCATATATTAATTATTAATTAGATTAATATATTTTTCATTTTTTATTCCATTATAATTATCTATTTTATTTCATTTATTATAGAATAAAATATAGTAACTATTATATTTATTTTAATGTCATGTGTTTTTAGATCATTCAATCGAAAAGCATATCCTTTTTCCGATCGGTGTAGAAGGGGTCATAAAAATGATCTATTCTATTTTAAAAATTATAATCAGATTATAAAAATAATATTAATTTAAATGATACACAATTATTAACATCCTTTTAAGGTAGTGATGAAAAATATAACACATTATTAATAGAGGTAGAAATACAAAAATACAAACATGCAACACTTTCATTTTTCAAAAGATGGTAGAGAACAATGGAAGATAATAGTTTACATTTTAAGAATAATATGTATGTCATAAATATAATTTTTTTAATGAATCATTATTACCATTCATGTGAGGATGTCATGAAATATGAGACACTTTACTTTCGGGAGGCGGTATTCCACATGTATGCATGAGCAATGTTATCATTTTCAATTTGACAGAAATGAGGTAGGAATAATTTATCTATAAAAAAATTATTTTTTATTATTGATACAGATGATGTTATATTAATATGGTTTGAATATTTTTGAAAAATTTATAATAATAAAGAAACTTGAAAGATATTTCTTAGAACATATGTATCTTTAGTGGATAATTTCCTTGGAAAAACACCATAAGGCTTATTAAATTTGGATTTTTGGAAGAAAATAAGTTCTAACAGAAGGATAAATATGCCAAATAAGTTTTTTGTCACTTATTTTTATGTTAAATATTTAAATTTATGTGGCTAAGTGATCATATGATAGGTCCTTTTATTATTTTGAGGAGTGGAACTCTTGTAAATTATCTAAGTATTAAAATATTATAAATCAGTTTCTCATGGGGATGTTACACTGAATAGTCAATGAATTGATGATTGGTGAATTATGGATCAAAATATCTCATATAATCAATTATATTTTTGTTTTAGTGATATGTGAATCCTTATTTCTTATATTAACCACTTATTTAACCCTTTTAACCCTTACCATGACAACATACTTTTCTTACGACGACATAATTTTTTGACTAAAAATTTAAACCCTATTATATTATTTTAATATTATGATTATAAACATGGAATTGATCATAAAATAATGAATTTGTAGATTTAAGATAATTAAATATTAATATGTGTATGTAAAATTAAATGAAAATATTTTTTAATAAAAATAAATTCTTAAGCATAAAAATGTTATTACACCAAAACAGTGTATCAAATAAATACCCAAAAAATTATTATTTTTATTGAAAATGAAGATTTATATTACATTATAAAAAATTTAAAAAAAGTTATTTTTGAATACATAAAAAAGTTGAAATGTTTTGGAATTTGAGAATATAGTTTTTGATTATTCACCTAAAAATAAAATATTTCTAAAAAATCCAAAAAATCATGTTAAACTATTTCTTAAATAATGATAACAGAAATGACTGTCCATTTAATAAAAATAAAATAATAAATTTTAATAATTAAATATTTATATGAAACCATAAAATATATAAAAGATGTTTTGTTAGAATAAATATTCATCACATTAAATTAAAAATTAATTAAAATTATTATATTTCAATTGAATCAATAAAATCTAATTCTAAATATTAATAAGACATAGAATTTATTTATTACTATCTTTAAGATGGTTTTCACATTCTTCTCCCAATAATGAAATTGTATCATCACAATTTTATTCCTCAATAAATAGGTTGTGGTATTATTTTCTCATATTCTGTTATGATTGTGATGTTTCTATTTTAATCATATAGTACATCAATAAAACATTAAAGATGATAGTTTTTAATAACACATTATCTATATGAATTGGAATATGAACTAGTTATTACATAGATGAAATATTCTTCTTCAACTCAACTACATTAGGGATCAAAATAATATATTCATATTGTAAATATAACCTTAACAAAAAAACGTGATACAAATTATGTAATTGAGATAAAATAAAATGTAAGTCTATTCAATAATATATTTATCCCACATTCTCTAGATTTTAATTCAACCCCATAAATCCCAGACGTTATTTTAATTTTCTAAAAAACTTAATAACACCCTTTCAATGGATATAGTTTTCTGAAAATTATGGTCTCTTACATAAAATGAAATATCATTACATGTGTTATCTATAAAACACTATTTTTTATATGATTACCCTCATATGCTACTAAATCAATCATACCTTTTTAACTATCTCTTCTACTAATTCAGTTTCGCATAATTTATCTCATTGACATCATCCCAACTTTTCATAGTCTAGCAATTCATTCCCTATAATACATCGACAATTTCCATCTATACAATAGAATACAATGTATTATTATAATAAAATTATAATAATTAACTAATATTATCCCAATATCCATAATAATCCAATATATCTACCGGAAACCTGGAACACTAATATATATTCTGAAATAATTATTTTAAATTGAATTTAATATTTTCAATATTTTCTATTACACTTGAAACATAGTTTATATTTCATTACAAGAAAAACCAACTTTATCATGCATTATATGAAACACCATGTTATGAATACGGTATACGCGACACTAGGTTAAATCTTATTACACATGATAATGATAATTAAAAAGACCATGATATATTTTTAAAATAGTTATTAAACAACACTTTAATAACCTAAATGTTATACATTGTAATATGTATAGTACTAACTATTTTTAAAATATTGATTATAATTGAATTATATAAAGGATACATATTGATAAAAAAATAAATTAATTTTAGACCAATAATTTTTATGTATAGAAAATATCATTTTCTCAAAAAATTATTTTTATGAAAATTAATAAAATAAAATTTTCACACAATTAAAAAATTAATTTCCCAATATAAAAATCATTTTGAAATTAATCTTGTAAAAATTATATTCTATTTACTTTTTAGTTTTTTTAAATGATTAATTTTTTGATTGATATTGAAATATACATGAATTCAATTGAAATATAACATTTCATTTAAATTATTTTTAAAGATAAATTATATTCGAAATTGGTTTTAAAGTAAAATTAGTAAAATTATACATCCATTAATAAAAATTTAGTTCACTGGAATAAATTTCATATTGAATTTATATATATAAACTTTTTAAACTAATTTGTCTTTAAAAAACCACTTTCTCATCATGTTTATGAGATAAATCTTAAATTGAATTTTAAGAAATATATGAATTTTACATGATTAAAGGATTCCATATTATAAATAGTTATAATTAGTATTATCCAATAAGGTTAAATTAATTTTTACTAAAATAAATAATGAAAACAATAAAAATTATTTACCGTAGTTAAGGTAAAATTAGGTTTATCAGGGGTTAAACTTAAATGATGAGGGTTAATAATGAACCAAAAAATGTATATATCAAATTTATGTCCATATTTACATATTATACTTATCAATTTCGAATCTAGATTCATTTGGAAGATTTTATCTTTGAAATTACTTTATTATTTTTCTGTCTTTTGGCACATTTTCAAGTTGTTTTTAAATGTGTCCCTTTCTCCCACTTATAAAAGGCCAAAACCACCCTTCGATTAATACCACCTATAAATTCATATATATAATATAATAACTACTATAATCACTTACCAACATACCTCCTCTCACACTATAATTCTTAGTTCAGATATAAATCCATCCTAGAAAGCATTTTAGTTCAAATCTATGGATGATACCCAAAGAAAAGGTAACATTATTCAATGAGAATTTTTATTTTATTTGTTCATCCAAAAACATAAATTATTATTGTTACATGATGATATAATAACCTAAGTATATTACATATACATAGTTGTTTTTATGTTAATTTCATGACCAAAAACCATCTCAACTTCTATCAAATGGGTTACGAAATTATCATACTTGTGTATAGTGGTCTACCACCTCACAGACCGATGTCATTCATTTACCCATTACCACTACTGTAACACCCCAACCCCAGCTACCCAGAGTCGGTGCATTACTTCGTAACATTGGCATGATCACAAAAGATCATGTCTCAAAAGACCGATTAGTTTAGTAGCCTTGGAAACACTAGATAAATTCATAAGTCTTACATTACATCATAAAGTAAAAAACTAATAACAAAGACTTCATAGTCCACACTCATATCCTCTTCTGACTGTCCCTGCAGGTCATTCCTAAAATACTTCTTCACATCCTGGAAAATATTAAAACATTGAAAGGGGTGAGCTCAGATGCTCAGTAAGGATAACAACATAGCGGAAGCTTTCATCAATAAACATAAACATTTAAGGCAATGTATAACTAAAACAAAAGCCTTTTAAACATGAACTTCAACATAATATGGAAAAATTAAAATGAGATAATGCCATTTACTTATTCACATGGATATTCTACTGGTCGAATAATCAAATGCAATATCAATAACCACTTTCATAATGATAGAATGCATAATGCCAGACATTCTGAAACATTTTGTCAAGGCCTCGGCCAAGACGTCTAAAATGATTAAGGCCTCGTCCAAAATCACAAATCAAATTGGGAAATGGCCTCGGCCAATTCCACGTCTAGTTGTCTCATGAGAACTACCGATGCATCGAGGAGCTATAGCAGGCTCCACCCGTCACTTACTAAGTCCAATGCATTCCTCATATGAATAGGTTTAAACATATCATAAACCATAACATAATCGTATCACATAAAACATGCATAAAGGAAACATAACATTTCCACATTTCAATCACAAGATTTCAATACAACACATTGATATAATAAAAATGCTTCAAAACCATTTTCAATACCAAAATAAAAGAAAGTTAAAACTTTGTATTTATTTTTCTTTAAAAAAAAGTGATGGCTTGTAGAGGAAGCCGAAACTCAAAAAATGGTCATGGCGGCGGAGAAGTCGTTGTCACCGCATAGGTACGGAAAGAAAAATATTCCCTTTTTGTCGTTTAGTAAAATGCTTCGTATAAAAAAGATTCCTTTTGAATAAACATAAATGTCAAATGGGTTTATACACTGTATAAAAGAAATTTGTGTATAAAACCAAATATGCCTCAATGAAAGGAGATTGAGACGAAGTCCTTACAAAGATCATTTTTAAAATAAAATAGATCTATTATGTGTATTCACTATAAGTACACATAAATAAAGCAAAAATACAATATATGACATAAAAATATCATGACATAATTTGAAAGTAGGAAATTAACCCAAAGAATGGAAATTGGGTTAAGAAATTCCCTTACCTCATGTCCGAATTGACTCAACCGTTCTTTAACCTCCTGAATAATAAACTAGAGTTAATATCTACCTTATTAAGAACCATTTTCAATTTCATTATCCTTTTTATATCACTTATTACAATGTTATGAACATTATGTAATTATTTAAGTTAATAACGGTCGTTTTGTCGATCTTTGGTACTTGAGTCAACAATAAACTTCTTATAATTACAAGTTTTTCATGTGGTGAAATATCCATTACATCCAGAATTATATTAATGATGTAGATATCATATATATCATACATATCCAATATATACATTCATTCATAATATTACATAACATTTAGAGGTAAGAAATGAAATTCACCGTTCATGGAGACGGTAAGCCGTACGTACGCATGAACGCTACTTTCATTTATATTTCGTATTTAATGGAAATAAATCATAATTATATAAAGGTATAATATATTTCCAGTATAATATTATATATAATATCATTTACTCCATCCTTTATACATCCCACATATGGCATTAACGATTCACATCACTTTGAGGGGGAGGTAGTCCGCACTTCCTAAAATGAAATTATCGCGTTTTACCCATAATGGAAATCATAAAGGTATTCCATAAATGAAAAATACAGAAGCTTAAGTAAAACATAAACATATTATATATCATATATAAATATAGTGACATCTTAATGGCCACCTTTGAAGGTGTTATATGAGTGTTGAACAATCATCGTCTCGTGAGGCAGAAATCTGCCATCCACAGAAACAGTATGTTCTTTAACCATTAGATGTAGGTGTGTGTAAGTGTAGCTCAAATAATTCTTATAAAAACATCCTAGTATAATTAGGATACTAGTTTTGTTACAAAAGAAATTAATAAAAAGTTTTTAGGGGGTTGGAGAAGAAAAATAAAACAAAACAACATTAGAGAAGACATTACCTCAAAATCGGGTAACTCTTTTTGATTTGAGACAAAGTCTCCCTTGGGAAGAGTTCTGCCCAAAGTGAGGCTTCTAGGAGTAAATGGGGATTTTGGGAGAGTATTTGGTCAGATTTTGGACGATCCAAATGGTTTTAAAGTGTGAATGATGTGGGAGTGGTGGGGGCCTTTTATAAGTGGAGGGGAGGGGCACTTTTGGAAAGTAATGAAATGTTATTCTATTATACAATGCTTTTCGGATTATAAAGGACCCAAACTTGTATAATCCGAGGCTAAGGTGATAAGGGTTCTAAATATACCCATCCAATAGGCTTTAGACAAGTTTAATCCTTGGATATTACATTATCTTTTCATTTTATTTAAATCGTTAATTAATGAGGTAATTTCTGCATCATCATTGTGTCATTAAAAATTTAAATTATTTAATGTCTAAAAATTATAAAAAAATAACCATAATGTAGGAAATATTTTTATCTTTCTAATGAATATTTATGGTCAAAAAGCTAACTTATATAACCACATGTAATAATTGTTTTAGTAAAACAACTCATGTTTGTGACATTTTTATTTTAACATTAAATAAAATGTTTTTAATGTCATTTTCTAACCAAAGTGGCTCCATGGGGTCCCCAAGTTGACCCATTGATTGTCGTGGTCGGCCATGGCTCATCCAATGAGGGTAGGACATGTGTCAAGCTCATCTCATATTATTAAAACATTATTTTTACATTAAACTACAGTAATTACCTCTAATCGCGATTAAGAACTTAAAAGTTACTATTCACCAAAAATTATTTTAATCTCATTGAACCACATTTTACTTCTTAATGACAACCATGTATGTCGTATTTTTGAAAATCAAATCACAGAAGTGGTAATGTTTCATTTAAACGAAAAATCAGTTTTTTAACTACCACTTAGTGGTTTCACTATTCATCAAAAATTGAAGTTTTTCAGAACAATGCCAAAATTTCACCCTAACATATAATTGATATTCTGAATTCAAAAATTATGTCTATTTTATGAAATTCCAAACATATAAGTTGCATTAATTAATTTTATAATTAATTCCCGCTATCACAACAAATAGCTTGTTTTTAAGAAACAATATATATCAAAAGAATGACAATTGTTTATGTCCAATTTCAAAGTGAAATTAATTCTAATGAACACCATTGGATAAAATGGTAAAAATATATTCTATTTATACTTTAAAACCACTCAATAGTATAACTTATCACTATAAATTATTTTTATTAAAAAAGTTGTTTTAAGTATTTTTCACTATTCATAAAAATCTTGAAGTTCTCAGAAAATTACAAAAAATTCAACATAGGCTAATTTCAATATTAGGAATACAAAAATGAATTCCATTTTAAAATATAAATTTTCTATAATTTCAAAAAGTGGTTATTACTATTCATAATGGCTACTTTGATTAGTCGTGGTGTTTTAGAACACGAACTTGCGTACAATGCAAGATATTGCATTATTGAAAGAGAGGCGTATCGTGGAAGCTCGGGTGTTACATTCTCCCCTCCTTCAATAAATTGCATCCTCGCAATTTGATATTTTTCTTTGTAAATAAAAGGTTGAAAATAGAAAATACCTTTGTGGAAAACCCACATCGGAAATAAGGTTAATAAAATTTAGCCTTAATAAGAGGGAAATGGAAATAAGAAAGTCACCACCAAATTATGATCTCGATAAGGAGAAAATTGGTGGTAATTAGAGACATATAATTGGAGGAAAAACGTAAATATTTGTAGGGAGTGATTGAGGTCATCAATCACAATCAACTTTCAAATTGAGGGCGTCAAAGCCTTCAATCTATGTTGATTTAAAATATCATCAGTTCAACAAGACATAAGGTATTAGGATAACACATTTTTTTGTTTTAATATCCCTTTACTAAAGTTTAAGAATTAATTTATTCATTGAATAAGAGATAGGTATATATATATTTATGCTTGACAATTAGAGTTTCAACCTTCAACTCATCTTTCACTCAAAAATATAATAGAACTCAAAAATATTATACTTATCCTAATTATATAAGGTTCCATATGTTAACAAATACCATTTAGATTAGTAAAATTATTTTGTAATAACCAGGGACTTCCTGTAGGCTAGTGGTAGGAAATAAAGGCATATCGCACTATGGTTGTGGGTTTGATTCCTGCAGCTTTGTCCGACGTGATGGGTTATGCCCCACCCTGCAGGTTGTCCTTTTCCTAAAACTATTGTATTATAATATTCCAAAAATAATCTTCATAAATGTTTTAACCTTAAACAATACTATCCAAAGATCAACTTAATCCACTCCAACCTTTATAGTTATCCAAAATACCTTTGTCCAGACTTTCTCTAAAAGGTCTCTTAATTCCAAAATCAAATTATCAGATTCCCCAAACTAAGTAAAGTTTCTCTTATTGTCACATACTAAAAATATAATTACCTTCATCATATTAAAACCTTACTGAAATCAACAAGTACTGCAGTACAATCCTTATATATATATATCACATTATTCTAATAACCAGAATATAATCCATGAGTCCAAAAGCACCAATACATTAGTTATTCTGCTTCAACTGTAGTAACAGCATAATATTGTCCTTGATCCCTTGGACTTTTCTGAGGTAAGTTTCCCTGACGCTTAGGACATTCATTTTCATAATGCCCCATTTCCCTATAATTGTAGCATTCAACATTGATAGCCTCTTTCTTTCCCTTGAAATCACAAGCCTGGTGACCTTTTTCTCCACATTTATAACAAAATTCCATTCCTTTTAGGCAAGCACCGGGGTGACTCTTCCCACAATTATCACATAATGGAAAATCCTTCTTTCCCTTTTTCCCTTTATCCGTCTCTTGTTCCATCATTCTCTTCTTCTCTTGCTTTACTTTGTTGTCATAAGACTTAGAGAATTCCTTTTCTGTCTTGATAGCACATGAGACAATATCTTCGTATGTTGAGAAAGATTGTGATACTAAAGCTCTACGGAGAAATGGTTTTAACCCATCAAAGAAACGATCAATCTTACCTCTTGGGTTACGTATGTAATCTGCAGCATACCTCGCCAACCTTGTAAAGTTGGCCTCATAATTTGCGAAATTATCATCCTCCTTTTGTCTCAGACTCAGAAATTGCCTTTCCATATCTGCTCGATGGTCATGTGGAAAGTATTTTTCTAAGAAAAGCTCTATGAACTCTCTCCATTCCATACTTTATACGTCATCATCTTCCTTTGTATTTTGAATCAATGACCACCATTGATCAGCATCTCCAGTGAGGCGGTAAACTGCCATGATAACCTTCTCCCTTTTGCTAATCCCCAAGGCATGGAATATTTTCTCTAAGGTGTTTATCCATTGCTCAGCTACTAATGGATTTGTACCCCCATTAAATGTTAGCGGTTTCTGCCTCATGAAGCGGTCTAACATTGATCCTCCATGTTGCGGATCATGGTGCTCCATACGAGTAAGGTTATTATTCATAACCTGAGTGAGTTGTCCCAGTATGGTAATAAGTTGATCACTACCAGTTGTATCTCCAGATCCACAATAATTATCTTGAGTAGGAGGGAAATCCCTACACGGAGTTCGTGCATTGATACGGTTTCCATTCCTTCCACTAGGCGCCATTTCTAAACAATGGCATAAACTAGATTAGTTTATAAATCAAAATACATAATTTCATACTTGTAAAACACTTAACATAAATTGAACTATTTATGGATGTAATCCATAATCATAAAAATGTTTTATTTGAGGAAGTATATACTCATAACCCTTTATAGTGTTTTGTATTGAAAATGAGAATTATCCAAAGCATATCCCCCGGGAGTGTCGTAACCAAGAGTGCAGCAAGGCCCGTTGTCGTGCACCAGTTCCCATTCGAGTCTAGCTCAAAGCGGTGTTTTCGGGTTTTACCCCTAGGTACATATGTGCCAGATCCGCCTCTACCTGCTCATATCCTAACAGGGATGTATTGCTCAGAAAACTCACAAAATCTCTACAATACCAAAATTTTAGGAATCTCTTCTATACTAATCCTCAAATTTCACCTTAGGTCTACGTGCTCTAATTAGAGTTTGTCTAAATATAGCTTCTGAGGTTTGTAATAAACTTCCTCTGATACCAATTGTAATGCCCCAACCCCAGCTACCCAGAGTCGGTGCATTACTTCGTAACATTGGCATGATCACAAAAGATCAAGTCTCGAAAGACCGATTAGTTTAGTAGCCTTGTAAACACTAGATACATTCATAAGTCTTACATTACATCATAAAGTGAAAAACTAATAACAATTTCTTCATATTCCACACTCATATCCTCTTCTTACTATCCCTTCAGGTCATTCCTAAAATACTTCTTCGCATCCTAGAAAATATTAAAACATTGAAAGGGGTGAGCTCAGATGCTCAGTAAGGATAACAACATAGCGGAAGCTTTCATTAATAAACATAAACATTTAAGGCAATGTATAACTAAAACAAAAGCCTTTTAAACATGAACTTCAACATAATATGGCAAAAGTAAAATGAGATAATGCCATTTACTTATTCACATGGATATTCTACTGGTCGAATAATCACATGCAATATCAATAACCACTTTCATAAGGATGGAATGCATAATGCCAGACATTCTGAAACATTTTGTCAAGGCCTCGTCCAAGACGTCTAAAATGATTAAGGCCTCATCCAAAATCACAAATCAAATTGGAAAAGGGCCTCAGCCAATTCCATGTCTAGTTGTCTAATGAGACCTACCGATGCATCGAGGAGCTATAGCGGGCTCCACCCGTCACTTACTAAGTCCAATTCATTCCTCATATGAATAGGTTTAAACATATCATAAACCATAACATAATCGTATCACATAAAACATGCATAAAGGAAACATAACATTTCCACATTTCAATCACAATATTTCAATACAACACATTGATATAATAAAAACGCTTTCAAAACCATTTTCAATACCAAAATAAAAGAAAGTTAAAACTTTGTATTTATTTTTCATTAAACAAAAGTGATGGCTTATAGAGGAAGCCGAAACTCAAATAATGGTCACGGTGGCGGAGAAGTCGTTGTCGCCGCATATGTACGGAAAGAAAAACATTCCCTTTTTGTTGTTTAGTAAAATTCTTCGTATAAAAAAGATTCCTTTTGAATAAACGTAAAAGTCAAAGGGGTTTATACACCGTATAAAAGAAATTTGTGTATAAAACCAAATATGCCTCAATGAAAGGAGATTGAGACGAAGTCCTTACAAAGATAATTTTTAAAATAAAATAGATCTATTATGTGTATTCACTATAATTACACATAAATAAAGTACAAATACAATATAGTACATAATAATATCATGACATAATTTGAAAGTAGGAGATTAACCCAAAGAATGGAAATTGGGTTAAGAAATTCCCTTACCTCGTGTCCGACTTGACTCAACCATTATTTAACCTCATGAATAATAAACTAGAGTTAATATCTAGCTTATTAAGAACCATTTTTAATTTCATTATCCTTTTTATATCACTTATTACAATGTAATGAACATTATGTAATTATTTAAGTTAATAACGGTCGTTTTGTTGATCTTTGGTACTTGAGTCAACAATAAACTTCTTATAATTACAAGTTGTTCATGTGGTGAAATATCAATTATATCCAGAATTATATTCATGATGTAGATATCATATATATCAAACATATCCCGTATATACATTCATTCATAATATTACATAACATTTAGAGGTAAGAAATGAAATGCACCGTTCATGGAGACGGTAAGCCATACGTACGCATGAACGCTACTTTCATTTCTATTTCGTATTTAATGGAAAGAAATCATAATTATATAAAGGTATAATATATTTCCAGTATAATATTATATATAATATCATTTACTCCATCCTTTATATATCCCACATATGGCATTAACGATTCACATCACTTTGAGGGGGCGGTAGTCCGCACTTCCTAAAATGAAATTATCGCATTTTACCCATAATGGAAATCATATAGGTATGCCATAAATGCAAAATACAGAAGCTTAAGTAAAACATAAACATATTATATATCATATATAAATATAGTGACATCTTAATGGCCACCTTTGAAGGTGTTATATGAGTGTTGAACAATCATCGTCTCGTGAGGCAGAAATCCGCCATCCACAGAAACAGTATGTTCTTTAACCATTAGATGTAGGTGTGTGTAAGTGTAGCTCGAATAATTCTTATAAAAACATCCTAGTATATTTAGTATACTGTTTTTGTTACAAAATAAATGAATAAAAAGTTTTTAGGGGGTTGGAGAAGAAAAATAAAACAAAACAACATTAGAGAAGACATTACCTTAAAATCGGGTAACTCTTTTTGATTTGAGCCAAAGGCTTCCTTGGGAAGGGTTCTGCCCAAATTGAGGCTTATATGAGTAAGGGGGGATGTTGGGAGAGTATTTGGGCAGAGGTTGGCCGAGCCAAATGGTTTGAAAGTGTGACTGAGGTGGGAGTGGTGGGGGCCTTTTATAAGTGGAGAGGAGGGGCACTTTTGGAATGTAATGAAATGTTATTCTATTATACAATGCTTTTCGTATTATAAAGGTCCCAAACTTGTATAATTAGAGTATAAGGTGATAAGGTTTCGAAATATACCCATCCAATAGGCTTTGGACAAGTTTAAGCCTTGGATATTACATTATCTTTTCATTTTATTTAAATCGTTAATTAATGAGGTAATCGATGCATCATCATTGTGTCATTACAAATTTAAATTATTTAATGTCTAAAAATTCTAAAAAAATACCCATAATGTAGGAAATATTTTTATCTTTCTAAGGAATATTTATGGTCAAAAAGTTAACTTATATATCCACATGTAATAATTGTTTTAGTAAAATAACTCATGTTTGTGACATTTTTATTTTAACATTAAATAAAATGTTTTTAATGTCATTTTCCAACAAAAGTGGCTCCATGGGGTCCCCAAGTTAACCCATGGATTTTATTGGTCGTCCATGGCTCATCCAATGAGGGTATGATATGTGTCAAGCTCATCTCATATTATTAAAACATTATTTTTTCCATAAACTACAGTAATTACTTCTAATCGCGATTAAGAACTTAAAAGTTACTATTCACCAAAAAATTATTTTAATCTCATTGAACCACATTTTACTTCTTAATGACAACTATGTATGTCGGATTTTTGAAAATCAAATCACAGAAGTGGTAATATTTCATTTAAACGAAAAATCAGTTTTTTAACTACCACTTAGTGGTTTCACTATTCATCAAAAATTGAAGTTTTTCAGAACAATGCCAAAATTTCACCCTAAGATATAATTGATATTCCGAATTAAAAAATTATGTCTATTTTATGAAATTCCAACCATATAAGTTGCATTAATTAATTTTATAATTAATTCCCGCTGTCACAACAAATAGCGTGTTTTTAGGAAACAATATATATCAAAAGATTGACAATTTTTTATGTCCAATTTCAAAGTGAAATTAATTCTAATGAACACAATTGGATAAAATGGTAAAAATATATTATAATTATACATTAAAACCACTCAATAGTATAACTTATCACTATAAATTATTTTGATTAAAAAAGTAGTTTTAAGTATTTTTCACTATTCATAAAAATTTTGATGTTCTCAGAAAATTAAAAAAAAATAAACATAGGCTAATTTCAATATTAGGAATACGAAAATGATTTCCATTTTGAAATATAAATTTTCTATAATTTCAAAAGGCGGTTATTACTATTCATAATGGCTACTTTGATTAGTCATGGTGTTTTAGAACTCGGACTTGCGTACAATGCAAGCTATTGCATTATTGAAAGAGAGGCGTATCGTGGAAGCTCGGGGTGTTACAACTACTAATGGTTGGGTATGATTATGGAAATAAAGTATATATATTATTTTTATGACATTTTTATACTTATTGGGTCATTATATCATGTATACATTTTCACTTTCTGGAGATGTTGTGGCTATCCTTTCAAATGATTCTTAGCCAAATAACTGGGAGAAAGGTAACTCTAAGGTGTTGAGCCATGATGTTGTTATAAATTTCCATGGTCGGGACACATGTGGGACCTATAATCTTCATTATATGGGCAGGGGACTTGAGCACCAGCATGACTCTGGCGAGCCTAAGATTTCCGTCCAGAACACTTCAACCAGTCTCTTGAAGGTAAGGGTTGATGATTCTATACCATGTTCCTCAAACTGGTCTGTTGTATTGGAAAGTAAATATATTATAGAGGCTTATGAGGTGGAAGAGGTGCAAACCCCTTAACATCAATACAATGAAGGTGATCTTTCTGTTCTTCCAAGCAGTGATTATTCCCCTGAACTGATTGTTAGGCAGCTGGGTGGTAGTGAGGCTGACCCGGAGGGAGTCAACATGGTTGAACTGGATCAGTCTACTGAGGTGGTACCAATTCTAAAGAACAGTGTGAGTTTTAAAAATAATAAGGGGAAAAAATATTACTCCTCACTCCCACCACATTTGATGACCTGCTCTATGAAGAAGCTACTGGTGCCATTGCCCAATGCGGTGAAAGAGG
The DNA here is from genome assembly GCA_963277665.1 of Viscum album. Classification (NCBI taxonomy): domain Eukaryota; kingdom Viridiplantae; phylum Streptophyta; class Magnoliopsida; order Santalales; family Viscaceae; genus Viscum; species Viscum album. The sequence continues at coordinate 833,750,460 of OY728136.1, forward strand.
ATCCTCAGGTTTTAACAAAGGGAAACGTCAATGAAGTGGGAAGTTCTACCGAAAAGGTAAGGACCATAAGGGAACCTATCCTTTGTTCTAAGGAGGACATGGTAGAAGAATTTCTGTATGTTGACATTCCACAGGAAGAGGCTGATATGATGGGAAGAGCTGTAAGAGTGGAGGTCGACAACGAACATGTAAAGTGGATTGACAAACAATATTTGATCTTAATGAGAGGCTTCAACAATAGAAAAATCAGCAAAGAATAATATATCCGCACTTGGGACAAAATAGTGAACCATTTGGAAGATGTTATTGGAGAAGATCCTAAGTTTATGGTATGGATAATGCATTGGAATCTCTACAGGGAAGAAAACAATAATATGATAAGGCTATGTTTTGGTAACATTTCCTTTTCTTATGAGGCTTTGCCCCCGGTCTGATTTGGGAAGTGCAGTCTGGACATCCTCGTTGGGCTAGAGCACTCTGCCATAACCTTTGCAAGACATTTGGGAAATGGCTGATTTGGAGAGATGGCAACATTGGGAGGGACCAGGCTTCCATGGGATCACCGAGTGTCCCGCATAGGGATGGTGGTTGTTGTTGTTGCGTTTATGAGGTAGTTCTTGTTTCTTTCCGGTTTTTGTTTGGGGTTTGGTTGTTTTTCTGTACATTTTGGTTTCTCACTTTTTCCACAAAAGTTTTTTCTTTAATAAAAAAATAATTTTCAGTCCATTATATAGGGGATACAATTATGACTATTGTGTGTAGGGTAGACTATCACCTAATGAAGTGATGTGATTAATTTTCTCTTATTCCTTCCCAGAAATATAATAAGGATAATATTAATGAATATATGTGATATAAATCACATAATTATTATATTAATTAATTTTTTTCTCATTATGAAAAGATAATATATCATTTTTTCTTACATTTTCACATACTAAATGATAATAACATAGTTCGTGTACATGTGGACTAAAACATTCACATAGAGATGGAACTCTATTTTCAACACCACAAAACATGGATGAAATGTAGAATAATATTTGAAGAAAAAAATTAATTTATTATATTATTATCATAATTAAAATATAATGTATTACATTCCTTGTTTTCATAATAATATTTGAAAAAATTAAATGTTACTCATCCATAAGTATGACCTTATCTGTCAAATATCTTAACAAACTTCATTACTCAAAATCATATTTCATTATTGTTTTAAAAATATTAATTTTATTATAACTATAATATTTTTTCATTATTATTATTATTCATATTAATTAACCATGATCAAATTAAGCAGACTATAAATAACAGATCAAAACATACATGAAAAAAGAAGTTATTACTAGAAATGTGACCTTAACATGGAATTGATAATAAAAACAAAATAAATGGTTATAAGTATATAATATATGGTATCATATATAAAATTATGTTTATTTAATATATTCATAATAAAATTATATTTATTATATGGGATTTTTTAATGTGTGTGAAGGAAGTCAAGACTTACAGTAAGGGATTTCTAGTCTATCTTTTATTTCTAGTAAATATATGTAAATTCACAACTCTATTATTTAGTGTTGTGTGTATACTAAATAATTGACATATTATATCAAAAATCACAATATTGTAATTATATTTAATATTTCATTTTATGTGATGATTTTTTGGGGATTACTATTAGAATGATTACTAAAGTGACGAGGGACTTTAATATAACTTTTTTACATCTCTGAGACACATTAGACATTCACCACATATTTCTTTTACATGACATAGTTAATAACCATTAATTAATTTTATGATTCTTATCTGAAATATTATTTATATTTACATGTCCATTTGAGGATCTCTATTTTACTTGGTTTATGGGTTAAATGTACCAAAGTCGTAATAGATTTTTCTCTCAATTTTACTTTTTTTGAGTCATATGATTTTGTTATTAACCTATTTTCTTTTCAATGGTGCATATAAATACTCTTTGACATGTAATATCATGATTTTATTTATCTTTATTTTATTTTATATTTTATTTATTTATATTCCTTCACGAGGATTACATTTTAGTGTTTCCAAAGTGGTAATAATTTTATGTTATAATATCATAATTTATCAGAAATATTTATTATTATGACCTGAATGACAAATTTTTATGATCCATATATCAAGAAACACATAAATTTTATTCTCCTATGTGTATTCATGATGATTTTAGGTAATAGTAATTTTATCCTTCTTTTGGTACTTAAAATAATTAAGAATTTTTTTTAATAAAATATGACATTATTTATCTCATCGGTCATAAATCTATCTTTTTCCAAAAACTAGTTTTCAAAAAAATGTTTTAAAAAATGTTTTTAATGATCTATAAAACTTATTTTATAATTTTTATTATTCATTTTCAAATAAAATTATTTTTTAAAATGGTTCTGGTTTTAAAAAGGGTTTTTCAAATAAAATTTATCTTTTTTAAGAAATCTTCCATATTATATTACAAAAATCAATCTCCATCAAAGATGAAGTTAGTTAATGATACTTATGATTTATAGGGGATATTATCTGAGGATACCATTATTATTATTTCTTTAAAATTATTGTTTTTTTAAAACCCATTTCTCTTCTAAGAGTTATACCATGATAAAATTCTAAAAAAAATACTTCTTTTCATGGGTTATACTATGATAAAATTATTATGAAACATGTATCATTTATAAAGGATATTATATGATGAAATTTATATGCATCCAATTTCACTTCATGTGTTATTATATGATTAATGTATTATGATCATGTAAAAAATACAGGTATGATTTTAATTATGTGACGATTGGGACCAATATATCACTCAAATGATCTAGGTAAAGATTAATATCTCATGAGATAAAATGAAACAAAAATCATTCGGATTGATCAAATATGGGAAATAGGGGTGTCTTGATCTACTATGGGAAACATGTGCTCCCATATACACTATAGGAAACATGTGTGTCCTGACCCATAATGGAAAACATGTGATGATCACGATCGAGTGTGTTGATGAACTTGGAAGTCGACATTGAAATATGAAATGACATTTATTATTTATGATTCTTGTAAAATTTTATGGATTGATATTATGTTTTATAAATGATTTATAATGATTTATAACCCTTATGTTCCATTTTTGGAAATAATAATGTTGTATGCCATGGTTCATGTTTACAATATATGACTGGTCGACTATGAACAAAATATGTTATGATTATGATTACATAACCTTATGCATATATCATGCCTTAATATGATCATATATGAATATATATTATGTTTATTCTTAATAAGAATCTTATCTATCAATTTCTTATGTATTCTTTCCCTATGTTATGATGAATGGTTATATGTAGGGTATATTTATAAAGAATACTAAATTAGAAGATCTTGGTTGGAAATAATAAAGTTATTTCACAAAATTACAAAATTATGTTACCTGATTCTAATTCCACAAAAATATTACGGTCTTTAGGCATGTTTTTGTGTCATTTAATGAATATTCACAAACAAAGATGTAATATCCATCTATTAGAAGTCGGAGTTTCAATATATGGTATCATTGGAAAGGTATTGTTAATATTTAGAAAATATGATAACAATCCTTTAGAGAAATTACTATGGGTAATTATAAGGATATGTCTATTTATGTATCTAAAAATATGTCCACATTTTATTCGAATTATAGGAAAATGACCTTGAATTTTTGTAATATATATATCAAGTTGATTCTGAACAATTACATCCCTCTCTAGAAGTTAAAAGTAGATGTAATTCTTGAACAAAGGTACCACGATGTAATAGATATAAAAAGAGAATATTAAACTATACATGATCGTCACCTAGTGCATTAAAATTGGACTGGATGCACTCTTGGATAGAAAGTCCTATAAAATATTATTTGTAAAAATAATAACTTTTTACCAACCATCGGGAAGGATTTAAATAAATTATTATCATGGAAGATGTATGCTAAGACTATAGTTTTATAGATATCAATGAAGGTTCAATGATTAAGAAATCATATATGTGAATTGACTTGATTACATGGTTTTACACTAGGATTAGTTTTGATCACACTCTACTTTTTGATTATAGTCATTGGTAAGAACATAAAAGAACTCGGTTAATAATCAATGTGAAAAGAAATTTTCTGATGAGTGGGAAAATGGTATGAAGGCTAAAAATAAGGATGTTGTGAATATGACTAACCAGTAATCACAGAACATGATAAAAAATTCCTCCCTTAACCAACGTTAAGTCTCACGAGTGATATGGATGATCGTGTTCACAAAGAGTTTAAGGAATGTAGACCATATAGAAAAGAAGATTCAATTTCATATATGTGGAGAATGTGGGAAAATCACTCAAGAAAATGTATTAGAGGGATAGGTATATGTTTTGAGTGGAGAAAAGGACACAATACACGTTGTTATGGGAAAAAAGGGACAATTTTGTTAATAAAATGGATGAGAATAATGGTCTCCCTGAGAAATCATAGACGACTGATTGTTTTAAATTCTCTTTGTATGGGAATTATAATAATCAATGCCATTATAAGAAATAACATGAAGAGAATCAGCATGGATGAATGAGTAATGGTTATTCTATTGATGATGAAGAGAATAAGAATTATGTATATAGATAATGAAAACATGATAGTATTTATGACCTCAGAACATATAATAGTCTTTGAATAGAGTAGTTTATGTTATTATTGTTTGTGTTTAAAAAATTATTTGATCCATGGAATATTTTCAATAATCTATGGTCATATTCTAGAAATGAGGAAGAGTGAATATTTTCATTTAGTATTTATGATAATCATGGTTATTATCAAGAATCTGGATAATATATTTTCAAGTTATTCAAATATTTGTCATGTGACCATTAAGGGTGGATTAATTATATTTGGAGGATAAATGTTTTTTATTTTGAAAAATTTAGCAACCTTTCTTATAAATTTTGAATTTAGGGAAGGGTTATAAGTTTAATCATTTAAATAATAATTTAAGCTTATTTTTGGATGATGTTTTTTAATATTTAACAATTTGAAGAATTATTCCTAAATTGTGATAACCATTTAATCATTATAATATTAGATATCTAAATAATGACTTATCACTCTATTATGAATCTTATGATACGCTAAAATAGATTTTTAGTGGTTCAATCATAAAAAATTCATTTTTTGATATTAATTTCCAAGGCAGAGAAATGAATTGGAAATTGATATAATAACATAATAAAATTGTTCTTATGAAATATAAATATATTAAGTATATTTTATTATATTTTTTATAGTAAATAAATTACACAATGTTAAGGAAAAAATATTAAAAAAAAATTATAGTTTTTAGGCACTTAAATTTTCATTGATCATTGACTTTCCTATAATCAATATTCTATGTCACTCTCTATAATTCTTTATGAATTTATTCGTTGTCCAAATCTTCACTTCCCTTCTATTTTGTCCTATGTTGAAACCTATTTATAAGATAAACATGTTAAAATTTATGTTTCCAACCTTCCCTAATGAATGTGCATTTTTTTACTCATTTGGACTATCTGGGTTTCTATGGATGAGTTTTAAAATTTTATACTTTCGACAACCAAGATGAATATCATGGGTGAAATTCCTTTTATGTGTGGTAGATTTCAAAACCCATACATTTTGTGAAATAAGTTTCTAAAATAAATTTAATATTTTAGATATATTTAATTACACATATCCCTAAGTATATCTTTCATTACAAGAAACTCCTAAATTTTATTGCATTACACGAAACACTACGTAAGATTATAATACTTGCAATACTGGGTTAGCATGCGCTACACATGACACCGAGTTTTATCTAAACCATAATATATTAATAATAATAATATTTAATCAAAACCATTATATCCTAGAATTCAAACATTTTAATATGAATAGTAATAACTAATTACAAAATTTTAAGTACAGTGGTTTTATATAACGAAAACATATTGACCAAAATACTCTATTTTTAGTAAAGTCATTATATAATTTGAAAATAATATTTTCTCAAAAATGTATTTCTATGAACATTAATAAAATTATTTATTTACAATTTTGTAAATTAAATTTGATAACATACTTATAATATTTGAAATTATAATTTCAAAATTATCTTATGGAGAAATTTTAATAATTTTCTAAAAAAATTAAAAATTTTGACGAATCGTGAAATAACAAAATTTTATTTGAAAACAATGTTTTAATTTATTTATTTATAATGATAAATTACTTTTAAAATTTTATTTATGTAAAATCATTTCAGTTATACATAATTATATCCAATTTAGGTCATTTTAATCTATTTCATATTGAATTTGGAATAAAAACGTTGTAAACATTTGATCATTTCCTTTAAGAAAACTCGTATTCTCATCGTGGCTATGAGATTAATTTTAAATTTAATTTTTCTAATTATGTGAATGTAATTTAGAAAAGTATATTCCATATTTTTACTCATCATTATTTTTATAATGTAATATAGTGAAATTAATTTTTTATCAAAATGAATTGTAATAACTGTAAAAATGATTTAATGTGGTTAAGGTAAAAATTTATTCATTCGAGGTTTAAACTAAAAAGTTAAGGGTTTAAAATTTCCCAAAAAAATTATAAATATTATTAATAGGATATAGATCCATATTATACTTCCAAATTTTTAATATATGAACAATCAAAATATTTGGTCTAGGGAATGGTTTTTTTATTTTCGAGTATATTAGAAAATTTACTAGTAGTTTCCAAGTGGGTTCATTTTCCCCTCTTATAAAATGCCACCAACATCCTTCACTTATTCAGAACTATAAAGAAATATAATTTAGCTAATAAGTTACCAAATAACCTCCAAAAATCCTTCCTATCGTCATAGATGAAATATATAACAAATAAAACCGACTTAAGAAGACTTTTTATGAAGTAGAAAGAGGATACCCGATGAAGATGTAACATTATTCAACAAGCGTTTTTTTATTTCAACTTTAATATCACTAAAATATAATTTTATAAAGATAAAATAATAAAATAATTTTATTAAAAATAATTATATATTTTTATTTCATGTTAATGACCTACAACAATCACTACTACCATCAAATGGGTTACAAACTCATCTTTCATAGGTATGGTAGACTACCCCCTCACGAACTGATGTCATTATATTTTCCATTAAAACCCATAATGATTAGTTGTGATGATATATATAAAGTATATAAATGATACCTATGACATTATAATAACTACATAGTCATTATATAAAATATACTATTTTATATTCAATTTTTTAGGGTATAAGAATGCATTGATTGAGGGTACAACGGACAACTGCCTCAGGAAGTGATGTCATTAATTTTCACTAATGATATAAATAAAAGATTATAAGGATTAATTTAATAAATATTTTTTATAAAATGGACATAATTATTATATTTATTAAATAATTTTAATTCTTAAATAATAACATATAATTTTTTGTTACCTTTTCACTCTCTGAAAGATGATAACGTTGTACATATACGTGTGGACAACCAACATCACAAAGTGGAGTGGAACTGTTTTCAGAACTACAATATGTGGTGGAAATATATTATAATTTTTAAATAAATAATATTTTATTTATTATATTATAGTCAAAATTTAATTATAATATATTACTTACCTTCTTTCCATGACAACTGTTGAAAATTGAAATGTTACTCATGTGTACATTTGTCCTACCATGTCTATTATCGTAATGTAATTCATTTCTAAATACAATAATTCATGAGGGTTCCTCAAATTATAATTGTTGTATAAATATGATAATTATTTTTTATATGATGGAAACATGATCCAATTAGTTGGGTAAAAAATAACAATTTAAAACATACATGAAAAACAATGTTTTTTTCCAAAAAGTGACTTTAACATGGAATTGATAATGAATGGGAAATAAATGGTAATAAGTATAATATATATGGTATCATAAATATATATATCTATGGTTATTTAACAGATGTATAATATACTTTTATTTATTATACATGAGGATTGAATGTGAACAAAATAAGTTGAGACTTATGTTATGTGATTTATAGTTTTGTTTCATTTCATGGAGGCGTATGAAAATTAACCACTAATTTATATTGTGTGGTGTATATATTTAACATTATAGTTGTTATATAATGAGTACAATTATTTTATATTTATTTAATTTTTCATTTGACACAATTCTTTAATATGTATTATGATTCAAATGATTACTGATGTTGTAAGGGATTTTTATCTAACATTTCACTTGAGTGAGATATATGTCATATTCACCACCTATTTATTTTATGTTTTTTATATAATGAAAATGAATTTGTTTTATGAATTTTCAACTGGTAATTATTGATATTTATGTATTCATTTTTTTTATTAGTCTTTCCCTGTGTTTCTGGTTCAAATGTTACCAAAGAGGTGAGAGATTTTTGTTTCAAATTGACTTCTTTGAGACATATAATTTCATTATGCACCTATTTTATCGTAAAATGGGAACATATGTATCCCCTATTTCATGAAATATCATGATTTTATTAACCATCAGGTTTTATTAGTTTTATTTAATTATATTCATTAATGGGGAATATGTTTCAGTGTTTCAAAAGTAGTAATGATTTTAGGTTAAAATCTCATCATATATCTTGATTATTTGTGATTTTAATTATGATGTTAATATATTATTATAAATATAAAAATAAACTCAGAAGTTATCTTATACTGTGGATATTCTAGATATTTTTAGGTAATAGAACCATTTTTCACTATTTGGTACATAAAATAAAATAGAGAATGTTTTTTAAGAAATTTGACTTAATTTATATATTCATCCAGAAATCAGTCTTCTTCCAAAATTATATCACCTAAAGATGTTTTTAAAAAAGTATTAAATTATCTAGAAATATTTATTTATATTTATTGAAGTTTATTTTCAATTTACATTATTTTTAAAAATGTTTTATGTTTCAAAAATTTATTTTGAATGAAAAATTTTCTTTTTTAATAAATGTTTCATGTATTATTTCAAAATCATTATACATCTAAGATTTTATCCATTAAGGTTACTAATGATTTAATAGAGATATGATCTATTGATACCATTAATATTATTTGATCGAATTTTCTATGTTGGTGAAGAAACAATGTTTATGAGACCCACTTATCTATCACAAGATGTACCAAGATAAAATGATTATGAGACCCTCTAATTTTCAAAAGTTAGTTTTTGATGAATTGAATGAATTATTATGAATCAATTATCTTCACCACATGTTCTAATATAATAATATTTTTATGAAAACAATTTTTCATGGTTTATGAAATTATTAATGTTTTATAATCCTAAGGTACACATGTGTATAATTTTCATTATGTGATGGGTACGATTTATTTCTCCATTAAATTCATTAGGATAAGCATTATATTTTGTGAGATAAATATTGAATAAAATTATATATGATTTATCTTCTATGGTAATCATGTGTCTCTTGATACACTATATGAAGTAGGTGTGTTTTGATCCTCTATGGTAAACATGTGTATCCTCATCCAAAATGGAAGGTAGTTGAGGAGTCCTGATCCACTATATTGATGATGTTAGTAGTTAACATTGAAATATAAATTTTGTTTCAATATTTATTATGGTCCCCAAATTTATGACAAGGGATTATGGTTCAAAATTGATTTATGTTGATTTATTAACTTCATGAGCCATATTGTTTTAGAGATGATATTTTTTTATTCCATGAAACATGTTTATGATCTTTTAAATGTTCAGTACAAAAATTTCATATTATGTTCATGATCACATTTATGCATATATTTTGATGTAATATTATCATATATTAATATCTATTATGTTTACCCTTACTGAGAATCTGAGATCCACCTTTCTTATATTTCCTATCCTCAGGTTATGATGATATATTTTATGTAGGGTATGCCTATGAAGAGTATTAAATAAGTTTTTTTTTGGAAAAATATTGAAGATCATTCACCAGCTTATAAGATTGTATACCTATTTTTCAAAATCATTAAACTATTATGGTCCTTATGAATGAATTTGTATAATTTAATGAATATTCATCTAAAAAGATATAATACCTACGGATTAGAATACTGGTTCACTATTATTGGTATCAGAGTTAAGGTTTAGTTAATCTTTTGTAATATAGATAATAAAATTTTAGATAAATAAATAGGGATATTTATAAGGATATGTCAAGGGATATATTCAAATATATGTCTAGGGATATATTTATGGATAATTATGTGGATAAGTCAATGTATAAGCAATTTTATTGAAATTTTGGTAACCTATATACAATGTGGTTTCAATTTTATTCCATCCTTTTATGGATATTATAATTAGATGTGTCTCTAGAATAGAGGTACATGAGGGAAATAAATCTAAAAAGTCAAAATTGATCTTGACTAAATTATCACCTAATTCATGACAATAAGCCTTACTGCATACCTGATTTGATAATTCTATGGGATATGCTTTGGAAATCTAAAAAATAATTATAAACTATCATGATGGATTTAAATATATGATGATCATGGATAAACTAGTTTAATATTAAGGTTTCATTTACTTAAACGAACGCGTCTTGTTTTAGAATTTTGATAAGAGACTTTTCATGATTATGTAGTTTTACAGTATGATTAGTGTTTCTCACAATATGTTTTTTGGTTTTAGTAAATGGATGGAAATATAAGAAAAACAGATAACATTGAATGACAAAGAAAAATTGTTCATGAGAATCCCAATGGGATTATGACTAGAGTAAAGGATGTTGTGATTAAACCTAATCAGTTATACTAGAAAATGATTTACAATGTGAACCTTAACCAAAACTCAGAACCAGAAAAAAAAAAGTGATATATTTTTCTGAGATTTTAGATAATGGATAACATGGATTAAACAATATTTTGTTTCCTATATGTTGATAATTTTTTAAGATGTCCTCAAGGTAATGTCTTAGAGGGGAAAAAATAAACTTTGAGTGTCGAAAAGGACAAAATTAATGTAACCAAAGTTGTTAAATTAAAATTTTGATTAATGAAATAGATGATAATAATTGTATAACTAAGGTATCGTTGACTAATGAATGATTAAAATGTGGAATGTATGGGAATTATGAAAATAATTGTCCTAAGCGTAAATCTCTTAAAGGGAATATTGTATTTTGTACATGTAATGGTTTTGCTGTTGATGTTGAAGAAACTCTGAATGATGTATAAAAGAAAAGAGGTATTGAGGAATAATATGATAAATCCTAGTAAATTGAAAATTATTGTAGTGGAATTATTTAATTATTTATGTATTGGAATTTGATAATTATCAAATATATAATTATTCATTAGTGTATGTTTTTTGGTAATGATTTGAAATAATATGTTGAATGATGCTAATAACCTAGAAATTTTATTTAATAGTAATGTCATGTTTTATTTAAATCCCTTGATTAAGGGATGGAAACACTTAAAAATTTCCAAATGTTATAAAAATGGTGCCGAGATTGGATAATTAGAGGCCTGATAAAGATAATGTAAATGAGATATTATTAATGACCTCATAATTGATAAAAGATTTTATTACAAATCTGGTTTATGTTATAATTTATGTAGTTTGAATCATTATTGTCTTTATGAAATATGTTCAATAATCTATGGTTTTATAATGAATGAGGTTACATGGATGTTTTCATTGAGGTATTAGGGTATTTATAGTTATTACAATTATCTTGAAGAATATATGACTGGTGTATTCATATATTTGGAATATGAACATTGTGAGCTACTTAGTAATATTTGGAGGATCATTTTCAGGGCGATTATGAGATATTATTCTACATACCATAATAATTTTAATTTTGGTAAGGGTTTAGAGGAAAACCATTCTTGTATTGGTTTAAGTTGAATTTTGGATGAGGTTTTTTTATTTTGCAATAAGAATATTTATGAATAACTTGTGATATACATTTTGTCTTTATAGTAACTAGAGATCAAAGGAATTACTTATCATTATATTATAATTCTTAAAATCTGTTAAAACATATTTTTATTGTTTCAATCAAAAATATTTAATTTTGGGATATTAATTCCCTATAGTATGTGATGATTTGAAAATTTCTTGAACAACATGATGAAATTTTCCTAAAGAAATATAATTTTATCATGTATGTATATTTCTATATTTTTTATACAGTAAGATAATTACTCAACTCTAGGAAAAGGATATTTAACCAAAAAGTTATCCTAATAATTTTTTTATTTTTTTGAAGTGGTGATTTTTAAATCATAATAGATTTATGGTTTTGAGGCCCTTAATTTTCTATTGATTATTCAATATATTGTGATAAATTATTTTACAGCTATCAATAATTATTTATTCTTTCATTACATATTAAAATATTCTCATCCCACCAATGTTATCTTATATATAATCCTAGTATTTACATACATTAGTTATGATTTATGTTTCAAACATCTCTAAAAAATGAATTTATATTATTCATTTCTGAGATGTATGATTATATAAAGGAATTTTCAATTGTTAAACCATCAATGATCAAGGAAAATTTGAGGGATGAATTCATTTTAAGGGGGGAAGAATGTGACACCCCAATATTTTTTGAAATATTTTCTCAAATGAATTTAATATTTTTGACATTTAAAATTACATGTATCATTGAGTTTATCTTCTTTTCTCACACAACATTGATTTTGTCATGTATTATACTCAACACAATTTTCTTCTTTCACTACAAGATACACTGAGTTAGAATACATTTCACATGACACATATTTTTATAAAAACCACAATATACTATTAATATATTGAGATAAACATAATAATTAAAAACAATTAGGTTAATCATATTAATATGAATTGAAATAATTAATTTTTAAATATTAATTGTAATAGTTTTATTTGAAGGAATCATATTGGTAGATAAAGTACATAATATTAGACAATGTAAGTATATCTATTGAAAATACTATTTTCTCAAAATATGATTTTTATGAAAGTTAATAAAATTAATTTTATAAAATAAACTTTATTTTTTTAAAATTATCTAAAAATTAGCATAGGTTTTTTTTTGATAATTTTTTAAAAATATGATTTTTTCTGATTACTGAAAAGTAAAAAATTTTGTTAGAAAACTGCCTTTTAGTTTAAATTATTTATAAATTTATATTATATTTGAAAATGGATTTAAAGTTACATTAGTTTTCTTATTCTTAATTTAATCTGATTTAGTAAATTTGAAACAATTTCATATTAATTTATTATATGAAACCATTTCAATTGGTTGAACTTTTTTCTTTAAATACATGTTTTCTCATCATCTGCGAGATTAATTTAAAATTTACAATTTAAAAATATATGAATGAAATTTATAAAAATGGTTTCATTATTTTTAATAAACATAATTTATATTAAATAATATGGGGAAAATAGTTTTTGACCAAAATTAATAGTAAAAACAATAAAAACTATTTACCTTAGTTATGCTAAAAATGGGTATACCATGGGTCAAACATAAAAGATAAGGGAAAAAATGACCCAAATAATGTCTAAATTATATTTATTGAAATATTACAATCTTATAATTCCCATGATATAATATAGGGTTATTTGAAAGATTTTTCATTAGAATTATAATATTATTTTGTAGCCTTTTGTGAAATTTTCAAGTAGTTTCTAGGTGAGTTATTGTCCCCCACTTAAAAAATCATACCACCAAGCTTCACTTATTCACGCATCTATATCCATATATTTCTTCCATGTTCTACCCAAATCACTTCCAAACTTATGTAATCTCTTCATAAAAGACTTTTTTTATATAAATCCAACCTATTATGGATTTTTGGGCAAACCTTTGAAAGATACTTGAAGAAGAGGAAACATTCCTCAACAATCATTATTATTTTATTTCTTCCTCCACCTCATTCAATTATTATTATACCTTGATTATATAATAAAATTATTATATTAAATATAATAAGATATTTTTATATTATTTTAATGATCTAAAACCACCTCCACTTCCATGAAATGGGTTATGAAATCATCATTTGTGTGTAGGTAGGAAAACCTTCTCGCGAACTAATGTCATTCATTTTTCCATTACCACCCCTCAAGGTTGGTTACATTTATGGATTGAAGTATATATATATATATAATATTTACAAAATAATTATGTCTCTAGAGTAATTATATCATATATTTTTTTTACATTCCATTCTATTAAGGATAAGATTACATCGCTCATGTGTACAGTGTATTACCGCCTCCTGAAGTGATGTGATTCATTCTTAGTAATGTTGTTCATAGAAGATTAGAAGGATTATTTTAATTAATATAAGTGATATAAATGAAATAATTTTGACATTAATGAATGATTTATCATTTTTAAGAAATAATTTTTCATTTTCATTTTGACATTTTCACTCACTAAAATATGAAAACATCGTTCATTTCCTTGTGGACAACTGTGTTCATGAAGCAATGTGACTCTATTTTCATCTCCACACCAGATAGATGAAATTTAAAATTATATTTAATTAAATAATAAGTTATTTATAATATAATATTAATTCTTGATATATATAATATTACTGACCTCCTTTCCATAATTATTGTTGAAAAATAGAAACATGTTCCACTCTTTATGTAAAACCTACCACAAAATGATTGTATCATAAGATACCAAAGCCATAAGATATTTCTTTCCAATTTCCTTCTTTAAGATATATAATTATTTTATACACCAATCATGTTTTAAGAGATGTATATAGATACAAATTGACATGTTATATCATTATTTTTTATCTCAATTATATTTTATATATTAGTTAACTATATTCCTTCATGGGTCTTAAGTTTCAATATTAGCTAAGTGGAAAAGAATATATATTACAATCTAATAATTTATCAGGATTGTTTATGATTATTATTATAATGATTAAATATTATGATCCAACTGATAAAAAACCAATAAATATTATTCTCTTGTGGTTATTCATGATATTTTTATGTAATTGTAATATTTTTCCACTCTTTATTTCTCGAAATAAGTAAGAATTTTTTTTAAGAAAATACAACTTTATTTCTCCCATCGACCAAAAATATGTCTTTTTATGACAACATGTTTTCTAATTTTTTTTTTATATTTTTTATATGAATTATAAATAATTCATTATAATGTTTCAATTTTATTTTTAATGAAAAGTATTTTTCAAAAAAAAATCTATTTTAGAAAAGTGATTTTCAATGAAAATTTATCTTCCTCATGGAAATTTCAATATAAAATTTCAAATTAAGTCACCATAAAAGATGAAATACATTGATGATACTTATTATTAAAATTGGGATATTATCTAAGGATACCATTATTTTTATTTCAGTGAATGGTTTATGGTAATGATGAATGAATTTCCAGGAAACTCATTTCTTTTCCATAATTTATACAATGATATAATGGTTAGGAAACCCAATTATTTTCATTAGTTATGTTGTGATGAAATAATTATAAACAAATATCTTTTCCATTTTTTAGGATATGATGAAATTTTTATGAAACACAATTCATTTAATTGGTTATGATATTATTATTCTTTTATGGTATTGTGGGACACATAAATATAATTTTCATTATGTGATGGGTGAGACATATATCTTCCTTAAATGATTTGTGTAAATATTTATATCTTATGAGATAAAATGGGAAATAAGTAGATGATCGTGACCTACAATAAGAAACTATTTCTTTCTGATCTTTAATCGGAAAATGTGCTCAGTCATGATCCACTATGTTGATGGTCTCAGTAGTTAACCCTAAAATATGAAATAGATTTCAATATTTATTATGGTGTCCCACTTTTATGACTTGATATCATGGTACATAAATTATTTAGAATGATTTATTTACCTTATGATAAATGTTTTCAAAAAATATAATTTTTTATTTCATGCCTCCGGTTTATGATCTATGATAGGTCAGGTATGAACATCAGAAGTGATGATCATGATTAGATACCCTTATACTTGTATAATTATTTCATATTATCATATATTGATATATCATAGGTTTAACCTTAATTAGAATCTTATCTCACACATTCATATATTTCATTTCCTCATGTTGTGAAGAAATATTTCTATTATGGTATGTCTATAAAGAGTACAAAATATAGAGATATTTGTATAAAACATTGAATATATTTCACAAGATTAGAATATTGTGTTTCAATTTTACAATGGAACTAAATTTTTATAGTCATTATGTGTGTATTTTTGTTATGTAATGAATATTTATTTGAATATATATAGTATCCCTCTATTAGGTGCCTGGGTATCTATAATATATAACCTCAAAATTTTGAAGTTTCCACTCAAATTTTCCAAAAAAAATCACCAAGAGAAGTTATAGTAAAATTTAACATTGTAACCAACTATGTATAAATTTTTTTTAAAAAATTAATTTAAATAAAAGATCATGATCAGATGAAATTTAGAGAGGTTCTCTATTTAGTATTTATATACTTTTATTATAGTATACAACAAGAATATCTAAAGGTATTATATCTCAAATTGGTGGAAAATTCGTAGATTTAGTCAAATGATAAAAAATAAACCAATTAAAATTATTACCTATAGATTTATTTGATAAACCCAACATGACGTCCATATATATATTCTCCAACTTCTATTTAGGAATAATAAATAAATGAATCACCCCTTTAGTTTTTTTATTCAACATAAAAAATTGCAAAAGTAAAATATTTCACAGTAAAATTTATAATATATTTATTTATTCCGTCACACCAATAATATTTTCAAAAGAATATTTATATAATGGTTATAACATGATTAATGAAATATAGATAGTTGTGATATTCATTCAAAAAATCCATTTTCAAAAGAAAATCACTTGATGCATAAATCACCTTTCTAATTTTTATAAGAAATTACATATCCACATTAAACAAAATAAAATTTCTCTATTTGAACAAATATACCTTTATTTGAAATCCCTGATATTCATTTTTTGACTTATTATTACTTTCTGACAATGATGATTGAATTGATACCTGGTCTATAAGAGAATTAGATTCTAGATTCAAAATTTCAAGACCAATAATCTTAAAATAATAAAATATTGAATGATGTTCCGATTGTATCATGGTTAATGATTAATTATCCATTCCACTGAATACTTATGTTTTAATGTTTGTTTTTATTGGATGTTAGTTAATTGTGAAGTCATAATTCTTTATCTATGATATTCATCTTCTTTTTCTCATATAATGCTTTCTTCAAGAGAATATATATTTCATAATTTTAGGATATATATATACATATAAAATTTATCCCTATATATAATATGAATGAAAATTGTTAATGAAAAAATGAACAAAATAAGATAAATATCATGCATAAGAAAATTCAGATCATTGGATTTAGATTATTTTGATTCATTTATAATTGCCCAATCATCTTATATCAAAATACAACCAAGGCCCTTTAATATAGAATCACAATAAAGTAATAATTGATTGGTTCATGATAGTAAGGAAAAAATGGGTTATCCAACAAAATAAATTTAAACTATAGAAAATATTCATCATATTTATTTGAATCAATGTAAATAATCACTATTTAGTTTAATTGGTTAGTGGTTTGGCAAAATGAGAAATGTTTTCAACAAACTATCTGTAAAAACCCACTAATCACGGATAACTATGAATCTCAGTGACATTTGATGTTCTTGGAAATTCTTCCACCAGTTTTTCTTAGTAATACCAACTATAATGATAGAACTATTTATAGTATATACATGGAATAAAATATTAAAATACATAAATTTTTAATTTACTGTATTTTACAAACAACATCTTTTATTTTATGGTCTATAAAATAAAAAATAGATATTTCCCCTAATCCTCATAAATTTTAAAATATAAACAAATATCATAAATAAATATTATGAATTTTCATTTATATACTAATGGAAAATAGTATTTATTAGATCCATAAATAAAATGGTTTCAATATTTAACATAATGGTAAGAACCACAAACCGACAATGGGCATACATTATTTGAAAAATCATCCATAGAATATAATCATCCTTTATTATTAGATAATGACACCCGAACCTCAGTTCAACCATTCAAAAATACTAATCACTCTAGTTTTAATCAAAAATTAAATCTATATGAGGAATTATATACTTGTTTTTAAACGTAATGTTAGTGAGTTATCTATAATCAATTCAAAGCCTCATAAAACAATATGTCTTCTTTATAAACAACATAATATAACAACTATGTGTAGATATTTGTTGGATTAAAACCATATTATGTAATTAATGAAATTCATTTTTTAATTAAAATATCTCCACTAGATCATTTTGATAAATTTATTTTGAAATTGGTATACAATTTGGCACTAATTCAATGGTGAATTCAATATCTTGGGTTGGAATACCAAAAAGTAAAAAAAATCATAAGATACACCACTAAATAAACCCATAAATTTTATTATCCTATATTTATTTCATTAGATTTAATTTTCCTCTCATTCTCTTCCATTTATGTACTCAAAAGTTCAAAATAATGTTTTAAAGTAAAATAGTTTTTATTTTTCTTTTCAGTTGAAGACATGTTTTCTTCCATATCAATGGTTTCTTATAATAGTTTCATAAAATGTTTTAAAATACCACAAAGGAATTATTAGTTATATTTTTACATATGTTTTACTTTTAAAATAAATAAATAAATGAATTTTTAGTTTGTTTTATAAAGAGGTTTTGTTTATAAATGAAAATATTAATCGAATATTTATTTTCTCAAGTATGACACAAAAATAATTTCATGTTTTCATGAAATCCAAATGTTTTAAAGTTACTATTACAATTTTATAATGGTTTATTCAAATAAAAATATTATTAAATTTTTCCCATATATGAAGGGTTGTATTCCTCAATGAATTTTTAAATGATCTTTATATCTTATTTTATATCTTTACAATTTTATTTTCAATAAAAATAATATTTTAAATGTTTTATAAATGTATTGTTTTAAAAAGTGATTTTTAAAGTGTAAAAGATATTTCCATCAATAAAATTTCCAAGTAATCTTTCAAAATACACTCATTCAAAAATGAAATCATTTTATGTTACCTGTGTTTTACAGGGGATATGATCTAAGGATATAGTTATTATTATTTCTTTGAATAGTTTCTTATTATGATGAAAAGACGTTAATGAAACCAATTTGTCTTCCATGGGATATACCTTAATTAAATGATTATGAAACCCACTTATTTTTCCATGGGTTATGATATGATGAAATAATGAAATAATTATGATACATGTTTCTTTTACACAGGTTATGATATAATGGAATGTCAATGAAACAAATTTATTTTCATTGATTTGGAAATTATTAATGTTTTATGATCTTGTAGAACACATATATATGATAATGATTTGATGATCAGTGGGGAATATATGTCCCTCTAATTCACCGGGTAATGATTAGAATATCATTAATGAAATTTTAATAGAATGGGGGAGTAAACATAGTTTATTGAGGAATATTTAGAACTATGATAGTATTATGAGATAAATGTGACTACTATGATAGTTTGGAGAGTGAAACTATTACACAATGATAGGTTTTTCAAAATTCCTTGAACAATATAGACATTATTTGATATTTTTATATATACTACAAAATTCAATGTTGTATGCTGCTGTTGTAATTACATATCCCTATTTTTCATAATTACTAATCATATGAGATCACCCTCTCAAAAATTTCTTTTCCATAGGTTATGAATAAATTTATTTATTATTATTTCTCCAAGAAGGGTGTTACTTTTTATGAACTTAGTGGTTATGATATAGTTCACCTAGGCACCAGTTGTTTATGTTTCCATGTTTCCAATGGAAATATAACTTTATAATCCTCTAGAAAATGTTTTTGTAATGAAATTATTGTTCATCAAAACAACATATAACTTATATGTATGAAAATCCTGCTTCATTATAAAATTTTTCCACTATGATATTACTGGTACTAAACTGTTATTACAATGTTGGTTTGAAGAGTAAACCCATTCCACTATTGTACACTTGACTATGAGCCTTGAATACAATATAAATGATTTACTATGATTTTGTGTATGACAAAATACATGTATTATGCCATTTTTATTCTAAAATAGATCATGTTCTATAATTCCTCTATGATTCATGTCTATTAAAGTTATAATATTTCTTCCATAACCTAATATAATGATATTTGACATATAATGTATGGCTTTTAAATGTAATACTCAAGTTATTAAACCCCCATTATCATGTTATTTTAGGATCTCCATTATTTACCCTTACTATGCATCTAATATCACCATATATTATGATAATATTCCCTATGTTATGATGAAATGTATTTTATTTTTTTGTTAAATAATCTTAATAGTTGAGATGACTATAGCTGGGGATTATGTATTTCATATGTAAACCATTTTTTATGTTTCCATGTTTTGATAGGAACTATAAAATTAGGATCCTCATGAATTTGTTTTTATAATCAAATGAATGTTCATAAAAAAATACACAATATATATTTATGAAAATTGAGTTTCTTTTCATTTTATGTCATAGGATTGGTTTAGTTAACCTCGATAAGTTGGGTTGAGAAAAATTTAGTGAAACCCCTTAATATACCACTATGTATAATGTGACATCTGAAAGATATGATAAGGAAGAGATTATATGGATTACGTAGAAATATTTCACTATCTAGATACCAAAAGTAGAATTGGTTCTGGAATTGATGATCCAAGGGGTAAATACTCTCGATAACATGCATATGGAATTATATGAGATTTACCTAGTACATGACCATGAGCCTTAATGCACATCTGGTTTCACACTATTAGTGGATATGATTTGGTTCATTTACATTTTCTTTATGAATTATCATGAAGGATTTAAATAGATGATGACAATGAATAACCTAGGTTAAACCTTAAGTGTTATGTATCTAAAAAATATGTCTTGATTTAGTTATCAAATAAATTATTTTTTATGACTATGTGTTTTCCCACTAAGATTACTCTTTCTAAAACAATGATTTTTGCTTCTAGTCAATGACTAGAACCCCATGGAAGCTTGATAATTCATAATGAAATAGAAAAGTAAATGATTTTCCTCTTGGGTATTATAATTTCATGGGATCTAGAATGAAATTTTCATTAGCATTCGGACCAAACCTTTTCAAGATGTGAATCATGATGAACTTCCAAATGACAAATGTAGGAAGAATAATTATATTGGGTATATTATGAGGAAATTTTCACCTTATATTATCTATTCGAAATATTCTATAGTTTTTGATAAATTCATTAGTACCATTAAAAATAACTGATTCATTATCTATTGTTTTGAAGATCAAAAGTCATTTTGGTTGTCAATAATTTGGTAGGAGAAGTAGATCAATGGTGGACACTTATCAATTATATGAGGAGAAAGGTTGAAATTTAATCCATGATATGGGATGTCTTAAATATCATATAATTCAATAATTAATGGCCTCATATTCATCATATGAAAATAGGGGAGGAATTTATTGAGATAATGTACAACTATGATGAATCTGTTGGTTCGTGTCAGAAAAATTTTACAGGACTTTTTAGGAAATCTTGTAGAATAATCATTAAAATAGACATTAAGGATGATCAATTCTTTAGTGTATTAAAACAAATACGTCAAAAGCAATAATATATAAGGGACATCAATATCTTTGATTTTTTTCAATGTGCTCGGAAGGTGGAAATGGAGATTGGAGTTACCCATTACTCACATGGTTTGTGTAAGGAAAGATGGATTTCAATGGAAACACTATAAACCATGAAGAGAAGAATATGTTCTTTTCATATTTCTCTTAGGTCCATAAGAAACATGGATGAAACTATCATTGAGTTACTGTTTAATGTTTTTTTGAGTGAGAGGAAAGGTCATCAAAAAATTGAAGACCAATGTGATGGGATGATGTTAACAAATGTTTAAAATAGAGAGAAATATATACAAAATGATCCACCCAAACCCCAATGTTTCAAATACAAGGAGTATAGAAACAATGCTACGTAGTTCCCATATATAGTGGTTAATGATGATGATCATTATCAGTAGAATATTAATCAATGGGATTATGGAAAATTTCACCCAACCATTATTTCTGATGAAGGGTGAAATAACGATGTGGTGAACATTAAACTTACAATCCAATATAGAACTAATAACATATTATTCTACTCTAGATATACACATTTTTTTCTAATGAATTTTCTAAGGGAATAATGACTTCACCTTGATGGTATAATATTGTACTAGGATTGAAAACCCCTAATGGTATGATGAGCAGATCTCAAGTATATGATTCATCTTCAATTGATAACTGTGGGAATGTTCATCCTACAAATCATTTCATTCATCCTCTAAAAGAATTTAATGTTTTCTATGGAACTGATTAGTTTCATATACATAAATAACATAGTTATTTTTGATGAATGGATGTCATTTTTTATATTCTAAAACAACATAGGATCATCTATATTTGAGATGTTATATATTAACTTTTAATAGAAATTACATCCATTTATGGGTCTTGATTCATATTAAAAAAGGGAATTTGTCTCAATTTTTTCTAAAATATCTTCATCAATGATATTCCTATAGTGCAGGTGTTTTTAATTTATTTCTACAAAAAGTTTCTAGTCTTCCACCATATTTTGATGTTGTCCTTTCAGTATAACTCAAACTTAGTGCCACACCTATTTCAAGGACTCCCAATAGAATGGACCTAAATCAGTTGCATGAAATATAGAATAAAAACAAATAGAATCTTGAAAATGATTTAATTAATCCAACAGTATCATATTGGGATTCACCAATTCTCTTTTCTAAAACAAATAATTGAAATATGAAACTTTTCATTTATTATCTAGAGATAAAAAAGATCACAATCAAGAACAAGTATATTATACCCTTTATTAATGACATGTTTGATATAATGTGTAGAGATCAATATTTTTCTAATATTTAATTTCATTTTTAATATCGAAAATTGAGGGTCATGAATATTTATATAACGAAGATATCATTCCATGAAAGTTATAAACACTATGAGTACATAGTTACTCTATTTGATCATACTAATTTCTCTAATATCTTCATTGATTTAATGAATAAATCATTTTGAGATTTCCTTGATAAGTTTATGGTTGTATTTATAGAGGATATTACATTCTATCCAAAAACAATGAAGAGAAAGGAGGTCACTTTAGAATTGTATTGGAGACTATGAGGAAGGATAATTTTTATGGAAAATGTACTAAGTGTAACATTTAACTATAAATGAATTCATTATTGGGTTATATTATCTTTAGAGAGGGTATATTGGTGGATCCATCAATGATGGTGGATATTTAATTTTGGACCAGACTGGTGATAAATAATGAGATAAAAATATTTAATGGTTTTTCAGGATATTAGCGATGGGTTTTGAAGAATTTCACATGATTAAATAATGCACTCACCATGTAAACTCGATAGGGAGACAATTTCCCTTGGATAAATGAATGTGAGGAAAATTATATCGAAATTAAGATATGATTAGTTAGTAAACCTATTATTATATTACCTTTTACTAGAGAAGGGTTTTTAATATTGAGTGATGTACTAGATAAGGGATTAGGATGTGTTATTATGCAGAACGACATGGTTATATTTTATTCCTCAAGAAAATTGATGATTTTTTATAAATATTATCTAAATCATGATTTGGAAATTGTCCTTGAAAATTTTACATTAAATATATGGAGTAATTATCTTTATAAATAATATTATGATATATAAAATTCTCAAAAAGTATAAGGTATATATTCACATAGAAGTATTTGAAAACAAACCAGAGGACCTGGTTAGAGAGGACTAAATATTATGATTTCCCAATCCATTATCTATGATGGGAATCACCGAATAACCATTTTTTGGATTTACAAAGAATGGATTTAGAAATTTTGAAAGAAGGGGAGAAATGTTATTTTTCTCAAATGAATGTTCCACCATATAACCATGTGAAGGTTAATGTGTTGAAGAACGCAAATATAAAGCTGCTAAAGGTGGTGATAAATGGTCCATTGTTTAATATTGATTGTGATTTGATTATATGGTTCATGAACTATGTGTGTGTTCCACCCATAACTGATTTAAATAAGTAGTTATTAGAGGATGAACATAATACATATTTCTCTATTTATCATGGAAGTATGAAGATTTATAGAGATTTGACAGATTATTTTTGGTACGATGTAACTTTTATATCTTGATTCTTGTAATTTTATAAAGTTATGTCATTGGGAAAAAACAATATGGTGATTTTACATCCATTGCCTAAATTATAATGGATATAAGAAAACATCACCACTGATATTCTTGGTCAAACTCCAAAAATTATTTAAGGTAAACAATGTTATATGGTGTTTAATCAATCGAATTACAAATTCAAAAAACATCATCACTATTAAAGGCTATTTTTATTTGAATAATATTTCATGGATATACAGTAAGGAAGTGGTAAGGATCCATGGAGATTCACATTACATTGTGCCTCATTGGGATCTGAGGGTTAGCAAGATGTTCTAATGATGTATTTATAAATATCATGATATAGAGTTGAGTTTTAGAACTATGTATCATTCTTAGAAAAATTTTCAATATGAGATGAAATTTCAATCCAAAGAGATTATATTAAGATATAATTCTTTTGGATTTCAACATTCTTTTGACTCAACACCTTCTATCCATTGAACATTCATAAAATAATAAATTTCACATGGGTATACAGATGGCTCATCATGAATCCCTCTATAGGAAGAATTTTATAGATCCAATATGATTGAATGAAGTTGGAGAAATAAGTATATTATTACATGATATTTCTATGGAAATGGGAAGGACATAGGCATTATGAAAAACATAAGGCCAACACAAAGTTGAAGAATAGTTAAGATGATAATCCCCAAAATGATATGGAATTCGAACTTGGTGGAAATGTGTTTGTAAGAAATTATCCATTATAGAAATTTATAATATTTGGGATGAATTTGAAACTAATCCCTATATATATTCTACCATTTGAAATTTAAAATCTTATCTCCACGACATACTTTTAGATGGTAATCCATCAAATATATCTCAATTCGATGATGTGTTTAATGTATCTATCCTGAGGAAGTACATAAGTGACCCCAAACATGTACTAAAATCAATGATCTGATAGCCATAACATTGTATTTTTTTATGAGTAACAATGGATGGATATTCTAGATCATACAAAGAATGTTATCTAAAACAAGACCAGTAACATGGTCAAAGTTTAGTCGTGAAACCACCTGTTCAAGGAAGCAACATGGGAACATGAAGATTTAATTAGAAAAAAATATCCTCAATTATTTATACCAAATTAAAAAAATTAGAGGTGTAAATTCAATTTATTGGTGTATAATATAATACCCCATGATTCGATGAAATATATTTTTTCTGGTAAATTTAATTTCTTCGATATCCTGTGAAACATGAAACATAGAGGTCTTACAATTGATAATATACTATTTATATTACTATTTAACAGGATAGTTATGACCTATACATTAAACATGGTTGTATGAATATGAATAAAAGAAATTTAAAATTAATTATAATGTTTTAAAATAAATAAAATATATTGATAAAAAATACTTAATTTTTGGTATAGACTTTATATGTTTCAGAAATATCATTTTATCAAAACATTATTTTATTTATTTGAGTGAAAAAATAATAAAAAAAAGTACTGATAATTTATAATTATTATTCAAAAAACTAAATTAATTTTTGGAATCAAAATTTAAAAATTATCTTACGGTAAATTTTTCATATTTTTCAGAAATGATTAATTATTAAATGAATTGTGATAAATTATAGTTTAATATTGAAAAATTCTTTATGTTTAAAGAATTAATAAGGTATAATTTAAAAAAAATCATTAATATTATAATTAGATTAAATATATTAAATTTAAAACAATATAGATCCCTAGAATAAATTTATTATTGAATTTTGATGTATGTTTTTAATCTTTTAAATGTTTCAATTTGGAAAACATTTTTTTCCTGGCATCTTTGTGTTTAATTTTAAAATCCATTCTTCCTTCTCCATTGATGGAATTTTTAAAAATGAACTCAATATTTATAATCAATATAATTAATATTATTTTATAGTTTCACACTATTTTTTGACAACAACGAGTTGTAAAAATAGTAAAAATTAATTACCCCAGTTCAGGTAAAAATGGGTTTACAGGGGTGGTAAACTAAAATGAAAATGGTTCAAAAAGAACAATAAATTTTCTATTTACTGTGACCTAGTTATATATCAAAATCATAACTTAAAAGTTTCTAAAATGCTCTATTTTTTATCCTATTTAAATAAGAGAATGGGGGTGTAAATTTTTCTTTACAAATATTCCAAGTGTGTCCTCTCGCCAACTAAGAGAAGTCCACCCACCCTCATATCCATAAAAAAGATAAAAACTACATATATTGGAAAATAACTACGAAAATAAATTCAATAATTCCATTATATCATCATATATGTCTTTTTATTTTGTTTCAAATCCATCCTTTAAATGATTTTGGTGCAAACCAGAAGATGTTGTCCAAATAATTGTTATTGTCCTTAACTAAGCATTTTATTTTATTTTTACGTCATCCTCTTTCAAATATTATTAAAAACTAAAAATATAATTACAAAAGTATCATACATAAAATAATATATTTTATGTTTATTAAATTAAATATATCCATTTCAGCCACCCTAAAATAGAAAAAAAACTGTTGATTTTGAATACGATGAACAATCTTCTCCGAAACAGATGAAATTACAACTTCCATCACCACATCACATGGATTGATATAATGATATATATAATAGTTATATATGATATTTAGGATATTATAATACTTATTTTATTATAACATTGTACTAATCTTCATTATTTCTATTCTATAGTGAATAGGATAATGACTTTTGTTTGTACAATGGACAACCGCCTCACGAAGAATTGTGATTCATTTTTCAATAATGCTTTTCATAGTGGGTAATGAGGATAAATTTAAAAAATATTATCGATTTATATGAAATAAAAATGATTATATATAGTTAATATATTATATTTGTATTTCCTGTGTTTCATCCGTTAAATGATTGAAACAATGTTCATGTGTACGTGTGACCTACCATCTCCAGGAAGAGTGTATTTAATTATATATATATATATATATGATATTTTAGGATTACTATAAATAAAAATAATCTGGAAATATATGATATTAATATAATTTTTAAAATTATTTATATGTTTTAATTTTGATAAAATCATAAGGATAAACATTCTAGAACAAAAAATACTCAGAAAACGAAGCAGTTTTTACCAAAAACATGAATTTAATAAGGAATTACTGATAAACAGGTAATAAAAAAACATAATTAAGTAATATATGTAATTTTAAATATTATTATTTTAATTTAATAGATGTATAATAAAGGTAAATTAATTATATATTATTTTTTAATTTGTATGAATTAATTCGAGACTTAAGGTTAGATATTTTTTTTCTTAAATTGACTTCTTTGAGAAATATGTTAGGGTAAGAACATATCATAATCTATGAAGTGAATATAATTAAAATTATATATATTATATCATGAATGGAAATATTTTCATGATATTAAATGATTTTTGTGATATTATTATTTAATTGGGATTATGAATCAAAAAATAACAAATTAGGAATGCTTTGATGTTATAATATCAATGTCTGTTAGGATTATTTAAGATTAATTTTTTGATGATAAAATATAATAATCTATTACCCAATAACATCATGATTTTATTTTCTATATTTATTTTCATAAAATACATATTTTAATTTCATTTTCCACTCGTTATAAACTCTATAGGTGAAAATAAAGTTTTTGAAAAAATGCCTTTAATTTCCACTTATGTTGAAAAGAGCATTTCTTCCAAATTAATGTTTTTTAAAAATGTTTGATGTTTTTTTCCAATAATATAGAATCTATTTATGATGAAAATTTTTACCCATGATTAGCTTTTATTTAATGTTCTCTAAGTGTTATTTTCAGGTCATTTGGTAAAAAATACTAGTTTCTATTTTGATAAAAATGTTAAAGGAGTCATTATTTTAACATGTACAATATGAAAAACATTTACCACCATGATGAACATTATTTTCATTGAATTTAAATTTAAACATTTTTATGTTTACTTTGAAATAAAATTATTTCCATAATTTTTTATGAATATTTTTTTTGTAAATGGTGATTTTTAAAGAAAATATATTTTTTTAATAAATGTTCCAAGTGATTTTCCATTAAAAATCATTTCCAAATAAGATGATATGATTTGATGCTATATAATTTATATTGGGTATAATATCCAATGATACCAAATTTATTATTTATCTTGATGGTTCACCTTTATAAAGGAGATACTTTTATTAAGACTATTTCTTTTCCATGGGTTATAATATGATGAAATGTTTTATAAGACCCTTGTTTTCCCTTGGTTTTGATATGATAAATTAGTTATAAAAACCTTTTTATTTTCATGGGTTTAGATATAATTAATGGTTTATGATCTTATGGTACATGTTAACATTATTTTCATTTGGGAATGGTGGGACATATATCTCCCTCCCATGTATTAGGTAATGATTGAAACCACATGAGATAAACAAGATTTGAATGGGGAGTGAACCCCATTTAGTGTGGGACTTTTTCTAATTTGAAAGACTTGGGATTTATGCCGGATTCCTATGATAGTTTATGGAGTTAACCAATACCACTATGATAGACTGCAAAATGATTTCAAAATACTATGTAAATGATTTTCAATACATATGTTAATACCAAAATTCCATTTTGTATTTCATTTTTACACTATAATGGATCATGTTATTTAATTCACTTATGATGAATTTATTTTTTACTAAAAATATTAATCCCATGAAACAATATTATAATCATTGATGTGCAAGGTATTTCTTTTCAAATGTTATTATGATGTTATCATACCCTTCTTCTCATGTTTTATTTAAATATTTCCCATGTTTACCCTTACTAAGAATCTGGGATTACTCTGTCTTATTTTCATTTTCCACAGATAATGAATAAATTTATTATGTTTTATTTTTCTATGAAGGTTGATTGTTATGAAGAACATTGGGGGATATGGAATAATTCATCTATAAACCATTTTTTATGTCTCCATATTTTCAAAGGAAGTATATCTTTATGATCACCTAGAATGTGTATGTGTAATGTATGGAATGTTCATAAAAAGAGATAATTTATATATATGAAAATAATTGTTCATTATATATTATATACTGAATTATTAGTGAGAACTCTTAATTGTATGATGAACACAAATCAATTATATAGTTCATATCTGATAAAATTTTATTATAATATGATTCCTAAAAATTTTGTGATTATCCCTCTAGTTAAATATTATTTTGTTCTTGGAATGTATTATCTCTCTTTATGTTGAACCCAGATTAATTATTGGGGAAGCGAAGAGGCATTTGATATTACAAATCAACCAACTATTATCTATTGGTTTGAATAAAAATATGATCATCCAATGGAAAATACATTGATTTTATGGTTATTATTACATTTTCCTATGAGTTATCTCTCTAAAATGGTTAGGGAAAAACTAAACATTAAATATATTCCTTTTGCGTGAGAATATGTTGTTGCATTTCTTATATAGTTTACTAGGTTTCCCCCAAATGGTGATTTTGGGATTTCAATAGCACTCATATATGGTTCAATTCCAATTTTAGATAATCTCTATAGAATGCTCTATTTTGAGATATAGTAATTGATTAATCAACTATAGGATAATATTCATAATGTTTTTATTTAACCAAGTGAAATACTATGTGGTTTACATGTCCTTTTTGTTAAAAAGTATTATTAGTCATTGGATATTTGCAATGATTATGAAGAACATATGAATATTACTATCCACAAAAAGTATCTTCTTCCCCATATTGATGATTTATTTCATCAATTTCACGAAGCTAAATACTTTTCAAATATTGAACAAGTATATAGGGATTTTTAGTGGAGTGTCAAAAAAGAGGAAATATCATAGAAAATGTTCTATAATATTTATCATCATTATGTATTTATAGTGACTTTATTTTACTTACAAATGCCCAAAATTTCATCATGGGTCTAATTAATAGAGGGTTTAGATATTAGAAGGGTTATTTTTTGGGTGTCTTTATAGATATAATTCTTATATATTTCACTTATAATGAATGAAATGATTATCATTTGTTGATTATGTTGATAAACTTGATAAAATGTAAACTAGATGAATATTTTATTAAATTTGAAGTATGGATATATAATTTACTATTATTTATCCAACAAAAATTATATGAGATGTTATATTAGTATAACTATCAAAGATATGTGTTATTAAATAATAGACCAAACCAGCCATAGTAAATGAAATTTTCAGTTTTTATTGGAAGTCTAGATACTTTTGATGCTTTGTAAGTCATTTCTCAAGGTTATAAAATTCACATATATTGTTGACACATCAAGGATCCATATTACATTGGAAAAATCAATGTGGATAAAAGTTCATGGAACTAATGAAAAGGATATTTAATGTACCTATCCTCCCACTAACCAATAGTTGATAAGAATCTGTGATATAAGATAATGCATAAAATTAGGGACAAGGATGTATTATTATATAAAATTAAATTATGGTATCTTATTCCTCTCACGAATTAATGGATTATGAGAAAAAATACATAATCCATTATTTTAAAGGGACATTGATACTTTTTTAATTGAGGATACATAGGAATTATCATTATCATGAATGATGTCACAAATAAACTAAATATAATATCCTGATGTATATATTCAAATAGAAATATGTTAATATGAGTTCTATAAGATCATTGGAATTAATTAATGATTATTTTTTCTCAGTAAATTACCACCCTAAGAAGGTGAATAAGGTTTCTAATTCTATGTGTTAGAAAGGTAGTGTTTTATTTTATTTGATGTGGATTTAAAATTGCCCAATTTTTATTTATATATAGAGGATCAACCATTAAGAGACAATTAAAGTAAAAATAAATTATCCTTTCTAGGTTAATATTCAATCATCTATTTGTGTGATTATTAAAAATCTATATAAAGAAGATGTGGTGATAAAATATAATGCAAGTAATGTTCTTGATTTCAGTCAACTTAATGATAGAATGATAATGTTTTGGAATTGAGTATGTGTCCTATAAATACCAGAATTAATGATGGAGATTTCAGATAATGCTCATAGTTCATCATTATCTCCTGACACATGAATTAAAATGATTTATAGATATCAAATATTATATATATTTTTGTTTAGATGTTTTATATTTTATTATTGAGAAATAATAATCAGAGAGGATGTTATAACCATTACCCATTCCTATGTGAAAATTTGAAAACAAGACTGCAATTTTTTATGGGAAACCCAAATACATCTAAAGGGAAAAATGTTATTTGGGATGTATTAAATCTCCTTATAAAATAATCAACTTTCATTTCTATTACAAAAGATATATTTTTTGATCATCTCTCTGGGATAAACATTAAGGTAATGATAATGATATATAAAGTACAACAATCAATATAATCTAATTGAGATATAAGGTATACCTTGATGTTCTATAGATTCTAATAGTAATCTATAAATATATATATGAGATTTAGGACAAAATACTATCCTTAGATAGATATACATTATTAAAGGATGATTCTAAACTTATAAGATATGTTAAGATATTACTCTATTGATTTGAAACGATTTCAGGATAATCACCTTTCTATGGTTGAATTTTTATACAACTTTATATATCACTTCATAATTAAAAATAATTATTAAAAATATATTTTTTGTAATAAATTTTACAAATACAACATATTAGGATGATGTTAGAGAACAAAATATTTTATGACATGAGCTAGTCAGGGAAATAAAAGAGAATGTTTGATTCATTGAATAATATATCAAAGTATATCAGATTTGATAAAAGAGTTATAATGATAACCATTATTTTGATATAGATTTAAATGTTTTTGATCTCGTTCTTCTATGGATATATTAATGTAATATGATTAGGATATTTGGAAATAAATGAATGGTTTTCCCCAAGTATATCGGTAACCATGAGATTTTAGATCATATCGGGATAATTTCTAGTTGCAAAGAGCTTCCCCTAATCCTTTAGCAAGTTCATAATGTGTTCAATGCATCTATTTTTAGTATTTAAATACATAACCACTCACTTGACTAAATTAATAGGTCATACCACTAGAGAACACTTGTGAAAAAACATTATTGAAAGTAATATTTTTCAATTTTAACATTAGCTTTAATCAACGTCTATATGTCGACTATAAAAAAGGTTCCCAACATTAGTTTTTGGAAAATAGATGCCAAAAATGAATATTTTCCATCGATTTTCATAAAAACATATTCAAAAAACATACATATTTTTTTTCATCTTGGTGTCGTTTTTGATTAAAAAGGACACCTAAAGTTTATTTTTTTTTAATGTTGTATATTACACCCTAAAAAATGAAATTCCCTATAATAGAATAAACAACATACAATAATAAAACACCATGTATCATTGACTATAAATCTATAAAAACAGACAAAATTTTTACAAGTTACTAATAAAATTATATATGAATATTAATTATAAATTATAATTTAAAAACACATACCTGAAATTTAGAACATTATCATAGTTTATTTATGTTGAAGATTTATTTTGAGATCATTAAGTTCAAAATCCTATTATAACAAAATCATTGATGTTTGAAAACTTTTTATTAGGGAAATAAAATAATAATTATTACCATTAGAATATACATACCTTAAATTGTGATAATGCATAACAAATTTTTCACAAAAAAATATTGAAGATAGGTAAGTTCATGTTTCATATAATGCTCGACATTAGTTAATTTATACAATAACATTTATTGATTTTAGATTTAAAAACAAAATTCTATGATAGAAAATATAAAGTATTTAAAATAACTAACATTATGAAATTTAGTTGTTACCCCATTTTTGATTATTTCCTATATTAATCATAGAACATAATAAACACAATGAACATATCCTTGTCAATGATGACACTACAGTTATTAAAAATTATCATGACAATGAATGAATATATATATATATATATACCAAAAAAGAGTAACACATATATTATGTGATCGAAGATCTGGTAAAACAAGAGAAGAAATTCAACTGGGGGACAGATCTATCCAAACCTTTGGCTAATTAGAGAGGCCTCAAGTAGCAAAATTATGAGATGACATATTACCCTCCCTTTTTGTAAAGGTTAAAGAACAATTCAAAAGGCGATGATGAAAAAATTAGATCTTATAGAAAAGAATAAAGCCAGCCTCTGGAGTAAAAATATCTTGGGTGATATTGAGGCAATCTGATTCAAAGGTGATGAATTTCCACCCTTTCTCCATCATGAATTCCATGCCAAGAAGAATTTTTAATGCTTCACTAACTTTAGGTAATATGGATGCCAAGAAGGATGAGTGGAAATCTACAACAATCAGTCAATGTGAGTTTAGGGAGACAGCGTTGAAACATGTAATGCCTATGTCTAAAGGTGATGCATCCACATTAGTTTTTAGGGTGTCATCATTGGGGGGTTTCAAGGTACATGAATCATTCTCGATAATAGGGTATTCAAACATATACTCGTTGTGGCCCATGTTGATGACCAGTGGGATGCATTCTCAACCCAAACGCTACATAACATGTAGATTGGTTTTAAAAGAACATTGTTTCCCCTCATCGAAATGATCCATGAAATTTTGTAATGGGAAGCCAGGTATTTGGTGGTGAGGTGCAAGGACCATTTTTCATGAAGTGTCGGGTGATCAAGAGTCATATCCAGAAATTTGTCAGCAAGTATTCTGAAGGTCCACCATACATTATTTTCTCCGAAGTAGTGGGAAACTACTTGCATGGTAGATTCAGGCATAGACACATAGATATGAATTGTATGGTTGTCTAATTCATGGAAAGAGACAAATAAACTGTGAGAATGATGGATATCAGTGCATGATTGCTACTATAAATAAAGAGATTTAGGGGAAATATGTAGATGCCAAAGAGATTTCCAAAGATCCTCTGCCTACAGATTTCGAGGTGTTGAAGAAAGTGTGTAACGACACATGCTTTTGGGAAAATAATTTTTCCTAAATATGTGTTTAACATTATTTTTTACATAGCAAGACTATATCCCTTTATAAATTAATTAAGTATAATTGAAATGTGGCCATTTAGTTTCAACGATTATATGACAGTTTGTATATTATGAACACCGGTCAATATGACAGTTGGAAAATATACACTTAAAATTTTGATTATTTTTTATTAATAGAAATTATAATTATTAATTTATGAATAAATAAGAGTCAATAGCCTCATCTAGTATAATTAGGTCGTACAAAGCCCATTTTTTATATCTTGAGAAGGTGGTAGTGTTACTAGGCTTTGCTCTTGACTAATCACAAGCCGAGAAATAAAATGTTATGTTTGAACAAAATCAACTATGGGAGAAGTTCAAGATTAGTAAAGATACCACACATGAGATGTTATCCGATCCGCCTTGAGAATCTATCACCACGACACAACCTTACCTTAAGGTTGGATGTGGTGTTTTTAAGGGGTAATGTGTCAAGGCCTTAGTCACTTAAATTGTAATTTCCTTTTTTTTAAATTTTTATTTCATCATTTTTGTCTTAATAATTGTTTTTTTGATAAATGATTTATTGGTTAAAATTTTATAAATAGATTTTATAGGTAAAAATAGTACTTTTTATAGATTTATCATATATAAGGAATTATTATTGAAAAAATAAACTTCATTTCTTGAATTTGAAATTTAAAAATTATTCTTGGATAAATTTTTAGTATTTTTCAAAGATATTTTATATTTTTGAAGAATATTGAAAAATACAAATTTTTTTAAAATAATTATTATAATTTAAATAATTGATTTTGTGAAATTATTTTTGAATAATAGACAAGCACTTTTGCGATCAGTAAGATTTTTAGAGCCTGATATGATCAACTTAATGTTTTTGGTGAATACTAACATGACCCTTTGTAATAGTAATGTGAATTATAATATGACTAATTGAATTGTAACCTCACCTAAGGATATGTAACTATAATTTAGGCATCTTAAATTGTAATGTTATGTAATATTACCATAGTATAAGTTATTAAATGTTTTTGAAAATATTAGATGAGTATTAGTATTTTTTAAGTAAATAATTATTGTTATTAAAAATTAAATTTATCATATTTAAAAAATAATTTTTAAAAAATCGAGTTCATATTTTAATTCTTTACGTTAAAAAACTATTATGGTGTATATTTGGGATTTTTCTTAAATAGTTAAATTTTTGAAGAATGGTAAAAATACAGTTTTAGTTTATCGGTACGTTTAATGACATAATTAAAAATATAATAATTATTTAATAATCATGAAAGACTCTTGAGGATTAAAATTTTATATTAGGTGTCCCATGTGGCCAATACCCTAGGAAAATACCATGGTAAAAACCATGGTTTTGCAAATACCACAACTTAGGTGTCCTTCGAAATCAATTAAAGACTTCCTCACTTTTTCTATAAATACGCACCCATTTTTCCCTTATATTTCATTCCTAATTCACTATCTATGTGTCTATAATAAAATTAACTCCCAAATAGTCTTCCCATTTTTAATTAATGCCCCCCAAGTTCCCTATCATTGAGTTCTAGGAGTAACTATTAAAGGGAAGGGAAATCTCAAACTTCTCTTTTCCTTTAAAGTTCTAAATTATGTGGTATGTATTTAATATTTCCATATCATGTTATTCTATCCATATTATTCTATTCCTTTATTGTATTAAGATTCATTTTTGAATGGGAGAACCTTACCCTCTCAATTATTAATGTTTTACAAAACCATGTTTCATACACATTATGCTTCCATATTTTCATCTCAAAGTGTCCCTCTTTTTATCAAGAAATTAATTTATTTTATTTTTTGAATACCCAAAACTATATATTCTATAAGGGATATTAAAAAAATTAAAAATTATCTATTTTAATTATGGTATTAACATACATGAAACCTGATATCCTTTTTTGTGGGTTTAAAATGATAATAGGATCTTGTTTTTAAGCACTTTCTAAAACACCGTGATTTTGATATGAAACCCATTTCTTTTATTTTCCTTGAGTTAGTTATTAAATTATTTATTATGATATATGTGGCTCAAATTAGTTAATACATATATATGATGTGACTTGATAATGCTCTATTTCATTGCGTACAGAATTGAATCTCTAGATATAATAAGGTTTATGATACCTTGGTGAATAACATTTATAATTTTAATGATAGATTTGTTATAATACAAGGTGATATGTTTATGAATGACTAAATTAAATATTTTAGAAAAATTTATATATTTTGAATTATGTTTTTTTTATTATAATATGCCTCTTTTTTAATTACTCATTCCTCTATGTATTTCCTCAAGTTCTTGTTGATATTACTCAAGATCACAAAGTAAATTGTCTCACTTGTTATCCCTTATTTGGCCTTAAGATCACTATTTTTCTCCGATGTATGTCCAAATGTTCTAAAATTCAATAAATGTACTTAGAATGAACCTCTAAGAAACATTTCAAGTGGAATAGAATAATGTTTTATTTTTTTATGTATTATGTAGGTTTTTTCCAAACATAAAACATTAGAAGATCCTCTATTTGTAAAAAGATATGTAATGATATGCACAAAAAGTAGGTGTTACATAAAGAGAATATCCAAATTTTACCTTATATTTTCTAGATTTTTCCCTGATCTAACATAAAATATCAGGACCCAAATAACTATTGACCAGAATACTAAAAATAAATATTATCCTTTTTATTGAACCTGGAGGAGATTTTTTAGTAAACCATATACTTCCATCTTCATTATGAAGGTAGAGAAACATTTAATCATTGATATATTCATGGGAGTAGGAGGAGGTTACATTGATTCCATTTCAATTATGCAGACTAGATTTCATCCATATGTGGACAGAGGATTCATTTCCAATTCTCCAGTAAAGTCCCCTCAGTAGGGTCACATGTGATCTACACAGGCAATGCCAGAGGAAGCTAGGGTGGTGGCCTAATAGGGAACTCCAAAAAGTAGTATATGGGGTTTATTTAACTTTTATAACCTTCAAGTAGATAGATTTGGAATGTTAAGTGATCCTCCTCTCTTGTTTGGAAAGATTTCTTTCATTGAAGAGGTGTGGGTCCCTAAACCCCATTCCTCCATGATGCTTGGGTTTGCAGATTTTATCCCAAGAGATCCATTGAGAAGTATTTTTTTGTTCATTTATCCACCAAAAAAAAATTTCTAATTAGGTGTTAAGATGATCTGTAATGAAACTAGGAAGATTTAAGATCTTCATATAATATAAGGTAATGTATTGGGTGACTGATTTAATGAAAATTTCACTTCCTGAATTGGAGAATCTTTTGTACCTCTAACCTTTAAATTTTTATACACCCCCTACATAATGCTGGAGAAATTTTTTTTGGAATGGCCAAAGAATATAGCAAGTACAATGTGATTTTTTTTATCAATCATTTGTGATCCAAATTCCTATTGGATATTAGCCTTCCGTTATAGAGGAAGTCTTTGGAAAATAAGACATATGAGATGGGAGAGCCCTGAAGAGAAGCCCTAATTCCATGAACAAATTTATCCATAGTAGTTGATAAAATCAGATTAGAGAAAACATCAGCCATTAACATAAATAAGGAAATATAAAGTGGGTCTACATTGGGATGTCCCCTTGAAAGTGAGAAGCTCCATGTGATTCCTCCACTTATTCAAATATTGAATGAGATGAAGGTAACACGTTTCATAATTGTATCAATCCATCTAGAAGAGAAGCTCATTTTTCATAGAACTAACTGGATAAACGACCATTCCTCCCTGTCGAAAGCATTAGTCTTGTCTAGCTTCTATGCCATGATTCCTTATTTGGACACAATCTAGGTCCTTATAGAGTGAAGCATTTCATGGAAATAATTTTATCATCTTAGGCTTATTATTGACAAAGGAATTTATTTTTTTGAAACAGTGGAATATAGGAAGGTGTGAAGATGATTAACAAAGAGTTTAGAGAAAATTTTATAGGATATATTTAATATGATGATGGGATATTAGTCAAAAACCAAAGAGGGTTTATGGGATTTAGGAATGAGAGACGAGGTTTTCATTGATGGAGTTGAAGTCGACCTTCCCAAGCTAGAGGTCCCTAATTAGGAAAGAAAAACCAGGCACCACAATGTGCCATATGTTTTTAAAGAATTTTTCATGGAATCTGTCTGGGAATGGGGCTTTGGTGGTGTTGCTTTTGCTAAGGGTTAAAAGTATTTACTCATCAGTAATTTCCTAGGTGAGTTTTTCATCCATGGACTCATAACAATAGGCAGAATACATGATGCATCCTTAGTAGGGATGGAGGGATCACCATCGATGTAGAGATCTGGAAAAAAACATTAAGGACAAGGTTATGAATTTCCTATTCTTTTGAGATATATCTTTCATCCTATGAGGTGAGGCATGAAATAAAATTTTTTCACCACCTTCCAGAATCAATCTGGTGTAAATAATATGTATTTAAATTCCCTTCTTTAAAATGAATGTCACGAGCATGCATAGACCTATATGATTATTTTCGTCTTAGGGTTTCATTGAGTTCGGTATCATGAATTAAAATTATATAAATGGTCATCGATGATGGTGGGAGTGATTAGATCTTGGTGAGAATTTTTTTCAATGGTGTTACACTGCCAATCTAGTTGGTGGAACTGCCTACCACTCCATTGATTGATATTATGTGTGACCTAATGAATTCTAGCATGAATGTCTGGTCCACTCACATTCTATCCTTCTTTAATCACATCTTCACATACCCATTTGAATTTTCTAGTCATATTCAATGATAAAAGTCCTTTCACATATCGGATATGAATGGAGAGTTTGTAGGTGAATGAGGATGGGATAGTGGTCCGACATGGATGTGGTGAGGTGGGAGAGCTGAAAGTGGTTGAAGATGGAGAGCCAGTCATAATATTCCATAAATCTATCGATTCTATCCTTAATGTGAGTTCTCCCTGAGTGTAAATGCTACCACATAAATGGGTTAACCATAAATCCAAGGATTGTAATACATACGCATTGAGTTGAATTCAAGAAGTCTCTCATATGTTTGGAGGGCCTGCTGGCACCACCTCTTTTTTCACATTGGAAAATGATCTCATTAAAATGTCAACCCAAGATAATGCATCATGGGATTTTATTCCTAATTACTTTCTAGAGGCCCCAAAACTTTCATTTATCATTTATTAGGAAAGGATATATAATCAAAAACAGGACCAAACAGTCTTTTAACGCTGATGGATATAAGCAGGGATGTTTTTCATCAATATGTTGTTAATTATGATGTCAACATCCTTCTTCAACTGAAGTAAATGACCTTCAGTATGGTCATATCATGGGATTGGGAACCACCTAAAAACCAATTTAGGTGAAATTTTGTGCTTTCCCATGTTATTGAGCTTGGTTTCAGAAACAAAACACGCTAAGGTGACTTAGAGTAATTTTTTGCTAGAGAATACAAACTATGTATGGCCTGCCAATGTAACACCCCGAGATTTTATGAAAAATATTCTTTTAATTTCATTAATGTCTTGTTTTTTATGCTACACCAAGATTACCTTGCGCTATACGCAACACCGTATTAGCTTGCAGTATACGCAACACTATTCTTGGATCGTGTTACACACAATTTTGATAATAGTCATTCTACGCAACATTGAGTATATATATATATATATATATATATATATATATTCAATGTATAAATAAAATATGGCTGGATTATGTTATATGAAACAACGAAGGATTCGTGCACAACACGCAACCCTGACTTGGCTTGCATTACACGCAATCGCGACCTTCCTCGATAGCGTGTGTTGTACGCAATACCGGGTTTTACTAAACAATTATATATTATTATAATATTATTATGAACTAGTCTTTATGAATAGTATTAACTAAATTTTGAATCTTATAACATTATTATTCGTCTTGCACATTTTCTAAAAAATGGTATAAGAACAAAATAAATTTTTCGGGTAAAATAAGTATTTTCAAAAAATGCAGTTTTGCCGCCTTTTGATGGCGCACCCACTTTAAATCTATTTTTTGACATGTTTATAAGTTTAATTTGACAAAATAAAATTCTTCTTCGGAATCATGAAATAATAATTTACTTTGGATAAATTTTCATATCATTCTGGTAACTTTCATATTTTGATGAATAGTAAAAACATGCTATATTTTAATTAAAAACAACTTTTTCAATCGAAATAATTAATAGTGATAAATTATTAATCTGAGTGGTTTTAAAGTATATTTAGAATACATTTTTACAATTTAATACAATGTTGGTCATTGGATGTAATTTGACATTTAAACCAGACATAAACAAATGCCAATCTTTTAATAGTTATTATCTCTTAAGAACAAGCTATTTGTTTTGACGATGGGAATTAATTTTTAAATTAATTAATGCAACTGATATGTTTTGAATTTGGTAAAATAGACATAATTTTTGAGTTCATAATATCAAATATATCTTAGGCCTAATTTTTGGTATTTTTCATGGAACTTTCATTTTTTGATGAATAGTGAAACCACTAAGTGGTAGTTAAAAAAATGAATTTTTCATAAAACTTAATTTTACCACTTCTGTAAGTGGAATTTAAAAAATTCTAGAGACACGGCTGATGTCAGTAAATAAAATTTGGTTCAATGAGATGAAAATAATTTTTGGTGAATAGTAACTTTTTACTTTTTTTACCACGGTTAAAAGTAAATAGGGTAATTAAGGGTAAAAATGATATTATTATTACCCTAAAAAATGTCCTAATTCTATTAGATAAGTGTAATTCGACTAAACACAACCTTAGGAATAAAATATGCCCATTTAGGCCCACTTGGATTAGATTAGGACATTTATTATTATTTAATTCAAAGAAGAGTTAAAAGAGTTAAAATCAAAGTTTATTTACTAAAACATTTTTAATATAGGGTTATACATAAGATAAATACGATTGTAAATATTAATTAGAAATATAATAATATTTCATAGATAATTATATTTTATTTATAATTTTTAGACATTAAATAATTTAATATATTTATGACACAATGATGATGCAGTAATTACCATAATAGTGAAAAATTAGAATAATTGATATTATAAATACCCAAATAAGTGTAATTTGAGACTTTTTATGAATTACACTAATTTATAGGTTAATATGAAATTTTAATATTTATTTAATTAACGTTTTTCAAACGAATCATTCTGTTATGATTTTCACAAAAATCAATTACTAAATAGTGTCAAAATTGACATAAAATAGTTTTTAAAACAAATATTATATTATTAATTGTTATTTTATTCCTAAAAATCTATTTTTCGTCCAAATGACTTATATAAGGTTATATATATTAATAATTAACAACTTGGGGTTCGTTTGGATTGTTATAGTAAGTTTATTAACCTTATAGTGTAAGAAAACAAGAAGACACGGTAAAAGTAAAATTATTTAACTTAATGTTAAATCTAACTGATAAGGTTAAAATAGGAACCTAAACTTGTCTAAAATCTATTGTATGAGATTATTTCGACCCATCCCCACCTTAGCTTCGAAATAAATCAATTTGGAGCTATTTAAAACCGAATTTGGCTTTATAATAAAATAATATTTTTAGTTATTCCAAAGGTACCCCTCTCCTCCCTTATCAAAGGGAACCTCCTCCCCCTCTTCCTCACACCACTTTGAGCCTCCAAGATTGGCCAAATCCTGACAATTTCTTCTCTCCACTTCCCTAGAAACATCCTAGAGGTTCTGGTCTTCTTCAAATACCTATTTTAGTGCCCTAAAAGGAGGTCTCAAAGAAGCACTTCAAAGAAGAGGTAATGTCCGTTACCGATTCTTTCATCTTTATTTCTTCTTCCAATTCCTCTTATTTAGTTGTTTCATTATGAAGTAATAACATTAGTATCACACATATACTTATATGTTATTATAAGTATGAAACAACCCTATTTCACCATCTATCAATTCTACAGAAAAAGAAATCACCGTGCATGCGTACGTACGGAATACCGTGTCCACGCCGTGGTGTAATCTATTTTCCACCACCACCTTACTTGGATGGGTATAATGGTGTAAATAATGACTATATATGACTATTATAAAGTGATATTGATTCTAAAATAGTATACATACACTCCAATACAATTCCACGATCATAGGAACGATATCATCACTCGTGCGTACGTACGGAATACCGTCTCCACGATGTGATGCGACTCGTTCTACATAATCTTCATTGCATAATGATTATATAAATGAATTTAATGAATAAATATGATATATATTACACTAATACCATTATGGAAATGAGGTATCTATAACCCAAAGAGAATATTAAGAATTTATTCGACAAAACACGCATAAGAACAAAAAGTTATAAACAACCGAATAACAAGTAGCAATGAAATATTACTACTAAGAAGGTACAAATATGACCATATATGATATCATAAAAATAATTATGATTCTGTAATAAGTCAATAACATTATTTATATCATTATACGGGAGGTTAGGACACGTACAAAGCATATCGGACCTAAGGTAAGGGAAATATCCCAATCTCATTTTTATCCAAAATTGTTTATACTTTAGTATTTACTGGGGTGTATTTTATCATCCACATCCATGTTTCCTCAATATGTAATAATATTTCCATCCACCTACAATTTTTTAAATCCAATTTGACCCTTTGGTGAGTTTTTAGTAAAGGATATGAAAGGAATCTTTTGTCGTTTTCCGTACGAGGTACTTTTTGACTTTTCCGACAAAAGTACGAAGAATGTTTTTTTAACTTATATGGCATGAATGGATTTTTAAAACATTATTTCCAAGAAGATTCCTTTACAAGTTTTCAAGTTTGTTTTCAATCAACTTTATTTAGTTATAATTTTATGACATGTTAAGAAATGAAAAGTGTTTTTGAAGTAGAAAGGATATTTCCCTCAAGAATGGAGTTCAAGTGTTTTATCAAAATTATTTTCCATCTAAGATAATAAAGGTTTCTGTTTTTATACCTATTATTACATTGATTTGATTATGTTGTGATGGAATTATTTTTATGAATTCCTTTAACTTATATGAATTTTTTATGATGTCACAATGTTTAAGAATCCCATTTTTATTACATTGGTTATGCTATGATGTATGGTTTATGATTTTTTGGCACACAAAATAATGGTATCATTATTAGATGGGTGGGACCTATATCTCCCTCCAATGCATTGGGTAAAGATTTTATATCTTTTGAGATAGACATGGCTGGAACGGTAGGTTATACCGGTTCAGTGAAACAGGACTGAAACGAGGAGTGAACTCAGTTTAGAAAGGGACTTTGTCCACTAAGATAGTCTTGGCAATGAGTCTTGACTAATAAGAAATGATTATCTATGATTATGTGTGTATGCCACAAAGTTTCATGTTTTAAGTTATGATTATTGGGATTACATTTCACAACTATAATTTATCCCATGTTATGAAATTATGATCTCTTCTGCAGGTTAAGATTT
This sequence comes from Viscum album, assembly GCA_963277665.1. Classification (NCBI taxonomy): domain Eukaryota; kingdom Viridiplantae; phylum Streptophyta; class Magnoliopsida; order Santalales; family Viscaceae; genus Viscum; species Viscum album. The sequence continues at coordinate 833,794,576 of OY728136.1, forward strand.
CCAAAAGATATGTTCTTATGAATATGAGGTGATTGATATTTCTTGTGTTTACCCTTACTGAGAATTTGAGCTCACCCTTTTCTTTTTTCTTTTCCCCAGGACATAAATAAAGGATTTAGGTTTAAAAAAAAGAATATCTTTATGGGAGATGTTGAAGATCATTCACCACGATTAGAAGATTATATTCCGAGTTTCCAAAGACACTAAACTATTACGGTCCTTGTGTGTGTGTTTTTGTTATGTAATTAGTATTCCGCAAAAGTAATGTAATGTCAATGTACGTCATGATTTGGGTCTCTACAGTTGGTATCAGAGGAAAAGTTTAGTCAACCTTTGGAAACTAGGATGCGAGAACGTTAGTGAGATCCCTAGAGATAATTCTAAGGTATGTCTAGGGATGTCCCTAAGGATAAGTATACGTATAGGATATAGTCCTAGAACTATGGTAACGATATTAGATTAATCCAAAGATGTTAGATATTGATGTTACTCCCCCTTTATTATGATTTTTGCCTCTCACACTATTCTTTTTAGGTTTTAAAAAAATGGCTGGAAACAAGATGATTCACAATAATGGAGGATATGATGGACAATGGAATGATATTCTTCATGAAAAACCAAATGAAATGGGATTTGGAAGTCCAAATATCATTATTATGCCGAATCAGCAATCTCATAATATGATCAATAAAGTAAAATTTGTTAAGTTCCCTGACTCGGCTAATAAGAGAAAGATGGAGTTTCATGATGATCATAGAGGAAATAAGGTTCAATTTCCCCTATGTAAATCATGTGGGAAGAGGCATCCAAGAGAATGTTTCAAAGGAACTGGAAGATGCTTTGGGTGTGGAAAAGAAGGACACAAAGCTAGTAAGTGAAAAGAAAAAGGTTCAGTTAACACTAAGGATGAGGATAATGGTATTGCTACGACATCAACAATGGTTAAATGTTTTAAATGTGGAATGTACGGGCATTATGAAAACCAATTCCCTAAGGGAAAGTCTCATAAAGAGAATCATTATGGTCGTATGGGTATTATTTATGTTGATGATGATGAAGAGACTACAAATGATATGTGAGATGAAATAATTGTTGAAGCTCGGTCAATGGTTTAAGAATGTAGTGGAATGATTACATGTTTATCATGTGTAATGTTGCATAAGTAATCTCATGGTACTATGGAATAAAGAGACATCTAAGGATTGTTACACTGTTGTCCTTCCTTGAGTTTTGAAAGTGTATGATTAATGGTACCAGTATCCATGAAAGGTTATTTAGATATTTTTTGAATGTAGATGATATGCGCATAATGAAGGAATAAGGAGAAAATTAAATGTTTGATAGTATTCATGAGCTCATGACTGATATAAGGAGAAGGTTATATCATGGTTTGAGTATATAGAATTTTTGGATTTTGGTATGTGGAAAGAGTTAACTTTTGACTGCATTCATGTTTTCACTAAGGTTCAATGGGTATTCATTCTTCAAGAGAATACATGATTAAGGTATTAACATGTTTGTAATTTGACCAAAAAGATATATCTTATGATATATGGGGGATAAATGATGACATTCAGGTGATCATTTTCTTTATACTATGATCTTGGACCAATGTATTATAGATAAGCCTAAAGATTGGAATGGATTATATTGGACATAAGTTAGTATTGTTTAAGGATAAAACTTTTTTGATATTGTTGATGGGATGTTATAGTAATATAGCTTTAGAAAAAGGACAACCTGCAGGACGGGCGACAGCCCATCGCGTCGGACAAGGCTGTGGGAATCGAACCCACAACCGAAGTGCGACTGGCCTTTATCGCCTACCACTGGCCTACAGGAAGTCTCTGTTTAGTATAAACTAGTTTTATTATATTAAGCATTAGGATATATGAAGTATAAGTCCATTTTAGGAACCATATATGATTAATCTCACTATATATGGACTTATGTATTTTTGGATAACTTTTCTAACCTTTTGTTTGAGACAGATGGAATGACCCATCATTCTATCACATGATCTGCTAACACATCATGAATGACAAATTCAACTTCATTTCTTTAAGAGATGAAGTGGAAATTGTCCAAAGAACGACAAACGGTGAGACTATACCAAAATCACGAAAGTATTTCTTCTAATTCCAATTTCATCAACTTTAGGGAAATGATCTTGAAAACCAAAAATGTTGTCCTAGTGATCTTATATCTGATGAATCAGATGGTACCTTAGATCATCACAAATTTATGGCTTTCTGATTGCTGGCTTTTCCATAGCCATGTTCTCTACCACTCTCCATCAGAACATGATGGTTAGATTTCTCTTCTATATCCATATTTTCACCTATGTGGAAACCCCGTGATTAGTTTATTTGGGTAACTGTTGTGTTTCATACTTTTGTTTTTAAAGATTGGTTTTGGTATTCCTTTTTACGATGTGGGTTTCTATTAAATAAACTTTCGAATAATAAACCATTTATAACCCCGATGAATTTCGAGGGGGAAATTCATTTTAAGGGGGGTAGAATGTAACACCCTGATATTTTATGAAAAATATTCTTTTAATTTCATTAATTTCTTGTGTTGTATACTACACCAAGATTACCTTGCGCTATACGCAACAACGTATTAGCTTGCAGTATACGCAACACTATTCTGGAATCGTGTTACACACAATTTTGATAATAGTTACTCTACGCAACATTGAGTATATATATATATATATTCCATGTATAAATGAAATATGGATGGATTATGTTATATGAAACAATGAAGGATTATTGCACAACACGCAACCCTGACTTGGCTTGCATTACACGCAATCACGACCTTCCTCGATAGCGTGTGTTGTACGCAATACAGGGTTTTACTAAACAACGATATATTATTATAATATTATTATGAACTTGCCTTTATGAATAGTATTAACTAAATTTTGAATCTTATAACATTATTATTCTTCTTTCACATTTTCTAAAACATGGTATAAGAACAAAATAAATTTTTCGGGAAAATAAGTATTTTTCAAAAAATGCAGTTTTGCCGCCATTTCATGGTGCACCCACTTTAAATCTAGTTTTTGAAACGTTTCTAATTCCAATTTGACAAAATAAAATTCTTCTTCGGAATCATGAAATAATAATTTACTTTGGATAAATTTTCATAACATTCTGGTAACATTCATATTTTGATGAATAGTAAAAACACGCTATATTTTAATTAAAAACAACTTTTTCAATCAGAATAATTAATAGTGATAAATTATTAATTTGAGTGGTTTTAAAGTATATTTAGAATATATTTTTACAATTTAATACAATTTTGGTCATTTGATGTAATTTCACATTTAAACCAGACATAAACAAGTGTCAATCTTTTGATAGTTATTATCTCTTAAGAACACGTTATTTGTTTTGATGACGGAAATTAATTTTTAAATTAATTAATACAACTGATATGTTTTGAATTTAGTAAAATAGACATCATTTTTGAGTTCATAATATCAAATATAGCTTAGGCCAAATTTTTGGTATTTTTCTGGAAACTTTCATTTTTTGATGAATAGTGAAACCACTAAGTGGTAGTTAAAAAAATTGAATTTTTCATAAAATATAATTTTACCACTTCTGTGAGTGGAATTTCCAAAATCATAGAGACACGGTTGATGTCAGTAAGTAAAATGTGGTTCAATGAGATGAAAATAATTTTGGTGAATAGTAACTTTTTACTTTTTTTTACCACGGTTAAAAGTAAATAGGGTAATTAAAGGTAAAAATTATATTATTATTACCCAAACACATGTACTAATTATATTGTATAAGTGTAATTCGACCAAAAACAACCTTAGGAATAAAATATTCCCATTTAGGCCCACTTGGATTAGATTAGTACATTTATTATTTTTTAATTCAAAGAAGAGTTAAAAGAGTTAAAATCAAAGTTTATTTACTAAAACATTTTTAATATAGGGTTATACATAAGATTAATACGATTGTAAATATTAATTAGAAATCTAATACGATTTATTACATAATGATATTTTATTTATAATTTTTAGACATTAAATAATTTAATTTATTTATGACACAATGATGATGTAGTAATTACCATAATAGTGAAAAATTAGAATAATTGATATTATAAATACCCAAATAAGTGTAATTTGAGACTTTTTATGCATTACACTAATTTTATAGGTTAATATGACATGTTAATATTGATTTAATTAACTGTTTTCGAACTAATCATTCTGTTATGATTTTCACAAAAATCAATTACTAAATAGGGTCAAAATTGACATAAAATAGTTTTTAAAACAAATATTATATTATTAATTGTTATTTTATTCCTAAAAATCTATGATTCGGAAAAATGACTTAGATAAGGTTATATATATTAATAATAAACAACTTGGGGTTCGTTTGGATTGTTATAGTAATTTTATTAACCTTATAGTGTAAGAGCACAAGAATACACGGTAAAAGTAAAATTATTTAACTTAATGTTAAATATAAATGATACGGTTAAAATAAGAACCTAAACTTGTCTAAATTCTATTGTATGAGAGGATTTCTACCCATCCCCACCTTATATTCGAAATAAATCTATTTTCAGCTATTTAAAACCGAATTTGGCTTTATAATAAAATAATATTTTTAGTTAATCCAAAGGTACCCCTCTCCTCCCTTATACAAGTGCACCTCCTCCCCCTCTTCCTCACACCACTTTGAGCCTTCAAGCTCAACCAAACCCTGCCAATTTCTTCTCTCCACTTCCCTAGAAACATCCTAGAGGTTTTGGTCTTCTTCAAAGACCTATTTTAGTGCCCTAAAATGAGGTCTCAAAGAAGCACTTCAAAGAAGAGGTAATGTCCGTTACCGATTCTTTCATCTTTATTTCTTCTTCCACTTCTTCTTCTTTAGTTGTTTCATTATGAAGTAATAACATCAGTATCACTGATATACTGATATGTTATTATAATTATGAAACAACCATATTTCACCATCTGTCCATCCTACGGAAAAAGAAATCGCCGCGCGTGCGTACGTACGGAATACCGTCTCCACGCCGTGGTGTAATCTATTTTCCACCACCACCTTACTTGGATGGGTATAATGGTGTAAATAATGACTATATATGACTATTATAAAGTGATATTGATTCTGAAATAGTATACATACACTCCAATACAATTCCATGATCATAGGAACGATATCATCACTCGTGCGTACGTACGGAATACCATCTCCACGATGTGATGCGACTCGTTCTACACCATATTCATTGAATAATGATTATATAAATGAATTGAATGAATGAATATGATATATATTACACTAATAACATTATGTAAATGAGGTATCTATAACCTAAAGGGAAGAATAAGAATTTATTCGACAAAACACGCATAAGAACAAAAAGTTATAAACACCCAAATAACAAGTAGAAATGAAATATTACTACTAAGAAGCTAAGAATATGACCATATATGATATCATAAAAATAAGTATGATTCTGTAATAAGTCAATAACATTATTTAAATCATTATACAGGAGGTTCGGACACGTACAAATCATATCAGACCAAAGGTAAGGGAAATATCACAATCTCATTTTTATCCGAGATTGTTTATACTTTAGTATTTACTGGGGTGTATTTTATCATCCACATCCATGTTTCCTCAATATGTAATAATATTTACATCCACCTACAATTGTTTAAATACAATTTTACCCTTTGGTGAGTTTTTAGTAAAGGATATGAAAGGAATCTTTTGTCGTTTTTTGTACGAGGTACTTTTTGACTTTTCAACCAAAAGTACGAAGAATGTTTTTTTTAACTTTTACGGCATGAATGGATTTCTAAAACATTATTTCCAAGAAGCTTCCTTTACAAGTTTTCATGTTTATTTTTAATCAAATTCTTTTAGTTATAATTTTATGACATGTTAAGAAATGAAAAGTGTTTTTGAAGTAGAAATGATATTTTCCTCAAGAATGGAGTTCAAGTGTTTTATTAAAATTATTTTCCATATAAGATAATAAAGGGTTCTGTTTTTATACCTATTATTACATTGATTTGATTATGTTGTGATGAAATTATTTTTATGAATTCCTTTATCTTATATGAATTGTTTTATGATGTCACAATGTTTAAGAATCCAATTTTTATTACATGGGTTATGCTATGATGTATGGTTTATGATTTTGTGGCACACATAAGAATGGTATAATTATGAGATGGGTGGGACCTATATCTCCCTCCAATGTATTGGTTAATGATTTTATATCTCTTGAGATAGACATGGCTGGAACGGTAGGTTATACCGGTTCAGTGAAACAGGACTGAAACGAGGAGTGAACTTGGTTCAGAAAGGGACTTTGTCCACTAAGATATTCTTGGCAATGAGTCTTGACTATTAAGAAATGATTCTCTATGATTATGTGTGTATGCCAAATAGTTTCATGTTTTATGTTATGATTGTTGGGATTACATTTCACAACTATGATTTATCCCATGTTATGAAATTATGATCTCTTCTGCAGGTTAAGATTTACAAAAGATATGTTCTTATGAATATGACGTGATTGATATTTCTTTTGATTACCCTTACTGAGCATTTTAGCTCACCCTTTTATGTTTTCTTTTCCCTAGGACATAAAGATATGATTTAGGTTTAAAAAAAAGAAGATCTTTAGGGTAGATGTTGAAGATCTTTCACCACGATTAGAAGATTATATTCCGAGTTTCCAAAGACACTAAACTATTACGGTCCTTGTGTGTGTGTTTTTTTATGTACTAAGTATTCCGGAAAAGTATTGTAATGTCAATGTACGTCAATCTTCGGGTCTCTACAGTTGGTATCAGAGGAAAAGTTTAGTCAACCTTTGGAAACTAGGATGCGAGAACGTTAGGGAGATCCCAAGAGATATTTCTAAGGTATGTCTATGGATATCCCTAAGGATAAGTATACGTATAGGAGATAGTCCGAGAACTATGGTAACGATATTAGATTAATCCAAAGATGTTAGATATTGAAGTTACTCCCCCTTTATTATGATTTTTTCCTCTCACAATATTCTTTTTGGGTTTTAGAAAATGGCTGGAAACAAGATGATTCACGATAATGGAGGATATGATGGACAATGGAATGATATTCTTCATGAGAAAACAAATGAAATGGGATTTGGAAGTCCAAACATCATTATTATGCCGAATCAGCAATCTCATAATATGATCAATAAAGTAAAATTTGTTAAGTTTCCTGACTCGGCTAATAAGAGAAAGATGGAGTTTCATGATGATCATAGAGGAAAGAAATTTCAATTTCCCCTATGTAAATCATGTGGGAAGAGGCATCATGGAGAATGTTTCAAAGGAACTGGAAGATGCTTTGGGTGTTGAAAAGAAGGACACAAATCCAGTAAGTGCAAAGGAAAAGGTTCAGTTAACACCAGGGATGAGGATAATGGTATTGCTACGACATCAACAATGGTTAAATGTTTTAAATGTGGAATGTACGGGCATTATGCAAACCAATGCCCTAAGGGAAAGTCTCATAAAGAGAATCAGTATGGTCGTATGGGTAGTATTTATGTTGATAATGATGAGGAGACTACAAAAGATATGTGAGATGAAAGAATTGTTGAAGCTCCGTCAATGGTTTAAGAATGTAGTGGAATGATTACATGTTTATCATGTGTAATGTTGTATAAGTAATCTCATGGTACTATGGAATAAAGAGACATCTAAGGATTGTTACACTGTTGCCTTTCCTTGAGTTTTGAAAGTGTATGATTAATGGTACCAGTATCCATGAAAGGTTATTCAGATATTTTTGGAATGTAGATGATATGCGCATAATGAAGGGATAAGGAGAAAATTAAATGTTTGATAGTATTCATGAGCTCATGACTGATATAAGGAGAAGGTTATATCATGGTTTGATTATATAGAATTTTTGGATTTTGGTATGTGGAAAGAGTTAACTTTTGACTGCATTCATGTTTTCACTAAGGTTCAATGGGTATTCATTCTTCAAGAGAATACATGATTAAGGTATTCACATGTTTGTAATTTGACCAACAAGATATATCTTATGATATATGGGGGATAAATGATGGCATTCACTTGATCATTTTATTTATACTATGAGCTTGGACCGAAGTATTTTAGATAAGCCTAAAGATTGGAATGTATTATGTTGGACATAAGTTAGTATTATTTATGGATAAAACTTTTTGATATTGTTGATGGGATGTTATAGTAATATAGCTTTAGAAAAAGGACAACCTGCAGGATGGGCGACAGCCCATCGCGTCGGACAAGGCTGTGGGAATCGAACCCACAACCAAAGTGTGAATGGACTTTATCGCCTACCAATGGCCTACAGGAAGTCCCTATTTAGTAGAAACTAGTTTTATTATATTAAGCAGTATGATATATGAAGTATAAGTCCATTTTAGGAACCATATATGATTAATCTCACTATAGATGGACTTATGTATTTTTTGATAACTTTTCTAACCTTTTGTTTGAGACAGATGGAATGAACCATCATTCTATCACATGATCTGCTAACACAGCATGAATGACAAATTCAACTTCATTTCTTTAAGAGATGAAATGGAAATTGTCCAAAGAATGACAAATGGTGAGACTATACCAAAATCACGAAAGTATTTCTTCTAATTCCAATTTCATAAACTTTTGGGAATTGATCTTGAAAACCAAAAATGTTGTCCTAGTGCTCTTATATCTGATGAATCAGATGGTACCTTAGATCATCACAAATTTATGGCTTTGTGATTGTTGGCTTTTCCATAGCCATGTTCTCCACCACTCTCCATCAGAACATGATGGTTAGATTTCTCTTCCATATCCATATTTTCACCTATGTGGAAACCCAGTGATTAGTTTATTTGGGTAACCGTTACGTTTCATACTTTTTTTTAAAGATTGGTTTTGGTATTCCTTTTTACGATGTGGGTTTCTATTAAAGAAACTTTCGAATAATAAACCATTTATAACCCCGACGAATTTCGAGGGGTAGAATGTAACACCCCGAGATTTTATGAAAAATATTCTTTTAATTTCATTAATTTCTTGTGTTTTATGCTACATGAAGATTACCTTGCGCTATACGCAACACCGTATTAGCTTTCAGTATATGCAACACTATTCTTGGATCGTGTTACACACAATTTTGATAATAGTTATTCTACGCAACATTGAGTATATATATATATATATTCAATGTGTAAATGAAATATGGTTGGATTATGTTATACAAAACAACGAAGGATTCTTGCACAACACGCAACCCTGACTTGGCTTGCATTACACGCAATCGCGACCTTCCTCGATAGCGTGTGTTGTACGCAATACCGGGTTTTACTAAACAAAGATATATTATTATAATATTATTATGAACTAGCCGTTATGAATAGTATTAACTAAATTTTTAATCTTATAACATTATTATTCATCTTGCACATTTTCTAAAACATGGTATAAGAACAAAATAAATTTTTTGGGTAAAATAAGTATTTTTCAAAAAAATGCAATTTTGCCGCCTTTTGATGGCGCACCCACATTAAATCTAGTTTTTGAAATGTTTATAAGTTCAATTAGACAAAATAAAATTCTTCTTTAGAATCATGAAATAAAAATTTACTTTGGATAAATTTTCATATCATTCTGGTAACTTTCATATTTTGATGAATAGTAAAAACACGCTATATTTTAATTAAAAACAACTTTTTCAATCGAAATAATTAATAGTGATAAATTATTAATTTTAGTGGTTTTAAAGTATATTTAGAATATATTTTTAAAATTTAATACAATGTTGGTCATTGGATGTAATTTCACATTTAAACCAGACATAAACAAGTGTCAATCTTTTGATTGTTATTATCTCTTAAGAACACGCTATTTGTTTTGAGGACAGGAATTAATTTTTAAATTAATTAATGAAACTGATATGTTTTGAATTTGGTAAAATAGACATAATTTTTGAGTTCATAATATCAAATATAGCTTAGGCATAATTTTTGGTATTTTTCAGGAAACTTTCATTTTTTGATGAATAGTGAAACCACTAAGTGGTAGTAAAAAAAATGAATTTTTCATAAAACCTAATTTTACCACTTCTGTGAGTGGAATTTCAAAAATCCGAGAGACACAGTTGATCTCAGTAAGTAAAATATGGTTCAATGAGATGAAAATAATTTTAAGTGAATAGTAACTTTTTACTTTTTTTACCACGGTTAAAAGTAAATAGGGTAATTAAGGGTAAAAATGATATTATTATTACCCTAACACATGTCCTAATTCTATTGGATAAGTGTAATTCGACCAAAAACAACCTTAGGAATAAAATATGCCCATTTTGGCCCAGTTGGATTAGATTAGGACATTTATTATTATTTAATTCAAAGAAGAGTTAAAAGAGTTAAAATCAATGTTTATTTACTAAAACATTTTTAATATAGGGTTATACAAAAGATAAATAAGATTGTAAATATTAATTATAATTATAATAATATTTCCTACATAATGATATTTTATTTATAATTTTTAGACATTAAATAATTTAATTTATTTATGACACAATGATGATACAGTAATTACCATAATAGTAAAAAATTAGAATAATTGATATTATAAATACCCAAATAAGTGTAATTTGAGACTTTTTATGAATTCCAATAATTTTATAGGTTAATATGAGATGTTAATATTGATTTAGTTAACTTTTTTTGAACTAATCATTCTGTTATGATTTTCACAAAAATCAATTACTAAATAGTGTCAAAATCGACATAAAATAGTTTTTAAAACAAATATTATATTATTAATTGTTATTTTATTCCTAAAAATCTAAGTTTCGGCCAAATGACTTAGATAAGGTTATGTATATTAATAATAAACAACTTGGGGTTCCTTTGGATTGTTATAGTAAGTTTATTAACCTTATAGTGAAAGAACACAAGAAGACATGGTAAAAGTAAAATTATTTAACTTAATGTTAAATCTAAATAATAAGGCTAAAATAGGAACCTAAACTTGTCTAAATTCTATTGTATGAGATGATTTATACCCATCCCCACCTTATATTTTAAATAAATTAATTTTTATCTATTTAAAACCGAATTTGTCTTTATAATAAAATAATATTTTTCGTTATTCCAAAGGTACCCCTCTCCTCCCTTATAAAAGGGCACCTCTTCCCCCTCTTCCTCACACCACTTTGAGCCTTCAAGCTCGGCCTACCCCTGCCAATTTATTCTCTACACTTCCCTAGAAACATCCTAGAGGTTCTGGTCTTCTTCAAAGACCTATTTTAGTGCCCTAAAAGGAGGTCTCAAAGAAGCACTTCAAAGAAGAGGTAATGTCCGTTACCGATTCTTTCATCTTTATTTCTTCTTCCACTTCTTCTTATTTAGTTGTTTCATTATGAAGTAATAACATCAGTATCACTCATATACAGATATGTTATTATAAGTATGAAACAACCCTATTTCACCATCTATCCATCCTACGGAAAAAGAAATCATCGCGCGTGCATACGTACGGAATACCGTCTCCACGCCGTGGTGTAATCTATTTTCCACCACCACCTTACTTGGATGGGTATAATGGTGTAAATAATGACTATATATGACTATTATAATGTGATATTGATTCTGAAATAGTATACATACACTCCAATACAATTCCACGATCATAGGAACGATATCTTCACTCGTACGTACGTACGGAATACCGTCTCCACGATGTGATGCGACTCGTTCTACATGATCTTCATTGCATAATGATTATATAAATGAATTGAATGAATTAATATGATATATATTACCCTAATACCATTCTGGAAATGAGGTATCTATAACCTAAAGATAAGAATAAGAATTTATTCAACAAAACACGCATAAGAACAAAAAGTTATAAACACCCGAATAACAAGTAGCAATGAAATATTACTACTAAGAAGCTAAGAATATGACCATATATGATATCATAAAAATAAGTATGATTCTGTAATAAGTCAATAACATTATTTAAATCATTATACAAGAGTTTCGGACACGTACATAGCATATCGGACCTAAGGTAAGGGAAATATCACAATCTCATTTTTATCCGAGATTGTTTATACTTTAGTATTTACTAGGGTGTATTTTATCATCCACATCCATGTTTCTTCAATATGTAATAATATTTACATACACGTACAATTTTTTAAATCCAATTTTACCCTTCGGTGAGTTTTTAGTAAAGTATTTGAAAGGAATCTTTTGTCATTTTTCGTACGAGGTACTTTTTGACTTTTCCGACAAAAGTACGAAGAATATTTTTTTTAACTTATACGGCATGAATAGAATTTTAAAACATTATTTCCAAGAAGCTTACTTTACAAGTTTTCAAGTTTATTTTTAATCAACTTTTTTTAGTTATAATTTTATGACATGTTAAGAAATGAAAAGTGTTTTTGAAGTAGAAAGGATATTTTCCTCAAGAATGGAGTTCAAGTGTTTTATCAAAAATATTTTCCATCTAAGATAATAAAGGGTTCTATTTTTATACCTATTATTACATTGATTTTATTATATTGTGAAGGAATTATTTTTATGAATTCCTTTATCTTATATGAATTGTTTTATGATGTCACAATGTTTAAGAATCCCATTTTTATTACATGGGTTATGCTATGATGTATGGTTTATGATTTTTTGGAACACATAAGAATGGTATCATTATGAGATGGGTGGGACCTATATCTCCCTCCAATGAATTGGGTAATGATTTTATATCTCTTGAGATAGACATGGCTGGAACGGTAGGTTATACCGGTTTAGTGAAACAGGACTGAAACGAGGAGTTAACTCGGTTCAGAAAGGGACTTTGTCCACTAAGATAGTCTTGTCAATGAGTCTTGAATAATAAGAAATGATTTTCTATGATTATGTGTGTATGACACAAAGTTTCATGTTTTAAGTTATGATTATTGAGATTACATTTCACTACTATGATTTATCCCATTTTATGAAATTATGATCTCTTCTGTAGGTTAAGATTTAAAAAAGATATGTTCTCATTAATATGAAGTGATTGATATTTCTTTTGTTTACCCTTACTGAGCATTTGAGCTCACCCTTTTATGTTTTCATTTCCCCAGGACATAAAAAAAGGATTTAGGTTTTAAAAAAGAAGATCTTTATGGGATATGTTGAAGATCTTTCACCACGATTAGAAGATTATATTCTGTGTTTCCAAAGACACTAAACTATTACGGTCCTTGTGTGAGTGTTTTTTGTTATGTACTAATTATTCCGAAAAATTAATGTAATGTCAATGTACATCAAGCTTCGGGTCTCTACAGCCAAGGCCACAGAAGTTCCATCAAAAGATTTTCATTAGGTTATGAAGGGTTGGGTTATAGTGGCCTCTACCTATGACATTTAAACCAATAATTCATTATCTATAGCCTTCCATATGTTTGGGAGGATCTCATTTCCCATTGTTTATTATATTCTTATTGTGGTCCCATAATAATCTACAATAGTGTGGTTAGTTCCCAGGTACAATTAAATTATGCTTCTCCAATTCCTCCTTTTTTTAGATCTAGTTGATTCCATCCATTGCATTTTATCTTCATCAAGGAAGGTAAGTAATGAGAGTTAAATTTCTATGGGAGGGACCGAGTATGGAGGTTCAAGGAATTGGGGATGAGTTAGGATTTTAGGCTCAAATCATTGGGTAGGGGCCTGGTATAGGGGTCTATGGATATGTGTTTTGGGAAAGAGAGTGTTTTAAGGATATCCTCCAACAATCTAGGAGGGGATGTAGGTATGGTTTTTGTTTCCATGGGGAATTTACTAAAGATGAAAAGGGTGCCCCTATTGTTTGTAGGTTCAACTAGAGGGGCTGGGTTTACTTCTTCTTTTGGTTTAACTATATCCCTAAAGTTTGTACAAAATCATGGAAGTCCCAGAAAAACAGTACTTTCTTGGTCATTAGAGTTGTTCTTTATTAGGTCCCTAGAAATATTCTCTCTATCTTTATGTTTTTTCATATTCTGGAAAAAACATTTTCCTAGTATATTATTCACAGTTTTAGGGATGAAAATTCAGGGTGACATTACCTACCCTATCAGTTTTTTTTTATGTTCACTCCTCTATGTGTCTGATGCATCCACAGAAGAAATAGAATACCGAAATCTTATCGTACATGAAACCAACACATGTTTTAAAATTTTCCATTGATATAAATGTACATATTATGATGGGGAAAATAATATTAATTTATTCCCATATCCATGCATATGGGCCCCATATTAATTAGGTCTGATTGACCTCATTCCATAAATTCACTAATACACGATCCTATTTCAATCATAATACAGTTTGATTTGTCCCATTAGGGGATGCCAAAAATTTGAACCAAAAAGTGTGATTTATAAAGGGTCTCATTGAGAACATTCTCATTATTTTACATTTCCATCTTCAGGATCAGTTGGCTTTTATAAGAAATAGGCCTTCCAAGAAGGACATTGTGTTTATCTTTTTATTTAAAACTTAAAAATGAGATGTCATGATCCAATCTCACGTATGGTGACTCCATCATCTAGATGACATATTTATTACATTATTTTCTTCAGGTGAGGAAGGTCGATGGCTAGTTTGAGAGGATTTCTCTATATCAAGAGGATTCATATAGCAGACTAGATATGAATATTATCCAATTTTTTTAAGACAGGGGATTTTTTTTCTTTCCCAAAAGAGATAGGTGTTTTCATTGAGATAACACTTTGTTCTCTATTATCATGTAGGTCATTAGATGAACTTTTTGAGTAAAAACCTAAATGATCCAAGACTGCCACTAGTAAAAGTATCTATGAGAAATTCCCTTCCTGAGGAAAGACTCTATGACCAAATCCTTTGGGGACAAAAAAAATACACCATCCAAGCCCTTCATAAGAAAATAATTCCCAAACCAAAATCTATGAAATCTAAAATGTTCATGAGAGAGGCCCTCCATGATTAAAATTTCTTCTATGATCAAATTCCTTCACAGGAAGAATGAAATCATTGTGAAAATTCTTTGGTGAAAATTCCTTCGCATGAAACAGGGGACGATGAATCATGAAAATGAATTCACAAAAATGACTTTATGAAAAATAATTCTTAAGAAAAAGAAACCATTCATGAAAATTCCCCTTTAAGCCCGACGTTTTTTAAGAAAAAAGTAAATCAAAATAAAAATTATTATATTAGAACCATCATTCATGATCCAAAAGTCTTGCCAAGAAGATGTATTCCACGGCCTTGAGTCAAGGTCTCTATAAGTTATTGTCTTAGATACTCGTGATCGAAAGCCTGATGTATATCATATAATGGTGGATCTCTAGAAATGATGATGGATCTATATAAAATGTCATCAAGATTGTTGGTCAAATATGAAAAAATCACAAATGATGGTGGATCTGGATGATAGTGGATCTAGATCAGTCGATGCTTCCTTGACACGGGAAGATGGTGGATCTGTAGAAAGCATGTGCGATAGTGGATCTGAACTCTAGATAATGGTGGATCTGGAATGTGGATGGCACATCTTTAGAAAACTGATATATATTTAAATATATCAAAAATCATAATAATATCAAATATAAAATATAATTACTCTTACTTTAACATATTGGATAGCATATGCGGTTTTTATCAAGAAGTTATATTTGTTGAAATTTTTCCATGAACCATATTTTAATGTATAGAATCTAATAATACTTGTATATAAAATAACAACTAAATATAATGAATATATAAAAAAGAAGAAAACATACCTATCTAACAAGGTCATAAATTCTTTTTGAACATAACATAATAAAGAGAATAACCAATATAATGTGTCTTCACTTGAGAAGTATACTCCTAAGATCCAATTCCACCTTTAATACAAAATGTTCACAATTAATGAGATTATAATGTACCTCAGTTCATAATTATGTTTGTGTTTTTACACATCAAGAAATGGAAAAAACCAACACTCAATATCCTCCTCTGATAATCCCTCATATATATATGTTACTCTACCAGCAGTCTTCAATTATGGAATAGATGTTGAAATAAATTGTGGATCTTTAGAACCATAAACATTTGTAGTATCATTTGGAATAAGAAATTCTTGTACATTTCTAATTAAAAAAAGTAATATAGATATCCAATTTAAAAAACCTTTAATTTACAAAATTAAAACAAAAACATAAATTTACATACATGTAAACCAACTACAACAAAAGAACACTAATCATTTTAAAAATAAATTTGATTCATGAAATATTTTCTAAATATTCTCAATGGATAGTATCTTCTAAATATATCATATTTCATTTAGTACTCATAGATATTATCCAAGGAAGTAGAATCTAGTGATAATATTTTTATTTAATAAGTGATATGAGAAGTATCTACAACTATCTGTTCCTAATCATTTTGTTTCATGTATTCCATTTAATTTGATTTTAGATACTATAATATGAGATAAATTTCAAAAATTATTATAATTAATTTTCAATAAGATGTTGTTAATATTTATAAATGCATACCTCTTAAGAAAGATAACGAGGAAGGCCAGATATAAAAAGTAAAAAAATAAACCATAAAATACCCAACTCTTGTAACCACATCTGTAGGAAATGGTTATAGAGAAGTAGGATCAATAATATCACATACTGATACACTAACCTAACCTATCTTCATAGGCTAGTGATGTACAGAATCCCCCAAAAAATCCATCACTCAGGACCCTAAAATATAAACATGAGGATCTCTAGTATACAACTCATAGTATATGGATAGGTTTTAGTGACGAGGTGGAGGGTATGAGTAGGAAGGTTGGGTATGATGGCCCGACTAGGAGAGATTTATAGGCTACTCAAACAACTAAAAAGGCTGGACATGTTGGGAAGGTTGTGCAGACTGTGACTGTCTCATCAATTGTTCTAACATTCCCTGTACAATTAATTTAATTATATCTTACTTCAACTATTTCATATATTTTATCTCATCTTTTAAGGATTCAGTTTATGGATCTTTTGATTACATAATTTGATGATCAAAAAAATTATGAATACTTACACCATCCTCGTATCCTCTTATATGGCTGGGGTGCATTGGCTTTCTTAAAGTAGTGGCTAGGATATCCATCCTACCCACCTGGATAAATGTTCCACGTGGTACTTTCTCTTGAATTTATTCTTCAAATGAAAAATTAAAATGTTATATTAGTGTTTTTAATTTATAAAATATAAAAATTATTGAAAAGTAAAAAAAAGTTACATACAATTATTTTAGCTACTTCCTTATCTTTCTCTATACGATAGTTTTTATTTTTTATTCTTCTCACTCATTTAAATTTTTCATGGCTGGTGGGGGAGATGGGGGACTATAATAGACCTCATCAGAACCATTGGTAGACTTAGATCTTAATACTTCCAAATTTTCTCAATCATTATTTCTCTAATAAATGATACCCTCCAAATGGTAAAGTATGAGGGTTTTCATTATACAACAAGATGTCTTTATGGGATTCATTGTATGATACTTATATTAAAATTAAACTAATAGGTAATTATTTATTGGTACAAGAAATTTAATGATATAATATAATTATCATACCAAAAAGATATCGTCACGTGGATTATAAACACATTTCTCCCATGTCTCTGCATCTAAAAACTCATACTTGAAGAAGGGGTTTCCATTTTATCTCTTTCCAAAAACTGTGTTTTTTTGTCAGCATTGTTTTGAAATCTCTTCATCAAATCGCTAATACAAAAATACAACTTTTCTTAATTTCTTTTGTTTCTTAAATATTGAATGTCATATATAAATTAATAAAATTAATAATTTTAATTTAAAATATATCTTATTCAAAAAATAAGATAAAATAAATCCATTGAAATATTTTACCCTTACGGCCTCCCAAATCTAATTTATCACTATCTTATTAACGGACATCCTATTAGGATATAAAATTCTAATACTAGAACAAATATGCATAGAGATATAGCTGATAATATATGTTTCATTTGGGAAAGATTTATTATTATTATTATAAAAACTAATATGGAATCCTCATCTATATGAGAACATGAAGGTTTTGGTAGACATGTAATTCCATATTTACCAACTAGAGAACATGATTTATTAACAGTGAAAGTAGAAGACTCCACCACTGAAGTTTCATTAGTAGTCCTACAATATTTTTTTTTGAAAATAAAATGTTTTTTCAATAAATAATTATATTACTAGAGTTTTATTAAGATGAAAAATGAAAAATACCTGGGTACCTGTTCCTCTATCTCGGTATCTGAATCGGTCATTGAATTAGGAAAATGTAATGAAATTCTTTTGTTGCTGAATATTATTATAAATTAAATAAATTGAAAATAAGAAATAAAATATTTAATTATAAAAAGTGTCAAAAATTTGTATTTTTTTTAAAAAATAAGGATGTTATGATTCATAAATAAAAAAACACACAATGTAAACTATTAAATATAAATATTACTTCAAAAATGAATGAAACCTTAATAAATTTATATACCAATGTTTGAAAAAAGTGTTCTCATATTCATAACTTTAAAAAAATATTGTACTTCCGGTATTTCGATGATTAAATGTTTAACCATAAATATAGAATATAAAAACCTGACAAATAAAATTGTATAAATAACCAAATATATATAATTAAATATACATTATTTATAAAATAATACAATTTTTAATCATGTAAATTTCAAAAAAGAAATATAATATATATAATTACTAGAATAATAAGCAGATTAATTTAGTTTTTCTGATATCCCTTAAGAATTATAAATTTGTACTATTTTCACTATGTGTGGTTTATAGTCATTGTTTTCTAGAAATCGAGTTACAAATTAAGAAGCCTCATATAAATAAATAACACCATCATCATCCTCATCATAAAAATTGATTATTTTCATATACAGTATGATGGAACACTGATCATTCGATGGATTAATGATGTAAAATAGTTAATTTTCATGTATTTCTTTGATAAATATTTCCTCATTGAAGCTAACTTTTTTTAAATCAACCAATTTAAATCCATATTATTTATGTTTACTTCTAACCCAACCATACTTAAACAAAGTGACTTGAAATTTAATATAAGTATTTCCCCATATAACTTCATGAAATCCAAAATATGTAGTTGATGTAGAAATTGCGGTTTTTAACTTTTTCACTTGAAAAAATTAGTTCTTCAGTGACAACCATTACACCACTATTTTGAATGGTACTCTTTTCATCCAAAATTTTTGTGTAATATTTGTACCCATTAATATAAAAATAAGACCATGTGATCACATTAGGAGATGGTCCCCCTACCAACCATTTTATTGAATCTGATAAAGATATATATGTGATGAATTTTTCTTCAAACCATAAAAAATGTCTTTTTATGGTCAATCATTATATAATTTTCATTTATTTTTGGATATCATAAAAATAATTCAGCCATATGTAATGATATATATGATTGAACCTCATTTTTGTTGTTTAAAATGTATAAATGTGCCTATATTACTTCCTCACATGGAATGAACATTACCTTTAAGCCTAAAATCCATCTACCCTTACTATCAACTATTATAAATTGAGATATAAAGATATGGATAAGCTTTAATTCATAGAAATAATTAGTACAATAATCAATAACCTCTTCCAATACATATTTTTGAACAATATAGGCCTCTGTTCAATAAGTATTTTTAACACATCCCTTAAAAATTTTCATATATTTTTCTAATTGATACATCCATCATGAATAAACAGGCCCAAATATTCTTATGTCACATAGAAAATAATTCACAAGTTGAACCATTATATCAAAAAGCGTAGGTGGGAAATACATATATTGTTGAAAATAAAAAAGAAAAGATTACTTCCACAAAAAATCTAACAAATTTTGATTAATTACTTTTTACCAATTGTTTTGAAAAAATTACATTACCTGATGATAATCTTTCTAACTGTCGTTGGAAATATACAAGGCAATGTGACTGGTAGAATTTGTTGCATCAATAGCTTAAAATCACGATATTTCCTACCTATTAATTTATAATCCTTCAATAATATAAATTTATTCCCACATGAAGAATAACAACTAGGTACTTTAATACTATGATGAAATCGGAAAAAATCATCTTCTCAATCATTATTAATGTGTGACATGTTGGATGTAAATATGTTCTATTATATTTTATAGTGAGATATAAATCTAAAAATATTCCCATTGATATGAAGTCCAATATAATATGAAGTCCATATTTTTTATTTCACCTTCTATCTAACAAAGATCCAATAATATGTTCACATATGTTTTCCTCAACATAAATAACATTAATGTTATGTTTTATCTCTAAAAATCTCCAAAAGGTAGTTATAAAAAGATATACTATTTCTAAAAGATATTTTTTTGATGGCAATATCTTCTTTTCATTCAAAAATTTCAATCAATATTTTTCACATTATCGTAGTATTGTATAACTAATAATGGTTTTGGTGGAAGATTGTAATATTATAAACCAATAAATAATTTTTTCAATCTACGAAAAAGATGTTCAATTATAAAAATTCTTTGATGTACCATGTACACTATCTTTATTCTATTCTGAAATTGATAATATGAAGTCTCTTCTTTACAAATTTGACTAGATTTTGTGTCCCTTAACATTGTATTTGGTTAAGTTTCCATATGAAAGAATTTCATTTATAGGGAACGTTATTTTTCATGAAGTAGAAAATAATTTTTTTGTATGCATCAAAAAACATCAACACTATCCTCCCATATTAGTTATAAATCAACAATAAATTGATAAATTTACAAATCAAGATCATTTCATGCCTGTTTTGGTCCATAAATAGTCAATCACATTCTAATATTTTTTTTCATACATATATGTGGGAAAAAGGTGTAAACTACTAAAAAATAGTCCATGTACTATGTTGGCTACTTAGTCTCCAATATGGATTCATTACATCATTACAAAATTCCATTCTGATATTTCTAACTTCGATTCCAATATCATGAAATTATTTACCAAACCACATCTTGTGTGGTGAATCAGTAGGGTGATGTAAGTTACTGTTAAAGATGTTATATTTTGAATTTTATTTTAATCTTTTTTTCATCCATTGAATTTGAAAATAGACACTTCAAATGATGAATTATTGTAAGTTACCAAATTTCCTTAGAAGGATCAACAATTATTATATCATAGAATAAGTCCCAATAGAATTATCAGAATTATATGAAAGAATTATTGGATGAAATAATTATAATGTATATAAAATTTATTTTTCATGAGTTAGATTCCAATACATGAGATGGAGTCTATGTTGAATTTTAGATCCATCTTATAGCATGATATCCCATACGTAGGAAAGTTTGATAAATATTTATATTCTTTCTGATATAACACACAATCATTGGGGAATGAATTTATATTTTTATACCCCAATACCATTGGACATAATATTGTATTTGCCTCATAACTTGAATCATGAAGCTTGTTTCCTTATGGGAGTAGCTCTTATAAATGATCAGGTATGTTAGAGGAACTTTTATCACTCCCCCAATTTCTTTCTTTAATGTTAACTAATCTCAAAACTGCTGATAAAATCGTATATTTACTTCAAGATAAAAATATTGGTTTCTCAGAATCTCCATACATTTTGTCAATGCTTCCTATTTTTATGATGGTTTCAACACGTAAATCATGAATTAATTCTTTAATATGATCTTCTACCTCATTTTGAATATTTTCCTCAATATTACAAGTTGAATTTCTTGTTCACTCACATTTCCAGATAAAAACCTATATTATTATGGTCAAAACCATAAAAACTAAGATGATACTTGATTTTTATGGTCATTAAATTTCTCATAATTAAAAACTTCACAGATAGAAAGAAAAACAAATCAAATTTTTTAATATTTCATTTAGAAAATTCCAAGAAATTATCATCTCTTTTTCCATATCCAGAAGAGGTTCTTCATAAATTTATCTAATTACAACCCATTCAATACCTGAAATCATAATATAAATGGTGAATATATTAAAAAATATAAACATTTATACATATATATATATAGATAAATGTTAAAGAAAAACACATTCAATAAAAATGATTGGTAATCAAATAGGAAGCATCAATGATTATTACGAATAAAATAAAAACTAATCTATGAAAGTTTTTTGTTTTGCGGGGTGTGCGTCATGCAAATCCAATGGAATTCACATGTAATTACCCAATTATAAATTACCAGTAGAGAATTATGATTTTGTAGACAAATATATTGTTTTAAAATTAATTTTATTTTCTTTAATTATATTTATGTGTGTGTGATATTCCTAGTTGAAAATCATGATTTTGACACTATATGTATGTTTTCCACACATGAAATTATAATATGAGGATGTTAATTTAATTTTATACCATAATTTTTGTGGGTTTTTATGATAAATGGTTACATATTTTACTAATGAACATTCTAAAATAGGGGGTAATGTCATCCCATGGTAACTCCTTAGACCCCCACTACTATCGAAAACATGTTTTTGGTAAAAAAAGATGAATCATTATTTTCAAAAAATACATTATTTTCAAAAAAAACCCAAAAAGTTATGTTATCATAATATTGAAATTAAATGTAAATAATTGAAGTTCATTTTACCAAATTAAATTTATACAATTATATTTTTTAATGAAGTATTATTTATATAATGAAAAACAGTATTTATTGAAATATATCCATTTCCAAATTTATTGCTTTGTAATATTATTTCCAAATAATTTAAAAATTAATTAATTATAATTTATTAATTCATGTATGGAAATATAATATATTGTTTAAATCACTTAAATGTGGTAAATTTAATTTATTATTGTCAATTACACAAAATGTTAACATATTTTATTAGAAAAAAATCATTTTAATATAAATTATATATCTTATGAATTTAAAAGTAGAAATTTTTTTATTTCATATTATATACAAGTGGTTTCATGATATTATAATTTAATTATTTTCAATAATGTAACTTTTATTAGTTCATATTTCATAGTTTTTACATTATCTTGGTATCACTTGTGTAAAAATGTATTGATGATTGTATTAATTTAGAGTATGAAAATATGGAGTCATCGTAGGTGATGAAAATTATATTGATGAACGATGACACCATTTATAAATGTTCTTTTTATAATATCATCAAGACCATTTGATAATTTAATCAAATAAAAAAATTATCAAAATAAACAAAACTTTAATATCAACATTTATAAATAATAATCAACTACATACATATAATGGAAACAATATATAAAAATATAACTAGATGATAAATAATTTATCTTCAATATAAAAAGACATAAAAACTTTTTTGTTCTCCAAGGAAAATGGATCCTTAATCTGAACCTTCTTCCTCAAATTCATTGGAATAATAAACACGGCAATATCTAAGATAAATGTTTGCTGAAATTAAAAATAAACATTAAAAAAAGAAATAAAATAAAACTACAGTTGAAGGTCAATTATAAAATGGTTTTTGAATATAAATTCATCTATAGAAGATGGAACAATGATAGAAGATGAAGAAACAAGACCATATATCAGGAAATTATGATAAAAATTAATTAAAATCAGCCACAATGGTCGTTGAGGATTCATGGTTCGCCGTTGGGGTCGTCTCTAGTTGAGAACAAAGTTTCATATATCCAAAAAATGAGGGCCTCTCGATCTCGAGATTCATTTATAATGTTATTGGTATTTGGTTTTATAGAAGACGATGCCAAAAAAAATTATCGACGTCTATTTTTACAAAAAATTATACTGATATTTTTTTTAAATTTGTTTCATTTTTTTAACTAATGATGTAAATCTATTTTTGGAATTGATATTATTAAAACCCAATGCCAAAATGATTATCCAAAACTTTTTTGGCACTGTTTTATGTTAAAACCTTTTCTATAAAGATCATAAGGATAAATTTCATCAGTTTATAAAAAATATTTCCAATCATCAATATTGAATCCCTTTTTTCCACTAGTGGAATGATCTTTCTTATAATTGACAATTGAAAGAAATGATGAATCACTGGGATAGATTGATATATAACAATAGTAATCAAAATTTTAAGGTCCACTAGACTAATAAAAATTCTTGGAATAAATGTGGTAAAACAAGGATATATATATATGTAGTGGTATATATAGTTTTTTGCATCAATTTTACATTATTTCAATGAATATATTATTATAATTGGAGTGTAATGTAAAAGAAATGAGATTATAGAATTTATTTTTTCCTTTAATAAATTTGATATTTTTGATATATTATAAAGTAAAACCTATGAAATTATGGGAATAAGTTTTTTACATTAATAATTTTTTCAAATTATATGGTTTTAAAATATAATTGCATAAACAATTATTCATTTATGAAATTCTATTATTCATAAAAAAATATTTAGAATTATTTTTTTCTTGAGTAATATTTTTTTCATAAATGTTTTATTTAAAAATATATTTTATAGTACTAAAATTATAAATAATATTATTCACACTTTTATAAAATGAATTCATTTGATATCATTTTGTTATAAATGAAAATAAAATCACTCAAAGGTAAGATGTTACTGTTTTATAGAATTCATGCTTTATACATGTAATGTGTTTTTATCTTATTAAGTTTAATTAGTCACAATTTATGAATTAATTTAATGAAATTTTTTGATAAAATATTTAGTAATATGTTTTAATAATACTTTAATTGTTTTTACTTAGTATAGAATGAGAATAAATTCAGTTTTTTACAAAATAATACATTTTTATAAAACCTCATAAGAATGCATTTTTCATGATATTTTTAAAAGAATTTACTCAGCCTTTTCAAATTGAATTTGAATAATGGTTTCCAGATTTTAAATAATATTCTCGATATTTGGATATGAGTGAAAATTATTTGTGTTCATAATGAATATTGAATATGTTAAAAATAATTTCACTACTGTTAATGTTAACAAGAATTAAAGAGTGGGTTAAATTAAAATATATAGTTAAAAATATCACACAAAAATGAAAAAAATAGTTTTTTAAAATACATTTCAACCTTATATTTTCATCTCATTGAAATTTTTTACTCTATTCCATAAAAAAATATATGTTCCTTTTTATATTTTATGTTTACAAGTGTTTATATTTTTTCCACCCACGTCAGTAGTAAAAGAGATCTATCTATAGATTTTATTCACACATCATTTAACAACTTAACTCAACCAAACCATACCCAATCACTTCTAAAATTTGATATTAATGATCTATAAGTTATGTTATTCTTAAATGATTAACCCTACTATCCTTAAAAATGATCAAATGGATGTTTATTAAAGAATATTTAATCATCTTCACCAAATCGTTTTTTGTTTATTTATTTTTCTACCCCATCTAAATATTCTATAAGAAAAAAAAACATGATGAAATCAGTATCATCACTATACTGAAATGATTTTTTGATAATGGTATAATTATTTTCTGTATTCTTTCTATTATATCAGAAATGATAATGTTATTCATGCATACAAGTGTTCCACCAACTCCACAAAGCGATGTGATTCATTTTGAAAGATTTCATTCTTAGATAATAATAAGTATCAATTTAATAAATATATTTTAAACATATCATATTATTATGATTCTTTAAATATAAATTATTTTTTATCCTTCATTCTTTCTATTTGATGGATAATGAATAGAATACATGTTCGTACGTATGTATTACCATCTCTATGTAGTGACGTAATTAATTTTTCATCACCTCATTACATGAATAATTATAAAATATAATATAATGAATAAATATTGTAATTATAACTTGAATAGTATTCTATATATTGTGAAACCATTTCCAAGGTGTGATCACATGAACAATAAAACTGAAACATTAATGGAAAACATATCTATTTTCACTCAAATGTTGATTCTAATGAAGAATTGTCAATTAATAGTTAAATTGAAATTATAATGGAATGAAATATTATTATATAATAATTCACACTGTTCTGGCATAAATATATAATAAATGTAAATTTTTTGTATATTATATATGAGTGCATGTTAAGAAAGATAGAACCTAAGATAAGGGTTTATGTTAAAATTTTATTATTAATAAGGATTGTTTAGGCTTGAATACCATATAAGGTAATTATATGTAATTTATTTGAGAAAAAAAATATATTTTCTTATCATGTGGTTATTTATGGTATTTTAGTTTTTTCCTTTCATTTTACTCAATTTTTTAGTTAAATATTTTGAGAAAATGTTTTTAACAAAATTCAACCATATTTCCTCATTAGTCGATGAAAATCTTCTACCATATAAATGTTCTTTAATATGTATTAATGACTATTATTTTTTTAATAAAATATTTTTTAAAATCAATATTTAATTATATTTTAATATCAATTAAATGTTATAAAATGAATCACCTTATCATTTTCTGAATGATGTATATTTGGAAATTTTACCGAATTTATGAAAGGAATATTTTGTTTACATTTACCGCATGAAAAACATTTACTTCCATGAGGAAAATCATATTAGATAAAGAATAATTTTCAAATTTCCATGAAATTTTTTAACTAAAATCATTTTCTTAGTATTATTGTAATTTTAATTTAAAATTTGATGAAAAAAGTCTTTTTCACTTAGTATAAAATAAGGGTTCAAGGGTTCCCTTATTGGTATTTTGTATATATATCAATATAATTTTATGATTTTTATGCTTCTTTAGGGACATGATATTATGATTCCATCCCCTTTATTTATATATAGGGATTATTATATAGATATTTTTAAGGAAGATACTACAAAAACCTAATACATTCAATTAGACTAATTATGTTATCATGGAATCTTTATAAAAATTGTTTCTTTCATGAGGGTTTTGTTTTGATTAATTGATGAATGATATTATTTTCTTATTGAAATAATATATTCTATTTTAATTATCAGATAGGTGGATCTTGAATTATATATGCCTCCTTTTCATTATATAATGACTGATATATCTTTAGATAATATGGATTGGAATGTGCAGAAACCCCAGTTCGGTAAGGGACTAAATCAACTACAATATTCTTGAGAGTGAAAATTTACTAAGGTAAACGTTGTAACTTGGAGTGAACCCAATATTCTATAGGAAATTTTACAATATTATAGTCAAGTAATTTAACATAAACTAGTAAAAAAATCAATTCATATACATGTTCCAAAATTCATTGGAATGTCGTTGTTCTTTTGATATTCTTCCAGGACTTGTTATTAGTCATTAATGATTCATCAATCATATGAAACATTTATTTTGAAATAATAAATATATATTACATGAATAATGATTTATGATCCACAAATTATTAGGTATGAACATCATAACTTATGAGCATGTTTTCATACTATAATTCTTATTTTATGATTGCATATAATCATCGATTGATATCTATCATGTTTACAGTTACTGAGCATCTGATCCCATTCCTTCCTATGTTCCATTTTCCTCAAGTAATTGAGAAATTTATTAATTTGGATATTGTTAAAAAGTTTATAACAATAGAATAATTTTTTGGTGGATTTTGAAGTTATTTTATGAAATTATTTTCTTGTTTATCTAGTCTCTAATGACACAAAATGTCACGACCCGACCCAACGGGGCTCAAGCCGCAACTCCCCAAGCCCGCCTCCAATAGGCCAAGGGCTGGAGACCAGCACCGAGTAGGCTATCACACATATGGAAGGCATTAGCCTAAGGTACATGTACACATGCACCCACAAACACCTCGATGCATCAGTGCATAGATATAAAAAACTGAAAAGAAAATGCATGCATACACTATCCCACAACTAGAGTACAACAGATGTACAAAGGGAAAAACAGGGCCCACCAAAAGAAAACTATAAAGCGCATCCAACCTGCTCTGAAGAAGGAGAACGCTGCCACAAACATCCGCCGAAAAGCTCCCTTGGCACAGCTCCGGTAAACACCCCGGTCAACATGCTGACTAAGCTCCACCTACTCCGGGTCCTCCTGGGACTCCGTCAAAAGGCCTGTGGTCTACACAAGACACAAACATGTGCGGGAAAAGCCCGTGCAGGGGTGAGTATAAACATACTTAGTAGGAACCCCAAAACCCAAAACCAAAGAGATCAACTGAATGGCATCAGTCCGCTCATCCCAGCCAGAGGGAACCCAGACGAGAGAGAAACTCCATCTCATGACCATCTCCGGCTAAACACAACTAGTCAACTCAGCTCAGGTGTATGCCCTAACATACACCTTGAACAATCCAGATAAACTCAGCTCACGCCACAAAGCCATAAGAGGTACCAACCTCGTCACCAGCATCTTTCCACAACCAGAAGAGTACACCCCACGATCACTGTCATCCTAGATGACAGTCATCCGAGAGATACACTCCATCGGGTTTCTCACAAACCTCTCAGATGCTCACCCGAGAGATCACGCTCGTCGGTTGGCATCACTGAGTAATCCTCGATGAAACAACAGAACCTCCAAACTCCTCAGATAGGGGATCACTCCTAGGTTCTACTAGGGGATACCCGAACCCACTCCAGTATATAAAGCTCACAGATATGGGATCACTCCCATGGTTCGCTGGGGGATACCACGACCCGATCTGGCATACGTAGTTCTCACAGATAGGGGATCACACCCAGGATCCTCTGGGGGATACCACAACCCGATCTGGCACTATACAGAATCATGTCACACAGATAGAGGATCATCACCCATATAAAGGTGGTCACGATGATACCGAAACCCTATCTTGCATAACTCACGATGTAGGGGATCGAACCGACGATGCCGCAACCCTACTGTACACCTCATGCTGAGTAGGGGATCACATAACCAATGATACCACAACCCTACTGTACACCTCATGCTGAGTAGGGGATCTTATACCTGACGATGCCACAACCCTACTGAGTATAGCCCACCGCATAGGGGATCATAATTTTGATGATGCCACAAACCCTACGGTGTTAATCTGCTATATAGGGGATCTCTGCCCGGGAATAAGCGGTCACAGCGATACCAAGAACCCAATCTAGGGAAAAGGTTCTAGGGGATCCTACTCTGGGTCCACCAGAGGGATGCCACAACTCTAACAGTTAAAACATCCAATCGAGACGATGACAAACCTATACGATGGTTGTGATGCCACACGAACCCTTGTGGGAACGAACCAAGGGAGTACCCTCAACCACTGCGGGTCCAAATCATCACTAACCCGAGCTACCCGCAACAACGCCACACTTCACACCACCAAGGCCAATACCGAGGCCACCATCGCGATCTACGCGGAAGAACACGCAGGATAGGCTATTTACTCGCCCGAAACGGACTACCGGTGAAAAATTACTATTCACTGTAGCTAGCACGTTCGGGGTCCACACAATCATCTCGAAACCCATCGAGAGGACCATACCACAACGATCCCCTCAAAAAAAACAAGCGGAATCGACTACTCGCTCATCCCAAACGGACACCTGGTGAAAAAGGAACTATTCACCGAAGGCCAGCTCGGGTGGGGCCCACACCTGGATTCCGAAACTCATCGAATGGATCGCACCATTGTGGTCCTCTCGGAAAAACACACAGGATCGACTATTCATCTGCTAAAATCGGACTCCTGGTGCAAAAACTACGTTTCTCCGCAAACGCCAAAACCCGACCTCATGGGGCCCGCACCTTGTTCTCAGTCCCAACACCCAGAAACCATTTCAAAAATTCCATCGTACTATCAGGGTCTCAACACCACTGACGGCATGTCAATCGGACGCTCCGGGTAGAGGTTACAACGGCCTGAAGTCGTAAAATAATAAAATATTATTATTTTATTCGACATTTCTAGCTCCTGGGCCAAAATTCCAACTCACAAATTTTTCAAAGTGAGTTCAAAAGGTCCGTCTCGATGCAAGGACCACGTCGCCGCAAACGTCTCGCAAATCGGAGTTATGGTTTGTGAGTTACGGAGGTTTAAAGAACCCCCAGAACAATCTGGCCGGACCACCTCAGGGTCGCCAGAGACCACCGTGTCGCCGCCGGACTCCGCCGTGCCGGAGCTGGAAACCACCGCACCACCTCCGCGCCACCACGGAACTTTCCGGATTCCGCCATGGCCGCCTGGGGTCACGCCGGAAAACCAGTTTTTCACCAGAAAACATCTGGGAGCCACCGGGAGCACCCCAGTGCTCCAAATTCAGATCCGAAACATGTTTCGGAAAGCTCAGGACTCAAACTATAAAAACCTTATAAAAATTTGAAGAAAAACAACACAAAAACGGGATCCGGGATTTTAATACTCAAACTGCCTACCTCGCGGGAGAAACGCCGACGTTCTACCTTAGATCCACGCTCCAGAGCTTCCGTTGCACGCTCCTGGAATGTCCGCCGTCGAAATCCGAGCTCATGGGTGCCTCGTTTGCTCGATTCGTTGGAGAGGCGGCGAAGAACGGCGAAGAACGTAGAGAGGAACGATAAAGGGGGGGGGGGGCGCTGATATTTATATCAGCCGCCCGCCGGCACCAAACCCGCCTCGGACCTGACGCCCGATTCGAACAAAAGTAAGGTCACCCCTAAGGTAAACACGCCGTTCTGAACGCAACGGGGAACTCATATTTTCCATCCGAGACTCTGTTCAGAAGTTATTCGAGCTGACGCTCGCACACTAAATTTTCTACTTATTTACGAAAACTCCACTGGTGGCATTTCTCACCGCAGGCCCGTGCCCGCAAATTTTACACCTCGCCTAGTGTAAAAGGCACGTTCCGGACGCAACCATGCCCTCAGATTCCCGTTCTGAACTACCGTTTAGGAGATATCACACCCCCTCCACGTGAATAGTAAAAAATATTTTTATAAAATTAATTCCGGGCACACCGAGCCTCGGAATCGCACGCTGTCTTCGCGCTTAGCTCTAGAATTATTCATAGAAATATTCCAAAGTCTGATAGGACCAAAAAGCGGAGTATCTACACAAAACCATTATGTTTCTGTGGTATGTTTCACTGTAAAATATATTTATTTATTTTAATTATGTAATATAAAAATATGTAATCCTTGGGTAACCTAATAATTCTCAAATACTAAATATAATATGGTTTCATCAATGATGAAAAATAATAAACACTCTACAAAATACAAAAATGTCCAATGCATACGGCCTATGATCATAGTTGCAGTATTCATTATAATGGATATTATCACCAGAAACTCACAATAACCAAAATGGAATTTAAATGATATATTTATAATTTAATTCTCACAAAACTTATGTTACTGGTATTTGGAACTAATATTGACCTTCAAGAACCACTTTTTCCCCCTCAAATGGCTAAATATTTCACTAATCATTAAGCGAGGGAACTTGTTCTTGAACTTCACTCGATTCATGAAATATACAGTAAATTAAAATACCCACGCCATTTTTTCCTTAATATATATCTATAAAATAGTTTCATAGAGAGAGATACTTGTTTTGAAGAAACATGTCTCTATAAGGACCTCCAATTATACTGTCATATTTTTAATCTCATCAAATGATAAATGGAAGATATCATGATGGTCTTGATGTATAGATTGATGTTTTAGAAAAAATCTAGATTAGTGGTAAAACCTAGAACATTTTCATAAATATCATCCAAATAATCCACTATAGTTACATAAAGATGAATTTATTAAGTGATGGCCATCAATGGTGGAAAATTCACCAAATTATGGGTGATTGGCTATAACATCCCTTGAAATTTTCATTATTTACTATTCCAAAGGTCATACTAAAACAAAAATAATAATATCAGTACATTATATTATAATAATATTACTTTATGATAGTTGAAACTCATTTAGGAATGAATTAAGGATATCTAATACATACCTAGTATATCATCATAAGGATCCATTATAGCTATAATCTGTTCGGATTGAATTCATCCCCAAAATTCACATGCTCTAACCATCATCTTATGTGGGTTATTATGGGATTATATCAATTATGAATCTGTAGACACATTGCTTAGAATATAGGTTTTATATGTTTCCTAATATTTTAGACTATTTATGAAATAATAACGGAAGGGATCATGTAAGTTTTTTTGTGTATGGGTGAAAAGGTACAGTAGACACTGATCACGTAAAAAAATCATGTTAGGTGATACCAAATCATAAACCTTAATTTATAGTATTTTTTCATGTCCTATTAACCCATTAATCAAATATTGGAATGTGATTTTTGGGGATTTTGATGGTTTATGTCAATCATTTTGGAATTTTTCTCATATTCCTTCTATATTATCAAAAATTTCTTTTCTAAAGAGACCATCATGAGAACCACCTTATTCACCAATAGGATGTATCTAAGTACCCTATTTTGTCAGAGATGAAAATCCTTCAATCTATTAACTACCCTATGATTTATGATTAGTTAGTAAATTATACACTATGTAACCACAAAATCTATCGTAATATAAAAAATATTTTCCTTAGAATATTTGGTCCTTTATAAAACCCTATGTAGATGATTCATGGTACTTAAATGGAATATGTGAATTTAATTTATGTTGTGACCGTAATGCTAGTTATTAGCTAGATGAAGCTAGAGACTTTAATTCTATATGACCACTTTTAGAACATAATTTCATCTATCTATCCTCATAGAATCTCTTTATCACTAAATCACACAACATAATTGGGGAAACATTACAAATAATGGCTGATTGGATGTCTCTATGGAGGCTGAACTCAAACATTAGTTCTTAGTAGAATGTACCACTTAAAATGAGTACCTAATGAGTTTAGTTAATCTCAACACATTCTCAGAAAATGACATGAAAACCTCAAATAACTTCAACATCTCTATGATGTGAAAACCACCAATATTATCATATAATACACCCCAGAGAAATATAGATTGAACACTTACCATGGAAGGGTCACCATGTTATGGGTTTAAATGATCATGGTTCGCTAGAAACTCATCACTCACTTGATATGGTTGATTTATAGCAATAAATTTGGATAAAAATAAATACATAAAAGCTTTTATACTCAAACAACCTAATCAAGAGAGTCCTCAACAATATGATGGATATGTTTTCCTTGATATTGGGTGGACCCTGTCATTTGAATTAATATTGCATCATCATCTATGTGTATCCTCCTATTCTACCATAAGAAAAATTAGTTGAAAAATAGTTGGGGTAAAATATCCCTAAAATGTGGAATGTGTATCCTATTTTTCCATGATTATTATAGGTACACCTCCCTATATTATTGTTGAAAATCCATATGATATAGTCTATGGATAAAATATTCATTATAAAATTGGTTAGGTATAGGAAGCTTAATCACTGGATCAAGAATATCATATCCTACCACAAGTTATTTAATAACATTTATCATGAAAAAAATAATATATTTTATCAAGATGAACCATGTTCATCAATGTATATACAAGGATATGACCTGAATGTTCCATGGAAATCATGTATCCTTTCATATATGATGCATGCACCATTTATTTATTCCCTATAATAGGAACCTAAGTGTACCATGTTTATAAGTAGGTCCTTAGTGTCCCAGTGAATTGAAATTTCATAAAAAAACCAAAATGGGTTTTATGGAATATAAAAAGAACTTGAAAACCTATAAAATAATTTCCCTAAATTTACTCACCAATAACCATTATAAATCTCACTCAAAACAATGTTCCTAACACAAAACCACTTTGATACTATTATAAATAAAGCCAACCCTTCATAAACCCTAATTAGAAGGGGTAAGCTGATTATTCCACCCCAAGACCTCCAATAATAAGATAAAACATAGTGACTAGTTTTTTGACAGATATGAATGGAATATATACTACAAGATGGAGGTGGATTATAGTCCAAAACATGAGTTGAAATTTTGTGCCAATAAAAGTCTAAAATATATGTAATATGTGAACATATGATTTACCCATAAATTTTAGAGTAATTTAATTGTAAAAAAATAGAATAGTTTTTTCATAGATGAAATATAATAATTGAAAAATCAGGGTAAAATAAATTCAAATATAAAAAAGTTTCAAACACATAAAAGAATTAAAATTTAGTTCTTTATAACTTTAGAAAAATATAAAAAAATAAAACAAATAAAATGAACAAATAAAAATTAAAAAAATGAATAGTAATGTATAATGAACAAAATTTTCATTTAATGGATATTATAAAGTCAAAAATTGATCTAAAGTGAAAAGATAATCTTTCAACATGATCAGTGGTACCTATTTTCCAGTCCTAGGAATCTCTAAACATAAACCCATTGAATGTTTCTATGTCACCATATCCTTGTAATCCCTCAACTTATTCCCATTTCAAGGGGATATACATTCCTATATAAAGAATCCATTGATGACAATGATAACAAAAAAATCTATATTATAATCATTGGAATACCTCATTTAGGTTGGATCAAAATATAATATTTCTTCTTATATCTAGAAAACCTTGATCAGAAAAATAAAAAAAAGACCGTAAAAGAAATCCCTAAATAAGTTTAAAAAATAAAAACTCACATAATGGTAGTTCTATGAAAAAACTAAGTAAAAAAACAATTACACCAATTATAAGTTCTCTTAGAAATAAATAGTTAAAAATTACAAGATAGTAAAAAACGTTATAAATGACTATCATACCATATTAAATTCCATAAAGTTATGGTTAATTTATAATTGATGTTATAACAAAATTTAACATTCAAAATATTTATTCATTGGAGTCCATTATAACTTTATTAACTAGTCATCTTCTAATTAACTAATTGTAACTTTACATATTTCAACGATTTTAACATCGAATCACCATATTTCTAATAAATTGAAGGAAATTAAAACATTTAATGATATTCATTTCACTATATTTTCATCCCACATCTCAAAAACTACATAACATAATTTAATGTTAAAAATTACCATAATTTATATTTTGATTTTCAAAACCAAAGATATAAAGGATTAATTAAGGAAACAATATTAGAAATCAATATCTTAATAATATCCATACATGTCTCCCAAATTTTAAAAATTATAAAATATTCAAGGAACTATAGATGTTTGACTATAATTTGAATGTAAATACTTCCCTCATCTAGTACATAAAAAAATTCATTTTATATAGGAAAATAAATAAAACAATTTATTAAATTCTTCCAAAACATATGAATATCACCTGTAATAAATAATTCATTTAGAAGGTATGAAAGCAATATATTAATGACAACATTTTATTCCTTAATCCACTCCTCATTCTAATTTAAAAAATCAATTTTCCCCATTATTTTTTTAAAATACCCCCTTTCAAAAGTAGACATATATAAATATAATGACTAAAACCTATCCCTATAAAATGAAATAATGTAATATTTAAAAATATACAACTTTTATAATATTATAAAATATTATTAATTACAAATTTTTGAAATAATTACTTTCATTTACTAAATGTACTAATATATTTTAAATAAAATCATAAATAGAAATTAATAAACATTATTTTAATTCCAATTGATTCTATGTAAAACTTTTAATAGTGTCCTCGATGTTCCATTCACATAATATTGGAATCTCCCACATAAAAAATCAACTTTCAAATAATAAGAGAATAGAAACCGAATAAACATTCTATCTTTTGAAAGTTGCAAAGCATTAGAAATATTAGTTAATATAATGACAAATAAAATTATAACTCCATTAGAAACATATCTTATGATACCTATGGTTGATCTTCTTCTTTCGAATATAATTCTAGTGACTATTTTAATAATTTATTATTTACTTGTGTCTCAATATTAGACATTATACAATATACATGAAATCTATTTTTCACACAACCTAAATAAAGAAGTTATTAAATCTCATAACTAAATTCATTTGGAATATTATTAAAAAATTATTTTAGGTGTATTTATATTGATTGTAAATTTTATATTACAAAAATATTCTGCCAAATGTAAAAATATTATATAAAATATTAGGTCGTTTCTAAAAATAATGAATATCCTAACTTTTATGTAATTTTTCAATTTCAAATGATAAGATAAGTAATAATTTAATTTAATATTATATTATATTGATAATTAAATTTTTTTCTGATTTATTAAAATATAAAAAAATTAGAGGTTTGTTGAATGTATTAGAAAAAAATATTTTTTATTCTTATAATGTCATTGAGAATCACTCCACTTTTAGTACACCATCATACAGATTCCACATATTCAGCTTCCCCTGTGGTGTATGAAACCAAGTGTTTCCTCTTTCAAACCATGAAACAGAAGGATTAATTAAAAAAATTATTCAAAATTATAGTTCCTATTTTTCTTGGAACCTCAAATTTAAACATTTGAGTAACATATGAGTGTAGAATTAGTTCTAAAAGAGTACAATAGATTGTTCTTTGACAATCCTTTCATGTAATGAAAGATTCATTTTCTCATTTTTAAATTTTTTTCCTTAATATTCACTATTAATAACCCAAAACAATGTACTGAAAATATAATATATTGTTGGTTATACGTTAAATATTAAAAATTTCCTATCATACACGTAAAACCCCAAGGGTTTGGAATATATTATTCTCTAAAATAATATGAAAACTTGTATTCAATAAAAACCCAATTTAAATAAACAAAATTATATTAATGGAAAAATATTAATAAATCTGTAATAAAAACTAATACTGTTAATAATTAAAATTTTTTACCTATGGAATATAAATAATTAATATGAGTTTATAATGAAAAATGTAATTTTCAATTAATGTAATTTTCATTATATTACATATTTAATTGTAAAAAATAAAATTTAATGTTTTTAATGTAAATTTGATAAAATAATGATCATTTTTTAATTCCTCGCATTAAAATATACTTATTATGGGGGTTCTTTGAAATGATTGATTATTTTTCAAAAAATACATTTTTTAAAGGTGTTATGATTTTGATGATTTTATCATTATATAAGATTATACATGATGTTTTAGAAATATTTTAGGTAATAATATTTTTATTTATTCAATGAAATTATAAATTTGAATATATTCATTGATCTTATAAATCATATATCTATTAATTCTAGAACTAAATTTTAATATTATTTTAATAAAAATAATTTTCTATCATTTCATTGAATCTTATATTTTCAAAGTGAGATATGGATTTTGATTTTTCATGAAAGCCTAATCACATTTAGTGTTTTACCATAAATCAATTTATTTCATTTAAATTAGAATCTATGATAATTATACATTGTACCTAATTTTTATGTTGCAAAATACATTTTTTCAAATTTTTTAACTGATTACATGAATTTATTTTAAAAATAACACTATAAACCATTATAATTTTTATATAAATAAATGATTTTAAATTTATTTAATTAATGGTTCAAAATATTTAATAATGAAAATTTTAATTTTTTTCACTAAAAATAATTAATAACATTAAAAAAGTATTACCATAGTAAAAAGAAAAAATGGTAAAAATATATTTAATAATGTAATGAGGACAAAACATATGAAGAAAACGTTTAAAATGAATTTTATAGGTGAATATTGACCCCCAAAAACATTTCACTAACCTTTGTCAATTTTTTTCGATTAGACATTGAATAGTAACTTTACAATATTAAAAATTGTAGCGTTACCTCCAAAACTACCCTTCACTTCACTTATAAAATTCTAACACTTCGATAACATAACGAATGACCTTACCATAAATATTCACCAGAAATATCTAAAATATTTACCATCATTGAACTAATCCCCAATTCAAAATTCATTTGGTTTCTATTATTAAGAATAAAACCATCATTTTAAAGGAGAATTCCATGTTAAATTTCAGGCCCCTGATGTGAGTAGCAACTTTATATTTGTGCTTCCTTATTAATTTTTACTATATTAACTATATCATAAAAAATTAATATAATTAAATTATTATCATTAGTAAATAGATACATTTCTGTATTAATTTCTCAATAATTATTCAATCCTTTATGTCCACTAAGAAAACAAAAAAACAGTTATCCTGGGTACATGTAGATTTCGACCTCCATGAAGTGATATTGTTTTTTCATATCCTCCTCTATGTTATGGTATCATCGATGGATTCTATTATTAAATACATTTTCTAAGAGAAAAATAAAATTCTACAATTTTTATTTTCACATCATTTCATCCAATCATTGAGAAATTAGATCATCTGTCATGCATAAAATAGACTACTGCCTCCATGAACAAAAAAATCACTTGTCATTACCCACAATATTTTATGGTTCAATTAATACATTGTCACGAACCAAATCTGGTCACCACCAAAACCAGTGCCAAACCTGGCCCGTGACAAGGCCCAAAGGGAGTTCTTGATTTCCACGGGCTGGAACAAGTGTCTGGGTATCATAAAATGAGAATTGGGAATGATTTACCCAGGTTTATAAACTTAAAACAACAAAAGAATCGAATAAAACGAATCTGGATTTTTCAAACCAAACAATCTTTTACAAAAATTCAGAACTGAATTACATAGCCTAAAATAACTCAAAAAGACTATAAAAAAGGTACCAAACTAAAATTAAACAACACAAGAACCCTTATGGCATGGGGCAACGCCCTCAAGCCACCTCCACAAGACTTCACCACCAAGGACCTGCTAGAAACCCGAACCATTGGAACAAAAAAATTGTACCCAACCTGCTACAAAAAAAATAACCAAGTCTACTTACACCCAAAGGTGTAAGTAGGGTGTGATCCAATTCCCAGTAGGATACCACCACTAAGAGATTCCATG
The DNA here is from genome assembly GCA_963277665.1 of Viscum album. Lineage (NCBI taxonomy): Eukaryota > Viridiplantae > Streptophyta > Magnoliopsida > Santalales > Viscaceae > Viscum > Viscum album. Next base: position 833,833,568 of record OY728136.1, read on the forward strand.
CGATAAACAGTCAATGACAAAATCTTGCAAGTTTTCAAAAACATGTAATTTCTAGTTCCAATTTCTATGAGATGCAACTTAAAAAAAATCTGTTTTCAAGTGGGATAATTTAAAGAATAAACACTTTTAAAATAAATACCAATGCTACTGAATTTTCCATCCACTCATACAATATTTCTACGATAAGCACAAAATATCTAGTGAGCACAAGCAATGGGAAATAACCCCTAGGCACTAGCTAGTTGTGGGTCCCAGGTACCTCGTATCTTGGTGAGAGTAACAATCACAAATATTCATTCTCGTGAACGAGCCACTAGTAGGGTACATACCCATAACCTAGTGTCCCACAATAATCATCATCATAATTTAGTTAGAGTTGTAAGCGTCAATCTTGCTAAGTGAAACTGAGGCCAAACCCCACGGATTCACTAGCATACTAGTACACGTCCACCCACCTAGATACCCGGGTTTTCCCTTTGTGCTCAAACAAGATCAACAAGTCAATGAATATAATATTCACCAGAAAATATCATTTCCATATCATAAATTCACCAAACATCCCACATGTATACAACACAAGTCACAAAAGTCCACTTTTCATTCAAATTGATTTTGAAATCCAACTCACACCAAAATAGCCCACAACACTTTTCACATTTCTTTAACACTTCCACAAATTCATTAAACAATTTTATAAAACCATTCTAATATATTAAAACTCTTATAACAGCACAATCACTTGTTACATAACACCCTTTTTACCTTAAAAATCATTTTGTCATTAAACTTACACGAAACAGCCCATAAACAAGTTTCGCTCCAACATCACAATTTAATAAAACATTTCAAAAATTTACAAAACATTCTAAAAATATTTGACATCTTAAAACATCACTTCACATTTCAAAACCCCATAATACGTGAACAAACATACCAAACAGTACATATTCACCCTTTTACCACTTTGTTTAACCAACTAAAACATTTACTTTTTTAATAAAAAGAACCCAAGTGGTGTAAATATGTCTTACACACAAAACCCATTTCAAAAACCTATTTTTAAGCCAAAATCACACCAATCTCCTATGAAAATATAATTGGCATCCCAATAAACATGTAATAATCCAATTTCAAATGTTATATAATCACCTTGAACAATATCGTAAAAGATACCGATGAGAACACACAAATCCATAAAACACTTTCAAGGAGTATAACAAGGTTACACACATAAAACTCATTAAAATACCCTTTTTTTAGGCCTAAATGACACTATATCATTACCCAAACAAAATTGGAATCCCCGTTCAACAACTAATAAATCACTTCCACATTTTACAAAACTACCACAAGAGATAACACATGAAATACATTTGAAAAATACACACTTCAAACAAAAATATAACTTTAATACCAAATGCTTTACTATTGCTACCAAAAATGGTTTTTGCATAATGAAAAGAATATAAGTAACATGAAAAATTATTTAATCAAGCAAACTAACTCATCATTAAATGGTTACCCACGGAATGACCTACCGAATGTGTCGAAACCCTCAAATATTGGGGGGAAACATCAACTGCATGACCTCTGCACCTCAAAAAAGTTAAAAGAAACCTAAAACCTCAATATTTCACCCAAAATACAGTAATGTAGAACCTAGGCATGAACCCTAACTTCTGTAATTTTTATAATTCAAGAATTAGGGATGAAACCCTAAGCAATTTTAAAGAGGAAAGAAATGGCTCACTTACTTGAAGTATCCTAAATTAATAACTCCAAAAACAATAGTTTCTGAAATTTAAAATATCCAAAATTCAGGGGTTGTTCGAACAAGATTTAGGAGGTATTTTAGGAACTGGAATGGAGCGAAAAGAGTAATAATTGAGAGTGTTAAAAAGGGATGAAGTTACCTCTTCAATTCTGGCCGATTTGAGACACCATATGAAGTTCAGCCCTAATTCGCGATGTCAAGGAGCTCCAAGGAGGAGGTAAAGGAAATGGGAGCACGCCTGGCTTTCTTAGGGTCGAGAGGGAGGTGGAATCACTGAAAAATCCATTATATTTAATAAGATATTAAAACATTAAAGAAACAATTTAAAACTGGAAAATGGACTTTCGGGTTGACCCAATTCTTAAATAAAAACCAAAATCCTCCATGATTATGGATTTATAAAGGCTCCAAATTTAAATTTGGTGTTAATAGGTCAGAGGAGACCATTTAGAAATTGGAATGGGTGAAAAATATTAAAAAATGGAAAATTAATAAAAGAAACAATATTTATTTTTAAATCTGGAATTGGGCTCACGGTTTGGTCCAATTCATAAAAACCCATATATTCCTCCATAAAACCTTTGGAAACCCTCAAAAACAAATAATGAATTAAAAATAAATGAAATTTAACTTCAAAATAAGTCATGTATGTGAGAATTCTCCCCACCATGAAAACTATCCGTCCCCGGAAAGCTACAGAAAGGCCAGATACAAAAACCAAACCCAACTTATAAACCAAGATGTACTCCCTTGTCAGGTTTCGCCCCCAAAGGCCAAAACACCTCCAATGATCAATTAAAGAAGGAATACTTCAAAACAAAAACATACACCACTTTATTGAAACAATCAATCACATTCAGGCTGTATCCCAAAGGAAAAATCCTCAAACACTATCCGAACAAGACTCAAGCAATTCACCCAAACGAACAACGACATCGACCAAGGTTATACTTACCTTGATATAACTAAACCATTGGGAACTCTCCAATCTCAATAGTCACCCAAGGAAGATTTAGGTACCTTGATAGATCTGAACAAGACTACCTACCACCAATCCAAGTTTTTGGTATGGGGGAACAAAATAGGCTCTCCACCATAAGAACCAACCATCTTAATCGACCAACATGGGCCGGTATAGAAAGACCCCAAAATATAAAGTGTTGGGACGACCACATGGTTAGTCTTCACAGTTTGGAAAACCATGAACTGACAGTGGGGATTCTTCTATCTACATGGTTTTTTGGGGCATGGTCACTACTAACCAAGTGCAAACCGTGTGGTCAACCTGTCTAGCCAAACATCATACCTTTCTCTAAAGACTCAATGGAAACCAAAGGGGGAAGGAATAACATTGGGCGATGACATGGGTACAAGGCCCTCCACCTATTTACACTGAACATGAACAACAGAAGAAATATGATGACATCATAGGTTTAAACTCTTCTTATCTTTCATACTGTGGATAGGACTTTGCACAAGGGTTTAAATGACCCTGTGATTTCCCCTGACTATGAGCCAGCTTCTCTCCGAGACCTATGGCTGGAGCTCAAATGATTGAAGCATCTTCGGCCTCGTAGTTAGGCATTTAAAACCACCCTGAATGAGAATTCTTCTTTCGTTGCAAACAAAAACTACACTGCAATCCCCGATAAGTTTTTCCAAGACATAACACATTCCAAACTCACTTTACCCTAACTCGATATTTCACTGAAACAAGGGCTTAGAAGACGTAAACACATCACACCTTGTTTCTTTGGGTGAGAAAAAATAGAAGTAAAGAACACTTATACTCAACTTCCTCTAAAATGTAATATTTTTATGTTTTTCCAAGGGAGACATTCTCCCAACATAATAGAGACTCTCAGATGATTGCCCAACTTTCACCTTTATGGTCAATCGAGCACATGACATCACAAGGTGTCACCGAACATGACCATTACGACTGATATAAACAATGAATAGAGAGGGAACTTATACAACATCCCTAAACAACACACAATTCTAGAAAGTGTCTACAATATCCTATCATGAACATATTTCCCACACTGGTAGTTTAACATGAAATCCTTCTTCGAAGAGACTATGAATGACCGAGAGTTCCTCTTAGACACTATCCAAATACTCATCCATGCTAACAACCCCAGAACACTTCCACCTTCGAAAAATTAGGAAACTTAAGAGGCTAAGGTCACTTTCAACCATCCATGATAAATCTCCCACTACAAGAGGACACACAAACCAATAAAGGAAAGAGTGTATACTCAATCTAAAAAGCTCAATAAAAAGATTCCTTATATTGATCAACTAGAGTATTTTCCAATAGAGAAACAATCTGGGTTGCGCTTCAGTTATGAATTAACCTTTAATGGGGGTGTACCTTATCCAATGAGAGAACCAAAGGACCCAACCAATCTGGTCCATTGGTCAAAACAAGCCATAAACCAGCTCCAAACAAATGAAGGGAACCACCATAAAGGCATCCCAAAAAAAATTTCAAAAGAGACCACTAACCATCCCTAAAACACAGCTTACTGACCAAACACAAACGGAAAACACAGTTCAAACAGAAGGGGTTCTTGGACTCAAAACATCCCACAACATCAACATTTTCAAAAACCCATAATACAAACCATACAAAACTATTCATAAAGACATCATGTTTTTATTTAAAACCAATTCTTTGAAAACAAACGGTTTAGCAGTAAGCGTATCCACCAATGGTACTCCATGGGCCTCACACATGCATGTTTTTGTGCCACACCTGGGACCCTCCTCATATTCGTCCCGTAACTCATCCAGTCATGCCATCAACCATCCATCATCCCATATAACCCCGTGCATGTGGTCACTCACGGAAATACCAAAGGTTAAAACAAATATTCTTTCCACATTTCAAAACCCAAAATGGTCTACCAACACATCCTTTTTCTCAAAACTGCTAACCAAGAGATCCAAATCCAAATTCAAATATTACTAAAATTTTCATAAAGATACAACCATTTATAAAATAACTCAATTTAATGTTATTCACATCAATTTTATAACATCTCATCCCAACAAAACACCCTATGCTAGTTTAGAAAACTCTATTGGAAACACTTTTTCAAAACCAACGTCAGTATAGTTTCTGGTTTCAAAAGAGGTGTAAGCACACCATTTTCAATTTCAAAATAATTCTGAATATTCAGTTCCAATATTTCATAAATCAAACCATTCCATATTTATTTTAAAATAATTTCACAAAAACATTACACTTCTTAAAACCAAGTCACTTTAAAACCAAAGTTCCAAGATTTCAAAACTAAAGAACACAAGACAATGCGAGAGGAAACTAGTTTCAGTGGGTGACTTGTACATATGGTTGGCGGCCATATTCCAATCACTTCACTGTCACAGAGAGTGTTCTTGGGAATATCCCCAGCTCCACATGGCTTTCCAGACCCTGCGAGCTTACTGAGACCATTAACCCAACTCTCTTTTCATTTCCCCTAATCATTATTAAACCAAGAAAACCAAAGGACTCCGTAAGGTCCCGACTTCCCCTGGAGAGGTGAATCCCATCATGAGGAGTGGTGATCAGCCACACTACTCATATCTGAAATTCAATGTCCCAAAATTCCTAACTCCAGATTATCCTGATTTTTACCCAAATAACATGACCCAAAGAGAGCGAACCACCCTCTGATACCATTTTGTCACGAACCAAATCTGGTCACCACCAAAACCTGTGCCAAACCTGGCCCGTGAAAAGGCCCGAAGGGTGTTCCGGATCCCCATGGGCTGGAACATGTTCCTGGGTATCATAAAATGAGAATTGGGAACGATTTACGAAAGTTTAAAAACATAAAACAACAAAAGAATCCAATAAAATGAATCTGGATTTTTCAAACCAAAAAATCGTTTACAAAAATTCATAACTGGATTACATAGATTAAAATAAATCAAAAAGACTATACCAAAGGTACAAAACAAAAATGAAATAGCCCAAGAACCCTCATGGCATGGGGAAACTCCCTCAAGCCACCTCCACAAGACTTCACCACCAAGGACCTGCTAGAAACCCGAACCACTTGAACAAAAAAATTGTACCCAACCTGCGACAACAAAAATAACCAAGTCTACTTACACCCAAAGGTGTAAATAGGGTGTGATCCAATTCCCAGTAGGATACCTCCACTATGATATTCCATGCGATAAACATTTAAAGACAAAAATCATGCAAGTTTTCAAAAACATGTAATATCTAGTTACAATTTCTAAGAGATGAAACTTTAAAAAATCAGTTTTCAAGTGGGATAATTTAAAGAATAAACACTTTTAAAATAAATACCAAGGCTAATGAACTTTCCAGCCACACATACCATATGATGAAGATAAGAACAAAATATTTAGTGAGCACAAGCAATGGGAAATAACACCTAGGCAACAGCTAGTTGTGGGTCCTAGGTACCTCGTATCTCGGTGAGAGTAACCATCAGAAATATTCGTTCTCATGCACGAGCCACTAGTAGGGTACATACCCATAACCTAGTGGTCCCCAATCATCATCATCATAATTTAGTTATAGTTTTAATCGTCAATCTTGTTAAGTGAAACTGAGGCCAAACCCCGCGAATTCACTAGCATACTAGTACACGTCTACCCACCTAGATACCCGGGTTTTCCCTTTGTGCTCAAACAAGTTAAACAAGTCAATGAATATAATATTCACAATAAAATATCATTTCCATATCATAAATTCACTAAACAGCCCACATGTATACAACACAAGTCACAAAAGTCCACTTTTCATTCAAATTGATTTTGAAATCCAACTCCCACCAAAATAGCCCACAACACTTTTCTCATTTCTTTAACACTTCCAAAAATTCATTAAACAATTTTATAAAACCATTACAATATATTAAAACTCTCATAACATCCCAATCACTTGTTATATAACACCCTTTTTACCTTCAAAATCATTTTATCATTAAACTTACACGAAACAGCCGGTAAACAAGTTTCGCTCCAACATCACAATTTAATAAAACATTTCAGAAATTTACAAAACATTCTAAAAATATTTGACATCTTAAAAACATCACTTAACATTTCAAAACCCCATAATACATGAACACACATACCAAAAAGTACATATGCACTCTTTTCCCACTTTGTTTAACCAACTAAAACATTTACTATTTTCATAAAAAGAACCCAAGTGGTGTAAATATGTCTTGCACACAAAACCCATTTAAAAAACCTATTTTTAAACCAAAATCACACCAATATACTATGAAAACAGAATTGTTATCCCAATCAACATATAATAGTCCAATTTCAAATGTTATATAATCACCTTGAACAATATCGCAAAGGATTCCCATGAGAACACACAAATCCATAAAACACTTTTAAGAGTATAACAAGGTTACACACATAAAGCTCATTCAAAGACCCTCCTTTTTAGGCCTACATGACAATATATCATTACCCAACCAAAATTTTCAGCCTCGTTCACCAACTAATAAATCACTTCCACATTTTACAAAACTACCACAAGAGATAACACGTGAAATACATTTGAAAAATACACACTTCAAACAAAAATGTAACTTTAATACCAAATGCTTTACTATAGCTACCAAAAATGGTTTTCGCATAATGAAAAGCATATAAGGAACATGAAAAATTATTTAATCATGCAAACTAACTCATCATTAAATTGTTACCCATGGAATCACCTACCGAATGTGTCGAAACCCTCAAATATTGGGGTAAAACATCAACCGCACGACCACCGCACCTAAAAAAGTTAAAATAAATCTAAAACCTCAATATTTCACCCAAAATACAGTAATTTATAACCTAGGCACGAACCCTAACTTCTGTAATTTTTATAATTCAAAAATTAGGGAAGAAACCCCGAGCAATTTGAAAGAGGAAAGAAATGGACTCACTTACTTGAAGAATCCTGAATTAATAACTCCAAAAACAATAGTTTCTGAAATTTAAAACAGCCAAAATTCAGGGTTTGTTCGAAAAAGATTTAGGAGGTATTTTAGGAACTGGAATGGAGGGAAGAGACTAAGAATTGAGAGAGTTAAGAAGGGATGAATTTACCTCTTCAATTCTGGCCGATTTGAGACACCATATTAGGTTCATCCCTAATTCGCGATGTCAAAGAGCTCCAAGGAGGGGGGGAAAGGCAATGGGAGTGTTCCTGGGTTTATTAGGGTCGATAGGGAGGTTGAATCACCGAAAAATCCATTATATTTCATAAGATATTAAAAATTTAAAGAAACAACTTAAAACTGGAAAATAGACTTTCGGGTTGGCCCAATTCTTAAATAAAACCTCAAATCCTCCATGATTATGGATTTATAAAGGCTCCAAATTTAAATTTGGTGTTAATAGGTCATAGGAGACCATTTATAAATTGTAATGGGTGAAAAATATTAAAAAATGAAAAAGTAATAAAAGAAACAAAATTTATTTTTAAATCTGGAATTGGGCTAACGGTTTGGCCCAATTCATAAAAACCCATATATTCCTCCATAAAACCTTTGGAAACCCTCCAAAACAAAGAATGAATGGAAAATAAATGAAATTTAAATTCAAAATAAGTCATGTATGTGACATACATTGACTAAGTATATATGATAATTTTTTAATTTTAAATATTTAAATATTTTATATTATCATTATCTACTGACATTGCCTTACTCGTGAAAACAATATAAAACCAAACTGTTTGGGTTGGTTTTACATCAAAAATGAATCGTGTTTTAAAATTTATATCATAAATGATTATTCGATGTCATATAATGGTAATATCATGTAATAATATTGATTTTTTATAGCATTATTATTCATAAAATATTTGAATAACATTTTAAATGTAACACTTTTCCACTGTTAAGAAAGTCGAATGAAATTTATTATGTTTACTATCCCCAAAAATAGTATTATTGTGTTTAAGTTATTGTAAAAAATAATTATGGAAAAATTGAAAAATAATTATAATATATTGATTAATTTTGTTATAATTTACTTTAATACAATTAATAATAATTGAACATATTTACATGATAGTTGAATGAGAATAAAAATGACCTTTTTAACTTCCATTATATTAAATAAGAATAACTAAGAAGAGTATTTTAATTAAAGGATTATAAATAATTATTATAAAGGGTAATGAAATTGGAATAAAGTTACTAAATAATTAGTTAACTATATATGTTCATTATACAGTAGGTTAGATCAAGGTCTGGTCAGTGGAATATCAAGGTAAGGGTTTTCATCTCAAATTACCCAGAGACATGTTTATAATAATTTTCTGAATTTCCCTTAAGTGGTGTATATTATTAAAAATTGGTATTTTATATCAAAAAATTCCATTTATTCAGTATAATTGAAGACAAATATTAATCTATCTTTATTTTTAGAGTGTACAAGTTAAATTCCCCTCATGTTTTAAGATGTTCTTTATCTAAAATTTGACTTCCACATATATGTCTATGTTATACATCATGTTTTTTATATAGTGAAAATATAACCCCATTATCATTTTTTACAATGAAATCATTATATTCCATGACTTCATCATTTATATTTATGTGTATTATATTTCTTTTTATTTAAATCTTCTAACATGATCATTTTACCTCCTAAAAGAATTTTTTTTCATAAAAAAATCTACATATCTTAATTATATCTTTATTTAATGTCGAAATATTACATCCAAGAATTGTTCTCCTGAAATTTTTTTAAAGATACTATGTTTTATTTTATATATTTTTAGTAATTCTATTTATGTCACGATCCGTCCTCAGGGCCCGTGTCATGACTACACCAAGCCTGCCTTCCATAGGCCAGGGGCTGGCGACTAGAAAAAAGGCGTAAATCCCGATAAAAGGGAAGGTATTACCTTTATAAAAGTAAAGGAACACAACAAAGTACACAACAGAAGAAAACACTATGTAATACTGAATACAAAAGTAAGTGCTGAAAGTTAAGGGGCCGGAAATACAAGCCCAACAATAAGTACAGTACAACCGAAAAGCTAGTACAACTGTAGTAATGTAAAACAGCAACCACTGAGTCATCCTCCAGGAATCCCATCTGAAAGGTGGGTACAGATGGCCTCCTTATCACCTCGGTTCTGGCTATCCTCTCTGTGTACGTCTCGCCAAGTGGTCCACCTCCGGGTACCGTCCAGCTCCACAAGCCTCCACCTCGATCAGTGTTATATGTCGTCTCCATCCTACACAATGTAGTGCAGGCATAGCCCGTGCAGGGGTGAGTATACAATACATAGTAGGTACCCCAATACCCTCAAGGGTCTCCTAGAATCCATGAAAGATAAACCACATAAGAAAGATACAATCACGAAGTATCAACCAACTATACATTGGTATATTCCCATACATATACCTAAGTTATCAATCACAGTTCAGCTCCAACTATCGAGCCCAAGAACAACCCAGTTCACATAGGAAAGATGTCAATCACATCGATGATATTTATTGAAAGTCAAGACTTAGCTCACACTGGTATACGTATTTCGTATAGTGATAGAGATGATTAGATATAGTCACTTATTCATCTAAGCTATCGGACCCACGTAGGATACTAGACCAACTACTCTGTTAGACCCACTCAGGATACAAGTACAGAAGTCAAACTGTCGGACCCACTTAGGATACAAGTACAGTAGTCATCATTGTCGAACCCATGGAGGATTCCAGTACTATTGTCATCGCTGTCGAACCCACGGAGGATTCCAGTACAGTAGTCGTCGCTGTCGAAAACAGCTCTAGGGTTCCCACACATAACACGATCGATTTCAGGAGGGTGCGCTCCTCGAGCCAAGGGGTCGATACATTAACTATCACAAAGTCTAGAGTTGATGTATCCCGAAGTTCCATCTCATCAGAAGAAACACAACGCAACAGACGGTGCATGAATCAGACGCTCGGTTTGAGAGTTATTAGCATGTTCGTTCTAGGGGCCCGGTTGGAATTACGCTCGTTCCAAACTCGCCCATTTTACAAAGTGATCCAATACTAACTTAGAGTATCCCATAATAACAACTTCGTCACAAGGGTCCCATTGCCACAGACGGCATGTTGATCGGACATGGGTTCTTAATTTTATTCATGTTTACTTGAAACGGGCCTGACCCGTCAAGCCCAGTGGGCTGGCAGGTCGGCCCGACATGGTTCGGCGGGTGCAACCCGACAGGGGGGTCGGCTCGGCATGGTGGATCATGGCTCGTCCAGGTGGGGTACCTATCTCGGTGGGGCGTGGCCCAGCCCACGGTGGGACGCGGCTCGGCCCGGCTGGTCGAGCGGTGTGGGGGGGGGGGGTCCCCCAATTTCCCAAACCAGCGGTTCTGAGTGGAGCGGGCGGCCCACATGGGTGGGCCACGGTTCTCCAGCGTGTCACCTTCAGGTTTTGCTGCCTCCTTCAACCCCGTTGGCAGGAGGTCGGTCGGTTCGCCACCGAAGCAACGCGGCCCCTTAGAGGCACCGCGGTTCTCCAACCCAGTCGGCTACGGTCGGCTGGTTCTTCTTTAGACGAGGGCCCCATGGATGCAGGATGCATTTCTTCTCTTCACGGTCGGCCTAAGGCCACCGATTCCTCCTGTCGCCACTGCCTCCCGTTGCCATTTCCAAAATAAATATTCAAGTACCATCGGAGGGTCATCGGGCTGTGTTCATTCGGCCCGCGCCTTCCACGTTAGTTGATATCAATTGGGTGGAGACAAATCAAGCATTTACCAAAGATCGCATATAATCTCATTCACTTAAAATTATATCAAACCCCCTACCTTTATTTTGATTCTTGCTTGTCTGTGTTACGAGAAGAGGATCTGAAGTCGACGTCGATTCGTTGACATCGGTGTGTGTCCGAGGAGGAAGCATAGTCGATGTTTCCTTCCGTATGGCGTCTTATCACTTAACGCAAAGGAAGAAGAAGAATAACGGTGTTCCTCGGGAGCGTCGCCTCACGTTCTTGCCTCGGTCATCGAGAGGATATCATTCCTCATGTTCTTCATTGGTGAGGGATAAAGCTCTCCTCCAATTCTCCAAAGGCTCCACCACCGAATATTTTCCAAGAAAATATTTTAGAAATGATTCCCCAATAAAATAGAATTTCCAAGCAATTAAAAACAATTAAAATGAATGTTTTACCCACAAATTTAATTAATGAAGTCATTAATTAATTATGTTGGCATACTTAATGAGAGGGAGGTGGAGAGGCTCCACCATAATAAATCAGGGGCGTTAATGGGGAGTTTAAGGGAGGTAAAGGGAGGTGAAAGGGTTTGGGTTCGTGTGGGACCCACCACACTAAATCCTTAGATGGGAGGTTATGTGAGATTTGGGGCCCACCCCTAAATTCCTCTTGGAGGAATTAATCACCTCTTGAAATAAAATTTTGTATCACCATAATTTTATTTAATTTAAGATAAATCTCCAAATTATAACTTTCAACTCGCATAAAACGCAACTGCGGCAAAGGTACCTTTAAGTGAATATCGGCGCTGTGAGTTCATCAGTGTCCTTAGATTTAAATTCCGAGCACTGGTTCAGAAGATATAAAAACCCACTCATACGTTTACTGAACATACCCAAACAAAACTTGAAAGGTTTATTTCGGGCACACCGGGCCTCGGAATCAGGTGCTGTCAGAAACCGCAGACTCGTAAAATTCTAAAGCATTTAAGAAAAAAAATTCCTTGAAATTTCTGGGTCTTTACAATTTACCCCTTTTATAAATAATAATATAATACTCTTATAGGATTTATGTTTTCAAAAAAAGGTAATTAAAAATATATTACACCATAAATTTATATTTATAATATTTTAGATTTTTTGGGAATCATTTATTGAAGTTTAGTTTTCAAAGGAATTTTTTTTTAAAAAATTGGAGTTCACCTTTATAAAAGTAACTTTTGAATGGTTCCAATAACATATCCATTTTAAAAGTATGTTTAAAGTGTTATATTTTAACATTTTCCATAGATACACATATTTTTATAGGCTTTGACATTTTATTTGAATCTTTATCTCATTGTTTTCAAGGTTTTGAGAAAAAAATCATTACTCTCTCCAATTTATAAAAGTATCTAATTTAAAGTTATTCCAAAATATTAGAGATATTTCCTATTACCAATGTGAATTTTTACAAAAAACTTAAAATAATTTTTCATGCTCTCTATTTTCCTTTGATATATTATATTCTTGATTGGAGATGTTTTCAAATGTAACCCTCAATATTATTTCTCTAAATGGATTATATAATTTCATCCTCTTTTGTAGATATTATTCATCACTATGTTTGTAATTGATAACCACCTTTTGGGCATAAATATAATTCCCCTTCTAATGTATTTATACTATTAGTAACATTTTTTTAATTCCATTGAATTATGAATATTTTCATTATATGAATCCTTTTTAAAGGTATATTAAACACATTTTAGTTCCAATGGTAATTTATAATAATATGAATTTTTTGATATTATATAGAATTCATATATATATGAATTTTTATGGGAGGATTTATATATTTCCCTTTAATTCATTGTTTAATGATTCATATAACATAATTTTATGAAATGTTATATGAATGAGATGCATAAAGAATTTTTAAAATGTTTCTTAAGTGAATAATATATGGGAAATTGTTTTAATAAATTTTTGTTTGAATGCAATATGATAATATTTGTTTACAATGTATTTTATTTTAATATTTATTCGATAATTATTTATTATAATTTAATACAAGGATTTACCATATTTGTATATTACTATTATTGTGATCCTTGACACATGTTTAATGTCTCATGATTTTACAAACACATTTAATTGTTTATGTTTTTTCCTTTGAGATTATTTGTCCTTATATCATGACATATGGAAAAAACTTATTGTTCCACATTAATTTAATAAGGTACTTCCCCATGCTCATCTTTCCTGATATGTTTATAGAATGACCCCTATCAACATGTCAATAAGGCTTCCCTTCCTGAAACTTTTATCTCACCCCCTTCATAAGTTTTCTTCTTGAGGTTATAATGATGAGTATAACCTTAGATATGTTGAAGAATTTTCATGTATTGGAAAATTTATATAGAGTGGTAAAAATGTCCATCAGTGAAAAAGGAAGTTTTTTTGTTAGTGAACCTTTATTTACAATTCAATAAAACCCCAAACCTAAAAATTCTATTTAATGTATTTTAATTAAATAATTTCTATATAGAATTTAATTACTAGATGATTGGGTTTTGGATTTCATAGTTGGTCAAGGGAGGGGGTTCAGATAACATTATATATTAGTATAATTTTAATTGAGGATAAATTAAAAGTTTTAAATGTAATAAATGGTTGATAAGTTATGTTATATTATAATTTCAATTATATATATAACTCTTTAGATCATTTGAGCTAATATTATGGGGATTATGATAAGATAACCTTAGTGGGAACCCAAGTACCAATCATAAGAAAACATCCTTTTGTTTTAGTGAATTAGATGTTATATAGTTGTCCAAGAAATGAAAAACCTATTAATATATTTGAAAATTAAAAAGGTTAATGAATATATGATCCTAGTGATAGTAAAACCAATTATGTTATATCAGTAATAAACATAACCATCACATAGTGAAAGATAAAATGGTCATTCATCACACCAGCCTAAATGACCCCAAGTTATATATAATTTTGTCAATTAACATGTTTTTTGTGAAGTATTATAAATAATTTATGAATATTTTTATGAAATATAATAATAAAACCTAATGTAGAAATTACCATTGGATATAATGGATTGAATGACGACTTCCAAATATTGATAAAAAAACTTATATATTAAAAAAATCACTGGTGAAGGCATATTTTGATAGATATTTTCATATTCATATTTGGGATAATTTCCTAACAAATTTGGTTTTAGTTTTTGGTTGAATAATTATAACAAAAATGATGCTGAAGAAGGTTTGTATTTGGAAACTGCTATCTCGTAATGCCAAATAGGATGTCATACATAAATCACTAAATACTATTATAATGTTTTAAATTGAATATCTAATTCTTACTTATTGTAGTGAGGATATAATCTTAATATAAATTAAATATGGATACGTTAAAAATTTTATGTTAGTGTTTGATATTTTTGTATTTATAATTTTATTTTTGATTATATGAAAGATACCATAATTTCTCTTCATTAGTATTGAATTAATGATTTTTAAAAATTTATTAAAAAATACTGGTATTTTTATGAGTGATTTAATGTCAAGGATATATTTTTGGAGATAACATGTTAAAAACATGGGGTTTAGGATGGATATCATTATGGTTCAATATATTCTTTATTTTGATGTAATGAATTATTGAGTGATTTTTGAAGTAGTAAAAAAGATAATATTTGTAACACAATTATTAATAGTTGATTTATGATATTGTTTTAGGTTAATCAATTTTTTTATTATATTATATATACGATAGTATGTTAATTTACATACCAGTGGTTGATTATACGAGTTGATTATAGAGTGAAATATAATATTGTTGTGTTTTAATGTTTTAGAGATTAAAATGTTTTAGTTAAAGGTATGGTATAGATAATATATGATTTGGGTATATTTAAGCATAGAAACATCACAGAAATAGCTATAAAATATTAATAGATTAATATTCATTATATAAAATAATGATCCAAACTATAATCATATAGTTTTCTTCCCTTTGGATTATTAGAAAAAAAACTACTTGTTCATAGGTGAACTACACATTTTCCCTCAATGATTATCATATCTGGTTAACTTTTATGAATTATCATACAGAAAACCTTTCTTATTTTCCTAGGGAAGAATACATAATAAAGGGTGAGCTTAGATTCTCATTAAGTGAAAACAAGGGTGATATCAACAATAATGTAATAATTAAATAGGTATAAGGATTTGAGGACATGATATTAACATTTGGAAACAATACCCATCACAACATATATCATAAACTTGTTTCATGGAATAAAAATTTCCAGTTTATAAGGCATGAACCATAAAGGAATGAATGTATATAAGGAATCAGAGAATAATTATATAATAATTCCTAGAGTTTTGTAATACACATAATCTTATAGAATTGTGAACTATTTTAAATTGAAGTAGGTTCACACAATTTGTTAAGAAAATGAAATCACACCCTGTGTTAATCCTATGGACCTGAAATGAGGTCTATTCATAAAAATGTGAAATTGAAATAAAGTTTACAAATAACATATCATTATACAATGCATTGGAGGGATATATAGGACTCACACTTTATTGGTTATGACATGGACACTTATAATGTAACCACTATCACATAATAAAAACAATACATATATGTGTCATAAAATCATAAAACATTAATCAAATTTGATCCCATGGAAATAAATGGGTTTATAAGTGATTTAACATATAATAAAAAGTGAAAAAGAAATAGTTTTCATATCCATCATGATGTCTCAATAATAAACCATTCATAGAAAGAATGAAGATGTTATTATTTGATAATGTATTCATAGAAACATCAATAACTTAAAATTATTCCATCTTAAAAAGAAACTGTGTTTAAAATATCACTGGAAAAATTTCATAGAAAAAATAACCTTCCCTTTAAAATAAATTTCTAAATAAAAAAAAGTAATGAAATATTTTTCAAATAATTATATTTGAAATTATTTTGAAAATTTTAATGGAATATTTTTTTACATTATTTTTTTATGAGTGTGGTAAAAAATTTTAATTACATTGATGTTGAAACAAATATCACTTTCACATTTCTGGTAAAATTCAAATTATTTTTGATTTGAAAATGATATGAATATCGAGTTTAAATAAATTTGTAGAAATTTATACATGACTATAAATGAAATTAACAATATTTAGTGAATGTTAAAACATTCCTTAAATAATTTTTTAGAAATATAGACATGGAGGAAAGAAAAATTGTTTTATACCATAGAGCTAAATAAAGGAAATTTTCTTTAAAGACATTATTTTGGAAAATTCTGTAAATACAGAGAGGAAAATAAAGGGAAAAAATTTATTCTCAAGAAATAAAAAATAGATAAGAAATATAATGAAGCTGTTGAGAAATATATCTTAATATTTTATCATCATAAGAAAAATCATAAACAATATTTATAAACAATGACATTGTAACAAAAAATCCTTACCTATTTGAAACATTTTAATTATAATTCCCATTAAAGAAAAACTAAAATAAACCAAAATTTTAAAAATAAAATTCCCATTATGATTAAATTAAATTCTTTACATTTTATTATGTTTATAGAAAACACATGAAAATATTTGGTTTCATTATATCTTATGAGATTTAAAATATTATTAATGAGATTAACTATTATTAATATCTCTATTGAAAATTGATCATAGGATTAGTATAAATATAGGGTTTTCATAAATCCAATTGAGAAAAAAGAAGGAATTAATGGCTTTAACCAATAGGATTTTAAGCTGTGAATCCCATTAATCAAAGCTTCTATGGGAGATAGAATGATTGGGATATCCACTTCACCAAGACCAATATTATATGCAATAACAAAAACATGATCAAAACCATTTACGAGAGAAGATCATTGTCATCGAGATCATGACAAAAACATTGTACGCCAAGCCACCCCATGAAATTATCACTAACGCACACCATACCATCCGGGAGTTTTCTTGTGTATTAGAAGAATATTTATCAAGACCATACTTATATGAAAATGTATATTTTATTTTCTATAGAATAATTTTTATATTTACTTATTATTTCTAATTTATAATTTTTTTTTAATTTTATATATTAAATCAAAGATTATATTTTTAATTAGTATTTAATTTCAATTAAGACACATATTTTGATTAATTTAAGGATTGTAAAAATACATAATTTTTTAGATAATATTATTATTAAATAATATTTACTAAATATGTATGATCAGATAATTTTTATTAATTCAAATGTAATTTTTATAAGGGTATGTAAACTATTATTCAAAAAACCCATTATTTCCCAATAAATGTAGATTATTATTTGAAATGCGAAAATACACATATTTAGAATATTATTTTTATAAAATAAAAAAAAATTTGGGAATTATAACATTGGAATTATCCAACCATGGATTTTTTATAATTTAATGATATAGTGTATTTTTTATTTAAAAATTAAAAACTATATAAGTACACGATGTGTATTATGACAACATAATGACCCAAAAATAATGTAATAAATACTATAAATGGTATAAAAAATAAAATATATGTTTTAAATGTAAAACAATATTATTTTAATTTTATTTTATTAATTTTATAAATCATTCATGAATCCTCCATAACATAAAATATATTTTAAAAATCTAAAAGCATTTATTTAAGAGTATGAATCACTTCCACATTTGGAAGGGTATTATTTTAATAAAATTTTCCCCTATAAATATACAATAATTCTAACCACCGGTCTTTGGATGCAACTATGGGCAGAAACCATGGGAAGGTTTTTTTGGTTATTTTATAATATGGAGTCCATAAACTATGTTTGAGAAATAATAAATAGCTCCATTATAATTTCCTACATAAAAAAACACAAGCTCCCCTTTATCTTCACTCAAAATCCCTTGATCACATCCTTTCTCTAAACTCCACCCAATAGAGTCCAACCAAGGTTCTCCAAATCTATTAAAAATAACCACTTATGCATTTTGGGTCACACTCTCAAGGTAAGTGTTCTTTTCTTTATACACATTATTAAAATATCTTCATTGTATTATTCCATTTTCTCTAATTCATGATGTTGATATATATTCTGTGATATCCCAATTAGTTACACTATAATTCATAAATTATTACATATCCCTTAAAATATCATTAATACCTTTCATGAACATTTATACGCCCCTGTTATACTGCTGAAATTTCACCATGATTTTCTATGCGAAACACATATATAGTGAATAACTGTACCCAATTCCTATCTAGGATGATAAAATTTATTCAATTATATTTATTTGGTTGGGGAAATACATGTATGTTTTCAATAGTCATTAATTGTGGAAAGAAAAGTGATGGAAAATGAATTAGTGTTTTGCGATCCATGTGGCACACTTAAAAATGGGAATGAAATAAAAGTGACTGGTGTGCACGAAATTATATATTACACTAATTCATTCAATAATTTATTAGAATCATGAGATATCCTAAAATAGATTAGGGAGTAATGATAATCCATCATTGGAATATATAAATCATGATGTATTTCTAGTTATCTGTGACCTATGTTTATGATGCAATGTTTTATGTTGTTAACATTATGATTATCATGTCACATTTGGCTCCATTATTCATGTTTATGATTCTCACCCATTTGTGTCTCATCGATATGCATATTTCCAAACATGTATTATTTTCTTTTTATTCTGTAAGGTTTTTTTCATTACTATGATTTATAGCTCACCAAATTTTTATTTATTTCCCAAGGCTATCCTATGAAGTGTTACATACGAAGGAATAATAAGATAATGTTAAGGATGTTTTTAATAAAGATGATATATTCCCAGTTTCATGTTTTTGTAAAATTTACCTAACTCTAAAAGTCGTAAGACTTATATATCATTTAGTTTGTATAATGTTTAATTTTTATAATTAATCTTGAATTATTATGTTGTAAATAGAAGGGTAGTGATAGTTTATATCAAAGGAAATGTTTATTTACTTTTGATATTAGGATTATAAAATTCTAAAAAACTCTTTAGGGATAAGAACAAGTATAATAACATATCCCTAAAATTTGGAATTAACTCATTTATCAAGAAAATTCCTCCTTTTCTAGATACTTCAAGTGGATATGGCTCTGTCGTAGATATACATAGGGAAAAACCCCATAAAACATCACGTTGATCTATACTCGACCTGGAAATGGGTCTTGAAGATGAGCCTTGATTTACACCTAGTTTTACAATCTTAGGGGATAAGCTTTGGAAAAATCACAGTATCCTAATGAACCATTATTAATGGAAGAAAAATTAACCTATGAGTATATGTTAGGAAATAGATTAGGGAAAACATAGATTGAAGCCTAAAAATTCATAAGTTAGGAAATAAATGTAATTTAAAACCTATACCTTTAATGTAATAGGATTCAAATTTCTGTGTTTGATAGATTAAAAATGATAATCCCTAATTCATTCCATTATTAGATCCAATTTCCAAAAAAGGAGAAATCATGTAAACAACCATTGTGAGTGGCAATGTGATGACTTCCAAAATGATATCCCCAACATGATGGGATCTAGAATCATGATATTTGTGATGATACACTCTTAGTTGACTCAAATTTGGAATAGTAACCTTGATTAAGAGGAGCTCCCAAATCCCCCTAAAGAGAATAATCTATAATTGATAGAAATACGAGAAAAAGGCCTCAGACATTAAATGGATCATTTGATCCCTTAATTGTGGAACAATGAATCAAATCCATTGAGAAGATTTTATCCATTGGTAAATGAGCCACAAAAGAGAAGATTATAATGGATGATTACCATTTGGAGGTATAAGCTGATCATTGGTGGAAATTTAATAAGAATACAAAGCCTAAGGAAAGGATTGATACGATGGGGTTGAATGAATTCCAATTTTTTTAATAAATATTTTCCCCGCACTCTCCAACATAAAATGGAAAGATAATTCCTTTACATCAATAAAGAAGAAGATGAATCTATCATTGTGTATGATGAAAACATCAAAAGACTTTCATGATATGCCTCTAACTTCATAATTATCCATGTAAATAAATTTGATAGATATTTAGTGGAAAAAATATATTCTTGTAAAATCCTTAATGATCTGAGACTTTGATAGCTATGAGAAAATTTTCCAATGTACCCTCAAATTTGAAAGAGAGATCAGTGAATAACAAGGTTATAATGTGGATAAAAAGTAGGAAGCGGATTTTAATTCTAGAATTATTGTAGATAAATCCAACAGTGAAACTAAATTTCAAAATTTCACATGTAAAATGTTCAGAATAAAGAACATAAAAAAATTCCTAAAGAGAATGAGGAAATGCATTAGTTATAGGAATGAAGTACACACAAATAGTGATTACTAATGGTAGAAACCCAATAATGTGATGGAGGAAAGTATTTCTACATTAAAAACTAAGTGAAATTTTTCTTATTTCAACTATAAGGAACAAAGTAAATTTTGAAATAAATGCACTAACCTAAGGTTTTTTAGAGACAAAGAATAACTTCCAAGGAAGGAAGGGTGTCTTTATACTATCACAACCACAAAGGTGTATCCCAGAAATGATTTGGGGATTGGTATTCTGGTTATTAATTCAATACTAGTGAAAAACAATTATTTTAGTTCTATTAATTCCTTTATATAAAAAATTTTAGTAGAAGTATTCAAACACCACCAGAATACATGGTAGTAGAGCTATCGGTGAAAATGGAAAACGGGAAAATTATTGAATCCTTTGTATATAACTCCTCCCCTATCAATATATATGAGGTAAACTTCCTATATAACATCATGATACTCCATTTTTTGGAATTTTATGAAATTATAATTTTGGATTGTCTTTACCTATTTAGAGTAAAAATATATTGTCTTAATAAAGAAATCACTCTATATATTTTGAATCACCCTTATATTCTATAAATATTGATGTATAAAAATGAATATTATTTAGTATCAACATATCATGAATGGAAATTATTGAACTTTGAGAAACATATAAATCTTAAATGACTAAGTGTATGGAATGGTTCATCCTTAAAGACATACCCATTCTAAGGTAATATGTTGAGCTATTTCATAAAGCATTTCATTTATTTCCTCCTACCTGAGGGGTTGAAATTTCAATCAAGTATACACCTATAGTGTTACCATTATCCATGAATTTTTATAATTTATAAATTTTGTAACACGGTAATATAAGGAAAAAATTAAAGAAGAATCAGGATAAATGGTTTATACTCCCAAGCGCTTCACCATGGGGTGAACCAGTCTTCTTCTTCAAGAATTAGGATAGGTCAACGAGTCCTTTAATTTATTATCAAGAGTAAAAAAAGATCATGATAAAGAATGATTATCCCCTAACACTGATTGATTACTTGTTCGATTAGCTATATAGAGTAAAATACTTATCCAAGGTGGATCTGCGGTTGGGGTATTTCCATGTTACAGTGATGAAGAGGGATATCCCTAAGACTGCTTCTCATTCAGGTAATGGGCACTACGAGTTCCTAGTAATTTTATTCGGTTTCCATAATTCCCCTTAATATTCTTTTATTTGATATATAGAGTCTTTATATATTACCTTGACAAAATTTTGGTAGTATTCATAGGTTATATTCAAATACACTATAAAATAAAGGAATAGGATGAGGATCATTTGATCATTGTTTGAAAGACCTTATGAAAGGATAATATTTACGCAAAGTAAAAAAAAATCAGTTCTAGATAAGTGAAGTTTCATTTTTGAGGAATATTATCATAAGTAATTAAATTTCTATAGACTATGAAATGAAAAAAATTGATGGATGGTAGAGAGAAACATCTATGATAGATATTAATAGTTTCTTGGGATTAGCTAGGTACTATCATCGATTTGTGAAAAATTTATCATGATTTTAAAATATTCTAACTAGGAAAACACATAATGAAATCATGTTTTTTTGGAATAATGACTCTGAATAGAGGTTCATGGAGTTGAGAAAGATACTAATCACTACACATTTTTTTACACTACCCATAATTGTAGAACATATCATGGTATTTAGTGTTTCTTTGAAGAAGGGCTTGGGATGTGTGTTTATAAAGAATGAAAATTTGATAGCATATGCCTCAAATTAATTGAAGGATCATGAAATGAACTACCCAATTAATGATCTTGGGTTTTCAACATTGATCTTCTCTTAGAAATTATGGTGGAATTGTATCTTTAGTGAGAAGTATGAAATATATAAATATCACAAGAGGCTCTAATATATATTCACATAGAATGAGATGAATATTCACAATTGAAAATGGTTGGAGCAAATGAAACACTATTAATGATTAATCCACTACTATCTTGGATAAGCTTATGATTTGGAAGATTGTTATATACAGAAATGATCTAGGAATTTTATAATTGATGGGAATTGAAAATGATATGATCTTCTTAGACATAAAAAGGATGGACATGGGAATCATAAAGGAAGGTAAATCATCAATACTTTTACAAAATTTTTCTCAACCATCCCTTATATAGAATATTAAAATATTATCAAATATTTGATGTGGGAATTCATAAAAAAAATAGCTATTAGAAAAGGGAAATACTTGGAGTTTTATGTTAGTGAAGCAGTTGTGATATTTGGGTCATGAATATATATACCATCAATTATGAGTTAATGAAGGAGAAGTTGGATGATGTAAAAAGCTCAAAATTATTTTTCCATATAGAAGGAAATAATATTTATTGAGATCTTTGAGATCACTATTTGTGTGACAATATGAAGAGATAGATCACAGAATAAACATAAATATGTCATATATGTCACAAATTGAATGATGAGAGAAAAACATACAAGGGGATGATGAAACTATTAACTATACAAAAATGGAAATGGGAAAACATCACTATGGTCATTTCCAATGGTCTTATAAATACATAAAGAATAAATTATCTTATATGGGATGTGGTGGATCATCTTAAAATTATTTCACAGTATATTGCAATCTGAGAGGACCTCACACTCGATAAACATATAATGACATGGATTAGAGAAGTGGGGAGGGGGCATGGGACATCACTATCGATTGTATCTGATCATGATCCAAGATTTACATCCATATTCTATAATTGTGCCAACCAAGCTCTAAATACTATATTGAACTTCATTATAGTTTATCACCCTCAAAATTATATCCAATTTGAGCAGACTATCTTGACACTCGAGGAAATGTTAAGGTTATTCTCAATTGACTTCAAAGGATAATTGGATCAATATATCTCTCTGGAAAATTTATCATACTATAAAAGCATCCACTAAAGAATCCAAATGGATTATTATGAAACCATTTAATGGGAAGATGTGAAGGACACCTACAAGTGGGGATGAAGGTGGGAACACAAATTTCTAGGTCTTGAAATGGTCAAGGAAATGGTGGACCCATAATAGATCTAGAGAGTCAAAAAATAGGTATGATAATAATCATTTAAGAGATCTAGATTTTAAAGTTGGATACACGGTATTCCTCCACATATATCGATAAAATAATTCCATGATATTTATGAATAAGGGAAATCTTAATCCAAGATTCATTCATCCCAATTATATCCTTGATCGCCTTAGATTGGTTTCCAATCAAGTAGGAATTCCTTTTATCCTATCTCAATATTCTAGTTTATTACATGTATCCCTCTTAAGGAAGAACATACCAGACCCCTGACATGTACTTAATCATGGGGTGGTCACATTTTAAAATGAACTTTCATATTAAGAGAAACCAGTGAATATCTTATATCATAGACACAATGTTCTAAGAAATATGAAAATTCACCTGGTCAAAGTGTTGTGGAGAAACCACTAGTTTGAATATGTAACATGGGAACTGGAAGAGATTATTGGAAAAAATTACCATCATTTTTTTAGTGCATGAAATTAAAATTTATAGGGAAATTTTTCTGAATGGGGGAATATTTTAATGAACAGAACATTTATAAAAAACCACCTTATGATTTAATTAAATTTATTACTATGTATTATGGTTATAAAAGACACATTCACTTATTTGGTATTATTATATACTACCATATTTAAAAGGATATTAATAAGATTTCCCAATGATAATGTATCCATTGAAAAGTGATTTTATGATTAGTATAAATTTAGGGTTTTGATAAATTTGATTGGCACATACAATGGAAGAAATAGCATCAAATTGTATGATCAAAGACTTTGATGCCCATTTATCAAAGCTTTTATGGCTGATAACATTACCATGATTTGAACTTGACCAAGACTAAGGTAATATTCAATAAATAAAGAACATGTAAAATTGCTTATGGGAGAATTTGGAGCTATTAAAGATCATGGACAAATCCATGTATGCCAAACCATACTATGAAAGACTCAACATCCCCCACCTTACCCATATGGTGCATTCTATTTTATTAAAGGGATACATGTTATGACCATAATAATATGAAAAATTATATTATATTTTGAATAAAATAATGTATATATTTAGTTCTTATAATTACATTATCATTCATTTATATTTTAATACAATAAAATAGAAATTTCTTTTTTAATTAGTTTTAAATTCAATTAAGATTCTTATTTTTATGAATTAAAGGATTTTAAAATAATTATTTTTTCTAAAAAAAATTTATTAATTAAATTTTATTAAAAAAAATATTAGATAATTTTATGAAGTTAGATGTGATTTTTATAAGGGTTTAAAATTTGTTATTGTCAAAAAACCCAACACATCTCAGTAATTGTCTATTCTAAATTTTAAAGTGAAAATAAAAATAGTTAGGAATTTTTTTTTATAAAACAATTATTTTTTTAAAATTTAAAATTATAAATTTTCCAATAGTGA
The DNA here is from genome assembly GCA_963277665.1 of Viscum album. Classification (NCBI taxonomy): domain Eukaryota; kingdom Viridiplantae; phylum Streptophyta; class Magnoliopsida; order Santalales; family Viscaceae; genus Viscum; species Viscum album. The sequence continues at coordinate 833,859,001 of OY728136.1, forward strand.
ATTATTTATAATTTTTTGAGTGTTTTGATTTTTCTTGTGAAAATTAAATACCCTGTAAATATACATCATGTTTTACAACCTCATAATGAAACAAAAGTGATATAATAAATAAAAACGGTATCCGTGACCAAATATATTTTTTTCCTATAAAATAATTAGAAATTTAGGTTTTTTAAAAAATTTATAAATTTTTTATGAATCCATTGAAACCTATAATTTATTTGAGGTATTTGAAATAATTTTTTAACAGTATTACTTACATCAGCCTCAGAAAAGTAATTATTTTAATAAGTTCATCACTTATAATTATAAAATATTTTAAAACAACCATATTTTAGAGAATCCAAGTGGAAAACCCACGTTAAGGTGTGTGGTTTTAGTTATTTTATTATATAGATTCCAAAACCTATGTTTGGAAAATAATAAAGTACTCCTAACTCTTTTCCGATTTAAACCCATCCATAAACTGATTTGTTTTCACCCAAAATCATTAGAGAATGTCCTTACTCTACCCTCCCCTATCAAGTGTCCTCCCATGGTGCCGAGTCTCTCATGAATCACCTCCAAAGCATTTGGATTCACACTCTCATGGCAAGGGTTCTTTTCAGTCTCCTATTTATTCAAGTATCTTCATTATCTTTTTCCCTTTTTCACCAAATAATAATGCTGGGATATGTTCTTCCATATCTACCTTACTTACCCAATGATTCAAAAATGATAATAGAACCCTTCCACTCTCAATAATCCCTTACGTGAACATTTATACACCCCTGTTATGCTGCCAGAATGTCACTCATACCAAAAAATGTTTAGTAAATACACATACCCAATTCCAATCATGGTTGTACACCTATATGAAAATAAAATTATTTGATTTGGTAATTACATGTATTTATTAAAAATTCCACAATCATTGAATAAAATTAGATGAAAAATGATTCCATGTTTTATGATCCATGTCGCACACTTATGCATGAAATGAAATGGAGGTGACAGGTGGGCCCAAAATTATATTGTGCTCTAATGAATTAAGTAATTTTTTAGGCTCATTAGATGTCATGAAATGGATTTTTTAGTAAACCAAATCTATGTTGGGACTTTTCTCATCATGATTTTTTTTGTGGTTATCCTTGACCTATGTTTTTAATGTAGTGTTTTATGTTTTTTACACATTTTCTATGTTTCCTTTATGATTATCAAAATATATCTTGGATTAATATTTTTGTTTATGATTCTAACCTCTTTTATCTCACATTGATATGCCTATGGTCTAGTATGTATTAATATATTCATTTTTTTATGTTAATTCACTTAATAAGATTTAATGATCACCCCTTTATTATGTATGTCCCCATGTTATCCCATATAATGTTAAGTACAAACGAAAAATATGATCATGCTCAGGAAATTTTCAATAAATATGATGTATTCATACTTTAATGTTTTTATGAAATGTACCTAATTCCCAAATAAACAATAATTCTTGATCTTCTTGGTTGTATTATGTGTACATTTATGTAATGAATCAATAATTAATATTTAATAAAGAGAAGGGTTGTCATAATTACATCAAAAGAAATGTTAAATATCATGTATTGAAGAATTTTCATGATATAACATGTCAAAGGGGAAGTATATGTGCATCATAAACGAAAGTAGGTGCACATCACAACAGATTTCACAAAGAAGGAAAATTGAGACAAGAATCCATTAACCTATGTATTGAATTCAATCGTAAACATTAGAAAATAATTTATAATATATATAAGTGGTTATTATAAATCTATTATAGAACCATATCCATATTTATTGTACAATATGTTATTTACTTATGACCCTTTATTTCCCTTTTATTAATAATTTATTGTTAGAATCATGTATCAGTTATTTAATGCTTCATTATTCATGAATGTTTTTGTTTCGTTTCTTGGGTACATTCATTTTGATCATTGTTATATCATATCCAAAATTTTATTCATGACAAAAATATCATATATATTCAGTTTATATGTATTTATAGTATCTGATAAATGTTATATTTAGAAAATGAAATTCAATATAAGGACGTACGTACACATGAACATTTTTTCCATTTTTTCGACAGATGAAAATAATTTTTTAAATCATATATAAAACATATTTACTCAATTTTATGTAATATATATCATATATAAACATTAAATTTTCCCTTTTTACCTTCCATCAAAAGAATTTTTGAAAAATGAATCACATCGTGTCACGAGGTGTTAGTCTGTGGTACACACAAACAACATTATTATATCTCCTATGGAATATAATTTTATAAGTATTATGTGATTAAATAATTTTTTCTGTATAATTATGTGAAAATTTTCATATATATTAATTTATAGTATCCCAATTACCATCCAATTAAAACAAAAATGTGAAATGTAACACATCCGTTTGTGAAGCGTTAGACCACCGTACACGCAAACAATGTTATTATTTTCAAACAAGTTCATCATTATGAAGGAAAATATGATATTATAATTAAATTTGATTAATATTATAATAATAAGAATATATAAACACTAAATCCATCAATACATCTATTCTTGAGAGGTGGTGAAGGAAAATGAATAACATAAGTTCAAGAGATGGTAGTCAACTATACAAACAATGGATGATTTTGTTTCCCATTTGATGGAAGTGGAGATGTATATAGGATATTAAATTAACATAAAAACATCTCATATTAATGGATATTTTTTTTTAAATTTAAAAAATTAATAATATTTTAAGGTCTTATAATAATAAATAAATAGAACACAACGTTAAAATTTTTGCCAATTATTTGGAGTACCTCTTTAGGTTTCTACCAAAATATCTCTTTGGTGGGTTACTTAATAAAAAAGTCATGTAGGATGTGGATATGGGACTCTTTATGTTATTTTTTTAGGTAGTTTCGGAATAAAATGTGTTTTAAGTGTGGATAGAATTGGAGAGTGCGTGAATTTTTATAAATGGGGGATAAGACATATTTTTTTTGAAAATAATAAAGTGAACCCACATTTTTCAAATGAAATAAGGATAAATAATTTGAAATAATAGAACTTTTTATGTGATACATTCTAAATAAGGTAATAAAATGGTTGTTAAATAGTTTTCTAGGTCATTTTAGACTTTATCGTTTTCTTTTAACCCTTTAGTAAGCTCATTTTAACCTTAACCACAAAAATTAATTGCTAAATTTTTTAGTATTTCTTATGATAAAAATTATGCTGAAATTTTTATATAATAATAATTATATTTATTAAAATTAACAAATCCATTTTCTCAAATTACATTCCCATAAAGGGATAATTTTAATTTTTAATTAGACCAGCAGGCACGTCGAAAAAGTTATTTTCCAGAGAGAAATTATTCAAAAGGTTAAAAGTTTTTCTTATTAGTATTCAATATTATATTGATTATCATGTCCTAAATTGGAATAATTATAAATTAATTTTCCATATTTTACATTGTAAACAATTTATATAAAAATGGAACCTTATAAATTCTTTAAATGAAGAGGTTGTTTTCAATAAAAACTATTCTTTGTTACTATTCATTAAGAAATTATTCTTTTAAGAAAATTCCCCAACCCTCAGCCTAGTATAATTTTGAGATGTATATTTTAAAAAATAATATTATTTTTTCATAAAATTTTTTAATAAGTGAAAAAAAATAATTTTTTTATTTTTTTACAAAAATCAAAAAGAAAACATTTTTTAGAAATATATATTCTTTGAAATATATAAAAACTTTAATAAAAATTCTATAGTTTTTTATAAATATGTTTTTTAGAAGAACATTAAAATTAATATTTAAAATATATTTATTCATATTCAATCTTCCCTATTGAATTATTAGGATTTAATGGTCTAGTTTAAATAATAATATTAATATTATATTGTGGTTTTTTAAAGCACATTGTTTCAGGTAATCCAAAAAATCAAAAACATTAAATTATTTGAAAATAAATATTTCTTAAAAACATGGGGTGTTATATACTATCCTATAATAAATTGATTTTTCATTTCAGCACTTTTATCCAAAAAAAAATTATGATACTTCTACCTCATCATATCTACATGATTCTGTGTAGCTTTTTTATTTTACTAGTTACGGCACAAAATTTGGACCTTTTGATTTGTATTGTTTCTTTAAACATTATCTTTTAGATCCAAAATCTATAGTAGTTTTTCTTATAATGAAATATAATTCTCCAAAAAGAAAAAATTTGAGGTCAATACTTGTGATGGATCAGGTCAGTAATTCCTCATGATAGATACAAGGAACACATTATCTACATGAGAGAGTATTAGTGTAAGTGCTTGTTTGTAATATGTAGTCACGACATGATCAATAATTTTCCACTGATCGACATACCAAGGGCTCAATTTTCCCTTCATTCAAAATATAATTACCATGTTTTGTGGATAAATTTTCAGAAACACATAATCATTTATTTAAAGATTTATTCCATGCTACTGATTGTGACAATAAATTTTCTATTGACTTTTTGATGTCTTATTTGTTAATAAGTGAATCATACCTCATCTTTAATATTTTCAGCAAGATCATGTCCTAATATCATTCTTTCTCAAACTTCATCCAAGTACATATGATTTATAGATATATTTTCCATATGTATCATTATAAGTATTCTGATAAATTCTTGAGTGAAGGAAATTATTGTAAGAAAAAATCAACTAGATGAAGTAATTGACCCCAAACACCTTTCAAATCCATAGAGTAAGATCTGAAAATAATATATTGTTCGTTATTATTTCTCTGAGGATTTCCATTTCTCTAGGTATTATAAGTAGTGTTAAAACACAACACTACATCAAGATATTGTAGAATAATTATTATGAACATTGATGTAAACCATAGATCTCAATAAGTTGAAATGGAAAGTGGTTCTCCATGAAAACATAAATAATATTTAATTTATATCACATAAATTTTACCCAAGGATAAATATTCTACGATAGCAATGATGTGTACCATTCAAATATTTGTACATCTTTGTACTTATAGGATGAATAGAGGATGTTGTACCATGATCCTCTTCTAATAGATCTTTCAAATAAGGTATTCATGGAACACATACAAGGATGATGAGCCCTATCATTACACTACAATCACGGTTAAACTCAAGTACATTTCTCACTATTTTCTACAACGTTATATCTTTCTTTTGAACCTCTTTAATCGTTACATGTATGGATGATTAAACATGCATTTGATAATGATAAGTTTCTTTCCCTTCATTCATTATTTCTATATCCAAACATTGAAAATTCAAAACAATATGGTATTTGTTGTGATCATCATCCAGGATAATGTTGTATGGTCATTTTAACTCAAAGCATTGACCACCTTGTCCACTTTCTCAATTTTTTAATGTAATGAGTGGTAATAATTAATAATCATGTCTAACCATCATCTACGTGTCTTATTAATCTCTTTCTATGTGAATATTTACATTATAATATTTTCAATGGTATATATATAAATGTTTTCTCAATAATGATAATTCCTCCATATATTTAATGAAAAAAATATTGTAGATTACTCCAAATCATAAGATTCATAAATTTTCTCATGAAACATTAATTTTAATGGGGAATAATCTATAACCACATCATTCTTCATAATAATGGATTCCAATCCCTTGTTGGATGCATCAATATATATTACAAAACCATCTCCATTAAAGTGTAGTGTTTTCCGAAGTTCGCTGCCTAGTGTTGTCTATAATTCTATAAATTTTTCCTTTTATTAATCTATAAAGATGATCCTAGATTCCAACTTGGTTATCTCAATGAGTGGATTAGAGATTCATGAGAAATTATCCACAAAATATAGAAAAATATATCCAGACCTAGAAAATTTAGGATCTTAGTCCATGTGTTTGGTCTAGTTCAATGTTCAATAACATCCTTCTTTTATGGGTCCACCAATATACCCTCGTTTAAGATTATATGACCCAAAAATGAAAAATTTTAAATCCAAAATTCATAGTTGATATTTTATCATACAATTTTTTCTTATTTTGGGTCACCAGTAAAATCCACAAATGATCTTCATTATCTTCCTATATATTTTTAATATATATGAATATTATCGATAAAGACTACCACAAACTGATCAATTTAATTTGTAAATATGTTATTTGAAAAAACCATGAAGATAATGGGAGAATTAATAAAACTAAATGGAATCACTATATAATCAAAGTTTCCATACCATGTACAAAACGTTTTCATGGGTATACCCTACTTCTTAACCTTCAATTGATGATATATAATATGAAGTTCAATCTTGGAAAATTATTTGTCTCTACATATTTGGTCAAACAAGTAATGAATAAGGTGTAAATGTTGCTTTTTCTTAATTGTGATGTTGTTTTGTTCCCGATAATAAATGAAGAGTCACATTGATACATCATTTTTCTTAAAAAATGAACTCGTTCACCCTAAGGTGAAACAATTGTCTGAATTAATCCTTTGAAAAGGATCTCTAAGAGTTTTGTCTTCATTTCCTATTGCTCAATCATGGATATTCTATAGGGAGTCTTTTAAGTAGGTGTGGAAGTATTTATGATTTTTATTGAAAACTCAACTTCACAATTCAAGGGGAAATTAGTAATCTCATCCATAAATACATAAAAAAACTCCCTCATAATAAAAATATCATCAAATTTGTGTTTTTACCCGACCATCTAATATAAGACCCCATTTTGAATGTTATTCAATACCCATATAGTCGATTTGATCTATATTGAATGTTTATATCTATCATCACAATAATAGATAATTATATGTTTGTTTGGAATATCAAATTTCCCTTCCCTTCCTTCAAAAATGATATTGTATTTATATAGATAAAGAAAATCCATGCTCGAAATGACATCAAATTATTGTAGAGGTAGAATAATTTTTTTTAAATGTTTCACAGTCCTGTAAAATTCAATTGGAGAGCAATCATATATATGACATGTGACCATCATACCGTTATGGGTTTTAACTAATAATTCAACACCTAATCCTTGAGATGTAACTATGATACCCTAATAAAATTGATCGTATATGAATGATTGGGTAGATCAATAATCAAATAAGACATTATCAGTTATATAGTGAATGGAAAGTGTACCTCCCACAATGTCATTATCATACCCTAAATCAAAAAATAGTACTGACATGATATTTTAAAATTTCCCTCAGTTTAACAGGTTATTTAATTCGATCATAATCATTAATATTTGTATTTGATCATTGATTAGCATAATTCTCATACACATCACATCCGAATCATTGAATCTTGGGTAATTAATTAAGAGTGTCTTCTTCCCTTTCACAATGAAAATCTTCACATTCATTATCATGCTACATTTAAAGAATCTATGACAAGCCTTTCTACACTTGAAATACACCCCAGTTACACTCAATAAACTACCTTGATTATTATTCCCACATTTATTACATGTCATGGGTTGAAATTTCTTTCATCCAATTGATTTATTCGAGTTATCATGAGACTAAATATTCATTTTATTATCAAAACAATGGGAATAAATAGAATGTAAAATTTATATTTCTATATTGAGTGGACATAAAATTATTTATTCATAGATACTAAAGTATATTATAGCTAACACATTTTACAATCATTTTTTATACCACAAAATCTTCAAGCAACTTTTTCTTTCGGGGATGATGACTAAACTAGAAGCATACCTCACATGTATTGTAAAATTAACTTCATAGGTACCAATAGATTCATTATAATCCCGTATGAGTTTATGAAATTATATCTCCATCCATGTGTGAAATATAAGATGGAGGTATTTACAAAAAAAATATTATCTTATACTCATCATATCAGACAGATTGAATTACTTCCTCTGGGATCTAATTATTAATAAGAATCCAACATTGATCTACTACATCTTACCCAAAAATATATAGCCAAAATGAAATTTTCATGATCCTGAAACAGCATAATAGAAAATATCTTCTCAGTAATATTGATCCATTTCTCAAAAACCTGTGTCTTTAGAGAACCACTTAATAATGGTGAAGGTTTCCTCATTAATGAATCAATATAATGGTTTTATATCTGTTTACCATTTGTAATTTCCTTATTATTCATACATTGAGAATTTTTTGTGTTCATAGATAGATATATTTCATTCTAGCTTTGAAGAAATTTTTTTCTCTTTAGAAAAATCATTTCGTTACCCACCACATTCATCCTTAACCTAGTTCTTTCAAGTTTCATCTATTTACTAAAACAAAAATTTATTGAGTAAGAAAAACTAATCATGGTGGGGAAACCCCAAATTCATAAAAATAATATATAAGATGTTCCAATCATTACACCTAATTTTCATTATATAAAATGTTTGGTTTAACTGAGGCCATTCGTGGTTATGACCATTTCAAATACTTCATAATGGTTTACAAGAAAAATTTGAATTAAATAAATAACATAACCAATGAGTTTCAAACTAGGTGCAAGTAAGTCCCATTATTCTGTAAAGAGTAATATTAGACTCATCCTGACACACCAAATTTAGAGTAATTACAACTAGGAATATCTTTTGAGGAAATAAATCTACTTGTAGTATCTAGAAATGGATGCATACCTAGGTAAAACACATAATATATTACTTACAAAAACTATAGGATATTATCCTATACTTAGGAACATCCTAAGGAATCTCAATAATTTTTTATAATCTTATTTTCCAAGTGATATGTAAAATTTTCTCTGATACCTATTATAAAGATAAAAAATTCTCATACATAGATAATAAATCTTAATAGATGAATATTTATTACATAAAATAATAATCCACACCAAAAACATATCAGTCGATTGTATTAGGAAAATTGGAAGTATAAACAATAGTTTTTAGTTGAACCAGAACTTATACCAATATGTTATTCATAACAATCAACATAGATAGAATTATCATACGTAAAACCATTCATCATAACATGGGGAATAAAACATAATAAAATGTGCACTCAAACTATTTCTACGGATATACAAGGGATAAATTAATAATCACAAATAATAACATGAAAATATGGGAACGAGAATATGAGCATTACATATGAATACAATACCCCAGATATCATTGTTTAGAAACCAATGTAATGGAATAAATAATGGCCATTCATAAGAAATGAATCATAAAGTATTAAAAGTACAGAATCGACAAGGGAATAATAATTTCATAAGACACATATTTTTGACATACACATTATCATATAACATTCTGAACATGTATAAATATAAATAGGTTCCCTCATTTCCTTAAGGATATGAAATCACACCTTGACATAATCCTTTGGACATGAATAAAATTCCAAAAATAAACATGTGAACATGATATTAGGTTCACAAATAATATATCATTACCCAATTCATTTGAGGGCGATATAAGTACCAAATATATTTGAATATAATGTTACCACCATCCATAGTTTTAACATTACCCCATCCCTAGTTATAGTCTAAAAACTATCCTTAGTTATAACATAGCCACCATCCATGGTAGTAATGTAAAAACCATCACATAATGAAAACCATACATATATCTTCCCCAAGTTCAGAACAAATTTATCATATAAGAACCCATGAAAAGAAATGTGATCCATAAAAATCTCATCATAATATAACCCCTCGAAATGGTACAACTGTTGTAAACATATTTTTATCATAATCATAAAACATCTCAAGGAATAAAAAAGATAGTATCTGTAGAAAATATCCCAAGAAAACTTCAGTAAAATAAATTAATGTTATCATACTTGAAAAGTAATTTTTCAGGATCACTTGAATCACTTCTTGAGGAAAATAAACTTTCATTAAAAATTATTTTTTTGAACAAAAAATTCATAAAATATTTTGGAATTAATTTTCATTAGGAATAACATTAAATTAATTATTAAAAAATTGAGTAGTTATGACAACATTAATTTATCTTCATTCTATATATATTAAAACAATCATTTAATATTTTTAGTAAAATCCAAATGAGCCTTGTTTGGAAAATGAAAATAATATTATATTTAAAAAATTCTGTATAAGATTAGACATTGGCACCAATAAATTTTAAAAATATATTCAGAATATTAAAATATTTATAATATAATTTTTAAAAAACATGTACTTTGAATCAAAAAAAATTCAATTAAGGTGGGAAAAAGGTGATTTTTATAAAAAAGGTATAATATTGGTCATAAAAAGAGTGAATAATGAATAGAAAACATGTATTCACAATAAATAACCATAATATAATAAAATTATTCAATTTATTGATTGATATAAGATAATATTTCTATATTAAACCCATAATCATAAGGAATTCAATTAAATAATGATATTATAACATCAAACCCTTATCACTTTGATAACATTTGAATCATAAGACCCGTTAAATCATAACATAAAAAATAAAATTTAAATATAATTAATTGAAAGTGATTAATTATACAAAAATTTCAAAGGGGAATTATACCCACATAATAAAATTATACAGGTTAATATCCCACCATATTCCTCAAATAAGGTAAATTGAGAAAAAATACCATTACATTATGTCTCGAATTCCATTATACATGTGTGAACCACCTTTATTAAAAACATAAAATTAGTATACATATATTATATAACCATAATAATATGTATCATGCAACATATTATTTAATTATGACTATTTTTTATCTAACTACTAACTATTCCTTATTAACAATAAGATTTTTATTTATAACTACTTAGTTTTTCATGTATGTTTTTGTTTAGTATCTTTAGTCAATTCATATTTATCATGAATCCTTAAAATAATAAAATTTAATGATGATATAAATATGAAATATTATATATATATATATATATATACTAACCCATAAAATTTAGATATAGAAAATGAAATACACAACTCATAGAGACGGTAGGTCCTACATTAACATAAACACTATTTTCATTTTACCAACGAATGAAAATAAAAAAAGATAAATAAAATAATACCATTATAGAATAATTTTTATTCCTATATATATAACATATACTAATTAAAATTACCCTCATTACCTTCCATAGAAATCAATAGTGAAAAAAATCTCACCACATCACGGGGCCGAAGTCGGTCGTACATAGGAATGACATCATAACTTCCCCCACATAATGGAATGTAACAATGTATATGTCACATAATAATTAAGTAATAATAAATATATAAAAACATGATATATATTCATTTAATTCTTCATTATGACCATCCATGTAAAATAAAACTGAAAACACCTCACATCGATTTGTGAATTGGTATTCCTCATTACAGAAGAGTGACGTTATTATTTTACAATGGGTTGGTATATAAGATGGTAGGTGTTTTATTATAATCAAATATATAAAATAATATCATAAATTTTGTATATTAATATTATATTCATCCTTATATCCTCTAATTAGAGTTTAAATGGAAAATAAATAACATTTATTTGCAAGGTGGTAGTCTGTTATACAATCGGTCAATAGTTTATTTTCCTATTTTAATAAAGTGGTGTTGGATATTGGATGTTACATTAAAATAATAACAAATAATTATATATTATGTACTATTTTTATTATATCATCATAATTTTAGAATAATTTAATTAGATGGAGGATGAAATATAATAAATGCAAGGTTAAGAATTTTACCTCTTCTTTATAGAAACTATATAGGTTTATACATGAAGCCCTATTAGAAGGGTTTTCAAATCAACCCAAGGTCTCTAGAAGGATTATATATAAATTGGGAATATTTTTTTTGGGTACTTGAAAAACAAATTATTTTGGATGTATGAATATTAAAGGATAGTGGGTGGCCTTTTATAAGTGGTAGAGATGACACACATGAAACATTTGAAAAAAATAAATTTTACCCACATTATTGACATGATAAAAGGAAAGAAAATTGGTCTTTATAGGTTAATATAGGTGATAAGGTCAAAATATGTCCATAAAATGGTTTTTCTATATTTTTTGTGGTTATTTTACCCCTAATATGTTTTTTTAACCCTTTAAAAACCCAATTTATGTATCACCTTTGTAATTATTTTTTACGGTGTTTACTTTTCATTGAAGTCAAAAATGTATTTGATCATATTATATAATATTATTTATGGTAATTAAAATTATATAATCTATTTTACCAAATTGCATTCACATACGTGGAAAAAAGTTAATTTATAATTAACCCCATAAACATGATGAAATTGTATTTTGTGAAACAAAATATCATCAAAATGGTAAAAGGATTTCATACTATGATTGAGTATGAAATCTATTCCCATGAAATATATTTTATTAATTATATTAATATTAAGAAAATTTTACTTTTTAATTCATTTTAATACAAAATATAACCCTAAAAAATCTTTAATGAAAAGGAAGTTTTAAATACAACCCATTATTTTCACTATTCATCAAAAACTAAATATTTATGAAAAATAAATAAAAAACTTACACAATTATAATTCAGAAACTTTAAATTGAAAATGAATGATTATTTTGAAAATTTAATTGTTAAAAATTATAAAAAACTTACTTTTATTATTTCATAAAAAATATAAGAATTTTTTTGAAAAGATAACATTTTCAAAACATATAGATACTTTACTAAAAATAATTTACTATTTATTAATATTTATTTCAGTATATAAAATAAAAATATTTAAATTTTAAATTTTGTTCATTCCTATTCATATTGAAATGTTCAACAACAAAGTTATAACAGTCATATTTAAATAATAATATAAATATTATATTTTTGTTCATTAAATATCGATGTTCCATCTAACTAATTCTTTCAAAAAGATAAAATTAGTCAAAAAAATATTTCATATAAACATTAGGTGTTATAGTATATACATGTATAGTCAAATGAATATGTTAATGATTAATCTTATTTTAGGAAATATTAGAAACCTGATTTGGAGAAATTTTTCCATTAAATTAATAGTGTCACTTATTTTACTTGCTACAACCAATGAAAAAAGGCCAAAAAATATTTAGGTAATGTTATTAATTAATCTATAAAAAAACTTAGATTTTAAAACATAAAATTTTATTATGTTTTTGAGACAAATATTTACTATAAGTTAATATTTAAAAAAATTATTTTTAGTTAAATTCATTTTTGTTATATTATGGATTTTAACTGAAAAACTAAATTTTATAATTTTTGATGTAAATTTAATAAAATAAAATTAATTTATTAACTAATACCATTAAAATATACATTGTATGAAAACTTTAGTTTTTCTGAATGGATTTATTTTTAGTCAATAATTACATTTTTTAAAAAATAATGATTTTTGATATTTTATCATTATGGTAAACAATCCTAGGGTTTTAAAAATCCTTTAACATTATAAAATTTTACTGAAAGGAAAAAAATTAATTATTTTATAATATTATTTGAGCTTATAAATACAACATCTAATATTTTTAGAACTAAACTAAAATTTTTATTTTAAAAAAATTAATTTCAATCATTTCATTGGATTAAGTATTTTTAATGTGATATTTGTTTTTGGATTTCTATGAAAGAAAATTTATCATTGTTTTATATTAAATAAATTTAACTTCATTGATATAAAAAACCATGATTACCTTTTATTATAAAAAAATTCTTATAAACCCATTTTCCCTGAAGACTATATTTACGTGCTTATGTGCATTTACATTAAAATATAATTTTAGCTCCGTTAAAAATTTAATTACAAAAATATTTTAAAATTATAAATAAAAATATTAAAATTAGGTAATATTTCATATTTAAAAATTTTCATTAAAATAATAACTTATGTTAAAAAACAGTTTCCTCGATTAAAAGTAAAAAATGGTAGAAAATTATAATAAATGGTAAAGGGATGAACATGTTAATGAAATGTTTTAAAATCAGTGTTTGAGGAGTGTTTAAATCCAAATTTACTTTATTCTACAATTTTTCCATTTCTATGCCCATTACCCATGAATAGAAATTTTAATTTATTGAAAATTTATTGGTTACATCGTAAACTATTATTCTCTTCATTTATAAAATTATAGGACTGACACCCCTTCAAGACTAAAATTATAAAAGAATTTATCTCTAAAACTCTAAATTATTTGTCATTATATAACTATATATCATGTCTAAAATCATATGGTCGTTGTTATTAGGCACCCGTCATCTAATTGGACAATTCCAAGAGACACTTCATGTTCACAATATAACAATATGATTTTTCTTGGACTTTCCTTATTCAATTTATTATCCTAAACATCTATACCCTTATCAGTATAAATATATAATGGTAATTTTTATAATGAAATTTCATTATATTAATTGGAAACAAAATTAAATCCATTACATTCACTATCAAAAAAAAATAACATCGATATGTATATGTAAATACTACGACCTACTTCGGAAATAAGTTTTTTTTTATCACCAGTTCTCATGGATGGAATCAAGATAGTATTTGAAAAAGAAATATGATTTATATCTCAAAAAAATCCTCAAATGATCATTTTTTTATATAATCATTCCATCGATTCATTGAGAAATTGGATAGCTATTCATAAAATGGAAGAATAGCACCTCCACTAATAATGAATACTATTTTCATCCCCTGCAATAATATAGGTATGTAATAATAAGTTTACTAATGATATTTTATAAATTTTCTTTAAATGTCATATTATCATTATCTATCGACATTTCCTTCCTCATGGAAATATTTTAAAATAATACCATTTTTTTAGTTTACCACATATATCGACAGTGATGTAATGTTTATGTCATAAATGAATATATGGATTTATATAATGGTAATATAATGTAATAATGATTAATTTATCATTTATTACTTATTTTTAAAATATTTTATTAGTATTTTAAATATACGACATTTTGTCCATTGTGTTTTTTGAAACTAGATTATTTTGTTTCTTATCTTCAATAATCATATTTATATGATTAATTTATGAAAAAAGACATAAGTAATTATTATAAAAAATTATTATTATATCTTTAAAAATCAATTAATTGTGTACTTGAAACCACACAGTGTGAATCGACCTCATTACTATTATGTATGGATGAGATAGACTAACAAATGTTCCAAATTTTGTTATTAAAAGTAAATATAACCAGATAATATATTTTTAATAAAGGATTGTAAATAAAGTATTTAAATTGTAAAAAGTATTAATTAAGTCCAAAAATGAGTATTTATGCTAGTTTTTTCATTTTACATGAGGTAAGATGAAGATTTAGTTAGTATAATCTGGACATAATTGGTTTTTATATCAAATTCATCCCTTTGTAAGATATTTTGTATTGTCCATCTAATTTCATTAAAGTTTAGTATAAACTTAATAATTGATATTTTATATCACTAAATGACCTTTATTCAATGTAATTTATTTTATATTTTAATATAAATATATTTTAAAATATTTTGAGTCAAATTTTCCTCACATTTTTAAGGGTTCTTTATCTCAAATCTTAATTCTTCGATATATGTTTATATACCCCACATTTTATTTTTCAAAGTGAAAATAATACCCCATTATCATTTTGTATCTTGATTCTATTATTTTTAATGATATTTTTTTATGGAGAAATTAATTTTTGATTCAAACTTATTACATTATTTTTCCTTCACAAAAAATGAATAACATTATCAAGAACAAATCCCATTTCATAATTTTCTTTTTTGTTTCATGTACATATGTTCCATCTTTCCAGTGTTTTAATTTATTATTCATAATGATAATATTTATTTTTTTTTAATTATAATAATTTCATTTATCCATTTCTAAATAGAAGAAATGGTATATTTAGATTGTTTCTTTTCAAATAAATGTATTTAAAAAAAATTACTCCCCAAATTTCTAATTATAATATCTATGAATTTACAATGAATCAATTTTTTAGTATTTTTTATAGTTAAATGATTATTAAGTTATCACATCAACTTTAATAAAATCATTTTAACATACTCAAAAGTTTATTATTTCAATAATTATTGAAATTGATATCTTTTAATATTTTCCATAGGAACTCATATTTCTATCACCATTGATATTTTGTATGATAATTCTTCACTACATTTTAATGTTTTCAAAAGGAATTTATTATCGTATATTTTACAAATAAACTATCTAAAATGATTACAAAATATAATCGATATTTATTTTTTCCAATGTGAGTTTTCTAAAATATCTTCTTAGTGTTTTTATATAATTTATTTTCCTATCACATATATTAATCTTTATCAAAGATGTTATTCAAATGTATCCATCCTTCTTCATTATATAGATGGAATATGTAATGTACTACTATTTTTGAGAAATTATCTATTAGTGTCTATTTTTTACCTAATAATATTTGGTTTATAATCATAATTCTTAAACTGATTCCCTTCCTCAATGAATCACTTATTTTTTATTCCATTGACAGAAGGTTGTTCACCTAGATATTGAACATCGATTGATTAGGGAAATTATTTACTCCACTATATACACATTGTCATTATGGTTAAATAACATAAGATCTATTATATTGACTGAATAATATAAACATAAAAAGTCATTAAAATTCATTAAATACAACTTTATTTTCCATAACAATAGCATGTTATGATTGTTTCTTGAATTGATTTTTTCTCTTTTGTGATTTAATTTTAAAGGGGTATAAAAACCAATTTCATTATTTATATTCTATTTGATAATTAGTTTAATTTGACTTTATGTGGAATCCTTATGTATTTATGATAAAAAAAATGGGGTCTTATATCACTCTATAGTGCATTAGATATGGTTTCATATCACTTAAGATAATGAAATGTATTGTGATTGAGATGTGGGAAGAATTTTTCAAAATATTTTTATGCGAATGATAAGAAATAATCATTGTTTAAAAGTTGTCTTGTGAGTCTAATTCAAGAATATTTGTTCACCAGATTTCCTATGCTTATATTTTTTCCATTATTATTTTCAATGATATGATTTGATGAAATGATATATTTATATTTTCATGTGATTTTTCATTTTAAAAAATCTTTTATGCCTCATCATTCCATACACTTTTTAAATTTAATAGTTTTATTCCTTTTAGATTAAGTGTCATTATTTAAGAACGTATTAAAAACTCTAATTTTTCCCTGAAATTTTTATAACATATTTCTCACTGCCTCATGTTTTATCATTTTTTTATGATCTAATACTTGATAAAAAAAATTGATATGTATTCCCATACAATGAATTTTATCCCACTATTTTTTATATTCTCCTTCGTCTGGTTATAAAGATGAGTATACCATGCGAGATATTGAAGACTTTTTTTGGATTAAGTATATGGTCATATAGTTGAAAAAATATCCATTAGTGGAATAAGGAATACGTTTTGTTAGTTAATGTTTTATCTTAAAACAATATAACTCTAAACCAAAAGTGTATTGGGAAAGTTTGGTAATAAAATATTTTTGTTGAGACATATAATTTGCAAATGATTTGGTATTGGTTGACATAATACATATTTATTTCTTTGATCTACTAGTTTCCAAGATTCATCGAGATTGTGTTTGTTTAAGGTTCCTAGTGATGTAATAATACCCAAGTAATTATCAAAATGAAAAAATTTTGGTAAATATAAAAAAAAATTATGTTGATTTATATTATTTCCTTTTGGATTTTGTGTATTTGAAAACTAAGGAAAAATATAAGTTCACCCATAATTCTCATTTTAGTCTCACTCTTTGAAATTATCAAAAATCCATTGGAATTGTATTTTGGATTAGAGATAAAATTTATATTGTTAATAGAAATTTGAAAAATGATGTTTTAACATCCTATTATTACTTTCATGTATTCATAGACCCCCTATTTTTATCATCCCTTAGTTGGGTTTAGTTTGTGGTTTTTTCAGGTTTGATTTTTTAAAAGTACTTAAAACTCTGGGTTAGTGTGTGGATGGCACATAGTTTCCCCAAACCGTTTATCTTATCAGAGATAACTGTAAAAGACAAGGTAGTGGTATTTTTCATGGTTGGTGCACAGTTAGTCAGTCTATACACCCTCTTCATAGGAACTGTGTAGTCCCTTTAAAATAGGCGCATGGTAAGTCTGTACAGTTTTTCCAAATCATGTGGCTTGGCCCAGATAATCATGAATATGTTTCGTATAATCTGAAAATAATACTTAAAAATCATGATACTCCCATTTTAAGTTCTATACTGACCAATAAGGACCCTATAATATTTTACATTCCTTGAGAGCACCCAAGAACAGTTCTTGGCCCCTAGGATCCCTCCCAGAAGTGATTCGATGCTTAAGGAACACCCTTCGATATTCTCCCAATATGTTTCCTCACCCAGATCTCTATCTCCTATGATCCCGCTTCCCCTTCCTAAGGTTCTATGGATCCCCATGTTGCTATGCAGTTTGAATCCCTCTGCTTTTGGATCTTAACCCTATATTTGATCCTCATTTCCTAGATTATGTGATCATCATTCATTATTATCGAATCTCGAATAGGGTTTGGTGTTACAAGATCCATTGATCCTGAGGTAGGTGCATCGAACATGATAACCAATTTTTATAAACCCTCAATTGATTTATTTAATTTAAATTTTTTGAATAAAATGTTATTTCTTGATTAATTTTTTAATTTATTTCAATTGGTTTTTTTGGAAATAACACAATTCCTTTGAATTGTTGTTTTTAAAATGGGTTTTGGCATGAAATATAAAAACCCTAAATTCCGTTGAATTTTAGTGTCTTTATTGAAATTTATGAATTATAAATTTTTTAATTAAAATTATGAATGGATTTGATGGAAATGTTGTCAAAAACAAATTTCATTGAATTGGGTGTTTTTTGTGAAATTGATGATTTTTTAAATTATATTGCTGAATTTAATTTTGAATGTCGATTATGAAATTGAATTAGGAATTAACATCACATTAATTTTTAAAAATAAATATATTAAAATTTTATTTATAGTAACCATAGGTTTCTTCTTGGGTAAAAGACTTCTCTTGATTAGAAAACCCGTTATGGTTTTTAAATGGAACTTTGCATTTTTTAAAAGGGGGAATGAGATTTAATTGAATTTTAGGATTTCATGAAATAAATTCCCAATAATTTTAATCTACTAGTGGACATCAAAGTCCAGGTATTTAGTGAGTAATTAGGAAAAACACTGTAGGATGGAATTACCCTTGAAATATATTGATTCTTTATAACACTAACAAAAAATTTGTCAACGTATATTTATTCTCTATTATCACATAGATGAGTCCCCACTATCTAGTTTCGGGGGATATGTGTGCAAAATTTTGTTTATAACGTGAGTGTGTGAAGAATATAGAACATGTAATTATAATACCTTTTAGAATATGACCATGTTTCTAACTTGTTTTTATATCATAAAAATATATTTTCCCACATTATGTAATTTTTAGATTCCTTATGATTTATATAAATTATTTTATATAAAAATTTTTATTTAAGACATTTTTTTAAAGCACCATTTGTGTAAATTATCATGATCAATTGAAAATTATTTTTATTATGTGAAATGTAAATCATGATTTTTTGAAATATTCTCTATTAATTTCAAATATATTTATTTGAAAAATCGATATCACATTATTGGGTTAATATGATATTGGAATCTTGTTATGGAATCCTTGGTGATACTATAATTTAATTTTAGATCACACATTACCTGTGACTACAAGCGGTTGCAAATTATCTGCTTCTAGTTTTGAGAAATGGTAAAACCAACTTGTAAGTGGTCCTAACTGTTGATCTGTGGACATTTATAGTTTCATCCATTGTGACATGGGATTTTATTTTTTCATATTCTTGTTCTTTTCTATAGTAATTTTTTTCTTCAAAATTGTTTGACTTACGATACACATCTCCCAGTTGATTTTTTCTTGTACATGCATTTTTTTTATCTATATTCCGCATTGTTAGTGGAAAATGCATTCCGACATTATATTTTTTATGATTCCAGGTGATATTCATGAAATTGTGAGGATTATAAATTCCCTTTAGGCCATCTCAAGACATGATCAGCTATTGAGTTACTAGGGTAACCAGGTTTGTTTTAGAAAAAGTGGAATCTGAGGTTTTGGTTGAGTTTCTCATCATAAAATCAATATATAGCAGTGAATTATTTTTTGGTCATAGGAAGTAGTTGCAATTGAGTGTATGGTCATATATCATTGTAATGGACCTCAAGTCTCCAGTGGTGGTTTGGGAAAGACATCTTGGGGGATAGTTCTATGATTTTTCCTTACTTTTTATTTGGATAAGATTAAAATCCAATTCTTATTTTCAATTTATTGGGATTTATTTTTTCTTATTTATCTATGTTACTGTCAATATAATATCTTCTTTATTTTATAATTATGTTGTGTAGAATAAAACATTAGAGGAGATGTATGGATCATATACAAGAGGAAGATAATGTTAAACCTCAGTGAGTTAATCCTTTCGTGGACCCAAAGATGGTTGATGTGATTGTGCAAGATCTCCATGCTTTGGGACATGTACCACCACCAGTTCCCAATTAGGCTCCAAATATAGAACCACAATGGGATTTTATCTAGGAATGTTATTAAGATTTTATTTTCCAAATTCCAGCACCATTCAAAGGCTCCAATGATCCTCATGAGGATGAAAAATGGTTAAGAATGATTAAACGTCTATTTGGGTACTTTGAGACACCTAGAAAAATTAAGGTAAATTGTGCAACCTTCGTGATGGAAGGTATATACAAGATATAGTGGGACAATATTATGTTGGCTAAGAAGAATGAGGTATTAGATTAGAAATACATCAAATTTATTTTCACACACTTGTTCTATCTATAGTTTATGTTGTTGGATATGGTTATGTAGTTTCTCAAATTTTAGTATACTGATTGGACTGGGAGAGAGTACAATTTTCTTACTAAACTCATTCATTTTGCAGATGAGATTGCATCAAATGAGAATATGAGGGCTCAATGGTTTGAGTTTAGACATCTTTAGGATATGCATTCTCATGTTTTCTTTCTGAATTTTTCTTCTTATGTTGTTGTTCTTGATAGATATCTAATTGATGAAATGGACCTATTTAGAAAATTGGGGTTATCAAGAGTTTCTTTCCTCCAAGTGATGGTGTGATTTCATTCAAAGTAAAGGTGAAGTGTGGTGAATCACATTGATTGTCTTGAGATTAGGGGAATTATAGACCTCTTATAGTACCTAATATAGGTCCTTCAATCTACTACCAATGTCGAATGCTAGGACATTCAAAGACGGTATGTACTAAGCCACCCATGGCATGTGGTTCTTCTGGATTCTTTAAACATTGACAAAAATTATTCCATGTCTATTCCAATCCATGTAGTGGAAGGATATAATAACATCCTCATAAAACTACAGGGCAATCATATTATTCATTTATAAAAGGGCTCCAGTGATATGAATCTATAAAAAAGCTTCTTCACATAGTTGAAGAGTCTCTATCAGAAATCATATGGGTCGATCAACCGTGAGATGTGACATTACTATAATTTCATCAATAGAGACTTCTTTATTTTATAAAAGTTCAATTCAACCATTTATTTCAACTATTATTTTTAATCTTCTAAATATTCACACAATGATGTTATCTTATGTTATGGACATTAATACAACCCATGGTACGAAAAGAGAATATTGTCTTTGTAGTCCCTCCTATGTTTTCTCTCTATCAGTTTTCCAGATTGTTTAGAGTTTTCTTGTTCATGACCAGAAACTACTTGATTTCATATAAAGGATGGATTGGATGAGTTCTAATAAATCCAGGAATGATTTTTATCTTCAATGGGTTTCATTTACCACACCTACTGGTATGTTCTGTGTCATTAAAGGCGAATGAGACCCAGGGTTGAGTAGGGATGAGCCCTCTTATTTGGAGTTTTGGAAAGAAATGTCATTGTTTTATTTTTATCTCGAGAGGTAATATTTTAGTATTGATCTCCCTCTAGTTGTCGTCATGTTTTCTAACACATTTCCTTCTAAATTTTCTAGTTTTCTTCAGGTAAGAGAGGTAGAGTTTTCTATTGATTTATCTCTTAGAACTCAACCAGTATCAATTCCATATTACCACATAACACTAGTTAAGATGAAATAGATGAATAATTAGTGGTACGATCTTGTTGAGAAAGGATTTATACACTCGAGTGTGTCACCTAGGATGGCGCTAGTTCTCTTGGCTAAGAAAGATGATGGTTGACTTCACATTTGTGTTTACCGAAAGATAAATTGGGTGATGGTAAATAAAAATTATCTTTTTCCATGGATTGATGAACTATTTGATCAAATGAAAGAGTTGAAGTGGTTCTTTAATATCAACCTTCAATTTGATTACCATCAACTGAGGATGAAAGAATAATACATTAAAAACATCCTTTTGGAGAAGTTTTGTTGATTATGGGTACCTTGTTATTCCCTTTGGTATAAATAATGCTCTTTTAGTCATTATAGATTTAAGGAAAATGATTTTACGTGATTATATATATACATTTGTGGTATTATTTTTTTCATGAAATCCTTGTTTACTCTAATTTATAGTAGGAACATGTGCATCATCTAAGAATACTTTTGTAGTTTCTAATAATTCACTGACTTCATAACAATATTTCAAAATGTGATTTCTAGATTTGGAAAGTGAATGTTTTTGGAATCATGGATCCATAACATGGTATATAATTTTACACTAAGAAGGTGAAGTTTGTAATGATATGGGTACAACAACATAATGTTTTTTATATTCAAAGATTCTTTGGTTTGGCTGGTTATGATTGTTGGTTCGTTAAGGAAATCTCAATGTTAGATTATTGGATGACTGATGAAGCTTGAAAGGGAGTAATGTTTTTTTGGGATGATAAATTCTAGATTTATTTTGTTGAACAGAAATTTATTTTGTAATGATCACTGGTGGGGACTCTTAAGGAGGTCGTTCAAGGATGTGTGGTCTTCTATGACACATTGAGTTCTAGTTTGGGATGCATTCTTATGTTAGGTGGCCATGTAATTTCCTATAGCACTCGTCCACATGGGCCTCTGGAGAAGAATCATCCAACCAATGAACTTGAACTTGCCAATGTGATATATGTTCTTAACAGTTGAATGAATTACCTTTTCAAAAAAATGATTACCTTGTTTTCAGACCACAATACCTTGACTTATATCTTCTCTGAAAAATATTTGAATCTCCGCTAGAGAAATTGGGTGGAATACCTGAAATCAATCGCTAGTTCATAACCTAAACCCTAATTAAATTAAATTTCATTGAGGATTCCTTTATAAGGAATCTTCCTACCCAGGCCATGAAGGAATAATTATAATAGTGGAACTTGATGGATCTCTATGCATAGTTGCATATTAGAGTCCAGGAAACAGAGACAGAGGTTTCTTTGGCCAATGTTCAGTTGACATCCACTCATCATGAGATGATTCTTTAGGATTATAAGCTTTATGATGAGCTATATAGTTTAATAGAATCTTTTTAAGGTGGGGTGAGATTTGCTATGTGGTCATTCTCTAAAGAGGGAATTCTAGGCTTTAAAAAATTTTTTGTTGTGTCATTAGTGGTTGAGAAATTTGTGATGGGGGATTTACATATTTACCCATTCAATGTTCATGAAAGAAACAATATGATGCTTGAATACATGTCATGACAATTGTTGTGTCCATGTATGAGTTGGGACATTACTGATTTTGTCACTCTATGTTATATGTGAGAATAGGTTATGGTCGAGCACCAAAAACAATCAGGTATATTTCTGCAACGTTGAGTTCTAACATGGATGTGGGAAGAGATCACTATTTAATTTTTGGTTGGGTTTCTAAATACCTAGATAATGAATAATTCTCTATGGGTTTTGATCAATTGGTTGATGAAATCATATCACTTTATACCAATTTTTGATACAACCATAGTTGAGTATTTGGTAAATCTATATTTGAAATAGATTTTTGAGTTAAATATAGTTCCATCTACTATAATTTATGATTAGGATACTTAGTTATCTTCAAATTTTGGAAAGGCCTTGAGGAGGCACTAGGATATCACGTCCATTTGAGTTTGGTGTACCATATATATGTGGATGGTCAGATAGGAAGAGATAGAAAAATTCTTGAGGATATGATTCATGCTTGTGTTTTGGACTTTGGTAGAGCTTGGGGTGATCATTTTGGGGTGGTTTAGTTTTCTTATAACTATAGTTATATATCTATAATTAGAATTGATTCTTTTTAGGCCTTGTATGGCTGGCCTTACAGATCTCTATGGTGTTGGTCAAAGATTTTTGAATGCTTCTTGGTTGGACATAGTGTGGTGAAACCGACGATATAAAATATTCCATTGTTTTTTTAATGAACGTTGATGGCACAAATATGATATAAGTATTATTTTAATCATTGTTGATGGAAGTTGGACATTCCAATTGGTGACTAGTTGTTCATGAATGTTTCACCCTTGATGGGTCTTTAATAGTTTGGGAACAAAGGGAACATTCCCTTCATTTTGTTGGACCGTTTGAGGTTTTTGGGAAGGTGGGAAAATATTCTTACCATTTTTCATTTCCACTATATCCTACATCGATAAATAAAATTTACTATGTATCACACCTATAAAAGTATCTATCTGATCCATCTCATGTTCTGAGATGGCGTGATTTTGACGTTTAACCTGATTTTTTTGTGAATGAATGTACAATTAGGATATATTATTCTGAAGCAAATGTAATCATGGTAGGATGATACCTTTAGTCCATGATTTGGATGTACAATTTGGATAATCATGAGACATGGGAAAGGGAGACACTGATGAGAGAGGAGTGGCCAAATCTTTTTGACATGGAGGCTTCAGAGTAGGATTTTTGAGGATATAATGTTTTGGGGGTGTGAGATTGTAACATCATGTTACTTTTTATACATATTCCAATACTCACTATTTTTATCATGGTTTGGTTAGGTTTCATTTGGGGTTTGACATTATGATATCTGTTGATCCTAAGGTAGGTGGATATATCATGATTCCCATGTCATGTATA
Organism: Viscum album; assembly: GCA_963277665.1. Classification (NCBI taxonomy): domain Eukaryota; kingdom Viridiplantae; phylum Streptophyta; class Magnoliopsida; order Santalales; family Viscaceae; genus Viscum; species Viscum album. Next base: position 833,884,166 of record OY728136.1, read on the forward strand.
CCCTATATTATGTTATTTAATTTGAAAAGTTTTAGTTAAATGAAATTGATTGTTTTTTATAAAATGGATATCAATTAGATTATTAGAAAACCACATTTACATTGAATTGATGTTTTACAAATGGATTTTTTGAAAAAATGTGGAAATCCTCCATTTCCATTGAAATTGATGTGTTTATGAAAATTGATGAAATTAAAATTAATTAATATGAAATTTGAAATTTATTTAATGAAAAAGTTTTAAAAAACCTAATTCTTTTGAATTTGGTGTGTTATGTGAAATTGATGGAAACTATTGAAATTAAATATTTTAATTTTATTGTTAAATTTGATTGTGAAATTGTATTGTGAATTGATTTCAAATATATATTTGTGAACATGTATTTAAATGGTTTTTACAGAAACCATATGGGTTTTTCATAGTGAAAAGGAATATTTTTATTAAAAACCCATTTTGATTTTAAAAAGGAAATTGGAATTTTTTGAAATGGGGGTGAGAATTTATAATATTATTATGTTTTCTGGAAAAAAATTACATCATTAAATAATGATGGATTTCATGAAAGCATAGGTTTTTAGTGAGTTATTGGGTCAAACACTAGGTTGGAATTTTCCTAGCAATGGATTGACACTTTACAACACTGAGAAAACATTAGTTAACACATCGTTATTCCCCATTGCGACATATATGCATCCCCACATTCCATCATAATGGGAAATGTGTACAAATTGTGGTTTATAACATGTGTGTGAGGATCCCATAACCTGGAACTATTGTACCTATCATAAGAAGGTCATTTTTCTCACTTTATTATATATGATATATAAATGCATGAAAACAATTTTAACTTTTATACATGGCCTCTAATTTATATAATCTATTTTATATGAATGTTTTAATTTATTCTATTTTTGTAAATCACAATTTGTGAAAGGTATGTTCATCACTTGAAATGTAAAGAGTGATTTGTTAAAATATGATATTTATATGAAAACCCAATTAATATGAAAAATTGAAAGCAATTTACTTGGTTAATTTGATATTGGAATCTTATTATGGAATCATTTGTGGGAACCTACTGTTATTTTAGATCACACCCTATATGTGGCTTTGGGTTTTTCCATATTATTTTATTCATGGATAGAGCAAGGGTAAATAACCACTTAGAAGTGGTTCTAGCTATTGATCGTCATTTTTTGAGAGTTGCATTCATTAGGAAATAAGCTATTTAAATTATATATTTCTAGTAATTTTCTATATTACTTTGGTTTTCATACCTATTTGACTTTTGGTAAACATACCCTAGTGGAGTTTTTATCGTATCTATATAGATTTTTTTATCATTATCCTGGATTTTTTGTGTCAAATTTTTTCCACATTCATTTTTTATGCCTGTTGTTAGTCACCAACCCCTGGTTACTGGTAATCCACCTCGAGCCATGTTATTTCATGAATGTTTATTGGGTTACCAGGGTACCTAGACTAGTTTTTGAAAGAAAAATTCCAAAAATATTTCTTTATTAAATTATTTGGATTGAAATTCCCCTTAAAATTTAATTTTAACTTAAAAATCATATAATTATATCACACTAGGATCTTATGTCTTTTTTAATCCAATATCATTCTTTGGTAAGATTAAATACATGTTTTGAAAAAAAAAATACCAAAACCAATAGGTTATTATACATAAAATTTCTATTGAACATATCCATTAGTTAAATCATTTTTCATGTCCATTTAAAATAGGGAAAATTTTAGATGTATTAAAAAAGATAATAGAATTCAAATAGAAAATAGACTAGAAACATGTGAAAAATTCTTACTATAAACTATAACATATTCTTAATTATAAAAAATAAAAACATTTATTTCATTATTCTCTATTTAGGATTAAATTTTAATCACATAAATTTCTAAAATATAATTTTACTCCAACCAAATAATTTTCATTAGGTCATTTGACCAATAACAAAACATGATTTTGATATAATTGATTATTTTCTAAATTTTTGGACCGTATATATAAGATATTACCCAAGGAATTATGTTCCATTTTTTTTATCTCATTAATATATTAATTTTTAATTCTTGAATTATTTATTGAAATAATCTAGTGTTTTTTTGGTCGACTCATTTCTTTAATGATATTATCAGTGGTATGGACTATTAAGATTGAATTATTCTAAGGTAATTGCTTAAGTTATTGAAAAACTGTCAGTTATATATTTCACATTTAAATAGATTTTAGATATTGAAAATATGATTATCTAATTTATGGAGAATTAATTAATAATTAGTGTGGTTTAACATCATATAAATTAAAATATGTTTTTACAAAACGTCACCCAGATTATTTTCCGTAAGATGTTTTATAATAAAACATTGTTAACTTCAATATATTATACATAAACTATTACCTCGATAATATAATTTTATTTATTAAAATTTATATATGACTAATTAGTAGAAGGGTAACCATGAAAAATTACCTCTATATATTTTGGATAATGTATAAATATTTTTCATTACTTTAACTCCATAAATCTAAATGATTTTTATTAAGAAATTGATAATGTGAAACTGAATTTAGAGTATAATAATATGTACCTAATTCATAATACATGAAATGTTTCCAAATATATTATTCACTTAATAAATATAAATTCATTTATTGATGAATTTTATTTCTTCATCGAACTACCCATTTTTAGGTGTTATCTGTGTAGAAAAATTAGGTGTAATACCATTCATAATAAAAAAAATTAGAAAATCTAAATTTTTAAAATCACCAAAAATATTACTATGGGTAATAAAAAATAGTACAATTTCATCATTATTAATAGAAGAATAAGTTTTTTTTAGAATTAAAAAATCCTCATATTTTCAAGGGAAAAATATAACCATGTTAATTTTCTGTAATAATCGATATACATACACGTATTGATTTATATCAAAGATTATATATTGTATTGGATCAATGAAATTCATTTTGTGAAACTATTATATTTCTAATTCTGATACATAAATGATAGTATTAAAACTACACTAGTACCACATATTATATTTAATAGGATCATAAACTCTAGTTGAATTAATATTATGTTCCCATAGATGTGTAATAAGGCTTTTCCTAGAAATTTTCACTAATGTTTTAATGTTTTATTGACCTAAAATTCTTTGAAAAATAAGTGAAGAATATTCAGAATCATATAAACAATTGAAATTGCAATTCATATGATCTTTTAAATAATGTGTGTAAAAAATCTCATGCCTTTTAAGAGATATAATTAAAGTAAATTCTTAACATTTTATAGGACATTTATCATTAATAAATTTTAAAAGGTAACAATCATCACCTGGATCAATTAAACAAATTAGGTTGTGATAAATTCATATAAAACATAAAACACTGTAAATGAATGAATTTATAAGAAAATATATATAAATGATTTTTATGAATCTACCTTGTGCATTGTCTCATAATGTAACACATCCATAACCAATTTTTTTTTCCTTTTTTGGAAGTTATAATTGTATAAATTTATTTTTCTATAAAAACCTTTATACATGTACAACTTTTTCAAGCTATTTTTAGTCTACATATTTTCCTAAAAATATTAATACAATTTCCATGCTACCCAATCTTCATTGGTTTTGGAAATATTATAAAAAAATTAATATGAACCCATATCTCTCTAGTTATATTATACCGAACAGTAGATAATTCCTTAGAAATAAAAAACATGAAAACTGAATTAACAAAAATTATTTAGAGAACATAATTTTATCTACGAATATTATCTTTTTCATTTGGTACAAAAGTGTGTAATACTAGTTATAGAATAATATGGTTAAAAATTATATTTATTAGTAGTAAAACTATTTCTATTAATAGTTATAGGTGGATTTAATTGTTTTTACATTTTTTCAATAAAATATTTGTATTAATAAAGGATGAAAAAAATTTCTTCGGACCTAAAATTATAAAAAAATTTATTATGAAAATGTCATCATCAGTACAGGAACTCAAACTATAATTATATTTAAATTCTGGTGATTGTTTAAAATTTTTAGTAATAATATTTGTATTATATTAACATATTTTGCAACATCATATTTATCACAATCATCTTAATTATAAATTTTTTTAATTATAGATATGATTCTCACTATATACTCATATTCAGGAAAAATATTCATCATCATCCATTGAATATACCTTTTCATTTCCCAGTGAAGTAGAATAATCATCCCCAGAAGTATAAGGAATTTTAAAAACCAATGTAAAATTTGAAATAGATTTAAGTGGTAATTTTTTTATGAAACATTTATCATATTTAAGAATATAAACTTATAATACAATAATATTCATAATATCAGTTACCTATTACTATGATGAACTATCAAAAGTTTTAGTCACATTTACTCGAAATCAGAATATCTGGGGATTATAGAATTTTATTTCATATAATTTTGGAATTTCTCCTAAAATTTATTTATTTCCTCCTCATTATCTGTAAATCTGGTCTGGTATAACCAATATTCTTACATAAACAAAATATAATATATGAGGTTGCTCTATTTACATGTTTTTTCACTTCTATATTTTGATTAATTATACCATGAGATATTATTTTTGATAACATTATTCAGTTTTTATTAGTTTTTAAAATTATTGGTCACTATATTTGTTATTTATATTTTTTGATGAATAATTATATTGGTTTTTTTCTAAGACTATTTTAAGGATTTATAATTGTTGAGTTAACATTAGTAGATATATATGTGAATGATACCCTTTTATTCTTCTCGTCCTTCTAAAAAGCTCATTTTAGTCTAATATCATATTTACTAAGAGTTATAATTAAATAATAAAGAATTTTTTTTAAATTCATCATATCATTAATGTAAATATTCTTGGACTTCCAATCATCCAAAATTATATATATCACATTTTCAACCAGATGAGCATATATTAACTCCCAAAATGTGACTGCAAATTGTTCATAATATTCATTAACTATTGATTCATCTTTGAAACATGATATTTGAGGGGATTTAAGATTCATGATAAAAAAACTCATATAATAGCTCTTTTGGATTCATGAACCATTGTAAATATGAAATTATTATTAGTAAGAATCTTCCAAATTTCATGATATGTTTCAAAAGAATATTTTTTGTTATATATGTTTTACATAATCTAGAATAATTATGTATTCCACACATTATAGTATCCCTTAAATAGAATCATCTTATCTGAAGAAAATTTAAAAAGATCATTCAAATAAATTTGGTAATTCCTAGTCACCATTTAAATTTTTTATAAAATAGTGTAACAAAATTTATTCATATAATTATTATTTTACTCATAATATTTTTCATCAATGATTATGAGATGATTATTATTATGATATTCTATCAATCTAATAGGTATGCTTATCATCATTAAATTAATATATTACCACCACTCATTTATGGAAAGGAAAATAAGATATGAAAATCGGATAGAATAATAGAAAATCAAAAATAATACCTGAATATGTATCAAATGTAAAGATAGTATTTAATGCCACATGTTGTGTCATATATGGGTGTCAGGATTGTTTATTGTGTAAGTTGTTACATACAATTTAAATCAATATCATGTTTAAATAAACTAGAAGATAAAATAATTTCATCAAATAAAAATCTATCATTGTAAATAAAGTGTAGAAAATGATTGAAGATAAATTGTACTAAAAATCCACCATTGGATATATAAATTTATAAGTAGTTGGAAAATAAAGAATAGTAAAACTTATTTAAAAAGTGAAAATTCATTTTTTCATAACATCATCAAAATCTTAGAAAAGAAGAAGTATAGAGTTTTTAGAGTGAAAAATTAATAAATTGTTGAATATTGGATTATTGTTGAAATAATACATTAATGAATATTATAAAGTCACAATTACTTTTTCTTGTAGGAGTGTCATTTAACAAAATTCATGGAACGTGTATTTTTATCCCTAAAATGCCTCACTATAAAATCATTGGAAGGGGATCTATCTTTCTATCCCTAGAATCCCTTAATCAAAACATCAAAATAAACACTATCATTATATCCCCATATGCCATCAATCGGTAATAATAAGATATTATAATATCTTCATATCACCACAATCTCTCTATCAGAATGAGAAAAAAATGAACTATAAAAAATTCAAAATACAATGGATCTTTATAATGGAATACCTAATATAGTTATGAAACCTCAACCAAAACCATAAAGTATGAGAAGAATAATCACATGACAAGATATGCTTCACCATATTCTTAACAGGATTCCTACTAGAAATCATGTTTAGAACACCATAAGTGGGAATTTTAGACCCTCTTTATCATATCTTTGGATCAATAATATATATATAAATATTAATATATCAATTTTAATATCAGGTTCACGACTAAATACCTAATGCAGTAACAGATGGAACAAATTTAATATAACATATAAAAAAGGGTTATCAATGAGATAATAAAACATGAGTTTAAGTGGAGAAGATATACAAATAAATACATTCTATGGGAATCTTATAGAGTCTATCTTGGACCCATCACCATTTCAATGCTCTATGACACATATTTTTTCTATAGATCCCATTCCCTTTCCTGGATTCCTAAAAATTAAATATGTATGCGAATCAAAATTCCTATTTTATAATGAATAATAAACCTAGTATGACACCACCCACACACCCATAAAAATTTTGTGCATTTATAACATGTTTATTCCATGATTATATATAATTTACAATAATGTATGAAAAATATCTTACCAAGGGCCCATGTAGAAACTAAGCACCATAATCCCCAATCGTATCTTCTTGTGGTCCATTCTAGAATTAATATAATATGATCAAAATTAACCAAGAACTATCCATTAGTATAATAACCATACTACTCTAAATAATGTGAAAAATATACTTCACATTAACTAGGAAACAAGTGAGTCATGTTCCTGTCATCCAATAGGCATTGAGTGATCATGATACACGACACCCACTAGGACCCATGTAATTATGCTACTATGAATTTTATATACATTTAGTTAACCACACAACATCTATGTGGTTTCATCATATCCCAAAAATGTGATCAGCTATATATTCTCAATCACCATATTCCGAACACACTCCATCTCTAATGGGAAACCATTTCTGGATAGTCCACCTATTCAGAACACCATGAAAAATAACTCAAATGGAATGATAATAAACATAAAAGGGTAGATCAAACAGACTGAAAAGTAAAATATCATCATATGAAAAATAAATGAAACATACTAGATGTACAATCTTTATTAAAAATCAATAGACTAGATAAAATCATAATCATATAAATTAGTATCATGAACAGGTCTCATAGGATATTCACACACCCACATGAAATTATAATTATTCAAGGCTACTATGTATTCCAAAAAAATATTTCCAAGGAACCATGTGATAGAAATGTGGTCCAAAAGTTTGGGAAAATTAAAAATAATTGCTTTTAACATTAACATCAAGGATCAATGAGGGCGATGTCCCTCAAACCACATTCACACACTAATAGAAACCAACTTGACTTTCATAACATCCATGAATCAGTTTCATATAAAAATAAAATAGTTTTTGTAGTATGAAACATGTAAGAAATTAAAAGGAACAAAATAATAGTTACGAAATTTTAATTATAGAAAATTTTATAATCAGAGCATAGTTTATGGAGGTAGAAACCTTTTCTCTTGGGTAGTAACATGAATAGAAGTCAAAAAGTGATCACCTAAAAGATGTCATATAATACTAAAAATCCATCAGAATTTTCATTATACACCAAAAACATTATTACATCAGTATATGACATATGTAATCACAATATATTCCATAACATCATTATTCTATGATCAGAAGTGGATGAAGAGAAGAAATTCATCTAAACAAGGAGACTCTACCAAGATCTTCATCAAATTATGTGAAACTGGAAGCGCTAATGAAGAAGGATGAGATAAGGACCTAGATAGATGAATGATAAGACCAGATAGACCTAAATGAGTAATAAACCAAGCCTAATTGATCAAAAAACACAACATTCAAAGGAGTTTTCAACATTACCCACAAAAGCATCCAAGAATGAATAAATCATTAAGGTAGTGTATAAATTTGATTAATAGGTGCCAAGAATTAAATAATTACCTTAAAAAGACCCTAAAATCCATCCATACACAATTCCCTTTTGGTTGGGTCATGATCTGAGAAGGGAGGAGGTGTTAAATTTGGTGTTTTTAGAAATCCTAATACTGAAACGACTTGAACCATAACCATAGTTTTCTAGAAAACACATTGAAAAAATGTACATACATAAAAAATTCCCCAAATATCTTTGGTTTTTTCCCCACCATGACATACAAAATAAGAATGTAGTGGTTTAAAAATCCATGAATGATAAAACTCTTACTCGATCACCAATTATTAGCCAAACCAATTCCCTTTCTATTCATCACTAGGAATAAACCAAGGACATGCTAAACACCCTTGGACTTGAACATAGTATGATGTTTCATTTCCTTCTTTAACCAATACAAGCCAATATCCAACACATCATGAACCCTAAGAAATTTTCTATCCATTTTGTATAAAAGAAATATTAGAAACTCATTATATGACCCAGTATAAAACTCCAAGGTCACAATCTTAATAACGAGCATGGATAAACTCACAAACTCAATGGAGAAGGAGTAAAAAATACTTTTAAAACATGAAAAAATAAATATTAAAGGATATATAATCTACAGTCTATGAAAATATATTTCTTTGAAAGCATATCACGAAATCTAACTTATAAAATCATGACACTAAGCTCAAACACCTAATTCATATTCTCATGTGTGCTCATTGATCCATGCATATAGAAATAGGATCCCGAAAAGTGGTAACATCTTCCATGATAAGTCATTCTCTTTTTAGTACACAATATTTATTAGATACTCATCATTTGAGGTGTTAATATCTAAATAAACATCCTCATTGTCTATGAAATGACTGTCTCGTGGCATGTACATTAGAATATGAGACACATGAAATACATCATCCTTGTATTGATAAGGTGATAGAATACTTAGATGGTATTCCATTTAGCCAAGAAGTTCAATTTTCTAGATGGTTAAAACAAAACATGGTGCTAACTTTCCTTTTATACATAATCATTAGTGGCCTAATAGAGGAGTCACTCTCATAAAAACTAAATCGTATATAGAAAACTCTAAAGGTATCCTATTATGGTTGGTATAATATATAACCTTAATCTAAGATATGATCAACCCCTTTTGATTCAGCTTCACCATCTCAGAGGCCTCTTGATCCAATTTAGTACCTCTAAATATTTCCTCACCAGTCTTATAAAAAAATATTGAACAACATGTCCTATCATAGAAATTCTCATAATGTTCCACTTGAATCAAAACCTAGTAAATATTTTTGTATGAAAAACTAAAAAATGTGAGGATATCATCCCACACTAAACTAAAGTCTTTGATATAATCTAAATTTATATCCTCTGGTATATTAATCATCCTCTTTTACTGTTCATTTTTTTAGGATGGTATGATGAACTCAATCATAATTGTTTCTTTAAGTCATTGTTCAATCCCTAAAAAAATTGGGATGTAAAATGAGTTTCTTAGTCATAAACCATGTTCAAGGATACTCCATTCAATTACATGATCTCATAGATATAGATATTTTTTATGACATATATTGAGTGGTTATTAAATGAAATTAGTAAATGATAATATTTCATTTTACAACAAAAAATATCTATACAATGTCATAAATAAATGCGGTGCTGGGTAACACAATCAAAATATCATCGTGACATCCTCCCACTTCCACATGGGAATAGGAAGTGTCTATAGAAACCCACCAAGATACTGGAGCTGGACCATTTTTCTTTAGAAGGTATGACATCATGAAATGAATCCATAAATGTACCACTTCAAACTTGGACACAAAAATATCCACCTAAAGTTATGTTATATAATTTTCTCTATAGGATTTAATTACCACTTAGAGGAATTAATGTCTCTTGTTAGATCTTTCCTGATGGGATTAGGGGTCATTACTCTCACATTTACGACCATTACATTTTCACCTTCCAATAACCCTCAAGGTATTAAGTCACCACAAGTTGTTCCTCAATCATAACACTTTCTAGTTTATCATATTGAATATCCTTTATCCATTATACTAAAAATATACGACCAAAAATGGAATACTTGTCATACATCCCAACTCATCTGAAGTATCCATCCTCTAATTAGTGAATAAGCTCATCATGTGACACTGTTCATCTGAATTCCATTCACTGTGCTCCTGAAAAATAAGTATCTTATAGATAATGTAATTAGAAACAATATTACCATTTCATGGTGCATAGACCATATCAATGTTTAGAATCCCCAAGTACTCAACCCAATTACTCTTCTTTAAGTTTATGTCTAACATTATAAATATATAAGACAAGATCTTGTGGTATTTGAAGATGAAAATACTCTCACTAAAATGACAGTGCTTCGAACACATCAAATCATGGACTACAACTACCAACTCAGAGTCACTGAAGGGGGTATATTTTCAGATGTGGTCAATTTTGATGTGAAAAATAAGGTACTACTCATTCAATATATATCAACAATTCCCCTAGGACCACTCTTGATGTATCATAGTATAATTGATATCCAATCCTAGGATCAATATTAATGAACATTTGAGTTGTATTCAACCTCATTTTCATCTTAGGAAAACTATTTTTATAGTAGTTCAACCACTACAAATTTACCCATTTCATTTTCAACATATTGATGGTTACTAATAAATGTGAGAAGTACTGAATAGAAAGTCGGTAATATCCCACTATACCCAAAAATATATTCATTTATAACATATTATAGGGATGTTTCCAAGATATCACTTTGTGAAATTTCTCTAGGTCTGTAGATATACCTATCATAGACACCACATACCCCAATAATTGTACCTTTTGAATCCAAAAAATACACTTCGATATCTTTTCGTAAATTTTATGTGATTGAAGCATTCTCTACACTATATCAATATGTGTAAAATGATACTCATTTGGTTTGGTGATTATATAAGGATGTTGTCAATGAGAATAATAATCAGTGACTAACGATGATGGTGTAATACTTGTTTATGGGAGACATGAATACATTCATTGCATTATTCTATCCAAAAACCATAACCAAGTACTCATATAGACCATACCTACATCAATATTAGGTCTTGGGGAATTACTAATCCCTATTCCACAAATAGTGATATCCAGATCAAAGAGAAATCCCTGAGAACCATTAGGATACCAATAACTGATCAAGGAGATAATTGATCATGTGAAAGGAAAATATGTTCTTTATCATTACTTAATAATACTTATGGTAATGTAAAAAATTCAATATACTGTGAAACACCTTCTAGGATAACGTATTTGGTGCCTCACAAGGTGATGTACCCAAATGGATAAATCCCTTCTTGTCCATTTCATTATGTTATATTTTATCTTCTTAAAATTAATTTGTTCTATATGATAAGGGTTATCAAAATGGGTTGAACGCCTAGTATAACCTCTATTTAAAAGTCAACTCTTATATCATGGGAAGTCCTATGTTATTTTTTGGGTAGACATCCTAATGGATATAAAAAAAAGAGAAAAATATGAGTGGTTATCCATTGATCCTATTAAAATTTCCAATCTTAAAAGCTACACTATGACCAAGCCAAGATGAATCATCTCTAGACCAAATGTACTTGCTCACTATTCCTACACACTTATAATAATGAACTTATCACCCATTACTAATTTAAACGATACCCATCATCGGTAATAATCAATGTGGGACTAAAAACTAGCCATCCATTCCACTTAGAGAATCACATCACATATCACCATCTTTAAAATCAACATGTCCCTAATATATTCATAACCTGGAAAAAAATAGGACACTCCAAAATTAATTAAGATAGTCCATTTCCATACCCATGGTTATATCAAGGTAAATTAACTCAGAAGACAACCACACCTATAAGTAAGGTCCTATAATGAGTTATGAACATATAAATGAATGTTCATAAGTTGTGTCAAACAAAGTTGTAGACAATGTGCGTGTGATCAAGATTAGACCAAAAACTATAAAAAAAAACCCAACCACCATATACTAGAGTATAATCCACTATATTTTGTTCCCCTACCTAATATCAGTTACCCTTACCTTGATATTCCTGACTATTCTATGTCTCCATCATTGGAGTTAACTTCTGAGGACCCCAGGTAGATCCCTATTTTATTGACTATGTCTATCTCATCCCTCAATGAAAACCTAACCTCATATCCCATGATAAAAAAGGATATAGGTTCTCCATCTTGTGAAATTCGGATACTCACTCTATGGTTCAACAAATACTTTGATTTAATTATTGTTCATCATATAGTTAATGCATCTTGGAACACATCCCATGGAAAAAAATGATTTCAAACTATATTTCATTCATACAACACTTTCCTGATGCATGTCCCTTGTATTACTCTTCCTTATACTTTCAGAGAAACTTTTCATAGATGTTAGGGGTCCCCCTAATTGATTACTAAAGTTTGTAAGAAAAACAATTTCTTAATCCACCTATAGGCCCTTGTCGATTGTAATTTACATACATAGATCCTTAGAGTATATGAAATGATTAAATGTCCTCAACTATTTCTTAATATCAAAATAAATACTAATACCTAACATCAATTTCATATCTATATCATTTCTAATGAAGAGTTGATTAAATTAATATAGCTCCATGAAATGAACAATGTATGTATATATCATCAGGGATCCATATAGATGCTTTATAAACAATTGTGAATATTCTTTATTGAATATATATAGAATCAATTCCCAGAAGAGAAATTACATGATTTCCTCCAAGGTGAGACCCACAGGCCTTTCAGCCTGTTCCTTTATGCCCCACCACCAATTTTAAGGTTCCTATAGCATGAACTCATACAAAATTACTTTATTTTCCTCATGTGTCTTAAGGAGTTCAAATACATCCTCTAGGATATTTATCCAATCATCATCATCTGCTAATCCCCCAATTATGTATGAATCTGGTGAATACATGAGTAGGATATGTCTAGAGTAGTCAACCATGGAACATAGTTCCACTCTACCGATTGTCAGAACAAGTGCAATGACTACTGGTTGAGGTATAACCACTACATACACCACTAAAAGGAGTACAAGAACACAATATTTTATACTCTCCTACGCAATTGGTTCTAAAAAAGGGGCAGTCTCTCTAGAAGGACCATCATATACCACTTCATTATATTGTCCCATCAGTCTCCATTAGGTTGACATCTTCTCAAATTTAAAGGAAACATTTAGAAAATTGATTTAGATACGAAAAATCAATTCACTCAATAGGATCACTGAAAAAATCTCATAGGATATTTCATATAACCTAAGGTATATTACTCCAAGAGCTAAATAAGTTTCTCAATCAGTAAAAATTTGTTAATTTCGTATATACATACAAAAAAAATGCATGCCTAGGTTCAACTAATTAATTCCAATAGATATAACCCATATTGAAAGAAAATAAGTCATTCTTGAATAGAGAAATCTCATTAAAGAATTAAATTAAATAACTACTATGTAACACATAATACGAATATATATGAAATGTGGTCCTACATAACTAATCATGATACCTGAATGCACCAAAATCCCATAAAATAGTAATATAAATCATATCAATTGAAATTAGTATGTATATTAATAAAACTTTGGATAGATATATGTAAATTCATATACCCCAGTATAACATAACTATCTCCTTTTACCGTGTATAATGTTAGTAAAAAACAATAATAAAATTATGTGATGACAATATTATTTAATAAACCAGCCTACACCATAGAGTCCAAGTCAGAGAGTCAAATAACATCATGTATGCCTCCCTATATGCCTGAGGTTACCAACTAGTAGTGATATTCGGAACACTATTTTTGGGGATACTAAACCCTTAGTATAATATCATTTTAAAAATAATATAAATAGTAATAGTAATATATCAATTAAAATATAAAACATAGGACTAAATATCAAATGTTGAAATAGATGGACTTGAATTAATACAACATTTAAATAAATTGGTCCCAAAGTGTAAATTCAATAAAATTATAACTGATGAATATAAGTAAATAGATAATTTTTATATATATCCTCTAGATTCTGTCCTAGAACCACTAATAGCTCTATGCTCTATCAATCAGCAATTGTATATGGGATCTTTTCACATGGCTGGATCCCTATTCATGCTAACAAATTGAAATTTTTGTTTAGGGGTGAGTAATAAAACCTAGCAGACCACCACCAATGTGTTCTAAAAAAATGTTAAAAATTATTGAATATTAATACCATGATTATAATGAATTAATAAGAAGGAATGAATAGTCTCATAATGAGAAAATGTGTGATAACCAATCCACCAAGATCCATAACCGTACCTATTATCTCCCTATTCTGGAAGGCATATCAAATTTTCAGAAGTAATCGATAAATATACATAAATATAGAAGAAATATTTCATTACATCATGTGAAAATGATACATAATATTCATTAGGCATCAAGCGATTCCAGTTCTTAGCATCCACTCGACAACAATTTATTATGCTACTCGACGAACACCTGGACTTGAGTAAAACTGATTCTTGGAATCTACAAGGTATTAAGTGAACCACACAATATCAATGAGGCATCATCATATCACAACACTATTATTAGATAAATCATATATACCATCACAAGTAGTTCACACTCCCCCTATAAGGGATAACAATGTCATGAGTGTCAACCTTTTCTGAGCACAAATAACAGTACCTCCCAATGCATGATAATAAAAATAATAGTGTAGAACATAAAAAAAGTATAAAATGTAATAATGAGAAAATGGTATCAACATATAATACATGTGGACATCATAAGAAATTAATAAACTAGCTACAAGAATAATCTTGTAAAAAAGATTCATGAACGGGTCTCACAGGCTACAGACACAGAACTACATGTGATATCAATAAAAAATTATCTTCATATATGCTAAAAAGAGATATTACCTAGGAATTTTGGGTGTAAAATATCCCAAAATCCTAGTAAATTTTTACCTCAAGGTTTCTATGGTCAAAATTGGGGTTTGTAAAGGGTGTCCTCTCCCGAACAACTTTCACACACTAACCCATACAAGTTCTCCATCCAAGAACTGCCAGAACCATTTTCACATAAAATAAAATTATTTCTAAATGATGAATCCTAGAAGAAAAATAAATGGGTTACAAAAATACTTAACCCCTGAAGAATAAAAGGAATTTTAGAATCTATGCCATGTTTATGGAGGAAGGTTCCATTTCTCTTGGATAAAAATTAGAGGAGAGGTCACCATGAGAATGCCGGAAGGATGTCACAGAATTTAATCAGTCCTCAAAAAGGTTTCTGAAAGTGAAATATTGGAATTAAATTAATATATTACACATGAAATCATCTTATAAACCATAATAATAGCATTCTATGATAAAGAAGTGGTGAATATATGAAATTCATCCAAATAAGATGACTCACTAATGGAATTCATTGAATCACCCAAAACATGAAGCACAATAGAATAAACATGAGATAATGACTTAGATTAATCAATTAGAAGAAAAGATCTTCCTAAAAAGGATGAAATAAATGCTAATTGATCAAAAAACTAAACTATCGGTGAGGTTTTCCATGTTTTATACCAAAAAATCTTATAATGAATAAATCATTAAAAATATTGTGTTTATTTAATTAACATATGTTAGGAATAAATTAATAAAATCAAAAAAAGGATCTATAATTAATCCATAATAATTTTACATTTGTTTTGGTTGAGATATCAGAAGAGTTTTTTCATTATATTACATAATTTCAAGAAGCATAGTGCCAAAATACCAAGCACCATGATGAACCCATTATCATGGTTTTCTTAAACACTACCTATCAAAATTACAATCCCAATATAATTTCCATGAGATAAATGGAATATTTTCTCCACCACTCCCTCTAAACAAGTATGGTTTGGTTACCTAATCTTTAGCTAAAAAAAGCTTATATGAGAACCATGTCTTGGCCATATATTGTAAATGATATTTACTTTACCATTTTACACTAGGTCTAAATTGAGGATCCTATCTATGACATAGACTATATACTTGTAAATCTATTTACTTTCCATTTTCTAACCAAGAATGTCAAAGGTCTAAAAAAAATTCACCATATGTGTTTTTTTTCAATTTTGGACATGAGAAGCTATGAAACCAAACAATTTTCTCAACAGGCTACTTAATGATCACAAAGATCCACCTAATCTTGGATTGACTGGAAAATCAGAATAAATAATTAATAATTATTATAGATTAAATATAAAATTTTGTAATATTTACAATAGTGGTTAATCTCACCAAAAAACAATCTAAAAGAAAACTATTACATTGAGTGGAAGCACTCTTAGGAATAAGCAGTTTAAAATCATCAAGATGATTATAAAACAATATTGTCTACTTCTATAATTTTCCAAACCTATAAATCCCAATCAATAAATTGTCCACCAAGGTCATTACCAATATTTCATGACTTGATCACAAAATATATAAATATTTTATCACTTTTATGAATATCAATTAAATTTTAATATAATACACACCCCAAAAGTATAAAGGCTTTGTGTCTTTAAAGAATAGATATATAATCAACTTATTTTCCAACGAGCATGTACACAAGTGGTAAAGGCTCATTATTGTCATCCAAAAGACCTATGATTGAATACGGGAAGGGAAAAATTTCTGGGGTACTATAGCAACACTATAGTAGGACATTGTAGCAGTGGCAGAACTGTAGCAGCAATGACATTATTATGGTGGTGGTACTATAACAGAAACTATAACGACGGTAGTACTATAACATATACTATAACATCCTGGGTACTGTAGAAGTAAAATTCACTAGAGGGCCATTTGGGTAAAAAATTGGATTTTGGGCCTTGTAATTTGGCTTTTATTCCCCTAGGCCATTATGCTATGTAATGGGCCCCCCTCATCCCAATTATAAAAGAGGTATTTTCTTAAATAATAAAATGGAGGATTTGTCCCCAACCTTTTAAAAAAAATATAATCAACTTATTTCATGAAATTTCAGGAATTAACTCAACTCTTCTCTAGTTGTATCCTTTTTATAAATATCTAACAGAAACCCATTCTCTATAAATGAGG
Source organism: Viscum album (assembly GCA_963277665.1). Taxonomy (NCBI): domain Eukaryota; kingdom Viridiplantae; phylum Streptophyta; class Magnoliopsida; order Santalales; family Viscaceae; genus Viscum; species Viscum album. The sequence goes on from OY728136.1 coordinate 833,901,541, forward strand.
GAAAATAGAAATATAATAATTAGTGAGATAAATTTATTATTATGACTCACAAAGGGATATATCAATTAATGATAACATGATTGAATAATATAAAAATACTTTTATGTGTTTATGATGATAACTTAATTATTTAATGCAAAATCATTCATAGATCATAAATCATGATTCATGGAAATATTATTTATCATTTTATAATACCTTGAGAATAAGAGTGTGGAAGTATCATTGATCAATCATTATTAAAGATGTAATATGATAAGTATAAGAACATGAAATTCGAATTCCAACATAATAATAAATATAGAAAATCATTTCTAGTAACGGTTCACTTCCATGGCTATCATATTGGAAAATGCTCATAGTGGACTATGTTCACTACCTATTCCATCATTTCCTTCGTCAAGGTTCTCTCCCAAGACTATCATAGTAGATATAGTACCTTACTATTGTGGTTTCACTCTCCATTATAATATATAATATCTAAATTGATATAAAAAATACCCAATGCATTATAGGTCTTTATAGTTCTATAACAACCAATCATATAATTAGGACTATACATATTTGTGCCAAAAATCTTGAAAACATTAATCTATTTATCATATTCAAAACCATGAAAAAGAAAAAGATATGTAAAATATTTCATCAGAATATAATTATCCCGAGGGAATGTAATGGATTTTATGGAATCATCCTTAAAACGTCATCACCATCCTACATATATAGAAATAAATTTTATTATAATAAAATATAATATCCCTAGTTAGTCAAAAAAAAATTAATTGATGTTGAAATTATTGAAAAATTATTTTAAAACAACATCAAAACCCCTCTGTGAAATCATGATAAAATTATCACTTTATTTTTATTACATTTTAAATTTAAAATAATAAAATACAGATAAAATGCATTAATTTGAAAATAAACATGAAACAATATTGATCAATATTATTAAAAAAATATTAATGACTCTAGTAAAATCCATTTGTGTAGTAAATGATAGAATGAATATTTTATTAAATTTTTTGGTAAGAACTCTAATAGTAACTCATTGAGAATATGAGTACAAGTTTAATTTTAAAAATTTGAAAATAAAGTAAAAAATTGTTAAAACTAATTTCAATAATCATTATATATTTTAAAATTATATCCCATAATTTTTTTTAAGTGAAATTTAGATGAATGAAAAATTTCGTCAACCCAAGAGGGAATGTGGTTATTTTTTCTTACAAACATGTTCACAAAAATTTTAAATAAAATATTGAGGACAATGAAATAAAAATATAAAATCCCAAGATACAAATATTTTAGAATAAAATAAATCAATTATAAGGAATAACGATATTATAATTACCCCAATGGTGTTTCATGAATAAAAAATCCCTATTAAAAATGATTTTTTCAGAAAAAACCCTTACCCAAGGACCCGAATTTCATCACATGATCTCATAAAATCTGATATAATAAATTTTTATTTGTTATAAATAAATTAGAAAAATTATATTCAAGATTATATTTTAATATATCACTCCATTATAATTTTTACATCCCCATTTAGAAATATTTTTTTTATGAAAATCAACATTCAGGTGATAATTGGTATGTTTCTCATTCATGTTTCAAGGAAACGGTTGATGACCTTACACCATGGTAATGGATTAATAATTTATAGAATATTTATCATATTATAAGGGTCATATTTATTAATTATTTTACCTTTTATATCTATTCATATATGTTGGTCATGAAAAATTAATTATATTACTTCATGGATATGGTAGTCTATATATACACATGAGAAATGTTTTCATTTCCCATCTAATGGAATGAATATATATATATATATATATATAATCATATTAATATAATAAATAAAATATATATTAATCAAATTCATCCATATTACCATCCATGTATTAAATAATTAAAAAAATTAATAACATCATTTCATGGAGGTGGTAGTCCATATGTAAGTAAAAACGAAATTTTCGTTTCTCATAATATAAAAATTTAGTATAAAGTCATTGTAACACTAAAATTATAACATTTCATTATGGTAATTATTGAAATTTTATCTTTTTAATATATTTATAATTTTTTTTGGAGATTTAGGATGAACAAAACTCAATATATATTAGTAAATATAATTACATATTCTTTTGGAAAACTCTTTTGGATAACATCTTAAGCCTTTGATTATTGGTATTTTGGGAAGAAAAAAGATATAGAATACGGGGAAGGAATTTAATATTATATTTTGGTATATAATAGCTAGAATATAGGTCTATATGTGAGTGAATAATGGAAGAGTGTATATTCTGATTTATAAGTTAGGTGGTTACCCACTTTTAAATAATGATAATATTTAAATATAATAAATGTACACTAATGTGAAAGTGGAAACAAGAAATCCCAAATTAGAATTTAATATAATTTTATGTCTAAATATACTAAAATAATAAAATTCTTACTAATTTATGTGATATTTGAAACCTTATCTTTTATTTTAACCTCATATCAACCATTATAAACATTAACATATGTGATAGATGTTTACCAATGTTTCAATTAAATAAAAAAATAATTATTAATCCTTAAATTATATATAAATTTTGATTTCAAGCCTATAAAGTATTTTATTAAATTAAATATCTAAATATTTCATAAATTCATTTAAAAACACGTGCCCAAAACACCATAAAAATAATTTTAAAAAATTTATTTTTAAGCATAAATCCTAATTTATTCCCACTCTTTGCCCAGTCAAAACCATTAAATTGATGTTTAATTATCTTAACGAATATATAATATTAAATTTTATTAAAATAATTAATAAATAGTTATTAACTCTATTTATTATGAAAAAAACACATTCCACTCATAAAAGTATTTTTTAAGAAGAAGTTCTCGTTTTTACCATCAAATAATTTAATTATAATTTTAAACCAATTTATAACCAATGAATTTGTTTGATACAATTGTAAAAAATACATTTTAATAGGTTGAGTACTCTAATTAATTTTTAAAAAGAACACGTATGAAAAATTAAATTCTTTTAAGAAAAATAATTGAAACAATTCATTTTAATAAATAGTATTTCCTAGATTAATTAGAAATTTCATTCATAAATTATATAACATTTAGTGTTATAAACATTGAAATTTATTATAATTATTATAATAATTTAATAATTGTATACTTTACAATAAATCAAACTTATTAATTTGTTATAGAAAAGTATATTATAAAATCTCAGGGTATTATATTATAACTTCTTATAAGTATTTTTCCAATGAATTATAATCATGTCAATGCCGAAAATAGAGGATAACTCTATCACATCACATCTTCTAGTTCACATGTTACTTATTCAATGTTATTATTCATTCATATATCCTTAATTATTTGATTGGCCTTGTTTTTTATAACTTTTTAACTATAAAAAAAGATTTCTACTAGTTATTCATCATAAAAAGGATCTTGATCCAATGGTATTAACTTTGATGTTATTATATATGAATGATCCTATATTTATTTTATAAAAATAGATAAATGGAACACATCCTAAACTTGAGAGAGGATTGGGGTATGTTCTAATGACAAGCATCCATCCTGATGCAACTAATAATCACAAAGAGATAGATATATTTGGGGATTAGATTTCCCTTAATTCTAAATCGCACGACCTTCTTTCAAGGAGATATCATTTGGAGAAAATCATCACTATGTTTTGGTCTCTAATACATGATAATGGTTATCATCATATCTTTTTGGTTGATTTTCAGAACCTATGATATTTTTTGAATCAATCTGACATTTTCTTTCATTTCCTATAATCTTTTAGGTCCCAATAACATTCATTCTCCAATCTCATCCCAGAATATTAGAGTCATGAACTTCTTTCTATAGATTTATTCATATGAATCCTTCTAACTACTCAAGTGAATCATATTTTTGTAATATATTTCACCCAAAGGAATGTGTCAATCCCAACCACCATTGAAATCTATAGAGTATTATCTCAAAAATCCTTCATGTGTTAGAAAGGTTCTTTTTAACTCACTGTATTCCTGAGGATGATATAAAATGTTAAGCAAAAGTCAATTTTCGTAGCATACTAAATACATCTCCAGATAATTGATTTATACCTTTTATATTTATTAGATATAATTTATAGTGTAACTAAAAATGAAATTTATCAATTAATTAAAATATAACATGGAATTATATTCAAGAGAGAATTATTCTCTAATAATAATGAAATGTGATAATTTGACATTTTTTATTGTGAGTTGTGATACTTTTTGATTGTTTTATTTTGGAATTATGAATGTGTTTTTAGTATGATGGATTTTGTGTGGTTACCACTCAAACATAAAATTGGATTTCATTTAAAAAATTAAAAAATAGATTTTATGGTAGATGACATAGGGAGTCCCATGATGAAATCATTGGTGATGTTTTCCCATTTCCACCTAGGTATCGGTAGTTGTCTTAACATACCCTTAGAGTCACATCTCTTACCCTTAACATTGTGGAATATAAATCAATTGGATACATACTCTATAATATATATCCTCAAGTTATTCCACTATAAATTATCTCCATGGTCTCTCTACATATTCATACTACCAAGATGAATAGTGAGTGGTCATTTTAGAGATTCTTCTCAATTATCCTAATTTAATTTTGATATAAATGGGACATATACACTATTATGGATCTTGTTCATTCCTTAATGGTCAAGGATTAACTCATAGAAAATCTATACGTACTATTACAACTATATTACTTTCTTTTATGCCACATTAATCTAAGATTTAATTGATAGGTTAACATTTATATAAGAAAGATTTCACCTTTAACATTACCTAATGATTTCTTGGAAAATCTTATATAAATCAATTATTATTTTTTCACCTTAAATCCTTATCTTTGATAAAATAGAATGTTCTATCTTACTATAGAATCACCCACCTTGAACTTATTCCCATGGTGGCAGTGTGTTAATTTGTCATAATAATTAATTAGTTCCAACCATCTCTGGCATATATTAAACACTTTCTATGGGGATATATACATTATGATTTTATGATACTTATATATGTTAAATTGTTCCCTATGAATATAATTCATCTATATCCTTAGAAATATTTCCATTATAAGTTTCAAACCACGAGTCTAGTAATTTGGGTCATGGACCTTCAATTGAAGACATACATAATATACCAACTTTTCATTCTATATGAGAAATCATCTTAGTCCCTTCTATAATCCATAACTAGGTATCACATAACCTTATCAACTTTAGGGTAGTGTGAGAAAATATTTACCAACTATAATTATCTTTAGTTTATTGAAATTATATTCAAATTCAACATTCTAAAGGAATATAACAACCTTGTATGCCAAATTTTTTAGTGGATATGATAATTGTGGGAAATTCTAGACAAATAATATATAAAATATATTCAACCAAAGAAAAATATGGATATGGGACACCATGGTTGGTATGAGTGAGTTTTTAATTAATAATATCTTTAAGGGATCCACTAATATAGCCTAACATGTAATTATGTGACCTCAAAATGATACATTATATTTATATGAATCAAATTTACTAAATTTATCATATAACTTCTCTTTTATCATGGTATTAAACGCAATACTCCAATTATCATATTAATCTTCCTCTCACTAGGAATAGAGAATAATATTTTCTTTAATTAATACCACAATGTGATCAATGTGATCTCTAAATTATCTATTAATTAGATTGATGAACATTTTTGGGGAATTTTTTGTCCAAATGGAATCACTATATATCCATAGTGTCCATAAATTATATGAATGGGTTTCCTCAATGTGTCCTCATTTTTTACCTTAAACAGATGATATATAAATTGGAGTTCAATCCAGAAAAAGTATATACTACTCATAACTTCTCAAATAAATCATCAATACATTGTGTAGAATTATTATTAATGATGGTAATCTTTTTACAATCAAGATAATTATTTAAAAAATCTCATTTAACCATATTTAATCTTAATAAAATGAACATATTAACCCTAAGGTTATGGACTTGGATGAAGCCATCCATTTTTAAGTATTCTTCTATTGTTACTTCTTCAATTACTATAACTAAGTTAATTAAATTATATATGTATTTGATTAAAAAAACATAGAATATATTTTGATTTATATTGGTAAATTAAACAATATTAATATGTGGAGGACTAAGAGAATATTGAATAAATACATTATTATCTTTCCAAACTATAAGAACATATTAATTATTGTGTTTCTCCCAAACATTTCATATAGATACCACTATTGAATATGTTATAGGACCCATAAAATGGATGTAATTTTCATTAGAAGTCATTATTAATATAAAAACATATATAAATTGTTTGGTTGATTTATAATTTGAAATGTAACTACCCTTCCGAAGTAATTGATATGGTCTCTATATACAGATATATAATCTATTATGAAAATCACATCAAATTAAACTAGAGGGAGAATCAAAATATTTTTTATATACACATTACCAAATACATTTATTAGAGAGTATCTATGGTCATGATATGTGATTATTATACTATTAGTAATTTTCATTGATAATTAAACATCTAATTATTGACTTAGTGATATGAGACCCCTAACAATTCCTATTATATAAAAATTCTATAGAAAAAGAATCAAATAATACATTTACAGTTCAATAGGGGATGATAAGTGTACCTTTCACCACACCATTATTTTTCCCCACTTCAACATTTTATATCACATATTATTTTACTTTTTCTGTTGTCCAAAGAGGTTGTTTATTTTGACATCCATAGATAGCACATGTATTTTGAAACTAGTTTTCATAATGTACATACTTGTTTTAGAAGTAGAATAATTGTGTGGGTGGTGCATTGAATTGTGATCATGTAATATTAATTTCATTGTCCTTCCACATTATAAATCATTGATATACACTTTCACGATGTATGTCTTTCCAAACATAAAACATTTACCAGTCCCCTTGATAATATTTCCTAAATTATATTTTCAACATTTTTGGAATAAATATAGGTTCATTTTATTCCCTCCATAGGTTTTATTATTTGAATTTCCATATGACTAAATATTTATCTTCTTATCAAAACCATGATAATAATAGGAATATCCAATCTCCATTTCTACCTTGAGATAACATTGAACTATTTATTCATAGACATTAGTTTTTATTATTTCTATAACCTTTTGGTGAATTTTTTCTAACCATTAAAGATCGGATCATTTTTTGAGTGTTGATTATAAAAAAAGAAACATACCTATAATGTCTTAAAAAATATCCCTCATATTTTCAAATAGATTCATCATATTTCTATTTAATCTTATTGAATTATCGCTCCATTTTTATGTGACGGTTTCAAGGAAAGTACATACTAAGAAAACCCTCTCAAAGTCATCAATTTCCACATAGTAAATTTTTCCATATTTTTTAATATTAATAATAGGAATATATTAGACTCGTAGGTAAGTTTAGTGACAGATTCCGTAAGATGTGGGAGTCAATCAATGTATGAACCTTGATCTCATTTACCCATGTACAAGTAAAACACTTACTATCCTAACCATTTTTAACCTCAATTTTTAGTAAGGTCAGCCTTGTGTTTACCTTATAAGAAATTATCCACTTAACTAGAAAACTTATCTTGTCCATTTTTAAATAATATTTAAGATCATCTTATACAAATGAATTTAGTTACATTTAGAAGAATGTAGATAAATCATACACAAAAAATAAAATAATTTTACTTGGAACCCCTAAACATGGCTACATCCATGGAGCACAGACCAATGTTATATCAATGTGAGAAAATAAAATAATAATTTTTCAATGGTGGATTTAGTCATAATGGATCTTACTCCTTAGGTCACTCCAATTATATGATTTAGGTTTGGTTAACATCCATGAAAGGGTTTCTCCGTTCATCCTCATTTTTTTCTCACTACTTCATGTAGTAATTCTGTTTAGATCATTGGTCAATATATGACTTCACAATTAGATAGTTATTAAAAAGATTATTTCTCATTAATATTCACTATTATATTTCACAAATGGGTTGTAAACATCAATAATGAATCATATTATCCCTCCCTATTGAACAAGTATTGAATGAATATATTATTTTTTATGGTCTATAATACGTTAATATTACATTATATGATCTGAAACAAAACTCTTTCACAAAACCTTTACACCCATTTCATGAATTTCTCCAACATTTTGGGAAGTTATACATGTAAACGAAAATCACAGTCATTCAAAAAATGGATATCATTTCACAATGATTTCTAATCCTTTAAAAACCCATTGGTCAAATTTGCATTATCCCATTCTTATCATAACATATGTCCTTATTATTAGTTCAGGAAATAAAATCTTTTGTGAATATTTTTCATGAATTTATTGTCTCTGTATCTTAAAAAATAATGGCTTGTAAAAATTAGTGGGGTATATAAATATTTATAGACTTTTATACCACATCATGATGCTTTCTCTCTCTCCACCACATTTTCATGAGAATCATTATTCATGTTCATGAATGTTCCTTTCTACTCAAAAAAATTATGAAATTTTTCATAGAATTAAAACTAACTTTTATTTTTGAAACTTCCACGAAACATTCATAATTGTGAAAAAATACATTCTTTTAAATTAACAACTCGTTATTCTATCATGATGTAATATTTCATAAATCTAAAAATTTTATTGAATAAAATGTCATGAATTGCGTGACTTTTTTAGATTATTTATGTTCCCATCATGGAACTAAATATTTAAAAAAAACACCTCCTATACTCTAAATTTTGGACCCTAAAAATTTGAATAACACTATGAAATTATGTCACCATGTATGAGAAAAATTCAGTGAAACATCCTGAGTTTCTAAACCTTTTAATTTAAGCACTTTCAACATACCTATTCATCAATCATAGTGTAATTCTACAACTGTCCATTTCATGATGTAGAAATATTTATGAATTTCTATTTATTTGATGTCATAATCTCCTTGATCATTATTATCATAATAAAAATTCCGGGATCACAGATTTCTTCATTCAATACACTTAATTCCCTTTATCTTGAACATTAGATTATATTAAAATTTTATTAACATTTAATTCATTAAAAACACCTTCATCTCATTAAACTATTGACATGTTGAACACAAAATCCAACATGATCCACTATAGTATGTCGATAGAAACACTTCATCCAAGACACAAACTCAACAAGGTTGAAAGTGATAAGGTTTTTTGTGAATACATCAAAAAAACTTGGAGACGCCAATTCCCATTTGGTGTCTAATAATATACCCATTTGGATTTGATGGAAAGTATTTCATAAATAATTGGAATCTATCATGATAGATTACACTTGGTAAAACATTTTTTATACTAAAAATCCATGAGTTCCAATTAAAATTGTGGATAGTTGTTGGTGATTAATATCAACTACTGAACAATGTGTGGAACACAAGAAGGCCGATTTTCAACCTTATTAGGTAACTACTTTCACCATGAACTCCTTCTATGATTTACCTTTATTTAAAAAAACAATGTTTTCATCAACATATTTATAGAATTAACTTCCTAGTCCCCTTATGAAGGGATTTGAAGGAGAACACAAAGATTTAGGATCATTTCTTCTATGAGAATACTCATGTTCCTTTGGTCGCACCATTTTACATGATATGAAATGAATACATTATATCATATAAACTAGATATAAAATCCATGTAAACCCATACATTGGGAAACAAGGGTTCCACTTTTAGAATTTTTTTATATTCTATATGATATTATTGATGTAAAAAAATATGATTTCATTATTTGATGAAAATTAGACATTGTATTTATTCATTGAATTTCATTGTCAATGCCATTGATGATGGTAGGTGTATTTCTATTTCTACATATTTACGGACATGATCATTGCATTTGATAAGGATAGAATGTTCCCCCCTATGATATAAAACTTCTCTAATTTCTTGGTCCAATGGCTATACCCACAGACTGAGTTGTTCTCCTATATCATTTATTCACATGTGATAATAGGTTTGAGAAAACTCTACAAATCAAAAAATAATTGTCAGTTGTAGATGCCTTGAACATGATTTTATGTAGGTAAATATTACACTTAGTGACAATATATTAAAAAAACATATAGGACAAATGATTCATGTTTTGGAGTACGAAACAAGATTCAATAGTTAATAATACCATCACTATCCATTTCACTCATTTAATTCCACACATCCTAAGAACCATTGAACATTACACGTATTCATGGAGTTCTTCTTGATTTGTTTTTTTATCCAGATTCAAAGATGATAACAATTGTTGAAATTGATTCCAACTATCATAGCTACCAAAATAATGGATTATATCATTTTTTAAATCATTCTCAATTCCAAATGATTAAATAACGATTCGTTTCTTCGTCATTCATGATAACTTCTATAATTTAAATTGGTAACTAAATTCTTATATCATCTTCTATGTGTTTATCCTTGAATGTTGGGGATAAAATTTTTAATATTTTCATCTCAAAACTCCCCTGAATTTATCATATTTTTCCCAAAATATTGAATGAAATTCATCATAAGTTGTATCCATCCATAATAGCCTATCATAACCTATGAACATTTAGATAATATGTCATTTTTGAAAAAAAAAATAAAACATGAGAGCTTATTATTTTTTGCTGGTTACCCATTTTACTATCTTCAAAATTAGACATTTGATAAATGAGATGATCTTGAATTAAATTATTTATGTATCTTTATTTTTATTTACATAAATTTAAATATAAACTATAAATTCAAAAATCCAATAATTGTGACTCATCATTATCATAATGATTCTTTGTCTATTCTTATTCAATAATATTTTTGATACATTTAAAAATTTCTTTTCTTTGATATGAATCAGTTGAAATTCTAGAGCTTGTAATAGTACTAGTTTTCTTATTTTGATGTAACAACCCCATGGATTGTATCTCCCCTAAAACATAAAACACATTAAAAAAATTAATAGAATGTAAACACGTGGAGAGAAGTTATATTTCACTTTATCAAGTTAATGAGTGAGTATGGTCATTTTGAACCAACAATGTAATATAAAGAATTCTTATTATAGTGTAGATATTTTATAGTAGGAATTCAACCACAACATTGACATCTTATTCTTACCGATTATTCTATGTGATAAGATTCATTAGTTCCTTGTAAGAAAATCTCTTTTCAGTTATTCCACTAAAAACATTATTTTTAATTATTGATTTGGACTTCCCATTTTATGGAATGTAAATTTCCATTTATCTGGATCCCAAATAAAAAACTCTTTTACCTCTGTCACTCTTACCAACATGGACCTCCTAACACGTTATTGATTGGATCTTTTTTATCCACGTTTTGTTGTAGATTTATTTTTTCCTTCCTAATTTATCACCTTACAGGAACCATGTCCAATTTTGGGATGTATATGTCATTTGAGTTCCTATTGGATTCCATTCAGTTTTCTAAATCTCTTTCATATCAATCCAGGAATCATTCTATTGAACACCGGATTTGGGACATCTATTTATAACACAATTTTAACCTTTCATAGGAACTCTAATAGTTTCTATAATTTCATTTTTTTTAAACTACTTAGTCCTATCTCATGTATGTTATCCTTGAAAAAAATAAATCCACCTAAGATGTTTGATTCAACAATGATCCCTTTTTTCAGTGTCTTTTGTCTTTCTCATAGCTGGAGTAGATTTTTTATTTTTCTTCAAGATTTTTTTCTTTCATTCCAGGAGGTTTTATTGAAAGTAGAATGATACCAGTTCCTGATTCTCTTTTGATTGAGAAATATTATTTTTATCTATAGTAGGCATTGTTTTATACAAGTTAACAGGAATTCTTTCATATAACAATTTCTTCCCATTCATCCCATAAATGGTGGAATTAATTAAAAATGTTTAGTTATATTTCTTCTACGATTCCTATCCATATGACCATAGTTATAATAGATAAAGTATATCCCATAAAACCATACCTTTACAGTAGATTTAATTATTCCTCTAAGATCATGGGATTCTAAGATAAGGATGCGCCCGTAAAGGGCTCCGAGATAGGGTTTCTCTCCTCGTTGCCGCCTTCATCTTCCCTGTGGCGGATCGGTTGGGCTACTCTCATCGCTGCTTCTGGTTGGCGCGATTGTGGCATGCAGTCTCTCCTACAGCGGCTTCGTGGACTCGATTTTGGAGTCTCATCATTTTCTGGACCACATGGCGGCATGGTGAGGGTTGAAGGTCCTGATTTCCACACTGCGGTGAAGGTTTCTACTTCGTGTCTGACTCGGCTAGGGGTGTGCTGGGTGGATCTGGTTGCTGGGTGAGGTCCGAAGTCGGCGACGGGATTTCTTCTTCCTCCTTGCAGGTTCGGATCCGGTGGTGTTAGCGGTAAGGGGTTTTTGCTTTTTTTACTTTGTTCCTCGATGGTCTTTTGGATTTGCGCGATTCGGACTCCGACGAGGCTCCTCATCCCTCTGGCGTCTGTGGATGGTTGGGGATGGGATGGGGGTGGTGTCCCAGCTTCGATTCCAGCAACCGATGATGGTCTCATGGTGAATGGGTTCTTGATGCGTGTGTATTGGTCTGCAACCGTGATTTTGGATGTTCCAGGTTTTGAGCAAGTGGTGATGTTTATGGTTTTGGTTCGGATTTGCCTTTTGCGAGGTCTTCTGGCATTTGGGAGCCATTTGGATTTTAATTTTCTTGATCTTCGTGGAGGCTGTGAAGGGTCGAAGGTGCGAATCGGTTTTTGGTTCTTGAACCTATTGAATGCTGTGTTGTTGTATGGGTACCTACAAATGCTGAGGTGCTGTGAGGTATGGGGGATTTCAAAGTTTTGAAATGGGGGTTTTCAATTTTTTGAAATGGGGGTTTTCAAAGTTTTGAAATGGGGGTTTTCAAAGTTTTGAAATGGGGGAGCTGCTGGCTGGTTGAATGTGTTGAAGCAACAGAATGATATTTAGGTTTTGTGCGCCATGGTCTGCGGATCGTGGCTCCGAAAGCTCTCGGCTTGCGGCCCTGAATTTTGAATCTGGTTTTACCGACAACATGTCTTTGTAATACTGTAGTGTTTTTGTGGTGTTTTGAATCAGTTATCTTGAATTGTTTGGTTCTCGCTCACCCAAAAAGCGTGTTTTGAAAATGAAATAAAAATATAATTTTCAGTAAGATAAAACCCATAGTATGTCCCACGGCCCCACATTAGTAGCAATTTGTGGGTACCTTCTTCCAAGATTCTTCATCTTCATGTTTTAAAAGGTTCTTCCACTTCGTTTTTTACTAACTATATCTATATATATTGAATAAATTTGTTTAATACCCCTTATCATGGTTTATTTTATTCTTATTTTCGGTTTTCATCCCCCTTTTGAGCTCCTCAATCTATGCATCCTTCCCTATTAGTTGAATAGTCATCATCCATTGACATAATATTTCTTCTATTATATATTTTAACATTTTATACGGTTCATTTTTAAGAGGGATAATTCTATATTTCTTTTCTCTCTTAGTCGCCATCTATTTTTTCACATCATGCACCTGTTTATAAATTATGTCACATTGACTCTTCATATTTACAACCAATTTCACAATTCCATAATTATGAACCACAATTTCATTGACCATCCTTTGGTTCTCCTCAACAATGTAATCAATGTTTGAAACCAATTCAACATTCTTGCCACTATTTTTTAAAAAATTAATTGGGTTAAGTATATTGTATGGGTTTTATCATTACACTCTTTCACAATGGGAAATATATCATCCAATTGCCTTGATAGATTCTCATTTTTCTCTCTCAGATTTGTGTCCAAATCAATTGGACATTTATTTAGACTTTTGAGTATGTTAACCTTGGTTTTCATCACATCAATATAGATCACTTAAGATTCAATATTCTTTTTTAGATCTATGCTTTCTTCTTATTATCCCCTTATCAAGGCTCTCTGATGTGTGGATAGAATCCACCATCATGTGTATTGAATTCTCATCATCATTAGTTGTTATGACTTCCCATGGAATATTAGGATCCTCGAATAGACCCCCAACACCACTTCATGACCATGTATATACACTGTTTGTATCTTCCATACCATATATCTATGATCTACTCTAAAATTTTTTGTGATCAAACACTTATCAAATATATCTTCCATTATATGAAATTTTTTTGGTGCTTGAATTCTTCTTTAGATTCTTTCTATGTCACATATTTTATGATTATAATAGATTTTAACTTCCAAAACCGATTGGATTAATTAAAGTCAAAAATTCCATCATGGTAATCCTTCCCTTTGATATAAAATTTTGGAATTACATGAGATTTTAGTGATAGATACCCTGGGGGTTATTCATGGAAGAAAATCATACAAAATTCTAATTGTATGTATGAAAATTTACATTCTTAACTAATATTCACATCAATTGTTCATTGTCTCACCCTTATTTTCACCTATTAATTAATGAATTGACCAACATGAGTGATTATATGAGCCTTATAAACCTAACATCGATGATCACTCAATACAGATGAACTGATTTTCATCCTTAAGAAAATATGAAAAACAACCACAAAATAAAAAAGATTTTTACATAGTTCACCGGCATTGGGATATATCCAGGTATCACCCACCGTCATTATATCAATGTTCCAAAATCAATTAATAATATATAAAATGTGGGTTTAGGGAAGGTCACACCTATTTCTGATGTCAATCTCATTAAAGGATTTACTATGGGCTCGCTACCTTCCAAGGGTTACTCCCTTTGTACACACCCCTTTCTCGCTACATCAGGTGGGAATACATTTTGTCTCATAGGAAAATAAAATAATTCACTATATGGTAGTTGATGAACTGATTAGTTTCAATTTTTGTTCACTATACTCTTTTAGAAACTAGTTGTGAACATTACCAATGCATCAAATTCTTTTAACCTTATTGAAAAATTATTCATGTAATGTGTCCTTTGGAATGGTCTGCAATTGGCTCCAATCAGTTTTTCTACCATGAAACTTAATACATTCATAAAACATATGAACCACTTTCCTGAAAAAAACCTCTTATTCATGAAACTTCACACATTCATGACACTTTATGTCTTCTATGATACATGAATACTTTAATAAATATTTTTTAACCACTACAAAAAACATTGTTCTGATTGATTAAATAACCTTATTCCCAGAAAATGTGTTCTTAGGAATACTTCACACAAAGAACAAATTGACATAATTTTTTTCATAAATTCGGATCCTTCAGATCCTCTACAATCCAAGCATATGAAAATGATAAGGGTAAACAACAATTTATTGAATTTTCTTACCCTCTATGAATATTTCTCAGTGTCCACCACATTTTGGAAAAACTCATCATTCTTTATCATGAAACTTCTTTTATTTTTGAATATTTTAGGAATCTTTTTATCAACATAAAACATACCATATTTTATTAAAAAATTTGGTAACATTTACAATCATGAAACACACCTACGTTTACCTTCAAATCTCATAATACTTCCACAAAATTATTTAATAAATCTATAAAACATTGTAAAGAAATATTCATGAATTACACGACTTTTCAAAATTTTCATGAGGAAGTCATAGAACTACCTATTTTGTGAAACTATTCTCATCCTTCAATTTATGGACCCCAAAATTTAGAAAACATTAGGAAATGATAGTGACATATATTTAGATCATTATGAAAACTTCTCGAGCTTCCAAACCATTGACTTGAATATTTGTAAACATACATAGTCAAAAAAATGTCCTAGAACTCCGAAATTTCAATTTTCATGATATTTTCACGTTTTAATTATTCTCTTTGTTTAATTACAACAAAACATATATTAGTATTATCATAATCAAAAATCAAGGACTGAACATTTATTTAGGAAATCCACTGCTTTCTGTTCACCGAGAACACCCCTTTCTATTGAAATTGTTACCTATTTCCTATCATCTAAAACATCATCATCTAATGAAAATTTTGACATGGTAAAAAAATGATAAATGTGTTCCACCTCACTATGTTAATGGAATCAATGCATCCAACACACGAAGCTAAAAGGGATGATGGTAATAAGGTTTTCAATGAATCTTACACAAATAACATTAAAGCAAAATTTCCCAATTGTGTCCAAAAAAATTACAAAATTGTACTTTTTTTTCTGAATGATACATCTCAAGAACATAATTTTCATTCTTTTAGCACAGGAGAATAAGAGATTTATTTTCTGTGGTAGTAAAAAACATCTTATCCACAGGTGGATCATATGACTATTTAAAAGAAGGTGGACCTTTCCCGATTAAAGACTTAATGGTGTGTTGGACCTTACATTTCTAATTTGGAAGCATAATATGATTTAGTGTGTAACAATGATTAAAAAAATTATGAATATAGGAAGATTGAGAAATTTTTTTCGAACCTATCGTTAAATCATGGGGGATGCAGGTATAAGGGTGATGGGTGTTTGAAACAATGCCCATCTTAAAAAACATTATAAAACAACGCCTTCTTTAGAACCTTAGTAAAGAAGGTGCTCTACTAATAAGTGCCTTATTCATAAATGTTATGAAGATGGCGTTGTGCTGGATAGCGTCATCTTCCCAATTTATCTCAAGAAGGCGTTGTCTTAGACAACATGTTCCCTTTAAAAATATTAATTTTTATTTTTTTCTATTTTTTGTTAAAATATATATACAACAAGAAAAATAAAATTATTATTATTAAACATAAAAATATAAAAATTATAGAAATTATTAATATTAAATATAAAAATTAATTTTAATTTAAATAATTTATATTTTTTATATTCGAATATATTACAATCATATTATCATTAAATATTATTATTATAATAAATATGTGTATATACTGATTTCGATTAAATGATTATTTATAATTAATAACATTATTATTTATATTATTATTTATAATTAGTCAATACATTAATAATTTGATTATATATAATATTTAAAATAAATATATATTAATCTATTTATTATAAAAATATTAATTATATTACTATTATAATTCTAATAAAATAATAATAATTATATTATAAATTTTCAATGATATTATTATTATTAGAAATTATATTTTCTTAATTAAAAATTTATTTAATATTTATTTCAAATTATATTATTTAATAATTTATTATATATATTATTAATTATATTTTTTACATCGTTATTCAAATTCATTTTTGTAATTATTGTACATATTTTAAAATTGCATCGTTATTTATTACAAATGTAATTCAGAATATTTAATAATAATAAGAAAAAAAAATAATTAATTTTCATTATTTTTTTTACGTTCATTTTATATTCAATTAATTATTATTTATATATTTAATATTTTAAATTTCATTTAGATTTTATTTACACTATATTTTAAGCATGTAATTTTTTTAAGGGTTAGTATTATTTTTTAATCAATAATGTTTTTTCAGGTGAATAATTAATTTTTTTGTTACATTTGTTATATTTTTTTTATTTTCAACTATTTTTTATATCTTTAATACGTGTTTTATGTTTCATTTAAATTTTAATTATCGTTTATATTTTATTGTCTTCTAAATGCACCTACGTAAAAGTTAATAATGTTTTAAGTAGATCAATGTGAAAGCCTCCAAATTATAAATTATATATATAATAAATAAAATTTGAAATACTAAATAAAAATATAAAAAATAATTGAAATAGAAAAATCATAAAAATCGTTGATAAAAAATAATTTCAATGGAACAAAAAATTGTTTTTGCAAAACAAAAAATTTGTACTTAAAAATTATTTTTACATCAATTTTTTTATGTAAATTCAAAAAAAAATTATTATTTTTTAGATTCCTTTTATTTTAAATTAATTTTTTCCTTTCACAGTTAGTGTTTTAAATTCTATATAGATTTTTTTATACATTATTTATGTGTAGAAACTTTTTAATCTGCACTAGTTATGTTTTTAATCTATAATTTTTTTCCATGTAAATTATTATTAGTTTGCTATATTTGTTAGATTCTTTTTATTTTCAACTATTATTTATATGTTTAATCTATGCTTT
Source organism: Viscum album (assembly GCA_963277665.1). Classification (NCBI taxonomy): domain Eukaryota; kingdom Viridiplantae; phylum Streptophyta; class Magnoliopsida; order Santalales; family Viscaceae; genus Viscum; species Viscum album. The sequence goes on from OY728136.1 coordinate 833,919,739, forward strand.
ATATTTCACGTAAATTATTCTTATTCTTTATATTTTACAGTTTTTCAATGTCACCTACAAGAAACATTATTATGTTTCAAGTAGTTGATTTTGAATGATTATTAATTATTTGTCATGAATTTTTTTATAAATTTATTTTTATTTTAATATATTTAATATATTTTTAATCCATGTTTTAACTTCCATTTATATTGATCATATATTTTATATTTTTCAGTCATTCAAAGTCATGTAATAGAAATATTTTTTACATTTCTAGTAGGTGACTTCAGAACCTTATAAAATAAAAACTATATTACCATTCTAAATGAAAATTAAAAAATGGATTAAATATATAAGAAATAGTTGAAAATAAAAATAATTTAGTAAAAAACGCAGAAGAAAAATAATTTATCATATTTCATAGTAACCAAATTGAAACATTATTATTTTTCAAGTATTTGCTTTGGAATCCAATAAAATATAAACTATAAAAACAATCTAAATGATGTTTCAGGCATGGATTAAACATATAAAAAAAGTTCAAAATATAAATATTTAATAAATATAACAAACCAATAATGATGTACATGGAAAAAACATTATGGATAAAAAATATAACATGAACACTTCAAAAATATTATTCACATAAAATATAGTATAAATAAAAAATATATGGAATTTGAAACACTAGATGTTGAAAAAAATTAGTTGAAAATAAATGGAATTTCAAAAAATTGGTAAACAATATTTTTTAATTTACACATAAAACGTTCTCTGTAAAATAATATATATATATATATATATATATATATATATATATATATATATTGGCTTCAATCAACAACGTTTCATGTCATTGAAATTATTTTTCATCAATATTTCTAATGAATTTTTTTTTATTTTAAATTAGCTGTAAAATGGGTTTTAAATGTTTCAAATTTCATTTATATTGTATGTATACATTATAATTTATAGGCTTCCATACTCTTCTACTTAAAAATTTATTATTTTTTATGTAGTTGACTTTGGAAGACTATAAAATAAAAACTATAATTGCAATTTAAATGAAACATAAAACACAAATTAAACATATAAAAATAGTAGAAAATAAATATGATTTAAAAAATATATAAAACAAAAACTAATTTAGGAAAATAACATTATTTATTAGAAAAATAAAATTTACCCTTCAAAAAATTATTCTTATAAAATATAGAATAAATAAAATCTAAATGCAATTTAAAACATCGACTTTACAAAAAAAGTTAATTTAAAATAAAATCAACATTAAGAAAGTAATAAATAATAAATATTATTTTTATAATTAATGTTAAATATTATGAATTACATTTTTAATAAATGATAATAATATTTTAAATTATTTACCAAAATTATAGCAATGATTATGATTAATGATTTAAATAGTTTAATTCTTAATTTAACTAATACTTTAGTAAATAATATAATTTAAAATAAATAGTAATTAAATGTTTAATATATGAAATATATTTTTTAATAACAATTTTATTATTAACAATTTATAATTAAATTAATAATCATTTTTAATAATCATAGTAGTAATAATATAATTTTTTTAATAAAAAACTGATTAATAAATAAATTATTTATTATATATAATCAAATTATTTATATATTTAATAATATTAGATAATAATATAATTAAAAATGTTATTATTTAAAAATAATAATTAAGTTTAAATGAATATATGGGCATAATTATAATATAATAATAATAGTAATAAAAATAAATAATAATTTATTTTAATGAAGCCATTGAAATTAATATATTACGTAATAATAATACTATTTAATAATAATACTATTATTTACATGATCATCATTATTATTGATAGTATTAGTAGTGATAGTTATAATAAACAGAAAATAATTTACATGAAACAAAATATTCTAATTTAATAATTATTATTATATATTAATAATAATAAGAATGATATTATTATTATTATTAACTAAACTAAAACTAAAATAATTATTATTTAATATAATATTCATTATTACTATTTTTTAAATATTAAATTAAATATATTATTAATTAAATTATTTATATTCACTATTTGGAATTATTAATAATTATATTTTTATTATTTGTAACATTATCCATAAAATTATTTGAAGATAATTGAATAATATTTAATTATTTAGTTTATATAATATTAGGTGTGTATATATATATACAAAAGATTAAAAAAATAAAACAAAGAAGGCACTTACTAATTAAGCGCCTTATTAAAATTTTTAACAAAGAAGGCACCTAATGATTTTGTACCTTATTAAAAATTTTATCAAAGAAGGTTCTTTTTGAGTTAATGGATGTTTAAAAAATTATCAAAGAAGGTGCTTGATGATTTTATGCCTTCTTGAAATATTCCACATAGAAGGTGTCATATTAGCTGATGCCTTCTACCATGAAAATCATTGCTTGTAGCGATGTTACTTTTGGAAATTGTTTCCCCTGAACGATAGATTTAGGATTTATTTTTTTAATTATGGTACATCAGAAACTTTTTCGAAGTTAACACCTTCCACCAGTTCTATGGGGTTTTCTAGATACTATTTTTTCAAAAAATGGAATGGGGAGTGTCAGTATAATCTTGAATGAGTCTGGGAAGAACCTTCCGACCCTAAATACCCCATAACGAGGTGTAACGACACCATCAAGCATGTGAGGCTATGGGTCGCCCCAAGATGGGCTGGGGGCGTTGGGTAAATACCTAGATTAAATTAAAGGATTCAAAATTAATTAATTTGATTAATTAAATTTAAATTTAAAATTAAATTAATTCAAAATAAATTTGGATCTAAATTAATAATATTTTCTTAATCCATAAAAATTAATTTAATTTTTGTATTATGTTTATTAACTAAATAATTTAATTTTTTGAATTTATATTAAATTTCATTTCAGACTGAATAAAATAAATCATTTGAAATTATTTAAATCCAATCCATTAATTTCATTACTATAATTAAATTTATTGAATTTTATTTTTAATCATGCATTGATTTAATATTCATACAATCCTTGATCAAATTGACTTAGCATATTCATGTATGGTTGTTTTACTTAATTTTTTATTATATCTGTTTGATGATTGTAATAAGATGGTAATTAAATAATGGTCCCAAAATCATCTTTTTTAATATGTATAAGGGAATGAATGTCTAATTTATCTATTTTATATTTCACCCCCAGAAACCCTATCATTCACGCAAGTTTACTTGTACATTGATAATAACATTTTTAGATGTGGACCCTTCAATGACAAGATAGTGCATTAGAAGTAAAGTATATACACTAGATCAAGGGGTAACTATGATACGAGTCAAGAATCGACACTAAAATGAAACCACCTAGGTCAAAATTGATCTATTATTTTAAAATGGATAAATTAAAATCTGATTCTCAAGACCAGTCACGTTGAATAATTTCCTTTATGTATTTCTTTTATATTATCCTCATTTTTTGTACTTCGAGATCATGTAAAATAATAAACAAGATAAAATACATAAGTATGTGAAATACGTTTTTTATTGATACATGTTCAATAATTACTGTGACAACATAGTTTGAACGTATTTAATATAAATAGATTACATACTTCAAGAAATGATAAAATCCCTCAATTATATATTAGTTCGTAATGCCATTCGTTGGTCAAATTTGAAAAAAATGGGTGTTCATGGTACTCATCAACCATAGCTGGTGATGCATCCTTCTAATCGAGATTTCTTATTAGAGAAACGAGTTCAATTAATTATTTTTGGTAGCAAAGTTTAGCCATAACTAACTTTCTACTACTTTAGAGGCAATCTTCTAATGGAATCATGGTTATAGTTTCGATAAGATGGGACATTACTCAAAAAACCAAGGAACTACATGATACAGTGGATATCCATCCTCGATTCTATCGTAAAACTCTTCATGTAGTGGAATTTTCGTTGGTTGTAGACAATGAGGGGCAGTTCTGAGGATATTTTCCACTAGAATACTCAAGAAAAAGAGTCTTCCAAATCAAATAGTAAGAACTATTGAGGTAAGATAAAATAGTCAGAGGTATTAAATGATTTAAAAATTAATTAATCATATTTCCTAAAATCTAATCAAGATATTGTAATGATTGATAAAATTTATTATTTGTAGAGAAAAAATGTAAATAACCAACACTATAAGAACATTACCACTAGGATCCATAGTAAATAATAAAAATACTATGAATTTCTATAACATCCAAGACTGGTAGAGGAACTTGCACATAGTAATACACAAATAAAGGAATATTTTTGTGATAGAGTCCTCAATTCCAATTAATCCTCCTCATGAATAAATAAAGTCATATATATATAAGGATAATTTGTGTATAAGGGATTTACAAGATGTACAATGCATCATGCTATCATTGATTTCTAGTGAATTAAATCAAATGCACGAGGAAAAATATTTGATTAGCCACTAAATGAGGCTAATATTAATTGTTAATATATATAATATTCATGAGATTTATTATTCATAAACACTATTTTAGTGTATTTTACACTTTTAACATCATTTCACATTATGATTGTAATACCTTCTTAAAATGCACTATTATGTGGTACATTTATTAACGTCATTTAAAGTAACCAATGAATCATCGGATTTTAAGGAATATAATTATCCATATTTTGATTTTATATTTTTGGAAATTGATCTACACTTCAATATGAACATATTTAATTCAGGGATCAATGGTAGAATTCATGGAAGAAGATGATGATATTTTGTGATGAAAGGAAGCAATTCTAGAGAAGGCAGATTGGACACAAGCCCACTGATGAAAATGTGGTGCCCACATTACAAACCCAATTAATCCCAAATTTTGTGAGAGGCTAGAATACATATATAGGAACAAATCATCCTTCAAGATCCAGTGCTACTTCGGCCTCTATTTTGGTCATTTAGGCGTCCCAAGTTAGAGATACAATTCTAGGCCTGATTCTATGGCCCAGAAAAACAGACCACTAATATAATCATATCTCCAAATACACAACTTTAAATGGGCACAAATTTTATATGAGGTTAGGATACATCCGGTAATCCATTTTCTTCGTCTATGTCCCACTCTAATTCAGCCATCTAGAAGGTCTTCCAATCACGTCTGTTCGGTGGATGAAAGCTGGATGCCACATCGGGTCAAGGGTGGAAAAATCAACTCTCCCTCAACTTTCCACCCACCTATGGTCTACCAAAATTAATTGAGGAGACTTGGACTATTTAAGGCTCTACCCAAGGCTTCAAAAAAGCCTATTTAAGTCAGTTTTGGTGGAAGAGTTTAGGATCTTTGGTGCTTTGTTCAATTGGAATGTTATGCTACGATTTTGTTGTATCAAGTTTGTCTTTCACATGTAAGTTGTTCAATTCACTTTAGTTTCTTAATAAAATCTCTTCTTTTACTCTTATTATGTTGTTCTTAATATCACTTTGATACCATTGGTTAAAGGAGTGAATTTATTCACACAAAACCTTGTGAAATTATTCACACAACGGTGGAGTGATCATTTTCTTTTTATTGTTTTCTTTACTTCTTCAATTCCTCCCTTATGAGTCTACTTCCTGCTTCCATTGAAACTATAGCGTCAATGGAGGTCTGACCCACTTATGGGTTGATCCAAGGGAGTATCAAGGGGCTGTATTGGATTTTATTTAACACCCAATTAAGGTCCAATCACTTCTTTAATTGAGATTTTTATTTGATGATTTTTAAACTCTATCGTCCTTGTTGAATTTAAGGCCACTCACTACAAGTGCTAATACAAACATTTACCTTGAAGTGCTCAAAACTTTGATCCTTCAAATGTATAGGTGATTAGTATTATGGTGTATTGGTATAAAATCATTAAGTGATGAAGTTGTTTGATCTCCTTAAATGAACTCAACTCAAATATAAGAAATTGAAATAATTTAAAATGGAATACGTCCAATCCACCCCGAGAGATAACCTAGGTTTAACTCATTATTTTAAATTGAATTAACTTAAATCTATTAGATATCCATTAAACCCATCAAAAATCAATCCATGTTGGCCACTTCATAGCAAAAAATAGTCTATATAATGTACGTGTCTATAGGTTTCTTCTTAGGTCTCTAAGGATTCGACAACCCAAGCTAAACTACATGGACCAACCTACCTTCGTCTCTTGGGTAAATTTGAGCGTGAATCAAATTTTGGCGCCATTTCCTAGGACCCAATTAAGTAATCTAAACACCCATTCTATTCTATCCCATTTCTTCTTTTCTCATTCAAATCCTCTTATCTTGTCCCTTTCTCGTTTTTTTCCTTTTGGCGCTTGTCTGCCTACACCCACGATCAATCAAAACGTCTAGTTAGGGTGGATAGTCCTGGGTTTGGGGAGTAAATTACACCAAGGGAACTCTTTCCATTAGATCCTAATCTTATTAATACTCCAGATTCCAAAATTGAGCCAATTTCAATGGAAGGTCTTCACAGAAACCATATCATAAACTCGGGTGAGAACCAAAATGGAAACGCAAATGAGGCAGCCCCAAACATGGGGAATGCAATTGATCAAACCATGAATGACTACCTCACACCTTCCTGGACCAATTCCCCCTCATGCATTATACCCAACTCCCTAAGAGATTCCACCTACATCTTTATACCCCATGTCCTAAACCACCTTCCCACATTCCATGGAATGGAGTCCGAGATGCCCTACCTTCACATTAAGGATTTCAATGACATTGTAGAAACCATGTGTCCCCCACATCATCTAGAATCAGCTAAGATGAAGATATTTCATTTTTCTTTAAAGGATCGAGCTAAAAATTGGCTAAAAAATTTGAGACCATCATCCATAAACTCTTAGGACCAACTACAAAGAGAATTCGACAAGAAATACTTTCCCTACCACAAAAAATTGAACTTAAAAAGAGTATCCAAAACCTTTTTGAAAAAGAGGGAGAGTCATTCTATGAAACATGGGAGAGGTTCAAGGACACTCTAAACATGGTTCCACACCATGGTTTTTCTATTCTGGAATAAGTGAGAATTTTCTATGATGGGTTGGGTCTAGGGAACAAACAATTCATTGACATGATGTGTAATGGAACCTTTAAAAACAAAGCCCCAAATGATGCTTATGAGTATCTAGAAAGTCTTTCTGAACAAAACCAAACATGGGGAACATCACCTTATTCTGAAAAGACACAAAGAACTACTGGAATTCATACACTTAGAGAAGATGAAATCCTTAGGGCTAAACTCATAGCACTCTCTAAGAAGGATGAAGAGATAGACCTTAGGAAAGTCCATGAAATCCAAACTATGGACCCTGTTTGCACAATTTGTGACAAACATGACAATAAGATAGACAACTGCCCAACCATTCCATCCATCAAGGATGTTCTTTTAGGAGGACCCCCAGCATAAGTAAATACTATGAACTTTCAAAATCCTTAATACCAAAACAACTTCAACCCAAGGTATAATTACCACCCAGGCTTCCACTGGAAAGATAACCAACAACCTAGCCAATCACAGGGAAACAATTCTTACCCCCATCAGAACTACCAAACCGATAACCAATTCCAAACCCAACCTATCCAATACCAACAGCCACTGGTCCATTTTCAACAAACCATCCCACCTCCAAAATATCCCCGCTGGGATAAACCAATATTCTCAAGAACCAACCCAAACTGTTCAACAAAGACTACTAGAACAACTGTGCAATCAAATGGAAATGATGAAATCGGAAGTCTCTTCCCTTAAACAAGAACTTCAAACCATCAAAACTGGAAAGGCACCCATGCCTACTCAGGCTGTTCCATCCTCAAATTCAAGGGGAGATTCAATTTATACTCAAACAACTCATGAACAACTAAAGGTTGTGACTATTTTAAGAAGTGGGAAATCAATTGAGAAAATTGAAAAACTAATTCAGAACCCATCCGCAGATTCAAAATTAGATGAAAATTCAAATGAACCACATGACCAAACTAAGGAAACTGATAACATTGTCAAAGAAACAACTCTTCAACAAACAACCCCACAACATACACCATTTCCTCAACGCATGAGAAGAAAAACCAAGCCTGAATTAAGTGAAACATTAAGAGAAATATTCTCACAAGTCAAGTTGAACATTCCCCTTCTCGATGCAATCCAAACCATACCTGCCTACTCAAACCACCTTAAGAAATTGTGCAATTTTAAAAGAAAATTTTCACATAAAAACCAAGTCCTTTTGGCTGCTAATGTGATTACCACCATTCAAGGGACCATTCCTTCTAAGCTGAAAGACCTGGGTTGCCCTTACATCAATGTTGAACTAGGAGAGAGCAAAGTTATCAAGTCCTTGTGTGACCTAGGTGCTACTTTCAATCTCATCCCTTATGTTTCGTACTACCAGTTAGGACTACAAGAACTCCAACCCACATCTTTCACACTTCAACTTGCTGATCGTAGCATTAGGGTTCCAAAGGGTATTTTAAAGGACGTTATAGTAAAGGTCGAAAACATCATCTACCCTGCTGAGTTCATTGTCCTTGAAAACCATCCAAACATAGGAAATAAATAACAAACCCTAATCATCCTTGGTTGTCCCTTCCTTACAACAATCAACTCTGTTATCTGAGTCCGAAATGGGAACATGACCATCACCTTTGGGAACATGAGTCTAGACTTGAACATCTATAATCCTATCTCACAAATAGAGGATGACAAGGACATTAATGAAGTAAACATGATAGAAAGCATTGATAATTAATCTATAGAACATCAAGGAATATTTGATGAATGTTTAAGTCAGGATTAGATTGATTTCCTTTGTTCATATGAAGGATGTTTATCTCCTTCGGTTGAATCATTTTCAAATTTCTCTTATGATGAAGTCTTAGGTCCAACAATCTGTAAAACCTTTCAAGAAACCACTTTCATGGAGACCACTCCAACTTCCTTCCCTAAATTTGATCAAGACAATCTAGTAGCTGAAACTTATACATGTGGGGAATCAATCCTAACTGAAAATCTAAAAAAAGAAATTGAACTTGATCCAATGTCCCATTCTTCTACTAAAATTCTGAACCAACCTGATCTTGAATTGAAGGAACTTCCCACTGCACTCAATTTTGCTTTCCTAGGGGACAATCAAACACATCCTATTGTCATTTATTCTTCTCTTGAATCCAATCATGATAGGATGCTTCTAGATGTCCTTAAGAAACATAAGAAATCCATTGGTTGGACCCTGTCTGATATTCCCGGGATTGGACCACTTATTAGAACACATTGGATTATTCTAGAATCTGATTCAAAGCCATGTCGTCAACCTCAACGGTGACTCAATCCTAATATCATGATGTTAGTAACGAAAGAACTTCTGAAATTATTAAAAGCTGGTATTATATATTCCATAGCTGAGAGTGAATGGGTGAGCCCAATCCAAGTTGTTCCAAAAAAGGATGGAATCATAGTGATAACTAATGAGGATGGAGAGATTCTTCCAACAAGGGTGAGTAGTGGATGGAGGTTTTGCATTTACTATAGGAAGAAAAAATCATTCACCAAGAAGGACTATTTATCCTTACCATTCATTGACCAAGTCCTTGAGAGAGTTGAAGGTCATGCCTTCTACTGTTTCTTAGATGGGTACTCAGTGTATAATCAAATTGAGGTCTCCCTAGAGGATCAAGGGAAGACTACATTCACCTATCCATTCAGCACCTTTTCCTTTAAACACATGCCCTTTGGTTTATGCAATGCCCATGGAACCTTCCAGCGGTGCATGATAGGAATATTCTCTTACATGGTAGGGGATTTTCTAGAGGTCTTCATGGATGACTTCTCTGTGTTTGGGGATACATTTAAGGGATGTATGCAGAATGTAGAGAGAGTCTTGTCAAGATGTGAAGAAAAAAATCTGGTCCTAAACAAGGGAAAATGACATTTCATGGTTAAAGAGGTACTAGTTCTAGGCCATCTGGTCTCAGGTAGGGGGATTGAAGTTGATAAAGACTAGGTTGACATCATTTGTCACCTTCTATCACCCAAAACTTTCAAGGAAGTGAGGTCTTTATTATTACATGCTGGTTTCTATAGAAGATTCATCAAGGCCTTTAGTTCAATCTCCCATCCCCTTTGTCCGCTCTTAGTAAAGGATGCTCCATTTGTTTGGATAGAAAGCTGTGGGGGATCATTCTCAACCCTCTAATCCTCTCTAACCTCTCCTCCCATTATGAAATCTCCAAATTGGAACCTTCCTTTCAAACATATGTTTGATGCCAATGAATTTTCTGTAGGAGCTGTGTTAGGAAAACATTGTGATAAAACTCCTTATGTCATTTCTTATGCAAACAAATCCTTAAATGATTCCCAAATAAACTACACCACTACTGAAAAAGAGTTAATTTCTATTGTGTTTTCTTTAGAGAAGTTTAGGTTCTATCTCTTAGGATCCCCTATCACTATGTTCACTGACAATTCTGCACTAAAATACCTCTTCGAAAAACAAGATGCTAAGGCTAAACTGATTAGGTGGGTCCTTCTCTTACATGAATTTAACCTCACAATATAGGATAAAAAGGATGTTGAAAATGTTGTAGCTGATCACCTCTCTAGAATAGAATTCAAATATAACTCCAATCACCTTTCTGTTTCTGATTCATTTCCTAATGAACACTTATACTCTAGGAGTGACCGCCCTTGGTATGTTGACATAGCCAATTTCTTAGTTACAGGAGTCATTCCAAAATTCTTAAGGACTCAAGCTCGAAGGAAATTACTTTCTGATGTTAGAGACTATGTGTTTGATAATCCATACCTCTATAAGTTCTACCCTGACCAATTCATTATGAGGTGTGTCCCAGAATCTGAACAAGAGTCCATCCTTAAATTCTGTCATAGTGAGGCATGTGGAGGGCACTTTTCCTCTAAGAAAACATCTGCTAAGATTCTTCAATGTGGTCTTTTCTGGCCCACCCTATCAAGGGACTCCTACACATTTTTTTCAAAGTTGTCCTAGGTGTCAACAAGTAGGTTCCATCACAAAAAGGAATCAAATTCCACTCACTCCCATCTTAGTGGTTGAAATCTTTGACTATTGGGGAATTGATTTCATGGGTCCCTTCCCAAACTCTAAGGGATATATTTACATTATCTTAGCTATCGATTATGTCTCTATGTAACATTACAAGTAAGTAATTAATAATAGATATTCTTATATATGTATATATATAAATTAGAGAGTGTTTTAGAGGCTTAAAATGAGAATAAATTCAATCTTAAGTCTGGAATACACTAATATTTTTAAAAGATTGTCTTACTACCTTTTGATTGAAAACCATTTTTAAATCAAACTTATAACAATTCTATAAGCTCTAGTTGTACAAATAAACTTATTATTTATTATTGGGACATTTAAATTTACTTTGGATAAATTTTTGGTATTTTTCTGACAATGTTCATTTTATAATGAATAGTGAAAAATACTGCATTTTACATCAAAACTACATTTTCATCTAATTTAATTATATGGTTAGATTATATTTTTAATTAGTTTTAAAGTGAAAATAGAATATATTTTTACCATTTAATCCAATGGTGGTCATTGGGATTAATTTTACTTTGGAATTGGGCATAAACAAGTGTCAAACGTTTCATAGATATTGTTTCTAAGTGACCCGCTATTTGTTTTGACAATAGGAACTATTTTTAAATTAATTATTGCAATTTCTGTGTTTGGAATTTGGTAAAATAGATTACATATTTGGAATCAGAAGTTCCAAATTATGTAATCAATACTCTTTTGTTTTTGGACATTATGAATAGTAACGACAGTAATTATCTTTAATTATCTTGATTAATTAGTAATCGGGTAGTTAAGGATAATAAAATAATATCATAATAATAAAAAATGACCCAAACATGTGTCCTAATGATACTGGTTGGGTCATGGGAGACCATGGGATTCCTTCTTCCAAACTTGGGGACCCCATGGAATCACTTTTGTGTGATAATTACTTCTTATCTTTTTATTTTTAAAGAAAGTTAAATATAACAAAGAATGTATCACCTGAGTAAAACATTTTTAATTTTTTCTAAATAAATGATATATTGGACTATAAATATTTATTGGAAATCTGAATATATTTCCTACATCATATTATTTTTTTATAATTTTTAGACATTAAATAGATTAAATTATTTATGACATCATGATGACGTAGCGATTACCTCATTGATGAACGATTTAAATAAAATGAAAATATAATGTAAATTCTAAGACATACACTTGTCAAAGACCTATTGGATGAGTATATATCGAACCCTTATCACCTTATCCTTGAAAGATATCAATGTGGGCCCTTTTAAATCTGAAACACATTTCAATATAAAGTAACATTTTGTAACATTCCAAGAGTGCCCCTCCTCTCCTCTTATAAAAGGCCCCCACCTCTACCTATTTATAAACACTTATAAAGCCATTAACTCAGACAATATATGCTCATTTTATCTCTACACATCCCTCTATTAATCCTAGAAGCCTTACCTTAGGCATAAAGCTCTTCAAGAAAAAATATTTGTACAAACCAAGAGGAGTTACCCGATTTAAAGGTAAAGTCTTCTCTAATGTTCTTTTGTTTTATTTTGCTTCTCCAACCCCCTAAACTCTTTTTATTCATTTCTTTTGTACCAAAACCAATATTTTAAATATAATAGGATGTTTTTATAAGAATTATTCGAGCTACACTTACACACACCTACATCTAATAGTTAAATAACATACTGTTTTCGTGGATGGAGAATTTCTGCCTCACGAAACGATGATTGTTCAATATTCTTATAATACCTTCAAAAATGGCCATTAATATGTCACTATATTTATATATGATATATAATATGTTTATGTTTTCCTTAAGCTTCTGTATTTTTCATTTATGTCATACCTTTATGGCTTCCATTATGGGTAAATGCGATATCTTCATTTTAGGAAGTGCGGACTACCACCCCCTCAAAGTGATTTGATTCGTTAATGACATATGTGGGACATATAAAGGATGGAGTTAATGATATTATATATTATATTATAATGGAATTATAATATACCTTTATATCATTATGATTCAATTCCATTAAATAGTAAATAGAAATGAAAGTAGCGTTCATGCGTACGTATGGCTTATCGTCTCCATGAACAGTGCATTTCATTTTTTACCTCTAAAAGTTATGTAATATTATAAATGCATGTATATAATGGATATATATGATATATATGATATCTAAATCATGAATATAATTATAGATATAATGGATATTTTACCACACGAACAACTTGTAATTATAAAGAGTTTATTTTTGACTCAAGTACCAATGATCGACAAAATGACCGTTATTAAATTAAATAATTACATAGTGTTCATAACATGGTAATAAGTGAAATAAAAGGAATAATGAACTTGAAAAAGTTTCTTAAGCAATTAGAAATTAACTCAAGTTTATTATTCAGGATGTTAAAGAACGATTGATTCAAGTCGGACCCGAGGTATGGGACTTCGTCTCAATCTCCTTTCATTGAGGAATATTTTGTTTTATACACAAATTTCCTTTATACGGTGTATAAAACCCTTTGAATTTTATGTTTATTCAAAAAGAATCTTTTTTATATGAATCATTTACTAAATGAAAAAAGGGAATGTTTTTTCATCGTATGTATGCGGTGACAACGACTTCGCCGCTGTGGCCATTATATGAGCTTAGGCTTCCTCTACAAGCCGTAACTCTTTTTTAAAATGAAAAATAAATACTATGTTTTACTTTTCTTTTATTTTGGTATTGAAAATGTTTTTCCTGATGTTTTTATATAAATGTTTTGTATTTATATTTTGTGATTGAAAAGTGGAAATGTTATGTTTCCTTTATGTATGTTTTATGTGATACGATTATGTTATGGTTCTTGGGCATTGTTATGAAGATGGGGGGTTCCATGAAAAACTAATGGCGGGTGAGCCCAATATAGCTCTCCAATGCATTGGGTAATGTGAAGGAGTTAATCATTAATGTTTCTCCAAAGAGATTTAGGGAATATACTGTGATGGGTATTCCAAACGTAACCATGAGGGTTACTCCCAACGTAAGAATGTTATGAATGCCTCAAGTTACCTTTATGTATTATGATTTCTATGATTTATTCATGATTTGATGAGGTATGTTGAAATTATTACTTTTTATGAGTAAAGTATGATTTCATACATGGACTAATGTTTTCATTTCATACTTTTATATCCCTTACTGAGCTTTTTATGCTCATTACAAGTTTTTGAAATGTTTTTCACAGGTCAAGGGAAAGGTACATGATGTGATGATAGTGTCAAGGAAGTTTCAAGAAAGAATCCATGTTTAATTTTAAATATGTTTCCGATGATGGAAAAAATGAGTACTATCTTTTATGTAACCACTTTTTTTAAATGTGGAATGTAATGCATGATTTATGGTCTAATTCTCTAAAACTCTAAAACTGAAAAGATCCTCAACATGTACTCTTGAAATAACTCAAGATTAAGAAAGGTTTAAGGCTCGGTCCTTATAGTTGGTATCAGAGGTCGGTTTAGATAACTTTAGGAGTTAGAATTATATTAAATGATTATCCAAAAATATTTTTGTTATGGTCAAATTGAAATGATATAGAATTTGAAGATTACCATGTTGCTTCATCTAAGACATGTTTTGTTCAGAATGGTTTTCCTTAGAGGAAACAGGGAAGCAGTGCTAGGAAGGCATACATAAGGAAATGACCTTCCGAATCAGCATCTTGAGATGGTCGGAATTGGAACTAAATAGTTTGTTGTAGTAATGGCGCAGTTGACTCAAGTGATAAATGGTGGTGGTATCCATGCATGAGATCAGCCAGATCAACCGCAGTGGAACATGTCAGTAATGGAACTTTTCATGAGGCAACATCCCCCATTATTCAGAGGATCATCTAACCCTGTGCTAGCTGAAGGGTGGATTAAAGCACTGGAGAAGATTTTCGATGTCATGGGGTGTTCAGACCATCAAAAAGTTATTCTTGCAATTTACCGTTTGGAGGGTGAACCAGATCAGTGGTGGTCGATGGTTACAAATATCAGGGACACTGATGGGATTGATGCTCTCGACTGGGATGAATTCAAAGGTATATTTATTGAGAAGTATTTTCCTAAGGCTTTTTGACTTAGGATGGAAAAACAATTCTTATAATTGAGGCAAGAGGACGACTCAGTGGCTGCTTATGAATAGTGGTTCACTCGATTGGAAAGGTATGACCCAAATTTTATCCGAGACCTTGATAGTAAAATCAATCAATTTTACTCAGGATTAAAGCCCAAATATCACAGGCCATTAGCTTATCGTGAGTTCAAAAGTTATGAAAAGCTTGTTCGGTGTGCTGGGAAGGTGGAAATGGAGTTTTCCGATGATCAAGTGTTCTATAACTACCAACAGAAGAAGAGACCGAGGTGGTATGAGAAAGGGAAGAATTCTTCAAAAAGATCTGATGGTAAGAAAACTAAGTTTATAGTTTGTGATAAATGTGGTAAAAGGAATGCTGGGGAATGTCTTTTGAATTCTGGAAAGTGCTCCCGATGTGGTAAGATGGGACATAAGGCTCGTGATTGCAATGAAAAGAATCAGGGTGATAGTAAGACCAAATTTGATTTACAGTTAGTGAAATGTTTTAAGTGCAATGAGATGGGTCACTATGAAAATGAGTGTCCGACAAAGAGCTCGAGTGATGGGAAGCAGTTAGACTACAAGCAGAAAGGGGTGGTGAAATCCTTTGTAACTACTTCAGCAGATGTTGGGACATCAAATGAAGTGGTATCAGGTACTTTGTTTTTTTTTTCAGATTATGCCAGTGTGTTGTTTGATTCAGGGTCTACACATTCTTTCATCTCTGAAAACTTTTCTAGTAAAATGGGAATACCATCTCAATAAATGACTCCTAAACTTGTGGTAAAAACACCTGGGAGAAATGTTGAGGAAAAAACAATTTTTAAGAATCTTCATATCCTTATCCGTGGAAAGAACCTACTTGAAAAACTTATTGTTTTACCTCTAGTAGTGTTTGATGTTATCCTGGGTATGGATTGGCTCTCTATTTACCATGCTAAGATTGACTGTAGAGCTAATAAAGTTTCTTTTCAGAAAGACATTCAGTTTGTATACAAGAATGAACTCTTACTGTTTATAGCATATCAAGAGGATGATAAACTTATAAAAGATGGAAATGAATGTTACCGTGCACATATTGTTGAAAATGAAGGAACTGTTCAGATTAATGATGTGCTAGTGGTAAATGAGTATCCTGATATTTTTCCTGATGTGTTTCCTGGAATAATACCAGATCGGGAAGTTGAGTTTACTGTTGACTTAGTTCCTGATGCTAAGCCAATTTCAAAACCCCCTTATCGAATGGCTCAAATTGAACTTTTAGAGTTGAAGGAGAAATTGCAAGATTTATTAGACAAAGGTTTCATTTGACCTAGAACATCACCATGGGGTGCTTCTGTTTTATTTGTTAAAAAGAAAGATGGTTCAATGAGACTTTACATTGATTATAGATCCTTGAATAACATCATTTTTAAGAACAAATATCCTTTTCCTCATATCGATAATTTGTTTGATCAGCTCCAGGGAGCTCATTTGTTTTCAAATATTGACCTGAGATCGGGGTACCATCAGTTGAAGGTAAAGGAAGAAGATATTCCGAAGACCGTGTTTAGTACAAGATATGGCCATTATGAATTTGTAGTAATGCCTTTTGGCTTAACCAATGCACCTATTGTATTCATGGACCTTATGAAAATAATTTTCTATGAGTTCTTGGATAAGTTTGTGGTTGTTTTCATTGATGATATTTTTGTGTTTTATAAAAGTAAAGGGGAGAAAGAAAGACATTTAAGGGTTATTTTTCAAACCATAAAAGAAAATAAATTGTATGGGAAATTCAGAAAGTTTGAGTTTGGGTTGCAACAAATTTCTTTCCTTGGTCACATTGTTACTAAAGATGGGATAACTTTTGATCCTACAAATACAGAGGTTGTGGAAGAATGGACAAGACCCACAAATGTAACCGACATTCATGGTTTTCTTGGTTTGGTAGGCTATTACCGAAGGTTTGTTAGAAATTTTTGATGGTTATCTAGTCCAATGACTAATCTAACTTGGAAGGGTGTTAAGTTTATCTGGACAAAAGAATTTTATGATTGTTTTCAGTAAATGAAAAGAAGATTGGTGAATGCTCCAGTTTTGGCACTACCTTCTAGGAATGGGGAGTTTGTTATCTATAGTGATGCTTCATTGAAAGGACTTGGTTGCGTCCTAATGTAGAATGATCAGGTAATTTCTTATGCTTCATGTTGGTTGAAAACTCATGAGGTAAATTACCCTGCACATGATTTGGAATTAGCTGTTGTTGTTTTCGCTTTAAAATTTTGGAGGCATCATTTGTATGGAGTAATGTGTAAAATATATATACCAATCACAAAATTTTAAAGTATACATTCACTCAGAAAGAATTGAACATGAGACAGAGGATATGGCTATAATTAATCAAGGATTATTATTGTACAATTCATTACCATCCAGTAAAAGCAAATATAGTGGCTGATGCTTTGAGTCGAAAAAGTAATGCTTCATTAACAATGTTATGTTTGGAACGTGATACTTTGCTTAAGGATTTGATGAAATTTGGAATAGAAGTTGTTGGTGAAGAATGTCCTTCTATTTTGTTTCAGGTATTAGTGAAATCCTGTCTATCAGACAGAATTAAGCAAGCACAGAAGCAAGACAAAGAGTTGCAGAAAAAGGTAGAGCTGGTTCAGAAGGGTAAGTTGCATGAATTCAACATTGATAATGATTGTGTTTTGAGATTTGGGAAGATATTGTGTGTGCCTTATGATTCATAGTTGAAGAGAGAGTTGTTATGTAAAGTTCATAGTTCTCTGTTTTCAGTTCATCCAGGCAGTACTAAGATATATAGAGATCTTCGGGAGTATTACTGGTGGGACGGAATGAAAAGAGATATTGCTGATTTTACTGTGAAGTGTTTGACTTGTCAATAGGTAAAAGCAGAGCGGAAATTACTGAAAGGGATGCTTTAACCTTTACCAGTGCCAGAGTGGAAATGGAAGAATATAACCATGTACTTCGTTGTGGGATTTCCGAAGACACCTCGAGGTAATAATGCAATCTGGGTTATAGTTGATCGCTTGACTAAATCTACTCATTTCCGTGCTATACGAGATACTTTTTCCCTAGATCAGCTTTCCTGTTTGTATCTTAAATATATAGTCAGGTTACATGGAGTTCCTTTCTCCATTGTATCTGACCATGATCCCAAGTTCACTTCTAACTTTTGTAAAGGCCTTCAGAAGTCGTTGGGTACTGAATTAAATTTTAGTACAACTTTTCATCCTCAATCAGATGGGTAGTCAGAATAAACAATTCAAACTTTGGAGGATATGCTATGTTCTTGTTCTATGGATTATCAGGGAATTTGGTACCAACATATTTCTTTGGATGAGTTTTTGTTGTAATAACATTTTTCATTCTAGTATACAGATGACACTATTTGAGGCATTATATGGGATACAGTGTCGAACTCCATCTTTCTGGGATGAAGTGGGTTAAAGGAAGTTGATGGGACCGAAATTGGTAGAAGAGTTGGTAGAAAAAGTTTAGATGATACAGAAACACATGAGAACATCTCAGAGTAGGCAGAAGAGTTATGCGGACAACAGGAGGAAGGATCTCTCTTTTGAGGTAGGTGATCATGTTTTTCTCAAAGTTTCACCATGGAAAAGTGTGATACGATTTGGTAAGAAAGGAAAGATGAGTCCAAGGTTCATTGGACCATATGAAATTCTGGAGAGAGTTGGATCAGTTGTACACCGAGTGGCTTTACCTCTGATTTTATCTCAGGTACACAATGTTTTTCATGTTTCAATGTTAAGGAAGTACATGCCAGATCCATCTCATGTTTTGAGTCTAGAGGTAGTTAAGCTGGAAGGGAATCTATCTTATGAGGAACAACCGGTCCAGATTCTTGACCACAGGGAGAAAGTGTTGCGGAATAAGGTGATTAATTAAGTAAAGGTTTTGTGGAAAAACCACATGAGTGAAGAGGCAACATGGGAATATGAAAATGCAATGAGGGCTAAATACACCAACTTATTCGATAAGTAAATAAATTGCGAGGATGCAATTTTCTAAAGGGGGGAAGGATGTAACATCCCATGTAAGTAATGAATAATATATATTCTTATCTATGTCTATTTATTAATTAGATAGTGTTTTAGAGGCTTAAAACGAAAAT
This sequence comes from Viscum album, assembly GCA_963277665.1. Classification (NCBI taxonomy): domain Eukaryota; kingdom Viridiplantae; phylum Streptophyta; class Magnoliopsida; order Santalales; family Viscaceae; genus Viscum; species Viscum album. Next base: position 833,939,113 of record OY728136.1, read on the forward strand.
AAATCCAATCTTAAGAATGGAATACACTAATATTTTTAAAAGATTGTTTTACTGCCTTTTGATGGAAAACCATTTTTAAATCAAACTTTTGACAATTATATAAGCTCTATTTGTCAAAATAAACTTATTCTTTATGATTGGGACATTGAAATTTACTTTGGATAAATTATTGGTATTTTTCTGACAACGTTCATTTTTTAATGAATAGTAAAAAATAGTGCACTTTACATCAAAACTGCATTTTCATCTAATTTAATTATATTTTTAGATTATCTTTTTAATTGGGTTTAAAGTTTAAATAGAATATATTTTTACCATGAAATCCAATTCTGGTCATTGGGATTAATTTCACTTTTGAATTGGGCATAAACAAGTGCCAAACTTTTCATAGATATTGTTTCTAAAAATCATGCTATTTGTTTTGACAACGAGAACTATTTTTGAATTAATTATTGCAATTTTTGTGTCTGGAATTTGGTAAAATGGATTACATATTTGTTTTTGGACATTATGAATAGTAACGACAGTAATCATCTTTAATTATCTTGATTAATTAGTAATCGTGTAGTTAAGGATAATAAAATAAAATCATAATAATAAAAAATGACCCCAACATATATCCTAATTCTACTGGTTGGGTCATGGCCTACCCTGGTATGCCTTGTTCCAAACTTGGGGACCCCATGGAATCAATTTTGTGTGATAATGACTTTTTATCTTTTTATTTTTAAAGAATGTTAAATATAACAAAGAATGTATCACCTGAGTAAAACATTTTTAATTTTGTCTACATAAATGATCTATTGGACTATAAATAGTCATTTGAAATATAAAAGGATTTCCTACATCATAGTGTTTTTTTATAATTTTTAGACATTAAATAGATTAAATTATTTATGACATCATGATGATGTAGCGATTACCTCATTAATGAAAGATTTAAATTAAATGAAATGATAATGTAAAATCTAAGACATACACATGTCAAAGACCTATTGGATGAGTATATTTCGAACCCTTATCACCTTATCCTTGAAATATATCAATGTGGGACCTTCTAAATCCGAAACACATTTCAATATAAAGTAACATTTTATAACATTCCAAGAGTGCCCCTCCCCTCCTCTTATAAAAGGCCCCCACCTCTACCTCCTTACGCACACTTCTCAAGCCATTGTCTCGGCCACACTCTACTCATTTTATCTCTCCACATTCCTCTCTTCATCCTAGAAGCCTTACCTTAGGCATAAATCTCTTCAAGAAACCCTTTTGGTACAAACCAAGAGGAGTTACTAGATTTAATGGTAAAGTCTTCTCTAATGTTCTTTTGTTTTATTTTTCTTCTCCAACCCCCTAAACTCTTTTTATTAATTTATTTTGCAACAACACCAGAATGTTCAATATACTATGATATTTTTATAAGAATTATTCAAGCTAAACTTACACACACCTACATCTAATGGTTAAAGAACATACTATTTCCGTGGATGGTGAATTTCTTCTTCACAAAACGATGATTGTTCAATAATATTATAACGCCTTCAAAGGTGGCCATTAAGATGTCACTATATTTATATATGATATATAATATATTTATTTTTTCCTTAAGTTTCTGTATTTTTCATTTATGGCATTCCGTTATGGCTTCCATTATGGGTAAATGTGATATCTTCATTTTAAGAAGTGCGGACTAATGCCCCCTCAAAGTGATTTGATTCGTTAATTCCATATGTGGGATATATAAAGGATAGAGTTAATGATATTATATATGATATTATAATGTAATTATAATATACCTTTATATCATTTTGATTCAATTCCATTAAATAGGAAATAGAAATGAAAGTAGCGTTCATGCGTACGTACGGCTTACCGTCTCCATGAACGGTGCATTTCATTTCTTACCTCTAAATGTTATATAATATTATAAATGCATGTATATACTAGATATATATGATATATATGATATCTAAATCATGAATATAATTCTAGATATAATGGATATTTTACCACATGAACAACTTGTAATTATAAAGAGTTTATTTTTGACTCAAGTACCAATGATCGACAAAACGACCGTTATTAACTTAGATAATTACATAGTGTTCATAACATGGTAATAAGTGATATAAAAGGAATAATGAACTTGAAAATGGTTCTTAAGAAAGTAGAAATTAACTCAAGTTTATTATTCAGGACGTTAAAGATTGATTGAGTCATGTAGGACTCGAGGTATGGGACTTCATCTCAATCTCCTTTCATTGAGGTATATTTTGTTTTATACAGAACTTTCTTTTATATGGTGCCTTTGAATTTTATGTTTATTCAAAAGGAATCTTATTTATATGAAGTTTTTACTAAACAAGAAAAGGGAATGCTTTTTTTTGTCGTACGTATGCAGCGACAACGACTTCTCCGCCGTCGTGACCATTATTTGAGCTTCGGCTTCCTCTACAAGCCATAACTATTTTTTAAAATGAAAAATAACTACCATTTTTTACTTTTCTTTTATTTTGGTATTGAAAATGGTTTTCATAATGTTTTTATATCAATGTGTTGTATTTATATCTTGTGATTGAAAAGTGGAAATGTTATGTTTCCTTTATGCATGTTTTACGTGATACGATTATGTTATGGTTCTTGGGAATTGTTATGAAGACTGGTGGTTCCGTGATAAACTAAGGGCGGGTGAGCCCGATATAGCTCTCCAATGCATTGGGTAACGCGAAGGAGTTAAACTTTAAGGTTTCTCCGAAGAGATTTAGGGAATATATTGTGATGGGTATTCCAAACGTAACCATGAGCATTACTCCCTACGTAAGAATGTTATGAATGCCTCAAGTTACATTTATGTCTTATGATTTCTATGATTTATTTGTGATTTGATGAGGTATGTTAAAATTCTTATGTTTTATGAGTAAAGTATTATTTCATACATGGACTAATGTTTTCATTTCATACTTTTATATCCCTTATTGAGCCTTTTATACTCATTCCATGTTTTTGAAATGTTTTTCACAGGTCAAGGGAAAGGTACATGATGTGATGATAGTTTCAAGGAAGTATCAAGAAAGAATCCATGTTTTATTCTAAATATGTTTCTGATGATGGGAAAAATGTGTACTATATTTAATGTAACCACTTTGTTTAAATGTTGAATGTAATGCATGATTTATGATCTAATTCTCCAAATCTCTAAACCTGAAAAGATCCTCAATGTGTACTCTTGAAATAACTCAATATTAAGTAAGGTTTAAGGCTGGGGTCTTATACTCTAAATGGGTTTAGTCCATTCCTACAAAATCCAATGATCATCAAACTGTGATTAGATTTCTCAAGGAAAACATCTTCTCTAGATTTGGAATTCCTAGGGCTATCATTAGTGATCGTGGAACTCATTTTTGCAATCATCTATTCTCATCACTCATGGAAAAATATGGAATTTTCACAAAGTTTCCACTGCTTACCACCCACAGACCAATGGTCAAGCTGAGTTAGCCAATCGTGAAATCAAAAAAATTCTTGAGAAAACTATCAATCCTTCGAGGAAAGATTGGTCTGAGAAACTCTTGGATAATCTTTGGGAATATCGTACAACATTCGAAACCATCCTAGGAATGTCACCATATAGGTTGGTTTATGGAAAATCATGCCATTTACCTGTTGAAATTGAGCATAAGGCCTTTTAGGAAATTAAAAAAATGGATTATGACCTCTCATTGGCCGGAACGAAAAGGAAATTAGATCTCAATGAACTGGAGGTACTAAGGATGGAGGCTTATGAAAATTTAAGGATCAATAAATCTTTAGTTCATGCCTACCAATCTTGGAATATCAAGGTCAAACATTTTGAACGAGAAAATTTTTTCTATTGTATAGTTTAAAACATCATTTACACCTGGGAAAGTTAAGGTCTAGATGGTCAAGTCCTTTCATAGTGCATCATGTGTACCCCCATGGGGAAGTAGAGATTCAATATCCCACAAGTGGTTACATTTTCAAGGTCAATGGTCAAAGGTTAAAACAATTCATTGAATCATTAAATAAATAGGAAATAGAGGTTGACTTAACTGAGCCAAACTATGAACCAGGAAAAAATTGATAGATTAAGGATCCATGTCAGGATAATGACGTTAAACAAAGAGCTGCATGGGAGGCAACCCATGGTTTTCAAGTTCCCAATAATTTTGTTGTTTTAATCAAATTTATATTTTAAATAGTTTTAATGAGTCATTTTGATATTTAGAAATAAAAAATAATAAACTGTTGACATGTTCTTCTATAATGAGTATGGATGGGTACGAAAGGGGATCGCCATATTCATCCATGTCACGTGGTGTGATCCTTGAGTAATACCATACCCAAAAATTTAAAAAGAAGACAATGTATAATCAATTTGATATATTTTATTTTTATGAGTTTGTAGGTTAAAATAAAAATACAAAAAAAAATAAATAAAAATATAATAATAAAATAAAGGTTAAATCGTAGGTCATGGGGAAAACCCCATCACATCCCGTGCAGCCATGGGGATTCGAACCCGGGATTGAAGGGAGACAGGGGCGCGCACTTACCACTGACCTACGACTTTTGGTACATACTTATTCATTAATTTTTATATATATACTTATATTTTACATTCTTTATTATATAAATATATATATATACACATTGTTTTGTTTTTGTTTTTTTTTCTACTAGGGAACTCTTCAAGTGACATAGATATCAAATTATTAAAAGAAAGCAGCAATAATTTCAACTTCAATCACTAGGTGACTTCATTCCATGATCCTCATTTTCAATTTCCTTTTTGAACTTTCATTATCTACCTCTACCCCCTTATAAATTTTATTTTCTTTAAACACTGGGGACAATGTTATTTTAATTTGGGGTGGGAGATAAAATAAAAAATGCTTTTGTGTCAAAAAAATGAATGATTTGAAAAAAAATGTGTAAATTAAAGGAAAAATTCCTTTAACTTTGAACATGGTAGTACACATTTCACACGTTTAAACTGAATATCAAATAATCTAGCATGACATGATTCTGATTTTAATCCTTGTATAATTTCATGAGCATAGATTTTGGAATGTGTGGCTGTCTAATGTGATATTTCATCGTTTATATTTTCATCCAAATAAAAAAAGATCACAATGCATGTCCTTTGGATAGTGGGGTATTATTTTTAGTTCATGGGGTCCCCCAAATAAATAGCATATGTTTGGTGATAATTTTAGTTTTAATATGAGTATTCAATAAAAAAATTAAAAAAACAATAAATTTGCACATAGAGCAATGAAATGACCTGATGCATGGCTTTCGGCACTTGGGGATCGTGACTCCATAGTCGTCTGGCCCAGAGTTAGTAATTTTATCTCTATTTTTGGTAATTTGAATTTTTTTTAATGATTTAACTCAAGATGATGCCCATGTATGTGGGCTTCATTCGGTGTCCTTAGGTATTTGAGCCTGGGATTTATCGATAAAGTCTCGCTACAGGTTTTGACTCTTTTGAGTGCAATTTCAATTAGCATGGAAAAATTAAAAAAAAACAAAAACAAAAACAAAAAAAACAAAGAAAAATATATAATACAAAAAAAAATGAATACTCATCTTAATATTGAAATTTGATTCCACCTGGTGATTCCGTCATTTCCCCCTTGAATAAGATTAATCCCCATGTCTATTGTGATGCACAACACATCCTCATACTTAATTGATATTGGATGAAATATGGAAGTGAATTTGAACAAAGGAATGGGCATGAGATTGGGATCTACTTATGAAACTATCTTGTATTAAAATATTTTGATGGGTTTCATGATTGTTTGGTATAAGGGTTTTTGGTGATCATTGTGTATTAGAATGTTTTTGGAAAAGGGAATTCAAATTTCATTTTTGATGAGATATATTTTTCTCGGGACTAGAAAAACTCAAGTTGGGGGGTTTGATTTGCCACTAAATGAGGCTAATATTGATTGTTAATATATATAATATTCATGTTATTTATTATTCATAAACATCATTTTAATGCATTTTACACTTTGAACATCATTTCACATTATGATTGTAATACCTTCTTAAAATGCACTATTATGTGGTACATTCTTGAACATCATTTAAAGTACCCAATGAATCATATGATTTTAAGAAATTAATTATCAATATTTTAATTTTGTAATTTTTTAAATTTATCTACACTTCAAGATTAACATGTTTCATTCAGGTATCAATGGAGAATTCATGGATGAAGATGAGGATATTTTGTGATGAAAGGAAGCGATTCTAGAGAAGGCACATTGGACACCAGCCCACTGATGAGAATGTGGGACCCACATTACAAACCCAATGAATCCAAAAATTCGTGGTAAGATAGAATACATATACATGAACAAATAATCCTTTAGGATCCATTTCTAATTTGGATTCCATTGAGGTCATTTAGGCGACCCATGTTAGAGATAAAATTCTCGGTCAAATTTTGTGGCCCAGAAAAACAGCCCACTAATATAATCATATCATCGAATCCACAACTTTAAATGGTCCCCAATTTTACATGCGTTTAGGATAAATCCAGGGATCCATTGTCTTATTTATGGATCACTCTAATTCGGCCATCTAGAAGGCCTTCCAAGCATGTCTGTTTGGTGGATGAAAGTTGGATGCCACCTCGGGTCAACGGTGGAAAAATAAACTCTCCTTCAACTTTCCACCCACCTATGGCCTACAAGAATTAATTGAGGAGACTTGGACTATTGAATTCTCGACCCAAGGCTTAAAAAATTCCTATTTAAGGCAGTTTTGGTGGAGGAGTTGAGGATCTTTGGTGCTTTGTTCAATTTTAATGTTATGCAGCGATTTTGTTGTCTCAAGTTTGTCATTCACTTGTAAGTTGTTCAATTCACTTTATTTTATTAATTAAAGATCTTATTTTACTCTTATTCGATTTTTTTTCACATCACTTTGATATCGTTGGTTCAAGGTGTGAATTTATTCACACCAAACCTTGTGAAATTATTCACACAATGGTGGAGGGATCATTTTCTTTTTATTTTTTTCTTTACTTCTTCAATTCCTCCCTTATGAGTCTACTTCCTGCTTCCATTGAAACTGTAGAATCAATGGAGGGCTGAACCACTTATGGGTTGATCCAAGGGAGTATCAATTGGATCGATTGGATGTTATTTATCACCCCATTAATGTCTAATAACTTCTTTAATTGAGATTTTTATTTGATGATTTTTAAACTCCATTGTCCTTGTAGAATTTAAGGCCACTTACTTCAAGTGCTAATACGAACCTTTACCTTGAACTGCTAAAAACATTGATCCTTCAAGTGTATATGTGATTATTATTATGGTGTCTTGGTATAAAATCATTAAGTGATGATGTTTTTTGATCTCCTTAAAAGAACTCAACTCGAATATAAGAAATTGAAATAATTAAAAAGGGAATAAATCCAATCCACCCCGAGTGATAACCTAGGATCAACTCATTCTTTTAAATTGAATTCACTTAAATCTATTAGATATCCTTTAAACCCATATAAAATCAGTCCAAGTTGGCCACTTCATAGCCAAAAATAGTCCACAAAATGTACGTGTCTATAGGTTTCTTCTTAGGTCTCTGAGGATTCGATAACCCATGCTAAACTATCAGGACCATCCTACCTTCTTCTCTTGGGTAAATTTGAGCGTGAATCAATATTCCTACAAGATAATTAAACATCTACAATAATTATATTAGTGTAGTGTAATTAAATAATCATATGATATATCCAATTTTCTATCTAGGTGGAGGATGGTATAAAAGAGTCAATAAGGAATTCATTTTCTCAAGATGATTAGGTACATTAAGAGACACAAATCCCTTCAGTTCAAAATGAATAAAGAACATGGAACATATCTAATTCTAACCCCTTTAATGTCACGATTATAAAATTTCATTATTAATTTAAACATGAATAACATGAATAATTTACTCCCAGATCATTTGTATTTAGTATAATAAGATGATAATGATATTAATAATACTAATTCATTCATCGTTATGGTATAAAAGAATAGGAAGCACCAGGATAAGGGGTCTAAGTCCACCTTTAGGCTGTGGACCCTGATGCACCATATTTCAATAAATACACGAATAAAAATGTTAAGAAATGTTTATAAGGCTATATTCATTCGATGCATGAAATAATTACTCTGGAATAAGAATTTTAGATATGGGTAGAAGAAGCATGGTGATGCATCTAATTAAAGTATTTTTATTCACTAAATGAAATACCTTATTATAAATAAGTTGGGTATTGGGTGTGGTATGTGTTTCACATATTGGAATTTATATATAAGAACCAAGTTTATTTAATATGATTGTAAAGGATGAAGTGGATCTCCAAGATTCAAATGGTGTGTGTCTAGAAGTGTTAGTTGTGGTAGATTATCATAGGAATTTTCCTAGTGGATTGGATCTGGTATTGGATAATTGTTATTATGTGACATTAATAACTAGAAACAAAATCTTAGTTTCACAACTAGAAACCCTATGATTTTATTTCATGTATGGAAATTAATATTGTATCTTTTATAAGGAAAACATGTGTTATGGTATATCACATCATAAGAATGGTTAATATTTACTTTGACATGAAAACCTGGAAATGAAAATCAATGTGAAACTAGTGAAAATATCTCATATAACACCTACCAACAAAAATTTAGGCTTAGTTATGTAAATGAGAAGAGATTATAGAAATTATATATATCATGGTGTTCAGACTCACTTGGGTTGAAACCCCTATATGTGTGTCACTTTTTATTTTAAGGGGAGATGACTAAAGATACCTTTTCTTGTAAAGAAGTAAGAGGTACTAAATTACTTTAATAAATTCATAATAACACATGTGACCAATTTTTCATAGAGGAAGCTAGTTTGTTTTCATACATTAGTACTTTTATTAATGACTATAATATGTGTGGATATATATACATAATTTAGTGTAAGTCGTATTACTTTTAGAAGTTTATTGAATATCAATATGAAGTACAAAACTGTTTTTGTAAGAAGATTAAGGAACTATGTAATGATCGGGTCAAAGATTATATTAACCAATAATTCATTAATCATTGAATAGAGTGTGGGTTATTATCTAAACTCACTCTTTATCATACCCCACAATGGAAAAATGGTTCTGAATAGTTGAATTGTACCTATCTTTACATGATTAGATCACTAATGAGTTAGGAAACTCTTCTATTACCAATTTGAAGATATTCCTTTTAGATAATGGTATATACCCTTAACCGATCAGCAATTAATGATTAATATGGGATTTTATGAGAATTTTGGTATTGAAAGAAACACACTTTATCACAAATAAATGTAAAGGGAAGAGAGGTTTTTTTTAAAGACTATGCATAGTTTAAAAAATTCATCTGGAATCATGAAGTGAATATTTATATATGATACTAATGAAACCAAAGGATATTTCATGTATAACCTTTCATATAGAAATGTAATTGTGGAATGAAAATCCTAATATCTAGAAGGGGAACACATTTATAATGTAAATAGTGGGAAGAATATTGAATTTTACAAAGTTAATGCTCCATATTCATAGGAGTATGTATGAGGAAAACATCTACATGAGATAGTTGTAGATAAAGAATTTTATGATACAAAATTAATGCTTAGGTCAACTCAAGAGGTTAGAGAACCGTAGTGTTATGGTTTTCTTATCATCGATACATGTGAATCATGAATCCTTAAGGATAATGGACCTATAACCTTCAAGTAAGAAATAAAAATAAAGGATACTACTAAATTAAAAGATTTAATGCATTCTAATATGAAGTCAATGTAAAAAAATAATGTTTTTATTTTGTTTGACCATCCAAATGATTTAAAAATCATCTAGTTAAAATGGTTATTCAATAAAAATTTGTACAAGAATTTTAAGCTCCTCCCCAATAAGGTAAGACTAGTAGTGAAGGGGTTCTCATAATGATAACAAATAGAAAATGATGAAACCATATATGCAGTTTCAATAATGAAATACTTCAGAATATTGCTAGCAATATCATCATTCTTAGATTATTAAACAAGGGAAATTGATGTCAAAACTATATTTCTAAATGGGATGTAGGTTGAAGACATATATATGACTCATCCTTAAGGGGTTTTCAGGTAATATAATTATAGTTAATTTTTCATATTGTAGAGTTTTATTTATGGATGGAAGAAGGTATCATGATTATTAAATGTTAATTTTGATGATTCCATAAGAGAATTTGGTTTCGACAAAAATTAATGATATATATGTTTCCAAATGAAGGTTAATGTAATTACCATAATTTTCCTAATATTATTTTATGATGATATATTAATTATAGGAAAAAAAGAAAATGTCTTAAATTTAGTGAATAATTGGTTAAATGAATTCTTCTCCATGAAAGACATAGGAGAAGAGGACAATATTTTAGGAAGAAATATTTATTGATATGTTTTTGAGAGGATATTTGGGATATTTCAAAGTTCACATTTGTTAATGTATGTAAAAGGTATAGTATGGAACAATCCAAGAGAGGGTTGTTGCAGATGTCACATGGTATCAATATCTCTAGGAAAATGTCTTCAGAAAAACATAAAGATACTGAATGAATGTGTAAAACCCCTTATACATCATAAGAGGGATCTATCGTTTATTTTATAATATATACTAGGTTTGAGGTTGCATTTAATTTACGGATGAATGGAAGATATCATGATAATCCATGATAGTTTCCTTAGGTAGCTATGGAAACTACTCTAATGTACTTCAGTAGTACTGAAGATATGCTCCTTTTGTATGGAAGAGATAAGAAACTAGTAGTGATAAGATAAACTAAAGCTAGTTTATAGATATATTATAATGATCTGAAATCACAGTCATGTTAAATATTATTCCTGAATTGTCATGTAGTGAGATATTGAATCTCGATGAAATATGTGTTCACTGACTTTGTTGTAGAATCTGTGTATATAGAGTCTTCTAATGGAGTTACAAAAAAAGTTTTTATATCCATGTTTCTTTTAGAAATTGGTTTTGTGTTAATAAGTGAAAACCATGGTCTAGTTTGTTTTTGTTTTTATAATGTAGTGATTCTTTCAAAAGATTCGAGTTCAAACTACATGGAATGTAATATACTTTTTATGTCATATCTCTTGATGGAATTTAATCCGAGGGGTGAAGTCTCAGTTAGTAATTTATCCACGTAGGATAATGTGTCTTAACCCCTAACGAAAGCTATATCTCAGAAGAGGCATGATTTTCATGGAGAACTTGAAGATTTAGAGTTATTTTTAGTTCTATGTAGTCGAAGTGGGGCTATTGAAAATGTGTTTCCTAGTCACAATGTGTGATGTAATTTTATTACTACTAAACTTATATAGTTATATATATATATAAATATTTTTATTTTACCATAATAGAGTGGGTAATTCTACGTTTATAATATTTATGGTAATATTTACAAATTACGTGTCATATCAAAGGGTTGTTGAAGTTAATATGTAATAATGAGAACCTAGATATATTATGATAGAGATACCATAGTAATGTCCTACGGTCTAGATATATCATACTCACAAGACAAAGATGATGTCTTATTGTCACGTGTTGGGGGCTAAAAATAATTGAGTCTTATTCCCCATAAGATCGCACTTGGTGATCTCCAGTAGTTGATACCAAGACAAAATATCGGACAATAGGAACCCCACTTGTTTTGTGGGTCATTGGTTTTTCTTATCTAGGGAAATATGTGTTGGTCTCATGACATGATATAATATTCAATGTGTTGCCTTGTGTTATGTATATTTATTCAAGGAAAAAACCTTGACAGTGATGTTAGGGAGAGGTTTTTTGTTGTGGGTGCAACATTGGAGGTATGGCATTGGTTGAAAGATCAAGATAGAATTAGTTTCTTCTGAGATAAGGAAGTGATATCTCGATCCATATTGATCAAGATAATATCCCCTACATAAATCCAAGGAAATAGTAGTCAAAGGTAGGTCTGTTTGGCTAGATCAACAAATAATATAGAAAGAATGGATGACATAAAAAGTGTGATTCCTACATTAAGAGATATCCTATGAAAAAGATATTATATTACACTATTTTTGTTCATAGGATGGTTGTCATTGAAAGGAATATTATTTACCTCTTTAAGTGTCTCGATTAGTTTCTAGACACTATTTTTGGTCTATGAATACCATTATCTACTATCAAGATAAGGGATTGGTGGGTCACACAAAGCAGAGTATTTGAAAATCATACATATTTATGTGAATATGAATATAAGACATTGTGGGACCAACCTTTGTGTCCAAGTGTTATCCATTTTTTTCAGTCACAGAGAAATAAATAACTTCATTATTATTAAATTAATTATTAATTAGTTTAAATTTATTTATTAAATTCATTTAAAAGTGTTTACGTAAATAAAAGAATTAATATTATGTGAATTAATATTATTTTAATATTATAGGGTTGTAAAAAATTATCCGGATTTATAAGACGAGTTAATGAATTTGGTTTTACCATATAATATATAAAAAATATATAAAATGTATGTGATCAAATATAAATAATATTTATGGGGTGTTTAGTTAGTCATAATTAAATTTCAATATCACTTATTTAGTGGAAGTTTAATACATGGGGTTGAGGACCCCGAAACACATATTTTTACATCGACTATATATGTAGAGATAAACTCATTCTAATGAACTATTCATCAGTCATGAATTTAGATCCTATCTAACCTCCATAGTCATAGAGAGTGAATCACTCATTTTGAGAAAACAATCTAGGAAATACTTTGTAGATTAAAGGTTTGTGATTTTAGCGATAATAAGGGTGTTGAAGAGATTGTCTAAGCTCCATTCTAGTACCTAGAATCTGGAGAACATAATATATACAGATTTGAAAAATGTGTGTGTATAATTTAAATGGATTAAACATTACATCCCTAGAGAAATGAGAGAATGAGACTTAAGATGTAATTTCACTATTTAAATAATAAAAAGGTACTCATTATTTTACATTAATGTTCTCTGATTAAATTATTAAAGATCTTAAGACTATATCAGGACTCAGATAACTTGATAAAATGATTTTTCATTTCTCTAGTGATGAAAATTTTAAAAAACTATAGTGCATCAGCTTCTGCTATGTTCCCTGGTACCAAATCAGATAATGATCATAATATAAAAAGTTCAGAACCAATTATTCATTGATCATAAATCATGATTTTTGACATTAATATTTATTATCTCAAAATACAGGTTTATAAGATTGAGTAATCTCAAATGATCAATCATGAGTCATAAGAGAATATCAAAATCATAATTTCAATTCATAATATTTATGGAACAGTCATAATAATAGAAAATCATATCATTATTCAAGGATTACATTAAATTTGTCATAGTGAAAAATTTCCCATAGTGGACTATGTTCAGTTTCCATTCCATTTGGTTATTAGTTAAGTTTCACTTCCAAGACTATCATAGTGTATAGATTCTTTTACTGAATTGGGTTTACTCACAATTTCAGTCTATATTATATCATAAGATGTAAATCATTACCCAATGTATTAGAGAGATATATAATTCTCGGAGAACCATCCACACTATGATAACCATTTATATGTGTTCCATAAAATGATTAAAACAATCATTAATTCATTATAGAATAATCTAAAAAAATTAAATGACTTCCATAATAATTTTATCATAAAAAAATTAAACATAAGGAATTCAATGAGTTTCAAGTAATCATCCTTAAGAAATCATTATAACAAGATATATAGATAGTTTAATTTGATGATATAATAGTATATTATCCATAATAAATTATAGAAATCATAAAATCATGTTGACAAAGAAGAAAAATACCTTCCAAATTCTATTCAATATATTCATTGAAAACATGAGGCAAATATCATTTTCTCTAGATAAAACATTTTAATATGAATTCCAATAATTTTTTGAAAAAAATTTAATTTTAAAATAACCATGGAATAATGATATGGAATATTCAAATAAATAAAGATTTATGATAGTGTCAACATCCATTCAAGGAGTAAATGTTAAAATACATACTTCTTTCACATTTTTATTTTAAATTTCTAAAAGTAAATCATTGGGAAAAGGAAAAGAATATATATTTCAAAAATTCAAATATAATTCCAAATATGGTTGAAAATGAATTTAAAAAATCATTTTATAAAATAAAATATAATTCTTGAAAATATCTGAATGTAGAGGGATATTAAAGAAAAATTTTCATCGACAAAATATGTAAAAAGTATTATTTTTTCTTAAAAACATTTTCATAGTTGTTTTAAACACCAAAGAGAGGATAATACAAGAGAAATATTAGAAACCATTAAATAACTATAAGAGATTATAATATATGATTTTTAATAGGTTAGTAGACTATAATTATCAGAATAAAGATTCAAACATACATAATCCTTTTTAAAATAATAGTATAGCATAAACTCTAACAACATGTCCTGAATTTCATTGTATGTGACCGTATATTCCTATTTAAAATATTTATATTTTTATATATATACTATAATTATATTCATTTGAATATTAAATTATATAATTCCCTTATAATTTCTAATTTCTTATTTATTAAAAATCATCATTAAAATTAACATTCGATGGAATATTTCACTATTTTCAATGCGTGATTTTGTATGAGATTTCTAGTCCATGAACCTTAGTAATGGTTTATAAACTAACAAAACCTTAATCGTGTTCTATGAATAATATTTAATAATTATATACACTTATATAAAAATTCATTTATGGTGGTGATGAAATATGATTTACATTACTTTCTGTAGATGATAGCCCATATGTACATGTGAGTAATGTTTTTATGTTCAAAATAATATAAATGTATAAAGATAAATAATAATATATGTTTATATAATTATAATATTATAAAAAATATCATATATATTAATTAAATCTATCTATATGAAAAGAAATTTATAGTGGTCATTGTGATGAACCTGACCAAGATACCCTATCAAACTATTACACAACCCAAATTGCAACATATCCAAAATAAGTTCTTGATCCCCACAAGCTTGTGTCTAGCACATGGGAATGAAAAAAAATAGAGGGGATTATTTTTTTATAACCTACAATAGAAAACATGACATATACACACATGAATATAAATAAAAAGTTCATGAAATCATCAATATAAATGTCATAGAAGAAAGATAACAACAAAAGAGATACATCTGAAACAAAAAATATTTCCAAGAGACAAGTCCATCAACAAAAGAAGATAAAGATAATCAACTATTTAAATGTCTCCTTGTGATAGGAATGGAAAAACACCCACCATCTCACCATCTTGTTATCCCAACCCCAGCTGAAAGAAAATATCTCTTCCTCACTATGACAACTTACCATTCCCTACATCGAAATATATAACAAGGTCTACACAGAATCAAATGGGTATAGAGGGTCTGAAAAAAAGTATCAATAGGGTCCCAACCATGTTTTCTGTAACAATTATATGTATAATAATATGGGAATGATCAATATTAAATAAAACAAGAAATGATAAATTGTTTTTTAGTTTTTATCTTGAAAGGATAGAAAAGCCTTTAAATTACCCTTTTTAAGCATTTCCACATAAATAATATAAATCAGTCTCAAATAATTCTGTATACATGTATATGATAAGATATATCAAGTCAAACCAAATCATACATGTCATATAATATCAAATTCGTTGTAGTATAATCAAAATAGTACATGTAAAAATAGAACAAAAATGCCAGATTCACATGTAATATCTTGAAAGGATCAAACTAGGTTAAGATGGATAGAACAATCATACCTCTAAATAGAAAATCTTGGAGGCATAAATCCTCTATATATATTCATTGAGTTTATAGAGCATAAGAACACACCATAAATTGAACCCCTAATAAGTCTCTCATTTCCATAAAATAATAGGCTCATGGAGTAGATATATTACCCTTGTGTGAAACCCCTAAGAGAAGATGAGTCCTATTAATACACCCTTCACTTAATTAGCCAATTATTCTCATGTGAAATATTTTCAAAACCATTTCATAAAACCATTTAATATTATTTCTATTGAAAACCAGTTTATAAAACAATTTATCATTGCATTGAAAACCTTTATCATTTACCAAAACTAGCGGAAAACAATTTTTTATCATAAAAAAATTCCCACACACATAAATAGAATCATTCAATATTTTCATTACACTTATAAAAAAATTTATCACTTACTGTATAAATGAAATTCACCAAAATAGGTTAGAGATAGAACCACCTACCTCAAAACATGGGTCACATATATCACGACCCATCTGAGAGGGGCCCATTCTGTTTCTACCGGAAGCCCACTTCTGATATTCTAGGAGCTGGAAACCAGCACAATGTAGGCATATCCCTCAAATGAGAATAATTTTCCTAAATTACATGTACACATACACACATCTACAAGACCAAAGAATGATGAAATGAAAATCAATTTAAGGAATTCATGCATACATATAAGATCCCACAACCGAGTATGACAATGAAGAGTTGAAAATAGAAAATGGGCCAAAAAACAAGACCAACCAAAACATCAAAGAGTCCGACATTATCCATGGGAAAGGATTATGTCAAAATAACACTCTAGATAAACACCATTTTTTTCAATCACTATCTCTGCTTCACCCACTCCCTATCCACCGAGGACACCGTCAAAAGGTTATCCACCTACACAATACATGACACATGCATGAAAATCTTGTGCTGGGGTGAGCATAAAAATACTTAGTAAGACACCCCAAAAAAACTAAACATGAAACCCAAAGTATAGTCATCTCAATAAAAGATATAAAAATCAATGTATAATAGAAACAAAACCCAGATATACTCAGGAAAGACACCTCATCATCAGTAGCTCATAACTAACTATCATCCACTAGATTTCGCTTCAACAAATGATATTTTTTAGAGAACTAACTCCATGAGCCTTGATATTATCATAGAAATTCAATGAAGAGGATTAAACCATTGTTCCCTGCCAAAGGAAAGAACACTACTATTAGAAGACTATGATACATAGATAGATGTTCGCACCCAAAACCGCTGGGGGACACCATGAGCCAAATATGGACCAACTCGATATGAAAAAGATTGTACGAGAATGGATACACATACCCTAATGATATAGAATTATTGTTGGAGGATTAGTTCCCTACTCAATTTGGTGACATAGATTTCAAAAACTCCAACTATGGATGATAGAAGATCACACTCCAGTCTCTCGAAGGGACACCAAAAATATCTCTAAGACACAACCTCTAGAGGGGATCAAATTCCATTAACATGGATTTAATACTACATTTTACCCTCATGTAAATGAACAGGGTAACACATTCAACATTTACTGGTCCAAATTAAGAAAATGAATAGCCTCCATAACTTTTGATGGGAGTACACATCATGTCCAAAGGAGTGCACAGTGTGTACAACTATCCCAATAACTACTTATGTAAAAGAGACTCACACAACATTTAGTCTCCATATATATGACATTTTTTATGTTATAAATGATTTTTAGATACCCCTGGTGTCTTTCTAGTGTCACATGCCCATATCCATGTACCAAATCCATGTCTGTGTACAGGTTAGTGTATTCCAATATAGGTTCCTATGGGTGTACACAACGTGTCCATACCTATGTACTCTAAACGGTGTCTGTGTAATTATGAAGTACATCCCAAGTAAACTAGGGAGGTTCACAGACCATGTTATTTGGTTCACATGCCATATGACATTTATCTCATACTGAAACCCTGACTACTGTAAAAGGGTCCCCATAAGGTTTTGATTCTTATTTCCATGCCGTAATCTACGAGATTTTTTTGAGAATCACATATTTTTCTTTATGTACAATTTGGAACCTCCAAATTTCTATATATTTAGAAATTATCCATATAATTAGTGATACATGATCATAAATTCCTTTCTATCATTGAAAAACCACATACGGTCGTCAGATCTACTCATAAAACGGATCAAATCACCATTCTTTGTTCCATGATAACGAACATTGAGGAACGTGAGATTGGGAATCATATGTCATCCAATTAAATGTTGAAACCACCATCACACCACTATCATACCTTATTTCTACCAAATCTATGATATCATATCATTTTGTTATGGAAGAGGTGGTCAATGATCAATTGATCAGGAGTAGTCAAGTCTTGTTCCAAGTGAAGAATTCCCATGATGAATGACTAATCATGGGAGAAAATAAAAAAAACAAGAGATATGATCCTAGATCTATGTTCATATTGATCATGATTCAATTCTATAAGATAATAAATGAAGATATAGACACCCATAAGCAATTTACCCAAAATTTACTTCGAAATCAGACCTATCCCATAAGGATATTGATCCGCAAAAAAATACATTCTTTGATTGATTTGAATTTTTCATAGAAATTATGAATGTGGAATTAATCCCCATAAAACAAAATCCAACCTTGATTTGGGTTTATTTATGGGGAAGAATTATCTCCTCGTCACTTTCATTGGAAGGATCAGTTGAATCCGAGGTTTCGTTGATCAATTGATTCATGATCTATCATTCCTTGTCTAAGATGATTATCTGAGGTTATCTCTAGCTATCCTTCAGATTCTACAACATCATGAGGAAAACCCTAGGACTCTTCATAATCATCTATTTAAAGAATAAATATTCACACTATCAATGATACACATAAAAAGAATTTTATTAAATAAGATTACTCATTTTATGCTTGCAAATGTTTTTTACACAATGCCCATGCAGACTAATGTTATGTATTTCCTAGGTTAAAAGTTTCATTCTAAACTCAACTTTTTCATTATATTTTTTAATTGCGAACCCATTAATATTTTATTCAACTTTTTAAGGAAATATATGTGCACATGCAATTTATTATATTTAATATATTTCAAACATTTATTCTCTGAACACTGGGCCCTGGAATCACACTCTGTCTCAAACCATGGTTTTAAAAACCATCCATTTAATATTTAAAAATAATACATAAAAAATAAGAGATGTTACATTCTTCCCAAAATGGGTATTTATATCCTTGAAAAGGGATTCTAAGGGATACTAACAAAGATGTTGGTACTGAGCACCAATATGAGCCTCCCGCACCCATGTGCTCTACTGATGATTCAGATATAACCTCTAGAAAAGAACCAAAGTAAGAAATATCCCATGAAGGATACTCTCATGTTTATCCAAGATCTCTACTAGTCTCTTAGCAAAGGATTCTCCATCCTCAATGTCCATCTCACTCCAATCAATAAGGTGTTATGGGTCATGCACATACCTCCTCAACTGCTACATGAGGAAGACTTCATGTACCTAGTCCAACCATAGAGGAATATCTAAGAATTAATACACCTTGAAAACTATATATAGTATCTAGAAAGGACCAATAATCCTCAGAGATATATTACCACCCAGGAAAAATCTCCCTAAGCTACATCGAGGTGAGACCCTTTATAATAGATGGTTTTTTCCTCAAACTAAAAAGGAATATTTCTCTTATCTGTATAAGACATCTAATGAATCTATGCAATCTTCATCCACTACCAGATGATCTCCACCTTCTATTTTGTAATATGCACCATATCCGAGCCCATGGGTGCTAAATCTCCTGGGTCAGTCCAGCAAATTGGCGACGTGTATGGTCACCCGTAAAAAGCCTCAAATGTTTCCATACCAATGGTGTAATGGTAACAATTTTTGTACAATAACTCAACTATTAGTAGGTGATCCTCCTAAATATGGACTTATTAAAAAATGAATTTCAATATCCTGTCCTCCAAAACTTGAATGGACCACTATGTTTGGCTCTAATTTTGTGGGTGAAATGTTGTGCTCAAGGGTAATTGGGTCCCAAACACCACCTATATCCTATTCCCAACTAGGATGTATTGCGAGCATCATGATTAGAAACAAAAACTGATGTAATTAATTTTATTTGTACTATCTCATTCATATAGAGTACTACCTAACACTATAATGAACTTTGATCTTATATAGATAGTAAGAGGGCCGACTTGTTGAGTCATTCAACGATCACCCAGTGGGCATCATGTCCCATGGATGTACCTGGTAAGTCCATCATGAACTCCATAGATATCCCATACCACATTCATTATGGATACTCAAAGGGTTGATCTAAACATTCTAGAACAAGTATCTTAGGCTTCATTTCTAGAAAAGTAGGGCATTGAGAGACAAAATATATAACTCATTTCCTCATCCATGGAAAATTTGATTTAGGAGGTCTTGGCACATCTTCTAAAAACCCGAATGTACCTCGAAGGGGATATTTTAAAACTCCTCAAAACATCCTTCCTCAATGTCTCTAGTACCATCACTTATCCTCTAAAAAGAATGATGTTATCCCCACCTTTTGAAAATTCATCAAGATCATGCCCTATAGATATCTGAGAACATAGGGTCTCTTTGTCTGTATCCCTAAGATATTCCACCCCAACTCAATGTAAGAGTGGAGGGGTGACAACCATCAACTTGAGGTCTTCTTTTCATTATCCATCCCCAATGGTTAACAGTAATGTGGCTAACAACTCTGATTCCTTGTTCAGAAACTGCATACTAGATATCCTTCTGAGAGAATCTACCACCACTTTCACATTCCCAGGAGTATAAAAAATCTCAAAGTCATGGTCCTATAGGGACTCTAAGCATCGCCTCATTCACAGGTCAAGATTTTTCTGAGAGAATATATACTTGATACTCTTACTTTCATAGTACATGATAAATCGACCACTCATCAGGAAGTGTCATCACATCTTCTTTGAAAAGACTTCTGCTGCAAACTCAAAGTCATGGGCCACATAGTTATACTCTTGTATTCTCAACATACATTGACAATATGAAATAATATATTTCCTCTTCATAGTCACAAAACCATGTCCATTCCTCAATGCATCACAAAACACTACGTACTCAACACCCTTCCCATGTTACCTTAAGATGGGAGTCTCATCAACCTCTGCCTCAGATCCAAAAAATAAAATCTGGAACATTTCCTTCCACACGGAAGGTTTCTGTTAATTGGTCAAGGCTTTCAAGAGTGCTTCCAATATGGAGAAGAGAGATACAAACCTTCTATATTACCCAACCAATCCAAGAAAACTCCACACCTTGGTAACATTATTGGGTGGATCCCAAGAAAGAATTGCATCAACATTCTATGGATCCACTATAACTCTATCCTCTAAGACGACACACCCTAAAAGTGGACCTCTCATATTAAAAACCAACACTTTATGATATTCCCATAAAATTGGTGCTCTCAGAGTGTTTCCAAGACCATATTTAAGTGTCTGGAATGTACCTCGTCAGACAACAAATACACAAAGATGACATCGATGATGACTACCAAGAACAAGTCTAAGAAAGGTTGAACAACCCAGATCATGTGTAACGTAGAAATTTCTAGGGAATTATTCATGATAAATTTCATCACCAAGTACTGAAAGGGACCAAAATGACATCTGAAGGTCATATTCAGTATATCACCACCATATACTCACAGCTATTAATAGACTGATCTATGGTAATTATTTGAGAACCATAAAGACGCTATCAATTTATTGAAGAGGTATTTTATTCTTAGTGGTGGATATTTTTTCTTCACGGTCACACAATTCAAGCATTGGTAATCCAAACATAACCTCATTCTCCCATCTTTCTTCTTGGAAAACAACACTAGGGTTGCCTAGGGGGAAACGATGGGTCTCACGATGTCTATATCCTA
Source organism: Viscum album (assembly GCA_963277665.1). Taxonomy (NCBI): domain Eukaryota; kingdom Viridiplantae; phylum Streptophyta; class Magnoliopsida; order Santalales; family Viscaceae; genus Viscum; species Viscum album. The sequence goes on from OY728136.1 coordinate 833,961,017, forward strand.
CAAGGCCTCCAAATGCATCCTAACCTCTCAAAGATCTACAGGGCCATCCAATATGCAGGTGAAGATATCGGTGTCAACCCATGATGCATGTCTATGCTGAAATCTTTGTATTGGTGAGAATATAATTGTAATACGTCATAAGTAAAGATTTACTCATACTCTGTGGTCATTGAAGAAACCTGGGAACTCACAATATCAATTTCATTAAGGGTTAAGATATCCAACTGATGAGTAATTGTCTGCACAGTCCTATTCATGATTCCATCCAATGCTTCTTGTGATTCCTTTTCCCCAAAAATGAACAAACTGGTTCCATCAATGCAGACACACCACATCCAACACCTAAAATTTCCAATTTAGGAATGAACTATTGATACCCATTCCATACCTATTATGGCTTCGTAAGGCCTCATTACTGCAACAAAGAGATATCATACAAAATTATCACCTCCAAGTGTAAATTGACACAATCAGTGCAAGTTCAAAATCTACGAGTCGCCACCAATCAGAATCATAATTGTGATTTCAAAAGATCAACCAAAATCACAATATTTAGAACCATTAAACTGGAAAGGAAGGAATTGATAGCACCTTTATTTATCAGTACTACAGATAATGTAGAAAAGGCACAGATTATGCCCCATATCATCTATATAGCCTAAAAGTCATAGGCCTCCATTTCCTATAGACGTCCTCATCCCTACCCACCAATACCCTAAGCCTGGTGTGGACCACCTCGGGGTGGTGGTTGTTATAGGTCTAACCATCAACCAAATATTGCTACCCAATCAGCCCCTCTACCACATCCTCATCGCTATGTAACAAACTTTTATTTCCTCTTCCAGTGTCTTAGTGGTCCAACAATCATATTTAGATTAGTTGTATGATGGTTCAGACAATCTCATTCCATATGTCCCCGACCGTCAGAAGAAAAAACCCATTTGTCCCTTGGCTGATTCGTGCCTCCCTGAGTGCTTGGTACTACTGACCAAGAGTATATGGATCCCTTCTTGAATAACTTTCCTAATTGGATCACTATGAATTCTATCGGTTACCCGATGAAAATTTCTCATCTACTAGGTTTCTACAGATAGCTCCCACTACTATTTCCTACTCTGCTAGAGAAATTTCTACCGATAAGGCTAACTCAATCACTCCTGAATTGTTGTAAATGCTAAGAGATACCACTGATGCTATGATTTCCCAGTAAAATCTCTACTCAAAGGTCTAAAAACTGATGAAATGGTCTCGTACCATATTGAAGGAGTAACGTGGGATATCCGTAAACCTCAATGAAAACTCTTCCACTATTTTACATCCCTATTGCAGATGTAGAAGCTCATATATGCATAGAGACTTCCATATGGAGGGATGTAACTTCTCTTTGAATAGATGCTCAATATATATCTAGGAGTGATATGTCTCATCATGTGACTAAGTCATTGTAGGGTCCTGAAAAATCCGAAAAGGAGAATGATAATCCCCTTTAATCCAAGGGAGATCCTACCCAATTTCCCCCCAAAGAATTGGGTAAAAGTGTGGAGAATACTCAAAGGAGTTCATAAGATGAACCGGTCCGCAGACCGGTCCAATGATAATGGTATGTGACCGGTTCCGCAGATCACCCCCATCCATGGACTACTGTCGTTCACGGAATGGATGCGGGGATCCACTACGGTCTCCAAGACGGTCCACCGTCACGAAGCGCCCCAGATATGAACTGCATCAACCGTTTCCATGAATCACCCCCATCCATGGACTACTATCGTTCGCATAATAGAGGTGGAACCTTGCGTGGCCGCGAGTTGCTCCCTGACCTAGTTTGGTTCACGGGGGAGGTTCGTTCAATGCCCCCCACGAGTTGCGGACTGACCAAGTCATACATGAACCATGATTCTGGTCATGGGCCTCCACAAAAGGTGCTTCATGACCACATATACATCTTTTTTCCCACTCTATAGAAGGAGATCAAAGGGAGGAATGAGGAAGAAGGGGAGGAGGAGATTGATCAGATTCAGGTGGAAGGATTTCAAGAAAAGGAGCTTAACATTTCACAAATTGCAAAGTTCTAGTTCGCGAACCAGAACAGTTATGAAGCTAGAAACGAATTAATAAAGAACCAAAAATGCATAACAAATTGGTGAACCATGAACTTCAAATAACAAAGAAAAGAAGACCGTGAACCATGGCCCCTCCGCGGATGCACTCCCTATGGACTAGAGATTTTATGCCCCTTTTCTGATCCGTCACACCGCGTAGCACCCTCCTACGTGGGCGAAGCCCCGACCAATGAACCCCCAACTGGCGCCACCCTTGGCCGCCGCTACTCGCATGGACCCCTACGCATACCAACCTGGTACGTGGGCTGAAACCGAAGCCACGAACCACCCTAGTTCGCAGGATGCCCATCAGTTCACGGACCACTCTGGTTCATGGGATGCCCATCAGTCTGCAGACCACCCTGGTTCGCGGATGGCCTCTCCAGCTGCGTAGCACCTCCCTACGTTAAGGGAACCACCCCTCATACAACTGTGTGGCCCACCAAATCCTTCAGAGTTCCCATTCCCTGAGCCAGATAAAATCCTTCCAATCCGGCCTGATCCTCTACAACCCCCTCATTGGCCCCGATATGAGGGCCCCATCAGAGCCACCAGACCCATGTGATGTAACATTCAGGGGCATCATCATTCCATTTTGAGTTCACATACCCACAGTAAGCGAGGGAGAAGGGGTTTCTCCGGCCCTTGAGAGGATTCCCGAAGCATTTAGAGGTTCACATTCCCATGATAATGTGGGGTCCGATATCAGGAGTCCCCTTTCTGCTCCTCCACTTGTTAGGACTTGGGAACTTCTCCCCTCCCCGGGGAGTATCAGAATACCTAGCAGAAGGAAGCCCCCATGCACCTCCGTACTTCTCCACGGTCATGGCAAGACATGAGGCAGACACCATGGGCGTCCATCGCGGAGTAAGCCCCAACTTGTTTGGCCTCCCCCATGCGTAAGCCCCATCTCACTTCCCACGGACCACCATTCACGGCATTATCATCAGGTCCCTGCTGCCTCTTGTTTCTCACACCGAGCATGACTCACGTGGGCTTAGAGTAAGCATGGACCATGACATCCTCTTATGGGCCTCCTCAGAGTGTAAGCCCCAATCCATTACCCTGGGCCTCCTCAGAGTGTATGCCCCAATCCATTACCTTGGGCCTCCTCAGAGTGTAAGCCCAATTCCAATTTGAACTACGTGGTCTTTGATTCCCCACCACAGGGATATGTAGGAAGCCTCCAGGAGGTTCAAGCCTGATCACCATCGGACCACCGGGTCCACATTCATGTTGGTTCTCCGACACTCCCATCCCGAACTACGTGGACTTTGATCCCTATCTCTTAGGCAGGGTATGTAGGAAGCCTCGCTAAGGTTCAAGCCCAACACCTAGTCGATCCAACCATCTTCACGTCGGTTCACTGCACTAACGCTGGGCAGCCTAGAGCGTAAGCCCCGTATCAACCCGAACTACATAGACTTTGATCCCTGTCTCCTAGGCAGGGTATGTATGAAGCCTCCCTATTGTTCAAGCCCAAAAATCGGTCATTCCAACCCCCTTTACATCAGCTTACCCATACCTTGGGCTGCCTGAGAGTGTAAGCCCCATGCCAAATTGAACTACGTGAATTCTAATTCCTCTCACAAGGATACGTAGGAGGCCTGTACCACGGGTTCGATCCAAACACTCAAGCCATTATTTGTCCTCCTTGGATGACAATAAACTCCAGACATCCTGATTATGAGGATTTAAACCAGTGCCTTCTTGGTGAGCCCAGACTCCTCGGGGTCATTAATCCAACGAGGGATGGTAAACCTTGGGACTAAATGATTCTGAACCCCTGCGTCCAGATGACCATTTCCAAGTAGGAGTAATCCTTGGATACTATGCTTGGGTATAAAGCAAAGATTCATGAGCATATGAATACGTCTTAAATCTATAATAGAGTCCCAGAATAGGCAATAATTCCCCCTAAAAGGGTGTGATGAGTCTGACATCCCATCCTCTCGACCAATGTGAGTTCTTAAGCATCACTAGTCAAACCACCCAGAGAACGCCTGCCTTTGGAAAGCAGGACCACGCATTACTGGATATAGAACTGTTGGGCGTTTCGAGGTGAAAAAGTTGCACCTGATATGAGTGATTAAGAAAAACCCAATCTTCTATAATCAAATTTCAGGTAGCGCGCGTTTCTCCCCAATGATCCCATCGTGCGCCACGAGAAAAAAAATGGTGAAACCGACATAAATATTTAACCAAGCATGAAGGATTTAACATAGTCCCACCTTGTACCCCCTTTATACTCATAGGAGGGGCCGAGAAAGGTCATTAATTATGCATGGGATCATGAGATGCTACTTTGATGGCTTTTCTGTTTGTATTTGTTAAAATATTTTTACAGGTACCACTCAAAACTCCCTTCGATCCAATGGAATCACGAAGGAACTCATAGGTGTGTGCTTCCAACACTACAATGACCAGACATCCTCACCAACGGAGGACCCCGTCACCTACCCAGCGTCTTCAACACTGGGTCTCAGATGCGTTGATCCAAGAGTACCACGTGAACAGTACTCTCCCAATGGTGGATGTGTCCATGCACGCCCTCCAATCCGCCAAGACCCACTAGTCGCCTTCCCAGCAGCAGCCACGAAGGCATATACAGATGGCCCCTGTTGCCATCTCCAACCGTTTCAGGGGTCTATCCCCAGAATGAGACAACGCGCACCTCCCTTATATTAGGGAGGAAGATGAGGTTGATGCTGAGGACTTCATCTCCGCTGAACGGGGGTTCCGCTCCATGTCCCCCGCTGGAAGACGTTATCGCGGTCACGCTGCAATTCAACATCCTCACGATAAGGAGAATGTCACCCTGAGGATCCAGGCTCACGCTCCCTGAGCTCCGGCCCCTTGGACCGCCCAACGAGGGTGGAAAACGTACAACCAGGGACCGACTATCACCCTTGTCCCTCAGGAGGAGATCCACTGCCCAGTCACAGAGACGTATCATGAACAGGCACATACATCTGTTCACTCCTCCAAAGCTATCCATCCAGACATGGCATCATTATAAGAGCATCTGCACATCCCCGCCGAGCTCTATCGAGTTCGTCGCTTACACAGGAAAGCACCTACCCGGTAGTCACCTCTCCCTACCCAGGGTCATGAAGCCCACCAACCAGACATGGTGGTGACCCAGCACCTGCAGGACCAGCTCCTAGCAGATTCTCATGATGTCTACCGTCCTAGCATCATGGAAATCAACAAATCCCTCCATCCAGATGTGGCGGAAATTAATAGGCGGGCACATATCCCTACCAATAAAGGCCACCGACTCGATATGGTGGGAAACCCACATATGTAGAGCCAGCTCCCTGCAGATGCAAGTAAATTCCGCCATCTCGATGTGGTGGAAAATGGATAGATAAACTGGCATATCCTATCCCAGGGGTAGATTCGTTCACCTGCCCTGACACAAGAGAATTGTCATTACCCACTGACCACCGGAGGACCAGAGCAGGATATTCCTAATCTGATACTAGAATGGGCCTTCATACCCATTCCATCCAAAGATGTATCTCTTCATATCCTGGCAATGATGGAGGAGTAGGTATCGATCCCAGATCATATCTTGTAGACTTTCCAGAATGTAATTGCATCAGCAGAAATAGAAAGGACTCATGCTCATGAGCCCATCTCCCCAATTGAGGTGACTCATCTAAGAGATGAGATAGCATCCTCAGAGTATATCTGCATCCTTGATTCCACCCAGGAGGGTCTTCGTCTATATTTCGCGATACAAGGTTAACCGGATCGAGCAACTTCACTTGTTCCAGCTTGGGGACACCCATCCATGACGGTGGATGATTCAGAGCTGGCATATATCCCTGATAAATGTCAAGATGTTCGTCGTCATATCCTAGAAACATCACGGGACCCAATTAGATAGGGACTCAAATGTAAAGGTCGTTTTCAACAGAAGATTGTCCCTGCTGCCCATAATAAAAATCCATGAACACACTGAAGGCAGCTGGAAAATAAAGAACGGGTCCATGACTCCGCTCTGCTGGAATCTGGGGTTCCCAATGCCGCTAAGCGCATATCAAAGGCTCAAAACCTTTCCCACCCATTACCATATTATGGGAGTGGTAGTAGTTTTTGCAAAGGCCCTCCCCATAATGTTGCTACCAGCAACTCTGAAGGTCCTACCCAGAGAAACTTTGGGGGCCTCCCCCATGGGCATATAACGATCAATCACATGAGCTTCTCATTTGATGCGAGTCACGGTAGCCCTCAGCATGACCATAAGATCGACTTGCAAGAAGGCCCTCCACTTGCTGCGGTCCACCCTGAAGGTCCTCCCTGGGGTATACACTGCAAGCACTCTCCATGTAGTGGGACAACAGATTATGATATTAATCCTCGCTATCATAGTCGCAACTATGGAGGCCCTCCCCCACAGTGACTTCTCATCATGACAAGAAGGCCCTCCCCTTGTCTTGGCCTGCCCTGAATGTCCTCCCCAGGGATTATGTTGCAATGACACTCCACGCAGCCGGGCATTAGATCACGGTGGTAGTCCTCGCCACCCTGATAATGAAGGTCCTCCTCTTAGAGAAGTCAAGAAATGAGGAGGCCCTCCCCTTGTTGTGGTACATTCTGAAGGCCCTCCCTAGGGTGTACCCCACAAATATTCTCTCTGCGGCAGCTGTAATGGTAGTCCTCGCCATTACAACAGCTGTGATGGTAGTCCTCGCCACCACGACCGCCATTGCGAAGGTCCTTCCCGTAGTGGCCCCGAGCAATAAGAAGGTCCTCCCCTTGTCGTAGTGTGTCTTGAAGGTCCTCCCCAGGATGCACATAGAACATCAAACCATGATGGTCATCCTCACCATGATGGCAGTTGTTGCGAAGGCCCTCCTCGTAACAATGCTACGCAGCTAGAAGGTCCTCCCCTTGCTGCGACACGCCTTGGAGGTCCTCCCTAGGGTATGCACTACAAAAGTCCTCTATGCAGTGAGGCATCCAGATGTAATGGTAGTCCTCGCCATTGTAGTAGCTGTGATGGTAGTCCTCGCCACCACGACCTCCATTGTGAAGGTCCTCCCTACAGTGGCCCCGAGAAACAAGAAGGTCATCCCCTTGTCGTAGTGTGTCTTGAAGGTCCTCCCGAGGATGCACATCGAACGTCAAACCATGATGGTCATCCTCACCATGATGGCAGTTGTTGCGAATGCCCTCCCCGTAACAACGCTATGCATCTAGAAGGTCCTCCCCTTGCTGAGACATGTCTTGGATGCCCTCCTTAGGGTATGCACTACAAAAGTCCACTATGTAGTGAGGCATCAAGCGGTAATGGTAGTCCTCTCCATTGCGGCCGCCATTATGAAGGTCCTCTATGAAATGACATATCATATTGGTAGGAAGGTCCTCCCCCTTCCAAATCTAGCATAGAAAAGCCCTCGTACGCTGAGGCACTCAGAAGGGCGGGATCAAGCATGTCAGATTCTCAGCTAGTCGCCAACGAAACTCTTAATCAATTGGGAGACATTCTGGGGCCACGTTCATCATCTGAACCACCATGGAATCGCCCATATGATAATTCGATAACTACTGATCCCACTGCCTCCGACCACACTATTAGTGAGCATCTCAGTTGGGCTGACCAGGTAGAGGAATCACTAGCGGAGGAGTATGCCGACATGTTGCACATGAGGAAACGACTGTCCAGGGATGATATACCGTTTATGTTTTGGCCCACATCCACCTCTCAATTCGACATACCCAGAGAGTTTTCAAAAGAATGTATGCATGACATCCACTAAAATATATGGACAACCCTCCACCGATTGAAATCAAGCTTCCTTCCTTACGATAGGTATGTAGACCATTTCATGACAATAGGAGACCTCCTGCATCGCATCGACCTGTAAGATCTTCTTTCGGCGTGACAAATGCGACCTAATAGGTATAAAGGAAACATGGAGATAGCCTGCCTCGGTGCGCTGCACCACTTGTGTCACCTTATTGGTGACGCCCCGACAGGAGCCCATATCAGGGGATGGGGAGAACATGGAGATCTGCATTTCACTCCACTCCCCACCCAGAAGAACCCGTTTGGCGTGATATCTTGCAACACCATCATGTCAAGACAGCAATCGAGTGGTCTCCTTGTTCAAAAAAGGTGACACACCCAACAAAGACAGGCCTTGAGTAAGTCCCAGAAGAGTCAGGCCCGACGGGAACAAGCCATCCAAGAACTCACGAATCAGGCCACTGAGAGCATACAAGATGCCTCTTGCCTAAGAGAGGCCAATCAGCAGTCATTTCATGCCTCCCCAGAAGGGATTGATTCATAGAAGAACTCGGCACCAAACCCAGTTCACCCCCGAATGGGGGAACGCTAGATCAGGATGGTAGAGATAACAGTAACCACTGCTGCAATACAAGGTCAACCCTAGCCTACAGAGCTGGGGGAATTTTTAACAACAAATTCCCTCGTAAGACCAATAAAAATGGGAGCATCTAGGGAACGGAGCCAACCCCATCCCTAAAGGCTGGGGGCATTTTTACCACCTCAAAAACAACCTACCCCATGAGAATTAGTATTCTCTCGTCTAGGGAGAACAGTCAGAAGAGGAGGTTCCTACCCTATCCTATCATTTGAATCTTCATCCCCTCCAAAAGGGAGGCGTACCATAAGGTCACATCAAAGAACTCTCCACGTCACCCTTCTTCAAGGAGCCTGAAAGCGATCCCGAGACATGAAAGGGAAGACCAGTAAAAGACACGGGAGATCCTCTTCCTATTTGTAAGATGACATCTTCTCTACACTATGATATGCATCCATCAATACCATAGAGGTTAACCCCACGGGTGACACTGAAGATGATGCAAATCTGGATGGATCGGGAGACGATGGTTCTGTTCAGGATGTGACTCACAACGAACCACCAGATGTGCACACCCAAAACTAGAGGGCTGCCCTAAATATGGCCTCCCCTTCAGATAACCATCCTTTTCTCACCCTACGAGCTCCTAATAATGATAAGAACAAAGAACTGGTTACCCTTAACCTGCCTCCCTCTCTCGATAAAAAGGAGCTACTCACGCTCGATGAGAGATTTTCTCGACAGGAAGAGGAAATGAATGAATTGAGGTGACTTAACGTCGAGCTACTCCAGATGAACCATCTTATTGAAAGTTCATCCCAAGAGGATCCACATCATGAAATACCAGTAAGTGCACCTCAAAGACCACGGTTTTCCCCGACAAACGAAGCATGGTCAGGGCTCCTGCCCAATGAGGCGCTCGGCCTGTCCAAATCCCTATATGTGGACCTGGATAAATACCAAGACTTCCCTCCACACAGGACGAAACCGGAGAGAGTACATCTGAACCCTCCGAAGGTGTCACAGACAGAACATGCACCCCTGGTGCCAACTGAGCTGGATCCTCAATCAATGCCTCAGGCTACACTCGCCCAGGACAGGGCCCAACAGAATGTAAAACAGGGTCTCATAAACACCATCAAGGCACTAACGGCTATATTGGAAGCAATGGACGGTCGACGTGCTCCGATATAGCCGGAGTGGAAGCCCTGCCAGGATTGGGTGAGCAACACACCACCTCCACACAATTTTGGGAGCCCTGTATTCTCTATCTCCAATGGATCAGGTGATCCAGAACAACATTTGATGCACTACACATATTTTTGCGACCCAATTATGGGAACACCGGAACAACAAGAAGCAGTGAAACTCAGAGGATTTGTACGGACATTGAAAGGATATTCCTTCGTCTGGTATATGAGTCTGCCATCCCAATTAATAAAAATCTGGGAAGACCTTCGACAGCAGTTCCTATTCCACTTCAACTCAACATTGCCTAAAACAACGGTCAATGACCTCATGAACTGCAAGCATATGGAGAACGAGAGGGTCTCAGATTTCTTCGCTAGATAGAAAGGTCTGACCTACTCTCTGAATAGGACAATCCCTCAAGATGAGTTGCTTGCCATATGCATTGATAATCTTTGGGATGAGCAGCGAACACCACTCATACCAGTGGATTGCACCACTAGCTTCCACCATCTCTCAGCCATTGCCCAGAGGATTGAGGACTCCCTGCATCGGACTAATTTGAACTCCTGGATATCCTCACAGGCTCCTGCCAAGAGAGTAGCCAAAGTTAAAGGGTCCTCTGTCATGCTCAAACCAGCTTCTGCGCCTGCTCCACCGCTGAGGCCTCCACCAAATCATCATAAGCCCCCTGTATATCAGCGGCTGCCTCCACCTAAGAGAGACGATCAAAGAGGATTAAAGTGGAACCAGTTTGAGGAATGAAGACACAAAGTATACTCATTCCGATAAGACCAAGTCTGTGGCTACTTCATCACCGCCATGAATTTCAAATTACTCAGCCTCTCAGAGCCAAGGAAACCCGAAGAAGTAAGTCGCGATGACAGGCCAAATTACTGCCCCAACCATTGAATGTTGAGCCACAATATTTGAGAATGATTCATCTTCAAAGACCTCCTGCAATGGATGGTAGACTATGGTTAGGTCTAACTGGGACCACCCTCAGCACATGTGACATATATTTCCACCACCGACTCCAACAAAAGGGGAGGGGTGGCAGGATGTCACCAGCAAGAAGGGGCATAAATTTGATAACTGGATGACTCGAATGACTATCAATCAAGCCCAGGGAATAATTTGAGCTCAACTACAGCAGTCAGTGTTTCCGCCAACAGCCCATGATATCGCACAGCCGACAATATTGGCCTCACAACCCTCCATGAGATGGTCATCTAGGCATAATCAAGAAGGGAGGAGACATGCAGAAGAGGATTTGTCCGCAGCGAGGCCAAATTTAGCTCCGACACTGTCAGATTTTATGCCCCAAAACTTGGTGCCATGGGCACCGACCCACCAAACGGCACCATCAAGGACAACCGCCCAGGTTGAATTTTCAGAGGATGAGGATCCAATCAATGGTTTCATAAATGAAATTCATCTTATGGAATCGTTCCCCGACAAAGGGTATGGTTATGGACCCGAGTTCCTAACACAAGGATCCGGGATGAGGAATCGCAAGGGAAGGGGATACCAGGGGAGGCGCAGTCACGGCCGAAACCAACCCTACGGTTGGACCTCGGCCCAACCCATCAATATTGCGGAAACCCGTGGGAAAGCCCTTCAACGGACTCAGATGGAGAAAGAATATCCTTACACTTCCACAAGCGCCCACTCTAGCCATGTCATTCTGTAGTACCCATCAGAGGAGGAACAAGCATCTAGCCACCTACTACACACAAACAGACCGGTCGGTCTGAGTCCCCAGAACGTGGGGACATCATTGGCATTTGACCCCGAAGTCGGTCCCACCTCGTCACGTATTCCAACTCCCAAGCTTCCTGCTAAAACTCTCCCGCCAACAGATAAGTGTCGGCCGCTGGAGCAGAAATACAACATCCTTAAGTAGTTGGCATCGGTACCAGCCAAACTGTCAATCCTGGATGCCTTGAGTTTGTCAGCAGACTGTAGGGAGGCACTTATAGAAGCCTTGCTCAGCCCCCAAGAGTTTCAAGCTGAATTAGCTACCACCGAGATCTATCAAACAGAGACTGGCCTGGCTGAATGTAATGCGGTGATTTCTTTCACCGATCAGGATGAAGATGACGTCATGTAGGGACATATCAAACCACTATATGTGTCTGGCACACTAAATGATGTTGAGATCCATAAATTCTTTATTGAAAATAGCTCTGGAGTTAACCTCATACTACGAACACTCCATAAGCTGGGATTCAATGAAAATGACCTAGTACCCTCAGCCAAAACATTGTTAAGTTATGACAAGAGTGAACAGAAGCCAATGGGACAAATTAATCTAAAGACCCATTTTGGAGACCTTGTGGCCCACTCAGAATTCCTTGCGGTCTGGCAGAACACAACATTCAATGACCTGCTGAGAAGGTTGTGGACCCATAAACACATGGATGTTCCTTCATCCTACCACCAGTGTATTAAGTATTGCGTAAATGGACAAAATGGGACATTGCATGCCGACAAGGCCACTTTTGAGCTCTCTGAGTCACACTACATTAATGCCAGGTTCTATGAGCAAAAGAAGAAGAATCCACTGGTTGATGGTGTTGACTGGATCCCCACTCCAAATGTCCTGTAAATAGTTCTTGATGACCCCCTCAGTCATCATGGCAGAGATTACTTACTTCCCACCAACCATATTGAGAGAAGGGGTTCAAGTCCGGACATGCACTCAGCTATCCTCATGACATCACCCATAACGGTGGAGTGTAGAAGTGTGGAAATGACCACTAAACCTCAATTTGGGGATGAGTACCTGAGTGGGGATGCCCACGATGCCTCGCCCTCAAACCCCCGAGAGCTTAGGTTGGAAACTCTCCCCCCGTCGGATCAAGAAGATGAGGATTTGAGAGAAGAAGAGGAGGAAGATCTTAGTGATGCAACTCCCGCATTTGAGGAAGGTATCTCCGCCACTGTGGATGAGCTCAGGGAAATAAACATGGGTACCAAGGAATACTCGAGTCCCACTCTCATTAGTGCATCCATGTCCCCCGAGGAGCACAAGGTATATACCTCCTTCCTGAGGCAACACCGGGATGTCTTTTCCTGGAATTACACAGAAATTCCGGGACTCGATCTCGAAGTGGCGACACATCACCTAGGTCTTCCAGAAGACCACCAGGGCTATAAGAAGGCCGCCATAACGACACACCACTCACATGCTTCCAAAATAGAGGCTGAAGTTGATAAGATTATTAAAGTGAGATTCATTAGAGAAGTCCAATACCCCATATGGTTGGACAACATTGTCATTATCAAGAAAATTAATGGACAAATCCGTGTTTGCATTGACTTCAGAGATCTCAATCAACATTCCCTGAAAGTTGATTTCCTGGTCCTGATCACTGAGTTGTTAATCAACGTGATGGCTGGGTATGAGGCTCTCTCCTTCATGGACGGTTATTCTAGGTATAATCAAATTAGGATGGCCCGAGAAGACGAATAAGCCACTGCCTTCATGGCCCCTCGATGAATATTCTATTATAGGGTTATGCCCTTTGGTCTCAAGAACGCTGATGCCATATATCAACGCGCCATGCATCGTATATTTAAACCATTCATGGAGATATTTATTGAATTCTACGTAGATGACTTGGTGGTTAAGTCCAGATAGTGCTCAGATCACTTGTTAGATCATGAGACCGTCTTCAATAAAATTCTACAACTTATTTTGGAGATGAATCCCTTGAAATGTGCCTTTGGGGTTACCTCAGGGAAATTACATGGCTTCGTCATACACCATCATGGCATTGAAGCCGACCCTAAAAAACCAAGGCTATCCTTGACCTACCACCTCCCCAAAATCTCATTGAGTTGAGGGGATTCCAAGGACACATGGCTTATATCAGGTGGTTCATAGTCAACCTAGCAGGAAAATGTTTTCCCTTCACTTGGTTAATGAAAAAGGGGGTTACCTACTAGTGGACAGATGATTTTCAGGAGGCATTCGACAGCCTAAAGAGGTACCTCTTAAGCCCGCCAATGCTCATGCCCCCGGTTAAAGGAAGACATCTCATCCTATATATGAAAGCCCTAGAGCGGTCACTTGGAGCCTTCATCACACAGAAAAATGACGCCGGCAGTGAAAAATGTCTATATTACCTCACCCAAACAATGATCGATGCTGAGAATCGAGACTCAAATATCGAGAAGAGTTGTTTGGCCTTGGTCTTCATAGTTAAAACGTTGCGCCATTATCTGCAGTATCATAAAATCCACTTGGTCTTGCGTAATAACCCACTCAAGTACATCCTCAGCTGCCCGATGCTGACTGGGCGCCTATCCCGATGGGCAGTCATCCTACAATAGTTTGACATCCGATTTGTGCCTCAGAAGGCCATCAAAGGCCAAGCGTTATCAGATTTTCTGGCAGAGCACCCCTCGACATGGACCACCGCACTGGACGTTGAGTTACCTGATAAAGACATATTCTCAGTTCAAGAGGAGATCCCAACATGGGAAATGTACTTCGATGGTGCATCCCAAAGCCCTACATGGAAAAGGATGGGGGATCCCAAATTTAACAAGGTGGGCTTGGGGATAATACTCATGTCCCCAGAAAAAGCAGTCTTTCCATATTCCTTCCTCCTGTCATAAGGATGTATGAACAATGAAGTGGAGTATCAATCCCTCATTGTAGGCTTGGATCTCGCACTCCAGGCACAAGTACAGCACCTTAAGGTAAAAGGTGACTCAGAACTGGTCATCAAGAAAGTCAATGGTGACTATTCTATCAAAAAGGAGGAGTTGATTCCCCTGTTTGAACATGTCTGAGGGTTAATGGAGGAATTCGCTACAGAACCAATATTGACCTATATTCCCCGATCTCAGAATGCTCAGGCTGACGCATTAGCTAATGTGGCCACAGCCCTAGCTGACCCAGACCAGGATGAAACAATATTCAGTATTTCTCATCATGGAATGATCCTGCCATTTGTTCAGACTAAGATAGAAGAAATCAACGAAGTCAATCCTGCCCCTCAACCATATACCCCTGCCACCAGCTGGATGACCCCGATTTCAAACTACCTCCAATGGGGAGAACTCCCATCAGACAGGGCTAAATGAGATCAAATACAGAGAAGGAAAATCAACTTTTTCTTATATAGCAGCGCGGGTCAGCAAGAGGTCCTCTACAAACGAGGCCTCAACGGAATCCTCCTCAGATGCATTGATGGAGAAGAAACCACTACCGTCATGACTGAAGAACATTTCAGAGTATGTGGGGCACATCAGCCAGGGTCTAAGCTTTCCCATCGGGTTCGAAGGCTTGGGTACTATTGGCCCACTATGGCACGAGATTGTGACCACTTTACCGGAAAATTACACTCATTCAAAATTCATTCCAACATCATTCATCAACCCCCAGAGTTACTTCATTAGGCTAAGTACTCCTGGATATTTTTCGTCTCAGGAATGGACGTCATGGGACCATATCCTCCCGCCACAGCCAAACAACTGAATTATATCTTCACGGAAACTGACTTCTTTTCCAAATGTGCTGAAGTTGTACCCCTTAAGGAATTTGGGGCAAGAAACATTTCCAACTTTGTAAAAACTAGTATCATCACCAGATTTGGTGTCTCTCATACCATACTGACAGATAATGGCACCAACTTCTACTCTGCTGAATTAGAGAATCTATACCAAGAATATGGTATCAAGGATAACCACTCATCCTGCTACCACGCAGTGGCCAATGGACAGATAGAGGCTTTCAAGAAGACCTTGTCCAACATTCTCCAGAAAATGGTGGAAAAATACAAGAAGTCATGGCCGGATTAACCCCTCTATGCATTGTGGGCTTATCGAACCACAATCTGCACCGCAACTCGGGATACTCCGTACTCATTAGTATACAGAACATAAGTGGTATTTCCCATTGATCTCTAATTTCCCTCGTCCATTGTTGCTATTTTTGATCAATTATCCATCGATGAGTAATCAGAAAAACGACTAGGTGAATTGGAACAGCTGGACGAGAAGTGGTTGCACACCTTGCACCATCTGGAGGTATATCAGAACCGGATCGCGCGAGCCATAAATATAAAGGTTCGTCTTCAGTTTTTCTTGGAAGGATAATTGGTATTGCTCCTCCGGACCCTAATGATACCCGGAAAGAAATCTCCAAAGCTGGAGCCCATGTGGGAGGGACCATATGTTATACACAAGGTCTACTCCAATGGAGCATATTCCCTGATCTCCATGGACTGGCAATTCACCACCGCTCCTACAAATGCGATATTTATGAAGAAGTATTTCATGTAGAAACTAAAAGAAGTTATCGTCTGAGCTGCATGATGTTAAACTACCAAGCACCCAGTGTTCCAAACTCTATGACCCTAAACTAAGAGTATTTCGTCCTCACCACATGATGTTAAACTGCAGAGATTTTAGAGAACTATGTACAACTTGATTCCTGCCTTTCTAGGATACGTAGCGACGCTAGGGTTACCCATCCTGGCCTAGCCACCCCAAAATAAAAGTTAAAAATGCACTCTCCCCCCATGTATGGACCAGCCCTGCATGGGGGTGTATTCCTTATCATTACTGCACAATGTTAAATTGCACGGATAAAGATGAAAGAAAAAAATTCCCCTTCTCCCCCATGTACAGACTAAAACTGCAGAGGGTGTATTTTCTTTCAGAGAACTACATGAGGCTTGATTCCTGCCCTCACAGGATACGTAGTGACGCCAGAATTCCACACCCTAGCCCAGCCACCACAAATGAAGCCAAAAATACCTCCTTCCCCTGTACAGACCAGACCCGCACGAGGTGTATTCCCCAAAAGAACTATGTGCGGCTTGATTCTTGCCCTTGAGGGATCTGTAGTGATGCCAGGGTTCCCCATCCTGGCCCAGCCTTTCAAGAAAAAAAATGCTCTATCCCCCTGTGTATTGACCAAAACTTCATGGGGTGTATTCTTCATCCTCACCACATGAAGTTAAACTATAAAGACTTCATAGAACTACGTACGGCTTGATTCCTGCCCTCGCAGGGTACGTAGCGACGTTGGGATCCCTTATCCTGGCCCAGCCACTCCCAAATGGAGTAAAATTAAAACAATTTCCCCTTCCCCCGTGTACGTACCATCCCTGCACGAGGTGTACTTCTTTTAGTGAACTATGTCTGGATTGATTTCTTCCCTTGTAGGATACGTAGCGATGCCAGTATCCCCCATTCTATCCCAGCCATCCCCAAGGAAGATTTTAAAAATTCCCTTTCCCCCCGTGTACAGAACATCCTCGCACGGGGTGTATTCCTCATCCTTACCGCACGACATTAAACTGCACAGATAAGAAAGATTTAAAAAATCCCTCTTCCCCCATGTACATTCCAGACCTGCACGGGGTGTATTATCTTTCAAAGAACTATGTAAAGCTTGATTCCTACCCTTGCAGGATACGTAGCGATGCCAGGATCTCCCATCCTAGCCCAGCCATCCCTAAAGAAGATTTAAAAGTACCCCTTTCCCCCGTGTATGGACCAAACCTGCATAAGGTGTATTCTAAAGAGAACTACATGTGGCTTGATTCCTGCCCTTGCGGGATACGTAGCGACGCCGAGATCTTTTCTCCCAGCCCAGCCACCGAGAAAAGAAAACACCGGTATATATACCCCTCTTCCTCACCACATGAAATTAAAACAGCACAGACCTCGTCCTCACCACACAACATGAAAACTGCACAGACCTTGTCCTCATTGCACAATGTTAAAACTGCACGAACTTTGTCCTCACCACGCGACATTAAAACATCAAGGACCTCATCCTCACCGCACAACGTTAAAACTGCACGGACTTTGTCCTCACCACACGATGTTAAAAATGAACTAACTTCATCGTAAACCACCTAAGATATATGGCGAAACGAGATGGAAATACTCCTTGCAAATTTGGATGCATCCTCTCCATACATCAGACTCCACGACCTGGATAATTATGGATCTTCATAACCATTCACGGCCATCGGAAGTGTAAATTCATCGACCCGAGGGCACCTTTGAGTGACTATGTATACCATGCCCTCAGCGGCTCTGTAGATTGATAGCTTTTGGCCTATCTGCCAAAGGCATGATTTTTTCAAGAGATACTCTTCCTTGCTCTGTACGCTTACCGGCCCTAGAGCCCCCATATCATATCTCCAGATCCAGAAATTTATGGTGCAGTGGTTTACAAGTTCTTCTTCCTTTTCACTTCCAAATGTTACCAAGGTATCCCTACCGAGTTAGCCTATGTATCCACCCATGTTTCACATGTCGACCTGCATCTATGAACATCAAACCAGGGCTAGGCTACTTTGACTCAATAGAAAATTGCAGTGAAGATGTTTCTTGTATACTCGGACACCATTATCCCTGTATGCCGAACTCTGTACAGCAAGCAATCATGGGATTTCATAATCATTCGTGGCCATCAGAAGTGGATAGTAATAGAATCGGGGACACCTTTTCATGACTATATGGCCCATCTACCAAAGGAAATATTTCCTCGGGAGGTACTCTTTCTAGCTCCATATGCTTACTGGCCTCAGAGCCCCCACACCACATCTCCTGATCATGGAAACCTCAAAGTTACTATTTACAACTTTCATCCCCTCACCCTGTTCAAAGTATATCAGAGCATGGTAACTTAGTTATCCTTTGAGTGACTGCAGTAATAGTCACCCAATGGTCTGAGCTCTATGACCGCTAAACTAGGAGTACTTATCCCTTACCGAATTACATTAAACTATATGGAGTGAAGTTACCCTCCGCATGAAAGATAAATAAGCATAGAGAGCTCTCTATGCTTTAACAACAACCATGGCCAAATATGTCCGACATGTCCAGATATTTTCTTACCAAATGACAGACTTCGTGGCCCGGACAATCGCGGATCCTCATAACCATCCACGTCCATCAGAAGTGAAAACTTATCAACCCGTGGACACATTTTCATGAATATGCGTACCATGCCCTCAGTGGCTCTACAGATTGATATCCCCTAGCCCGTCTACCAATGGAAAGATTTCCTAAGGCGATACTCTTCCTAGCTCTGTACGATTACCGGACTCGAAGCCCCCATATCATTTCTCATGATCCGAGAATGCCTAGAACCACGATTTACACCAATCAACCCCTATCCACATCTTGGTCATGCTGAGATGTTCAAGCCCAATTACATTCTAATCAAGAGAGGCCTATGCAACTACGTCCTTAACTCATGATGATTAAAACTGCACAGAAAATGGCTTTGCCGCTTGGAGAGAAACTGCAAATACCTAGCATTAAGCATCTAGAGAAATGCCTCCAATTGTAAGTATTTTCACAGATTTAAAAATGATCCCCTATCCTCACTGCACAACGTTAAACTGTACAACAACTTAAAAAATTCTTCCCGTCCTTACCACATGACGTTAATCTGCACGGAAGACGTCCTTACCACATGACGTTAAACTTCATGGAATTTAAAATTCCCCCTTTCCCCACCGCACGATGTTAAAACTGCACAACATCGGCAAAACTTCCCCATGTCCTCACCGCACGATGTTAAAACTATAAATCATTGGCAAAAATTCCCCCTGTCCTCGTTGCACGATGTTAAACTGCACAACATCTTCAAAATGCTTCTTGTCCTTACTGCATGACGTTAAACTCCAAAGAAGTTGTCCTTACCGTATGATGTTAAACTGCATGGAATTTAAAATTCCCCATATCCTCACTATACGACGTTAAAACTGCACGACATCGGAAACAATTCCCTCTGTCCTCGCTGCACGACGTTAAACTACACAACATCCATTAATAACGCTCCTCGTCTTAACCACATGACGTTAAACTGCACGAAATCTGTCCTTTCCGCATGATGTTAAACTGCATGGTCAAACCTGTCATGGGTTCTGTAAGGAACATAGGCTTTTCTCTATCCCTCAGTGCACGGGTCAGACCTGCACAAACCAACGTCTCACACCAGTGTGAGAAGGAATGACTTCACCAATTCTTGGGAAATTAAGCCTAAATGTTTCTCTCATATCCAAGCACCCTCTCCTCATGAACCATACTATGTACTCAGAAAAATCCGAATCCTTGTGAACCACCCCTGGTGGTCCTGAATCTCAAAATTCCTTGATGTTGATCAGCTATTGAGAGAATGAAATCATTGGCCTAAGGACACCTTTTCATGATTATGCATACCATGCCCTCAGCAGCTCTGCATATTGATCTCCCATGGCCCGTCTACCAAAGGCAATATTTCCTTAGGCAATGCTTTTCTCTGTACACCTCTTGGCCCCTGAGCCCCCATATCTATCACGAGATTTAGAAACAATCTAAGCAGTAGTTTACCAACCTCTTTCATAACCCTTCCTGAATATAGTAGAACTTTTCTGAAGAGATTACTGAGAACCAAGAGAAGCCATTCCACTGTGAATAATTTCTGGGCTACACGACTTTAAATTGCGTCAAGATCCAACCGTCCTTCATGCTAACAAAAATGCGTAGCATAAGGACCCTGCGTCCATACTCCTGATTAATGTAGATGTTCTCAAACCCTTTTAAATGTCACATATTTTTTCCAATCCACCCATGGTGGTTTCCATAATCCAGACTTCCACGAAGTCCTTAGGCCATCAGAAATGGAGAGTCATTGTCTTAAGGACACCTTTGCACGACTATGCAAACCACGCCCTCAGTGGCTCTGCATATTGATCGCCCCTGGCCCACCTACCAAGGGAAATATATCCTTAGGCGATGATCTTCCAACCTCTGAACGCTGATATGGATTCCATGCCTTGAGACATGCCCTGCATATCGTTCAAATCTAAACATGCTCCCCCATGTGCGTCTGAAGGGTATCGAGACCACTTTTAATCAACCAAACCTCATTAGGGCCCTTGCCCCACCTTATCTGGTCAAAGCCGTTCGACATAAAACATCAGTAATGATAGTCTTGTCTGCAATACTTTAAACCACTCACAAAAATAGGCGCAAAACCCGTTAGGCCAAAAACCCGAAAAGGGAGACCTATGCAAAAGTCAGGCCATACCCGCTGGTTCCACACCAAATGGGCCCAAGAAAAATTAGGTTACTAAAAGAAAAGACAAAAAGATTGTGGGGTTTTTTTGCAAATCCCTAGAAATAGTCAAACTATGCTCGCTAGATCCCATGATCCAGGAAAAAGTTGGAGCTCGTTTTTATTTTTATCAATTTTCCTAAACTCTGATTATTCTAAGTTCGATGAATTAACATATACATCAATCATGACAAATAATTTCTATCACAAGAGAAGACAACAACATCTCTAAAAAACATTTCCTTGTTCCATGACAAAGTTGGTGAGAAGGGAATCCACAATCCGGAGGCTCCTCTGGCATGAAAGGTTATTACAGAAGGATTTCCACGGATTCAAAAAGTTGCATCAGACACTGATGAGAATCCTCGATCGCTTGATAGAGACTCTGCAGTAAGGTTGTCTCTGCATTTGCACCAGCCCACAACGCTTTCGCCTCCTTGGCCGCCTTTGAACTCGCCCTTATCTCCTCCTCCATCCGCTGCTCCCCTTCTTCAATTATAGCGATGACATTAGTCTCTTACTGCTGCAGCCACTATATGTCATTCCTCATCACCTCAAGTCAAGAACATTGCTTAATAACTTCTCCCTAGTGTCTTGCAACTACCCTGGAATGATCATGAGGCTTTGTTAGGCAAAGCTGTCGGGTCGCGGAAAGGTAGGCATCAGATTGAGTAGCAGAAAGGCGAGATTCGAAACCACCCAGTCTCTCCCGATCAGTGACCACCTACTTGACTATATCATAAATACCATGGTAGTCAAAACCATCAAATCCAATTAGCATAAACAGATTGCGCAACTTTGATAATTTAGTCGGCATCTCAGCCAAGGGCATCTGAGAAATCAGCTTCCAAATTTTCTCCCAAACCCTTTGGCAAGCAGGTCGAAGACTGGAAAGGAATTTTTGATCAGGCTCAGAGTCACTCCCTGATGAAGATATGTACTTAGGGATGAACGTCACCAAGTATGGACCCGATGCAGCTTCACCCTCAAACTATGGCGTCGCGGCAACTTCGCCCCCAGTGGTTGTGGTTACAAGCACAATCGGATATGACGACACAATCTACAATGCCAAAGGTCGTGAAACTAAAGCCCAAAAGTCGATAATACCGATAAGTATCCCTAATTAGCAAAGGGAAGATAAAGGATTTAGTGGAAAGAGATTGAGGAGCTTACCCCCCTGTCATCAAGGTGTCAGTATCCTTAAGCTCTGCGCCTCCGCGGCCACTCGAGGAAGATGCTACATCTTCGAGAGGGAAGGGAGTCCTGGGAACCCCAAGACGCATCCAGGACCTAAGTCCATACCCAAGGCTATAAACTCCCAAAGTTGTCCCCCAAGTAGTCTTCTACGGAGATCAAGCCGGTGGAAATCACTCCCCATGTAAACAAAATAATGGACCGCTCTGGGTTTCTGACAACTGGCCTGATGGAAGGCTGTTCCTCCATCACCACAGGGTCCATTGGTTCTGAGGCAGCTGGCCCCATCAGATCTGGGGCCTCTTCGATAATCATGGGCACCCCGTCCTTGCCCACAATAATAAAGGTCATATAATCAATAGGAGTCTTGACTTCAAGTTGTTCCTCTGACATATCTCTGATTGATGAAGGAATAAGTAAAGAATCCATATTACTAGCCCCTTCAGCAGGGCCCACCATCTCATCACGCCCAGGTGTGGTTGCAGGTGATCTCTCAGAGGATAAGGCGATAGAAGATACGACTACTGGGGTATCCATGGTTGGGTCTCTGAGTGGCCCTACACCATGTGCTAAAATAGCTGATAACTGGCAGAGTCAGAATATATGAGTTGGAAATTGAGGAAACCGGAAGTCATGATTACCCGACGTCCGCTGTTTGAGCCATTCCGATAAAAGGGATGCCTGCTGATGTCTTTGGATCTGCCGATGGGACAGTTCATTGCTCAGAACGCTGAGAGGAACTGGAGGAGGAAAGGCATGTGCTGGGTCTGCAATGGTCTCTTCCATGAGCTCAGCTGGGCCAAGAGACCCCTCCTCGGTGATCCTCATAGCTGAAAGTGCATGTTCTTCTGAGGCGGTACCACGGGGAGTATACTCCAGGGAAGGAATTTCCCCCTGGGACTCCTCGGCACCCTACATAAAGGGAATAAAATTTAGGACATTCACAGTAAAGGAGGAGGAATGCTTGAATAGATGAACATGACAACCACTTCCTCGAGATCAGATGATTTAGGATGCCTTATCATCATAGACACCCAGGTAGACCCATAAATCCGGTTCCGGAGTGAATGAACATATGCGTCCATCTCCTTCAATGAGGAGACTATTTCATCCAGATCCTCTTCTAGCATCAAATGGGGTGGAGCGAAGATCATCCCAATACTCGAATGCTCGAGAGGGCCTATTTGGAGTAATTCCCAAACCTCTTCATCTGAGCCACTAGCCCTCAGGTCATCCCAAATTCTCCATGTGCCCAGAAATGTGGCGATAATAGGAACCGCTAGACGGGGGGGGGGGGGGGGGGGTCAACCTGAGAGGGTCAGGCAGCAGCAGGGGATGGTGGGGGCGCCAATGGTCATGTTTGTTTTCCATATCTCACCGCCACCCTAGAACTCTCTGGAGCTACTTGTGGGTGAGACCTCACGGGCAGGGGGAATTCCATTGCTTCAGCCAGAGTGGGGGAACCACCGAGATCACCGCCCCCTGAAGAGTGATCACTCTCTTCCTCCTCCTCGACAGTCACCAATCATAGCATGGCCTGGACTCGATGAGTCAACACTGCATAACCCCGACATGAATGAACATAAGCCTTGAGGTCGTATAGATACTGGTTGGCCCTCTCTGAATCCACATCATAAAGAATGTCAATGAGAGAAAATATGTAGCCCAACCCTTCAAATGTAACTTCTGATTTCTGGAGATAATGCCACAGAGAATGGGGGTACTGGCTCAGAAAGGATGACCGGCCAGTGAATTCATCCCATTGACCCCAGGCCGTTGGAAAAGCACCATCTGTGGGAATAACCAACTCTCTCCAGGAAGCTTCAAGGGAATGGGAGGATACACCTCTGTCTGTTAAAATCTTCCCTAGAATCACGAGATTGGAAGGTTTGCAAAGAACCTTGCCCGGTCTGGTTGAAGCACTATCCCCCTTTCACTTCCTCTTGCCCTTCGATGGTTTAGGACTTGAGATAGTGGGCACCCACAGCCCTAGCTGGCCATTCGGGTACAATTGTACCCAAGAGTCTGTATAGCTCTTGGACAAGAAAGGCATGGAGTCTGCAAGCACGAGAGTCATAACCTCGCAGCCAGTATCTTCCTGGGAAAAAAATAACCACAGTTTCCTAGAAACCATTAAATGGAAGTTCTCTCGGGCGTCGTTGAGTGTGGGAGGACACAGTGCCTGAACGCATCCAAATTGACATCTGAATCGGCAAGGCGCGTACCCCTCACAGATCAGCTCCCCACCGATACGAGCCACCAGAATGCCCTCTCAGAGGGAAAAAAGGTAGTCCTGCTTGATAAACTCATATGACATGGTATTCGTAATTGCTCCAGTTAGGGAGGGATATGGTCGGAAATTGAAATGATAATAACTCAAGATCCGACTCGACAGCAGACACATATTCTGAACCGTCTATTGTCCATATTTCTCTTGGGACACCCACTCTTCGGGAATAACCCCACTGGTCATTTGCAAGTACGGCTGGAATGATGTGCCCGAAATCTGAAGAAGGTTGATTAAAGTATAGAAGTTCCTGATATGTGCTCCCAACCATCCCTAGAGAATTTGAAATGGGCCGTCTACCTGGTATGGGTGACTCCCATCGGTAATATTGCTAAGAAACCGATAAATCCTGTCCAATACTGGGACGACCAAGTTGATGATGTTTCCGGTAGCCAGCTGTACTGCCATGACGAAAGTAGAGACCCTCATGCCCCCAATCTCGCATATGGGAAATAGCCAACCACTCAAGAACCTGGCCAAAAACACTGCCAGACGGAGCAACCGATCAACATCTGGGACAAGATCCCATCCCCAGTCATTGAACTTGACTTCTTCCAGGATCAGCCGGTAGCTTCCCCTTTGCCTTTGGTATTGCATCGTAGGGCAGGTTGTGGGCCTGTATGGGAGAGCCATGGAAATTCTCTCTCTAGAAAAATCCTTGACCCATTCACGATATGGGACAAGTTGGTTCAAAGACATATACTTTGAATTCTCCTGGGCCTATTCAATAAGCTTCTTCACCATGGGGGTCCCTTGTTCTTTGTCCCACACAGAAGAGGGAGGCATGAATTTGTCATACATACCCCCAATGATGGGGACCCCTGAAATTTGGAAGATGTCCCAATGACTATTACCCACCTCACCATGGACCAGATGGAATGTGTTGGTGTCCAGACTCCAATGGCTCATAAGTTTCCTGGTGAGGGCTTGAGGTCGATGGGTATAGGTTTGGGACACCCACGCAGCTTCATATAAGCATATGGCTGGAAATTATGCTTCCAACTCTGTACAACTCTGGCGAACCCAGAAGAGCCACCCCCAATCCAATAACTTTAATGCCCCTCCGGGATGAAGGTCCCGGTCCACTGACCAGCCATTCTGGTTGTTCACCATAGCATTGCAGGAAATGCTCCGGTAACATTGAATTTTCATGTCCAGCTGGTGTTGTTCCCTTGTCGGGGACACATGAAGGTGATTCAAGATAGACCCGGAAGCCGTATCCCTTAGTGAAGACTACCCTCTGGAAGATATCACAGATCGAGGGATAGTACTAGTAAATATCCATGCACCAGGATTGTTGTCATGAGATGAGACCAGAATTGGTGTATCAGATAGTAAAACGAACCCATAGGCAGGAAGGCTGTTAGAAAATGGGTACTCCCGCTGTGACTCGGAGAGCATATCATCAAGTAAGGGGCATAGTGTGGAGTGGTGGAAAACATCCTTAACAGAGCCGGCCACATCCTTTAGGCGTTGATCACCAATTGAGAGAGGCTCGACAGCAGGCCTCGGTGTAGGGCGATGGGGAACCATGTGTTCTCCCTGCATTATAAAAAACAAGCAAATGGTTTGTTCGAAATCATAAAATCTAGACAAAAATACCAAGAATATGTCAAAGGAGTCAAGAAGCCTTCATGACGAGGTCTACGAATAGGTCTCAATATGTGGTTTGTGATGACTGCATCCAGTGAAGCAACCCTACGCGGAATAGGTCCATGGTACTTTGGCCCGTGGAGCATTGGCCAGAACACCGCAGACCAAGTTGCTCCGCTGAATCTTAATCCTACATTTAAATCATTAGGTTCAGAAGACTTAAGAAATTTTCAATGTATAGAAGATTTCAGTCTGTAGAGCGAGTTCTTACGCAGCCCATCGTGACTTACTTTTTAATTAATTAAAAGTATTTGTTCATGGCTGGGAGATTGGTCCGCGGGTGAAGTATGACGTGAATGAGGAATGGTTCACGGAAGTAGAAGCTGGTTCCCTGATGAGGTGTTTCGCGAAGGAACAAGAACGTGGAGACAAAAGGCGAGAGAGCTCTGGTATCATGAATAATCCGATAAAAGAAAAAGGAAGGGACCCCGTATTTATTGGCGTGGTCCCCTACTGGGTCCACTCCCCTACCGCAAACCATCCAAGTTTCAGGACCGCTCTACATCGGAATGATCTCCTCTTCGTTCTGATCGGACCCCATTCTTATGGGGGCATTTGTAGGATCCTGAAAAATCTAAAAAAGAGAATGAGAATCTCCTTTAATCAAAGGGAGATCCTACCCTATTTCCCCCCAAAGAATTGGGGATAAGTTTGGAGAATACTCAAAGGAGGGAACAAGACGAACCGGTCCGCAGACCGGTCCAATGATAACGGTACGCGACCAGTTCCACGAAGCACCCCCCCTCTGTGGACTGATGTCGTTCGTGGAACAGCGGAAGGGATCCTCCGCGGGCTCCAAGCCAATCCACCATCAAGAACCACCCCTGATAGGAATCACATCAACCGGTTCCATGAAGAAACCCCCTCCACATACTACTGTCATTCACAGAATGGAGGCGGAAACATACATGGCCTCGAGGCACTCCCCAAGCTAGTTTGGTTCACGGGGGAGGTGCATTCAA
Source organism: Viscum album (assembly GCA_963277665.1). Taxonomy (NCBI): domain Eukaryota; kingdom Viridiplantae; phylum Streptophyta; class Magnoliopsida; order Santalales; family Viscaceae; genus Viscum; species Viscum album. The sequence continues at coordinate 833,987,824 of OY728136.1, forward strand.
TACCCCTCACGAGTTGCGGATTGACCAAGTCATCAATGAACTGGGTTTCCAGTCATGGGCCTCCACAAAAGGTGACGCATGACCCCAGAGACATATTTTTCCCAAATCTATAAAAGGAGATCAAATGGAGGAAGTAGGAAGAAGGGCCGGAGGAGATCGATCAGATTCGGGTGGATGGATTTCAAAGGAAGGAGCTTAGGATTTCGCAAACAGCGAAGTTCTATTTCACAAACCAGAACAGGTATGAAGCTGAACACGAATTAATAAGGAACCAAAAATGCATAGTAAGTTGGTGAACCGCGAACTTAAAATAATAAAGAAAAGAAGACCGTGAACCATGGCCCCTCTGTGTATGCACTCCCCGCAGACCAGGGAGTATATGCCCCTTTTCTGATCCATCGCACTGCATAGGACCCTCCTATGCGGGAGAAGCCCAGATCGACGAACCCCTGACCGATGCCTCCCTTGGCCGCCACTGCTCGAATGGACCCCTCCGTGTACCAACCTGGTATGTGGGTTGAAACCGAAGCCACAAACCACCCCGATTCATGGGATGCCTGTCAGTCTGTGGACCACTCTGGTTCGCGGGATGCCCATTAGTCCGCAGACCACCTTGGTTAGTGGACGACCTCTCCAGTCTCATAACACCTCCCTACATGAAGGGTTCCACCCCTCATGCACCTGTGTGGCCCAAAAGATCCTTTAGAGTTCCCATTCCCCGAGCCAGATAAAATCCTTCCCATCCGACCTGATCCTCTGCAACCCCCTCATTGGCTCATACATTGGCCCTGAGCCGAGGCCCCCTCCAGAGCCACCAGACCCGTGTGATGTAACCTTCAGGTGCATCAGCGTGCCATTTTGAGTTCACATACCCATGGTAAGTGAGGGAGAAGGGGTTTCTCCATCCCTTGAGAAGATTCCTGAAGCATTTCTGTGTTCACATTCCCACGGTAATGTGGGGTCCGAGCCCGGGAGTCCCCTTTCTGCCCCTCCTCTTGTTAGGACTGAGGCACTTCTCCCCTCCCTAGGGAGTGGAAAACTACCCATCAGAAGAAATCCCACATGCACCTCTGTACATCCTCACAGTAATGGAAAGACATGTGGAAGACACCATGTGCTTCCATCATGGAGTAATCCCTGACTTTTTTGGCCGCCCCCATGCGTAAGCCCCATCACACTTCCCACGGATGCACCTTTCGCTACGTGATCATCTGGTCCCTGATGTCTCTTGTTTCTCACACCGAGCATGACTCACATGGGCTTAGAGTAAGAATTGACCATGACATCCTCTTATGAGCCTCCTCAGAGTGTAATCCCCAATCCATTACCCTGGGCCTCCTAAGAGTGTAAGCCCCATGCAAATTCGAACTACGTGTACTTTGATTCCCCACCACAGGGATACATAAGAAGCCTCCAAGAGGTTCAAGCCCAATCACCATCAGATCCTAGGGTCCACATTCACGTTGGTTCTCCGAAACTCCCATCCCAAACTACGAGGAATTTGATCCCTGTCTCTTAGGCAGGGTATGTAAGAAGCCTCTCCGAGGTTCAAGCCCAACACCCGGTCGATCTGACCATCTTCACGTTGGTTCACCGCACCAACCCTGGGCAGCCTAGAGCGTAATCCCCATATCAACCCGAAATACGTGGACTTTGATCCATGTCTCCTAGGTAGGGTATGTAAGAAGCCTCCATGTGGTTCAAGCCAAACAATCATTCATTCTGACCCCCTTTACGTCGTCTTACTCATACCTTGGGCCACCTCGGAGTGTAAGCCCCATGCCAAACCGAACTACGTGAATTCTGATTCCTCTCACCGGGATACATAGGAGGCTCGTACCGTGGGTTTGATCCAAACGCTCAAGTCTTTATTTGTCCCCCCTAGATAAAAATAAACTCCAGAGTGCCTGGTTACGAGGATTTAAACCAGTGTCATCTCAGTGAGTCCAGACTCCTCAGGGTCATTAATCTAATGAGGGATGGTAAACCTCAGGAATAAATGATTCTGAACCCCCGCGTCCAGATGACCATTGCCAACCTGATGTAATCCGTGGATACTATGCTTGGGTATAAACCAATGATTCACGAACATATGAATACATATTAAATATATAAGAGAGTCCCAAAACATGTAATAATTCCCCCCTAATGGGTGCAATGAGCCCGACTTCCCATCCTCTCGACCAATGTGAGTTCTTAAGTTTCGCTGGTCAATCCACCCATCGAATACCTACCTTTGGAAAGCAGGTCCACACATTGCTGGATATGGAACCGTTGGGAATTTATAGGTGAAAACGGTGCACCCAATACAAGTGATTAAGAAAAACCCAATATTCTCTAATCAACCATCTGGTATCACACATTTCTCCTCCATGATCCCGTCATGCACCACAAGATAGTCATCATGCTCCATTATCAAGATACAGATCCCTAATGTGGACTTGTATAATAGAATTCCATATGATTGAAAGGAATCTTCACATGGTGGAAAAAAATTGGCAACCTCTAGCTTTTCCTCAACCACCTAGGGCTCTGACTCTCATTGAAACCTAGGAGGTCACTACCTCTGAATGTAATGTAATGCAGTTAGCCATAGTGTATACTCAGCTAATATTTATGTCACTTGTTTCATATCAATGGGTGTTGGTATAGGTATTAAACCACCTAGAGGTTCTATCTATGGTTGAAACCCCGATACTGATACCTTGTAAATAGGAAATTCATCCTCATGATCATGTGGTGGAATCCTGGATGGAAGTCTACTTAGAGGAATCCAGAAATAAAACAAGACTTACAACAGTCAATAGAGTATATCCGAGGAGCTGAATCGAGAATGAAATGGAAAACACAACCATTCCAATATGATATATGTACCATTGGTTTCCCTACAACCAGTGTTCTCATATACCAAGTTGAAAACGAGGGGATCAGAGTCCTGGTCTATGGATACATCAACCGTCGCACCAAAATTGGTGTCGCTAGCTTGAAATCCAAACTCGAATATCATAAACAATTTTCCCAAAACAAATCTCACATACTCTTAATCCCAAAGTTGAACTGACCCCTCCAATAGCACTCTCTCATGACCTGTCCTAGAAGGGCCTATGTTGTGACTACCCAAGCCCACCTCCGATAGGACAGAGGCTGGTGAGAAGCACTGAGTATGCATATACCATTAATCAGAGTCATTGACCTAATGTATCTGAACACAAGAAACACATATCAATCCCAAAACAATGCTGAAATGAGAAAAAAACTAAATGCATCCATGCATTAATCTGAGATCCCACATAAGATCATGACAATATAGTGATGGAAATAGAAAAGGGGAAAAATAAACCTAAAAACTACAAAAATTCCAACCTGATCCAGGGATGAGAACAAATTCAAAAGTATACACCCAATAAAATATTTGGACCAACAAGCTCCATCTACAATCCACAAACTTTTAGTACTCCTATAACACCCCCAAAAGGGTTTTCTTCTATATAATACACAACGGGGGTGGGAAAAGACCTTGTATTGGTGAGTATAAAAATACTTATCAGGACACCCCAAAAACACTTAACAAGAGGAACCAAATATATTCAACTCAATAAAATATATACCAATCAATGTATAATATATATAAAACCTAGATAAACCTATGAAATACACCTCGTCACCAGACGGTCATAACCAATTACCAGCCTTATTATTCTACTCGAAACAAAACTTGTCCATGGAGTACCCACTATACGAGTTATAATATCATTAGATACACTCGATGATGAGGTCTCACCCATTGGGCATGCACAAAGAAAGTGAACTAATCTTATAAGACTATTATACAAATATATAGGTCATGCCTAGAATCTCTAAGGGAAACTAGGAAGCCAATCCTGATAAACCCCCAACATAGGGGATTGTGTGTCTATGATTCCACAACTCCTACTGATATAGCCTTCTATATGAATGATCAAAAAACATCTCAGGGAGGTCAGAAAAATTCCGAAAACTGTAACTAGGGATGATAGGGGATCACAGTCCAGTCTCACGGTGGGGCGCCATTACTCAATATATGACTCAACCTCTCGAGGGGATCACAATCTAATAACATAGATGTAATTCCGAAATTTACCCTTGAGAAAAGGACCAAGGGAACATAATCAACCTATTATTTTACAAACTAAGAAAACAAAGATCTCCAATAACTATTGAAGGGAGTAAATGGTGTGTCCTATGGGGCATCCAACATGTCAAGTTATCACAAGCCCTTCCTATATGGAAGAGCATGACAATGAATGAAGTCTCTATATAAACGATTTGTAGAAAGGTATACATGGCATGTAGAGACATATTGTGTCATGGTCATGTCACTTGTTCATGTCTGTGTACTATAGCTATGTCTGATTACTAGTCTATGTATTCCAATCCATGTTCATGTGGGAGTGCACAGTGTGTCTATGCCCATGTACTCCAAATAGTGTCTATGTACTTCCAAAATACACACTATGTTAGCCAGGGAGGTTCACATTACATGTGATAGGGATCACAAACTCTATGATCCTTATCTCTTTCCAAAATCCTTATCCATTATGGAATTTTTTCCACACTGTGTATAACCCAGTTTACCCACCGTATTCAATGAAATTTTCCAGAATCCAAAAAACTACTCAATGCATAATTCAGTGCCTCTGGTCTTCAATCTAGTTATGAATTCTTCATTTAATTGATTATCTAAGATCATTCAGGATTTTCTATCATCAAAAAACACTTCCAATCATCAGACACACTCGAACAATGGATAAAATCAAAATTCATCATTCTTCACTAAAGAACCATATATAATATGAGATAAAGAATCATCTGTTGTATGATTCACTACTGAAACTAGAATCACGCCTCTAGCACATATTACCGATCTCAAATATATGATATCATATCATTGTTATAAGAAGCATATGTGAAATGATATATTTATCAAGAGTATTTGAGACATGATCCACGTGAAGAATGACCATGATGAACAATGAATCATGGACGAAAATCAAAAAAAAGAGCTGAGTGAATATTTATCAAATAAAATTTAGATCAAAATAAATTTTTGGAATAAAAAATTGAATAAATTGATAACCATAAGAAATTACATGAGAATTTACAATGAAATAAATCCCATCCTGCAAAGTGACTGATTCAAAAACAAATCAGTTTTTCAATAGATTTGTGTTTGTCAAAGAAATTAAGAATGAGGATTGAATCAATATAAAACAAAATCCTTCCTCAATTAGGTTCAGTTATTGATAAAGATTTTTTTTTTCACCGCGTTATTTGGATTGATCTATCAAATCCAAGGTTCTATGGATCGATTGATCAATGATCCAATAACATTTATCTAACAAGATTCTACAAGGTCCTCTCTAGAGTTAATCTAGTATCTATAGGGTTTTATGTCTAACCTTGGTATTTATACAAAGTAGTATATTTAAAGATAAATCAGTATCTGTATCAATGAAACAAAAAAAATAACTTTTTTAAATAATTTCATTCATTTTTTGGCCATGAAAACTTTTTCACCAACGACCCATGCTGACTAATGTTATGTTGTGCATATTGAAAATTGGTATTCTGAAGTCAACCATTCCCTCAGATTTCTGATCCATGATCCTGTTTATATGTTATTCAATTTTTTTAGAAAAAAAACACTATGTGCTATTTAATATGTTTACTATATTCCAAAAATTACATCTAGGCACACCGGACCCCATAATCGCATGCCATCTCAACACCTAATCTAGAAAATAATCCATATAATAATTAAAAATAATACACGGAAAATACGAGGACTGAAAATATAGTCCCACAATGGGATCTACCAATATGAAGAATAGAAAAATGATAAGCGTGGACCTAGAATTAGTCACCATTTCAAATAATTGACTAAACATATCAAAATGGTTTGATAATAAGGGAGATCACAACATACCATAAGAATACACACTCACAAAACTGATACCAATAATAGATCATCCCCTAGAACAAGATTGAAAAATGATTCTAGATGAAAAAAGAAGAAACATAATATTAGATCAATAGATTAGATAAACTAGTCAAATGGCGCTACCACAGTCAAAGTAAACAAGGAAACTGAAAGGATATCTCACATGAAGATATGAAATGAAACATCCCTGATGAAACAATGCTATAAAAATTGATCCAGATTGAATGGAGGTTTCCAAATTCATTAGAGAGGACCTTTAGTTTGAGAGGGGGAAGGGATGCATAGAAATGAAATAAGAATTAGTTGTTTAAGGCCTTAAATCCCAAAATTGAGATGATTACATGGTGTGAAATAACATTACACATCATATAATCCATGTGGTCCTTGTACAAAAAAAACCAGTCACCTATTTATTAAAAAAAGATCTTTTATATTACATGAAATGCATCCAATTAATGATGTGAAATATTTCACACCGTATACCCAGTTCATGTATTGATCTCGGAGAACATTACCTATCACGCAATATTATTACATGACATGGCAATTCCCAGTATATAACAAAATCATAATATTCTTAAAAGAAAATCCCAACCACCTTGGCAGTTCTCTGAACATGGGGAGAACCCCCACAATGCTATTACACATGTATACAATGATTCCATTGATTGAAACAAACATACATAACTGAACATGAGGTAATTTTACTCAACATATTTTCTCCTTCATTGGTATTCTAAGACACATCCAAATAAATAGGAAAAAATTAAAGAGAAGAGAATTACATAAAAGAAGGTAAAGAGATGTTACAAAATCCCCACTGTAAGACTAATAGTCCCCAAGAGTTATTTCGAAGAATGAAGTCTGGTAAAGAGGTGATGAAATTGGTCCCAAATCAATGACTCATACTCTCATGTTTCATGACAAATTGATCCATGCTACCATATCAAATTCACCATTGGAATTTACTTCTGGTGTAAGAATATTACTTGAGAGTAAATGATCTCTAATGGCTAATCCAAAACATAAACATATATATCTAACTCATTGTCTACCCATCTCAGAACATCATAGGGGTCATGATCGTATATCCAGAGATGTGATATATAGAAAACACCATGAATTACTATCAATTGAATCAAAAATTCAAAATTATAAGAAGATTTCCCAATCAATTCAGTGACCTAAAATGGTCCAACATATATTGGATATAACCTTATCTATTATTCATATTGATGGTATCCCAACCAAGGATAAATATTAAATACAACTCAGTAACCTATGAAAAACATCAAATAAATAATTCATTAATCAACATAATACTTCTGTAGATGCTATGATGTAACCATACACCATGTTATATGATGAATCCTAAAATACTTCTCATAAAACAAACTTAGTCCCACCATAGAAGCATCACCCAACACTACCTAACAAAGTGGTAACCTACATAAGAGACCATAGAGAGCATTGAAATGATAATTTCTGGTCAATGATTGATATCTATAGCCATCAGAAAACTCAACCATACCCTAATGGATATCCCATGACCCACCAAAATCCAATACATAGATATATACCATATCCTCCAAAATCTAAATAGCACGCTTTGTCTGACCATGTGTTTGTGGATAGAAAGATATATTCAACCTGAGCTGAGTTCCAATCACCTCTTGAAGACTCCTTCATAACATTGAATTAGACCTTGGATCCCCATCTGAAACAATGGAAAAAGGAACCCCATGTAATCTCATGATCTCCTACACATACAACTTACATAGATCTCCCCCATTAGTGGTTTCCTATATAAGAATGAAATGAGATAAAATTATCAATTGTCAATCACCACCTAAATAGATTACCTCTATAAAGGATTATATGGTTATCTAATAATAAATCATTAAATATGTCACCCCAAATCCAAACTATAACTAGATGATTCATGGGAAAACTAGAAGGATTCAGAAGCATCACCTATAACTGTTTAAAGGTGTAATAGTGGGACCCAAAATCATAATTTTCACAAGCCATACATGAACACAAAAAACTACATCTTATAATATAAAACATTTTAGTAGTTCCTAGATGAATAGCCCATAAATAAATATGTTAATAAAAAAACCAATATCACCACAGAGGTTGGGATGAAAAACTGATCCCAAAATTGAGAATTCAATTTGAAGAGAGAGATCAACAAAAAATTATCTTGCAAACATATATTATTTTTTAATGGAACAGAAAAATATAGTGGTTAAATTGTCCAGGGAGGTCATAGTGACTTAATTAAACACTTTTCAAAATTTCTTGTTTTTTATATTCTCCAATGGTATGTCACTGATGGTAGGTAATGACGGTGAGTCACAATAGTGACGTGAAATAGTGAGTCAGAATAGAGAGTGGGAATGGTGGGTCCAAATTGTTATTCCTGACTGATGAGTCATGATGGTGACTCGTACTGGTATATTAACGAACAGTGGCTCGCCTAGGTGAATCGTACCGGTGACTCACACCGGTAGCTCGCCAATGGTAACTCAAACTGGTGACTCACACTTGTGAATCGCACTGGCAGTTCACCAATAGTTTCTCTCATCAGTGACTCATCCAATAGTTAGTCATGAACAAAGTTTCTAGCATCCAATAGTTTGGCCCCTTTAAATTTTTCATTGAAGGAAAACAAGTTCAATACCATATTTAAGTTCTTTTGAAGCCATTTATATGGCTATAAATCATATAATTTATTTTAGAAAAGTACATAAGCCTTCTAAATGGTCAAACCATTAGGTTTTTTTGAGATCTAGCTTTAATGGTAATTCAATATCATTTTATATACCGCGAGTCTCATATCTAACCCTTATAAGACAGGGGCTTCCCTTATCTCATTCCTTTTCCATTATCTTGATATTGAATATCCCCAAAAAATTCTTCCCCAAGGAGTCATGTGATTCTGTTGTGTACCTTGGAATAAGTTTCCCCTTGGAGTTTTCTCACTGCATGAGTGCCCCTACATTTTCACAATTATGAAGTTTTAATCACTTTTTCTATGGAGATTTACTTCACCCCTCTTATTTGTGTATCATGGGGTGTTGTAGGTATGTTTCATTGTGAACATTGTTGAATTAAAATTAAATAAAAATAATTGAATTAGTTAAGATCAATATACCGGGGATGGGGAAATGTGACGTGTGATCTTATTACTATTTTTTTGGTCGTAATTGTGATTATAAGGGATAAAGTTCCAGCTGAAATTAGTGCCCACTGGTGGTCCTTGTTTTTTCACCGAGTAATGATTCAGAAGTTCATGATGATTAGTTTTATGTTGAACAATTGTTATGAAATTAGTTAACCACAAACACTGAGATAATAAATGGATGCCCAAGGATCAAATTGTTTCTAGGATTACCCCTAAATTAACAAGTGGAAATTGAATCAGAAATGACATATTAAATCTGATTATTTATTTCCTTGGTTTTTGTAGTGGTTCATGGGGTGTGTGTTAGTTTTGACATGTTCTATACTAGGGTTTTGGGAATGGTTGTGTGATGTGGGGTGGTTCTAGTTGTGAAATGAATTCTTAGGTTGGGAGATAGTTTTGTTGTGGAATGGATGATTGTTGTTGTACAATAATGATATGATTAGGTTATGTAGTGATGTATTGATGGGTGTGACTTTGAATTGGGAGATATGAATTTGAGGAATGAGTATGGAAGTGATTGGAGAGGGTAGTAAATTGAGTGGAATGTAAAGAGGATTAATTTATCATGGTTCTAATTTCCCAGTGTGATATTGCTATGTTGATTCTTGTGTGTTGTGTCTAGTATTATCCTAGGTAGAGGTGGAATTAATAAATGAATTTTTTAATAAATAACGAAATATGGTGAAACAAGTTGGCAAGAAGAATGATTTGAGTTTGTTGATGGTTGTGTGGTTATACATTTTGAGGTAACAACAAAGGTGGTATTGTGAGCTAGTGGTTTCGTTGAGAACCCATAGGTTTGGTAGGAGTGTTTGGTATTATATCTATATATACATATATTTTCTATTGTTATTTCTATAGGCACCCCACCCTAATTGATCACTATGAGCCGAACAACACCATCATCATGTGGGAGGATCTTTTTCCCAAACATCTCAGTGGGGGAAAGAATGGCTAGCCACCCTCTCTTCTATGATCCTTTTTCCAGGTGATGATTTCCCATGTTTCATTTATGAGGTTTTGTTTTGTGGAGCCTAGGTGTGTGTGGGAGAGTAGTGCTTTCCCATGTGTCTTTGGGATGATATTTGTTTTGTTTAACCATGTGTCTTTGGGTCGAGGTGTGGTTTGGGGAACATGTGTCTGTGGGTGGGATGTGGTTGTGAGGCCCATATGTTTGTGGGTGGGATATGGTTGTGGGGCCCTGGTGTGTGATGGAAGGATGAGGTTTGATATGTTCAGAAGAGTTGAGATATCCATGAGATTTTCCATTAGGGTGTGAGAGTTGATAACTAGTGGGAAAGTGGTGAGGGTTACCCAATCATCGATGTGATTTATATTATACTAATTGATTTGTATTATTTTATGAGTGTGCCTTGGTGGGGTTGGGGTGGTTAGTATACATAATTATGTAAAATTTTAGCTCTGTTGTTTTCTCATAGTGGAATCAGTATTCATCCATCAAATGTACATGAAAGACATAGGTTTTTCTTTCTGAGTATACATGTATGATCACCCTATGTATATAAAAATGCTTTCATGTTTCTAGGAGGACCATGGGGACTTTCGTGGGTGATACTAGAATGGACTTTTCAGTAGTTGTTGTGTTTATTCTTAACCTTACTTTTAGTACTTACATTAGAGTTTTATTTTAATTTGTAATAGTTTTATTTTTATAATTTCATGTGGGATGGATTTTGGATTTCTTTTATATGTGTATATCCTGGAGTATTATTGGGGTAAAAAAACTTATCTCCTGATATTGTTTCTTTAAAAAGAGAAATTCATCCCATTTTCAGAGATTGTATACCCTTTGTTCTAGTCACAACCCCTCGGCCCACTGGAAGTGGGACTCGTGGATTATTATATCTCATTCTCCATTGTAATATTAGGAAGGGAATCCTTGGAGGGAGGGGTTCATGATAGAATAGAATCAGAGGTTATGGTTGAGAGATATGATGTAGTTTAGAGTTAGGTTTATTGAATATTTCATGGGTTGGTAGGGAAACAGTGTCTAGTAACTTCAGTTCATGACATATGATAGGAACGACTAACTTGGACATGGGATTTTATGGCCCCTTATGACCATCCAAGTTTACTTTTTTTTATTTAGTAATACTTTCAAGGGGATATTGAGAACCATCACAAAAAAAAACAGATCAAACATCAAAGGAAACTAATAAATTATTAAACAGAAGTTTATAAGGATTGGAATCTCCTTCCCCCACTAGTTTCCAGGGGCTGTAACTTACCTGATAGTCTAGATCTTCTCTTATGTTGTTTTCAAATTAACTTTCTATATAATCCCAAGTTTTCATATATTCTACTTTACTGATCTTCTCCGTATTATATCCTCTAATAAATATATAACCTTGCTTGTAAATCCATTCAACTTTCTCCATGTACACTTCCTCTTATATCAATCTTTCCATCATTTGGTCGATGTCTTCCCCCGTCGCCTTGATAACCAGAACATTTTCCTTCATTTCTTTACCATAGTTCATGAGTAGTTCCATATTAAAATCTAGATAATCATCCTTTAGGCACTAAAAACCATTGAGAGATCCTACCTCCCCTTGTTGTCCAGGGGAAATATCATTCCCTATCACAAACATCATCTCCTCAGAATGCATATGCATCTCCTCTTGCGGGCCATCTTCCTTTGAGGCTCCTTTCACTTGTAATTGAGACTCCATGTTATCAACCTACTAAGCCTCCCCTTCTACCTCTAGCTTGATCGCATGCTCTATGAGTTTACCCTCTTTTTTGGCCAACCGAGTCTCTATCGGTTTAGGAAGATAGGAGTAGTCCTTACGACACTTAGGTTTCAGTGTCTTGGAAACAATACAGCTCCTCGGGTCCCTATTTCCTTATTCCGTCTCTTCCTTCTTTGGTTGTGCAGGCCCTTACTATCCCCTCCTAAGATAATGTCATCTAATGGTTGTCCATCTCTAGGATCCCTGTGATCTAATGCAAGGACACTAATCCTAATGACTGACCAAGTGAGGCTATAATTTTTTTAGGTTACGTACCATAGGAAAGGTACACACATCATAATTACTTGTGTTCCTATATGATATGGGTTGTTTTAGAGAATTTATGTGGATATAGAAATGAGATAAATGAGTTAAATAGAATATTAAATTAAATTACATAATTTTTGGGCGTAGGAATTACTTGTTTACCCTTTTCAACTATGAAACCCAGTCATCATCCACGTGTGACTGGATTAGTTGAGGCTCAAAAGTCTGATCCGATTGGTCAATGATGGTTTGATCCAATTAAGGAGGACGACTAGTGGAAGATAATGTTACGTGCTTTCCAGTTGAATGCATTGAAAAGGTACAAGGTAAATGTTTTGGATATGGAGACTGTGAACTAGATCAAGGAGACAGATATCAGCTTCACTTTGATGTAGGCTCCGACAAAGTACTGGGATCCTTTAGCAATGAGCCAGAAATAGGGAGTTGTGCATCAGTGATGGATGTTGTACCTGGGGGAGGGGAAGGAGGCTAACATGTATTGGTTCAACATTATAAAGGATTTCTAGGAGGAGTTATTTATTTAAATCTGAAGGCTCATAAGTGGCAAGAGATATGCTCCATTCGGTAAGGGATTATGTTAGTAAGGGGTATTAAGATTAATTTCAAGAATATTCTATCCTTCACCCCAGAAATATTTTTGGATGACATGTCTCATGCGAGAAATCTAGAGGAGGCGCTTCGTCTTTCATTCTAGTAGGTTGTTACTATATTTAGATTTACAATGTATCTTGAGGTTTAAAAGAAGGTGGAGGTAATTGAGTAGATTCAATCATGAGGAGGTCTACCATGATTGGGGAGCCAATAGAGTTCTTAAAGAGCCAGGGATGTCAGTGGAAAATATCATACGCTGAGACCTTTGATGTTTTGACTAGCATGGAGGCTTCCTTAGTGGCTTCCTTTCTAACCATATGGTGTCAGCATTCCTCCTGCCTTTCTTATAGGCTTGGGTCTGATGTGTATCTTCTGTGGACGTTGAGACCATCTTCCAAAACAGTGTCTAGAGGCCATTCAAGCTCAGTATGGTGAAGGTGTAAAGGTTCAATGCCAGCCTTAGCAGTAATTTCCAATCAGGTCATTTCAACTGTAGATAAAATAACCTCATGCTCCACTAAGGGGATATGAAGTAGATAGAGGATGACATCAGGGTGTTACATAGGGACCTTGACCTAGGTTTGTTCCTAGGGGTGGTTATTAATAGAGGGTAATAGAAGTAGAGAGTGGTCATTTTTATGCAATAGAGGTAGTAGTTCCAGCATTTCCATAGATTGTTAGAGGTAGGATCAGTTTTTTCATAACCATTGCATGAAATTTGTATCATTTAGGAGCTTCAAAAAAATTTATTGCAGCTACTCTAGCCCATATTCTTAGACAAGAAATAAAGAGGCTTCCCATTCCCCTGGTGTTGAGTAAGCCAATCGATGTCCAAAACAACTTGTTTGATGTGTGCTGAGGATGTAGAATAATTATGGGGCCACATCTGTACCATGGGAATATCGTATTGCTATAGATACAGTCATATGATTTCATTATCAACATCGGTTGTTTTTATTCCATGTGTGATGTTATTTTCTTTTTTAGGAGAAGAGTCATGTTTATAGACATGGATGGCCAGTGTGTGGGTTTTTTTGGAAACTAGATTCGTCAGATGGGCAACCCACGTGTGGAGCCCGTTCTTTCTTTATTGGATGAGCTATTTGTGGAATTAGTGGATGCTGAGATAATGAAGGTTCCCAGGGTATTTGAGGAATTATTTTGTTTTTACCCAAAAAGGTTTGAACTCTACCCACACAAAAGTATGTTGAGTCCAAGATGGACTTATAGCCTAGTGCTTATCCGATTTGGATGACTCCTTATCAGATGAATCCATCTGAGTTATAGGACTTGACGATTTAAATTGATGACTTGATGAAGAATGGATTTATCCAACCCAATGTGTTGATGTGGGGTGTTTCGTTGTTGTTCTCGTTGTAGGTGGAAAGTGGTCTGAGATTGTCCATTTACTATAAGGTGGCTGTATTAGGTGATAGTGAAGAACTATTACCCACTTCCAAGGACAGATGATCTTTTCGACCAGATGAGAGGGGAAAGTACTATTTCAAAGATTGATCTACAATTTGGATGTCTCCAACTGAGGGTGAAGGAGGAAGATATCCCAAAGACGACATTCATATGTAGGTGTGGGAACTTCGAGTTAGTGGCCATGTCGTTCAGTGTTACGAACACACCATTAATGTTCATGGGGCTTATGAAATCTATTTTTCGTGATTTCCTAGACCAATTCATCATTATTTTCTTTGATGATATCCTGATATGTGGTAAGATAGGGGAACATCACACTGAGAATCTCATAACCATCCTACAGGTTCTTCAATGTCACTAGATATATCGAAAGTCATCCAAGTACATGTTCTGGACATGATAAGTTCCTTTCTTTAGGTAAATAGAGTCTCAAATGGGTGTGGTAGTAGACCTATCGAATAATTAAGGAGTTGTTTCATAGAAATCACCTAATAAAATTGAATAATTTTTCACTTTTATTGGTCTTGTAGTCTATTACCAAACGTTTATACATGATTTGTCTCAAGTTGCAGCTCTATTGATAGTTTTGAGTAGAAAATATGAAGTGTTTGTGTGGAGTGAGTAGTTCTAGGTAGCATTAGGTTATCTGATTAGGATGTTGGTCAGTTATCCATTGCTCTGATTTCCATAGGAATGGGTGATATTCATGGTATTTTGTGATGCTTCTTATATTGGCTTGGGATAAATCTTGATTCCATAATGGGAATTGTTCTATTATGGTTCTAGGGAGTTTTTTACCCATTAACATAACTATTACACCCATAATCTAAAGTTAGTAGCAGACCTATTTTCACTGAATTGTTTGTGGTATTACCTCATTTTTGTGTGCTTTTTGGTCTTCACAAATCACGAGAGTTTGAGGTATTACGTTTCCTAGCATGATCTGAATCTGTGATAGTGGAAGTGGATTGAATTCCATCAGGGATATTATTTTTAGATATCTTACACCATAGGAAAGGGGAATTTCCTAGAAAATTATTTTAGTAGGAAGTCATAAAAGGAGGTTGTTCAAGAATATACAGACACTTGGAAGTAAATGGAAGAGTTAGACTCCATAAACATTAATGTAAGGGAGGATAACGGTAGAGTATGTTTGTTTTATATGAATGTTATATATTCTCTGATGCATTATGTGTAGGAGTTTCAATGGGGAAACTCATAGGCTGAGCTATTGTGCGATCATATTGGCCATGTTAATATTCTAGAGTGTTAGTCTGTGGATGATCAGAACTGGATGATTTTCTATGGGAAGTTTTTCATTCTGAGGGAAATGCAAGAGTAATTCCAATGTGTATTTCCTTGAAAAAAATTACTGGTACACCCAAGAGTTTATAAAATTTATCGTTTCTAGAGGATGATGTTTTGGTGGACTCAGATGATGTGTATAGTAGCAGAGTTTGTGGAAAGATTCTTGGTCTACGAGCATGTAAAGGCCAAGAACTGTGTTCCTGGAGGATTTTTTCAACACTTTTATCTACCAAAGTGGAAGTGGGATGAATATAAATGGATTTCGTTATAGGGTTACCTTGGGAATATAGAGGCTACAATGATACCTAGGTAGTAGTGGATTAACTAAAAATATAAGCTCTCTTATTCGCAATCAAGGAGTCTGACAAAGCGGATGCATTATCAAAGCGGTATGTGGATGAGTTTGTATGACTAAATAGAGTTCTAAGATCCATTTTCTATGATGGGGATAAATTTTATACCTCATGGGTTTGGAGGGGATTGAATCATGATTTTGGAACTCCATTACACATCAGCACTGCCAACCACCCTCTGACAAATAAGAGACAGAATAGACTACCTTGATGTTGGAAGATATGTTGTGTTCATTCAACAAGAACATTGTTAGAACTTGGGTATGACACTTTACCTTGATAGAGTGTTCTTATAATAATAGTTATCAATATTCCATTGGTATGGATGGATTTGAAGATTTGTACAGAAGACCATGTTTTTCACATTTGTTTTGGACAGATGTTGTGTAGATAGTTGTTCTTGGTCCCAAAGGAGTGTAGATCATGATAGAGAGGTTTTAGCTCATTTGTGAGAGAATGAAAGTGACTTAGGATCAAAAGAAGTTGTATGCCGATTATAGGAGGAGTCCCTTGAAGTTCGAGGATGGGGAAGACATGTTATTAAATGATTCCCCTTTCAATGTGAAGAGAAGGTTTGGTAGAAAGAGTAAGATTTCTCCTTGGCTCATCAGACCCTTCGAGGTGTTGGGGCAAGTTGATGATGTGGCGTACCAGTTGGAATAACCACCGTAGTAGGAGTGGATCCACGAAGTCATTCACATCTCTCAACTCTATTGGTATCTTCACGATGACTCTCATGTCATTTACTTAGGATAAATGGATATTAATGACAATGCGACGCACATGGAGTGGCTAGTTGTGGTCTAGGATAATCAAGAGAAGGTGCTATGTGGGTTGAATATTCCTTTGGGTCTCATCTTGTGGAGGCATGGTGGTCTAGAGGAGAGTACTTGGGAATGAGAAACAAAGGTTGATGCCTAGTACCCAGAGTTTTTATTGGGGTTTTCATTGTTCTTTATTAACTTTTGATGTAATGTTTGAACATTATTTTATGAAATAATTTGGTTTCCCTTAGGCTGACACATTTGTGGTGCAATGTGTGACAAATTCCTAACATGTGAAAAGTGGATGATCATATCCCTAATCAAGACGCATTGACTATAGTGTGATTAAACCCATAAGAGTGAGTATTTACTACCCAGAGCGAATAATATCTTGACATGGAAAACATAATTCACTATTTAGTTTCTTCGAGATGGAATGGTTCTTGTGAATGTGTGGTGTGTAAACTGGTCGGTTGGCTTAGAAGATATCGGAGGGGGTGTTATTTAATGCTGATGTTTCACTCTATATTCAGAATAACATGGTGTGGTTTATTGTTGAACATTGATGTCAGTATCATTGTTACAAGAAAATTGAGATCCTTGGGAGGTATCACAAGCAGTGGTTATTTAAACCCATATTTTCATTCTGGGTTTTGTTTTGAATTATCAAGGTTGAGAATATTTTTAGAGTTATCTAATGTAATGGAATGGTCCTCTCTTGTCCATTACTTTATGAAAATATGGTGGTTGAAGTGTTCTGGGAGGTCGTGGTGACTTATTTCAACACTTTTCAAAAATTTTAGTTTTTCAAGTTCCTCAATAGTTGGTCTCTGATGATAGGTCATGATAGTGAGTCATGACAGTGACTCGTGATGGTGACTCTCAATGGTTAGTCAGAACTGTGAGTCAAAATTGTGGTTCAAAATGGTGAGTCAGATGGGTGACTTGGGGCCAGTGATTCCCAATGGTGACTCATACCAATAGCTCACTGAATGGTGACACGCACAAGTGACTTGTACAGGTGAATCATAATGGTGAATTCTATTGGTGACTCACACTAGTGGCTCACAGTAGTATCTCACCAAAAACAACTCAAATTATTAGCTCACCAACAAATTCATGTACTGGTGACTCTTGTGGTATCTCACCAACAGTGACTAACATTGGTGACTCGCATCGATAGCTCGCCAACAGTGACCTTCACCGGTGATTCATCCAACAGTGAGTCATGAATAATGTTTCCAACTTACTATAGTTTCTACACTTTTACATTTTATTTGACAAAAAATGTGTTTAATACCATATTTAAGTGATTTTGAAGGTTTTTTAGCAGAATAATTCATATCGTTTATTTTATTAAATTACAGGGGCCTAATAAATGGTCAAACTGTGTGGTTGTGTTAAGATCCAGATTTAATGGAAATTCAAAACCATTTCATATCTCATGAGTATCGAATCTAACCATTCTAAGAAGGGGGCCTTCCATTCATTAATTCTTTCTACATTCTATTGATACCGGATGTCCCCAAAAATTTCTCCCCTAGGAGTCGTGTGATTTTTTGTGGCCCTTGGACCATGTTTTTTCCTTGGAGTTATTTTTTTTGTGGACCCCTACTTTGGCTCAATAATAAAGTTCTGATCACTTCTTCCTCAATGTAGGTTTCGTTCATCCCTCTTATTTTTTGTATCATGCATGGTGGTGTATGGATGTTTCTGTATGAAGATATTTGAATCCAAATTAAATTAAGATAATGGAATCAATTTAAGACCAATATACAAGTGCAATAGAAAATTGACGTATGATGTGATTTCTATTTTTTGGTATTGTGATTTTATTGGATAAAAGACCAACTAAAAATCTTGGGTGTTGGAGGTACATTTTTTCTCCCTGAGTAATGATTCAGGAATGAATAATTTTTTTTCCTGTGAAAATTTTTTCTGAAATATATTAACCACATACACTTGAATAAAAACTAGATTCCCTAGGATCAAACCATTTCTATGATAACCCCTGAATTAACATGAGGAAATTAAGTGAGGAATGAATTCTTAAATCTGAATATTCTTCTTCATTGGTTTATGCAGTAGTTTTTTGTGTGTGTGTTGGTATTAAATTGCGTTTTAGTTGGTTTTTGGGAATGGTTGTGTGACATGGGGTGGTTCTGGTGGTGAAATGGAATCTCAAGTTTTGAGATTCTTTGATTGTGGAATGTATGAAGATTTTTGTACAATAAGACAATGATCATGTTGCACACGGATGTGTGGTTGGTTGTGGTTTTGTTTGTCTGGATGATTTTGAATAATGTTGAGTGTAGTGGTTCATGTGAGTGTTAAAGAGAGAATAACATGAAGTGGGTTAATTTACCAAGGTTATTATACCTCTATGTGACTTTGTTGTGTGTCTTCTTATGTGATTTGTCTTGTAGTTTCTCGAGTATAAGTGGAATGAATAAATGAATTGTTTCATAATGAATGGAGATTGTTTAACTGGATTGGATGTGGGAAGGATTTGAGTTTTGGTTGGTTGTGTGGTTGTGTATTCAGAGGTAGAAAAAAGGAGATATTGTGAGCTCTTGTCTTGATTGAGAACCCATAGGTTGGGTATGAGTGTTGGGTATTTTATATATATATATATATATATATATATTCATTTGTGATTGTTATATTAACCAAAACTTAGTTGAGAACTATGTTTCGAACACCCCCAACATCACAGGGGAGTGTGTCTTTCCTAAAAATCCATATGGGAGGATGGAAGGATGGTCACCCTCACTTCCATACTCATTTTTCTGGTTATTGATAGCCCATGTTTCTTCCTAAAGGTTGTTGTTTTAAGTTCCTAGGTCGGCACTGGTTAATAGTTCTTTCCCAAGATTCATTGGGGTGAGATGTGTTCTTTTTTCATAGGTTCCTTTGGGATGAGGAATGGTTTGTGGCCCAGGTGTCTACAAGAATAATGTGGTTGTGAGGAATAGGTGACTATAGTAGTATGTGATTTTGAGTCCTAGGGGTGTGCATGGAGGATGTCATTTGATAAGTTTAGAAGAGGTGGGAGTGCCATGGCCTTTTTTTAAGTGTGTGAGAGTGTCTAAACATTGGGAAAGTGGCACCAGGTACCCTATCCAAAATGTAATTTCTATTATAATTTTTGAATTGTGTTATTTGGTGAGTGTTCCTTAGTGAGGCTGGGGTGGTTTGTATAGCTACTTAGGTGCTATGTTGGATCTATGTTTTTCTCACAGGATAATAATTTTGATTCCTTTAAATGTACATGAGAGACTTAAGTGTTTACTACTGAGTATAATTGTATACGCACCCTACATATATAAAACTGCTTCCACATTTCTAGGAGGACCACAAGGACTGTACTGGGAAATACTAGCTTAGACGTTGGGGTAGTTATTGTGTCCCTATTTAGAATTACTTTTGTTACAAAAATTATGGTTTTATTTCATTTGTAACAATTTTATTCAAATATGAAAGTTGGATGGATTTTTTTCTTTCCTTTATATATGTATATCTTGGAGTTGTTTTGGGGGGAAACATATTATCTCCCGATATTATTTTTTAAAAAGTTAAATGCCTCCCTGTTACTAAGATTGTATGCCCTTGGGGTTGGTTTCGACCCTAAGGCCTACTGGAAGCATGAATCGAGGGTCATTATCTATCATTCAACATTTCACGTTTAGGGGAGGAATCTTTGGTTGGAGGGTGTGGTGGAATGTTTCTTGAAAACCAATAAACTCATTATCATTATATTGACCATATAGAAAATGCTCAAGCAGAGACGATGAAAACTGAACACTAGTTAGAACCATTCCTAAAACATCCTCTTGAGAATCCAGTTGTAACTGTGAAAAAATCCCCCTAATTTTCCAATTATCATTTAATTAATAAATAGTCTATGATAGAAAATTCCTACAGAGAGTACCAGGAATGAGATTATCATTCCTTATGGTCTAGGAGATATCAAAGTTAACAAATTTATTTTATTCCACTAAAAACCTATATCCAATATTTATATATCTCTATGAAGTGATATAGCATAAAATCATATGGTCTGATAGTATTGTGAACCTATCCCTAAAAATATAGTTCTTCCCCACTTAAGTACATGAATATATTCAGGATGAAATAAATCATGAGTTAGATAATTTTTCTCATATGTTTGAAGTTGATGAGATTCATAATCCACTGAATTATCATCCTACATGGGATCATAACCCAAAATAGTTCCACAAACAACATAAAAACCACATACCCTTATCAGGTTCATGTAAGTTTATAATATGATATATTGTCCGAAGTCATTTGATATTGTCGAAACAATAATGGAACATTCAATTCTATATTAAGTTTACCCCATTCTTGTTAAGTGTAGTAAAAGGTGATGAAAATTTTCAGAAATCCTTGAAGAATCGTTGATAGTATTCAGCAAGAGAAACGAAGGTCTAAATCTCAGAAATATTCAATGGTTATTACCAATATTATACAACCTATAATTTATCAAGAAAAATTAATAATATATTCTCATAAATCATGTTCCATTTTAACATCACTTCATGAATCTAGAAATTTCATTTTGAAATATTTCCATAAAAATATTGACTCCTCATGATTTTTTGGACCAAACCAAAATGGCGATCTTGCTAACACTCGGATCCCAAATTAACCTTAATATCATCCATAAACACTACAAAAAACTTCAAGATAATGATGGAATATCTGATTTATAAAGTCCATAAAACTACATAAGATTTCTTTGTACCAAATAAAATAACAATATATATTTAATTACCATATATACCCTTGAGATCTATCATTGGTATGTCCAACTTTGAAACTCCAAAAAGACTATAACCCCTTCGAAGATCGATATTAGAAATCCACTTTGGCCTTTTAGCTGATCATTAAAATAATAAAATGAGGAGAGGGATTATTATTCATAACCTCCACCCAGTCCATCTTCTGATAGTCCATGAACAATAAGAGTGAACCATATGCCTTCTTGAAAAAGAGAAATAGTTCTTCCCACGATGAAACACTAGGGGGACAAACTCTTCATTATCAAATCATACAACTGAATATTTAGAACTTTTATGTCAATTGGGGCCATGTATAATGATTGTATCAAAACCAGATTCATAATTTGAACAATTTAAAATTTAAACACCACCTTCCTCCCTAGAGAAAACCTATATAAATCATATAGGAAAATTTTAAGAAATCATTGAACAATAATAGGCAAATAATCCATTGATGAATCAAAATTGGGCTCAACTAATACAACAAACAAAAAACTCCTCAACTCTGGGTGGGGAGGTCTTAAAGGACCAGACCTCGAATACCACTCTCCACAAAAGAACCATGAGATCCCATCACCTCCTAAAATTAAATAGACTGATGATAACAATCCACATTATCATTGTGATAAATAATCCAACAAAACCTCATGATAATATCAAATTTATCTATATCAAGAAAGAGAAAATCCAATATGAACTCTACCTCACCTAATGATAACACACAAGAAGGACACCAAAACATGTTATCTTTACTATTTCATAAAGGTTTCTCTAACTCCATGAAAAATTACATGATATACATTGGAAGGTTGATCATATCAACAATACGACCTGATATGAATGAGTGGGAGGAACCAATATTAAATAAATATGTCACTACGAATGATGCAATAAAGATTTTACCTCTCAATATCATTGGACCGCCATATACCTCCATCGAAAACACATATACTACATGATGTTTCTTCACTCTTATGTCCTTTTTCTAGATACATATAGTCATTTAAGACTCTAACTATACCACAATATCCATTCTAGATTATGATCCATGAACATAATGGGGCATAAATGTAACCTGAAAGAAATGATGTAGATGAGAATAACATTCACAAAAATTTCACATATTTTATGGTAATGTAAAAGAACACAACGTGTTTCCATCCATGACACACAGATAGAAATTTATAGGCACACCACTAGTTGCATCTAGTGGTTCCAAAGAGTCATGTTATAGAGAACCACATCCACAACTCATGCAATGATCCCTCCACCTCCTCATTTTTCCTAGAATTCCTCTAAATACATCCAATAGGTGGAATTTAAGGAGAATAAAATTGAACCTTCCCTATCATATTCATCATTGAAATCATATCCTTATACATAATGTAAAAATAGTTTAAATGCTTATGCATGAATACATGTGATCTGATATCTTCTCGTGAACCCTATATGTACTTTTGAGCATTCTGATTGTTACTATTTAGAACCTATAGTTCTAAGTGAACCATCTTGAGAAAATAATTGTTGTTTGTCAACATCAAATTATATCCCATGTGTAAAGAGATGAACTCTATATAACTATCACTCATCCGCGGATTTGGACAACAATATAAGAAGAAGGGAGTATTGAGAATTTTTCTTCCTAATATCATGTTTCTATCCTCATATACCCTGGAATACCTCCATTGATTTCTAGGAACCTAATGTATGAATTCTTCTCACCTCACCTTCATACACTCATGTGTATATAAGAAGTCATAGATCTGATTGATCGTTTCAATACAGCCCTCATCCTTCTGATGGTTTAGTTACACCTTAAATGGATGTTATATTCTTATGTAATAACTCTCATAATTGATTCCTATATCATATATCTCATTTATGTACTACAATAACTGCATTTTGAGCTTGTAGTACATTCTGAACTATAACATGAACTACCCACAAGATAGAATCAAAATATTTTGGTTCCATGTGTGGATTCCACTGATTGAAATCAATTGTACCCTCCTGAGGAACACACCGAACACTTCTTAGAGGCATATTTCTACACACTGTAACAAAAGAATCATTCAAAAAATAGAATAATCATAGTTAAAAAAACAAAACAAAATATTAATACCGTGAATTTAATAGAGGAGACACAAATCCCAATATCCCATGGTAGACTGAGACTCATCCAAAAAAGTGCTAACTTAGAACTCATTGCGACATACCTCTCAAGTCTCGACATTTTTATCTCTATTATAAAAAATTTCATAGTACAAGAACACTTGAGGAAAGACCACCTATTATACCAAACTATGATCATCCTGACCCAAATACCATGCAAAATATGTATCCGACCCAAATTTACACATACCCATTGGGAACTAGCAATCCCCATGGGCCGATATCTCTCACTCAAGAATCAATGACAAACATAAGGAATTATTTTGACCAATATGATGAATACAATGGGACATATACACATAGGTATAGAATGAAATAGTGGAATAAAATATGAATATATATATTTTATAACAAAAAGTGAAAAATTGAACTAATACAACTAAATCCTTAGAAAAATAATCACCAAGACACAAGTACAAATGAATTGAAAGGAAAAGTTAAATATATTCTCTAATATTCACCATGTGATTGCAAGGGAAATACTCCCACCATCTCACCTTATAGCTACCCAAAACCAAACTAATATAAAACCTCACTTCCTCACTACAATTCCTCACCTTTACATACATTGAAAGACCTAACAAGGACTGCACACCAATAATTGGTCATATAGGGTGTAATATAATAGGATCGGTGTGGTCCCACCCTGGGGTTCCATAAAATGTTGTTGTAAAATAACCTCAGTATTCTATAATTTAAATAAAACTAGGTATGATATATAGTTTAGCCATTTTATGTCAATAGAATGATATGGATTTTAATTTACACATTTTATACATATCCAGATAGAGATGGTAAATATATTTGGAATAATTTCATATACATATATTAAAAAAGGTTTATCATGTAAAACAAAAGAATGCATCAAATATCATTTCAAATCCATTGTAGTAAAATAAAAAAGTACAAGATGAATCAACCCAAATTGGACAAAATCAGAGGTATCATCGTGCTAAGGATCACACGGATTTAGGATATCCTGGAAAATCTAACCTAAACATAGAAAATTGTGTGCACATAAATCCTTTAGATATATGCCAAATGTACCAAGAGGATAATAATAACATAAAATTTGAACCTCACAATAAGTCTTACAAGTCCATAGAATAACAAGCCAATGGAGTTGAGCAACACCCTCTAATTTAACCCCTTGGTATTGGAGGAGTCTTATCAATACACCTTCCACATAAGTACATAAATATTGACATGTTATCTATTTTAAAAAAAATTTGATCAAAAAATTTAATCAAACCATTTGATTATAAGTTTCTATGAAAACCATTTCATGAAACAATTTTATAATTTTTTGAAACCCCTTTTCAGTTCCTAAAACAAGGGTAAAACCATATTTTATCAACAACCCATTTCCACACACACAAATATAATCATTCAATGATTCCATTTAATTTATAGAAAAATTTAAAAAAAAATTGGACCAATATAGTTCTCCAATGCAGGATAGATTCAGAATCACCTACCTCAAAACATGGGTGGCAGATTCCCATAATTGGATCCACCAATAACAAGAACCCAACAATAAAAATGGATTCTCTTGAATCAATATACACTTCTCATAATTGATTCAACTTTTAAAAAGGTATGTTGAAGAGGAAATATAAAAAAATATGTCAATAATGAGGACTCTCCATATTACAACTAATAAAGGATTAAACCCTAGAATAATATCACATGATGATTCTAGAAGAAAAAAATAAGAAAAATCATCTCATAACAATGGATCTCATAATTCAATGCAACAATGATACCATGATCAAATGAAAAGAATAAGAAGAAATGATCCATTACTTTGAGAGATGAAATATAACTACCTTGATGATGAAAATCTGAATGAATCGATCCATAATGAATTGTGGTTTCCAAAATCTCTAAGGAATATATCTATGTCGATAGGGAGAGGGGATGCACAATAATGAAATAAGAATAAGTTTTTCTGGGTGCTAAATAAAAAACTCGTGATGATTACATAGCTTGTAATCCCATTAAACATTGTAAAATCCATGGGTTCTTTATACATAAAAAATCCATCACTTTTTTATATAAAATGATATTTTAACATTACATTTCATTCAACCTATGAATGGGATGTAATCATTCATTTTTTGTATTCATCCAACTACATGATCCCGGAGAACCACACACATCATGAAATACCATTGAATGGTGTGTAAATTTATGGAAAATAATATAATAAAATATATTCTTAAATAAAACCCCCAACAAATTTGGGTGTTCTACAAACTTAGGAAGAATCCTGAAAATCCATTACACCATTACACGTCGACTCCATTAATTCCTAGAAAAATAAATCCCTAAACAATAGGTCATTTTTCTTAGAAACATTTATCCATTATGATGAGTCTAAAAATCACCTAATTAAATATTAATACAAGTAAAGTGAATTGAATTACCTAAAATATGGTAACAATATTTTCTAGGAATTATAAACTAATCACATCACTTGACGGAGGGGGTGGTCCACACAAACACTCGAAAAATAGTATCATTTTAATAGGAGGAAAAAGAGATAGAATAATGTTTTAGTAGTAACATAACTATATTTAGTAGTGGTAGAAATTATTTTTTAAATATGTTAATATGGTTATAGAGTATTTTTAGTGGTTTAGGGTAGAAAGAAACTCAATATAGATCGGTAAAGAAAATTACCTCTTCATTGGGAAACCTTCTTTGTCTTACACCATAACCCTTAATGGTTCGTCCATTTATAATGAAATAAGACCAAAGATCTGGGTGATTAAGTTAAGAAGATATTTGATATTTTGTTTTATAATATTTAGGAATTAATATGATTGAATAATTATTGGAGGAGGTTCACTTTTATTTGTGTGGTGGGTGGAACTCTTTAAAACACATAAATTATGTAAATATAATAAAGTCATATTCATGTGAATATGCACCATGTGAACCCAAATTTCAATATAAGATATGGAATGGTAGAAATATATTCCGCCAATAAAATTTATACATGTATAAGTGTTATTTTGAAAATTTTAATTTAGTTTAACCCCTTCATTATCTTTATTTAACCTTATCTATGTTAATTTTTTTCCCATGGTTAATAATGTTTTTCACCAAAAAATTAATATGGCCTAATTTTTCAACACCTTGTTATTTCATACATAAATTATATATATTATCCTATGAATAATCATTAAATATAATTACATTTCATATAGGAACCATAATGGTTTCGTGTATATTGAATACTGGATACATAATCCACTAGTACATTAAAAATATACAACATGTCCGAGCAGTTTTTCCATAACTAGATCCCTTCTTTGAAATATCATACTTAATGTCACTATTTATATCACATGGAAAATGCAAAAAATAAATGGTGTTATTTGATTCTCCATATGGTAAAACATGGAATATATCAATGATCATTTATGTATAACAGGCACATAAGGGTCTTGGAACATTAGTTTAACATTTGAAAACCACAACCAACGATTCATGGATAATAATAATGTGACATGTAATAAATCATGGAATTCCATAAAAAATTAATCATAAATTATTAAAAAAAGATGATCCCTGGGGGAATAATATTAGAATAATATCTTGTTATAAAATAGTGGAATAAAGTGTTTCATGATCATAATTATTGTGATATCAGGTCATGGTTACAAAATAAGACATTAATCACATTTTAGTATTGTGGAAAACACTAATGTACTTACTTTAGTAATAGGATAACCTTTAGTGTAACTTCTTTTTGGTTTTGTAATAACCT
This sequence comes from Viscum album, assembly GCA_963277665.1. Lineage (NCBI taxonomy): Eukaryota > Viridiplantae > Streptophyta > Magnoliopsida > Santalales > Viscaceae > Viscum > Viscum album. Next base: position 834,015,237 of record OY728136.1, read on the forward strand.
CCAATGTACCCTATTTTTAGACTTGGGATAACCTCCAACGCACCTTTTGAGGTCAAAAAAAATACTATTTTCCCAATGAATTGGAAGTCTATAAAGATAAACATGTCAAATAATCATAATATATTCATATGTATGTCCTAATATCAGGAAAGCATTTATCATTTCATAACATAATAACCCATTTAAAAGAAAATGTTCTTCATTAATATTTCACCATAAAAACTAGCAACCATTTATAGAAATAATGCATATGGAATCATATAATCATATCCCAATTGAATTATAAGTAACATAAATCAATTTTATCACAAATATAAAATTCCATTGAAAGAAAACTATAATATTTCATTAGTAAAATACCCTTTTCACTTTGAAATTACATATTTTAAAAAAGTAACTTTTCAAAAATATTAAATTGAAAATTTTCTTTTGATAAAAACTATATTAATTTTAAAATAGATCATCAAATAAAATAGTATTACTGATGGATGGAAAATTCATTTGTATGATACATTAAAACCATGATCCTATTTACACATTTTGTAAAAAAACTATCATTTAGAAAAAATAGAGGTAATTGATTTAATTTTTTTCATCATTTAAATCATGAGTAAAAATCAATTTAATTAATAATTTTGGAGTTTTAAAAACATTATTGAAACCATTTTATATAAATTATGTACATGGAAGGAAAATATTCAGGTCAAGAGAGTAAAAAAAGGTTTATTTTCATGAAAATCATTCTTATATACATGTATGTAAATATAAAGAGAAATTGATAAGGGAAAAAGTTAAATATAGATAAAAAATAATATTATTTTAAAATTTATATGATTCTTTAGATATAGATCATATAATTTTATTATATGATATTTAAGCATAAACATTACCTATAAAAATTAATTTTCAATGTTCAACCCCTATCTCAAGTATGAGTTTCCTTATATGTGCTCTAAAATAGATAATAATAAATTAAAATTATTAAAATTATATAAAATAACCTTAAAAATAATTATAAAAACAAATATCTTCCAATTATAAAATTTAAACACCTATTTATTAGAAAATTTTTATTGATGTCATCATTTTAATGGGTTAACTATCTAATTTTTCAGGAGTGTTTTGGTTCCATACTTCAGATCATTGTACATTTCTATTGGTCACATCATCTATAGAATTTTTATAAACATATAAAAATTATATATATTTATTATATACATATTTAGAACAATCCAAAAAATTTAGAGATAGAAAAATGAATCACAACATTCATGGAGATGGAAGTCTATACATACGCATGAGCGATGATATAATTTTCAAATGAAAATAGTGAAAGAAAGGTAAAAAATATTTTATAACAGAATAATAATAAATATATACTAAATATAATATAATTTTATTAATTCTGTAAATATATCAATTAATGTGTGGTGGTGATTAGAAATGAATAATATCAATATATGGAGGTGGTAGTCTACATGTGCACACGAGCAATACATTCATTTCCCATCTTATATAAATGCGAGGGGACATTATTATAAAATCATCCAAATAAAATATCAATATATATATGATAATATTGAAATATTGTTATTATGTATACTATAGTTTTAGAGGATTCTGAATAATAAATAAAATCAAAAGATCTTAATAAAGATTATACCCCATTCTTTGAGAGATTTCTATTGGGTAACACCTTAAGCAGGTAATGATCAGTTTTAGGAGATGTGAAGGTGATCAAGGAATAAGTGAAGGATGATATGACTATATTAGGATAGGTATTTTGTGGGATAGAAGTCTAAAAATTCATGAATATGGGTGAGTAGGAGGTTCCCATTTATAATTGATGGAGAGGATGAACACGGAACTGCATAAAATATTTAAATAATATAATGACATTTTCGTCTGGAAGTGGACCCAAATGTCCATGAATTAGAAGGTAGGATAATAAAAGGTCAAAATATATTCCTAAAAGGATAATAATATCATGATTTATGTGTAATTATTATGATTATCTCTTAGTTTAACCCCTGGTAAAGGTCTTTTAACCCTAACCATGGTAATAAAGTTTTACAACTATTACTATTTATTATGACTAAAAATGAAAGTGTAATCATTAAAAATGTTTAAAATTATTATTAAAAATAATGATTCTATTTTTTAAAATCAATTTATATTATTTTTATAATTTAATTTTAAAACAAGTATGAAAAATGCTATTAAGCCTCATTAAAAAAATTAATTTCTAATCATCAAATTAAATTTATGTTCACTCGATGCATAGAAAATATATAAAATGTATAATAAAATATTTAGTTAATATATATAATATATAAATGATAATTAATTAGTAATACGATGTTAAAGCCTCTTAAATTGATAAAAATAAATATTACCACAGTTGAAAATATGGTATTTTACAATAATTCACTTTTAAAAGGTGCAAGAGGTCAACCTATAGGTAACCGGAAAAAAATAGATACATATCTATGAACAACATTTTTTTCAAATCCATTAGTATTATAATTAGATTCCCAAAACAAAATTTGTTATAATAAAACACCTTCATGATAGAGCCTCTATGCATATAATCCATTGGGAAGTAAGTTTCCAAGAATGGTGAAGATGCCCATTTCGTACCACCGGTACTAGAACAATTGAGTCACATTCAAACAATAACTTATTCCAAACTATTTTCTTGTCCATTTTCTCTAAATTTATCATATAAATCATATCATATTTTCTATATGGTGAAATTCCACACAATCCATAAAGACATCCTATAATATCACCCTTATAATCCCTGAAGACCTCCCCAAATCCTGAAGGTCTAATATTACCTTTGAAAGCCCCATTAGAGTAACATTTAATCTAGTTCATGATTGGTAAGAACCAAAATACATCAGGAAAACCATGCGATTGGGGAAAGAATGATGAAATTCCAAGTCATCTTAGCAAAAAAGGTCAAAAACAGAGTTATTGAATCCCCCATACTAAATGGGAATGAATCACCTAACTATGATGATGATTTAGAGATGATTGACATGACTACTGAAATATGTGTGATCATTAATAGCTTTATTCTAGATCATCGAGAAAAAATTCATGAGTTTATCACAATAAAAAAAATAGAGTAGTTTAATTGACAGAGGTTTTTTATTACAGTCAAGAAGATATACTAGAATGGAATCATTTATGGGAATACATGAATCAAAAATAATTTAAAAAAACATCTATAGTGTTGTAGAAGTGTCAAAACTTAAAAAGAGATGGTTAATATAATCCATTTTTATTAACATAATTCAAATGTGTAACATAAAATACTAAAAACTAAATGTAAGGAATCATCAACATGGTTTATGTGTGTGAAATCCTCCACAATAATAAGAAGCAATAAAGAGTAATATTTATTTTAATTTTTTTCAGAAATCTATGGCTAAGGGCATCAATTGAGTTGAGATAGAAATTCATTGATGTGTGTAAACCATTATCTTATAGTTCCCAGATCATAATTTCATCCATATTAATGAAGATATAATCATTAATAACATTATTTATTTCATGAGGTGGTCATTCAAGTTGTCAAGCCATTACTTGGATGAAACATTCCAATCCACCATCATGAAACTATAGATAATCATATTTGAGAGATGAATGTCTATAAAGTTTTCAGACCAAAATTTAAGGCAGGAATTCTTATTAACCAACTAGTGATCATAAGAAGTTATGAAACCAAAGGAATTCATTAGTGCTGTGAAAATAGTGTATTCTAAGTAGTTAATATTTATATCCTTGATCTTTTTCAAGAATCTATCTCTAAGAAATTTTTTGTCTTATGATTTTTCATTTACCAACTTCCACGTAATGTGTCCTTAAAGAGACAAGTTATATATTCCATGATTTTTTATTCCAAGGCTCTTAAGGTAAATATGTTTGAAACATTTTTTCCAAGGAACTGTGCATATCATTATTTCAAATATTATACCAATACAGAATATTTTGTTATGAGATGTATTTATTTTACAAAATAAGAAAAAAAAAGAAATTATATTCCATGAAGTAATAAAAATATTTAGGGGAAATTTTATGATTTAAGAGGACGATTCTTCCAGGAATTGACACTTATTTACCCTTCCATGTCCCTAATTTCTTCATAATGTTAATAATAATATTATTAAAGTGAGAAGCACGAGGCTTAGCCCAAAACACTGGAAAACATAGATATGTGAAAGTAAGAACACCCTATCGATTACCATGTTTCAGAATGCTATCATCTTTCCTTGATAAATTGATATTCTTTCCATACTACTCAAAAAATTTGTTCCAGCTAAATTTATAATTGGTGACCATTTGACAATGTTGAAATAATTACTTGATAAGATTTATATTTTTAGTTTCACCATGATCAAACATGATAATATAACGAGAAAATAATAAAAAGAAGGGTAAATAATGTCGATATTAGTTTTTATGGGTTTAAGCATTCCATTATTAACCAATTTTAAAAATGACCTACTCAAAAAATTCTCTGCAAGTTTAAATATAAATTTTGGTAGGAGGTCACCATGCCTCACCCCTATCGAAGATAAAAAATTAACTTCTATAAAACAAGTAATTAGAATAGAAATATGAGATGAGCTAAGAATATTACTGATCCATATAATGAATGAATCATTAAATGAAAAATTGATAATAACATTAGAAATTAATCGCTAATCCATATTTTCAAAATTCTATTGGATATCAAAGACTAGGTAAACTAACCCCCCTCTAGTGTTCTACCTTAAAAGATTTACACACTCAGATGCAGTCATAAGATGTTATTGTCTATTCCTCAATTATATGATACCAAATTGACTATAAGTTATGATTTGTTAGATATTTTACCATGTTTGGAGGTATGGATTTTACCAATAATGTTTTAGATAGTGTTGACTACTGCAAGAAGCCTGAATTTATTAATTTCATTTGCATTATCATCCTTCAAGATTAGAGATACACGTTTATAATTTAGGCCATATGAAATAGAGATAGAGAATATACAACCTATAAATTTAATGAAATAAATTTTCATTTAATTATTAATTTAATTTATTATTATAAAAACACATTATGCTTAAAAAACAGTTTTATGAAAAATAAATCTTTTTACCTATAATTTATTTTACTTACACTTCTAACTAATTGATAACTATTGTATACGTTTTTATTGATAAAATAATAATATATTTTACAATAATCACTTTTTAATAGTGATAAATATCCCATTTTTGATTAAAATACATAAAATTTATTAAAATTAAATTATATAAAAAAATTCTTTTAATCATTACATGATTATATAAAACAAATTAAAAGTATATATTGACTATAAATAAATAATTTTTTATTTAGGAAAACATTTAAATATTTACTGTAAAATTTTGTTAATCCAATTCATACCCACCAATAAAATTACTAGATTATAATGGTATATATATCATGAGTTCATTTAGATGTAAGGTTGTGTGAGGAGTAAGATATCAAATTCATCAATTTTATTTGAAAATAAATATATATAAAATAATGTGAGGTCATATCATTAGAAAACTTGTTTATACATTTTTATAATATTGTTTTTGTAAAATTATTTTTATTATATTGGATAATATTTATATTTATATATGTATAAAAAATTCAATGAAAATGAATTTGAAATAAAATCATTTATATTAATAACACTGTATTTTATATTATTCAAATCATACTAAAAACCATTAAAGGAATTTTAAAATATTTTAGTGAATATATTGTCAAAAAATTACATTAAAATAATTAATAAATATTTTTTCATTCTATTTGTTAAGATAAAAACACATTATGTGTGTAAAATGAATTAATAGAAAATGAATTATTTTTACTTTAAATTTTTTTGTTTTACTTTCTAAACAATTGATATCCTATTAATTCATATTATTCACGAGTAAAATAAAATTTTTCAAACACTTAATTCTTGAAATAAATTTTTACATAAATCCCATGTGACAAAAAATTATGAAACAATACTTCAAAAATGTAGTTTAATATTAATAGTATTTTCTGTATATATTTATTATAGGTAGATAGGATTTCAATACACCAAAAGGTACACAAAACCCTTGAAAACCTGAAGGTTGAAGAATAATCTATCTTTATAAGGAATAAAAACACCAACTAGAACTGTTTTAGTATAACAAATGGATTTAATGATAAATTTGATACAATGGATATACATAGCCCTAGGACCAACACTGTATTAGTATGGACTTGGATCCCCACCCCATGCATGAATCGTCATTCCTGCATCACCATGCCTATGTAACCCTATATAACAAATTTCCTACATTAGCAGCTATTTCATTACTAGAAAATCACCTAAATGGGTTGCATGGAATTGAACCTTGGTATCTTGTATATGGATTCCAATAATGAGTACCTCTCAACCGCAACTCTGGCAACCCCAAAGTAATTAGAAATTTTTAAAAAATTTATATACCATAAAATGCACATAATTTTAGGATCTATAATAATTATTCAAGTAATTTTATTGGTTTGTGCCACATAATATATCAAATAAATTAATTTATTAAAGATAATTTTATTCAAATATATTGTGGTGGAACATAAATAATCCTTTATCTTCATAAAAAATTAAATATACAGAAAAATATATCCATGGAGGGGTTGGTATATGGATTCTCAATAGGATACCATGAAATATACAAAGGAATAATAAGAAGAAAAATTTTATGAATAATAATTTCATAATGTAAATGATAACTTATTAGAAAAGAATAGATACACTTTAAAGATATAATTCAAGGAATGTAGGAGAGAGTCCAACTTTTAATAGCTTAGTTATAGGATAAACGAACAATTAGTACCCTGAATCAAAATCACCGAACCTAGAAAAACATTTATGTTTTTTTAAATATATTTGGGTGCATACACATCTCCATGGAAAATAATCATTTTAGGGTTTACAGTTGCCAATGAGGGCCCTTTCCTCACATGATCTCATAAATGACGGAGTACCTAAATTTATACATTAAATACCAACAACTAGAGTATATGGGAAAGAAAACATTAAATCCATGGTAATATTAATAATAAATCAATTTAATTTCATATTAATATTCATTAATTATATTTCATTGATCCATATTCAATATAATAATAATAGGCAATTTCTAGTAAAAAATAAAATAGTTTTATTCTTACTAAATTGTGTTTCATGAATTATACAGTTTTATTAAAATGTTTACTTTCAAAATTATAGAATTTTTATTTAATTAAATAAGAATAATTTTTTATATCATAAAGTAGTAATTAGCCTTGTTTTAGTTTTTTATAATTTCCAAAAAAAGATAATTTTTGTGTGAATATTATAAAATAGGGGTTTTTAAGAAATATATCATATCATTTTAAAAATTTAAACTATATCATTTCATTTTATATTAATTTTATAACTTAATTAGTACATATTGATTATAATTTACCCATTATATATCATTAGTATAAATATTTCATTTATTATATGTATTAAAAATTATACATAAAAAGGAATTTTCCTAGAAAATCATTTTTCATCATGTTGAATGTTCTGATTTTAAAATTATTTTATTCCAAAATTAGAATCCTAATCTTGAATAATGGATATAATATTTTAGATATAAAATTTAATTTTTTTAAATATTTAAAATTAGTTTTTTTCATTAAAAATAATATTTTTGATAGAAAATTTGGTTATAATGGTAAGAGTTAAAACATGTTAGAGGGGTCAAAATTGAATTTATATGAGTTAAAATGACCAAAAAAGTATTATAAATAAAATTGGAGATTCATATTTATATCCTATATCATTTCACAATATAGTATGAGTCATTTGTGAGACATGTTTTTGGAGTAAGACATTATTATATTTTATTTTTTGGAAATATTCCTTCTGTGTCCTCTCCCACTCTTAAAATTGACACACCATATCCTTCCTTATCCATATTTATGAGAACCCAAGATGAGAAAAAACTACCCAAAAAACTACATAATATACATAAATAGATATTTGAGGGCCAATTTTTATTATAATACAACCATCAGATGGAATTATCGATAATCCTAATGAGGTTATCTGATTTAGAGGTGTTGTCCATAAATAAGTGAATATTTTATTTTTTCAGTTAAATTTTTAAAATTTATCCTAGAAATTTTAAACTACTAAAATTATTGTGTAAAATATATTAAAATTTAATTATGTTATCATATAACCATTTCTCATCTACAAAACCACCAAATTTAAAAAAACATCGCTCATATTTACATGGAGACCATCTCATTACGAGATAATGAATTTTATTTTTCATCACCAGCACTTATGGTTAATCACAATATTGAATAAAAATGAAATAAAATAATACATATTATAAAAATTTAAATTATTATTATATGTATATTTTCTAATTACTTAGATTTCATTCAATAAAAAAATAAAAACATCTCTCATTTTTACGTTTGGACTATAATATCTCAAACTGTTTTATTTTATTTATCATCACCACCTCACATGGATGGTATATATATGTGTTTTTCAATAAATAATATGATATTAATTATAAAATTATAATTTTGTAGTGATAATATATTATTTAATTTTATTCCCTCAAATTCATTGAAAAATGGAATCTCTACTTAATCGTATGTTCATATTACCTTCTCTAGGGCCATAATGTAATTAATTTTTCATTACCTTAATATATATTTTATTGTATGAGAAAAATTAATGTATAAAATGATAATTATAATATTACTAATATTCTTAAAATTGTATGAACATAATCTAATTGACCATAGTTAACATATAAAAGTAATTTTTGAATTCTAAACCAAACATCCTCTTAACCTATAAAGTAAACTTAATAAATTAATTGATTAAGTATAAAATATTAATAAGTGAAAAATGTACTAATAAATGAGAATGGAATTGAAAAATATTATTAATTAAATATATAATAAAAAATTGTTTTATTTAGTTAGAGAAAAATTAATATATCAATTTATAATTATGGCATGATATATTTTATCTTAAATCTTAGTTTTAAAATTATTTAATGATTTTTTATAATATTTTCTCTATGTCCATATTTTTTGATGAATTAGTAAATCAATATATAAAATCCTTAAAATCTCATATTACCAATATTTTTAATCAGATAAAATGGTCTTAAAAAATATCCTTTTTCATTTCATAAAGAATGTTTTTGTAATGTTCATAGTTATTAAAATAGAAAACTACTTTCAATATCTTATGGGATACAAAATATCGAATCCAAAAAAACAATGATTATTTAAATATGATCTTTTAACCTAGTCATTAAATATGTAGAAATAGACAGGATGAACTATATTATGAAATATATGTATAAATTTTCTACTCAACAAAAAGATATTTATAAATTCTTATTAAATAATAACTAATTTTTTTTCAATGTCAATATATTCTTCAAAAATACATTTTCAGTAAAAATGAATTTTATTTCTATGATAAAATATAATAATTAATTTATATTAATATTTAAAAAATTATTTTATATCATAATAACAAGAATAACTTTGAGAAATAATTTTTGATTTATTATAAAATATTTATTTTCTAGTGAATTGTGAAAAATAATGATTTCGTTTATGAAACCGTCATTTATTTTGATAAATTAAGTAAATAAAATGTAACATCATTATTTTAATTTAATTTGGGCGTAATATAATTATTATTCAGATATAATTAATCTAAGTAATTACATGGAAATAACCTTTATATTATATTTAAGTATACTTTTATTTTGAGGGTTCAAAATACATTTTTCTAAAAAATGTACTAAAATGAATAATGTTTACTTTTAAATTAATTATAAATAAATAGTAATGGGGAATGATTTAAAATAAAATTATGTTTCATATATCTATAATTATGAATACTAATTAAAATATTTATGATTATGAGTTTTTTGAGTTAAAGTAAATTAAATGTTTCCTTGAAAAATGTTTTTTTTTCAGAAAAAATATATTTTTATCACGCATGATGATTTTATTATAAATTAAATTATTCCAATTTATTGAATTGATTTTGATGAAATAGATTCAAAAATTAGAATAAATATAATTAATATTACATAGTAAGTTTAGTTTATGTTTTTGATAATATGAATAGAAACTATAGTAAATATTTATTACCACCACAAAAGGAAAATAGGTTATTAGGGGTAAAAAATTTAACAAGGTCTAAAAATTGTAAAAATAATATTATGAGTATTTAAATTTAATGATGAATTTTTTTAATTTTTATAAATAATTACAAAATTATTCTGTTGAAATTAGATTTCGATATGATAAAACAGAAATTGATTTTTGTGTAATAAGAAATTTAAATAAAGAAATTTCTTTTTGGTGAATTAAATAATTTTCCAATTAAAAGAAATTTCTATAAAATAATATTATTAATTAAATTAATTATAAATGAAATTTTTTATGAAGTAAAATTTAATTTTTATAAGGTATGAAAACTCTTCTTCTCAAAAAGAACGTATTTAAAAATATATGACATTTATTTTTCTAGAAGTTAAAATCAACACATTATTTTAATTTTTTTTATAATATATATATATATTATGAATAATCACATAAAATTTATCCAATGGGGAATTTTTCATAATTTTATGAGACAATCAAATTTTCATGATAAAATTAAATACAGTTTAAATATATCTTGTATATTACAATGTCATAATGACCCAAAAATGATGTAATAATTGCTATAAAGGGTATACATGACAAAATATATTTTTTAACTGGAAAATAATTTAATTTTTAGGTTATTATATTAATTATATAATTCTTTTATGAATCCTACAAAAGAAATATTATATTTAAATGTTTTAAAATCATTTCTCTATGAACATGACTAATATACATATCACCAAGGAAAATATTTTAATATGTTTGGGAACTAGAATAATAAAATAATTCCAAACATATATTTTTATATAAACCATGGGAAAACCCTGTGAAGGTATGTGGTATTGATTATTTTATTTTATATAGTCCAAAACCTACGTTTGGGGAATAATAATGAACTCCCCTACACTTCCCTATATAAACATGCAGATTCCCCCTTGAAAATTTATCCAAAATCCTTGGATCACATCATCAAACTTACCTACACTCTCAATAGTACTCATAAGGTTCCCCAATATCTCATGATTCTCCCCCAAATATATTGGAATCACCCAATCAAGTTATGAGACCTTTGTCGCATATTTTCAATAAATAAACCTTCTTTATAACTTTTTTTTAATCTCAATTGGATTTATTATAATAAATTTTTTAAACAAATTACATTAAAAATGATTTTATTATATTGGGAGTTCATTTATACCATCTCAATTGGACATTTACTTAAGCTCTTATGATGCCAAAATTAAACAAGGGATCCTCTCATTATCCTATTTATTCAAACGCATTATTCTTATTATGCCCTTTATTTATAATTTGTAGTATTGGGATAACTTTTTATGAATACCTATTATTTCCAATTTGATTCAAAAATAACGAGAGACCCATTTATCTCTCATTAGATCATTTTATGAACCTTTACAGGCAGCCATTATGCTACTGAAATTTCACTTCCCTTTTTTTGATGCCAAACCTTTGTATTGTGAATACCGTCTCTATTTCCACTCATGTGTTGTAAAGACTTGTGAAATTTTAAGGAAATTTTTTTTCTTAATTTTCTTTGGAATTTTTACAAGAGCGCGGTTTCTGACGGCACCTGATTCCGAGGCCCGGTGTCCCCGAAATCATTTTCCGAAGTTTGGCTCGGGTACGTTCAGTGAACGAACGAGCGGGTTTTTCTAAATTTTGAACCGGTGCTTGGAATCGAATTCTTAGGGCACCGATGGAATCGCAGCGCCGGTATTTGCTTTGAAACGCCTTTTCCAGAGTTGTGTTTGCTCGGGTGTGGTTTTTAATTTTTGGGTTTAAGTTATGAAATAAAATAAAAAGGGGTGCGACAATTTTATTTTATTTCACATAAAGCCGCTTAATCTAAGTTAAGCGGATGAGGTGGAACCCACAATATCCTACCCACTTGGTAGGATATTTGTGAGGTGGGGCCCACACAAGCCCCACCATTCCTTCCCTCTTAAGTAACGCACCCGCAGACCCCCTCTTTAATGAAAGTCAACCGTGTGTTTTTCTGGTTAAGAAACACCCCATTAAATTGGGCAGTTAAATTGTTACAATTAATTTTACAAATTAATTGTTTGTTTCTTATCTTTTGTTTTTCAAATTCTTAAGTTGATAATAAAATAAGAAGAGGACTTATTTTATTATTGTTGGGGGTTTGTGTTGTGTGAAACCTTTGGGAGAACAAACTGTGGATTCTTCGTCCTTCGGCGAAGAACGCGAAGAATGCTCTACCGCCAATGAAGAACGCCTACCTCTATCGGCGAGAGACGCCTTCCTCGGAGATCACCTAATGCCAACAACGATCCTCTTCTTCGGTGGTGATCCTCTTCTTCCGCGGCGATCCTCTTCGTCCACGACGGTTAATTCCGCAACGAACGGTCGTTCGACGACAACGTTGACGTAGGGGTGTTATGCGTTTATATTTTGTGTTTCTCTTCCGTCATTTTATTTCCTTTCAATCGAACCTCCAGTTATCACATTAATGGGAGGAGGTCGGACCGCACGAACACGGCCGACACTCCTACCCTTTTTGGTCGTGGATTTTTGATGCGGCGAACAAGGCAACACGGTGCCGAAGCACCGCGCCGTAGAAGCTGAACAAAGGACGCGACGCCATCGTGCCGCGCCGGAGGACCTCAGAAGCACCGCGGCCGGAGCGGGGCCGTGGTGGAGGGACGTGGCTCCGCTGCGCCGCGCCGGATTGATGAAGGCCGCGACCGGTTCCGGGCCGCGGCGGAGCAGGGGAACTGGTGGCCAGTTCCGGGCCGCCGGCGTCGGAGCGAGGGGACTGGCCCCTGCCGGTCCCGTGATGGCGGCAGCCGGCCGGCCGGCCAGGCCGGCCGGTTCTAGGAGAGCGTCGGGGGTCGTAACCCCCGACCGGCCAGCTGAGCGGCCCCATTTAAGGGGCCGCGGTTTACTTCACACGGGGGTAGTGCCCCCGCCCCGAAACGGTTCGGTCGTTCGGCCGAACCCCTGGCGGCGCGCCAGCGCGCCGGGCGGCTGCCCTGGCCGGTCCGCCGAACCGGACCGCTTGGCGGGGCCGTGCCCAGCCCGGGCCTGGCCGGGCCATGCCCAAGCGGGCCGGACCCGGACCCGGTTCGGGTCGACCAGGTTCGGGCCGATGCTGGGGGTATCGTGCCGGGTCGGACCGGGCCCGAACAACCCTATTACCGAACCATTTTCGGCCTGTCGCCCATAACATTAGCTACGAGCCTCCGATCGATGCACCATCAGTTGCGATGCGATACTTCGATCGAGATGGTTTTTTCAGTATATCGCACCCAAGGTTTCAGAAAACATTGGGTTCGACCGGGTTGGTTCGGATACGAAACCAACCGGTCCCTCGGAGCAAAAAAGCCTATATCTTGAGCTCTGGACGTCCGATTGACGTCCCATCGACTTCGTTGAATTCCTCTTGATGAGACGGAATTTTTGGCTTACTTTTCTCGAGGTTTGGACGTCGTTGGAGTGTGGTCGGGTTGGTTCGCTCGCGAAACCAACCGGGCCCCTAGAACGAAAAAACCAATAACTCACCGACCGGGCATCCGTTTGATGCGCCGTCTATCTCGTTGAATTCCTCTTGATGAGACGGAAATTTTGGCTTACTCTGCTCAAGGTTTGGACGCCGTTGGAGTGCGGTCAGGTTGGTTCGCTCACGAAACCAACCGGGCCCCTGGAACGAAAAAGCCAATAACTCAAAGACCGGGCGTCTGTTTGACGCGCCACCTGTCTCGTTGAATTCCTCTTGATGAGACGTAACTTTTGGCTTACTTCGCTCGAGGTTTGGAGGCCGTCGGAGTGCGGTCGGGTTGGTTCGCTCACGAAACCAACCAGGCCCCTGGAACGAAAAAAGGATTAACTCACAGACCGGGCGTCCGTTTGACGCGAAGTCTGTCTCGTTTATTTCCTCTTGATGAGACAGAACTTTTGGCATACTTCGCCTGAAGTTTGGATGTAGTTGGATAATGGCCAGGTTGGATTGTACCCGAAATCCAATCGGGCCCCTAGAACGGAAAGACTGATAACTTTCAGATCAGACGTCCGTTTAACGAACTGTCAGCGGTGTTGGTGATCACATTGAGAAAAGGTTCCTATGAGCATGCTCTATGAGAGTTTGGGGTAGAGTAGAGAGACGGACAGGTTGGTTCTCACACGTAACCAACCGGGCCCCTAGGACGAAAAGGCTAATAACACACAGACCGGGCATCCGAGTTATGTTCCGTCTGTTTTGTTGAGACCCCTATGAAGAGGGGGTACTTTTAGATACTTCTTTGAGGAACCTTGTGATACTTGGAGTATCAACCTGTAGCTCGTGGAGCAGACTCTCCCGGTGACGAGCTAGCTGAGTGCAGAGACCTAGTAGCTGGCTGAGACTTGACGACTATTGATCTATCGACTCGGTGTGTTTCAGATAGCTCAGTGGGGAGCGCTTGGTTGTAGCAGCAGATCCAAGGCGGAGGAGTGCTTGGTTGTAGCAGCAGACCCGCGGTACTCAACAGTAGGAGTACCTCTGGAGGCTATGAGGGGGAGCGCTTGGTTGTAGCGGTAGACCCACGAAGGAGGAGCGCTTGGTTGTAGCGGTAGACCCGCGGTACTCAACAGAGGTAGTACCTCTGGAACATATGAGGGGGGCCCTTGGTTGTAGCGGCAGACCCATGGTGGGAAGCGCTTGGTTGTAGCAGCAGGACCAAAGTACTCGAGAGGTGGAGTACTACAACATTCCAAGGAGTTCGGCGCGCTTGGTTGTAGCAGCATGCCCTCTGTACTCAACAGAGGAGGAGTTCAGCGCGCTTGGTTGTAGCGGCAGGCCCTCTATACTCGATAAAGGAAGAGTTTGGAAGCAGTCGTGGTTTTGACATCTTGAATAAAATCCTGGTTGAGCTGAGTCTATAATCTTTGTGTTTCCTCATGATATAGATGGGTTACTTGATAACTTGGGTATATGTATGAGCTTATACCTATGTAGAGGTTATCTGTTGGGATCTTCTTGTGGTTGTCCTTGTTGGAGTTAGTGAGACCTTGAGAGTCTCGGGGTCTCCCATGAGTATCGTTATACTCACCCCCTGCACGGGCTATGCCCGCACCTCGTTGTGTTGGTTGCAGACGACGGACAGCGCAGGCAGAGGCCGAGTGTCCGAGGACTGGACGGTACTCGGAGGTGGACCTCATGACGAGACAGTACCCAGTGGTGGACATCACGACGAGGCGATGCTCGGAGGAGGTTGATGAACGAGAGTGTTGTAGAGGCTATCTGTACCTACCCTTCAGGTAGGATCCGTGGTGGACGATCCAGGAGCTGCACTATCTATACCTACCCTTCAGGTAGGATCTGAGGAGGACGACCCGGGAGATGCTTCCTTTCTTCCAGCTATTGTCTTTGTTGTACTTTCTTTCAGTTTTAGCTGTTCTTTCGTTTGGGTTTGTATTCTGGACCATTAATTTTCAGGACTTCCTTTTTTGTACTTGGTGTTTTACCTCCGCTTGTACTTTTTGGTGTTTTGTTACTTTTATAAAGGCAATGCCTTCCCAGTTATCAGGATTTATGCCTTTGGTTCTAGTCACCAGCCCCTGGCCTATGGAAGGCGGGCTTGGGGTAGTCACGGCACAGGCCCCGAGGACGGGTTGTGACAAATTGGTATCAGAGGAGTTCGGTTCTACCACAGAAATTAGGACTCTGATCTTTTTATATGTTAAGTAATAGTGTTAAGAGTATTGAGTGTAGTTATCAGTCCAGGGAGTCCAGTGTTGGTGCGGCGGCTGACGTATCCGTACACCAGGACCCTGACTTCTGATTTCCGACTTAGTGCACGAAAACATTGATTGCATGTGTGTTTCAAGTTTTCTCTATGATTAATTTGTGTTAGCTCACCAGGTATGCTGTTCTGACCGTGGCACACCTGTCTCTTTTGGGATGGCCCGTGACGGCAGCCTTCTAGGGTTCCAAGCTTTGTGCGGGACGACAACCCACCGAGCGACGAGGCCTCAGTAAAGGTCCCTTTGATAGCAGAGGCACTGAAGGTACCTCTACCTGCCGAGCCACCGATGCTACCAGCCCCAGCTGCTGACGGTGCACGTCACCTTAGTGCACTGCATGAGTTTCAGCGTCAGCGACCGCCCAGGTTCTGTGGGGAGACGGACCCTTAGGCAGCCGAGGATTGGCGGGAGGCAGTGGTACGAGTTTTCTGTTTGGTAGGGACACCGACTGACCTTATGATGGTCCTTGTAGCGAGCCTCCATCATGCAGCAACAGGCAGATGGTGGAGCTTGATGCTCCCGGTGCACGATGAGGCATCTATCCTTTGGACGGACTTTGAGAGCCTTTTTTCTCAGAGTTCATCCTAGCCACCCTCCAAGCGGTGCGCATCCAGGAGCTACTACAACTGCGGCAGGGCACCATGACAGTAGCCCAGTACGTGGAAAGGATTATCGATCTCTCACGCTATTCCACGGATATGGTACGAGACCCATTCTTCAGGGCCCGAACCTTCGAGCCGGGGCTCAGGCGATAGATCAGAGCCTCAGTTGTTTCTCACAGCATTCCGACCCAGACAGCGGTGTTAGAGAGAGCTCTCTTAGTGGAGAGTTTCCTTGCTGAGAAGTCTCCAGCAGTAGGACCCGCCCCTAGTCGGCATGCGGTAGAGTCTTCTGCAGCAGGAAGTAGACAGATGACGCAGAGGTCCAAGAGGACTAGACCTATAGGTGGTCGACTGCATGACACATGATCATTTGTGAAAGGCACCCGGGGTGGAGAACGACTTACCATGTGCGGGCAGTGTTACTCCTGCGGCGGGGTTGGTCACATGGCGCATTATTGTCCGACCCGCCATACAGATGACCAGCAGATGAACGAAGGACCTCCCGAGCATAGGCAGAGGTTCGATTAGGGCAGACCGCATGGAGCAGGAGACCATCGCAGGGGAGCTGACCATGCATCTGGAGGTGGAAGACACTTCGAGGTGTTGCCCCCACCACCACCAGGAGGGCCACCCTGACCGCAGGGAATGGGTGGACAGGGAAGAGCTCAACTTCAGGCAGTTGAGGCCTTCGATCATGGAGCTCTGGGAGCATATGGACAAGAGCGGGACAAGCTCCAGAAGTGGAGACTTTTGTTCATGTTTCTTCTAGCTTTGTTGATGTTGGTCTGTAGATGGTTTGTGTCTTTGTACTTGTGCGGTAGTAATAAAAGACACTTTCCCTTGTGGCATTTACTTTCCTGTCCTCTCTTTTCTTTGTTACTAAGAGGTTCCGATTTAAAAACCGTTGACTTGAACCTCACTTTTTTGTTACCTACTAGAGGAGACCCAGTTACCACACACTGATGCTGAAAGTGTGACTCAACCCTTGGAGGCGAGAGTAACAGTCGGATCTCTTGGTAGTAGCGTTGAGGCCTTACGACGTCATCCTTGGTTTGGATTAGTATCATCCATGTCGGGATTGACTGTATTAGGCGAAGAACGTGGTTCATCTAGGGGATGAGACCGAATTTCTATTATCGGCAAAGAAGAAATCTTAGCAGCTCTTATAGGACCGGAATAGGTCCAAGTCACCCAGGAATGGATGATGACAGCTTAGAACCATCAAAGGGCTTATGTTGTCCGGAGGTGGAGGCCACTAGAGTTCGAGGATGGAGACCACGTTTTTCCTACGGGTCTTACCTCTACGCGAGTTACAGAGTTTTGGCTGGGGCGGCAAGTGGTCTTCACGCTTCAATTGGACCCTTCTAGGTCATCAATGGGGTAGGCGAGGTGGTTTACCTCTTGACTCATCCTCCTCAGTTGCACTGGGTGCACGACGTCTTCCATGTATCTCTACTGAGGAGATACGAGCACGACCCGGTGCATGTCATCGACCATGGGGAGTCAGACTCTGACGATGGGGAGACTTTTGCAGAGGGTCCGGTAGAGGTTGAGGAATGACAGGAGCGGGTCCTATGGGGACAATCGATTCCTTTTGTGCACTTTTGTTTGTAGCACATGAACCTCCAAGAGAGCACATGGGAGTGTAAGGCTCAGATGCGTGCTCAGTACCGACTTTTGATTCCCTAGTTTATGATGTATCTTTATGGGAATGTAAATCCCTGAGGTGGGAGTGATGTAAAGACCCGTAAAATTTCAAGGAATTTTTTTTCTTAATTTTCTTTGGAATTTTACAAGAGCGCGGTTTCTGACGGCACCTGATTCTGAGGCCCAGTGTCCCCGAAATCATTTTCCGAAGTTTGGCTTGGGTACGTTCAGTGAACGGACGAGCGGGTTTTTCTATCTTTTTAACCGGTGCTCGGAATCGAATTCTGAGGGCACCGATGGAATCATAGCACTGATATTTGCATTGAAACTCCTTTTCCGGAGTTGCGTTTGCTCGGGTGTGGTTTTTAATTTTTGGGGTTAAGTGATGAAATAAAATAAAAAGGGGTGCGACAATTTTATTTTATTTCACTTAAATCCGCTTAAGCTAAGTTAAGCGGATGAGGTGGAACCCACAATATCATACCCACTTGGTAGGATATTTGTGCGGTGGGGCCCACACTATCCCCACCGTTCCTTCCCTCCTAAGTAACTCACCCACAAACCCCCTCCTTAATGAAAGTCAACCGTGCTTTTTTCTGGTTAAGAAACACCCCATTAAATTGGACAGTTAAATTGTTACAATTAATTCTACGAATTAATTGTTCATTTCTTATATTTTGTTTTTCAAATTTTAAGTTGATAATAAAATAAGAAGAGTACTTATTTTATTATTTTTGGGGATTTGTGTTGTGTGAAACCTTTGGGAGAACAAAGTGAGGATTCTTCGTCCTCTGGCGAAGAACGCGAAGAACGCTCTACCGGCAACGAAGAACGCCGACCTCCATCGGCGAGAGACGCCTTCCTCGGAAATCACCTAACGCCAATGGCGATCCTCTTATTCGGCGGTGATCCTATTCTTCCGCAGCGACCCTCTTTATCTGCGGTGGTTAATTCCGCGATGAACGCTCGTTCGACGACAACGTTGAGGTAGGGGTTTTATGGGTTTCTATTTTGTGTTTCTCTTCCGTCGTTTTTTCCCCTTTAAATTGAACCGCCGGTTATCGCATTAACGGGAGGGGGTCGGACCGCACGAACATGGATGACACTCCTCCCCTTTTTGGTTGTGGATTTTTGATGTGGCGAACAAGGCAACGCGGTGCCGAAGCACCGCGCGGGAATTGTAAAATGGAGAGCAGAGAAACGCGGCGCCGCCACACCGTGCCGCGGGAAGCAAAAAATCTACGGCGCCGTCGCGCCATGCCGTAGAAGATGAACAAAGGACGCGGCACCATCGCGCCACGCCGGAGGACCTTAGAAGCACCACGGCCGGAGTGGGGCCGCAGCGGAAGGGCGCATCTCCGTCGCGCCGCGCCGGATGAACGAAGGCTGTGGCTGGTTCCGGGCTTCCAGCATCGGAGCGAGGGGACTGGCCCCTGCCGGTCCCGTGATGGCGGCAGCCGGCCGGCCAGCCGGGCCAGCCGGGCCGGCCGGTTTGAGGAGAGCGCCGGGGGTCGTAACCCCCGACCGACCAGCTGAGCATCCCATTTAAAGGGGCCGCGATTTACTTCACGCGGGGGCAGCGCCCCCCGCCCCGAAACGGTTCGTCCGTTCGACCGAACCCCTGGCGGCGCGCTTGCGCACCGCGCGCCGGGCGGCTGCCCTGGCCGGTCCGCCGAACCAGACAGCCAGGCTGGGCTGCGCTTGGGAGGGCCAGACCCAGACCCAGTTTGGGTCGACTAGGTTCGAGCAGACCCTGGGGGTATCAGGCCGGGTCGGACCGGGCCCGAACCCCCTATTATCAAACCATTTTTGTTCTGTCGCCCATTACATGACCTATGGGACTCCGATCGATGCACCGTAAGTTGTGATGCGATCCTTGGATCGAAACGTTCGTTTCGGTATATCACATTCAAGGTTTCGGAGAACTTTGGGTTCGTCCAGTTTGGTTTGGATACGAAACCAACCGGGCCCTCAGAGCGGAAATGCCTATATCATGAGCTCCGAACATCCGATTGATGTACCATCAACTTCGTTGAATTCCACTTGATGAGACGGAACTTTTGGTTTACTCCGCTCGAGATTTGGATGCCGTCGGAGTGCGGTCGGGTTGGTTCGCTCACAAAACAAACCGGGCCCATAGAACGAAAATGCCAATAACTCACAGACCGAGCGTCTGTTTAATGCGCCGTCTGTCTCGTTGAATTACTCTTGATGAGAAAGAACTTTTGGCTTACTCCGATCGAGGTTTGGATGCCGTCGGAGTGCGGTCGGGTTGGTTTGCTCATGAAACCAACCGGACCCCTAGAACGAAGAAGCCAATAACTCACAGACCGGGCGTCTGTTTGACACGCCGTCTGTCTCGTTGAATTCCTCTTGATGAGACGAGACATTGGGCATACTTCGCCTGAGGTTTGGATGTAGTTGGATAATGGCCGGGTTGGATTGTACCCGAAATCCAACTGGGCCCCTAGAACGGAAAGGCTGATAACTTTCAGACTAGACATCCGTTTAACGAACCGTCAATGGCGTTGGTGATCACGTTGAGAAACGGTTCCTATGATCATATCCTATGAGAGTTCGGGGTACATTAGAGATACGGCCGGGTTGGTTCACACACGAAACCAACCAGGCCCCTGGGACGAAAACCTAATAACACACAGACCGTGCATCTGATTGACGCGTCGTCTGTTGTGTTGAGACCCCTATGACGAGGTGGTACTTTTAGATACTTCTTTGAGGAACCTTGTGATACTTGGAGTATCGACCTATAGCTCGTGGAGCAGACCCTCCCGGTGACGAGCTAGCAGAGTGTAGAGACCTAGTAGCAGGCTGAGACTTGACGACTGTTGGTCTATCGACTCGGTGTGTTTCAGATATCCCAGTAACGAGCGCTTGGTTGTAGCAGCAGATCCACTGCGGAGGAGCGCTTGGCTGTAGCGGCAGACCCACGGTACTCAACATAAGGAGTAACTCTGGAGGCTATGAGGGGGAGCGCTTCGTTTTAGCGGCAGACCCACGGCGGAGGAGCGCCTGGTTGTAGCGGCAGACCCGCGATACTCAACAGAAGGAGTACCTCTGGAACTTATGAGGGGGAGTGCTTGGTTGTAACGGAAGACCCGTGGTGGGAAGTGCTTGGTTGTAGAAGCAGGCCCATAGTACTCGATAGGTGGAGTACTACTACATTCCAAGGAGTTCAGTGCGCTTGGTTGTAGCGGAAGACCCACTGTACTCGACAGAGGAGGAGTTCAGTGCGCTTGGTTGTAGCGGCTGGCCCTCTGTACTCGACAGAGGAGGAGTTCAGCGCGCTTAGTTGTAGCAAAAGGCCCTCTGTACTCGACAGAGGAGGAGTTCGGCAGCAGCCGTGGTTTTGACATCATGAATAAAATCCTAGTTGAGATGAGTCTATAATCTTTGTGTTTCCTCATGATTGAGATAGGTTACTTGATAAATTGGATATAAGTATGAGATTATACCTAAGTAGAGTTTATCTTTTGGGATCTTCTTGTGGTTATCCTTGTTGGAGTTTGTGAGACCTTGAGGGTATCGGGGTCTCTACTGAGTATCGTTATACTCACCCCTGCACGGGCTATGCCCGCACCTCATTGTGTTGGTTGCAGAAGATGGACATCGCAGACATAGGCCGAGTGTTCGAGGACTGGACGGTACTCGGAGGTGGACCTCATGACGAGACAGTACCTGGTGGTGGACATCACGACGAGGCGATGCTCGGAGGAGGTTGACAGGCGAGAGCATTGTAGAGGCTATCTGTACCTACCCTTCAGGTAGGATCCGTGGTGGACGATCCAGGAGCTGCGCTATCTATACCTACCCTTCAGGTAGGATCCGAGGAGGACGACCCATGAGCTACTTCCTTTCTTCCAGCTATTGTCTTTGTTGTACTTTCTTTTAGTTGTAGTTGTTCTTTCGTTTGGGTTTGTATTCTGGCCCATTTAATTTTCATCACTTCCTTTTTTTGTACTTGGTGTTTTACTTCTGCTTGTACTCTGTGGTGTTTTGTTACTTTTATAAAGGCAATGCCTTCCCAGTTATCAGGATTTATGACTTTGGTGCTAGTCGCCAGCCCCTGGCCTATGGAAGACGGGCTTGGGGTAGTCATGACACAGGACCTGAGGACGGGTTGTGACATGTGTATTCAACTTGACATATACAATTATTTATTTTATTAGGCACTAAAATATATATTAAAAATTCCTTGATCAATGATTTAATTATTATGAAATATATTCTTATGTTATATGATCTATGTGAAACACTTATGTATCCACATTATATGATTATAATTGGTTTACTTTGATAGCGCACCAATATAGTGGACAATGTTTTAGTCTCATGAGATTCCATTTATAGTGCACAAGAGGTTACCCTAATAACATTATTATATTATTTATTTGAGGCTACCCTTGACCCATGATTATGATGTCATGTTTAATGATTTCCCTCTTTCTTATGTTTCCTTTATGTTATCATGATATATCATGCCTCTTGGGTCAATATAATGAATTTCACCCCTTTTTGGTCCCATTTAAATTACTTTTTTTCTAACATGTAATCATTTGTTCATGTTATGTTTTTCTCATTCCATTAATAGGTTTTTTAGATCTTCCCTTTCATATGTATGTTCGTAGGTTATACAGAGTAGTTTTAAAATCTATGGAATTTAAGAAACATGTTAATGAAGTTTTCAAAAATATTTTTGTGTTCATTTATAATGTTGATGAGTTTTGTGACTAATATTCAAAATAAACTCGTATTTTTTTATCATATAAGTTATTTTTTATGTATTCTTATGTAATAAATCCTTAATTAATGTGTAATAAGGATATCGGTTGTCATAGTATGATTTAAAGGAAAGTTTTGTTATTTTTTGTATTATTATTTGAAATCTCTTGGGAAATCCCCTAGGATAACACCTAGTATTAGAAACAATTCCTATGTTTTCGTAATGTATAGATTAAAAATATTTTAAAAAATAAATCACATTATCGACACTATATGTTTATGTGGCTCTAGAAAAGTTGAACCTAGGGATGATAACACCATAAACACTATATTGAAAAATAATCATTCAAGGACACATGCAATACAATGGTCCATGCTACACCACTAGTTTGAAACTCCCAGAGGATATGATTTGTTAAATTAAAAACCTCATTATGAACCACTATTAAGGGAACATAAATTCCCATAAGAGTATATATAGGAAATAGATAATGGAAAACATCAATTGAAGCATATGAATTCATAAATTAAGGAACTACATGTCATTTACACATTATCCATTTAATCTTATTAGATTCCTATTTGTTTTTTAATAGTTTAAAATTTCTCATAATGAATTTTCCCTTTATTCTTGAAAATGGATGGAAATAGGATAAAATGAGTCAATAAAAAATGTGATGAATTCCCAATTGAGATACAAAACCTAATTTGATATCAAGTGAGAAATCATGTGATTATTCCAAAATAGATATAAAAAATTCATAATTAACAACAAAGACATTGTTTAATTTCAAATAATATCAATGAATAGAGGGATTTAATCTCAAGGGAATTAATATATTAAATTTAAAAAATAAATTAGATTCATTTGATTTTTTGTCCAATAAGTGGAATGCAGTACAAGGGGAAGTTACACATAGGAAGTATAATTTGTTTTATGTAAGGAAAATTTTGGTATAAATTAGATAGTTTCCATAAAAAAATAATACAATGATGGAATGGAATAAATTACATCCTATAAAACAATTTATTTATCAATGTCATATTTTTTGATAATATGAGTATTATTTGATTCAATTCCATCAACAAATGGAAAAATACTAGACTAAGGAAAGACCTATTCAATTCAAGTCATTGAAGTTTAAGGATTAATTTTTTTATTAATGGTACAAGATAATTTTTTTGTTGAAGTATTTTATCAATGACATAATAGATATAAGAATCAATGAACTCAGATGATTATTATGAAGTATTTGTTCTTTAATGATTTGAAATTCATATTTAGTGGAACCAATTACTTATAAAATTAATTTAGTGATAATGTGAAATTTTATAAAAAAATGATTTAGTGATTAATAACCCATAAAACGTGTTTCATGTTGTGATGGTATTAAAGATTCTTGTAGGGATATTTCAAAGTCTAATATTATGTTTAAAATAATTGATACTAATTTTCATGATTTATGTGAGGGTAGTTTATCATGATTAATGATATTTTTGGAAACATATTACATGATCAAGTAATTTTAGAGTAATTAATAATTTTTATGGAGATGATTTTTTATTTTGAGGTATAAAACACCATAAAAATTAATGTAAAGGAATATTTAAGGATAATTAAATTATGTTTTTGGATATGTGTGATGAAGGGTATGAAATAATCTTTAAGGTTAAAACATTCCTTAATTTTATAGGTATTGGTGTCATTTGGGATATATGTGTAGTTATTTAAGGAATGATCTATGTTGAAACCATTGGAAATTTTTTGTTGAATTTTGGAAATTAATGTATTATGGTATTTTTAATTTTAGTATTTACATACTATATGATAACCATTTCATATTTAATAAATATAGGAATAATAATTTTTTATTTTTTAGTACGTTATGTCATCCTTTTGATGTTTGGTCTGGTGCTTCAGACATAAAAAAATCTTCTAGAGTACCTATCATTTAGAGAAAATATATTATTTTAGTGGAAATTGATTAAAGGATAAAATTATACTTGAAAAGAAAGTATATGTTCTTTTTTTCATAGTCTATATTGTAAAGTAATTCCTTGGCTATATTAAAATAATTATGAAACAAAAATGTTGTCTTATTATAAATTGATGGTCTTTTTTACCAATCTCAAATTTATGGTTTTGTGGTCATTAAATCTCTACTTACCAAGTTCTATTTCACACTAAAGTAGTTAATTGGATTTTATTATTTTCTTCAGTATCTATATTTTCACATCCCTCTAATTTTATCCTACAAAGAAACATAGTTATGTGATTACCTTTATGCTTCCCTTTATCTCTTTTCAAGTTGATGTTTTATTAAACCATTTTAAAATGTGGGTTTTCAATAAATATATTTTAATGATTCCCAAAATTTCCCACAAAAAACAAGTTAAATTTATGAGGACCCAATTTATTAATTGGTGTAATAAGCTAATGGACCGTGTCTGTAAAAGAAAAATCTATGATTGATAGAGTATGTGATACGCAATAGAGAACCTAAAAAACACTGATTATTTAAATATTAAATGTTTAACCAAGACATTAAATTTGTATATATGAATATGATTATATTAATTATTAAATATTTGAATGAAAATCCTACAAACCATAAATATAATTATAAATTCTTCGTAAATAATCACTCAAATTTTATTAATGTCAATTTATTCTTAAAAAAAAGTTTTCTACAAAAATGATTTTTATTTATATGAAAAATATGATAATTAATTAATATAATATTTATAAAATGTATTTGATTAAATTAAAATAATTTTTGAAATCATTATATCCAAATTAACTTAGGGTGAAATTTTTGGATTTTTATAAAATATTTATTTTCCAATGAATATTGAAAAATACCAGTTTCTTTTGTAATTATATCATTTATATTAATAAATTATATATTGAAAAAGTCATATTAATATTTTTATTATATTTTAATGTAGAATAAGAATTATTTATTTTAAATTAATCTAATTAATTACATTTGAATCATATTTTTACAAAATTAAAGTATATGTTTATTTTTAGGATTGAAAACACATTTTTCTAAAAACTATTTCAAAATGAATAATGTTTTTTCATTTTTTATTAATAAATAAAAACCAAAAATGGGAATTTTTTAAATTAAATTTATGGGTCATATATCTATAATTATTAATATAAATTTATATAGTGATGATTTTTAGTTATAGAGTTAATGTAAAATATTTTTTTCATTGAAAAATGCATTTTTTCAGAGAAAACAATTTCCATCATGCTTGTTGTTTTTATTTTATATTAAATTATTAAACCTATTTGAATTTATTTTGACAAAATGGATTCCATATTTTTAATAATAATAATTTATATTAGGTAATAAGTTCAACATAATTTTTAGATAATATTAATAGTAATGTAGTAAATATTTATTACCATAATAAAAGAAAAATAGGTTAATTATGGGTAAAAATATTTTATCAAGGAACATAAAAAAAAGCAACCTTAAGAGTATGAATATAAATATTTTAATTTAAATTTAATAATAATTAAATTATTTGATATTCATTATAATTAGTTGACAAATTATTTTTGATAAAAATCGGATTTTGATATGATAAAACAAAAATTTTATTTATGTGTAATAAGAAATTTCAATTAAGTCATTCCATGTTTATGAATTCATGAATTTTAAAAATAAATTATATTTCAATAAAATAGCACTATTTTGTAAATTTTAATAATTATAAATTATTAATTAATGTTTATCGAGTCAAATGTAATTGTAATATGAGTTAGAAAGCTATTATTTTTAAAATCCATCATTTATCAATAATTATTGATTTTTTTGAAAGTGAAAATTAGTATATTTAGAGAAATTAATTTTGATAAAATAAATATTATTTTTTGAATCACTGTATCATAATTTCCCAATAGGGAATGTATCATAATTTTCCGGGATAGTTAAATTTTCAGGTGATATTTAAATATGATATTAATATATTGTGCATACTATGACATCATAAGGACATAAAATTGATATATTAAATTATATAAATGATATAAGTGATAGAATTTATATTTAAACTTTAAAATAATATTATTTTGAGGTTATTGGATTAATTATATAAATCCATTATGAATCCTCAAAAAAATTATTATATTCTAAGGTTTTAAATTCATTTATTTATGAACACGACTCACTTCAACATCAACAAGGTTATTATTATAATAATTGAAGACCTTGTAGTTAATGAATGATTAATTAACCTCATATTTTAAAAAAACCTTGGGAAATACTTTGGGAAATTTTGTGGGTTTGATTATTTTATTGTACAGGGTCCAAAAGCTATGTCTGGAAAATAATATATAACTCGTTAGTCTTTTCCTATATAAACCCTATAAAGATACAATTAATATTTAATTCAAAACCTTGGATCAATTCCTTCCTCTTCTATAGCTCTCTATATTCCTCTCAAGGTTCTCTAAGCTCTCATGAAGCTCCACCCAACCTTTTCGAATCACCCTCTCATGGTAAGGGACCATTCTCTCAACTTTTCACTTCAAACACATTATTTTTTAGTTAGCCTTTTGAATATAATTTTTTTTAAATTTGTTTATTTTATAAGTATACAATTAATATGTTAATGATTTTATTTTAATTATAGATCATTTATACCGTCTCATTTTTTCCAATACCCTATTTTTACCCCTCCAAACATTTGTAACAGATCTTCTCCTTCTCATCTATATTCAATCGTATTCAACTTTTTATCCAATTTCTTTCTAATTAATAATGGTTAGATATGATTTTATCAATACCAATTAATTCCCTTTTAATTAAGAAATTACTATATTCCCATTTTACACTTTTTTAACCATTTTATGAACCTTTATGTACAATCGTTATGTTGCCAAAATTTCAATGAACTTTTTCCATGCCAAACCATTGTATTGTGAATAGAATAGTAATTTCAACACTTTTTTATTCACCAATAAATATCTATAATTATTTTTTGGGGGATATACATGATTTTATTAAACTATTATTGATTATGTAATTAAATTTGATGAAACATATTCTTATGTTATATGATCTATGTGGTATACTTACGCATCTATATGATATGATTATGACGAGTGTTCAAAGATAACACTCCAATGAAATGTGTATTATTTTAGTTTGATGATATTCCATGTATGCTGAATAATAGGAAATTCCACGAACACTTTGATATTATTTATTTAAGGTTATCCTTGGAATCTTTTTATGCTATCACATTTAATGTTTTTTTCCACTTTCTTGTATTGCTTTTATGTTATCATACTATACCATGCTTCTGTTTTCATGATAATAATTCTCACTAGTTTTATGTACCATTTTAATAACTGTTGTATAAAAAGTAATAAATTATTCATGTTTCCTTTTGTTTATTCCCTTATCAAGCTTTTCAACTCACCCCTTTCATATGTATGTCCTTAGGTTATCCCATGCAATTTCAAAAGTTATGGAATATTAGAAACATTTTAAGCCTGTTTTCAAAAAAAATTATGTATCAATTTATCAATTTTATGTGTTATGTACCTATTATTCTTAATACACTAGGAATATAGTTCTCATGGTTTTTTTATATGTATTCTTATGTAATAAATCACGATTGAACATATAATAAATGGAATGGATCTAATATATTTACTTCTTTCACAATGTTAAAAATTTATGTTTTTATGCATATACATCATCAAGGGAATTCCCACCACCACATCTTTTATTTTATATTTTTATTCCTTTAGAATATTCTAGAATTTTTTTAAAAATAAAAAAAACTTATTCATTTTTTATGGGTATTTTAGTTCTTAAAATGGTGGTTTAAAACAAATGGATATATCAATATCATATATATGGTGTAAAAAGTATATTTATAAGTGGTTTATGATGGAAATGTAAGATCTTATGTTTTTCATGTCTATTATGTTCCTTGGAATTTTATTATGATTATGGGTGAGAATGATATAACTATCTAGTGCATTGGTTATTTATTATATTCCCTGATTTTTTTTAAAATTATCTAAGTATGTTATTTCATTTGTAAGGGTTCTTGAAAGGGTTTTATGAAGATAATTTCCCATGGAAACTACATTAATTTCATAAGATTTATAATTAATTTTTAGTGAAATATTTTCAATCCATATTCTAATATAATGTTCTTTTGTTTAAAGGATTTATAATTTCTTCTTAGGGTAAAAATATATATATTTTGGAAAATGTTTTCTATGGTTTCTCATGTTTTTTAAGAAAACTTTTTGATTATGATTTTCAAATTATGTTTTTTAATAATTTATTTTTTTGAAAGAAAACTTGGGTGCTAAATATGATTTCATGTGTAAGAAAATTAATATTTTAGTTGAAAGTTTATTACTTCAAAGTACAATACTATTGTATGATAACAGATTTTTGAAATAGACTAACATGTTTCATTTTTTAAATATGTATGTCCCACACTGAGATTTTTTCTACTCATCCAATTTTTTAAAATTTTTATCATAGGGTTATAGGATGAGTAATAATAATGATTAGTTCATGTTTTATATTATACTGATTTGTACAAAAAATAAAACATATTTCAATTTAAAAACTTTCTGCTGTCAAAAATTGTAATTGAGTGGGAGTTTCCAATTTGCAATTAATTATTTTTTATGTAAGTGTTGAAACATAATTATATGAAACTATTAAATGTAATATTTATTATAGAATGAATAAGAATGAATTATTATTTTTAATTTTGAATTTAGTTTGAGTAAATTATGATTCCTTATAGTTGGAATTGAAGAAAAATTTATATAATTTTTGAGGGTGTGATAATTTAAATAAGAACCTTTAATAGTTTATAGTATTTGGTTACCATGAGATTAAATTTTAAGATCACTATTCTTCTTTATCAAGTCTATGTCTATTTTCCAAGGGTTTTCATAGAGGAAACGATGAAACTAATGTAAAAAGTCACTAGTTGGACAATTTCATTAGAAATAATAATCCTAAAATGGTTGGAAATAAAACTGAGTAGTTTTTTTGTGATAGCTCTATTGAAATATGATATTAATATTAGTAAAATTGATGTTAGAGATAATAAAAATTCAATATATAATAATGTGTCCATTTTAGGGGATATCATGAATTCAAAACCACAAGAATTTAGTGGATTTTATTTCCTAGTGGTTTCTAAAGGATGAATTAATTATTTGGAAATGATATTTAACATCTTGGGATGTCTTGAGTATTAAAAGTGATTTATATCTATTTAGAATTTTGGTGGTAAATATGATTAATGGAATTCAGTGGTAAATAATAAAAGTTATTATAGAGATATTGATTCCTTAGAATGGTATTTTTTTAAAATTATTTCCTAAAATATATATTTTCTTATTGTTTATTTACTATGATAGAAAACGATTTCTTGGAATTAAGTTATGAGGAGGAATATTCATTGGTCGGGTATGAAGAAACATTAACCAATTTTAATAGAACATATTAAATGGTTTTTGGGATAATTATATAAAAATTAATCAGTTTTACTCAGGATAGAATAAAAAAATTGATGGGAATTCACATTTATTGAATTAAAATAAATTGAGAAACTGAGTTAATATGATGAAATGGAAGAAGTTGTGATTTTAAATGATTACGTGTTTTATGAATGTGTATAGAAAAAGTGGTCATGGTGTGTGGAAATGTTGAATCATCTAACAATTAAATATGAAAATGCCTTATGAAATCAAGTTTCTATCCTATGACATGTGTTGGAAAAACACCCATGGAGAATGACATATAAAATCATGGAAGT
Source organism: Viscum album (assembly GCA_963277665.1). Taxonomy (NCBI): domain Eukaryota; kingdom Viridiplantae; phylum Streptophyta; class Magnoliopsida; order Santalales; family Viscaceae; genus Viscum; species Viscum album. The sequence goes on from OY728136.1 coordinate 834,046,058, forward strand.
TTCTCAAATTGGGAATGTTTTATCTTATTTCTTGTGAATGTAATGAAAAGGATCACATTCATGATTATAAATACAATTAAAATATGAATATAAGATAATTTAATTGAATATAAATGGTTAATTTTGATATTAATATTAAAAAGAAGTAAATAATATATTTCATCATGATCACAGGTAGAAAAGTGCAGCTAAATACTTTGTGGGAAATTTATTAGATGTCGAACTATTAAATTATGTGGTGCTAGATAAATTACTGGTTTAATCAAATTTTATGAACATTTTATTTTATTTGGGTTCTAAAAATTATTTCATTTTTAGGAAAATTGTGGGTAACATGGAAAATTCCACCTCATGAAATAAATCAAAAAATAAAAATAAAAATAATGGGGTAGTATTAATCGAAATCTAAAATTTAAGAATCCTATTTTTATCTTCTATGGATCGTATTTACATGAAAACATTATTGTGTTTCCTTTTAGTGAGTTAAATGTTATTATGGCTATGCATTTTATTTCTATTTATCAAGTTAAAATTCATTTTAGAGATAAAGAAGTTGTATTTGGGAATGATTTAAAATTTGTATACAGGATTGGATTCATCTCTTTGATAACATATAATGAAGATAGATAATATATTAAATATATAAATGGTGGTTATGTTGCACAAATTATTGGGAAGAAGTAATCTCTTCAAATTATTAATGTTCATACACTATATAAATATCTAGATGTTTTTGCTGATAAATTTTTCAAAATTATATCAAATTAGTATATTTATTTAATTCATAACTTATTTTTTTAGTGGTACAACAATATCAAAGCCTCCTTATCAAATATATATTTATTTAAAGTTGTATTTAACAAATTATTTATAAGAGTTTATTTATGAAGTTTTCATTCATCCTCAAAAAAACCCATGGCGTTCCTTAATTTCATTTGTTAAAAATAAACATGATTTAATTAGGATTTTTATTTAATATAGTTAATTGAATAATATAATTGTTAGAAAAATTATTGGTTGGGTTGTATAGATGAAAGATTTGATCCAATCCTAGGATCTCAGTATTTTTCAATAGTTGATCCTCGGTTTGGATATCTTGAGGCGATGGTTATGGAGGATAAAATTCCAAAAGAAAACTTTTCAAACTAGTTATAAGAATTATGAAGTTGTGGTTAGGCCCATTGGGATGAAAATTTATCTAGCTATATTTATAGAATTTGTAAATATATTTTTCCATGATTTGTTAAATTAATTTTTGGGTTTCATTATTGATAAAATCCTAATATACTGTAAAATTTAGTATGGTCTTTATAAACATTTGATTATTATTATACAAACCATATGAAAAAATAACTTAAATTTTCCATGTTGAAAATGTGAGTTTTGGTTGTGACAGATTTATATTGTTATATATATTGTAAATAATGATGGAATAACTATTGATCCATCTAAAAATAATGTGGTTGATGAGTGGCCATGAACTATAAATTTTAAATATATTCACTGTTTTCATGAATCATTTGGTTACTACTGATGGTTTGTTGAAAAACATTATTTCTTATCTATAACATTAACTAAGTTAACTCCAAAAGGATTATAATTCATATGAATGATTATATGTGATCAGTGTGTCTATGAATTGAAAATATATTTTTCAAAATATTTTTTCTCTACTTATATTAATAAATTGTGCATAGTTATCTATAATTATGAATATTTAAAGGGAATTGGTTGTGTTTTCATATAGAAAGATATTCTAATTTCTTATGCTTCATTAAAATTGAAACCAAATTAGGTACACTGTCAAAAATAATAAAATTAACTTTTATAAATATTGTTTTCATTAAAATATATTTGGAAATAAATTTTATGGAATAAAGAGTGGAATATATAAAGATCATAATACTTTAAAGTATATATTATCTCAAAAATAATTAAATGAGAGACAACAAATGGATGGAATTGATTAAGAATTGTGAATGATACTTTTATTACAATGCAAGAAAAGATAAAAAGGTAGATGGTGCTTTATGTCATAAAGAAAATGAATCAATAACTATTTCATGAATAGTACATGAACCTTTGTATAATTACTTAATGAATGTTGGATAATAAATCTTTCATGTAGGTACTTCTTTTTTTTTTGTTCTAGTTTCAGTGTAGTCATCATCATAAAATAGTTATGAAATATCAAGAGGATCACAATTTACAAGAAATGGTATAATGGTCTATGTTGAACCCTCTGTGGGATAATTATTTTAATAATCACAAATCATTATTGTTTTCTTTTATAAGTCAATTTAGTCAGTTATTCAATCTATTCTAAAAATGTGAATATATATGTTAAATTATGTCTACATATGTTTATCTATGATCATTTATGGTTTAATATTGACTTGGAAATATTCTGGATTAAACAGAAACTTTATGAAAATTTTATGTTTTTGACTCACCGTTAGTTATATTCTTGAGTCATGATAGTTAAATGAATAGGGGCACCAATGACAACGGTCACACCGATGAAAAAGGTTGCACCGATGACAACGGTCGCACTGATAACAATGTTCGCACCGATAACAACGGTCACACCGATGACAACAGTCTCACGGACAATGGTCGCACCAATGACAACGATCACACCAATGATACAACTGTCTCACAAATGCTGATCAAATGACCTACCGAAGGCGATGCTGATCGAATGACCTACCGAAACCGATACTGATCAAATGACCTACCGAAGCCAATGTTGATCAAATGACCTAACAAAGCTGATGATGATCAAATGACCTACCTAAGCTGATGCTGATCAAGTGACCTACCGAAGCTGATGAAAATTTAAAATGACCTACAGATCTCATGACTCACCGATAGTCATGAAAACTGTTTGAATTTTTATTAACTCTTTTTTAATTCTAATGGTCATATTTGATAAATTTAATGCACATGCTATTAATTAATGTTGGTTATTGGATGTCAGGGAACCATACCTCATACCTTTCAAAAAGTAATCATTCCTTTTACCAGATCTCAAGGAATAAAAAGGATGACATATCTGTAGTAAAATACGATGAGAATGAGACACGAAAATACATAGACAGAGACACATAATAAGGAGAGTGTACTCATGTGTGTGAAGACCCACGAAACAAAAGAAGAACTTGAAAAACACCTGTGAAAACCAGAGAGCCTCAAGAAGATCATTCACCTGGAAGAAACACTCAAGTCAAGTTGTTGTGCCTTACTGAACATCATATGCATAAGTCTGAATAACTGTAGCTGGGAAGAACAACAATACTTTGTTTTGTGTTATCCTCACCAGAATGGACTCGAATAACATCTGCAACATCAAAACAAGTCCAGATCTCATCTGCAATCACTCAGTGAATTCTAAACTCATTATCCATTTATTTCCTCTGCATTATACTTCTGCTTAACATTTTGAGAATTGTGTGTGCATTTGTCTATTTAGACTCACACTGACACCTGGGCTGAACTGGAGTATACTAAATCCTCACACCAAACTGTTTACACCATATTTTATCCCACTGTGCTTTGTGGAAGAGGTCAAGTGTGACCTGAACAGCATGAGTGTTGTTGTTGTTGCTTTTCCATGTAGAACTGTGGTAGAGGTATGAGGACCTGGACAGTCTGAGTACTGTTTTTAACCCTGATCCAGGGTGTTGATCAAAGTTTTATATAAACTGTTTGAGAGGACTAAGTCTCATCTTAAGACTGAACCTCTGGGTTAAAACCGTTGTGCATGTTTATTTTAGTTAAAACAATTTTTAATATTCTTATACTAAGCACTTTAAATATAAATCTATTTTAAAGTTACTCTAATAGTTAAACTGGATAGTGTTTGTATTTATTGTAACCCAGTAGGTTAGTTTCAAAATCTAATCTAATCTTCAGATTAGATTAATTGAGAACTAATCAATCTCTTGAGAACCTAACTGGACCTTTACTATATTGCAAATTCACTATAGTTTATATTGTTATTAAATTGGGGTATTTAGATACAAATCTAATATTTTTTTTTAATTTTATCTCAATTCTCCCCCCTCTTGAGTATCCACTCCGACCTACATTTTCTATCAGAGGGATATACTAAAAGGTTTTCAAAACTTCTCTGTTTTAAACTATGATTTTAGTTGTATCATAAAGATCTTAAAATTTCTATTATTTCTAAATTTTTATCTCTTTAAATACATTTGTTGAAATCTAATTATGGATAACATATTAGAAGGTGTAACTAAAAATAGGTCACACATCTTTAATGGTGTTAATTATGCCCAATGGAAACTAAAAACAATGATTCATTTAGAAAGTATGGGAGTTGACATCTAGACTACTATAGAGACTCTGTATATGATTCCAAAAACTTTTAGAACTACTTGGGCTGAACCTACTAAAGCTGCTTACAATAATAGTTATAAAGCAATGAATGCCCAGTATTGTGCTTCAGGAGATGAAGAATTTAATCAAATATCTGCTTGTAAGACTGCTTATGAAATATGGGATACTCTAGTTGTTTCCCATGAGGGAACAACCAATGTTAAAGAAATGAGACAAAACACATACACCATTAAGTATGATAACATTAAAATGAAGCCTGATGAACCTATTTCTGACATGTATCTCAGGTTCAACGAAATTGTGAATACAATGAACTCACTAGGAAAAGATGTTCCAGCAAAGGAGAAGATTATGAAAATACTCAGATGTCTTCCATAAAGTTGGAGAGACACATCGGTTTCAATAATAGAATCGTGTTCCATAATTTCACTACATTTTAAAGAGTTGATTGGTATGTTGATGATGTATGAATAAGATCTTAAGGTAAACAAAGAATAAGAATATGAACCATGTAAGAAATCAGTAGTCTTTAAGACCTCTACTTCAAAAATCAAGGAAAAAGAGAAAACTCAAGCTTAAAGTGATAGTTCAAGTAGTGAAGAAATTGGATCTGACAGTGATGCTGAAATGGCTCTGATAGCCATAAGATTTAAGATATTTTATAGAAAAAATAAGTTTTTTAGAAAATCATACTATAAGGGAATGTATGACAGCAAAGGTCATTGGAAGAAAGATTGGAAAAGAACTGATAAAAGTGATGACATAGTCTGCTACGAATGCAAAAGGAAAGGACATGTCAAAGTTGACTGTCCAAAATTAAAGTTCAAGAAGAAATATGACTATAAGGACAAAAAATACAAGAAAGCTATGAAATCAACCTAGAGTGATTTAGAATACAGTTCAAGTGATTCTTATTCTACTCCAGATGAAAAATATCATAAAGCTAATATGTGTTTCCTGACAAACACATCTGAGGTAACATTGGATACTCCTGTTTTGAACTCTTATTTTTCTAGAAATAATTCTGATTCTAAAAACATGACTAGTGAAGATTTATTTGAATACTGTAATATGATAGAGGATACCTGTAATAAGTTGAAATATAAGTATAAAGCCTTAAGGAAGGAGCATGCATTAACTAGCACTGTTAAATATGAACTAGAAATAGAAAAAGAAATGAATGCTCAGCTACTCAAAGAGAATACTAAACTAAAATTTTCAAATGATCAACTCATGAAAAATTTGGAAAAATTTAATAATGGAAAGGACACACTTACAAAAATACTAGGAAAGAAAGTAGCACCAATGTATACTAATGGTATAGGTTATCAGCCTGTACAAAGACAGATTACAAAGAATAAATTTATTCCTATATCTGGACAGTATGATGCTAGTTCTAGTTCTGAAAATACTTATTCCTCAACAAGCTATTCACATGGTTATATATCAAACAAGGTATATCTATAAAAATATCTTGATTCAGTTAAATATATGAGACCCATTAGGAAAATATGGGTACTGAAAGTTTTGCTTTCTAACCTGTTTGGACCCAAGAAAATTTGGGTACCAAAATACTTTTCTATCTAAATTTATTTGTAGGAAAATTACTTAAAAAGTTCATGTAGGAAGACATGGTATTTTGATAGTGGATGTTCAAGACACATGACAGGAGACTTTTCATGCTTCAAAATCTTAATCACGGTTGATGGAGGATATGTCACCTTTGGTGATAACTCTAAAGGGAAAATAATAGGCCTAGGACAGATTGCTAACACTGATTCAATTTAAATTTCTAAATTTTTATATGTAGATGGATTAAAATATAGCTTGTTAAGTATTTCTCAGCTATGTGATGATGGTTTTAATGTTAAATTTGAAAATGATTCTTGTAATGTTTTTATTTCTAAAAATGTTTTAGTATTTTTTGCCTTATGAAATAAAAATGTATATCCTATAGATTTGATATCTTTAGCTTAGAAGAATATTACTTGTTTAAATGCTTTTCATAAAGAATCTTGGTTTTGGCACAAATTATTAGGACACTGCAATATAAATTCACTTAGAAAAATCACTAGGAAGAACTTAGTTAGAGACCTACCTAAACTTGAATACCCAGTTGACGAAGTTTATAATCCCAGTCAAAAGTGAAATCAACATAATGTTTCTTTTAAATGAACGAAAGAAGTTTCTATTTCTCAACCTCTTGAGTTGGTTCACATGGATTTATTTGGTCCTTCAAGAGTTTCTAGTTTAAATGGGAAGCTCTATGTTTATGTTCTTGTAGATGAATTTTCTAGACAAATTTCGGTATATTTTCTAGCACAAAAAAGTGAAGCCAATTATTACTTTATTAAATACTCCAAGTCTGTAGAAAAATTTACTGGACTTAAGATTAAAACCTTGAGAAGTGATCATGGTAGTGAGTTTGAAAATCAGGAGTTTGAATCTTACTGCTCACATAATGGCTCTAATCACAACTTTTCTACCCCTAGGATACCTCAACAGAATGGTCTAGTAGAATGAAGAAATAGAACCCTAAAGGAAATTGAAAGATCTATACTAAATGAATATGATTTACATATTTTTTGTTGGGATGAAGCTGTCAATACAACCTGTTATATTATAAATAAAGTCTTGATTAGACCTATTCTTATGAAATCCCAATATGAGCTTTGGAATAATAGAAAACCTAAACTTAGTTATGTTAATGTTTTTGGTTACAAAGTATTTATTCTTAATACTAAAGATAATCTTGACCAATTTTCTTCCAAGAGTGATGAAGGTATCTTCTTAGGATATTCAATTTCAAGCAAAGCCTATAGAGTTTTTAATAAACAAAACAAATGTGTGGATGAATCTATTCACATTAAATTTGATGAAACTGATCCACATGAACCTAAACTATCTCTTGAAAATCTTGAAGAAGATTTGTCTATTATGAATCATAATAATAAATTCAGCGAACCTGTTGTAAAGACAACCAGTTCTGGAAATATTTCATAATCTGCTGGAGGTGAACCCAAACATAGAGAAGAACCTGAAATTTCTAGTCCTACCAATACTATATTAACTAGTATTATAAATAACCATCATTTAGTTGTAGTTGTAGGTAACCTAGATAGAATAACACAAACTAGAGCTTCTCTGAGAAATCAGGTTGAACATTAATCCTTTCTTTCTCAGTCAAAACCTAAAAATATCAATGATTCTTTTAATGATGAATTTTGTGTAATGTCTATGCAAGAAGAGTTAAATAAATTTGAAAGAAACAAAGTCCGAAAATTTGTAGAAATAACTAAGGACACATTGACCATAGGTACCAAATGGGTATTCAGAAATAAATTTGATGAATCTGGAAACATCATTAGAAAAAAAGCTAGATTAGTTACACAAGGTTACAATAAAGAAGAAGGAATAGACTATGAAGAAACCTTTGCATCTGTATCTAGATTAGAATCTATTAGGATTTTAATTGATTGTGCATATCATCTGAATTTCAAGTTATATAAAATGGATGTCAAAAGTTCATTTCTAAATGGTTTTATAATTGAAGATGTTTTTGTTGAACAACCACCCGGATTTACAAACCCCCATTTTCAAGATCATTTTTTTAAACTTTCTAAAGTTTTATATGGTTTAAAATAGGCTCCAAGAGCTTGGTATGAGATACTTACCAATTTTCTTATTTCTAAAGGTTTTACTAAAGGAATTGAAGATCCCACTCTTTTTATTAAAATAATTTCTAAAGATATTTTTATTGTACAAATCTATGTTGATGATATTATCTTTGGATATTCTAAAAATTATTTATGTACTGATTTTTCAAAGATTATGCAACATGAATTTGAAATGAGTTTAATGGGAGAACCCAAGTATATTCTTGGATTTCAAATTTTTCAAAGTAAAGTTGGCATTATTTTTTATCAAAGTAAATATACAATGGATCTTTTAAAATATTTTGATTTGGATAGTAATATGGGAAGCAATACACCTATGAGTACCACCTGTAAGTTGGATGATGATGAAACTGGGAAACTAGTTGATCAAACCAATTATAGAGGTATGATTGGAAGCTTACTTTATCTTACTACTAGTCAAGAAAATATCATGTTTAGTGTAAGCATGTGTGCAAGATTTCAAGCCAATCCTAAAGAATATCATTTACTTTCCGTTAAAAGGATTTTCTAATATCTTAAACATACTACGAATTTTGGTTTGTTTTATCCAAAAGGAAAATATTTTGACTTAATGAGTTATTCAAATGCTAACTTTTCTGGTTGCAAATTAGATAGGAGGAGTACATCTGGAACATGTCATATTTTGTGAAAGTCCCTGGTATCTTGGTGTAGTAAGAAACAAAACTCTATTGCATTGTCTACTGCTGAAGCAGAATACATTGCAGCTGGTAGTTGTTGTGCCTAGATTATGTGGATGAAAAAAACTCTATTGTACTATGGATATCAATTTAGACATGTGTCTATAAATTGTGATAACACAAGTGCAATTAATATCTCTAAGAATCCTGTGTCTCACTCAAGGACTAAGCACATTGATATCAGAAATCACTTTTTGAGAGATCATTATCAAAAGGGTGATATTTCTATAGAATTTATTGACTCTGAACATCAATTGGTTTATATTTTCACCAATCCTTTAATCCCTAAAAGGTTAAATTTTATTAAACAAGTGTTAGGTATGATCGATCAGTGAAACCGATCAGTGAAACCGATCAGTGAAACCGATCCGTGAAATCGATATGTGAAACCAATCAGTGAAACCGATCAGTGAAACCGATCAGTGAAACCGATCAGTGAGACCGATCTTTTCTACCATTTAAGTTATAGAGTATATATATCCATTAGTGTTTATCAAAATGAAATTTTTTTACTTAATTGATATCATATTTAATATTGTAACCCTAAATGATAAAATTAATGACCCGTGATTATTTGTATTCCTAAGTGCTGTTGACCCTCCATCTCCCGCCGAACTCCACATCTTCTGAATCCCAAAATTTCAAACCATTTGAACCTCTGAAACCTCTCAAAACTTAAAATGGCATAGAAAAGGTGACATGATAAGGAATATTAAGGTTCCTCATCTGTGAAACACACTTGGGGATAATGAGAAGCATGACTCACAAATCTATGAACCCAAAACTGGAGACTCGGGTGTTCACCGCAGAAAATGAAGTAAGTTCCAAATGGGTGTTATCTAGTAAGTCTTCACTTTTTAAAGTGTTGGAGATGCAAGGATGGAAAGACTGGTTCTATAATAGTAACTTTGTAATCTACCCAAAGCTATTGCATGAGTTTATTTGAATTTTAGTATTACATTGGATGGAGTAGAAGCTACAAGATTATCTTCAGTTATCAAAGGCAAAAAGATAATTTTTTCATTGAAGAAATGTGATGAGTGTTTGGGAGTACCACATAAAGGAAGATATAATGACTACACTGGTAATATCCCTCCTACCACTGAATATTTTTCATATGAGTATGCTCTAGAGATGTTTAATGGAAAATATGAATCCATGGGTATAACAGTTCCTGAGTTAGATGGAGAAAGTAGAATCTTGATTAAGTTTATTCAGCACCAAATCTGTCCCAGAAAGGGTAATTTTGCCGCTGTGAAGTATCAAGATATTTTCTTGTTGTTTTAATAGCTAAATTATGAGATGATAAACTTGTGTAGATACATTATTGTTCATATTTCTGAGATGGTAAAGCCATCCAAAAACGCTACAACCTTGTTCTATTCTATGAAAATCTCTACTATATTAATTTTTTTGGGTTGTGTTGATGATGGAGATGAGTGTATCTCATATAGTTTTAGTTTTTTGTATTAGAAAAGATATCTGAAAACGAATGAAAATTAATTGGAATCCATGGAAGAAGACATGGGTTGCGGATGAAGATGGATTGTATGAATCCTTTAACCCTACTGACCACTCTAAGAGACCAATGGGGATGAGAGATCCCGGTTTAAAACCTGATGATAAAGTTGAATATTCTGATGAAGAAGAAGAGACAGAAGTTCTTAAGAACACCGAAGAGTCTAGTAAGAAGGAAACAGGGGAAGCTGAAGCGGATGATGATTTCAATACTGAAAAGGAACCTAAGTCACCTCCTAATGACAAGAGTGGTCCTAATATAGTATGTTCTAACAAAAGAATAGAATTTGGACTAGCAAGTCCACCTCTAAAGTTACCTGAGTCAGAACCCCTTCTAGGTGATGAAGAAGAAGATGACATTCAAGTATCAAATTCTGAGTAGTATGAATCCAGTAGCAAAGACAGTACCAATGAGACTTCAATAAACAATAATGGAAATAGTAATGGCGATGATGATGATGATGATGCAAGTACTCGACCAGTGGATGATCATGATATGATCCAAGATGATCCACCACCATAATTAGTTGAGGATGAACTTGTTCCTGTGGCTGAAAGGATAGTACAGACTGTGATTGATGTAGATGGAGAAGACTCTCTTACAAATTCTGGTAAAGCTGATTTTGTAAAGCCTATGTATACCTCTTGTAAAGATACATGGGAAGAACACCCAGGTTTTTTGGTTATAGGATTGGATTATTCAAATGAAGTGGAAGAAGATTTGAATATCACAAGATTAAGGCATCCAGTTGAGGCTGGATCATTTTTTGAGGAAGTACAAGTGACTGTATAAAGACTTGTTTCTTCTGTTTCTCAATCTGATTTTGACAGTTTTAAAGATGAGTTCCTCCACACAGTCAAAGAAACAATGAAAGAGGAATTATCTAATGCTCATAATCATGATCTTGTGAATATATATGAGGTGTCTATGGATGCTATAACTCAAAAGGTGGTAAGTATTCTTAAACCAGACCTGTGTAATACTGGTTAGATGATTGGTAGCCACATTTCCTCTCTAAATCAAGGGCTCAAGGATTTGAGCAGTGACTTAGTATCTCTGTCCAGAGAATTCAGATAAACCATCACTAGTATGATAGAAGTTTTGAGAAACTTGATTGAAGACCTAAAGAAAACTGATTTGAGAAAATTAAAGGCTGAAATAACTCAGATTGTTGATTAGGATAGATCCTCCAAAGTGACCAAGATTACTAGACATGAGATTAAGGCATTAAAAGATGTTATAAAAGAAGTGTTAGCATCCCTTGCATAGATTCTGGATTTGGACTCTTTGAAAAAGATGAACGAAAATAGTGATCATATTCACAAGATGGTGAAGATGTATTTTCCTGATGCTACTCAAGCTTAGAAAGAGATCCAAGAAAAAGTGGATCACAATTTTTCTAAAATTTATACCAAGCATGAGTTGAACCATTAGTTTAATGTCCTGTATGAGAATTTGAGGCTCCCTCCAGTCACTCAATACATTAAGGATCATGTCCAACAGTTGAAGGATTTTACTCACACTCTAGAGAGTTTAAAGAAGAACAAAGATGATCTTGAGAAGGCCATGAAATATGGTGGTGAAGTTATTCAGGATTTTATCAATCTGCTCAAACCATATCTTCATGTGCATGAAAAGGAAATTGTTATTCCTACTACTAAGCCTCTCAGTCCATCCAATGTTTCTCCTAGTCAGCTATCATTCTCTAAAGCTCTATCCAGTATTCGGACAGTCATTCAGCATCCACCTTCAAGAGGATCTTCTATCCCCCCACGTGTGACCTTAGCACCTAGTCTGCTTCCAGCCAGAGCTATATTACCTCCTCTCTCCATCTGGCCAGATCAAGCTTCCACCAAAGCACCATCTGGTACATCCATTCCTCCCTCTTCTAATGGGAAAGCTTCACTTCACTACAAGAAGTATCTATGCCTGTCATTTTTGATAGGGTGTTTTTCCTTGTACCTTTTTTAGATGTTATTTCAGTGGAGCCTTATTCTTTTTTATCTCTCTCCTTTCTATTTTTATTTTTTATAATCCCAAAACAGGAGAAAAGTATCAATATCTATCTAAGGGGAAGAAAATTATATATAATCTATAAGCTCTAAATAATCTTTATGCTCTAATTATATACCTATATATTTCTCTGTTTTATTCTTTGCTCTGATGCTATGTTGATATTCTCTAACTTTGTCTATGATCTGATCTCATACTCTGATGACATGTTTGTCTTTAGTAATATATTCTTTTTTACATAGGGGGGTCATAATTAATGTTCTATCATCTTACCTCTTCATTTATGGCATAGATTTGTGATATCAAAAAGGGGGAGATTGTTGAACCCTCTTTGCAATAATTATTTTAATAATGACAAATCATTATTGTTTTCTTTTATAAGTCAATTTAGTCAATTATTCAATATGTTCTAAAAATGTGTATATATTTGTTTAATCATGTCTACATATGTTTATCTATGATTATTTAGTTTTAATATTGACCTGGAAGTATTCTGGATTAAATAGACACTTTGTTAGAATTTTATGTTTTTGACTCACCGTTAGTTATATTCTTGAGTCACTAATAGTTAAAGGAATGAGGCACCGATGACAACGGTCAAACCGATGAAAACAGTTGCACTGATGACAACAGTCACACTAATAACAACAGTCCCACTGATGACAATGGTTGCACTATCAATGGTCACATTGATGACAATGATCACACCAATGATGTAACTGTCTCACCGATGTTGATCAAATGACCAACCGAAGTCGATGCTGATCAAATGACCTACCGAAGCCGATGCTGATTAAATGACCTACTGAAGCCGATGCTGATAAAATGACCTACCCAAGCTGATGATGATCAAATGACCTACCAAAGCTGATGCTGCTCAAGTGACCTACTGAAGCCGATGAAAATTCAAAATGACCTACCAATCTCATGACTCACCGATAGTCATGAAAACTGTTTGAATTTCTATTAACTCTTATTTAAATCCAATGGTCATATTTGATAAATTTAATGCACCTGCTATTAATTAATGTTGGTTGTTGGATGTCTAGGAACCATACCTCATACCTGTAATAAAGTAATCATTCCATTTACCAGATCTCAGGGAATAAAAAGTAAGATCTATCTATAGTAAAAGATGATAAAAATGAGACACAAAAATACACAGACATATACACATAAGAAGGAGAGAGTACATGTGTGTGTGAAGACCCACAAAACAAAAGAAGGACTTGAAGAACACCTGTGAATACCATAGAGCCTAAAAAAGATCATTCACCTAGAACAAACACTCAAGTCAAGTTGTTGTGCCGTACAAAACATCATATGCATATGCCTAAATAAATATAGCTGAGAAGAACAACGATACTCTGTTTTGTGTCATCCTCACTAGAAAGGACTCGAATAACATCTGCAACATCAAAACGAGTCCAGAGCTCATCTACAGTCACTCAGAGCATTCTAAACTCATTATCCATTTATTTCCTATGTAGTATACTTGTGCTTAACATTTTGAGCAGTGTGTGTGCATCTGTGTATTTACACTCACAGTGACTCCTGGGATGAACTGTAGGATACTAAATCCTCACACAAAAATGTTTACACCTTATTGTATCCCACTGTGATTTGTAGAAAAGGTCATGTTTGACCTGGAATGATAGAGCTTTGTTTTTGTTTCTTTCCCACGTAGAACTGTGGTAGAGGTCTGAGGACCTGGATAGTCTAAGTATTGTTGTCAACCCCAATCCAGGGTGTGGATAAAAGTTTTATATAAACTTTTTGAAAGGAAAATGTCTCAGCTTTAGACTGATCCTCTTGGTTAAAACTGATGTGAATGTTTATTTTAGTTAAAACTATTTTGAATATTCCGCTTCTAAGTACTTTAAATATAAATCTTTTTTTAAAATTACTATGATAGTTAAACTAGAAATAATTTTTATTTATTGTAAACCATTAGGTTAGTATCAAAATCTTATCTAATCTTCAGATTAGATTAATTAAGAACTAATCAATCTCTTGAGAACCTAACTGAACCTTTACTGTATTGAAAATTCACTACAGTTTATCTTGTTTTTTAAATTGGGGGATTTCGATATAAATATTTTAAACATAACTTTTTTTTAATTTTAACTCAATTCACCCCCCACCTCTTGAGTATCCACTCCAACCAACTCTCTGTGAATGTAAAATTTTCTGATTTTAACATAGAAAAATATGGTTTTTTGAGTCTAGGAAAAATATTATCCATTACTTATAATTCCCAGGTGAAGAAAGAATTATTTAATGAATCACATAAATATATATTTTATGTTAATTCTAGTAACATTATGTTTTATTAAAAAAGTGAATATTTTTTTGGTGGGATGTAATAAAAAGATAAATTTCAGAATTTATGTTGAAATTTTGACTTGTCAATTGGTTAATGTGTAAGGTTTATTATTAAAGATGATGTTTCAATAATTTACAATGCTAAAATAGAAATTGTAAAAAATATCTAGGGATTTCATGGTTGGATTAGCAGTGAAATATCAACAGAAAAATGTGATATGGGGTATTATTGATCATTGAATTAAATCTAGTCATTTCTATCATATTCTAGATAATATATTTTTCTATCATATTTTCAGAAATAATGTTCAAGGGATAATCTGGTTGCATGGATTCCCACTAAATTATATCAGATCATAATCCTAGATTTAACTCTAATTTTGGGAGAATTCTAAAGAAGTAGTTGAATACTAAACTAAATTTATTTACATATTTTTACTCTAAATCCTATGGATAGTTAGAGTGAACAATTTAGACATTGGTATATATTATTTGACATTGTTCATTGGATTATAAACAATGTTGTGATCAAAATTTTCTATAGTTGAATTTTTAAAATAATATTTTCCATTTATGTATACAGATAACAACTTTTGAGGATTATATGAAATTTTGAGTTGGACTCTAGTATCTTATGAAGTATTTAATGAAAGAAATTTTTTATAATAACAGTTGGTGGAAGAGATGGTTGAGAATGTAATGGTGATTCTACAACATATGAGGCATATTAGAGTAGAAAACAAATTTATGGGGATAATAAGAGTAATTATATCTCATATGAGGTTGGAATATATGTTTTTATTAAATTATCTCCTTGAGAAATTGTAATTTATTTTATTAAGATGGTAATGTTAATTCGATGTTTAATTAGACCATTTATGAATTTCAATGAAATTGTTTCAGTTTCTTATTTAGTAGATTTACATCCACATTTATGTTAGGTAAATAGTGTGCATGATGTTTTATTGTCAGGGAAGTATGTTCCAAAGGCATCCCACATTCATAGTCACCAATAAGTATAATTGAAAGAGAAACTTTATTATGGGGGGAAAACTTTTCATATTATTAACCGTAAAGAGAAGGAATTACAAAATATGGTATTTAACTAGGTTATGGTACCATTTAAAAACCATATAATTGATGTATAAATATAAAAATATGAAAATACTAATATGAAAAAATATCCCCATTTGTTTTTGATGCAAATTAAAATAATTTGGATAGCCTTTAAAAAGGGGGGAATAATGTTAAAAATGAATATTATTAATATATCAATTAAAACTCTATTAATATTCTTGATATGTATTTTATAGACCAATTTTAAATATAATAATAATATTAAATTTATCAATTGAAATTTTATTTTAATATAACCAAATTTAGTTTCAATAATTATATAGACTTATTGAAATATAATTTTTTAAATTTTAGAATCTTAATTTTGATAATATGAACTTAATTTGTGACATCCTCATGTAAAATTATCCAAGATTAAATTTTTTATATTTTTTTCGAAAAGGATGAATGCTTTTTGAATATTAGAAAATACTGATTTTAATAAATAATTCACTTATTTTTTATTATTTGAAATTCATAATTTTATTTATGTTTTTTTGAAATATCATTTTTTTAATAAACATAATCCAATCATTTTCATTGGTATAAACAATGATATTTAGTTTTGAATGAATTTTTTATATATATAAGAAGCCATTTATCCATAATATTGGACTTCATCACGTTATGTGTTCTAAATTTTAATGTAATTTTTTTTAAAAAAAAATTGTAGATTAATCTTGAATAATGGATTTAGATATCAGAATCAAGAGGTTTATATTTTTTAAATAGGTAAAAATCTTTTTTCATCATTATTTATTGTACCATTAGTGAAAATGTCAATTTACTGGAAACAGTTATAATATGTTAAAAGGGATAAAACTAATGTGGTATAGTTTAAAAAAGTTCAAAACATTTCAAAATCCCACTATCTAGTCATATTTCAACCCAATATCATATCATATTTTGATATGAACCATTATGGAAAAATTATTCTATCATAATAAAATAATATAGATTAATATTTTGTAACAATCAAAGTGTTTCCTTCCCCTCGTGTATTAAAATGAAAACCCCTCTCCTCTATTGTTAACAATCTGAGATTCACGTAGATCATAAAATACATACACAAATCCCATGATAAATTACATCCCCAATCTCTAGGGATCATATTTTGATCATAATATAATCCTAAGAAGGCTTTAGGTATAAACTGACTGATTTTATTTGAATAATAGGTATTTTTCATAACCATGTGAATATTTATTTATTCATTTATATCATAAAAAAATTTCATATAAATTGTGATATAATAACATAATTATATCTAATATAATTTAATGTTATAATTTTTATGTTATAATATTTTTAATTGTATTAAATCGAACCATTAAAAAAAATTTCTCATGCGTACATACAAACAATTGCTTCATAAGATTATATATTTTTTTTTCTTCAAAGAATCCCATAGTTAGTAATAATTATGGATAAAAATATAATTGTATAAAATATAGGAAATTAGTTTAATACAGGAATGGTAAATAAATATTATAATTGATTATTTATAATTTAATTAAAATAATAACATCACTTAAGTGTACAAATAGACTACCACCTAGAGAAATTATGTTTTGTCATCTCCACCACACAATACTGGTAAAAATAGTTTGATTAAAAGAAAAAATATGATATAAATGATATTAATATCATTTTTAATGATTAAATAATATTAATTTTCATTCCATTGCATTGATTGAAAAATGGAAATGTTAGTCATGCATACCAACAGACTATGATCTCCATGATTTTATCCACATTCATCTTTCATAACCAATTTACATAATTAGTTAGAAGAGTATAATTAATGTTTAAATATTATAATAATAATGTGATTATGATTATTTAAATAATGTAATCATGATCCCATTGAACATAATCGACATACTAATGTCATTCTCAACATAAATAAAACATCCCAAAAACATCCTTGGTAAACTTAATAATTTTTTTGATCAAGTATAAAATTGTAATATGTGAAATAAAATGAATAATAAAATATAATTAACTTCAATTAGTTTTAGTAATGTAAATACACAACAAAAATTTACTATTTAGGATGATATAGAATATATGAGATAAGTTGGACTCCATGTAGGGGATCATCTATCATAAAATCCATATTTAAATTTTTTTTTAACATTTCCTTCTTATATTTTTCTTATATGTAAATTTTAATTTTAAGATGTGTAAATATTTAAATAAATCATTGAAAAAGGTATTTTACCCCTATACTATCTATCTTACAATGTTGTTTGGTCCATTAGGCTTGGTACCATGTGGGGTTAATCAGGGTATGAATGATTAAAAAAACTGCCCCTTTTTTATATTCCTTCATTATTACACAAAACTCTATTCTATCTCCTTCCCATTGGAGAGTGTGAGAAAATCTTAAATAATGATCAAGGCATAAAATTTTTAATTTTTTCACCATTAGTGGGATAAATCCAAGAAGCATAAACTGAAGATGTGCCGATATATGAAATCCACTATAAGCGCACTATTTTTACAAGTTCGAAGTGGACTCACTATCCCTCCAAGTTTTCATCTAATAGAAATTTTAAAGCTCACTGTTATCTCAACTATAGTGTGCTCACTACTTCTTCAGAAGATCCACTTATAGTTTATAGATTTGTAGGTCCTTTGATTGCCTCTAATGAGTGAAACCTACACTATATGTAGATTCCCTATTGATGTACCAATTTCATCCATAGATGAATACCTATTTTCTACAGAACTCTGTGCAATTCCTTTCAACCACCTTTTGAAAATCTCACTACCTTCATAAATCACACTTTCATGATTCGAAAATAGGCTTTTGTGATGCTATATTCTTTTTGAAAATCTCATATAGCCTTCATGAAGTACACTTCTTTTGCAAATCACTAACTATCCTTTTGATGTTCGAATGTTTTAGTGGGAATTTTAGGGCCTTCTTGAAATCCATTCTTTCACAATGCTCATAAAATTTGGTGGGATTACAGACTTTACAAATGAATTTGCATACCACCTTTATGAACTCCATTGGGAACCCAGAGACTTAGAATTTTTGTTGAGTTTCTCTTCTTTTCCCAACCTATTCTAAAAGGGGTAGCCCTATATTTATATTCTCAACTCTTCATGAAGCTCCACCATGTCTAGTAAATTTTATGGATCCATAAAAAACCGTCATTGTGTCACACATATGTTCATGAAGATCCATTGAACTTTTCTATTTCTGAAGCTCATCATAATCCTAGAGCATTCTATGAAACCCCCTTCATAGCACCCATCAAAATTGAAAATCCTTTCGTCAATGACTACGAAGAACTTTGTCACTGATCATGAATCTCAACTTTTAGGGAATCACGAAGCTCCTCACTTTTGTGAAGACGTCAGCTATACTTCATTAAACTTTTATGAAACACAACTCAAACCACCCGAATTCATGCAATTCATGTGTTTTGCATATTTTTATGAGATCTTGAAGCCCATTGTATCTGGCCTTTTTGTACCACCTCTAGATATTCCATTCCTTTGTCAACATTGATTTCCAACAATATCTCTAGAACATGAAAACTCATATTGAAAATCTACATTTCCAAAAAACACAACCAACCCAAAAATTATGAATTTCTTCCATGAGGGATATTTCTCAATAAAATTTCTTTGAATTGTATCATTTTTTATTTCATAAATAATGTTTTAATTTCCTTAAAAATAAAAACAATAATATTTTTATAATAATTTATGATATCAAGGGATTTTCATAAAAAAAACCATTATGTTATTTTTTTGGATTCTACTATAAGATTCTATGTTTTCTTTAATGAAAATTCATTTTCTATTTTTTCTAGGTATTTATGATTTGATAATGGGGGTTTAAATGAAAGAGATATATTGTTATCAAAAAATTGTTTTTCTTAGGGTTTTATAAGAATATTTTTATGAGTTTAGTGATGGAAATAAAATATTTTATGCCTTTTATGCCTTTTATGGTCTATAGAAATTAATTTTAATGATGGATGAGAGTTATAAATTTCTATACTAGATTGGGTAATTATTATGTTAACTTTAGAATTTAGATGAAATTAGCAAAGTATGTTATTCTATTTATAAGGGTTCATATATGGCTATGATTAAAATAATGTCCCAAGTCACCCATATGAATATTATATGATTTATAATAATATTTCATGGATTCATTTAGATTTCTTATTTAATGGTAGAGTTTTCCATTTATAGAAATGATTAATCCATTTAATGGTAAAATTTGTATTTTTAATAAAATATTTTTCATGTGTTATTGTGTTTTCTATGAAATACTCATGATATTTATTTTGCCTTCATTTTTTATTATAATTTTTTTTGTAAAAAACATTAGGTGGTAATGATGATTGAATTTTTATAAAATTTATTATTTTTTAAAAAATTTTATCATGGTAAAGTAAAAAATTTCTTATGTGAGCTGATTCTTTTGAAATATATTATTAAGTTTATTTTATTATATATATATATTCCCTATTAAGATTTTTAATCACATATAACATTTTAAAATGTTTTTCATATGGTCCAATGAATACTACTAATAATTATAGGGTGATGTTGAAAATCATGAATACTTTTACTGAAATTAATATGTGTTTCATTTTATTTTATTTTTTAAAATGGACATTGAATGGAAATGTCTAAATTATAATGTATGGATTTTTTATGTTAGAGAATGAAATAATTCTCTACTAATATAAACATAAAATGGCATTCATGTCTGAAATAAAAAATAATTATTGATTAGAAATTTGATTCTATGTTGAATAAAGATCAGATCCTTATTGAACTAAACCCTATATGAGATATATAAGTCCAATTACTTGATAAAGACATACCCCGAGGATATTAAATATCTAATGAATTCATTGATAGTCATTTCTGACCCCCTCATTGACCCTATAAATCTATTTAGAATAAATCACATGTATCACCCCACATATTTCATCTTAATCCAAAGAGAAGTGAACCATCATGTTCCATGATAAAAGGAACACTATTATACCCTAGAAACACCATAAAACACAAGTATACTACCATAATATTGTGACATTATGAGTCATGCTCAATGTGTCTTATCTATTGGGAGCAACACAGATCATCCAATTCCCCTTCCACGAATGAGACTCTATAATCCCAGGTCATTGTTTCTCATTATTCATACTGTATTCACATAATTTTATCTTTTACCCCAACATGAACAAACATATGTGTATATTTTTATTCACATGACCCTTTCATATGGGACATAACCATCCCACCATTTTAATCTAATATATTGTGGTGTATTGAAGAAATTACCTGATCTTCCTGGCTTTGTAACATCATTAATTCATGACTCCAGATATCTAGACATTGTGGTATTCCTAAAAAACAAACTATCATTAATTTAATCAAAGTCACCTATATTTCTTCTGATTAGACCTGAAACTCTAATAAATCATCATGCATGACTTATATGCCTACAATGGTCAATTATCATCCATTATTTACTAAAAAATTAATTTGAAAGTGGTTTTATGTAAAAATATCATTTATTCAGAATGATTCTTTAGGGATTACATGTTATAATTAGTTCCCATGATCCACCATATACATTCATTAATTTTTCATGCCTATATATTGAATTTCATTCCCAAATATTTTGATCATCAGTATAAGAATATTCCATTAATAAAACTATTCCATTTCCCATATTATAGAAAAACATGAAGATGGATAGAGAAGAAAACATGATGATAGGTGATAGAAACAATGGGGAAAGGCCAACATTCAAAAATATCATCCAATCATCCTACATTGTGGATGAGATTACAATGGAAAATTATCATTGATAAATAGTGTTGGAAAATTATTATATGAAAAAATGAAAGAGAATTTTCAATGACAAGATTTTACTGTTCAATAATCTATCTATACTTTTCAAAACTCAAAAATTAACAAGAATGTAGAATGAGAAAGTAAATAGTTATCCCTAACTCATTTTTAGTTCATCCCTGTTGAAGCCTATTTTAACTCTTGTATGTGATATAAATCCATGAACAAGGACATTTATAGTTACTTTTGGACATCCGAATTCAGCCATATCCGCTCCTACGTAATTATAGATAACCATTTTCATTTATTCTTGTCTATTAGATATCCCATGAATTGATAAAATCCTATTGATCTCTTGGATCTTAATTGAAGATAGAAAAAAAGGATGTTGTTTATTTAAAAAAAATTCTAATATTCAGATAATATCCCAAAGGAACTGTACCTTTAAATTATTTGGTTTGCTTATGTATATTTATGATGAAATTAGTGTAATGATATATTTATGAGATTATGAATGCTATACTTATACACTATATTCACAGAGCATAATAATAAGATATAACAAGTTAAATAAATACTTGAAGCATTACAATTATTAATAAAATTATCATTTACAAGGATTATAGTAAAATCTACATCTTTGTAGGTTATAAAAGTGTTAACTTTTTTTGTATATCCATCAGAACGTGAATACCATCCTAAACATTGGTATTATAGAGAAAATCATTAAAAAAACATATATAACTGAATCAAATTCCACTAAATTATGACTAGTGTCTTTAATAACCTAAATATTATCAGATTAAAAACACAACTTACAAATAGTTATGAATTTTTTTTAAAATATCTACTATATTTCTCTTCAAACAAGAAAAAAATTACTTTCTCAAAGACTGATTAATTTTTTATTCCATTGAATTTAAAACTAAGGGAAAACTAATAATTTCATGTAAAATAACCTACCACACCTGATAAGTTGTAACAATGTTTCCTCAAAATATAACCCAATGAACCTCACTTTTAGACAACCTACATGGAATATCTCTATGAATAATAAAATATTTTGATACAACCCCCACTAAATTATCTATATGTGCCTCAACTATTTTCTCCAAGAAATAATATTATATCAATATCTTATATATCCATGATTCCCTATCTTCCTATATATTTCCTATATGATTGGATTATAACTTCTATATAATTTTCCCTTGGTCTACTCACTCAAAAGACATGTATATAGAAAAAATTTAAAATATAATTCTTATACATTGACAATAAACTTAAAAAGAGATAATTTAATATCAAAATCATAATATTTAAGAACCTCAATCGACATGATTTATGTATCATTGTAAAAAATATGTAAAACAATATTTTCTTTGTAAATGAAAATAATAAAGCACTCATCCATATCAATAATTACATCATATCACCTTTGATGTGATCATTGAAACTTTCTCTATAGAATGAGTATCATAATTATACTAATGAAAGAAAAATTATCTTAGTCCATATGATATTATTATCATTAAAAATAAATAATAAATCCAACTCCTGAATTAAGGTATACTAATAGACTTATAAAGAAGCCTCTCAAAACAAAAATTGTAGAATATATAATCTAAATAATTTTACATTAAAAAAGTCATGGGATATCAGAATATTATCGGACTGGATATAGGGATTGGAATTTATTTTTTAGTGATAATAAAGGGTTCCCAAAATAAGATTAATTAGATACTAACCCCTTATAATCACTAACTATTCCCAAAATACTATATTCCATTGAACCATTATTGAACACCTCTCTACAAACCATTTCATTTTTATTTAATGATTCTATAACCAAAAACTCTAAAAAATAACATAATACAAGATATTAACTATTCCTCTCTACAAGGAATTTTTTTAACATTTTCCATATATTTTGTTTTTGCCTAATTTACCTAGTAAAATACTATTATACACTACATGATGCAACTATAACATTCAAGTACAATAATATTTCAATTATAAATACAATAAAAATTTGTAATATAATTAGTTTTAAATGAGAAATTTTTTTTTATAACTATAGTTTGGTACCCATTTTAGCATCACTCTATTTATTAGAATTCATTTTTATTAAGTGAGGAATTCAAGAGGTTTTTTGAACACCAAATCAATCTTTTCAATAAATAATGAAATTTGAGAAAAATGTGCAACACTATAATTTACTCTCTAATAGAGTATTAGATTTTGTAATAGATATCATCGTTGAATCCTGAAGAGGGTGTTTTCTTTATAATTTTATTTTATCATTAGAGTATCATAAATATATTTTTATTACCAATTGGTGAGTTTTTAAATAAATTATATATTGAAATTACCAATGAATGGTTGCATACTGAAGGGAGGATAAGTTTTAGTAGTTATAGTTTTCTTTAGAAATTTTATTTGATTGGAAATAAGTGTCTAGTTTTAGTGAAGGAAAGACCCAGACAAGATAATAAATCATCCATACCTGTATGAATTAAACAAGTAAAAATCACATGACAGAAGCAATTTTTATAGGGGTTGGACATTATGAATTCCTACACCTTGATTTTTTGACACCTATAAAACTATATATTTCTAAAAATTTATCAAGATCAAATAAAATTTGGTAGACAAGTTATATTTTCTATAACCATGTTCATTAGTATCACACAAGAATTCCCAAATCTTACTACATGTTTATATAATTATTAAATTGATATGAGAATGGTTTCAATTAGAATCTCATATCAAAAGAAATTTCTAATTATTTTTCCCAGGATACATTTATATATATTGAAAATGTATCTCACAAAATAATAAATATGATGGTGATTAGATCAAAAAAACAAAAAAAATATATGATTCAACTCTACAGAATATTGAATATTAATAAAAAAGTAGTTTTAGACCCTTTAATGAAAGAATCGAATAAAGGAACACCATTATTAACTATGATTAGCAGAAACCCATTACGTGGAATGAACAAGAAAACAAAATTTACCCAATGGATAATAAATTAATGCTAAATATTTATTGATATCCATAAATACCATTAGAAAATACTCCATAACATGGACCGAAAGAACATTAAAAATTGGTAAAACCCCATAAATTGATCCAAATAAAGACCAGAATATTAAACTCTAAAAAAATAGGTGCCACCACTATACGAAATTGACCTGCTATAATATCTGACTAGCTACTCGCTTAGAAAATTATTTTTCATGGAATAAGGATCACAACCAAACAATCCATTGTCAAAGAAGTACCATCAGTCTAAGAAACTATTATGAATCACCCCAGATCTAGCCACCCAACAATATATCAAGACACGACATCAAACAGTCACTAGGACCCACTAACAAGAACCACCTTCAAATGTGAACAATGAACCCCACCATTATGAACCACCATAGAGATACCCTTATATTGATTAATTGACTCAAAAAACACAAGAGTAAGTGTAGAGTGACTGCAATGATAGATTTTGGATGGAATACTAAAAGTATAAATTCAATATTTGAATCCCATGTGAAAGAGAATATTCATCAAGAAATTCCAATGATATATAGAGGATGCATGGAGATAATAAGAAACAAATATTTATAGAAAAAGACTAAAGAACCACCATTATCTAAAAAACACATCATCGAAATTCACTAATAAAATTGTACCATTTTGAAAACCCATAAATAACTCTAGTAATTTCCACTATTTTCTTTATAATATCTCAAATCCAACTAAGATGTATAAGGAAACACACCAATCAAGACCCATCCCAGAGGGGCCTATGTTGTGACTATGCCAAGACCACCTCTGTTATTCCCGGAGCTGGAGACTAGCACAAAGTAGGCATATCCAAAAAATGGTAGGCATTAGCCCAAGTATTTATACACATACACACATCTCCAATATCAAAAAATTATTAAATGTAAAAACAATAAGTAAACAAAAATGAATACTTATACAATACCAATAAAAAGGTATGACAGCAGGAAACTAAAAGTATATAGGGCCAGAATAAAAGGCCAACGAATGAAGACTCTGCCAATGTGAATGAACATGTTCCTGAAACTCATCTTCAGAAATTCATTCCTAAATTTAGGTGTAGGAAAACTTCATTAAGCCATAGAAGCACACCTCATCTGCTTGGTCTCTCTAAGAAACACTTGGTCATGGTCTGCCTAGGACCCCATCAAAGAAATGATCTTCTTTACAATACACAACACATATGGGCATAACCCATGCAGATATTAGTAAAAAAATACTCATTAATGACCCTAAAACCACAATGGTAATTCCAAAAAGAAATATATAAAGTACACTATAATGGAAACACATATAGTATAGTCAATACAGTCTGCTCACATATTTATAAGTCTAAATCATGAAGAGATGGATTTCTAGTAAGAGTCCAAAAATCTCCCAGTATCCGTGACACTAGATGTGTTGAAGGGCCATGGTGGGTTGGTGGCGGTCGGAGTGATGATGGCACCTGGGACGTCAACGGTGAACAGAGTGTCAGTTTCGTTGCACAAAGCGTCAATGGCACCCGGAGTGTTAGTGTCAGACCAAAGAGCTTCAACATCGGTGCATAGAGAATTAATGGGTAATTCTGTCCCCAAGTCACATAGTCACAAATATCACAACGTCACAGGTAGCCACATGATTCTAATTATAGGGTGCTAATTCTAATAGAACCTACTCCTCAAGCCATTAGATCGTAAACCAACCCCAACAAAAACTCACTTAGATTATCTCAAAAATATCTCCTTGTTTTAGGTGTCTCAACACCATAAATTGATCATCAAAGGGACACACAGATGAATGATATGGATAATTTAAAAAAAAGGCTAGGTTTGGTCTGACTGGCCAGACCAGACCCGGTTGGTCTGAGCCAGCCCGATGGGCCAATGGACCGCGGCCCGATTCTCAATCCCAGCCAACGTCATGTGGGCTGGCCTTACTCCGAGGGATGCAACATACCATAGTTGTGTCCCTTTGGTCCACAAGGTCACTTGATCATGTTAAGAATTGGCTCCCCTAATCAACACGATATTAGAATGCTTTTCACATAGCCCACTTGCCTTGTCCCACGGTCGTACTGCTGTAAGGTTCTTTGTCCAACATAGTCCCACATGGACCACATCCCACCACTTCCACCAGCTACCCATTCCTTCTATGCACCACATGGCCCAACCAAACATACCAGGACAATGAGACATCCACCATTGGATGCCTTATCAGTGGTCTTTCTCTGCTATGATCTGTCTGAACTAGCTAGAGTCGCTGCCTCTGACCACTACCATGCACCTCTGGGGGATCAAATCCCCATATCGTATAGTAATTTGCGAGGAATGAGGAATTTTGTGGAAAATAGGAAAATCACATGAAATCCCAAATAGATTGATTTTGGCCTAATTCATAGAATCCTTGATCCATTCATATTATATTTTTAATGAAGAATAATCAAATGATAATCACCATAATCTATAATCCCATTTAATCACTACCAAGTTTATCCTTCCCACAAAGACGATCCAACCACTGATCAACCTATTCAGGGGTTGGTCCATGTTTCTTGTTGAAACTAATAACAGTAGGGTAATCACAAAGAGATCAACACCCTACCTATATTTGGATTTCTTATTGACGAAGATCGATCATCATGTCATTATCATTAGCATGATCCTTTGAATCTGAGGCACATCGTTTATAATTGATTCACTATCCACCATAGTTTGTTGGATAGATTTCATAAAAGGTTGTCTCTAGTGGCTCTCTAACATTTCTAGGGTTATAAGGATAAACTTGGAAATTCTCCATAACAATAATTTTAAATATTTTAATCATTTCATCAAAAATTTAATCTGTATTAAAGTATTATAATAAAATTTTCTTCCAAAACATATCATTCATAGCTGACCTACACTAGCCATTAGTAGGCCTCCCCAAAGGACAAAAACCCCTATTAAACTCAATGGTGGTCTCATATTTCTAAAATGAGTTACCATTTATGAGTTATTAGTATTTGAAAAAAAACTATTTTATTTAATTATTTCATTTATGGTTATGTCCCAAAAACTACTTTTCATAGTTGTCCTGCACCAGCCACCCTTAGGTCACGCCTCCAGTAAAATCATATAGCTGAACCCAATGGTGATCTCAAATTTATGATACAGGTAACCAATTGGATGTTATTAAACTTTTTGAAGGAAACTTCTTGTGCACACTTCTAAAAACATAACATTTTTCACTCTATCATTTTGAACACACCTAACCTCATTCTCTCACAACGTATCAACACATGGTCCTAGAATTTACCAATTATTATATAAAAATGAAAACAAATAATATTTGAGTCATTACAACACCCATTAGAGAACTCCACTCCTATAAAAAGTCACTTCCCCCCCCCTAAATGTTGAATATAAGAAATTTGATTATACAATTACATTGGAATATTATATTTAGACATCATACATCATCTATATTTTTTTACATTCCCAATTTTTAATAATCAGGTTACAACTTATATCATTCCTCGATAACTTCATAAATTAAATATTTTAGAGTAGCACTATATTTATATTAATTAAGGAGAAATCATTTCCATCTAAGTATTCTAAAAACCTTAAATAGAATAATATGATAATATTACCCATAACACAACCATTTATAAAATCACAAAAAATTAAACCATGATCATTTGAATATTCTCATGTTTTAATATCAGTATGTCTATAGTAAAAAATCATCATCACCCCTTCTTAGTTCCAAAAAACAAAACTATAACTAATTATAAAAAGTTCTATATCATTCATCAAAATTGATAATTATTTAAAAATAGTGAATTATTTAATTCTATAAATAGGAAAATCTTATTCCTTAATAAAACAATATCATGATCAACATTCCTTAGAACACTCATACATCACACTGGCACTTGATAAATAACTCAGCAGTTAAAAGAATCATCAAGTCAATTCAATGAAAGAATTACTATTTATCTAGATAATATTTATTTTTTACAGTATAAAACCTAAAATGATAATAATGAATCACTTTGTATATAATATATGGGGATTATACATCAGTTGAAACAACATCGAGCTAAAAAATGTTTTTTACAGAACAACTGAAAACATCAAATAGTTATGTCAATTAATTGCTATTTTTGAAATCTAAAATGAAAAAAATATCACATTTAAAATGTTATATTCTAATATTTTATAATTATATGAGCATAACAATAATTATTTCATCAAAAAATACTAATTTGGAAAACATAGATATTCACCCAAAACAGAATCATCTGTACAGATTGAATGTGTTTTCACTGCGTACAACCCGTTTTATCTATAGATATCCAATTAATTAATTTTCAGAGTAAGATGTTTTTACAGTGGATGAATGATGTTTTTTATATAGTGTACAGTGATTACATATTTCTTTTATGAAATTTACATAGACACACTTCATGCTTACCCAACATATGTATTCATGCTTATGTAGCCATGCCATTTCTATATTTCACTTAGATACACTAGATTGAGGTTTATATAGAACTTCAATAGCCCATATTTCCTTTAAAAAAGTATCTAGTTCATCACATATATTACATAATAGTCTCAAAAATAGTTGAAAAAAACTATCAAATATTATCAACCCCCTACATTGATTTTATACAAATAATTAAAAAAAATTAAAACCATCATAGAATTCATCTATAGCACTAGGAGTTATTATTTATCCTAATTTTATATTTTTTGGAAACATACCTCATAAATTCAATATAAATTAAAATTCATTTTAAAAAATTAACAACAAATATGGGAATCATTAAATTAAAATCTATCTTATATATATCAACTGTCTTATACCTCACAACCAGATAATGTGATCTGAACATTATCTTTATAAGAATAATTTTGTGTTATGTTGACCTCATGGAAAATATTTGAGTAATATTTTCTATTAGGTGAACATTTAATTTTATAATGGGTGAATATAATAGTTGGTGAGTTATTTTTGAAGAGAATTTGGGTTTTATGTAATGTATGATGAAATATGATGTTGATACATTTTTAGTAATGTAGTAGAAATGGGTATTCTTAGAGTACACAATTATAGTATTTTTGAGTTATTTTAAATACTTTTTATTGATGGACCAGTTTCTAGAATGTATTTTTGTTAATATATATAAAATGAAGCGGGGTAAAGAATCTAGGAAGATCAACCTTAAGTTCAACATTACACAATATGATTCAAATGAAGATAATTGTTACAGAACACATAATTGATTCTTATATAGAGTAATATGATTATGAAATGAAGTTGTATTATTTTAATCATAGTGTATGATTATTTCACTATGATAATATGATGATTAACAACCAAATATCAAGTTTACAAAACAACTTATTGATTTTTATACAGAATGAGTATTCATTCCTATGTAAGCATTATGTTTCAATATTTTACTCCTCCTTACTAGACTAATGTTTATATAGAAATGATATCGACCATTATACCTCTACACATATAACATTTTAATCAAAAACCATTCCAAGTCAACCATATAAACGTTCAAAATACCTTTAACATTCAACATCAACCTTCACTAATTCTCAATCAAGGATTAAAACAAATGAAAACCATTATGAAATTAATCAACAACTCTATGTAAATATCATATATCATATTATAAAATAGTTCTTCAACTCTAGATTATTTGGTATATTAAAATAAAGAGATAATATAGAGTAATCATACATTTATAATATTCTCTCAAATAGATGAAACTACCAGAGATACAGAGTTCATATGATAAAGACAATTCAATGTTGATCACATGTTTTTCAATGATCTAACACCCTTTTTAAGGGATTATTGATATCCTTCTTTTCAACCCCATATTTCAAATTCTAAATGTTTATAATAAAATATTATTTGGTGTAGAATAAACAATAAAAATATAATATAATTTGACTAAAATAAATATATGTTATGGATTAATTTTATCCGTATAGATATGTTATATTGTATAAAAATTAATTTTAAGGATTAAAGGAAATAATCTAAAATTTACATGGATTGATTATTTACTTTTGATTCCATATATTAATATATTTCTTTTAATTTTTTTAATTTATGGTAATTTTGGATTGATAGATAATCTACTGAGATGTTTAAAGAATACAATTATAAAAATTAAGAATAACAAAAAAAATTGATAAATAATTTTAAAAATGATAAAAATATACTTATCATAAGATTCAGGTTACAACACCCTCCTTTTATTGTGTTATTTTATGTTATTTAATCCAAAGAAAATTTTTATTTTCCAAAGCATTTTCATCACTTTTTATTGTGATTCAAGGGGTTATGTGACCTAACAAGCCAGGATGGAAGCTGATCACAGCATATCCTAAGGTGACCAAGATAACATAAATCATTTCCTGTGAGATTTTTTTTGGAATATGAAAACTATATATTAGAGAAATGGGTTTACCATGGCGGTATATAGATCATGGATCCTAGTTCATTCAGATTAGGGTGCATAAATCTATAGGATAAGAGCTATGTCATGGTGATAATTATTAATGTTCAACATAGTATAGTATAGTGTAAACATCACGATTAGTGTTTTGAGTGGAGTGAAACATCACATGCTAGTATGGAAATGTTGTGGTAGTGTTATTTATGGGATAACCACACTACAACACTTAGTCTATGTTGTAGATAAGTGTTAGATGGAATGAAATTGGTTTTTTAAAATCAGTTATTTTTATCACAAATGAGGATGCCACACCATATTTTATAGGTAAGTAGATCCTTAGAAATACTAGATTGAGGTTCCATTCACCATGGTTTAGTAGGTTCTCCCATGATGGGTTCCTAGAGAATATATCTGCAACATATTTGTTGGTAATGTGATGTGGGGTAGTCTATCAAACACAATGATGTTATTAATATTAAATATTTCCCCTAAACATATTTTTTTCTGATGTTGGACCTCTTTCCACCATATCTCTCATTTTTTAAGAAAATATGAGGGCTCTTAAATACCCCATTAATTATCATACCTCCTCCTTAGGTACTTCCTAAACTTTATTTATTTAATGTACATTTTAAAGGTTTCATCCTAAAATATAATTATCTTTTCCCCACTTATTCAATACCATAAATTTATCTTCTTTTTAAAAATAATAACACTTATTTCATATGAATATAGAGTTAAGGGTTGTTTTTTATTTACTGTTTTTTTATTTCAGGGGATTGGATGGTCCATATTATTTCATAATTTTTCTTCTATTATTGGGCATAACATGTTTTGTTTGTATTTGTATTTGACTAACATAGGTGAATTCATGAAATTTTATTTTATTATATTTTATAAAATTATTGGGTTCCTATAAATTATATATATATATATAGCCAAGGGGATTGTTAAATGGTTTCCATTGGTTTTTAATACAAATCTTATAGTTCATTTTGTGGGGTTTTCATGTTAATTTTCAAATTATAATATTTAAACATGTTAATTTTTTGTTGAAATGCGTGGGAGTACTTTTAATGGTGCATTTTTTTATTCTAAATTGGCATATAGTAATAGTTTCTTTTAAAAGAATGTATTATATAGTTTCAAGGAAATATAAAAATAAAGGGATTATTTTTAATGTGATAATGTGATTTATGACATTTTATTATTGAGTTTTTTTTATATTATTTCAATCGAGATATGTAGAATTCGAAATGGGTTTTTTTAAGAAATGGTTTTTATGTTTTATAATGTGGATTGGTATTCAAATCTTGTTATCAATGTTCCATTTTGAACATAGTTAAGAAGAGTTTTTTATAACTACTTTTTCTTCAATTGAACCCATATATTATAAAAATATTGATTTGAAGATTGATCCCATGGGGAATTTTTTGTATTGATTCTTGTGAATGGATAAAAAAGGATATATTTTTAATCAGGGTGTTAGAGGTGAGATGTTGTTTAATTCTAAAATATTTTTTATGTGAAGACCATTGTGGTTAGTTTTTTCCTCACAAACAACATGACATATCATGGAAAATGTTTAAATAAGTGAGAAATTTAGACAATGATATACTAACCTGGATGAAACAATTTGAATTTAGGGTCTAATTTACACGACTCCTCAAAATTATGTGATATGATCGATTTTTTCACATTAGATTCTGGGATCATACAAATATATTTATTCTCTTGATTTTATCTAGGACCATCCCATGTTAGAATATAAGGATTTATTCATGAGATGTAGTTACCATTAAGGTTTATTTTATTGAATCCTTTTATATTTTTTCTGAGTCCCACAGGTCTTGTTTTTATTATATAGAACCTTGAAATTGTATTGTTTTACATACATTATTACATAAATAAATATTAGTTTCTTCTATTCATATATACTTTTCTATTTAAATTTCTAATTTAACTTAAAATTAATTTTTAATACGGTTTGGAATGTGTATTTTTAAATGGAATGTAAGTTTATTTCTTATTAATTATTTAAAAAAGTATTTGAAATAATATTTTGAAAAAACATTAATGGTGTTTTTTTGTAAAATTAAATTTATAGAAATTAGTTTCATGAAAGGATGAAAGAAGTGTTTTTATTTTTTTATAAATCATTAGGTCCTCTTTCAATGTTATAAAAAATTCTAAAGAAATTATAGGCCCTGTATCTATTTTATTTGAGAGGGATGACCATTTAAAATAAGTTTTGATTTTAGGAAACATGGTTTTCTTCATGATTTAATTTAAAATTTTATTTTTTATATTATATTAAAACTATAATTTATGAACAATTTTAGGAATTTAATATAATATACTCTTCCGTGAAACTAAAAATTGAATGTTTGGATTAATCCATGAATATACACTAGTGTGTGCATAAATAAAAATCTTATGTTTTCTCTCAGGTGGCTAGTTTTGATCCTATTAATTTACACTAGAAGTAGATATATTGGGTTTTGGTGAGTAGTCATGGATCACATAGATTTTTTTGATCTATTCAGGTTCTATTTTATTTTTTTCATGTTATGTCATCTAGTTTGAGATAATATTTTTATTTTATCTCCTCATTATATTTTATTCCACAGTTTTTTCTTAGTTTTATTCTTTTTTTATGGTTTTTTATTTTCTTAGATATGCTTTTATATGTATATTAATTTTTATCTCTATATTTTCATTATGAATAGATATCCAATTTCTAAATATGTCATGATGGATTCTTGGTACCTTTTCATACCAAATTTTTGGGTTATATGATGGTGAAAAAATTCCTGTGTTTTAATTATTGAGTCCCAAGAACTAGTTTCCAACCCATTGGGATCATAAAAACTATTCAAGTATTATGGCATTCTAGTTTTAGTGACTTTTTAGGATAGATTAGTCCAGTTCATTAAAGAATATCATAATAAACATGGTTCAAAATATTTAATAGTATATTGGACCTCCCTCATATTATTTGGATGTTTTATAGTAGAATGTATTTAAGTATTGTTATTGGAACTTGTTGGTAGATGAGGTGATGGTTCATAATCTCTACATTTTGTGATGATAGTTTTTTGACCCTTGTTAATAGGGATTTTGATTATATTATTATTCTTATTTATATATTATTGTTTTCGATTATGGTGTTTTGATCTGTGATGTAATTTTATATGTTTCATGGTCATTTTGTGTGTTTCGGGATGTGAATAGAGAAAGAGTAACTGTTATATATTTAGATCACATAGCTTGAATATCTTGAAGAAGCTAGTCTTATGATTATAGAACAATTTCATATGTTTTTTCATTATTGGAACATGGTACATCAAAATTAATGTCCACTTTTTTGTGGTTTTATATAATAATTATAATTTATTTTTAGAATTCCCCCTAATGGATCCAAATAATGGTTTATAAATAATGGAGGTTATTTTTATGTACTAATATAAAAGAATTATTTTTTCTTTATATCATGATTTTTAAGTGATTGTTTTTAAAAAAAGTAAGTGAAAATGTTTATCCGGAAAAAAAATGTTTGTCTTGAAATAAAACCTTGGGTATGTGGTCGATTTTTTCCCTTAATGATGTTTGTTTTTAATTCAAATTATTTGTTTTATAGAATTTTTTTGACCCTAATGGAATTTTATTTCTAGAGAAGTTGGTTTAAAAAGGAATAATTTTATGGTTTTTTATGTGTTTTTAAATGGTTAAAATGATTTGAATTATAAAGTGGATTATTATATATTTATATATATTTGGAAGGATGGATTTTGTTTCATATCTTAATTAGTATTAAATATTTTTAAATTTGGGTTAATTTTTTTCACATTCCAAAGGGGGAGTTGGTAATTATAAAAAGATGAATATTTATAGATGATTAGATTTTTATAAATGCATGCATGTGTTAGAAATTTTTTTTTATTCCTTATGTAATATGGTTCTTTTTTTAATATATGGGGACTTTGTGCATCATTTTTTCCCTTGGTGATTATTTCTTTTAATTTTTTTTCCCTTGCTGTATTTAGAATTTTTTTTAAAGGATACATGAATGAGTATGGTTAATGTGTAATATTATTTAGAGTATTATACCAAAAAAATGATTCAATGAAAGGTACATTTCTCATATGTTGGGAAGATGCATTGGGGGAGTCCTATTATAGTATGATTGTATTAATATTTATACATTTAACTTTTGTAACTCTTAATAGTGTGTGGGGTTTTGTTAAACCACCTCATCATGTGTTGATGTGTCTTGAATGTTACTTGATTTTGGTGTTTTTTTAATAGAATTATCTTGAGATAATGTTGGTTGAAATGGAATTGATTTCATGAGCTATAATTTTTGTTGAGTGGTTGGTAAATGTTTTAGGAGCCTATTTTTCATTTATTTAATGAAATATTTGTTTAAACCATATATGTTTTTCTTTGTTTCAGTGTGTAATCATATGAAGTTTATTCAATAATGGTTGTGAGTTGTTGGATTTTTTTTAGGTGGTAATTTGAGTCACCATTAGTAGTTTTATATATATATTTTAGGATTTGGATTTGAAATGTTACCCAGATTTGGGGGTAAATATTTTTGTGATTTTTTTCTCAATGAATTTAGAATATTTATTATTTGTTATTTATATTTATTCTCTGTATCCTCCACCATCCATTTTATTTTCAGTTTCATTATATATAATTATATTGGGATGATTATTCATCACATGTTGATTAGGTATATTTGTATCCATTTATCGGATGGACTATAGTTTTTAATTAGGATCACCATGATATGTTTTGGGTCAATATGATCCCTAGTAATAATCTATAATGTTTCTTATATTTACATTAAAAGAATATTTTTCTATGACAAGGAAGGTTATTGTTTAGTGAATTTATCCTATTATTTTGTGTTTGATGGTTTTAGTGGACATTTTATTTCGTATATTGGATTACCCTTGTTGGGTTGTTCTGTCTTGTAAAAATGTGTTCTGGTATCCTACATAAATTTATAGGTTTGGTGTCATTTTTTCATTTCCATTGATGATATATTGAAATACGAATGTTTTATCATACCACAATTTATAGGAGGGGTTTAATGTTGTTCCACAATTTTAGATGAATGCAAAATTACGGCGAGACCCGAGAATGGTTATTATTTAGTTATAGATTTTCGTAAGATGTTTGTGAATTAGTTTTTATTCATGGTTGATTTTTTATCATTGAGGATTAATTTATTAATTTTACTAGAGTTGGTCATTGAGTTAGGATTCTTTTTTATATTATACATCTATAGTTCATCCCTCTCACCCACCTTATATGTCTAGTGACAAATATTTCGACATTATATTACTTCTACCATTGGGAATGAATTTATTGGTGTAGAATATACCATAGTGTGGTGAATTGTGACACCCTAATATCAATGTAATATTATATATTATTTAATCATGGGTTATTTTTTATGTTTCATAGGGATTACTTTCTTTTCAGTGTGTTTTTTGGGGGATGGTTTCCCAATAAGCAGTAGGTATGGGTTATAGGAGACCACACCATGGACCAGCAAGACCACACCACATCCAACCTCTATTCCATTATTATTTTTTTGGTGATGGGTATTTTTGAAAGGGATTGGGGGTTATGATGTTGTGTCCTAAGGATTAAGAAACCAAGTTATGTTAGATTAGAGTTTAACATCCCATGGGATAGAATATTTTCCATTGTGAGTGTTTGGAGAGTGTCACCATTTCATAGACTATGGGATGTTCCATGGTGGTTTCTATAAGGGGATAACATCACCACATTACATGGGGAACATTGTGGAGTGATCCCAGATAAAAAAAACTTTAGTTTTGTTGAATGAGGCAATTTTCACAATACAGGTGCATGCTACCCCTCAGTGGATGATCCTCAGGGTCATCGTCTATACCCAATCAAGGTTACCTATAATGTGGAGGTGTATAGAGAATTACAAAAAATTATAGTGATGTCCCACACATGTATTACCTATGGGGGTGAATCAATAGGTAAAATTATTTTATGATTCTTCCTGCAATCGGACTTCATCTCCTGTAAAGATGAAAAGGGAAACATGTACCTAACCTTATTCTTTAACACAAATCCCTTTTGATTTTGATAAATTAGTTTTTTTATTTTATTTTCACATTTAACAACCTATTTGGAATACAGTTATGTACAAGGTTCCCCATATATAATGAAAAACTACATGTTATCATGTAATACTAATATCTTTCACCACATGTTCTATTATAAGCATCAAATATATTACAATTTTATGTATTTATCTATGAATCTCATCTGTGTAAAAATGTAATCGAAAAATAATTCCATTATCATACACATAAATTGAAAAAATCATCAATGAAATAGAAACAATGATATTATATCACAAACAATAATTTTTTAATTCACTATCAACATATAATTACCTCTTCCAGTTCACATAGATCAAAAAAATCTAAAATTTAGTAACCAAACACTTCATATAGACTATCCAAAAGCATTACTTTATTTAAATGATTTTCCCTAAAGTATAGATGTTGTCTTAATAATTAAATAAAAAAACCATGAACCTCACTATAAAACTATTATAATATAAATTCTTTAAATTTATCCACGATCTTTGCTATTCAATTATTCCTCGAATTAAACTCTTATTCTCATATAATTTTAAATACAATTCATTTCATTTAACCCTTACGTGTTTTTATATATGTAACATCCCAAAAAAATTGGAGTTGAGATGGACTTGATTCTAGTTACTCTTTTTTCATTAATTGATTACTTCTCATTTGGGTATTATCATGGGGTTTTTAGTAGAATTTTGAGAAAATGTAAATAATAGGGCTTTTCATGGTTGTAACATAGTTTTCCTTAACCATTCACCTCAACCTAGTCAACTAAGATAAACATGGAATATGGGTTTTTCCTGGCTGACACACAGTTTAAAAGACTTTGTTTCCTCTTAGGATTAGTCGTGAACCCCAAGAATTATAGGTGCATGGTTTAGGTTAATGGTTAGGATAAATTGTGTGCTACAACCCCTGATATCATGAATAGGAAATAAACTATCCAAAAAAACAATTATAAAATCTGCCAAACCCACAAAACATACCTATTACAACCCTCATTCAACCATAAAAGTCTTTCATGTTTCTGGGGATTTTTGAATGGAGTCATAATTATTTGACATCCATTTGTTTTTATTCGAAAACCAAATCGAATATCTGTTCCTCTCCCAAAAAGTGGAATTCACCCCGATGCCTTTCTGTGAATCCTCATTTTTATCTTGTTCCTTTGATGGATGTTTTTAATTATTTTGGTAGATCTAAACATATTTGGTGATATCTTGATCTTGGATTGGTGATATAGATCTAGATTCATAAGATCATGATGAATTTAATCATGATTTTGGGTATTACATTCAGATCTAGATCTACACCACTCCACTAATCGATTTTGTAGACTTCCCTTATTAAATAGTTCATCAACAAATCGAGGTACATGGCCTAATCTTAAATTCCCATATTCATTATTTTAATTTGCACATGAGTGTTTTAAAATTTCAATGTTCATTAGAAATTGTAATTTCTAAAAATCATTGAAATTAATGTTTCTAATTGATTGATTGAGATAATTTTGAATTGGATTATTAATTTAGAATTAATTAAGTGATTTAGATAATTTGATTTAGATAATTAATTGAAAAAAACAATCATGAGATATTAAATCTTTTAAATTGGGAATGTGAATGAAATAGTTATTCTAGATACTTTATTATGCTAATTTGAGTTGTGAGTATTGGTTAGTAAATCCTGAATTAACTAATAGGGTTTAGACAGTTAGTTAATAAGGGAAATAATTAATTGAAATTAAGTGGTAAACTTACTGTTAAATTAGTAATTATATTGGATCTATTAATTACTTTTTGGATAAAATATTATTATTGAAATGATTAATTATATGTCAGATTTACAAATTGAGTCGTTGGGACTTACTAATTATTGAATTATAAATAGAATCTATTTGTATAATTAATTGATTGATTAACTTTTTGGTTAAGAATGGTAACATGGTCATTCATATGTGAAATATTAATAGTAAAATGTTCATTCAATTGTGAGTTTCAATGAATGGAAACAAGGTTGTACATTTGTGAAAAAAGAATAGTAATCTGGACATTCAATTGTGTAAATTAATGGATGGTAACATTTTCATTTGTTTATGAAATAAGTATGGTAACATGATAATAAAATTGTGTGATTTAATTAATGGTAACATGGTCATTAATTTTTGAAATAAAAATGGAAACATAGAAATTTAGACATGTGGTATCCCTTGGGGATAGATTAGATTCTGTCATGGGACGAAGTAGGTATTAAGGTACATGTATCAATGGGAACCTGGGGTTTAATGTGGTAAAATATCAATATTTAATAGTGTGATTAACTATTTACATTTTCATTACAAATATTATTTTTACAACTGCATACCCTATTATTGATTGGCTTTTATCTAAACACTGTTGGTGGTGGCCTATTGAGTTATACTCACACCTTATTTGGGATACCTAATTAGTACCTGAATAGACATTATTATTGCATGACATGCTATGGGAAAAGGCTGTCAATTAATTTTTTTATCTGGGTCGGAGGTTGGGTGATGCAGCAAGATGGGGTTCAAGAACAACATGGGAGTCATTGGTGTCTTTGTTTTCAGCTTAATTTAGACACTTGAAACTTACTCTACCATGGAATGTTTCCATTTTTGTTGAATATTGTATATGTTACCTTGAATATTAAGAGTTATTAGTAATTTTTTAGGTTATATATGCTTTGGTTTTCACTTATTTATTTTTTATACAGTATTACTATTATAAAAGAGGGTGTAGCATCCCCATGATTGACTTACCAGACCATCACTACTAATTGGCATACACTAGCATACATGGAGGCATGCTTGAGATCTTGTGGAACTTTATCTTAGGGCAGCATTGTGTGGTACCCGGTATGGGATGTTATAAAGTGGTATCAAATCTTTTTTTTATTTATCTTTTTTTTTTGATATTTGGGGAAAGGTAAATAGGATACTATGAAGAGTCTGACTTAGTAATGAGCTCGTTCGTGGGAGTTGTAAACCCATGTATGGGGGAAAACCCAAGTACCCATGGTGGGATTATTATTATTGATATTTGTTGTTATAGATTAAGTTTATTTCACCTTTGGTGAAACACTTGGTTTGTTGTGTGATTATTGTGTTTGAAATTTTTTTATAATTGAATCATTCCATGGTATAGAATGATAGTTGAGTTTTCTTGCATCATTCTAGGATCCCAAGATTAATATGACACACATCATATTTGGAAAACATGGGAAAATAGGTATTTGGGTAAGTTGCTGAATATAAATAGTATTTCCCTTTCTTGGGAAATTGAATTGAAAATTGTTCCTAATATGAAATTTTATGTGTTAAAATGATGAAATAATGTGAATAATTAGGTGTTTAAATAAAGATTTCAAAGGTGATAATGTGTTTAACCCTATTAATTATGTCCTAGGTGTGGGATGATTAAGGGTAGGGATATCAGGTCTGTTTTGATTGTGTGGAGAAACTTGGAAGAAAATCCTTTTTGTGTATTTTTATGATTATTAATCTTATGTAACTATTATAAAGCTATATTTTGAGTCCTAATATGCATGTTTGGAATTTAAGAGGTATGAATCCATGATAAAACTTATTTCTTGGATGTTCCATGGAAATGGATTAGAATGATCCTCCAATGATGGAACATGAGGAACAGATTGTGTAAGTTGAGGAAGCTGGGGACCAATTATGAGATAACTCTACAAGCTTCATTAAATTCAGGGAAAGGGTCCAAGGTCGGGTTGTGATGAAAATGTCTGACCAGACAACAGAATTCTAGTTACAACCCAGTTTGAATTTTACTAGAGAGCGTGGACTTAAAGGAGATGAGTTTTATGTTGATTCCATCGACACAATTCTAGATCATTTGGAGACCCCTACTGAGAAGAGGGTTAAGATGACCGCTTATATGATAAAAGGATCAGACAATGACCTATGGGAAATTCATGTCTTCACTGGATAGGCTGATGTAGTGCAATGGAATAACCTTTTGGATAATTTGTTAGAACACCTCTATCTAGAGTCGTTGAGGTAGGAGAAAGAAGAAGATACAATATCGCTGACTTAGTGAAGCATGTATGAGATGGATTATGATGGAAGATTCACTGATTTGAAACTCATTGCTCCAGCATTAGAAGTAGATGAGACGGCTATAGAGAAACACATTTAGGATGGTATTAAGTTAGAGATTTGGTCCCAAATCAACATATTTCGATTAATGTTGTTTTCTGATGTGGTAAATCTAGCTCTTATAGTTGAAGGGAACCTTAGGGAAACTTCCCTTTCGGGAAAAATAGTTTCTACTGGATGATCTAGAGAAGAAAATTCATGATTAGGAAGCCCAATTATGATAATATATTTTTACAGTCATAATATTTTTATTAAATTATTTTACAATTTTTTTTTGATCTACAGATCCTTTAACAAATTTGTTTTGGAAAAAAATCTAGGTATCTTATCATACCCAGCACTATGAGATTTTTTATGTCCATGATTTTCCTTATTATGTTTATAAAAATTCTTTTTATGTTTTTTATCTTTTAAACCATGGGTAATTTCTACAAAAAAAATCCTCTGAAACATATCCATTAACAAAATTTGTAACGACATGAACTGTTATAAATAAAGTTCCCATTTTGATTTAATGAAATATATTATTATGTAAAATGGTTATAGAAAAATATTTCTCCTATTTAGTTTTATTAAACTATATTTGGTTTAAAAGACCTTTAAGTATATCTACCATGGATAATATAGTCATTTTTATAGTGATCAAATAATTAGTTTCAATATAAAGATTTAACAGATCTAATTGACAGTGAAAAATGAATTGATGTCCTCAACTCGTAGAATTGTACCCTATAAATCCCATTTATCAGATATTATGAGGGAGATATAATCCCTATGATTTGAAATTAAAGAATACAAGGATGATATCCAATAACTTAATTATGAGAAATAAAATTTATGTGATAATTTCAAGCGCATCGAGATCACGACCCAAACCTTGTTCGTTGAACCACTCCATTAAAGTCTCACCATCGCACACCTTACCCTTAAGATGTTTTATAGTGTATTAAATGGATCTATATTAGGACCCTAGAAACATGAGTTTCTATTGTATTTTTTATATAATTTTGAATATATTTTCATCCTATTGTTGTTACTTTATAGATGATTTCCCTTTTGATTCAATAAAATAAAATTTGTATATTTGGGTGATATTAAAATTTAATTAAAGAATTCATTTGATGAATTAATAGATTTTATTAATAAATAATATTTTAATTAAATAATATTATAAAATATTTTTTATTAAATATTAATTTTTATATTTTTTATGAAGTTAAATAAAAAAATATATATGGGTTTGAAAACTGTTATTGTCAAAAACCCATAATTTCGCTATAAATCTCGATTCATATTTTAAAAAAGGAAATACACATATTTTGAATTTTTTTAAAATAAAAATAATATTATATTTGTAATAATAAGGAAAAAAATATCCGGTTGTGAATTTTTCGTTTTTTCTGATTTAATCCAATTTTCTGGTAAAAATTAAATACCGTATAAATATGCAGTGTGTATTATGGAATAATAATGACCCAAAAGTAACGTCATAAATATTCTAAATGGTATAAAATACTAATATATGTTCTCCCTTTAATTTAATGTGATATTATGTTTATTTGACTTTTTAAGTCACCATTATGAATCATCCAATACCATTAATATATTTTATGTTTCTAAAATATATTTTGTGCGAGTATAATTGACCTCCACACAAGAAGGGGTGTGATTTTATTAATTTCAAACAATATACATATAATATAATGTAAACCCATCCCATTTAGAAGAAACTATAGTCAAAGACCATGGGGCTTTGTGGTTTTGTTAATTTTATTATATGGAGTCCAAAACCAAAGTTTGAGAAATAATAAGGAATTCCCCACCAATTTCCTATATAAACCCAACATACCTCCAAGTTATCCAATCTAAAAACCATTGGATAAAATTATTACTCATCCATCCACTATCTAGAGTCATCCAATGGCACAACAAGCTCTATATAAACCATTCAAAGAATTTAGAGTCACACACACAAGTAAGGGATCCTCACTTTCTCATCTTTGTTCAAGCATTATTATTATCTTATGCCTTCTATTTACAATTACTATTTTTTGGAATATGTATTTTAAATTACCTATTATATATAGTTGGATATAAAAATTCTTAGATACCCATTTCACCATTATCAATAAATTTTATCAATTTTTACATGACACCATTATGCTGCTAAAATTTTAACACAATTTTTCATGAAAAAACATTTGTGTAGTGAATACCATACTCATTTTCAATCATGTTTGTTAATATTTATACACTTACTTATGTTAATTGAGAAATATATATATTTATTCCAATATTTGAATAGAATTCCATTATTAATGAATCCATTTTGTATGATCTATGTGGCACACTAAATAATGAGAATGAAATGAAAGTGACTGGTGAACCAAGAATTATATAGCACTTTAATACATTAGGTAATGTTTACTCTCATGAGATGTCATTTTGGGATAGTGAGTGAAATTTAATCCTTTATGGGGCTTCTTCCATCATGACATCTTGGAAGTTACCATTGACCTATGTTCATGATGCAGTATTTTATGCTGAACCCACATTTCCCATGTTATGGTAATCATGTTATATCACATGTTATAATTAATGTTTTTTGATTTTAAAACCTCTTATTGTCTTTTGATATGGCTTTTTATAACTTGTTTCACCTTATTCAATTTTCATACCTATAATTGGTTATATCTCACCACTTTCTTATGTATTTCCCTAGGTTCTCCAATGATGTTTTAAAAGCAATTGAATTTTAGAATCATGTTAAGGATGATTTAAATAATGTTATTGCATATTGTGTTGAAGATTTTATACTATGTACCTAATTCCCTAAGACACTAGACTTGTCAATCATCCATGTTGTATTATGTGTAATTTTATATAATAATTCATGAATTAAATTATAATAAATTATAGGGTTGTTATAGTTAGCAACATAGGAAAGGTTTAGTTAATTTTTTAGTAAGATTAGAAAGCTCTTTAGAAAGACTTTGTTATAATATTATGTATAACAAAACATCCAATTTATTTGTAATAATAGATTAAATTGTTTATTAATAAAATACATCTATGTTTGGATTCTATAAGTGGGCATGGTTCATGCGGAAATGTTCCTAGGGGTAATAACTCAGAAAAGGTTTGTTGGGCCTGACATGGCCTAACCTGGTAAACAACAATGGGCCTTACTAACCACATGTTTTTAAACTCCTATGCAAAATGATTTTTTAAATTTATAAGCATATTTTGAAACATTTTTAGGGGAACACTAAATTCCCATAAGATTATTTGATTGTAAATATATCATGGAATATGTATATTATGTCTCAAAATTTATATGATATGGAAATACATATAATTTAAAAGTTATCTCTTTTATATAATTGGATTCTCATTTGTGTGTTTTATAGTATACAAATACAATTTTCTAATTTTTCTTTTATTCTAGATAATATCCTTTCATAGGAGGAAAAGGATAAACAATCAATTCGGTAATAAATTATGTAATTTCCCTAATTATATGCCCAACCTGATGGGAGATAGAATATGATGACACTCTCTCAGCTAACTCATTTTCTGAATAGACACCTAGAGTAGGACGAGTGTCCAAATCCCCCCAATAAATA
The DNA here is from genome assembly GCA_963277665.1 of Viscum album. Lineage (NCBI taxonomy): Eukaryota > Viridiplantae > Streptophyta > Magnoliopsida > Santalales > Viscaceae > Viscum > Viscum album. The sequence goes on from OY728136.1 coordinate 834,091,054, forward strand.
CAATATACTATTTATTATCTTAAATAAAAGAGGCCTACACTTTTAAATATATCATCCAATCCCTTAATTATGGAACAGTAGATCAACTAAAATGGGAAGAACTTCTTTATCCTTATATTATCTAGGTAGGTGAAGGTTATTATGGTTGTTTATCATATTGATAGAGAAGCTAATCAGTGGTTGAAATTAGTCAAACGTATGAATCCTAAGGAAGATATTTATCTTATGGTGTGGAAGGAATTCTAAACAAATTTGATAAATATTTTCCTCACACTCTCCCAATTAAAATAGAAAGGGGTTTTTTTCCATTAATAAAAAAGATGAAAAATCAATCGAGGTGTACAAGGAAAACATCACATGACTTTCATGATATGCATTCAGATATATATTTACCTTCTATTGAAAGGTTGACTTATTCTTTTTTGAGATAAAATATAATCTATGGAAAGACATAGCAATCCATGTCTTTGATAGATATGAGGAAATTGTTTAATGTTCCCAAAATGTCAAAATTTAGATTGGTGAATCTAAAGGGTATCATGGGGATAATGAGAAAAAGGTGGATTTTTAATTCTAGTTTTATGATGGAGAAATATACCAATGACAAGAAATTTCAATATCCCACTCCTCAAAGGTTTGGAAAGAAGCACCAAAAAAATTTCAAAATGATGATGATGAAATAATTCATATGTCGGAAGGAAGGAAACCAAGCTAAATATTTCTAATAGGATAAACCAACTAATTTGTTGAAAGAAAGGAATTCTATAGTCACCCTTCAATGAATTTTTCATTCCTACAACTACAAGGAACCTGGGTAAAGTGAAAACTAATGCATTAAGAAAAAGGATTTTGGAGATAACTAACTACCCCCAAGGCAGTAAGGGAAATATTTTTCAATTAAAACTTCTAATGTGGATCCTAATAATGTTGCGGTGACAGGTATGCTAGCTATTTATTTAATAATATAGAATATAATTTGTTATTATGGTTCAACACATTCCTTCATATAATGAAATAACATTATAATTATTCAATCCCCACCAAAAATAATTGAAGTAGATATGTTAGTAGAAATTGAAAATGGGAAAATTATTGCATCCCAAGTATATAACTCCTCCCCTATCACATTTTGTGGGCTGAACATCCCCACAATCCTTGTCATACTCCCTTTGGTAGAATTTTATGCAATTCTAGACATGGAAAGACATCCCCTATATGTATCCAACAAAAATTTCCATGGTACTGAAATCACTATCGTTATTTCTAATAATCCCTTAATTTAGTACACATGAAATGAGGATGATGAATCGTCTTTATCACCAACATCTCATTCATAGATAATATTTCACTATGAGAAAGCATATAAATATCAAAATATTGAGTATAATGAATGAAACAACCTTGAAGTAATTCCTATGGTGATGTAATATTATGAATTGTTTCCTAGGTAATTTCCTGGTATTTCTCATAATAAAGAGGTTGAATTATCTATCGAGCTTATACCATGGGGATTACCATTATCCATGACTCCATATATAATGTCAATCATAGAAATTTAGGAGTTGAAAACAACTAAAATAGAATTTGGATAATGTTTTAATTCACCTAAATGCTTCTCCATGTGGTTCACTAGTCCTCTTCATTACGAATAAGGATGTGTCAATGCACTTTTGAATTGATTATTAGGGGATTAATATGAACACATTGAAGAAAAATTATCCACTGCCTCAGTTTTATGAAATTTTCAATCAGCTATATGTCTCACAATACTTCTCCATGGTAGATCGGTGGTTGGTATGTTACCAAGTCATGGTGAAGATGGAGGATATCCTCAATTCTTATTTTTGTAAACGGTACTGGTACTTTGAGTTCATAGTGATGCTATTCGGACCCAATAATGTACCAACAATTTTCATGGAATTGATAAATAGAGTCTTTAGTGATTACCTCTACAAATTTTTGGTAATCATTATTGTTGGTATTCTAATATTCTCAAAAATTAAGGAGGATCATGAAGATAATATGAGTACTGTTCTAAAGACCTTATGAACGGATAAGATCTATGAAATGTAAAATAAAGGTGTGTTCTATTTGATGAATTCTCATTCTTGGGGAATATCATTACAAGTAATGAGATATTTTTAGACCCTTAAAATATAGTAAACATTTATTGATGGTGAAGCATAATATTTATGATATATATTTATAGTTTCCTTGGATTAGCAGGGTACTATATTTGATTTTTGAAAAATGTCTCATGATTGTAAACCCCTCTTACCAATATAAATCTAAAGGGAGTCAATTTTTCATGGGATGATAAATGTGAAGAGAGCTTCAAAGAGTTGAGAAAAGAAATATTGTAATTCCCCATGTACTCACTCTACCCCCATGTAGAGAAAATTTCATAGTATTCATCAATATAATAAATAAGGGATTGTGATTTGTGTTAATAAGAAATGACATCGTCATAGACTAAGATTCTTGGTAATTAATGTTCATGAATAGAACTTCCTTAAAAATGATATGGAGTTATCCGTAGTGATCTATATAGTGACATTATCTCCATAGGAAAAATTGTGAAAAACATATTGATAAAAAAAGAATCAAATATATATTTACATATTTTTTTTTGATAAAAGACAGATTCATTAATGTTGAAGATCAATAGACGTACAAATGCGAAGCCATGTAGGGAAGTGGTCCAGCCAGAGATAGTTGCCGTCAAAGGGGATAAAGGCCACCAGCTGGTGGGCAGGGTTGTTTCCTTCCCTTTTGGTAAAGGATAAGGTGAATCTTGAAAAGCCTTGATAGAGAGAGAGGACTCTCCTGATGAGGGAGCCAAATGATTGGAGTCCACCGTCGTTATGGTTGATAGCATTGACTGTGATGAGGCAGTCTGATTCAAGGTTGATTTTATCCCATCCATGATCTTTAGTGACCATCATACCAGCAAGTATGGATGTATCCCCGACTACCAAAGGTTCCCAAAAATAATGGTGTGATTCATGTCTGGCTGTAATGATTTTACCCTGATGATCCCGGGCCAGAAGGCCGATGGAAATGGGTCCATTCGTGGGGAGAGATGCATCCACATTAATCTTAAGAAAACATTCCATTGGCAGGCACTATTGGGAGGAAAAGGAAGAGTCTCAAAAGGGTTTTTGTTGTCCAATGTGATTTTCCCAGCCCTCAGTCCATGACGAGGCCCGATCAATCCATAATTAGGGTGGTTTTTGGACTTGGTTGAAAACTGCTACATTGCGACGGACCCAAATGATCCAGGCCAGGGTACAAATTGAGTGCACTTTAGTCGATGAGAGGGAGGAGTACCATCACGTCAAGATAGAGGGTAGGTCAGAGGCCATGGCCATAAAAGTATCAGAATCATATTCCCATTTATTCCAAATTTCTTTAGCCAACGGGTAATGAATGATGGCATGAAAGGGGGATTCTGGGACGTTTGGGCAGAAGGGGAAACAATCATCACTAGAAATATGTCTGATGATTATAAGGATCATTGTAGGGAGGGTTCCCGTTCATACCTACCACCAGAAGTGATGTATCTTAGGGGTGAAGATATGTTTCCAAATAGTTTTCCAAGGCCCCCCATCCCGATCAGCTGATTGAGTGCCAATGGCGAGCCGGTAGCCGGATTTCACCTTGTATTCTCCCAAAAGGTCATTGGTCTAGAAGAGATGGTCGGGACCGTGTCTGGGACCCAGGGGTACTCAAGATAATTCTTTTTTCACGTTCGTTGAACCAAGCATTGATCATTTCAAACACCACCCTAATCCCTGATCAGAAAATTGGCACGTGACTGTGTCATCTTCATAACCTGGTTGGCCATGAGAGGATCCCCAAGAACCATCCTTATCAATCATCCAAAGATCGATCTAGATATTAATAGTTTATCCATTCCCAGTCCTCCCGCCCAACCCTTTTTTCAGGATACAATGGGCTCCCCAAATGCTTCTCTAGAGGAAGCTAGGACGGTGGCCAAGAGATGATTCGTGGAATTCCTTGTGGGGAAAATATTTAGATCGGAGAACCCGTGCACAGATAGAAGATGGACGGTTAATAATGTTCCAACCTTGCTTTGCCAGTAGTGCATCATTGAAGTGAAAGAGGTTACAGAATCCCAATCCTCCCTCAGATTTTAGAGAGCATAGTTTCTCCCAGGAAATCTAGTGGGTACAATTCCTCCCATTATGCTTTCCCCACCAGAAGTTGGTTGTGCGTGCATGGATCTGGTTGACCATAGCAGACGGGAGCTTAAACAGGGACATAAAACATCTGGGGATGGATAAGAGGGGTGGATTTAATGAGTTTCTCCATGCATTCTTTGGAAATTCTTTTAGGGGTCCTGCCTTGAATTTTTTTCTCGATCCTATCCAGTAAAGATGAAACAACTTCTTTAATGGAGAGGCCAATCATCATGGGAATCCAAAGACACTTCTGGTGTTTCTCAACCATATGAATTAATGTAGTTTCATAGAGTTCTTCTTTCTTTGATGGAGGCACCCCTGCGCTGAAAGAGATTTCTGATTTTCCATGGTTGATTGACTGTCCATATGCCCCCTCGTACTGATGGATCGCATGACTGATCGTCTGACATTCATTATTGGTTTCTCTAGAGAAATGAAGTCAGTCTTCGGCAAAGAACATATTTGAAACCGGTGGGCTTCCATGGAACACCCTTTCCCCATGGATAGTATTATAGGATGCCAACCTGGAAATGAGGTTAGAAAAATCATCAACCACTAAGATAAATAGAAAAGTGGAGAAAGGATATCCCTGGAAAAGGCCTCGGGTTGTGGTGAAGCCTTGGGTGAGCTCCCCATTTACTTTTATTTGGAAGGATATGGACATGCCACAGTGCATGAGCATATTTTTCATTTAGGATAGAAGCCCATTTTCAGCATCACGACTTTGAGGAAATTCCATTCCACTTTATCGTAGGCCTTGGTCATATCATGATTCCAGGCCATGGATCCTCTTTTCACAGTGGAGCATGTTTTCATAGAATGGAACACTTCATGGGCCATAATTGTGTTATCTATGATCAGTCTCTAAGCTACAAAGGCACTTTGGTTTTCTGTAATGATGTAAGGTAACCAAATTCATATCCAATTAACTATGATCATTGAAAATATCTTGTAGGAGACATTGCAGAGGCTGATAGGTATAAAATCTGGGATCTTAAGAGGTTTCTTAATTTTGGGAATGAGGACGAGGATGGTTTCATTGATGTCGAAAATTCATGTTTTCCCCGCCCAGATATTCTTCATCAGATTGCAGATGTTAGGACCAATAATGCGCCTGTATTGTTTAAATAAAAGGGCGTGGAATTCATCCGGGCATGGGGCCTTAGTAGGAAGAATATGCTTCAGATCCAAACATGTCTCATCATCCATCACATCTTTGGAAAGCCCCCGATTAATCTCGTTGGTCATCACATGTCTAATACAGTCCTCCACTTCAGATGAAATGTAGGGGGTCCCTGCAGTAAAGAGTTTCTGAATGAAACAAACAAAGGATTCTTGGATTCCTTCGGTGCTTGAGAATTTTCTACCATCAGGTTGCGCTATGCAAGGAATAATATTTTTCTGGCGCCTATCAGATGATTTCTGGTGAAAATACTGTGTATTGGCATCCCCTTCTGTAATGTGGGTGTCTCGTGCCCGCATTGCCCAGAAGTATTCCTTAACGCGCAGGGCATCATCCATATCACATTGAGTGGCACCGATCTTAGAGTGATTGAAATTAGATAGGGGTTAACTGATAAGGTAATGCGGTTTTCTTTCAAGGAAATAACAGTGCCTATCGAGATGGAAGAACATCTTATTGCTCCAAGATCTCAGATCATATGTGACCTGCTAGAGGTTGGATCTCACGTCTGTGTGATCACTCTTCCAGCTTTATTTAATAACATCTTCACATTCAAGGTCTTTTGACCAGTATCTTTCAAATTTTAAGGGTCTGCTGGCATGCCTGTAGCATTCTCCATGAGTGCAGTCAATGACAATTGGACAGTGGTCCGAACATTTGTGCGACATGTGGTCGATGTGAAACTTGATGAAGAGAGTTATCCAGTATGAAGAGCCTAAAAATATGTCGAGCCACTCAGGGATGTGGGTGCCATCTGTAGTACCCCGAAACCATGTGAATGGATTGCCCGTGTAACCCAAATCGACCAGGTCCGACCTAGATACCACATCCTTAAAAGTTTACATCGACGCACATGGTCGGACATCACCACCTATTTTTTCCTTATTAAACATAATCTCATTAAAGTCCCCTATGAATAGGATTGGGCCTAGAAGCTCATGACGAAGCTTGAAAAGAAGATCCCATGATTTCCACTTCTCATTCTGGAACGACCAACCAAAGAATCCACCAAAAGTATACGGTGGGGTGTGATCTGCATGAATTCTCACAGCCACATGGTTCGAGTAGAAGGACACGATCTTGACATCGACAGAATCCTTCCATATGAGACAGAGTCCCCAGAAATGTCCTTGTCGGGAGACTGTGAGGCAGCCTTGGAAACCACATTTCAGAGCAATGTTAGTGGTGTCCTTGTTTTCCAGTATGGTTTCGGATAGGAAAACCATATTGGGGTGACTTTGGGTGCAATTGCACTGGAGCATGTGAACCGTTCGTGGGTTGCCAAGCCCATGATAGTTTCATCATAAGACAATCATTGTTCTAGGAAGGGCTGGGACTTACCTGCCTCCGCCTTGGAATCCTTCAGGCTTATATTTCCACCCACCATTTTCCATCTTTTTGGGGAAATCCTCATGGACTGATATGTTTCAATTCATCATTTCAATTCCCTGGGTTTCAGGTTTTCTGGTTCACCATCTCTTTCCTCCTGTTGCACCCTTTTCGATGTTAAATGGGTGGTTGGGCCTGGTGGTGGGGTTCAGATCATACCACCATCACCTTGTGCACGAATATCTGGCATTTTTCCCTTGGGAGGTCGGAAAATCTTCAGGGACAACTGGCGGTCCGAGCATAAAGGCTTTTGCATGTTCAATTTCTATCCGCCTTGTGTGGGCCATCATGTGACTGTTGTGATCATTTTTTTCCTTCTTTGGAATAAAGGCATGACTAGTTGTTTTGGCTCAGAGCCATGGGCCATATTGAAGGATGATATTACCTGAATCATTATCTTGCTTTAAGAGACACTCTATTTCCAGATGACCGAGGCGTCCAAAAAATAAGCAGTAGATTGGGAGTTTCTCGAACTTGATGGATATCTCGGCATTGGAATCATCGATTTTCAAAAACATGCCCCTCATCAGCGGCTCTGAAACTTCAATCCCAACTTTAATCCTAACCTTAGGTCCTCATTTGATTGGGTCCAAATAGTCCCACTCAAGGAAATGTCCAATAAAATCCCCAATTTCTCTCATGACCCGTTCCATTTGCCTGTGAAAAGGGATTCCTTTGATGTGTATCCAGAAGGGTGACCATGTGAGCTTGATGTGCGGGATGTAACCCCCCCCCCCCTTTAAATTCTTCCATGAGGTGGAGTTGATTATAAAAGGACCACGCCCTACCTATAAGGACTTTATCTCTATCTCTCTCATTAAAGAACTCAAATACAATGTGATTGTGCCCCGCTTCCCGAATTGCAACTCCATCTTCCAGTTTCCATAGATTTTGGATTGTGTTTTTGAGGGCCCCCTGGTTGACTGAGATATTTTCCACAAACATCATGACAACCAGCAGAGTCATGCATTTTACCAGTAGTGAATCTTTGTTCCTCCGTGCCTCGATCGACGCTTTCTCTTTGTCTGTTAGGGACAACCTCTACCATTGGTTCACCAGATCTACATCCATAGCTATGTGCCTGAACAATTGAATTCACGACAACACCACGATGGAAAAAAACACCCAAGAAAACCCCAAAAACCCTTGAAAGGCTTCCTCATGGGAAATGTTAAAGCTCTTAGCAAGAGGTCCAGAGCTCTGCTCTCCACAGGCATCAAGCAGTGGACTGGATTCCACAACTAGCCAGGATTCACGAAAATGCCCGCCCACTCTCATGGGAATCCACAGCCTGGAGTCCCAGCCCAAAAAAATCCTCCGGTCTAGTCTAAAACCTCCGGTCTGAGGCCCAGAAAATAAATTCCCCAACACAATAAAAAACCCCAACCCAAACAAAAAGGCCCCAAACACTATTGCGTGGTCAACACCTTCATCCTCTACCAGGACTACACGGTCAAATTCTACACACCTCCGCCTCTTCCACGACCTGCACTAGGAATGTGAATAAATTATAAAACAATCTATATAGAACTAATCCAGAAATTCTATTATTAATACAAATTGAGAGGAATTTGATATTCATAGATTCAGAAAGGATGTACATAGTAATCATAAAAGAAGAGACACCATCAATTCTTTCACATATGATTGATCACCATCTATTCCAGAGATATTAAAGGATACTCTAATAAATTATATTGGAATTTTCATGAAAGTGGAAATAATGAGAAAATGGAAATCCTCGATGGTTGGGGTTGATGAATAAATATTTGATTGATTTCAATTAAGAATATGATTTCCATCAAATACATAGCTAAATAAAGAACTTTTGGATGATGTTCATAGCTCAACCTTTTCCATCCACCCAAAAAATTGAAAATATGTATAAAGATTTCTAAGAGAACTATTAGTGGGAAAATATATAGAAGGAGATCACATATTATATAAAAATATGTCTTGTATATCTGCTAGTGAAGGTAGAAATGAAAAAATAAAAGGGAAAGATGAAACCATTAACCTTATCTATATGAAAATGAGAAAACATCACCATGTACCTTTTAACTATTCTTATGAGTACAAAAAGAGGGAACAAGTTTATATTGGTTATTATGGATCTTCATATATATACTGTATACTTCATTGAAATTCGAGAGGATTTATCACTTGATCAAATTGCATAGATATACATCACATAAGTGGATAGAATGTATGAAATAAAAATATCGATTTTGTCTTATCGAAATATAAGATTCAACTCTATATTCTAGAAGAGTATCCAAAATTATCTGAATACTATGTTGAACTGCATCCTAGATTATCACCCTAAAACTGGTGGCCAATATGTGGGCTATCCAGACACATGAAGACATGTTGAATGAATTCCCAATTTAATTAAAAGGAGTATGGTACTGACATCTTCCTTATTTGAGTTCCCATACAACAAGAGTTTCCACTCGAGCATCCAAATGGCCTTCTATGAAGCCTTTTATGGTAAGAGGTGTAGAACACCTGCATGTCGGGATGATATTGGGGATGAAAAACAACCAGGTTCTGAAATGGTCTAGGAAAGGGTGGAAAAGGATAAGACCATTTAGAATAACATCAAGGATTCTCATAGTCGATAGAAGAGCTATGTTGATAATCATTGATTAGTCCTCAATTTTGAAGTTATAAACATTGTATTCAGCTACATATCTCCATGGAAGATGGTGATGAGATTTTGGAAGAAGGGAAATCTTATTCTAAGATGCATCATCCCCTTTGAGATTCTTTATTCCATTGGAGTGGTGTCTTACTGAATTACAATCCCACCTAACATATCTCATGTACATGATATATTCCCAATATCCCTCTTGGGAAAGTGCACATACTACCCCTCACATGTTCTCAATCTAGAGGTGGTACCATTGGATAATGAACCTTCCTATGAGACCAGTCAGTGAAGATCAAATACAATAGAGACAAAGTTCTACAGAATAAAACAATGATCCTTGTCAAAGTATCATGGAGAAACCATATGTTTAAAGAAGAAACATGGAAATAGGAGGAGGTGATGAAACAAGGTTACCCTCATCTTTTTATTATGGGAAATGAAAATTTATAGGATGAAATTTCTTATGGGAGGAGATTGTAATGACCCAAACTATTATAAATAAAATTGCCCTCTTTATTTCATTAAATTTCTTATGAGTTAATATGGTTACATAAAACACATCCACTTCATTGTTTTTATTATATTCTATGGGTTTAAAAAGACTGTTAAGAATATTTACCACTAATAATATATTAATTGAATAATGATTATAGTATTTTTATAATTATTGGGTTTTAATAAATCAAATTAACACATATGAAAAAATTATAGGAAAAAACTAGTAGGATCATACCTTATGATGCCGATTTTTCATATCATCCATGGAATACAGAATCATAAGAAATTTTCCATGGACAAGCCCAATTTTCGTTCCAACAACTTAAGCATCTCTGAAACCATTTAAGGGAGAAGTTCAAGCTCATCGATATCACTACCCAAACCATGTTAACCGAACAACAACATGAAAGTCCCCTCAACACGCACCATACCCTTTTGGATTTTTCTATTGTACTAAAAGTGTATGTATCAATACCATTGATTCATGAGTATGTACAATATTATTTATTGATTAATAAATATATTTTCATCCTATTATTATTTCTTTATACAGGTTATATATTTTTATTCAATAAAACAGAATGTATTTTTTTGGTAATATTAAAATTCCATTAAAGAAATTATTTTGACGAATAAATGGAATTTGGAAATAAATAATATTTTAATTATATATTATTAGAAAATAATTCTTATTAAATACAAATGATTATTGTTTCCTCTGGAAATGGGGATGACCTTGTTTGTTTAAGGTTCAAACATTCCAATCAGTTTGTAATGGGTATATTCATAGAAATGGAAATATCCAATGAATCTATATCCATTTGGACATACTTTCCAAAGGTAGGTTCTCATTAGTTGTGGACTGATGAGGCTTAAGAATTTTCATTGGTCGAGAGGAAGGGAGGTCAGGTTCATCATAGCTTTTTTAGGGGAATTATTACCTACTCCAGGGCTCTCTTATAGATTTATGTTATGTTCAAGAATCCTTATTAATTCACCAAGTATAAAAATCAGTTTTGATTTATATTTAGCAATCAATGAATGAAATTTATAGTATTTAGAGAATCTTTTAGATGTATTTGAGGTTATTCATTGATAGAGAATCATTCGTATGTATTGGAGATTCATAGTCAATGGTATCTTTCATTACATTGTATAGAAATCTCTTGGTCATTATGATGACCATACGAGTTTTAAAGCCACTCAGTGGGGGCACTTGATGTTTATTTTCATTCAGAAAGATAGAGATTATTTCATATTTTGGATCATACCCATAGATGGGCTACCTACATATCCTTGTTAAAAAAAAGGAATCAGGACCCACATAGTTTGATAGGAAGGATATAGTTTAACGTCATTTGAGATAGAAAATAATTAATGAATGATGGGATTGAACCTTATAAAGGCTTCTTACGTACTCTACTTTTAAGGAAGAGATCAAAGTCCACATAGTTCGGGTAAAGAAAAATGGGTTTTATGCATGGTTAATGGCCCAAAAAAAGTTTTCATTATTAATTTTACACTCTAAGCCCACATAAGTCATGCTCGGTGTGAGAAACAAGAAGTATCAGTAAATTTGACAATGGTTCCATGAAATATGAAATCATGAGAAATGATGTAGGTCATACGTATGTATGACGACCCAAGTAAATGAAGATCAGAACTTAGTTGAGGAAAAAATCCCAGGAGCAGGGTCCATAAAGGTATTTGTACTTTATGGAGATCTGGAATTTTAACTGGGGACTTACTCCTGAAATGGAATCCCAAATTACAAAGTTACTTATTATTGGGTTTTATTCTTAAGAAGGAATCCCAAATCAAAAGAAAATAAGGTTGGGGATTACTCCGAGGAAGATTCCCAATTAAAGGGAACTTATAACCTGGGGTTAATTCTAAGGAGGAGGCCCAAAGATAAAGGAAATTATGATTGGGTCTTAATCCTGAGAAGTAGGCCCAATTAATTCCCCTCATATAAGGATGTCAACAAAGGAATCATGTCATAAATGGGTTTGAATAAGGTTTTGAAGGCCATGTCTTGAAGATGAGAGGTGAATTTGAGGAAAGGAGGTGATTAGGAAGGAGGCACGCACGTATTGTTTTGGTGCGTAATTCCTGGTCGTGTAAGTAGACTTGCGCGACATGAGTCACCTTGGGCAACGAATAATCCATAGGGTAGTACTTGGGAAACTTTGAACTCAATCCCTTAATATCATCCCTAGAGGCTTCCAAAAGGTTGGCGCGCCAGTTCCCTTGAGAGGGCAAGGTGGTGCACAAGTGTTTCAGTTTCCCTTATGTGCTGGACACTTAGGCGAGCAAGTATTGATGAGTTCTAACAATTGAGCCTTATTCTTCCTCTTTAGAGATTCCATTGTGGGTAAATAATTACCTTATAAGTGTTTGGATGATGTCAGACAAAGACTTGTGCGACTAGAGCTTGAATCCGAGTTCTGGAAAATTCGCCCTCAAAATGGGGGGCCCACAGGGGCTATTTATAGGACACTAGGAACCTTGGGAGAAAAAAGAAATAGGGCGCGCAAGTGACTTGCGTGACCCATATGTGGAGCGCAAATGACATGCGCGGCGCATAGGATACTAGCGTGATGCACTCCAAATTAGTTCATGGTCCATCCCTTTATAAATTTTTGATGTTCTTTAAATGGTGACCCTCATTGGGCTTAAGTTATTCTCCTTTTCCATTCGTTGGAATCTGTGATGGAAAGGAGTGTCAACAAAATTCCCCCCTCAGAGTTGGATCTGAAAAAGGAAAGAGGATTTAACTCTGAGGAAAACGAGAAACAAGGGTTCGACGACGCGCAGATGTTGGCGCACAGGTTCCGGCGTGCATGTTCCGACACGCAGGTTTACAGGATCGCCTATATATATGGGTGTCACTTCACGCAAACCATCTTGCCTTAAAATCATTTGAGCTCTCATCATGCAAGTGTCTTCATTTCCTTGTTTGATCACTTTTCTTTGTGTCGTGCTTCTTCAGTAAAGATTTTGACTTGCACGACAATACTTACGCGGAAATACCTGCATTGCAATACTTTATCGCCTTAATGCCTTGTACAATTTTTTTCATCACAAGTATTTCATAAAAACAGACTTTCATAAATGTTTACTGTTTAATCATTTTGCAGATTCAATGGCTCCCAGAAGAATTGGATCGGCTGAGGAGTTGGCCAACAAGTGAATAAATGATACGATGAACATCATTGGCCATGACTATTATGATATCTATGATATCACTCTCCCAGATTTGGCTATGTATTTGAAGAAATATCATGTGAATTTCCCACAGAGCATCTACTTTACTATATATGTCCATGGTCATCTACAAGGATTCAACGTTCTATAAGCAAAGAATTATATTCCTCATTCTTGGTTTCAGACATCCACCAATTTCTCTTCAGAAAATTTCTCATTTTCAAGATCATTTGTTAATGTTGGAATAGTGGAGAAGGCATACATAATGCATCATAACCCATGTGATCTAGATCTGAAGCCTCACAATCTTGAGCTTCATCAACATTGTTATCCTTCTATTTTCTGAAATTCTCAGATGGATCAATCCAAGAGATGGAAAAAGAGTTTGGATTTATGTCCCGTAGGAGGTGTGAAGCCGACTTGGATGTGGGAATATTGGGTGCGACAAACCTGTGCATAGTTTTTCAAGGATTTGAAGGGAGCTGCAATATATGAAGCTGTCTGGGCCGGGCAGACATATGTCTAAAGAAATGATAATTTTGTGTCGGAGGAAATCAGCCACTGGAGCCCAAAAACCAATTCCTTCCATCTGAATCATAGGGAAGTAGGCATCAACTTGTGGGATGTCAACAATATCTTGATGTCTCCAATTTTGGGAGATATGTCTGATGAATTCATCCCCCCCCCAAGGTGACCTGGAATGATTCGGATAATACTGCAGCTTTGGCTCGAGGGTTGTTAAAAATTTTCCACAAGCTCATGAATTAAAATCCCACCATAACTAATTTTAGAAAGGATATTCATCCAGAGGAATGGAAGGATTTGTTTCTCATAAAGAAGAAGGATAATGGGACCACATGTACTCTTCCTACAAGCAACCCCAGAACAAATAAGAGGGGTTCTCTTGGCACATTCTAGACAACTCTAGAAGAGGGAGGGTTTGAAAAGTGGGTGTATGAAGTGGATCAAAGAATCCTAGAGAAGACCCACCTGGCATGCTTTTTAGCATTGTGGATTAGTGTTTATCTTTTTCAAGTTAGGGATTCGAAGGGAGGCATCAGGCCAGGGACCTTCGTTGTTGCAGCCAAGTTGGCTGAGAGAAAAATGTTAGGGTTGGCCGCCCCGATTTTTGGTGAAGATACACAGGAGCGTACTCCATGTCTATATGGGTAAGTCTCCTTTGAGAATAGTGGGACCATTCCATATTTTTTGGGGATGGATCACCACTCACTTCAGAAAATACATTGTATAGAGCAGAGTACATGTTCCTAGAAGTTCTTTTAGGCCATTGGTGCAGGAATTTTCTAGAATTTCTCTATTGTCCCTCAATCCCTATGATCTGAAGGTGAGGATAAGTATGTTTAAGTAATTTCATTTCTTTATTTATGGAAACCCGCCAACCGGGGGGGTATGTTGATAATGGAACAGCTATCCCAGAATTGAGGTCATATATGCTGGCTTGTAGAGATCGTGTATTGGCCACCAGAATTGACAGAGAGATTATATGCAAGGCTTATGATCCATATAGATTTGCACGCCAATTTAAGTGTCTGCAACCGATTGTTTTATCCCCTCTCATGCACGTCAGGTCAGAGTAGCATCCAATGGTTGACCAACAACTATGGTTGCTGACAACTACGGAGAAAATTGGGGCAGTGATTGATCTACCAGTTGCTGGAGTGGCGAGTCAATTGACTACATGGTATACCGAGAACTGGGTAGCATCATCCCCAGAAGGGGTACTAAATCCTCTGGTCCCTCGGTTGGATACAAAAAAGAAAAACATCAAAAATGAAACCCTTCATCTGGAAGGTGTTTCTTCTTCACCCGGATCTGATTCACCAGGTTCCTCACTTGAGGCTGATTCACCGGATTCCCAGGATAGGGATGATGAGGCACGACATGCGTCAAAGCGGCCTCGTGCCAGCTATAATCCTCCTACCATAGTCAAAAGACCTACTCCATTGACTCCTGGTGAGTTATATCATTGAGACAATTTAGTCGCCATTATTTTATAGATCAACAACTTTCAAGTTTCATTTTTATATCCTTTATCTGTGATTGCAGGAGCTGGCAATAAGTTGATGTCCCAGATTGTAGGACACTCCTCATGGACTTCTGGTGCACTTGCTGAATATTTAAGACCAGAGGTCTTCCAGACATGGAAGAGATTATATTGTGATGTTGAAACCGCCTATATGGACTTATGAGAAGGGCTACATATCCCTGGAGTGGGGAATCTACGGGATTTTGCTGATATCCGCTTCGTGGATAACTCTGATGAAGTTCAGGCTTGCATCAAAGAGCTGGAAATGCTCATATATGCCACTGATGATTCCATTCCTATTACCAAGCGGGTGAAGGAAATGATAAATTGTGGCACCCATAAGGATATTGGTGCTTCATTAGACATTGAGTGGCTTGATTACATGGCTCCAGAAGATGTAAATTTATTTCCTTTTTTGATTTGCAACCTAAATTCAGTCAAAGCTTTGTTACTCAAGGAAATTACTTTCTTCATCCTACAGCTTGTTAATAAAGGAACTGCTGAGGTCCCTTCACCGCAGTACATCCCTGGTGGCACCGCTCTTGGAGCCGTTGAGTCTCCTCATGAGCCGGGCGAGGTATCTTCAAGCCGGCAAGCAATGGATGATGAATTTGAAAGAGATTTTCACTATCTATTACATGTATTTAGAGGTGATGATGTCAACACACCAAAAAAGTCAAAGAAGAAAAGGCATTGAAGGAAGAATTAGACAGCTAAATGATTCATCAATATTGGTAAGTCCTTCCGATATTCATGAATCCTAACTCATGAAAAGATTTCTCATACTTCTTGGGATTGTAGGGGCTTCATCAATTTCCCCTTTGAGGGAGAGTACTGACCCTCCTCTAAGGACGATGGAGGGTGCTGGTGAACAGTAAAAAATTCATGCTGACCTGGCTACTCTTGAAGAAACAAGGAGAGAAGAAGAGCCAACTTTTGTTCCCAGTATTGCTCATGTTGCTACTACAAGGAGAGAAGAGCCTGCTTTTGGTAAATTAACAATACTTCATAGACCGTTGAATGAAGAAATTAAATAACTTCCTTTCTGTGATGCTTTAGGTTCAACACCTGCACTAGAACATTTGGAAACCACTACAACTGACTCTGCAATTTTCTCTGAGGATATTGTTCAGGGTAAGAGGCCGCAGGAGGAGGTTCACCAGGAATACATGTCAAATTCTCTCACTGGTGAGACTAACCAGGAATCAGAGATATCACTGGATGAAATTATGAAACTTGTCTCGTAATTTGAATAAATTTTAGATAATGTTAAATTACCATGTGATTTAGAAGATTTTGGAAGTGAGTGTTATCATTCGTCCTATTAAATTTTTTTATTACATATCTAACCATGATTGGTGAAATGTGAAGTTCTATCTGAGCAAGCTGCTGATCTGCTGATGCCTGAAGTGGGTAGAGACAACCCTATCATTGTAGAGATTCTAGAACAAGTGGAGCTTAACCTGCCCAAGCTTCCTGAAATCCTTCATGAAAATCCTGTTGAAGCTAGGAAAGATGGAGAGGATACTTCTCATGCTACTGATCAACTATTAGGTAAAATATGATAATATTTGTGGCTGTATTTATTTTTCAAGACAACTAATCAACTTTTATTATCCTTTGGAACTAACCAAAGAATTCAATTTTCTATGCATGGATGCCAATTTCAGTGGCTAGATCTGGAGGTGAAGCATCAGCCTCAGCCTCAGCCCCAACAAGAGTAGAAAGTGAAGTACCAAGGGTCCAGGGGGAAGGAGCAGAATAGGTAACTTTTTTAAGTGCATTAATCATGGACTATATTCCCCCCCTGTGATAGTGATGCTGAATCAGACCCAGAGGTGTAAAAGGTGCTCTAATTCTCATGTCGCAAGGAATGGAAAAATATATGGAAGATCAAATCTGAAGTGCCTCTTGACGATCTGTCTTCGAAGATCCCATGACTGTCATCCTTGTTTGTCATGCTGGGACTTGGTGGTTTTGTATATCAATAGATCCATACCGTGGTGAAAAATGTCATCATAAAGAAGGGAGCAGGAGAAAAAGTGTCGTCAAGATCTGATCAGAGCGAGGCTATTGACCAATATCAGCGAATTTGAGGCTGCGGTGTCCCAAGATGAAGCTAATCATGATGAAAAGATGAAGTAGTTGAAGCATAAGATCAATGAGAAAGTTTTCTAGTAAATGAATCTTCAGCAATAGTTTGATTCTGTTACTGAAGAACATGACCGACTTAGCAATTAATCGGAAAGAGTCCAAACGATTGGTATGAAATCCATCACAGATGCCAAGAAGGAACTCCATCAAGCTGAACAGAGTGAAGCTGGTCAAGTTAATGAACTTAAAGTGTCTACTGATGAAGCTCGAGATGCTGTAAATCAAATGAAATGTTATGTTGAAATCCTATTGTAATTCTTGAAAAAGAGAAGATACTCCAATCTGTGGATGTTCTTCTAATCTTGTGCATCAATGAAAAACACATTTCATCATCAATCATTTGTACCTGCATTCTATTTCTAATTACTTATATTATTATTATTATTTATTACATAAGACAATGGGCCTAGTAAGCATAGTTTGATTTTTTATATGATTATACAAAAAACTCCACAAACATTGTATCTTTTGTTGTTCAATATTGCCTAAATCATACAATATGTACGTTTAGCGAGCTGGGACTCGACTTTTGTTCAGAGTTCCTTTTACAAGTTCCCAAGTTATTGAGTACCCTATCTTTTATGGGCAGTTTAAATTCATTCATGTGAGACATAAAAAGGATAATGTTTAAGGTTGAATAGCTTTGACTGAATGGATTAAAATTGACTCAATTCCTTGATAATTTGATTGAAAAATTATTACCACATTCAAGTATGGGGAAAAACATGTAAACTATGAAGAAATTTTGAATCTGAGGGATGATGTGAAAAAAGGGATAAAAGGAATTGGAGGATGTATTTACTAAGAGTGAAGTTACCACTATTATAAAAACCCATTAGGGGGTTGAATTATACAGGGCCACTTAAGGGAATTGGATGTATAGTCAAATAATAGCATCTTTTGGCTGACAGGTCTTTTATATGGACTACTTATGCAATGCCACCTAGGGGAACATGCTGCAAAGTCAGGAAAAAGAACTCTCAGAAACTTTACTTTTCTATTGCTAAAATCCAGTGGAAGTTTATGGATATTCACATTTTACAAAGCATAGAGTCTTCTATATAGAGAGAGGTACTTGAATATGGAGAGAATATTCCCAATCAATATTGTCAAAAAAATTGGATGAATGTCACTCCTGTGAAGGTCTGACCAAAAGATAGGGAAGGGAAATATAAACCATAGACGTGAATAATTTCAGATCATGAAAAATAGTATGGAAAAAATAGGTTAAGGAAGGCTATTTTTGTGGATCCCTACATATCGTCGCTAAGAACAATAAGGACAAAAGAGGGTTTTCTCCCAAGAATAAAGTTACCACTATTTGGAAAGCCAGTTAGGGGGTTTGAATTATGCAGGGCCACTTATTGGCATTGGATTCATAGTCAAATAATAGCATATTTTGGCTGACAGGTCTGTTATGTAGACTACTTAGGTAAGGCTGCCTAAGGCACGTGTTGTAGGGTTAGAAAAAATAATTCCCTGGTATCATACATTTTTTGATGAGAAGTCAAGAAAAGGGTTACAGAGATCTTTAAGTATTTATGGTTAGGATTATGACACATAAAAATGGGTATTATCTAATGCATGAAGGAGATACATAGGCCAATGCTGAACATAATCATGTTGTGGATGGGTCCTGAATTGAGATGCTGGACTTCATTACAAATATCATTTGGATGAGACTCAATCCATACGTAGTTCTTGAAATACAGTTTAACGTCATGTGGGATGAGAGCATATGAGATTTTAGTTTAGGTTCGTAGAGTTCGGACCATAATAAGGGAGACACATTGTGTGTTTGTTATAAACCTGATGTGAATAAAGGCCAGGGTTTTCATACCTCATTCATGTGCTCACAGGGGGACTTTTCTGCCAAGGGACTGACAATGGAGTTTGAGGTTAGACCCAAAGACTTGGGTCTGGGTTCGAGGGATGCTCGAATGTTCCTACGTATCCCATAAGGATGGGAATAAATCCATATGTAGTTCTTGGAATACCCTCTATACAGATTTAGTTCTTACATGTGAAGGGTGAAAGGGGAATTCAGTGCAATGATGGATGGATCCAAGATTAAATATTCGGGCATTGTCATGTATGCACGTAGTCCTTGGAATATAACATGATTGGAGATCAATGTCAATAATGATTCCATCTCAGGTGAGGGTGTCATAAACTATTTTAGTTTATTGTCATACAGGAAAAAAGTGAGAATAGTTTAAGATCATATGCATAGACCAGTGCTGCATAATTTAACGTCATATAGCATGGATGATGATTAACTAATGTGAATATATTGGTTTTAGGGGGGTTCACGAATCAACATTGTATGAGATGGAGGTGAACTGATATGAAGATATTGGTTTTGGTCATGAACCTTGGGAGGTTTCCTACATACCCATCCAAAAAGGCAAGGATCAAAGTCCACGTAGTTCGATTGAGAATGAATTGGTGATCGAGTTGTACTTGAGGACAACCCTAAGATGGTGTTGGGACTTACGTGTGGTTAGCGGCCCAGAGAGGTTATTATGGTTGAATCTTACTCTAAGATCATGTGATTAATGCTCGATGTGAGAAACAAGATGTAATAACAACCCTAACGATGCATAGTTTAATGTCACGTGGGACAGAAGGGTGTTGTATAGTTTAGCATCATGTAGCTAGGACGTATTGTAGTTTAACGTCTTGCAGGAAATGTGCATAGTTTAACGTCATGTAGGACACATTAAGGGAATTTTTTTCCACAGTTTAAACATCATATAGGATGAACATGTATAGTTTAACGTCATGTAGGACATATAAGGGGGATACAGTTTAACGTCATGTTGGACGAACATGTGGCTATAAAGTTTAATGTCATGTAGTAAGGAAAAAAGGGACCATGTAGTTTAAAGACTTGCAGTAAGGACTGAAGGGACCATACAGTTTAAAGTCTTATAGTAAGGACTAACGGGTGTATTTGTGTTATAAAAAATACTTCTTCAAGAATTTTTCATTGGTTAGAGTTGTAATGAGTTCTCTATACATTGAGATTAATGAATAATCTCCATTGGAGTAGACCTTATGTATTGAATAAGTTCCTTCCCACATTTTCTCTAGATTTGGAGGTTTTTTCATGGTATCATTGGAGTTCTGAGGAAGAATACAAATTCCCCTTGAATTAATGAATAAAGAAGAACTTTTTTTATTGAAATCTTGTGCTATTCGATTCTGATAGACTTCCATGTGGTGAAGGGTGCACAATATTTTTTCATCTAATCGTTCCAATTCATCAAATTGCTTCTGAGATTGTTCATCTAAAGATAACTGATCAAAAAATTGCTACTCTAACTGAAGGTAATTGAATCAAAATGGGCAAGATTTCTTCTGTTCCATATACCAATGAATATGGAGTTGACCGCGTAGCAGTGCGGGTGGTGGTCCTATAAGCCCATAAAGCATGAAAAGGATTATCATGACATGATTTCTTATCTTTATCCACCATCTTTTTTCAGTATGTTTGAAAGATTCATATTGAAGGATTCTACATGGACATTGGCTGCTGCATGATATCGAGATGAATGGTTGGATTTGATGTTGTATTCTTGATACAACTTTCTCACCTCGGATGAACAAAAGTTGGTGCCATTGTCCATTAATATGGTATGAGGGACACCAAATCTGGTAATGATGGTAGACTTGACGAAACTAACAATGCCTTTAGAACTAAATTAATTGAGAGGTATTGCCTCTTCCCATTTGGAAAAGAAGTCAGTAGCAGTAAGAATATACTTAAATTTATTGGATGTACTCGGAGGATAAGGTCCCACTACATCCATTCCCCATGTGGAAAATGGCCATGTGTATTTAGCTATATGAAGCAACTCTGGAGGTTGATGAATGAATTTGGCACATACATAGTAAGAATGACACTTAGTGAAATCAACAAAATATTCCATCATTGATGACCAGAAGTATCCAAGCCTTTGAATTTGACCAGAAATTCTATGTCCAGACTGATGTCACCACAAACTCTTGTATGTACTTCATTCATGACAGCCATGGTCTCTTCACCATCAATACATCTGAAGAGAATTCCATCAAAACCTCACTTGTATATAATTGTTTTGTGATCTGGTCAATAATAAAGAGTAAAATTTACCACACGTCACCAGACTTGTTCTTTCTCGGCTCTATCAGGTGGGAATGTTCTATTTTGAAGATATTCTCCGATAGGTGTCATCCATCCTATAGTATAAACATATGGTTTAGAAATGGGACTAATTTCATTGATTTCCTCTGTTATGATTTGAACCAAAGGTAAAACTACATGACGGTGGACAACACTGATGATTGTTTTTTCCCGATTTGGATCTTCAAGGGATGTCTCTATATTAGCCAGTGCATCAACTTAGGAATTTTGTGATCGTGGGAAATAAGAAAATGTCGATCCCGAGGGAAATTCCACCATTAACTCTCTCATGTAATCACACAAAGGGATTAACTCTTATTTTATGATTGCATAATCCTCTTTGATTTGTTTGATTACTAAATATGAATCACCTTTTACCCTCATGTGATTCACCTCTTCCTGAAGCGCCAATTCTAAGTCTGCAATGAGAGCTTTATATTCTGCTTCATTATTTGTATGTCCTTCCAACAATAAGAAGGAATAGGGTAGCACTTCCATTTCTGGGGAAATAAGCTCGATTCCTAACCCAAATTTGTTTAATTTAGGATCTTCCATTTTCATTCCTATTGGTCTTATGGAGGCACCATCAAAGTATATTTCCCATGTTTTAGGATTATCATGAATAGAGAAGACATACTCATCAAGAAATTCAATATTTAAAGATGTATCTTCTACAGATGGGTGTTCAGCAAGGAAATTAGACAGATCATGACCCTTTATTGCCTTTTGAGACACATACCGGATATCAAACTGCTGCAAGATAACTGCCCACCTTGCCAGATGTCCTGTAAACATTGGATGACTATGGATAAACATGAGCAGGTTGTTGCGAGATACCAATTGGACCTCATGATGTTGCAGGTAGTGTCTCAATTTCTGAACTTCAAAGATTAATGCTAGGTAGCACTTTTCAATACTTGAATATTGAGTTTCTACCTCAAGTATAGTCCGACTGAGATAATAAAGGCTGCTTTCATTCCCAACAACATTCTTTTGGGAAAAGAAGGCACCTAATGATCACTCTAAAGATGTCACATAGAGAATAAGAGGTCTTCCTTCAATGGGTGTAATTAATACTGGTGGACTCAAGAGATATCACTTGAGAATATCAAATTCTTCTTGACATTCTTCAGTCCATGGGTAGGTGACTCCCTTCTTCATTAATCTAGTGAAGGGTAAACACTTGCCTGCCAAATTGGCAATGAAACGCCAAATATAGACGAAGGGTCCTTGAAGTCCTCTTAATTCTTTCCAATTTGGAGGTGGTGACATACAAAGGATTTATTTTGTCTTCTTAGGATAAAATTTGATACAACGATGGCGTACAACAAAGCCGAAAAGTTTTCCTGAGGTTACCCCGAATGCACATTTCAAGGGGTTCATCTTCAAATTGTGTTGTCTAAGTTTGTTGAATATGATTTCTAGATGAACCTAGTGATCAGAACATTGTCTATATTTTACCACCAAATCATCCACATAAAATTCAACAAATTTCCCTAAAAAGGGTTTGAACATATGGTTCATGGCATGTTGATATGTTGCACCTGTATTTTTCAGGCCAAATGGAAATACCCGATAGAAAAACACACCTTGAGGAGATCAGAAAGATATAGACTCCTCATCCTCTGGGGCCATTCATATATGATTGTACCCAGAATAACCATCCATGAAGGATAGAAATTTGTAGATAGTTGTTGCATCAATTAAGAGTTATGTAATCAGAACTCACAAATCATCCATCTGACAATGCCGACTGAGATCTCTAAAGTCAATGAAAACTCTAATTTGTCCATTATTCTTTTTCATGGGGAAAATATTATCTAGCCATTTGGGATACTGAGCTTCTTTGATGAAGTTATCTTTGATAAGATTATCAACTTCAACTTCAATTTTGGAGGCATAAGATGGGTGTGTTCTTCTTGCAGCTTGCTTGAATCCTCGATATTCTTCTGGAAAACCCAAATTATGAGTGGAAACATCGGGATCAAGAACTAGCATTTCTATATTATTCCAAGAAAATAAAGCTCGATTTTTCTTTAAAAAAAGAAGTATACATTTATTTCTCTTCAAGAGTCATGGCCGCACTAATTAACTTGGGATGTGGATCTAATTTTTTACCCAGATTTATTTCTCTGAGTTCATCCACAGTGGTAGAGATACCCTCTTCAGATGCTGGAGGAGAAACCCTGAGATCCTACTCTTCTTCTTCTTCAATATGTGTTACTTCTTCTGCTTCTACTTGCATAGTATATGACGAAGCAGAATTTCCATTATCAGGGGAGAAGTTAAAATTTAAACATTTTGAAGAAGAGGTTGTCATTTCGGAACCTATTGATGAAGAAGGGTCTTCCTGGGTTGATAGAGAGGAGATGATGGATTTAGAATTGACATCATTATTTTCCTCTGGTATTGCTATAACTTCTTCTGGCTTGGTTGATGAAGTATAGAATTTCTGGATTTCAGCAGACGAAATGAAGACATCTCTATTTAATCTGTCATCCTTGGTTGGACAATCAACAATTCATCCCATACTATCTAGCTCGATTGTTGTTATTGACATTATGGAAGTTTCCATAAGAGTGTTTGGATTTTGGTCTATACCGTCAATTTGACTGATAGGAAACACATAATCTGTACTCACATGTATGAATGGTTTTACAAGAATATTTTCCAAACCATATAGAGCATTAATTTTGGTGACCTTCTTCGCTGTTTATTTATCCTTTCCTTCCATGCGATAAAACTCTAACTCAATGTATTGAGATTCACATGTTTTGAATGGGGATTTGTCACCATAAAAAGTCCCGATTTGACCATTGAAACAATATTTGAGACATTGATGGTATGAAGAAGGTACAACCGCATGTTGATGTAACCAAATTCTTCCAAGAAAAATGTTAAAAGTTGTGTCCTGATGAACAACCATGAAATATAAATTAGAAATAAGGTCTCCAAACTGAATTCTTAGTGTAATTTCGACCATAGGTTCTTGTTCATTCTTATCATATCCTTGCAACATCAAAGTAGAAGGAGATAAATCAGATTCGGCGAGCCCCAATCGACGAATTGTATGAATAGTAATGAGATTGAATCCTGAGCCATTAACAATGAAAGCTCGTCAGATTTCTATTTCAGTGACTCTTCCTGATAGATACAAAGGTCTGATATGTCTATGTACATCATCATCTTCATCCTCATCTGTAAAAGATTTCACTGCATGGTATTCTGTAGGATCATTATCTATATCGTAGACTTCAGCCACAACAATTTCAGTTTCAAATTCTTGAGGACTTGAAAAAGCCTCAATGAGCACCTCCCAAAGAACTTCAGATAGATTTAAGGCATCTATGATTGATAACTTGGCCGCTACTTGGGCCAAATGTTTCAAGACATCATACTTTTAGTCCAAAGGTCTGCATTTACCATCATGAAATGTGGTTTTGTAGGTGACTTTGATGTTGATGTTTTGGAAGTAGATGCATCCTGTATCAGGGTTGGAGTTGGAAACACTCTTGGCTTCGGTAGATTAGACCGACTAGGTCTATCTATTTGCTGAGATGAAGAAGATGGGACCGCAAACCGGTCCTCCAAAATAACTGTTCCAGGACTAAATCGGTCATGTGTGGAAGAACATTATTGTTCCTATTGGGACCGTTGAAGTGCTTCTCCACGAGTTTCTACATCATATATAGTTCTAGCAGGGGTAGGATTGAAATATGGGCTTCTAGAATATCCACGTCTTCACCTGTATACTAGACCTCTATCTCTTCCACTAATTCCTCTGTTAGATACAAGGAACTTAGGATCATCATAATTGAAACTATCATTGGCATAAGGATCTATTAAATGAATCATGTTAACAGAACCAAAGATTAATTCTTCATCTGATGAAGATTATGCCTGATTAGCCAGTTCAGGTTGTGCCCTTTGGTGGGGCGGTGCCTATGCTTTTGAAGCAGATGGCATAGAATCTTCCAGAGTCAAAGGAAATTTAGGCTTTGACACGAACTCATCTTCTTATGAATGTTCTTTTTTCATCAAATTGCGTTGCTTCTTTGAGGATTTCCCTTCTGTTGAAGGGGGTTTTGCTGTGGCATTCATAGAAGAAGACGCAATTGGTTGATTCAATTGTGGTCGTAAAATGGCATGGGTTCGGTTGATCGTTTTATTGACCATCCAATCACCATATTTCAGTGCATTTTTACTTTTGACTTTGTACCACTCGCCCTCTTCCTCTGGATCAGTAGAAGTATCACATGATACCTATGTTTAAGAAAATTTCAGTTTTTCCTTGTCTAGAATCCACCATCTTTTATAGGAGGTATTTGAAGAAAAAGAACTCCTGAATGGGATGCCCCAACATCTGATGAAATGGGAAATAATTGGGGAGGTCTTCATCTCCTTCATTGTTCAACCTTTTGGGCCTTGGAAACTGAACCAGGTTGTTTTCCAGATCCGAGATGAAGTAACCCAGAACTTATTCATTCTAGAAGGAATAATCTTTTTTCTTAAAATCTTCAAACTATTTCTTCCATTGATCTTTTTTATCATCTTTACGAGGCAACCGTTGTTGTTGATGCTCAGTAGGTGGATCCCTTCGATATGGTGAAGGTCTTTAAGTGGAAGCAGGTACAGGTTCTTGTTTAAGTGTAAATATAGCAATCTCTTCTTTCCCTATTCTCCTTCTTGGAACTGATGGAATTACAAAACTTTAAGCCTTAGTCTTGGTAAGAAAGTCTACGATCTACTGAGTGGTTGAATTAAGGCCTTGAAACCCTCCTGTGTATTTCATAGGGATCAACGGTGTGCATAATTCATCACGTAGATTTTACACACAGATTGGCAACAATTCTTCTTGAGGGAGTTCTATGCTTAAGTAATATGTTAATCCCTTCCAGCGAGCAATGAAATCTGAAACTCTTTCATTTTCCCTTTGCTTATAATTGGTAATATTTAAAACTTTCTTCTTTGTTAATGTTGAGATGAACTGCAGAAGGAACCTTTGATAGAGATCTTCCAACTCAGTAATTGACCGGGATTGAAAAAATGTATGCCAATCAAAAACAGGTCCTTGCAATGATTGTACAAAACACCTAAGATTAACTATTTCTTGTTGTTAAGGAGTTCCCATCATAGGATCCCAATGAGAAACAAAATGTGTTAAGTGTTTTTCTGGATCTCTCGAACCATTAAAAATTGGGAATTTGGTACTTGTAAAATTTGATGGGGGAGGAATTGCATCCACCCATTCAGGGTAAGTGCTCTTTTTCTGGTTGAATTTGTGCACAATTTCCTTCCTTATCTTCAAACTGAGCTATTAATGACTCAATGGTAGTCATTAATTTTTGAGAAACATCTAGTTGAGCTTGGAACTGAGCAAATACAGTAACTGGAGTTTGGACAGGTGTGGTGACCGGGACTGCCACTGATGGTAGTATTGTTGTTTGTTATTGTGCATGACCCATAGGATTGGACCAATGAGGGTGTAATTGTAAATGGAAATATTTTTGGTCCATCCCAGTAGCTGCAACAAATTCCCATGATTGATTAACAATAGAATTCTTAGGAGGAAGACTACCTTGAAGTTGTTCTGCATTTAACCTCTTTAATTCATTCATTTAGTCTTCTTAATGTGAGAACCTTTCCTCTAATGACAGTGATTGTCCTTCTCTAGAGGAAGGGTAGAATGTAATCTGACTTTTAC
Organism: Viscum album; assembly: GCA_963277665.1. Taxonomy (NCBI): domain Eukaryota; kingdom Viridiplantae; phylum Streptophyta; class Magnoliopsida; order Santalales; family Viscaceae; genus Viscum; species Viscum album. The sequence goes on from OY728136.1 coordinate 834,118,262, forward strand.
CCTTTTCCTTGCTATGTGTCTATCTGGAGTACAGAAGGGAATTACCCAAAGAAATGTCTTGCCCCTGGGAAACCCTCTATCTTCTGGTATGCACACCTCCTTCATTCGTTTCTGTGTGTTATGCTTCTTGAACTAGAACTTCTTCATCTGATTCCTTTGAGTGAGCCTCAAGTTCTGGAGGATCAGTGACAACAACATTGATGACATTTATCGATGCATAATGCATTGTAGCCCTTCTGTCAGTGCTTCTGTGATACTTTCTTCCTCCATTTCCTTTATGAGGAATTTACTTTTTTTTATTTGATCCCTCAGGAATTTCTTGATAAATCGAAATTTGGAGGGAATTTCCTGATAATTCGGATCTGTGTTCCTCTTGTGGATTCTTCCCTAATCGAGAGAAGTCTGACTTTCACTGAGGAAGAGATTAAGAATATGAAAAAGTCCCCAGTACGATGGACTGGGGATGTTCCTATTTTTTCTTCTCAACTCCTCGAAACCTTTCTGTTGATCCCAAGGGTTGAGTTAAAAGAGTCCCCAGTATAGAAAGCTTAGGTGTTTCTTGAGCTGATACATTTGAAACATTCTTAGAATCTTTCTTAATTTTGTTGATTTTAGCCTGGAAAGTGGTCAGATGCATCAACCTACATCCACTCAAATCACCTAGCTCAGATGACCAGTGGATTACTTCTGACACCTCTATCGCCTGATGATGTGTGTGCTCTAAATGATAAGCCTATTGTATATTATCATTTTCTTGATGCAAGAGTAATTCGACAACATGTTCTTTATAAGCCTTACATTGGAAAGAACTAGTTGAGTCCTATTCTCGAGAAATCCTTTGATTACATACAAAACCAATTAGATGTGGCCAACCATGGGAAATAACATTGAATAAAACCACTTTTGGCGGGCTTTTTTGACTGGAGAGCACGGTGAAATTCAATGCTCCATGAACACCACATCCCCTGATATGAATACCAGATGGGGCATTGGTAATTTACTGGTGAAACCTTTTTAACGTGATAAGGCATGAACGTTGAAGGGATCTCTACTTCTTTTCAACCTTTGGATGTCAGGAAACTGGGAGAGATGCCAAGTCAATTTCGCGTTGCATCCATTCTATTATCTTGACATGATTTTGATATTCATCATAAGATAATATTTTCTCTATTAAGCGACAAAGAGTTTTCCATATGTTGAGATGAATATCATGAATACAATCTTCTGTCAACATTTCTGGAATGTCATACTGAGAGTCTTCTAAAGGCCAAAACATGACTGGTCTTTCACCTTTCGCCAGTTATTTTCTCATATTCAGCACTTCCTCTTTATCATTCAATGAAGATTATTTTACCTAATTGGACCAAAGTTGGTGCTTCTTTGTTTCTTTATCAGATTCAACACGATTGGTAGAGAATTCCTTTGTCAAATTAGAAGATGAATAACCCAGGGGTGGATTGGAGATTGAACTACACCCCGAGCTATCTTCTGATTTAGAATGTATTTCACTTTCTAGAAGTAAGTCATCAAACATGACTTGATTTTCATTTTCAAGTGACTCAAGATAAGAGGGCTTTCTCCTTACTGCATTTTCCATTGAATAATTTTCCTAGAAATTTGAATTACTACTACGGAGAGGACTTTCGAAGCTAAATTCATCATCATGGGGAGGACCACCATGGTGGGTTACAACAAAAGATGAATCCTATTTCTCCTTGGTCTTCATTCCATGCAGAGGGTTATTGTAGCTATCTTCTAAAGATGATACATAGAGATTGACTAAATTTTCATGAAGCAAAAATTCATGAGGAATTGTCTGATGAAGACCTTTGGAATTATTGTTCATACTTACAGAATCTGGAAATGAGAGAGTATAATCTTGAGTTGCAAGATACAATTGTCTGAGGGCTTCAAGAACTCCAGCATTCAGCGATGCCTTATTACAGATTGCATCTTGATTTTTCAAATGTGCTCGATGGGTATTTTTCTTGGAAGCCTTATTACTCACATTGGAAACCACTTGTTAATTAAAGTGGTTATAATGGGCAGGTGTATGTGCCTGCTCAGGAGAAATGGTCAGGTTAGGCTGATTAACTCCATTTAAATCGGGTATATGTACCCGATGTGATTGTATGTATGACATGGGAGAGTATGTCCCATGAACCTCCTGGACTGGAAAAAATATCCATATCCGCTCCGGAGTGGTATATTGATAAGTCACTCCACTGATAGGGATAGATTTATGTTTCTTTTCATGTGATGTCGCTGAAGTTGTTATAATATTTTGATAGGTATCCAGAATATGGGTAGGGATTTTCTTCTACTCTTTCACCATTTTTAGAATGCGCTTGATGACTTTAGCAGTTGTAACCAGAATATACGTCCATTCCGTGTCTGTAGTAGGTGTATATTTCATCTCCAGTCCTCCTTTTACTATCAATATATATTGACAGTTCTTATGCATAGGGGAAGAGAGTTGAGTCTGCTCCAAATTTGTCGTCGGAACTTTCCGAATGACTTCTCTGGGTGATACCAAATGAGACTGTTGTCAAACTTGATGAACATTGGCAGGTGTATGTGCCTACTGTGTATTATTCATCAAGTATGGTTGATGATTTTCATTCAATACTAGAAAATGAGACTGTTGATAGAATTGATGATTGTAAATAGGTGTATGTTCCTGCTTACCAGTTTCCATAATATTAGATTGGTGAGATTATTTGGATGTAGTCAGACAAGCCTGCTGACTGGATGATGAATTATAAACAGGTGTATGTGCCTACCTATAGTACTCCGCCGGAATTTCCTGGCAAGATTTGTGTATTACTATCAGAGAAGTCTACTGAGTAGTGAAATCAGGACGGATGAGTGTATATGTCTGCTCATTGTTTTCCATAAAGTTAGATTGATGGACTTCTCCATAGGGGGAAGAGGTAAGAACCTTCTCCCTATTGACCAAATTTCACCTATGGCGGTTCTTCTTGTATGCTCGATTCTATGTAACCTGATCTGAACACCTATAGGTGATACACTCATCATGTTGAGAGTGCACTATCGTAAGATTTTAGCGGAGATTTTTGGTGGGTGTCCTCAGGAAGGACTCCTGCTTTCTTGAACCGAAGGCTTGAGTGACCTCTTCATTCACCTCCCTATAATATGGGAGGTATTGGTTATTGCGTTCTGGGGATAACGACCCAAAACATTTGGAAACGGTGGTTCGCACCACCTGCTTCTTGACCACTGGTTGTTGCTGTCCAAACAACCAAGGTGAGTTGTTAACTTGGAGGGCTTGTTGAGCGGCCTCTAGAGTCAGGATGGCACTGTGTTGAAAATATTCCCTCACTAATGCATTCGAGACCCAGTGTTGCAGATGATGAGTAGGTGATGTCATCCTCAGAGCGGACAGGGATCCAACATGAGTAACAACCGAGTCATTCACATGTGTGAGCTTTAAAGATACCATTTATGTATTGTAGAGAGATTTTGGAAAATAGTGCATGTTTGATATAACAGACATAATCAAGATAAGCATGGATAGAATTAATCTTTTGGATGAACACATATGTGTTTGATAGCTTTTTGGCCCTCATATTGAATTTAATATGGTCATAACAAATAAGTAAAACATCATTTAACTTGGTTAAAGATTCACGTCAGGTTCACCATTATTTGTTTCTTCTGGAAATGGGCATGACCTTGTTTGTTTATGGTTCAAACATTCCAATTAGTTTCTAACGGGTTTATTTGTATAATCAGAAACATCCAATGATTCTATATCCATTTAGAGCTACTTTCCAAAGGTAGGTGCTCATTAGTTGTGCACCGATGAGGCTTATGAATTTGCATTGGTCGAGAGGATGTGAGGTCAGGTTCATCACACCTTTTTTTGAGGGGAATTATTACCTACTCTAGGACTCTCTTATAGATATAAGTTATGTTCATGAATCCTTATTAATTCACCGAGTATAAAAATGAGTTTTCCTTTAGATTTGGTAATCTATGATTGATATGTACGAGATTTAGAGAATCTTTTATATATATTTTAGGTTCTTCATTGATAGAGAATCATTCGAATGTATTGGAGATTCTTAGTCAATTGTATCCTTCAATACATTGTATAGAAATCTCTTTGTCATTATGATGACCATATCAGTTTTAAAGCCACTCAGTGGGGCACTATAAGTTTATTTTCATTTAGAAAGACAGGGATTATTTCATATTTGGGATCATACCCGCTGATGGGCTACCTACGTATCCTTGTTAAAAATAAAGGATTCAGAACTCATGTAGTTCGAAATGAAGGATATAGTTCGATGTCATATGAGACGAAAAACTATTAATGAAAGATGGGCTTGAAACATATAACGGATTTCTACATACTCTACTTTTAAGGAATAGATCAAAGTTGACAGAGTTTGAGTAAAGAAAAATGGGGGTTATGTATGGTTAATGGACCAAAAAGAGATGTCATTGTTACTTTTACACTGTAAGCCCACATGAGTCTGAATTGGTGTGAGAGAGAAGAGGTATCAATAATTTTGACAATGGTTCCATGAAAGATGTAGTCATGAGAAATGATGTAGGGCTTACATATGTATGATGGCCCAAGTAAATGAAGATCATGACTTGGTTCAGGAAAGCATCTCATGACCAGGGTCCATAAAAGTATTTTTACTTTTTGGAGCTTCGGAATTTAAAATCGGTACTTACTCTTGAAAAGGAATCCCAAATTAAGAGGGACTTATGATTGTGTTTTATTCCTATGAAGGAAGCCCAAATCAAATGAAAATAAGGTTGGGGCTTACTCCTGAGGAAGATTTCCAATTAAAGGGAACTTATAACCGTGGGATTAATCCTGAGGAGGAGGCCCAAAGTTAAAGGAAATTTTTATTAGGGTTTAATCCTAAGGAGGAGGCCCAATTAATTCCTCTCAGATAAGGAATCCAACAAAGGAATCATGCCATAAATGGATTTGAAGAAGGTTTTGAAGGCCATGTCTTAAAGGGGAGTGGTGAATTTGAGGAAAGGAGGTGATTAGGAAGGAGACACGCAAGTATTTTTCTAGTGTGCAAGTCATGGTCACGCAAGTAGACTTGCGCGACATGAGTCACCTTGGGGGATGATAAATCCATAGGGTATTACTTGGGTGACTTTGAACTCAAGCCCTTAGTATCATCCCAAGAGGCTTCCAAAAGGTTGGCGCGTAAGTTCCCCTGAGAGGCCAAGGCCATGCACAAGTGTTTCCATTTCCCTTAAGATATGAACACATAAGCATGAATGTATTTATGTTTTCTAACACTTATGCCTTATTCTACCTTTTTATAGCTTCCATTCTAGGTAATGAATTGCTTTAGAAGTGTTCGAAAGATGTCAAACAAAGACATGGGAGACCAGAGCTTGAATCTGAGTTTTGGAAAATTCATCCTCGAAATGGGGGGCCCACAGGGGATATTTATAGGACATTGGGAACCATGGGTGAAAAAAGTAATAGGGCCCGCAAGTGACTAGCGCGACCCATATGTGGTGCACAATTGACTTGCATGGTGCACAAGATACTTGCACGACACCCTCCAAATGAGTTTTTGGTTCATCCCTTTGTCAATTTATGATGTCATTCAAAGGGTGACCCTCATTGGGCTTATGTTATTCCTCTTTTCCATTTTTTGGACACTGTGACGGAAAGAAGTGTCAACAATTATATAATTTTTATAAACTGAAATGAAATTTTTCGATGGGTTCGAAAACAGTTTTTGTCAAAAACCAGTCATTTCTCAATAAATGTCGATTCTTATTTTATAAGTGACATTAAATATTTTTATTAAATTATTAGATAAAATGAACAAAAAATTTTAAATCAGAACATTTAAAGTATCCAATGGGGAATCTTTTATAATTTTAGGAGCGAGTCAAATTTCAGGTAAAAATTGAATATCGTATTTGTATAGGGTGTCTATTATGACATCATAATGAACCAAAAGTGATTTAATAAATACTATAAAGGGTATACAAGACCAAATTTCTTTTTTTATTCAAATTAATGTTTTTATGTTTGTTTGAATAATTTTATAAATCCATTATGAGTTCTTCAAAAGAATTAATACATTTTATGGTTTTGAAATATTTTCATTAAGAGTGTGACTCATCTTCACTTAAGCAAGTGTATTATTTTATTATTTTTAGAAAATAGACATATATAATAATGGATACCACTCCTATTTCAAAAAAAGGAAAAAAGTCCTTTGGAATGTTTTTAGTTTTTTTATTTTGTTTTATAGAGTCCAAAACTGTCACACATGTTTTTTCATGTCTTGGATTTGATCTAGTTCATTGGAAATATTGACCCTTTATTTGGGTTTTGAGTGTGATGAATAGTGATTATTGAAGATCTATATTGGTATAATCATCCTATCATGGGTTCCAAAAATCTTTTTTGGTGGTTATGGAGAAAAGGATGGTCACTTCAAGATTTGGGCCAAACCCTGAGGCTATTTCTAGATTTAAGAACAAATTTTGTTCCTTTTAAAACTTATTAGTATTTCAACATTTATCACACATTCCACTTCCAACATAGCCTAACCTGACATATTCAATCCACCATATCAATTTTTACCCAATTTTAATTCATATTCATGGTGTATTTGGGTTATTTATTCCGGCAATGGGACATCCCGTGAGCCCATTTCCAGTTTTCCAAAAATATTTTTGATAAATTTATCTCACATTCATTTTTTTATATTTAAAAAAGATTAAACCTACAAAAAAGGACCCCAAAATGTTGGATATAATCTAGAGTTGCCACCAACTTAGTTATTATTCTTTTTTGTCATCCTTTTGGGTGATTTCTCACCAAATGTTAGTGGTTCTTCTTAATTTCTTCGTCAAACCATTCTCCATTGTCTTCCCCCTTCCTTCTTCTTTCATTTTTTTCATTGATTTCTATTATCTTATAGTCATTGTAAACCTAGGGTTCTGTTTTATCATCATTATTTATTAGAGTTTTCTTTTTTTAGGTCTGTTTTTTTATTGATCTTGGGTTTTGGAACCCGCATCGGGTGTTTTCGTCATTGCGTCTTCTTTTCGCTATGGTTTTGATGTAGGATCTCCTAAGAACATGCCTTTGTTATTTAGGTTTCATCTCTTTTATTTCTATTATCAAATTATATACATGTATATTAATTTTTGTGAATCCTTTGGGGGATTTATTTGGAGTGCAAAATGGTTATTAATGCATTGTTTACTATAAAATTGAGTTGTTTTGTTATAATAGTGCACAATGCTTTTTCAAATAATTGATTCGCTGGTTTTTTCATGTGGATTGGGATGTTAAGGACCTATTAAACGAATTTAATAAATATTTTACTTTCAAATTTTTGTTCTTACCCCATTGGGAGTTAAATAGAATTTTTTTTTCTAAATATTGCAGGCCTAGTCTTCGGAAAAGTTTCAGGTTGGACTTTGTGTGCTAAATGTGACATAAAATAAAATATTTGAATTTATTAAAGTACATACAGCATGAAATGTGATATTTTTGTTCTTTTATGGAAATAAAATGTTTTTTTCGTTTTATAAAGAGATATGGTTTGGGTTGTTGACACTTTTTGGCACGAGTTGCTGGTAAGTGGCTCGTTCGACATTCTTATGGAAAAGTTTTAGCATAAATTTTTAAATTAATGTTTTAAAGGATTTATCTAAATATTTTTCTTCTTGTAATGGTGTGTATACCACACTTTATAAAATGTGAAATTTTTACCTTTTTTATACATTGGTTTAGTAAAATGCTTAATGCCCCGTTTGGCATTTATGTTTAAAAAATGGGTTTTTATTTGTATTCTATGTTGTACCATTTGGTTTCTTTTTAAGATTCATGAAATTGATTTAGTAAATGGATTTGGGGCAGCCAAAAATATTATTTGGTATGGAATTGGTTGGAGTTTGGCCTAAAAAGTGCATTTTTAAATTGAATTCATGTGCAAAGATTTGTTATTATTCGTTAATTTTTTTAAATTTAAAATGGTTTATTGAGTTACACAAAATGTGAAAACATGTTAGCTACTTTTTGGAGTGTTTATTAATATAACTATTTTTTAATGATTAAATGGAATTTCATAGCCTGTGGAAAATATTTGATCACCAAGAGGGAAACTTGGGTATCATGGTGGATGGACATGTACACGTATGATAGTGATCTGGAGTGGTTTCATCCTTGTTTCAGGTAGAATGTTTCAATATGACCACACTAAAAAACTATTATGATGATGTTCCAGACCAATATGTTATGGCTATGTTCCCAACTATTTGATTTTTCATGAAAACATATATTTGTTATGATTACTTTTCATTGAGATATGAGTTACCTAGGGCCCACAACTAGATAGTGCCTAGGGGTGTTCCCATGACTTATACCTATTGAATATATTGTATTTACAATCAGCAAACAATGAGTTTATTTTAATAAAATTCAATCACATGTGTATTTTATTTAATGGTGTGCGTTCTTTAATTCAGCCCTCTTGAAAACTGTTTTCACTTGGATTTTGCGTCTCTTTGAAATTAGTTAGTAGCATTTCCTATTTATGAAAAAATGTATGAATTATTATTTTGTAATTTTCGTAGCATGGAACCATGTTTGGAAAACATATTTTGATATAATGTATTTTAAAATTAAAATTTATATTTCTCTTATTTTATAGGAAGTGTATTGGGAATAGAATATCTTGGCATCCTACTGAGTTTTTGTACTCCCACATATTGTCTTATTTTATTTTAGCCCTTGTGTAGGTTTGAGAATAAGTCTGAGCGCCTTGGACGATGTGTGATTATTGTGTTAGAGAGTGAAAAGAAGGGTCTCATGATTTTTGCTGGTTTTCATGTTTGGTCAGTTGAGTTGTTAGTTTAGTTTTACTTTCAATTTAATGTGAGAATAATGTTCATTTGATGTTTTATATAAATGTGTCTTGGGAAGCCCATTTCCTTCCAATGTTTATTTAATTGTATATATTTGGGAGAAAGTTTCCCCTTGTCCCTCTATTGATGCCCTTGGTTCTTTATGTCATCCAGGTAGGATCGATAATGCCTCTTGGGACTTGTCATGGAGTGGTTTGGGGGACTAGTTCTGGGTCGAAACATGATGGTTCATGAAAAAATGGTATCAGAGGAGGTTGACTCTTAGAGGAACATTCTTTATTGAGAATCCTTGTAATTTGGGGGATATCAAGGTAGATGGAGATGGATTTTTGGAACATGAGGGGTAGGTTTGGGGGGAGATTCACAAACCCTTTCTCGTTCTAATCCTATAGTGTCTATGGACGTCTAGTTATACTAGTTTATTTTGTTATTATATATTTCTTGGTGATTAGTATACAAAAATGGGAGTTGGACTAATGAACTCCATGAGCTCACAATGCCTGGAAAGCCTTGTGGATCTGGGAAATGGTCCTATGAAGGCTCTTCGTGTTGGTGGGGTGTTTGACATTTGGTCGGTAACAATATGGTCAAGTCACCCACCGACACTAGCTCCCTTTTTAGGTCTCCTAGACCTTTCTTGAACTCTGAATTTTATTTTTAAAATCTTTTTGTGATAATTGTGGAAGGGGGTTTTAGTGCTCAATATAAGAAATTTTTAAGCATGTTTCATTTTTTTGAATCATATTTTAGGGGATAAATCTGAAAGATTTAACGTGATTAGATTTATTTAATCTAAACATTTGGTTTATTGAAATAAAATGGTTGTAAGGAATAAATTATTTTACAATGATTATAAAAATAAGTTTAAAATAACATGTTTTGTGCTGTTAAAGAGTGTTTGAATCCAACGAATTGGATTTGGGAATTGGTTTTGGGAATTTTTTAATTTCTTAAAAAGGGTATGGACCATGTGGCTATCCGATTAAGAAAATATACCATGCTAAAAAAATTACATGGGAAAGGGATGTTTGAATGGAATTCTTATTTTGTTGGTTGTTTTAAAATAAATGAAATGGGTATAAAATCAAATGTTTCTTGAAAATTTGAGGTCTGTTGAGATACTAAAAAAAGTTTTTAATAAAGGGAGTGGATTTTGATGGAGACCTGTGGGGATTGTTTTTCATTTTTGTTAAAATGGATTGTTGTGTGAAAATATGAAAATGGTTTTTGACATGGTGGTTACTGTGCATATGGAATGTTCATGATTTTTGAAATGGATTGACTGTTTTGGTTTGTAAAATGTGGATGCTTTTTTAGCCTTTCATGTTTTTTTTGGGTGATAATATGCATGGTTTTGTATAGACATGTTTATGGATGCCTAGTATGGAATAGTGGTTGGGTGCCCATGGTGGCACACGAATGTGCATGTGAGTGAGAATTGATGAAACACCCTTGGTGAATGAGAAAATCCATTATGATAGTTTATTTTTCAAAGGAGTTTTAAGTATAATGTTTTTTTTGTAAATTAGTGTATATGTGGATTTATTTATCATGTTTTATAAATGTGGTTTATTTGGTATGCTTCCTCATGATCTAGATGTGATACTCTTTGTGTATCTTGAGATGGGATCTTGTTAGTGGATCGGTATTGGAGAAATTTTCAGTGGATATCAAAGGATATTTTGGATTTTGTTATGTGGCCGCAGATAGTTCTACATTGGAAATACATCCAGTTGATTAGCCTAAGGATTATTTTCAAATATTAAATATACCTCTTCAGATGATTCCTCAACTTGTTTGATGGAAGAGAGATCTATTTGGGATTGATTTAAAGTGTTTCCCTTTTGTGAAAATTCTCTTGGATATTGCATTTGTGTTCTATGATGTTGATGTGTTTCATCATATTCCTTATCCATTCTGATCCTTGTTTGGAGTGAGAGAGAATGATGATATTTATCATTGAATTAAATTTTTTATAAAGGTGTGTTGATGAGAATGTGTGTTTCATGAGGTGCTGTGATCCATGGCTCTTAGATGCAATGCAACAGATGCTTCAAACATTAAGTCCACAACCATAGGCATCAGAGTGAAGGTTTTCATGTAGTTAGAAAATCTCCAAAGGTGTGGGGAGATCAACTAAGCAACTGCCATCACCATTGTGGTAAAGCAGTTTCTATGTTTTTATTATGGTTTCTGTTCACTATCATTTTTTTTCTCAAAGAGCCTGGTTGAAATACCCCTCACACAGTGAATATGGTTATGCTTTATCTAATATGGGTTTCCAATCAATATCCCTATGTGGACTGCCAATGTGGATTGGATATAGTAATGGTTTTACCTATTCATAGGTGGAGAGTGTTGGGTGGTTCCTCTATTTCTTTTGTGGTTTCAGTGGCCCAATGATTGGGTCCCATTTCGTCCTCGCCCCGAGTGGTGGGGGTTTTGATCAGTGCCAAATAAGTTTCTCTAGTTCTTGTCCCCTCCATTCAAGAGTGAGTGTTTTAAATGTTCATGTTTTAACCCTATTAAATTGGGATTGTAAGTTGTTGTGGGAGAGTTTTGTTGGGCATGTACAGGTGATTCCCAATTCTAGTTCATGTTGTATTCTTGTTTGTTCATTTCTAGTTAGTCTCTAATAGCGGGGCGAACCATTACGGGTCTCGAAGATCATTCTATTCAAGATTTATCATATGGTAGTTGTGATTTAATAGTGGGGAGTCCGTTCTAGCCACCCCAACACCATTTCATTTGTTTTGGTGAAGGCACATTGGTTTGGGTGGTCATTGGGTTCATTGGGAGAAGTCCCAACAATCTAGTTCTTGGTTTGGTTTTGGAGGTGGTGGCTTGATCTTTCTGTTAGTTCTCAAGAAGTGGTTGCGAGTTTGAGATTTTTTAACAAAGAGGCTTAAGATCAATTGATATTGGGAGATATTTACTTTTCCATGAGAGGTTTTATAGTGATGATATGGATTCATTACGTGTTTATCATTCATCTGGAAAGTGTTATGGATTTTGGGGGTGCAGGATGTTTTAATAGGGGGAAGACTTGTCACGCCCGTTTTTTCATGTCTTAGATTTGATCTGGTTCATTAGAAATCCTGATCGTCTTCTTGGGGTTTAGGTGAGGTGAATGTATAGTTTTTAATTTCAATATATCTCTAATCATCCTACCAGAGGTTCCCCTTATCTTGATTGGTAGTTTTTGTTGAAAATGATGGTTACTTCAAGATTTGGGCCAAACCATGAGCCCATTTCCAAATATTAAAACAATTTTTTTCTCTTTTATAACACCTTTATTTTTTAACATTTTCAAATATTACACTTTCCACATGTCCTCCCCTATCTTATTAATATCACAATATCTCTTTTTACCCCTTAGGTATTCATAATCAGGGTGGGTTTGGGTTAATTATTCAGGTAATGGGTCATCCCGTGAGCACATTTTCAGTTTTTTAAAAAATATTTTTATTCTTTTATGTAATATTTAGCTTTTTATTATTTTTGGTGATCCCACCTCCTAAATGGAGCCCTATCTATTTTATATCTACTAGAGGTGCCTCCCCCTTCGTTCTCCTTTTTTTTGGGCTTCCTTTTTGAGATTTCTCACCAAAGGTTAGTGGTTCTTCATAATTTCTTCACCAAGTCTTTCTCATTTCTCTTGAATCGTCCTTCTTCTTTCATTTTTTTTCACGAATTTATCTACTAACCTATAAATTATATACCTAGGGTTCTATTTTTCCCTCATTTTTATGGGGTTTTTTCTGTTTAGGATTAGTCTTTATAGATCTTGGGTTTTTGAATGTATAATGAGTGTTTTTTGGTGTGTGTCTCCTTTTTGCCAGGGTATTGAGGTCAATTCTCCCAATCATATGCCTTTATTATTTATGTTTTATATTTTTATTGATGTTATCACTTTATATAAATTGTTAGTATTTTTTTCAACCTTTGGATAATTTATTTGGTGTGCAAAATGGTTATTTATTCCATGTTTTTTTGTAAAATGGATTTGCTTCATTATAAAAGTTATCACCTCTTGTTAAAAAAAATGTTTCTCTAGATTTATCATATTAATTGTGAGGTTAATGAATTTTTTTTACTACTGTATCAAATTTTGGTCGTGAACGTGTAGGTTTTTAGGCATTTTGGTGTTAAATAGAAGTTGTTTTGCTAAATGTTGCAGGGTTGGTTTTCGAAAAAGTGCCTGATTGACCTTTGTGTGATAAATGTGATATAAAATTACTTATTTGAATTTATTAAAGTATGGTAAGCATTAAATGTAATATTTTTTTTTCATTTCAGTTTTCTACAATATGTTTTTATATAAAGAGATGGGTTTTGGTTTTTGACCCGTTTTGGTATTTGTTGTGGGTTAGTGGCATGTTCAGCATTCTTGTGAAAATGGTTGAGCATAAATATTTAATCAAACTGGTTTAAATGATGATTGTAAATTTTTTTCTATGGATAATGGTTTGTGTACACCTCTTTATGAAATTTAAAATTTTTACCTTTGTCATACGTCAATTCGGTAAAATGCTTAATGGTCTTTTTTGAATTTCACTTAAAATGGGTTTTCATGTGTATTACATGTTATACCATTTGGTTTCCTATTAATGTTAAATAAATTTTGGTATTAAATGGATTCAGGGTAGCTAAATCTGGGTTGGTATGGAATTTGTGGGTGTTTGGCTTAAAAAGTTCATTTTCCAATGGAAATCATGTGTAAATCTTTTTAAGCTTATTGAAATGGTTTTATGAATTTTTTTTAGGGTTTTTGAGTAACACAAAGGGTGAGAAAATAGGTTTAGCTACTTTTTTGAGTGTTTTTGACAAGATCTAGTGTTTTTGTATTTAAATGGTATTTTATAGCATGTAGAACATGTTTGAGCTGAAAGTCGAAAACCCGAGTATCTAGGCGGGTGGACATGTACTAGTATTCTCGTGATCCAGATTGGTTTTTCCCTCTTTCATTTTGAATGTTTGATGATTAAAACACTAGAAAAATATTATGATGATTTTGGGGACCACTAGGTTCTGGGTATGCTACCTACTAGTGTCTCGTGCACGAGAATAAATATTTTTTACGGTTAATTTTCACCAAGATACAGGGTACCTGGGGCCCATGGCTTGCTACTGCCTAAGGGTGTTCTCGTGACTTGTGACAATGGGATATATTGTATTCACCATAGGAATATGGTGAGTTTTTTTGGAAAACTATGTACAAGGTGTGTTTTATATAAAGGATTATATTTTTTAAAGCATCCCTCTTGAAAACCATTTTCACTTAGGAATTTCATGTCTTTGAAATCGGTTACGAGCATTTCCTATTTCTCAAAACATGGAATCTTTTTTAATTTGTAATGTTTGTAGCATTGAACCTTGTTTGGAAAACATATTTTTATATAATTTATTTCAAACATAAAATTGATATTTCTTTTATTTAAATGGAAGTTCATTGGGAATAAAATATCAGGATAACCTACTATGTTTTAATACTCACAAATATAGTCTTCTTTGGTTATTTTCCCTTGTGTAGGATTCAACTTGAGTTTGAACATCTTGGAAGATGTGTGATAATTTTGTTGGAGACTGACCAGTGGGTTCACATGGATTTAGTTTGTTTTCATTTTTGTGCGGTTGAGTTGTTGGTTTAGTTGTACTTTCACTTTTAGGTGAGAATAATGTTCAGTTCAAATTTTATATAAATGTATATTACGCTATCCATTTCTTTCCGCTATTTATTTAATTGTTTATATTAGGGAAATATTATTCCCTTGCCACTGTACCGATTCCCTTTGTGCTTATCATAATCTCAAGAGGATTGGGAATGCCTCTTGAGACTTGTTGCGGAGTGTCCTAGGTGACTGGTTCAGGGTCGACCATGGGATGGTTCATGAAAAAAAACTATGTTTAAGAAATAATAAATAAATCCCCAATACTTGGAAATATAAACCCACCCAAGATCACTTTTATCCTGACAAAAAATCCATGGAACATGTCCTTCCTTTTCTAACCCCACAACATAGTTCTCCAAAGGCATCCCCATTCTCTCAATAAGCCCCTCTAATGCACTTAAAGTTACACACTGAAGTTAGGGACCCTTAATTATCATCCTTTTCAAGTTTCTTTATTATCTTAAGACATATATTTCCAATTAAAATTAATGGTATATGAATTTATATACATCTATTACATCCCATTTTATGTAAAAATTTTGATAAACCCTTTTATCCCTCATCAACCAAATTATATTGATTTTTAAGTGACGTTTTTATATTTCCAAAATTTCATCGCAATTTTTTATTCCAAGACGATTTTTTAGTGAATTTTATATACATTTACTATCAAGAGTCTTCACAATTATACACTTATACGTAATTGGATTTTTATAAACATGTATTTATTTCACACTCCTTTATCTTAGAATATAATACGATGATTAATGAATACATTTTGTATAATATATGTGGAACACTTAATCATGATAGTGAAATAAAATAGATATGTCCTCGTGATATTATATATAAATCCAATGCGTTGGGTAATGTTTAGTCTCATGATACGTCATGTTGGGAAATGGAGTCAAAATAATTCCTTTAAAGGAATTTTTCCAACATGATTTATTGGATGCTATCCGTGTCCTATGTTTATGATGTAGTGTTCAATTTTGTGTCCACATTTTCCATGTTGTTATTATCATTTTATATCCTTAATTATTATTCATGTTTATGATAGTCACACCTTTTATTCTCCATTAATTTGACTATTTCCTATCTTGTATCACTTTGTTCCATGTTTATTTCCTTACTGGTCTTTATAGCTCACCCCATTCTAATGTATGCCCCCAAGTTATCTCATATAGTTTTGAAATCCATGGAATTTTATAATAATGTTAAGGAAGTTTTTATTAATATTGTTATATCCCATGTTCAAGATGTTATTATATGTACCTAATTTCCCAAGACTGTAGACATGTCAGAATTCTAGGTTGTATTATGTGTACGTTTTGTAACAAATCATGAATTAATGTATAGTATAGAATAAGGTTGTTATACAATCACACATCACATCTTTTTAAAGTAGTTTGGAATTTAAAAATTCTAGATAGGATAGAATTATATGAATACCTTTAAGTATTTCTAGAATAGAATAAGATTCTTCATACCCTATTACCTCATTTTGGATATAGATATTATCAAATATTATATATTTATTTCTAACTATTAGGATATTCTTATCATATTTATCCCAAATGAAAAATTTCAACCATGTAAGTGAAGTATCTTTAGGACATTCAACTAATGTACAGACTTGGTTCCGTTTATACTCAATGAGTTCATCTCCATTGACTTTCTCCAATCATCATCACCTAAATCCCTATAAATATTGTTAGGTTATAATTGTTATAAAAATTATATATTTTCAATTATATTTCCCATTTTATTAATAGTTCTTACTAGTTGATCAACATCACCTATGATATTATCACTAGAATGATATCTATGAAAAAACTGATTTTCATCTTTTCAAAAGTCACTTCTAAAAGAATAGTTTGAAAATATTCTTGAGTAAAAAATTTAGAAACCTATTATTGTGATATTTCCCTTATATAAGAGATTTCAAACATATAATAAAACATAGTTTTATAAATAACACCTGAGGATGTAGGTTGGGGTTGTTTGAAAACAAATGGATTAGTTTCAGTAAACATAAAATGAAATGTATCCTCAATAGTACTAGTATTTTTATTAGAAACTCTATAAGAGTCTGTAGTTGTTGAAGGACCTAAAAATATTCCTTCATTAGGTTTTGTAGGATATTTACATAGGTTATATCTAGTATTATGAATGAATAAATTGTATCTAATATCATTGAGGTAGGAATGTTTTGGTTTTCTTCCAATCCACAAATCATAAGTATTTTTGTTAATAAAAAGACTAATTAAAACTCAATTTATTTTATAAAAGGTAGTACTAGTTTATTCATATTCAAAATGTTTTAACAATTGAGTATTCACTCAGCATGGTTCTAGTAATCTTCTGAAGAACTATATATATTCTTCTGAATACACCACATGAATAGAGTTCTAGGTTCCAAATAGTTATGTATAATACACTTTTTACTACATAATGTATTGGAGGGAGATATAGTTCCCACTTATCACATAATAAAAACCAAAAATATGTGTTCCATATGTACATAAATCATTTTTCATATTAAAACCAATGAAATGAATCATGATTCAAAAACATCATTCAATCATAACATACCCCAATTAAAATAAATGGGATTCATAGTTAATCTTTCATCATAAATGTTAACAAAAAATATGAACAATATGGATAATATCCTTGAAAAAATATCTTAAATAAAACATAATTAAAAGAAAATAATGTTATTTTAGATGGAAAATAATTTTGTGATATCACTTGAAAATAATTCCTTAGGAAAATATCCTTTTTGTTTTGAAAACAATTTTATTTCATAAACTACAACACATTTTTAAGTGAAAAAATTTTCTATGAAAATAATTCATAATAATTTAAGGGAAGATTAATGTTATTAAGGATCCATAAATGTGGAAATATATATTATTTTCATAAATTTAAAAAACATTTCTTTTATTGTTATGATGGAATAGTCAAGAAGTACCTCATTAGGAAAACAAAATAAAATTCCACTAAAACCATCTAGTAAAAACAGACTAACAGGGAAATATCACTTAAAAAAATTAATAATAAAAGTAAAAATATATTGGAATAATTTTATAAGAATCATGGACATGGAATAAAAATTTTATCTATCAAATACTTATATATAAACAATCTCAAATAAAATGAGATGAGAAATTTAATCCTTACCTGATGTGTAATTTCTATTTTTAATATTTTAAACTCATGTATAATTGGTTAAATATTTTAATTGACTAATTCTAGAACAATACACATATTTATGATATCATATACAACCATATTATCATCCATTTATGGACACTATTTCATTATTAGTCTTATTTTGAGTGTTAATTGCTTCATTTTCATATGCATGTTTTGTAATATAAGTTCTAATTCTTGTTCATAGGATACAATTACATAATTTAAATGATGATATTAAGGTAATATATATTATATTTATTCATTATATAAATCTATATATTCATTATCAAATGATTAATATGGAAAATCAATCACATCGCATCATGGAGACAGTAGGTCTTGAGTACGCATTAGCGATGGTTTCATTTTATTAATGGTTAAATAGTAAGGAAGTGCACGATCTATTATTTTATCCAGAATGAATAAAATTTTATAATTATTTTTTATATCTATTATTTCCATCGTCATACACATATTGGTAATTTGGGGATGAAAAACATATCACACCATTGTGTGGAGATGGTAAGTAATATGTATGCATGCATGGTACTTTTGGTTTTTATAGGCTAGATAATAGGTAGGATATGGTTGTTCAATAATCTTAATAAAAAATATGAATATACATTGTACATTATTTATTAATTTATTATTAAAATAACTCATTAATTGGATGGAGATGATAAAATAATGTTTCAATAGTCAGTAAAGAAAATTACCGCTTCCTTGGGGAATATCCCATATATCTACTCTTAGGGACAGTAGGGTTTGAGTTTTGAGAATACCATAACCACTAGAATTTGTGTAGGGAAGTTGAGGATGTAACATTTAAGTTTTTAGTAAATATTTAAGCCTAATTGGGATGTCATGAAGTGAGAGAGGATGTTCCCTTTTATAATTGTGGTGAGGGGTGGTTTTGGAATTTAAAAAATTATTAATTTAAAATAACTTCAATCTCAGTCCAAAAAAAAATCAAGAAAGGTAATTTATTAAAATATAACATGATATAAGGTTTTAGTCTAATCAACTGATATATTTTTAAAAAGTTCTAATATATATTTTGTTCTTATCATTTTGATTAACCCTTAGGTAACCTATTTTAATTGTCACTAAGGTATCAAATTTTTCAATAATATAAGGTTTAATTTTTTTTTTTATTTTAAATAAATTATAATTTAAAATTTTATATCATTTTTTAACATATAATATATTTTTTGTATTTTGAAAATGTTCAATTATTTTTAAATAAATTAATAATATATTATTTTTTTAAATTTAATTAGTGTTAATTTTACATAATTCATAACTAAGACTTTTAAAAGTATCAAGATAACACCTTAACATAGAAGAAAAATATTTTATTATATATATAAGAGAAAATTTTCATCTAGAAATTTCATTTATGATACTAATTATAGCCAATTTTATTTATTTTAATAATTTAATAATATTGTTTTTATATTTCCATTAATAAAATTATTATTACACTAGTTTGTGTAATTATGTAATATAATTTTTAATTTATTAAAAATTGAAAATAAAAATACCATTATGAAAAGAAATATTATATAAATTATAATAATATTTGTAGTCTAATATAATTGTGGTTAGAATTATATTAAAAATGTTACATCATTTAAAACATGAATATCACATCTTAATATCATTATTAAATATGATATTATAAATATTATAACCTAATATAAGTCACACAAATTATAAAAAATATATTAATATCATGAAAATATGTTTTTTTAAGGTAAACATTTACATTTATATTCATTCACTATATAAAGTTTTTCTCATATTGTCACATAAGGGATATTAAAGGTAGAGAAACTAGCATGTGGTAACTTTCTTTGATATAAATATTAAATTAATTATATACCATGAAAAGGATGAATTAAATGACATAATTGTGATCCTTAGGTGTTAAGGGTATAATTTTATTCATATGTTAATTTTTTTTTCAAATTTAGGGTCATTTTATAGTCTTTATGATTTTATTGTTAACCTAAATTACTAAATATTTCAATTACCAAGGTAAAACATTTTACCAAGGTTACTAATAATATTGGAAAAACATAAAATTGACCTATTTACTAAATTTGGATCTTATGAATCCAATTTTTGAAATCATTTTTCAGAATTCATAACATAGAAGTTGTATAATATATTTTAAATTAAAATCGGTAAAATTCCATGGAAAATAGTTTTTTCTGAAAAATGACCATTTATAACATAAAACGTTTTTATTATAAATTTATGTATAAAATACCTTTGAAACCCATAATTGGGTTATTTGAAATAAAAGTTAACTAATTAATTTTTTTAATTAATCCAAAACATAATTTGACCTTCTAAAGACTTTAGATGAATAATATAGTTTTCAATAAATATTAATATTTTCAGTATTCGTTAAATAAATTCATAAAATTATAAAAATTAATTATGATAATTTTAAAATTATATATTCAAAAATCAAACTAACTTTATCAAATCCATTTTCTTGAAATTCTAAAAAAGTTAAAAACATTTTTAATGAAAATTTAATTTTTTAAAGAATAAACATATTTTACTAAAAGTGTGTGATTATATTCTAAGGGCTTATGAATACATTCATATTGGGTTAGACTACTAATTTTATTTCATAAATTAGTTAATAATATTTTTTCCCATAAAATTTCAATTGATAGGATATAACATTCATTTTATACTAATAGTGTATAAAAATTCTTTTAAACCCACATTTTCATTGAACACAAGTTGTTGAAGAAGTAAATTTATTTTAAGAGAAATATTTATTAAAGTTGTTACATTCTACCCCCATTATAATTAATTTTACCCTTGAAATTTATCTCATTTATACAAATAGATGTGGATACCTCACCCTCATCACATCCTCATGTTCCCACACAGCTTCCTCAAGTTAGTGGCTCTTCCAAAAATCATTATCCAATCGAGTGGTGTTGCTTCATAGAACATTCTATCTAAAATATAGAATCTATATATGTTGTTCGTCATAAGAATGATCTTGATCCAATGGAATGAATTCTACGTTTATTATATATTAATTATTAGGTATGTACTTTCTCTGGAGAGATACAAGTAACGAATCATGAACTTTGGATAAATTTTGTTGAAGCACCAACCTATAAGCTACCTTCCCAACACAATCATGAATTTAAAAAATAAAAATAAACCTTTGGAATTTCTTTCCCTACAATACAGATCTCATCAGTCTCTTCAAGTTATATATTTGTATAAATACCTTGTCACCCACTTCAAACTCTGGGTTATTTAGTCGATTTTCAGAACTTTTTTTGTTGATTCTAAGCACATATTATGTGCTATTGAATTGAAATTGCCTTCTATTGCATCTCCTCAACTGGACCAGTTTCTACTAGTATTCATTCCCAAACATCATCCCAAAATTTTGGAGTTCTACAATTCCTTCCATAGTGGGATTCATAAGGAACCATATGAATACCAAAGTGAAATATATTTTCTTTAATAACATTATTAGAAAGGTAGGAATTAATCCCAACCACCTTCAAAACCCATAGAGAAAGATCAAAGGATTTCCTCTAGAGTTGGAATTGTTCTCTCGAATTGGACATCTATCTGAGGATGATTTCAGTGCTGAAACATAAAAATATATATGTATCATATTTATGACTTATTCAGAACACTAAGGTCAACCTCAGATCTTGATCAGATAAAATGGAACGTGGTACTCAATGTAACCTCACCACTTAAAATTTATTCTTCCATAAGGTCCAAGAAAGAAGTGTTATCTAATATAAATTATGTGCCTCGACTTCAGAAGGTTATCAACAATCACCCCTATAGCATTGTTGAATTTATATGTTTTGGGAAATATTATGAAAAATCATGTAGGGGATGTTTTAACATTTACATTATATTTTAGGTAACAGTTTTAATAACACCTTATACTTTTATCATGGAGCCTTAACTTTCTAAAAACCAAGCACTGAGAAAAATATTCTGCAATATATTTCTTCATTTCATCCCACTAGAAATATTTTTTAACGTCTCTATTCATAATGGTTCTTCCTTGATGAATATAGAATGATGAATAATGTGCTTCCTCCAATATCTCCTTCAATAAATCCGGTAGAGGAGGGATAAAAGCATAGTTCCTAGACCTTATTATCCATTCACAATCAATAGTGAACTTAGGAACATTTCTCATCATAATTTATAGTTCTACATATTCCTTTCGAGAATCCTTAATCTTCACTTTTATCACTGGTTGAACATTATTTTGAGCTAGATAATACACCTCACATTTATTTAATATTTCTAGGTTCATTCATTGAAAATCTATAAATAGTGTATCTTTTGGGATCCTCATCCTTAATAGGATAGAATTTCTTTATCAACTCAAAGATTCTTCCACATTGTTCACATTCACTGGGTGTTAATGTATTGATTATTTGTAATATTTAATCAACTCAAAATATCTCCTCTGTGTATATTCAGCTCACATTGATTGAAAATACACTATAAACTTTTAAAATAAGTATATATATCACACCATTCTATATAAAGATAATGACTCCATATCTTCAATGCAATGATTACCATAGTTAACTCCAAATCATGAGTTTGGAAAATTTTCTCATGGTTTTTTAGATTTTACAAGGCACAAGATATCACCATATAAGATTTTAGGAGAACATATTTTATCCCCTTCATGGATTCATTTTCATAGATCAAAAACCATTCTATACTATAGGGTAGTGTGAGAAAAAGAGCAATGAATAACCTTCTTTTCAACTCATTGAAATTATCATCACATTCTTCTATCCAAATGAACACAACTCTTTTCTAAGTAAACATGGTATGTTCATCAAATAATCAGGTGAAATCACTCAAAAAATTACTACAATATCTATCAAAATAAAGAAAACTTTGTATCTCAAATATTTTTGTTGGGAAAAAACAATGTATAATAATTTTTTCCCTTTTTGGATTCACATATATCCCCTATCGTGATATCATGTTAACAAAAAATGAAAATTTATAAATCAAAAAATTACACATAGTAAATTTTTCATAAATCTCCTCCTTTCATAGGGTATTCAGTAATATCCATAAGTAATCTTCACATTATACCTTTAACTTCGAATATAAAATAATATCATAATTAAATACTACAAAAAAATAATCAAGATAGTCACTAAGAACACTATTTATTAATTCCAAGAAGATATTAGGGGCATTTGTAAGACAAAACGACATCCTGATAAATTTATAGTGTCTATACTTTGTACAAAATATCAAATTGTCTATGTACTCCTTCTTGACCATAAATTCATGATATCCATAAAGAATATAAATCAAAGAAATGTTTTAATATCCATGTAGTTGGTCAAATATGTCCCCAATATGGGGGAGAGGATATTTTTTATTGATAGTTATGTAGTAAAGTTTTTTTATAATCGATACAGAGTGTCATTTATACAATTTTCTACATAAAAAATAGATTAAGTGGACCCCATGGTGACACAACAGGGTGTGTGAATTCATTTTGAAGATTAATTTTCTGTTTCTTCTTGAATTTCTGCAAATCAACTATGGACATTATGTAAGGAGTCTGTGAAATAGGCCTATCACCCAGTTTGATTTAAATTAATGAAGTAAACATCACTATTCTGTGCAATACTAATCAATTATTCTGTAAATACATTAATTAACACATGTATAGTTGGAATGACATTAATGAAGAGTTTTCCCCTAACCATTTGATATAGATGACCTCACCTTATAAGAATTAGGATCCATAAAATTGAATTAATTTACAGAAGATGTTAATATTTATACTTGCACTGATGGATGATAATAAATTAAATCAAAATATGAAATGTGACTTACCCTATTTGGTTAATGATATTATATCCATATATAGAAAGACCATAATTTCCAAGAATCACATCAAATTCAACTAATGGAAGGATCACCGTCCTTTCCTAATGATCTTTTCCCCAACATCAAAAAGAGAAGAATTATAAACTTGGGATGCAACCGTTTTTCCATTGGGAGTTAACATGGATAGCTTAATATGTAATTATTGATATAATATGGTGATATCCTTATAAAATTATATATACGGAAAAGATTCAGTGGATCCAAAACCAAATAAAACATTATCTTCTTTAGAGTGGATGGTATGTTTACCTTTCACAAATTCTTTACCATACTCCTCAATGCCAGTAGTGATCGCATGTGATTTTAGATTATATTTTTCTTTAAAAGTCTACTAGAATCGATCATCATAAATAACCCTTGGATTAGGGAATTGTTTATCATAATTCCAATTTTCCATCCACTTGTAAAATTTATGTGTGGTAGGAAATTTTTGTGTAGCATTTTCTCAATTTTCAACATTAGTTATCTTTTTCCCACCAGTTAGATAATTAATTTTCAAATGAAATTCCTTCCCACACATAAAGCAATTATTAGTCCCCCTAAAATAGTTTCCACCATGATTCATTACACATTCTGATCATAAATGAAAGCTCGTCTTATTTTCCATAATGATTTTGTTTCTTCCCTAGAATTCCACTATTAACTTCTTATCAAACCCATAATATTATTGGGAGACTCTAATATCCACATCAACATTCAGATAATATAGAATTATTTACTAATTGCTTCTAATGTCCCATGTGGATAATTCCCATTTGAGACATTGTTTTAGACCACTGAAGAATCGATCAACCTTACTCACAGGTTTAATGATAATTCAAGAAGTTTACATTGAAAATATTGTAAAATTTCCTTCCAATGTACAAGGAATTCATCACTATTTTTCTTAATATCAAGGGAATACTTTTACATCATAAGTTGAATAATACGAGGAGTATACTAATTTAAAAAAATATTTAGAACTTGTCTATTTACATAGTTTCAATTTCATGTCATTGTCTTATATTGTTGATAAGATTCCACCATAAATCCACTTCTCCATCCAAACAATAGACTGACAAGAATAATTTTTCATGTCTTGAACATTGGAGAACCAAATATTTCATTTCAGTTTTATAAATCCATTTTTTAATCACCAGAATAATGTAGGACCAACTGGAAGAAGGCGTTTGATGTCTCATGAAGGAATCAAAAAAATTTTGTTCCCTCATTTTCTCTTATTTAAGACTAGCATGATTCATATATTTAGAAAGTTGTATCAATATATAAACATGAATTTTAATTCTAGATCACTTTACATTTGGTTTATGAAGAATAAAATCATTAAATTTCTTATCGCGTTTAGTATTAACATGATTCCATCAAGTTACATCCATTGACTAAAACCAAAAATCATATTGTGAGAAACACTAATTATAATTGGAAAAACCACAAATCAAGGACAATTACTTATTAATTTTCAATTCCAAACACCTTTGGTTCTATAATAGGTTATTTATGATCATCACTAAAACACTATGATTTAATCCTCTATTTAGACGTATCATTTAGGTTCATAAAAATGATATCTCATCAAATATTCCAACGGATAACTAAACCTTTGTCTGATACCAACTATAGTGGCCTATTAATTTCATATATATAAATATTAATTCTAAATAAAAATATATTCATTATATAACATTGAAACACCATCCCATAACTGTATAGGTTTTGTGCCATTGGAAAATGGGAAATATAATAAATTGGTCCATAAAACATCAATATGATCCCCTTCTTATTCCTTAATAAATAGAACATATTTTTGAACAACTTCCTCAATACCCCTCTTCAAATCCTGGGAAAATAAAAATTAGGAAGAGTGATAACAAATACTTGGAATGGGTAAACAAGTGATATATAAATCATATAATAATCATGCAACCTAAGAATGTAAGGAAAACATTTGAATATTGTATCTTGTATAAGAAGATAATGATATCCTCTCATGGGAGAAATCATAGATATTCATAAAGAACACATTTCATGAGGTCATGACATAAGACATGAAATTGTGGCATCCACAAAAGCATAGAAAATCATTTCAATATTAGTTAACGATCACTTACAAGACCATCATAGTGGAAAAAGTCTTTTACTAAATCATGTTCACTCCTCGTTCCAACCATGTGTTACTAATCATGATTTACTTCCCCTTACAAACCTGTTTTACTGAATAAAGATAAATTTTTGATTCAATCCCATCTATCTCAGGAGATATAAAATCTTTACCAAATGAATAATAGGGATATATATTTTCCACCCATCACATAATGAAAACTAAAGATATGTGTTAAATAATAACATAATTAATAATCTATTCAGAACTATTTAATGAAATGTGTTTCAAAAACATAATTCAATCATAACATAACCCTTAGAAATGAAATGATTATTATAATTAATATTCCACCACACAGATTAAATAATCATTAGAGTAATATAGATATTATTCTTGAAAAAATATCCCTTTTAATAGAAAAGTTCGATAAAATAATTTAATCATAGATAGAAAGTAATCTTGATATATCATTGGGTAATTTTTCTCAATGAAAATATCATTTCTGTTTTGAAATCATTTTATATTTATATTAAAATGACATGAAATTATAAATGAAAAAATTTTATTTGAAAATAAAATTGTAATATCAAAACTGAATCATTAGGAAGTAATGGTGTCATCAAAGTAGAAAAATTTATTTCATTCGTATGTGTTAAAAAACATTCCTCTTGTAATTTGTGTGGAAATGTAAAAAAAAGTACATCATTAAGAAATCGATAACAATAGTCCTTTTAAAACCTTTCTTAAAAATTCAATCATTGATAAAAATTAAATTTAATATTTTAAAATTATAGTAAATATATTTTTAAATTTTTTTAATAAACATGGACATGGAAGATAAATATTCATTTAGAGATACTTATATATATATAAATATTGAATAAAATGAGATCGAGAATTTAACCCTTGCCTTAGGTAAGATTTTCATCATACGTATTTGAAAATTATGTATAATGGATTAAATATTGTTCTAAACTTATTCTAGAGCCATATTAATATTTATGATATCAATTATTATCCTATTATTACCCATTTGACATTCATATTTCATTATTACTACTATTTCAGTAGTTATCTTCTTCATTTTCCTATGAATGTTTTTTCATATAAGCCCCAATTCTTTTGTATAGAATATATTTAAATTATTTCAATAATGATATTAATTTAATATATGTCACATTTATTTATTATATTAATTTATATAATCATTCTTGAATGGTTAATATATAAAATGAATCACAATACCTAGTGAAGATGGTTGGCCACACTTACACACAATAAATGATATCATTCCCTTACTGGAAAATGGGAAATAATTTGATGGTATATATTTTGTTCCATAATCAATATCTTGTTATAATTTATATATATATATATATATATATTATTTTCATCATTATTCCCATCCTCATAATTTAATGATGAAAAACAGATTACATAATACTGTGGACACAATAAGACGAATATATGTATGCCTGATACATTCATTTTTTATCAGATGAAAAACCATTGAATATGATTTTCCCATAATCTTAAGAAAATCCAAGAATATATATGATAAAATATTTATTACCTTATTATGAAAAAATGGATAAGAATTATATGAAGAAATTATAATTCAAGAGTCGGCAAAGACATTTACCTCTTTATTAGGGAAATTCCATTAGTTCGCCTCTTACGGACAATGAGGGTTGCCTTTTGAGAAGAACAAATCCTCTAAAAAATATATAAGAAAATTGGGAAGATAAATTTATAGGGGATTGTCAAGAATTAAGGTATAATGGGATATTGGAATGTGAGAGATGAGGTTCCCTTTTATAATTGTGGTAAGGGGAACTTTTTTAAAATTTAAAATTATTAATTTATAATTACATCAAACTCAATCCAAATACATCCCATAGGAAAAAAATTAGAAGAAAATACAAGATAAGGTTTTTATGTCATAATAGAATTTATTTTAAACAATTTTTTGTATAAATTTTAACCTTATCATTTTGATTATCCCTTAGGAAACCTATTTTAATTTTAACTAAGTTAACAAGTTTTTCAATATTAAAATGTTGTAATTTTTTACATATTTGATGTTAACAAAATCTTAAATGAACAATTTATAAAATTTTCGGCCATAAATTATTTCTTTTAGTATTTTTAATGATTTTTTATTATTTTTTAATAATTCCATAATTTATTATTTTGATAAAATATCATTAGTGAAAATTTTCAGAATACTAATTATATCAACTTTTAAAAATATAGAGATAACATGTTAAAATAGAACAAATTACTTTCATATATCCCTATGAGGCCACGTTAGTCTATAAAATTAATTTATCACATTAATTATATCAAACTTTATTTATTATAATATTTTAAATAATTATTATTTCATATTTCCATTAATAAAATAATCACTACATTAGCATTGTGTAATTATTGAATATAAATCATTACTCACTATAAATAAAAAATAAAAAACCACGGTGAAGATAAGTATTCTATATTTAAGAATAATATTAATAGGTGAATATATCTTTTTGGAAACCTTATATGAAATTTTTTTAATTATATAAAAAATGAATGTTTCACCTTTTAATCTTTATTAAATAAGATTTTATAAATACCATAATCACTTTTAAGTGGCCCAAAAAGTCAACAATAATTCATATTATGAAAATATGTTTATCAAGTTGAAAATATACACTTATATTCATTGAAAAAATAACTTTTTCCCTTTGTTGAAACTGAATTGATGTAAAAGAACATGGAAGTGACATTTTGTAACTTTCTTTGATTTAACTATCATATAAGTAATTTTCATGGAAAAGATTCCATTAGTAGACATAATTTTGGTCCTTATGTTTTTAGGGTACAATTTTATTAATCCAATAAAATTTTTCCATTTGTATGATCCCTTAATAGTCTTTTTAATTTAATCTTAATCCAAAATTAGTATATTTACACTCTACCTGTTGAAATAGTGTGCGTCATAGACCCAACTATTCAATGCTTATGATTTCCATGTCATGTATACAGATAGTTATACATGACTTCATCTTACCATTATAGTGTGGAATTTTCAGTGTCCACTATTGAAATGGTAATGTCCAAAGACTAATTGTAGAATCGAATGGTTATAACAGATCCTAGGATATAATTAGAACCTCTTAATACTATGAAATTAATCTTAAATATATGTTCTATAGTCTAGATACATCATACTGATTGGACACAATAGATGTTTGACTATCATATGATGGGGTATGAAAAGTATTGATACTTCTCATGAAGTTTGCACTTGGTGATCATTAGTAGTGAGATCATGTGGATAGACCTGCCAATAGGAACACCACATGTTTCAGTTGTCATTGGATGTTTCTATCTATGATCATGTGTAATGGTCTCCTAACTTGAGATCATTACCAATGTATTTAATTTGATTACACAATTTGATGAAAGAAAAAAAACCATGGTAATGAATTCATGGTGAGGTAGTCTGTGTTGGGTGCGTTATTGGTGGCAGACATTAGTAGAATGGTTATGAAAGTATTTTTCACTTCTAGGTTATGGTTCTGATATATCTCAGGCCATGTTCATAAAGATGTCAGTACCATTATATAACACTGGAACAGTCAAGGGTAAATCTATCTGGTAGAATCAAAAACAATAATGCAAGAAAAGGGTGAGGACATGTGAGTGCATCATGCTTTATGAGATATTATAGACAAAGAGATTATATTATACTGTGCATGTTTGTAGGTTGGTTTTCACTTCTATGAAAATCCTTATCTCTTTGGGGGCATGATGGTTAGCTATATCCTGTTCTTGGTCTATGAATACTATTCACTACTATTGAAATAAGGGTCTAAAGGGTCACACACAATAGCATATTTAAGAATCTACCATATTCAGTTGAATAAGATTTTTGGGCATTGTGGTCCGCACAACTAGGGCCTAGTATTTTTTCAATGAAATACGATCACCAATGCAATAAATAAATTCATATTATAGTAGTTTAGAATAATGATCATTAAATTAATTTATAAATTGTATTTACAGGTTTTAAATAAATAAATGAATAAATATTAATTGATGAATATTAAATTATTCAAGGATCAATTAATATTAATGGTAATGAAGAGTAGAGTTAATGACTCATTTATTATTAGATAATATTTTAACATATTTCAATAGACTGATAATAATAATGTTTAATGACTCAGATTAGTATTCAAAAAATGTTGTTAATAGTGCGTTATGTTTTCATGGCTGACGAGGCTATACTGGGTATTCTAATTAAGTACTATAAAAATAAGAGGATAGAATTTTTCCAAATACTATTCATGAGGCTTTTCTCATCTCCTCTCTCTCATGATCTAGAGAGAGATGTTTTGGATCCAAGGAGCTCAGATCGAGCATTATATCAGGCGCTAGCGAAGTGATGTAGTGATTGTTGGAGCATGGAATGCATCATCAGAATTCCATTCTAGTACCCAAATTACAACTAACAGTGCTCATGTAGATTTCATGAAGCATGTGAGGATGATCTAGAGGAGTTTGATATTGGATTCATCGATAAGAAATATCCAATGATGAGAAGATGTCGTTCACGACTTCAGATTTAAACTAGGTATTATATAGCCTATTTTTGTGCCTAAACCTTTTCACACTTGGTCCTCAGCTAAAACCAGGATTCTATTCACCGATTTCAAGAAGTTTACATCGATCGTCGGTGGAAATTCTTTAAAATCCCACCTGCTTCAGGATTCCGCTGCATGACCATTCCTTCAAGTGATATAAGAGCGATCATGTATAAATATATTTAGCCAAAATAATTAAATTTTCATTAAAATATGTAGATAGAATCGTTACGGTCCCAACGCCGCGAACCGCGTTTGAATACGATATCAGATGACCCATCTGCGGTAATCCAAAGTTTCAAATCAGAGTTAAACTGGTTGTTTTACAAATGATCATCCAGTGGACATCTGGTTACCAAAATTGTATTTTATGGTGAACCTTAATGATTAATATTATTTTAATAATTTAATTAAAATAATAATAATTTTATTATAATAATGTTATTATTATTATAATATTATGTTTTAATAATATTTTAAATAATAAGTTTTATAATTTCTAGTCAAAGAATAGATTGAAGAAATCAATCAAAAAAATAAGAGGGGAGACATGAAAAATCTGGTCCTGTAAAAAAAATACAATCAAATAAAAAAGTTGTGGGGGGGGGGGTGGCTTGTTAAATAAGGTCTAAGAAAAAATGGGTCTACTGGTCTTCCCGGTGAAGAGGCCGCGCAGTTGGCCGAATACTTCAGCCCCGCGCACCACTACTTGTCACTACCCACCTCACTCCCTGCCTCAGCACATCCTTTCCCACGCCAGTCCAGCACTCAAGTACCATTGGCCTCCATCTTCCCATACTGGCGATGGGTGTGCCGCACAGACTAGGTCGCGACACCATCCCCCTCCCTTGCCCTTTGGCCTCTGCCCTGCTAGATCTAGTAGCAGCCCACCGGCCAGCTCCCCCTCTGCTCCCAGTTGGCCTCCTCTGGATGACGCCCCTATCCTGGCACGAGCAGAACCCAACCAGTGAGGTCCTGGTGCTGGCGACTCTTGTTTCTTACAAATCCATTCGTACTATTGACTCCTCCCCCTCTGTATGGTGATTGTTTATTTATATTCATTTATTTAATTATTTATTTATTGCAATGGTTTTGTAATAGTTAGTTTATTTAAATAATAGATGGTCTGTGTGTTGTCTCAAGTGTCCTTATATGTATAAGGGTCTGCACGCCCATTCTCAGTGTTGTATTTTTATACCCTAAGACCCCTTCGACTACCTGCAAATACTATTTTATAATGATGTGAAGAGTGTGGTGCGCTTTGCGCCAAGTGATGGTGACACACCCAACGTGAGTAGGAGTCATTGGATGAGCCGATGTAACTATTCATCTTGCAAGCCACACAGCTAAAGGTATTGTCCCTAGGGTCTCGGTTTGTCTATTATTCACTCAATAGATCCACCATTAGAACCATCTCATGATCAGGTGTTCATATTGTTTTTCATGGTTTCTTATTTTTGTGCATGTGTAGATTATTACCTGATGACATAGTATAATAATAAACAAGAATGCAAGATAAAATGAACATGTGACGTGATACAATTTCTATTTCTTGAACATTATGTTGTGAGTGCGATCACATAGTACATGATTATAAAAATAGAAAATGATTTCATATGTAAAACTGAAAATAATAAAACCCTCAAAGATTTATTAATTCTAAACAGCCGTCCGTCATTTAAATTTGGTCAAAACTGGTTGTTTGAGGTTTCGGTCATGCCATAGCTAAGGGAGCCTCTTACTACTATGGAGTCCTTATATGAGTTGAATTAATAAATATTTCAGTAAAAAATAGCCATAGCTATGTTTTTGTAATTACATAGGCAAATGCTGATTAAATCAGGTTTTGATTTTAGTATCTTGGACATCACTCAACAGATCAAGGAACTGCAAGTTAAAGAGGTCGGTCAACCAAAATACCACCCCAAAACCTCTAATTAGTGGTATAACCATAGAAGATAGACCTTGAGGGGTGGTTCCAGGATCCTTTTCACCAGAATACTCAAGCGAATGATTATTCTTATTCTAACATAGAGGGTTCCTCGAATCTGATGAAATAGTGAGAGATATTAAAGGATTTATGTAATTAATCAAAATATCTTAACTATTAATCTGAATAAAAGAACAAATTTTCTAAAATTCATTTTTTTAGAAAAAATGAAATTTATACCACACATTTTAAGTTGTGGTATTATAATAGAAAAAATATCCTCACTGATACGAGTATCTATGAATAGTACAGGTGTGTGTGCATAGTACTGTGATATAGAAAACTCAAAGTTCCAGTGTCCCTATCACTGTTAAACATCCTCAAGAAGAGAAAGTGAAATTCATTATAGGAGACTAATGTATAAAGCATGTGATAGTTATATCATTATTCTTTGATCAGTGTTTCGTGTCGGTTATAGTCGCTACACTAGTACATGAATGATAAAACATGATGTCTCATCTTTGAGATGTTTTCAAGGAGAAAGAGAAGAATTGATATGAATAAGGAGATAGTTACATCAACATGTGTAAATTGAAAATTGATCATGATCATTAAATGGACCAGTTTCTCATATCATTTTCACCACATTACTCAAGTCTTATTTTACATTAGAAAACTAACAAGTATTGAGAAAATGCTTCCTTACCAATTTACGTAAGGTTTTCCATGTGAATAAGAATTTCAATGATTTTTTTATTTTTAATTCTTATTGAAACTAAATTTAAAGACAATGTGAAAAGACCAAAAGGAAAGTAATGCCAATGGAAAATTTGTGATGTCCTTTAATTAATGAGTTATTAAAAGAAGGTTACATGCATTTTATATTATAAAATAATACTATGGAAGATTAAATGAAGTTAACTAAATTAGTAAGGCAAGTCACCAGCTTCTGCTTCAGGAATATTCATCAATTGTAATGTTTCAGTTTTACTACTTGGGTATTAAATACAATATTTTGGTGACATATATGTATTCTAATATGGTAACTAAGTATGTGTATAACCCATACTAAATGTTAGGTGAATTCTAAAAGTGGCTGTGAAAGGGTGATACCTAGGCCAGTGGTGAGAAGTACATGACTTCTTAAATTTCCAAGTGGAATATTCATGTGGAAATATTATTTAGTATATCCAAATACATTAATCTCATGATTCCATGGATGAAAAGTGAAATTTTTTCAGGTTTTGGGATGTTTTTTATTTTTTAAAAACTCAATCACTAGTTCAGTAATACATGAATCATTGGAAATTAGTGATGAATATAAATTTATGACTTATACCTAGTTGTGGAAAGTTAATTCATTGACAAGTAATACTAAAATTATACATCATGAATACACCAAATATTTTACTTAGGATTGGAAGAACAAAATAAGTTTGGTAATATTGATGATTTTAGTTTGGAAAAAGGAACCTTTAAAAATAAAGGTATGTTACAAGGATTTTGGAAATAGTTTAAGAAGTGAACATGAACTATTCCATATATAATCTAGATGTATATATAATTCATAAGATTCCATAATGTAATTACAGAATAACAAAGTCAAGTATATGAATGTTCAAGAGAAATGAGTTGCTTCAGGCTGGGGTACTTAAGAATATCTCAACTAAGAATTCATCAATCATGATAATGTAGTGTGGAGTAATTCTTAAATTAACATTACCTTATCCACATCACAACATTGATGTTAATGAGGAGGATTGATGATGAAGTCTTACATGTTAACATTTATAAAAAAAATGTAGCCTAGATTAATTCTGAAATACACATTTTATACATTGGAGTCATGTTGTATGGAGTATCAATGTCACAACCTGCAACAACTACCATTATATTTCATGAAATACTCTGTAAATAATGACGATATCTCATAACCATATGCCAACTATAAATGAAATATTAATTTCATATGGGTCATAGTATGATTTAAATATATTATTTTATAAGGAAATGTGTTTAGATGGAAATATTTTGTTTGGAAATTAAAAAACATTCATCAAGACAAACACATTGTTCATTTATTGTAATAATCCTAATGGTTTCTTAGGATATTACATAAATCCCTCAGATCGAATGTTTTTAGTCAAGTAATAGACTACAATTCTATATAAGGGTTTACATATCTGTTAGTGATAGTGGGAGATATATTGACTTGGGTTTAGTCAACGCTCAAAAAGCATAAATATTTGGCACATGAACTAGTTCCCAAAGCGCTTATGGAATAGAGAATGTTCGAGAGACACATACTATGTAGGAAGGATAAAACCATTGTGATGGATTTTATATTCACTGTTCGGTGATCTATTATTCAATATGAATAATATTACCTACACGTAAGTAGTGTATCACAATTTACTAAAATTTAAAATAACAACTAAAATTCCATTAATGGATTCCTAGTATCAAATTGAAAACGTGCTTATTATTTTGAAGACTACAGTGGACATTCTAGTGATTTGATACATGGGTGGTACATGCGCAATACCAATAAGGTTTGAATGTTTTCTCCAAGTCATTATTTATAAATTTGTTATAATTTTTCTTATCATAGATAATATATATGATCAAATTATTTAACATTGGATGTCATGACCACCAATCGTGGACGGTGTCTATACAACACAACCAGATAGTTGTGGTCAAGTCACATAATTCTAATATAGTTTTCAAGATACTAAAATGTTTTTGATTAATGTAAGAAACATGATTAAAGAATATACATTTTAAATGAATGATTAAAATGTGTCTACCAAAGGATAATAGGAGCGCCAAGGTTTTCCAAGGGAAATGTCTTAAAAAAATATGGAAAAAATGGACTTCAAGTTAGGTAAGACCAAGATGAAATTTTTTCTCTAATGATTGAAATAATGTACCAACATATGTTCTAGAAAATATTATGTACTAAGGTAGATCTATAGGTTTATTGGTCCTATTCAATTGTACATTTAGTGACATTGTATTGAAAAATACAAGTTGGAACAATACAAGAGATTAATTGTTTCCTATGTCACAGGGCATAATCTCTCCATGTTAACATGTCTGGGACATGAGATGAGATAAACGTGATGATTTAAATACATACTTCAAAGAGATGGATAAATCATGAATATTGTGAAACGTACAAGAATTGATATTGCCAACGTATATTTTACAATAGTAAAATATCAGTTATATCCATGAGAACTGCATGGGATGCATTCAGAACAATCTAATTGTACTTTGGAAAGTACAAAAGATCAGTAATTGGTAAATAGAGAATAAGGATACTAATTTTTGGGGATACAAACTAATATTCCATATATCAATGTGATCTACTATCACAGTTAGCCAGAAGACCGTAAGTGAGTCAAGATAATATAAGCCAATGGTATCCATAACTACAAATACTGAGTACATTGCAGCTTTTGAGGAAGCTAATAAGCCGTTATTAAATTCAATGATTTATTCCAGTTCATGGAATCACACATGATAAGGAAGGTATTATCACGATGTATGTAATGATATTCTTACTATCCAGGACATAAAGTTATTATAGTGGAAAAGTGGGATATACTCGGGATACTATATCTTAAGATGTTTTACTCATGGAGAAGAGGTCGTAAATTGCAGAATTACCATGCAGTGGAACCATAGTAGACCCAATAGCAAAATTCGTTACTCAGATGAAACATGATCATCATAATGTGAGTATATGATAATTTTGGTAAGCAAGTTGGCTCTAGTAAAAGTGGGAGTGTTGAAATAGTGGGTTCCCTATACCCAACTATTTAGTACTTTTGATTACCATTTTTTATATACAGTTAGCTATACATGATGTCATGTTACCATTATGGTGTGTACTTTTTGGTGTCCACTATTTAAATGGTAATTCCCAAAGATTAATTTTCATATCAAAATGATATAGAATATCAAATGCTATAATGAAAACCTCTAGATACTATGAAATTAATATTAAAATTAATTTTTATGGTCTAGATACATATTACTGATAGGACACAATAAATGTTTGACTATCTGGTGTTGGGGATCATTAGCATTGGGACTTCTTCTCATAAAGGTCGCACTTGGTGATCTCTATAGTGTGATCACGAGGACAGACCCACCAATAGGAAAACCACAGGTTTCATGATCATGTGTAATTGTCTCTTGACTTGATATCATTACCAATGTATGTACTTTTACTATGTAATTTGATGCAAGATGAAAACCAAGGAAATGAAGTCGTGGCGAGGTAGTTTGTGTTGGGTGCTTAATTGGTGGCATGTAATTGGTTGAATGGACCATAAAGGATTTGTCGCTTAAGGGAAATGGATGTAATATATCTCATTCCATGTTGATAAGGATGGAAGTACCTTTATTAGACCATGGCCATATCAGTCGAGGGTAAATCTATCTGGTTAAATCAACAAACAATAAAACAAGAAAAGGGAGATGACGCATGAGTGAATCCTACTTTATGTGATATTTTAGGCAAATAGATCTTATTACACATTGCATGTTCATTGGTTGGTTGTTAATGCTATGAAAATCCTTATATCTTCGGGGGCCATGATGTTTTACTAGATCCCACTCTCGGTGTATGAATATTATTCACTTCTTTTGAGATAAAGGCCTAGTGGGTCACACACAATAGCATATTCAAGAATCATCCTTATTCAGTTGAATATGAATTTTGGACATGGTGGGCCCTACCACTGGGGTTTTGGATTTTTCCAAGGAAATACAATCACTAATGCAATAAATAAATTTATATTATTCGAGTTTAGAATAACGAGCTTTGAATTTATTTATTAAATGTATTTAATAGTTTTAAGTAAATACATGAAAAAATATTAATTAATTAATATTAAATTATTCAATGATCAATTAATATTTATGGGAACAACGAGCCAAGTTGATGAATCATTTATTATTACGTAATATTTTAATATATTACATTAGAGTGATGATAATAAATTCTCATAACTTATATTAGTAGTCATAAAATGTCATTGATAGTCTGTTAAGTATTCAGGGCCGACAAGGATATACCTGGTATTTTAATTAAGTATTGTAAATAGAAGAGGATTTAATTTTTTAAGTACTATTCTTGAGGGTTCTCTCTCATCTCCACTCTCCCATGATATAGAGAGAGATTCTCTAGATCCAAGGAGCTCAGATCAAGCTCTCTCCCTTTCTAGCATCTCTAGCGAAGCGATTCAGTGATTATTGGAGTGTCAAAGGCATCGTTTGAATTCCACGCTAGAACTCAGATTACAATGGATGGTGCTCCCATAGATTTCTTGAAGAACAGGTGGATGATCTAGAGGATCTTGATGTCAGATTCTTCGAATAGCTATCGCCTATGACCAGAAGAGGTCATGTGAGACTTCGGATATAGACCAAGTATATTATAGTTTATTTTTATGCATAAAAATCTTCACATGTGGTCCTTAGATAAAACTAGGATTCTATTCACCGACATAGAGAATTTTATGTCGATCATCAGTAGAAAAGTTTTAAAATCCATCATATTTGGGGCTTTCGTTGCATGCCCGGTTCCTTCACTACCATGATAAAAAATGTTAACCAATATTACATTTCATATTAGAAATAAATAAAACAAACTTATTTCATAAATTTTTAGCTTATGAATCATAATTTTTTATACATTTTTCAATATTAAATAGAATTAAGATGATAAAATATATATTTAAATTTAAATCAATAACAGATAATGAAAAAAAATCAGAAATATGCCATTTAAAAAAAATGATTCAATAATAAATTCATGAATAAAAACCTTTTCAAAAAACCATAAGTTTATTATTTTAATTAAATATGTACTAATTAAAATATAAAATATATCCAATACATAATTTTATTGTGTAATTACTTTAAAATAAAAATAGAATATTCAATATAAATTTTTATTTTCACTATCTCTAAAATATTTTAAAAAAATTAAAAAATTAATTTTAAAATAATTATTATATGATGAATGAAAAAATGAAATTCGTTTTATCCAATAATATTTCTAGAATGACTAAAAAAATATGACACGTTATTTTTTAAAGAAGACATTCTTTTTTCAGGAATAAATTGATTTTACTAAAATTGTGGGATTATTTTCTAAGCGCTTACCATTATATTCATTTTTAGTTTCATTATAATGTTTATTTTTTAAATTATTTAATCTAA
This sequence comes from Viscum album, assembly GCA_963277665.1. Taxonomy (NCBI): domain Eukaryota; kingdom Viridiplantae; phylum Streptophyta; class Magnoliopsida; order Santalales; family Viscaceae; genus Viscum; species Viscum album. The sequence continues at coordinate 834,156,899 of OY728136.1, forward strand.
TTTATTCCCTCCAAATTTTAACTATTAATTTATAATAGTCATTTTATACTAATATTTTCTCAACGTCCATTTAAACTCACGGTTGTGTGCAACACAAACTACTAAAGAAGTAAAATTTTATAAACAGAAGTATTTATTAAAATATCAGGGTGATACATTTTGTCATTCCAAAATGATAATAATACCAAAAATAACATATTATAAATTTTAATTTTAATATATATCATCCATGTGGTGTGGTGATGTATAGAGAGTCACATCAATTAATGATGGTGCTAGTCCGTAAGTACATGAACGAAGTTCTCATATTTCACTAAGTGAAAAGGTAATAATGAAAATAATATGTTTTATTTTTAGAATGGTAAATATTTCAGGAATATAATTATTATTTCATGTATATAACACATATTAATTATCTTTATATTTATTAACTTCCTTGTAAAGATTTCGTGAAAAATGAATCACATCATTTTATGAGGCGGCAGTCCGTTGTACACATGATCGATATTATCATATCCACTTGAAGTAGAAAGTAAAAAATATTTATATGAAATAATGAATCCATAGGTATAATTAATTCATAAATATCATATATAAAAATATATATATATATATATATATATATATATAAATATATTATATTATATATATTATCATACCCAACCGTGAGAGTTGTTGATGGAAAATGTGTCACATCTCTTCATGAGGTAGTAGTGTGTCGTGCAAACGAGTGACATTATCATTTGGAATTTTAGTTGAGAGGTTATTGATATAGTTTATTACCATAACATAATAAATCATCAATATATGGATAAATATTTTCATTATTTTATAAGTATAAATATAGTATATTTTAATGAGGTCAAATAAAAAATAAAACAAAAAAACATAGTGATAAATTTAACCTCTTATTGGACCACCTCTTTTTTATTATTAATGGATTTCAGAACAAGAAATCCATATAGGATGAGGTTATGGAATTTTTTATTTTCTTGTTATGCAATGGAAAAAAAATGGTTTTAATGTTTGAATATGTGAGGATAGGGGTGGCATTTTATAAGTGAGCTGAGTAGCACACATTAAATTATTTAGAAGAAAAAAGAGTACCCATGTTTTTTAACTTGAAAAAAGTCAAAAATAAAGTATTTACAAGGAATATAAATTATATGGTCGATATGTGGTCATAAAATCGGTTTTGTTCTTGTTTGTGTCATTTTTAACCCTTATCTTCTAAGTATAACACCTGATAAATTAGTTTTTTATTTAACCAAAACAAATAATTTATATTATTTTTAATATTGATTATGGCCAAAAAAATTTATTGACATATTAGATAATTTAATTTATTCATATTCCAAATATGGTATCAAATTTTCAATCTTTCGTTCATAGACGTGGAAAATTTTAATTTAATATTAATCCCAAAGATTTGATGAGAAAAAAATATTAAAGGAGAAAATGCTAAAAAGATTACCATGTTCTTATATCAAAATTCAATTTGAAAATTATTAAAACGATATAAATTGGAATAATAGATATATTAAATTACTAAATTTACTTTAAACCCAATTTAAAATATAATTTTAATTACAAAAATTAAATTAAAACCCAGTTTTTATAAAAAAACCAGATTTTTCACTATTCAACAGTAAATGAACCATTTCATAGAAATATAAAAAATTAACCCTAATATAGGTTTTACCTACTAAATTAAAAAATTATGTTTATTTATTAATATAAAATTTATAAAAGTTTTAAGGATTAATTATAAATTATTTCACAATGCATGAATACACTACCATTTAGTAAAATACATTTATTTGGAAAAACATACTTTTCATTCAAAAAAATATTATTTTATTTCTCAAAAATAGATAACCATTTAATTTATATTATAAATGGGTGAAAATATATGTTTTATAATTTATTCACAATAATTCATTACTTTTAACATATTGTATAGGTTATAATGGTAACATTTAAATTATTATATTTTAATAGAGTATTGTGTTTCATTCAATCCTAGTGTTGCACGCATTGATTTCCATTATAAGGATTTAATTTATTTATAAATAAAAATTTCATAAAGTCTTAGGGTATTTATACCTCTTCTATTATTGGTCATTTATGACATATACCTTATCGAACATGATGCCCTCTTTAAAAATCATCATGTGTTACATTCTCCTCCCCATAAATCAATCATATCATCATAATTTAATCATGATCTCCATAATATACATTTGGATATGTGAAAATATCTTTATTAAATTCCCATATTTTTAGAAAGGTTGATAAAACCTAGGATTGATAAGCGTTAAAGGGATGTACAAAGGTCATACAGAATAAAATATAACAATGATTTCTTATTGGGGAACAATAGTGTCATGAGAAGATAATGACATAGAAGACATGAATAAATACATATAAAGAGTGACAAAACTGATTGATCATAATAAATTGAATGGTAAATATAATGTTAAGTAAATCAAAACAATAAATCTTTGATTACATATTAGATCAACAGTTTAATATATATGATGGTATTTTGATAATATTTTTTTTCAATACCCTTTTCCACAATCTGAGAAATTCCATTACCATCATGGATGAGAATATATGAAACTATAATTACATGATATAATTATAATATATAGGAAAAATTTCATCTTTTTATTGTGTTTTGTTCATTTTCCTCTTCATTTGTTAGTACATAAAATGAATATGCAATGTAACTTTTTTATTCCCAAAGCACTAAAATTAACATTAACGAATCATAAGATCCTTAAAAAAGTAAAATATCTTTACACATAATTATAACTATTATAAATAACCAATATTTTTAAAAAAAATTTATCAAATAACACCCAAAATCCATCTTAATCCATTATATATATAATTCACATTATGATACATAAAAAATATGACAGTAAAAATTTAATTTACTTTATTTTTTAATAAATGTCAAAAAAACATTATTTTATTATCTAGAAAATATAAATTATCTATTAATTTCAAATTATAAATATATGGATATGTTGATATATATAAAAACATAATGAAAAATGGAATACCTCTAAATATAAAATCTTATGTCGTTATACATATTCGATAAATCAATTCATGCGTTAAACTCTAGTAACAATGTCATAAACAATTAGACATTTAACCAATTTCAAGGTCACCAAACTTTTCCCATTAATATATAATTATTAAATCAATAACATGAATATATTAAGTGTTAACCTCCCCCAATAATTTTTTTAGGAATTTATACATTCCATGTAGTCACTTTATTTTTTACCATTCAACACATACTTTCAAATCCACGAATAAATAATACTGCAGTACAATCCTAAAACATTTCAAATTTCTTACTACCATAATATCATTGATTAAAGCACAAAATAACATAATTATTTAACCCAAAAACCATAAAATTAATTATTCCACATCATATATAGTACTAGAATAATATTGAACCTGATCGCATAGATTATTTTGAGTTATATTCCATTAGCTCTCGGGGAAGTCATTTGTGCAGTTCCCAATATAATCATAGTGGAAGAATCTCACATTGGAAGAATAATCCTTTCTATTTCAGTCATTATCATTGGGGGGGATATTTCTATAAAATTAAATTAAAAAACTTTTCATTTTATTATAGTACTTGGGTGTTTCCTTCCACAAGTATCGGATGTAAAATCCTTCTTCACCTTCTTCTATTTCTATGTATTTTCCTCTATAGAACTATTTTTTCATTCCCTTAAAATCCATAAGACAAGAATACTTGTCTCCCTTGATTGATAGGTCATGATACTATACTATAATTTGATGAAATTGATTGGAAGACTAGTTCTATTAAGAGGGTTATATTTATCCCATCAATAAAATGTGAAATCTTACTCTTTGGATTACATACATAGTCTACAACATGACCTGACAACATTATAATGCTAATTTCATACGTTGTATCATTTTCCTCTTCATTTTTTCTTATATTAAAAAACTATCCTTCCATATACACTCAATGTTCTTCAGGACAGTATTTTTCCAATATGAGTACTCTGAAATTCTTTCCTTCGAGATTTGTTTTTCTTCTTTATCCTTATTTTTTTAATTAATGACTACCATTGATCTAAATATCCTGAGATATTCTAAAATTCCATAAAAACATTATACCTTTCAATACTTCATAGAGAGTGAAATATTATATATAATTAACATATCCATTACTCATTTAAAAATGGATTTGAATTCATATTTAATGATGGGGGTTATTGATGTAGAAAACTATCTAACCTTATTACACAACATGGTGGATCAATAGGACATTCCATACAGGAAGGGTTATTTCTCATAACCTGATATGGTTTCTTTAATATTGTTGTAATATAACTAGATACAACAAAATCTAAAGATATAGCTTCATTATCTTGTCTTAGGGGTAAATACCTACCTAAGGTATGTGCCTTGATACAGTTCCTATTACTTACTCTAGGAACCAAATCGAAACAATAGAATACACTAGATTATATCACACTATTATGAAACATAATGTATAATCCCAAAACAAGTGAAATAAATAACATAAATTGAAAAAACATTGCCTTTATAATCTCATACTCATAAACATGGTTTCCATTGGGATATCATTATTTTCAACTTCATCACAATGCTTTATAATGAAAATGTGATTTAACCTAAGATTATATCTCAGGATAGTCAAAAAAAGGTGTGAAACGAGTCTTGTTTCCTTGCACTAGGTGATGACTGGGTCATGACCAATTCACCCATTTCATATTTATTACACCTAGGAACATATTTTCAAATACCACATCTATTTATAAAATCCATACATTTTTATATTATTTATAAAAAATCACATAATATTTTCTTTAGAAAAAAAAATTCATATTTTCTCAATAAATATCTATAATTTCAAGAATAATGTTATGTTCCCTAATAAATATTTCACAAATATTGTTTTTGAGGATTAATATAAACATTCTCTAATAAAAAATGTAATGATACCAAAACCATAATCCCAAGGCCATTTTCTACTATGCTACATTTTCTTAAGAGACAAGGAATCACATCTTGAAGTACCAAATAGTCTAGTATTATTGTTAATCCTTATAAAAAGTTGAATTTAACTAAAATTTAATACATAAATACCAAAAGTTGTTTCTTTAATAACTCACCAATTCCTCATAGTTTATCCCCGTATATCAATCACAAAATAGTTCTTAGTATCCTAGTGTAAATTAAACATGAGAATGTGGTATGCTCAGATGCCCAGTAAGGGTAAGATTATAATGAATGTTATGAATAAATAAAGAATAATCTATATGGAATGGTAAATAAATGAAACACATTCTATATAATCAATATCATTATAATAACATGGATGGTATAAATGATAACCAAATAATACCATATAAATAATCACATGATCATGAAATGTTAACCATGGATATTCTATCTACTCGAATAATAACATGGAATATAAATAACTAATTTAATAATTATAGAGGTTATAATTATAGAAATCTAAAACATATTATTTATTCCTAATTCCATGGCACCAAAATAATTGGGTAAGGCCTTAGCGAAAACTCAGTCTGGTTTGTTTCATGATGGATACTAGTGCATTGAGGGGATATAATTGACCCTTCCTATAATATAATATGTCCAAAACATTCATCATATAGAATGAGTAAATCCTAATTAATAGATACAATTTTATTTATAAACCATCATATGAATTGTCAATACATACAAAAATCAAAAAACATAATTATAAATAATGTAGATTATAATGGTGAATGGTAATAAAATTTTACATCCCTATTGAATCTGACCATAAAACATCTCGATAAAGAATTATGATAGTATCAATACAACATATCCTAATTTAATTATTAGTTAAATTGATGTTTTATGTTGTTTTTAAATATAAATACCATGTAAATATTGATAAAATAATTTTATAAAAAAAATAATCATTTAATTTTGAAAATCACCTGTTAAAAACAATCCATATTCTTTAAAAATAAATTTCATTGAAAATAAAATTTTAAAAAATTAATAAAAAATAATAATATATTAGTCCTAGTGGTGAGAAATTTTTGTTCATATCATACATGTTAAATTAATGATTCATTTCACATTTTGGGTAAAATCCAAACAAGCATTGTTTTGAAAAATACAGGAATATTCCCTTCAAAAAAATTTATAAAAAATAAAAATTCATATAATAATATTTTAAATAGAATTTTTAGGAGGATATTTTTTTTGAAAACATATTAATAAGAAAATTTCTTTGATGAAAATTTATTTTTGAATGAATATAGAAATGATAAATAATTTACTTAAATATATTATCTCAATCACTTTATGTACCAAAGAGTGGAAAATGGAATCATTAAATGAAAGAGTTCAAAAAAAAACAAGTGGTGAAGAAAATAAATTTACATTAAGATAAAAAAACTATAATAATTATCTCAAGGGACATATAAGGATAAAAAATCATGAATAACATTGATATTGTGAAATAAACCCTTACCACATTAGTAAATTCAGAATCATAAGCGCAATAAAAGAAATTAAATCAATAGAAATGTTAAATACCATGAATTTAAACATATTCATGATATATCATATATAATGGGCAGTTTATATGTCACAAAATGTAAATATGTTGTGAATATAGAATATGTCGCAAAGAAGTAGTAGTTAGACGGGAAACACTTAAATTGATTCATAAACGTCATGTATTTTTTTATCTTCCTTAGTAATATACATATGTTAAAATTTTTACATTATTATGAACCCATTTGATGTTATTTGTTAATTTAATTTTAATTGTTATAATATTATAAAAAATTAATTAATCAATTTTGTTTACAAATTCTGTATCAATGATATTTGACATATGTTTGAAAAATGACATTAGTATGTAGACTATTGGTGTAAGAGGTCATTATTAAAACAACTAAAGAATAATGATAATGAAATTATTATAATAATTATATATAAATTTTACTTTTAAAACCAACCATGAAATATGGTTTTGAATATTAAGTATGTAATGATCTTGGAGATGGTAGGCAATACGTTCTCCTGAGTAATATTTGCATTTTTAAACTATTACCATATAAAGGAGGTAAATAATTTTTTTTTAAATTTATACAATGATCATAATAAAAAAAATATAATATTTTTCTTCATGAAAACACACACACACACACAAATATATATCATCAATATGGTGTGATGATGAAAATAGATTCACATCAATATGTGAAGGCAGCTGTCTACATATACACGAATGATAGTAACATATTTTACAGAGTAAAAAGGTAAGAAAGAAAATGATCTATTATTTTTTTCAAAATGATAATTATGTAATTAATATCATAATTTTAATATTTATATCACATATTTTCAATAAAATTTAACATATTACATTCCATGTAATGATTTAGTGAAAAGAGAATCACATCGCTTTAGAAGGTGTAAGTTTACCATACACATGAGTGACACTATCATATCCCATAGGGATTGAAAATTAAAGAATTTATAATAGATATACTAAATCAAGAGGTATAATTATTTTATAAATATAATTTATATACTTTAGATTAAAAAATACCAAACTATGATAGTTTTTAATGGAAAACATATCGCAACGATTCTCATGGTGGTGGCCTGCCGTACACACGAGCGATGAGATTGTTTCCTATTTAAGAGAAGTTGAGAAGGATATAGGATATAAACTAAATAATAAAATATCATTATATTATATCTATTTTTTATTATGTAATCCTAAAAAAATTATATTTGATGGTGGAAGAAGAATAAATTAAAACAAAACTCATAGTGAGTAACTACACCTCTTCTTAAACCAAATCTGTAGGATAATAACTGAATTACTCCTAAAATAGAAATTTGACCAAAACAATATTATAGGATTAGGGGTTGGAATTTGGTATGTGACTTGGGAAGATATTTTTTGATCCAAATGGGTTTGAAGGTGTAACAAAAAAAGGATATGGGGTTTCCTTTTATAAGTGAGGGGAGTGGAACACATGTAATTTTTTAAATTGAAAAGGTGTACCCAATGTATTCACATCCACAAGTGTAAAAAATGGATTATTATCAATAATTACACATTAAATGGTCGGTATATGTCCATCATATTGATATTAGGAGTGTTTTAGGTTATTAGTAACCCTTATTGTCTTAGTTTAACCCACGATAAATTATTTTTAACTTAACAACAATAAATAATTTATACTATTTTTGACTATTTAGTAAGGTAAATAATTAATATGAACTTATTATAGAATTAAAATTTTCTGATTCGAAATATTTATTCTATTTTTTTAAATTTGATTAAAAAATTTGGAAAATTTAACTAAACATTTTTACCATGGATTGGATAACAATAGAGGATTTCAGATAGAAAGTATTCAAAAGATTACAAGTTATTATTTCTAAATATTATATTAAAATCATTATAATGAAGTAATTTGAATGAATATATATATAGTTCATCTAATTTTATTTTATAATAAATTATTGTCACAATTTAACATTGTAAATAATTTTAAAAAAGATGTTTTTAGTAAGAATCATTATTTTTTACTATTAATTAAAAAATGACACATTTAAAAAAAAACTGAAATAATTCCCCAAAATATAATCTTGATATTATAATTTAACATGAAGTCTATTAAAAAAACATTAAGTGTTTTAAAAAATTAATAAAATATTTGAGCGTAAAGCTCGAATAAAATTATATTTTGAAAAATATATTTTTCATAAATTATTTCCTATTTATTAAAATGAAAATTATTTTATTTATAATTAATATATAACAATTTAATTTATTTTATAAATTTTTAAAATATAATATTTCTATAACATAGTTAGTGATATTCATACTCTCTAACTTAACATCTAGGTTATAATGATAATGTTTAAATAATAAGATTTTAACAAAGTAACATGTGTCATTAAAACCTAGTGTTGTGTTCATTGAATGGTATTGGAAATATTGAATTTATAAAAAAAATAAATATATAGTTAACTATTAGGGTGAAATATTGTCCTAAAAGATCAATTTTTTATTTTATATACACTATAGAACATGATGATCCTCATTTTAAATATAGTTGTGTTTAAATATTACCACTTGGGACTCTTCTGAGATGTAGAACAACCTATAATGAGATAATTATAAAAATATTAGTTTGAGTATGAGATATTGATTTCAAAGATGATATAATAGGTAGATCTATAGGAGCTAATATATAAAAGCTGGAAATATAAATTGTGGATCTATAACCAAAAAAATCACTTACTATGCTTGAACTATGAACCGAAATCTAGAAGAATCGATTGTCCTCAATTATAAATCTTTCCATGAGCAGGGGAATCACATTCCCCTTCTCTACATGAATTATAAAAGGTTGAGTTAGTGGAGTAATGTAATTTTAACTATCTAATTATATAAATATAATATTAAAATCAATATTATAAATATTCTAATTCAATTATAATTAATATCCATTTTAATAACTACTCTGACCCCTTTTGCTTCCATGAAATCACTTCTTTCTATCTCAATTATCTTAGTTCATAGAATTCAAAACCATATTGCACCATTTTTTAGGTATTAGTAACTTCATTCAAGAAAAATGGTTCCCTTATTTTAAAATCATTCAATTTATTCCTTCATCAATTAATGCAGGGGTATAATGAGTCACATGATAATTTATAAAAGATGAATCTTGATTTGATACCTGAGAAATCATGATGATATCTCTTTTAGATATTTTTAGTTTCAAATAATATTCATAGAAATGAAGAACTCAAATATATTGGATAAATATATCATTTTTCTTTTTAGATGACTAATTTAGCTAAATAACTAGTGCTAGATATGATTTTACAATAGAAGAAACAACCATTAAAATACCTTCCTTTAAGGGAACATTAAAAATAATCCCAAAAAATAGAACCTTCATCAGAGTAAACATTATTTAATAACTCATATATATCATATGTATAAATGGATGAAGAAGGTTTATTTTAGTATATTATTGATATAGAAGGATCAATCCTATAAATTAAACTATATTCACTAGGAAAAAGAATTATTTCTTAAAAATAACATGATCACCATTTCTATCATCGGTTACTTATGTATGAATAATATGAAATATAGATAGAGATTATATATTTCATTTTATATTTATATGTGTTACTTATGAACCTTTATAATAGTATAAAAAAATTTCAATTATATATTTTCTAGCAGGACTTCCTAGATTATTATAAACATCATCCCCCTTATCATCAGGCACTTATTGAGAATATTCATTTACAAAAAAAGAATAACTAGAGGATTTATATCCCATAGGATATGATCTCCCTACCTTATCCCTCTGTTTCAAACTATTATATTAACTCATTGATTAATATTTATTGGTTCTAAACACAATCTCATCAAATTTAATCATGCATTCTTAACAATCCTCATAATCAAACTCATAATCTGATTCCTCTTAATAATAAATAAGATAATGAGGTAGAACCCCCCACCCCTATGGTATTTAGCCACAAACTCTTAAACAATTTCATCTATATTTTTTATAGAGTTATTATAAGGATAAAATTATACTAATGTTTTTCACTATCTTAAATACATTCTTTATTCAATGGATTTTAAATTATCATCTTCCTTTTTTAATTGGAATTAATTCATAAATTTTTTGAGAATGAGGTATAACCCCACCTCTAGTATAGGCATAAAAAACTAATCATAGTAGATATAAACAGGGCCTAAGGAAATTAATTAAACATATATGTATACTTACTCATCTTTGACATATTAACCATTAGATATATTCTATGGCTAACATTTCCAAATTCTTCAGGAGATAATATAATAATACATCTATATTACGTAATTTATCATATTATTTTTACCCTGGATATATAAATTTCATATATAGATCAATAACAACCTTTATTCTCCATTGATTTCAATAATATTTTTCCTCCATAAATTTGTATCTCTAAAAAGATAATAAAGAGACTTTTTAATCTCAATGACTGAATAATATCATTGAAAATTATTTTATTCACTTACTCTAGGAACCTTTAATAATTTTACCATCTATTTAGTGGAAAAGAAAATTTCTTATCTATTCACATTCATTCATATATAATCATATTAATTACCAATATCAAAGTCAAAATTTAAATATTATCAGTTCACTAACCTCATATAAAAAATTTCACCATTTCATATAAATCATTCATTTAATTCAATATCTTAAAATTAATTTAAAACCAATGACCTATAGTATTTCAACCATTCATAATCTATTTCATTTATAGAACCACATCTTTATTTGATAGATGTAATTTTTTTTGGATTAAATTCCATGATCATGTGAAAATTTAATTTTATTTTAAATTGATATTATTTAGGAAAAGTGGAAACCCAAGGGTAAAATATTATCACCACCATTTGAACATGTGATCAATATTTATGAAAAAATTATTTAGTTGTAATTGTTACAGGAGATATTTGAAGAATCATAAGTGAATTTAATGTTTTTAGAGAGAGCAATTCAAATTATAAATCAAGAGGTATTAAATTAATTTAAAGAGAATTAATTAATAATTAATTAAAAACGAGTTTAAAAATAAAACATATAGTTAGAAAATTAAATAAAATTAAATCTAATATCCATGGAAACAACTTCAAATATGTATTCTCATAGAATAAACTCCATAAAAAAATAGTTAATGAATTATTTGTTATCCTTAAATATTAAGGTTCACAAAATATTAAACCTCATGGACATGATTGATCTGAATTTATGTATAAAAATACTATAGGTTAAAAAAATTATGATATGAATTAAATGATTTTTTTGAAAAATTAGAAATAAAATTAATAGATGTAAAATGAATTATTACATTATTATATAGAAAAAAGATTACAGAGGATTATTTATAATTGAAAATTTCTTATTTATTTCTTATATAACATAATTTTATAAAAATATGTGGATTTATAAAAATATAAAAAATATAATATTCTATACCCTTAATATCAATATTAATATATACTCCCAAAATATGTTCTCTCAAAATGTAATCTCTTATATCAACATTACTTTTCATTTAATCTGAAATATGATTTTTATAAATAATAATTTCATTACTGTTGTCATATTTTTTGGGGAACATATATTTTTTTATCAATATTCTAGTGAAGTGTGTTTTATTAGTCTAGTGGTTTCTCTATTTTATTAGAATATATCATAAAGGTATTAATATTTGAATTATCATATCATTTATTGATATCCATAGATAATCTTTTAAAAAGATATTTTATATACTTACTTTTTTTTGAAAATAACTTCATCATTATTTTAAAAAAATAGAAAAACATGGATGAATTTAAATTTCCTCATTAAAAAAATTTCAAACTTATTTGGAAATGTTTCTAAAATTTAATAAATAATGAATATCTTTATGATATTAAAAATGATGTCATAAATATATATTTGAGAAACCAAAACATGCTTTATAAAATATTTTTATAAATAGTATAGGATTAACTACGTTTTTTAAAAATATATTTCAATAATAAAAATAGACTATAATACCGTTCAAATCTCCTAGAACATATCATAAACTGCAATATGATTTTAACACTTTGGAAACAATATTTTTTATATTTGGCTTCATAAATTCGGAGGTTATAAAAAAACATAATATTATAATCATATAATAAAGTACACTTCCCATAAATTTGATAATGTATGATATTTATATGAGTTTAATAATCTATAAGTACTATGTTGGATCAACTCTAGATCTCAACATGATCCCAAAAATTATTACATTAAAACGGGTTCAATTCCTATTCCATATAAATTACAAAGTGTTCATATTTTTTTCTTTATTGATGTTCTTTAGTGTGGACTAAGACAATCTGAATTGATGTGTAACCATTTTTCATAGTGAAGATCAAGTTTGGGCCACTTTTTTTGGGATTCCTTCGACAATATCTCTAGTGTGATATTTATAGATTCAAATGGTTTTGGAAACTGATGTACTTGGTTTATCCATGTCTTCTCAATTTTATTCTGGTCGTATTGCTCCATCATGGTGACTTGTTTCAGAAATCAATAGTGCATTTAACAGTATTAGGTGTGTCCTTAATAGTCTAATTAGAGATATCATCCTCTAGGTTTTCTAAAGAATAATTTGGATTATATGGATCTATTTTTTAAAAAAGTTACATTAAGATACTTTTTGGCAACATAATTTTTTTATTCAATAATCTATATGATTATTAGTTACTGAATAACAAATTAAAATTCCTTCATCACTGATGGATAAAAATTTATCAACTTTCCCTTTTCTTTTTGAAATAATGGATTTACAACATGAAAAATTGAAGTAATTTATCTTAACCATTCCCCCCTTTGGTAACACTTATCGATTTTGCATCAAAATAGGTCTTATTAAGACTTTTCTAATTTCTTAACAAGATGTATTTACATGTTCAACAAAAAAATAAGTATGTATTGCATATTTTTTAATTATTTTTTTAGAAATTTATAAAATGGTTATATTTATTATTTCAACCTGTAAATTCTATTAAGGAGTTTTATCAAAAGAAAATTTATTATTATAACCATTTTTAGAGTATAAAGATTCTTTTTTTGAAAACTCGCATCCATGATCAATTCTCAAATTTTTAATGGAATTTTCACTAATGTTGTCAATAAATTTAAAATATTTTTATAACATTTACAAGATTCACTTTTATATGCTATAAAATATACCCATTTTAATCATAAATATTCATCAAAAATTGTATACCAGTAATGTTTTCTTTTTAAAATAAAACCACCATATGGTATAAATAAATCTATATAAACAAAATAAAGTGGAAGAGAGGTAGCATCATCCTATATTGGTTTCATATTAATTTTGTGTTTCTAATATTTTTGAAATTGATTAAACACTTTATCTTTTGTTAAATTTAACATGGGAATATTGTTAACTAATCATTTGTTTAAAATATATTCTTATGTGAGTAAAAATTATAGCGTCGTAGTCTATTATTCCAAAAAATATATTCTAGATGAAAGGATTTTAAATAAAAATAATTTATTAAATAATGAATTCAAATAAATAACATAAATTTTATCATTTCATAAAGAATAAAAGAAAAAAAAATTATTTAGACTAATAAATATGGAACCCATTATATTTAAAAGAAACATAAAATATCAACACACAATTGATAAATTCTTTGAAGATAATACATTATTCTATCAAAAATAAAATCATTGGAAACAAGAGCAGATATAGAAATACCGATTTGAAAAAGACAATTTTTACATTATATTTATCACTGATTAAGACATTCCCACCTTCAACCTTCATTAAAATCTTGAATATTGATAAACCTTCAGAAAAGTATATTGATCATCTAGGGTCGAGAAAAAACATCAACTTGCATGATTTTTTTTATATGTTTTATGAAATAAGTCAGGAAATGGATTAATTTTTAAATGAATATTCTTGGGTCCCAATAAGTTATATAATAATACATTATAAATAAAAAAATTAATAACACAATTGTATAAAATATGATTAACAGATTTCAAAATATAACATCCTGACCAAGGATCCACTTAACATGTGCCCAAAATTAGTGGGTAAAATGGACTCAAGTGCACGTCACTATACAGCAGAGGCATTCTACTAGATCTGAGGCTATAAGGGTTCTTTAGTGGGGATAATATATCATCATATTAGAGTGGAACAATAAATATAATTAAAGAATACAAAATAAGGGAATTATAATATAAGAAGAAACTATTATGACTAAACAACAACCCTTTATAACTAAATAAAATACAACAGATATAATAAATAACTACATAAGAATAAATAATTGAGAAACAAATTGATAATATCAATAACTAGAAAGGCTGAGTCAAATATATGATGTCATGGCATACTGATGCACAAAAGAGCGAACATTGAATATGCATATACAATATTCTATTCAAATATAAAAAAGGAAAAAATACGCTTCATTATAATCTCAAGTATATGCTCAATCATATTACCCTATGCTCCAAAATATAAGAAAATCATATAAAATATCTCAAATATAGAACTTTCATTTATCCATACCTAAATATAATTTATCTACCAGGGTATCAATGGTAAACCAAGTGTGGCGTGAGATAAAATTCTTGTAGGTCACCACCGACAGTGTCTATAGGTAATAAAAGAAGTTGGTATAGAAACAGTAGAGTGATGTTGTAAATAAATAAAAAATGTGGGCTTTATAATCACCAGCAAGTTGAGGTTCATAAAGGACACATGGCATCTCTACCTGCTTCAGAATTTTTCAAAATGGTAGTTTGAAAATTAATTATATATATAGTAACAATATATATAATGAATAGTTATATACATCATCAACCAATGTGAACTAATTACATACAGATTCATGCTATGAAAGACTTGGAAGAATTGGTTCTGGCTAAACCAAGGACTCACTCAGACATCCAAAATAGTTTAAAATGTGCTTATAAGCTCATATAGTGGGTACAATCCCGATATCTAATGATGAATGAGAGTCTTCAAGCTAATCTCTTGAGATGGTGGGTGTGTCACCATGTCAATACCTAAATAATGTGATGTTGTTCATCAACACCGCTATCCAAATAGTATCAATGGAATGGGTTGGAATGGAAACCATTTGATGTAATATAGAGTGAAATGTCAGACCCATCAATTACCATAACCACAATTCTCTGACCAATATTAGTGGAGTAATAAAACTTATAATAATAGAGATAAAGAATTTCCTCTAATGAATTATATTCACAAATACCAAGGACAAACAAGGAATTATAATTCATATAATTTATATAAAAAAGAATGTATCAACTAACACAATATTTCCACCCATTAAAATGTAATTTTTTTTAATTTAATTTCATTAATGAAGGAAATCTATCATGAAGATATCATGTAAATATAATATAATCATTTAAATTAATCAAAACATTAAAATTCAATTTCATGGTTCTATGAAGCACTAATAAGGTGACATTATCAACTAGGAAAGTACCTTATGAAGAAATTACATTTTCTGTAAAACCAAACACTTAAGAGTTGGCTTTGTAATTTAATAAAATAATCATGGAGGGGGGAATTCCGAACAACACAATCTAGGTGAGGCTATGATTGAGTTCAACATCCTATAACTAGTAAACAATGATCCCCAAGAGTATAAAAACATGAATATATAAATCTTAAATCATATAACTCATTATAATTAAATGATCGGTGAAGGATAGTGTGAGAAAAAATGGTGAAAATATGAAAAAACTCACTTTCTATAGAAAACAACTAGGCCAGCATCATTAAGTCAGTTGATGACTCCTATTCTAATAGAAGATTCGGAATAAATGTAGATTGAGTGTAAAATAAATAATGGTCCTATGGAATGAAAATTGATAAAATTGTAATTCACCACAATAAGGATATATATATAAAGATAAAAATATTATGTAAAGGAGAGGACCCAAGAGCATACCTCTAGCTATCCAATCCTTCCAACAGATATTGATTTTGTGTCTAGATGTTGGAGTTATCAAGATTCCTATATAGATGTGGAGTAGTTCCTACAATATGAGTAGGGAGAGATCATCAACTAAAATGAGAGGAGAAAGAAAATAAATTAGGATTTAATTTAATTAGTTAAAAAAATATAATTTTACCCACATGGAAAGGGGAACCTCACATGGTCATGGAACATGGTTTGGATAACCATGCTAAAAAAATGTTGAGATCACTATCCCAAAATCCTCTGGCACATGAACAGTTATACAACTAGGGTCATATGGTACCAGAAAAACTATGTATCCTCTATAGGACATTGTGTTCTAGGAATGATTACCTCTCAAAGCTAATACTAAACATAAAGCCCACACTTTTTTACCAATTCTCAGAGCCTCGATCTATAAAAAAATCCAGCAATATCCTGGAAAATTCCATAGGTTGTAGTGTAATTTTACCAAAATTGAATAAAGGATAAAATAGAAAATCAATTTTTTTACCTTGTGAAATTGGTTGTGAATTTACAACATCACCTCCTAATAGAAGCCCATCATTGAGTTTCCTTTCTGAGAATAAATTGGTATCACTAGGGAAATAATCAAACCACTGATCTCATATATAAGCTTCCCACTCATAGGTATTGTCTTGTGGTCAGTTGTGAGACCATAGAAACCTTACATAGGGAATTGTACTACTTCATAGTGTCTTAACACTCTATTGACCAATTAAAACTGGATACTCATCAAAATAATGATCTACATCTAACTCAACCTCATTTGGATGAATGACCTATGACATGTCTAGATAATATTAGTGTTTCTAAGATATGTGAAATACATATTTCATAGTATGATATCATTGAGGATGTGGTATTTGGAAAGATTTTGGTTCAATCTATTTTAAAACCTCAAAGGGTACAACAAAAAAAGGTGAAAAATTACCCTACCTTCGAATATATCTATGTCCGAACCTACGTGAGGCTTATATAAAAGCATTATCTTTGTCCTCAAATTCAAGCGGTCTTCAGAATCAGTTAAAAAATACATATACAAGAGAAGATGAAATAATAATATCATACAAAAATAAACA
The DNA here is from genome assembly GCA_963277665.1 of Viscum album. Taxonomy (NCBI): domain Eukaryota; kingdom Viridiplantae; phylum Streptophyta; class Magnoliopsida; order Santalales; family Viscaceae; genus Viscum; species Viscum album. The sequence goes on from OY728136.1 coordinate 834,174,680, forward strand.
ATGGAAGACTAATAGAATAAGATGGAGCACAAATAAAAAAATAATGCATGATAAATATGTTTAGGAAAGTAGCAAAACAAAGGACAATGCTGAAATACAGTAAAAAACCAAGTATAAAAGAAAAAAAGTAATCAGATCTATATAATCGCAAGCCTAAGCATTGTCCCATGCTCTCCGGCTCCACAACATGTCAAGTACCTGAAGTAGAAGTGTGCTTGCCCTTGTGTCTACCTGCAACTATATATTCTGTTTGGGACCAAAGGCATGGCCCAAACAGGGTGTGATACTACATCCCAGTAGGCATCCACCATGAGATCTGTGCCTAATAGTGAATGAGTATATGGCAGGTAAAAGTACAGGAAATAGTAAATAGGAAAGTACGCGACAGTAAACAATCAATAGTTTCAATATCAAGCAATAACTAAAAAAGCGGATAAACACAACCAGGTAACCCTCTAAGAAGCACCCACATCCCATCTCCTCTTGTCCTACCTAGAAATACAAGTAAGTAGATAACACAAACGTAACCCTCATGGAAGTACCCAGATCTTATCCCCTCTGGTCCTACCTAACAAGTACAAGAAACCCTCTGGGCAGTACACTCAGTCTAACCCCTCTGGTTCAGCTTAAGCATAGACTCCCTGAGGAAGCACTCACCGTTTATTCCACCGATAATCTCATATCAGTATCTAAAGATTCTCTAGGGAAGAACTTACATCACATTCCCTGTGTGGCCCATGTCAAGGAACTATAGACACTATGTTGAGGCACTCAATGTCAATTCCCCATGTGGTCTCGCATCGTAAGTAAAAGAGACACTCTGGAGAAGCCCTCAATATCCATTCTCCCTATGGTTTATACACCAGGTTCTCATAGCACTATGAAAGTCAAGAAAGTTTAGTAGTGCATATCGGCCAAGGTAAACCTCTGAACTACTTGGATAGCATTCTATAGAATAACAGCATAATAGAACAACAGTCACATCATCCTACAATACTAGGCATGGGAAAGTTAAAGACATCCTAACATGAAAAATAGACCCAACTGTCAAAACAGGAAAAAATGCATGTGAAACACATCCAAAGCACATAAATTCACCCCATTCATAATTAATTATCATCTACTCAAGCATACAAGCACTAAAGGAAAACAATTGGGCCAAAATGGTAAACACGTAATACCCTATTCATGGGTATTGGGAAAATTGCATATATAACTCAAAGACATCTTATAGAAAGGAAAAAACCACCTACCTTGGTGTTGGGAGATCAATATACTTGAACCTTAAGGCTTGAATCACCTTAAAATTATGAATATCTACAAAAAATTCTAAAATGTTCAATAGAGGCTAACTTGATAAAGAAGAGAAACAATGAAACGAAGATCAAGAAGAACAGAGAGCTTACCGAGGTGATCCCAACACAATCGATGGTGGTCGAATCAAAGATCAGATGGAGGCTTAGGGGATTAGAGAAGGATCTCTGTTGTACAAGTTCTCTTAGATGAAGAAAACCTGAAAGAATGTGGTTCTGGTGATTAGACACGACCTCAGTGTGTTTAATGAAAAAAATAAAGTACACGGTGTGTAATTTTGAAGTACACGACGTGTACTCACCTTTTCTGTACTCCTCTTTAGGCGGACTCCAAGTCACCCCCACATGGCTGTGTGCATGGCAGCTACACATTCAGCACACAGCTACCTGTGGTAACTGAGTACACGATGTGTAATCATAAAGTACACAACGGGTACATCGAAAATTTACAGGAAGACCTCTTTTTTTCAAAAACAACCAGAAAAGGAAAAACATATATGAAAAGAAATTCATAGTTATTAAAAACTTCCACCTTAAGTAAATTCATCCTCAAATATCCCTAGAGTGGCGTAGAAGATGAAATCCCGAACAACTCTGGCCATTGCACTCGTACATCAGCCTCCCTCTCACTAGTCTCGTCCTGTACTCAACCGTGCTGCCATAGAACTCTTACCAGAGGAAGAGACTGGCCACAATTAACCTTTATACGATGATGGAAAATCCAGATAAGATTCTCTTCAAAATATGCATCCACTTCAAACTCAACCTCCTCAAGTTGGAAAACATGAGATAGGTCTGGAAAGTAATGTCGAAGCTGAGAAACGTGGAAAACGTCATGCATAGCCCAGTACCTCTGGTGTAACTGCAACTGATAGGAAACCATCCTAACTCTCTCCAACACCTCAAACATCCAGATGTACCTTGGTGAAAGATTACCTTGTCTATTGATCCTCTTGTGTCTCAACCTCAGTGTGACATGCCGGAAAACCTGATCCCCACCCTCGAACTCTAAAGTTCGTCTCTGCTGATCAGCATAAGACTTATAATGAGACTGTGAAGTATCCATCCTCCCCTGAATCAACTCTATCTACTCTGTGGTCTCCTGAACAAGATGAGTTCCCAACAAAGCTACCTCTCCTACCACCAACCAATCGAAGGGTGATCGGAATGGCCAACCGTGAAAGCCCCATAAGGTTCAATCTGAATAGTTTCTTGAAAACGTTTGTTGTAGGAAAACTCTACAATAGGTATATACTTCCCCCAAGAACCTCCAAAATCAAGGATTCATGCTCGGAGCATGCCCTCATGCACCAGAATCATATGCTTGGACTATCCATCTGTCTGGGGGTGGTAAGATGTATTCAAAAGCACCTGTGTACCCAAATCTTTCTGTACCCCCTTCCAGACCCGAGAAGTAAAATGTGAATCCCTGTTTGAAATGATGTATTATGGAACTCCATGCAGACGTACAATCTCACGGATGTAAAACCGTACCATCTCCTCAACACTGAAGGTCTCCTTGATTAGTAAGAAATGAGAGACCTTCGTATGTATGTCAATGAACACTCACACTGTATCATTCCCTCAAGGCAACCTCGGAAACCCTGTTATGAAATCCATCATGACATCATTCCATTTCTACTAGGGAATGGGTAACTACTGTAAAAGGCCTGATTGTTGTTGATGCTCTGCCTTCACCTACATATAGGTGGAACACTTCATCAGAAAACCTACAACATCTCTCTTCATACCTGGCCACAAATACTGACAATGTAGATCGCGATACATCTTGATGATACCAGGAAGAACTACCAACATTGTGGAATGAAAATCCCACATCATCTCCTCACGTATATTTGATGGCACCCATATGAACCCTTGGAAATAGAAGATATCATCCTCTACTATGGTCCATCCAGGAATAGGGTCCTCTCCTAACACACTCTCCCATAAGACTAGGTCTTTTGGATCAGATAGTTGCCTCATTCTCACTCGATCAAAATGAGTAGATGTAACAGCTATAGAAGATATAAACGTCTTCCCATGGCTGTTGTGCACCTCCAAATGCATCTCAGAGAATATATCCATAAGTTTCCACTCAATGATGGCCTCCTGAACTGCGTGTATCATAGTTCTTCTTCTCAGTGCATCAGCCACTGCATTGCCTTTCCCAGGAGTGTAGGCAAACTCAAACTGAAAGGATTGAATGTACTCAACCCACCTTTGATGCCTCAAATTCAGATCACACTGAATGGAAATGTACTTGAAACTTTTGTGTTTGGAGAAAACCACACAATTCTCTCCTAGGAGATAATGTATCCAAAAGCATAATGCATGTACAACTACCACTAACTTGAGATCGTGAGTCGGGTAGTTTCTCTCATGTTGCCTCAACTGCCGAGACCCATACGTAATGACTCCATCTCGCTACATAGTCCCAGATCTTATCCCAATACCTGAAGCATCACAATTAACTTTATAGCTCTTTCCCAGCTCTGGAAATACTAGTATCGGTGCTGAAGTCAACCTCCCTTCAACTCATGAAAGGCTGACTCACAAGAATCTGACCATAAGAACATTTCAACTATCTTAGTAAGACTCGTCAGTAGTGCTTCTAAGCATGAATATTCCTAAAAGTAACTTCTGTAGTATCTAGCCAGCCCTAGAAAACTCCGCACCTCAAAGACGTTCTTTGGATGCTTTGAGGAAACTACTGCTCCCCCTTTCTCTAAGTCTACAGATACTCCTATCTCTAAGATAACATGACCCATGAAGTGAATGCGATCCATCCAAAAGTGGCATTTTTAGATCTTAGCATATAAATGATGCTCTCTCAGTGTACTCAAAATGATCTCAAGATGTGTGGCATGGTTGTGTCGAGTGTGAGAGTACACCAAGATATCATCCACGAAGATAACCACGAAAGAATCCATGTATGGATGGATGACTTGGTTCATCATGGCCATGAATACTACTAGCACGTTATTGAGACCAAAAAATATAACCATATACTCTTATAGACCATACCTGCTCTGGAAGGCTGTAAGAGGTATATCAGATGGTCTAATGTGCAACTGATGGTAACCGAACCTCAAGTCAATCTTCAAGAAAACTCGGGATCCTCAAATCTGATCAAAGAGATCATCAATACTTGGTAAAAGATATCGGTTCTTAACCATAAACTTGTTTATCTTATGATAATCCACATAAAACATGAGGGTTCCATATTCCTTCTTCGCAAACAGTACAGGTGAACCCCAAGGAGAAGTACTGGGTCGAATAAAACCATTTTCCTGCAACTCCTCCAACTGCTTCTTGAGCTCTTGAAACTCTATTGTAGCCATCCTATAAGGAGTAATGGACACCAATGCCGCTCTTGGTATGAGATCAATGGAAATTATACCTCTCCCTTTTGAGGAAAACCAAAAAATTCCAATGGGAAGACATCCATGAAACGATCCACCACTGGAGGAATGTCTAACTGAGAAGTTCCCAGGTCATCCAAATACAGACTAGAAATCTGGCCAGTAACTCCTCCTAACCCATGATGCTCTAAACCTGCTTTGCTCTCCTAGACATCCCACTCACCCTTATAAAGAAAAGAACCACCCTCTGGTGATATGAAACAAAACCTGTGGAAATAACAGTCGACGACTGTCTGGAAGGGAACTAGCCAATCCATTCTGAGAATGACATCACATCCTGTCATCTATAGGACATAGAGGTCCCATAGGAAGTGACACCCACCAACCTCTAGAGGTAACTCCTTGCACTGACGTACACTAGCTATTCTAGTCCCCAATGGAGTGTCTAGTGTCAATAAATTGGTAAAAGAAAAGGTGGAGAGCCCAAGGCTCTCCACAACAGCAACAAATATACATCTATGGGAATACCTTGTATCGAAAAGAGTTGTAGATAAAACTAAGTCAACTAGGATCATACCTTGAACTGTAGAGGGTCTGGGATCCAGCTCTTGTGGGGTCTTCTCCAATGCAAATGTCTGGCCTGCTCTATGACCTTGTGACCCTTCCTGACCACTCTGAGCTGATCCATCCTACTATCACTGAAAGACCGAGGACTAACCACCATGGGAACCACCTCCACCTCACCCTAAACAACAATAAGAACTCTAGTTCCTGGACTGGTGAGAAACTGGCGGTGCTTCTTCTGAACACAGAGTCATAGAAGAACCCCTGTCACCAGCTACTGGTAAGAAGATCTGACAGAAACGCTGAAGGTGACACAACTTGCTGCAAGATTGACACTCCAATGGGTCTCTCGAGTAATTTGGCCTCATATTCCCACTATTCCCACACTAGTATCACACCACCTGACTACCAGAAGAAGTTCCTGGCCTCCTTGTATCACCACACAAGGACTCCCTATGGTGCTTCTAGATGTTAGTAGGAGGAATACTAACCCCAGATGTTGAGCCACCCTGGCTCACAACTCCAGAATCCCTCAGATTGTGCTATGTGATCAGTGCCAAGTTGATGATAGAAGTGATGGAAGTCAACCTAAAAAATATCACCTGTGAATGGATTTCGTGCCTCAGACCATCCTCAAACTTCTTTTACAGGAATAACTAATCACCTCTTGGAGTAGGCATGAAGAACTACAGCTCGATAAAGTGGGAGGAATACTCCATAACAGAAAGAGTACCCTGCTCCAGACTTATAAAATCTCGGGCTCAATCGGCCCTCAGGGTCTTTGGATAGATGTAATTGTAGAATATGCGCTGAAACTCATCCCACGCCATTACTTTCTAGCGTCCCTCCTATGAGATCACATCCCACCACCTCTTGGTGGAGTCCCGACGAATATAGGTAGAAAGCTTGACAATTTATTCTGAAGGTCTCTCCAGATGCTCAAATATCGTAAGCATGGAATCTAGCAATGACTATGTAGCCTAATATTCTCATTCCCCTGAGAAAGTTGGAGGATGATGCTGTTGGAAAATCTGCATCAAATCATCCATTGACAGGGTAGGAGGCGGTGCTCCCTGCAAAGTATGAATCATCCTCATAAAGCCTTCCCTAAACTGTGCATCATCACTGGTATCAGGTTGAACTACTGGTGCCAAGACTGGCACAATAGGAGGATCTGCTAAAATTCCCTAATCAACCATATCCAGTGTTTGATCACCACTAGGCAACTGGCGTATATCGAGCGGACGTCTCAGTGGCATGACTCTACAAGGTCAAGCACACACCTTAGATCAAGATTATCTAGGCCTTAAGACTATAAGTGTATGAAGGGAACAAGAGAAAGGAAGAACTCATGTTTTACAGAACATGACTACACAGTGTGTACAATTCGTACACAGTGTGTTCCATTAAGTCATTTACATGGGCATGTACTCCTTCCTAAACTAGTCATGTAACACCCCAAACACACGGCGTGTTGTCTTAACACATGACGTGTAATAGAATCATCTTCCCTTGAATGAGTCCATCTACATGGTTTAGACACACAGTTCTCCTATGAAAAGACTACATGGAATGTTCACACTAGACACGACATGTACTAGACAAGCTACACCTGGCCTGTGTTGTTAGAGACACAGCCTAACACCCAGCTCACACTACATGGCGTGTTCTATACGGACAAGACATGTATGAGAAAGGATATCACCGAACTGTTTTGTTCATGACACGGTCGGGTACATGGAATGTTTAGACGATACACGACGTGTATTAGATAAGTCCTGGCCAACCTGTGATGTTAGTGACACAGGTCAACATAGAGTTGACACACACGACATGTATAGATAGTACACAATGTGTGTAAAATCCTGTTTCTCACATGTCCTCAAGCGCATTTCCCCAAATGCCAGAGGCTGGTGACTATCAGCGAGGGCCTAGGTCTGATAGTTGGGAAACTATGGCATCATTTGACAATGTGTAGTGAAGTGGGAAACCATAAACATACCAAAAGCAGAAGTAGTAACCAATACAAAACTGAAAGGAAAATGACATTGAATGAAAAGATAACCTGCAGTCATACATATATGATTATGAAATATGTCCTATTTCTAAGAAAGAAGTCAAAATAGGATACACTAAAATCCAATAAAATGTAGTACAAATAACCATGTACATAAAGGAAAACTAAAATAGTACAATAGGAACTCAGCAGCATCACAAGCCTAAGCTTGGTCCCATTCTCTCCTATGCCTCTACAATAATCATGTACCTGTATAGGGTTCCTTTGCCTTATCAACACATGCAACAATATAATCTATTAGGGTCCAAGGCATGACCGAAATAGGGTGTGAGAAATAAATCTCAATAGGCAACCACCAAAGGCACATGCCCAACTATTAGTGAGAATCTACAACAGGAGTGTACAATAATAAAATGCAGTAAACTAGGCAGTACTCAAAAGTAACTATCTCTACTAGTTACATTTCCATTTTATTATTATTTAACAACTCCAAGCTTGTTATTTATCTTGGTAGGTGAAACATAATAAATCACCGCAGTGAATAATCAAAGTAAAAGTTTTCCTCATACATGAAAAACCATAACCTCAGGTAAATAGAATCGATACCCTTAGGTGATTTCACTCAGGCATGATGAATATTTCCCTCAGGCATATGAGATAATTCCCTCAGGCACAGAAGCTACTACCCTCGGGCTTAAGAAAAGTTTCCCTCAGGCTAAACAAGTACTTTCCATCAGGCTAAACAAAACACTTACCCTCAGGCTAAAAAAACACTACCCTTAGGATAAGAAAGTAATCGGGCCGAGCCCAACAAAAAAGCAATAAATCTATATACATTTTATCTCATGAAAATTCAAAGCAAACTATAATCACGACATACCCACGGATATCCTGGAAAAATAGCTAAACAAGGAAAACACACCCATGGGGTGGCCCTGGATCCACGCAACGATCCCAAACAGCAGTTTATTAATAATCAAAAGATTACCTACGCCATTTTAGGTATTTAATTTGTTAATGCCTCAACCATACAACACCCCAAACATGGGATCATAACACATCGGTACACAAAAACACTCAACAGTTGGAATTAAACACCAGAACACCTACCTTGATCTCCTTTGATCAATATATGTGAACGATGCCTTATGAAATGTAAGAGAACGACATAGATCTGGGATAAACAAAAACATGTTAAAACCCAAAATAAATTCACATCGTGAAAGAATTGGAATGAAGGGCTTAAGAATAGTGAATAACTCACCCGTACGGTTCATTCGAGACCGTCAGTGAAGGAATCCGAGTTTTGGTGTGCGGTCGGGAGTTCCTCCAATCTCCATCCCTCTCTCTCGCACTATTCCAATGTTCTAAGCTTACTCTATCGAAAGAGGAGGCTACTACCAATTTTAAGAGAAAAAAACTACACGATGTGTAATCTCAAGTACATGGCATGTACTTTTTATTTTTTTAACTATTCCCCTAACGACTACTTTTCACCGCCAAACTATTCATCTATCGACATGATTACACAGAGTGTATATCTGAATACACGGGGTGTGCTGTCGCTCCACTGGCATCTACTTCCACCACCATACTATTCATCTACTGACTGACTATAGGACGTGTATATACTATGTACACGGTGTGTAGTTAGTTTTTACAACCTTCACCACCGACATGCATACACGCCCTGTGAACTCATCCCACACGACCAAAGTATATAGCGTGTGGAAAAGTACACGGTGTGTACCCACAAAATTTGGTATTTTCCCCCATTTTCTTTATTTTCTCAAAAATACTTAAGGAAAAAGGGAAAAGAAAAAACTCGTACATCAAGAATAAGAACCGGGTTCTTACAAACTTCCCCCTTAAAGAAATTCATCCCTGAACTTCCCTTCCAAGGGTGGTTAAGATAAAGCTCAGAACAACTATGATCTTTAAGAAATTATGTCGTTCACCTGCTCTCAGGTTTCCTCCTGCACTCAGCCATGCTACCATAGCACCCATACGAGAGGAACTGACCAGCCTCATAGAACCTTCGTGCTCTTATCAACAATATGAATCAGATGCTCTTCAAAGGATGCACCGGCCTGAATCTCAACCTCCTATGGCTGAAAGACATGAGATGGGTCTGAGTGATAATGACACAGCTGAGATACATGGAAGATGTTGTGCATGGTCCGATAACTCTATGGTAACTATAACCGATAGGCAACCAGTCTGACTCTTTCTAGAATCGAAAACGGCCCTACATACCTCAGTGAATGTTTACCATGTCTCCTGATCCACCTGTGTCCCAACCTCGGTGAAACACGTAAGAAAACTTGATCCCCGACCATGAACTCCAATGGCTATCTACGACGATCATCATAAGATTTTTGATGAGGCTATGTAGTAGCCATTCTATTCTGAATAAACTGGACCTACTTTGAATTCCCATGCACGAGAAGTGGTCTCAGTAAAGCTGCATCACCTGCCACCAACCAGCACAAAGGTAATCGACATGGCCTACCATATAAAGCCTCATAAGGTGACATCTCAATAGTTTCCTAAAAAATATTATTGTAGGAAAAATTGACCAGGAGTATGTGCATCTCCCAAGATCCCCCCAAAGTCTAGGATGCCTGCACGTATCAAGTTCTCTATCACCTGTATCGTACGCTCTGACTGGTCATTGGTCTGAGGGTGTTAAGTTGTGCTGAGAAGCACCTATGTACTCAGTGCCCTCTAAAAAATCTGCCAGAAACGAGACATAAAATGGGTGTCCCTATATAAAATGATAGAATGAGGGACCCCATGAAGATGTACTACCTTTTGGATATACAACTTATCGAGCTCGTTAACACCGAAGGTCTCCTTGATTGGAAAAAAGCGAGATAACTTCATAAGTCTTTCCACAACAACCCACACAACATCATCGCCTCAAGGTGACCTCGAAAACCCTGTCACAAAGTACATCATGACATCATCCCATTTCCACTCCGTAATGGGTAATTGTTGTAATAGTATGGCTGGCCTTTGATGCTCCGACTTCACCTGCTGATAGGTGGAACATCTCGTAACAAAACCAGCTACCTCTCTTTGCATACCCGACCACCAATACTGATGTCTCTAGTCATAGTACTTTTTGGTAACTCTGGGATGAACTGCCAAAGATGAAGCATTAAATTCCCACATCAACACCTCGCGTATATCCCCTAAAACCCACACTCTTCCATGGATACGCAGTACTTCATCATTTCCTATCATCCATGTAGGAGGAGGGTCCTCACTTTCCATCGACTCCCACAGAACTAGGCCTTCCAAATCTGATAGCTATCTCATCCTAACTCTATCCATGAGGGTAGAAGTCACAACTAAGGATGAAATATAGGATTGTCCATGACTATCCTGCACCTCCAAATGCTTCTCAGAGAACAATTCCATAAGCTGCCACTCACCACCGGCCTCCTGTACTGCCTGTATCTAAATCCTCCTACTTAGTGCATCAGCTACTGCATTACCCTTTCCCAGTGTATAGGCAAGCTCAATGTTGACAGACTGAAGGTATTCAAACCACCTTAACTGTCTCAAATTCAGGTCATGCTGGGTAAAGATGTATTAAAACTTTTGTGGTCTGTAAACACCACAAAATTATGTTCCAAGAGATAATGTCTCCAACAGCGTAACACATGAAAAACTAAAAAAACTCAAGATCATGCGTTAGGTAATTCCTCTCATGTGGCATCAACTTCCGAGACCCGTACACAACTACTCGGTTCCCCTGCATGAACACTGGTCCCAGCCCAATACCTGATGCATCATACTAAATTGTATAGCTCCTCCCTTGCTCTGGAAGTATCAGGATTGGTGCTAATGTCAACCATCCCTTCATCTCCTGAAAGGCTATCTCACAAGATTCTATCCAAACGAACTTCACACCCATATTAGTTAATCCCGTCAATGACACTACTAAGCGGGATAAGTCCTATAAAAAAACCTGTAGTATCCATCTAGCTAGAAAAAACTCAGTATTTCAAACACGTTCTAAGGTTTCCCCCTGAAACTGCTGCTCTCACTTTCTCTGGATCTACTGCAACTTCTACCTCTGAGATAATATGACCCAAAAAGTGTATATGGTCCATCCAAAAGTGGAAATTTGAGAGCTTATCATATAGATGATTCTCTCTTAGTGTACTTAGTACGATCTCAAGATGGGTGGCATGGTCGTGTCAAGTGTGAGATTACACCAAGATATCTTCCATGAATTCTACCAAAAAAGAGTCCAAATATGGATGGAACCCACAGTTAATCAGATACATGAAAATTGCTGGTGCGTTTGTGAGTCTGAACGGCATAACCAAGTACTCATATAGACCATATCTCCTCTGAAAAGACGTAAGCGGTATTTCTGATAGTCTAATGCGCAACTGATGATATCTGGATCTCAAGTCAATCTTCGAGAACACTCGTGCTCCTCAAAGTTGATCAAAAAATCATAAATACATGGTAAGGGATATCGGTTCGTAACCATCAACTGGTTTAGATTTCGATAATCCACAAATAGTTTGAGGGTACCGTCCGCCTTCTTCGCAAACAGGACAGGTGAACCCCAAGGAGAAGTACTGGGTCAGATGAAACCCTTTTCTTGCAACTCCTTTAACTACCTCTACACCTCTTTCAATTCTAGTGTAGGAATCCTATAAGGAGGAATGGACACTGGTTCCACTCCTACCACAAGCTCAATAGAGAAATCCACCTCTCTCTAAAGAGGTATACCTAAAAAGTAATTTGGGAAGATATCCCTGAAATGATCAACCACTGGAGGGAAATCCTACAGAAAAGTTCCCTGGTCATCAAGATATAAAATTGGAATCTGGGATATCACTCCACCTCACCCACGATGCTCAAGTCCAACTCGGCTCGCCTAGACATCCCATTCTCCCTTGTATAGAAACTCTTTGCCCTCTAGTGATGTGGAACTCACCCTACAACGATAGTAATCTACAAAGGTTAGAAAGGGTACCAACTAGTCCATCCCGTGAATGAAATCATATCTCCTCATCTCTAAGACATAGAGTTCCCATAGAAAGTGACAGCCACCGACCTCTAGGGGGAACTCCTTGCACTGACGTACTCCTGCCGTTCTAATCCCCAACGGAGTGTCTAGAATCATAATATCAGAAGAAGAAGAAACACAGAGAACAAATATCTTCACAACTGGAACAGATATAAAGCTATGTGTAGCACCATTATTGAAAAGTACTAAAGATAAAATAGAAGCAACCATAATAGTACCTCTGACAGTGGATGATCTGGGATCCTACTCAGGTTGGGTCTGTTGGAATGCACAAGTCTACCTAGTGTCGCGGCCCTGTGACACAACCTGGATACCCATAGCTGACCCACCCTACTGTCTCTAAGATTCTGGTGTCTGGCTACCACTACCACAACCCCCACCTCATCCAGAACTTCGTTACGCATTCCAATTTTATGACGGGTAAGAAGATGCTGGTCCTACTCCCGCACGAGGAGTCAGTATAGAACCCCTCTCACTAGCCACTGGTGGAAATGCCGTACAAAAACGCTAGAGATGGACCACCTTGCTGCAAGATCGGCACTCCAATGGGTCACGTGGACACTGAGGTCTCTTGTGCCCCTCTTTACCACACTGGTAGCATATTACCTGGACACTTTATGAAATATTCTGGCTAGTACATCCACCATGAGAGAAATCCATCTTCCTCTTCCTCTTACCGGTAGAAATAGTACCTAAAACTGGTGTCGAACCTCACTGTTCTGCACCACTAGCTTCACGTGGGTTTTTCTTAGTAATCAGTGCCTGGTTCACAATATCATGCAATGTAGGCAACCTAAAAACATTCACCACTACCCAGATGTCGTATCGAAGACCATCCTCAAAGTGTCTAGCCCTCAATGTCTCATCACCCACTAGAATAGGTGAAAAACACTGTAGCTCGGTGAAGCAGGAAGAATAATCCATCAATGACATGTCACATTGCAATAGATTCATGAACTCTCGAGCTTAATATGCCCCCAGTGTCTCCGGGAAGAAAAATTCATAGAATAATACCTGAAAATATTCACACACCATGTTTCAGTGATGCTCAGTCTAGGTGGTAACATCCCACCACCTCTTGGTGGAATCACATAGCATATATGTAGTGAGCTTGACCCTCTTCCCAGGAGGCATCTCCAGATGCTCGAAAATAGTCTGTATAGAACCCAGCCATGATTCCATAGCCTATGGGTCACCATCCCTTGAAAACATAGGTGGATGTTGCTGCTGGAATATACATGTCAACTCTTACATAGATTTGGCAGCCAATGGTGCTACCTGGAAGGTCTGCATGAACCGCATGAAGCCTTCTCGGAATTGTGCATTAGCACCTGTGTCCAGTATAATGGCTAGCGCTGCATCTGGATCTACTTTAGGATCCATTGGTAGCCCATGGCCTACCATCTCTAGAGTATAATCGTTGCCTCTCTCCTAGTGAACAACTCATGGTTGTCGTGGCAGCATGACTCTACAAGGTCAAACACACACCTTACGTTAAGATTTTCAAGGACTAAGAACTGGAAACGTAAGAAGGGAACATGAGAAAGAAAACATTCATGTTTGAAAAAAAGACTACACAACATGTATAATAACTACACAATATGTTCCCATAATCCTTTCACATGGGCGTGTGCCTCTACCAGAACTAGTTGTGTAACACCCCGAACACACGACGTGTTGTCCACACACACAACGTGTACTTGGATTCTCTTCCCCTACCCGAGTCCTTCTACATGAATAAGAAACACACATACCTTTTTAATTATACTACACGGAATTTATAAGGTCTATACAGTGTGTACTAGACGAGCTTCACCGACCTGTGTTGTTCATGACACGGCCAGGTACACAGCTCACACTACACGGCGTGTTCCAGATGGACACGGCATGTACGACATATATTAAAACTGCCAGTGTAGTTAGTGACACAGTCAACTACTCAGCTGACACTACATTTCATGTTACACCCACACATGGTGTGTACAACACCCCATTTCCACAGCCACATGGCCAAGTCCACAAGTTCTCTCACCGGTCAAGACTACACGACGTGTTTCGCAGGTACACAACGTGTACGTGAAAGGATAACGACGACCCGTGTTTGTTAGTTACATGGTCGGATTCCCAGTTTAAACTACACAGTGTGTTCGTCATTGACACAGAATATTTAAGATAAGGTTCCTCCGTCCTAGTTGTTTGTTACACGGGCGGACACAGGGTCAACACTACATTACATGTACAATTGGTACATGGCGTGTTCCCTCAAGGTTTGACTATCCCATGTTTCTGCCCACACAGCCTAGGACATGGGTATTAACTACACAACATGTATATATGGTACACGGTGTGTACTTAAAACCCGAACAGAAGAGTACATGGAATGTAGTCAAAACTAAACGATGTGTATTTTGGGTTTTTCTGAACAGTAAGCCTTAGAAACTTCTTCGGATCCCAGAAAAACATGGAAACCAACACCTAGGTGATAAATTCGGATTTGTGAGGGCCCATACTCCCCGCGAATCAAATAATGACATATTATACATTTTATAAACAAAGTACACAAGTCAATGATCCCCAAAATTTCGGTCAATGAGGGCCCATACTCCTCAAGAACCAAAGTTTTTCATTCATTCGACAAAACATTACATAACAATACCCTATCAAAAAACAGGCATTTCATCAAGTCAACTTTTAGAACAAAATTCTTTTACTAGCACAAAATCTATCACAACAACATGCAATTTTTAATGCACCTACATGGCATGTGATTTCAACATGTCCATAAATGATTCATGAGATGGAATACCCCCATCCTACTAGGTTGCAACTAAATCGATCCCAAGTTTAAAAATATAAATAACACACTAAAAGCACGTCACCCAATGGTGAAAATCATATCAATTGTAATAATAATAAATAGAGAATCACAATTTAATTCGAGGCAATCTACCCATTACCTGTACATGGGTTAGCTACTCCTGGGAATAGTTATTACAGAATCCCTTAACAGTCTATCTCTTACTGTCATCACCAGATAACAAAATAACTCAGAGAAAAGAAAATCCTCTGATACAACTTTGTAACGTCCCGGATCCGGGTGCCACTCAACGGGTACCCTGAAACCGGTTGGTCACATGACCTCAAGTTAATTTCCCCAAACACCAGAGGCCTTCGACTAGCAGTGAGGGCCTAGGTCTGATAGTGGGGAAACTATTCCCTCATTTTTCTAAATGTAGTGCAACAGAAAAGTATAAACATACCAAAAGTGGAAGAAGTATCCAATACAAAACAGAAAGGACAATGATACTTAATCAAAAGATAACTAGCAGTCATACATATATGATGATGCAATATGTCCTATTTCTAAGAAAGCAGTCAAAACAGGATACTCTGCAATCTAATACAATACAGTAAAAAATACCAAGTAGAACAAAGAAAACTAAAATAGTGCAACATGAACTCAGCAACATCGCAAGCCTATGCTCGGTCCCAGGCTATCCTACTCCTCTGCAACAATCAACTACATGTATAGGGTCACTTTCTCTTATCAAAACCTGCAGCAATATAATCTGTTTGGGCCGAAGACATGACCCAAACAGGGTGTGATAATAATACCCAGTAGTAAACCACCAAAGGCTCGTGCCCAACTGTTAGTGAGAATGTGCAACAACAGTGTGCAATAATAAAATGCAGTAAACTACGCAGTACTCAAAAGTAACTATTTATACCAGTTACATTTCCATATTTTTAATTATTTAACAACTCCAAGCTTGTCCTTTAGCTTGGTAGGCGCATCATAATAAATCACCACTGTGAATACTCAAATTAAACGTTGTCCTCAGACATGAAAAACCTTATCCTCATGTAAATTGAATCAATACCCTTAGGTGATTGTCCTTAGGAATAACAAATATTTCCCTTAGGCATATGAGATAATTCCCTCAGGCACGAAAGCTACTACCCTCAGGCATAAGAAAAGTTGCCCTCAGGCTAGACAAGCTCTTTACCTCAGGCTAAACAAAACACTTTCCCTCAGGCTAAACAAAACACTGCCCTCAGGTTAAGCAAGTAACCGGACCGAGCTCAACATAGAATTAAGAAATCTATATATATTTTCTCTCAAGAAATCTAAAAGCATGCTATAATCACAGCATACCCATTGGTGTCCTATCCAAACAGCTAAACAAGGGAAATGCACCTATGGGGTGGCCTTGGATCCAAGAAACGATCCCAAATAGAAGTTTACACGTAATCAAAATAATACATATGCAATTATAGGTATTTAATTTGGTACGGTTGTAGCCATACGACACCCCAAACATGGGTGCATAGCACATCGGGACACAAAAATACTAAACAGTTGGAATTAAACACCAGAACACCTACCTTTATCTCCTCTGATCAATATATGTGAACAGTGCCTTCTGAAACATCCGAGAACGACGTAGATCCAAAATAATCATGAACACAATCAAACCCAACAACCTCCCCTCGGGAAAGAATTGGAAGGTAGGGTTAAAGAATAGTTAAGAACTCACCCGCATGGTTCAATCGAGACCGTTGGTGGAGGAATCCGAGTTCCAGTGTGCGGTCAGGAGTTCCTCCAAAATTAAAGTACATGAGATCTATGAAGTCATATGGCATTCCTAAATTATAAACTCCCTTGTTCATCTAATGATAATGTATATTTAATAGGTAATAAATGTTATTCCTTCATCAAATGATAAATGAAAAACCAATCTATTTCATTTCAAAAAGGTGATATTGGTAAACTAGTCATAGAATCTATATAAACATTATACCATTTCTAATTGGGAATGTAAAATGACTTAAAAATCTCAACCCTTCACTTATGTTCTTCTTTCAGATGCTGAAATATGGAAGATCAAGTGATCCGTTATCAATCTCACATTTCAGAACAGGACACCAACATTGGTGTTGTAAATCTTGATACATCTTAGTGACACTAGAATGTACTATCTAAGCTGAGGAATAAAATTTATGCATAAGGTCCTCTCTGATGTCTGATGCAGCCCAAACATTCCATTGAAAGAGTAAAGTATCATCCCCATCTACATTCCATACAGAAGAGTTGACATCTTATAAGATTCATTCCCATTGAAAAATTTCTTCAGAATCAAATAGTTCACTCATTCTCACTCATTCTAAAATAGTTGATGTCCCTTTTAAATCTGAGAAGATACTCTATCCATGATCCACCTAAAACTCAACATGAATCTCTGAAAATAAATTCTTGATCTTCCACTTTGCATTGGCTTCCTAAAAATCATGTGTCTATATCTTCCAGCTCAGAGGGTCACCTGCAAAATTTCCTTTTACATGAATATATGCAAGATTTAAATCAATGGATTTAATGTACTAAAATCATCTAAACTACCTTATATTTAGATCACATTGTGTAAAAATGTACTTTTGGATTTTGTGATCAATTCATACAAAAAAATAGTCTCCAAGTAAAAAGTGTCTCCCAACATGTAGAGAATTAAATAAAACAACTATCTCAAGTTTCTGTGTTGAGTAATTAAATGCATGAGGCCTCAACTATCAGGACCTGCAAATGATGATTCTGTCATCCTATATTAGAATTCCACTGAACCGATACATTATAAATCACAGTAAATAGTATATCTCTTTCCTAGATTATATAGAATATATATCATTATTGAAGTCAAATGGCCCTTTTAACAACTGAAATAATTCCATAAATCTACATACCATACAAATATCTCACCATTTTAGTAAATTTCATATGAATAACACCAAGGAATCAGACATCATGGATGAAGAGTTTATTACAACACGCTATCCATAATAAAATCCATATATAAATGACATAATTAGGTTAATAGAAGGAAAATACTACTCTAATTTTCCATGGGTCTAATAAAAATCATAGATTTGAGATGATATAACCCAATAAGTAGACATTATCGATCTAAAAGTTTTATTTTCTAGGACTTTCATAATGATGGTTCTCCATTAGTGTATTCAATGTGATATCAACATGGTTGGCATGGTCATTTTTGGAGTGTCAATACACTAAGATTTCATCAAAAAAATACTACCGCAATCAAATCCACGTATGGGTGGAGAACCTAATTCATTATATCTGTAAACATTGTATGTGAATTCATGATGCCAAACAATATGACCATTTAATTATAAAGACCATACTTTCTACGGAAAATATATATGTTTTATCTAAGGAAATGACACACACCTGGTGATTTACCAACTTCAAACATATATTTTAAAATACTCTCACTCTTCTAAGCTAATTGAAATGTAATCTATTTTGAGGCAGTTGATACAGGTTTATGACTATAACATTGTTCAACCATAAGTAATACATATAAATCCAGAGGGTACCAATTAATTTTTTTAGGGAAATGGTCCAGTGAATCCCATTACAAATTACTAGGGAATAAAATTCCATTATCCTATAGATCAAACAACAGATTTTAAGATCAAGGGTCTCCCTTGGTGCCATACTATAAGGAAGAATAGAAATTGGTGCTGATTCTATAATTATCTATATAGTAAACTCTAACTCTTGCACTAGAGGTATCCTTAAAAATTAATCATTTAAGACGTCTCTAAAACGATCCACTACAGGAGGGAAACATGTGGGTAATAACCCATGTTCTTCTAAGAAGATACTGTCAACCTGAGCTGTCACACAACAAAACTTCTCGGGCTATGTTCTATATAGAGATGCAAGAACATACCATTCTACATTATGTATGTTCATACCTACCTATAGTGTTAAAAGTCACCCTTCAATTATGGAAGTGAATATTTTCTCTATAGGGAAATAACCAATCCATCCTAATGATTACATCCGATCCCATTATTTCGAGTATGAAAAGTTTCTATATGTAAAGACACCCTCTTATATTAAGGGGTCAAGAATTACACCGACACACACTCTTTTATCGGATACCTAATAGGGTATCATGAATCATCATTCCATGGAAGTGTTCAATCTAGAGGCCCAGAGCTTTTGATGTAAATGAGTGGTATTCATATGTGTAAAATAGAGCAGAAATTATACAAGATGATACAAGAATAGTACCTTTAACTGTATAAGGTTGAGTAATCAACTCATATTGAATAAATTGTGATGCTTGTATCTATTATTTAACACCAAATTTTTCCACTACCTATCTTCCATGAGAAATCCCTCTCTACTAGTTTTATGAGTCATGAGTTTGATTACTTCTTCCATGACCACCACTATGACCAGAATGGCCTTGGGTATTCCTGCTTCGTACTAGACAGGATACTACTAGCCCCACTCATGAACATGGAGTAGGTGTGGATTTTCTCTCTCTAGGAACATATGTAAAGTTCTTGTATAAGGGATAGATATTTCCTTTCCTACCACAACCTCTACATTGAAATGGATCTGGTAAACACTAAGGTTTCATATGTCAATTTTTTTCAATGAAGCTAAAACATAAACCAGTTTTCCATAATATGATCATAACTATTTCAACCCCCATGAGAACCCTTGTAGAGGTGCTTCCATTTGATATAAGAAAGTTCTATTTATCATGTAATTGATCCAAACTGGATCACATCATCTACATCCATAATATTTATCTTTATAATGAGGGCCTCATTGACTATCTCAAAAATAGTAGCCATCCTGAAAGCATTATCTAGTGATTGGATGGAATATAAAAACCCATCCTATGATTTCCTTGAATTCACAAGATCATCACCTTCTAGAGTCGAAGAAAAAAATCTACAACTCGGTAAAATGTGCAGTGTATTCCATGACAAACATGCCCCTATTACAAGATCATAAACTATCTATCTCGGTTAGCCCTCAGAGTTTGTGCAATGAAGTAGTCATAAAATATCATCAAGAAATATTCCCAAACTAGGTCCTGATATCAATATTACGGGTTAATAACACCCCACCATCTATTAGAAAATAATTTAATATATAGGTAGAGTTTTTTAAACTATAATATGGAGGATTATATTGATTCTAAAATATAGAATGAATTTATTTGAGGCAAGACTCGGCATCCGAAAGACTGTTATCCCCAAAAAATGAGGGAGGATACTTCTTCTATAACTCTAGATTCAACTCTTCCATAGTTGGGATAGGTTGAGAAAGTCCAACAATAGAAAGAAAAGTAAATATAAATCCCTATTTTAACTAGGAATTGCAACAAATATTCTAAATAGGAAGTGGTGTCACATGTGGTACAATAGAAGGAATAACTGGTATCTCAATGTCTGGCACCTCAGGTTGACGGTCAGTAGAGCCTTTATGACATATGACTATTTGAAATCATGGTGTAATGATACTATAATGCCAAATTCATTCCTTAAAAGAGATCATAATAATTGAAATATTTATAGATAAAAAACTAGTCTTGGTACACATCCTTCCAATTAATAGATCACACCTCTCTGCCTACTCTAAAATCTAGTTCTGGGTGATATAAAATACTTTTTCAAGCCATAAGAATGTAAGAGACACACCAAGTACCTACTACTATGCACGAGTCTCAGTTATGGTCACATTTTACATGTATTAGGCAACTGTTTTAGTCTAAAAGTGATATTTATTCGTTTCTATGAACTCATTTATGTTTTTAAATATTTTTAAGTGGTTTTATTGGATGGATTTTTATTTTCAATCAATAAGGGTCTATACACATCATGCAACAAACTTTGGAATCCACTTATCCGATACTATTACCTATTCTGGCCCATGTGAACAAGGTTTCATGGCTCTATATTCCAAAATTGATTGTTTAAGGTTCCTTCATTATGCTATGAGTGAAACTATATTACATTAAGGTAGGATCACTAAGTTTAATTTTATGTTTTCCAATCCTATAGAATATTTCATCATATTTCCATATTATATTAAGGAACCAATTATATGAAATTGGTAAATGCACACTAAAATTATTCAAGGCATGGAAAAAATGTGGGGGATGTTAGTCATATTCTCTATATAATGATTCATGAAATGAAAACCCTTAAATCATAATGCCAATTTATTGAAATATCATTTCTATAGTATAAATTACAATAACATCATATGATGTGTTCATCCCCCAATGGTGAAGTAATATTAATTATAATATGAATAATCAAAAAATTCAAGATCCCATCCAAGATAATTTGGCTTTCACCAATACATGGGTTATCTACACCCGTGAACATGATAAATACCAAATCCAATTAACACATAGTCTCCGTTAAAATTCCCAAAAAGTAAAAAATGGAAAAATAAATCCTCAGATGCCAAATTTTAACATCCCGACATGGGATCCACTTAACTAGAACCCCAATCCAGTGGGTCACATGGAATCAAGAATCCATCCACATACACCATAGGCTTCCGACTAGAAGATAAGGTGAATTGGTGGTGTAGTGTAGAGACAACACCAACTTATCATAGTAGAACAACAATATACAAAAAATTGACAATAGCGGAAGCATAATATATGCAGACACATAGATGAATGGAATAGTAATCTGCCTTAAAAGAATCATATAATATTGTTATAGTAAGTAACTATAGAAATGTAAATAATAGGAAAAATATTTAATAAAATCTAAATTTATAAAGACCGAGTTAGATTCATTATGTCATGGAATAAAAATACACAACAGAGGGACATGGAACAAACATGAACACAAATTTATACAAAAATTAAAAAGGAAAAAATAATCCCCCACTAGTATATTATGAATAATCTATGATCTCTACTCATATGATCCATAATATGAACAAATCATGTCAATTATCTATAGCTGGGGTTTTTCCATAATCCATACATTCAAACATGTAATCTACTTGGGTAACAAAGTAAGTCTACATATTGTGTGAGATAAAATCACCTTACGACCACACCCACAATTATTATATGTAATCTATGTAGTTTACGTATATATGGTAGTTTGAAGATATAAATAAAAAATCCATAATGATGAGTAAATAATCACCATCCTTCTCAGGTTCCAATAGGACACTAGGTGTCCTGTCCTTCTTCGACGCATGCTGGAAAGATAGTTTTCAGTGTAACTATATATATAGTAAATATATATATATATAATAGTTATATAGTGTATCCACCTATATTATCTATTTACATATGGATGATAATATCCATATACCCTGAATACAATGTTTTTTGGGGAACATGGAATCACTCAGACATCCATAACCAGTCTAAATGAGCCTATATGATCAAGTCAAGGGTAAAATCCCTATATCTTACGATGAATGAGAGTCTCCAAGCTCTTCACTCAGGTTATTGGTTGAGTCATCATGTCATCACCTAAATAAAGGGACATGGTATGTCAAACCCACCATCTAAATACTGCCAATGGTTTGAGAGGTTATTCTCAACATCCGATGTAAGGAGAGTGAATCTTAATGCCCAAAAACGTTCTTAACCAACATTACATAATGAATATTTGTGGAATAATCATAATTATAATAATATTCATATTGAATCACCCCTCATACATTATATTCCCCAATCCAAAATATATCCCAGGTATTAAAATTCAAATATTCTATATAAATAATTATGAATCAAATGGAATATCCTTTCCACCCATTAACATTTAATCATTTTGTCTATTTAATTTGATTAATAATGTAATACCATTATGAAGTAAGACATTTAATTTAGTAAAATCCATTTAATTAATAAAAACATTATAATTTAATATCATGGTTGAATGAATCACAAAAAAGTTTACATTATCAACTGTGAAAGTACCTATAATGGAAAATCCAATTATAATTCAAACCAAGAACATACGAGGTGGTTTGTTCATTTAATCAATCAATGATTTAGGGTTGAATTGATACCAGCACAAAAAAAGATTATATATGATAAAGTTTAACATAAATACTAATAAATGATCCTTAGGACTTTATAAACGTTAGTATATCAATTTTAAATCAAATAACTCATATTATGGAAACTCTCAATGAATGATAAGGTGGAGAACAAAATCACAAATATGAAAGAAAATACCTTTTTAAGGTGAACAACTAGAACACATAACTTATGCTCATTTATGACTTTTATTCAAATACTAGCCTCATATTAGAAATTATTTTAGAGAAAAATGAAGAATGGTATAATGCCCTAAAAATTGGGGAAATGACCTTACACCTAAATAGTATAATAGATATAAAGATAAATTTGAAATTAAGGAAGATCAATTGATTGAATACCTCATGCTATCCAACACATCTGAAGGATCATATTTCAGTGTCTAAATCTATGAGTTATTAGGATTCCTAGATGGGGGAGGAAATGTGATCATAGTAGGTGTAAGTAGAGGTCATCCACTTGAATGATAGGAGGATGAAATGAAATTTGGTTTTATGTTTCATTAAGGGGAAAATAGAATTTCACCCACATAGATAGGGGAACATGGTTCAGCCCAAGTTTTTCCAAACCATGTGTTAACCATGTGCACCACACTACTTTAGGGTGGAACTTCTCATAGTCACTGAACATGGTTGTGATAATCAAGTGCAAGCGGTCAAAATATCACTGTCCTTATATTATTTGCAACTCACATGGCCATGAACATGGGGATCATGGTTGTTGGAAAACTATGTGGCCTTTATAGGGAACTATATGCCTCAAACAATTATTCCACATTATTAGTACTAACCTCATGTTAACTATGTGGCCCACACTTTTATCATAATTCTCGAAGCCCAAAGCTCTGAACAAGCTCCAGACACTCCTAAAACTGTTCATTGGATGTAGTGAACATTTACCAAGATTGAAAATTAAAATTTTCGTTCATCTTTTTATTTCCACTATCAAACATATTTTTCTAATGATAATGAAAAACCTTTTCACTTGTAATAATATACAATAATTCATCAATCAACAACTTTACCTTAAAAATAAAGGCACTTGAACACTCTTTTTAAGTCACCAATTTTAAATCCATTAATTATTATTAATAATCAATATTATAAATTACATCAGTTATCTTACTACACTTAGTATTATTATTTAAAATTTTTTACATCTTGATGACACATTACATCATCTATATTTATTAAAGAATTCCATGTCTGTTTTTTCTTTATAAACATTTTATAGAAAATATCCCCCATTTAACATGCTGATAAGTGACTTCTCACCCTGTCCAATAAGAGTATAATCTTCTTAAAATTTATTTTAATAACCCTTTTCTTCTTTATTCATTAACATTTACCACATATATTTTAATATAAAAAACTTTTTTTCCATTGTTTTGGAATATTTATTCCTCTTAATAATATTAAAGTTTTTCTTCTATATGAATATAACGAATGAAACATCCTTATCTCTACTGAAACCTTCATTTAAATCCTATTTTTTTTTTGAAAAAATCAATCACTTATAATTAAAAGTCCTCAGAATATATTTCTAATTGAATATAATATTTTCTTTTCAAAAAACATTAAGATAATTGTTACTATCTTTTCAAATATCACATCAATATATATATATATATATATATATCTAAATATGAATCTTCTCTTTGTTCTTTTACCTCCTTGGAATTCATCATAGTATTATAATATTTTAAATATATTTCTTTTTCATAATTACTTCTCTTCCTGAATGAAGTGCCTTTACTTAGTCCATTAACAATATAATACTAATAAATTCATCTAGTAAAAATGAATTCATACGATTATCATCATGATATGATGCGTTTTTATTGAACCTATATGGGTAGACACAATAAAAATTAATCAAATCCTTGAATAATGTATAATTTATATTTAACAACTAATGGAATTAATAATAATAGACCCTCTAGTGTTTAATTCATCCATTTAATTTTCATCAAGTATAAATATTTATTTTAATTGGGAATTCTATATATTATATTTTCCATCAATCACTCTTAAATTACCATCATAAATATTTAATTTGTTCTCCCATATTAATTTTTATATATTGTTCTTCATGACAAATATAAAATATTACATTTAAAGTAAGAATAATATTAGATTAATTTAACATCAATTTATCATTATATTTTACTTATATGACAAAGTGATCAATATTCCTTTTCTGACTAGATTATAACCATCAGTAGTGAAAATAACTCAAACACCTAACTAGTGCATGGATGAAACCATTATTTGAATAAAAAAACAATAATTTATCATAAAAAATATAGGATTTTTTAAATTTACTGAATTGATATGATTCATGATGAATATATTTTAACCAATAAAAACAAACAATAGAGATAATTTCACATATTAATCATAAACCAACTATATTTCTTTAAAGATAACACATAACTCTTACAAAAATTGTATATGGAATAATAAAAATAGTAGCAAGTTCCCATAATTGTATTAATAGAGGAAGGGATGATTGTGTTGATATATTTTTTTTGTGATTCTTAAACTAATATACAACTTCAGCCACTAAGTTGAAAATAGAAGATTTTCTTGCAACACTTTTATTAACTATTGAAATATTTGGATGTAAATAATATTATTCAGTTCTAAAATACATGGTTTGATAATTAATTCATGACTCATGATTTTGTGATTTTAAGAATGAAATTTGATTTATAAGGGGGAGGTGAAAACTACATCATTGGTGGCATAATACTAGGGACATTTTCAATGGACTATTCCAGTACCCTATTTAAGAAAAATATATGTTCATGGAAAATTAATGGCCTTTTTTGAATTTATAGAATGATCATGAATTCCATTTTTGGTAAGTATAAAAAAATAAATAGTCAGTTCACACTCTCGTGTGACCTCTCAAAGTTACTATGTAGTCACATTTATGATAGCCGATTTCAATTTATATAAAATAATTAATAACTCATAAGTATTATTTGGTGTTTTATAATAATATTATATGAATAAATGGTTTTTTGAGATAAAAATTTAGGGTCTCAAATCAATGGAGGATATTCCACTCTCTAGGATTGATCATATCATCATTAGTTTAGACAGTTCAAGTGTTAATGTCACTATTATTGATGTCAAATAATTGTATCAAATACTATCATTTGATTTTAATCTATGGTTGGTAGATAATATTTACTCATCTTTGGATTTTGATAACTTTTTTAGTGATTTATATGATTTTAGAAAAATTATTAATGATTAATTTTTACAAAACAAATTATTTTAACAATCATTATTTTCCTCAGTTTGGAATTTAGAATTTATTTTTTATATCATAATCCATAGGAATTTGTTTCAAACTATTTTTATTTGTAAAATTTTGGTTCGAGGAAGATTATACTAATTTAGTCAATGATATGGTTTTTTTTGGTTTTTTATGTAAAAAATTTCATAAAAGTAACACATATTGGAATTAAATGGTTCGATTTTGAGCTAGGACCCTGTAGTATTATACATGGACCAATGTTCTAGGTGGTTGATATGAATGGAATTTTCCATCACATGTGTGTTACTTATCATGAAGATATTGATACTTTTAAACCACTCTGTTGGGTGATGATCCACAATGGGTTTATTTTATGATCATAAAAAATAGTATATATTACTTATTATCATCATAATTATCATATTTTAATTAATATTGGAGTAGCTTATAGAAATATAATATATATGTTAGGGTGGTCTAATGTATAAAATACCAAGAATATCACCACATATAGTTATTAAATATGTTTTAGAGAGAGATCCAATATGTACATAAAACATTAGACTATCATATTGAACTTTTATCAAGGATAGGAGGTCATACTATATAATTACCTCCCATAAATTTTGATGTATAATTAGGTTCTATTCATTTAGTCCTCAATAAAATTTGTTGAAATATGTAATTTAATTATAGATTAGAGTGTTCCTAAGAAATAAGATATTCAAAATAGGAATGTCTAATTCCACCATAGACGTATTAATTTCATAGAGCATGCAATGGGGGAATCCTAATTATAATGTCACCAAATTTTTTCCTTTAGACATTATCTATACTCATATAAATCACTTAATGTTGGCACCATTTGAGACTTCTGAAGTGAAAAAAAATTATCAATCCATTTATCCGTCCATTTTTTACTGCAATATCATATTTGAGTGTGTGACACGACCATAGAATGATCTATCACACCTAGTAAACCTAATTTATCCTTCTACCAGTGGGTTGAGGCTGTAGGAAACTATAACATAAGTTTTGATGGCTGAGAAAGACTATTATAAGGATTATTAATATATATATATATATATTCATGGGATTGAAAAGGGTTTACTAAATTAGGTAAAATAATATTTCCCTATATTTTTATGTCATACATTGGATTTATCAGTAACTACAATATTTATTTTATTATTTGAAATTGTGATAAATTGTTTTCAATGGATGTTTTACTTATTTTTTAATATATTTTTCATTATATTTCATGAGAGTCTTATAGAATAACATATGGAATTTCTATACTCACCCATACCCCCAAATATTCTCATTCAAGAATATATCTAATATTTGGATGTAGGTGAGATAAAATATCTTGTATTATTTCGTGATAAATCCAAGTATCTGAGTTTATGGGGGATGTGGAAGTTATTTTCTCTACATTTATGGATTTTTTGGTGAAATGACATTTAACAGATTTACAATTTTAGTAATTGTATAGTGTTAATATATTTTTCTATTTAATTTTAGTATCTATATTAATTTAAATTATTTTTTATAATGTGTTATTTGTATTTAAATAAAATTTTATTTAACTTATGTATACTTTTTAGGGAAAATTCTCCCCTATGACCATGTTTATCTGTTTCCACTAGTTTCTAATCATTGGTAATTAATGGTTACACATGAGGCCATATAGTGATCCCAATATAGGTCTTGAGATTCATGTAATTTGTTCGAGGTTGTCATATTAGTGTTTTCATTATAATACCAATAAAAGAAAAAATAATTTAATGATATAAACAATTAATCATTTATATTTAATGTATAAATCCTTAGAATGAAATTATATTATCCATTTATACAGGACCCATTGAAATAACCAATAAATTATATTGATTTAGGGTTATCCTAGAAACCAATGTTTATACAAATGACTCTTGATATGAAAGATATAAATCCATAAGAAAAAATTATAATTATTGAATGGTAAAACAAAAAGGACATGATATAAATAATAAAAATATCTAAATTCACTATAAAAATTTATATGACCTTCTACTTCATTTCAACCATTAGAACACCTAAATTATACAAAAACATACTTCAAATAGTACAAAATATATATTCATCATTTATTTCCAAAATTGTAACTCTTAATCATTAAATAATGAGAAACAATCTACACTATTATAAAAAACTACTATATTCTATCATATTCAATGAAATTATTCAATTTAAATATTCAAGGATTCCTACTACAAAATCCTATGATATGAATTCTCTAGGATTCTTCCACAGTGTATCTTTTTCTTCTCTCTCCGCTATCTTAGTCATAATACATCCTAGTGTCACTCACTATAATACATATTTTTTTCTTTTTTATAGAATTATAAAATTGGAATATTAAATACCAAAAAAGACATTGAAATATATTTTCAATTGATCAACTTTGTGACTATTCATCAATTTATCCTTATTTAACACTTTTGATTTTCATTGGTGACATAATGGTTTGAGTTGATGTAGACTATGGGATAACCATGTAGCCACATAATAAAAAATATGTGAATCTATATTTTTTAAATGAGATTATCCTTTTTTAGGTGTACCATTGTAGAACCTCCATATTCTAGTCAGAATATAATACTATGTTCGATTGCATGTATCCTGGGAATTACCAAGATTAAATTTTACCATGATATACTATAAAAATATTATTATTTAAATATAACCCCTTTAACCTATTTATTGGATTAAAGGAATGAAAATAAGTTACTATATTAAGACATATGTTTAGATAATTTTTACTTTATAGAAATGTATAATTAATGTATATGGAATAAAAAATCAATTTTTTAATAAAATATTTATGGAAATTTTTTTTGGGGAATTATTTATATTTTCCAATAATTTTTGTAAAATAAAATAAATAAAAAAATCTGATTGATTTTTTAATTAAATGTATATATCATATATTTAATAAAATAAATTAAAAATCATATAATTTTGTTCACTAGATAAGTAATGAGTATTGTCTCCTTTTATAATTCAAAAAAAATAATTCTTCAAAAAAAAACACATTTCTTATATAGATTTAAAAATTATTTTTCACCACTTCTAAAAAGGGTGTTTGATAAAATGAAAATAATTTTTAAAATATTAATAAAAAATAAGGATGAAATAATTCATTGGGAATTTTCTAAAAAGTTTTATTTTTCTGTGAACAGTGAAAAATACTAATTTTGTAAGAACAATATGTTATTATATTTTAATCAATGTAATATAAAAATTTCATTTGGTTTTGGAATTAATTTAATGTAACCTATGTTCCATTTTATTAAACATAATTCAAATAATTCTTTGAGAATAAATTATATGCATGATTTCTGTGTAAATTTATTTTAATTATTTACAAATGTATTTTTATAAAAATAGTTTTTCATTACTATTTGTGAACATATATAAAAATTAATTTTCATAAAAACCCATCAACATAGACAAATAGTTTGTTCCTGGACCAATATTCTCTACTATACCTTCGGTATTTCTCATCGTATACCAGAGGGTGCCAACTAGAAGTGGGGGTCTAAGGAGGTATCGAGGTGAGACTATACCACTTGCATCATAGTATGCATACAAAATAAAATCACCATGTTAAACCATATAATTAAAAAGATATTAGATTATATGAATGAAATAAAAAAATAACTAACAATATTAAATGGTGTAATGTACTAAATTATACAGTATTATAACAATAATGTTTGTTAAGTGAGATTGTGTAGGTATGATCAATATTGAATAAAAAGGGTACAAGAGTCTATATAACATATCATCCCTTACCTAATATTTATCTCCAAATCCCTTATAATGACTTCATTATTTTCATGTCAGAGATGATATTACAATTTTGAGATTTATTTGGTTCATGTAGGGTATTTCTCTAACAAGGTTGGAAGATTAAGATGTAGTAGTAAGAATCAATGATTCTGTAAATAAAAAAAAATATATTGCATAGAGCATGAGTTATTTCTTGGTTGTATCAAGGTGTAGCTCAATGGTTTTTTTAAATTATGGGGTTACAACTTCATTGGGTGATGTCTCCATTGTAGTGTCCTTATGATGTATTAGAGGCTATGGTTTTGAGGTGAACTTTTAACAATAACAAATTTCTCATACTTTATTGGATATCACTATTCACAATGGTATGGATTCTGGATTATAATTGGACCAAGAACCACTATAGTGTAGAAAAAATCAACATTTCATAGTCTTTGATGATTTGGGACCCATTATGGTGTAACACTATTTACTGTCCTGCAATTATTGTTTTTTATGTATGTCTATAAATTTCAAAGTATATTCTAACCCATCAATCTCTTAGTCCTTCCTTTACAATATTGGGAAACACTTGGTCTTTTTGGATATCTTTCATCACTATGATATTTCCTTTGATTTGTAAATAGGAGGATAAGATCTTAGATAATCTATGTGAGTTTCTCCCCATTCATCTTGGGTTTCTATCTTCCCTTAGTGTGATTTGTATATATATGAAAATATGGAATTCTTCTTATGGGGGTATACATATATAATCCTTTTTGTAATGATTTTGGATAGGTTCTATGATATTTGGTGTCATTGAATAATACCATCAGTGAACATACATGTTTTGGGTTTTGGTTATAGGACAATTTTGATGTTAACATACACATTCATGAAGTAGGAAGTTATTTACCTTTTGGTGGACTTGTACACACTTGTTTCATCGATATGATTCATATGTTTCCATTTATTTTTGGACCATGATTTATAGTGATTATATGTGGCATTGTGTGTAGTCCATGTGACCCATTTATGTTTCTTTATCCCATGAATATTCTTGCATATATTGATATCATGTTAGATATTAATCTAATGGTTACTGTATGTTAGTACTAATTTCACTTGATGAAACTCCAAATTTTTACATCATATTAATTTGATATTGTATGTATTAATATCACTTTAGAGTTATTGAAATTCTATTTATAATTATTAGGCCATCATAATATGATTATCCCTATGGGGGTGTGTACATGTCTTTCACAGTTGAAAACTTTAGACAAATAGATGATGAGTGACATGTACACATGAATGCTTATGTATTTTGACTGAAATGTATTCTCAATTCATTATGGATGAAAAATAATTTGTATTGGAAATGATTTTTGGGATGATGGGATACATGTTGACTTGATACACTGTTGTCATGAAGTGATATATTCATTATTTTTGTGGAATTATTTTGAATGATTCTCATATCCATTTTGATTTTTATTCTATTTTAGAACTTAAACAGGCAATGACATGGAAGGTGGTGGAATGGATAACACATTTACACTTGGTACATGATTTTTATCATTTACTGTACATTTATTATTATTATAATATTTATATATTATGATTTTTCAAAAAATTTAAGGACACATTAGTCATGTCATAAGAGTTTTTATTACTCCCACCAAACATGGGAACCTCTATTTGCGTGAAGAATTTTTGTTTTTGGATACTAGAAATGGAAATAGGACTATGGAAGATGGTTGAGATGATGAAAATATTTCTATGTGAAAAACTAAGATGGAATCCGAAGGATTTTCCATCGTGTTAGATTCTTTACATATCTTTCCACACATTATATTTTATTTTTTTCCACAAAGGGATCCTAGTTTATTTATCATTAATTATTTTAATTTAGTGTGTGCCATGTGATATTAAATAATTTTGTGTTATCATTTTCTCTTATTACTTTGAGTTATATTATATTTTATTATTAGTGGTGGTGGTTCATTGTTATGATACTGAGTGTATAGACGTCCCACTGAGGGGGATCTCACCCTCACTTCTAGTCTATTTCCTCTTCCATATAGGGAGGTGTACACAAGATCTTGTGGCTCTCTAGCTCAGACCCAATAGTCAGGGTTGGGTATTTATAAAATAATAAAATATCCTAGATTTCTTATTTCTAATTGTGTATATTGGGACATGGTATAAAGTAGATAGACTATGTGGGACACGATTTTAGGGAGTTCTGTTGTTCCTAACTAGCTCACATGTAACAGACCCCTGAGATACCATTGACGAGATTATTGTAAATTTTTAATGGGATTTTGGTGAATTCATGAATCATGACAACAAATATATGATCACATGTTATATATATATATATATTGTATGAAATATAGTATTTATTTTACTTAATTCCTTTATTTATTATATATTTTAGGGGTAGGCTTTTATTATTTTATTGAGTGAAATATTTATATTCTCCAGTGATGTGATATATATTTTAGAGTGTAATTTTTTCAAATATGATAATTCTATTATATTTTCTATATATGATATTGTGAGAAACATGTATGTTTATATATCCTCATGTGGTTCATGTAGATATATACCAGATGTTATAAGCATCCTCATAGGAAAACCTTTGTGTGATCCCATATACTAGTTAGGATCTATCATGGAATAAGAACATCATATGAATTAAATGTTCCTTTATAATTATAGAAAAAATTATTCCTCATAGATTTTTCAATGTTCATAATTGGAAGGAAGTCCCATTTACACCCCAGGTAGTGTATAAGGATGAGACTAACAATAAACCATGACATGATAAAGTGGTTTACATCCATAATTATTTTCGATTGTACATGTCTATAGTGTAGGTATACATAGGACTATGATTGACTATAATCATGATTACTTGGTCCATTATCCTGCATGACCTTTTAGGGAACCCAGGGAATAATTGATGGTATGAACTAATTTGATATAACTGAGGTAATTTTTTCATTGGTCGGGATAATGGAGGACATATAAATCTTTCTAGTGATGTTTATGCTTTAGGGACCCACAAAGATATGGTGGTTCTTCATTAGACTATCCGGTAGACATGATAGTATTTTTTGAGAGGACATGAGAAACCTGTTATTCAATAAATTCTATCCCAATACACTAATGTTATAAAATTCCAAGGAGTTGATGGATCCTATACCAAGATCCATGATTATATCTATATAATCTAATTATTTCATTGATCTAATTAAATTTTCTCCTACTACAAATATGAATGGGAAAATAAATTCTTGGATGTTCAATATCAGTCTTCATCTAGTCATTAAATAGAAATTTAGGATTATCAACCCAACAAGATACCCATAGATACTATATAGGACCCTAAATAATGAGATTATTATGGTAGATGACCGAAAATTTGATCATCATCCAACCTTCAATACTCATGAACATGGACCACATAATTCTATGATGAGTTTAAATTATAGTATAAAGAAGATTAAGAATTAGATTTGAAGTAGTGTGCCAGTAAAATTTTTGATTAGTATCTGGATGCTTTACCCCCT
Organism: Viscum album; assembly: GCA_963277665.1. Lineage (NCBI taxonomy): Eukaryota > Viridiplantae > Streptophyta > Magnoliopsida > Santalales > Viscaceae > Viscum > Viscum album. The sequence goes on from OY728136.1 coordinate 834,208,575, forward strand.
AAGGAGGAGGTTCATATTGATTCTACTTATGGGAGATCATAAATTACCAATTTTTTATAAAAAATACATGGAAAGTCATGATTGTATGCTTAAATGAGACATATTCAGTAGTTCTTTTCCATTACATCAATTCAGGGGTTCTACATCGTTGCAAAACAGTATTGATATATAAACCATGGATTAGAAAAAGGCCCTCAATAGTAGTATTTTAAAAAACAACTCATATGAGTCATGGACCTTGGGAACTAGTTCATTGAGAGGAGGTAGCCCAATCATATTCAGTGTATTAGACTCCCATTGATAGTGGTGAGGGACCATCCACTATTTGAGGTATGGTGTTGGTCGCTTCATTACTTCCCATTACGTTGTACAATATTGTTTCTTGCTATTCCATTACATCTGTATAATTTATAGATGGACCTGACTTATTTTTGAAGTTATATTTTATGTTACATTACCTCGATATTCAATAGTTCATGGAAGGTGTCCACCTTCAGTTATTCACAGTGTTTCATCTTGTAGTTTCTACTTATTATCTCCTAGGGGACTTCATGATTATGGAGGTGATGAGATTTGTTGTAATTTTTTCCATGGACTAGATGACCAGCTTCCTAGTCTACATAAATTACTATTGGAGATGGGTATTGTTTAAATTTCCAAAGGGAGTGATTTATATAATGAATAGTGAAATATAATTTGGAGTAGGTAGAGTTGGTCTAGACATGATCTGTCTTTGGATGAGTAAGACATAAATTGAATTCTTTGATAATATAGTTGGATACATGGTAGCCCCTCATTGTTTCCTCTTATTGAGGATCTTTATATGATATTTTTTCTAATTATTTCCAAGGTCTCCCCTTTAATATTGGAGTTATGTATGAGATAAATGTAATTCTATGTGAATAACTCATTTTTATGCCCCTTTATCATATGGAGTTATCCATGTTGATCAAGGTCCATAAATATCATGAGGATATAGATAAAAATATATTTATTTGGTTGAGTAAATCAATATAGGGTAACATAATTTTTTCCAAGAGATCAAAATAAATTATTTTAGTATACATGGATTACCGAATGAAGAATTAGGTAATGGTGAAGAATTAGTATACTTTTATAGTCATTTATTTTATTTTTAATTAGTTATGGGGATCTTGGGGGTTCAACAAGATTTATCTTTGATTGAGATATCATCTATTTCCTGTTATGTAGGATTAAATCCTGAAGATATAATTTTAGAGTAGTTATGGGCTTTATGAGTACATGATGATTACAATTAGACTAAACAATGCTAAGAAAGTGTTAATGGATCCCATGACCATGGTATTCCTCTAATTTCTTTCCATATTCATCAAGGTGGTCCTTGACGATATCCTATCTTACTAAAAAACCCCTAAGAAACATTAATGACATCTCTGGATATTCCTATGTTTGAATTGACCACATCTGCTAAATTTCATATTGTGAAGGTGTATTTTTGGGATTCTAGAGGTGAAATTATTATGAATTTTTTTGTCTGAGATAGGAATGTACATGGATAGATAAATATTACAAGAATTGATTTCCTAGATATGTCCTTTGAATTTGTTCAATATCTTGAGTATTTAGGGTATAGATTCATAAAATTAATCTTTTTCTAGGATTTATATCATTTATTAGAACCCATGATAGGGATGATAAAGAAAAGGATTATGATTCAACTATCATACTAGTGAGAGGTGGATATTATTATTATAATTAAGAGGTTGAATATTGATTCAGTACATATGTATCCCATTCCATGAAATAGTTATTCTATATTTTTTTGATGCATCATGCATTGGTTTGTGAGCATTTATAATGTAGAGTGACCAATTTTTAGCATATGGGTCATGCCATCTATGACCCAAGGAGAGGAACAATCATACCCATTAAATTAATATGGTATTCATGGTCCATTCCATGGAGTATTTGTTGTACAATATCTCTGGTGAGAGGATTCTGTTTCGACACCGACCACAAGATATTTATCTATATCTTAAGAAATGGGACCTAATCATAAAAGAGATTTTATAAGTAGTTTACCAGAACATTATTAATATTTATATGGCCTATGAACTAGTAAATCATATAATCATTGAAAATTATCTTATCCCACTACATTGGTTTAACCAAAATATGTTTAATGACCATTAGAGGAATAATGGTTTAGAATTACCATATTGGACAATTGGAGGAAGAATTCATGTAAGTAACATGGATTTATATCTTTTATCACATTTTTTGTCACATATTCACTATTATAATAGTTTATGGATAGAAAATAGACAGACCTAGATTTTTTAGGGAAATATATATATAAAGAGGTGAAGAAATAATCATGTTGTTGTTATGTAGAGATTATGTGACCATGGTACATGGGAGAATTTTAATTCCTACATCCATCTTATAATATTTGATGTAGGAAATCCTTTCCTATAAGTTTGATGTGGTTTCTGGAGGGAAAAACATGCACCTTGAAATTAAGTAGTAGTTTTAATGCATTAGGATATAGAAGGACATTGCTTCTTTTGTCTCTCTTTGCCTTGAATACCATAGGATAATGCTCAAGAACTCATGTCATAGTGTATTTATCCACTTAATTCATATTCCCTTGTGAAAATGGGATAATGTATCAATAGACTTCGTGATGGGGTTACCGAAGGCCATATGATTTCATTGATTTTTGGGTTATTCTTATTCTACTAATGCATGTTCCTCAATTCATGCCAATGCGTGAGACTCAATCAATAGATGATCTGGGAATTATATATGTCCATAAGATAGTATAATTACATTGACATCCATTTATAATAATATATAAAAGAATACTCATTATATATTACAGTTTTACCATGTTTATGTAAGTCCTTGTGGATTTAGATTCTATTGAGAACCAAAAAACATCAATCAAAAAACATACTATTAGATTATAAAATTCTTTTACTAGAGTATATTATCTAAGCCTACATTCTTGACTTTTATGGATAATGTTTTAATCAAATAGAATTAGATTATTTCATATACAATATTAGTTAATATAATTTAATGTATATAATAACTTATGGAGATCATTATGGTAGAACATTTCTTTAATATATTTGTTGGAATGAGGAAAGTGAATAAATATTTGTGGGACTATCAAGGTACAAAGGACCTATAATATATTTAAATTAAATCATAAGTGGTTGATAATAGCTTTGAGTATGAAAAAATATTTTCCAACCATATAATGGGACTGTTGATTTCTTATATTAGTGGACGAGTTATCCTGTGAGTGAATTCACAGTCAGGACATCAAAATTTGATGAAGATAGGGAATCTAGAGCCACATTATATTGGATAATTTTTTGATCACTTAGTAGATTAGAGAAGAACTGTACCATATAGATCACCCACATCATTATTGAGGTACATAATATGTATTTCTTGTCTCTCATCTTTAGAGGTACCTTTTTAATCCTATATATGATATTGACTAAGATGATGTTTATATTATTAATGATGAATTATATATGTAATTCCTGGTGTGGATTTCTGACCAGGGAAAAAATTATTATGGGAAAAGATAGTGCTACATGCCTAAATCCTACGGTGGCATGGACAAATCAAGGATTAGTTGTAGAAGTTGGAGTTTAATGTCTGGGGCAATGTATTTTGTTTTTAGTGTAATATTCCAAAAAAATATTTCTTGAAGATGATAATTATGCCTACAGGGAGATCGTAATAGACCAATATTTTTAAGGTGGAACTGTATACTAAAACATTGGGATTGTTTTGTCTTGTTGCATGTATGGATATGTTGTTATTAGAGAAATATTGAATAACATATGGATTTATTAGATCAAATAATTTTGAAACACAAATTATATAGGGAATGGGATAATTATGTAGGGATAAAGGAAGATAATATTGAATCTATAAATTTCAGGGTCACTATGTCATGGAGCAAGGATTGTAGTCTATTTTCCTACTATAGGGTCAAATTTTTCATCATTTTGATAACCATTATTCCATATTTGTTGAATCTTATTCATATGTACCCTCCTTCAACCTTAATATGGGTTATAGAAATTTTTTCCACTAGGCACTAATGTAGCATAGATAAATTCCTTTCAGTATAATCTTTGTTAATTTCGGTCTAACTGGTGTATAGTTCTATGTATACTTATGTAATTATTATAATTTCAATAATTCCTAAACATTTATGTGCCCCTTTGTAAAAATTCATCACTTAGAGAATCCTCTTGAATAGTAAGTAACTCTTTGGATTCTTATAGAGATATTATATCCCCTGTATTATGGATGTATTCCAAACATTGGATAATTAAATCTTACTGATTCTAGGTTATTTTCCTCATATTATTCCTAGATTCCCAAATATAACTTTGATTTAATCACATATATAATAAAATTACACTATATTCTTCAAGGATCATAACATAGAATATCTTTATCAATGATTTTGGATTGTATCAATGATTTTTAGTTTGAAGGAGTTATCCTTTTGGTGTGTAGATGTTTTTGAGATTTTCCTCTTAGAAAGCCTCGTTGTTGATGTTTTCGTTCTGTATATAGGAAGTACATTAAAATTTGGTTCCATTGAATAGACTTTCATAATTTAAAATTATAGTTTCTATTATTATTTGATCAATCTTTATATTTATTGTTTGTGGGTGGGTATTCAACCCATGATACCTATCTATGAAACGTGATTCTATTAGTATGCTTATATATATTGATATCTAATTATACATTGATCATATGTTTTTCTATATTGATATATATATTTTTCATGATGTAATCTCATCTATTTCCTTTATTTCACCTCCATCTTATATGTATTACCATGCCTTTTCGGGTAATTGTTTTGTTATTCATAATAGTTTGACCATCATGATATGACTATCCATTAAAAGGGGAATGCAAATTAATTTAAAAATTGGTGATTTTGAAATATTTGTTCTAGAGTTACATGTTCACTCAAGGCCTCATAGATTTTTATTGAAATATTTTCTTGATTCTTTATGTATACTGAATAGAATGTAGTCTAAATTCCTTGTGGATCTTAGGAGACATGTTGACATGATTACCAATGAATGTTGAGTGACATATTCATAAATTTTTTTGAAATACCATGATTAATTCCTTCAAACATTATGAATTTTTATCGAGGATGGTGTTGATGAAGGTAATAATGAGGCACATGAAGGCTTAGTTAGCACACTTATTATTAGGACATGATTATTATGATTACATTCAAATTTATTTTTATCATGGAATAATCTTTTTTTCAACACAAATGTGAATGATGCATTAGTGGTGTCCCAATGGGTTTTATTACATAGTCACGACATGGAATATTTATGCATGTCTAAACATCATGTAAAGGGGTATAGGAAAGGGTAAGGGGCCCATCGTAGAAGGTTAAGATGTGATGTGTCGAGCTGATAATTTTTCAATGATGGACTCAAGGGGATTTTCTATAATCATACTCAATTTACTTATCTTCCTATACTTAATACTTTGATTTGGATTTCCACATTGGGGCCTAGATTTATTTATCACTAGTTATTTTTAGGAAATCTGTGTTATATGAAAATTTATTTTTATGCCTCATCATTATCTTTGATTACTCTATATTGTTTTTTATTATATTATTATTTTTTGTGAATGATTTAATACTGAGTCTATAGTTTCCCCCCTTATAGAATTGAAACCCTTACCATTAGTTGATATTGTCTTACATATTGTGAGCAATACAAGTGGTCTTGTGGAACTTCATATCCTACATTGTGGTTTGTCTCGAGGAATTACATCCCTACCACACTAGTGCAGAAATCATTTTTTACGTCACCATTTTTTACATCGGTTATATATAACCGACGTAAAAATGCGGCGAGTAGATTTTTCATGTCGGTTATTTTAATAACTGACGTTACAAATCACGCCTGTTGGGTTTTTACGTCAGTTATCTTATAACAGACGTAAAAAACCAATGCACGGGGGGTTTTTTACGTCGGTTATTTGGTAACCGACGTAAAAAACGCGTAGATCTCGGGTTTTTTTACGTCGGTTATTTCGAAACCGACGTAAAAAACCAAAGCCCCGGGGGGTTTTTTACCTCGGTTTCCAAATAAGCAACGTAAAAAAACCCGATATCTAGGCGTTTTTTACGTCGATTTTAAGATAAACGACGTAAAAAAGATTAAAAATAGTTTATAACATCGGTTATATAATAACCGACATTATAAAACATTTAAAAAATTAAAGCCCGTGTTCTGTCGTTTACGATTTTTCGATTGACAGTCGCCGGCTCGTCTCTCTCTCGCGCGGTAAACCCTAATCGGCTCATCGATCGCCTGCATTAAACTCATTTTGGCTTCATTGTTTATCTTATTCACTCCTCTCGGATCTATCATCTCAACTCGCGACATTCAAGTAAGCCTTCCACGAATTTATTTCGTTCATTTTTTGTTTCGATTCTTGATGTGCTTTTCGTTCGTTTTTGAATCTCGTGTAATTTTTTATTATTGCAAATGGTTATTATGTCTATTCAACTCGCAATATTCAACTCGCAACATTCAATTCGCAACATTCAAGCAGGTGTATTTTGGATAAGACTATTTTTAACTCTTATTCTAGATTTTCATTCTGATATACGCTTTACGATTCTATAGTACAATGAAAAAGTAGATTCATTAAAGCTTCTTAAACCACTTATACTTCATCTTTTCTTCTGAAATACAAATCCGTAACAACTCCAATATGATCGCTATATTGATCTATCTGAATACCAGCAACTTCAATACGAGAAACCTCTTAAGTATCTAAATAAATCAATATCTGATAAAAATATTACAATGACCATGAGAACATAGATATTTGACTTCACAACCATTCAAATTATTCAATCATTTTGAAAAAATAATTAATTTTAAAACATTGCGGATTAGCTTCAGAAAAATCTGAAAAATAATGGGTGGTACTGTAACGTTTCATTCTTCCAGCAACATTATTATTTCCTACTTAGATGGAATGTGTCTTTCTGGATGAAGATTGGTAGTACTTATTTTCTTAAAATCATATTTTCAATATGATTGTCCATAAAATGATTTTCATGAATGAAATTGGACCAGGTACAATCGGTAATACCTATCCTTAAAATTTCATTCAACATTCTTACATCATAATATTTTTTCAAAAAATTATGATTTTTAGATTTCCTAGATCAGAAAACTATAATCTGTTTTCATCTGCATTCATAAAAATATCAATTCATACCTATTACAATCAAATATTTCATTCTGGACTCATGGTGAGTCTGATAATACATTTCTTCTTTCAGTCATCTCCTAAAAATGATGGACCTTTTCATGCAAAGTGTATCTGATTTCTTGAATATGACGGTATGTCCGATTTTCAACAAAACCAAGTGAGGTGATTTCTTTTATTATTAATAATTCATAAAAAAATTATAATACCTAAATATTATTATCATCCTTTTAAGATTTTTCATTATAAAAAAGGTAAAGGGTACTTTCTTTTCATTCTCAAGTTAAATTATATTTTTTATAAAGGTCTTTTCTATCTAGGTAGAAATAATTTAACGATAATTAGATTGAATTAGGTATATTATCTTATCTTACCATCCAAACACATTTTTATGAATTAATAATTATTATGTTTTGTAAAAACAATTATGACCCCCATTTCATTTTTGTTAGTTAATTGATCTTCTAAAGTGTTATAAATGATTTGATGATCACGATTCACCCATATATATGGTTAGCCATTATGTGACATTTGGGTCCATAATATCCTTCTAATGCATTCGACAATGCATTATATATCATAGATCAATATGGGATACAGATGGTTATACCATGTCCAATGTGTTATGTGATGTTTCTCATAAGAAATATTATAATAAATTATAGGAAAGTTGATTAACATATCCCAATATGAGGGGAATGAAACTATGTTTTCCCTTGACATATGTTATGACTTATATGATTATGTTTGTGCCACACTCTTATGTTATTCCACATACCAATGTTGTGATCTTGTGAATAAGGTTTTTTAAATCATGTTCCCACTATCATATAAATCATGTCTTATGTTATGCTAAAATTGTTATACTTGGACTCAGGTTTTATGATCTATGATTATATAGAACTGTTTCACTTATCTTTCTGATCATGTGCTTTGTGTATGCTCTTATACCCCCATGGATATCTTTTTATGAGATTAGATATTATATTTATATATATCATGTTTACCCATAACGAGTATCATAAATCAAAACTTTTTTTATTTTCATTCCCTAAGTTATAAAAATAAGTATTATGTAGGATGATTCAAAAATTTAATCTGTGAGATGAGTTGTTTTATGTGTGAAACCCAGGACAAACACATATGTATTTTTTTATTGGTATTACATATATATAGTTCGACATATACTTTTTTTTACATTACCATGATATTAACATTACTTTTTCTAAAGAAATATTAATGTCCTTAGATTATATATCAGATCAAAAGGATATAGTAATTCTAATATATAATCAGAATGGTCAGATAATATGACAATATTATTAAACATAAAACAAATGGACTATATTCATATTTCTAACATGACACTTACGATGTATAGCTATTTGGTGTTGGGTACTTATGAAAACTACTACTACTTTCAAGATTTTGGCAATTGAAAGTGTTGAGTACTTTAGATCATAATGATTGGACAACAAGCATGAATAACACATGTTATATGCTCCATTAGGTATTCCTATATTTTAACATGTTTATTAGTATATTGGCATGAGATTATTATAAATGTGTATCATCTGATCATATTCACTTATTCCAGATAAAAATCATTTTGTTTGTGTTTTATTGATGTATATTTTATTTAGAGAATCATTAGGCGTCAGGGTTTTCATTGATTCAATGAAATTTAAAACTGTTACATCTAACTATATTTTGTTTTAAAAATAATATTCAAGCATATTTTTTTAAATACCTATAGATTTGTTTTATATTTTAAATTTTTTTACATTCAAATTATGATTTTTTTTATATAAACATGTATTTGTCTTATCTTAAAAATATATATTTTTTGTTGATATTTGTTATAGGTAATAATGAGTCGAAGTTGGATTACGACACATCGAATGAGCAATGAATTTGAGGAAGGTGTTGATGCCTTTTTGGAATTTGAAAAACGAAATGTTCCAAGTAGTGACATTTTTTTCTGTCCATGCCTGAAATGTTTGAATATGAAGAAGTTGAAAAGTAGAGAGATAAAAGATCATCTGATATGTCATGGTTTTAATCCGAGTTACAGCCCTTGGATTTGGTATGGTGAAACTGGACGGAATGTCACTGATGATGATGATTCACAAGATGGTAACTCTGATGGAATTGAAGAAATGATTCGTGATATTGTAGCAGAACAAATTGAGATAGAACTGACAGTTGCACGTCTATATGGTGATGCTGAAAAACCATTATATCCCGATTGTACAGATTTTATGGTTCTGTCGGCGGTGTTAAGATTGGTTAACCTGAAGGCAAAGCATGGATGGAGTGACAGAAGTTTTACAGAGCTGCTACAATTGATGAAAGACATTCTTCCAAAAGATAACGATCTTCCAGATTCACATTACAAAGCCAAGAAAATATTATGCCCGATGGGATTGGGATACAAGAAAATACATGCCTATCCGAATGACTGCATTATATATAGGAAGGAATATGAATTTCTGTCAGAGTGTCCAAAATGTGGGACATCATGGTATAAGGTGAAAGAAAAATCACAGGGTGATGTAGAGATTACAAAGCTCCCTTCAAAGTTATTTTGGTATCTTCCTATAATTAATCGTTTCAAACGTTTATTTGCTAATTCACATTATGCAAAAAGGTTAAGATGGCATGCTGAAGAGCGGGTATGTGATGGAAAAATATGTCATCCAGCTGATTGTCCACAATGGAAGAAAATTGATGCGCAGTATATTACATTTGGAAATGAAATAAGAAATCTCAGACTAGGGTTGTGCACAGATGGAATGAATCCATACCGAACACTCAGTAGCACACATAGTTCATGGCCTGTTTTATTGGTAATTTACAACCTCTCTCCTGAAGTTTGTATGAAGCACAAATATGTCATGTTGAGTACAATGATCTCTGGTCCAAAGCAACCCGGTAATGATATTGATGTTTACTTGTAACCGTTGATTGATGATTTGAAACTGTTATGGGCTGATGGTATTAGGGTGTATGATTCTTATAAAATGGAATATTTTCAACTGCATGCAGTGCTTCTGTTCACTATAAATGACTTCCCAGCGTATGGAAATTTGTCTGGATATAGTGTTAAAGGGAATAAAGCATGTCCAATTTGTGAACAACAGACGTCCTATTGTCAATTGCATCATGGGAGGAAAACAGTGTACATGGGTCATCGAAAGTTTTTGCCTATGGAACACCCTTATAGAAGACTAAAAAAGGCATTTAATGGCTCACAAGAATTTGATACTGCTCCAAAACCTTTATCACCTGATCTGTATTTTGAGAGGGTGAAAAACCTTGACATGACATTGTGAAAGACACAGAAATCTGGTAATGATAGACATATTTGGAAGAAAAGGTAATTTTTTTGAGCTACCATATTGGAGTTATCATGAAGTTGAACATAATATTGATGTCATGCATGTGGAGAAGAATATATGTGATTCTTTGATTGGAACATTGTTAGATATTAAAGGAAAGACTAAATATGGGTTGAATGCATGATTAGACTTACTATCTATGGGAATACGTTTGGAGTTAGCTCCCACTCCTAAAGGAAGACGAACATTTCTTCCCCCGGCTTGTCATACATTATCGAAGAGGGAGAAAATTAGCTTCTGTCAGTGTCTTCATGATACCAAAGTGCCTCAAGGTTATTCTTCTAATGTAAAAAATTTTGTCTCATTGAAGGACTTGAAGTTGATAGGTATGAAATCACATGATTGTCACGTCACGATGCAACAAATTCTACCAGTTGCATTGCGTGGAATATTGCCCATTCGTGTCAGAAAGACTATAATGAAGTTGTGTTATTTTTTCAATTCAATTTGTAACAAGGCGATTGATGTGAATGCTTTGAACATTTTGGAAAAGGATGCAATTTTTATACTTTGTCAATTGGAAATGTATTTTCCCCCAACTCTTTTTGATATAATGGTGCATTTAATGATTCATCTGGTTCGAGAAATAAAGCTTTTTGGACCTGTATATCTTCGTTGGATGTATCCTTTTGAAAGGTATATGAAAATATTAAAGGGGTATGTTAAAAATCTATATCGACCTGAAGCCTCCATTATTGAAAAGTATATTTCTGAGGAGGTAGCAGAGTTTTGTACGAGCTACTTGGCTGTGGCGCAACACATAAGATTGCCTCCATCTCGCCATGAACGAGTTAATAATGAGGGAAAGGGGATTCGCGGATTGAAAGTCAAATCATTGTCAGCTGAACAGATGAAGAAGTTAGAATCATACATCTTGAATAACATAGCTGATGCTAAACCATATATCACATTGCATATTAATGAGTTGAAACAATGTCATCCAAAGAAGAAAGAAATGTGGATTTTGAATGAGCACAACAAAACTTTTTGTCATGGATTAAAAAGTCTTTTCCTAGTAGATAAGATGTATCAGAGACATTAAAATGGATAGTGGGTGGTCCATGTTTAAATGTGATAACATGGTCTGGTTATGACATTAATGGTTATACATTTCATACAAAAGCTCAGGACAACAGAAGTGCAGTTCAGAATAGTGGTGTATTGGTGTTTGCAGAAGCAATGCATTTTTCGAGTGCTAAGGGCAAAAACCCAATTTCTACATCAAATGCATATTATGGAGTGATTGAAGACATATGAGAGGTTTATTACTTTAAAATTAAAGTTCTCATTTTTAACTGTAAATGGTTTAACGGTAACAACAGTGTCAGACACGATGAATTTGGAATGACACTTGTTAATCTGAATAGATTGGAAGACACAACTGATTCTTTTATAATGGCAACACATGAAAAACAAATTTTTATGTAGTAGATCAATCAGATATGCAGTGGGCTGTTGTTTTACAAGGGAAAAAACAATATGTTGGTGAGGATGAACTTGATGAATATGCTGATTTATGTGAGATCCCTACTTCAATGGAAATATTAACAGAACATAATGACGATCATGTTGAAGACATAGTTTGTGCCATAAGGAACGATCACGATGAAGGAATTTGGGAAAACAATCCATCTATACATTCCTAAAATTATAGGTAACATATGTTTATTTCTTGTTTACATTTATTTTTTCCATAAATGTTAGATATTGTAAGTTTTTTATTTATTAAAACATGTCTTAAAATAAAATAAGTATATGTTTTTGTTTGTTTTAAGATTGTTTAGTTTACTTTATCATGTTTATAACCATTACATGAATTTTAAAATGCTTATTTTTTTCACTGACAATTAATTTACCATGTTTACAATGTTTACCAGGTTTACCATTTTTACCATTTTTACCATCTTGACCATCTTGACCATCTTTTCCATCTTTACCATTATTTAACATGCTTACCATATTACCAATGTTTACTATTATGTAACTTAGTACACTTTTCTATTTTCTGATTACAGTAGTATTAAAATATTTGAATTTGTATATTTGTTCACTGACAATAACTTTACCATGTTTACAATGTTTACCAGGTTTACCATTTTTTCCATTTTTTACCATCTTGACCATCTTGACCATCTTGACCATCATTGCCATGTTTACCATTGTTTAACATGCTTACCATATTACCAATGTTTACAATTATGTAACCTAGTACACTTTTCTATTTTCTGATTACATTAGTATTAAAATATTTGAATTTGTATATTTGTGAACTGACGTTTATTTTTTTGATTTGAAGGATAATGACAGATCATTCAGACGATCAACCACATGATTCTGGAGAGGAGCATATTGCTGGTCATACCTCTGGGGATGAACATTCACATGCTCCTATTACGACAAAGAGTTCAAAGGTTGGTAAACGTGGTTGCACACGTTTACCAAAATTATCATTTTCCCGTACGCAGGATCAGAGGATAGTAGTTGAGTTTGATGATGATGATATTCCTAGAGGTCCGAATGCCAAAGATTTTAAGAGTTTTGTTGCAACTCAGGCTAAGACCAAAGTAAGCATTCTGTATGATGATTGGAGAGGTGTGGATAGAACAATTATCTCTCAGTTGTGGGAGATGATTTTGGTAAGATCTTTTGTCATTATTTGACCATTCTTTTAATGTTTCTAGTATATATAATATATTTAACCTCTTCTTTATCAGATGACATTTGATATTCCTGAAACTGGAGGAGTCAGGAAGAAATGCTTATCGTTGGCTGCCAGGAGATGGAGGGATTGCAAATCAACCCTCTCATCTTATTTCATTTATGGTCATAGGAGTCATGACAATCCATGTCGTATATATCCTTTTATAGATGAAGACACATGGAGACAGTTTTTTGAAAGTAGAAAAAACAGTCATTTCTGGTAAGGGCAATGTAAACTTTTATAAACTTTCTTATATAAATGATTTTATTAATGTTTTTTTTAATGATTTCTTATTCTTAAATTACATAAAACAAGGAAAGATCATCAGGATATCCAATCGAAAAATGTATACCCTCATAGTTTATCTCGGGGAGGGTATACATTATTGGAAGAAAAAATGATAGCAGAAAAATTTCTACAACTAAGAGCTGATTCTTCAAGCTCTGGAGAGGTGGCCCCTCCATCCCCTCCATCTGGACATGAAAAATGGAAGAGAGCTCGGAAGGGAAAAAAAGGGAAATATCTTTCGGAAGAATCGAGAATCGTAGCTGAGAGGATTGTAAGATATCTATTTAATTTATTTAAGTTAAATTTTTTCTTCATATAAGTTTCAATCATTACAGAAATGTTCAATTAATTAATACGGGACTCTCTTGAGGAGCAGAGTTCAGAGGGGACATTTACAGCTACTGGGAGGGAAGATATTTTATTTGCAGCATTGGGAAGGCCCGAACATCCTGGTCGTGTAAGAGGATATCCGGCAGGTGTATCAGTAAGAAAAGTGTTTCCACGTTCTTCAACTTCTAACATTGAGGGGGTTTATAAAAAAAATAGAATCCTTGGAGGCTGAAGTTCACAATATTAATGCGACGATGGAAGACAAGATTAGAGATTCGGTGAAGTCTATGTTTGCAGACATGCAAAGACAATTTCAGACTGCAGCTCCCACTCCACCTCCCCCTGCAGGCCCCATTATTTATCCTCCACCTCCGCCAGTAGCTCCCACTCCCCCACCTCAGCCTGCAGACCCCATTTTTATCCTACGCCTCCGCCGCATCTTCCTACTTATTGCGAGTTGTATGTTTATGATTCTCAACATCATATAGTAGCATACGGGTTGGTATATTGTATAGGAGATATAGTTCATCATCAACAATTAGAGGTAGAGAATCAGAGGGTCACTGTACAGGATATTATAGATAGATCAGCTAGGGTACCAATACCTACAGATGAGGTGGCGACAGTTGGACAGAGTATCGGCCATTTTTTAGTTTGGCCATCCAGACTTCTTCAACTCATTACCATAGAGGTATGAATGTTATATATTTTATTTTATTTTTTTTATTAAAGTTGTTTTATCATTTGAAAACTACTATAATTATCAATTTTTTTTTTCACAGGAATACTTCAAAGGTAAAGAAATACTTTATAGACAACAACAAAGACAACATGCTATGACATCAGATACAGATTCCAGTGGTCTTGATAGATTGTCAAGATATTCACATTTGTTGTTGTGTTTTTATGAGTTTCCAATGGAATCTCATGTTTGTGGACGTGAAATAAGTGTGGGGATTACAAAATCTGATATCATGGAGCTTGTTACCGGAGATAAGTTGGGCATCAACGTGGTGAAATTTTTTTCCATGTAAGTCTTAACACCTTTTCCCTGCGTTATATTTATTAAAAATGTATACTTATATATGTTTTGTATTAGGTATATTTATAAAATTTGTGAGAGGAATGAACTGACAGAAGTATATGGATTAAGGGACCCGCAATTGATTTCCCCTGAAGCATGTGCATTTACTGAGGAACAAAGAATGGTTTATATTGCTGAAAGATTTGAAAAGAATATAATCCAACAATGTTGGATGATGCCTTTTTGTGAGAGGTATGAAACACATTTCTCTCAAAGAGTTAATTATCTTTTAACATAAAAAACCACTAACATTAAATTTCCTTTTATCCGTAATCATTGGATGTTAGGGATTTTTTTCCCAAGGGAGAAAGCTTTTTATTGGATATGCTCTATTCATGGTGATGTGTGGGCAAGTTTTAAGAATATATTGGAAAAGTAAGTTTCAATTTCTCAATAGTTTTATATATTATAATGAATTTTAAATTTACCCCATTCGTATTATTTTCTAACAGTGCATGGGTATACTTTCGAAAAAACACAAAGAAAAGAAATGCAAAGATCAAATATGTAACGGCGAAGGTAAATTTCCATTTATAATTTGTACTTTTTGATTTATTACATAAAAATAATATATTGAATTTACACTCATTCAAAACAGAATTGTCATGAACAACAAGGCCTCATCGAATGCCGATATTATATGTTAAGATTTATGTATGAAATAATAACAACTGGGACAGTTGTGAATTTTGACCTGGTACAATTTCCTCTTAAACTTTGCCATCATATTTCAATTTGATTTATTCATTATACACTTTAACTATCTTCTTTTTAATTTGTAGCTTTTTGATGACCCTCAACCCTATACTGCTGAAGACATCAAACACGTACAAGTGGAGTGGTCAAATTATTTTACAGGTTTGATTGAATTTTAGTTGTTTGTAATGTAAAATGTAATTTTGAATATTGTCATTTTAATTGTGTATTTGGTAGTTGTTTAGGTTTGATTTAGTTTTTTTGAAGTTGATAGTGTAAGTTTTGAATGTTATATAAGTGAATGTTTAATTTTTCTCTACTTATTGTTTTGGTCTACTTTTGATGGTTCTTCTGGTATGGATTTGGGTTTGTGGGGGAGGGGTTCCAAGGGTGTGGGGGTGTGTTCAGTGGGGTTGGGGGTGTCCAGCGGTCTGGGAGGGCTGTCCGGTGGGGTGGGGGGACAGTCTTGGGGGGTGGTAGGGATGTCCAGGGGTGTGAGAAGCCGGTCCAGGGGTGTGGGAGTGCTGTCCAGGGGTGGGGGGGTTGTCCAGGGGTGTAGTGGGGGCTGTCAAGTGGGGTGAGGGGGTGAGGAGGTGCTGTTCAGGCGGGTGGGGGGTTGTCGAGGGGTGTTTTGGGGTGTCCGGGGGTCGGGGGCAGTCCAGGAGTGTGGTGGGGGCTCCAATGGGGTGGGGGACGGTTGTCCAAGGGGTATACATGAGGGTGGGAGCTCCAATGGGGTGGGGGAGGGCTGTCCAGGGGGTATACATGAGGGTGAGGGCTCCAACGGGGTGGGGGAGGGCTGTCCATGGGGTATAAATGAGGGTGGATGCTGTCTAGTGGGTAAGTTTTATATGTTATCTATGTACATGCTTAATTTTGATGTACTTCTGTTTTTGTGGTACGATTTCTTGATTTATTTTCTGGTTGATTCTGGTGGAGACAAGATCACTGCATTCTGTTTAAAAAAAAATTGGGTTTATCACGTCGGTTATTTAATAACCGACGTGATAAAATGCCTGGAAAATAGTTTATCACGTCGGTTATTTAATAAACGACGTGATAAAAGGCCTGGAAAATGGTTTATCATGTCGGTTATTTAATAACCGACGTGATAAAAGGCCTGGAAAATGGGTTATCACGTCGGTTATTTAATAACCGACGTGATAAAAGGCCTGTAGAATGGTTTATCACGTCGGTTATTTAATAACCAACGTGATAAAGGGCCTGGAGAATGGTTTAGCACGTTGGGTATTGAATAACCGGCGTGCTAAACAGCCTGGACAATGGTTTATCACGTCGGTTATTGACTAACCGATGTGATAAACCCCCTCCCACCAGTTTATCACGGCGGTTATACAATAACCGACGTGATAAACCCCCCTCCCCCTAGTTTTTCACGTCGGTTTTATATGAACCGATGGGATAAACCACGCTCAACCCGGTTTATCACGTCGGTTCTTATAGAACGGACGTGATAAACCACCCTCACCCCAGTTTATCACGTCGGTTCTATATGAACCGACGTGATAAACCCCCTCACCCCTGTTTATCACATCAGTTCTTCGATAACCGACGTGATAAACTATTCTCCAGGCCCTTTATCACGTCGGTTCTAAAATAACCGACGTGATTAACATCGTGATTTTATGTTTTTGACGTCGGTTTTTAAATAACCGACGTCAAAAACCTTATTTATAATGTCGCACGTATTAACGTCGGCTCGAAACCGACGTAAAAAATTAAAAATAACCGACGTAAAAAAATGTTTTCTGCACTAGTGCCAAGATTCTCTGGCTCAATCAAGAAATACTATAACATTGATTATGTTGAGATAATGGTTAATCATTATAATGAAACTTATGCCTTTCACCCTTATATGCACTTATAATGACCCAAGGGCCTCATCCACACTAATACTTAGATAATGACCTATGAAATCTATATCCCTACATCACCATCACAGGACTGCTGCATCCCAAAATGACTATAACTTGGGAGATATGACCAATAGCTTAATCAATCAAACATGCCGACAAAATATCCCCTAAGTCCCTAAGGACTACAATGTGGTAAGAAACACAATCCCCCAAAAGGCATGAACATAACCATTGAACACCAAAAAATCCACTAACATCTCAAACATGAAAGGTTCATGATACTTCACTAATAAAAAGTGTACACATATCTAAATCTAGGACATCCCCAATAGTAGTATCAATATAATATTACTAAGAAGTATTAAAAACATCCCCAAAGGGACAATTAATGACCACCCTATATGGATTATTCACTAAATCCCATGAGGGTGTTTTCCAATTATATGAAATGAAAAGACATTAAATTTTAACTTTATCACCCCAAGAAGATAAAATGAAATAGAGAACTCGCATACTCAGGGAAAGAATATCCTCAATAATATTATTTGGAATAGTAACACCGTCTCGCTAGGGTCATCATCTCACTAGGGGTACCATATGATGTTACATAAGTATCATCAGGTTTGTCCCTCCTAGGACACACTGTCTTAATTGTTAAATAACACCCCATGGTCATCACATTTTTCGAAATGTATATGGAATCTATTTGTTCACACCACGCCAAAATATGTGACCTCCATTATAACACTTCTCATCAATTAAATTTATTAAAATACCCTCAATGGTTCAAATACTATAAGTCATACATTATTAACTATTTCATAATATATCAATAGCCACACTGTGCTAGCTTGTTCCCAAGGTCCATTGGGGTTCGATAAATATGTATCCCAGTTAATAAATTATCAATTTGTGGATAACCCATTTCATATTAAATATCTCAATAAAATTAAATGACTTAATAATCACATATATTATGGTCAATTCTTGTGTAGTGAAACCACATATCCATTCACCTGAACATAGCATTCATAATACTATATGGAATTTCCCAAGGACCACCTACCACTTTTACAATAATTTACATTATCAAATCATGGATGCATCATGTTTTCTCACCATGCCTCATCCCAAATCAACTAACCACTGGTCAACCACTGAGTAACTTACTCACACCATGAATAATTTTTTTTAACTACAATAACAGTGTAATTAATTTAACAATTTATGAATTAATTAAATTATTATTAAAATATGCCCCATCATGAAAAACTCATCTGATAACCTCATCACTCTAGAATTGAGAAAAAACTATTGAATGTCAAACATATAGTATATACATGAAATATGGTGAAACACCCACCAATTTTCATAAATAATATACAAAATATAATTAAAATTTATCAAAAAACTATTAATAACATGTGGTGTGAAACACCTTTGATAAATCATTTTGTAGGGGCATACATACATCATCTTGAGATATCCTATACATAGGTTGAGAGAAAACCCCATGAAAATCGGATGATTCCACCATACTTCAATTGATTCATTTCATAAAACTAAACTATAAAAAATGATAATTATAAATAAAGTATGATTAAGGGATTATGGATCTTTATAGGTAGAGAAATACATCAAAAAACACAAAATGCTAATATGAACCACCCTAAACCAAGAGGAAGAGGAAAATATAGTGGAATATTTCATCCCATTCATAAAATTACAAAAAATAAAATAAAATAAGGGATGTGGGATCATATGAAGACCTTTAGGGTAATAATTGTAATTTGAACCCTAAAAGGCCCACTGCGTAGCTGGTACTGGACCATAGTCTAGATGGCGGATCTCTGGGGGCTGTAGTAATACTAATGGAGATCTAACCACCCTGAGTAGTCTCTTCCAGTATCCTAACCCTAAATGATACAATTAAATCCCATAACCATATCCAAAATACTCCTCCTAACTGGTATTAACCCTCTAAATTCTATTCCATTCATGTGTCAAAATGTTATCCTGTCCACCAACTCAGAAATTAAATAACCTCTAGAATGTGAAACATCGATTTTGAAATCATTCTTGAAATATATTCTAGTTATGAAAATATAATTTTGAAAAAAGAATTATATATTTTGAATTAATTTGTTCTAATTTATTAATTAGGTAAACTTCATTTTTTCCCATAATGAATAGTAACCATTGAAAACCGTTTCCACCATGGAAAAGGGTAAAACTGGTTATTTATTGTTAAAAAAAATATGATTTAGTCACAAAATATCATCAAAATTCATATCACATAAGTGGATATAGAACCTAAGTACCTAATATTCAGTAATATTACTATGTGGTGGTAAATAAATTTTATTATGACATTTATATTGTTTTAGATAAACAAAAGTTAAAATAAGTCACTCCTTTGTTTTAACTAAATATAATATATTTTAATTGGTATAATAAGAAGTTATTAGTGGATCTAAATGGGTATTTTTAGAGAACAATATTTAATTTTTTGAATTAATATTTATATTGATTTCTTGTGATTTTAAAATGACTGTGAATTCATAAGAAATGACAATGCAGTGTTTGCTCAAGAAGTAAAATAATTATGTAATTGTTTTTAAAAAATAAATGTAATATTTTTTTGATAATTTATGGTGTTTTTTTGAGTTTAATGGAAAATTATAAAGGATTTGTGGTGGTGAAAGTATATTATAGTTCCATTTTAACATTTACTCATTTAGAGTCAAAATATATGAATCATTCAGAAAATGAAATTAAATGATATTCATTGTGTTTATCAGAGTATGAAACTCAAGAGGGGTGTGAATTGAGTTCCTATAAGAATTTCTATCTAAAATTATTTTTTAAAAATCCCTAATTTAATATTAAATATATACTAGTTATCCAAAGTAGCAGATTTATAAATGATTTTAGCATTTGAAAGATTTCTCAAAGGTTGATTAGTTCTTAGTTAAGATAATATGAATAACTATTTTAAAATTTTAAATCAGTATACTAAATAAAATTCTAATAAAAAGACTATCTAATATTAACTACAAGATTAAAGTGAAGGTTTTTGGTTTGAATAAACAAAAAATAGATTATAAAAACTAAACTTAAAAAGGCATGGAAGATTAAAACAAGTGGTTTAGTCTCAAGAAGAGACATGGTCCTCTCTACTTAGTGATAACCTATCACTGTGAAATTTATATAAAAAATCATGATCCACACCCTAGATCTGTGTATACAGTAGTATAAAACTCTCTAGGTTAATAGACATCTTCCATTGTTTTTTGGGAGTGTAAAAATAAACAGGAACCACATGGACCTCTTCCGCTATTATCTATGAGAGTGTAAGGTGAAAAAATATAAGTTGATGAAGATATATATGTATCTTAAATTTTTTAGTAAGAATCACTATGTTTTTATTAAATAGATATGCACACAGCTCAAAATGTATTTAATTTACACATACATAGAAAAATTATTCTAAGAGTTTAGAATTCTGTGTGTGATATTCTATTAATCTTCTAGACTCCTTCAGGATGATAAAAGTGAATATGGAGTCATTTTCATGAAATAGAAAGCAAAAAAGATAGTTTTTCTATATCTTCAGTTCATAGTGAGGTAGAAGATTTAGCGAAGTGTTCTTGTGATCTAATTTAATTTTATAGAGATTTGTGGTAATTTGGTTCTTAGTAGTGTGTTTGTGTAGCATAGAAGGATGCTATTTTTATTTCTCTCCAAGGTGAATTAATAATTTCTTCTATGTCACCTCTTTCTCTCAATCGTTCATGTTGATCTAGATATTCCAATTATACTGGGAAGTAGTATGTTTTCTGGTACCTCATACCTCGTACTTGTCTCATACATCATTAAATTTTTCTACAAAAGATAGACATGATTATTAATATAATAATAATTATTATGTTTCTAAAATATGTCTGTTAGAGGTAATTTTGGATTTATGATAAATATTATCAGTGACTCAGTATTTTGGTTGGTCAGACTAATGGTGACTCGTTTAGTTGGCGAGTCATATTGTGAGTAGTTCATTTTAGTTGTAGATCATTTATGTTGGAACATCATTTATGTTGGTAAATCATTTATATTTTTAGATAAGACTATTAGTGGATCACTTTGTTGGTAGGTCAAACTCACATCAGTAACTCCAAATTGATCTGTCAAGGTTTCAGTTAGTGATGCATCAGAATCCCATCTGTTGATAATTCAATCTCTAGATAGTTCATACATAAAAAAATTACAATTTTCAGTTAGTCACTCTATCTTTAGGTCAGGTGTTGGTAGGTCCGGAATCATTTGGTCAGTTGTCAGTAGGTCCAGTGTCGATAGTTCATACTTAGAAAATCTTTGATTTGGTTTTTTCGGTGACTCAGCATATCGATAGCTTATTTCATTAATAGCTCATATATCGGTGGCATTCATATTGGTAGTAAAATTATCATTTTCTCATACTTATCAGTGTCTCACACATAGCTCAAATCGGTAATTATGTCTTTTGATGTAAATACTAACACCAGAGGATAAAATTTTAATGGAACATGACAAAAATAATTAAATCTTAATAAACAATAATTAGCATAGTTATGCATGATTTTTTATCATTAAAACTAGTGTATTCCAACAGTCTCCCCAATTATGACGATTGAAAATCATGGAATTATATACCACAATAATTGACTTATTAAGATAAAAGAAAAAAATATTCTAAATTCATTACTCATATTAATGAGATAATGTTTTAAAATTAACAAAACCATAGATTACTTGTTAAATGGTCATTTTCAATTATATGTTCCCTTGTAATCTCAATCAAAATATTAATCTCCCCTTGAGAGATATTCCATATTATTTCTTCTTAATTTGGGATTATAACAAAGGGAACACTAAATGAAAAAATAACAGATAAAGAAAAATTCAATGAGATGCAATTGCAGAAGGTATTCCATTAATCATGTAGTACAAGAGATTTCAAAAAACAGTACAAAAAAAAAGAGTACATAAAATCCATATTAAAAAATGATCGAACTACTTATTGGTCACATATGAGTCCATCACATCCTTCCCCTTATCTGAAGTAGTGGAGGGAGGAGAAAGCTATATAGAAGTAGGAGTGGTGTAAGGCACTAAGTGGATACTAATGGAAGGAAGATGAAATACTATGAAAATATAAGGATAAAGGATCATTATAAATGAGGAAGGAGGACCTATAAGATATTGTTTTATGAAAGGTCTAATCTAGCTGAGATCATGAGTAGGATTCATTGTCAAAGGTGAGAAATGGGTGGATGAAGAGTTATAAGTAGGCAGGACAAGTCTGATTGGAGAAACAACTCGAGCAATAATGGTTGTGTTGTGATGATACATGTATAGTTTGTGAAGATTGATGAAGTCCCTAATAACATCACCACCATATTCAATTTCCTCATCAAAATTATTTTTATTCTACAAACATTTTTGTATGTAAGGGTTAAAATCTTTCAACTACATAACTTATTTCTTGAATGCCTAAGTCACTGGCGGTATCCTTAAATTCTCCACTAAATGTTTGTAATGACTGGTTAACTGGTTTCTAGTGTAAATCCAAATAAAATAGAAGTCATCCTTCTTGGTTATTTCTTCTTGAGCATTGGTTGCACCTTTGGATAAAAATCTTACCATGTCATATATGTTATCATAATTTTTCCAAGTATTTGATAGAAACTATTGATCAGTGAATCCCATAACATTTTGAAGTTTAAATAAAATCACATTTCTAACCATCTCAGCATCTGAATAATGATCAATAGGAGTAGCTGAGATGGATGAACATTGCACCATATCAATAAAATCTAGGCTCAAATGGTCCACATCAAGATTTGGTGTACCAACCTGACACCAAAATCATGGAGCCAGTTCCTTTTTTAATACATTGTCATGATTAAAAGCAATAAAATCCCAAAGGACCGATCATTTTAGTTTTATTTGAATGTAGATTTTATATATTAACATTAAATTATAATTCAAAACACATAACAAAACATTCATAATCCTGTTAGAATGTTGTTATTCTCCTAGAATAACCTTTTATATAAATAAAAAACTTATTGGTATCTTGGGAAAATAAAATATATGAAATGGGTGAGCATAGATGATTAGTAAGGGTAAACAATATAGTGGAAGCTATAATAAATAATCATAAACTTTTAAGGAAAGGTATACAACTAAAACACATGTATTCCAAACAAAGTCATCGACATATTACGGAAAGAATAAATCTACTAATTCCATTTAATCATTCACCTAAATGTTCAAATAGCCGAATAATCATATGTAATATATATAACTATTCACATAATGAGGGAATGCACAATTACATACATGATATTGAGGTCTCGTTCCAACAACATATGGGAAATAAGATAGTCAAAACCCAAAATAATGGGTCTCATGAGAACTATCGACGCATCGAGGGGCTTTCATTAATCATTCCCTAACACGTAGGGATTTCATTAATCATTCCCCAAACCGTAGGTAATTCATTAACTGGTCCCTAATCCATACGGTTTTAATTAACCAGTCCCCAACCTGTTTCATTCTATGTCCAATGCATTCCACATATAATGGGTGAAACATAACATAAAAATTTGTAAAAAACTAGCATATGAAATGTTAATAATTTAACCATAATCCATGAATGGGATCAAAATAGGACATCTATATTCAAACATAAAATAATCCCTTAAATAAAATATGGAATATTATATCATAATAAATCAATCTCAATTAAACATCAAATCAAATAAAGTATGTCGACATAGATGAAAACAATCTAGTAAATGATTAAAACTCATTGAGAGAAATATCATAGTTTTTACTTTAAAATTCTTTTAAATGCCTAAAAATTATAAAAGAAAACATTTTTCTTTTAAAATTAACCTTGTAATATTGTATGTGAAATTTTATAATTTTATGTTGTCATAATGGTAGAAATATATTCTCACATCATATAAGTTAAAAACAATCCTTCCTTAATTTTGAAAAAGGACATAAGAATCTCTTTTGGAAACTTATAAAAAGGTTCCTTTCAAAAAAAAATTTAAAAATTAAAATTTGGAAAAAATGACTTTTAACCATTTCTGGGGAATAGTAATAATATATTGAAATACAGTTTTAATGAACATTGACATTAATGATAATGATGACCCAGTAGATACTTACATATAAACAATCATAGATTATAAAAATATTGAGATCTTAACCCTTACGTAAAAAAATAAAAATATTTCATTTTGAAAACATTTTAATGAACATAAAAATAGATATAAATTTTTATTCATAAACCTTTTATATCCACATAAATAGTTTTGTAAAATAATATTAAGAATATTGAAATGTAAAATAATTAATTCTTTAACCATTCAAAGCGTCCCATACCACTGTGAATAGTTAATTCATAATGATGATATCTTCAAATGAATATTTAAATAAATTAAATAAAATATATTAATTATATGATATATAATAGGGGTATTATATACACCACACATAGGATATAGTTGGTGAATATGGCTTCTATCTCAAAAAATTTAAAAATGAGACCCAATTCCCATACCTTTGGTCTCATACTCTTCATACGTGTCAGAAACTCATGTATAATGTTTTTAAACATATTATTAACTAATTAAATGACCATAATAATATATATGATATCATACATTATTATATTATGTCATTTTATTACTGATTTATTAATAATTTCCAAGTTAATGGGGGTAATAATCATGTTGTTTATTTCATGTGTTTATACTTATTATTCGTGATCTTATTAAATAGATCATAATTTACATAATTAAAAAATGTATATATATATATATCATATAATTTCAAAATGTAAATATATATAATAGATACATATATGAAATGTAATACATCGTTTATGGATACGGGTAGGACGTACCTACACATGAATGTTGTTTCGTTTTTTTACTGTATTGAATAGAAGTAAGTGAATGAAATATATGTAGATACATATATATATTATTCCAGTATCATTATTATTTCATATATGTAAATCATATCATATTATATATTTTTATAATCAATATTGAATAGTCAACTTGGAAGATGAATCTCATCGCGTCATGGAGACGGTAAGTAGTTTGTACACATGAGTGACGATATCATTTCTTAATGCTTAAATTGTAAGGAATTGGATGAAATAGGAATTGTAAAAAAAACAACATCATGTTATATTTAATATTTAAATCCCTTATATTCTTCACTATACCCATATAAATAATTTATAAATGAAAATAATTTTGCACCATAACATGGAGACGATAAGACATACGTACAAACACATTATGATATTATTTTTCATAGGTTGGATAAATGAGTAATACGATTATCCCATGATTATAATAACATATTAATATATGGATGCTACTATATTTATTTCTTTGTTATAGAAACAAAATATAATGATTAATAATAAGAATAAAAGAACTTTGGAAGAGGTGATAACAAAATTACCTCTTTTCCAGGTAGCTTATTTTGATTGGCTCAAATGGACTCCTTATGATGGATTTATACCTATAGAATGGCATCTCAGATTTAGTGAGGGAAATTTTGAGTTGAAATGGGAAGGTTATGTCCGAGCAAAATGGATTTGGAGATAATAATTAAAGAGAAGGAGACATGTCCTTTTATAAGAGACGTGGGAGTCACTTTTGAATGATCTTATAATATCAATTTATTATAAATTCTTTTTATATTTCAAATTGATCCAAAGTGATTTATTTCAAGGATAAGATATGTATGTGTCTAAATCCCTTCAATCAATGAATTTTATCTATGTTTAGGTACTAAAAGTATCTTTATCTTTTGGATTTAATCCTTAGTTAATGAGTTTTACTCTTACCCTCTCTTCTTGTATTTTTACATTATAGGGTTAACATAGTTACTGTAAAATAACAAACGAATACCAATTAGAAAATTTATGAAATATGGGACATTATCCATGTTATTTTACCTAGTTTATAATTTTATGACTTTTATATCATTTAATAATATTGTATTTATTTTAAAATATCATTTTTCTCAATTTTAATACTATTTAGTATTGTAATTTTTCAAAATTAACAATCCAACATGATAACATCAAACCAAGACACCCAAAATGTCACTAACATGTCTAAATATTCTATAATATTAGTTTATTTAATAAATTAATTGAAATTGTATTTCTTTTGATTTTATTAATATCACTTATTTTATTTGTCCTTTAATAAATCAATTACTTCACCATCATTGTGTCACAATTAAATTTAATTATTTAATCATCTGTTTAACCCTAAATAAAAAATTATTTAGTTATTAAAATTTTAATATGACACTTTTTACTCTTCTTTAAATAAAATAAATGTCTCAATCTAATAGAAGTGGCATTTAAAGGATCATATTTTTTACCTATGATTTATTTTAGTCGAATAAACTTATCCAATGAAATTAGGATTTTTTTTCATAATGTTATATTATTATAATATTATTTTTACCTTTAATTATAGTATTTACTTTTAATTGTGGTAAATAAAATTAAAAAGTTATTATTCATAAAATAATATTTTGATCACATTAGACAAAACTTTTCAAATGGATTACATCCAAGTATGTCTTTTTTTTTGAAATTCCATTCACATAAGTGATAAAATTGTTTTTAATGCTGTTCTACAAATTTGGCTAGAAGGCGGTTAAAAATACAGTAACAAATTTTATTAAATTTTAATATCTACTCCTATTAAAATAATGATTCCATTGACCTAAATTGTATTATAATATTTATTATTTATCTTTTGTTATTTTAAAATCTATTTAATGTAAAAAAATTATTTAGATGAAAATGTTGGTTTTTAAGAATAATGCATTGTTTTTCACTATTCTTCAAAAATTGAAACATTTCCAAAAAAATCCCAAAAAATCACAATAAGATTATTTTGATATCCTAAATTATGAAATAAATCCTATTTTTACAAATTAAATTTATTGGAGTGTCTAAATTTGTTTTTATTATTTTTCAAAAAAGGACACAAAAAGTAGTTCCTTTAAGAAAATATTATTTCTAATCAAATAAATATTTTACTAAAACATATACATTTCATTATACATATGTTTTATTTATGTGAAAATATTATAAATAACATTTATAAATTATTTATTACTATTTATATTACTATATTTAATGGATTATCTATAAATATATAATTTAGAAAATAATAGTACTAAAGTGTGGTTTCAGAGAAATTCATTCTTGCATGTTAAATATGCTAAGTCATAGTTTTGTGGGACACAATATATTTAAGATAACATATCATGAAATATTGGGGTGTTATAGTAGGAGGATGATGCTAAGTAGTTTCAATCCTAGAAGTTGCATCCTCAAATGTTTTTAACTAATTATCCAAATATGTCCTATAATTAATAGTGAGTGTGTTTATGGTTAAAATAACTATAGTCAACTCGTTTCTCATATTTTCACTATCTAAAGAAATATATTTCACACCAGGGATTAACCATAGATCAACTTGAGATACAATGCTCTTAATAATCAAATTAGAAACTATTTCACTAATTCTTGGAACAACATCAAGTTGACTGGGAGGAACATATAGGACTGCATTAGTCAATTCATTTTTTAAAGCATTGAAATTAGCTTTGGTGACATACTCAATGGATTCTAGAGAAAGCACATAAGTAGGGGCAGGAGCCCTATCCTTTGAATCAGGGTAGTGAAAACCCAGAGTCACATAACATGGATCTCTCCCCCATACATGTAAAACAATGTCATCCAAAGGTTCCAATACATCAACCTTAGCTATTGTAGCTTGTCTCTACCCCTCATCTACTGTCTTTTTCCTAAAATAGAATAATTGTCTCAATAGACTTACTAAAACTTCCATTTTAATAGGAACTTCAACATGAGGAGGAGCATCAGCAGCTACATGTGGATCCTCAATCGCTTCATGTTTCACTAAGGTAGTGCCAACATTTTTTTCATCAGGGTGTTTATAATCACCTGGATGACCTGATTCACTAACTTATTCCTCACTTCCTGTATCTTATCTTTCACTTTTATCTTCATCATCACCTTCACTATACCCTTCAAAATATTCCTCAACTCCATCATGATCCTCAACTTCTTCTTATTCACTACCATTTCCTTCTTATTCAATTGATTATTTCTCACTACATGATGTAATGATATAATAGAGATCCCCTGGTTCTTCAATCTCTTTACTATCATTTTGACATATAAATGGTTTCTTTGAAGGTAGAGGACTAAGAGGAATTACTGACCATAATTAATTATTTCTGAAATGTCACCATTATTAGGATCACTCTTATCATCTATTGGAGATTCACCTCTTTGAACATCCTCAGACACATCCTCATCTGAATAAACAACCACTTAAACATGTATTAGACTAGGTTCTATCATTTTTCTTGGACTCAAGGGATTGTCAACAAGATTGAAATATTAATATAACTTATCATAATCCCCAACCCATATTTTATTCTAGGGGTTCCAATTAATCCTCATCCTCTTTTAGATAACATTGTTCTGATAGAATCCATCACAAGCTAAATTGGTCTCTTCACATCCATTCAGTAGACCCTAAGCCATTAACATAGAAGAGACAAGTCTAGGATAAAACAAAGAGTTTTTTTTCCAGTATGGTTTAATAATCTCATAGATATGAACCATCAACTATCTTCATAAATTTACCTTATAACTTTTATTAAAAAGATAGAACAAGTAATCATCCAGATACTTAAGAGATGGGAAATCTCTATTCTTGGGACATAATTGATGCTGGATTAATTTTAATGAATTCAGGATCTTAGCATCGAGATCTATAGAAATAAGCCTCATATTCCCTCCATTTTCTGCCAACTCATCCAAAGCTACCACATAACTTAATAGGTTACTTGTTAAAGGATTACTTCCCTGATTTCCAGTACAAAAACCCTCAAGAGGTACCCTTAGAAATTCTATCGAATGATTTGATGAAAAAGACAATCTCCTTCCATCTACTATTGAGTTTATCCAAAACACCTCATATACTTAAATTATAAACACATCATATAGGTAAAACTCATGTACCATCCTTAGATAGTACGACCTATCATTATTGGAGAACCACTCCAACCACCATTGGGTTTATAATACATTCAAAATAATAGACTTACTCGACAACATACACTCCAAATCTACCTCTTTCTAAGGGATCACAATGCAATTCACAAGTTCAGGATGAACAAGAAACTATTTTGGTTTTCTAGCTTGACCACTTTTCATCTTGGATGGATGTGAATTATCCTCGGATACTTTAAGGTTGCGCTTGAAATGAGGTATTGAGAGAGGTTTGAAGAATTTAGTTTGAGAGAAAAAGGTAGAAACTCAGGAAATAAAGGTTTGAGGGTAATAATATGAGAGTAAGAGTGTGAGGGTAAAAATTATTGGATCGATCCTTAATATTTATCATTTGGGAATTTTAAAACATAAAATACTACATGCAGGTTAAAATAACCTAACACGAATAGAGCAGATAAAACCACACTATTTCAATATACAGATAGAAAAATAGTTATATATTAGTTGGTAAGACACATCGGGGAGACCTATTAGTGAGAAATCATAAGTGATTCACATCGGTGAGACATCATCAGTGAGTCATGTTGATGAGACATCATTAGTGAG
Organism: Viscum album; assembly: GCA_963277665.1. Lineage (NCBI taxonomy): Eukaryota > Viridiplantae > Streptophyta > Magnoliopsida > Santalales > Viscaceae > Viscum > Viscum album. Next base: position 834,239,005 of record OY728136.1, read on the forward strand.
TTGGATTAGTGAGACATCATCAGTTATATGTCCTTAAAAATTGATCAACCCTAACTCATGTCTAATGTAACTAATCCTTTCAGAATTTAATGTCTTAGTAAAAATATTACCAAGTTGATGTTCTGTGCCAATAAATTCATGAGTTTTATCAAATTTTTGATAATGACCTCTCAAAACATGATGTCTAACATAAATATGTTTTGTTTTAAAATGAGAAACTAGATTATAATAAATATTATGAGCACTTGTGTTGTCATAGTTTATAGGGACATGCCTAAACTAATACCCATAATTTAGTATTATATGTTTCATCCAAAAAATATGACCCATCAAAACTACCAACAACTATGTATTCATCTTCTACAGTAGATAATGAAAAAATCTATTTTAATACACCATGATACTAGAGATTTACTGAAAAGGGACATGTTATAGAGGTTCTTTTTCCATCTAACTTCCAACTATAAAAATTGGCATCATAATAAATAACTAAATCAATATGTTTTCTTATAGGATAGAACAATCCAATATTGGTAGTATACTTTTTGTATTTGAAAATTATTTTAACATAAGTTAAATGAGATTCTTTTGGGTTTTCTTGAAAACAAGCACACATACCCACACTAAACATAATATTAGTATTGTTACCAATCAAGTAGAGTAGAATTCCAACCATCATTCTATAATTGCTTTGATCAACTGGTTTTACATTTTCATCAAGAAACAATTTACATGTGGTACTCATTGGATTATCACTGATTTTTTTTACTATCAAATCAAAACAATTTCAAAATATGTTTAGTGTACTTACTTTGATTTAAAATAATACATTATTTATTTTTAAAAATTTGAAATCCAAGGATGAATTTTAGTTCACCCCTTAAACTTATTTCAAATTAATCTTGCATAATTTTTTAAAAAATTAATACATAAATATTGTTTTGAAGACCCAAAAACAATGTCATCAATATATTTTTTACAATACAGTAATTTTTTTAATTTAAATGAATGATTTCGAAAATGAGAATTTGTAAAACTGGGGAGTTGTTCAACAATAACATCCTTTAATATATAACCATTTAGGAATGAACTTATATCAACAATTTGATATAGTTTTAATTTATATGTTATATATATTCTAGTACAATTATAATAGATTCATGTCTAACAACTGGTGTAAACGATTCTTCATAGTAAATTCCATCTTATTGACTATACCTTTGTAGAAATAGTCTGGTCTTATTTATCACCGTGGTATCACCATAATGCACATTATTTCTAAACACCCATTTAATGTGTATAGTCATTGAGTCTTTAGTATTATCAACAAGTTTGAATACTTTATTTGTTTCTATCTAATTCAACTTTTCTTGCATATCCATTACCCAAAATCCATCATTGATAGAATCATGAATATTTATTGGTTTACACAGTGACAAAAAGGATTTATGTTCAACTTGGTTCATAAGAGAAGCTCTAGTATGGGTCCCATTATCTAAGTATCTAACTACAGTATAAATGGGATGGTTCTTAATAGATCTAATAGATCTAGAAAAATAAGGTCAAGTTATTTTAGGTTCTTCTACATGTTTTGGATTACTATGATCAGAGTCTAGAGATTTTATAGAATTAGAATATTTTGCTACTTTCTTAAAATTAGAGCCATAAGGTTTAGCATTTATGACCATATTCGACAAATCATCTAAGGGTTGTTTTAGGTTTATGTGGATCTGCATCATAAAATTTGAAATATACAAATTCTTCCACACACCTGGTTCTTTTATTAAAAACCCCATAGGATTTATAGAGGTTGAGTGACCTAGGAATATTCCTTCATCACTTTTTTAGGAAAACATTTGAATATTATCATTTGTATTAAGGATAAATAATTTGAAACCAAAAAAATTATATTAATTAACCTTAGCCTTCCTATTGTTCCGTAATTTATATGGAGTTTTCTTAAAAATATGTCTAATTAAAACTCTCTTGATTATAAAACAAGCTGCATTAATAGAATCTTACTAAATGTAAACATTTAACTCATACACAATAAGTATAGTTCCAGAAATTTAGTGTAATGTTATATTCCTTGTTTCTAGAACTCCATTCTATCGGGGTGGGCAAGGAGCAGATAAGTTATGACTATAGCCACTCTATGAGTAAAAATATTCAAACTGTTTCTTTTAAAATTCATAAACATTGTCAATTCATAAGGTTTTAATTCGAATACCACTTATGTTTTCTACAGATCTAGAATACATGGTGAAGTAGGAACAAGATTCACTCTTGTGAGCAAAATAATAAACTCCAAGTATATATATAAAATCCATATATAAGAACAGAAACATAATGCTTCTCATTTTGACTTTAAAATCTAGATGGTCCAAACTAATACATATGAACCAACTAAAGTGGTTGATAAGTTGAATCTTCTTTCATTAGTTTGAAAGATATTTTGTGATTTTTACCTTTTTGACAAGGATTACAGACATTGTCATTCAGAAATTAATTTTTTGGTATATCCTTGAATAACCCTTTTCTAGTAATCATTCCATTGGTGTTAGTATTGAAATGGCCTAGTTTCCTATGCCATATCCAAGGCTCTATATGAAATTCACTTAAGCATGAAACATTTTAAGAAACTAATGAATCAAAATTCACATCATAAACATTTTTATTTCTAAAATATTTAAATACTAAGTCATTTTCATAATTAAAAACATTGCAACCATAATTTTTAAATTAAACATTATAACCATCATCATATAATTGTTAAATGATAAGTAGATTATAATTATCACCGTATATAGGAAAAGACCAATAATTGATACTTTTTCATTTTCACTAAAGATGAATTTCCCACCATAAATCATGATCTGGTTCTTGGAGCTCTAATTGTCTCTTGTCGTGTGTCTTGGACACCCACTATCCATGATCCATAATCTCTTACAGGAACTCTTCAAACAACATTCCTATAAAAAAATTTAAAAATAAAGAGATTTGGTTACATAAAATTTCTTCATTATAGTACAATTATAAATGAATGATTTAGGAACCCGCATTTTCTTAATGGGTTTCCTATATAAATTTGGTAAGGTATTAGAAAAATAAACTATATTAGGTACAGAAAAACTAGAGGCAGTGAAATTATTTCTAGTGCGGGAAGTTTCATAATTTTTATAAATCTGTGCATTAATCTAAATTTTCCATATTTTGAAACAATATTGTTTTTATCAAATTTTCTTTTTCAAGTTTGATAACCAATAGCTGTAGTATATTTTGGAGCAACTTGTTTTACATGAATTTGAAATAAGGTATCTTTACCATTTATGGACCTCTCAAAATATTTCATTAATCTCTCATTGGATAGTTTATGTTCAATATTCTCATTGTGTAGTTATGTATTATTCTCCTCTTCAATAGTACATTCAGATTTAATAGAAATAATAAGAGAATGTTGTTTCTTGAGATATTTATAATTATATTTTAGTTCATTACTTGTATCCTCAATAATTTTACAATATTCAATAATTTATTCATTTGAAATATTTTCATAATAATATTCATCACTTGAATAATAAGAATTATGTAGAGGAGATTCTATATTTACATCAAATATTTGTGTCGTGAAACACATATTGGCTTTGTCATCCTTCTCATCATGTGAAGATTTTGAGTCCCCCGATCTATCCTCAAAAGAACTGTAAGTGGCCTTCACTCTCATTTTATATCATCTATATATTCCCTCATATTTATTTTGAACATCATATTAGTAAAGTCATCTTTTACATGTCGTCATATCATTCAATCATATCATACAATTTCACTAGTATTTTCATTTCCCTTCAAGTTATATTTTTTCAGTTTTACTAGTTGTCATACTTCACTTTATTACTAGGATTTATATATAATTCATTATTTCCATAGAAACTTTTAAGACTTATTGATTAATGCTCCATTTATTTATCACTGTCTCTTAGAGATTCCTCATTGCTAGAACATTAAAAATGAACATACAGTTTCTCTTTTTGTCTGGAGGAAGTGGTTTTGAAATCCAATGAATTTCTTTTTGGTTCATCATCTTATTCTATGTTAACGTTCAAATCTTCTTCATACTTCATCACTTTTTATATAACCTCCTTTACTGGTAGAGTGTTGATGTCACATAATTCTCTTATTGACACTGAGGAAACTATCCTTCATTCTGGTAAACATCTGTGAATTTTCACGACATGTTCCATGGATGAAATATCCTACCACAAAGAGACCATAAATTATAAAATTTCATTTAACTTTAGATTCATGTCATATATAGGATCATCATGCACCATTATAAAGTTATATTATTTAATATTATAATTATTAAGTCTAATTTATTTGACATTATTGGTTCCTTCATGTGTAACTTCTAGTGTATCCCATATTTCAAGTGTTGTTTTACATGAATAAATCCTATTAAAATATTCATCCTCTAAAGGTTAGTACAAGGAATTCATAGATTTATATTAATTTTTATAGGATTTCTTAGTGGCATAATCCCAAGTGTTCCTTGTATTAGAAATAATTTTTTATTCATCTACAATTGAAGACCATATTTCAAAACCCATATTTTCTAAGAAAAGTTTTATTATAATTTTACATTGGGGATAATTTTTACCATTAAAGTAGGGAGGTCTATTGATAATAGAACCATTATTTATATAATACATATTACATAATGAAGTCAAGTTTTAATGAACTAAAAATTTATAGCTAACAGAAATTTTGACATCTTTAAAAGCATAACTAAAATCATTGTTGATTTTTATGAAAAATATTTTAGACAACCTATGATAAAAAATGTTGTTCAGATTAGGACACTCAAGAGGGGGGGGGGATTAAGTTAATATAAAAAAATTTCTCTAAAATTATTATTTAAAAATCCCCAATTTAAAATAAAATACATTTCAGTTAACCAAAGTATCAGATTTATAAAATATTTGATTTTTTGAAAGATTTCTCAATGATTGAGTAGATCTCAGTTAAGATAATATGCCTTACTATTTTAACTTTAGAAACTAGTATACTAAATATAATTATTATACAAACACTATCTAAGATTAACTATTAGATTAAAGTGATGTTTTTTAGTTTTAATAAAAATAGATATGAAAAATTAAACATGAAAAAGCACAACAAATTTAAACCAGAGGCTCAGCCTCAAGCATACACTTATTCCTCTATTATTGGTGACCATATGCCTCCGAGAAATTTATATAAATAATATTGACCCACACACTATATCGGGGTACACAATATTATACAAACTTTCAAGATCAATATACCTCTACCATAGTTTTTGTCAGAGTGTAAAAATAAACAGGTCACACAGTAACCTATTCCACTGTTATCTGTGGGAGTGTAAGTGTAAAAATATAAGTTGATGAAGATATCTATGTATCATCCTATTTTTCATAGGATTTGGTGTCTGTTTATAAAATAAATATATAAATGGGTAAAAATTTAAATAATTTAAACATGCAGATCTAAATGATAGGAAACATTTAGAATGATACTTGTGATGTTTTATAAAGCTTCTGGACTCTTTCCGGATGGTAGAAGTGAAGTTAGAATCATCTTCTAAAAACAGACAATAAAATAGAGAGTAATTGATTCTTCTGTCTTCTATTCTTAGTGAGTATGTTGATTAATAAATATTTAATTATGTTCTAAGTAGTTACTACAAATATTTTTTGTCTTTTAGTGACTTCATGTAAGAACCGTATGCAACTCTTTTTTCTCTTGAAGGTGCATGAATAGTTTCTTCCATGTTGCCTCTTTCTCTCTATCTTTCATTTTTATCCAGATATTCCCTTTTAATAGATATGTAGCATGTTTTATGGTACCTCATACCTTGTATAGTTATATGAAATCATTAAATGTTGTCTACCAAAGACAAAAAAAAAGATAATTTACATAATAACCCGTACTATGTTTCATAAATATGACTATTAGAGGTGATTTTGAATTTAAGAGAAATGTCATTAGTGACTCAGTCTGTCAGAAGGTTAGACAATATGTGACTCATGCTACTGTAGATTCATGTTGTCGGTACCTCATTCTATCGTGAGATCATTTTTGTCGGTAGTTCATTTCTATTGGTAGATCATTTTTGTCCGTAGATAATTTCTATCTGTACATCAGACTATCAGTGGATCACACTATCAGTAGATCGAACATTCATTGGTAACATCACATAGATCTATTTAGTGGTCAGTAGGTGATGTGTTGGTAGATCATTTGTTGATAACTCAATCATTTAGTAGCTTATACATAGTGAAATTATAAGTATTGGTTAGTCACTCGGTCGGTAGGTTGGGTGTTGGTATGTTAGGAATCGGTAGGTTAGGAGTCGGTAGGTCAGGAATCAGTAGGTCATCCATTGAAAAAATATGAGTCCTTATATTGGTGACTCATCTTATCAATAGATTATGTTTTCAATAGTTCATTTTCCGTTACTTCTTTATCAGTAGGATATGTATCGTTAGTTCATACTTATCAGTGTCTTACACTTAACCCAAATCTGTAATTCTATCTTATCATATAAACACTAACACAAGAAGTTAAAATTATAATTTAATATGATTAAAAACAATGTATCATAATAAATCATAATTATCATAGTTAAGAATTATTTTCAAGTATTAAAACTAGAGGATTACAACACATTATTTAATGACTAATTTTAATTATTAAATAGTAATAAAATCAATATATTAACTTATTTTCTTGTAATATTATTGATTCTATCATGAATAGACCATTTATTTTTCACATATGATTTTTAAAATTACGTTCTTGGCCCTTAATGATTGAAAAAAGAAAAAAATACTTTGATATCTTCATATATAATGAGAAATAATTCAACTATTTCAAAGTACAACACATATTTGGTTCGACCTAAAAAATTTAAAAAAATTAGTCTATAAATTTTCTTTCCCACAACCACAAGCCCTTGGAATAACCATAAACCCTTCTTTTAAAAGTCTTAATCTTAATCAAATGGACGATATTATAAGATATGATATAAGACTTAAGTGATTTCTAGTAATTTTATTTCATTTTCTACCAATTAAAATATTCCATAACCATGATTATAGTTTGAAATCTATATCATTATTATACTAAAAATTTATTATGATAATAATAAAACAATTTTTAATTATATATTACATTAAATGATTTTTTAAATCATATCTCATGAATATATATAAATTACCATCTCAACACTATGATGTATTTTATTTTTCATTATCGCCTCAAAAAACAGGTCATAATGATAAATTTAAGTAATATATAATATTTTTATTAAGTTATTATTACTTTTTAATTATTATATATTACTTACAATATTATCCATCAATATGATGGAAAATGATAATGTCACGTATGCATACAGGCCGCTGACCACCTATATGAAGGGATTTAATTCGTTTTTTATGTACCCCTTTCATGGATGAATCCAAAATTGTATTTTATTAAAAATAATTATGTTATTTCATTATTAATATTATATATATTGTCTATCTAGGACCCCATTTAGTATATTAAACCTACATATGCTGTTTTAGGATTTTTTTAAAGGAACAACTTCATTAATGTATAACATGAACATAATCAACTTGTTCACTATATAAGACATTGTAATAAATAAAATTAAATAAATTATTATAAGGGAATAACCTAAAACATGTTCTCAAGAAATAAAATAATTAATATAAATTTATTAAATAGCAGTAAAAGAATATAATTTTAGTTCTAGAGACATGGTAAGCTATTTTCATTAACTCATTATTTAAAATGTTTTACTTTTTTATTGACAACAAGTTATCCACTATATCATTGTTTCTTAAATTTTTTCCTGAATTTTATTATTAGAAAAAAATTATTTACTAATTTTTTTTAAACCAACAATGAAATAAAAAATAATGGTTTACAATGATATATTATTATAGTTATTTATATGTTCTATATTTGAAAAATGTGTGAATGGAATATTTATATAACATATGATAAATAAATTAAATTTACAATAGACATGAATATTTTTCTTTAATAATATTCATGTATAAGTTTTCATTTTTTTAACAGAAAATATTACTTCCTATTCTTATGGATTTTTTGTTGTCTTACGAATGTTCAAGTAAAATTATATTTATCATTATTTAATGTTTATGTAGAAATTGATTCTATATATTTGTTCAACATAATATGTTTTGATATTTTATGATTCAATTTGATGAATCTATATGTTTTATTTATGTTATCTTTCATTATCATTGTTTATGGTGACATTATATAATGATACATATCTTTAGTGAATTCAGTAATGATTTTGTTCTTGGGAAACATTTGTTGGAATTAACAATGTATAGTATCCAATTTGTAATGGATATAGTGTGGAATATATGAAGAAGTTGTCCCATTGAACCTACATGAAATTTCTACTCATTAAAAAAATTAATTGAAATATTTAGTTTTAAAATTTAGATAATAAAAATTTATTTTTTGAATGCTTTGGAATATTTTAAGGGTGAATGGTATATTTTACATGAAAAGAATTATCATGGAATATAATATTTTCAATGAAAGAATCATGATTTTGTTATTTCTATCATTTATTCATATATTTTTATATTAATTTATTTGATTAATAATGATATCATGAGTATGTATGAAATTATTTTGGCAGAAATTAATTTATGAAAAAATGAAAAATATATTATGGATTTATTATTTTTTTCTAATGGAATAGAATGTATATTTTCTTGTTATATTAATTTTCGACCTTTTCCACAAATTTCATATATTAAAATGATTTTCACAAGGCCTAAGGATGAGTAGGAACTACAAAATGGTTTAATTTTATACCTATCTAAGATAAACAAATATTAGTTTTACATAATTAAGAATAGTTAAATATTACATCTCATAAGAATCCCACATAACTCAGAGAGTCTTTTGAATAAGTATCTTTGAGGAACTATTATTTTGAAAACCTATTTTATAATATTTATGAATTCTTATCAATAATTTAACTCTTAAAGGATGCTATAAATTCAACCTGATGATGGTTATAAGTTTCCATCATCTTCCTTGAATTGGGAATGTGTTCAACCAATTTTGGGGAACGTGAGTATTACTGACATTTAATCTATGAAAGTGGTAGCACTAGATTTGTGTGAGGCCTTAATATAGACAATTTTATACTTTTATGAGTGAATACAGTCTATATGAGTACATATGGATATCATTAATTTTGATAAGTTTTAATGTAGTATTTATGGAATTGATGAATAATGTTTTTCGCTGTCATTTAGACTATTTTACAGTTTTCCTTGTCAATTACATTATAGATATATCTATAATAATGGGGGGGCATGAGTATCACTAGTAGATAATTATATGTACACTTCATGAACATTTTATCTACCCTAAGTTCTCAAAGTGATTCCCTTTGATTAGTGAGTTACACTTTATAGTCCATGTTATTTCTATTTTTGAAATATTTTTTTTTACCCCATGAAGGTCTAAGAAGTTGGTTCTTGGGAATAAACCAAAAAATTTGTTTCAAATACATAGATTATTGGGTTAAGTCAGTTAATACAAATGGTTATCCCATGAATTCCCTAAGTTGATAGTTCCAATGATGGTATTTGTAGAAAAGAGACAGAAATTTGAATGATTATATTCTCATTAGAAATTTTTCATTATATTTATGGAATAAACAACTACTATATAAATCATCACCCTACATGAATATGTCTAAGAATACACAATTTATTATGATACACTATGAATAACACTAAGTATTGTTTTGATACATGGAGTTAATGTGTTCTCCAATAGTTCTGGGTATCTAAGAAAAAATAAGATTGACTTCCTAACCAAAGAACTAGAGATTGCAGTGATAGAGAATAGACTAAGGTTCTAGAGTTTCCACATATTCTTTGAGTTTTTTTGTATCATATTGGAATAAAACATAACATAAATATATCTCCTACAAATTGGACAAGAACCTTCTACAATGATAGTGGGAAGTTTTTATGAATTATTTTGTTATTGAGATGTATTTGTACCCCTTGTAATAGAAATGTTGTCATGGAAACATTGATCAGGAAGACATAAGATCAAGTAGTTCATCGTACCAATATAACATTTTAGTAAATGGATCTATTCACTAAGAATCACTACTACAAAAATGGGCTTTATCATCACTCAAAAGGGCTTTAACAGTGCTAAAAAATCATTTTAATTCTCAGTGCGGATAGGGGGTCCCCTTTATCATCACTTTTTTAGCGCTGTTAAAGGTAGACATTATCATCACTAAAAAGGTTCTGATAAAGGATACCTTTATTAGTGAATTTTTATCACTGATTAAGGCTCCCATTATCAGTGCTAATCAAGCGCTGATTAAGGCTCCCATTATCAGCGCTAAACAAGTGCTAATAAATTCCATGCCTGCTTTAATATAAAAATCTGCAACAGCACATGTAAACAAGACCTACAAAAAAATTATCATATCAACAAGTATACCCATAAAAAAATTAACACATAATTCATATGGTAATTTCATCAAGAATACCGATAAAAAAAGTATACCCATACACCATTAACACATAATTCATAAATTAATTAAATACATAATGAATTCAATTCAGAATTCAAGGGGTTGGGGGTTGTTCAGGGGATTGGGGTGGCTTTCCAAGGTGGGTAGGTGGTGTCCATGGGAAAGGGGGTGTCAAGGGGGGTGGGGTGTCCGGGGGGATGGGGTTTCCGGTGGGATATGGCTGTCCAAGGTGGGTGGGTTGGTGTCCAATAGTGGTGGGGGCTATCTATGGGGGTGGAGTTATCTAGGGGTGGAGGTATCTAGGTGGTGGGGTGGTGTCGAGGGGGGGTGGGGGCGTCCAGGCGGTGGGGGATATCCATGGGGACGGTGGGCTATCTCGGGGGTGGGGTGGGGGGGGGTGCATTCCAGGGGTGGGGGTTTCTAGGGGGTGGGGTGGTGTCCAAGGGGGGTGGGCACATTCCAGGGGGTTGGTGGGGCTATCCAAGGGGCGAGGCGGTGTCCAGGGGTGGGGGTGTCTGTCCAAGGGGGTGGGGGTGTCCAGGTGGTGGGGTGGTGTCTAAGAGGGGTGGGGTGTCATCGAGGGGGTTGGTGGGTGTCTAGGGGGGGGGGGTGTCCAGGGGGTGGGGTGGGGGGGGGGAGTGCCCTAGGTGGGGGGGGGGTCTATCCATGGGGGTGTCCCGCGGGTGGGGTGGTGCCCATGGGGTTGCATCGATTATTATGGGGTGGTGTGTCCAGAGGGTTGGGGGTCTCCAAGGAGTGGGGTGGCGTCCAGGGGGTGGGGTGGGGCTGTCCAAGGGGGGTGGGGGTGTCCAGGGGGCAGGGGTGGCTGTCCAAGGGGGTGGGGTATCTAGGGGCTGTCCAGGTGGTGGGTTGTGTCTAAGAGGGGTGGGGTGCCGTCTAGGGGGTTGGAGTGTGTCTAGGGGGGCTGTCCATGGGGTGTCTAGGGGGTGGGGTGGTGTCTAGGGGGTTGGGGGGCTTTCTAGGGGGTGGGGGTGTCAAGTGGGGTGGGGGTGTCCAGGGGTGGGGTGGTGTCCATGGGGTTGGGGCGGTCCAGGGGGTTGTTGGGGCTATCCAAGGGGGTGGGGTGGTGTCAAGGGGTTGGGGGTGGTTTTCCAAGGGGGTGGGGGTGTCCAGGTAGTGGGGTGGTGTCGAGTAGGGGTGGGGGTGTCATCCAGGGGGTTGGGGTGGTGTTTAGGGGTTGGGGTGGCTTTCTATGGGGTGGGGGTATCCAGAGGGGTGCGGGTGTCCAGAGGGTTGGGTGGTGTCCAATGGGTGGGGGGGGATAGGGGTTGGTGGGGCTGTCCAAGGGGGGTGGGGTTATGTCTAGGGGGTTTGGGGTGGATTTCCAAGTTGGTGGGGTTTCTAGTGGGGTGGGGGGTTTACAAGTGGTGGGGTGGTGTCTAAGAGTGGTGGGGACGTCCAGGGGGTGGGGTGTCTAGGGGGTTGGGGGCATCCAGGGGGTTGGGGGTGTCTATTTTAAACAAAAGAGAGACACTTAGAGTGATAACGGCCACACCATGCCTCATGTTGAGGTGGGGTTGACTCTTACACGTCCCAAATGACCCATGGATTGTTCCCCTAAAGTATCAACACAATCCGAATGCGTTTGGTTGAATTTCCTTACGTCAGTTATTGTTTTCACTTAAAATTATGTCCATTTTAAACAAAAGAGAGACACTTTGAGTGATACCGGCCACACCGTACCTCAGATTGAGGTGGGGCAGACTCATACATGTCAAAAATGACCCATGGATCGTTCCACTAAAGTATCAACACAATACGAATACGTTTGGCTGGATTTCTATACGTAAGTTGTTCTTTTCACTTAAAATCCTGTCCATTTTAAACAAAAGAGAGACTTTGAGTGAAACTAGCCACACCATGCCTCAGATTGAGGTAGGGTTGACTCAGACGCATTTCTAATGACCCATGTAATGTTCCCCTAATGTATTAACACAATATGAATGTGTTTAGTCAGATTTCCGTACGTTATTTGTTGTTTTAACTTAAAATTCTATCCATTTTAATTAAAGGAGAGACACTTTGAGTGATACCGGCCACACCGTGCCTCATATTGATGCGGGGTTGACTTTTACACGTCAAAAATGACCCATGTATTATTCCCCTAAAGTATAAACACAATCTGAATGCGTTTGGTTGTATTTCTGTTTGTCAGTTGTTGTTTTCACTTAAATTTCTGTCCATTTTAAACAAAAGAGAGAATTTGAGTGATACCAGCCACAATGTTCCTTATATTGAGGTAGGTTTTATTCATACATGTCAAAAATGTCTCATTGATCGTTAATGTAAAGTAACAACACAATCTGAATGCGTTTGGTCATATTTCTGTACGTTAGTTGTTGTTTTCACTTAAAAATCTGTCCATTTTAAACAAAAGAGAAAAACTTTGAGTGATACTAGCCACACTATGCATCAGATTGTGTTGAAGTTTACTCTTACACGTCCCAAATTTCCCACGGATTGTTCCCCAAAAGTATCAACACAATCCAAATGTGTTTGGTAAGATTTCTGTACGTTAGTTGTTCTTTTCACTTAAAATTATGTCCATTTTAAACAAAAGAGAGACACTGTTATTGATACCAGCCACACCGTACCTCATATTGAGGTAGGTTTACTCTTAAAAATCACAAAATACCCATGTATCAGTCCCCTAATGTATAAAAACAATCCAAAAGTGTTTGATCAGATTTCTGTATGTCATTTTTTGTTTTTAATTAAAATTGTGTCCATTTTTTTAAAAAAGAAAGACACTTTGATTGATATCGGCCACACCATGCCTTGTATTGAGGAGAGGTTGAATCTTACACATCAAAAATGACCCATGGGTTGTTCTCTTAAAGAATCAACACAATCCTAATGCATTTGGTTAGATTTCTGTACGTCATTTGTTGTTTACACTTTAAATTCTGTCAATTTTAAACAAAAGAGAGACTTTGAGTGAAACTGGACACACCGTGCCTCGGATTGAGGAGTGGTTGAATCTTACACATAACAAATGACCCATGGATCGTTCCCCTAAAGTATCAACACAATATGAAAGTGTTTGGTCTGATTTTCATATGTTAGTTTTGGTTTTCACTTAAAATTCTGTCAATTTTAAACAAAAGAGAGACTTTGAGTGATACCGGCCACACCGTGACTTGGATTGAGGCGGGGTGGACTCATGCATGTCAAAACATGACCCAAGAATATTTATCCCAATGTATCATCACAATCCTAATGTTTTTGGTAAGATTTTTGTATGTCAGTTATTGTTTTCACTTCAAATAATGTCTATTTTAATCAAAAGTGGGATACTTTGAGTGTTATTGGCTACACCGTGTCTCAGATTGAGGAGGGGGTGACTCATATACATCAAAAATGTCCCATGTATCGTTTCTCTAATGTATCAAAACAATCCAAATGTGTTTGGTCAGATTTCCACATGTTAGTTGTTGTTTTCATCTAAACTTTTGTCCATTTTCAAAAAAAAAGAGAGACTTTGAGTGATACCAGACCCACCATGCCACAGATTGAGGCAGGGTTGACTCATACATGTTACAAATGACCCATGGATCATTCCCCTAAAGTATCAGCACAATCCAAATGTGTTTGGTTGGATTTCTGTACGTTAGTTGTTATTTTCACTTAAAATTTTGTCCATTTTAAACAAAAGAGAGACCCTTAGAGTGATACCGGCCACATCGTGCCTTGGGTTGAGGTAGGGTTTACTTTTACACATCACAAATAACCCATGTATGATTACCCTAAAGTATCAACACAATATGAATTTTTTTGGTTAGATTTATGTATGTCAGTTGTTGTTTTCACTTAAAATTCTCTTCATTTTAAACAAAAGAGAGAGTTTGAGTGAACAGGCCACACCGTGCCTCATATTGACTCGTAAACATCACAAATGACCCATGGGTTGTTCCCATAAAGTATCAATACAATCTGAATGTGTTTTTTCAAATATAAAGGTATTTTGAATATTTTACTCTCTTTTATTATCCAAATCCCAAAGAAATGTGGTTCATTATTCTTGCATGTTGCGGGTGCATTTCATCTGTTAAAATGAGAAATTGACTCATTGGAGAATGGATGTTTTATTTAATAACAATTAAATTTATTCTAAAAACATTTACATACAACAATGTTTCATCTTTTGATCCCCTTAATCCCACTCAAAAATGACCGCCAATTATACACGTCTCCAAGTCAGATCTTAAGGCTATTTCTGTACAATATTCCATCAGGTATGTGACCCACATTTTTCTGAACACATCTATATCATCTTGTGAGTATGAAGCTTTTTGGAAGTCATAGTAGTACTGCAAAATATATAAATAAAGAATTAATAAATAATTAAAATGAAATAGTAGTTGTTTTTGAAAATACCTCTTTAGGGATGCTAGTTTGTTGATGAAAAATGTTCTCTTTCATAAATTTCCAAACATAATAACCACAACCATTATCGTTTGTTTGTTTTGGACACTGAAAAAATATGATCATTATGAGAATAAGTAACTTTTATTTATATTTGTTTGGATAGTGAAATTTTATTATATATTCCCTGATATTTTTTCAGACATATTACTTGCTCGCCTCCTTATGCTTAGTCCTTGACCTCATTCCTTTTTAGATGATAATGATACACCACCCTGTCATAATAAAATCCTCAATAAAAGATAATATCAATTATATAACGTGATGTTTAGACCTAAAATGTAGGATGTTGTGTCTTACAGATTCAAAAACTCCATCATGTGTGGTCGGTTTGGTGGATATCCTGGTATTGAATCCAGAAAATAAATCTTTCAAGTATCCAAGTTCACCGCAATTAATAGCCAATGTTTATAAAAAACACAAAAAGGAATAAGTAATAAATAAAGTGAAAAATATAATTGATATGATTTATTCATATAGTTCTACCCCTACATGGTTGGAATTAGGAAGAGTCTATCATCTATAATATTGCAATCAAAATTTTTTTAGCAAGTCATTCACTATTTCATCCTTTTTTGATGGCTCTAATTTCGTTAGTTGTGTTCTTGTGGTATGAGGACTAACAAGTCCAAACTTTGGCACATGGGAAAATTCCATCAACTGTTTTTCGATAATACATCTGTTAATAATATAAAATGCATTTAGTCATAATTTCCACATTATATCAGCTTTTAGAAAATAAATTCATGAAAACAAAACTCATATAGAAATTTACAACTGTGATTCCTAACCAGCCGTATTGAAGGAACTCATTTACATTTTTAGAAGCAATGAAATCTTGAATTTCCCCTCCATATATATTATTTTCAAAAACAACTATATGACTACTACCACCTCTTAGCTTCGTATCCACATGATTCTTCAATGCTAGTAAATATGGGTAGAGAATAGGTGGTGTTATTGTGCTTTCAGTAGATCTTTGGGATCGGTTGGTTGATCCTTTAGATGATTTTGAGCCTATGATTCTTTTCACCCACTTACCTTTCTCGATCTTTAATAACATTCATTGGTTCAGAACCCTTTTTCATTAATTCTTAAAGGTTTAGCATGAAAAAAATGTAAATAAATACCTCTTTTTCCACATGTACTCTTATAATTTATGACGACCATGAAATGAATGTACCAATATCCTTTTCGACCATATGAATATCCTCATCATCAAGTGGAATAGGTAGCTCTACATTTGGCTCATGAGGTACAGTAATGTTGGGAAAAAATCCCTCAAGGAATCATTGAAGCATTTTAGAGGTGATTGTGTTTGTTAACAAAGTGGAAATCTGTGTTTTGATTGTTGCCAAAGAAAACCATGAAATTAAAATTTTTTGACAAAGGGGATTTCATGGTGGAATTTCGAGTTCAATGGTTGTGGTTAATGATCCATGTTTGATTCAAGAACATCGATAATGGAATGGATTATTGAGAAGTGGTACAAAAAGAGAAGATACAAGGTGATGCCGTTTTCAAGTGATTGCCAAATTTTTGGGCCTGAAAATTGATGAATGAAGAGAAGTGGTTTTTGGAAAAAGGACTTGGGTGCCGTGTAGTTGAGGGAGATGACACTTGCGCACCTAATGTTTTTAAATATCAGTACATCAAAATATGGAAAAGGGATAAGGAGTGCTCATGTTTTAGAGTTGGTCGCACAAGTGATTTGTGCGCTAGAGACTTGCGCGCCGAAACATGCCTACTGAGGGGATACTTGTGCGCAGTTGTGCAGGGTGTTCAAATGCCTATAAATACAGGTAGAGCCCTCCTCATTCAGATTATAGTCCTATAATTAGAAAAATCAGAGCACCCGTCGCGTAGGTGTGGTTGTCGCGCAAGTGGTTTGTGGTCACACATGTATAAGTTACACGCCAGGTGATAGTTGTGTGGCTAAGGTGGTTTGGGAAAGAAAGGAAGTGAGTTGCGAAAGTTTTGAGGTGTAGAAGAAGGCATCGCGCAAGTGTTTTGGTGACACTTTCACTCTAGATTTCGAAAAAGTGAGAAAGTTGGTGGTTGCGTGCTAATGATGGTTTGGGCGTAAAAGGGTGTGCGTCATGCAAGTTTAGAGTTGCAGAAGCTTGTGTCGGGCAAGTGGTATAGGAGGACTTGCGTGCTAGTTGTGACATGCGTACTGATACTTGCACACCGTCTTAGAGAAGGGAACCAAGTAAGGTTGTTTCACTACAGTGGTTCAGGGCTGCGTTGAAGCTAGAATATTTCCTGATACCCTCGGTAGAAAGATAGATTCATCTACGGGTGAAAGTTGGACATCAACAGAGCATCTACATACAATGGAGGATGCATTAATTATTGATAACGAAGAGCCCTACATGTCTTTAAACTGCGAGTGGATCCTTTCTAGAGCAGTGAGCAAAGGAAGAAGAAGAAGGTGATCCTCTCCACCGACATTGATCCAGAGAGAGAGAAATAGGGAGTGACCCTTCGGAAAGTAGTGAGATGACCCTAGACTTTGTAAAGGCAGTGAGCCTGGGAATATATGTGATCTATCTCGAACCCTATAAACAACAGTGTGCTTATAGTGGATTTGGTACATCAGCACATTGCCGGTGTATGCTCCTTGGACATAGCCCAGTGAGGGTGAACCAAGTACAAATTATTGTGTCCTGGGCATGATTTACTTTCTTTTTATATTATGCAATGGTAAAGGGAGGGAAGAGTGTTTTTCTTAACAGCGAAACAAGATCAAAATGAGATTTAATTTGAAATTAGTCATACCCCAATTCACCCCCCCTCTCAGGGTATACAACCTTGTGAAACTAACAATTGGTATCAGAGCGAAAGGTTGATATAAGTTCTTCTCTCAATAGAGGTCACCAATCATAAAGGGATTCCGATCTTCGACGGGAAAATTTTTCTGCTATAGAAGAATCAGATGTAACACTACTTCTGATAATTGGTAATGGATTTATTCACAGCAGCAACGCATGTTATAACAACTGATATTAATAGTGGTACATTATCAGAAGCTGAGCGTAGAGAGTTGGATGCTGATGCCAAAGTAATCAATGCCTTAGGGGGTGCCCTATATACAAAGGTGATGTCATTCAAAATGTCACATGCCATGTGGGAAAAGTTATTGAATATATATGAAGGGGATACGAAGGTCAGAGAGGCAAAGCTGCAAGTGTTGTGGAATAAGTATGAAGATCTGAGAATGAACCCGAATGAATCTATTGATGTATTTTTTGACAGGGTAAATGTTTTAGTGGAGGACATGAGAGGTCTTGGAGATGTTATTGAAGATATATAAATTGTGAAGCGCATCCTGAGAAAACTTCCACCTCAGTTCAATCCAAATGTTTCTGTTTTGGAAGATAATGACCCAAAAGAGCTGACATTGGATAACCTGCACAACACCTTTGTTGCATATGAAATGAGAAATGATGATAACGACACTGTAGAAAAAGGTAAATCCAAAGAGGTGGAATTTAAGGACATGAAGAAGCTAACCATTGATGATTCTCAGGAGGATGAAGAAATAGATGAGGTAATTTCATTCCTCTCCTCAAATCTTCAAAGAGGAAAATGAACATTCAAAGGGGAACTTCCACTTGCTTACTTTAGATGTGTAAAAGTTGGTCATATTGCTGCAAGGTTCACCATTAGTTTCAAGAAGAAAATGATGAAGATGAAGTTGAAATTTCCAAGAAGAGATCTTCAGCCTATGTGAAAGGGAAGGAGTAGTTCAAGAGAAATTTCTTCAAGAAGAAGAATCTTCTTTCACAAGAAATAGACAGTTCAGATGAGTTTGAGGTTGAAGCGGTGGAGGAGATTGAAAATTGAAAAGATTGTGGAGAAAATTCTATTCTCGCAGTCATCGGTAGTTCTCAAGAGAAGAACGAAATCGAAGGTGATGAAGAAGAAGAAGAATTTGAAGGAAGAATAGATATGCAAGATGAGTTATAGGATGATTTTCAGGAGATAAGTGTTTGGAGAGCCAAAAAGAATAAAGCTAAAAAAGTTGTTCATGATTCCAAACTTTACATGCAGTAGAGGGTATTAGTCATAAAATGACACGTGCTGATGTCTTGGTAGTAGAGGGTATTAGTCATAAATTGATCAATGTCAGTCGACTATGTGAATTTGGGAACTCTATCCAATTTACCAAGAATATGTGTGTTGTGAAAGGAAAAGATGGTCTAGTTATTCTACCGGGAAAAAGGAAAAAGGGAAATCTTTACCTTGTAAGTGGGGAAGAAGATATGTGCCATTTATCTAGAGAAGAAGAAAACCAGCAGTGGCATAAGTGACTTGGTCATCTATAGAAACCATCCATGGAAGATTTAGTAAAGTTTGATACTGCTAGAGACCTTCCCAAAATATCACATGATCGTACTCATACATATGATGCTTGCCAACAAGCGAAGATCGTTAGAAATACATAAAGGAAAAAGGAACATAAATCAACTAGAGTACTCGAATTGGTGCATTATGATGTATGAAGACCTATCTCACCACGAGATATAAATGGGAAAAGGTACTATGTCCTTTTAATTGATGATTATAGAAGAATGGCCTGGGTATTTGTCCTTACCCATAAGACATAGGTGTTCAGTTGCATAAAGCTATATAGGAGGGAATCAGAAAGGATGCTTGGGTAGAAAATTCTGATGTTTCTTACTGATAGTGGTACAAAATTCACAAATAGTCAAGTTAAAGACTATATTGAGAAACATGGGATAAGGCATCAAGTTTCATCAGTGAGAACTCCCCAATAGAATGGATGGTTGAAAGGAGAAATCAGATCATCAACAACATGGCCAGAATGATGCTTATTGAAAAGAACATACCATAGGAATTTTGGAAGGAAGCTGTTTTTACATCGGTCAATATTTCAAACAGGTCTCTATTGTGCCTAAAGGAAGGGAAGACTCCATATGAAATGAGGTACAAAAAGAAGCCAACATTGAAATACTTTTGAATCGTTGGAAGTAAGTGCTTCATTCTCAATAAAGAAAATCACATGAATTTTGAGTCACGTAGAGATAAGGGGATATTCCTTGGCTACTCAGGGAAAAGAAAAGCATACAAATGCTTCAACAAAAGGCTGGGAAAAATATTGAGAGCAATGATGTCACTATAGTTGAAACTGAATAGAATACTCAATGACCCAGTGAACAGTTTCTGGATGAAAGTGATAAGGAGGTATGCAACACCGGGGGAGTAGTAGTGGTAGAGGCTGACTCAAAAGGTGATACTAATGATGAGAAAGAGGAAACAAAATATTAATCTGATAAGAATCCAAAGAGTTGATCTGAAATTGATAGTAAAAATATCATTGGTGATTAGACAACTCCCGTTCAGACTTAAATAATGAAATCATCACAACAAACATCGTTTTTATCTTAGGTGGAGCCGAAATGTTTTTATGATGGAGCTAAAGATGAGTATTGGGTTAAGGCTATAAATGAAGAATTAGTCCCGATTGAGAAGAATCATACATGGTAGATTGTTTCAAGGCCAGCAGATAAAAACTTCATCAGGACTAAATGGGTCTATCACAACAAGATGAATGAAGATGGAACGGTGGTTCGAAACAAAGCACGACTAGTGTGCAAAGTATACTCCCAGAAAGAGGGAATTGATATTGATGAGGCATTTTTACCGGTTGCAAGGATAGAGACAATCAGATTATTCCTAGCCATTGTAGTTCAATGAAATTTAAAAGTGTTCCAGATGGATGCAAAATCTGTAATCTTGAATGGGGTTTTGGAAGAAGAAGTAAATATTGAGCAGCCAAATGGTTTTCGCATTCACGAGGAAGAGAAAAAAGTATGTAGACTGAAGAAGGCATTGTATAGGCTGAAACAAGAACCAACAGCATGGTACTCAAGGGTTGATCAGTAAATGAAGAAACATGGTTTTCAGCATGGGGGAGTTGATTACAATCTCTATTTCAGCAACGATATTAAACAAAGGATGATGGTGTCGGTGTATGTCGATGACATAATATTTGGCGTATCAGATGAAGCTCAATGCAGACAGTTTTCCAAATTCCTGAAAAATGAGTTTGAAATGTCAATGATTAGAGAGCTAACATTTTTCCTTAGTCTACAAGTGACACAAGGAAGGAATAGAACATTAATTTCTCAATCCAAATTTGCCAAGGACGTTTTAAGAAGGGTTCAAATGAATAATTCCATGGATATGAAGACTCTGGTTGCTACCCATATGAAATTATCAAAAGATGAGGATGGTAAGGCAGTTAATGTCATAGAATACAAGAAAATTATTGGAAGTTTGTTGTACTTAACCAAAAAAGGCCTGATATTGTTTTTTACACATGCCAAGCAGCGAGATATCAGAGTAATACAATGGAAAGACACAAGCTTGCAGTGAAAAGAATACTTAGGTATAACAAATGCACCATGGATTTCAGTCTGATGTATAATGAAGAATCTTAATCAGATTTATTGGTATATACTGATTCCGATTGGGCCGGTTCTGTTGATGACATGAAATCAATATCTGGAGGTGAATTCTATCTTGGTGGAATATGTATTTCTTGGTTAAGCGAGAAGTAGGATTGCATTTCATTATGCCCCGTAGAAGCTGAGTATATTGCAGCCACTCAAGCATGCACACAATTATTATGGATGAAGCAGAAGCTTGAAGATATGCAAGTTGAAGTGATGTCTCCAATCAGAATCCAGTACGATAACTCAAGTGATATCAATCTTATCAAAAAACCCATCCATCATTCAAGGAAAAAGCACATTGAGATAATGTATTATTTTATCAAGGAGAAGGTTGAGAAGAGAGTCGTGAATTTGGAGTATGTGCCTACAGAGTTACAGTTTACAAACATTCTGACAAAGAACTTACCCAAGGAATCTTTTGAGAGACATTGACTGGATCTTGGAGTTCAGTTGACTCCCCGCACTTAAATGAGTGTGGATATGGATACCCCTCCCCCATCCCCAAGGTATGATGTGTTTTTCCCTAATGTGATGATATTTGTTCTCTACTCTATTACAGACTGAAAAGGAGTGATCTTTGGGTTCATTGACAAAGGGGAAGAAAATAGTTATTGTTGATGGGGGAGACAATGTGGCTATTTGAAAAATCATGAATGATATGGGGAGAAGCTGACAGGTGGAGCAGCGAGATAGGGGGAGCAATGAGAAAGGGAGAGCATATTAAATTTGACGATGTTGGGAGTGATCGATCAAAGAATAGATATCATGATAGCTGAAGATCATGATAAAAGCAGAAGAGTGGTGTTGGAATGCGGTAAGAATATTTAGAAAAATTGGTATCAGTTTGGTGTCAACAATGGGTGTCAGAGTTGAAGTGATTCATTGATGAACATTTCATTTACTCTTTTTTCTCACGCCGATCATTACTCATGTGGGCTTAGAGTATGTGTTGAGTAAATCCAAGATCGCTATTAGAATCACAATAGGCGAATGGTGGATGAAGAATTAATGATGTACCTTTTTAGGAGAGTGTTTTCAACAAACCCAAAGGGGGAGATTGTGGGGAAAAAATCTCTCAATGCATCATTGAAGAATTTTTGAGGTGATTGTGTTTGTTGACAAAGTGGGCATCTGTGTTGTGATTGTTGACATAGAAAATGATGGCATACAAACTTGTTGACAAAGGGGATTTCATGGTGGCATGTTGAGTTGAAGGGCTGTGGTTAAAAATACATCTTTGATTCATGAACTTCGAAAATGGAATGGATGATAGGGAGGCAGTAAAAAAATAGCAGATACAAGGTTATTCCGTTTTCCAGTGTTTACCAAATTTTTGGGCCTAAAAATTAATGAATGAAGAAAAGTGGTTTTTGGAAAAAGGACATTCGCTCTATGTACTTGAGGGAGAAGAAACTTGAACAACTAAGGTTTTTCATGATCAGTACATCAAAATATGGAAAATGGATAAGGAGTGCCCAAGTTTTAGAGTTGGTCACACAAATGATTTGTGCGGTAGAGACTTGTGCGCTGAAACTTGCACACCGAGGGGAGACTTGTGCGCCATCGTGCATGGTGTCCAAATGCCAATAAATATAGGTTGACCCATCCTAATTCGGAGTAGAGTTCAACACTTATAAAAATAAGAGATCCCATCACGCAGGTGTGGTGGTTGCGCAAGTGGTCTGTGGTCGTGCATGTATAATTTTCATTCCAGGTGATAGTTGTGATCCTAAGGTGGTTTGGGCAAGAAAAGAAGTGAGTCACACAAGATTTGAGTTTTAGAAGAAGGAATCATGCAAGTGGTTTTGTGACAGTTGCGCGCTAGATTTTGAAAAAGCATGAAATTTGTTGGTTGCACGCTAATAATGGTTTGGGCATAAAATGGTGTGTGTCATGCCAGCTTGGAGTTGCAGAAGCTTGTATCTCACAAGTAGTTGAAAAGGACTTTCACGCCAGTCTTTACTTCTGTTCCAAGACTTTCATTCCGGCATAGAGAAGGTTTCCAAGTAGGTTTGTTTCACGACAGTGGTTCAGGGCTGCGTTGAAGCTGGAAGATTGCCTGATACCCTCAGTGTAAAGAGAGATTCATCTATGGGTGAAAGTTGGACTTCAACAGAGCATCTACATACAACAGAGGATGCATTCATTAGTGATAATGAAGAGACCTATAGGTATATAAACTGTGAGTGGAACCTTTCTAGGGCAGTGATCAAAGGAATAGGAAAAAGGTGATCCTCTCCACCAACAGTGAGAAAGAGAGAGAGAAATAGGGAGTGACCCTTGGGAAAGAAGTGAGCTGGCCCTAAACATTGTAAAGGCAGCGAGACTGGGAATAGAAGTGATCTATATTGAACCCTGTAAACAGTACTGCTCTTATAGAGGATTTGTTACATTTGCACATTTCCAGTGTATGATCCTTGGACGTAGCCCAGTGAGGGTGAACCATGTAAAAATTGTTGTGTCCTGTGCATGCTTTAATTTCTATTTATATTGTGCAACGAGAAAGAGAGATAAGTGTGTATTGCTTAACAGTGAAACAATATCATAATGAGCTTTAATTTTAAATTAGTCATACCCTGATTCACCCCCTTTTAGGGTATTTAGCCTTGTGGACCTAACAAGTAAACATCACTTTCAGATGATCCTTCAGAAGTGTTCTATTATTCAGAATGTCCTTTGAGATGCGGAACACTGTAGCCCTTGATAAAAGGTGAAAGGTGGTTGTTGACAGATATAAATCACAATCATTATCACCCTATTGATGATCAATATAGTAAAAGTATCACTATTTCTCTGATTCTCATTTCATGGGATCAATTATTAGAATATTGATTACTGTAGGTAAGACAGTTCTTTGAGGGGAATAACTCACCTCAAAGATGGTGGGGGTGGGGTGGGATCTTCACATGCTGGTTGTTCCTGAGTTGTGTCTTCTCCTTGATTCCCACTCATAAGATTTACTATCAACTATCCCTTCCATTGAAATCATTCTTCAAGAGTTTCTAGTCTTTTTCTCATTAGTTTCATATTTTCATCTCTAGCATCCGTTGGTTTTTTATGACAATATACTCGGGGTGTCACCCCAAAACCCGCACCTCTTACATGATCATATTGTTCTGGCCACTTCAAAGCCATCGATAATAGGTCTACATCCACTATCATAACATCTGATTCCTTTGACTATTAGATATAGGATAATAACTAATTATTTTTATGCAATAGAAATTTAAATCAAATATTTTTATCATGTCATATTTATACATAATTATTGGGTGAATCATTTAGTATATATGTACCCTACAAAACATTGAGAAGAGTAAGACACCGTTTCATTATTTTATTTTCGATTAAATTAAATAAATAATATCATAATGTTACCGTAACTTCTTCCCATATCACAACCTTCATCCCAGACAAAATATGGTTCCATGAATCTATGGTAATCGGCACGCATTGCCGAGTGACAATTACAATGTAACTACTAAACATAGACTTGTTATGATTCACATTTTGGCCTCATGCATTCCATCCGACGTCAAATTTGATGCCTTTTCTTTTTGTCTTAAGAACTTTGGCTAACAGTATCAAATGACGACGCACCTTTGTTTTCTACGACATCGGTCCTTCATCCACGACCATTTAATCAATATCAACATAATCTATATGTTCATAAAAATGATATCAACACCATTTGCTGATGGTTGTTGGACCTCAACACTATGGGTAACAACAGTTTCAGAAACTTGTTGTTGCTTTTCACTATGAGCATTCGTAGTAGCAGCAGTAGCAGCAGAAGCTTGAGAGACTTGTTCAGCCTCAAGGTTATGAACACCTGAATGTGAAAAAGTCATTACCTGCAAAATTGGTTGAACATTTATTTTAGAATACATAAATTATGTAATGATAAGATAATATCATGAGATAACAAGATATATATTATAAACAAAATAAAATCTATTTATTGAACACTATTTTTTTAAAAGCTGAAGGGATTTGACACCTCTATATATTATCCAAATCCATTCATTGTAGTCTCCTATAAAATAAAAAAACATTATCTACATTGGGAACACTATGAAATGATTCTGACATACCACTGAAAGGATCAACCTCATCTAAATTTTCATCAGACCCTTCATTAGTTTTGGATGATAACAGAATAATCAACCACTTTTGGTTTGTGGGATCTAGAACATAAAATATTTGTACCGCTTGTGATTCCATTATAAGCTTTTCATATTTATACCCTTATTTATCAAAATCAACTTTTACAAATCCCAATTCGTCTATTTTAACACCACTATTGCTATTAATTCATTTTCATTGATAAATTAGCAATTGAAATGTCCTATAATCCAACTCCCATATTTTTTTGATAATTCCAAAGTATGACATATTTTCATAAATTGGATTTCTGTCCTTCCTACTAGAAACATACATCACTTCATTCACAAGTATAACTCCAGTATTTTTCATTGTACTATCTTTATCATGTTCATATATATATAATGTATAACCATTAATTACATAACCATTGTATGATAATACATACACACATGGTCTGGAGACTAGCCATCGAAGTCGTTCAGAAATTTAATTTGGATTTTCATCTAACTCCTTAAAAATATGGGTTTGAAACCACCCTATATACTGGTGATTATGTGTATTTGATATCCATTTTCTGCGCTTGATGGATTAAACAGCCTAAGAATTTCTTTGTGGGTTTCAATATATGGGGAAATCTTCCAACTGTTTTGCAAAACATAAAGGTGGGCCTACTCCCAATCTATATTATTGATTGTAAAAACATTTCTTCAAGATATTCCCTCACCCTCATTGCGTCCAGTGTGATAAGATTTTAGGAGACCAATGCCTTCCACATCTTATAGGTATTCGGTATAGAATCCAATGGCTTCCTCAACAATATATCTCTCCACTATGAAATCCTCTGGGAGACTTCGATTTTGGCATACCCTTTCAAAATCTTCATATACCATTCAACGGGGTACATCCATCTATAGTGAAAAGGACCATAAAATCAAATATCTCTCACCAAGTGAAGTATCAAATGAACCATCATATCATAGAATGTTGGTGGGATAAAAATTTCTAATTCACATAATATGATGACAATTTATCCTTCCATAGCGGGAAAATTCACCGGGTCTAAAACTTTGCTACATATAGCTTTGAAAAAGAAACAATGTTTGGTTAATGTATGATGAAAATTCTTGTGAAAAATTCAATGTAATTCTATAAGAATTAAATCATGCTTCAAAACATGGAAGTCATGTGATTTCAAACCATTTAACTTCAAATAAGTCATTGACACAATGTTCTTCATATTTGATGAAAACCCCTCTGGAACCTTTACATCATTGAAGAAGTTTTAAGACTGATATCTCTCCTCCCTGGAAAGAGTGTAAGCAGCTGGGGGAAGAAACATTACTCTTCTCATATTCCCATGTCAACCATGTCCAACCTTACCTTAATTCCATACAAATATTGCAAGGGGAATTTATCAATGTTCTAATAAAACTATCACATACATTTTTTCCCACATGCATCACATAAAGAAAATGTCTGACGTACAAACAATTCTAGTATGATAATTAAAAAAAAAACTGTTCTCTTCTTCCAATTGATTTTTGTACGGTTTTTTGAAAATGGTTTACCAAAAACAATGTCAACATATTTTACTTTGTCAAACAGCTAATCACCTATTAGTGGAGACAATGTTGTGCGTTGTTCGGAACATCCATTTAATGATTTTGTACAAGATTGGTACTTATGTCAACGAGGTAGAAACCAACAATGTCCTAGAAACACAATTTTAGACAAATGTTTCAACTTAATTGATTCTGTATCTTCTTCACACAGGAGACACCCTTGAGTTCTTTTAATGCTATATCCTGATATTTTTTTATAAGCAGGGAAATCATTTATCATCACATAAAACATCTCTCTCAATGTAAAGTATTCGCTTTTATAAGAATCATACAACATAACACCTAAATCCCACAATAACTTCAAATCCAAGATCAAAGGAGACAAATAAACATAAATATCGTTCCCTAGTTGTTTTGGTCTTGATATAAGCATAGATAACAATAAAAATTTCCGCTTCATGCATAACCAAGGTTTCATGTTATAATTTACCAACCTTACCAGGCCATGTACTGTGATTACTGGTTTGAAAACCAAAAGGATTCACTCCATCTGTATATAACGCAAGACGATGGTTTCTCGGATCTTTTAAAAATTGAGGATACTCATGATCAATTATCTTTCATTGAGGAGAGTCGGTCGGGTGACGTAATTTCCCATATTTATTTCTTTTATCTGCATGCCATGAAAATTTTCTTGTAGTTTCTTTACTTCCATATAGACGCCTAAACCTTGGAATGATTGGAAAGTACCATAAAACCTTTGTAGGACTGGAGTCATCTTTCTTGTATCGAGAAGAACCACACTTTGGGAATTTTGTAAGTGATTTTTTCTCCTTGTGAAATAGTATACTGTCTTTCAGGAAGGCATGCATTCTTTCGGAAATCATACCCATCAATCATAGCATTCATTTAGATTAATATCTCCGATTTGAGAGCTCATTAGCTTCCAAGATCATGTCATTTAAGAGAGCAAGTAGTTCTGTAAAACTGAAATCACTCATTCTGTTTTTTGCTTTCAATTTATACATATTTAGTATAGCTGAAAATTCTGTATATTTAGTGCAACCAGGATACAATGGAATTTTCGAACTACTCTTTAACTTCTCAAACAATTTTGGCAATCACGGAGTTCATCTTGAACTTTCCATGTCATTTCCTAAGTATGATCTTCATCATCATTGACATCTGTAATCACATATTCCAAACAATCTTATTCATTTTACATATTTGTATTCATATATGATGATACCTAAAATGTAGTTTTATCCCAGCCAGTAGATACATTCACTATTTCTATGTGTTTATTCCAACATTTTTAACTCCGATCTATTCTGTGACGAATCAAATGTTCTACCAAATCCTCTTGAGTAATTATTCGAGAATAACAAAACCGTAAACACAAAAAAGTATTTGAAAATAATCCTTTGCATGATCCTTTGCAAACTTGATGAACTCTTTCACTCTGTTCTCATACTCTATTGACAAATGATTATCATCTATCCAATCTTTATTCATCTCCATCCTATTTGAATCTCAAATATTAATTTTTATGATTAAAATACACAAAACAAGATTCCAAATACTATTGAACCGAACCAATTACTTATAAAAATAGAGATTAATTAATCCTACCATATACCTAGATAATTATAGAAAAAATTAGGAAAAATAGTTTCTTGTACCTATTTCTAATAGTACTACCAGAAAAGTATAACGAACATCTATCATACCACCAAACACTCCTGAAGCCTCCTGGTAAAAAGACATTAATGACTACAACTATCCGAGATTTTAACCACTATATTTATAATATAAGAGTGGTCTAATTATGGTTAGTTTTAGTAAAATAGAACCAAAGTTACATCCACCTCTTGCTGCTCCCCAATCTCCTCCATTACTTTAGTGCTGTACAGACCTACTTTTTCCAGTTCCTTCATCTACCTAGGCTATTCATCGACTGCCTCTCTGACTGTAGCATGAAAGTTAAGAAAATGAAATGTGATATGTCTATACCCATCACATTCTTACTATATTCCTTGGATTAATGGGATATCCTTGAGGTACCTATGAATGATAGTGCCTCCTGAAATGTGACTTGCATCACACACCTACTGTGGGTGGGTGCTGCTGACCCTACATCCCAGAAGATCACTACCTTAAAAGATTATGATATTCACTACCACCATATGCATAATAATATAACACTAATATAGCCATCAAAAGATTATAATTACATGTTGAATTCCCCCAAACCACTAGATGTCGGTCTATGAATTGATCAACATAAATTAATAGATTTAATAAAAAGAGTTGAAATACAATCCAACCAAGTGAAAGACATTTACAATATCTTAAGAATAAATTCACCCCCATCAGGTAATCGAGTTCTCCATTATGTAGGCGTACTTAACCAAAATCACTTGGACTGACACACCAAGGGTAGTTCTTTACTAGATCAATCTCCATTAAAAATAACAATCTTGATGCCCATAATAGGTATCAGGGAAGAATCATTATCTACCCAATTAATTGTATTGTGTCTCCCCATTTTTAAGAAAAAACCTTCTAGACTAGCACCTAGGAACAAATGGTTATAGAGGTTCACTAAGTTGACACCATCCTTTAATTATCCTTAACATAAAAGAATGATGTGTGTAATTTACCATTGATCGCAACCTAGAAACATACCACAATACTAAAATGAATTTACCACCCAAATAAAACTGCTCACATGTTCATACCACTACTATACCCAAAGTATACACTTAAATTACATAATAAAACTACATAAAAATGTGCCAGATTATAATGTTTCCAACAAAAAAGATGGAAAAAATTATACAAAACCATTGATTATAATTTATAAGCATGTTAAACAATTATAATTATGTTTTGTCAAGATGAACCCAAAGTGCAGTAAAAAAAAGCCATATAAAAAATCAATTGTGATCATTTGTGAGCACTTTTAAACAAGTGATGTCAAACATAGACTATATAACCCACAAACACTTATAAAAAATTATTTTTCATAAATGGTGTTACACACTTTTTTGTAACTGTCAAAAACAACATACATAAATGATAGAAAACTAAGAACATAGACTATGTATTTGGAAAATGGCTAGAGAGCTACATACAAGGAGGAAGAAAACAGATGAAAACACTACGAGAGATATCCCGCCCAACCCGAATCCAAGTCCAAGTCTCACAGTCGATTCCTACACAGTTTTCTCTACATCTACATCTCTCTAGCCTCCCTATATAACAACATCCGTGAGGCCCATCCCAAAGTAGAACATTCAACATAAACAAAATCATAAATAGAACCTTCCCCATAAACACAATTACCAACACATCATGACACCCACAAAGTGTAACCAATTAATAATGAGATGGGTACAATCAAAACTCTTCGTTTTCATGAAGGGGTATACAAAAAGATCACTGTACCCATTATAGATACACCAACATGAAGAATAAGGAAAAACACTCAACATTAATATAATATTCATGTATAACAAGTTCTAGCTTGTGGTTGCATGAGAATATAAAACCCTCATATATATGACAATTGGTGAAAAATAAATTCTTGGTCCAAAAATCATAAAGAACCATGGGGAATCTTAAAAAGTCATATATTAGTTCAAATCGTCTGCTAACAAAGTATAAGAATCCACTACATGTGTGATGTCGTGACATTGATTGTTAGAACTCTATGTTAGTTAGCATCTAATCCAAGGGTGGTGATCATGGGGATGAATACAAACATCACCCTAATAAAAAATACTCGCACAAATCCTATCCACAAAAAATAAACATAAAATGAGATGTGGGAGACTTATTTAGAGTAGATCTCACCCAGGATGGATGGAGAGAAGATGCATCAAGCGGTCAAGTAGCCTACTGCACTACATCGGGAGGGGAAGGCGTGACTGTGATGGGGAGGTGTATGGGAGGAGTCGCCACCATTGAGAAATGGAAGGGTAGGGTTCCTGCGGAGTCCAACAAAGAAGAGGAGGTATGGTTTTCATGGAGGAGGATCTGCGAAAGGGTTTTGAGGGGGAGGAGAAGGAGTAGGGCTTGCGACGATGCTCCATCAAAGAGACGATCGCAAGGGGAGGGGAGTTGTCACCGGGGTACATCACCGCTAGGGATTGAGGGCGCGATAAACAGAAGATACTATGCACTAGATTTTATAAAATATGGTACTATGGTTTTATCAGCGCTAAAAAAGTGCTGATAAAGGGTTTCTTTATCAGCGCTTTTTTAGTGCTCATAAAGGCAGCCTTTATCAGCACTTTTTTAGTGCTAATAAAGCACACTCTTTATAAGCACTAAGAAAAAAATTCTGATAAAGGGATTCTATATCGGCACTTTTCTAGTACTGATAAATAATCCCTTTATCAGCACTAGAAAAGCACTGATAATGTATGACTTTATAAGCATTAAATTTTAGTGCTAATAAATGGTTCCTTTATCAGCGCTTTTGTCATAGCACTGAGAAAAGATGGCGCTTCCTTTTCCCATTTTTGTAGTAGTGAAACATTTGGATGTTCTAGAGAAAAATGGGTAAAATAACCTTATTTCATTATATATTTCTATTTTATTACACTATAAAAAAATATAAAGATATCTATCAAAATTAGAATGTGTATCATTGAGGAAAAATATATAATGTGGGGGGATAACACCATATTAGACCTTTGAAAATGATTATTTTTCTTATGTTCATTGTTATTTACTTTTCCCATGGAAATGAATGATGATATTACAAGCATTAAAAATCGCTACATTTAGTGTTCGACCATATTTTTATGTTGACACACTAGTTCATGAAATAAAAATATTTTTTCGTAGAAATAAAAATGGATTTCACGAGTTTATTATGTGGTTCTAAACCATTATATTGGTGAAGGCTGAGCTCCATTATCCCTGAATCCATTTTCATCCATTTCCATTTACACAAATTATTTGGGAAAAATATTAGTGTGGATTTTGTGATGGGGTTGCTGAGGATCCCCAAGAGTAGTAATTTAGTTTTGGTTATAGTAGATCAAATGGAAAAATGTATCTCAAATTTTTCAAATCAAAGTCTTTTTTCAACACATGAGAAGGGTCATATAAATGTTATTAATATATTTCTCTTCCATGGGGCTCCACATACAATTGTTTTAGATTGTGAGGATAATTTCACTTATCATTTCTAGATGTAAATAAAAAAATGTTAGGTATGTAGCTATATTTGAGAAATCCATACCATTCACATATAGACTGAAATTCTAAAAGTCTAAATAGATCCTTGAGGTCTTTCCCAAAGTGTGTTTATATATATTTTATTATCCTAGTAGAAAAATATTTTAGTGGAATAATTTTGTTATATAAACTATTTTCATACCCTTATATATATAAATATATAATTAATTTTATGGTAAACCGTTCCACTCATCACTATTTTGTGTAGAGGCTTATAGGGATGTGATATATCATATGATTCTTGTGTAGGGGAAATTGGAGTAAGAGAAATTGATTTAAATGTTGATTTCTTCCACTCATTATTGATAGATAACTTAGTAATATCATTGATGTAGACCTTTTTAGTTCCTTGGTAATTTTCATGTGTTCTTTTTAGTGCCTATGAAGTTGGGGAATCATCAGAATCATAAGAAAGGAATTACATTTCATATTTTTATAGGTAAATTCAATATAGTGGATAAAAATGAGAAGATATTATATAGAAGGAGTGTTCCATTGGTGTTAGTGCATTGGACGTACAACCTTAACTGGGAGGAAACATTTGAATGATAATTAGACTCACAAACATTGCTTTTTGGATTTTGAGTTGATAATTCTTGGTGATTCTCTAGAGTATATCATGATGATGAACTAATATAAGGTGGGGATTCAGTAAAACCCAAGTCTTCCATTTAGAGTATAGGTCAGGGATGGTCTACTCAAAATTTTGGTTGTTTTAAACCTCCAATGTTTTTAGGTATATTCTTATTTAATTTTTTACCTAATTTTTTTATTCTTCATGGTTATATGAAATAGATATGGTTATAGAATATTAAAAATAATTAATACAGTATTAATAGTTTGAGTCATCGAAATAATGACTTTTTAGAGTTACAACTGTGGGAACATGGTTTTCAAAACATGTAGGATTTTTCAAGAAACCTATTAAATGAAACAAATGTCATACATATAATTTTTAAATGGTTGTTTCATTGTCTATTAAACCATGAAGCCTAACCTTAATAAGTATTGTTTCTCTTAAAATTTGGTCTTCATAGTGTATTTTTGGTTTCCCAAACACTCTAGAAAAATTAATAAAATCATAATATTATATTTTAATCCCAAAATGTCACATGAAACCCCTAATTATTCGTATCACAAATTTGGAACTCAAAACCTATCCCTAAAATAAATTCTTTTGGTGAATCCTCACTATTGGGATACTGATATTATAAAATTAGAGTTTTTTAAAACCTAGGGATGGAATTCTAGACTGAAATTTCTATTATCCTCTCTTAATCACCTTGTTATTCAATAGTGGAATCTGAAACTGGGGCCTTCAAACATGAATTTATTTGTTAAGTTGTATTTTATATTGTTTTAATAGGTATTAATCCATGAAATGTAATGAAATTCCCAAATCTATTAGATAATTTTCATATTCAATTATGTAGAATAATTTATGTTACATTTTTTAGTGGTTAATATTATTTCCAGAGGTCTAATCATCATTCTTAGTGAACGTGCTTTACGATCTATTCATATACCTTGTGATGGACATAGAAATATATTAAATATTTCAGTTTTTTGAATTTAAATTATTAGTTTCTACATGAAATAAAAGACGTTTTATGGATGTGGATTTAGCTAAAAATTAAATACATTTAGTTATGACACTAAAATTGGTTATCATGAATTTGAAATTTGAATTAAAAAATAGTAAATGTTGTTTTCTATAATGGTGATGACTAATCATGGGAATATTGTATGTATTATTATTTTGGTGTCATATTAGTTGTAGTATATTATGGTTCCAATGATTTTATTTCCTCCAGGTGGAATCTTATATTTCTATGTTGGTTATATTTCCAAGTGTGTCACTATTTTTCTAGTAAGGTTATATTTCAATGAGGGTTACTATTGTTATAGGATGATTATATTTAGATGGGTGTGAACCATTCTCTCAAACACATGTATTTATCATAGTGTAGTTACTGTTTAGGTATTGGTATATTTTCTTAGGTGTGGCTACTAATACCAGAGGAGTATTTTTCCTCGGGGATGATAATTATTACAGGATGGGTATATTTCCTTGAGTATTAATTTTTTTAGATTAATATATTTCCAAAGGAGTGACTGTTGTTTATTGATGGTTATATGTCACTAGGTTTGATTAATATTCTAGGGAATGCATATTTATGTACTTTCAATTCTTCAAAGACATCTAGAATTAGACAAATAACATATAGTTGGTCTCATGTGGATTTATAGAACCCATGGATAAGTGATGCTTATTTATTTACATATTCCCCTTTTTATACTTGTATATATCATTTTTTTCTATTTTTATTGAGGTTACATATAATAAATATATTTACAGTCATTGTTGATGGTGGCCTAGTAATATGTATTAACAACCTATATGGTCCACAATGGATAACTGATAAGATCTCATGAAAATAATATAGGACACGAGAAACCGTGATATTACTGATGTATAATTTCTACTATGTTGATGGATCATTTGAGTTTGAGACCATTTATTTAAAGAGTTCTAGTTTTTTTTATATTTTTATCTTAGGGATATCTGTTTATTTTTTAATTTATTATTGTCTATTGACATGGATTCATCATTTCATTTCATTTGTCGATATTTATTTATTGGGGTTTTCCAAGATTAATTTTTGATCTCCATTGTGGATTCTTATATGAATCAATTTGTTTATGATGTTTTATTATGATGATATATGGGTATAATCACCCCATAGTAACATCACAATCTTAAGATTTAATTTGGAAGCTTTTGGTATATGCAGAGGAACACATGGGGACACAGTGAAATATTCAGTTTCAAAATAGTTCGTAAACATTGAACTGGTAGTATTACAACCCAATCCTAGGTAAATATTGTATATGAAAAATATTAATAGGTTAGGCAATGTGATAAATTTAATATTTTTTTTGATCCAACGATCAGGATTAATCATTCCATAATATTATGGAACAAGAATGCACTATATAACCCAAGGTATACATTGTCTGGTCTATAATATTTGATACACAATACAATGTTCTAGGATCTAGAAGTTGTAAACCCATGTGAGAGGCACAGAAATTATCATATGCTAAAATCAATGATATTTACATTTGAAGATAAATCTCATAAATACAAAAAAATAACGATAAAAACACCATCTTATCATATAGGCTACGTAAACAAAAATATTAGTTTCTAAATTAATTGTATATACTCCCAAATTATGGCGTGTAAAAGGTATATGTAGAAACCATTTTTTTCATATACTGTAATTATATTTTTTAGTGATTAAATTTAAAATTACATCTAATTTCACTTGTGTTTTTAGGTTTTAAGTAATGATGTATGATAATGATGAATTTGTATTTTTTTAGAATATTTCAATGAAAAATTGAATAAAACACACTAAATTCAACTACATAACATTATAATTAATTTGGGATAATTTTTAATCTATTTAACAAGACGAATCAATAATGAAACCCAATGAATGACAATATAATTCAATATTTTATTAATAACACATAATAGTTTAGGATGTATATTTTGTGATATATAAAAATATGTTGAAATTTTCATGAATATTAGATAAATTAATGCGAGAATAAATATATATGAAACATGAAGGATTTGAAAAAACAAAAAAAATATGAATATATATTATTTCATTGGAGTTTGTGTAATAATTTAATAGAAAATTAGGGAGTTTTTCTTTCATTGATGAAATTATTTACAGTTATATAATTTTATGTGAATAAAAACATTCTGTAGTTGAGAATCCATTTTAAAAAGACATGTTTACAACATCAGGAACAATCAAACAAAGTAATTGTTCATGAATTTAAGTAGGCTATAATCACACATTAAAGAAATTTCCATTATACAACTAGTTCAAATTATTCTAATAAAGTTTAAAGCTAGGAATGACAAATTTAGAGTCAATGCCACGATCATTAATAGAACGTAAATTCATTTAGAGTTGATATTTTGTTTTTCTAGGAAAAGTTTACTCACACTTTTATGAAGTTGATATTTTTAGGGATTTTGATTCTTGTTCTATGATAATAAAGGGTTTAAAATTAATCTTTTTGGTTATTATTATGATATGAAATTATCTTGAAATAGTTATTTAATAATTTATGTAAAACTATACTAAATGTACTAAAAATTAAAAATATATTATATTAGGTAATATAATAGTTTGATTTAATTATTTATGGGGATTCTATAGATTTTTTCAACTATAAATTTTTTGAAACATATTTAGATTTTGATTAAATTTAATTCGATGGTTTGGGAGTATTTTTTATGAATCTTTTATGGGTGATTGATATAGATGTTATTTCCATAAAATTACGTTGTAGTTTTTTAGAAAATCCGGTAAAACATAATGTTGAATAAAAACTATTTTATTTAGGTAAATCCTTGGAATACATATATGGTAATATATTATGGAATATATCATTTTTGGATACATAACAAATATAAAAAATTTATATTGTAAAATAAATTATGGATAGAAAATATATTAATAATTTATTCATCAATCAATGACTATGAAATATTTATTTAATATCACTTATAAAGTATTTATTATCTCTGATAAGTGAAATATTTGAATAGATATTTTTTTATTAATATAATGAATGATAAATCCCTATTGAAAGTAAAATCTTGATATATGGATTATGTATGGTTGAGGATTTTTCTTAGAGGGCGTGACCAACACGAATCGGTCACCCATGCTTCTTGGTTTGAATTTTTTTCACCGTTTTTGTTTTAATTTTGTAATTATAGGATTTATCTTTTGAAT
Organism: Viscum album; assembly: GCA_963277665.1. Taxonomy (NCBI): domain Eukaryota; kingdom Viridiplantae; phylum Streptophyta; class Magnoliopsida; order Santalales; family Viscaceae; genus Viscum; species Viscum album. Next base: position 834,276,296 of record OY728136.1, read on the forward strand.
TTTTCACACCCTTCAATGAACTATATGATTTTATCAAAATATATTATTTTTTATATTAGTTATATTCCCTCATTTATGATGTATAGTTCAACTAATTATTGATAAAAAATTATATATGAAAATGTAAAATCATAGATATGATCAATATTAATGGATGTGTAATATCATGTTTTAAATCATTATATTATCATGGTTTATTTTTATGAAGCTGGATAAAACTGATGATGATATAATAACTCATTCAATAGGTTCACGTCATGTGGACCATAACTATGAGGAAAAAGAAATGTGATAATGACTGATTTTATTCTGAGATTCAAATTATTACTTTCAGGTATTTTAAAATTAGATCATACAGAACTTTAGAATATATATATTTCATTGAGAATAATAGTTTTTTGAAATTAGGAATTAATAATTACTACTAAACTTCTCTGATTATTTTCCATTATGGTGTTATTAAAATATATATTTTGTTAGTGTCTTTGGTGGATATGTATTTTTTTAATTAAAAAAGTCATCCTTTGAGATTTATTCCCCTATCATAAATATCTACATTATTGTTAAAATAAAACTGAAAAATATGGTTTATTTTATATTTGTTTCTCAATTATACTTAGATAAATGTGTGTATGTATCTATTTTTTCTAATTGTAACTGTGCATCCTTCTGATCTATTTGATTGTTCCCAAATATGAACTATAATATACCTTAAGGGATAATTTAACTCTATGATATAACAAATTTGAAATTGTGTGAACTATAAGATATATTGATGCCCATGGGATTTTTCATTTTTGGTACTATTACTTGGGAAAATATACACTACCATTTTATAAAAGAAAAATTATTTGATAAAAAAGCTTTTAATTACCATTTCATTTTTTTGTAATTTTTTTCCTTTCTAAAATATTAGCATTTTTATTAACGTGGTTATATATTAAATAATTTTAATATTACTTAGTATTTTATAGAAAACAGTATCTCCTTGTTTGACATGTTTCCCTACTATAAAAGTGAATTGAAAATCTTATATTGGTTCCATATTCGTACCAAAACATACTTCTAGTATTTCCATAGAATTAATGATGAATATCATTCATCCAAGGAAACATTATTGAATGAATTAAAATAACAGATTGATAATAAATTAAGAAATAATTTTAATTTAAATGAATTACTCAAGGAATAATAATAATTAATGGATAAAATGGGAGAATGATCCAAATACTACACTATGTTTAAGGAAAAATGATAATATAATTCTACTGATAGAAAAAAATATGAGATAAATGTTTTTAAAGAAGATAGTTCAATTATTAATTTATTTTAGTTAAAAAAATTTATAGATAATAAAAATTATGTAAATAGCATTGAATTAGTGAAATATATTTATATAAGGGGGAAAATTGACGAATTTTTAGATGAAAAGTTACAGTAAGTGAAGTAGGAATGATTTAACCATGTTTTGAAATTATAATAAATATTTTTCCAATAATTAATAAATTCTAAAAAATCATTTTAATTTCAAGAAATATTTAAGGTACTATCACTTAATATAATGAGATAACCCATTTTATATTATTATAATTTAAATTTAATGTTATATCATGATATGATAACATTATTCTAACATTATTTTTCGTGAAACAAGAGTTATATCCTTTGATAAATATTTAAACATAGTTGTTTTATGATTTGGAATAAAGTTTTTGTTAAATTTATATAATTTCTTTTATGAATTAGTTTTTGTATTTCTCTTAGTATATATAGCCAAATCCCTAATTTTTTGTATATTAATTGAATAATCCATACACATTAAATGTTTGTTTTCAATTTTTACGATTAAATAAAGATTAGACACTATTATATATAAAAACCCACATTTAAATGAGTGAAATCACTAAAATGATATTGATTCATTCAAAGTACTATTTTAAGAGGAAACATAGTCTAGGGAAGAATTATTTTTTATTCTCATATTTTTATAAATTAACATTATTTAGTAGTCATGATTAATTACTTATCTTTTCAATAACCATATCTATAAAATTTGGAAATTTTTTTAATGTATGGGGGTGGCACCCTTAGAACATTCATTTATATTTTTTTCCGATGGGTGATTTTTGTGACCTTATTAACTGGATAAAATATTTTATATTTATAGATTTTTTTCATATGCATATATAAGAAATAAATGTTATCATTTTTAAAGGTATATTTTTATTCCACTGTTTGAGTTTTAATAAAATGGTTACTAATAAAATTATTATTTTGGGTTCATGTAATTAGAAATATTAATTTAGTAAACATATGTTTTTTCCATTCCATGAATTTTTTATTAATAATTTTTTTCCAATTATCAAGAGGTTCTCTAAACCATTTTCTCATATTTATTAGTAAATATTTTTCCTTGATAAATTCATAGGATATTTATGAATATGAGAAAAACATGTTTATCTTATAGTAGAATAAGTATTTAAAAACAAATTATTATTTTTGAGGCTATCATTTAATTATTTTTAGTTTACTCTGCCTTGATAATTACAATTTTGGTGACCTTTTGAATTTTTTTAAACAATTTATTTTCCTAAAATAAATCTATATTAGAAGAATATTTATTCCTCTAATATTAAATAATTTTTATTAATATATTTATTGTTGAGAATTGAAATAGATACTGAGAAATTTAATGTACCCACATGAAACTAGTTACTAAATTAGAGAAATCAGGTTATTATATCTTGATTATTTCAAAAAATAAGGACATGTTTTCTATTCACTAGACTACATTGATTTCTATACAGTTGAAAAATAATTAATAATAAGATTTATTAGATTAATTAAATTTGATAATGAATTTAAAGCTTCCCTTATCTACTTATAACCAACTTTAATAGTTTCTAGAAGTGATTGATATTGTGTATGGATTGGTAATTGTGTTTTACTTAAAATATTGTAAGATATGACTTTTTAAATTACATTTGAAATAATTGGTAGAAAAGAAACAAATTATTAATGAAAGAATGTAAATATAACCAATATTTTCATTTAAAATTTTATGATCCAATGATAATAAAGAATAATAAAAATCATATGTGAATCATTGAAAGGAAAATTTGGAGAAGTATAATTTTCTGATAACACTTTAGTATCTTATATTTTTCATTATGAATTTATTCATATTTTTAAGAATTTTTAATATAAAATTCACATCAATATCCAAAAACTATTACCCTAAGGGACTAGAGAAAAACAATGAAAAGTACACTTGGTTTTCATGATTTTATTTATCTATTGAGATTTAGATAAGATTTAAGCCATTATATAATGTTCCAAAAGATTAGTTTAGGCACAAACCTACGAAACTTATCTTGGTTTTTGTCCCAATTGATTTTCAAGACTGGTAGACCATCAGCGGAATGAATTTTAACAAATATTTTAATGACGTAAGTGTAAACGTGGAGGTGTTTTTAATCAATATTACATATGTATAATTTGTTTTTAAAAATATATATTATTATTGTTTTATTGTGAAAATTTGTGATGACTTTATTTTTGTAGCATCACTGATAGATGTATTCCCTTTTAGAGTATGTATTCATGTTCATTTTTCATTGAGTTTTTTTCATCAGGATTAATATTTTTTAATCCTCATATAAATTTTTGACATTAATGTTTTAATAAATTTTCATTGTTTTTTTATTGGATTAAATAACACAAAATTATATGTATTTATGATATATCAAAGGGTGTATTTTAGGGTTGAATATGTATGTGTTTTCAATAATTTAAAATAAAATGACATAAATAATTCAATATCAATAAAATAATCATGTTTTTTATTTTAATGAAATTAATAATTAGATACCATGAATAAATTATTAAACTAGTTATGGTATCATGTTTAAGTTCTCATTTTATAAAGAACATGAAAGATTTTATCATGTATTGGTTGTGATATTGAACATGACAATGTAATATTCTTGAGAAATACTATCATAGGATATAAAATGAATGATCAAATGTTATATGACCACTAGAACCACACTATAATAAAAATGTATATAATTGATATACAATTTCCATTATAATTAAATTGAAATATAAAGGATATAAATTCACTATGAATAACAATAATGAATTTCCCATTTCACTGGATTATTTTGTATTTTTTTCAATATATTATATTTTTATTATGAAATTTATGGCTTCATTATTTTTAGGTGTTATATTACTTAAATAATTATTTACCATGTTCCTAAATAAATTTTATTTTATCTAGCTACCATTCTAACATTTTTTATAGAACAATCTTGACTAATGTAAATTTATGAAAAAAATATAATTAATGAAAGTAGGATCAATTGAGAATGATGGGTATATAATATTTTATATTATTCATTCCCCATAATAAGATATTTTGAATTTTTTATAAAATTAAGGTATAAGACATACCGTTGTACATAATATCATGCATGAAGAAGAAATTAAGGAATAAAGAAATTATATTAAAGAAGTTGGGAATCGTCAGAGCCATATTTTTAATTATTTTTTAGAATATATTTTTATTAAATTTTATTATATTATATAATTAAAAAACAATATGAATTGAAAGATAATTTATACAAATAACTAGAAACAATGGCATGGGATTAATTTCATTTAGTGAGTATGTAACTATTTAATTGATTAATATTTGGAATAGAGTTGAATTATTTCCATTGTTGATTTGTTTTCCCTATAAATCTAAAATACAATTTACCACAATTGTGTTTCAAAATTGAAATTAAAAAAAGTATGTGTTGGTCTTGAGGAGTATAATTGATTTTGATGATGATATTTGTAACTTTTTTAATAAATGTAATGTTAAAATAATACGATTTTAGCTGTAAAGAATAGAGAGATGGTTAATGGAAATAGAGAGTTAATGAATGAAGTTAAACTTCTCAAAATGGAATCATTTATCAATACATCGGAATAATATTTTTCATAATGATTATATTTACCACACTATCAATTATTAAATATTTTCTTAGATATCTATTCATTTATTTGAGATCTATGAATATGTCGAAAATTATGATTGATGGAAAGATTATGTTATTTCATAAAGACTTTCTACATATGAAATAGTTTATTATATACGATTATTGTTGAAATATAACTAATGGTAATAAATAACTTGTAAATTTTTTAATGATATAACTATTAAATAAATATTGTTTATAGTTCAATTGAGAATTCATCCTTTTATTTATATTATATGAAAACAAATGTTGAATGATATAATTAACGTGAATAATATTTATAGAGTAAATTTAGATATAATTGAAGCTCACTCCATAAGATAAACATATGGATGTTATATCAGGGATACCAGCATATATTTTTCTAAAGGTTAATTTAGGTGGAACCATGAAAAGATAATGAAAATTTGTTAATTCAATGAAGTTCTCAATGTATCAATTCTATATGGAGTTGTGTTGACACATTTCCTAAGATATTTCACAAAATTAAATTCAAATGTATCTTGAAAAATTGAGATTTTATTTGATAATTTATTGATAATCAATACAGAAACATAAAATAATAAATATATTGATGTACTCAGAAACATTTTTTTTCTGATGTTATAAGGTTTGAGTCAACTTGTAAAAACATGTATGAAAGTTATTTCATTAATATTTACTTTTGGAATTTTATATGTAGATAAAATTAATGTGAACAAAATATAAAGACTGTAAATGTATGTGAATATAAAAAGGATTATAATGTTCTAAAAGTGGAACAATTGTTTATATAATTATTAATAAATTTTATGTTTGATGATAAATGAGATCTCTATAGTATGTAGAACATTTACAAAGTGATGAATTTGAATGAATAAAATCGAAGAATGGTACAATATTTGAGTTCAAAATATATATGAAATTGATGATTGGGGTTATTCATTAGACATAATATTATAGAATGCGAGTCTAAAAGATGAATATTTAGAATAAGATTTACTGAGAATGATGATACTAAAGACTTGAGGAGGAAGAAAAAATCTATGCAGTATGATTAGTTGATATATAATTTAGAATTTACATATTTAAATGTGTGTAAAACCAAATTAAACAAATATATATTAGAATAATATATTTATATGGGAATAGTAATCACGATTTATGAATTTACTAATTTCTTGAATTTACTATGTTAAAAAAAAGATTAATCGATGTTTGAAATGAGAAATTACCAAAGTCTAGAATTAGGGGATATTAGAATTTATGTGTAATTTTTGTGTGAAAAAACTATGAATTTCAACAACCCAAAATTTAAATGATTTATTAGAGATAAAAAAATAAAAAACTTGTTAAACCTAGTAGATCCATAAAATTAGGTTCCATACTCTATATTGGAAGGACTTGACCCCAGTTTTGCAGGGTCAGTTTCATATTTTATAAAATTGGCATATAATCAAGGAACTCGTATCAGAACGGAATGAATAGTTTACTAGATTTTGAAATTAAGATACATATATAATTATAACATTACAAATTGAACGAAAATTCAACATATCCACGTATTTTGAATCACATAAGAACTCCAAGATTATCCTTGCAAGTCATTAATAATATTCACCTTCACCACCTAGGGAAAAATAAAACATAAGAGATGGCTGAGATCAGATGCTCAGTAAGGGTATGTAATATAATTGAATTTATTATAAACATTAATAGTAGACATGGTGTATAACTGAAAACACATTCCTTTAAAAATTATACTTGAGCATAATATAGTAGGAATGAAAGGTGAATAGATAACGCATTATAAATGATCATGGGAGAATGAAACATAACCATTGATAATATACTAGACAAATAATCACATGGTTAATCAATCACTAATACCATAATGAGTGAATTCATAATGCCAGTCATCTAATACATAATGTTAAGGCCTCAGCCAAGTCATCTGAAAATACTATGGTAAGCCCTCAACCAAAACCCAATTTTATTTTATCTCATGAGACCTACTAATGCATCAATGGGCTATAGGAGGCCCCACATATCACTTTATATGTCCAATTCACTTTTCATATAAAAAGGACTAAACATAAACCAAATGATCATATGAAATAACTTTCCCTAATCTATACACATAGACACTTATCATTCTAAGTAGTATTGTGAATGGTATCTAGATAGCACATCCATAGTAAAAAATATCATAAACCTTTTAATACAATATTTAATATGATAGAAATAATATATTATCCTCATTAAGACATAAAATTTAACAGAGGTGTTTAATTAAACAAAATTACTCTAATAAAATCATCGATGAATTTTTTTGAGTAAAATAAACATGTATATTGAAAAGAATAGTTTTTTTTGGAAACATATTATCATAAAACCATTAATGAACTAATGTAGTTTTTCAATGATGATGTATGTGTTTTTATAAAGATAAATGTGGCCTAAATCAGATTATTGAGTGCACTTGAATATAGGTAATAATTTGATGAATGCCTTTGAAATGGGCTTGTTTATTGGGATGCATTTCTTAAAGATCCTTTTTAAACATATAACTCCCAATAAAATAAAGAATTATTCGGATTGGTACACATATATAAATTGTTATGCAGAATTTATGAGGAGTAAATAAGAATACGTGATAATTTTATTGAGGTATGTAGTGAATAAGAGTAATTTGAATGAAAAATTGAGGTTTGGGTAGAAAATCCTTGACTTATGTCGGAATGTATTCTTCACTTGACCTTAATTTCATGGATAATAAAATAAAATAAACTAATTAAATAATTTAGAACATTATCTACATATATTTTATTCATTATATTATTATTGTGTTAATTTATTTCCTTATTGATAAGTTATAAGATTGAATCTCTTTATTTTAGAGTCTTTGTTTCCTTGATTTCCTGATTGGTTCCCTTGATTATAAGTAATTGATTAGTATTATGTATATATACTAGTTATAGAAATTTGAATAAGATAATATAAATATATTATTCTCTAGATAAAAAATAAAAATGGTTTCATTACCATCAATGATGTTTGTAATTCAAATTGAAAATCAGTCATCCTTCAATGTGATAAATTAACACATCTCAAACAGGGCTTTCATTTATTGTATAAAATGAGGGGAAATAATTGATGATGATGATTTAATCCATTAGAATAAAAAAATTTCAGTATAATTATGGTACTAGAGTTATAATACCTTTGAGATGATGGAATTTTAGGGGACATAAATTAAAATAATAGAACTTGAATGAAAAAGAGAAGTTGGGAAATCCCATAAGAAAATTCAACAGCCTAATGACGTCACATAAAAATTCATAAAATATTTTAATGAGAGAAAAGGGGCCTCTCATAATTTTTACATAATATGGAAAATAATAGGTGTATGTAATGGGATATCCCAACATAATCCAATGGAAATTAAAAAGGAATAACAAAGAAAGAAATATTGAAAAAGTGAAGGGTGGTAGATTCACATACCCTGTAGAGTAAGTCCTAAAACATGAAGATTGGGACCTTTGGGGCATGATGAAACCTTGGGAGGACTGCTAGGGATGTAAAAATACCATATCATATAGGATGATATATTTGGAAATGAATGGAATGTAATAAAAGGGTGGGTATTTATACATAAAGTGAGGAAATTTTTTATTAATTTCCAAAGACATCTCTATAGTGGTATTTTCAAAAACATGGTGTTTCCTATGCTATTTTCCCATGTTATTGGCTTTTTGGGACACATCATATCATATATTAATGTAAAATAATCTTCCATAACTTTATAATAATTATTACATCATTATGATGTCATTAAATATCCCGAAAACTCATAACTATATTTTTACTGTTAAAAAATTCAAAAGTATTTTATAAAATTATCGTAAATTTAATGTAACCTAATATCGACATTATAAATTCAAAAATGACAACTATTTTATCATAATAATTCTCTATATATGGAAATTTTATCTATTATCTATGAAAATACTTAATTATTAAAAATAAAAGTGGATATAAAATGCATAGTAAAATTTTCTACACTTTATAAAAATAAAATTATTTTAACATTTTTAATGAAATAAGAGTGTTTTGATAATAATATTTCGTTATAATAATCATTAATAAAACAATAGTTTGATATATTAATTTAAATCTCTTTGAAATGTACAATTTTTACTCCAAAAATCAATTTATCAAATTATTTATATTTTTAAGAAAAAACTAAACTCAAAAAATAAATGATAGAACAAAAATTTTATTTAAAAATTATTATGTGAGAATACTATTACTTTGGTAATATTACTATTTATTAGGGTAATCTACTATTCACTAAAAACGTGGGATGATCTTATCATACACTAAATATATTACTGTTCACAACGAAGTATGTCAGTTATTCGAAATTCAAATCACAAAATCGGAAAAATTGTATCTAACGGCTAGGTTATAACTATCTCCTATAAATATCAAAGTGTTTGTTTCATATGGAATCAATGTCTAATGAATTATAATAAATTTATTTGTAACACCTTGGGGTGTTACATTCTTCCTTCCTTACAAAAATTTTATCCTCGAAATTGCTAGAATGTTACCTCATAATGAGATTTGGGAAGGTCTTCATCATAAGTTCCTCACTCTCCCACATTACCACTTTTATATATATGACTTTACAAAGTATCTTCACCAGATAAGACTTCCAATTCCTCAACACCAGTTCTATAGTATCCAAAATCCTAATAGGCTCTTCATAGTAAGATAATTCGGGTTCCAATTTAATACCTTCATAAGTGAGGACATTTGTTGGGCCTGGCATGTACGTCCTTAACAATTAGACATGGAAGAAATTTTATACCTTATAAAGGAGAGGAATAATTAGAAAACTATAATCTAGAGCTCCAATTATCTCAATAATTATAAGAGCGCCAATGTACTTGGTCCTTAGTTTTCCTTTCTTTCGAAATATTATAACTCCCTTCCAAGAAGATTCTTTCACGAAAATTTGATCTTGCACTTGAAATTATAAATCCTTCCTTCTATTATCAGCATAGCCCATTTTTTATAATTTGAACTACTTTGATATATATTTGAATAATCTTTACATTTACTATTGTTTCCTTCACTAGAATTCTGCCCATGAGCTTCCTTTCACCAACTTCATCCCAACACATTGGTTTATGACATCTCTTTCCATATAATACATCATATGGTGCAATTTGAATAATTTAATGGAAACTATTATATTAAGAAAACTACCCCAAAGTAAATTAATGATCCCATATACCTTGAAAATCAATTGAGAATGATTTTTGCATGTCTACTAAGATTTTTATTGTCCTTTCTGATTGTTTGTTAGTTTGATAGCGATAAGCAATAGTCAATTGAAGCTCAATATCCAATGATTTTTGATGAATTTTCTAGAATTTCGATGTGAATTGCGGATCGCGATCAGACACAATTGATATAGGTTTTCCATGAAGTCTTGAAACTTCATTGACATAGATTCATGCAGGGAACTCCTCTGGAAAATCCTCCCTTATAAAAGAAAATGTGTTGATTTCATAAGTCAATCAAAAATTACTCATATTGCATCTTTCTTTTTTGGAGTTTTCAGTAATCTAGTGACATATTCAATGGTTATTTCATCCCATTTCCAAGTCAAAATAGGTGGAGGTTGCATGAATCCCATAGGATGTTTTCATTCACCATTCAGTTATTGACAGAGTAAACATATTGATACATAATCCGAAATTTCTCGCTACATGTTATCCCACCATAAATGTTCCTTCAAATATCTATATATATTTTGTGCTACAAGAATGTATATAGAATTTAAAGCAATGAGATTTATCTATTAACTCCCTTTTCAACTCAGGTATAGAGGGAACATATGGCCTCTTCCTAAATTTCAAAATTCTTTCTTCACACATGACATGATCCAACATCCCATCATTCAAACCTGTTGTTTTATTTTGAAGATTCTCATCATCATAAAGAGAAGTTTTAATTATTTCCAATAAATATGGTTTGGAAAAAAATTGAAAAATTAATGGTGTTTCACATTTTTTTGATAATTACCATATCAATATTTATTATATCCATTAATACATGATTCTTTTTCAGTCCACATTTTGTTTAAAATTGCATGACCTTTCCTTCTCAATGCATCATCTACCTTAGTTTCCATTCTTGGGTGGTAGTGTATGGAACAATCAGAATCTTTTAGTATCTCAAGACATCATTGTTTCATCATGGGGAGTTTTTTCAATGATAATATATATTTCAAGGTCTTCTTATCGATATATATCTCACATATTTAACAATAGAGTTAATTTTTTTATATCTTTAGGGAAATGATTACAGCTGCTAACTCAAGATCATGAGTTGGGTAGTTCTATTCCAGAGTTTTTAACTACCTTGATGAATATTCAATGACTCTATCATTCTTTATAAGGATAAAACTGGGTTCTTTCATTGAGGAATATATATAAATCATAAATTCACCATTTCCCGATGATAGAGTCAGGATTGGAGCATTAACTAACCTCTTCATAAATTCTTCAAAATATTTTTCATATTTTCTTTTACATTTAATCTTAACCCCTTGAAGAGTAATCTTGGGAAACAGGTTGGGAAAATAGGCATAGTTCAAAACAAAATGCCAATAATAACCCACTAGACCAATAAAACTACATACCTCAGTTTTTTTGTTAGAGTAGGAAATTACTGGACAACCATTATCTTGACATGGTCAACTAAGATTCAATCCTTAGAGGCAATATAGCTAAAAAACTGACCTAATCTAAAATTTATAATTTCTAAACATACCTTATAATTCATTTCATTTATATGTCTAAAACATAATGTGCAAGTGATTCTCATGATATTCATAGATTTTGGAGTATATTGGGGTATCATCAATAAATACCACAAAAAAATCACCAAGATATACTTTAAAAACTCTATTCATTAGATCTATGACAATAGAGGGTTCATTAGTCAGTCCAAAAGGATTTACTGAAAACTATTAATGCCTATAACTAGTTAGAAATGATTTCTATGGAATATCTTCCTTCCTCACAGATAACTGATGATATCCATATTCAATTTCAATCTTAAAAAAGAACTGGTCTCCATGAAGTTGATCAAAAAATCATCAATCTGAGGTAGGGGAAACTTTTTCTTTATTGTAATATAATTTATTTCTTTGTAGTCAATGATCATCCTTAGGGATCCATCATACTTCGGTGAAAAGTGAACATGGACCCCATGTAGAAACAATAGGGGAGATAAATCTTTCATCACTCAATTACTCTAGTTATTTAATTAGTTCTACTAATTCCACAATGTCCATTTTGAAAGGATTTTTTATATAGGTTTTGTGCAATGAATTAAATAAATAGAAAACTCATGTTATTACTCTGGATGATATCTAGGTAAATGCTTTGAAAAAACATCAATTTTTCTTTCACAATACATACTTCATAAATTTGAATATTTCTTTTCACAATCGTAGATATATATTTTTCATCCTCCCCAAAAATTTCATTGAGTAGATATACCAGTGGTGGATCGAGATAAGAACCATATAGGGATGTTTATTATCTAAAGATAATGGATTTTACACCTTCCTCCTATATCAAAATTTTCTACTTCATGAAATAGATTTTGACGTAATATTTTGGTATCCAATCAATGCCAATGATTATGTCAAAGTCAACTATAGGTATGATGATAAATTTAGTAGATAAAGCATATTTATATGCCATAATAGGGACTGTCTAACACATCTTTGTTGCAAATGAGACTTCAATTAGGGGTTTGGACTAATAACTCCCATGATAAATAGAAATTGAAATATCTAATTTTTAATGAAAACTGAAAGATATAAAAGAATATTATGATACAGAATCAAATATATCATTTTCCATGTTTGAGGAAACAATTATAGAACCTACCACAACATTATTATGAACTTCAACTTTAGCAATTTTGATTGCATAATCATGACCTTTCTCTATTTTCCTTATATGGGGAATGTTTTATGAATGCTTTGGACAATCATTGTCATAATGTCCCATCTATTTTAAAATTTTAGCATTGAACATTAGTAGATTCTTTATTTCCCTTACAATTTCATGAGTGGTTTCATCTTTCTCCACATTGGTAATGTACACCTTTTTCTTTTAAGATGACTCTAGGGTGTTTCTTTCCACAAGTATCACATGTTGATAAACTCCCCCATCTTATTCTAACCTTTATCCATTATTTCCTCTACTAACCTCTTCTTATATTTTATTCCTTTAATGTCATAAGATTTATAGAATTCTTTCTCTATCTGGATTGAACATTAGTCTAAATATTCATATGATGAAGAATTTTTGGAAACCAGTTCCCTTCATAGTAAACATTTAATATTATCAATGAATCGATCAATTTATCTCCATAGATTATGTATGTAGTTCATGTCATGCAATACTAGCCTTATGAAAATGAATTCATACTTTGAAACATTTTTATTCTCTCTTGGTTTCAATCTTAAGAATTTCCTCTCCAAACATACTCACTATTCTGGAGGAAAATGTTTTTCTAAAAATATTTATATAAAGTCCCACGATTCCATTTGTTATATTTATTACTCCTCTATTGTGTTTTTAATTGAAGACCACCACGGATCTGTATCACCCTATATATGATAAACTTCCATCACAACCTACTCTCTTTCATTATATCCCAAAGTGATAGATAACCTCTCTAAATAACGTATATGCTGCCCAGCAATGAATGGGTTTGTAGTCCTATTGAATGATAGAGGTTGTTGTCCAATAGAGTAGTCAAACATAGGTCCTCCACATTAGGTATTTCGAAGCTCCAAATGGGTAAGGTTATTGTTCATAACCTAAGTCTATTGTTACAGTTTAGTTATAATCTTCTTAGCACTAGTCATAGAAATAGATCCAACATCATTATCTTACATTAGAGGGAAATTCCTACATGGGATATGCACATTCATAAAGTTTACATTACTTACACTATGATTCATTTATAAATAATGGAATTCACTATATTGGGTTATGAATCATAATGTATAATATCAACTTAGCATAAATTGAAATCCTACTCATAACTAATCTTAAAATCATAAACATGGTTTCTTTGAGGTAAAATTTATATTTAATTATATCATAATGGTTTGTAATAAAATTGTGAATAATTCAAAGCATATCCCCTAGGAATGAAAAAACTGGTGTACAGTAAGGCTCGTTATCCATTACCATGATACCTCAGGTCAAGCTTGATACTCTCTGTCTGAGTTATTACTCCAAGGTATATTTGTTCTAGAACCCCTTCCACTTATAGTATTCATACATGGATGTATTTTCTAGAAATATTAATATATTATAGTCCTTACAAAAATCCTAGTATTTTATTTTATGTTTATCCACAAAGACTATCTTAGGGTTTTGTACCCAAGTCTATATCTTCTAAATCTAGTTTACATGTTTTCTACAAAAAATCTGTAGATACAAACTGTAAGGATCCGACCCCAATTGCCTAGAGGTGGTGCCTTATTTTCTTAAATTGTAATATAAACAAGGAAGTCGTATCCCAAAGTAATTAATAGTTTAGTGGATTTTAGAATCAAGATTCAAACATTAGTTCAACATTATAACTATAAATGAAATTCAATTCATTAAATTCTCTTAAATCACACATAAACTCCGAGATTATCCTTAAAAGTCATTCTTAATATTCATCTTCACCACCCGGTGGAAAATAAAACATAAGATCGGGGTGGGCTCAAATGCTTGGTATGAGTATGTAATACAATATATGTTATCATAAACATAAACAATAGGTGTGGTGAATAACTTAAAACACATGACTTTAAAAATAATAATTGAGCATAATATGGCCGAAATAAAAGATGATAAAATAAGGCCATATAAATGATCATGAGAGAATGAAACATAACCATTAATATTCTACTAGTTGAATAATTACAAGGTTTATGAATCGCTAATACCATAATGGGGGGATTCATAATGTCATACATATGAAAAATATTGTCAAGGCCTCGGCCAAGACATCTGAAAACACTAGGGTAAGGCGTTAGCCGAAACCCAATTCTGTTCTATCTCATTAGACATACCGATGCATAGAGGGGCTATAGAAGGCCCCAAACATTACTTTATATTTCTAATTCATTACTCATATGAAAGTGAATAAACATAAACTACATGATCATATGAAATAACCTTCCCCAAGTTGTACACAAAAATACTAACCATTCTGAGTTGTATGGTGAATGTTATCTATATGACACATCCATAGTCAAACTAATCATAAAAAATTTAATAAGATATGTTAAATTATAGAAATAATTTATTAACATGAATAACATATAAAATTCAACAGAGGTTTTGAATTAATCCAAAATACTTTAATAAATTCATCGATCATTTTTAGAGTGAAATACATGTTTACTTTGAAAAGAAGAGTTATTTGGGAAAAATATTTGAATAAAACCATAAATGAACTAATATAGTTTTTACATTATGAAATTAATGGTTTTAGAAAAAAAACTATGACTTTAGTGATATTATGGAGTGCACTTGAAAATAGGTTATAATTTGAGGAGTTCCCTTGAAATGGGATTGTTTATCTGGTATAATTTTTGAAAGATCCTATTAAAACATGTAACTCCCCATAAAATAAAGAAGGATTATAATTGATAAAAATATATAATAAATTAAAAGAAAATTTATGAGGACTATATAATAATAAATAATAATTTCATTTTATGTAAGTAGAGAATTATAGTAACTCGAATAAAAAATGGTGGTTTAGGTAGAAAATCCTTACCTTGTGACCGAATGTATTATTCACTTGACCTTAATGTCATGGTTAATAAAATTAAATACATTAATTTAATATTTCATAAATTATTTAATTATATTTTATTCACTGTAGTATTTTTAAGATCATTCATTTCCTTATTGGTATCTTATAAAAATGAATTCCATCTTTCTGGAGTGTTTTTTTGCTTTATTTCATTATTCGTTCACTTGATTATAAGTAATAGAGTTCATATGAAATGGAGATAATTATATATAATTGAACTTATATATCATTAATGAAAATAAATATTTGTAAATGGTTATATATATCATTTTTTTACATTGTATGAGGATGATTTATTATATAGAACATTAGTGATAACCATTTAGATTATTTTGGCGATATTTCAATTGTTACAACCTAGATTTTCATATGAATTAGTATTAGGTATATATACAGGTTATAGAACATTAAATAATAAATTATACATATATTATTAATTGGTTATAATATAAAAATGGTTTCATTAACAGCCATTAACTTGGTAATATAAATTGAAAACCCTTCATCCTTGAATGGGATAAATTTACACATCTTAAACGACACTTTAATTTTTTTATAAAAGAAGGGAAAATGAGAGAAGTTGGTGAATTATTAAATTGGAAGAAAAAAATAGAGAATAATTATGTTACTGGAGTTATCACACCTTTTTGATAAGGTTATTTGATGAGATAAAGGAAAAGAAAGGAACTTTAAAGAAAAAAAGGGACGTTGATAAATCCCATTTAAAAATTTGGCAGCCTAATGGCGTGACTTAAAAATTCAGAAAATATTTTGTTGAGAGAAAAAGGTGTCTCATATAATTTATAAATAATATGAAATTAAAGGGATATATTTAATGAAATATTACAACATAATAGAATAGAAATTTTAAAGAAATAACATAAAAGGAAATCATGAAAAACCGAAGGGTGGTATATTCCCTTACGTTGTAGTGTAACTCCTAAAATTTGATGCTTGGGACCCTGGGGGCTTGAAGTCACATGGAGAGGACTCCTAGGGAGTTAAATACCCATTTATTCTACAATTTTGAATTTTAAATGAATAGAATGTAATAAATGGGTGGGTATTTTTAGATAAAGTGATGGAATATTTTAATTAATATCCGAGGAAACCGCAGTTGTGGTATTTGAACAAAAAATGGGCTTGGGTATTAGCTGATTGGGAAACATCATATCATATTTTAATTTACACAAGTGAACCCGAATTTTATATTAATTATTACATCATTACTATTTCATTAAACATACTGAAAACTAAAAACTGTATTTTTTACTATTCATGAAAAATAAAGTATTTTATTAAATTCTTATAAATTTAGCCTAAACTAATATCGACATTATGAATTCAAAAATTAAATTTAGTGTATTTTATTAATATATTAATGTGAAAATTTTATCTATTTTCTTTGATAATACTTATTTTTTAAAAATAATATCGGACGTAAAATGAATATTAAAATGCATTGTCAAAGTTTCGAAACATTTAAAAAATAAAATTATTTTATAATTTTTAATTAAATAAGAGTGTTATGATAGTTCTATTTCATTATAATAAACATTAATAAACCCTTATATTGATATAATAATTTAAATCTCTCTGAAATGTACAATTTTTACCCAAAAATAAATTTATCAAATTCATCCTAATTTTTAAGAAAAAACTAAACTCAAAACAGAAATGATGGAACACAAAATTTATTTATACATTATTATATGAGGTTAATATTCCTTTGGTTATATTAATATTCATGATGATATATTACTATTCATAATGTTAAGTTAATATTCAATAAAAATATGAGTTGATCATATCAGACTCCAAATAATTTACTAATCACAATTTTGTATGTAATTTTTTTGAAATTTAAATCACTCAAGCCACAAAATTAAATATAACGGCCATGTTATATCAATCTCTAATAAAAATCTAAGTGTTTGTTTTGTATAGACTCATTGTTGAATTCATTATAATAAATTAATTTTTAAATCCTTAGGGTGGTACATATATACTACATCAGATTAACCAAATATATTTTAAAGATCAGAAAAGTTAATGAACATTAATTAATTTGGTTTAATAATCTTTCAACTACATCACAAATTATTAAATATCATAAGTAATAAGTATTTATTCTTGAAGAAATTTTTGGAATATGTTATTTAGAATGATAAGTAAATAATCATGAAAATTTTGGGTTAAATAATTTTTTTAATGTGAATTAAATAGATGGGATTATGAACTTTATAAGTAAATAAATTCAATGTTATAAATTCATCGAATCCAAGATACTGTGTTTTACATAGGATTCAGTAAACTATGATTGGTGAAAAAGTAGGAGAGATTTTTTTAGTACTGATCATAGTGAAATATAAGAAGTATATAGGTATAAGATTACATGAATATTTTAGTTGTTAATTTTCTTAATTATTTGGGTTTTTATTGAATTCTACATCGGATGAATTAATATAAAGGGAGAAATAAGTCCAAAACCCATACCACATATGACTTTCTGAGTCATGGAATGAATATAAAATGATAATTTGAATATTTTTTATATCGAATGGTTTTAGATAATGACAATTTGGGATCCTAGCTAACTTGAATACAGAGATAGTTCATAATTTTGTTTGAAATTAGAGTGGATTCTGAAGATAAATTCATAATGAATGAAATATAAAGATACATATTTTTTCATTAATTATTCATTGTTTTGATAGAAAATTCCCATTTTTCATGATGTTTGTGATTTTTATTCACTAAAAGTTAAAGAGATACTATTGAGGATGCATATATTTCTAATTTTTAGTGTCATCCTGATGAATACCAATTATACGTTTCATTAGAAAGGTTTTTTAAAGCATTTTAAATTCGATGGAATATCTAAAAATATCTTACAGGGAAACATTCAAGTATTAGGGAAGTGTTTTTAGAGATAAGGATGGAAAATTATCCATGTAGGGGTTAAAGATGTTACCTTATCCAAAAATCATTTATGGATGATAAAATACCACATGAATTTTGTTAAGAGTAAAGGATGGTGGAATATATTCTAAATATTCACCTATATTCATCAGGGATAAAACATATTTCTCATTCTCAACTGAAATATCATAAGAATGAAGTTACCCACTATGATGGTTAAAATTGTAATAATATCATGTGTTTTACCATATTGACTTTCAACTCTCCAAGTGGAGTGAAAATTTTAGTTGATGTATATGGAATCCAATCATCCTAACTGGTGTAGAGGTTTTTATTAAGTGAATGAAACGAATTTAGTTATAAGATATTATTAATAACACAAAGTATAATTATAGTGTAATGATTAAAATTATATTGTTTATATTACTTTAATTAGTTTCTTTCATCTAATATATATTATGTTATCTTTTTATGTGGTTAGTTATATGAATTTATTGAAGAATAATAATGTTTTAATTTTCAATATGGAGTTTTTTTTTCTAGAGAACTAAAAAAATGAAGAATGAAGATTCTATTAAGTGAGGGGAAAATAATTTTTTGTGATATGGTAGATGTGATACTTCACTTTTTAAAATCAATCATGGTGGCAATATTTTTATTATATAATATGATAAATAACTTCTATATAAATATTATTCTTGTTCTGGAAAGTATGTGGATATTTATTTAATATTTTATTTCTAAAATTATTTTAATTATTATCTGAAAAACCCTAATAATATTTTATATTATATATTTTAATTTATTATTGTTCAATATGAAAAAAATTCAAATAAAAATAGAATCAATTCATTTGGATAAAGCATTATCTTGAAAAATTTAGAATTGAAACTCACATATAAATCCATTTGAATTAAAAAAATTGACATAATTTATATATATAAAAATACAATGTTACCTACATGATAATTAATAGAAAAAATAGTTTTATTAAAATTTTAATATAAAAAATGTACATGAAAATAGGATCCATTCACCAAACATAACTTTTACATCTACCATTAATATTAAAAATTATCATTTAGATATCCATGCTAAAATATTGAGTGAGATTTTCAATTTTTTATAGGAAATGATAAACTTAATTAATTATAAATTTTGTTATATGAATGAATAATTGGAAGTAATAATTATATTTGATGATAATGAGAATAATATATTCAATATTAATTGTGTTATGCTGATGTTTAAAATGTGTTAACTAGAAGATAAATAAATTATGTTTTCAAATGATGTTGATGGAAAATAAACCACATTGAATTTTTTAATATGATAATATCAATTAAATGGAAAAAAATCGTATCAATAATTTCTAGAAATCATAATTGCATAAATCTACTACAATATCATGGAAAAAGGAAACCCTTAACCAGAAATTGTTTTTGATCACTAATATTACTTCTCGTAATAGTGTATGATAAAAAATTAGTTCTTAGAATATATAATGGGAGAAATTTTATTTGATACAAACCACTTCAAAAATAATGGATTTTAGTAGGATATAGAATTTATATTCCCCAAACAGAGTTCAAATGTATGGTGTTTTTGTCCTAAAATATCAAGACAATTACACTTGATTGATAGTTTCACATGAAATAAATTCAAAATTTGCAAATACTATTGATGATATGGAAATACAAGAAATAAGGGGATTTAAAATTGGAATGATATATTTTTCATTTAAAGTGAAATGTTCCATTAATTAATTTACAGAAAATTTTAGGTCTATAGTGTACTGATATGAGATTTTATAATTTTTTCCCTCTAATGTAATACAATCACAAATAAGATATGCCACATGAAGCATAGAAACAAAATGAGCCTCAAAATATAAGATTAAAGTAATTAAAAAATTATATGTTGAATAAATACTTTAGAATATAAAAATATAGTAATCAACAATATTTTTATACATTTATATGATAATTAGAGGATAAATAGTTATTATAATTTAACTTTTTTTATCAAATGACTATTTATAGTGTAAATAAATAAATTTAACTAAATTTTATAATGAAAAAATATGATAGTGAAACATATTAACAAATATATTAACAAATGATAAAATTTAAATTGATATGAAATATTATTATAAACAGTGAATGTTTTAAAACAAAAGTTTTTAATATTTGTTTCCTTTATTTCACGAATTTTCATTTTAAAGGCAATTTCTTAATTTTTGTAACATATATTTTATATAAATATATTAATTACAAAAATATAAATATTAATAATCTCTTAATCATAATTGATTTGGGATTTTTTAAAACTATAATTTTTTGTGGATAGTAAAAAATAATGTTTTTTAATTATAAATTTTATGAACATATCAATATATGAGAGAAACCTATAAGTTTATGGAAAAATATATTTTATCAATGTTGAATTTATGAAGTTAAACTATAAATTATAAATATAATATGATAATTTTTTAAAATTTGTGAGTTACAATTTTCAATCTTAGTATATATTTTTCAGTACTAAAATATTTTTTGTATTTTTAAATAATTAATTAATTTTTTGGAAAACTTTATTTTTGGATTTAATGAAATCTAATATATATTTTCTAGATAAAATTTTATATATTTAAATGAACATTTTAATTATACCCTATATATAAATTTGAATCACATTAATAGACCTTTTGTAGAAAATTGGGTTTTAGGTGTCACAAGCAGTAATGTAGAAGTTTATTTTTCATAATCATAGAATTTATATTTGATAAGATGTTTAATTTATTGGGAATAATCGGTCTATATTTTTTAATATTGTTTATTTTTTTATTAATTAATATTAAAATACATTGGTAAAAATTCATAATAATAATAAAACCAAAAATGGAAAAGTGGAAATTATAATAAAGTGACACTAAAAAAGATTAAAACATTTTTCAAAATGATTGGTTGATGGATCATAGAACTTATTTCAACACATAAAACATTTTTTTCATTTTATTAAACCAAATTGCATTTTAAGCATGTCTTCTCTTTATATTAATTTGAAATATTTATAAAAAATCAATCAAGAAAACTTAAAAAGTTTCTTATCACCATACCTTCAATAAAATCCAAATTTTTTTAAATTTTAATGAAAATAAACCTAAATTACATCACTTAGGATCTTTTTTCTGTATATTATGTTTCCAGTATCAAAATAATTTTCATGTTTCACTAATTTCAAGATGTTCTTCAATGAATTTTCAAAATCTCAATGTAAGCACTTCTCACTCTCTATGTCTTTTTCCATCACATTATTTTTAAATTAAACTTATATTAAACAATATCACATGATAAAATTAAATTAAATATATAATTAAAATTTTATTTTGTTATATATTATATATTATTTAATATTTCTATGTTCGATTAATAATAATGAAAAATTCAATCATGCACACGTGAAGACTACCACCACGAAGATGATTCATTTTTATTAACATTGGTAAATGGATGGTAATAATGAGTAATTTAATTTATATGTACAATATTTGTATGATTTCATTGGTTGTGAACTAATAAACCATATTTTAAATTAATTATGCTCTATAAGAAATGATATAATCATCCATGGATATCTTTATAATACCTGTTCCATCCAAAAATATATTTTATCATTCATGGGAAACATTTTTGGACATCAATTATATATATATATATGACTTTTTGAAATAATTAATTTTATTTTAAATAATTTATAAAAAAATTTAATTATATGATAAAGAGACAATTTTTTTAAATTCGATGGTCAAAAAGAAGCATTCTATGAAGAAGAAAAATTAATTACAAAAATTAAATATTAAATATCCTTAAATGCTTCCCCTGATTCTCATATATTCTAATATGTAATTCCTATAAAACAAAAATAAAACTAGTATGCATGTAGAGCAATGATATTATTATGAAATCAATTCATAATAATCCATTAAATACGGTATGTTTTTCACATCATTTGTTTAATATGAAACTATAATATTCTATAAATATAAATCAAGAATGAATATGGGAATTAAATTTCTATTACCCAAAAAGGCTGGGGACCTCATACATTAATAAAAAATTAAAACATAAATCCATTTTGAACTGGATTAAGGGAGAACCCATTAAAATCCCAATGTACCATAGTCCTAAGTCCTTATATTTGATTTTATTAAGATCTCATTGATACAAATATCATTAAAAATCAGCCATTTAAAACATGTCCAAACTGGACAGAAAAAGTACCAATCCACCTCCAGTGTCTCCGTTGTTGGAGTCATTGGCAACGATCTAATCATACAATGATGTCGACAACACTCAAAACTCATCACCCTCTAAATCCACCACCTATTCACTTCAGGAGTGATCCTACCCAAACTAAAGAAACCCTATGGTGAAGCCACACCAGTCACATTGTCACCGTCATCCACCAGGACTCCTGCAGAGTTCTGTCGACTGTTCCATTGAATTACATGATCACTTAGAGAAACTAGAAGCCACCAACATCACCATCGTCTCTCATGATCGAATCGGAAGAAGGTTCCACCAACATCGAACCCTAAGACCATGCGATGGATACTGTAAGGAATCATATGACACCCCCAAAATGTATCTATATGACGATGATGACAGTGAAATAGATCTGGGTGAGGGAGGGGTTGATTCATCTAGAGAGACTGCTCAAACATAATTGATGACGAGAATACATTATGAGGTAATTAACTTAAATTTTATGTAATTTACGATATAAATAATAATTTTTTTTAATATAATGATAATATAACCAATTGAATCACTATTTAAGAAAAGACACTTTGTTCTCTATGAATCATCTAAACTTGTTCATCATTGTATTAATAATAAAATATAGTGACTGAAACATTCAGATAATGATATTAAATAATTAAAAAAATATAACTAATATATTTATGTAAATTTTGTAACTTATAATGATGAAACATTGGATAAAAATGAAATAAAATATCATTATTAATAAAATGGTTCAAAATCTTAAATATTACTCACACCTGATATTAAATATATATAATAACTAACTGACATACATATAAAGAATATTCATAAAAAAAGAATATAATGAGTTGTTGATATAAATAAATTTACTGAATAGTTTATTAAGGTAGTTATATTATTTTAAATTTGATTCAAGTGTCATAGTGGAATCTAGAATTATTGTAACAATTTCATTTATCGAATTTTCACCCATTAAATAATATTTTCATATTATACTATATTTTTCTTTAGGATGGTGTTTATAAGTCCACTATAATATTTTAATCATGATATTATCACTATTTATAAAATTTTATGTTTCATTTTTATCATATCCTTTATAGGGTTTCGACGTAAAATATTCGATGGTTGTATGTTTTATTTTTATAAATTTTTTATTTCATGGGACATGTTTGATATTGTGGTCCATAAAATATTTTTTAAAACATATATACAAAAATATTTCTATCAATAAAAATTAAGATTTTTCATTTCATGGTGTTTGAAAACCCATTTTGGGATTCATTTATATTATTTCGATTCTTACATTATCATTTCTATATGGGTTTCACGCATCAAATTTGATTCATTCAATAAATTTTTGTTTTAATAACCTAATCTCATATAAATAGTGTAAAGAATTAATATTTTACATATCATATAATAAATTTTATTTTTTCATTGTATATTGATGTTAAATTAAAATCCTTACCATTATGGGGTTCCAATTTTAATGTTGGCCAAGCTTTAATTATTTTCTCAACTCAAATTAATCCACCTCTATTCAAAACACTCCATCATGATTTTGATATTCTATGTCTACTTTTTCCTACTATTTATTTTTCTATATGGTTTCATTCCATCCACATTGGGTAAAATATCTATCACTTTCTATTTACTTCCTAACCATCCACTATGAATATGAAGGAACTTTTTCAAATTCCATTCCGTAGTGAATTTCATGTTTTAAATTTAATTGATATGATTTTGTTAACATATATTCCATAAGATAATTAATTTGGTAAATTATTAAAAAAATCATATAAATTTTATCTATATCTGGTATATGCACTATACATTATTATCTTGATTGATGTGTATTTTCCTAAAATGTTACTGAATATTTTTTAATAGCCGTTTATTTTCCATGGGATTATCATATTGATGATTTCATTATGTAATACCATTTCATATGGATGTAAATCCAATATTCCTCCATGTTTTTTTATGAGATTAATAAAAGAAATTTAATTCATAGGGAGTTTTATTTTTTATTGAATGAAACCCAATTTCATTACACATGTTCATTATGATATGTTGATTTATTAATTTTATATGGAACATGTAAGTATGGATGATTTATTGGTGGGATCCAATATATCCCTCCAATTTTTTTTATAAGATTAAATATTATGAAATAAGGTGTACAAGAGTTTTTTTATTGATCATAAGCTTGAACACAATAACAACCCATTACTTTCGTACATAAATATTACATATATTCAGATTAATATTAAATACATAATAAAAATACCAACACCATAACTATAATGGGATAGTTTACTAAAATATTAGATATTAAATTTTCTTATTTTATGAAATACCATCAAAAAAATCCTACAAATATCTTATCACATAATATTCTTTTGAGGAATACTCTACCTATTTTTTTATTAGTTACCTATGGAAGGAAACACTAGAATTGTTGACATTATGTGTTTAGAAAGGAAAATCATATGAGATATCAATCCACGATCATATAAAATAATAAGATATGAATAATTTATTGTGATCATTTCCATAACATTAAAAGTTCATACCCAAACAATGATAGATTATAATTATGATTTATGGTATAAAAACTATCATTTTAGAAAAAATGGCAATTAGAGTGATAAATCATTATAATTAAATCATGATTCATAATATCATGAAATAAAATTTTGAAACCGTTATAAATATAGAAAAACATTTTATATGTCACAGTTAACTTCCAAGACCATCAAATATAGTGCAATAGGACACATCTATTCCTCATAGTGGATAAAGAGTAACTTATTTCCTATAGTGGATGAATCCCATCGAATAGTTTCCCATAATATATCTTGAGATATAATGTTTTCCATGATTAATTATATGAAGATATAGGTACCACCCATTATATAATAAAAATGTTACACATGTGTGCATTATGAAAATAAATCTTTCATTATAACAAAACCGATAATAAAAAATTGGTTTCATAAATATTTATTCATAATATAACCCTTGGAAAAGAAATGAATTTCATCAATTATAGGGCATTATAAACTTAAATCAACCAAAAGAGATTAAGGATTGTATCCTTGAATAATATCCCTATTAAAGAATAAGTAACATGCAAATTGTTGTATTATATAGAGAAAAAGGTTTACAGATCTTTTGAAATAATACTATAAAAAATAAAATTTTCATTTTTAAATCATTTATTTTTCATTGAGAAACCTAATTATTAAAGGAAAAAAATTATTTGAAACAATAATTTTTGTATTTTAAAGGAAAAATTAAAAAATTATGGTTTCATGATGTTGGAAAAATTATCTCATGTTATTCAAGATAAAAAATACATTAATCTCGTACAGTTATAAGATAAGTCATAATGAACATAATTTAGAAAATGAAAAATTAATTCTTTACAATTGTTTCATTAAAATTCTTAAATGTGAAAACATTACGTTTAACTAATCATAATAAAATTGTAGAAAAAATTTATTTGTTTAGAATACATGTATATTTTTGAAAAAGAGTTTTTTAACGGAAATTTTAAAAAGGAAATATTAAACCCAAAGACCAATACAAATATCATATCTTAGACACTTTCGTGTCTCCTTCTCCATCTCATAGGGTTTCCTCTCCTTAGATGTTGGTTCTCCGTCTTTCCCCCTGTTTTCGGTGCACTCACTTATCCTCACCCCTTATATGGTTCCTTCATTAGAGATGGTTCTCCCTCTCTATCCCATTCTATTCATCACTTTTGTGTCTCCCTCACCCTCTATAAGTGTTTCTCCTCATTTGGCAATGGTTATCCCTCAAGATGATGTTACTCTCCTTGGTTTATTTCACCTATGTATCACTTTAAATCTGGTGAAGGCACTCTGATTCCTATCAGTGTAATAATATTTCATATGAAAGGACGTCCTGGGGTTCATGAAGATTCATTCAGATTCCCTTTCCGTGGCTCTGACCTCCTATTCCTCTATGTTTATCCATGTCGGTCATGGAACGATGAATCTAGGTGGTTTTGGGATTATGCGGTTCGATGGTTGACATATTTGAAGGTGTTTTTGGGTTGCTTTCCCCTATATTATTTGTCCCTTGTTTTTCTCCTCATTGTCATTGCCATTGTTTAGAGATCTTATCCCCTCAACCACTATACTGACTGAATGTTCTACTTATCCTCTCCTGTTCAAAGTCGGATTGGTGGTAAAAACCAAGTTTAGGGAGGTGTGGTTTGGTGGCTTCCACTATTCCAAAAACGAATCTTAATTGTGGTTTATGTTTTTCGGTTTTCATGATCATGTTTTATGAGATGATTTTTCTTTTTTGTTCTCGATGGTGGCACGTTGATGGGTTCTTCATTTCCACGTGGTGCTATTTCTTTATTTTATCTTTGGTGGTTTGGTTGCTACTTGCACGATTGGGTACGATGCCATGTTGTGATTGTTTTGGTGAAACTGGTGGTCTAAGATAGTCTCTTACATTCTCTAATGTTTGGTACAGTGTTGGGATGGTGAATAAAACATGGTAAGGGATAGTGATGACAAAAGTGGTACTCGTGATGATGTTGACTGGCGATGGCAACAATGGTACTCATTGGTGTAGACGTGGGCGGTTCAGATCTTGATCTCATCGGGTTTTGTGGACGCTTTTGAAATTTGAGATGTGTATTAGGGGTCTTTTGTTTCTATTTCCTTAATCCTTAAAGAATCATTTGAAAATATGATTAAAATTAATTTTCAATCACAATCAATGATCTTTAAGTTTCACCTAATGAATGAAAGTTGGGTTATGAAACCCCTTACCACATTGTAACCAGTCGAATTGTATAACACATAAAAGTAATAATTATTAAACTAAACATTTAATAACATGGATATAATGATATTGATGATATTATATATCCAAGGAAAGTATATACAACACACAAAATAAATTATTCGTGAATGAGTCATATATCTCATTGAAAAAATTTGAGATGAGATTCCAATAACTCATAGTTACATTAAGTTTTTCATACATTTACCACCCATATAAATGTTTAATTAATATTATTAATTAAATCCTAAAATATAATCATATTTATAATAACATATATGATAACTTGACAAAATATTACTAGCATTTAATTATTAATATTTCATTATTATCATCGTTTCATGTGTATTCGCTTCATGGTTTTCATGCTCGATTCAGTTGTGTATAATTAGGGGTTTTCTTGAAAAAATGAAATAAAACACTAAATGTAAAATGAAATGGTGTAAATTAACTTAAAGAATTTTAAATTTTATCCCATATGTTTTTTTCATTTCGAAATGAGGATGACTCATTTTATAAAATGTTTATGATAAATGATTAGTTTATTTTGTAGGGTTTTCAAACCATCACGAACCAGTTTTATTTTATTTAATAATATTTACATATATTTGCTAAATAAAATGAGACATGTTATAAAATAACTATTATAATTTTATTTATCTAGATTAATAGATTTATGACCAGTGTTGAATATGGTAACTTAAAATTAAAACCATTTTCCATAGAGATGCTTGGCCACTATAATCTGAACAATGGTATCATTTCATTAAAAAATCAGAAATGAGAAAAATGGTGGATAGATGATATTACATTAGAAATATATAATTAACATATATAAATGATAAAATATTTATAAATATTGTATGGATTAAGGAGGTGAATAGAATGTAGAAAAAGAAAAGAAATTAAGGGAGGTTAATTGAGAAACATATCTCATGAATATCACCTCCTTTTAGGACCCCTTAAGAAAATTAAAATTAATCATTGGGTGAGCCAAAAAAACATGTATGTTGAGGGAATAGAGTGGAGATGGTGTGGAAGATATTTTAATGGATTACTATCTTGTGAGGGGAAGGAGGCTAGTGAGGGGAGGTATTTATAATTTAGGTGGGGTAGTTTTAAGTGGTTAAAATGATTATTTTATATTTAAAGCCAATAATATTTTGATGGAACTAAGTAAAAATAATTTTATTTATATTTAATATTTTAAAGTATAGTAATGGTTTTTTAGACATAAAACACAAATTTAATAATAAAGTTTTTTTTTATGTTTTTATCTTTTACATTTTAAATTTAAAATTCTAATTTATTTTACTTATAAAGTAACAATTGGTATTGTTTACCATGGTAAATGTTTTGTGCCTAAAAATGAAAAGACCTTATAATATAATCTAGAAAACCTAATTAAAAACATTGAATATATTTTTAAAAATTCAAAATAAAGATATTGAAAAATTACCTTTAAAATTATTCCATTGAAACTCAACGTCAAACAAATTTTTGGGAAAATATGTATTTAATAAAAAAATATTAATTATAAAAAAATAAGGTATAAAGTTTTTTATATGGAATTAATTATATTAGATATATATATATAAATTAGTTATGTTACCTGGATATCAATTTTAAACTATAAAATTATGTTTATTGTTAAATAAAATGGGGGTTTTGACAAATATCAATATTTTTTAATATACAATGAAAAAAAATGGATTTCCAAAAAAAATTGAAAAATTAAACATATGATTTTTTTACATGATAAATCCAAAAATGATGTCAATTTAATTAAATCCAATATATAAAATTTTTAAAAATTAATTATATTTGGTTTCTTAGACAATGAAATTAAAATCCTTTTTTAGGAAAACATATATTTTAAGAATAAAATGACTTCACTAAAAATTATATGCATATTCAATGATATTTAATAAATAAATAAATAATGTTTTTTATAATTATATATTTTAAAATTTCTTAAATACTATTAATTACATCCAATTTAATGAGTAGTTTATATTGGTTGAGTTAGAATAATAATATTTTAGATTTTTTTATGCTCAAAGTTCTATAGAATAAAAGATATTAAATTGGTTAAATTTAATTAAAAAGACACATACCATAAAATCATGGTTTGATACATTTAACATCTATTAAAATTAATTTTCCTATAAAATTTAGCACCTACATACAAATATATGAGGATTCCTCCACTCAACACATCCTCAGGTTCCTACATAGCTTCCCCAAATTAGTGGTTTCACAACACAAATTTTTCTAGGTGAGTTGTACAATTTTATATAATATTTGTCTCTATAATCTTGAATCTCAACCAGTTATTCTTCATAATAATTATATTGTCACTTTTTTATGACCCCTGAGTTTATTACATATCAATGATTTAGTATGTACTTTCTCTGGAGAGATAAATAAAACACATTATTCACATGAGAGGGATTCAGTGGAATCACCAAAATAAGTTTTTATCATTATATTATCAAGTTTTTTAAATGGAGAGATATACCTAAGGATTATTTCTCAATATTTTTCCATAGTGATAATAATATAAAATCCTTCTCACCAACATAAAATTCTAGATCACGTTGTTGATTATCAATAAAAATTTTACATTAATTTTTTTCCTAATGTGTTATTGAATAACTCTATACTTATCTACCATCTCATTATATAACATAGGTCCCAATAGCTTTCTATATTAATATTCATTAATTTGCATTATATTTATATGCCTCATTCAATAAAGGGATTCATAAAGAGACATATACATTCTGGAGTGAAATATATTATCACGACAAAACTTTTTTAGAGGGTGGTGTTAATCGTAATCATCATTGAAATACATAGAATAATATTTTATTATATCTTTTAGAGTATGAACTACTCTCTTATTTTAATCATATTCTAATGGATGATATGTAGTGACAAAAAAAACTATCAACCAAATCCTTTATAAGGAATTCACTAATACATTAATGTAAGCCACAAGTCCCAATCAGATACAGTTGAATATTGAAATCCATGAAAATTTACCACTTCCATAATTTGCATTCTTGAAAGAAGATGCAGAGTGAAATATTTTCTAAATGTAGTGTTCTAACTTCATAAGGTGGTTAACTACAACCTATAATTACCTCAATATTAAAAATAAGATAAACCTTAAAGGGTTTTAATACTTTTAATCATATTCCAACAAAATGTAATGGTATTCATAATTGAATATATTTTTCATATATATAAAAAGTAAAGGATTGTATTTCTATAATTGTTGTTAATCTTCATAAATTTCCACATGTAAAAACATAAATATGGGTTTCACCACATAAACCAATAACGGTGTCCATAAATCATATGTTAATATTATATGGAAAAATATACACTTCCAAAATTTAATTCAAACTATATTCCTTAAACATGCTCTTATTATATACCAAAATAGTTTCATTGGATTCATAGGTGAATCCATATAATAAAAAATTATTTTCTATGATTTCATTATTTTATAATCCATTTAAATTTAGAAAATCACAATAATTTTATTTAGACGTTGAAGTACATGTTATTCATACAAAATCAAACATGAAATTACCAATCACGAAGGGGGGGATATAGGTTCTTTAATTGTCATGATTCACTTCATCCATTGTGATTTAATAATATTTCCATCCATCACATATTTTTAGATGTTGTTGTGGCTTATTTTCCAAATTACTTCTTGGAGTGGTGAATTGATTAAAATAATTCCCAAACACCATGCAATGAAACACTAGAGTGTGGTTGGAGGATTATTTGGAACAATCTCCTCCTCTTTTGTAAAAGCAAGACCATTAGTCACATTTTGAGATTCATTGTCTTTATGGACCAAATTTAAAATTTTAAAGAACCTTCTAGATCCATTCAAACACATCCCTTAATGTTACTTCCCACATTTCATACATGTATATGATTCTAAATTCATTTCACAATTTGATTCATTCAAGATTTAACGAGTCATGATCATTCATTTCATATCAAAACATTGTGAATAGTGGTAATATCCAATATCTATTTCAAATTTGTGTTCACATCAAATGATTTCATGGTTTATACTAAAGTATCTTATAGCTAATTTCTAGTGGATACATATTTTTTGGCCACCAAAGAATCAATCAATTTTACTTGAGAGGAAAATAAAAAAACAAAATGTATACCTTGAAAGTCATTAAATTTTTCCTCACTAGTACTAAGGGATTCATCATCCTCTTTATTTTGATCAATCAATTCAAACCACATATTTTTATGTAGAAAATGAAGAAAGTACATACTGAATAATACCCACTTAAACACTTCAAATTAATTGGATTTTACCCCATATGCTTTCTTATATTATTGATAAGTTTATACCATTGATCTTTATTTGTTTCTTGAAGATAAATAACTAGGGAATTTTTATTTGTCATGATCATTGAAGATAATAAAATATTTCCTCATTTTTTTTGATCCATCGTTTTACCACTAGTGTACCAGATGACCCATTAAAATAAAGTGGTTATTTCATCATGATGGATTCAATTTTATGTTGTTACCACCTTTGATCATTTGGATAATCAGTATGATTCATAACCTGATAAGGTTGTGTGATCATAGATTTATGATTTTTTATTCCATCTCACATAATGTTTGGTTACTATAGATAAGAATAATTATATTTTACATCACACTTAACATTCATATGGTTCCTTTGGGTTACATCCATTATATAAAACCATAATTAAAAGCATGAAAATACTAATCACATTTGATATCGATATAATAATGAAAAATCCTTAATTAAATATGAAAAGAGCAACTTATTCTTATATGACACCTTGGGTATAACCATGTTCATTAATGATCATTATCAAAATGTTAATATTTTAATAATATATATTCTTATATATAGGGTTTTTATAAAATATTTATAACCCTAACTCTAATGATTGTCTAAACCTTGCTCTGATACCGTCTATAATGATCAATTCTTTTCATTATTAAATATTACATCTATTTAGATTAATATTCAATATATATATATTATTCCAATTTTGAGACTCAAATTTATTATAGTATTTTGATATTATTTACACAAAAATCTTATTTTATGAGTTATATCTAACATCTCCCACAAAAATCTTATCACATAGTACACCTATTATGAATACCATGTGTAACCCCTTTTTTTATCACTTGGGGAAGGAAACATATTAAAATTTCACCTCAAATCATCATCAAGGATAATCATATTAGATATTAATCCATTATTATATGAAATAATAGGGTGAAAAAAGGTTACATTATCATAAACATAACATAAAATGTTTATATCCAACCTGTCATAGATTATAAACATGATTTAGTTCAAAATGAATAAAATTTATAAAAATGGGGACAATAAGAGTGATGAATAATAATAAACAAATCCAAATCCATAAGATCATGTCATAAAATAACGGCATATTAATAAATAAATAAATAAAATCATTTGAAAATTTTAATTACGAATACCATAAATAAATTTGATCACCACACACGTATTTCCCATATTAGATTAGGACACACCTGTATCTCATAGTGGATCAAGCCCATCAACTTGTTTCCTTTGGTTAACTCATGAGATATAATGATTTAACTAATTAATTTTAGTGAGATATAGGTCCCAACAACCACAAAATTAAAACTATATATATGGTTTCCCCAAGAACATAAATCATTCATCATATAATAACCCGTGAAAAGAAATGTGTTTCTTGAACATTTTATCATATAAATACCAATGGAAAAGAAATGGGTTTCATAAATATTAATCCATCATAATCGTAAAACAACCTTAAAAAATGAGGGAAATATCCATGGATAATATACCAATTAAATAATATGTTACATACAAAAGTTTCCTAGATGAAGAATAATTTTGAGAGATCACAGGGAATAATTCATGAAAAAAATACCATTTTCATTTTTAAATAATTTATATTTAAAAATATGCACAATTATATATGAATTTTTTTTATTTTAAATGAAAAATGTATGATTTTAAAGGAATAATAATTTCCTTAATACATCATGATGGTTGTAAAAACTGTTGATGACTTATATATTAAAAGACATTCCATTTAAACTTTTTTCAAATTAGTCAAAAAGAAAAACATTTGAAAAACAATTAAAAGAAGCCCTCAAAACCATTCTGTAGTAATTATAACATTATGAAGAAGGTATTTTATAAAACAATAATAGAATTTTAATTAAAAATTTGTAAATATCTTTTAAAAATAATGACATGGAAGAAAAATAGAAATTTTAGGGAAATTCGTAGAAGATATGTTTTAAAATAATGTCCCTTATTAATTGTATATCATTGAAGTGATAAGTATTAAAATTAATATATAAACTATATTAGAGGGAAAAAATAGAAAAAAGTAAAAACATATTAATATAATCCAAATTCATCTCACACATAATCGTAACATGGAATAATCAATAATTTAGAACATTATCCCAATGAATGGAAATTGTGTTAGGAAATCCTTTACCACTATGTAATCAGTTGGATTGTATGACCCATAAAAGTAATAATTATAATATGAAACCTTTTATACCATAAAAATAGTTTGATTCACGATACTATATATCATAGGGATGTATTTACACAACAAAAAATGAAATAACTGGTAAATATAACATATATATGACTGAAGTAAACGTAAAATGAGAAACCATTATAGAACACTTCTATTTACCATTTCATACTTAAAACACATGTATAAAATTTTAAATAATGATATTAATTAATTATTTTACTATATTAATATTTATTATAGTGAACCATGATAGAGTGTCATCCAACCTGACTCCCAACCCGGTTTGTGGCTTGGCATAGTGGGAATTCCCAATCCACATGGAATTGAAAGAAGTGTCTAGGTAGCATTAATACACTATGGGAATGATTTTTATCCAATATTTATAATAATGAAATACCTATAGAAATAATCAAGATGATGATAATTGACCGCAAAAAAAAAACAAGGCAAAAATACCCAGATTTAAGGTTTTACATGTTTTTTCCAAAAGCAAAAGATCTACAACAAAAAAGAAAAATATAACTATCCCTTAAAATCTACAAGATAAAAGAGGAACATCAACCGCAAGAAACCACCACAAACTCTTGCAAGAAGTGATCACTAGAAACATGTACCATGATCACAATAAACCTTGCATTTAACTGATTCAAATAAAACCAATTCCTCACACACACAAAGGTGTATGTAGGGTGTGATCCACATCCCAGTAGAATTCCATCCACTAAATAGATTCCATGCTAAAACATTTTGAAAATAATTAACTTGTAATTTTTATGGGGGAAAATATAATTTTTTAAATAGAAAACATTTCTAAAGAAATAAATTCTTTTCTTTTGAAATAACCAACAAGGTGAACCATATGATAATTGTAAGTATGATATAACAAAAAGAACTATGTCAATGAAAATCCGTATTGGACCTCGATAAAATGGAACATTATAAATCTTGTATCTCATTAAGAGATGTTATAACAACTATAACCAACAACATTCTCATTCATGATCCACTAGGTGGGAACATCCCAATGGTCTAGTGGACTCCAATAATAATCATAGTTTATTTAGTGTGGTCTTAGTCAATCATTCTAGATAAATCCAGGACAAGAAACATCTCATTCAACTATCATACTAGTCCTTGTCCACCAATTCTCAATTTTTCATCTCACATATCACATAAATATCACTTTCAAACATGCATAATCCAATAAATATAACACACATAATTAAACTATCATTTACATCAACCAAACCCCCTTTTTAATCCAAACACACACAAAGTCCATTTTGAATCATTTTTGCATCACATTCCTAATACAAAAAACCTATTTCAAAATTTATATAATACCATCAAGAAACACAACACAATAACACACTTGAAAAAAGCCTGTTGTCATTATAAAACCCCTCTTTCAAGCCATACACATCATAAAACATTGAAAAATCTTTCACTTCATACTCAATGAATTGAAAATAAACAATAATAAAATAAAGCATATGAAAATCACTAAATAATGTTTGAGCATGGAATGACAGAACATAAGTGTATAAAATTATAGAAATTGATACGAACCCATAACTAAATCCCATGAAAATATTTTATATGAATTATAAAAATAAACATAAATATTGAACCATAAAAATGAAGATCCAACCCTAAATAGTTCACCAACAATCTAGAAAAATAAAACCCCATGAATGAAGAGAAGAAACCCTATGAAATAGGAAGAAATCAAGAATGGAGGGACATACTTAGAAAATTGTGGAGGAATCCCTCCAAGTCCACCATCAAAATAGAGGTATAATATATAAAGGAGGAGGTTGGAGACACCTAGGTATAGAAATCATTATTGGGAAGAAAATTAGGAATTTGGGGTTAAATCCATAGAGAAAACATTCAGTATTTTAAAATATTTAATGACCTCAAAATGTCTAACAGTTTACCACACAGTTTTCCAAATCGTGTGGGATTCATGTTCCCCTTGTTGTCCAAGAAGGACATTCCACATAGTTATCCCACGTGGTTTTGAAACCATGAGATAAATTTGGGGTTTTCAATTAACCAGAAACATCATTTTTCTACACAGATACCTGGGAAATGGTGTACAGATTTCCAAACCATGCGCCAACTATGAACCACCTGCTGTTTCTAAAAAAAATTACATTTTCACTAAGAAATAAATTCAAACAAACGTAAAAAATTCAAGATCATAAATTAATAGAAAAATACCTCAAAATAAATTCAATGGAATGAAAATACTCTTCATCATGAGAACATTGCACCCTAGGATGTCAACATGAAGCCTGGTCGATGAATATAATTAGATATTCTTACTCAACCCATGACTTCTAATCCCAAGTCTCATGATAATAATGAAAATGTTTCAGGATGACCCAAACCAACTATATAGACCTTCTTTAAGCACTTTTTATTGGGAATCTACAATCCCCACATTCTTCTCAAACAAAAATAAATTAGGCTTCATTTTAAACTCTTCCCGATTTAGCACATGAGGTGGATCTGGGTAGTATTTCTTAAACATAGTAAAATGGAACATGTCATAAACTGAAATCAACTATGAAGGAAAATATAACATATATTCCACCATACTAACCCTATCAGTGATCTCAAAAGGATCTACATACCTTTGTGCTTAGTTCCATTGTTTGCCCAAACAACGATGACCCAAGAAAGGTTCCACTCTCAGGAACACCCAATCACCCTCAGAATAATCTAAATATGTGTGTCTCTAATTGGCATGAAATGTGAATATTTGTTAAAATAGTCATTCAAAATACTATTGTGGTTATCGCCACTTATGACAACATGAATCCCTACTGGAGATAACTATACACCCCCACATGGTCATTCTATATAAGCACACACCCAACACCCATAATTGAGGCATCGAAATATACCAAAAACCATTTTCGCAATATGGGTAGAATGAACACAACATATGAATTCAATCACTAATTTATCTCCTCAAAGGACGCATGACACTTTGGGATCCACTAAAACATCTCCCTTTACTAGATGAGTGTCATCATGGATGAAGCAAGTTGAAATAAGTCCCAAAAAATTCGCATGTAACACCATAATAGGCCTATATATCATCTGATCTAAGACACATTCGTTGGATACTTCTATAACA
Organism: Viscum album; assembly: GCA_963277665.1. Classification (NCBI taxonomy): domain Eukaryota; kingdom Viridiplantae; phylum Streptophyta; class Magnoliopsida; order Santalales; family Viscaceae; genus Viscum; species Viscum album. The sequence goes on from OY728136.1 coordinate 834,314,034, forward strand.
TAACAGAGATGATCTTCTTAAAGTCCCCCAAAACCCCTTTTTTGAGATAAAATGGATCAAAAACATCATATCCCTAATCCATAAGGTACAAATTAAGATAATTTCATAGTTAGTATTGTCCTAAAGAGTTCCCAACATGGTCCTCAAGTATCAATAATAATATTCCATATCTCCATAATAGACTAGGATATCATCCAAACATACTATAATTAATGAATTGATATACTGGTGTAACACCATGCTCATAGGTTTTATAAAAACACGTAGAGTATTCATCAACACAAAAGGCATGAAAAAGTACTAATAGTTGACATACATACTTTGGAACACTGTTTTCAGGACGTCTTCCTCTCTCACTCTTATTGGTGATAACCGGAATGCAAATCATTTTTTGAAATAAAACTCTCCCTTTTTAACTGGTCAAACATGTCATAAATTACTAGAAATGAATATTCATTCTTGATGGATACCTTATTCAGCTTTTGGTAAATAATACACAACTAGAGATATCCATCAACCTTCTTCATGAACATGACTGGGGTGACCCAAGAAGAATTTTTCGGGAGAAAGATTCCTTCGGATTCCAATCATCCATATGTACCTTTGATTACCTCAACTCATAGAGGTATATACAGTTCAAGGGGAGAGATATCAGTTGTATTCCCAACACCAAATCGATAGAAAACTATACATATAACCCTAGAGGAAAACCCAAAAACCCCTCTGAGAAACTCTTTGGGAATTCATCAACCAAGGGAGGTAATCCACCCCTAGGATAACCCCAAACAACCTACAATACAAGCAATGATAATTTCAAAATGATATTACCCAGTCCTGGGAGTTGAGGTCAAGAATGTCCTGATTGAGGATCCCATTCTCCATGAATAACATGGGTACTACAATCATGGGTCACAAAAATCACTCACCACTTATAGAAATCGATATGCGCCTGAAAGAGCAATATCCATTCTATATAGAAGATTTCATCAAAATAATTCTATCTTTGAATCAAATAAACTCCATTACAACATGACCACTGACAAGGTGAGTGCATTAGAAGGACACCTGAAACCCTGCTCTCACTTCTTACCAAGAAAGGTCACCAAAGCCATCACATATGGAATAAGTTTAGCTGGAAAAGTTTTTACATCACCCAGGCATGAAGAAATAAAAAAACTGAATCATCAATATCAAATAGAAGAACATATGAAGATGATGATATCATAATGGTACCTCTTACTATCACATGACCTTCAACGAATTATGCAGGTGATCAATCTACCACACAACTCATTCTATTCTCATCCTAACCCGGATAACGACCACTAGACTTTGGACCATCCTTGAATATAATCTACCAAGAAGATGATATGAATATGATACCATGACCATCGATCTAAGAACCCACTAACTTGGAGTGTCCTGACTGGGCTGATATCCCCTAAAATCCATAGATCATGCACCACTCTTATATAGGTGCACCAATTTTAAAAAAATTCTAAAAGTGTCTTACAACACTGCACTTATGGAAAGTCAGGGGAGTGGATGTGCACGCATGTCATATATTGCCTACATTACAAAATGATGGAACACAACTGACCTTGTTTCTGAGGTTATGGATGAAGACGGTTAGGGGAATGGAAATAATTTCTTCCTCCTTTTCCCTTTCTCATTCGACTTCTACTTTAAGGATGAGTTACCACTACCCATGGTAGACACTAATCCATAGAACCCATATATTCCCTTTATATCAATATCCACAATACCAACATAGTAAACCAATTTTTTATAGGAATAAAGCATTAAAATAAATACATGAGGATTATCTATGGGTGCAATAACATTTCGATCAATTGAGCCTTCATTTTCACATTAGAAATGAGTTTGGAGTAGACCAAGACTTCAGGACAATACTGCTCATTGAAAATAACCTTGACGTCTTTCCAAGACATCTGATCATGCTTTCTATCTTTCACCACAGAGTCCAACCCCATCTGGTTGGGAAACTCAAGAATGAATGAAATGTATTTAACCTTGACTACCTCATGAGTATCATGGAACTCAAAAATAATCTCTATAATCTCAATACCCACTTCCTCTTCCATTGGTTTTGATCTACCTCAGAAATTAGGAGGCTTTTTCTTAAGGAAATACTGATCTTTGTACTTACCATGAACCGATTCGGATTCTATAACCTATGTAGGACCAGAGCCCCCTTCTTGTCCCAAACCCTGATTATCTAGATCCAAAAATTCCAATAATATCTCACAATTAGTGACGGAGAACTCCCTCCAACATCTTCCTATACCTAAATGAAAATTCTCTTGTGTGTATTTTTTCTAAAATCAGAAATTACCACTTGGAAAACCATCTAGCCAACCAATTTAAATATTTTCAAAAATAAAAAAAAATAAAAAAAATTGTAAAATAAAATAAAATTCATCACTATAAAATGAAAATAAAACCTTACCCACTCCACCTATATCCCATATATAGTATTTATTCTATACTTATAACTTGTAGAAGAAGTCAAATGAAAATCCTAGAATCCCCTGGAGTCTTGAGTTCTCTCTAAAGGTGTTCTAGCCAAGAACCCGACTCTAACCCAAACATCATGTCCAGATTTACATAGAGCATGTCGATCCAAAATCACCCAAATTAACATGACCTAAAAAGGGTGTAACCCTACTTCATACCATTTTTTCTTAATCCAGGATGATGTTTCCTCAAAACCAACACCCAAACCTGATCTGTGGCTTGGCCCAATGGGCATTCCCGATCCGCAAGGGATGATAACAAGTGACTGGGTTTCAAAAAGAAATATTGGAAATGATTTCACCCATTTTCATTAGCATAAATAACAAATAGAAGTAATAAATATGGTGATATGTAAACAAATCCAATAAATTCATAAATTTTTTCATATTTATTGTTTTGAAAAATTTGATAAATAGTAAAAGAGATACAACAGAATCAAATCACATATAGTAACCCAAAATTATCCATGAAATATGAGGAAAAAAAATCCTCAAGCCACAACCCCTAACACATACAAGAAAGGATCACTAGAAACTTGAACAACCATCATGATGTGCCTTTACATTACTAAGTCAAACATAGATAAGTTTACATACACCCAAAGGTGTATGTAAGGTGTTATCCAAAGCCGTGTAAGATGCATTCCACGAAAAAAATTCCATGATAAAACATTACATACATGTTTTATAGAAGAAAATACAGAATTTTTTTATATAATTCATTTTTAATGAATGAAATTATTAAATATTAAAATTACTAAGAAAGTGCACAATCTTCCAACGATAGGGGTGATATCATAAAATAACAATATGTTGTAGGAAATCCCCACATGCACAATCTAAAATGAAACACTAGGTACCTTGTATCTCAGTAATTTTTTTTATAGAAACAACAAACAACATAGTTCTCATGAACGAACCACTAGGGGGAACATCCCAGGGGCCAAGTGGTCGCTAAACATCATCATTGTTTTGTTAGTGTTTTCATCATCAATCATACTAGCTGATTCCAAGATAAGCCACTTTTGAGTCAACTAGCATACTAGTCCTAGACTGCCCCGATTGATACCCATGTTTCCCATCTTGATAAATTATTCATTTCAAATATCACATAAACATATGTTTCACACATTCATAATCCAATTAATATGAAACACATAATTACACCATCATATCCATGAACCAAAATAACTTTTTTCATCAAAATTCACACCAAATACATTTTGAAAAATGTTTTTCATCAAATTCACAATTAATCAACCCACTTTAACAATTTATAAAATACATTGAAGAAACCCAAGGGAAGAATGCACATGAAAAAATATTCCAACAGAAAAACCACATTCAATCCAAACACAAGATAAAAACCTTTAAAAAAATATTTTACCCCTCCCAATCAATGCACAAAAGATAAACAATAAGAAAAGAAATCATATAAAAATTACCCAATAAATTTGAGTATGGAACCACCTACATAAATTTTATAATCTTCTAGATATTGTTCATAAACCACAACTCCCCCGTAATGAAACCCAGTAAAGAAAAGATCTAATAGTGAACATTAAAATAGAACCCTAAAAATCAAGACCCAAATGAAAATAGGTCACCCAACACACTATAAAGAAGAAACCCCATTAAATAAGTATATAAACTTTAGAAAATAATAAGATATCAAGAAAATATAGACATACATGTATAATCATGGATATATCCCACCAAATCCACCACCAAAATATAGATCTATCGGAGAAGGGAGGGGGTTGGAGGGTCCTAGTTCTAGAAATAATGAGTGGGGAAAATGGGGAATTTGGTGTTAAATATATAGATGAAACATATGGTATTTTGTATTTTTTTAAGGACATGGATCTGTCTCACATATTACCAGCATGGTTTACTAACCTCTATAGTAACCGTGCACCCCTAATTTTCCAACCAAGAGATACTGCACAATTAGCCTACACTGTTTAAAAAATGTATTCTAACTAGGAAATTAACCACTATCCAAAATTGAAAATTGGTATGGCAGTTATCTGGGTACGGTCCCATGGTTATCCAAAATATATGCCAACCATACGGCACTTGTGTTTCGCAAAAAACATACATTTTTTTTCAAAAAATAAGGGAAACCTAAGTGAAAAAATGATAGAAAAAAATAAAAAATAACTAGAAATGAAATCATTTGAAAGACATTTATAATACCATATATTATACATTTGTAACATCTTAACACCAATTCATTAATAATATTTCCTTATTTTAATTTCTTTAGGTGTGTTCATTTCATGGTTTTCATGATCATTTCATTTGTCTATAATTATGGATTTTCTAGTAAACTGGAAATAAAAATATTGAAGTGAAATGTAATGGTGTTAATGCATGATCATAAGTATAAATTTTATCACATATCATTTATATTTTTGGTATGAGGATGAATCATTTGATTAAATGATAATGATAACATGTTTAGTTCATTTTGGAAGTTTTTTGACCATCATGAACTACTGTCATTTTATTTAATATTATATATACATATATCAGTTGTAGAATATGAAATAAGTTATGATATACCCAATAGAATCCTATTTTACTATAATAATACATTTATGACCATCCATTATGTAGGAAATGTAAAAAAATCATTATCCAAAGAGATGGCTAAATTTCATAATTTGGAAAATTGTTTCATTTCATTTAATAAGAGGATGTGAGAAAAGGGAAGGATATAAGATATTCCATTAGAAATGTAAAATTAATTTAAATTAATGATATAATATTTATTATGATTTTATAGATTAATTAGTTTAATTAAATGTATAAAACAAAAAAAATTAAGAGAGGTTATTTGAGAATGTTCCATCTATAATATCACATCCTCAAATAACCCCTTATAAAACATGGAATTAGACATTAGGTACACCATAAGAACATGGAAATGGGGAGAGTGGGAAGGATATGGTTTGGATGATATTTTTAAATATCCATAGCTTTTTATAATAATGGGAGTCATGAGGAGTGATTTTTATACTTGTGGAGGGGTTGTTTTAAGTTAATAAATAATATTATTATTATATTTAAATCCAACCAAATTTGGGTGGAATTATGTACTGTTAATTTGGATGATAATTAATATTTTAAATTCTATTTACATTTTATATAAAATCAACCACACATTTAATGTATTATTTTAATGTCATTTTAATCTTTTACCCTTTAACTTTATCATGGTAAATTTTTTTACTAGTTCTGTCTTAAATCAGTTTTTTTCACTTTAAATTTATTATTCATAAAAATTAAATGTGTATAAAAAATAATTTGGACCTCGGGTTTCCAAATATAGAATCCATTTTTAAAAACTAAATAAAGTTATGTTGGAAAATTAAAATTAAAAGTAAACCATCAAAATGCAATGAAAATCAATTTATTGGAAAAACATTTTTATGCTAGAAATTGAACATATACCAAAATAAGGTATAAAATTTTTTAGATGTAATTAATTATATTATTTCTAACTAGAAATAAATTATGTTTCTTATCTATCAATTTACATTCATAAAATTAATTTTAAAAATAATGATAATTAGGGTTTTTATAGAATGATATTTTTACATTCACTAGAAAATTAAGCATATAAATAAATTCAAATAAATCATAGTAAGGTAATTTTGACATGATAACTCTAAAAATGATGTTATTTTTATAAAATATATTTTATAAAAGTGTAAAAAATAAATTATATTTATTTTCTCATAGTATATAATAAAAATCATTTTTTGGTGAAAAAAATATATTTGAAGAATAAAATGACTGCAATAAGGATATGTACATATTCATAAATAATCAATTAAAAAGTTATAAATTAATTATAAAATAATATATTTTCAAATTTTTATAATATAATTAATTTCATTCAATTTAACAGCTATGTTATAATCTTCATGTTAAAAGAACAATTTTTTTGGAGATCATTTAAGAAAGATGTTCTTTTAAAAATAAGCTATTGAAGATATTATATTTATTTTAAATGTGACGTACTATAAAATAATGACGTGTTACAAGAATTTATGCTGTGGTTAATTAATGTAATTTTCTATTTACTAAATTATGTTCCATAATTGAAAAAGTATTTTCATTCATATCTAATGTTTTCATGGTGTTTCTCATGAATGTAATGATCCATGTACATTTGTTTTTGGATAACACTTGTTCTTAAAATAGATTATCATAGATCATTTTTATTAACTCACGATTAAATAGTATTTTTATTCATTTCATATATTATTCCATGACTTATGTCATGTTTCATGATCCATTTTTTATTGTATTATTTTTTTATATCTCATAATTAAAGCCATATTCTAGTTTTAAGGACATTATGATCAAAGATTATTATTTACTATGATAAAAAACTTGGAATTTGAGATTAATATATATAATTTTTTATTTTCCTAATTTTAAAAATAATTTAAATACAAAATTTATTTATATAAGAGTATCTTATGTGGGGAATTTATAGGTGATGTTGAAGACTCACTATAGTTTAACTAGTTTCATATATACTGGGAAAATGAAATATTGATAATAGGATTTTAGGAAATAGTAGTTCAACATTTTCTATAATTCCCTAAAAATATAATCCTAATAAATTTCATTTTTATAATTTTTTCACTATCTTTTAATTATTTATTCATATAATAACTGACAAGTACAAGTGATTTTATTTAAACACCAAATATTAGAGTGTTTGGTCCAGGGGTACCCCAACTAGTATCTAAAAATAGTTTTGATATCATAATAGGTTTTTATGTTAGTAGAGGATAATTTTAGTTTTTATAAGATAAGTTTGATCGTAATTTCAAAGGTATCGAAAAAACATTAGGTTATTTGGTTAATATTTATTTTTTCTGATTAAGATAATATAACATATGTGGAAACTCTAATATAAGAAAAAATTATACTTGTAAGTATAGGAGAATATATTAAGGTATTAAAAATGTAGATATTTTGTGGTTATACTTGGAATAACCTTCCCTTCAAGAAACTAAAACTATATGTAACCTATAGTTTTGATGTCCCTATGGGTAATAACCATAAAATGAAAGATTGTATATTAATTTTATCACCACATTACCTAAAATGGGAATACAAACTACAAACATGATTTGAAATTATTAAGGGATATTATTTGGTTAATTACATTTCTTTTACAAATCATTATGAAAGATTTGTGTATGAGATTAAATAATCAGGTTAGAGATGTAATATAAAAAATACCATGCATAATCCATGATTGAAAAAAATCTATTTATAGGTTGATCAAAATGTATCTAATGTTAAAATTGAATGTGTTATTGGGGAAGGATTACTCATATTTATATTCTTATATTCAGATTTTTTATTTTACTCTAAAAAAATGGTTGAAATAGGATAACATTAATTGACCATGGAAATGTATAAATCCTAAAACAACTATGTGTTTTAACAGAATAAGGGATTATAGTTAAATGTATATGAATCATAGTATATGTATCTCATGATGATGAAGGAGATTTAATAGTATTACCTATGATTCTATGGTTGATATATTCATTGAAATTATTTATTCAAACACCCAGATATTTTGAATAGTTATAGATCTTTATCGATGATTATATTTTATATTCTAAAAGTTATCAAAATTGTGTGAATAATTGAAGGATTTTTCATTAGTAGTTATACTTTAAATGTCTAGAAACATATATTAAATTTTATTAGTAACCATGTAATTAGATTTTATAAATGATTTATATATTTTGGTGTAACTATCGAAGAATGGGTTATTATTGTATAGTTAAAAAATTCATTCAATATATGATTTATTTTGAGGTAATAACGGATTGATTTATTTTGAAAAAATTATGTTAGATAATATTGATCACCTTAAAATTGATTATTGATATAATGAATAATTAATCAATGATATTTTTTGTGATGTCAAACAAATTTTTGAATTTATGATATGTATATACTGTTGTATAGACCTATAAAATAGTGATTAATAACATTTTAGGGTTCAATATAGAGTATTCATTGTAGTGTATATGATTTTTATCCGGTATAATTTCTTGGTGATTATAATGGTTCTAAAAATGGGTAGTTTTGATTGATAATTAATACATAAATACTTGATTATAATACCATATTAGTGAATAATTTTGTTTGAGGATAGATGAATAACATGAAAAATAAAAGAGAGTATGTTAGATGTCATTTTGAATTTCTTATATACAATGATTAATATGATCAAAAGAACCTAACTAACCTTTGAAACTGGACAATAATTAAAGTCAGGAGTAATATGTATATTTAAGGTAATGGAATATAAGCACCAAATATTTTGAAACAAATTTCTCTAAAAATTAAAACTCGCTTTCATAAATTGAACCACAAACAACACTGAACCAAATCGAGCAGAAACATACTAGATGCACAGTATTGAGATATTAATAGATGAATAAATAATCTAAAAAATATAAAGATGTTAATTAATTAATATTTATTATATTATTATGAAAAATATTAAATATAATTTAACTATTTATTTCTTAAATAAATGTTTAATGTGTGAATAAGTTATATTAACCGCCTTTAAAGGTCTGCACTAATAATATTTTATATTAAAATACAAGAAAAAATATGTTGAAATGCTTTAAATTATAAATTGATATAATGTATTAATAATAAAAATTAATTATAAAAATATGTATTTTAAGTAAAATATATTTTCCAATATATTTGGAATTTTTATTTACATGATAATTTTTTATTTTTTTTATTTTACTACAGAAAAAAGTGAAATACATTTTGAATTACACCCATCAATATTAAACAATGGAAATTTTTATGAATTTTCATGAATAATAATATATGAAGTGAATAGAGAATAGAATATTTTTACCCAAATTGTAATGTTTATGACATAATAGATATATGTGCATGACCTAGATATTAATTAATAATGACACATAAGATAATGTTAAGGAATTTGACCCACGATACATAAGAACTCGAATTGGTTGAGAGGATGATAGGTCAGGCTCATCACACCCTTTGGATGTGAATTATTTCCTACTTTATTTCTCACTTATATATTTAAGATATGTTCATGTATTCTTATTAATTTATGAAGCATAATGTTGTTTTTCCAAATAAGATTCAATCAATTATTAATATGTATGTAAATTAGAATAATTTGTATCTATTCTAGGATCTTCGACAATGGAGATAACTGTATGTATTTGAGGTTCTCTATAAATTGTATCTTCTAATATACTACATAGAGAATATGTAGTTGTAATTACAATGATGCTTGTTTTTAAGACACACAATGGGGAGCTCTGGAATTTATTTTCATTAAAGAAGACAAAAGTCACTATTGATATTTTTGTCATATTTGGAGATGGATTTTGTTTTTATGTTGGGATCAAACCAATAGGTGGGATTCCTATGTAACCTTGTGAAATGAATCATAACCAATGTAGTTTAGTGACACTTTATGGTACACATTCCTTTTAAGGGAATTTGATAAGGACCCAACCATACAGTTTAAAGTCACGTGACAAGGAAATCTAGGTGTAAGGTTCCAAGTTAATGTTTGGTGTGGGAATTATGCCATAGAAACCCAAGGAACTTGTAAGGTATATGATATTTAATGTTGAATTATATCCTATTGGGAATATGGACCAGAGAGAATAGGTCTGATTTTTGGGTGTTGGGTTTGAACATCGAGGAGGCTTTTTATGTATCCCACATGGATGGAAATCAAAACCCTCATAGTTTTTTAAGAATGTAAAGGGATTACAACCCTTGGATGGAAATATTTTTGGGATTACTCTTAAAGAGGATGCCCCTATAATAGGGTTTGTGATATATTTCTTAACTCATGGTGGTTTATGGGGGACATAATACATGGATTACACCTGAGGAGGATGCCTGGATTAAGGTAATTAGGGTTGGATTCTTGAGTAGGATGTCCGGTGAGATAAGTCCATTGGTAAAGGCTTCCTATATAACATAGTTATGGTTCGAATCAGAGCACTTATAGTTCATTATTTTAGGTATATTTTATGGCTGTTATGGTCATCACAAATCTCTAAGCTCATGTGAGTCATGCTTGGTATGAGAAATAATAGAATGTGAAATATTAAAAAAAACCACACACTTTTCCTCCTCCACTAGTGGAAGAGGATGGTCCAATAACGAAAGAAGTCGTCGGGGTGATGTTGAACAAGGGTGTGGAGCAATGAACCTTTCACTGTGAAATTATTGTGAATGTCATTAGGTTCAGAACGAAAGGCTAGGGTCTTATTCCACGAAGGATGCCATAAAATTTCCCACTTATAAAGGGAGGATCTAATTCCATGTGGATGTGAAAATAAAGTGTGATCCTTAACATCAATGATAGGAACTCGAGGCTTCAGATCTTTGAGATGTGAGGGGATGGAAAAAGTTCTATCTCCAAAATCCAAAATTGGGAACTCCAGAACACTATCCCTAGGGTAAGAGTCTATGTGAACATGGATATCCACATCCATAGAAAATACTAGGATCCTTTTCCTCTGGTAAAATGAGTTTGGGAAACCCCTGACCATATATATCCATAACCAAAATGAAAGAAACACTGATGTGTCTTTCCTAATGGTATAGTAGGTGAGGTGGTCTTGGTGGTGGTTTTAACATTTTCCATCTCAAGTAATGGGGTCAATGAAGTAGAATCCCTTTGTTAGTGGCTTTATAGGAGGAATTATGAAAGGATTTGGTAGGATGAGGGTATGGGTGAACACTATGGAAGGGAACTCATGTGGGTGGAGGACAGGTATGTGGTTCACAAGTATTATTAGAGACATAATGTCACCTTATGTGAAGCACAACCTAGGTGACTAATCTTTGACAAAGCATGTTTCAATCTTTCAAGAGTCTCTACAATTATTCCCAAAAGTTATTTTTGCAAGTTACTCCTTGATTCTTAGGGTACCATATTTTCTTATAAATAGACCCTTGGGGTATTCAATAGTATAGATGAGTTTCCCTAAATCCCAATTTCTACTCCGGTCTCCCTGGTACGTCACTCAAGTTTTTTGAAACTTCCATGGTATTTTCATAACACCTAAGGTGAAATAATTCATGATGGAAAACATGAATTATGTCCATATAGTGTTAAAAATAAATACCACTTGTGTTTCTCTGTCTCCCAACCTCCCTAATTCAAGAACAATTGTGTGCAATTCATTACTCAAGAAAGAACTTGCACACCTCACTTCTGGGAATACATGTATAGACTCTTCAAGGATTGAATGAAGCTTCTACAAAGTTTATTTGTATTGGTTTTTCTTCACTTAATGTGACATCAGGTTGCCCAAGATTACTTGCACGCCCCATACCTACATGCCACCAACTTGAGCGCCCTTCCTTAATGCTCACCCATCCCTTCATCCTACAAAACCCTTTCATGAATCCTCATCTAAAGATAGTCATGGTATGAATTCTCTTTTATTATACTCGTTACTAGAAAGGTATCATGTTGAAACCTCCACCAAGACCTCTTGATCTACCAAACCATTAATAATGGAACATCAATATGTCTCCCATTTGGATAGTAATATATATGTTCATGGGTTTCTGACACTCATCTTACTAGAGGGTGTGGATCCTCATAGTGTCTATGGATTTGGATATCAATGGTCATATAGACCCTTACCCTAGGGAAAATGTTCCGGAGTTCCCGATTTTAGATTCTAGATATAAGACTATTTTCTTCCTCTCGCATCTCCAATATCTATAGACTCAGGTTCATATTAGGGAGGATAAGGATCACACTTTCTTTTCACTTCTATATATGAATAGATACTCTCTTGATAAGAAACCAATTTTAGGCAATCCCTCCTAAAATAAACCCATATCATTTCAGACCAGACCTTATGACCTTCACCTTCATCTCACATTGAAAGGTTCTTTTCTTCACACCCCCATCCACCATCGCCCCGAAATCTTTCACTGTAGACCCAACCTCTTCCACCAGAGGAGAGGAAAACTGAATAGTTTGTTGAATCTATCACTTGCACTTGTTTCTCAAACTGAGCATGACTCACGTTTCCCTAGAGATTTGTTAGGAAAATAACACCCATACAATCCACCTGAAATAATTAAATACATGAACTCTTATTCCCACCATAACCGGGAAACATAGGAAGCCTTTACCTAGGGCCCAGTCTTAGAGGACATACTCCTCCTTAATCCAACCCTAATTCCCATAATTTAGGAATCCTCATTAGGAGTAATCCTTGAATTAAACCCCCCTAAACCACCATATGTTAAGAAATCTATCATAGACCATGTTATAAGGGAATGCTCCTTTTGAGTAATCCCCAACCTATTTCCCTCAAAGGGCCATAATCCCCTGTGAGACTTGCTGAACTATGTGGGGATTTTATTCCCATCCATGTGGGATATGTCGGAAGCCTCCATGAGTTTGAAACCCAACACCCAAAAATAAACAATGTTCTCTATGGGACGCATTCCCAACAGGGTCAATTTCAACTTGGAGTCTCATATCCCTTCCTAATTACTTGTGTTTATTAGGAATAAGTCCGAAAACATTGTTTAATTTGGAACCTTCCACCTAGAAGTCCTTATCACATGAAATTAAACTATACATTGGGGTCCTTATCACACGACAATAAAAATTATGATGTTTCCAATTAAGTGTAACTGAATTATGTGGGTTCTGATTCCGTTCAAAAGGATACATAAGAACCCCAACTATGAGTTTGATCCCAATATCAAATCAACTTCTATCTCCCCCAATGACAATAGTTTCTATAGTGACTATCATATACTTGGATGAAAATAAATTCTAGACCTCCTCACTGAGTGTCTTAAAAACCATCATCATCATAATTTTGACTAAAGAATCTCTATTTAGTACATGATAGGATATCATTGATATAGAACTGTGAATACATAGAGATATATCCTTTGATGAATATCCTAAAATATATAAATATGATTCAGATTTCCATACATGCTAATAATTTATTTCAAATTTCCAAGGAAACCTACATTACAATTGTTAAATTAATAAGGATTCATGAAAATATCTTAAATCTATAAGAAAGTCCTAGAGTATGTAGTAATTTTAATCAAATGGATGAGATGATCCTATCCACCCATCCTCTCGACCAATGTGAGTTCTTAAGATTCGTGGGTAAAAATCCATAATGAGGACCTACCATTGGAATTTAGGTACCTTTGGATATAGAAATATTAGGTGTTTTAGGTTCCATAAAAAAATCCATTGGAAACTATCCAGAAATAGTAATTCATAACCAGAACACACATTCCTAGGGAAACAAAAAATTGGTGAATCCAGCATGAATATCACAATTATTTCCTTTACTATAATTAAAGGGATGTAATGATCAGTCTCCATCAGAAATGGAACTTCATTAGAAAATGGAAATGTCTGATCGAGACTGATCAATACATCAATTTCATTTTATAAAATGACATAATCGTGTTATTCATGTTTGGTTCATCATTTTTTATTTCCATCAGAATGCGTGTTCTGGTATGGAATCAGTATTTCTAAAAGGGTTCCAATAGATTTTTTTATGGAATAGAAAACACCCAACGGTTTTGTATCCAATGGTACATGATTTTCAAAGAAGATATTCATTAAGGATTTTAACTCATTAAGCTTAAGAACTCACATTGGTCTGGAGGATGGTATTTTAGGCTCATCGTACCCTTTTTATGGGTTTATTTCTTACTATGGTACTCTCTTATATATTTAAGATATGTTCATGAATTATTATTTATTAACCAAGCGTAATGTAGGTTTCCCTAGAAATTTTCAATCAATTATAAGAATATGTGGAATTCATAATCATCTACATGTATTCTATCTTCTCCATAAATGGAGAAATATATATTTATTTTAGGTTCTCTGTTGATAGTATCTTCTTATAAACTTCTTAGATATAGTTTATCCATTGTTACAATGATGATTGTTTTTAAGCCACTCAGTGGGGGAACTTTGGAGTATCTATCCATCCTTGTAGAAAAATGTTACTCTATTGTTTATCATCATCAAGGGAGATGGATATTGATTTGAAGTTGCTATTGAACCCATCAATGAGCTACCACCATAACCTCATGAAATAAATCTGAACCCTCATAGTTCAGTTCCTCTAAATGGGGCATATCATACCTTTTGAGTTCATGTAATAAGGACCCAACCATACAGTTTCATGTCCCGTGGTATGGAAACTTACGTGGAAGGTGCCCAGTCAAAGCTTGGTATGAGACATATGTCGAAACATACCATGGTACGTAGAAGGGATATGTTATTCCATGTTGAATTAGACCCTACTCAAAATGTGGCCCATAGAGAACATGGTTGATTTGGGGGTGTTGGTTTTGAACCTCAGCGAGGCTTCCTAAATACCCCATTTAATTTGGAATCAAATCCTAAATAATTCTATAAGTCTCATAGGGGATTAAGGCCCATTTAGAGGAATACGTGGGGCTTTATCCTAAAGAGAATTCCTTAATAACATGGTCCATAAGAGATGTTTGAAATCCTAGAGATTAAATGGGGACTTAATTCATGGATTACTCTTAATGAGGATGCCCACATTATGGAATTAGTGTTAGATTCCTAAGGAGCATGTCTAGTGAGCTCGCGCTGTAACAACCCGAGATTTTATGAAAAATATTCTTTTTAATTTTATTAATGTCTTGTGTTGTACGCTACTCCAAAAGGAGCTTACACAATACGCATCCTTGACTTGCCTTGCATTACACGCAATCACAACCTTCCTCGATAGCGTGTGTAGTACGCAATACTGAGTTTCACGAAACAACGATATGCTATTAAAATATTATTAAAACTAGCCGTTATGAATAGTAATAACCACTTTTTAAATTTTAGAAATTTTATCTCTCAAAATGGACTTCATTTTTGGATTCGGAGTATCGAATTTAGCCTAAGGTGAAATTTTGGTACTTTTCGGATAACTTTCATATTCTAATGAATAGTGAAAATTACTAAATTATAATTAAAAACAACTTTTTTAATCTAAATAATTAATAGTGATAAATTATTAATTTGAGTGGTTTTAAAGTATATTTAGAATATATTTTTACAATTTAATACAATGTTGGTCATTGGTTGTAATTTCACATTTAAACCAGACATAATCAAGTGTCAATCTTTTGATAGATTTTGTTTCTTAAAAAACACGCTATTTGTTTTAACAGCGGGATTTAATTATAAAATTAATTAATGCAACTTCTATGTTATGAATTTGGTAAAATAGACTTCATTTTTGAATTCGGAATATGAAATATAGCTTAGGATGAAATTTTGGCATTTTTCTGAAAACATTCAATTTTTGATGAATAGTGAAACCACTAAGTGGTAGGTTAAAAACGGAATTTTGCATAAAACATAATTTTACCGCTTCTGTGAATGGAATTTAGAAAATCCGAGAGACACGGTTAATATCAAGGACTAAAATGTGGTTCAATGAGATGAAAATAATTTTTTGGTGAATAGTAACTTTTTACTTTTTTTACCGCGGTTAATAGTAAATAGGGTAACTAAGGGTAAATATGATATTAATATTACCCTAACACATGTCCTAATTCTATTGGAAAAGTGTAATTCGACCAAAAACAAACTTAGGAATAAAATATGACCATTTAGGCCCACTTGGATTAGATTAGGACATTTATTATTAATTTATTTAAAGAAGGGTTAAAATAGTTAAAAACAAAGTTTAATAAGTAAATCATTTGTAATATGGGGTTATACATAAGATCAATTCGATTGTAAATATTAATTAGAAAGCTAAAAAGATTTCCTACATGATGGTATTTTATTTGTAATTTTTAGAAATCAAATAATTTAATTTATTTATGACACAAAGATGATGCAGTAATTATCTTATTAATGAAATATTAACATAATTGATAATATAAATACCAAAATAAATGTAATTTAAGACTTTTTATGAATTCCACTAATTTTATAGGTTACTATGATATATTAATGTTGATTTAATCAACTTGGTTCGAACATATAATTCTGTTATGACTTTCACAAAAATCATATATGAAATAGTGTCAAAATTGACACAAAATAGTTCTTAAATCAAATATTATATTATTAATTGTTATTTTATTCCTAAAAATCTAAGGTTCGGCAAAATGACTTAGATAAGGAAATATATATTAATAATAAACAATTTGGGGTTCGTTTGGCATGTTATAGTAAGTTTATTAACCATATAGTGAAAGAAAACAAAAAGACATGGTAAAAGTTAAATTATTTAACTTAGAGTTAAATCTAACTGATAAGGTTAAAATAATACCCTAAACTTGTCTAAATCTTATTGGTTGATAGGATCTCGACCCATCCCCACCTTATCTTCGAAATAAGACCATTGGGAGCCATTATAAACCGATTTTGACTTTAATATAAAATAATATTTTGAGATATTCCTAAGGTGCCCCTCTCCTCCCTTATAAAAGGGCACCTCCTCCCCCTCCTCCTCACACCAATTTGAGAACTCAAGCTCGGCCAAACCCTGCCAAAATCTCTTCTACACTTTCCTATAAACATCCTAGAGGTTCTGGTCTTCCTCAAAGACCAATTTTAGTGCCCTAAGAGGAGGTCTCAAAGAGGCGCTTCAAAAAAGAGGTAATTACCGTTACCAATTATTTCATCTTTATTTCTTCTTCCACTTCTTCTTCTTAGGTTGTTTCATTATGAAGTAATAACATAAGTATCACTCATATACTGATATGTTATTATAAGTATTAAACAACCCTATTTCACCATCTATCCATCCTACGGAAAAAGAAATCACTACACGTGCGTACGTACGGAATACCGTCTCCACGCCGTGGTGTAATCTATTTTCCACCACCACCTTACATGGATGGGTATAATGGTGTAAAGAATAACTATACATAGTTATTACAACATCATATTGATTCTGATATATTGTATAATCTACTCCAATTCAATTCAATAATTATGGAAATGATATCATCGCTCGTGCGTACGTACGGAATACCGTCTCCACGACGCGATGAGATTCATTCTTAATGATTAACCATTCATGAATGATTATAAAGTATATATAATAAGTAATAATGAAATATATGACATAATAATGATACTGGATTTATGTATATATATATATATATGTATGTCATCTACTTACTTCCATTCAAGACAATAAAGAAAGAAAAACAGCGTTCATGCGTACGTACGGACTACCGTCTCCATGAACAATGTTTTTCATTTCATTTATCTATCTATTATATATATATATATACTGAATATATATGATATATAAATCATATTTTATATTCTGAATGTAAGTAAATCATGATATAATTAATAATAATGTCAAGAACAAAAAGTCAAAACACCTACGATAAATGAAACGATTTTACCCAAAACGCTTCTTTAACATGGAATTTACAAAAGAACGGGTAATATAATGTCATAAGTGAACCATATATGATATCATAACAATGAATATGATTCTGTAATAAGTCAATGACATTATTTAAATCATTATACAGGAGGTTCGGACACATACGAAGCAAATCGGACCTAAGGTAAGGGAAATATCACAATCTCATTTTTATCCGAGATTGTTTATTCGTAAGTATTTACTGGGGTGTATTTTATCATCCACATCCATGTTTCATCAATATGTGATATTATTTCCATCCACCTAAAATTTTTTAAATCCATTTTTACCCTTTGGTGAGTTTTTAGTAAAAAAATATGAAAGGAATCTTTTGACGTTTTTCATACGAGGTGCTTTTTTGACTTTTCCGACAAAAGTACGAAGAATGTTTTTTTTAACTTATATGGCATGAATGGATTTTTAAAAACATTATTTCCATGAAGCTTCCTTTACAAGTTTTCAAGTTTATTTTTAATCAACTTCTTTTAGTTTATAATTTTATGACATGTTAAGAAAAGAAAAGTGTTTTTTTTGAAGAAGAAAGGATATTTTCCTCAGGAATGGAGTTCAAGTGTTTTATCAAAATTATTTTCCATCTAAGATAATAAAGGGTTATATTTTTATCCCTATTATTACATTGATTTGATCATGTTGTGATGGAATTATTTTTATGAATTCCTTTATCTAATATAAATTGATTTATGATGTCATGATGTTTCAAGAATCCCATTTTTGTTACATGTGTTATGCGATGATGTATGTTTTATGATTATGTGGCACACATAAGAAAGGATTCATTATAAGATGGGTGGGACCTATATCTCCCTCCAATGCATTGGGTAAAGATTTTATATCTCATGAGATAGACATGGCTGGAATGGTAGGTTATACCGGTTCAGTGAAACAGGACTGAAACGAGGGTTACTCGATTCAGAAAGGGACTTTGTCCACTAAGATAGTCTTAGCAATGAGTCTTGACTAACAAGAAATGATTCACTATGATTATGTGTGAATGCCACAAAGTTTCATGTTTTATGTTATGATTATTGTGATTACATTTCACTGCCATTATTTACCCCATGTTATGAAATTATGATCTCTTTTGCAGGTTAAGATTTCCAAAAGTTATGTGCTTATGTATATGATGTGATTGATATTTCTTTTGTTTACCCTTACTGAGCATTTGAGCTCACCCTTTTATGTTTTCTTTTCCCCAGGATATAAATAAAGGTTTTAGGTATAAAAAAAAAGAAGATCTTTATGGGAGATGTTGAAGATCTTTCACCACGATTAGAAGATTATATTCCGAGTTTCCAAAGACACTAAACTATTACGGTCCTTGTGTGTGTTTTTTGTTATGTACTAAGTATTCTGCAAATCTAATGTAATGTCCATGTACGTCAGGATTTGGGTCTCTACAGTTGGTATTAGAGGAAAGGTTTAGTCAACCTTTGGAAACTAGGATGCGAGAACTTTAGTGAGATCCCTAGAGATATTTATAAGTTATGTCTAGGGATGTCCCTAAGGATAAGTATACGTATAGGATACAGTCCTAGAACTATGGTAACGATCATAGAATTTAACATAATATGTTAGATATTGAGGGTACTCCCCCTTTATTATGTTGTTTTCCCTAGCATGATTTTTTCCTCTCACACTATTCTTTTTTGGGTTTTAGAAAATGGCTGGAAACAAGATGATTCATGATAATGGAGGATATGATGGACAATGGAATGATATTATTCATGAGAAACCAAATGAAATGGGATTTGGAAGTCCAAAAATCATTATTATGTTGAATCAGCAATCTCATAATATGATCAATAAATTAAAATTTGGTAAGTTTCCTGACTCGGCTAATAAGAGAAAGATGGAGTTTCATAATGATCATAGAGGAAAGAAAGTTCAATTTCCCCTATGTAAATCATGTGGGAAGAGGAATCAAGGAGAATGTTTCAAAGGAACTGGAAGATGCTTTGGGTGTGGAAGAGAAGGACACAAAGCAAGTAAATGCAAAGGAAAAGGTTCAGTTAACAACATGGATGGGGATAATGGTATTGCTACGACATCAACAATGGTTAAATGTTTTAAATGTGGAATGTACGGGCATTATGCAAACCAATGCCCTAAGGGAAAGTCTCATGAAGATAATCAGTATGGTCGTATGGGAAGTATTTATGTGGATGATGATGAAGAGACTACAAATGATATGTGAGATGAAAGAATTGTTGAAGCTCGGTCAATGGTTTAAGAATGTAGTGGAATGAATACATGTTTATCATGTGTAATGTTGTATAAGTAATCTCATGGTACTATGGAATAAAGAGACATGTAAGGATTGTTGCACTGTTGTCTGATTAATGTTACCAGTATCCATGAAAGGTTATTCAGATATTTTTGGAATGTAGATGATATGCGCATAATGAAGGGATAAGGAGAAAATGAAATGTTTGACATTATTCATGAGCTCATGATTGATATAAGGACTAAGTGATATCATGGTTTGAGTATATAGAATTTTGAGGATTTTGGTATGTGGAAAGTGTTAACTTTAAACTGCATTCATGTTTTCACTAAGGTATTCAAGAGAATACATGATTGAGGACCTTGAATGTTTGGAATGTGACCAACAAAACATATCTTATGATATATGGGGATCAACGATGGTATTAAATCTCTGGTAATCGTTTTCACTATGTTATGAGAGTGGACTGCAGTATTATGGATAAGCCTAAAGATTGAAATGGATTATGTTGGACATAAGTGAGTATTGTTTAAGGATAGAAGTTTTTTTTGATATTATTGATGGGATGTTATAGTAATGTAGTTTTAGAAAAAGGACAACCTATAGGACGGGCGACAACCCATCGCTTTGGACAAGGCTGTGGGAATCGAACCCACAACCGAAGTGCGACTGGCCTTTATCGCCTACCACTGGCCTACAGGAAGTCCCTGTTTTATTAAATTAAGAAGTATGATATATGAAGTATAAGTCCATTTTAGGAACCATATATGATTAATCTCACTATAGATCGACTTATGTATATAATTTTTGCTAACCTTTTGTTTGAGACAAATGGAATGACCCGTCATTCTATCACATGATCTGATAACACTTCACGAATAACAAATTCAACTTCATTTATTTAAGAGATGAAGTGGAAATTGTTCAAGGCACGAACAACAGTGAGATTATACCAAAATAAAGTAAGTATTTATTCTAATTCAAATTCTTCAACTTTAGGGAAATGATCTTGAAAACAAAAAATGTTGTCCTAGTGATCTTATACCTGATGAATCAGTTGGTACCTTATATCATCACAAATCTATGGATTTGTGATTACTGTCTTTTCCATAGCCATGTTCTCTACCACTCTCCATCAGAACATGATGGTTAGATTTCTCTTCCATATCCATATTTTCACCTATGTGGAAACCCAGTGATTAGTTTATTTGGGTAACCGTTACGTTTCATACTTTTGTTTTTAAAGATTGGTTTTGATATTCCTTTTTAAGATGTGGGTTTCTATTAAAGAAACTTTCGAATAGTAAACCATTTATAACCCCGACGAATTTCGAGGGCGAAATTCATTTTAAGGGGGGTAGAATGTAACAACCCGAGATTTTATGAAAAATATTCTTTTTAATTTTATTAATGTCTTGTGTTGTACGATACACCAAAATGAGCTTACACAATACGCATCCTTGACTTGCCTTGCATTACACGCAATCACAACCTTCCTTGATAGCGTGTGTAGTACGCAATACTGAGTTTCACGAAACAACGATATGCTATTAAAATATTATTAAAACTAGCCGTTATGAATAGTAATAACCACTTTTTAAATTTTATAAATTTTAGCTCTCAAAATGGACTTCATTTTTGGATTCGGAGTATCGAATTTAGCCTAAGGTGAAATTTTGGTACTTTTTGGATAACTTTCATATTCTAATGAATAGTGAAAATTACTAAATTATAATTAAAAACAACTTTTTTAATCGAAATAATTAGTAGTGATAAATTATTAATTTGAGTGGTTTTAAAGTATATTTAGAATATATTTTTACAATTTAATACAATTTTGGTCATTGGTTGTAATTTCACATTTAAACTAGACATAATCAAGTGTCAATCTTTTGATAGATTTTGTTTCTTAAAAAACACGCTATTTGTTTTAACAGCGGGATTTAATTATAAAATTAATTAATGCAACTTCTATGTTATGAATTTGGTAAAATAGACTTCATTTTTGATTTCGGAATATGAAATTTAGCTTAGGATGAAATTTTGGCATTTTTCTGAAAACTTTCAATTTTTGATGAATAGTGAAACCACTAAGTGGTAGGTTAAAAACGGAATTTTGCATAAAACTTAATTTTACCGCTTCTGTGAATAGAATTTCGAAACTCTGAGAGACACGGTTAATATCAAGGACTAAAATGTGGTTCAATGAGATGAAAATAATTTTTTGGTGAATAGTAACTTTTTACTTTTTTTACCGCGGTTAATAGTAAATAGGGTAACTAAGGGTAAATATGATATTAATATTACCCTAACACATGTCCTAATTCTATTGGACAAGTGTAATTCGACCAAAAACAAACTTAGGAATAAAATATGACCATTTAGGCCCACTTGGATTAGATTAGGACATTTATTATTAATTTATTTAAAGAAGGGTTAAAATAGTTAAAAACAAAGTTTAATAAGTAAATCATTTTTAATATGGGGTTATACATAAGATAAATTCGATTTTAAATATTCATTAGAAAGATAAAAAGATTTACTACATGATGGTATTTTATTTGTAATTTTTAGAAATCAAATAATTTAATTTATTTATGACACAAAGATGATACAGTAATTATCTTATTAATGAAATATTGACATAATTGATAATATAAATACCAAAATAAATGTAATTTAAGACTTTTTATGAATTCCACTAATTTTCTAGGTTACTATGATATATTAATGTTGATTTAATCAACTTGTTTTGAACATATAATTCTGTTATGACTTTCACAAAAATCATATATCAAATAGTGTCAAAATTGACACAAAATAGTTCTTAAATCAAATATTATATTATTAATTGTTATTTTATTCCTAAAAATCTAAGGTTCTTCCAAATGACTTAGATAAGGATATATATATTAATAATAAACAATTTGGGGTTCGTTTGGCATGTTATAGTAAGTTTATTAACCATATAGTGAAAGAAAACAAAAAGACATGGTAAAAGTTAAATTATTTAACTTAGAGTTAAATCTAATTGATAAGTTTAAAATAATACCATAAACTTGTCTAAATCTTATTGGTTGATAGGATTGCGACCCATCCCCACCTTATCTTCGAAATAAGACCCTTTGGAGCCATTATAAACCGATTTTGACTTTAATATAAAATAATATTTTGAGATATTCCTAAGGTGCCCCTCTCCTCCCTTATAAAAGGGCACCTCCTCCCCCTCCTCCTCACACCAATTTGAGCACTCAAACTCGGCCAAACCCTGCCAAAATCTCTTCTCCACTTCCCTAGAAACATCCTAGAGGTTCTGGTCTTCCTCAAAGACCAATTTTAGTGCCCTAAGAGGAGGTCTCAAAGAGGCACTTCAAAGAAGAGGTAATTACCGTTACCAATTCTTTCATCTTTATTTCTTCTTCCACTTCTTCTTCTTAGGTTGTTTCATTATGAAGTAATAAAATCAGTATCACTCATATAATTATATGTTATTATAAGTATGAAACAACCCTATTTCACCATCTATCCATCCTACGGAAAAAGAAATCACTGCGCGTGCGTACGTACGGAATACCGTCTCCACGCCGTGGTGTAATCTATTTTCCACCACCACCTTACATGGATGGGTATAATGGTGTAAATAATAACTATACATAGTTATTACAACATCATATTGATTCTGATATATTGTATAATCTACTCCAATTCAATTCAATAATTATGGAAATGATATCATCGCTCGTGCGTACGTACGGAATACCGTCTCCACGATGCGATGAGATTCATTCTTAATGATAAACCATTCATGAATGATTATAAAGTATATATAATAAGTACTAATGAAATATATGACATAATAATGATACTGGATTTATGTATATATATATATATGTATGTCATCTACTTACTTCCATTCAAGATAATAAAGAAAGAAAAACAGCGTTCATGCGTACGTACGGACTACCGTCTCCATGAACGGTGTTTTTCATTTCATTTATCTATCTATTATATATATATATATACTGAATATATATGATATATAAATCATATTTTATATTCTGAATGTAAGTAAATCATGATATAAGTAATAATAATGTCAAGAACAAAAAGTCAAAACACCTACGATAAATGAAACGATTTTACCCAAAACGCTTCTTTAACATGGAATTTACAAAAGAACGGGTAATATAATGTCATAAGTGAACCATATATGATATCATAACAATGAATATGATTCTGTAATAAGTCAATGACATTATTTAAATCATTATACAGGAGGTTCGGACACATACGAAGCAAATCGGACCTAAGGTAAGGGAAATATCACAATCTCATTTTTATCCGAGATTGTTTATTCGTAAGTATTTACTGGGGTGTATTTTATCATCCAAATCCATGTTTCATCAATATGTGATATTATTTCCATCCACCTACAATTGTTTAAATCCATTTTTACCTTTTGGTTAGTTTTTAGTAAGAAAATATGAAAGGAATCTTTTGACGTTTTTCATACGAGGTGCTTTTTTGACTTTTACGACAAAAGTACGAAGAATGTTTTTTTTAACTTATATGGCATGAATGGATTTTTAAAAACATTATTTCCAAGAAGCTTCCTTTACAAGTTTTCAAGTTTATTTTTAATCAACTTCTTTTAGTTTATAATTTTATGACATGTTAAGAAAAGAAAAGTGTTTTTTTTTGAAGAAGAAAGGATATTTTCCTCAAGAATGGAGTTCAAGTGTTTTATAAAAATTATTTTCCATCTAAGATAATAAAGGGTTCTATTTTTATCCCTATTATTACATTGATTTGATCATGTTATGATGGAATTATTTTTATGAATTCCTTTATCTTATATAAATTGATTTATGATGTCATGATGTTTCAAGAATCCCATTTTTGTTACATGTGTTATGCGATGATGTATGTTTTATGATTATGTGGCACACATAAGAAAGGATTCATTATAAGATGTGTGGGACCTATATCTCCCTCCAATGCATTGGGTAAAGATTTTATATCTCATGAGATAGACATGGCTGGAATGGTAGGTTATACCGGTTCAGTGAAACAGGACTGAAACGAGGGTTACTCGATTCAGAAAGGGACTTTGTCCACTAAGATAGTCTTGGCAATGAGTCTTGACTAACAAGAAATGATTCTCTATGATTATGTGTGAATGCCACAAAGTTTCATGTTTTATGTTATGATTATTGTGATTACATTTCACTGCCATGATTTACCCCGTGTTATGAAATTATGATCTCTTTTGCAGGTTAAGATTTCCAAAAGTTATGTGCTTATGTATATGATGTGATTGATATTTCTTTTGTTTACCCTTACTGAGCATTTGAGCTCACCCTTTTATGTTTTCTTTTCCCCAGGATATAAAGAAAGGTTTTAGGTATAAAAAAAAGAAGATCTTTATGGGAGATGTTGAAGATCTTTCACCACGATTAGAAGATTATATTCCGAGTTTCCAAAGACAATAAACTATTACGGTCCTTGTGTGTGTGTTTTTGTTATGTACTAAGTATTCCACAAATGTAATGTAATGTCCATGTACATCAGGCTTCGAGTCTCTACACGCTCCCTAGGTAAAGCCTTCTTATTTATCCCAGTTATGATGGGAATCAGTGTTCTATTAGTTCACTTAGTCTAGTGGATTTTTTTATGTTTTGATCATTAAAAATATCTAAGCCGAAGTGATACACGCTCGGTCTAAGAAATAAAAATATGTGAAAGATTCAACAAACCACACACATCTTCTCCTCTACGGATGGAAGAGGGCATGCCTCTGACAAAAATTTATGGGTTGACCATGGAAGGGGCAGTGGCTATGAAATTTCCCTCTCATCAATTTACATTATATGAAGGTCCAATGTATGGAAGGTGTGAATTGTTAAGGATGTAGATATGATTGAGACTACAACCTTCTGCATGAAATTCTATGGGATTACATCAATATGGATGCCCTTTTGAGGAATCGTTGGGGATTAACTCAAAGGAGGATGAACATTCGTTGTATGGTTAGGGATAACTCCAAGGTTTTATTCCTATTTGGTGATTAGTTGGGGATTACTCCAAATGAGGATTCCCATCTAAGATTGGTTGGGGATTTCTCCTATGGAGGATCCCCATTTGAGAATTGGTTTGGGATTACTCCAAAGAAGGATTCTTATTTGATAATTAGTTGAGGAATACACCTAAAGAGGATGCCCATTTGTATTGGTTGAATCTAGAATTGGAGTTAGGTGAAGAGGATTAAGGAGTATCTAGAAGAGTGTATCGACTCAAGGTACTTGAGGAATCAAATATGATAAAATGAACTCATAAAAGAGGAAAGGAAACTATAGGATTATGTTGAATCAAGGAATTTACAGGAGTGTAGAGGACTATCCAAAATCATGGTATTCTAGGGGGAATTTGGCACGTAAAACGGCGTAATGGAATATATCGTTGACCCATCCTAAAAATTTCATGGTGAAACTCACCATTTTTCAATGGGGATTACTGATAGAAGTGAAGGGACCAGCCCGGGGGGCTAAGACGATAAACCATTAGTGATCTCAAGTGGGAGTGTTGGGGAGTAACCCCAATGGTATGGACGAAAAAGTTCTCTCAAGTGGGTCACCCTAGTTTGGGTTTCCCAGTTGGGTCACACTAGTATGGGTCTCCCACTATGGGTCTCCCTATTATGGGTTACACTAGGTGGGTCGCCCATATATGGGGTCAATCCAAACATCAAAACAACTTCTATATCCCTATATGATGATAAAATTTCGAGTAAATGTTGTCTACGTGGATGAACATAAACAATAGAGTTTCGTACTGAGTGGCTTAAATACTAGCATCATCGTAACAATGGATAATGAATCTCTACGTAGTGGATAATAGGATAATATTGATGGAGAACCTCTAATACATATAGTTGTCTCCATTGATGAAGAACCTCAAATACATGCAGATGATTATGAATTCCACATATGTTAATAATTGATTGAATATTTCCATAGAAACCAACATTAAGCTAGGTAAATTAATAAGGATTCGTGAACATTACATAAATCTATAAGAGAGTCATAGAGTAAGAAATAATTCTCCTCAAAAGGGTGAGATGAGACCAAAATCCCATCCTATCGAACAAAATTATTTCCTAATAATAAATGGTAAAAATCCTTAATAAACTACTACTTTTGGAAAGAATGTCTTTTTGGATACAGAAATGTTGGGTGTTTCCAGTTCCATAAAGAAATCCATTGGAAACCGTTTGAAAAAATTGAATCTTAACCATAACAAACATTCTTTAGGAACCAAAATAATAGTGAACCTGACATGAATAAATCAATTTGGTAATTTCCTAAAATAATAAGGATATATTGATCAGTCTCCGTCAAACCATTCCATTTTCTAATAATGTTCTATTTCTAAGGGAAACAAAAAACCGGTGAACCCGATGCGAATCCTTAGCCTAGTTAAGGATATTACTCATTTTTTAGGAATCTTTCAATAAAAGAGGGAAAAAAGGAAATAAATCACACATGTTATTATCCAATAGTTTCTTCTTTTATGAGGGGTTTCATGATTGTGAATTTCATATATCAGTAGACACTCTTTTCCAAACAATTCATTACCATCCAAATGGATTTCTTAACTTTTTAACCTATGAATACCCCACCCGCTACTCAAGATGAATCCTCGTACACCATAAGGATAACATCACCAAATTAGTATCTTCAATGTTTGGTCTCAAAAGAACTAGTTCATGAGTACCATCAACATGATATTATCCCAACCTTGGAGGCTATCTAATAGACCCCCCCCAGTTGAAGAGCCTCCCCCAATTATCTAGTCAGTGATGACCGGTGGCCCAAAAGCAGACGGTACCAACCATTATCTTCAACCATATTTAGAGATAATCCCCCCCCCCCCCCAAAATATCAAACCCCTCCCATATTAAAAGGAGGTATAATAGGAGGTAGCCTATGGCCACTCCCCAAAGTCACAAGGTCCTACCTAATGGCTCCTTTCAATAATTGATGCTGCCAACATCACACAAGAGAAAACCCTCCACATGATAAGGGTGTTGTCTTCGGATGCGCAACCAAGGTCCCTTAGAATTGGGAACACAAGAATATCTGTGAGGAAAACATTCGTCTGACATGGAGTAGGTTCATACCTTTTCTCCCAATAGAATTCCACCAACACAGTTTGGTGGAATACAGCAAGCAAGCACATACACACATATACCTTCATCTTGTTAGCTAGTAGAATCATCTGGAGGAACCCATCCAATCCCACTATTCAAATCCGATGGAGTACATTGACCAGGAACATTCACATACATATAATATTTCAATTAGTCTTCATACCAATCTGACTGCATTCAAAGAAACCCACAAACTATGCTTGGTGGAAATTTTCATGCAAGAACATACACCCACCAACACCCACAAATCCATTCATGAAGTATCATTTTTTGTTTAACGTAATGTATTTGTCTAACCATGCATGGTTGAAAATCACTAGAAGGAACATAAAACATCCAACATCAATCAATCCTACCAATAATCTCATTTGGAAGCACCTGTAGAATTCAGTCTGAAAGCTCTGACAAAAACCCAGACCTAACTCAACTATCTTCTCCTAACAGCAGAGTACTATCTGTATCCAGTGACTAGAAATAGGGAAAAATATAATGTACATACACCTACTCTGGATATGGAATGGATATATATTCATGTATTAGTCACTGAAGTCACCAAGAACATTTTGGTAATGGTGAAAGGGTATACACAAATTCCATCTCATATCCAGAAAGCTTTCTAGAATATCATAACAAAAAGTCATCCGTACTAGAGAGATAAATAATTAATTATATCCCCACACATGGGATGACTCGTCATCATGAAATCCCAGAATAGATACACACTATTATTTTAGTTCCATAGGGTTATGGGAACACTCCCCCATATCATACAGAAAACTGAATCCAGAAATTACACTCATTCCAATTCGAGATAATCGGCATGTTCTGATCACCACTCTAAGTAAATCACATACACCTACCCATAATGTCCACTTATCCTAGCATGTGTCCCCAAATTCTTGTAAGAAGACATAAAAAAGTCTTATCAATCATTTTTTGAGAATCTAGATCCAATCTGCAATCTGGTTCCACTCAATTATGGAGTTTTTCAAGACATCAGACATTTATCTATTTCATATCAAGATCCTACACCCCATTAACAAATTATGGGAGAAGTATTATAAAATTTTGATGGTCGTCATCAAAGACTTCATAATAAAGCATTTCTTCAAAATAATTCATTCAATATAATGATCTTATCTCCTAATGAGAGCCACGAAAACCCTCTATGTGGCCAAAAGACCAAGAGAAAGAGAGTTTACCTCTTTCTATAACCCACTAATTGATTTCATCCCCATGATGGCATTCATTGTGAATGTCCACTCCACATTAGTGATTCACAAATTCCAAGAGAATTCCCTAATGGGAAATGTTGTGATGAGAAATCCCTCTTATGCTGAGGCACTTGAAACTACAAGGCCACTCATTTATGATGCCTTCCCACTAATAGTTGAAAGGATTTCTCTACCAGAGGGAAGCTCAAGGAATCATCCATTCTCTAAACAACCCTTGAGCCATTTATAGCCCAATGAAACAGTTGAAATCTCTGCCAATATTGTTGATTCTGATGAGATGGTATAGAAACACAAAACTTGGTCTGATCTGGTAGAATATCCTCTAGTAAAAAAGGATAAGGACATATTTATCATGAGGAAACAACTAGAAAAAAAAATGAAGTACCGGTCATGTTCTGGCCATTGGTGACTTCTCAATATAGTATTCCATAGATATTGGGAGAAGATTGTATTCATGATATCTACCAAAAAATATGGAAGACTATTTGTCAGTTATAGGTGAATGTATTACCTTATGAAAAATATCCAGTTATTGTAAAGGTAATAGATATTTTACAACACCAAATTGATTGGAATCCCTCCAGGTTTCCCGATATATAATTTTCATGAAATAGAAGGTATCCCTTTAATATGGGAGCCTTGATGAGTTATTAGGGTTGTAATAAATAATCCTAGAAACCCCATATGACATTCATATTAAAGGATGGTGTGTCCATGGATTATTTGATTTCAATATTCTCTAAAATAAAGAAAATCTCTTAAGATGTGGTCTCATGCAATGTCATTTCCCCAAGCCAGCTACAAAAAGAAAATATTTTTCCTAACTGAAGAGATTCTCGGCAAGAATATACCTCGACTATCTTTCCCCAACGTTAGTCCCAAATATAGAAATCTATTTAGATACTATTGAATCAAGCATCTAAGAACATTTAACATGCCTCCCACTTAGAGGATTTCATCCACCAGACTACATAAATTCCTAAAATAAAATAATGGTCTTTTGAAGTAAGAAATTTAATTGAGTTCCAGATAATGTTCCCAACCAATGATCAAACTTGAATTTATATGATCTGAAGAGAGGTTGTGCTAATATCAACCATTTTATTTTAGGATCCACACCATCCCATAGGGATGGGAGATTTTACACATTCACAATCCCTTCCTTAGTGGAAGTCAATTGCCTCATGATTAAGGAATAATCCAAAAAAGGAACTCCTAACTAAAACATCAGATGATTCTATTCAAGTTTCTCTTCTCCTATAAATTATTGGGTAATCAACAAACAAAAGGATCATGTATCGTGGAATATGTAGAAGTATATGATCTCACAAATATACTGACAAACACAGAAAATGCATTACATATTCATAAATAACATTAATTATGTCACTGTAGATCCTCCATAACATGAGTATAGTATTGGAGAATTAGAAGTGGAACTTCATATTCATGAAATTGTCTACATCGATGAAAATGAAGGAGGTGTTAAAACCAATAATCATAGGATTTCCTAGAATAAATTTTTCCCATCAAATAATCTACTTCTACCTTTTCGTAAGGAACCTAACAAAGAGAAATGTAAAGGACAGACCATGTCTCACCTTCCCCCTAGAGAACGTCAATCCATGTCATAAGAAGAAATATTTTTGTAGAAGGGAGAATTAATAAAGGAGTTATGAAGAGTCAATTTATAGTTACTCAAAGGCAGTATTCCTAATAGATTTTCTCCACAAGAATATTCCCAATTGGATCTTCTAGTAAGCGCATGACAATTAAGAGATTTTTTTTAAAACACCAAGGCAGATCAAGAATTCCCTCCATTATAGGCACACACATACATGCCTATCGCTATGGGTTACCCATGATAGATTCTAGTTGTGCCACCACCAGTGGCCTTACCAGTCATTGAACTCATTCAGGCTCTATCTGCCACACCTGTTTATGTCCTAGATCGGCCAAAAGATTCCAAAATTCTGCTGAATAGAATTGAGTCATTAAAATATAGATTGGTCAATATAGAAGAATAGATCACACCGATTAAACCAGTAAATAAGGTTTTTCCTAAATGGGTATATCTGACCTTTTCATCCATAAAACATTTGGAATCCCACAATTCCAATCATCACTGGATCCGGAGATCGGTAGAAAAAAGTGATTCCTTCCATCTCTCAATATGATCCCTTGATGGTGACCCCCGAGAATCAAGTGGCAGTGATGATATAATGTTTTTCTGTAATCCCTTCAGGGTATATCCTTCATCTAGTATACATGTTTGTATTCTCGATTGATCACTAGATGGGAAAATCTCCGTCATAATTTCCTTTTCCAGTTCAACTCAACGTTGTAAGAAGACAACAATCTTCGATCTCACAAACATAAATTTAAGGGATAATGAAAGAGTTTTTTATTTCATTACTCAATGGAAAGGAGTAATATACTCCTTGAATATACTGTTCCTTCAAGAAGAACTATTACCCATTTATGTATTCATACTTCATGATGAGTTTTGCAATCCTTTAATCCCTGTGATATACACAAGAGGGTTTTTCATTTGGCCACAATTTCTCAATAGGGAGAAAACACCATAACAGAGATTAAATCCAAATAACAAGTAATTTGATTAGTATCAGGAAGAAGAGTAAGAAAATTATTTGTTATTATAATTATACTTAAGAAAGAACATGTACCTGCTCATACATGAAATCTCCCATCATACCATAGAGACCCACCACCCGAGCATGAGCGAAAAAGACTTCCTAATCAAGATGATAAAAAATATTAGAGTAAAAGATTGTTTGAGGACTTAACGAATAAATTATACTCTTTTTGAAATGAAAATGTTTCTGACTAATAAATTTCATCCTTAGAAAACAATTTTTCCCAGTTACCAAGGCCCAATAAACGAAACTAAGAAGAAGAAGAGGATCTCCCAAATTACTACCCCTTATATAAAATGATGGGGCACCCCATCTAGAAGTTTTTTGTTTTCAAAGATCTCCTACAAAATATGGTAGACTCTAGAAAAGTGATATAAAAAAGTTCATCCTCCAATGTAGTATGAATTACTAATACTGATCTATAAGCAGAATGTGATTGGGAGAATGAAAAAAAGTAAGAATTGTCAAATGTTTGATGAATGGATGGTCATGAAAATGATCAATAAAACTCATTATATTTTATAAAAAAATTGAGACAACCAAATGTGCCTCATTCCACATCCATTGTGGAAAGAGATTTTGGGTTTTCTCGTCAACAAGCATATTATGATTCAGTTAAATTCGAAGGAGGATTTAATAAAGTCCTAGTGTAGTGCACCCCATAACTACAATGTATCTGAGTTCATTTTTATTTATATGGTTTTACAACTTCCACATGAAGCGTGAAACCTCTTCAGTTGTGATCTAGGTATTTTTACACAAGTCCCACTACTGTTTCAAAACCCATATGTTTTGAGAATGTTAGGGAACCTCATGGGTATATTTCTATTCTTTTGCAATAAAAATAGACCACTCTGATACCTGGTCTATTTGTGGGTATGTGTGGAAGTGGATTCTTCAAGTATTCCTTCTAAGTTTGTTTGGATTTTAGTGGATGATGAATTTTGTTTCAAATAGCACATGATCTATGAATCGTTGTTCATCTTTTTCTCCATTTGAATGATATTGGGAAATATGGTAGCTACCTATAGGGGTGGGATAAAGATATCCATTAATCTAGAGGGTACATGCATATAATTCAGTGAAAAAGGATTAGGTCTAAGTGTGGAGGGAGTCTCACATCATCATAAGATGATGGGGGTTCCCTCTAGTCCCAATTTCATAAATGTGAAATGTTGGATGAGGGAAGGTAGCACAATGGTTTATGGGGTCTTTAATTGATCAAGGACTGATCTGGGTGCCACCAGGGAGTCTATGCACGCACCTTTGGCGAAAGAAAATTCCGATGTAGTGATTTAGGGAGGGAAAAGGATGCCTACAATTACATTCTATGTAGAGGTAACTTGATCAAGAATTGAAATTACTAATCAAGGAGGGAATCAGGGGAAACAAGAAATGATAAGAACAACAGTGGATTATAATGTTTTTAACATAGGTGATTTATCAGATAGCATTTCCTAGAGGCATCCCAATGTGGGGTTTGGATTGGGTATGCACAATCTAGGTACAGATGTCTAACTATAGAGAAAATAAACTACTATATATATCTTTTAAAATGATGACTAGGTTTAAAAGATTTTTGGGGATGTGATCTCCAAGGATGAGAAGGGGGATTTTGGGCACATAAATGATTCATATGGCTTACTTCCAGGTGATTCCCAAGATGAATTTCAAGGTAATAGACAACCTAGGCCAAGGAGGATGATTTAGAGGGCCAATAGTAATGAGAGAAAGTACTATTCATGCTTATGTCTCCCAATGGAGACAATATCTTATATGAAATATAAATTAAGGACAAAGGAAATTGTTACCAAGATGTATAAAAATTATATTTGGGATGATGTAGGGGACTCAGGGGATTCTTACTGTGTTTCTCTAGATGAACAATAATGGGAAGAGAGAGTATCTCTTGACCCAAACCGAAAACATCTTATGCATTCTGATGACGAAATGAAGGAATAAATTTTGATGATTAATGCATATGAAGGAGATTTCGAAATGATGATGGGAATACCACTTAACATTGAGGCTAATGTTGGGCTATTTTCATGGATTGACAAGAGGGATCTCATACTGATAATGGGATTCAATGAAGGGAAGCTGACCAATGAGGAGTACATGCAGACTTTGGACATTTTGGAATACCATTTTAACAACATTAAAATAGAGGATCCAAAGACTCTCGTAAGTTTTCATTTCTAGAGACTTTGTTAGGAAATGGAGTTTGGTAGACTTAACTTTTTTTAACCTCTTTTCCTTTTCATTTGGTGTTTTATCTTTTGGTTTCACAGTTTCTTGTCAAAAGTGTATTTGATAATAGAAAATTAAATTTGGATGGATAAGAGTAAAGGAATCATAAAATGAATATTATTTTTTAATAAAATAATGGTTAAGGTTTTATAGACATTATACCACCCCAATCAATTTTTTAACATTTTTAGAGCCACGTGGAATGTAAAACCTGTGATATATTTTTCTCAAGATGAGATAATTAAAAAATTCCATCCAGGACACATATAAAAAGGGGCCTATAACACCTCATAATCGATTATATAAAAATTAGGTTTTATCTTGTAAATAATTCCTTTTATACTTCCCTTAGAATCATATTTCACACCTTCATCTAACACGATATTTCCCAAAAACCTCATTTTGAAATAAATTCATTAAGATAATGTTCAAAATATAAAACTACTTTCCTCTTAGTAATATTTTACCTTCGCTACCATTTTACTATAAATATATATTTCAATTTATATAATTAAACCGAAAATATGACGTATATACTGATGATTTTATGTTTATTTGATACTAATTATCCTCACCTTCCCTCTTCCCTTAAGAAATGTGAAAACCTAAATTTTTTGTATATGGGGACCACCACCACCGTAGCACAAAATGTTTGGTTTTATGTATCCACATTACCATGATATTCCTAATAGATAATTTAATATATAAGAGTCATATTTATAATTTGATTTAGTATTGCAATAGTAAATAATATAATACATTTATCTCTCTCTATAGAAAATAAAGTAATAATTTATGAGTATGTTCAAACCAAGACCTCCATGGGACTATGTATTTCATATTTCATTAAAACCTATTATTATTATTTCTAACATTATGATTATTTGATAAATTTCATTTATATTAAATTATTATGGGTTTTTTCAATGAAATGAGACAGCCTTAAAATTATATGAGCAACATGTGATCTTTGTAAATATAAACTCCTAAAATAAGTCTAATACAAGGGACCAAAATTTATTCACACTATGTAATAATTTCATATCAATAAACTCGTATTTTACTACTAAAAAATTATAAAATTCTTGTAAAACCGAAATAATATAATTATTATTTTAAATCAATTCTATTTTAACTTAATCACTTCATAATCGTCCCCAACGTATGGTCCCTTCTTATTTTTCTGAGATTGTGAACTTACTTGAAAAAAACTCTAAATTTATATTATAGATTACAATGTGAATTTAATTTCATGAAATATATGATATAAATTATTAAATAATGATACTTTTTATTATTTTCTAGTGACATAAAAATTCAATTCCTTATTTAAAAAAACACCCTATCTTCTCTATAAATCACTAAAACATATATATTTTCAAATGTTCATTTATGATCATAAGAAAAATACCATAGAATGAAATTATTAAATTTTCAATTAATATAAATTGTCTATAAAAATAACTTATATGTTCTGTTAATTGTCAATTTTTTTACAAGAATAAATAACATCATCACTTTTACAATTCCGGTTCAGAATGATCAAGATTACATACACATTTTATTGATAATAGATAAAAACTAACTAATATATATGATTAGATTAATTATAAATTTTTATTATAACTATTTTTATGTTTCAATAATTTCCCAACATAATTGTTAAAAATAGTTATTTTTATACAGTAGATTCAAGAGATTTAATGTATTTTGGAATTAGTTTACTGTTTTTTTCTCATATTATCACACATTTAAACATTTTTTTTATTATGAAACATGTTTTCATTGGAATTATGTACCTACTACCCATTAATATTTTTATTATGATCACATCACTATTCCAAATATTTAAGGATTCATTTAAAAACATATCCATCATAGTGTTTCAACTAAATGTTTCTATGGTTGTAAGGGTTATTTGTAACTATTTTCAATTTCATGGGACATGTTTAATATTTCAAAACATCAACTCTTTTATGTTGTGTGTTAACTTCCCTATTAACTTCATTTATATTAAATTTCAATCATTTCATGATATTTGAATTTTTATTTAGAGAAACAATCATATATTATTTTGATTCATACGATACAATTAATATAATTATTTTTTATTCTCAAATTCAATTACATGAGACATGTTTTTTTCAAGAACATAATCCCATTTAAATGGTGAAAAAATTCCTATTTGAGATAATATA
The DNA here is from genome assembly GCA_963277665.1 of Viscum album. Classification (NCBI taxonomy): domain Eukaryota; kingdom Viridiplantae; phylum Streptophyta; class Magnoliopsida; order Santalales; family Viscaceae; genus Viscum; species Viscum album. The sequence continues at coordinate 834,350,892 of OY728136.1, forward strand.
TCATGATAAATATTTTTTTGTTTTAAGGTTTAAATCCAACATCGCCCTTTTATGGGGTTTTAATTTAAATGATACTCTATCTCTAAATGTTTTCTCGAGAAAAATTATTTCATATAGAGTCAAAGTAATTATTCTTGATTACGATCACCTATTTATCATTTGTAGGAAAAAAATAAAATATGGTTCCATTATTTTATATTTATGGAAGAATAAATCAATTTATTAATCACGACTAATCATCCACAACGAATAAGTATAATATTCATCCGATGAATTTGAATTTTGAATACCCAGTTTTCTATTACATTGATTGGAGTCTTCTCATCAGGATTCCATAAATTCAATGGTTTTGTAAAATATTTACATAACCATATAAATTTTATCTATATGGTAAAGATATATTATACCTCAAAATTTTAATGAATTTTTTTTGTTGATAATGTTACTGAATATCATATGATACCCATTTATTTTACACAGTATTATCATATCAATGATTAAATTAATTAAATATATTTAAAAATTCATGGAAATTTATTTTTCCTTGAAATATTTTTTATGTGATGAATAAAAACTATTTTGTTTCTATTGTTTATTTGGGATGTGATTAATGAAACCTAATTTCATTCCATAGAGTTTTTATGAAATTTTTAATGATTAATTACATATGGAAAAGGTTTATATATATGATTTACTGGTGGGGTCCTATATCTACCAAAAATTAATTTTGAAAAAAATTATATATGATATGATAAATTATGAAAAAATATTATTTAGTTGCACATATGATTGGGAACTAATGTTTAAAAACATGAATGTATTGTTACCTATAAGAAAATATATTGTATATTTTAATGTGGATTATAATTCCTTTCTCATGGTCTCACGATGTCATTAAATAATGTCATGTTCCTATTGACAATGTTTGTTGCATATTCTTATTCTTATGTTATGCTCTCATGGTCCACATCTATTAACTCATCAATCAAAATATATTTAATTTTTTATTATGTTATAAAACAAATTGTACTATTCTTTATGATTTATTTTTTTGGGTATGAGTTTCTTATGTATCATCATTATACTCATTTCAACTTCTTATTATCACTTATAATCATTGACTGTTATCTGTAATTTTTATCCATACTATTGGTTTGAGTTAACCCATTTAAATGATTGAATTTAATTATGTTAAATAGAAAATTAATATACAATTTTTTTTGAAGATGAGTATCTAATATATAGAAAATTTATTGAAAATATTTATGACTCATTAGGGGTTAACTAGTTTTTTCTATAATTGTAAAAATCATTTCTATACAAAGAACATGGGGTCAACTAGTTAAATTTTGTCCCCAACTCTCTGAATGTCTTAACCTAATATGATCTATTTGTTGCAAATTTTTCATTATATTGTAACTGTGGACATGTATTAAAATTATTATATATAAGAATTGGGATTTTTAAAAATTTACGTGAGTGTGCAATCCTTTATCTCCTAAAATAAAAGTTCAAATTACATAATTTTATATTGAAAGGGGGAAGTAAATTAATTTAGATGAAAATATTTTAATATCATTGAAATTTATATGGTTTTCTTTTATAATTTTTATAATTATGATATCGAGTGTCATTTTACACATACCACTCATGATTATTATAATATTAAATTATGGATAATATAAAAGATGAGTAATAAATGGATGAAATATGATGATATAAGCTATGTGTTTTGTAAAATCAGAAAGGTAAACAAATCACACACAAGAATACTATTCTAAAATTTAATACACAAATAAGAAATAATTCCATTATTTATGGAATTTGAAAATCATGGATAAATTTAACAAATCCGAGTCAATGAATTCTAATGGGAGAATGCCAAAATAATGAATAAAATCATTCAATGATTGAAATAAAAAATATTCTATTAAAAAACATTATATATAATATTTTTTATTGCATTATAGGCTCCCTAAATATGAGTGACCAGAAAATTTGTGAGATATTATATAATAATTCCATTATAAAAAATAATTATAAATAAATTATAATTATTTAAAAAACATTTTTTGAATTTTACAATATGATAGAGAAATAAAAAACTGGTAATGTTCCTTGCAATTTGATATTGTGAATTCTATTCCACATTTGATGAAATTTGATAAAATGAAGAAGGAAATGCTTCTTGATGAATTTAATATTTATTAAATAAATTGAAAATTAATTAATAGATATATGAAATATAACATCAAATTGGAATGAAATTTTGGGTTAATAAAAATCTATCAACTTTAGTTCTCTATTTCAGAAATAATAGAGAAACCATTTTATTTCAAAATAATTATTTATTGATTTCAAATTTTTGTTTGGTGATGGTGATGAAATTAATGGGAATAATATAAGACTAATTTATTAACAATTAAATAATTAATAATAAGTGCTATTTATATGATTCAATGTTTAAACTGGTATCAAATTTCATACTTAAGATGCATAATTTTCTATCATAAATATATTCTTGGTGTTTATTTTTATTGATGATCATCAATAGTGAATAAAAAGAAACGTGATCGGAAGTTATCATTACAATGAAAAAAATGACTTCATCTTATAGAAAAATTTAACACCATATGATTATAATGACTGATGGAAGAGTATTTGTTTTAAAACTTTTGTTGGATAATATTAATAATTATAATGGTTAACCCATAATGGGTGGTTGAGTTCAAAAACTACGTTATATAATTGCCCTATGTTAATATGATGCTTTCGAATGTGTAAGATGTTTTCATTGAAAAAACATATTTATTAAATTATTATATTTATATATTTAAATATTCAATTATCTATTTATTTAAGAGAAATTTAGTATTTATTTTTATGTGAAATATAACTTGAATATGGAAATTAAGGTTCAAGTTATTTGATGTTACTGAAATGGTGAGTATAGGATGTTTTTCAAAATTATTTATGAACATCCCTTGAATGAAAATTCGGATTTGTACCATTTGTTGAAGTATTTATGGTTCTCTAGGATATATATTTTAGTATTTATTATATTATACACCATAGGTTTCCTATATGGACATTGAATTAATAATTTAATGGTTATGTCCCTATGATATTAGAATACCATCAACCCCTCAAGTGTTAATATTTTTACTCACAAAAAGGAGTAGATTATGATATTTCAACTATGATACAAGAACTATATGTTGCAGACTATCCTTTACACTTTAGAATATTTATTTATTAATAGTATGAGTAGAAAAGATTTAAATTTTCTTTATGGTGGGATAATTATTGAAATAGTTAATGATAAAAAATCCAAATTGGAATATTGGATAACCAAATATATTATGGTGAGAATAGTTTTATTGGTCATAAATATGATTAATTTCAATATATTTTAACTTTTATTTAATTAGATAGATAATTTTTTGTAGTGATTAAATATATTAATGAATGATGATCTATTTCAAATAATGGTGAACATTGAATAACCCATTGAGCAGTAGTTTTGGACACATCTTTCAGTTCACATGTTGTGGGAAATAATTATTTTACCAGTTCTCCATTCATGTGTTGAATTTGTGTTCATATATTATAAATAGATATTTAAAATATGAATATGTTTCTTATTATAAATATTATAAATAAATAAGTAAAAAATAATAATTTTTTGGTCATCATGATGGACATAATGGGAATCCGTGAAAAGTTCCTATAACTAACATCAATACAATGTACTCTCTATTTTTTTATCATTATGATAATCAATCTCTATTTTGATAATTTCATACAACTGACGGTGATTTATTAACTACACATAGATGATATGGAATGAGGTATTCTATACAATTTAGAATGAGAATCTAGAATATACACACACTAATATTATTTCATAAATAAGTAAATTATTGAATATTATGAGACGTTTTGGAACCAAATAGTCGATAAGAAGAATCATAAAAAATTAAATGAATAACCCGATGTAATGGATCATGATCTATATATGTTGACTTGTTGAACAAACTTCTGGAATACGAGTAAGAGATTCCAAATAATGATTATCAAGAATAGTAAATCTTTAAGAATACTATATAAAAAGAACATATATTAATATTATTAAGGTGAAAAATTTTAATATACTGAGGATAATTTTTGAGTGATTATATTGGGAGTTATATAATTAGATTAGGAAACTAAAAATTCCATTTTAGAAATATTACATTTTGGTACTTAAATTAGTAACCAATTGATGTGCTGAAATATTTGTGTTTAAATATGGGGGTAGGAAATCAAAAAATTATTAATAATTATTTACATATGTTTTAGATTGTTATATAACATTTATCATGTTTTATAGATGAATAAAATTATACTGCTGAGTTTTAAGAATATTTTAAAATATCTTAAACCAAATAGAGAGTATAGTTATAAAATATTTAATTTTATTATAGAGGAAAAAAGAAAATATATTATTTATAATAATATGTAATGTCAACCATAGGATGGTGTGTTTGGAAGCTGATTTATTAAAATAAGTGTTTTGAAAATTTTGATTCTTATGAGTAGGAGAGAAAACTGATATAAGGACAGTATGTTCGGGATAGAGGTTACATTTTTATTGTACAATGATATTTTATAAGATCATGAATGCTTAAATTTCATTTAATATTTAAATTATTATCATTTAATATTATTGTAGCATAATCGAGAAATTTTTTTATTATTAGAATATTCAATACTCAAAAAGGTCAAAAGTGAAAACTGATGTTGTTATTTAGTCTATAAGTAGAATAGATCATATATTGTGATGATGTGTTATGTCTAAGAAATGTAATATTTCATATTATAGATATAAACTAATACAATTTCATTATGTATTAACCACTCTCAATTCTTTAAAGATAGGTTAAATTATGTTCTCTGATATTAAGTATAAATTAGATTCACTAAATGTTTTAAGAAGATCAACATGAATATATATAAGATTGAATTGTATAGTAAAGGAATAAAATGTGATGATTATAAGCAATTTTACATGGAGAAAATTTAATGTTAAATAATATCTAATTAAATTAAATATTTTTGGAAGCCTTGAAGAACACTTATAGAGGAGTAAAATTAATGAATTCTATGTTAACATTTGTTTTTCAATAGATTAAAAAATAAAAACTATGTAATTTTTTATATGAGTAAATTAATGTGAGGAATTACAGGAGTTAATTATTCTAATTTACATGGAAGACTTAATAATTGGGAAATTTTATGTAATCATTAGTTCTAAATATAATTACAGTCTATGATAATGATAAGATACATTAAAAGATAGGGAGAAGTTGACTTATGCATTAAAGGACCAAAATGTGGCAAATTATTTATTTATAAATTAACTCCCCTTAAGAATATTTGAATTTGAAATAAAATTTAGTTTAAACTATATATTCTTGTTGATTATCATAGTTATAAAATGGATTCTTATTGGAAATATGTATATTTTGAATATCATAGTGTTTAGAAGTATATACCATTTAGAATCCAAGATATGCTATATGATTTTTCAGTTTAGAATTAGTGTTTTTTAGAATTTGTGTTGATTCTTATAAATAATTAAGGAATAAGAAAATTTGAATGTTCATGGTTATTCTTGGTTGGGTAATTATTTTCAAGTATTCGTAGAGGGAAATAACCATATGACACTACATAGTAATTTTTCATAAGTACACACTCGAAACCCATACATGAGGCATTAAAATATACGAAAAACCATTTTCCAAATGATTGTAGGATCAACATAAGAGATGTAATCAATCAATGCTTTTGCTGCTCTAAGGATGCATTCCAATCTTTGTTCCACTCAAACTTCACCACTTTTTGGTTAAGTTCCACCATAGACAAAGCATGTTGAATGAAGTCCAAACCTAATCGCCTGTCACACCCTACTATGCCTATAAATATATCAATCTCAAACACATTTTGTGGATTCTCCCATAACAAAAATGCGTTGATCCTATCAATGTCTATGAAAACCCTTTTCCTGATATAACTTTGCATAGAAACACAACCTACCTAAAACAAAAGGTTCACTTTGGGGTAATTTCTTTATGATGATGGTTCTAAAGAGTGCCCAAATGGGTCACCAAAAATCATTCCTGCTCTTCCTCAGATCCATAATAGATGAGGATATCATCCAAAAATTCCATAATGAATGAATCAAGATACTGGTGGAACACCCTATTCATATGTTCTATAAAAACCTATGCAGCATTTTTTAACTGAAAAAGGCATGACTGTCTACTAAAAATGTCCATACCTAATTTGGAATGCTATTTTTAGGAAGTCCACCTATCTCTCTCTTAATGGTGATTACACGAATGAAAATAAGTTTTAAAAATCACCTCGCCTTTATTATCTGGCCAAACATGTCATCAATACTAGGAAAAAGGATATTTGACCTTGATTGTTACCTTATTCTGCTTCTGGTAACAAATACACAATTAGAAAGATCCATAGGCCTTTTTCACGAACAAGACTAGGGTGTCCCATGAAGAGATGTTTGGGATAATGAATACATTAGATTACAAATCATCTAGTTGTGACTTTAATTATCTCATCTTAGTTAAGTTCATATTGTATGAGGTATTATATTTCGGTTGAATTCCAAACACTAAATTGATAAAAAAACTCAACATACCACTCCGGAGGCAAGCCCAAAAAATCCACTATGAAATCCTCTTGGAATTCATCAACCAAAAGGGGTCATACACCCCAAGAATAAACCCCATCACCCTAAAAAATGAGTGATTATAATTGAAAAATGATATTACCTAATTCTATTAGTAGAGGTTAGGCATATTCCAAACGAGGATCCCATTCTCCCTAAAAAACCAGCGTACTTCCACCAGTGGTCACGAAATTCTGTCAATGCCTATAGAAATTGATATGCACCTAAAATCACACCATCCAATATATACTAAAGATTTAGTCAAATAGTTCCATCTCTAAAAGAATGAAATAACATTACAAAATGATCACAAACAAGGTGAGTGTATAAGAAGGACACCTGAAACCCTAGCATCAATTTTTACCAAGTGGGGTGACTAAATGCATCACATATGGATAAGTCTAGATGGAAACATTAGCACCCCAACCCAGAAAGATAAAATAAAATTAACTGAAGCACCAGTATCAAATAGAACAACATATAATGATGATTTAATGTGAATAGTACTTTGAACTGTTGTAGGTCCGTCATTCAATTCCGTAGGTGCTCGATCCACCGCATGAAACTTCATAGTCATATCCTGACCCTAAGAAAGAAAACTAGCCTATGTATATGAATTGAATTTAATATTACCAAAAGGTGATAAAACACTACCACCATGACCACCAATGTGAGAACCCACTGACTTGGAGAGTTCTGACAGGGCTGAGATCCCCTAAAAGCCACAGATCTAGCACCACTCTAATAAGAGTTCTCCACATTGAATTTTTTTTACAAGTTTCCCATAGCTCGATACTGATTGCAATTCATGTGAGGGGATGTGAACATAGGTCATATGTTCCTAGCCTTTTCACACAGAGGTGACGTAAATAACCCTACAATAGAAGTTATGGAAGAAGGAATATAGGGGGAATGACCTGAACTTCCACACCACTTTTTCTCTTTATCATCCAACTTCCTCATCTTTAATGAGTAACTTCCATTTCCCATGGGTGACAATAATACATGGAACCTAGATATTCATTTTTTATTAATATCCACTATAAAAGCATGTTCAACCAATTTTTTATAAGTATTCATCATAAATAGAAATACATGAGAATAATATTTGGCTACAACCCCCTTTCGATCCTTTATGCCTTCATTTTCACCTTGTAAACGAGTTCAGGTATTAACTGAACTATCTCGGCAAAGAAGTATTCATACTCTATCTTAGAATGGTATCCCTAGAAAGGATCCATAAACTCCAATGATGTCGTGTATACCAAGATTCAAGATACCAATGCTCATTGAAAATGACCTTGAAGCCGTTATAATCAGTTTTCCTGTGCTTTCCATATTTCAGGACTGAGTCCCAACACCTCTAGTTAGGACCCTCTAGCAAGAACAAAGAAAATTTCACCATGACTAATCAAGAATATCATGGAACTGAGACATCCTACTTTTCATCTCAATCCACACTCACACATCCTAGGGTTTCTTGCTACCTTGGAAATAAGGAGGCATGTTCTTAAGGAACTCTTGAGGTTTTTCCTTACTAGGAGATGGTTTGATCTCTCTAACCAAATAAGGAACGGAGCCCGCTACATTTAATAATGTTTAAAATACCTAAACCACAGATTCCAATTATATCTGATAACTTGGTTTTGGATAACTCTCTCTAGCCTCTTCCTCCTACTACTCCAGAATTATCTGGGGATAATTTTTCTACAATTTGAAATAACTACTAGGAAACCAACCAATGTAACCAATTTAATAATTTTTAGAAATAACATAAAATTCCAGCATTTCATAAATCCAAAAAAATCAGATTCATAACACTAACATAAAAAACAAACCACTACACCACCACCTAGTGTCCATATATAGTCTTCAGCCTGTACGTCCCACCTACAGGAGAATTCAGGCAAAACTCCCAACATCTAATGGTGACTTGAGTTCTATCACAAGGTGTCTTGGCTAGGAACCCAACTATCAACAAGATCATCATGTCCCAAAATCCCTATATTCTATCTATACTATCTCATCCCAAATAACATGACCCCGAAAGAGCATAACGTCATTTGATTCCATTTGGTCAGAAACTAAGATAGAGTGTCATGAAATCCAAAACTAGACCCAATTTGTGGAACTACCCAAAGGGCATTCTAGATCCCCAGGGGATAGAAACAAGTCATTGGGTTTCAAAAATATATCACTGGAATGATTTCACCCATTTCATAAGCATAAATAATAAACATAAATAATCAATAAGATGATATGTAATGAAAGACAACACTGCATAACAGTTTCCATATATATGGTTTTACAATATTTGACCAAAACCAAAAGAGCTACCACAAAATAATAAAATCAAAAATTCTCCAAAAATATCCATGAAATAATAGGAACATAATCCTCAACACACCATCTCCAACACCTATAAGAAAGGATCACTAGAAACCCAAACCACTATCATGATACACCTTTACTTTACCCATGTCAAACATAACCAGGACTATATACACCCAAAGTTGTATGTAGTGAAACACACATGTCATGAGGTGTGGATAAAACAATTAAATCACCATAAGGGTGTAGTATGGATGGAATCCAGGATTTCATTCTCCATGGAAAATTGTTTTAATCTTGGTGTCACTTAAAAATAACAAGTTTGAATGATTTAATAAAGTAAGATATTTTCTCAAGATGGTTTGTGAATTTAATATGTGAGATAAGTGATTAGATTTAGGTTGGGTTTTCCCATATGTGATTTCATTAATGTTTTTAAGAAAATATGAATCCTTTCGTTATAGAAAAAATAATTAAATTAATTGAATAACAATTGTTTCTTCGGTTCACCATTGATTTAATTATTTACTAAAGTGTATAAATTTTAATGGACTAATATTAATTGCTTCAAAAATACCAAATCTGTAATTGATTCCCCAAAATAATTAAATTAATCTATCTTAATTTCTCAATGTGACTTAGCATTCAAAAAATAATTCCCTTAGTTGATTTTCTTCACAAATTAACCAATCGGTGTAAAAATGCATAGATCAAGCAAAGTTAGAATAATATTAAAATAAAACAAATTAAATATTTTTGAATATATAAAAATAATATTTTATTTAATTTAAATTCAATAATTATTTAAATTAAAAACCATTCATTTAAAAGAAAATAATTCGATTGAATAAAATTTTAGAAACTCAAACATCACAAAATGGGGTCACCCTTCCCTTTAAACAATCCCAAAGGATTCTACCCCTCCATGGATAGTGGGGTTATAAAATTCAAATTAAAAATAAACACAAATGGAGGAATTATAAATGAAGACCAAGGAGATGGAATTACTCATCCTCTTGGGTGCTTGTCGTGGGAGGGAATGGGATGTGAAATAATGCTTTGAGAGGTAGGAGCTCCTCTCCGTTTATTGGAAGAATAATAATTCTAAATTTGACACATTTTATCACCCACAAATTACTTTTTATCACATTTCCTACTTCATAAATGATTTTCATAAATATTTTTTCTGTCTCCCATGAACATATCAGTGAATTTAGCCATCTGATGTAGGAGTCATGGAATTTTGATTGAATAAGTCTTTTTCTGGTAGAAATTTTCAAGAAGATTCCTTCAAATGTATAAAGATCAACAACCACTTTAATGTTTACAATATCTATGGATGTTAATGGGTGAACGAACATATGAGTCCTATTCCACATATAGGAGAACACACCTAAATTGGAGGTGTGGAGACCGAGTTGTGCATCTGTTATGGTGGTGGGGTCCACACTCTCTTCCTAGAAAAGTATCCAGATTCAATGAATTTTTGGGTAAATGGATGTTTGAATCAGATCTAAATACTTAATATAATCATAGAGTAAATAAAAACACAATTCTAAAAAATAATGAATAACTAAATTTGGAAGTATATTTTTTACGAAATAAAAAATACCCTTGTGGTCAAAATTTATCCAAAACCCAGAATTATGCATTTTTCCCAATTTTGCTCATTTTAATTATAAAATTCAAATTACGCATAATTTTAATAATAAATATAAATACACGTGGTTTATAATTAAAAAATAATAAAAATACTAATGATTTGATTAAAAATATGCACATAAATTTTCTCTGTCAAATACCCCCACACAAAACGATGCTTGTCCTCAAACATAAAATCTCATCATGGAAATCAGAGGACACCAATGTTACCAATATTCAAATTCCAATGCAAAAAAATAAAAAAAAATCAATGTGAAATAAAAAATTCAAAAATCCACATAAAATATAAATTTAATTTCTTATTTTTCAAATAAACAAACAATTCCCTTATTTTACTTTTCCCCTTTGAAATATGATGGAACTTCTCAATTAATTCATTCATTATTTGGATTCATTATTATGAAAAATTCCAAGTCATGATTTACCTCACTATTGATTCTTTCATCTTATCACTCATTATACAATTTAATTAGAGTTATTCTCATATCATGATAACATGATCCTAATCCATAGGCTTGAAAATGAACTACTTTCTCCACATTGTAATGACTAAAGACACAAAAAATCATGATGACTTGCAATAGAGGTTCAAATGACTCTAAAGCTTAAGGTTGTTTGGATTTTATGATTTATTATTTATGGCCCAATGAGTAGGATTTTTTGTTAAGTACAATGCATGATATCAAAATGATTAATGAAATTATCCCCTTCAAAGAAACAATATTCACTTCCTCAAAACTCAAAGTAAATGATATGATCAAGTATGCATAAAGATTTATTTGTTCCCCCTCTTGTTATTTTCTATTTTATATTTTTATTTCTTTTTCGGAATGTCATGATTAGATGAAACCTCACATCCATCACCTAACCACATACGATCATTAGATATTTTGTCATTAAAATGGTGATTTTTGGTTTTCCATAATTACAACATATTTATCTATTTATTTTTTGTAATTTTATTGAATTGGGGAAAAACAATAGAGTTAAATTAATGACTCTAAAACCTTCTACACATCACATAATATCACCCCACACATCTTCCTTATAATGTATATCATCACATCCACCATTATTCCCTTTACCCCCACACTTCAACATTAAAAGATCATGAAAATACCAAGAGAAGGGTTGGAATATATTAAAATTGGATTGAAACATGGCTCATCCCTAAAAAAGATATTCATGACCTATATAGGTTCAATGATTGACTGATGTAAAGGTGGTATTTTAAGGAAATGTGGATTTTCAATGTTTTCCTCAATCATTATATATAGGTATTTGAACAATCATAGATTTGAAAAGTTTTAATACAAGTTATAGTCAGTTACACGTCCCAAGTTCACTCAAGAAATATGCTCAAGATAAATAGGAAGTACATGGTCTATAAATCCTCCCGACAATGATATATATGATATTGTAAAATCACTCAAGGATTTATTAAAAATAACAAATCAATTCACATAAACATTTAAAATTCAAAGCATGAAAAATGGTTGGGAAATTTTATTTACTTGAATCAATTTTTTCCCTTAAATCATGAGTCATCATTTCAATATCCATGCTTCAATTTAAACATTAAATGTTTCATTTCCATCATTCAATCAAATAAACATTGAAATATAAAACATGGCATCACGAGATTCCTATGAAACCCGTGTCTCTCAGATAAGTCAAGTAAAATATGAATTCAAGTGTGGGAATTCTATTTCAAATTTAATGCCCAAAAAATGATTTTTTTATGAATAAATGAAGGGAGTTTAAATGTTAATAATATATAGTTAACTCCCTTTTGACATAAATCTTTTGTTCCTCTTTATCTTTTTCTTGGGACTTCCCTGTGGTTTATTTACCTGATGGTCCTAGAAAAACAAAAACCACTCATACAAGTGTAGGAACCCTTCTATTATAGCTCAAATGGGTGATGTAAGAGGTAACAATGTCCTAAATATAATGAAAATAGTGAAACTTGAGTTTCCTTCTGAATTCACCATTGTTTTATTTCATCGACTCAACCATACCTCATGAGAAGAAATCAATAGCTTTTTGGAGAAGATTGACCTCCTCCACTAGTTCTTGAGGTAAACATCCAAATAAATCTATAGCCTTTTCCCATTAAAAGTGAATGGGTTTCCTCCTTTTTTTCTCATCCTAAATGGAACTAAAATGATATAAATTAGTAATAATAAAAGGACCTTCCCACTAGGAACAAAGCTTACCTGACATTAACATAAATTTGGAATTGTAGAGTAGAACTTGGTCTCAAGGTTGAATGGTCTTTAGTTGAATCATTTTTTCATGTACCACCCAGGTTCATTCTTTTAAAATTATTTAATTTTCAAAATATTCTCACCTAATTTATTCCAGCTCCTACAACTGTAGTTTTCTATCCTTATCAACACTCTCTAAATAAATATTCACCTTTTTAATATCCCAGTAGGCTTGGTTCCCCAATTCCACTGGTGCATGACATCTTTTTCCATAAATCATCCTATATAGGCTCATACCAATAGGTATCTAGTATACTTTCTAGTATGACCATAAAGTGTCTCGAATCTTTTGGCTCTAATATTTTAATTTTTGTTTGACTGTTTTCTCTAAAATTCCTTTAATCTCGTGGTTTGATTCTTCTAGTTGGCCATTGGATTGGGAAGGGTAATGTGTAGATGTTTTTCGATACACCCCATACTTCCTCAGCATAGCCTCCATTCTTCTTTTACAAAAATGTTTCCCTTGGTCCCTAATGAGGTCTCCTGGTACTCTAATCCTATAAAAAATGGTTTCCCTAAATAATCACACACCACTTTTGCATCATTATTTTTAGTGGCTTTGTCTTCCTTCCATTTCAAGAAATAATCAACAACAAGTAGAATATATGATTTCCCAAATGAAATGGTGAATGGTCCCAAAAAATCAATTCCCCAAACTTCAAATATCTCACAAAAAAATATGGTTTTTTGGGTAATTTCATTCCTTTTTTATATGTTTTCAGAAAATTAACACTGCGCATTTTTTATAGAAATAATGAGCATCTTTTAAAAATATAGGGCAATAGATTCCACGTTCCAAGACTTTCATAGTAGTTCATTGAGGTATAAAATGTATTCCACAAGCAAGTTTATGTGAAAATGGAAAAAAGATTCTATTTCACTTACTAGTTGACATCTTTTTATGAAAGGGTCTTTGCAAATTTTCAAGAGAAAGGGATCCTCCAAGATATTCAATCTTGATTCAGCCTTAAGATTAGTTTTTTATTGGACATAAGGGAAAAAGGTACCTGAGATATAGCCATATAATTGACTATGTAATCATACCATGGTACTTCATCCTCCATGGTGTAGAGATTATCCCTAGGTATGTGATCATTGAGTGGGTTTATCTCTAGAATTCTTCTTTCAGTAGTGTTGGGTATCCTGCTGAGGTGATCTACCACTTGGTTTTCAACTCCCTTTTTGTATTTAATATTTATATTGAACTCTTTCAAGAGGATTATACATCTCACCAGTCTTGGTTTTCCATCAAAAACCATTATCAAAAACCCGAGTGTAGCATGGTTAGAAAAAACCACTACTTTAGTTCTATGTAAATATGACATGAATTTATCTAATGTAAAGAAAATGGAAATAAAATCCATTTCAGTTGTTTTGTACTTGACTTGAGTGGAATCTAGGGTTCTTGAAGAATATGTTATGACTTGGGGTTTTACTTAAATTCATTGGGAAAGAACAGCTTCAATAGCTTTATTTGATGCATCACAAAGCATCTCAAATGGATGTTCCCAATTTTGGGGGTGCATTATCGGTGGGGTGATCAACTTCTATTTTACCCTGTCAAATTCCCTCCTGCAAGTATCATTAAAAAAAGTCATCCTCTTTCAATACCAATCATGAGAGTGGAAGAGAAATCTTATAGAAATCTTGGATGAATCTCTTTTAAATTCGAACATTATTTAGAAATCATCACATGTGTCTCACATAGGTGGGGAATGGAAAAGAATTGATCACATAAATATTATATTTATCCACTTCAATGTCATTTTGAGAAATGATATATCCTAACACAATTCCTTTTTCAACCATAATGTGGAACTTTTCAACGTTTAAAAACAAAATTTTCTCTATACATGTTTTCAAAATAAAATTCAAGGTTTCCCAAGAATTGATCAAATGAATTACCAAAAACATAAAATTCACTGGGAAATACCTCTAGGAATTCTTGTATGTGATCAGAGAAAATTCATAACATACATAATTGAAATGTAGCTTGGGAATTTCACAATCCAAATCAATTCCTCTTATATGAAATTGTTCCAAAAGGACAGGTAAATCTCATCTTCTCTTAGTCTTATGCGGAAATCAGAACCTGGAAATATCTAGAAAATTAATCAAAAAAGTAGTAATGTGTTCTACCTTCAAGTACTTTTAACATTTGATAAATGAATGGAATTGGGAAATGATATTCCCGTGTAACTTGATTTAGTAATCAATAATAAATTCCCACCATCCAACTATTTTGGACTCTCTTGGGGATTAGTTTATTTTTCTCAATCTCCAAAATGGTCAAACCTATTTTCTTTAGAAACACACGTATAGGGATGAACCATTAAGAGTCATAAATTGGGTAAATTATATCTAATCCCAGCAATTTTTGAACTTCTTTTTTCATGACGTCCATGATGGTGGGGTTTAGTCTCTTCTGGGGCTGCCTAACAGAATGAGATTCTTATTCTGAAAGGATTCTATGTGAGCAGACCTTGGGTTTGATCCTAGGTATATCCTCTAGACTCTATCCTAGGGCTAAGGAATTTCTTTTTAGAAGTTCAATTAGTCTTTTATCCTCAGTCCCAGACAGATTATTGGTAACAATCATAGGCAAATTGTCTCCCTCTAATAGATATACATATTTCAAATCACATGGAAGAGGTTTTAATTCAATACTTGGTGGTTATTAAATGGATGACAATGAATTCAATTCTCCCTACCTCAAAAACATGGATCCCCTTAGCAAAAACTGTCATATCAGTTTCTTCCAACAAATTATCAAAGAATTCATTAGTGATTTCGAAATTTTAATTTTTTTAGTATTCTCTCCTACCATGGTGTGATCTTCTAAAGATAAGAATTCTTAAATCATTCCTAAATCATTAATGGGGTCACTACATTTTCCATGGGAAATTATAAAGAGGGAATGGTTTCTTGATGAGTTTCTTTTCGCGTCAAGGATATTGAAGTTCACCTTGGTGTATCCTAGCTCTTTGTTCAGGGTTCAATTATTCTCATTGATGACTGTCTTTTCCATTTTTAGGAATGATCTTCCAAAAATTATTTTTGAATGTCTTGGTGCACTGTCCTCCTCCATGGTGAGTATATAAAATTCTGTAGTAAAATGAGTTCTCCAACTATTACTAGCACATCTTCTACAAATCGGCTAGAAAATAGTGGATCCATTTGCGAGTTGGATAACCACTCGTGTGGGATTCGGCTCATCAATTATAAAAGATGTGAAGCTAAAATTAGACATTAAATTTATGGATGCACCAAGGTCACATTAAGCATTAGAAAAATCTAAAGAACCCGTTGTGGATGGAAAAGATAATTTCCCTAGATCATGAAATTTTTTGGGTAAAGGTATGGTGGAAATGGCTGAGACACTCTTCCCAAAACTAATTTTTTCATCCTCGTCATGATTCTTTTTCATGGTCCATATTTCCTTCATAAAATTTTCATATTTGTGTATTTGGCAGATTTCCTCTAGAAAGGGAATGTTTATTTCCACTTTTCGGAAGGTTTAACGGATCTCCCTTTGAATTTGTTCTTCTTCAGCCTTTGAGGATCAAGTTAGTGCAGAAGGGAATGATACCTTGTTTTCTCTATTATCTCTTTGTTTTCATTTAATTTTTGTTTCTACCATTTTCTTGGGGCGGATTATTTTCTCTTCATGTTTTAGTTTGGAATCATCCAATGTACTTGGCTCAGGTGGTGGAAGCTCCTTGCTGCTTCGAGTAATGATTGCACTGACATTCTTCTTTGTAGTTGGGACTGTTTGGGTTGGTATTTTACCTTGATTTATGGTTAGAAGATTTATAAGGTTATTAAACATGTAGTACAAATTTTTCATAGTCTTCTTCAACTCTTAAATCTCACATTCATTGTGAAACTTCTCAGAACTTTTTGGAGGCTTTTCAAAATTCCTTTATTTGAATGTTAGTGGTTGAAATGTTTGTTGTGGTTGGAAGGACTGCTTTTATAGTTTTTGGTCCCAAAATCGCAGTTGAACTTACAGTCTTTCTCTGTTCTGTTGTCCTCCGTATCCCTATTGGGTTGGAACTTCTCTCCATTTTTGATTTTGTGGGAATTTCCTTTTCTTGAATACAGTGGCACACCTATCTATATCATATATCTCAACACATTGGTCAATGTAATGATCTGGTGATGAAAATAACCCACAAACCTGAGGTGTAGATGGTTTCCCATTCACCTGCTTTATATCCATTTTCCTCACAAGGATTGTTAGTTATTGAATTTTAATTTTAAGAAGAGGTGACGAGTCAGAAGTTCTTACCTCATGTATCCCTCTTGTACAAGTGGTTCTTGTCCCAAATTATTGTGAACATTGTGTGATCTTCCCAATTAGGATTTTTGCTTCAGCGGGTAATTTTTCAATCTATTCTCCTTCAGAGGATGCATCTAAAAGGTTCCTATCAATGTCCAGTAGTCCTTGGTAGAAAATGAGTAGGAAGTGGTGCTCCTCTATTTCTTGGTGTGGGAAGCTCACACAAAGCTTCTTGAATTGTTCTCAATAGTCGTATAGAGTCTCACCAATAGCTTGTCGAATGGAAAATATTTCCTTCCTGATGGCTATACTTCAGGAGTCATGGAAGAACCTTTGCATGAATCTTTGTTGGAGATCATCCCAGTCTTGAATTTCTCTCGGTTGTAAGGTATACAACCACTAATTTTCTACTACATGAAGTAAAAAAAGTGAATTCTATCCACTTACCTTTCTCCTCTGCTACTCCTCTTGTTTTTAAGCTTGAACAAACATGGATTAATTATTGAATATTCCAATTGAGATCCTCATATACAAGGCCATGAAATTTAGGTAGCATGGGAATCTTGTTTACTCGTAACTCAAAATAATATGGTTGTTCCGGCATGTTTAACTGATTCAGCTGGTTAGAAAATTGCAGGGCACAGAGGTCCCTCATGGTTTGTCATGGTTTTTGTGCCATTATTGGTGGTTATAATTGGAAACATGAGTCTGCTAAAATTATTTCTTCAAAAATTATTTCAATATTGAGATTTCTAATACTAGAAAAAAAATCTTTCTATCTTAGGGTCAAAATCAAGTAGTTTCTAATTAGAGGTCATGGTCATGCAGATTTACACTTTCTCCCCGACAATGATTCCATTTTTAACACACACTTGTCATGAAATGTGGAAAAAAAAATTAAATCCCCCTAATGGTGTAGTATGAGTGGTAACTAGAATCTCATTATCCAAGGTGAAGTGGTTGTATCTTGGTGTCAGTTAAAAAATAACTAGTTTGAATGATTTAAGAAATAAAGAGGTTTTCTTATGAAGGTTTGTGAATTTAATATAAGCGATAAGTGATTGGATTTATGTTATGATTTACAATTTGTGATTTCATCATTTGTTTTATGAAAACATAAATCCTTTGGATTTAGAAAAAACAATTAAATGAATTTAATAACAATTGTTTCTTCCCTTCACATTAGATTTAATTATTTATCAATGTGTAGAAATCATAATGGAATAATATTAATTACTCGGTCAATACCAAATCTATTATTGATTTCCCAAAATAATTAAATTAATATTTCGTAATTTCTAAAAGTCATTTTTCAATCACCAAATAACTCAGTTAGTTTAGTTTCTTCACATATTAACCAATCAGTGTAAAAATTAGTAGATCAAGCTAGGGTAGAATAATATTTAAATGAAATAAATTAAATATTTAATAATAAATAAAAATATAATCATATTTAATTTAAATTCACAAAAAAATTAAATTTAAAATCATTCATTTAAAATAAAATAATTTCTTTGAATAAATCTTCAGAAACTCAAACATCACAAAATGAGGCCCCCCTTCCCTATACCCAATCACAAAGGATTTTACCCCTCCATTCAAGGTGGTGTCATCGAATTCAAATTAAAACTAAACATGGAGGAATGAATTATGAATTAATTACAAGGAGAAGATGTTATCCTCCTCTTGGATTTTCACTAATGGATGGAATGGGATGTGAAGGAATGATTTGAGAGGTAGGAGCTCATCTCCTTTTATATACAGAATTCTCCTTATAAAGATGATGCGTTTTAGCCACAACAAATGAATTTGTTTCCCGTTTTTTCCTTGATAAAAGATGTACGTAAATATTTTTTCTTTCTCCCCTAATAATATCAGCGAATTTACCCAGATTATATAGGAGGTATGTAATTTTCATTGAATAAAACTTTTTTGGGATGAAATTTCAAGAAGCTTACTTTAAATGTATAACAATCAATAGCCACCTTAATATTTGAAAAGGTCTATGGAATTTAATTTGTGAATGAGACTATGATCCCTCTTCTATATCCATGTTGAATCACCTAAATTGGTGGTGTGGAGACCGAGTTGTGCATCCGTTACTGTGGTGGGGTCCACACTGTCCGCCCAGAAACGTTTCCAACTTCAATGAATTTTTCAGGATACTAGATGCTTGAATCAGATCTTGCTCATAATGATATAATTAGAAGAAATATAATCAGGATTCTAACAAAAAAATTGAAAAATTTGGAATTATATCTTTTATGAAATGAAAAAATACCCATGTGGTAAAAATCTGTCCAAAACCCAGAATTATGCATTTTCCACAATTTTGCTCATTTTAATTTTAAAATTCAAATTACCCATTATTTTAACAAAACTTTCAAATACATGGGGGTTTTTAAGAAAAAATAGTAAAAAATACTCATTATTTGATTAAAAATATGAACATAAATATTCTCTATCACGTAGCATGTGATAAAAACCCTAGAAAGATTACACCCAATAAAGGGATTACATTCCAAAATATTATATGCATGTTTTATCAATGAAAATATATAATTTTTTAATAGAAATAATTTTTAAATAAATTCATTGTTTTTTGTGGAAAAAATCAAGAAGGTGCACCATATTTCAATGGTATGTGTGATATCTAAAAATACCATTAAGTCATAAGAAGTCCCCAAATACACTAGTTAAAATGGGACACTAGGTTAATTGTATCTCAGTGAAACATGGTATATAAACCACACAAAATTGATTTATGAAGAAAATTTCAAAGGGGTAATATACCATGGGCCTAGTGGTCTGTAAAAGTCATCATATTTTTGTCAGTGTTTTCATTATCAATCCTACTAGATGAATCCATGATAAGCCACTTCTGAGTCCACTAGCATACTAGTCTTAGTCTTCCTAGCTAGATACCCAGTTTTCCCTTCCTGCTCAATTTTTCAATTCACATTTCACATAAACTTCAATTTCACACATACATAAGACCATGAATATTAAACACATAATTAAACAATCATTTTTGTGACCCAAAACACATTTTCAATCTAAACTCACACCCAATACATTTTTAAACATGTTTCATATCACTTTCATATTTAATCAATCAACTGTAAAAATTTATAAAATACCATGAGGAAAACCATCAAAAGATCAAACTTGAAATCAAAAAAAAGTCCAATAGAAAACCCATATTCAATCCATTCAAATCGTAAAAACATTAAAAACCCATTTCAAGCCTCACAGTTAATGAGAGAAACATGAACTAGAAGAAGCTAAAGCATATAAACATTACTCGATAATTTTTGAGCATGGAACCACCTTATTTAGATGCAGATACTTCTAGAAATCGGTTCTAAACCACATCCACCAGCAAGATAACCATATAAAAGGCATGATCTAATAGTAAACATCATGATCGAACCTAAAAAATAGTGATACAACTCTAAATAGGTCACCCAACCAACTATAAAAATAAAACCCCATGAATAATATGGAGAAACCATAAAAAGAAGAAAGAAATAATTAAAAGAGGTAATTACTTGGATAATCTTGTAGAAATCCCTCCAAATCCACCAACAAAATGGTGGTATAAGGGGGAAAAGGAGGGTTAAAGGGGTATATGGTTGGAAATAATGAGTGGGGAAATTTTTTGGGAATTTATGGGTAAATCCTGGGGGGATACATTTGGTATATTAAAATTTTTAATTATCTGAAATAGTTGCACAGTTTACTAGTACAATTTTGAAAAATGTGTGGCTACCATGCAATACTGATTTTATAACATGGACATACCATAAATTTACCCTAAATGGTTTAAAAACTATTCAACAACAATTTTATTATCCAATGTCCAAAAAAAACATGGTCTCAAAGTTACCTAGATGAGGTTTCATGGTTTTCCGAACAGTATTCTAACCATGCGGCCCCAACTATTTTCCTATAACATCTAATTTTTCAGAATCTTAAAGAAAATACGAGGGAAAAAATGGTAGAAATAATAAGTAAAAAAACAAATAGGATGTAAATCATGGGAATGATATTTATAATACCATATATTATAAATTTATAACATATTACTACCCGTTCAATGATAATATTTATTTAATTTCATTTTTTTCATGTGAGTTCATTTCATGGTTTTCTTGGTAAGTTAATTTGTGTATAAATTTGGATTTTCCTGTAAATTGAAATAATAATACATAAGTTAAATGGAATGGTTTTAATTCACTACCATAAGTATAAATTATCACATATATCATCTTTTTGGAATCATGATGAATCATTTGGAAAAATGTTAACAATAAATGTTTAGTTTATTTAGGTAGTTTTTTGAGAATCATGAACTAGTTTCATTTTATTTAATATTATGTATATATATTAGTCCCAGAATATAAAATAAGATATAATTTACCCAAATATAATATTTAACAATAATAAGAAATTTATTTCTCGACATGAAATTTTAAATGGAAAACAATAAATTCATCATCCATAGAGATGGTTAACCACAAAAATTTGAAAATGTTTTCTTTTCTTTGAATCAGAGGATACAAGGAAAGGGATAATAAAAATATATTCCATTATCAATATAAAATTAAAATAGAAAATTTTTATTGTATTTATAGTTATTTAATGGATGAATGAGGTGAATATAATGTAGAAAAAAGAAATTAAGAGATTTTTTTGAGAAATTTTCCTCTGGGATATCACCTCCAGGATGGAATCCTTATAGAACATGGAATTGGACGTTGTGTACACCATAAGAACATGGACATGGGGAGAGTGGGTAGAATAGGGTTTGGAATATATTTTTATATATTTAAGGCCTTTTATAAGAAAGTGTGTGGTGAGAGGTGGTATTTAAACTATTAGAGGGGTGGTTTTCAGTTATTAAACAAAATAATATTATATTTGAAGCCAACCAAATTTGGGTGGAATTAATTCAATTAAATGTAGATGATAATTAATATAGTATATTATTTTTTTGGTCTATAAAAACAATGAACACCAATTTAATGTTTAATGTTATTGTTATCTTATCATTTTACCGTATAACTTTAACTTGAAAAATTATCTTACCTATATAGTGGTAAATCTATTTTATTCACCATAGATGTTTTACGATTAAAAATGAAAATGATTTTATAAAATAATTTGTACCACCTAATTCCAAATATTTTGAACCTTTATATGAATTCTATAACATATTTTAGAAAAATATATTTGAAATTAAACCATCAAAACGTAATGAAAAGCAGTTTCTTGGGAAATTTTGTTTTTATGCCCAAAATTGTACTTAATCCAAAATAAGGTATGAAAATTTTTTATATGTAATTATTTATAACATATATAACTAAAAATAACTTATGATAACTTTATATCAATTTAAAACCATAAAATTAATTTTAAATATAATGATAAGGAGGTTTTTTTAAAGAATGATATTTTTAATTATTCACTGAAAAATTGAACAATTCAGAAAATTATAAATAGTTCTTAGTAAAATAATTTTGATATGATAAATCTTAAAATGAATTTAATTTTATCCAATAAATTTTCTACCAAGAAAATTCAGGACTCCAGCAAGCCCGAGTCCTAAAAATTTATTTAAAAAAAATGTAAATATAGGTGAACATAAAAACATGGGGCACACAAGTCACCCCCAAACGAAAAAGGTTGTAAAATAAATTTTCAACAATAGTAAAAAGTAAATTATATTTATTTTATCATATAATCTCATAAAAATATTTTTTAGAGAAATAAATATTTGAATAATCAAATAACATCACTAATAATTATTTACATATTCATAAAGAATTAATTAATACATTAATAATGGGTTAAAAAATTATATATTTTATAAATTTGTTAAAAAAAATTCATTCCATCTAATTTTATATTTATGTTATAATTGTAATGTTGAAAGAGTAATTTTTTGGAGTTTATATAAGTTCAATGTTCTTCGCAAATTGATCTATAGAAGATATTAAATTTATGTAAAATGTGACATAACATAAAATAATGTGGTGTTTAAAGAATTTATTGTGTTGTTAATTATTGCAATTTTATATATACTAAGTTATTTTCTATATTTGAAATATGATTTTCTTTCACATCTTATGTTATCACGGTGCTTCTAACGAATATAATGATCCATGTATTATTTTTTTTGTTACTCTTATACCTAAATTATATTTTCAAAGATCATTTTTATTAAATAATTATTAAATATTATTTTTATTCATTTTGTATATTATTCCTTTCCTTATTTCGTGTTTTGGGATCAATGTTTTTTATTGTATTTTTTATATATCTTAATTATAACCATTCTCAAATTTTAAGGTCCTTATGATCATTTGTTATTATTTCCTATGTTTACACTTACGGGTAATTTGAGCTCACTACTTATAATGTATTCTTTTCCCTCTTTTATGAATAACTGCAATATATAATATGTGTCTATAAGAGTGTCTTGTGTGGGGAATTTATAACATATTTTCAATACTCTCTATAGTTTATGTGGTTTCATATATACTAGGAAAATTCCCTTTTGATAATAGTAATGTTGAACATACTAATTCAATATTTATTATAGTTCCCTAGAAAAATAATCCAAATAACGTTCATTTTTATCAAATTTTCACTATGTTTTAATTATTGATTTATATAATAGCCAACGTGTATATGTGATTTTATTTTTGCACCGAATCATGGAGTTTGGGTCCTAGGGTGCCTCAGTGAGTATCTAAAAAGGGTTTAAATTACATAAGAATATTGATTGTTTGTAGAGAATAATTGAAAGTTTTGTAGAATAAGTTTGATCATTATTTAAAAGATATAGATATGCCTTTAGTTTATTTGGGGTAATATTTATTTTTTCTAATTAGGATAATATAACATTAGTGGAAACCATATGATAAGACTAAATTATACATGTATGTATATAACAGTATATTGATGGCTTGAAAATGTAGATATTATGTTTTTATACTAGGAATGACATTCCTATCAGGAAACTAAAATGGTATGTAGGATATGGTGCGCATTCCCCTTTGTGTAGTAACCATAAAAGGGAGATTGTATATTAATTTTATCATCACATAACCTAAAAAAATAATACATACAATAAACATTATTTGAATTTATTAAGGGGTACTATTTGATTGACTACATTCTTTTTATGCGTAATTATGAACAATTTGAGTATGATATTAAATAATTACATTAGATATATAATGTAAAAGTGACCATGGATTAGCCATGATTGAACAAATGAATTTTTGGGTTGATCCAAATGTGTCAAATGTTAAAAATGAATTTTTCCTAGGGGAGGAAATATTTATATTTATGTGATCATATTCAAAATTTGGATATTATTATAAATAATTTGGATGAAATAGGATTACGTAAATTAACCTTGGAAATGTATGTGTCATGAAATAATTATGTGATGTAACTGAATAAGGGATTATACTTAAATGGATAAGAACCATAGTACATGTATGTCATGATGATGAAGGCTATTTCATAGTAATAGCTAAGATTATAAGGATGATATATTAATAGAAATTAATTATTGGATATCCTAGTTATTGTTAATAGTTACTTATCTTTACAGATGAAAATTGTAGAGACCCGAAGCCTGACGTACATGGACATTACATTACATTTGTGGAATACTTAGTACATAACAAAAACACCCACACAAGGATCGTAATAGTTTAGTGTCTTTGGAAACTCAGAATATAATCTTCTAATCCTATTGAAAGATCTTCAACATCTCCCATAAAGATATTCCTCTTTTTTTTTATACCTAAAACATTTCTTTATATCCTGGGGAAAAGTAAACATAAAAGGGTGATCTCAAATGCTCAGTAAGGGTAAACAAAAGAAATATCAATCACATCGTATACAAAAGTACATAACTTTTGCAAATCTTAACCTGCAAAAGAGATCATAATTTCATAACATGGGATAAATCATGGCAGTGAAATGTAATCACAATAATCATAACTTAAAACATGAAACTTTGTGGCATACACACATAATCATAGAGAATCATTTCTTGTTAGTCATTACTCATTGCCAAGACTATCTTAGTGGACAAAGTCCCTTTCTGAATCGAGTCGCCCTCGTTTCAGTCCTATTTCACTTAACCGGTATAACCTACCATTCCATCCATGTCTATCTCATGAGATATGAAATCTTTACCCAATGAATTGGAGGGAGATATTGGTCCCACCCATCTTATAATGAATCCTTTCTTATGTGTGCCACATAATCATAAATCATACATCATTGCATAACACATGTAACAAAAATGGGATTCTTGAAACATCATGACATCATAAAACAAATCATATAAGGTAAATGACTTCATAAAAATAATTCCCTCAAAACATAATCAAATCAATGTAATAATAGGGATAAAAACAGAACCCTTTATTATCTTAGATGGAAAATAATTTTGATAAAATACTTGAACTCCATTCTTGAGGAAAATATCCTTTCTTCTTCAAAAAACATTTTTCCTTTCATAACATGTCATACGACTTTAAAATAATAGAAGTTGATTATAAATAATCTTGAAAACTTGTAAATGAATATTCTTGGAAATAATGTTTTAAAAATCCATACATTCCGTATAAGTTAAAAAAACATTCTTCGTACCTTTGTCGGAAAAGTCAAGAAGTACCTCGTACGAAAAAAACGACAAAAGATTCCTTTCATATTCTTTACTAAAAACTCACCGAAGGGTAAAATTGGATTTAAAATATTGTAAGTGGATGGAAACAATATTACATATTGAGGGAACATGGATGTGGATGATAAAATACACCCCAGTAAATACTTACGAATAAACAATCTCGGATAAAAATGAGATTGTGGTATTTTCCCTTACATTAGGTCCGACTTGCTTTGTAAGTGTCTGAACCTCCTGTATAATGATTTAAATCATGTTATTGACTTATTCCATAATCATATTTATTGATATAATATCATATATGGTCCACTTATGACTTTATATTACCTGTTCTTTTGTAAATTCATGTTAAAGTAGCGTTTTGGGTAAAATCGTCTCATTTGTCGTTCGTGTTTTTAACTTGTAATTATTCATATGATTACTTAGATCATGATTAATTAATTCCAGAATATAAAACATGATTTATATATATATATATATATTCAGAATATACATATATAATAAATCAGTAAATGGAAAGAAATACACCGTTCATGGAGACGGTAGTCCGTACGTACGCATCAACGCTGTTTTCGTTTCCTTATTGAATTGAATGGAATTAAGTAGATGACATACATATAAATATAAATAATTCCAGTATCATTATTAGGTCATATATTTCATTAGTACTTATTATATATACTTTATAATCATTCATGAATGGTTAATCATTGAGAATGAATCTCATCGCGTCGTGGAGACGGTAGTCCGTACGTACGCACGAGCGATGATATCGTTCCCATGGTCGTGGAATTGTGTTTAAGTGTATGTATACTATTTCAGTATCAATATCACTTTATAATAATCATATATAGTAACTCATTACACCTTTATACCCATCCAATTGAGGTGGTGGCGGAAAATAGATTACACCACGGCGTGGAGACGGTATTCCGTACGTACGCACGCGCGATGATTTCCTTTTTCCGTAGGATGGATATTTATAATAACATATCAGTATATAAGAAATACTGATGTTATTACTTTATCCTGAAACAACTAAAGAAGAAGAAGTTGAAGAAGAAAGAAATTGAAAAGATCGGTAATGGATATTACCTCTTCTTTGAAACGCCTAATTGAATCCTCCAATTAGGGAACTAAGATTGGTCTTTGAAGAAGACCAGGACCTCTAGGATTATTCTAGGGAAGTGGAGAAGGGATTTTGGCAGGGTTTGGCCGAGCTTGAGTGCTCAAATGGGTGTGAGGAGGAGGGGGAGGAGGTGCCCTTTTATAAAGCAGGAGAGGGGCACCATAGGAATATCTCAAAATATTATTTTATATTAAAGTCAAAATCGGTTTATAATGGTTCCAAAGGGTCTTATTTCGAAGGCAAAGTGGGAATGGTTCTAAATCCTATCAACCAATAGTATTTAGACAAGTTTAGGTTATTATTGTAACCTTATCAATTAGATTTAACTCTAAGTTAAATAATTTAACTTTTACCGTGTCTTTTTGTTTTCTTACACCATATGGTTAATACACTTAATATAACATACCAAAAGAACCCCAAATTGTTTATTATTAATATATATATCCTTATTTAAGTCATTCGGCCGAACCTTAGATTTTTAGGAATAAAATAACAATTAATAATATAATATTAGATTTAAAAACTAGTTTGTGTCAATTTTGACACTATTTGATATATGATTTTTGTGAAAGTCATAACAGAATTATATGTTCAAACCAAGTTGATTAAATCAATACTAATATATCATAGTAACCTAGAAAATTAGTTGAATGCATAAAAAGTCTCAAATTACATTTATTTTGGTGTTTATAACATCAATTATGTCAATATTTCATAAATAAGATAATTACTGCATCATCGTTGTGTCATAATTAAATTAAATTATATAATGTCTAAAAATTATAAATAAAATACCATTATGTAGGAAATCTTTTTATCTTTCTAATGAATATTTATTGTCGAATTTATCTTATGTATAACCCTATATTAAAAATGTTTTAGTAAATAAACTTTGATTTTAACTCTTTTAACTCTTCTTTGAATTAAATAATAATAAATGTCTTAATCTAATCCAAGTGGGACTAAATGATAATATTTTACACTTAGGGTTGTTTTTTGTCGAGATAAACTTGTCCAATAGGATTAGGACATGTGTTAGGGTAATATTAATATCATTTTTACCCTTAATTACCCTATTTACTTTTAACCGTGGTAAATAAAAGTAAAAAGTTACTATTCACCAAAAATTATTTTCATCTCATTGAACCACATTTTACTTACTGACATCAACCGTGTCTCTCGGATTTTTGAAATTCCATTCACAGAAGTGGTAAAATTAAGTTTTATGAAAAATTCAGTTTTTTTAACTACCACTTAGTAGTTTCACTATTCATCAAAAATTGATGTTTTTCAGAACAGTGCCAAAATTTCATCCTAAGCTATATTTCATATTCTGAATTCAAAAATGAAGTCTATTTTACCAAATTCATAACATAGAAGTTGCATTAATTAATTTTATAATTAAATCCCGCTGTTAAAACGAATAGCGTGTTTTTAAGAAACAATATCTATCAAAAGATTGACACTTGTTTATGTCTAGTTTAAATGTGAAATTACATCCAATGACCAACATTGTATTAATTTGTAAAAATATATTCTAAATATACATTAAAACCACTCAAATTAATAATTTATCACTATTAATTATTTTGATTAAAAAAGTTGTTTTTAATTATAATTTAGTAATTTTCACTATTCATCAGAATATGAAAGTTATCCGAAAATCACCAAAATTTTCACCTTAGGCTAAATTCGATACTCCGAATCCAAAAATGAAGTCCATTTTGAGAGCTAAAATTTCTAAAATTTTAAAAGGTAGTTATTACTATTCATAACGGCTAGTTATAATAATATTTTAATAGCATATCGTTGTTTAGTGAAACTCGGTATTGCGTACTACACACGCTATCGAGGAAGGTCGCGATTGCGTGTAATGCAAGGGAAGTCAAGGATGTCTGTTATGCAAGCTCCTTTTGGTGTAGCGTACAACACAAGACATTAAAAAGAATATTTTTTATAAAATCTCGGGCTTTTACATTCTACCCCCCCTTAAAATGAATTTCGCCCTCGAAATTCGTCGGGGTTATAAATGGTTTGCTACTTGAAAGTTTCATTAATATAAACCCACATCGTAAAAAGGAATACCAAAACCAATCTTTAAAAACAAAAGTATGAAACATAACGGTTACCCAAATAAACTAATCACTGGGTTTCCACATAGGTGAAAATATGGATATGGAAGAAAAATCTAACCATCATGTTCTGATGGAGAGTGGTAGAGAACATGGATATGGAAAAGCCAACAATCACAAATCCATAAATTTGTGATGATCTAAGGTAACTTCCGATTAATCAGATATAAGATCACTAGGACAACATTTTTTTGGTTTTCAAGATCGTTTCCCTAAAGTTGAAGAATTAGAATAAATACTTACTTTATTTTGGTACAATCTCACTGTTGTTCGTGCCTTGAACAATTTCCACTTCATCTCTTAAATAAATGAAGTTGAATTTGTTATTCGTGAAGTGTTAGCAGATCATGTGATAGAATGATGGGTCATTCCATCTCTTTCAAACAAAAGGTTAGCAAAAATTATATACATAAGTCGATCTATAGTGAGATTAATCATATATGGTTCCTAAAATGGACTTATACATCATATGTCATACAGATTAACATAATAAAACTAGTTTCTACTAAACAGGGACTTCCTGTAGGCCAGTGGTAGGCGATAAAGGCCAGTCGCAGTTCGGTTGTGGGTTCGATTCCCACGGCCTTGTCCGACGCGATGGGCTGTCGCCCGTCCTGCAGGTTGTCCTTTTTCTAAAACTATATTACTATAACATCCCATCAATAATATCGAGAAAACTTCTATCCTTAAACATTACTAACTTATGTCCAACATAATCCATTCCAATCTTCAGGCTTATCTATAATACTTCAGTCCACTC
Source organism: Viscum album (assembly GCA_963277665.1). Lineage (NCBI taxonomy): Eukaryota > Viridiplantae > Streptophyta > Magnoliopsida > Santalales > Viscaceae > Viscum > Viscum album. The sequence goes on from OY728136.1 coordinate 834,380,907, forward strand.
TCATAACATAGTGAAAACGATTACCAGAGATTTAATACCATCATTGATCCCCATATATCATAAGATATGTTTTGTTGGTCACATTCCAAAAATTCAAAGGCCTTAATCATATATTCTCTTGAATACCCATCATACCTTAGTGAAAACATGAATGCATTTAAAAGTTAACACTTTCCACATACAAAAATCCTCAGAATTCTATATACTCAAACCATGATATCACTTAGTCCTTATATCAATCATGAGCTCATGAATACTGTTAAACATTTTGTTTTCTCGTTTTTCCTTCATTATGTGCATATCAACTTATTTCCAAAAATATCTCAATCAATTTGAATACCACATTAGTCCAATACATAAATATTCCAATACTTTATGATGCAACATTATTTTGGAATCCCATTACATAAACACTTAATCATTCCACCACATCGTTGTCATATTCAATATCGCCAATAGTGATCGCATGTGACTTCCCTTTTTCCTTTGCCTTAAGTGGTTGCTCATGTTGATCATCACTAACCCTTGGATTAGGGAATTTATTGGCATAATGTCCCATCTCCTTGCACTTGAAACATTGAAGTGTTGGTGGTGCGTTCTCTGCAGTGTTTACTTTGTTCACATAATTAGAAACCCTTTTTCCATTACTTCGACACTCAGTTACTTGATGACCTTATTTTCCACAATTAAAACATTTTCTAGTCCCTTTAAGACAATCTCTACTATGCTTCTTTCCACACTTTGAGCATAAGGAAACATTCATTTTATTTTCACCATTATTCTGAGATTTCTCCATGAGCTCTATCTTTCGTTTCTTTTCAAAACCATGAGATGGATATGTAACACCAACTTCCATTTCTACCTTCATAGCACAACACACAATTTCTTCATAGCTACTAAAGTCTCTTATAGCTAATTCCCTTCGAAGACTTGGTTTTAAGCCACTGAAAAATCGATCAACTTTACTTTCAGGTTGCATGATAAATCCAGATGCATACCTTGCAAGCCTTGTAAAATTTGCTTCGTATATACCAATAGATTCATCATCCTTCTGCTTTAGCTGAAGAAACTCATTTTCCATCTTTGTTCGAAGAATACGAGGGAAGTACTTACTGAAAAACAAGTTCTTGAACTCGTCCCATTCCATGGACTCAATTTCATCTCTTTGCCTCGTATTCTTGATAAGATTCCACCATTGATCAGCTTCACCTTCCAAACGATATACTGCTAAGATGACATTATCATGTTCAGAACATTGAAGAACTGAAAATATCTTTTCAGTGGTACTGATCCATTGTTCAGCAACAATTGGATCAGAAGACCCACTGAAAGAAGGTGGACGTTGCCTCATGAAGGACTCAATAGAATATTGTTCCCTTCTCTGCTCATTTGGAAGTCCATAATGATTCATAGCTTGTGTAAGTATAGCAATAAGATTTTTCACTCCATCTCCCATAACATTTGTTTGTTTAGGAGTAAAATCATTGCATTGTCCATTGCATTGATCAACACGGTTCCTTCGGGTTCCAGCCATCATCTAAAACCCAAAAAGAATAGTGTGAGAGGCAAAAATCATGCTAGGGAAAAAACATAATAAAGGGGGAGTACCTTAAATATCTAACATCTTAGATATAATTCTATGATCATTAGCGTAATTCTAGTACTATAACCTATACGTATACTTAACCTTAGGGACATCCCTAGACATACCTTAGAAATATCTCTAGGGATCTCACTAACGTTTTCGCATCCTAGTTTCCAAAGGTTGACTAAACCTTTCCTCTAATACCAACTGTAGAGACCCGAAGCCTGACGTACATGGACATTACATTACATTTGCGGAATACTTAGTATATAACAAAAACACACACACAAGGATCGTAATAGTTTAGTGTCTTTGGAAACTCGGAATATAATCTTCTAATCCTGTTGAAAGATCTTCAACATCTCCCATAAAGATCTTCCTCTTTTGTTTAATACCTAAAACATTTATTTATATCCTGGGGAAAAGTAAACATAAAAGGGTGAGCTCAAATGCTCAGTAAGGGTAAACAAAAGAAATATCAATCACATCGTATACAAAAGCACATAACTTTTGAAAATCTTAACCTGCAAAAGAGATCATAATTTCATAACATGGGATAAATCATGGCAGTGAAATGTAATCACAATAATCATAACATAAAACATGAAACTTTGTGGCATACACACATAATCATAGAGAATCATTTCTTGTTATTCATAACTCATTGCCAAGACTATCTTAGTGGACAAAGTCCCTTTCTGAATCGAGTCACCCTCGTTTCAGTCCTGTTTCACTGAACCGGTATAACCTACCATTCCAGACATGTCTATCTCATGAGATATGAACTCTTTACCCAATGCATTGGAGGGAGATATTGGTCCCACCCATCTTATATTGAATCCTTTATTATGTTTTCCACATAATCATAAATCATACATCATTACATAACACATGTAACAAAAATGGGATTCTTGAAACATCATGACATCATAAAACAAATCATATAAGGTAAATGACTTCATAAAAATAATTCCCTCAAAACATAATCAAATCAATGTAATAATAGGGATAAAAACAGAACCCTTTATTATCTTAGATGGAAAATAATTTTGATAAAACACTTGAACTCCATTCTTGAGGAAAATATCCTTTTTTCTTCAAAAAACATTTTTCCTTTCATAACATGTCATAAGACTTTAAAATAAAAGAAGTTGATTAAAAATCAACTTGAAAACTTGTAAAGGAATCTTCTTGGAAATAATGATTTAAAAATCCATACATGACGTATAAGTTAAAAAAAACATTCTTCGTACCTTTGTCGGAAAAGTCAAAAGTACCTCGTACGAAAAAAAACGACAAAAGATTCCTTTCATATTCTTTACTAAAAACTCACGGAAGGGTAAAATTGGATTTAAACTATTGTAAGTGGATGGAAACAATATTACATATTGAGGGAACATGGATGTGGATGATAAAATACACCCCAGTAAATACTTACGAATAAACAATCTCGGATAAAAATGAGATTGTGGTATTTTCCCTTACCTTAGGTCCGACTTGCTTTGTAAGTGTCTAAACCTCCTGTATAATGATTTAAATCATGTTATTGACTTATTACATAATCATATTCATTGGTATTATATCATATATGGTCCACTTATGACTTTATATTACCCGTTCTTTTGTAAATTCATGTTAAAGTAGCGTTTTGGGTAAAATCATCTCATTTGTCGTTCGTGTTTTTAACTTGTAATTATTCATATGATTACTTAGATCATGATTAATTAATTCCAGAATATAAAACATGATTTATATATATATATATTCAGAATATACATATATAATAAATCAGTAAATGGAAATAAATACACCGTTCATGGAGACGGTAGTCCGTACGTACGCATGAACCCTGTTTTCGTTTCCTTATTGAATTGAATGGAATTAAGTAGATGACATACATATAAATATAAATAATTCCAGTATCATTATTAGGTCATATATTTCATTAGTACTTATTATATATACTTTATAATCATTCATGAATGGTTAATCATTGAGAATGAATCTCATCGCGTCGTGGAGACGGTAGTCCGTACGTACGCACGAGCGATGATATCGTTCCCATGGTCGTGGAATTGTGTTGAAGTGTATGTATACTATTTCAGTATCAATATCACTTTATAATAATCATATATAGTAACTCATTACACCTTTATACCCATCCAATTAAGGTGGTGGTGGAAAATAGATTACACCACGGAGTGGTGACGGTATTCCGTACGTACGCACGCGTGATGATTTCCTTTTTCCGTAGGATGGATATTTATAATAACATATCAGTATATAAGAAATATTTATGTTATTACTTTATGCTGAAACAAATAAAGAAGAAGAAGTTGATGAAGAAAGAAATTGAAAAGATCGGTAATGGATATTACCTCTTCTTTGAAACGCCTCTTTGAATCCTCCACTTAGGGAACTAAGATTGGTCTTTGAAGAAGACCAGGACCTCTAGGATTATTCTAGGGAAGTGGAGAAGGGATTTTGGCAGGGGTTGGACGAGCTTGAGTGCTCAAATGGGTGTGAGGAGGAGGGGGAGGAGGTGCCCTTTTATAAAGGAGGAGAGAGGCACCTTAGGAATATCTCAAAATATTATTTTATATTAAAGTCAAAATCGGTTTATAGTGGTTCCAAAGGGTATTATTTCGAAGGTAAAGTGGGGATGGGTCTAAATCCTATCAACCAATAGGATTTAGACAAGTTTAGGTTATTATTTTAACCTTATCAATTAGATTTAACTCTAAGTTAAATAATTTAACTTTTACCGTGTCTTTTTGTTTTCTTACACCATATGGTTAATACACTTACTATAAAATGCCAAACGAACCCCAAATTGTTTATTATTAATATATAAATCCTTATCTAAGTCATTTGGCCGAACCTTAGATTTTTAGGAATAAAATAACAATTAATAATATAATATTAGATTTAAAAACTATTTTGTGTCAATTTTGACACTATTTGATATATGATTTTTTTGAAAGTCATAACAGAATTATATGTTCGAACCAAGTTGATTAAATCAATACTTATATATCATAGTAACCTAAAAAATTAGTTGCATTCATAAAAAGTCTAAAATTACATTTATGTTGGCGTTTATAACATCAATTATGTCAATATTTCATAAATAAAATAATTACTACATCATCGTTGTGTCATAATTAAATTAAATTATTTAATGTCTAAAAATTATAAATAAAATACCATTATGTAGGAAATATTTTTATCTTTCTAATGAATATTTATTTTCAAATTTCTCTTATGTATAACCCTATATTAAAAATGTTTTAGTAAATAAACTTTGATTTTAACTCTTTTAACTCTTCTTTGAATTAAATAATAATAAATGTCTTAATCTAATCCAAGTGGGCCTAAATGATAATATTTTACACTTAGGGTTGTTTTTGGTCGAGATACACTTGTCCAATAGGATTAGGACATGTGTTAGGGTAATATTAATATCATTTTTACCCTTAATTACCCTATTTACTTTTAAACCGTGGTAAATAAAAGTAAAAAGTTACTATTCACCAAAAATTATTTTCATCTCATTGAACCACATTTTACTTACTGACATCAACCGTGTCTCTCGGATTTTTGAAATTCCATTCACAGAAGCGGTAAAATTAAGTTTTATGAAAAATTCAGTTTTTTTAACTACCACTTAGTAGTTTCACTATTCATCAAAAATTGATGTTTTTCAGAACAATACCAAAATTTCATCCTAAGCTATATTTCATATTCCGAATTTAAAAATGAAGTCTATTTTACCAAATTCATAACATATAAGTTTCATTATTTAATTTTATAATTAAATCCCGCTGTTAAAACAAATAGCGTGTTTTTAAGAAACAATATCTATCAAAAGATTGACACTTGTTTATGTCTAGTTTAAATGTGAAATTACATCCAATGAACAACATTGTATTAATTTGTAAAAATATATTCAAAATATACTTTAAAGCCACTAAAATTAATAATTTATCACTATTAATTATTTTGATTAAAAAAGTTGTTTTTAATTATAATTTAGTAATTTTCACTATTCATCAGAATATGAAAGTTATCCGAAAATCACAAAAATTTCACCTTAGGCTAAATTCGATACTCCGAATCCAAAAATGAAGTCCATTTGAGAGCTAAAATTTCTAAAATTTTAAAAGGTAGTTATTACTATTCATAACGGCTAGTTATAATAATATTTTAATAGCATATCGTTGTTTAGTGAAACTCGGTATTGCGTACTACACACGCTATCGAGGAAGGTCGTGATTGCGTGTAATGCAAGGCAAGTCAAGGATGTGTGTTGTGCAAGCTCCTTTTGGTGTAGCGTACAACACAAGACATTAAAAAGAAAATTTTTTATAAAATCTCGGGCTGTTACAAAAATATTTTGTATTCTAAATGTTATGCTTATTATGTACTCATTTTAGGTTTTATCATTACTAGTTCAACTTTAAATGTCTGGAAACAAATATTAAATTATATCATTAACCCTGAAATTTGATTTTATAAATAGGTATATTTTGGGGTGTAACTATTTATGCACACTGGATTAATGTATAGATAAAAGTTACTATTTATATATGATTGATTTTGAGGTAATAAAGGCATCATTTATTTTTGGAAAATTGAGTTAGATATTATTGATATCCTAAAAATTGATTAATTTTTTAATGAAAAACTGATCCATGTTATTTTTGATGAAGTGATATTTTTTTAGAATTTTGGAATATATAGTCTACTATGTGGACTTATGGAATAGTGATTAATAACATTTTTTGGGTTCAATATAGAATATTTTTTTTGGAGTGTATATGATTTTTATATGGATTAATGTTATGGTGATTCTAATGGTTTTAAAAATAGTATGTTTTCATTAATAATTAACATATACATACTTGGTTAAAATACCTTATGAGTGAATAATTTTTTTGAGGATCAATATATATCATGAAAAAACATAAGGGAGTAAGTTATATGTCCTATTAAATTTTATGTATCAATTTATGAATATGATAAGAATAACCAAACTAACTTTTGTAACTGAATAATAGTTAAAATCATGAAGAATGTGTTTATTTAAGGTAGTGGAATATAATAATCAAATATTTTGAAATATATTTCTATTAATTAACACTATCATTGATAAATTGTTTTATAGACAACACTGAACAAAATTTAGAAGAAAAGTAATATATGCACATTATTGATAAATTATTAGATGAATAAAAAACCTATAAAATAAAAAGTTGGTAATTTATTAATATTTATTTTATTTATAGGATAAATATTAAATATTATTTAATTATTTAATTTTTAAATAACTATTCAATGTGTTAATATGTCATAATAAACACTTTTAAAAAACTATATAATAAATATTTAATAATTAGATACATGAAAAAATATGTTTATATTCTTTAAATTAAAAATTTATCTAATGTAATAATAATAATAATTAACTGTAAACCATTAAATTTAAGTAAAATATGTTTTCCATTGTATATTTTATTTTCATTAAAATGATAAATTTTTAATTTTATAATTTTATTTTGGAAAAATAAAAATAATTTTTTAATTCCACCCATTTATATTAGACAAAAGTAAAAAATAAGTATTTTTCTTGAATAATAATATATGAAGTTAATAGAGAAAAAAATTGTTTTAACCAAAATTGTAATGTTTTTGTCATAATAAATATATTTGATTGACATAGACATTAATTAAAATATAATTGAAAAAAAATATTTAAAAAATAAAAATATACAATATTAAGTTATTGTGTTGAATATATAAGACCAATGGTTGACATTTTAGGATCATAAGTGAAATTATTCCTTAAAATTAATTTTTTATCTCTTCTTTTATTAAATATTTATTTCGGAAAAATAAAATCAATTATTTTAAAGTAATCTTAAATATGTAATAATCCATATCATTTAATTTACATCAATGTAATGAAGTATTTTAAAATACAAATAACTTTTAGGTATAAATTTATATAATTTTTAGAAAATGTGGTTTTACACGTTACATGTGATAATTATAAATTTTATTATTATTACTCCTAAATATGTATCTAATAAAATTGATAGAGTATTTTGAATAATTCAATTGAAATAATTTAACAAGGGAATTATTATTTTTTGAAATAAATGTATATTCCTTATTAAAAAATTTGTTATAATGGTAAAATCAAAAAAGGTTAAAAGTGAATATTATAATAGTAAAGGACTCATAAAAAGAATATAAATATTTTTAAATTATAATGGATAAGGTATTATAGTCATTATACCATTCCCAATCCATTTTCTAATATTTATTGAGCCACATGGATTGTTCAACATGTGATCCATTTATATAAAATTGAGAAAATTACCAAAGTTTCATCCATAGCACATACAAAAAGGGGCATATACCACCACATAATAAACAAAATAGAAATTTTGTTTTATCATGTAAATAATTCATTTTATACATCCCCTAGAATCAAATTTCACCCCTCATTCTTCTTCTAACATGATATTTCCCAAACACGTCAATTTGAAATAAATCCATTAAGTGAATGTTTAATATCTCAAATTACTTCTCTCTTAGTAATATTTTTCATTCTATAATATTTTCCATTAAAAATATTTTAAACATTATGAAATTAAACCCAAAATATTACCTATATACAAATGTTTTTATGTTTATTCTGTACTCATTATCTTCTCTTTCCATCTTCCCTTAAGAAATGTGAAAACCGCACATTACTGTATGTTTTGACCAACCCCACCAAAACACAACATGTTCAGTTTTCCTTATACACATTAAAATAATATTATTAATAAAGATGTTAATATATAAGTATGATATTTATAATTTTATTTAGTATTACAATAATAAATTATATTTTACATTTCTCCCTCTCTATGGAAAATAATGTTATCATTCATGAGTACGTTCAAACTACAGCCTCCGTGGGACTGTGTATTTTATATGTCAATAAAACCTGTCATGATTGATTATAACATTCTGATTAGTGGATAAATATGATTTATATTAAATTATTAAGGTGTTGGTCAATGTAATTGGACAACGATTAAAATATATGAGAAATATGTGATATTTGTAAATAAAATATTCTAAAAAAAATTTAATACAATTGACCATAATTTATTCATACTATTTAATAATTTCATACCAATTAAATCTTATTATACTACTAAATAATTAATATATTATTGTAAAACCTAAATAATATAATTATTCTTCTAGATCAATGATATATGAAATTAATCACTTAGAAATCATCCCTAAATTATGGTCTATTTTTATTTTGGTAGGATTATACACTTACTTGAACCAAACTCTAAATGTATATAATAGATTACAATCTGAATTTAATTTCATGAAATATATGATATAAATAATTAAAAAATTATATTTTATTCTTGTTTATAATTTTAAAATTTAAGAAATTATTTAATAAAACACCTTACGTTCCATAAGAATCACTAAAACATGTTTTTTTTTTCAAATTTTTCATTAATGATCATAACAAAATATACAATATAATGAAATTATAAAAATTAAAAATACTAAAAATCAATAATGAAAATGACTTATAGGTTTTTTAATTGTGATTTTTTATAAGAAAAAATCACACAATCACAATTACAATACTAGTTCATAATGATCAATATTACATGACCCTATTATTGTAAATATTTAATAACTAACTAATATAAAAGTAATGAATAATTATAAATATCCAATATAATTGTTTTTATGTATGAATAATTTTATAAAATAATTTTATAAAATAGTTATTTTTTATATAGTAGATTCAAAAGGTATAGTGTAATCATGAATTAGGGTAAGGGTTTTTGTCTCATATTATCACTCATTAAGATATATTTTTTATTTTACAACATGTTTTCATTGGAATGGTGTACCTAAAACACCATTAATATTTTTTTATCATTATCACATCACTATTCCAAATATTTAATTATTCATTTGAAAACATATCTATTAAAGTGTTTTAATTGAATGCATCTATGGTTGTAAGGGTAATTTGTTTTTATTTTCAATTCCATGGGACATTATTGCTATTTCAAAACATAAACTCTATTATACTGTGTGTTCACTTCTCTATTGAACTCATTTATATATAATATCAATCATTTAATGATATCTTTTTTAAAGAAACAATATTATATTATTTGGATTCATATGATGCCATTTCTTTAATTGTTTTGCATCTCAAATTCAATTACATGAGATGTGTTTTGTTTCAAGAAAACAGGTCCATTTGAATGGTGAATTCAATTGATATTTTTGATAATTTGTATTGATAAATATTTTTTTAAATTTTTAAATCCATGATCTACCTTTTATAAGTTTTGGTTTTAAATTATACGCAATCACTAAATGTTTTCTTGAGAAAAATTCATTATTCTAAAGTCAGTACATTCATTATAGATTAGTGTCATCTATTTCACATCTGTATAAAAAACACTTCTCTTATATTGTATCATTCATTCATATTTTTTGAAGAATAAATGAATTTATTCTTCATGACTAATTATCCACTATGAATACCTATGACATCCATCTCATGAATTTCATTTCTGAATACCCAGGTTTCCATTACATTGATTGTAGTGTGTTCATATAGATTCTATAAATTTAATTTTTGTGGAAAATATTAACCTAAATATATATATTTTATCTATATAATTAAGATACATTATACGACATCATTTTAATGAATTATTTTTATTCATAATATTATGGAATATAATGGGATACCAATTTATTTTACACAGTATTATCATATAAATGATTAAATTATATAAATATATTGGAAATTGTAATGGAAATATTTTTTCCATGGGATCTTATTGATGTGATGAATATAAACTAGTTTGATTCAACTATTTATTTATGATGTGTTTAATGAAAAAATAATTTCATTTCATTATGTTATTATGAAATGTAGAATTATTAATTAAATATGGAAAAGATTTATATAGATGATTTATGGGTGGCGTCATATATCTCCCTATAATTAATTTTTTATAAAATTATATAAAATGTGATAAATTATTGAAAATATGATTTAGTTGATTGTATGAATGGGAACTAATGTTTTGACACATTAAAGTATTGTTACCTATAACAATTTATATTATATATTTGAATGTTGATCTGAATTCCTTTCTCATGGTCTCATGGTGTCTCTAAATAATGTTATATTCCTGATGTTTTTGTTTGTTACAAAGTTTTATGCTTATATTATTCTCTCATGGTCCACATCTATTAACTCATATCTCATACTATATTTTTTTTTTCTTATGTTATGCCGAAAATTATTCTATGCTTCATGATCTTTTTTTTTCTGGGTATGATTTTTTTTGTATCATCATTATACTAATATAATATTCTTATAATCACTTATCATTATTGATTTTCATCTCTTGTTTTTATCCATAATATGGGTTCGAGTTATCCAATTGAAATGAATCCACTTAAACAATTTATATATAAAATTAATATACAATATTTTTCTATATGTGCCTCTAATATATTAAAAATTTATAGAAAATATTAAATATTTAGTAGGGGTTAACTAGTTTTGTCAGTAATTGTATCAAAATAATTTCTATACAATGAACATGGAATTGAGTAGTTAAATTTTGTCCCTAATTCTTTGAATTTTGTAACCTAATAAGTTCTATTGAATGTAAATTTTTCATTATATTGTATTTATGGACATGTATAAAAATTATTATGTACAAGAGTTATTTTTTTAGAAATCTATCTAAGTGTTTAATCCTATGTCTCCTAAAATTAATGTCTTAATTACTTAATTAAATCTAAAAATAGGATAGTAAATTAGTTTACATGAAAAATATTTTAATATCATTGAAATTTATATGGTTGACTTTAATAAATTTTATAATTATGATAATGATTGTCATTTTACACCTACCAATCATGATTATTATACTACTAAATTAGGGATACTCTAAAAGATGAGTAATCAACGAATTAATGATGATGATATAAGCTATGGGTTGATGTAAAATTAGAATGTTAAATAAAACACAACTAAAAATAATATTCTAAAATTTAAAACACCAAATAAGAAATGATTCAATTATTAATGGAATATAAAAATCTTGGATAAATGTGACCAATCCATGTCCACAAATGATAATGAGATAATTCCGTAAGAATGAAGAAAATCACTCAAAGAACGAAATAAAAAAATTTATACTAAAACATTTTAAATAATATTTTTAATTTAATTATTTTCTCTCCAAATACATGTGATTAGAAAATATGTGGGAAATATTATAATAATTCCATTAAAGAATAGAATCACACAAAAATGATTATAATTATTTAGATATATTCTTTGAAGTTTACAATATGATAGAGCAATAAAAAATTAATCAATGTTCATTGACATATGATATTTTGAATTCTATTTCACATTAGATGAAATTTGATAAAAGGAAGAAGGGGATGCTTCTTGATGAAATTAATATTTACAAAATAAAGGGAAAATTAAAAAATATATATAAGAAATATAATATTGAATTGGAACACAATTTTGGGTTAATAAAAGCCTCTCAACCTTAGTTCTCTATTTGAGAAATAATTGAGAAACCATTTGATTTTAAAATATATTGTGTTTGATTTAAATTTTTTTCATTTATAGTGATGAAATTAATGGGAATAACATTGAAATAATTTAATTAATATAAAAACAATAATTATAAATGTAATTTCCAATTATTAATTTTTTAACTACTATCAAATTTATTACATAAAATGTAAAATTTAATATCATAAATATATTCATGGAGGTTATTTTTATTGATGATCATTAATAGTGAATAAAAAAGAAACATGATGAGAATTTATCATTACGATGAAAGAAATTCCTTCATCTAATAAATAAATTTAACACCATATGAATATAATGTATCATGGTTGTTAATAATTTGGTTCGATAAAGTTAATAATTATAATGGTTAACCCATAATGGAGGGTTGAGTTCAAAAACAACAAGATATCATTACCCTGTGTTAATATGATGCTTTGGAATGCGTAAAATGTTTTCATTGAAATGACATATTTAGTTGATTGTTATATTTATATATTAAAATATTGTATTATGTTTTTATATAGGAGATACTTATTATTTATTTTTATGTGAAATATTAATTGAATATGGACATTATGGTTCTAGATATTTGATGTTTTTAAAAGGGTGAGTATATGATGTTTTTCAAAAATATTTATCAACATCCCTTGAATGAAAATTTTTATTTTTACCACATGTTGGAGTATTTATGGATAAACATGATATACATTTTAGTATTTATTATATTATACACTATATATTTCTTATATAGGCTTAGAATTAATAATTTAAGGGTTATCTATTTAAGATATTATGATACCATCAACCCCTCAAGTGTTAAGCTTTTTATTTAAAACAAGGAATAGATTATGATATTTTAACTATGGAAAACGAATGGTATGTTAGTTACTATCCCTTACATATTATAATATATATTTATTATCAGTATGATTAGAATATATTTAAATTGACTTTTTGTGGGAAAATTATGGAAATGGGTATTGATACAAAATCCAAATTAGAATATTGGATACCCAAATGGATTGTCATGAGAATAGTTTTATTGGTCATAAATTTGATTAATGTAAATATATAATTTATTCAATTTAATTAGATAGATAATTTTGTTTGGTGATTAACTATTTAAATTAATGATGATCTATTTAAAATAATATGGAACATTGAAGAGCCCATTGAGAAGTAGTTTGAGATATATCTTTCAGTTCACATGTGGTCTGAAAAATTATTTTACTTGTTCTCTATCCATGTATTGAATTTTTTATTCTATTTTGTAAATGGAGATTTATAATTTGAATATCATTCTTATTATAAACATTCTATATAAATAAGTAACACAAACACACAGATATATATATATATATTATTCTTATCATTATGGAAATAATGGGATTTTTTGAAATGCGTATATAGCTGACATGAACACTATGTAATCTATATTATTTTTTAACATTGAGATAATCAATCAATATATTAATAATATTTTACAACAGATGGTGATTATTTAACTACACATAGAAGATATTGAATGAGGTATTCAAGACAATTTATAATGAGAATCTAAAATATACACACCCTGATAATAAATCATAAATTAATAAATAAGTGAATATTAAAAGATATTTTGGAACAAAAATGCAGACAAAAGGAATAAAAAAATAAAAAAATTTAATAACATGTTGTAATTGACCATGATTTATATATGTTGACTTGATGAACAAAATTCTAGTGGATGAGTAATAGATTCAAAATATTTATTATAAAGAATAATAAATCTTTGAGAAGAATATATACTAAAAACATATATTTATATTATTATGGAGAAAAAATTTAAAACACAGAGGAGAATGTTTGGGTGATTATATTGAGGTTTATATAATTAGTTTTGGAAATAAAAAAAAGTATTTTTAAAATATTATATATTGGTACCTAACATAAGGAACCAATTGATGTGATGAAAAAATTGAGATTAATCTTGGGTGTGGGGAATCAAAAAGTATTAAAAAGGATTTTGATGTGTTTTACATTGTTATGTAACATTTATCAGGTTTATATATTAATAAAATTATACACCTAATTTTTAAGAAAATTTTAAAATTCTCGAAACCATATAGAGTATAGAGATTTATGATATTTATGTCCATTATAGAGGAATAAATAAATATATTATTGAGGAATTATATGAAGTTTCATCCATAGGATAGTGTTTTTGGAAAGTTTTTTAGTAAAAAAAGTGGATTTGAGAATTTTGATGCTTGTGAGAAGGAGTGAAAGCTGAATTAAGGATAGTATGTTCTAGATGGAGGTGGTAATTTTAAAGTACAGTGTTATGTTATAATATCTTGAATGATTCAATTCCATTTGATATTTAAATTAATATCTTGAAATATTATTCCAGTTTAATGGAGAAAGTTATTTCTTATTAGAATATTCAAAACTCAAAAAGGTCAAAAGTGAAAACTGAGGTTGTTATTTAGTCTATATGTTGAAGATATCTTATATTGTGATGATGTGTTGTATAGAAGAAACCAAATATTTTATAATATATATATAAAATAAAATAACTATATTACTTATTAACTACTCACAATTCCCTAAACCTAAGTTAAATTATGTTCTTTGATATAAATTATACATTAGATTCACTCAATGTTTTCAGAACCACAACCTATAAATATATGATTGAATTGTAGAGTTAATGAAATAAATGTGATAATGATGATCTCTTTCAAATGGATAAAATTTAAGTTTAAATTATATCTAATTAAATACAATATTATTAAAAGTTGGAAGAATACTTATAGAGGAGTAAAATTTTTTAATTTCATGTTAAGAATTGTTTTTAAATAGATTAAAAAATAAAAACAATGTATTTTTTGATGTGGGTAATTTAATGTGTGGAACTCCGTTATTTCATTATTTATATTTAAATGGAAGATTAAATAATATATCCGTCTTATATAAAGTTTAGTTCTGAATATAATCATATTTTATGATAATTATAAGATACATTAAAAGATATAGAAAAGTCAACCTATGCATTAAAAGTGATAAATTCATGAAATTAGTTGTTTATAAATTAATGTTCTTAGAGAACATTTTATGTAGAGGTGTAATTTAGTATTACCTACATATTCTACTTGATCATCATAGTAATAAAAATAATTCTTGTTGTAAACGTATATATTTTGAATATCATAGTGTTTAGAAGTAGATACCATTTAGAATCAAAGATATGCTAGATGATTTTTCAGTTTAGAATAAGTGTTTTTTAGATACTTTGTTGATTTATTAAAATAATTAAGGAATAGTAAAATGTTAAGATACATGGTTATTCTTGGTTAGGTAATAAATATCATGTGGTTATATCTGCTGATAACCACAGACTACCACTTGGTCATTCCGTATAGGTGCACACCTGAAACCTAATCTTGAGGCATCTGAGTATTCCAAAAACCATTTTCTAAATAATGGTTGGATCAACAGAGGAGTTTTATTAAATCAAATATTTATCTCCTCTAAGGACTCATCTCGGTCCAGGCTACCCCCAAACTTAACCCATTTTAAGTTGAGTGCCATCTTGGACAAATAATGTTGAGTGAATTCCTGACCAAATCACCTATAACACCATGCTAGGCCTATAAATCTTCTGATCTCAAACACATTCTGTGGATGGTCCCATAACATAATAATGCTGATATTCTAAGGGTCCATAAAAACCCATTTTTTGATATAACATGGAATGGAAACATCACCTCCCTAATCTAGAAGGTACACTTTGAGATCATTTCATAGTGATGATGGTCCTGAAGAGTTTCCAACATAGTCCCCAGATATCATTCAACCTCTTCCTCATATCCATAATAGACCTGGATATTATCCAAAAATACCACAATGATTGAATTGATATACTAGTGGAACACCATATTCATAAGTTCCTTAAAAACATTTAGATCACTTGTTTACCGAAAACGCATGACCAAGTACTAAAAATGTCCATACATACTTTGGAACGTTATTCTCAGGAAGTCCACCTATCTCAATCTTGTTGGTGATTACCAGAATGAAAATCATATATGGAAAATCACATCCCCTATTTTAACTAGTCAAACATGTCATCAAATTCTTGAAATGGATGTTGTTTTCATTGTTACCATATTCATATTTTGGTAATAAATACATAACTAAAGAGATCCATAAGACTTTTTCATGAACAAGATAGGAGTGTCCCATGAATAGATGTCTGGGAAAATGAATCCTTTGGATTACAAATCATCCAGCTATACCTTTAATTCCATCAACTCGGTGAGGGAAAAATGGTATGAGGGAATATATTTCTATAGCATTTATATCACAAATTCATTAGAATACTCTACATACCCCTCTATAAGAAAACTAGAGAAATCCTATATGAATACCTATAGTAATTCATATACCAAAAAAGGTAATCCACCCCTAGGATAAACCGAATCACCCTACAATATGAGTGATGTTATTTGAAAAATGATATTACCAAATTCTAGGAGTGGAGGTTGGGCATGTCCCAAATGAGGATCCCAATCTCCCTGGAAAACCTTGGTACACCATCAAGGGTCACAAAATTCACTCATCGCCTATAGAAATTTATATGAGACTAAAAGTGAAGCATCCAATATATAATGATGATTACATTAATGAGTTTTATCCCTAAATAAAGAAACACCATTCCAACATAATTGCTAACTAGGAGAGTGAATAAGAAAGACACCGGAAACCCTAATCCATCTGCTGAACAAGAGGTGTTACTAAATCCATCACATATGGATATGTTCATATGGAGACATTAGAAAATAAACTAGGAAGGTAGAAATAAAATAAAATAAAGCACCAATATCAATGATAACTGTAGAAAATCTTGATGTAATGTGAATGATACCTTGATCTTCTGTAGGTCTTTCATTCTATTATCAAGCGCTCGATCCATAGCATGAAACATTCTAATTTCAGCCTGACCCAAAGAATGACCACTAAATTTTTTATATGAATTTAATTTAATATTCCTAGAAGGTAAAAAAACTCTTTAACCATGACCACTGAACTGAGAAACTGCTGGCCTAGAGAGTTCAGATAGGGCTGACATCCTCAATATGCCACAGATCCTTCACCACTCTGATATGCATTCCCCACTTGAAAAAAATGTTTCAAATTCTTTATAGCTCTATAAAAATAGAAATTAATGGGAGGGAATGTTCAAATAGGGTTTATATTCCCTGCCTTGTCACACTGATGGCACAAAACTGACCCTTCTAGCCGTGGGGGAATGACATGAACTACCACGCCCTTTTTCCCTAGCTCATCCAACATTCTCTTCTTTTAAGAGGAACTTCCACTACCCTTGGAAGACACTAATAAATAGAACCCTGATATTCCATTTTGATCAATATCCATCATTCTAGAATGATCATCCACTCTTTCATAAGTCTTCAAATTAATAAAAAATACATGAGAATAATCTATGGATGCAATCCCCTTTCGACCCTTTGAGCATTTATTTTAAAAAAGGAAACATGTTTAGGTATGTACGAAACAATCTTATAAAAGAAGTTTTCATACTGATCAAAAAATAGTATCTAAATAAAGGATCCATAAACTCTAAATATGTCATGTAAGCCAAGATTCTGTAAAACACTGCTCTTTGAAAAAGACATGGAAGCCTTTACAATCTGTTTCCCTATGCTTTACATATTTCACCACCGAGTCCCACCACCTCTGATTGGGATCCTCTAGAAATAACAAAGAACATTTCACCATGACTTCTGTAGGAGTATCAAGGAACTCAAACATTCTATCTATCATATCATTCCACACTTACACATACTAGATATTTTTCTTACCTAACAAATAAAGAGGAATATTTTAAGGAATTCATGAGCTTTGTCCATACTAGGACCCGGTTCGACTCCTCTAACTGATGCGAGACCCGATCCAGATACTTTTCTGAATGTATGAATATCATAAACAACATATTACAATAATACTTGATCAATTGGTGATGGATAAGTCTCTCCATCCACTTATTTCAGGTGCACTGGAATTCTCTAGTGTAGAATTTTTTACCAAAAATACATAAATCCTAGGAATACTATCAATGCAACCAATCTAAAAATTTTCATCAATAACAGCAAATACCAAAACTTCCCAAATCCAAATGAATCATATTCATCATAATAACAATAAAAATAATCCAATCCACCTACAACCTATGTCTATATAGAGTCTTCACCAGGTACATCTCACCTACAAGATATTTTAAACAAAAATACCGACATCCTATGGATACTCGAGTTCTATTCCAAGGTGTTCTAGCTAGGAACACAACTCACAACAATAAAATCATGTCTCGATAGCCCTAGATAATTTATATCCTAAATCACAACAAATAATATAACCCCAAAAAATAATAACCTCATTTAAATCCATTTTTTCATAAATAATGCTAGTGTCATCCAAACAAACACCTAACCCAATCAATGGCATGACCCAAAAGGTGTTCCTGATCCCTAGGGGATGGTAACAAATGATTTCGTTACAAAAATACATCATGGTAATAATTTACCCCATTTTATTAAAACAAATAACTAACTAAAATAATCAAGAATATTTTATGTAACCAAAGAAAAATAGTACATCACCATTTCCATTTTTATGGTTTAACAACTTATGACAAAAACCAAAAGAGCTAAAACAGAATTAGAATAACAACACTACCCCAAAAATCTATAAGAAACAAAAGGAAAATAATACTCA
This sequence comes from Viscum album, assembly GCA_963277665.1. NCBI lineage: Eukaryota > Viridiplantae > Streptophyta > Magnoliopsida > Santalales > Viscaceae > Viscum > Viscum album. The sequence continues at coordinate 834,399,947 of OY728136.1, forward strand.
ACACACCACCAAGAACACCTACAAGAAAGGATCACTAGAAACCCAAAACACAATCCTGATACGTCTTTCATTTACCTGAGTCAAACATAAAAAAGTCTACATACACCCAAAGGTGAATGTAGGATGTGAGAAAAAGATTAGTAAGATTACATCCAGTGAAGATATTCCATGACAAAACATTACATCCTTGTTTTATCAATTAAAATATAGAAACATTTTAATAGAAATTGTTTTTAATGACAAACATTAATTTCTATTGAAATAACCATGATGGTGCACCATACGCCGACGGTAGATGTGAAAGCATGAAATACCTATAAGTCATGATAAGTCCTCATAGGCACTAGCTAAATTGGAAAATAGGTACCTTGTATCTCAGTGAATCATGGAATAGAAACAACAACCAATAGATTTCTCATTAACAAGCCACTTGGGGATAATATCACATGGGCCTAGTGGTCTCAAAAAATCAGTATAGTTTTTTTAGTGTTGTCATCATCAATCCTGCTATATGAATCCAAGACAAGCCACTTTAAATTCAAATAACATACTAGTCCTAGTCCACCCATCTAGATACCCAAGTTTCTATTAATTCTCCAATTTTCATTTCACATATCACATACAACATCTATTTCACACATGCATAAGACAATCAATATGAAACACCTAATTAAACCATCATATCCATGACCCAAAACTCATTTTTAATCTAGACACACAAAAAATACATTTTCAAACATGTTCCACATCACTTTCATAATTAATAAAATGAATTTAAAAGTATATAAAATAACATGAATAATCTCTATAAAATAACATACATGGAAAAATAAAATTACAAATAGAAAAACCACATTAAATCCATACACATATTAAAAACAATTGAAGGCACATTTCATACCTCTAAATCCATTAAAAAAACATAATCTAGAAGAAAATAAGGAATATAAACATTACCAAATAATTTCTTAGAATAGAACCACCAATCTCGATTGTAGAAACTTTCTGAAATCATTTCTAAACAACAACCACCCTCAAGAGAACACTATAAAGGAAATATCTAATAGTAATAATCAAGATTTAACCCTAAAATTAAATATCCAACTGTAAATAGGTCACCCAAACCACTATAAAAATGAAATCCATTTAATTATGTAGATATACCATATAAAATAGGAAGAAATCAATAAAATAGGGACTTACTTAGTGAATCTGGGAGAAATTCGACCAAACCCAACACCAAAATAGTGCTCTATTAAAGAAAAATGGATGGTTGGAGTGGAATTGTGATGGAAATCCTTAGTGGGGAAGTAAATGGGGAATGTTTTCTTAAATCATTATAGGTTTCATTCGGTATTTAAATATTTTTAATGACCTAGAACAATCATACAATTTACCAGCACAGATTTCCAAACAATGTAGAAACTTTGCACCATTAATTGTCCAACCAGGACATACCACATTTGTAGCATGAACGGTATAAATTTTTTTCCCAACCCATTAAATTATCCATTTCTCCAAAATCACATCATGGTATTATGGTTACCTAGCTAAGGGCCCTTTGTTTTTGGAAATTTGCGCTAACCATGTGACACCTACTATTTCACCAAAGAAATCCATTTTTTCCAAAACATAATGGAAACCCAATGGAAAAAAATGGTACAAAATAATAAATAGAATAATAAGTAGAAATTAAATCCTAGGAATGAAATTTATAACTCTATATATGAAACATTTATAAATTTTTACCACACATTCATTAATAATATTTCTTTAATTCATTTTTTGACGTGCCTTTATTTCATAGTTTTCATGGAAATTTTATTTGTGTATAATTATAAATTTTCTAATAAAATGGAAATAATAATACATAAGTGAAATAAAATGGTATTAATGCACTACGAAAAGTATAAATTCTACCATATATCTTTTTTTTGGAATGAAGTTGATTTATTTGGTAAAATGTTAATAACAAATGTTTAGTTCATTTGGACATTTTTCTAACCATATGAAACTAGTTTCATTTTATTTAATATTATGTATATATATTAGTCCCAAAATATAAATTAAGTTACAATATATGAAATAAAATCCTTTTTAACTTTAATAATACATTAATTTCTATCCTTGAAGGTGTTAATGGAAAACAAACAATAATCATCCATAGAGATGGTTAACAGTTATAATTTAAAAAATACTTTTGTTTATTTGAATAAGAGGATATGAGAAACGGGATGGATAAAAGATATTCCATTATAAATATAAAATTAACTTATATAAATAATACCAGATTTATTATGATTTTATGGAATAATTATGTGGAGATAATGTAGAAAAAAAATGAAATTAAGGCTGGTTTTTTATAATGCTTCATTTTTAATATCTCTTCCACGAAGGACCCCTTATGGAACATGGAATTGGATGTTGGGTATAACATAAGAAATTTGACATGGGGAGAGTGTGTAGGATAAGTTTTTTAAGAGATTTATATATAATCAAGGATTTTTATAAGAAACAGTGTGGTGAGGGATGGTATTTATATTTGTGGATGGGTGGTTATATGTTATTAAATAAGAATAATATTATATTTAAACCCAACAAAATTTGGGTGGAATTAACTCCAATTAATTTGGATAAATATTAATATAGTAAATTTGGTTTATAGTCTATAAAAACATAAACCACCAATTTAATGGGTTTTTGGATTGGTATCATAAGATTTTACCTTTTAACATTAACCCAAATGATTATAATCTATGATGGAAGAGTATTTTTTTTAAATTTGGATGGATAATATTAAGAATTATATTTGTTAACCCATAATGGGGAAATGAGTTCAAAAATAACTAGATATTATTTCCCAATACTAATACGACTCTTTGAAAAGTGTAAGATGTTTCAATTGAAATGACATACTTAATACATTATTATATTTACATATTAAAATATGTTATAATGTTTTTACATATGATATATTTATTATTTATTGATATGGGAAATATCACTTGAATATGGAATTTAAGGTTCTACTTATTGATGTTCTTGAATGGGTAAGTATAAGATTTGTTTCAAAAATATTTCTGAACATCCCTTGAATGATTATTTTGATTTGTACCACATGTTTGAGTATTTATGGATATCCATGATGTATATTTTAATATTTATTATATTATACACCATATATTTCCTATATATAATTTGAATTTATAATTTAGGGGTTATATCTATAAAATATTGTGATACCATCATCCCCTCAAGTGTTATGATTTTTATATACAACAAGGAATAGATGATGACATTTTAACAATGATTGATGAATCATATGTTGTTGATTATCCCTTATACTTTATAAAATTTTCATTATTATCAATATGGGTAGAATATATTTAAATTGACTTTTTATTTGGATAATTATTGAAATGAGTATTGATAAAAAAATCAAAATTTTAATATTTGATAACCAAATGGACTCTAATGAGAAGACTTGTATTGGTTATAACTACTATTAATGTAAATATATTATAAATTATATTTAATTTGATAGATAATTTTATACAATGATTAATTATTTCAATGAATTATTATATATTTTACATAATTAGGAACATTGAATAACCCATTAATAAGTATTTTGAGATACATATTTTAGTTAACATGTTTTTGTAATATAATATTTTACTAGTTATCCATTCATGGGTTGAATTTGTGTTCCTATATTGTAAATAGATATTTACAATGTGAAGAAGTACCTTTTTATAAATATTCTATATAATGATGTTACTTATATATATATATGATGATTAGCATGATTGACATAATGGGATTCTGTGTAATGTGTCTGTATTTGATAACAACACTATGTATTAAATATTTTTTTAACATTTTGATAATCAATACTTGATTAATAATTCCTTACAACTGATGGTGTCTATTGATCTACACTTATATGATATTGAAGGAGTTATTTAAGAGAATTCAGAATGAGAATATAGAATAAAGACACACTGATATTAAATTATAAAAAAGTGAATAGTATGTGATATTTTGGAACAACAACATCGATAAGAGGACTATTAAAAAATGAAATGAATAAACCGATTTAATTTTCCAAGAATTATATATAATGACACTATGAATAAACTTATGGATGAAGATTCATTGATTGAAAATAATTTTTTTCAATAATAACAAATTTTTTTCAATGCTATATACTGAAATCATATATTGATATTCTAATGGAGAAATTTTTTAACAAATTAAGGATAATTTTTGAGTAGTTATATTGAGGTTTATATAATCTCTTTATGAAACTATAAAATCCAGTTTGGAAAGATTATATTTTGGTACATAACATGAGGAACCTATTGATGTGATGAACATTATCAATTTCATGATGGGCCCAGATAATTGAAGAAGGATTAATAGGGATTTAAATGTGTTTTACACTGTTATGTAAGTTTTATCATGTTTTATAGATGAATAAAATTATACTTATGAGTTTTAAGAATATTTTAAAATTTTCTAAACCATATAGAGAATAGGGTTGTAAAATATTTAATTCCATTCTAGAGGACAAATAAATATATTATTAATGAATAATATGAATTTTAATCCATATGATGGTGTGATTGGAAGATGATGTAGTAAAAAATGTGTTTTTGAGAAGTTTTATGGTTATGACTAGGAGAAAATGTTGAAGTAATGATAGTATATTCTGGTCGGATGTGAAATTTTGATTGTACATTACTATGTGATAAAATCTCTAATGCATCAATTTCATTTTACAGTTAAATTACTTCAATGTAATATTATTCTAGTGTAATCAAGGAGATTTTTTCTTTTTAGAAAATTTAAAATTAAAAAAAGGAAAAAGTGAAAACTAAGGTTATTAATTAGTCTAAAAGAAGAATATATCATATATTGAGATGAAATTTAATGAAGAGGAAACATAATATTTCATAATCTAGATATAAAACAATATAGTTTAATTATCTATTAACAACTCTCATTTCCAAAATTCATGGTTAAATTATGTTCTATGTTATAATGTATACATTATAATTTCTCAATGTTTTCATAAGTTCAACCTAAATATGTATAAGATTAAATTTTAGTGATAAGGAAATAAATGTGATGATATTGATCTATTTTTCATTGATATAATTTACGGTTAAATAATATCTTATTAAATACAATATTTTTGTAAGTGGTAAAGAATACATATAGCGGTGTGAAATAGATGAATTCTATGTCATTAATTGTTTTTTAATAGATAAATAGACAAAAAATATATATTTTTTGATGTGGGGAATTTAATGTGAGGAAAACTAACAGTTAATTCTTTAAATTTACATGTAATATTAAATAACATATCCCTTTAATAAAATATTTAGTTATAAATATATTCATATTTGATGATTTTGATATGATACATCAAAATATAGAGAGAAGATGAATGGTGAATTATAAGAGATAATTATGGGAAATAAGTGATTTACAATTCAATTTTCTTTACGAACATTTGATTTAGGGGTCGAATTTAGTTTGAACTAAATTTTCTAGTCGATAACCATAGTTATAAAAAAAATTATAATTAGAAACATGCATATTTTTAATATCACAGTGTTCAGAAGTATATAACATTTATAATCAATGATATGCTGAAATAATTTCTAGTTTATAATAACAGTGGTTTAGATGTTGAGTTGATTCATAAAAATAATTAAGGAATAGGAAAACATGAATATTCATGGTTATTATTGGATTCATCATTTATAATAATTATTGATCTAGTAAGATCTATATAAAATTTAATATATTCATTTCTTGGTAGTAAAATATTAACTTTTGAGGCACTTGATCTTTCTATTCTTGTTGTCACATCCTTGAGAATGATAAAGATCACATACCTTTGGGGTGATTGGTGGATCATTTCTAAAAAAATGTATTCCCATAATAATATCCATTCAAAAGGCACTAAATTATTTGAAAATAGTTCATTGAGATATAGAGTAGATAACCCTATGGAATTATTAAATGATATGATTTTTTTCCATGTTTTACAATTATTGGATTATACTTCAAATATGTTTATGACCATTTGAGATTCCCTTAAATGAATATTTCAGTTACTTTCATTAATTTAGGAAAATTTGAATCTAAATTTTAAATCTAAAAAATTGAACCATCAAGATTATTTCATTTGAATTTAATTATTTTATAATAAGTTTCAATGATTTCATTAGACTTTAAAAATATTGTAAAAATTATGTTTGTATTTGAATTGATTATATTCATTTTTAAAAATTCATCTAACTTACAAAGAAATTTTATTTTCCAAAAATATAAACTATGGGAAGGTAGTAAATCCATTCTATTTTTTTAAAACATTCTAATATACATCTAATTTTCCATGAAATGAATAACATTGTGATTTTTTAAGAGAACATTTTCAATGTATGAATTTAAAAAAATGAAAGGACTAATAATTCTTTTGAATATCAATAAATTTCTAAAAATTTGATAAAATATGTAAATAAAAATTCATTATAAATGTGGCGTAATCTAATAATGAATGTATTTATCTATTAGTATAAGTTAAGTAATTGAAAATATTTATTAAAATAAAACCATATGACCAAATTTTTGATCTATTATTGATGTTAAGCTCGAAAATCACATCTTGATGACTACGTTTTGAACCTGGTTGAGTGATTATAATTTTTAAATATAATGAGATATGTTTCAATACAAAATATTGAGTAATATATTAACCACTTATGGTCAATGAAATAAAAATAGGATATTATAGATCTAATATTTTTATGTAATTTCTATATTCATACATATATGAATAATTTTTTGGTGATAGTTTCAGTTCAAATACCCATGTATTTTATTTATTATATTAGTAGGTAAAAATGGAGGTTATCAAAATTTATTCGAGTATCTTAGGGTAGATGGCTATATGAATGGTTAATTGATAAAACATGTAGAAGATTATTTTGTATAATCTATAGAGAAAATACTAGTAATTATTCTAATATTTTTGATCAAAGGGGAAATTTTTTACTATGATACATAGTTAGCCAATAATGACATATATTAAGATACTATTAAATAAAATATGGGTTGGAGATCTAATTTCATAAGTTAGTTAAAAAATATTATTGACCAAGTTGATAGTGATATGAAATTACAAATCAGATCTTCAACCAATTCAACATGATGTTAGAAATGCAGACTGATTCAACATATCTATAAATATTATAGTTCTATAGTTTAGAAATGATGAGTATATTCGCGATATATTTTTTTGAAGCCAAAAACATGATTATCATCCTCATCAGTTGCTAGAGAAACCTATATTTTATTATGATTATGTTGGTATTATTCTTGAGAATGTGAAACATTCTATAAAGAAATAAAAACATTAGTATGTTTTTTTGTAAGTGTATGGAAATACATAATTAGTGGATGATATCTCTGTAAACACATTGATCTAGGATTGATTTCTTTAGAAAATATTTTATTTAGACTCTCTATATAACTGAATATAATATTTACACATAAGTGGACTAAATAATTTTAGAAAAAAATATACCTTTTATAAATTTCATTCCAATTTGAAATGATTAAGGATAAATATTTTTTTGGATTATATTCTCACAAATAACATATTCAAACTTTATAAATTATAAAGTATAAAATATTTTACTACTAATTCAACCCCCATCTCAATGGAACAACCATTCCTTAGGGTCATTATCTTGCATTAGAGAATACTAAAAAGCACTATATCATGTCGTTATATATATGGAAAGGGGTAATCATAATATTTTAAGAATCATGGATTACACTTAAATTTGTAGAAAAACTTACATGGGGTGAAGAATATAATATTACCTTATCTCATATTACAATTCATCGTGGGTGTTAATGTACTAGTAATGGGATTTCCATTGATTTAAAATTAATTATCTAATGGTATTATCAAATATGAGGAATTAAAATGATGTTGTAAATGAGAAAAATATAATTCTTATAACCCTTTAAGATAAAGTATAGATAAAGGATACGGGGTTTAAAAAATGCAATGATATATGGGAAATAATGTAAATAATATTCTATATAAATTTAAATGTTTAATATATAAATTGTAAAATATTGAGAAATAATTTTTTTTATTTTAAGATTTTAAAATATTGAAAATTTAATTACCATTATAAAAATGAATGAAATAACTAGTAATATTAGAGTTTGGGGATGGAAGAAAAAAGATTTTATGTTGTTAAAATGTAGTTGATGAATTTTCAAAAATGTTTTGATCATGTATTTTTAGAATTTAATGTCATAGATTATTTTACAATTGATAAAATACAAAATATTCTCATATGATATGAGATAAGAAATTATACAACATTTAAAATTATAGAAAATTTTGAAATTTATTTTCAACCCTTGATAAAACACAAAATCAATAACAATTTTGTCAAGGATTCTACTGAATTTATGGATGGAGATGAACAAGGATTTGGACTATTAGTGAATTGTGAGTCTCTATCTATTAAAATTTTCAATGTAAGTGGAAGTGGTAAAAGAAAACAAAAAATGATCTCTTGGAAGGGTTTTATCATTATAAACATTTCTATGAACCATAAAATAAGAAAAACATGTTAGTATGAAGCTAATAATCATGATGATAATATTCTAAAAAATAAAATAGGTAATAAATGGAATGAGTTTTAAAAATAGTCGAATATAAAAATGTGTTTTATATGGTGAAAAATAAGATTTATGAATAAAAAAATTGAATAATTTTGATGTACATCTAGAGTCTAGTCACAAGATGAAGTCTTTGAAAAACTGACCATTTTCGTGGATATTGTAGTATTAATTAAAGAACCAATAATAAAGGAGGTGGATAGTTATGAGAAATTATATAAGGAACATTTAATAGTGGTTGAACTAAAAATATTTCTGGAATAGAATAAAAATAATATAAAAATATCATGATACTGATGAAATAAGATTGTGTGAAAAATAATGGTTAAGAGTCATTTCATAAAAGTGAATGTAGTTTCACAAATGGTGTTAAAAAATTAAATATTACAATTTCATAGCAGTTGAAAATAATTAATGATTTATGTCATAAATTGATATTTAAATAAAAATAGAAAATAGAAATACAATATATGTGACCTATATCTATGAATGATTTTAAAAAATGAAATATAATATTAAAAACATTGTAGTAATTAAATTAGAGTCATTAATATATTTCATACCAGTGAGATAAAAGGTCAAGTAAAAAACATACCATGTAAACATAAGAATAAATAATTTTAACTAAAATTTTAGTTAAAAATTCGATGTCATGAAATTTTGTGTTTTGGGGGATGGTTGAAAACCCTCTTCTACATTAAAATAATTGATGAGTATCCTATGGATGAAATCCAAACCTAGTATAAAGAATCTGTAGTATTTTAATGGTCTTCTATAATAATGTTTTAAATATTATATATATAATTATGGATGACCAAACATCTATTTTTATTTCTAGTGATTTGGGTTTTAAGGATACTGAGCATACACAAGATGGTACAATATTTCTTTTCCATGGTGATGTAATGAACCAAAGGATAAGAAATCTAGAAATGTTTAATGTAATTTAGGAAAGAATATACAATAGACAAATTACTCTTTTTGATCTAACCAGAATTTGTATGAGAGTTTGGATATATGTATTTGTAGGTTTGAAAGATAAATTTTATCTTATATGGACTTCATAAATTTTTTACTTGGGAAATATTCTTATAATGAAAAATTTAGTGCAATTGAAAAGTTGGTCTAGAAAGAAATATCAATTTTTTTCAAAAATCTAAAGAAATGAAGAATAATAGAAAACGACACATTATAAATAGTGTACCTCTATTACAGTCACATTTTTTAAAAATATTCCAAATATTGTTGAAAATAATCATAACTAGATATAGACATTTAGTGATGTATGTTCCCTTAAAATTAAGGGAGAGGGAATTAGTTATAATATAACCCTAATGTTAAAATGAAATGTTAATATATATCCTAAATAAAAAATTGAAAATAATTTAGGTATGGGAAAATTATTTTATGAGGTAAATAAAATATTTTTGAGGAAAATTTTATTCATAATAATTATTTCAAATGATTTAATTTTCATCACAAATGTCAAGGTATAGTGATAATCTATTCAAAATCGGTGATCCAACCAAGTCTTTTTATTTGAGTTCTAATTATTAGAACATACTCCTTAATATAATTCATGTCCATATTATTTGAAGAAAAATATTAGAAATATCATTATATGATACATTAAAAACATAATAATAATATTGAAATGAATGATATGATTCTTGCGTAACACTCAATAAAATAAAAACTGTTTAAGAAACACTAAAAGAGTTAAAATTATGTCCACTTATACACTTGAACTAATACACTATTATTTTTAAAAAAAATTATAAATAAATATAAAAAAGTATATCAATATTTCATTTCATCCATTTATGATCGAATGTGGAATACAATTTTTATATTTTAGAAAAATAGTCACAAATTGTTAAATACTCAAAAGTATCAAAATCCATGTTGAAATGATCTTAGAGTCCATATAAATAAGATAATATTTGATAATTGAAATGACTATAGATATTAGTAATAAGAAATATATAAGGAAATTAATTGAATTTGGGTCTAATATCATTCAAAAAAACTACCTAATAAAATGATTTATTATTAACAACGTACATATTTTTTTACTGAGATTTGAAGAAAACTTATAGCTATAAAAAATAAATCCTATATTTCCTAAAAGATATATTTATATACGTATTTATAAAAATATGAAATTTATGTAATTAAAGTTTAGAATCAAATTTCTCCATAGTGAATTTTGTACCATATAAATCCCAAAGTTTAATACCACTAGATTTTTGAATAGAAATCTATATTCGATAGCGTACTTAATATAAAACACTGAGTTAAATGAACCACAAATTATATAAAAATTATAAACTAAATATTAGGTTAATGGGTAAAAATATTATTAAATAATTTATCATATATATATATACAATACTCAATGTAAATTGTTTCTAAATTTTTTGTACATAATATGTTTTATTTCAGTAATGTATTTTATTCTTCAAAAATAATTTTTCATATAAATGTTTATTATTATCATTGTGAGACTATATTATTAGGATGATTTTAAATTTTTGATAATATATTTGATAAAATTAATTTCACTTTTTAAATCATCAAATAATAATTTATATTGGGTGAAATGTTTGGATTTTTCCTAAAATATTGAATTTTTAGTGAATAATGAAAAATTTAATTTTTTAAAAAATTTAATTTTTAAATAAATAAATTGATTTAAAAGTTCCATTGAATTTTTAATATGATTTAATTTAAAATTATCATTATTTATTTTATTTAATCAAATTAATTAAATTCTAATCATAGTTGTATAGGATTTTTGTATATGTTTTATCTTGGATTAAAAAACATTTTTTTTGAAAAGTGAGTTAATGTGAATAATGCTAATCATTATAAATGAATTAACAATATCCTTAATAAATAGTATTTTATTTTTAATTTATATTTTATACAAGAAAAAATATTATGTTATATTCATACAATTATTATTAATGGCCATATAGTTAATATAAAGCAATATTATTCTTGAAAAATACCTATCTTGAAATCCATCATTTTCATTATTTTAGTAGGTTTGTTTGAATTGAAATGTTTTAACATATGCGAATTGAGTTTGGAAAAATTCATTCCACATTTTAAATCTGAATAATTTATATTATCCAATAAATATGTCTTAATATTTGACCACATTGAATAATGCCCGAATTTCCTGAAGGACTTCATTTTTATTGATTTTTGATAACCCCCCTTTCAAGGGATGAGGGGGTACCCTTATAAATCTTGTAGGATCAAAGATTACATAGCCTGTGGGCTTTAAGAGATTACATTACCCGATGGCCATAAGGAATTCAACCATAATATCTATAAGGAACTACAACTCCGAAGCATCTACATCGTGATAATGGCTCTCCACCTTTGCATGGCCCTCTGGCTTGGCCTCTTGTGAAGCACAGGCTTGTCCCAATGGCATATTGATAACCTCTCATTCTGAAAAATCCATTTGGATTTACTCTGGTGAGTTCACATGCTCTAAATCATCTTCTAGGGCTGCTCCATTTTTGTAGAGTCTGTCTGGGGAATCTTCAAGTGTCCCAAAGGCCTTGAGGTGGCCCCAATGCCTTAAAGGTGGCCAGAAAGCCCTACTGACCCAATGTACTGGGTGGCCTGAAAGCCTTAAGGACTGCAAGGCCAATCTGGTGGCCCAAGGTGAATATTTCCAGTTACTACAATAAAGAATAGTACCTGCTACATTGTCTTCTATAGTACCACACAGTGTACAGTTCTACTACAGTACCATCAATGTGTACAGTCTGCTACAGTACCTACACAGTGTACAATCTACTATAATACCCGCACAGTGTATAATTTTGCTACGGTGCCTGCTATAGTGCCTACTCCAGTACTGCTACAGTACCCCCATAAATATGCATCTACTTGGTTTTAAACATGGGTCTCATGGATGCACTTAAGGTTACCTAACAAACTGGAATGAGGTTATGTGCGACCACATGGAATACTAAAGCAATGAAATGTATTTACATTTGTTAAGTTAGAAGAGGTTTTTGGTAAAATTAAATTCTAATTGATTAAATGAATATAAAAAAATTCAAAATACTTTTTTATGACCATATTTAGACCATATAATATTTAATACTACATAATTATCCATTTCTTATCCTTAACAAATTTTAATAATGTGGGTGCACCTTTTTCTTTTCGGAAATTAATTGTTTTCCACTCACCTCACTTATAAAAGGTCATCCATATCCTCACCTCTTACAAAAAAACAACATTTTACTTAAAAAACCTTTAAAACTATCGTAAATACATCTATAATAATTACATAGAGATTTTAGTTTGATCATAAGACCATTTTATGATAGATTTTTATACCTACCAGAGCAGGTTGTTTGAAGAAGAGGTGTCATGTTTAATCGTTCATTTTAATTTTATTTTTTATTAGACCTCCATAGAATATTATTCATATATTATAATATAATATAAAGATCATATGGCATATAGTTATATGTTATTATTTAAATTTCATAACCTAAATTCATCTCATCTTCAATCAATTGGTATACAAAATCATTATTCATGTATATGGTGGGCTATCGCCACGTGAACTGATGTCAATCATCTTGCATTATTACCTCACATGGATTGATTTAATAAAGGATTAAATGTATATAAATTATATTTATAACATATGTATACTTCACGAGTAATGGTATCTCATATATAATCTAAGATTCCATTCTATGGGGGTAACAGTTACATCATTGTTGTGTGGCGGACATACACAACATGAAGTGATACGATTCTTTTTTTAATAACATATTTCATAGAGGGTAATATGGATAATTTTAATTAATATATGTGACATAAACTAAAATAATATTAAATTAATGAATTCTTTGTAATTTTCAAAATATATTATGTTATTTTATTTATTACACTGGAAAATGATAACATCATTCATGCATATGTGTGGGCTACCACCTATACAAAGCGATATGAATATTGTTTTCCACACTAAATGACATGGATGATATATATAAGTAAAATTAATGAAATAATGATTTATTGATGATATTATTATCCTGACGGTAATATAAATTCATACATACCTTTTTTCAAAAAATTTCATTGAAAATCGATAATGGTAATCATTAGTACGTAAGGACTACAATCTTCAAGATCATAACATAGTTTCTTTTTCATAATGATAGATCATTTTTTATTTGAAAATTTTAATTTATATAAAAATAAGATAATTATTTCATTATTATTATTCAATATATTTTGAAATAATGACCTATTTGACTGTAGTCAACCTAAAAAATTCATTTTTTGACATATAATAAAAATATCTTCGAAATATCCTATATGAATTTATTTATGTAAATAATTGATTATAAAATGATGGTAAGTGAAAGAAATTGAATAATAAACTTGAATAAGTTATTATATAAGTAAATAATTAACATATGTTTGTTATTTAGGAATATATATAATGAACATGGTGAATCGAACTTGAAACAAGGGACTACATCTCAATTTCCCTTTGTTGACCCATATTTTGATGTTATAAAACTATATTCATTTATGAGGTGTATATATAGTTCTTTTGATATGTTATACCATTATTTTATATATTAAAATTTTTTTTATGTTATGTTTAATTTTATTCTTTCATGAGAATTACGATTCAAATTTTTCCAAATTTATAATGGATTTTTCTTTAATTTTTTTATAAAAATTCCTATAAAATCTGTTTTTCATCGATTTCCATTATTTTAAATTAATTTTATTTATAATAGAGTGTTTCATATAGATAATTTTATCTGTAAGATTTTTTTTTAAAAAAAGGATTCTTAGTATGGAATGTTTGACATTATCTTCAAATAATATAAAGAATATTGAATTTTAATTTATATAGAGACACCAAATTTTATAATATCATAACCATAATTTAATGTTTGGATTCCTTTACAAGAATTAAAATTATCTTGAAATATAAATCATTCATCACATTTTCTTATTTTTTTAGAATTTAATATGAGTTTTCAATATAATAGAGTATTTTTTTATTCCAAAAGTATTTTTAAATGAAATGGGAATTTTGAAATCTGAAATTTATTTCAATATGAGTTTAAATTAGTTCTCCATAAGTATCATGATGAAAAACTCAAAAATAATTTTTTTTATTCATGATAATGTACTTAATATTTATAAGAATAACTATTGATATAGATTCAACTTATACAATGGGTTGATCCCCATTATAGATCAAAGGTAAGCCCATTATAGTTTATGATAATGGTTGAGCACCATTATAACATATGAGAAATGGATAAGATAAAAATATATTATATGAAATTTATGCTACGTTATAGATTAAAAATTCATTAGGTAATGATCATTTTCCCTTTATAATCATATTAGATGTTTATCATAAGGTTATTCCAATTGAAAGTGGTTTTAATGTGTTTTATGAATATGATGCTCTATGATTAATAAAAAGGATTTAATTTTATTAATATGGTGTTTATAGTATTTCTTTAAAAAGTGTGAATTTTTTCATGTAATGATATTTTATTACTCACTCCTAATGAACTTTTTAGATAACCATTTTCCATGGGTTTTCAATTTTTTTAGTATAAAAACAGTTTTATCATTTTTATGTCCCTTAATAAGAATTTTTATGATAAAAACCTACCTATAAACTATTTTCATAGTATTTAATGATGTGTATGTGGAAATAAGAATTAAATTTGAATGTTGGAAATATTTTTCCTTAAAATATATCATTTATTATTACAAAAGTTTTATATTATAAAAAAATGGATATGTATTCGAATTATCAACATCATGTTATAAAGTTTTTTATATATGAGTTATGACCTAGTTCTCAAAAACCTTGAACAATAAATGTTCTTTGAAGTTAAATTATGTGAATTATTTAATAAATCAAATGATTATGTTATTTATATGTCAAAGTCATTAATGAGGGTATCATATGTCAGGTCAGATAACATTAGGGGTTTGGATAATGTTAATATCATTCCCTTTACAGGCGATAATTTATTGTTAGGTTGAAATGGTATAGTCTTTTTAGATTACCATGTTGCTTCCTCGAAACCATGACAATTTATAATGGGTTTACAGAGAGGAAATAGTGAAGATTCGATTAGAAGAAACTAAGAAGAATATATCATTCCAAACCACTATCCTTATATGGTTTCTATAGAAATAGAATAGTCTGTTACAATGACGTATTAGTTTAAAAATAAATAAATAGATTTGGAATACATCCTAAGGTGATATCTGATATACCATAGTGGAATGTGGGAATTGAATATAATTTCTTGAGACAAAATCCCCCATCAGTCATTAGATAATCATGATTATCCCACTATATGTATAGATTGAATTTATTTTAAAATGATTGATATTTTTATTAATAGTGATCAATGAAATGGAATGATATCATTGATTTCAATATGATGAATTAATTCAAATGTTAATGAATCATAGATTAATTTCCCGTGTTATTTATTTTGAGAAAACATTGAAATGGTGTAAATAGTTTTTGTGTCATGGAGTTTCTTGGAGAATTGTTATGGATTAAATAGATGATGTTGGATGTCATTCATGAATTATTCTCCAAAAAACTATAATGATTAGTGATATTTTTATCAATAAAAATACTTTAACAAATGGTGATTCATTGTTACAAAAAAGAAGATAGGTGGTTTATATTAATAACCTCTTTTGAATTATATTCCAAAAAAAAATGTTGATGAAGGCTACAAAATATGTCATTATTGCATGAGAACCATGAAATAGAATTATTATTTCATGAAAGGTGATTTTATATAATTCATTAAAACAATAGTTACAATTTTAAGGATTAAAAAAAATGGTTGTATACAATTTAATGATTGAATTATATTGTATGAAATATTTTTAATAATTGATAAATTTTTTTATTTTATTAAAAAAACATGGACAACCCAACATGAAAGTAATTGATCCCTAAACTAGGGAATATGTGGGATCTACAGGTTAACAAGATGTTAGGAGGCTAGCTCAGCCACCTAGCATGGTGGTGGAGGATCAACCAGGTTATGTATAAGCCCTATAATGGGACTGTCAATAAAACCCATGGTGTGCACATCTAAGGTCGTTAATAGGTTGGGAATGAAGCTTGAAAATCTCATAGACCACATGTGCCGTGGACCATGTGGATCTGTAGTAAAGTGTCATCCGGTTTCTGACCACGATGCTGGCAAGAACTGTGATAGATCACTGCTGTGTTGATGTAATGGAGGGAGATAGTGTCAGAGTTATGATGAGGGATACTGGGGGGGGGGGTTCATAATTATACTGTAATAAAATGTACCATAAATATTATGTCCAGATGATATGAGATTATCCAATGGTCAATTTATTATCATCTACCTCCCACGAAAGTCCAATTTCACAACAAGGAACCAATTGATGATAGTGAATACAATGCTCGATGATCATACACTAGCCATATTCTAATATGATAATTAAGGGATTATACATACTAAATTATTCTATTCTTATGAATGATGTTATATTTTATTCATCTAGTTCATTGAATAAAACCCCTCCAATAATAAAAAAAATTGTTCAGATACAGTTCTTCTTGGGCATACATGCATCTTCGTTTAAAAGAATACTAATGGGGTGTGTCTGCAATGGAAGAAGATGAGGTCAAAAAAGGAAAATTTCTCATCATATAGGAATTAACAATATGAATTATGAAATATCATAATCCTTCAGTTTGAATATTTCAATGGTCTAGTCATTAGTGAATTCAAAGGGATGATTTTAATGGGATGATTTTTGGGGATTTTATTCAGTGATTAAATGAAGTGTGGTGGTGAAAACCACTCTATAAACCAAGATAATATGTTGGTTTAATGTAAATATATTGAGATCTCTAATTTTCATAAAAAATAGATCATCTATAAACCCCACTATTTTTCAAAGGGAATAAGAGATCTGCTAGAATCCTTGGAATCATGAAGTGGGGTGCTTTGTAGATATGATGCATGAAGAAGATCCATAGAAATGTGACTAATATTATCACCCTTATTGGGATTCATGATTTTTTTGATCAATGATCTAGTTTATATGTGATACACTCTCCATGAGTTATGTAAAGAGATTGTGAATCACTGGGGATTGAAAGATTCTGTTGTGAACTCTCACTATGCTTCATGAGTAACATGGTTCATCAACGTCTTTTGGAATGTGCAAAGAAATAAATGAATGTGCTAAATCCATGTGTGAGGGACATTGTATCCTGAACCAGTATACAAAATAACACCATACATTCATTAAGAAGAAGAAATATTTTCTGGTCTGCATGATTCTGTCATGTATTGAAAAATTCCAATTTGGGTTTTTAGAAAGAAAATTAGAAGAACATAAATCAGGTTCATGGTTTCACCAAACTGAAGAAAATGGTCATGTAAATTTACATGAAAACATGTAAAAACATTGAGATAACATAACAAAAATTTATTCAAGGAAACTTGATGTTAGTATAGAAAAAATATAGAAGAGATAATTAACATTAAATAATATATATATGAATATATATACATGATAATGTTAATATGTTATTTCGATGAAACAATTTCCTGAAGTAATCACCACATGATATATTTATTTGATGTCAATTATGTGAATCTAATATTTCATTATATTTAGGATTTATATTTTGTATCAAAGAAGAATAATTAAATTTTAATTATTCCATACAACCCTTATCATTCATTATTCAATGATCTCATAAGAGAGTGAGATTCTAGAAAGAATTTGGAGAACCATATTTAGTGTAATCTATATTACACTAAATATTTCAATGAACCAATATACATTATAGAAAATATTTATGTGTCAAAGATAAAAGGGATATGAGTTTTTTAATTGAAAAGTTCATATTAATGGATTATCATTTCGGTCTTGTAGAATTCAATCCATCATTCCAAAACATGTTCATATTATTGTGGTCGAAGTTAGAAGTACAATTTATATAAATTTATATTTGATACTACTAAAAAGAAGGGTTGTTTTCCAACTGGTTCACAAGTAAAAATGTGAAGAATAACGTTTTTCAATAACATAGTAGTACTATTACATCCAAATTATCAATAGGTGGAAGAATAACATGTTGTTACAATCGTTTGAAAATGACATGGTTGTCTTTAGAAGAAATACAAATATTGACCTTGGATATGTAAAACATGAATTGTCAATTGACTATAGTTAATTTCATGTTAAAGGGATTATCTTAATTTCTGTAACAATGATTAAATTATTTTTTTCTATGTGTATTTCAACTTAAAATTATTTCCAAATCATAACAAGTACTAGATACTCTTATTACGTAGTGAACCTTGTAAAAATAATAAGTGATATATTTTTTTACTTTCATATATATTTATATGATATGTAATAGAGAATAATATAACCAATATGATAATAAGTGAAATTGGTAAAGGTATAAAAATTTCTAACTAGATTAAAATTCCATAACACGAATTCAACCCCCCTTAGTGTTCGGCTAATCCCAAAATGGCCTATTCATGTTCTATTAGATCCAGGTTCACATTTTTTGGATTCTCTATGTTTATGATATTATATTATGAATACTAATGTTTCTTTATTTATTTATCAAATATATACAATGTTGGAGAAGATTCAATTATCTCTACGCTAATGTATATATCCAATAAGACCATGATGAAGAAAATAGAAGATAAAATTGAATAATAATCCCCTCTTATCTAAGGTAGATGTATTGCCTATTTATCAATTCCATGTTGACAATGAACATATATGATGATTGAAGTGTAATGAGTAGGTGGACCATCTTTCCACCAAAAATATGGATAACCTTTATGACTCTACTGATCAAAATTTATGTGATAATATATTTCAAACTATCCTGAATATTAAGATTCTAGCAAAATATTTGATAATGATCACTCTACAACCCCTTAAGTGTTATCAGTTGATAGATTAAATGTTTTGATGAATTGTATTATTGATGACAGGGCATCCATGGTTTGTATAGTCTTACAAGTTTTGTAGAAATATTTTACCCATATAGAATCATAAGATTATGTTTTAGAGAGGGGATTTAAAGAAAAACTTATAAAATGTTTAAATCTATCAAGATGGGTTGGATCCTTTGAATAAATATAGAATGAATAAAAAATAAGTTCCTAAAAATCCCACAAATATGGTTGAGAGAAAGAGGGGTTCAAAATAATCTATAAGAAATGATCCAAAAAGAAGAAGAGAAATTGAAAAATAGCACTTCTATTAAGGGTTCAGAATTAAAATATATATCTCCAAAGATCAATTATCATGCCTCCTTTATATAGAAAAAAGAAATATTGAATGTAGATGAAGTAGATAATGTAAAAAATTACTGTGAAGTGAATATGATTATTAAAGAAAATAAATAATTCAAACTCAATATGAAATTATTATATTTTGAATATCAGTTCATCAATATTTAGAATTCATATTTATATAATTCATAAAATAATTAAATTTTTGTTTCTGGTATTAAATGCTCAATATAGGATTATACTGTTAAAAGTCCTCCAACATGTGTTAAAATTAAAATTTCTTCATTAAATGATCTATCAAAAGAACCAGAGATGAATAAGGTATTAACCAAAAAATCATGTAAATATGTTTCTAAATCTGTTTTCATCAATAATGATTGTTTAGAAAAAAAACATTATGTACATGTATGGATGCAGAAAAGTGATAATAAACCTACCACCATTGTTTGGGTGAACATGGAAAATAATGTCAAAGATGGTTCTATAATGATAAATCAACCAATTATGAAGAATACCCAACTTCCATATATAGAAGATATCATGAAATCATGATTTGTGGTACAATATTGGTGCTACAATAGATTGAGTCATTTTCATTCAATTATTGGTACAATCCTCTAAATTAATGAGAACAAAGGAATACCATTTTATTATAGAAAAAACTAGAGAAGAAAAAGGAACATCCATATTCCCAAATAATCTCTATAATGAAACATTATTTATAATTATTGATAAAATATGTGATGTATGAAATGGTCTTGGTCAGAAGACTATAAATGATCATCTCAACATGTATACAATGCTAATGAGGAAAACAGTAAACATAAAATTGATAAGAAAGAACAAGCTACAATGGGAAGAAATCTGAAAATAATAGGAATTTAAATTCTCCCAAGAAGATTACAAGAAGGAAAGATAATATTTAAATGGATCTAAAATAAAATAATTAAAAAATAATTACACATAAATTATTATATAAGAATTATGGAACTCAGAAGAAATAATGTGGTTGATCCAAACATGCATCCAAAATTCCTAAAAAATGTTTGTTATTTGGGAGGAAAATTTTCAAAAATTGAGGAAAATTGAAAATTAATAATCCAAGTCATTTGAAAGAGGAAAATAAATGATTCTTCATGAATATAATGAAGTTATACGTGTGAAGTGAAACATTTCTGGTCATACTATTTGGAATTTCATTATAATTATTGTATCATAAGAATAACTCATTAATAAAATTAATGTATCACCAGGAGATAAAAGTTATTTAAAATACATTGATAAAATAATAT
Source organism: Viscum album (assembly GCA_963277665.1). Taxonomy (NCBI): domain Eukaryota; kingdom Viridiplantae; phylum Streptophyta; class Magnoliopsida; order Santalales; family Viscaceae; genus Viscum; species Viscum album. The sequence goes on from OY728136.1 coordinate 834,421,347, forward strand.
TCACACATAAAGAAGCTAAATATGTGATTATAGAAACACATAGACAATCATAATTGAATATCAAATGTGAAGGTGTGAAAAGGGATCAAATAGAGAAACCTAGTTGAGAAAAACAACTCAAAATTTATATACATATTGATAAATAATGAAAGATCCACTGTATTCATTTAATCATTTTGAAATTAATATGTTTTTATAATGTATATAATTGATGTTGAATCATATTTTTATGGGTATAACCTAAGAAGAAGTGAGTTCTATCAGTTCTTGATGGGAAATCTAAAGAATTCCCTATACTTGAATGATTCGTCAATATATATTAAAATAAAAATATGATAGGGGATCATATTTGATAAAGGTTATGAATGTGATATCTTATTATAGATAACCATGACAATTAATAAACCATTTGGGTTTGATCTTATTTTTTGGTATCCTGAATAACATGTCCTCAAGACGACATCTTTGGTGATGATATTGAAATTTTCAATCTGGGGGATCAAAAGTTGGAGATTACTTTTTGATTTATCTATAAATAAAGATTCATTATATCCATTAATGAATAAATCCACCATAATTATGATGATGTGAAGTGTTTCCATTTAGGGGGATAAAAATGATGAAATATGAAGAAGATACCAAAACCATTATTTCAGTTGGTATCAATTATGGTTATTCTATAATTTTCATGAATATAATGTCATTGGCGAAAGAATTTTACTTAATATACCGTTAATTTTTATCAAAAAAATTATCCAAGTGGGGGAAATTGAATTAATCAATGAAATAAGAAGCGTGGATTTTCCCCATGATCACATATATTTCTTAATACACTTGAATTTTTTAGATATATTTACAGAAGTGATCGTGGTAATTTTTGGTCGAATGATATTAAATGTTTTATATAAAATTTCGTGTAATTGGAATTGAATGAAAATAGAAAAACACTAAAGAAAAGTATATTTGTTTCCATTTCATAAGCAATAATAATAAGATATTTATGGAGAGATTTATTGTCTAAACTCAATCGCATTGTTTTATACACCGATTATATCCCAAGTAGAGTTAATGTGAAATTTTAAATGAAACATTGCTCCAATATGGGATGATACCATTTTCCCATGAATATTTTATTGCTTAACAATAAGGTGGATGGAAAATGAAACAATATTTAGAAGAGTGAAGGGGAGAGGAAAAAAATATAATTCCACATATTGACACATTCATTTAAAAACAACATAGAAGGTATTGAAGAAAAATACAAAGGGGGAGATTGAAGATCCCACATTATGTATGGATTATATTTTTTCAAAGGATTGAAACTAGTTATCAATAGTGATAAATAAAATGGAAATATCTCATTCAGTTAAATATGATGAAGTAATTATATTACTAATGGATCTTGGATATAGTGATTGGGTTATATATTTTAGGGAAATATAGAAATAGTTTGAATATGTTGAGTTTCATGGTGATTATTAGCAATTTTTATGGATTAATTAAATTAAATTTTATGACATGATTGAATAATTCCCTTAGTAAATATGATGATTTGGGAGAATATGTTCATGTCAAATACATGTATCAAATGTGGTATATTATTTATTTCAAATAATATGATTGATTAATGTTAAAGAGATCTATGAAATTTTTATTCAAAAAAGAATTGAAGAAGAGTTAAATAAGGTCATGAAACATATCATTATTTCATGAGAACTAGTAAACATTAATATTATTTGATATAGGATTATTTTGAAGGAAGGCATGAAAACATTAGTTTCAATTAGTATAATGAGAAATAAGGTGGTTTTAAACACTTTAATGATTGAATTAGAGTTTGTACTAAATTTTTTCTATGTAATTCATTTCATATTTTATTAAAAAAACATGTCTAACCACACATTGTAACCCATACGACATCAAATTTTGAACATGTGGGACTCATATGTAATGGCCAAACCCGAGAAGGCTGGATTCGGTGCCCTAGTTTTTTACATTGGAATGATTACATTGAATCAAATCCTGAATAACTGATTGGATTAGCAAGCGAGGATGATTTGGGAGATCCAGGAGGGAAAATAATTACGGGAAATTGGGAGGAAGGATAATTGTAGAAAAAAATGGATCCAATGGGAGGAAAAGATATGTAGGTTTTTGAGTCTATCCAGAAACATTATTAGTCATATGGAGGAACTAGAAAATGAAACCAGATGGGTGGTGGGATATAGGAATATAAATTACTGGGAATAGCATTGGTATAGTAATAATATATTTATTTTAGGATGTCCTGATCCATATATTTATTTCTGGAAAGCCAGAAGCTACCCATATTTTATCAATTGTACCATCGACCATCAATAGAAAATGATTTTTATGGTGTAATAATGAAATATGAGACATAAATATGTTTTTTAACATATTCTACAACTATGAATTTTATCATCTGGGACTTCTAGTAATTTAGTATGATAATAAATAGCATAACTCATGGGATTCCAAATTATAGTGAAAGAAGTTCTCAATGAAGTTGTATTTTTTTTTTGCAGATCTTGTGTAACCATGAACTACTTGTCGAAAAAATGTACAAAGAAGAGGGGTAGTTATGGCTTCACAATGTTGGTGATTCTCTAAGAAGCGTAAATCCAAAAATACATATCATATATTCTTCCAGAGAGAATGGGAAAATGAGTTGTGGAACTTCATTAACCTAAAATGGGCCTCAGTGGTGAAGGAGATAACATCAATAAATTTCTGATGGTCTGGTTTTAGGGAACATATCAACATAGAGTGTAGATCCAGATTCATGATATGATTATCAATGTGGTGTACGTTGTCATTTGGGGGGTGAGGAATAGATTAAAGAAAGGTAAAATCCAGTCCACCATTTGTTCCAAGAATTATGTGACAATAAGTCCTGTGGAACTAGGGCCAACCATTCATAGTGTGGTTTCCTCACTGCATCTCGTAAATTTTCTTCCAAGATCGTTCATGGATTCCATGGAAAAAGATTACAATGATACAGGGAGATGGATCAGATGAAAAACACATGGGATAGGTTTGAAAATGAATGTTGACCATTTATTTCTATCTAGATATATAAAAGGAGATGGTATTTTTAGGAACCATAATGGCTAAGTAATTATGAGTTAAATCACTTTTTTAGTTTATGAAATTAATTTGAGGTATATATCAAAGTAATGTACATAGGCATCTCACTATTTAAGCTTCACATTATCAATATATCAAAGGTGGAGTAAGAATCGATCATGTTGGTTGGACTTCTTTATTCCATGGGTGGTTTCCCATGGTATTTGATCTACCAAATTAGATAGTGAAAATACATCATTCATAAAAGTATAAATATCATTCACGCATGAAGGGAAATGGATTTTTACACTGAATTGGTGGAAAGAAAAAGTGATCAAGGTTTCAGCATTTACATTGATAATGGATATCTTCCAAAATAATTCTCTCTCATTGTAAAGGACTATGCCTTAGGTCTCCATCACCTTCAACCCCCATAGTTTCTTTTTTTATTTTCCTCGTGCATTTTTAATTTTCTCCATTCAATAAAATAAAAATGAAAATCAATGTGAACAATTATTTTAGTAGTTTTTTAAAACCAAATTACATACATCCTAACCATATTACATTGGAAAATGGAAATAAAACAAAATACATAACAAATAGTAATAAAATAATTCCTTTAAAATCATTCCAAGAATTAATCTTCATATCCTTGAGAAAATAAACAAAATAATAGTGAACTCTAATGCTGAGTTTGGGTTATGTATAGAATAAGAAATAATGAATCAATTAGAATTTTAAATATGGAACTATAATAGTTGAATACATATTCCATGTAATCAATAAAGTAAGAAAGAAGTGTGTAACTATTATGGTAAGATAAATAACTAAAAACTCATTCCATGTAAATATCTCTATATGGAATAATCCATATGGCACAATAGATAATAGAAACACATTCCGTTTAATAAATAAATTGAGAAGTAAATGAATCTATAGATATGTAAAACTAAAAATTTCATGGAAAATAATATTATTTGAATTATCAATAAAGGTAATTCTTAATTATTTGAATTCATGTTTCCCAAAAAATGGTAACTTTGTTGTCAATATTTAATCTGAAGTCATTTTAAATTACTCTAATTTTTTCAAATGATTCATCTTATTAGACTCTTGCTGCATCATAGAGCATTCATTAACCAGTCCCCAACCAATATAGTTCATGTGAAAAAATTCCTCATATATACAATATGGGATTAAATAAATAAACAACATGCTATATTAAATTTCTGTCCGGAATAAAAGATAATGGTTGTCAATAATTCCACACATAATCAAATATATTTCAAAGTGAAAACCATTTGATAGACGGTATAAAATTTAGGCAAAAATAATATGAATAGGTTGAGAAATGTAAATTTAAGATAAACTAATTGTAAAATAAAAATGATTATATGTAATTGGGTTTTTCAGAGAATGTTAATAATCACAAAAGAAAGTGATATTGCAAAGATAACATATACCATAGGGTAATTTTCATGTCATGGATCCTTGGATGGGAGAGTTCAAAGTGAAAAATAAGATACCACTAATTGTGAGTGAATCAGGATATTAAATGACAATGGAAAAGTGTATACACCAAATTAAATTGAATTGGTGTATAATAAAAAATAAGTCTCTATGGAATGTGAATTGAGATAAAATCTATTACGATGTGTTTTTTTGCATGACTATCCTTCAACCTCCTATATAGGGGATTAAAAAAATTAATAACTTAACAATAAACAAAATAATATTTATAATATTAGATATTATCTTCTAATAATATCTCATTACCTGTTTGTTAACAATTTTTATTTATTTTCACTATTTTTTTGTGTTAATTGCCTTATTTTTTTACCATGTTTTGATTTTAATTTTGTTATTCATAAGTCGATCATGATATCATCATCTCTAGAATGTAAAACAGGATTCAATTTTCTTATATAGTCAATATATTTTTATTTATCATATTCCATAAATTTTGGAGAGAGGAAATGTAATGAACTACTCATGAGGACGGTAGGTCCAACGTACACATGAATGCTACTTACATTTCTTTATCATATTTAAAAAATTGAAAATTAAATTGGATGTATATAATAAAATTTAAATATGATATTTATGCCATATATTTGAAATTGGTTTACTAAAACCATAATTTAAATATTCCACATATAGCATGAACGAATCCCATCTCTTTGAGGGGGCGGTAGTCCATACACCCACAAATGATGGTAGAGTATTCCCACAAAATAGAATGAATGAAGGTTTTTATATATATGAAATGAAATATTCATAAATTATTTATAAATACTACAAATAATATAAAATCTATATATCCATCATTTTTTTCAACCATGAAAATTGTTAAATGGAAGAACTAATGATATCGGTTTGTGAGGCGGTTATCAGTCGTACACACCAATGATGATTACATATCCCATTTTGATGGATGATTGTGAAATTGTTCATATAACTGTTATCATAACATAATATCAGTATATTTAATAATATTATGTAATTATATAATAATTATTTGAAAATATTGGAAGGGGTTGATAAGTAATTGAAAAACAATGATTGTTGAAGAACAATACCTCTTATTCTGGTAACTCCCTTGGGTTTATACCAAATATATTCCCTATATTTCATTATTCTAAATGTGAGGCATCTAGGATGATAGGAAAAATGTTTGGAGCTTATTTTGGTATAGTTTTGGCGATCTAATGGGATTTATATGTGTGAAAAACTAGGAGGGTTTAGTTCCTTTTTATAATGGATGATGAGTGGAAATATTGCATATTTTTTTAATGGGAATTACACCCACGTTTTATCAATTTAATGTGCACCAAAAATAATAAAAAATTTATAAATGGGAGTACATGGTCGAAATAATTCCATCCAATAGCTTTTAGGAACATATCTACGTTATTTTTTCCCTTGTGTTTAATGTTTAGTACTTTGTTAAACATATTGTCCCTTAATTGATGAATTTAATATTAACTGCATAAATTAATATTTTTAGTGAAAAACAGAGTTGAAATTATTAAAAATTATAAAATATTATGATTTAAAATGTTTAATAAATTTTTTAAAACTAAAAACAAAGAAAATGAAGAAATTATTACAAAAATTAATCCTCCAAACTGGACGACAATGCGGATTTTTAATGTAATAGTGTTCATATGTTTTAAATGTTTTTCTGAGAATATAAATTCGAGAATGATTCCAATGACCCGAAATATTTTAATTTATGTATAATTGTACTATATAAACATTTAAAATAAATTAAAATGTAATTTATCCTTATAAATAAATTATATGAAAAAGAAGTTTTCAATTTATATTCCACATACTTCAATATTCATCAAAAAATGAATCTTCTCAGAAAAATAAAAAAAATCACAATATAAAAATTAAGATATTTTTATTCAAAAAATTAATTTTATATTTTCATATTAAATTTATAAAACATTAAAAATTCATATTTTAAATAGGTGTGCAATTAAAAGGAGACAAAACTGCCATTCTAACATTATAGAATTTTAGGCAAATTATTGGGTTTGTTCTTATATTATTTCTATAAAATATATTGGCTGAATGTAAAAAATATATTTTTTAAAATATTATGTATATAATTTTCATTATAATTATCTACCAATAATCATTAATTTTATTCTGTTATAATAAAATTCCTTCAATAAATAATTTTTTTGATATAAAAACATTTCCAATATATTCAAAAGGGATATATATTAATTTATAACTAATTGGAAACCAATGCATAAAACCATATGTTTTTATAATATAGTTAATCTTATTAATAGACTCCAATTTAGCGTCTATGTTATATTATATTTTTATAAAATTTTAATAATATGTTGTTTTTTGGTAAAACTTGGTCTTCTGTTTAACACAAACAATCAAACAAATTTTTCCATGCATGTAACATAAGCTAGATCAGTGATGAATGATTTAATGGACATATAATAGATTTATTGAAGATATTAAAAATAAAATAATTTTTTTGTGGTATTATATATCTTTCTATTATAGGTGTCTCATATATCTTATGTAATGCAATGTTCTTACATTAGGATTCTGTGGTGTTACATTCTCCTCACTATAATTAAATTGCATCCAAGAAATTTAAACATGATATCAGTAATCAAGGTATTGATATTTTAAAATTAACTCTTTTTTAAATAATCATATCATAAATAGTTATAATAATACATCTTTCTCGTAATAAGGAAAAGGAAATGTGAAGGGAACTATAAAACTAGGCTTTCGAATTGGAGAATATTGAGAGACCATGGATTTGGATGAGAAATCCAGCTATTATCTTTTGATAGAGAGTGATTGAGGACATGTTTAGTTGAATGTTTTTAACAAAAAACCATAAACTATTGGTTTGAATAAATGCCACTGATATCCTAAAAATTGATGAAAATAAAAAAGACATTTTTTTCATGACCAATATTCTGATAGTAAACGATTAATTTTTTAATACAACAATATAAGTAAAAGCACATACTTGATAAGTTTATATAAGAAAAATATTACCAATTGTTCATGCCTTAAACTATTTATTTGTCTTTTCTTAGGACAGGTTCTACCATATGGTGATATAATACAATAATCTCTAAAACCTCATCTATATATCAACTTGAACCATTTCATAAATAGTTAACCATTCAAAAAATTATGATCCAACAATATATAATCATTTCCATGGAACATTGTAGTATCCAATTGAATTTATCCATATAAATAATATCTTTATTGAAACATCATTATCTCAACATCAAGAACATATTTTGAGTTATATTTCCCTCAACTCAGTATTTTCCAAAAAATATTTAATTTTCTTCAATTCACTATTCTTGGAACCATTCAAATGTGATCTAAAATACATAATGAAAAATTAATGTAGTATAATACATATATATTTTTAAAAAAATATTATGATAATGTTATTAATAAAATACTTCTGCAATAAATTTCTCAGATCCAAATAAATAATGACATTAATCATTCCACTTTTGTTCTGTTAAAAACATGTTCTTGATCTTGACCCCTTAACTGCTTCTAAGGAATATTCCATTGATTATTGGGGAATTAATTTTTATATTTTCCCTTACCATTATATATGTAACACAAAATAATAGTGTTTTCCATCTTTTATTTCATTTTTTTGTCTAGTGAACATTTTCCAGAATATTTAAAAAAATACCAATCCTTTCATGCATTTCCCATGATGAATCTATCCACATTTATTACATGTTGGAGAATATATCATTCCATTTTTCATTGTTTAATAATTCCCTTTTTCATCGGGTTTGTAAGTACTAAAATTCTATTTTAATCATTTGAATATGTACGATCTTGAGAATACCCTATCTATTTTGATGGCACATATAAATATATCATCATATGATAGAAAATTCTGAGAAAGAAATTCCCTTTAGAAATTTGGATTAATCCATTCAAATAATTCATCAATCCTTCTCTTCATGTTTCATATAAAATCTATATCATTCCCAGAAAACCTTATAATGTTAGCTTTACACTTTACGCCACGTGCTTCCACATTTTTCTTTAAATTTAGGAACATTCTATTTATATGTGTTTCTTTCTCAATGGTGAAATATTTTTTGAAAAATTTATCCTTAAATGATTTCCAATCCATGATTTATATTTCCACTTACTCACAAGTATTATTGATTAATTACCACCATTGGTCAGCATCACTATTGAGAAAATACACAATTTTTTATCGTTTTCCTTTTCACCACATCCCAATGCTATGAATATCTTATCCAAATATATAATCCATGTCTCTTCCATCATTGGGTTAGTTGTCCCAATAAATTATGGGTTTCTTTGTCTCATAATGTAATCAAACATTGAAGAATATAGTTGTGGAATAGGTTTCTCCATCCGAGCAAGGTTATGTGTCCTAAACTGATTAAGCTACCCTAATATATCCACAACATTCTCATTTCTGATACTGTCTATATTAGATTTCTCACTATAGAAAACTCTAAATCATTAACTAGTGTTGATACTTTTAGTCCTTTCATGCATTATTTCTAAAAAATAGAATATACTGTATTATATTGTAATATTACATAACACAATGTATAATACCAAAGGTAGGGTAATAAATTACTTAAATTGAAAAATTTATGTATATGTAATTTCATAATCCTAAAAATGGATTATTTGGTGATATCATTACATTCAAATCATTCAAAATGGTTTTTAATGAAATTTGATTTATCCTTAGAATATCCCCTTGGATAATCAAAAAAGGTGTGCAGAAATGGAAATTTTTATCTATAGGTTCCACTAAAATCATGCCGGATGCAAACTTTCAGAGTTTTTATCCCTAGTAACATCTGTTCTAGGACAACGTCTACATTCTGTATCTAGAAAGTGAAGTATTTATAGGAAGAAAAACATAATATCTACCATAAAAAATTATAGTATGTTCTTCTATACTCATCTTCAACGACTATATTATGGTTATGTTCTTTAATGTATGTTTTATAAATCGATTTTTTTATGGTTGGTACTAAACTTCCTCTAATAAAAATAGTAAGGCCATGACACCAGAATCCTCGAGTCAGTTTCTTCCAGTATTACATTGGCATGATTATACAAAACCAAATCCCAAAGGGCTAATTAATTTATCTATTTTAGAAATCCATATTACATATACGATAACCATATTACTTATACGACAATTGTATTACATTGTAATGTAGAAAATATAACATAATTAGAATCAAATACTAATAAATTTCATCCATGAAACTGACTCCAAGAATTCATCATAATATAATAGGGAATGTAAACATAATAATGGAGAGATAAAATGGTTAGTAAGGGTTGAGTATAGTTTAAATAATAATGAATCAATAGGAATAGTCAATATGGAAATGTAATATTTGAAGAAACATGAAATATAATAATTAAAATAAGAAGTATGTTTGGAACTAATATGTAACGTTGTATAACTGAGAGAAAATTATTTTTAAATATGTTGATAAGGCATGATCAATTTTGGAGAAGTAGATAACTGAAACACATATCATTTAACCATTAAACTAAGAATGAAATGCATCCATAGATATTTCAAAGAAAAAAATCTCATGTATAATAATAATAGATCATTTCTCAATTATTTAAACACTTAAATATTGGATATCTTGTTTCCCAGGATCATGATACCTTTAAACAAAGGATTTATTCTCAAGATATTTTAAACTACTATGATTTGGCCAACTAATTTGCCTCATCAGACTATGGAAGCATTGATGGGAATAGATTAATTGTTTACCAAAAATTATAGTACCTGACAAAAGAAATACTCATATATCAAATAATCAATTTAATAAATGAAAATCACGCCTTATCGAATATCTGTATTGTATAAAAGATACAGATATTTTAATAAATCCTGAATTAATCAAATAACTGTAAAAGTGAAAAGTTCATAAACAAAATGGTTTACATTTTAGGAAATAAAAATATCAATTTCATGTGAATATGGATAGTTTAGATAAATTAAATTTACAATAAAATGATTCTAAGGAATTGATTATTTCAAGATATAGTTAACAATCATAAAATAATGTGATATCACAAAGATAAATTTTACCACATGGTAATTTGTATATTAATACCCCTTCGGTAGGATAGTTCAATGTGAAACATAAAAAACAATGTAATTTTAGTGTATAATGATATTAAATTAAAAAGGGGCAGTATATACACAACATTAATGTGTATTGGTGTATAATAATAAATAAATCTAAATGAATTGAAAATTGAGATGAAATCCTTTATCTTGTGTTTCTTTTTCAGTGAATGTACTATAAAATTATATTTAAGGGTTCTAAAAATGTTTATGTCATATTAAATAATAATAATAATTTTTATAATATCATATATTATCTTCTTATAACATCTTATTACCCATTTGTTAAAAATATTTATTTTTTAACTATTTCAAATGTTAATAGCCTTGTTTTTTGCATATTCTTTGATTTTTTTTATTTTAATATCAATAACAATTTCATCATGTCGGGAATGTAAACCATGATATAATAATCATATATATTTATTATATATTTATAAATAACAATCCATAAATATTTGGGATAAAAAAATTGAATGCACGATTCATTGAGATGGTAGGTCGTACGTACGCATGAACGCTACTTCTATTTATTTTTTGTATTTAAATTAATGAAATGTAAATGACTTCTACATTTAAGAACCTAGTTCTTTATTTATAGAAAAAGAATTATATTCCGTAAAATTCAATTTTGAATTTTTATATATAGAATAATGTGAATTATTATATAGGTTGTGGAGGTTTTGGGGGTGTCTAGGGCTGGTTTGGTGCCCAAAACCAAGATTTTGGGTGAAAATGATCTAGATCACGGTTAAAAGAAACCATGTAGTATAGACCACACATTTTGGAAAATCATTCAAGGGAGGGAATGAAAGTATGGAGAGACCACATTTTTAAACTAAACCATGTAATTTGGGATGCATAGTTGTGAGGCGAAGTATGCAATTTTGAAAGTGGAGTTTCACACGGTTAGTGCATGGTTAGTCAAAACTAGTATGAAAATTGTGTAGGGTTACCAAAATTAGTGATAAAAATGCTTGGTTTGGACAACCATATGGCCAAACTGTGTGACCCTAAATTTTGAATAATTTTACCATTTTAACCCTCATTAATCTATTAAAATCAAACCTAATTTATTTTTTCCTCTAATAGAAAGCATATTTTTTAAGAGACCCCCTTCTGTGAATATTATTGGAATTAATATATCTCTTCTGTCTAGATCCAGATTTAAGAACTGATCATATTCATGGATCCATCTCGGTAAGTTTTCAATTACTTTTTATATGTTCCTCAATTGATTGTGAATCAACTATGCTATTTAAGTGCAATATAAATTTACATATTAATAGGATCTTCTCCCATTCATCTCTTTTCTCATGATCTATGTAGAATTTGATTTTATACTTGACGATCTATCCTCTATGAACCTTTGGTAGGTTGTATCATGGGATTCATTTAACATTGACATTTTTATATATTCTATTTTTATGCAACCAATTCTTGAGTGATTCCTTGAAATGAATTTTGATCCTTGAATTAAATTGATATGTATAGACTATTAAATAAATAAGTCCCATTGATAACTGTTATATGGTTAAGAACCTCAAATGGATCTTCCCCTTTGGTTAATTTGGGTATTAAAATGTACCATTTTGATGGCATATAATGTTAAACCACATTGAGGTGTGCCATTTAACACTTATAATGGGTGTTAATAATGAATATCCAATTATATTTGATAAGAGTTATAATTTAAATGGGGATATAATTTTAATTTGAACTGTGATACTAATTGTAATTGGAATTGATTAAGAATAGGGAATTGATGTTGTGCCTCTAAATTATTTCAACATTTTGTTTGTTTAAATATGAAATTATTTATATTATGAATGTTTATGTGAGTAGATTTTTACTGTTAACCTTATGATGTTAGAATGTTCCTTTATCGACCTTTTTTGGTGAGGAATAAGTAGATTTTCTTGGTGTTTAACTTGGAATAGATAAATAAAATTGATTAAATGGTATTGAGTTATATTGAATTATTATATTCTTGGGGTGACACATGGATAAAAATGATGACTGACATGGTTTGACTAAATTGGATTTTAACAATCTTATGATCATGCGATTCTTGGACTCCTTTGGTGGTCTACCAAGGATAGAGTCATGTGGGATGACTTTTATATTGATAGTGAAACTTGAATTCCATATGGATTTCCAAGGATAGACTTATAGTGCATTTGATCATATATTTCATGGGTGGTACTAGGGCTCCTGTAGTGGACCTCCAAGGATTGACATGATTGGAAGAGATGTTATAACACACATAGAGTGATACACTGGTTCTTGATAGGATCTCTATGGTTGTGCTTTTAGGGTGTTGGTTTATATTATACCTAGAGATATACCGATATTCCAAATTATGAATGAAATGGATGGTCGTTGGTTCTTAAATGAAAAATATATGAAATGAACTACATGATGCATCTGACAGGAAGAAGAAAAAGCTTGGATTAAGTAATTATTTGAAACTTTATGGATTTCCTATTTAGGAATCGTTGATCCTATCATCATAAGAGACTTCAGGGTACATGCTGAGAATCATGCATTAATAATTATGTGAGACTGAAATGATAAATGAAATTGATTAGAAATGTTAAACTATAATTTAGAAGATGTTACTTTACTTTCATCCATTATTTTTCTATTATTTAAAACACTCTTATATATATTCAATAAATAAATGGAACAAGAAATTTGGTGGATGCATATTGGGATCTTGTATCACACCCTGTTCGGGCTTCCATGGGTTCAAAAATAGACTACATGATTATATGTGTTGATAAAGGTAGGCACCCTGATACAGGTTTTTGTTTTCTTGTTAGGAAAAGGGGAACATGGGACTAAGTTGGGGCTCGTGATGCTTGATGGTATACTTTTTGGTCTTTTTTTAATTTTTGTCACTTGTATTTTATTGATTCCATGAATACATTTTTTGGGTACATGGTAGAGACATGTATCATCATCATTCTATATGATCGTCCTTATGATATTATTATCTATTAATGTTATTGATTTATTGTCTCATGGTATTACTGCTTCCTCTAAAAATCCATTATTAATATATCATTGTGCTACTCTCTTGTGATGTGGGAATAGTCTGCCCAAAAACACACATAGTTTTCCTATTCTAGCATAGAGCCTATCCCATTTGGGGAAATGCACTTGAGGCCATGTGGCCAACCGGGCTCGGTGCACTCTTGAGTGGAATTCGAGGTTAGGATCTGATGAAGTTGTATCAAAGTAATATTTTCTTGTTTTTCATAATATGTATAGGCAATATAATAGGACATGAATAATTTGGGATTTTTTAATGCTATCTTCATGTGCACTACTTACCCACGTATTGGAAAAATCCAAATTTCTTCAAATGAAATTATTAATTTTTGTATTTTGACAATTAAATTTCATTTGATTCCACCATTGGGTGACACAGATGAATTTTGATGTTATTATTGATATGATTATGGGTTCTATTTTTTTGTGACAAAATGAGATGAGGGTATTCTATATCATGAATCTTGTTATTCACTTTACATTAATCCCATACCATGAATTATTCCATTATATTTAGGTTGAAATACTTTTTGTATGTTGTTCTGATAGGTGAAGTGATAGTAATATATTCTATTGGGATTAACCTTATGGATTGGGTTATGGTGTAAATAACTTGGTCACCATACTTTGGTTCCTAATGATTATTGGACTTCAGGTATCAAAACTGGGAGAACCATTATTTCACATTTTTAAAGATCTATAATATAAATGTGAAATCAGAATGAAATCAAATGATAACAAATATATGAAATCAAGTTAAAATGAGTTGGATACTAAATTTTTTTTAGTACAGGGATTGGAATAGTGACAACTTTAATACTCGATAGTAGGTAGTATCTCTTTCTTATATGTGATATGTTTGTCACTAAGACCTAACACTAAGAGTGAGTAGAGGTGTGTGTTAATAAATAAAAAGGCATTAACTTAACCTACATCAGTATCTACGGATTTTAGATGAAAAAATTGATAAACCTATTGATCTATGGAGTGCACTTGAATATTTTTTGTGTTTTCCTACTATGACATCCTCCAGTCATATGTCTAAAGGGTGTCGACAATCATACCCTAGAGGTATTGGGTTGTGGGATACTCGTTAATTCTATAATAATGTCATCTATGACCCCAGAAGTTCTATTAGAAATAACTTTTGAGGCACCGTTCCTCGAGGGGTTCTTGAAATTTATGTGGACCATTTAGGGATCCCCACAACCATCTCATACTATGGAATAGTTGACATGTGAGTTCTAGCAGAAGCATCTACCCAATTTTTTAGCGGATGGCGGACCACATGATATAGTTTAATGTCTATAGACCATGATATCTATCATTGAGCATCTAGATATGCCTCTTGATAGGATGGTAAAGATCAATACATATATGTAGCATGATTCCTCCAAGAGGTGTTGGGATGTAATTAATCATATAGAGCGTCATCTGTAGATGTCCATGAGGGATTTTCCTATGGTATTTTGTGAATACATATATCCCAAGATTTTGAGGTCATATAGATCTTGATTTTTCTTTCACTTGGAGAAGGGAACACTATCTGTAATGGATAAAACCGTATGTTTTATTAAAATCCATCACTTCACACCTATTTCAATGGGTGATGAGTTATCTAATGGAAACAATTCTAGGATAGTCTCAGGTATTAAATTTAAACATATGTGAATGTATTTTGGATCACTACCTTTTTTGGAGTATTTAATCAATAAATTATCATAGATTATATCCAGTGAGAGGATGAGGATGTGGTCTTTGGCTTTTCAGTAGCTAGATCTGGTACTTCATCGACCGGTAGTAAGAGGTGTCATCTAGATCTTCTATATTGTTATATTAGCAGTCACAACACAAACATAGATTTTCTGGTGAGGTGATACATGTGTAGTAGGATGAAAAATATGAGGCCTCAGTGTATGAGGGTCCAAATCCAGTGCCAATCATGGGGAAATATAGGCCATCTATTGTGGTTTTGTAGATGGTTTATGTCGTGATCTATTGAATAAGGGTTCTAAGTGACTCCTCATTTAAGAGTGAGGTCATTAGCTTCTTATCATGCAGGTAGCTAGAGTACCGCTATCTTAACATGCCAAAGTGGTGGTGTATTCATGGTCATTAGACCCCCATCATATAGTGACATCATGGTGTATCTGAATAAGGTATCATGGTAGTATCTTTAGGAAGTATTTCATGCAAGATATATGCAGCGAAATAGGCCCATGAGGAGAAGGACCCTAGACCTTTTACTACCATAGGTATTATTCTAGTATCCTCTTTATTATCTTATTCACTTTTTCCTTTAGGGGACTCAATTATAATTTTTTTTTGTTTTTTTGTGATCCTTGGGATCAATGTTTATATTTATGATGTCTTCCTCACACATGACTCTCCATTAGGTAATATAACAGAGGATGTGATTTAGTTAACAAATCACCAACTTAAGATTGAAAGTTCTCACTTCTTACATGAACTCATTTTCCTTGATATGACCAGTTGTGATCTCATTATTTGGATTAAATAGTTGGTTCCCTTTCATGACTTTGTTTATTTCTATTGTAATAGGGTGAAATTCACATCCCTTGAGGGTAGTGATTTCATTCACAGTGGTGAATGGGATTTATAGGTGAGACTAGATAGAAATGTGAATCATTGTCAAGGCAGGATAAATTCCATGATTATGAGTTTATATATGGATGATTAGGGAACACATCCGGAATATTTCCCTCCATTGGTTTACTTTTTTGAGTGATTTTTTCCAGATTACTTTTCAGGATTAATTCTAGTGATATATGTAGATTAATCTGTTCATCTAGTTCCAGGAGCTTCACTGGTATCCATTCCAATTTACAGTATATATACTACTGAGATGTAAGATCTTAATATATATGTAGAGGATATAGAGGCTACTAGGTTTATCCAATCTAGTAAATCTTTTTGGGGATCACTTATACTTTTTCTAAAAAAAGATGGAACCCTCATCATTTGATTCGATTACGGGAAATTGATCCAGATGATGGTTTAAAACGATATACTATGACTTTGATAGATGATCTCTTTGATTAAATCCAAGGAGCTTGGGTTTTCATGAAGATAGATTTTAGATTATTTTATCATTGGGTTAATGTTATATCGTCACACATAGATTGTATAACTTTTCATAATAGGTATGGTCTATATGTGTATATGTTTATGTTGTTCGGTCTCACGAACGTGCTAGTGGTCATCATGGAACTGATGAACAATGTTTTCCATGATTAGATGAATTCATTTGTAGTGGTTTTTGGGGATAATATCATTGCATATTCTCACAATTGATACGACCATGGCATACATCTTAAGATCATATTGAATACACTGAGATAGAATCCGTTCTATTCTAATATCACTAAGTTACACTTCATGATGGATTTTATTTTCTTATTGGGTCATGCTATCTTAGAGAAATGAGTACCTGTAGACCTAGAGAAGGCGAGAACAGTCGATTCCCTATATCATCCCAAGAAGATCATTGAGGTACTATGTTTCTCGGGTTTAATAGGTTTTAATAAGAATTTCATGCAAGACGTATCTTCCCTTGAATTGATTCTTATGGGCTTGAAAAAAATGGTGTGATGTTTTTTATGGTGATATTCATACAATATGGAATTTTAAGAGTTAAAGGTTAGATTAACATCAACTCCGATAATGATTTTTTCATACCAAGGTTGGAGTTACACTATTTACTCTATTGCGTCAGGTATCATGCTAGTATCACTCCTTATATAGGGTGATAGAGTCATTGCATATGGGACTTAGTAGCTGAGCCCACATGAGAGGAATAACCAAACTCAGGATCTCGACTTAGTTGTGGTTCTCCACACATTGTGCTTTTGGAGACATTATTTACATTGAGAGCATTCTGTGTTGTACAATGACCAAAAATGAATCAATTACATATGTACACAACATTATATGAACCCAAGACAATGAAGGTGTGTTGAATAAATATTGTATTTTGACTTTGATATTGCCTAAATTTTGGATAAATTCAATTCAATGACTGATGCATAGAGCCTGAGGACTCAGATATAGGAAGTACAATAAGCTCATGGTGGGTGGAAGGTTAAGGATTTATTTTTATATATGCACATAGAGGTGGATAAAAGTTAGGGGAATACATTTCTATCATCCATAATTATTACCTCTACCCTTCTATATAGAGTTAGTATTAGGAAACAATTCAAATTAGAAGGCATAGTCTTTTGAGAGAGTGTGGAATGTGATGATCCTCATCATTTTTAGACCATATTCTAGGTTGGAAATCTCCATGAACATGATCATGTATATTTTTAAGTACAGATTTGTTAAGAGATGATGTTGAATGATCATGCTTCATATTGGGGAGTGCAAAAATACATCACCAAGATGTATTGGGATTTACATCTATAAAACTAGTTCCCAGTTTTGAAAAGTTATGTATCATGTTTCTTCATGAGGAGTTCCACCTGTTAGCAGGTTATGGTATAACATCAGTGAAGAAAAAGACTCTTATAGTGGCTATCTATCCCTAAGTAGAAGTGAGTTTATGTTGTGAGGGGTTTCATGATAGCTTTATCAAGGTCTTTTCAAGATAAATATATTGTTTGGGTTGTTGTTGACGGTATGAAAAAGGTTATAAATTTCCATCATATTAAGGATACCTTCATTGTTGATGATATTGGGAGGTTTTAAGTCCATGAGATAGTAATATATCATATGCTCTTTCACACTATCACCTTATAATTGGATTCATGGATTAATTAATTGTTCTAGCAATAGATACAGATGTCGTTGGGAACATAGGTTCATTAGAACACATCATACCACTCCCAGACATATGACCAATCAAATTCCACTATAGAAGTGCTTGAGGACATGTTGTGATCACGATTTCTAGATTTTGGGGTTATCTTGGAAGAGGTATATACCACTGGTTTGACTTTCCAACAATAATAGCATTCATTCTAGCATTCATATGGAATATTATGAGGCTTTTTACGGTGGACCATGATGATCAAACCTGTGTTGGTTAGAGTCATTAGAGTGAACATTGTTTGGACCTCATATTTTTTCAAATAATAAAGAGTTGGATCATTTTAATCCAAAATATAGACACATAAAATTCATGAAAGAAATTATATTCCAATTTTTGTAGATTAACACTAGTGTTTTTATCTAGGGATGAAGTTTTTCTACATGTTTCACTGAGGTTGGGTCATAATAGGATCAGGATACATGAAATGATTTACTATGTTATGTAAGGACATTTGAGATTTTGCAGAGGGTATGGATTGTAGACTATCGATTGTAGTTACCTTGGAGGTACCAATCCATTCATGACATCTTCAATGTATCTCAATTACGCATTTGTTTTTCCGACCCAGCTCATTACTTTGATCCATAAGCGGATGATTAATAGGTAGATGTGTCCTTTGGGTAGAATCCTATATTTATTGTGTATTAGTGAATAAATGTTCTCTAAATACATTTAGTTCCATTTGTATGGATGATATGCTAGCATGATCGAGTACAGGATGAGACATGGGAGAGGGAGGCTGGTGTATGATCGCATTTCCTGGAGTTATTCTTAGATCATTTTTCACCACCCTCATAAGGGAAATTCATGGAGGAATTGTTTTTTAGGGTGGTTGTTTGTAAGCACTAGGTTCTTTCATGAGGTACAAATCCATTAATTTCAATCAAAAATTTGTTTAAATATTTAAATTTGAACTATTGTTTATTCTCATTGATTTCATTGATGTGTTGGGGGTGTATGGGGTTGATTTGGATCCCAAAACCCATCTCTAGGGTGAAAATAGAATGGAACACAGTTAGAAGAAACAGTTCTTGGAAGTGCAAACAATATTACAAACCATACAGGTGCTGGGAAGAGAAAAGTTTGTGGCCACATGGTGAGACTAAACCATGTAATTTGGGGTTCATTTCCATAGAGTCTTATCTACAAATTTTCATGGTGGATATTTTCATGGTTTTCACACGATTAGTCAAACCATTCATGAAGACCATGTAGGTATCCCCTCCCCATAGGTTGGTGTGAATGGTTGGATTACCGTATGTCCAGCCATTATGAAAAACCATGCGACCCATTATGTTGGGAGATTTTAACATTTTAACACAAATTAATCTTTTAAAATCATGTATAATTTCACTTTTCCTCCTATGGATAATATCTCTTTTGAGATCTCTTTATTGGTTACTAATCCGATAATTGAATGATATCTTCGATCCGAAGCCTTATTCAAGAACAATTAATCTTATGGTATCTCTCTTGCTATGTTATCAATTTATTTTTAGCCATTCCATGTTTTCTTTGGTATCAGATGTGCTATTTAGTTTCAAGATAAATTTACCTATTAATAAGTTCTTGGTCTGTTATTAAATTTTCTCATAATATAAGTAAAATCAGGAGTTATTACAATATGATGAATCCTCTATGAAACGAAATTAGGTGGTATTATTCCTTTATTTTATGATTTAAGTGTTTATATATGTTGTTGTCCAGCATTCATAATTCTTATATGACACCTTGAAATGAATCTTGATATTTTATTTGAATTTATAGGTATTTACAATTCAATTTGTTGACCACACATGTTTTGATTATCCCAATTATGAAGACATACTTTGATAATCCCAAATAATGTTCATCTATATATTAATTCTTTCAATCTATGACATTCTATGACTTTAAGCTGATAATAATTTTAAAATAATATTTGAAATATTTTAGTCAATGTTTATCTATGTTTAAATGAATTTTGAAGTAATTCTAACTCAATCGGATATGTTTTGTATAAGTGTTAAGTCACTGATATGATTATAGCTACTAATACAGGCAAACAAATCTATCAGTACTTAGTCTACCTATAGACATAGTCGTCGATACGCAGAGCTACCTGTATGTACAAGTCCACCAATATAGAGAGCTAATGATAGGAACTGGGCTACCGATAGGATATGAGCTACTGATAGAACAAGTCTACCGATATACACTTCACTGGTACAGAACGGAGCTATCGGTATGCATGAGATACCGATACAAAGTTCACCGAGACAGACAATCACCAATACACCAAGCTACAGATACTTGCGAGTTACTGCTAGAACAAACAAGCTACCGATAAAAGGAGTCACCAGTACATAAAGCTACAGATACACGGAGTAACAGCTACAGATACAAGGAGATACTGGTACATCGAAATATAGCTATAGATAAGAGTTCACAGCTATACAAAGTCCACCGTTACACATCTATCGATAGAAGGCTACTGATGAACGACTGACCAGTCAAACTCTATACTATCAATATAATTTATTTATTAAGAAACAGTAATATTTGATAATTTTAATGCAATTAATGTTATTTAAAGATAGTTGTTGGTATGTTAGGGAACCATACCTCGTACCTGTAAAAAGGTAATTATTTTCTTTTACTGAAGCTGAAATCTATATAAGGAAGGAAAAAGGCTAGGAAGAATGTAACTAAGAAGGCACATGAAGTGTGTGGAAAAGCAAGGGTTGAATACCGTTGGAAAGTGGTGCATTCACACAGAAAAGAAAGGCTACATTCATACTGGAAGAATACTGGAAATACACGAATCCATTCATTATAGAGTAGAACACAAGCTGCACCTTAGTCAAGGAGTAAAGAACTACACCGATATCTTCAAGCACACAATCTGATCAAACTGAACTTGAAGAAAATGACCCTTTGTTTTTCAGAAAAAACCCAGAGAAGGGCTCCGAAGCATTCCAGATTAATCAAGAGTCCAGAGCTGCACTTCAAATCACCAGAGCTTTATAAAACTCATATCTACTCTCTCTGGGATTATTTTATTTACATTTTGAGTAGTGTGGATAATCCGTACATTTTATACACACGCTATCTCCTGAGCTATGATGGAGGATTTCTAAATCCTCACACAAAACTTCTGTAAATATCTTGTTTCCCACTGTGGATAGTGGTAGAGGTCATGTAAGACCTGGACAACCTATGTGCTATTTTTTTTGTTTTCCCACGAAGAACTGTGGTAGATGTATTAGTACCTAGATAGTATTTGCACTGTTGTTTACACTGATCCAGGGTGTGGATCAAATTTTTATAAATTGTTTGGGAGGACTAAGTCTCAGCTTGAGACTAAACCTCTTGGTTATATCTGTTGTGCATCTTAGTTTAAATCTAATGTATATTATATATATTTTCTATTCTACTGCTAAATACTTTGAAATACAATTTTTTTTAAAGTTACTTTGATAGTTTAATTATCAAGTGTTTATACTTATTGTGAACTAGTTAGTTAGTTTCAAAAGTTAATTTAATCTTCTGATTAAAATAACTGAGACTTAACCAATCTTTGAGAAACTAATTGAACTTTTACAATCTGTATAAATTCACTATAGTTTAACTTGTTTTTAAATAGGGGGATTTTAGTATAAATATTTTTTTAACAGAAATTTTAATTGGAACTCAATTCACCCCCATCTTGAGTATCCAATCCGATCAACATTTGGTATTAAAGGGTTGTTTTGTTTATCATGGTTTTTCAAAACCCTCTGTTTTTCAACTATGATTTTAGTTGTATCTTAAAGATCTTAAATTTCCGTTAGTTCTAAATTTTAAATCTTTAAATATTTTTTCTAAAATCTATCTATGGATAATAGACTAGAAGGTGCTACTACCAACATTCCACCTTTAATCAATGGCACTAACTATGCGTAGTGGAAACATAAGATAAAAATTCACTTAGAGAGTATGGGGTTTGACATCTGAACTACTATAGAGAATCAATATAAGATTCTAGAAACTGAAAGAACTACTTGGGATGAACCTACTAAAACAACATACAATAATAATTGTAAAGCTAGGAATTCCCTGTATTGTGCTCTAGGAGATGAAAAGTTTAATAGAACATCTTCTTGTAAAAAATATTATCAAATATGGGATAATTTGGGTGTTTCTCATGAAGGAACAACCAATGTTAAAGAAATGATATTGAACACTTATACTATTAAGTATGATAATTTTAAAATGAATACTGATGAACCTATTTCTGATATGTATCTCAGGTTCAAGGAGATTGTCAACACTATGAGCTCCCTTAGAAAGGCAGTTCCAGAAAAGGAACAAATTATGAGAATATTTAGATGTTTTCCAGACCAATGGAGAGGCACATCTATTTCAATAAGATAGTCATGTGACATTGGTGCTCTGCCTATCAAAGAGATAATTTGTAAGCTTATGATGTATGAGGAAGAACTCAAGGTGAATAAGGAAGAAGATGATGAACCTAAAAGGAAGTCAGGGACATTTAAGTCTACTACCTCAAAGTGCAAGGACAATGAGAAAATTAACATACCTACTGAAATCTTAACAAGTGAATGTTCAGATTCTAATAGGGATGCTAATATAGATCAAATAGCCAGAAGATTTAAGAAATTCTATAAGAATAAGAAATTACTCCTAAAATCAAACTACAAAGGTAAATATGATGACAAAGGTCATTGGAAAAAGGATTGGAAGAAAGCTGATAATAGTGATGATGTTATCAGCAATGAATGCAAGAGAAAAAGGTCACATTAAAGATGACTGTCCAAAATTGAAGTTCAAGAAGAAACATGAATATAAGGACATCAAGTATAAGAAAGAAATGATGGAAAATTCGAGTGCTTCATATGAAACTTCAAGTGATTCTGATTCTGCTAAGGATGAAGATTCTCATAAAGATAATATGTGCTTTATGACAAACACATCTGAGGTAACACTGGACCCTCCTGCTTTAAATTCATACTATTTTGGAGTTGATTCTAATTCTGAATCAAAAAACATGTCTAGAGAAGAATTATTTAAATATTGTAATATGCTAGAAGATAACTGTAATGAACTTAAGGAAAAGTACAAAGCCTTAAAGAAACAACATGCTTTATGTAGCACTGTTAAATCTTCCCTTGAGATTGAAAAGGAAAAGAATTCTCAACTATTAAAAGAAAATACTAAACTGAAAATGTCTAATGAGAAACTGAGAAAGAACATAGAAAATTTCACAAATGGAAAGAATAGTCTAACTCAAATTCTAGGTAAACAAGTGGCACCAAAGTATACTACTGGTTTGGGATACCAACCTGGACAGAGACAGTTTACCAAAAATAGATTTATTCCTAAATATGGACAAAATTCTACTAGTTCTAGTTCTGGAAATTCATATGCCTCAACTAGTTATTCACATTGTTATAGATCAAAAAAAGTTTATATTTCAAAATCAATTGATTATGTAAATTATATGAGACCTATAAGACAAATTTTTGTACCTAAAGCTTTACTTCTAACCTGTCTGGACCCAAGAAAATCTGGGTACCAATATCATTTTCTATCTAAACCTATTTTGTAGGAGAACTTCTTAAAGAGTTCCTGTAGGAAAACATGGTACTTGGACAGTGGATGTTCAAGGCACATGTCTAGAGATTACTCATGCTTTAAAATCTTAATAAAGGTTGATGGAGGCTATGTCACCTTTGGTGACAATTCTAAAGGAATGTTCATCGGCCTAGGCCAAATTGGTAACACTAACTCAGTTTTAATTTATAAAGTTTTATTTGTTGATGGATTGAAATACAACTTGTTAAGTATTTCTCAGTTATGTGATGATGGCTTTAATGTTATGTTTGAAAATTATTCTATTTATGTTTTTAATTCTAAAAATGTTTTAGTATTTTCTGCATTGAGAAATGAAAATGTTTATGCATTTGATTTAAATTCTTTAGCTAAGAAAAACATTACTTGTTTAAATGATTTTCATAAAGAGTCTTGGCTTTGGCATAGAAGGTTAGGACACTGCAATATACATTCACTTAGAAAACTGACTAATAAAAACTTTGTTAGAGACCTACCCAAACGTGAGTTTCCAAATGAAAATGTTTGTAATCCCTGTCAAAAGGGAAAGCAACATAATGTTTCTTTTAAATCAAAGATAGAAGTTTCAACTTCACAACCTCTCAAGTTTGTTCACATGGACTTGTTCGGACCTTGTAGTGTTTTTAGTTTAAATGGGAAGCACTACATCTATGTCTTAGTACATGTCTTTTTTAGATATACTAGGGTATATTTCTTAGCTCAAAAAAGTAAAGCTGGTTTTTACTTTATTAAATACTCCATGTCTGTAGAGAACCTTAGTAGACTTAAGATAAAGAACCTGAGAAGTGATCATGGCCGTGAGTTTGAAAATCATGAGTTTGATTCTTACTGCTCACACAATGGCTATAGTCACAACTTTTCTGCCCCTAGAACAACTCAACAGAATGGTGTAGTAGAAATAAGAAATAGAACCCTTGAAGAAATTGCAAGAACAATGCTTAATGAGTATGACCTTTCTATTTACTTTTAGTCTGAAGCTGTGAATATAGCTTGTTATATCATAAATAGAGTCTTTATTAAAACTGTTCTTACGAAGACCCCATATGAGTTGTGGAACAATAGGAAACCTAAGGTTAGTTACTTAAAAAGTCTTTGTTTGCAAGGTCTTTATTCTTAATACCATGGATAATCTTGACAAGTTTTCCTCTAAAAGTGACGAATGAATCTTTTTTGGATATTCTATAACTAGAAATGCCTAGAGAGTGTTTAATAAGAAAACCAAGTGTGTGGAAGAATCTGTTCATATAAAATTTGATGAAACTGATTGACATGAACCTAAATCATCTATTGAAAATCGTGAAAAAGATTTTTCTATTCTGAATCTTAATGATAAAATCAATGAACCTGTTGTAAAGACAAACAGTTCTGGAAATATTTCAAAATTGGCTCCTAATGAACTCGGACCTAGGAAAGAACCTGAAAATTCTAGTCCTACCTTTACTAGATCAACTAGGATCCTAAATAATCATTATTTAGATGATGTTTTTTGTAATCTTGATAGAGGAACACAGACTAGATATTCTGTTAGAAATCAGGTTGAACATCAAGCATTTTTGTCACAACTTGAACCTACAAACATCGATGATGCAATCCATGATGAATTTTGGGTAATGGATGTGCAAGAAGAACTTAATAAATTTGAATGAAACAATGTCTGGGAATTAGAGAAAATACCTAAGGACACATTCACCATAGGCACTAAATGGGTGTTTAGAAATAAGGTAGATGAAGCTGGAAATATAGTTAGAAATAAGGCTAGATTAGTTTCACAAGGCTATAGTCAAGAAAAAGGAATAGACTATGAGGATAATTTTGCTCATGTAGCTAGATTATAAGCTATTAGAATTCTACTTGCCTATGATGCACATCTGAATATCATGTTATATCAAATGGATGTTAAAAATGATTTTCTGAATGATTTTATAATTGAAGAAGTTTTTGTTGAACAACCACCTGGATTTAGTAATCCTCATTTTCCAAATCAAGTTTTCAAGCTATCTAAAGCTTTATATGGTTTAAAATAAGCTCCAAGAGCCTGGTATGGAAGACTTAGTAATATTCGTATTTCAAAATGTTTTACAAAAGGGATTTTTGACATAACAATTTTTATTAAAATAATTTCTAAAGATGTTTTGATAGTACAAATTTATGTTGATGATATTATTTTTGGATCTTCTAAACATTCTTTATGTACTGATTTTCCAAAGACTATGGAAAATGAATTTGAAATGATTTTAATGGGAGAACTCAAATATTTTCTTGGCTTTCAAGTTTTTCAAAATGAAAATGGTATTATTTTGAATCAAAGTAAATATACAAAGGATCTTTTGAAACGTTTTGTTATGGATGGTATTAAGGAAAGTGATACTCCTATGAGTATTGTCTGTAAATTGGATGCAGATGAAACTGGGAAACTAGTGGATCAAACAAATTACAGAGGTATGACTGGATTCTTACTTTACCTTACTGCTAGTCGACCAGATATTATGTTTAGTGTGTGTATGTGTGCTAGATTTCAAGCTAATCCTAAAGAATCGCATTTTCTTACAGTTAAAAGAACTTTTAAGTATCTTAAACATACTGCAAATTTGGGTTTGTTTTATCCAAAAGGAAAATCTTTTTAATTAATGAGTTATTCAGATGCTGAATTTTATGGTTTCAAGTTGGATAGAAAAAGCACATCTGCAACATGTCATTTATTGGGAAAATATTTAGTATCTTGGTGTAGTAAGAAATAGAATTATGTTGCATTGTCTACTGCTGAAGCAGAGTACATAGCTTCTGGTAGCTGTTGTGCACAAATTCTGTGGATGAAACACACTCTTTTGGACTGTGAATTTGATTTTAAGCATGTTTCTATTTACTCTGAAAACACCAGTGCAATTAACATTTCAAAGAACCTTGTGTCTCACTGTAGGACCAAACACATTGATGTAAGGAACCATTTCCTGAGAGATTACTACCAAAAAGGTGATATTACTCTTGAATTTATAGGCACTGAACATCAATTAGCTGACATTTTCACCAAAACATTATGTTTGGATAGGTTAAGTTACATTATACATGAGTTAAGAATGATTAACCTTGACCAATAAATACCTCTACGATGTACCTCACCGATGTAATACCTCACTGATGTACCTCATCGATGTAATACCTCACCGATAAACCTCACCAATGTAATACCTCACCGATGTAATACCTCACTGGTGTACCTCACCGATGTAATACCTCATCGATAAACCTCACCGATATGAAACCTCACCGATAAACCTCACCTATTTGAAACCTCACCGGTATACCCTATAGTTTGAGTATGCATTGTTTTAAACTTCTGTCTGCCGCCAGAATCTGTATCGTTTATACTTTAATTTTTATATTTTAATTATTTTATAATTCCTAAATGATAAAACTAAGTCTTAATCACTTCTTGTTCCACCTCAAGCCCTTTACCCTCAAACCTTATCTCTTGAATCTCTTGAAAACCCTATATTCCTGGAACCAAAGATTGGAAAAACCAAACTCCCTACTATTAAAGATGACATTGATGATCCGAATGGGAAGAAACAGAAGAATACCAAGAAGGAAGTAGAAGTATTGGTAGAACAAGGTCCGGAAGGTGACTAGTGAACCCACACTTACAAAATAGAGTTATTGTGATCAAAAAAGAGCTATGCATGGAATGGTTGTTGTCTAGTAGATCATTAGTTCTCAATGTGCTAGAAGATCAGCAGTGGGTAGAATGCATTTCGAACAATAATGGACCCTACTATCCGAAGCTAGTGAAACCGTTTTATGAGTTTGTATGCATTGAGAAATCAGAAGACGAGAACCGAATGATTTCACTTGTGAATGGAAAGGAAATATCTTTTTCATCTGTTGAGTGGGATGAATGCCTGAAGGTCCCACACGAAGGCGTGTCTAGATATTTCTCGAAATAAGTACCACCTAAAAGTGGAATATTTGATTATGATACTACCTTGGAGGATCTCACCGGTAGTGGAAAGCAAGGACAGGTGGTGGCTGCTGAAATGGATGGAGAGAACATATTGTTGTTCAAGTCTGTTCAACATATTTTAATTCCAAGGAGGGGGGACTTTACAATTTTAAGATATCAAGTTATCTATCTGCTACATATTTTGAGAGATGGTGTGAATGTTAATCTGTGTAGGTTTCTAATGAATCAAATGGAAGATATGGCCATGCCAAAATCAAAGAGCAATGCCTTATTCTTTTTCATATTTATTTCTGTTATGATTAATGTAAAAGGAGTAGCTGTGTCTCCGGATGATACAGTAGTGGTAAGAAACAACTTCTTTATCACAAGAACTATTTTAAAATACATGAAGATAAACTGGAATCCATGGAGAAGAGAGTGGGTTAATGATGACAAGAAGCTATATGATAAATTCATTCCTAAGGATCATCATTCAAGGCCTAAGGATGTGAGGGATCCAAGTCTAGGACCTGATGAAGAAGAACTTGAGTACAATGATGATTCAAAAGAGGAAAATTCCTCTGCATAAGATGGAGGAGATCCAAACTTGACTCCTTTACCAACTCTTGAAGTTGTATCACAAGAGAAGGAGAGTTATTCTTTGAACCTAACTAGTATAGAAACTACTTTGGTTATAAGAAATAAATAGGCATTTGTGGATGAGTAAGACCAATAGAAAGAAGATCAGGAAGAGGCTACTCAAGAAAATGAAGAAGCAGTTTATGCAAGTGAAGCATCTGTTTCTGTTAGTTTGAGCCTTAGTCCACTTATTGGACATTCCCTAATTCCTATTGAAGAATTTGATGAAGTTGATAGACCTTTACCTATTCCTGAGAAACCTCTTTCTATTGTAGAAATGGAGATGGTTGTGAATGATTCTGATGAGGAAGACTGAACTGATGAGGGTACTGTTTCCATACAGGAAAATGAACCAGTTGAGGGGGAGCATCCAATCAGATTTGGCAGTGTTTCAGTGGCAGTTGGAATTGAGGATCGGGTAGAAGACCCAGGTTTTGTGGTTTATGGATTGGATTTTCCGGAATCTGATAATTAGACATCCCACAATAGACTAAAAATAATTTTTGATATTCAGACTGAGTTTTTACCTATATATGTTGTCAGAATGCATGATCTGGATAAGCTCATGTCTGATTTCAAAATCAGTTTTGTAGAAGAAATAAGTAAAATGGAAGTTTGACTGGTGTCATCTATTCAATCGATTAAGAATGAATCGGTGGCCAGTATAGTATCTGAATGAGCACCTGTTGTGGTTGCACCTACTGATATGATCACCAGGGATAATCTTATATCCTTAAATAATGAGCTTAAGGAGTCTTTTAGTGCCTCTATTGCCGAGTTAAAGCACTTCTTTGTTGAAGAGATGAGGAATTTGGAAAAGTCTTTTGAACTCTCTCTTGGGTGTAATGTATCAACCTTTGTGGTAGTGATAGTGGATGAAGTTACAACTTTCCAGACTCAAGTATCTAGACTAGAAGAGGATGTTGATGTTCTAAAGAAATCTATTATCTCTTTAGAATCTTATATGAGTTCTAAATCTCAATAAGACAAAGATTTAGCTTATGTCAAAAGTGTTGTAACCAAATGGTTTGAGTCTTTGATGGATTTCAAACCTCCATGAAAGATCATTTCAGCACCCAAGATTCCCAAGTGAAATTTATTATTAGTGGGTTGACCAAAAACTTCAAGGAAATAGTAACCTTTTGAATTGGTTCCCTTGCCTCCAGACCATCAATAGAACTAAATCAGATTCGAGCTGTGATAAAGGAGGAGCTTGGTTCAGCATCAACTAGTGGCTCTGTGGACTCATCTGATCTGACCAAAGTGGTAACTTCTACTAGAGATATAGCTATATAGATAATGATGATTGTTCAGGACTATATGAGAGAAGCTTCTACTTCTCAAAAAGAGGTGAAAGACGAGGTAGTTTAATATTTCCAAAGGAATTATACCAAGCATCAACTTAACAATCATTTCAAGCTTATGTTAGATAACCTGAAGCTATCACCAGTAAATCAAGACATCAGGGAGCAAGTAAGAAAGCTAAGGGAACTGACTCCAGCCTTGGACAAATTTATGGAAAATAAGGATGATTTAATTTCTACCATGGAAAGAGGAGGAGGAATCATTATGGATTTCAGAAATCTTATGTTACCCTTCTTGCATGTCGATGCTAGGCCAGTTATTGTACCTCCAGCTTTACCTGCTTCTACCTCTGCTCCTTCTCCTATTCAGATGACTCTAGGCCAAGCAATCCACAGACTTTATCCTATGATCACTCACAGAGCTACACAGTACAGGCCAGGAAATGTTTCTTTAGCTCATCCACCGCTGATCATCTCTGGTGTTCCTAATCTGTCACCTGCATCCACCTCACCAGAATCTTCTTCTAATCCCAATAGGAAATCTCATTCTGAGGATGTGGATTGAATAGTGGCTAGAATTTTTGATATAAATCACCTGTATTTCTTTCTTTTTTCATTTATATATTTCTTTGTAAGTGTTTTCTCCAAGGAATACATATGATCTTACCTTCTTTTCTCCTGTATTTTCCTTCTTGTCCCAATTTTTGATTATTACAAAGGGGGAAAATACTATCTAAGGGAAGCTAATCTGAGGGAGAACTAATTTATTTTATGCCAAAGAGGGAGAAATACTATCTTTTATGAGATTAATTCATTTTCCTCTGATCCATTTTTTATTTTATCTTTGCTATATATGTTTTATAATACATAGTTTTCTCTGATACAAATGGATTGAATGCAATATCTTCTGATACATTACTAATTATATTGGTCTTATAATATCATAAGTTGTGATTATCAAAAAGGGGGAGATTGTTGACCTCGCCTCTTTTGATAATCCCAATTATGCTCACATACATTGATAAACCCAAATAATGTTAATCTATATATTAATTCTTTCAATCTATGACATTCTTTGACTTTAAGCTGATAATAATAATAATATTTTAAATATGTTAATCAATTTTTATCTATGTTTATATGTATTTTGAAATAATTCTAACTCAATTTGATATGTTTTGCATAAGTGTTAAGTCACTGATATGATTATAGGTACTGATATAGACAAATAGCTCTACCAGTACTTAGTCTATCGATAGAAATAGTCACCAATACGCAGAGCTACCGGTATGTAAAAGTCCACCAATACAGAGAGAATTCGATAGGAGATGAGCTACTGATATGATCTGAGCTACCTATAGAACAATTCTACCGATATACACTTCACTTGTACAGAACAGAGCTAATGGTATGCTCGAGCTACCGATACAAAGTTCACCAATACAGACAGTCACTAATAAACCAAGCTACCGATACAAGCGAGTTACTTCTAGAACAAACAAGCTACCAACAAAAGGAGTCACCAGTACATAAAGCTACTGATACACGAAGTAACAGCTACTGATACAAGGAGCTACCGATACAAGGAAAAATAGCTACCGATAGGAGGTCACAACTATACAAAGTCCATCATTACACATCTATCGACAGAAGGCTGCTGATGAAAGACTCGCCAGTGAAACTCTATACTCTCAATATTATTTATTTATTAAGCAATGATAATATTTGATGATTTTAATGCAATTAATGTTATTTAATGATAGTTGTTGGCATGTCAGGGAACCGTAACTCGTACCTGTAAAATGGTAATCATTTTCTTTTACCGGAGCTGAAATCTATAAAAGGAGGGGAAAAGGCCAGGCAGAATGTAACTATGATGGCACGTGAAGTGTGTGGAAAATCAAGGGCTGAATACTATTGGAAAGTGGTGCATTCACATAGAAAATAAAGGCTACATTCATAACGAAAGAATACTGGACATATAAAAAGCCATTCATTCTAGAGGAGAACATAAGGTGCACCTTAGTCAAGGAGTGAAGAACTATAAGGAGCTCTTCATGCAGTCAAGCTGCTCAAACTGAACATGAAGAAAATGACCCTATATTTTTCAGACAAAAAACCAGAGAAGGACTTAGAAGCATTCCTGATTATTTATGAGTCCAGAGCTGCACTTCAAATCACTAGAGCTTTCTAAAACTCATATCTACTCTCTCAGTGATTCTTTTATTTAAATTTTGACTAGTGTGGATACTCTGTACATTTTATACACACACTGTCTCCTGAGCTATGTTGGAGGATTTCTAAATCCTCACACAAACCTTCTATAAATCTCTTGTATCCCAATGTGGATAGTGGTAGAGGTCAATTAAGACCTGGATAGCCTGTGTGCTATTGTTTTGTTTTTCTATGAAGAACTGTTCTAGAGGTCTTAGTACCTGGATAGTCATTTCACTATTTATTACCCTGATCCAGGGTGTGGATCAAATTTTTATAATTTTTTTGAGAGGACTAAGTCTCAGCTTGAGACTGAACCTCTTGGTTATATCTTCTGTGCATCTTAGTTTAAATCTAAAGTATATTATATATATTTTCTATTCTGCTACTAATTACATTGAAATACTATTTGTTTTAAAGATACTATGATAGTTAAATTAGAAAGTTTGTATACTTATTGTGAACTAGTAAGTTAGTTTCCAAAGTTAATTTAATATTCTGATTAAAATAACTGAGACCTAATCAATATTTAAGAAACTAATTGAACTTTTACAATCTGTATAAATTCACTATAGTTTAACTTGTTTTTAAATAGGGGTATTTTAATATAAATATTACTTTAATAGAAATTTTAATTGGAACTCAATTCACCTCCCCTCTTGAGTATCCACTCCAATCAACACAATTAAAGTGGTCCATTGATAAGTGAAAAATAGTGAATAAAAATTAATTGAATGACCCCTTCATAATATTTTTCTATTCAAATAGAAAATTTTGATGGAATATATAGATTTACCCCTTTTAGGTGTACAATTTACCCCTTCTCATGTGATGTTGATTTTTATTGTTCAGTTATAGTTGAAAATAGTTCTATTTGAAATAGGCATATGAATTGTTTTTGAAATGTGATATAAATTATAATTAGAATTTAATAATAATAGTGAATAGATTCCATACCCAAAGACCCTTTCAATATTTTGGTTATTTAAAAAGGAAATAACTAATAAAATGATTTCCAATGTGGGTAGAATTAATGGGTAAGACTTTTATTCGTAGCTTGTTCCCTATGACCCCTTTTTTAAGTGAGGTATAAATGGGTTTTTCTTGGTGATGACCATAGTATAGTTAAATGAAATTGATTAAATGGTCTGGAATGATATTGAATGGTTATATACATTGGGTGACAAATGGATTCAACTGAAACATTCCATGGATGAATCAATTGGATTTTAGTATGCTTATTCCCGCATGACAGGTGGACTCATCAAATGTGCTGTAAAGGAAGGACTCATAGAGGATGTCATTAATATTCTATGTGATACCTATAATCCATATAGATTTTATAAGATGGAATCAAAGGGAATTTTATCATATAATACATGGGTTATACTTGGGCTCCCTTAGAGGACCACTAAGGATGAACTAAAATGGAAGATATGTTTTAACACACCTAGAGTGATACTTGGGTTATTGTGAGATATCCATGGATGGGCTTGTAGAGAATTTCTTTATATTATACATTTAATGATTCCTATATTTCAAATTTGGAATCACGCAGATGGGTTCAGGTTCATATATGAAGAATGAATGAAATGAGTTATATGACATGTCTTCCAAGCCAATCCACAAGCTTGGATTTGGTCTTAATCTAACTCATTATAGATGGCCTATTTATGAATCATTGAGAATATATTCATGGTGGATGTCAAGATTCACATAGATCTTCAAGACTCGATAATTAAATGAGATTTAATGATTAAATGAACTTTATTATAAATATGAACCAAGACATTATAGGATGTTAATTTTAGTGATTCATTTATTATTCTATTACTAATTTCACTCTATTGTAGTTATTTACTATCTAGATGGATCTTGGTCGTGGGTGGTGGACTACTGGGATTTTGTCTCATGCCCTATTCCAACCATCTAGGGTAGCCAAAAATAATATATGATTGTATATATTGATAAGGTAAAGCACCATGTAACATGTTGTTGACTTCTACTTAGGAGATGGGGGGCATGAGAACAAGTTGAAGATCATTACTCTGGTTGGGATAATTTTTTGGCACTTTTTAGTTATGCCACATGTATTTTATTGATTATATGTATTTCTATGTTGGGTTCTTTTTAGAGACATGTATCATCACCATTGTATATATGCATCCTTTTGATATTATTATATATTTCTGTTGTTGATCTATTCTGTGACGGTATTACTACTTATGCTACATGAATTTTATAGATATGTAGTTATGATACTTTATAGTGATGATTTCATATTCTACCCATGGAAACTCTTAGTCCCTCACTTATAGTTGGAATCCTATAGATATTGGCTTATTCACTTGAGGTCTTCGGCCGAACCGAACTCGAGCCACTATTGAGTGGAATTTTGGATAAAACATTGCAATATATATGTATATTATAATTAAATTGTAATATTTCTGTCATATAGGGCATATTGGTTTATTAAAACCACACTTAATACATTCTATGTATAGTGTGAATGAATCCCATCACTTTGAGGAGTTGGTAGTCCACACATCCACAAATGTTGTTATCGTATTTCCATAAAATTGAATATAGGAATGTATATGTTATATAAAAGAGTATAGAAGTATAATTAAATTATAAATAATAAATATAATATATAAACTATAAATCCCCCATTATTTCCAATCTTTAAATGTGGAAAATGAAATAATAAAAGTCATTGGTTCACGGGGATGTAGTCCACCATACACAGAAAAGGTGGTTTTGTATCTCATTTTGATGGATGCGTGTGAAAGTGGATGTCTAAATTTTTTCATAAAATGAACTATGTTTATTGAGGATGTGAATATATTATATAATAATGAAATAAATTTAATTTAATCAGTGGATAATTAAATGAAACAAAAGTGATTATTGAAGAACGTTACCTCTTATTCAGATAACTCATTTGGGTTTATACAAATGGACTTTGTCTGAGGGATTTATTCCCAATTTTAGGATTCAAGGATTATGGGGAAGATGTTGGGTAAATATTTGGGAATATTATGGGTTAATTAATGTTCTTTTGATGTGTGAATACATTTGAGGGGTGAGTTCCATTCTATAGTGGATGAGGAGTGGCATTCATGAACATTCCCTTATTAAGCTTATATTTCTCTTCATCGCTGTAACCAATTTTAATTAATTTCCATAATATGTTTAGCAGAAAACTGATTTGAAATTATTATACAATATAAAATATGATTATTAAAAACATGTAATACAATTTTTCAAATTAAAATCATATATCTGGTAGAATCTTATTCAAAATTATTCCCTTAGACGGGACGACAAAGCGAGTTTCTAAGTAAAAATGTTCAAAAGTTTGAAATGTTTTTATACCTAATTTCCATGTTAAATTAATAAAAAATACATAAATTGGATTATTTTATGTCTAATTTTAGTATATATACATTGAATAGAACTTATATTATAATTTATCTTCATAAATAAATTATACAAAAAGGTGTTTTCAAATAAAACATAGAATTTTTTACTATTTTTAGAAAATTAAATTTCATAGAAAAAACACAAAAAATAACCCCACCCTAATATTGATGTTTCAATTTCAAAAATGAATTTTATTTTTTCTTATTAAATTTATAATATTATCAAAATTCAGATAAAAAAATTGAGGCTCCATTAAAATGCCCAATAACTGTCTTTTAAAAAATATAGTATTTATGTGTAATATTGGGTTTGTTCTTATCATATGTCAATAAAATATATTTGATAATTGTAAAAAAATATTATCAAACATATAATATATAAATTTCATTAAAAAAACCTTGTAAAATTAATTAATTTAATTTTATTAAGATAAAACAACTTCTCCACATAAAAATAGTTTGTTTTTTTGATAACATTTTCTTTTATATTCATTTGGTTTCTATATAAATTTACAACTAATTGGTTACTAATGGATTCAACCAAATATTTTTATTAGTTACATAATTCTATTAATAATATTAAATTTTACATCAATTTTATATATTATTATAATAATATATTAATAATATATTGTTGTTTGGTAAAACCTGGTCTTGTATGTAATGAATACCATCGAACAATGTATTTATTGAATGTAACAAAACGTAACTCAGTGTTTCATTCATTAAAATATGTTGAATAGATTAATTTAAAATGTTTAATTTCTCAAAATGTCTCAATATTTTATATTGCTGTCAATTATTGGTGTTTCATGTCACACATAGAATGAAATGATCTTTCTATAAAATTTCAGGGTGTTACACCACATCTCAACCATGCACTAGGAGGTTAGCTATACTAACTAGCATGGTGGAAGAGGAGAATGAGGGTTGTGCATAATACCTACCACAATACCTTATTTATGTATCATATATTCCATGGTAGAGGTCATATGTAGGTTTGTAATGAGAACCAAAAAGCCAGTGTACCACATGCATCCTTGTCTATGTGGGTATATAATGCAGTTTCCTTCGGGTGTCGACCCCTATGTCGGTTCGAATGATCATTAGTCACCACTTCGTTAAAAGAGTAGAGTGAGGTACCCTCTATTTTCTATAATTTCTATATTTGATGATTTATATACTGAATAAAATGTCCTAATTTTAATGAGGATATCCAATCGTCAACATATTCTCTTATACCTCCTGCCGATGATCTACTTCACATCTCAAATCCAGTGGATAAAGGTTACACAAATGCATAATGACCAATAATATGAACATCTTATAAAATGATATTAAAGTGATGTGACATCAAAAATTTATATGTAGTTATGAATTCATTTTTCTTACAGGGTTTTGATTGTATGATGAATATTCCACTCCTCATATATAAATTTTCCACATGCAACTGATCATGCGCATGCATGTATCTTCGTATGAATACATGATGGGGGTCTGTTAGTAGAGTACGAATCTTAGGCTTCAAATGGAAATGGTCTCATCATATAGGGAGGGACTATGTGAATTTTGATGTATCATAATCCCAGTATTTTAAAATTTCATTGTCTGAATTATTTCTGAAATCAAATGGATGATTATCATTACATGATTTGTAGAGATATGGTTCTGTGATTTATTAAAGAGATTTGGTGAAAAGTGTCTATAAATATTGTTGAAAGGAGATGATGTGTGGTGCTACTATAATTATTATGAGATCTATCATTTTATTATAAAAAATAGAATTCATGAACCTCACAGGTTAGTGATGGAAGGAAGATATCTGTTATTCTGTTTGGCATCACAACATGGGGTTCTCTATAAATTTGTTTCATAAAGATGATCTAGAGACATGATAATGGTGTTATCACCCTGATAATGCTTTGTGGAGATGTTGCATTTAATAGACTAGTGTATATGTGATATAATATCAATGAGTTATACAAAGAGACAGCGAACTATCTACGAGCTAGTGCATGAGTTGTAAACTCTGACTATGCTTCGTGATGAACATGGTTCCATGATTCCTTCTAGATTTTTGAAAAAAGAAACATATTCACTAAAAAAATTTATGATTATGGATTCATCCCAAATCAGTACACACAATAACAATATACCTGATGGAGGAAGAATAATTCAATTCTTGTATCCTTGATTAAGTGATGTGCTCAAAAATACCCCTTAGGGTTTGCACAAAAAATATCAGAAGCACATAACTCATTATGAATGGTGGAACTAATGTGAAGAATAACATCTTGTGTATTCACATAAAAACTTTTGAATGACATTGAAATAACATAACATGTATTTTCCTAAGGAAATAAGATGTTAGTGATGAAACAAAGATAAAAAGAAGAGATAATACACATGTGATATTAAATATATTAATATTTATATGTGTGAATGTTCAAATTGGAGTTATATATGACAAATTTGAAATACCTTTTTGATAATTTGTTATAAAAATGGTTTTTTATTTGTTTATAATTAACCTTTTTGTATCAAGAAAATTTTGTTTTCTAAAAATCAAATCCATCTAAAATTTATTCTGTTCATCAAATTTAAAATAATTTTTGGAAGGATGTATTGTTTTCTAGGAGTCTATCTTTGTTGTAATTAGAGAAAGAATGAAGTTGATGAAGAGTTTTTAGAGTAGAAAGTGAAATCAGGAGTTATAATGATTTCAATATTTCTAAAACAAAATTAGACGATGCATTTCTAATTAAGATTTTCTCATAAGTCCGGAAAAATTCCTGATAAAATCTTTTGAAAAAATGATGTTGACATTTGATGTATTCCAAAGTTAAAAAAAGGATTTTTGTAATCATATTCTCATAATCATATTTTTATAATAATATTATAATAATCAAATTTTTTAATTAGATTTTTGTAATCATATTTTCGTAATCAAAGAATCGTAATTATAGAATCATAATCATATAATCATAATTAGCATTATATAAAGAATTGTAACCAGAATTCTGATAGAATCATAACCTACAGAGAATCATAAACAGCATTGTATATAGATTTGTAAAAGTGAATTATGAGATAATAATAAATAGTATTCTATATAGAACTGAAAATTTTATTTTGGGAAAATCATAACCATCCGTCTTTTTTATCTCAAGCAGATAGAAGGGGGAAGGGATACTGACAATTATATATAGAAAATAAAAAGACTGTATTGGGATGAGAATGAAAAAAGTTTAATAGGTTGAAAAAGAATTCATAATGAGCATACTATGAAGAACAATTAATTTGGTCGACCATGAAATTCACTTTTGAAAAATCGTGGAGAAATATATGGAGGTTTGACAAATCCTAAGATAAAGTTTAAAAGAGAGATATTTTAATTGTTTTGAGATTTGAGGAAGGAGGAGATATTTCAAGTTTCCCTCATTTTTTCCTGAGATTCCGATAAATACTTTCTCAGATCAGTAGTTTATTGTTGAATTTTTTTACATGTGTAAATAGTGTAAGACTGTTGAAATTTATGTGGAATTTCTCATTAGATTGAAGGATAATTGTTTTTATCAATCCAGAAGAGCTTGAGTTTTTAGAGATTGAGTTTGAGTTCATTGTATTGAATGAAATAAGATCTGGATTACAACTGCATTGTTTTGAAAGAAATTAGATCCAGACTACATCAACATTGTATTTAAAAAAATGAGATCCATATTACAACATAATAGTATTGAAACAAATCATATTCAAATTAGAAAATCATTGTATTTATAGAAATCAGATCAAGATTACCCAGTCATTTTATTGAATGAAATTGTATCCAGATTGCATTGTTATTGTATTGAATGAAATATGATCTAGAATACCACATCAAGGTATTGAGAAAACTAGGATCGAGCATCATCAGATTGAGATAATTGGATTCAGCTAAATTTGACTGAGTATTTTGACTAAGCATTTATGGATCATTTTCAACAAAGACTATATTCTTTTTATTGGATAAATTCTTTTAAATGAAAAACTTTTTAACAAATTGGAATTTTTAAAATGAATCCTATCGAGAGATTAAAGGTGTCTAATGAGAGTTGTCACATGTTGTATTTACTTCTTAACAATATTATATTTCCATAGACCCATATGAGTTTCTAAGGAAATGATGTATGATCTCACTCTGAGTCTGATCCTTATTAATCTGGTGTTCTTTTCTATCACACCTTCATTTTCATGCATGAGTATTAGATAAAATTTGATAAGGATATAAATTTTCATAGGTTATAGAGGTTAAGTTTCTAAATTCTTTGAAACATATAATAAGTAAAAACTGATTCAACCCCCCCCCCCCCACCCCATTCTAAGTTTCTATTTGAACCTTGGAACATGAATTATTATGAGAGGGGGTTCCATTGTTGATTACTTATCGTGGTTAATATCAAATCTTGTCAATAATAAGGGAATTCCAACATTTTATAGAAATAGTTTTTATGGATGAACAAATAGACTTATTCCTTATCTCCTATCACTTGGATTATAAGTTTTTTAGGCTGCTATTATTATTTTACCACCTATTGAGAAAGATTCTCCTATGAAATTTGCAGATAGAAGAAACATTGAAGTTGATGGAACGGCAATAAATTCAATCCTTATTCCCTTATTAGATATTTTTTACCAAAAGGTGATCAATCTCAAGACTTAAAAAAGTTTGCGGGGTAATCTAGAAATAACTTTTGAAGGGAATACAAATGAAAATGAAACAACGCTACAATTATGATGTAGTAAGTATGGGGGAATTATATTGAGAGATGGTGAAATTATTGATGAATAATTCACCCAATTAAATTAAATTTTCATCAGTATTAGAGGATTTGGAGATGTCCTAGAAGATTCAACAATTCTAAAGAAACACAGGAGAAACATTCAGGATAATTTCAATTATAAAATATATGCTTCATAATATAATGATGATTTATCTCTGAATGAGTTTCATAACATTCTAGTTTCTTACAAAATGTGGAAATATCCAATATTTTAAAAGAAGATGAAAGAGGAAATGGATTTTTTGGCTATGATAAAGAAGAGAATCAAAGATGTTTATAAAGTATATTCTTATGAGTATGATGATAATGAAGATGATGAGTTGAATAGAAAAAAAGTTTTTAATATACAAGAACTATTTAAGAGGAAGAGAAATGTATAGAATAATAATTCCACTTATATTTTTTGAGTGTTGTGGAATCATACACTTTTCAATGAATTTCCGCAAAAATAAATTTGAAGAATATTGAGATGATTCCAATGAGAAAAATAAATGGAAGTAGTGGAATAAAAATTATAAAGAATAGAATTCCTCCAAAAAATTCATGAAAAAGTTTTCTGAAATGAAAAAATATGTTGGGTAAGAAGGTTGAATTAGAATCAATTGGAAAAAATTCTTTTAAAGGTAATAGTTCAGAAAAAACCAGATCCTTCATTACAAAATTTAAGAAAGCAAAATAATCCTTAGAGAGTGAAGAAGGTTGTAAAAAATATTATAGGGAGTTTTATGTTATAACTGAACATGTTTCATGTCTTGAAATAAACTAAACTATTAATAAAGAAATTAGAGTAATGTATAAGATCATATAGATGATTCTAATGGAAGAAAATATGACATTAAGTATGATTATGAATACATTCAGGATATTTTAAGTAACAATATTAGAATTTCTGAGAATGGAAATATGAATTAATATCATAGAAATAATCTTGAATATAATGAAGTAATGGTTAAAAAGTTTCAATCAAAACATATTAAGTTTGAATGTACATTGAAAATGATGAAAGGAAGCTTCATGAAAGCTACAGAAGTAAAGGATACGAATTCTAAAGTTTATGAGAAGGATCATTATGAGAATTTGGTGAAATATTCTCCTACCAAAAATAATGTTTCGTATGATTTATTTATCATTTCATGTTTTGAAAAAGGTATGGGGAAATCTTGGGTGGAGAATGGAAGGGAGAAATATATCAATTCTATAAAAGTAGAAAAATCACTAAAAAATAAAAGACGGTCCACATACTGAGTATATTCGAGATGAATGAAGTTATGAAACTCAAAAAACTATCTATAGAGAAAGATATTTATTGAATAGAAAACAAGGATTTTATGGATATTTCAGGTGTTGTGTAATTATGGTAATTCGACTTATAATTGTTGGAAAATTTTACCTATACCTAGAAAAAGGATTGAGGAAAGTGGAATAAACAGTGAAATAAGAATGAGAAACTCTCCAAACCCATTGGAAGTTAAAAAGGTGAATTCTTAAGATATTAGAAACAATCCAATAAATAATCTATTTAATTGATTAGAAAAAGTTTTTGTAATATGTTATCACTTTGGTCATAATACTGAAATAGGTATGTCACTCTTTCCTAAACATCTTTCTTATGATAGAAACAAAATTTTGAAAAGAAGAAGTTTGAGGAAAGAAATTTTGGTTTTGAGATAGCTTGGAAGGAAATTAAGGAGAACCAACCATGTAATTTTTATAGTGGTTGTTATTCAAATATGATAGGTGATATAAAAATCATGAAACATGTTGAAATTCATAATGGATGAGAAGTTACATTTGGAAATGATAGTTCCATAAAAACTATTGTAATCCGTATGGAATAGATTGAAAAAATGAAATTAGAATCTAAATATGTTTTACTTTTTGATGGGATAAAACTTAACTTGAATAGTTTAAGTCAACATCATAATGATAGAAAAAAAGAAATCATTATAAAGTATTATTTTATTATCAAAATTCCGAAAGAGAGAAAAATTATTACAAAAGGAGAAAAAAAACCAGTATGAATCTCATCCAAAAAATAGAATTCAATAACTTATGTTACATGAGTGGTGAAGATGAAAAAAAAATGTGGCACCGATGACTTGGGAACCGAGGGAAGAAAAACTTGAATAAACATTCTAAATTTGATGCTGTCTGGAATTTTTCAGAATCGAAACACAGAGATGAAAATGTCTATATTACTTTCAAAAAAGACAGATGACAAAAAAATTCATAAGATAATTTAGATTCAATCTACCAGGCCACTTGAGCTTATTCATTATGATCATTGTGGGATGATGTGACATCAATCAACAAAAGGGTATTTATATTTTTCCACTATTATTTATGATTTCACTTAGATAAAAAATATCATGTTCATAGAGCACAAGACAAAGGCTATATAAATGTTCAAATTATTAAGAACAAAATTTAGAAATAATTGGGGGTTTCAATCAAGAATCTAAGAACAAATAATGGTACTAAATTCAAAAATAAATACCATTGAATCTTATTTAAAAAATCTGTGTATAAATCATTAGTATAGTACTCCATATACTCACAAAAAAAACATGGAGTAGAAGAAAAAAAAGAATAGAAGCATGGTTGAATTGGGAAGAATTGTGTAGGTACAATATGAACCTTCAATGTTCTATTAGAGAGAAGTTGTTAGTACCACTATAAAAGTTTATTATAGATTCTTATTGAGACCAAAAATCAACATGAATCCTTTTGAAATATGGTATAAGAAAAAAAACATCACTAAAATACCTTGAAATTTTTGGTTGTCCATGTTTTCTCAAGGTAAAAAGTCTGGATTTGGGAATGTTTGATGAGAAATCACAGGAATGAACTTTTATAGGATATTCAAAAATTTGGATAACTTACAATTATTGGAACAAAAAAATTATAATATTTGGCAAAATCATATGATGTGAAGTTAACTGAAAATCAATATTCCTTATCAAAAGGTATTTATAATGATGAGGATAATTCATTGGATAATTACAACAATAGTGAATGTTATCTAAACAATCCTTACCATGATCCAAATGAGTCACGTGACTAGGAAATTTTAGTTAGGAAGGAAACATTGAAATTTTCTACCTTATAAAACATGTTGAATCTAAACACATTATTGGGAATTAGAAGGCACTAGTTTAGATTAGAAGGAAATTGAAATTAGAGAATCAGATTTCACATATTTTAAATGTTGAATCAGAATCAGTTTCAGAGGCTATTAATCATAATGAATGGGTAGATTCTATGAATGAAGTGTTGGATCATATTTCGAAGAATGAAATATGGCATCTTTTTTTGACGCTGTATAATAAATATGTTATCATAACAAATTAGTTTTATATAAAAAAATACGAATGATCCTGGATATGTTTCATGATAGAAAGAAATACATTTTTTAAATGATATGCACATATGGAAGGTGTGGATTTTGATGAACCCTTTACCCCCATATAAAGTCTAGAAACTATTTGGATGTTTATTACAATGTAAGAGAATCAAAATTACAATTTTTATTAGATAGATGTAAAGTCAGCATTCTTAAATACTAATATTTAGAAAGATGTTTACATTAAGCAGACTTGTGGGTTTTTTCTAGATGGGGATAGATTTTTATTGTAAATTGAATAATTCATG
This sequence comes from Viscum album, assembly GCA_963277665.1. Classification (NCBI taxonomy): domain Eukaryota; kingdom Viridiplantae; phylum Streptophyta; class Magnoliopsida; order Santalales; family Viscaceae; genus Viscum; species Viscum album. The sequence goes on from OY728136.1 coordinate 834,465,618, forward strand.
GAATGGGATAAAACAAGATCGAATTTATTGGTAATAAATGCTTGAAAATTGTTTGATAATGCTGAATATTTCTAATAGAAATGTTGATAGAAACTTTTGTGTGAAATATTTTTACTCCAACAGTCTAATTTTAATTGTTTATGTGGATGATCTAATTTTTTTGGGGATAAATACATGGTTTGTGATGATTATTCTAAAGAGATGAAGAAGAAATTTTTTATGTAAATGATGGGAGAATTAAAATTATTCCTTCACTTACAAGTTCAACAAGTGGAAAAATTAATTTTATTATGCCATGAAAGGTATGTTAGAAATTACTAAATATTTTTGGGATGGAATAATCAAAATAAAATTCAAATCATATTTCAAAGAGAACAATGTTGAGAAAATATGAATATATAATAAGTTTGAAACACAAAGACTTTCGGAATCACATATTTCGGTAGCAAAAAAATTTATGAGATATGTCATGGGTTGTTATAAAAATGAAATTTTGTGATAGAGTTTCATGGTTATGCTGATGCTGATTGGGATGGAGATTGTAATGATTGAAAATTAACCTCAGGAGGAACAATTGTTTTGGTATAATGTTGTGTGAACTGGCATAGTAAGAAACAAAATTCAGTAACATTGAGCATAACTGAATCCAAAAATATTGCAGCTACTTAGGCTTGTACTGAAATGTTGTCGATGAAAGTTCAAATAGAATATTTAAAAGTGAATGTTTCTAAACCATTAAATATAATATTTCAAATTAAATTTTCAATTTACCTTCATAAGAATCATGTCTAATATTCAAGATAAAAAAACTTTGATATAATGTTTCAATTTATAAATGAGAAAGATGATGCTGGAAATGTTTTACTGTAATATATTTAAAAAATGTATCATATTTCTGATATCATTATAAAAGAGATGCTGAAATAATGGTTTTTGGAATGTAGGCTGCTACTATATGTTTATCCTCCTACAATGTCTTCCTAAATCTCATATATAATACTTTCCCACAGATTTCATTGGATTCTGTTGATAATAGGGGAGAGAAAGTAAAAAACTTATATTTCTTTTATATATATGAATTTTTGGTTATTATATAATGGGGGAGAGTGAAAAAAAATGTTAAAGAAAAGTAAAAGTGAATGAAAAAGAATATGAGAAAAAAATAATGGTGGATGGAAAATGAAATTATGAAAATAAATATAAGGAGAGGTTACATTTACATGGGAAAAAGAATATTTATTCTACCAAGGGATGGATTCCCTTAGAAAACATTAATTTATCTAGTACCGTGTCTTCCAAAACTCTCTTTTATAAATGATATTTTTGATAAAATTTAAAAAACTTCAATAGTGAAAAAATTATAAGATTTAGAAAAGATGTTAATTATGGTAGTCAACAAATCCATATGCAGATATTGAAATAACTATGTGATAATTTATTATAACAATGTTTTTTTATTTATTGATAAATATTTTTTAAGTATTAGAATGTTTTGTTTTCAAGGAATCTGATGCATCAACATTTTATGGAATTTATTGGATTCAAAATAATAGAAGGTAGGATGTATTGTTTTTTGGGAGTCTATCATTGTTGTAATCAGAGAAAGAATGACATTGTTGATGTGTTTTTATAGAATAACATGAAGTCATGAGTTAGAATGTTTTCATAATTTCTAAAACCAAATCCAATGATTTCTTTCTGATCCATAAGTTCTCATAAATTAAGAAAACATTCATGATAAAATATTTTTTTGAAATGGTGAAGAGGTTTGACGAATTTTAGAGTTGAGAAATTGATTTTGGTAATCATATTTTGGTAAAAATATTTTCTTAATCAATGTTTTATTACTATATTTTTGTAATAATATTTTATTAATCAGATATTCATAATCATATTTTCAAAATAATATTTTTATAATCATATTTTTGTATTCATATTTTCATAATCATTGACTTTAATAAATTAATCGTAATTAGCATTCTATGGAGAATCGTAACTGGAATTCTGATAGAATCATGAATTAAAGATAATCATACCATTTATTCTTCATAGAATTGTAATCATGCATTTTGTGAGAATTGTAACTGGTATTTTGTACAGAATCATTACTAAATTATTTTAAAATGGTAACGACCATTCTGTGAAAATCAGAACTTGGTGGAAAGAGGAAGGGATACTATCCATTTAATCCGGGATAATCTAATGATTTTAATGGTATGAGAAAGAAAAAAAATTTAATAGTTTGAAAAAGAATTCATATTGAGCCAATTAAAAAATTAAAGTGGTTAATCATGACATTCAATTTTGAAAAGATCTTGGACAAATCAAAGGTGGTTTGATAAATTCAAAGATAATGTTTTGATGTGAGAGATATTCATAGTTTTCATATTTAAGGTAGAGGAAAATATTTTAGGGTTCCCTCCTTTGTTTCTAGAGTTTCCTATAAATACTTCCTTGGATCAGTAGTTCATTGTTGGAAATTATATACACATGTAAAAGGAGGAGGTCTATTGAAATTGAAGAGGAAGTTCTCATCTGATTTAAGGATAATTATTTTGAGAATTCCATAAGAGGATAAGTTTTTATAGATGGAGTTTCAGTTCATTGTATTTAAGTAAATTGGATCTAGATTACTACAGCAATGTTTTGAAAGAAATCAGATCCAGATTATAGTAGCACTGTATTGAAAGAAATCAGATCCAGATTACATCACCTTTATATCAAAAGGAATTGGATTCAGATTATAGCATAATTTTATTGAAAGAAATCGAATCCATATTATAGTATCATTGGAAAGAAATAAATCGGATCTAGGTTACAACATCGTCGTATTGAATGAAATATGACATAGAATCCCAAATCATTTAATTAAGAGAATCAAGATCTACCATCATTAGACTGAGAGAATTATGTTCGGTAAAATCAAACTGAATATTTGGATTGATCATTTGTGAATCTGTTTCCGTAAAGGAATTATTATTTTTATTGGCACAATTGTTTAAAAAGAAAAAATTATAAACTTAAGGGAGTTATTATAATCATACATTGAGGAGATACAAGTTGTCTAACGGTAGTTGGAACAAGTTGAGATCACTTTTTCATAATATTTGATTTTTATAGACCCACATGAGTGGTAATGGAAAGGATGTAGGTTCTCACATTGAGGAAAACCCATATAAATATTGTGTTTTTTTCAAACCTTATTTTACAGGCATGAGTATTCAGTAAAATTTTATAAGGATATAAATTTAAACAGGTTTAAGGAGTGATGTTTCCCAATTTTTTGAAACTTATAAAATGTAAACAACTAATTCAAACCCCCTTTCTCTATTGTTATTTGATCCTTGGAACTTAAAATTTCATGAAGTAAATATCACAAGAAAAACTGATTTGATGTGAATTACGTGGATTGGGGATTTATTTAGAAGAATGAAGAATAATTTTATCATGAATTTGATTTCATTTTAAGATGATGTTGAAAATTATATATACTACATGTGTGAATGATAAAGAACTAATACTGCATTGACTAATTTATATTATTTATCAAATAAGTAGAAATAAATTGTGATTGTTCAATGATTAGTAAAGAATTTAGAATTCGAATATTCACGAAAGAGTTTTTTCATTCAAGCATAAATTATGAGAAGATGATTCAGTGTAGTATTTTCTTCTCAGAAGAGACTAAGACACTACTATATACTGTTGCGAGTATTTTTTTTGTAAAATTTCATAGATTGAATTGGAAGTGAATTTAAAAGTTGATATTTATTGATTATCATTTGGTTCAGAGAGAAATCATTTCATCAGTCCAAAACACGTTCATATTATTGTACCTGAAGTCGAAATAAGAATAATTATAGCTTTTTGTATGCTATTTTAATGAACAAGGGGTTCTTGCCTGCTCTTATACGAGTAACAATGAAAATGATATGGTTGTGGAAGAACAAATTAGTACTTTGAAATCCAAAAATTTTCAATAGGTGGTTGATTATATTAGTGTTAAAAACCTTTGATAAGGATACAAACTATTTTATAAGACTTAAATTAATCTCACAAAGGGTTGTAAAACATACACAATCAATTAACAATAGTGCATTACATGTGAAAGGTTTTCTCAAAATTTACTTAATGTTACCAAAATAACTATCTTCTATGTTGTTGTGTGGTCATGATTATTTCCATACCAAGCTAAGGAAAAGAAACTCTTATTGAGTAATGATCCCTGTGAAAATTTCATGTTCTATATTTTACTACTTTCATATAAATTCATGAGACATAGATGTGATAATAATGGTTCGAGATCCTAATTGGTTGAGGAGGTAATGTTTTAAAAAGTTCTAATTGGGTTAAAAATTCCCAAACAATGATTCACCACCCTCTAAATGTTCAAAATATCTCAATTTTTTTCTTTCAAATCTCACATAGTGGTAGGTTAAGGAGGGATCGATTACATGGAAAAGATATTTGAATTCATGAGGTGTTCATAATGTAAAAATATAACCATTTAAATTAATCATTTTAATGCTCAAAATGATTATTAATGGTCTTTGAGTAAGTATAAAAAATAAATATAAGATTAATTTAATTTGAGGGGACACATTAAGAATATATTTCTTGATAATTTTTTTTCTAACATCTTTTGACTCTATTTGGAGAAACAATTCATGGAATTAGGGAAAATATATGATGAATATGTTGATACATATGAATCATACTTCACATTAATGCGTAGGTATGTTCCATATTTTATTTGGGATACTCATTGTAAAACTAACAGATTTTAATCATTATTAAAACTATTATTATGAAGATATTTTCCCATTTGGTAATATAAAAACTATGAGAATAATATTTCATTGTGATCTAAAGGTTGCGATATAGTTTTCTGACACTTCTATTCCATGATATGGAAATAGTAAAAAAATGATCATAGTGGTAGGAAATGGATATGAAACGAACTATAACATCTGGAGTTAATCTGTATGTGTTTCCATGTGTTGGAAAATACATTATGATGAAATTTTTTAGGATATATAAAATTTTATTTTTGTCCTATGTTGGGTGACATGGTTCGTGTATGTAAAAAAAAGGGTATTAAAAAATTAGTGAATAATATTACAAATATTTAATCATTGGTGATATGCTTTAACATCAATTGTTTGGAAAATTATGAAACTTTGTGTCTAAATTTTCTTACAAAGGGTATATATCATCAGGACTAGAAAATTTATGGTGTGGGAAGATAATTTGATTATTCTATATTTGATGTTGGTCCATTTAGTGAAGTGGTGAAAATTACAGGGAGCTCTATATTTGTTAAGGTTAATTATGATTGTAATGTTCTGTAATGAAACATTGTCTTTTTAAAAGATGATATCATGATTTGATTAATTAAATTCAGGGATGTGTTTTATTTAGTATTTGTATATGTAAAATTTTGGATTAATGTGAAGTATTCCTTTACTTTTTTGCACATATGTTTTAGGTTATTACAAACCTTTAGGGATTAAATTATTATTTTTATTACTAAGGTTATTTTTAAGGATGTTAATCATATTTATGGGAAAATTATAATGGAAAAAATTATTAAAATGGATATGTATAATGTTGTGTTACTACTGTCTTTATTGGTAAGGTCATAGGGATTGAACCCACAACTTAAGGGTGATAAGGGTTTAACCCCTACCACTGGCCTATGTGATAAACAAGATTTTATGATTACATTATTTTTAATTAAATGGATTGAAATATATGATAATGATAATTTTTGGAACATATGTTTTACCATTAGATAACCATGGGATTGAAAAGTTATTTGAGGATTATGTTATTAATGTTATTTTAGAAGATTATCAATATTATATTGGGAAATAAATTAACTTGGGCTGACCATTATTTTTGTTATTGTGTCTAAATATATGTGGAATATCTAGAAACACTTTTTATAATTATGTAAACCATTATATGATATTTTTTGTTCCTGAATAAAGGATTCACCTTAAATACTCATAATTTGTGAAAATATGTGGTTGTTGCTGAACCATATTAACTAAGGAATTATACAAGTGAAGTTATCACTTTTACTTATGATTTTAGTCGAGATGATAAAATTATTCCACCAACCTGAGAAAAGGATCTTAAAACATAATGTTATCCTATTACCATTACATTTATTGTAATCAATGTCACTTTTCAAATATATATATTTTATGGTTTTGAGGTGTTTATATTTATATTAATTATTCACATTCTTCTGTTCAAGGATATCTATCACTCTCCATCATTATTTATACATTAAAATTTCCTTCCATATCTAAATCAACTTTTCCCACATATGTTATCCTATTTGGAAACTTAATTTGTGTTATTCCAAAAAGCATTTATCATTACTTTCCACTCATAATATGTGGATGTTTTAATAACATTTTATATTATGTGGGTTTACCGAAAAGGTAATTTCAAATTTATTACATTTGATTACCAAGATAATGTTCAAATTTCAAGGACACAATTTATTAAACGAGTCAAAAATGTAACACGCTGATATTTGAGAAAATAAAACTATATGTTATAGTGTATTTGACACAAAACACTGACGTTAAATGACATATAAAATATATAACCATTATAAAATAGAAATTAATTTTGTTATCTATGATTATTATTAACTACTTTATGATATATATATTTATATATATGTATGTTTCATAATCAATATAAATTGTTGGTAAATGCTTAGTAAATAATCAAATAATTATTAATATAGTAATTTTATTATTAAAGAATATGTTTTCATAAAAAATGGTATTTATTTATTTTTCGAGAATATATAATAATAAATTGTTAGAACATTTAGAAAATGTATTTTATAAAATTATAATTGAATATTGAGAAATAATGATTTTTGTAAAAATGACATTTCCTAAAAATAAAATATATAATTTAGAAGTCCTAATATATTTTTAATATGATTCCAAGAAACATATGTATTATGTATTTATATTTATTCCACTAATTTACTTATAAATATATATTATATATTATTTTATTAAAAGTTTATTAATCTGTTTAAAAAAGGATTTTCTGAAAAATGTTTGAATGTGCATATAGTTTATCCTTTTAAATTAATTAAATTAATACCTATTAATAAATGTTTTAAATGATATATATGTATATATATATATATATTATCAATAAATATTAATTTATAGTACTAAAATTATTAATATTAGTCATATAATTAATAAGAAAATCAAATTTTGATTGATAATTTCACTTTATGAAAAAATAATTTTTCAATATGTCTGTTATGATGTTATAAATTTTATTTTGCCACTTATGTCAATTTAATTCTATAAAATGGATTCCATATTTATAATAAACATTATTTTATTATCTAACAAAGTAAATATAAATTTTAAACATAATTAAAATAGAAAATAGTGAAAACAATTATCAATGTTAATGTGAATACAAGTTTACCAGTTAGTTAAATAAATGAAAATTGATAATATGAAATACTTTTTTTAAATTATATTTTATAAAATTATTTCTAAATAAAAATTTATATTTATTAATAATTTTGATATTTTAAATCCTTTTGTCATGTAAACAATAAGGTCACACCTTCTTCATTACAAAAAAAACAAGGGTGTCTCTTGCCTCTCTTATAAAAGGCCACCCCTCTCATATCCTATGCACAAATTTAAATTATATTTGATAGACCAATAAATAATGAAGAATATTCATTAAATCCCTCCCCATGATATATTTCAATTATTATTATCGGAAATCCATCCTAGTAGGGATTTGTTTTCTTATACAAGGAAGTTGTATGAAAGAGTGGTATCATTTTTTGCCATATTTTTTATTTTATTTATTCTTCTACCTCCATAAAAATTTCCTAAGTTATGTTTATATTATAATAAAATTATCAATCATATAACCATATTTTATTATGTCAAATGAATAATCTAAATTCTTCTTATATTATATTTAATGGGATTCAGAATCATGATTCATATGTATAACAGACTACCACATCCGGAACCGATGTCATTATTTTTCTGTAAAAGCAACCCAAGGATTGATATAATTATGGATTAAATATATATAAGATATTAATAACATTTTATTACTTATTTAGTAATTAAATTACAAATAAAATCTTACTTTCCATTCAATGAGGCTTATGATAACGTCCCTCATGTGTATAAATGACGACAACTTCGTATGGTGATGATATTCAATTTCTATAACATATTAAATGTATGGTAATGAGGAAACTTTTAATGAATATATGTGATAAAAATGAAATAATTATGATATTGATGAAATATTTATCTTTATGAAAATATTTAATACAATTTATCTATAATAAAAGAAGATAACACTATTCTTATGTATGTGTGGACTACCACCTCCATGAAGTGATGTGACCTATTTTTTCATCACAATGTCACATGGATGATGATATAAATAAGTATATTAAAAGAAATTATATAATAATTATGATATTATTATTGTAATGTAAAGATAAAATAATACATAAACTATTTATATAATGTTCATAGAATATGTTAAAATTACTCACACGAAGGTATAACCTACTATCTCTATAATAATTACATAGTTCATTTTTTATTAACAAGTTTTCATGTTTGGTTTGAAATTGTTTTAATTTAGGTATGAATATGAAAATTATTTTAATATTATTGTAATAAATATGTTGAAATAATGACGTATTTGACCATACACAACTAACCGAAATCATTTTCAGACACCAAATGTAAACATAACAAGAAAATATGACACAAACATAATTCGATATGTAATTATATATGACATGGTGATAAGTCAAATAAATTTAATAATAAAGACGAATAATGTTGTTAATTGAGTAAATAATTAATATAAGTATATTATAAAGGACGATAAAGAACAAACATAATGCATAAAATGTGAGGTAATGGAAATCATCTCAATTTCAATTCATTAAGCCATATATTAAGTTTATTAACATATACTATTTTAGATTGTGTATATATAGACCCTTTGACATTTAATATAATCAAAATATCTATTATATTCATATTTAAATATTTTTAATGTTATTCATTCAAGGGTAATATGATTCAATTTTTTCAGAAGTTCCAAGGAACATTTCTTTAATAATATTAGTTATTAATGATTTCATTCAAACTTATTTTTTATAAACATTAATGTTTTAAAAAATTAATATAGACACAATATATTTATATATTATATATTTTATTTCATTAAATATTATTTTTATATGAAATATTTTTAAACAATGTCTGGATTTTATATCAAATTTCAAAAATAATGTTTTATTTTAATGTATATAGTCAAAAAGACTTTTCTATCATAGTAACTATTATTTTATAATTAGTTTCCATTACAATCATTCATTTGTTTCAAGAAATTCCATTCTTCCCTATTTTTGGATATTTCGGTAATGAAAATAGTTTTTTATAATAAAATGGAATTTTGTTACTGAAAATATGTTATAAAAAACATGTATTTTGTATATATCATTATGATTTTCATACAGTTTAATTGTTATTTAAATAAATTTTATAATGAAAAGGTGAAAAATAAATATTTTTCTTCATGATATGGTACTTGATAACTATATCAATAATGGGTGAGCCCAATACATCTTATATTAATGGTTGATCCCTATTATAGCTGATGAGTGATCCCTATATATCATGTATGAATTATTGAGCCCCATTTTAGCTCATAAAAAAAGGTGATCCTAATATAGCTTATATAATGGGTGATCCCCACTATAGATCCCTAATTAATTATGTAATTATTATTGTATGTAAATAATTATATTGGATTCTAACGGTTTGGTTATTGTAATTGAAAGGGTTTTAAATATTTTTATGAATATGAATCTCTATGTTCCTTAAAAAGATACATATTTTCTTGATTTGGGATTAAAACGAATTTATTAGGAAAAGTGGGTGTTCATGTTAAACGTTTTTATTATGTACACACAAAATATGTTGAAGATAATGTTTTTCAGGTTTTTCACTTGACCAAAATTTATCTTCTTTTTATGTCCATTATTTTTATTTTTATGCTTATCCCATATTATTATGATGTTTTTCATAGGAATTAAGTATGGGTGTCTTATATTAATAATTCAAAATAATTGTCCCAATGTTATTTCAGGAAAATAAATCATGTGTTAATAAAAAAGTATTTTATTATAGGAAAATTGGATACTGATAAGAAGTTCCCAATTTTTATTACATGGGTTTTTTATGTATGAGTTATGACCAAATTATCTAAAAAACAAAAAAAACATCCTCAATGTGAAATAAAGTTAATTCATAACTAGAAATCAAGTTTATGGTATGTATATGTTTGGTTCATTATAAAAATTCAAGTACATGAATAATATTTTTATTCCATATTAAATGATTATTAAAGTACAGATCTTATAAAATTTTAGGGGAAAGAATAAAATAGATCTTCAATGGATATTTATAAAATGGTATAGTATAGAAATTAATGAATAACATAATGAATAAACTGATCAATATAAATCATATTAGGATTATTGAAAATTATTTTAAAAAATTATGTGACAAAGGAATAATTTTATAAAATATTAGATTAGATACCATGAAGATATCATGAATTCAAATTAAGGAATAAAATGGGATAGTGATAATTTCAGATTATATGGATTTTGAACAAACTATTTGTGAAGATCAAGTATCTATAAATGGGAGAGTGAGACATAAAATAGTAAAGATTACAGTTGATTATAAAAAATCCATTATGAATAAAAAACCCATGTGAGAATAAATAAATTAATAATAAATTAAAAAAAATATTCTCTCATTTAAAAAATTAAAGGACAAACAATATTATAGGTTGTTAATTTTAAGGAATTTTTTATTAAATATATGGTTAACAATACAGGATTGGTAATAATTCCAAATGGAATCTCTTACCAAAAACTAATGAAAAGAATATGTTTACTTCCACGTAAAAATTTGGAATCAAATTTAATGAGAACAGAGAGGTTTCTAGAATGCAAATATGAATGGTATACATGTGATATTTTTATTTAGGTGTGATATATTTTGAATTTAATTTTTCGCATTTGTTTATATAGGAATCATTAATATTTATTCTATTAGTTTTATAAAAAATTCTCTATAATGTATATCATATTGATGTGAATTATTCCTTCTGAATAGATATGATGATGGAATTGTTTTCATAGATAAAATATTTTAATACATTTTATACACTAATGGAATCATTAAATATTAGAAGGAAATGAATTATATGGTTTTAGAAATGAACATAGATCATTGTATTCAATGTTATATGGATCTATAAAACAAATGAAATTTACTAAAATAATGATTAGAAAAACATTTGAAATAAATTTCCACAAAAATAATCATTGATAGTGTTTTTGTTGATGAAATTATCTTTACATGTAAAAATGACTATTCCTACGAGTCTCTTGAAATATATAAAAATATTCACATAGAGATTTCCATGTTGGGTAAGATGAATTTTTTTATATGGTGAATTAATAAAAAGTATTATGATTATACATTCTTATATGAAGAAATATATACCAAAAAATTATTGAATAAATTTATCCTTATGGATTCAAAATGGTATTAAAATCCCTTATAAGTCGGAAGTAGACTGAGAAATGATAATTCTGGAGGTAGTTATATTCTGAATTTTTTTAAATGTATATTTATAATAATTATTTTTCTTAAAAGAAAATATATATATATATATATATTATACAGTTAATCATTGTGTAATATATCAATTTTATCCTATAGATTCTCACATGTTAAAAAAAATTATTTTTATGATATGTAAATAAAACTTTCAATCATGGTCAGTTGTATATACAATATTTATAACTAAATTAGGGGTATCCAATAATTCATATAATGTTTCTTATTAAACAAAAATAAAATCTATATTAATATAACATTGTAAGAAGCAGAGTTTAGTTCCCTTAAGAACATTAGAGGAATATTATATAGTAACAGCACATACTGACACATAGACTCTATGTATGATTGTGTAGTATGAGGATCAATATATTAATGTTGAGAGAGGATACTAAGGATTTTATATAATAATAAAAGTGATATTTAAGTATCTAATTAACCAGTGTATGAGTCAACATTAAATAATATTTATTTTTGTAATCATTAAAACAATGTTGAATGGGATTGGAGATGTGGAAATTTAATAAATTTCAATAATATTTTTTTTTCAAATGTATTTGAAAAATTAATTAAAATAAAGAAAATATATTAATTAATTATTGAACATAATATTTAGAATGCCCCTCTAATTTGAGGTTATTTAGAAGAAATGCCCTCATATTATTAGAAAGCACTTTTTATAGTGGAAATAATATGAAATATTCTTTTTTAATAGGGTAGACATACCAATCATTAAATATATGATAATTTGGATATATGGTATTATAAATATATGGGATAAAATTTTAATGAATGAAAATATTATTTGGGACCATATCTATGTCACTTTAGAAAAATATTTCTTTTCATCAAATAATTTAATTCTCTTAAGAACATTTCCTGATTTGATGGTGTAGATTCAAGACTCTTTTTATTTGACAAATACTATGATTTAGTGACCCTATCATGATAAATATTGAATTCTTAAAAGGATTTCCCTGGAGATTATATTAATTAATATGTATAACAATAAATTCATTGTACATGATAGATGACTTTGATTTAATTGATAATGTATTTTATTATTTAATTATACATGTTTTATATTCTACGGATACTATATGTAATATTTTTTAGATGAGTTGTGAATCCTTACGATGCATTTAAGATGTTCTACAACTATTTTAATAACATTGGTATACCAATGTTCATGCTGGAAAATGGACATGAACTGGTTTATTTTGAAGACATTTAATGTTTTAAAAAATATTGTTCAAATTTTTTAGGACATTTGTTGCATCAGATGAAATTGGTAAAATTTCAACTGGATTATAAGCCACTTTAAAAAATATTCTGATTATTAAAACATTTAAATTCACTAAAATAAATTAAATTATATAACCTCAAAAGTATTTATAATTGATTAATACATTTTGATATTTATAATTGTTTTTATTTAATGAGACATTCTTAGACAAAATAGTCTTTATGTATTCCAAAGATAATAATGAATTTATAACACTATTAAATACGAACTTTGACATATAATGTATTATGAATAATAAGTGGTCTCTAAAAATTTTCAATAGTTCATATTTAAAACAAATTTACAAAATGGGTTGCTTTTAAAATGCGTTGGTTTTTATTATTTATAAAAAGGAATGTATTTTAGAAATTGTAGTAAAATAATTTTAAAAAATGGGATGACGTTGTTTTGGTCTTCAATTAATAAAAAAGTAAAATTATTATTATTTCATTCTCACTCTGTAATTAAAATATTTCACTATTGTGGTATTTGTGATTTTATAAATCCAACTAAGGGAGATACCAACTAAATCATGTTCAATGAAATGAATAGATGATATCACTAATCAAACAATTTAAAATCATAATATTCATATATATTTAACAAATTTATAATGATATACCCTATCTAAATAAAATTAATTTTATTTATTAGATGAATAGATAAAATTTGAATTATTAAAATGTTTTTATGGGATTATAGTTGATATACTAACATAAATAGTTTATTAACAAATCACGTGGAAGACCATGTGGTACAATCAATTGAGAGAATAATATAACATATTTAATATTGTGGATATAGGTTTTAATAAGACTAGTCAGTACCATAATGAAGTAAGACATAAAAACCTTGAATGAATATGAGAGAAAATAGTGATTGTATCAAATATATCATAAGATAGATAATATGAAGAAATAGTGGATGATTAACTAGTGATTTTTAATTAGTAATTTGATTAACAAATGTTTATATATAAAGCGATCAAAGAAATGTAATATTATTTATTCTATTATTATCAAGGGTTGATGATAATTAATAGGTTAACATATTAAAATAATGTTATCAATAATGTATTATGATTATTATCATCATCAGTAGTTGTTGATGTAACGTAGATTCTCTTGTTATCTTTCACATATTGTTTCAAATCATACGAAACTGATAGTCAGATGCTATAATATCTATTGGGATTGTATGTAAGTGTCAATAAATATACACATAGTGGATGATCCCAAACTAACAACTATAATCATTTATTTCTTATACTATAAAAATTATGTCTCATATTATCATTATAACAAGTATTGTGTAGTTTGAAAAAGAGGGACATACCATGTAAGAAATTTGTTAAAATATTCCAATATTAATTAAAGTTCTATTTAGTTAATGAATTTTTTTTATAGAGTGAATCAACTCTAAATAGATAATATTGTGCATTTTTTAAGACCATGTGTTTGAAAAAGTGAAAACATTTTTTGAAAGATTATATAATATTCAATACTGAAGCAAAAAAAATTATTATTTAAATATGATCTTTTTAATCATTTCAATAAAATTATAGGTAGGAAAAGTGTTGTACCCCCAGTTTGAGGTATGTAGACTTTTTTATGATTAATTATGTGTCTAAACCACATGGGATGAGTTAAGAAGAGTTTGGGAGAGTTTGTAATTGTTTTGAATGAGTTTGGAGGCTATTCTTAGGGAGCACTGTTTGAGCACGACTAGTGGAAACTGTGCGGGTTCTCCAAGAAAACGTGTAGGGGGAGACAGTAGGCTTCGCATGGCCTCCACACGGTTTTCAAAACCGTGCGAGGAAACCGTGCCGGCCATTGCTCTCGAGGCAGTAGTGTGTTCATGGTTAGCACACGGTTTCCCAAACTGTGAGGACTAACCATGCGTCCACTTAAGAATAGGGTTTTAAAACCTGGGTTCACTCAGGCTAACCTCATTCCTCTCTAAATTCTCTCCCACTCGAAGATCACTCAGGTTCTTTAGTTTTCAAGGGTTGTGGGGGCTCTCCCACTCAGTTTGGAAGCGTTCTGAAGAGGTTCCTTTGTGTTTTTAAGGTGGTTTCTCCCTATTAATTCTCTCCTATTGGTTTTGTTGTGTTTTCTTGTAGATCTACATCTCCCTATCTCTCGATATTCTAGATATACACTCATCGTGTGTAGATCTAGGGTTGTGGTTTCCTTGGATGTTGATTTTAAGTCTTGTAAATGCTAGGGAAAGAGATCTAGAGAGGTTTCGGTGGTGCGCTGGCTGGATTTGAGGTGTGGTTACTTGTGGGTTGATTTCTTAGGAACCCTAAAGACATATGGCTTCTATCTCGACTCCACTTGGTTAGAGCTAGTGGTTTTTGCTTACAATTAATTTAGTTGGCATGAAATTAATTGTGGTTTGATGTGCAAAATTTATTGGATATCCCTTGGGTGATGTTTTGGGGGATTTTTGGGAAAATGGGGTTTTGTTGGTGAAATGGTGTTTTTGTTGATTTTAAAATGGAGAATTTAAAATGGTTTGTCATGATTTAATTGGTAAATGGATTGATGAAAAATGGGTTTTCAAAAAAATGGTTGTTTTATTGAATTGTTTTGATTTTGAAATGACTTTGATGGAATCTATTTTCCATAAAAAAGGGAGTTTTATTGAAATGGGTTGGAATTGAAATGGTTTGACAGGGTTGAACACACGTGGTTTCTGACATTAGGGTTGTGTGTGTTGATGGGCATGTGGGATGGATAATGGTTATGGGTCGCCCCCATCAATGTTGGGATGGATAAGGGTTAGGACTCTCCCCCGACAAACATTCATATTGCATTTGAGATGGACAGGGGTTAGGGGCCTCCCCCATCGATATTGGGATGGATAATGGTTAGGGATCTCCCCCATCGAACATTCATGTGAATTCGGGTTGGATAAGGGTAAGAAGTCGTCCCCATCATGTTTTGGATGAGAAAGGGTTATGTATTTCCCCCTCTTCCAGGTAGCATGCATGGATGGTTGCATGGGTTTGTGGAATGGTTGGGTATGCCAAAAAGGGAACTTGTGAAATGGTTCTAAAGATTGTTTGGTTATTTTTCTGGGAAAATAACTTGCATGAAAATTTGTTTAAATTGGTCTTGGAATGCCTTTGGTTATGAACAGTTTTGGGAAACTTGTTTATATTTAGTTATATAATTCTTTTGATAAAATGTTTTATATATACTGTTCTTTATATAAATTTTTCTAAACTTTCTATCCTAGGGGCGTGTGTAGGGAAGTCTTTTGGGTAAACCTACTGAGTAGTTGTACTCACCCCTTGCATTGGCACTTTGGTGTCTTTCCAGATGATGTCTACTAGGATGCAGGTAAAGTTAAGGTATCTCATTGCTAGTGGTTCATGGTGGTGGTTGTGATGTTTTGATGGAGCTTGGAGCTAGAGCTTGGTGTGGAGCTGTGATGGTGTCATGGCTCATGTGGTTTTGTTGTTGAGTTTCCGCTTTCTACTCTAATGATTTATGGACATGTCTAGTTGAACGGTTTTGGGGTATGTGATGGAGTGGTTAGTATAACTTGGTATGGTTTGATAGTGCATGCATCTTTTGTTGTTGGTTGGTTGAGTTGGGTTATCTCCTGAAGGAAAAATCTTTTCCCACTATTGCTCGAAGTTGTTGGCATTTATTTCCAGCCTTTGGTGCCTTGTAAATGTCACTTAAGGCCGATTAACCCTCACCACCTCCTCTTGAAAATGAGGTAGGGGTGGGCTATTACAAGTGGTATCAGCTAGTTAGGCCCTTTAGAGTTTATTCTTGGTTTTGGTGTTGGGATTCATTGTGCTATATTCCTGAGTCGGGATGGTAGCAAGGCGTAGGAATGTCGAAACATGGAATGTATAGCATAAAAGGAAATAGCTAACCCTATTATGCTGAACTTCAAGTTACCAGGGATTTGGGTACATAAGTGTTTTGGAGATAGTTATAGGCATGGGATATCTCATTGTCGTGGGTGTATCCATTGAGATGAGCAAGGAATGCATGGTAGAAATGATTTCCCACTTGGATGCATATTTCACTGGGCATAATGATTTATGGGAAGAATTCAGAAATGGTGAGTTTTCAAATGTGTGATATTGTAATTTGAATAAATTTGGTATTTTGAAAATGGTATGATTTTAAAAAATGGTGAAACATGGCAAATGTGGAAAGGTGGAAAGCCTCATTGTGATAGTGTTGTGTAATGCTATGTGAAATTGGAATTATTGATGTATATGGAAGTGAGACTCATGGTTGTTTGTTTTTTGTTTATGGAAATGGCACCGGGTAAGCGCATAACAGATTTCTTCATCATGAAGAAAGAATATTTGTCTATGACAATGTATGGATCTATGTTTATGAACTTAGTGTGGTTTTCACCTGAGGTGGTGAGTAGCACATTGTTGAAAGCTCGTATCTTCAACGCTATTTTGAGGTAGGACATTTGTTCCAAGATAGAGGTGCTTTGTATAGATGATTACATAGAGATAGTGAATAGAGCCTCAGTGGCTAAGTGGGATTTATTGGGAGTTCCGGCAGAGGAAGCATGGTGGTACCCACGGGGAATAGTGGGAACAGTAATGTTGGGTTCAAGGAAAAAAAGGGTCACTTATTCCCAAGGCAGGAATGTGGCATATATTATGACAAAATGATAGGTAAATCTTCTTTAAAAGCCCTAGATCATGTTGGGATGTTTCCAGTGTGGCTCTACGAGCCACATCAAGTGGGACTGTACAACATAACCTCGAGCATGTAATAATTGTAAGTAGATGGTGCATCTATAGCATTACTGTCGGAACGATCCAAGGTTCGGTTCTTCACACTCTTCTATTGCTGCACATGTGGTTGAGTTGCTGGGATTACAAGTAGAAATGATGCCTTCGGTTTTGAAACATCAAACCCCTCCGGGTCGAAGAGAGTGTCGAACCTTCTTGTGTAGAGCATGTGGTATTATGGTGAGCAAGGTTGAGATAACCTGGAATTTTTCAATGCTTGAGATGGATGGGTATGATTTAATCTAGTTAATGGATTGGTTGATGGCGTTTAAGGCCCACATCAACTGTAATGTGCGGAAAGTGGATTTTACGACACATGATGGTGTTATACACCTCTTTAGAGAGGGGAGGCATGAAAGGTAGGGTGAAATGAGTTTGTTAGAACTAGAAGTTGGCACTTTATAATATCAGTTTGCTGTGTTTTCATTGGAATCAGTAGAGGGTGTTGATTAGAGTGTTCTTCCATCAGTGGTGGATCAGTTCATGGATGTTTTTCTGGATTACTTCTCTAGGATACCTCCTGTAAGAGAAGGGGGTTTACGATTGATCTTTTTCCAGGGACCAGTCATATCTCACTTCCATCTTACCAGATGGCACCTACTAAATTGTAGGAATTGAATGTCCAGTTGGAATAGTTAGAAAACAAAGGGTTTATCCATCTTAGATCGTCTTCGTGGGCAGCATCAGTGTTGTTTTTGAAAAAGGTGGATGGAAATTTGGGGCTCTGTGTTGATTATTGTAGACTTAACCAAGTTACGATAGATAACAGATATCCACTTCTAAAAATGGATTATTTGTTCGAAAAGATGAGGGGATCCCAGTAGTTCTCTAAGATCGACCTGAGATTAGGATATCATCAATTGTGGGTGAGGAAAGAAATATTCCAAAAACAGCTTTCAAAAGTAGATATGGCCATTATGAATATATGGTTATGCCCTTTGGTCTAATGAATGAGCCAGTGATATTCATGGAATTGATGAATCAGATATTTCAGAAATACTTAGATTCATTTGTGATGGGTTTTTTAATTGATATTCTAGTGTATTCAAAGACAATGGTGGAGCATGAGCATCACCTAGTGATAGTTCTGGGGATATTGAGGGATCACCAGTTGTATGACAAATTTTCAATGTGTGACTTTTGGAAAAAAGATGTTCATTTTCTTAGCCTTGTTATTTATAAAAGAGGTGTTTTAGTGGATTCAGAAAAGAAATGGGCTATTATCTCATGGAAATAGCCACAGAATTTGTTTGAGGTATGGAGTATCCTTAATCTAGCTGGGTATTATCGGTGTTCTGTTTGTGATATTTCACATTTGGCGTTGTCGATGATTTCTTTGACAAGAAAGAATGTTCCATCCCAATGGAATGAATAGTGTCATTGTGTTTCAAAGAGCTAAAGGGTTGCCTTACATCAGCACCAATCATGGTATTTCCGGAACCAAGGGAAGGGTACGTGGTGTATTGTGATTCATTGGGATCAGGGTTGGAGTGAGTTCTCATGCAAGGGAATTATGTGGTTGTGTATGGCTCAATGCAGTTAAGGGTGCATGAGAAGAACTACCCAAATCATGATTTTGAATTGGTAGGAGTGGTCCATGATTTGAAAGTGTGGTGTCATTATCTCTTCAGTGAGAAATTCACTGTATATATAGATAATAAGATATTGAAACACTTTTTCTTACAAAGGGATTTGAATTTGAGGCAAAGTAGATGGATGGAATATCTCAAGATGTTGATTTTGACTTGATTTAAAAACCGGGTAAGGTAAATTCAGTGGTGGAATCATTAAGTAGAAAATCATATGCTCATGTGGTAAAACAACCATCAGACCAGTGTTATTTGAGGTTGGTTATAGCTGACATGCGGTTGCAATGTGGGGACCAGGGAGATAGAGTGGTCTTTTTTCCAGTTTTGTTGATTTTTAACTTGGTTGGCCTGGTTAAAGAGGCACACATATCTAATTCTAAGTGTGTGACCATGAGGTCTAGACTCAATGGTGGGGAGACCATTGCGGCTTGGCAATTGAATGGATATTCAGTTTAGTGTTTTTAGAAACGGATGGTTGTACCAGTTTCTTGTCAGGAGGATTTTCTTTGGGCGTATGATCATTCCAGGTGGCTTGTTCCTCATGGAATTCAAAAAATGTATAAAGCATTGAAAGAGCACTTCTGGTGGGATGGTATGAAATGATGTGTGGTTCATATTGTTTCGAGATGCTTGACTTTCCAACATGTCAACACAGAGCATCAGAGTACATCGAGAATGTTGTAGTCTTTACCAATCCCTATTTGGAAGTAAGAGCAAATAATGATGGATTTTGTCACAGGTCTCCCAAGAATGGTCAGAAAGCACGATTCCATTTGTGTCATAGTGGATCGGCTAACGAAGTCGGACCATTTCATCATGATTTTTGAATCTCATACGGTATAGGATCTGTCCCAAATCTATATCTGGGAGGTGGTAAAGAGGTATGGTGTTCCAGTTTAGATTGTATCCGATAGAGATTTGAGTTTTACATCTCGTTTCTGAAAATCCCTACAGCAAGCCCTTGGGAAATAGGTGACTATGAGCATGGCGTATCACCCTCAGATAGATGGTCATTCTAAGAGGATGATGCAAACTTTGGAGGATATTTTGCGGGCTTGTGTCATGGATTTTTGTGGCTCATGGGAGGAGTACTTGTCATTTTTTTGTTTTCATACAATAAAAGTTATACGACATCCATACATATGGATCCATTTGAAGCATTGTATGGGCAGCCGTGTTGTTCTCCACTATGTTGGGTGGAAACGGGTGAGTCATCGATGGTGGAAAGAGCCTTGTACAGGAGACTACGGAGAAGATCAAGATGATCAGGAAGAGAATGATGATGGCTAAGAGTCATCAAAAATCATTTGTGGATCATCAACGATGGTCGTTCTCATTCGAGGGTAGTGATCATGTTTTCTTGACGATCTCTCCTAGGTTGGGACATAATCGGTTTGGGAAGCAGGGAAAGTTATCTCCAAGGTATATTGGACCTTTTGAGATTCTTGTGCAGGATGGGGAGGCATCTTATCTTTTTGGTTTTCTACCTAGGTTCAGTGTGGTTCACAATGTGTTTCATGTGTCGTAGATGAAAAGGTATCAGACAGATCATGACCATGTGATTCGATGGGATCATGTTGAGCTAGATCCAGATTCTTCATTAGTGCATGTGCCAGTGCGAGTTGTGGATAGGCAAGAGAAAGCCTTTCATGGTAAAAGAATTGGTTTAGTTTGTGTTTTGTGGAAACATGGAAAGACCCAAGAGGAGACTTGGGAGAAAGAGAATGAGATGGTCGAGCAATGGCCCGAGCACTTTCTTCAAAATTATGGGTTCACTACTTTCCGAGGATAGAAAGTCCAATGGTGAGGAGAATATAGTACCCCCGGTTTGAGGTATGTATCCTTTTTTATGCTTCATTATGTGTTTATAGTGCATGGGATGAGTTGTAAAGGCGTTTGGAATGTTTGGATGGTTTTGAATGATTTTGGAATGGTTTTGAATGAGTTTGGAAGATTTTCATGGGGAGAACAGTTTGAGCACGACTAGGGGAAACCATGTGGGTTCTCTAGGAAACTGTGTTGGGGGAGACAGTAGGCTTCACATGGCCTACACATAGTTTTCCAAACCGTTTGAGGCAACCGTGCAGACCCTTTCTCTCGAGGCAGTAGCATGCGCACAGTTTTCCAAACCGTGTGGACTAACCCTACATCCACTTAAATGTAGGGTTTTAAAACCCGAGTTCACTTGGTCTTGACTCATACCTCTCTGAATTCCCTCCCACTCGATGCCCTTTTGGGTTCTTTGGTTTTCATGTGTTGGAGGGGCTCTCCCACTCGGTTTAGAAGCGTTTTGAAGAGGTTCCTTGGTGTTCGGATGGTGGTTTCTCCTGGGTAAGTCTCTCATCTTGGTTTCGTTATGTTTTACACTAGATCTACATCTCCCTATGTCTCTATTTTCTAGATCTACACCCGTCGTGGGTAGATATAGTGTTGTGTTTTCCTTGGATGTTGATTTTATGGCTTGTGAATGCTGGGGAAAGGGATCTAGAGAGGATTCAGTTGTGCGTTCTCCAGATTTGAGGTGCAATTGCTTGTGGGTCGATTTCTCAGGTACCTTAAAGGTAGGTGGCTTCTCTCTCGACTCCACTTGGTTAAAGCTAGTGGTTTTTTGTTACAATTAATTTTTTTGGCTTGAAATTAACTATGGTTTGATGTGCGAAATACTTTGGATATCCCTTGGGTGATGTTTTAGAGTATTTTTGGGGAAAAGGGGTTTTGTGGGTGAAATGGTGTTGTTGTTGATTTTAAAATGGAAATTCTAAAATGGGTTGTCATGATTGAATTAGTAAATGGTGTTATAAAAAAATAGGGTTTTTTTAAAAAAAGGGTGTTTTATTGAAATGGTTTGAGATATATATTACTTTGATGGAATTGGTTTTCAATAAAAAGGGAGTTTTATTGAAATGGTTTGGGATTGAAATGGTTTGAATTGGTTGAACAGACTTGGTCTCTGAAATGAGGGTTGTGTGTGTTGATGGGAATGTGGGACGGATAAGGGTTAAGAGTCTCCCCCATCAATATTGGGAAGGATAAGGATTAGGACTTTCCCCCTTCAAACATTCATATTGCATTCAGGACAGACAAGGGTTAGGGGACTCCCCCATCAGTGTTGGGATGGACAAGGGTTAGGGATCACCCCTGTCAAACATTCATGTGAATTTAGGATGCATAAGGGTAAGAAGTCTCCCCCATCATGGTTGGGATGGATAAGGGTTAGGTCCTTCCCCCTCTTCTAGGTATAATGCATGGTTGGTTGCATGGGATTGTGGAATGGTTGGGTATGCCAAAAAGGGATCTTGTGAAATGGTACTAAAGCTTCTTTGGTTATTTTTCTGGAGAAATAACTTGCTGAAAAAATTGGTTTAAATTGCTCTTGGAATGACATTGGTAATGAATGGTTTTGGAAAACTTGTTTGTATTTAGTTATAAACTGCTTTTGAGAAAATGTTTTATATAAAATGCTCTTTATATAAATATTACTATCCTTTCTATCCTAGTGGAATGAGTAGGGAAGTCATTTGGGAAAAAACTACTGAGTAGTTGTTGGCGCCAAAATAATATGGCATGAAAGGAAGGAACGAAAAAGAAGGCTGGCACGCTTCCTCGCGAAACACCGCCGCGAAGCACCGCCGCGAAGCACCCCCACGAAGCACCGCCGCGAAGCGCCCCAACCATTGCGGCCTCGCGAAGCTCCGGAGGCGGTAAGGCTCCGCGAACGCATTTGACGTTCGCGAGCCGCCGCGAAGCTCCGGAGGCGGTAAGGATCCGCGAACGCATTTGATGTTCGTGAGCCGCCGCGAAGCTCCTGAGGTGGTACCCTCCGCGGACGACGTTGTCATTCGCGAGTGCGCCGTGAAGTACCGGAGGCGGCGCGCGAGTTCTGCTTCGCGGTTCCCCTTGCGTATAAATACTAGACTCCCCCTGAGTCCCAAAGGATGGACAATCCGACCTTTCGGCTTCTCCTCTCCCGAATCGTGAAGCACGCTTTGCCCCGGGAATCATGAGATCCGCGAGGTACTTCTACTTCGCAAGACTCCTCTGCATTGTCTCGTTTTGAGCCCCTCTTCCGAGAGGGATGACCTTTGCGAAGCTCAAGGGAATTCGCGAAGGAAGGGGATTCCCAAGGTAACCCGGGCAGCCGCAGAGAGTTTATGCTTCACGAAACACCCAACCCACTCTAGTGATCCCTATGCTATGGCAGGATCGCTACGCATCGCGAAGCACACTGCTTCGCAGGACCCTTCTTCGCAAGTCACCTCTTCTTCGCGAGGCAGTGCTCTGCGAACACTGTTCCACTTCGCAAAGCACCTTTTACTCACACCTATGCCCCATGCTAAGGCCAAGGCACTCCACTTCGCGAAGCACACCTCTTTGCTTAGCGATTCCTCTTCCCGTGCGACCCTCCAGGTTTGCACGATGTGATTTCAAAGTCCCATGGACAATACCACCCGTAGCATTGCTTCGCCTAATGCTTCTTCGCATAGGCACGCTAAAGGCTATTGCTTCTTCGCATAGCCACGCTAACGTGGACCCATTGATGGTTCGTTCCACAATCCCCCTTGACCATGGCCTTACTGGTACCTTCCCTTCCCCAAGGACCAGAGGGTACCAGTTATGTAAGTCCTAGGGGTGTGGAGTGAACCCACCTCGTCCGAGCTGCAGGACGTTAAACTGCCAAGAACCACGTCCTCAACACATGACGTTAAACTGTCACCCAACCTCGTCTCCCTCACGAAGGGTCCCCCCAGGTCGAACATTTTTTACACCACTCGTCTCCACGGGAATGGAATCACCCATCCACAAGGGATGATATCCTCCTTATTGGAGTGGCGTATGTTCGTAGGAGAAGGGCGACCCTAGTCCCCCAACGGATGGCTGCACCTCTGCATCTTCGTACTTCCCCACCACCAAGGTCGGTGGAGGGCGTGATAGGGAATGAGGCACCTCCCATCATTGGACCAAGGTCCATCTTTCCCGCGCTTTGTCACACCATGGGCCTCCATCCTGGAGTAAGTCCCAGCACCATGGGCCGCCTAACGCGTAAGCCCCTCTTCGCTTCTCACGGACGCATCTTTCGCAGCGTGATCATCAGGTCCTTGCAACCTCTTGTTTCTCACACCGAGCACGACTCACGTGGGCTTAGAGTGAGCACCGACCCTGACCCCCACCCTCAGCGAACTACGAGGACTTTGATCCGTGTCAAGGCATGGTACGTAGGAAGCCTCCACGAGGTTCAATCCCACCCGTCATTTATTCACGTCGGGTCTCATTCCCGTCCAGCATGACGTTAAACTGCACTCCGGTCCAATGGCAAGCCATTGCGACCCATACCATAGAGAACTACGAGGACTTTGATCCATGTCAAGGCATGGTACGTCGGAAGCCTCCATGAGGATCAAGACACACATTGCTCGGTCGTTCATTCACGTCGAGTTTCGCCCTCGTCCAGCATGACATTAAACTGTATGCCCCTCCCTTTGTCATGCATGACATTAAACTGCACACTCATTCCCACCTGAACTACGAGGCCTTTGATCCATGTCAAGGCATGGTACGTAGGAAACCTTCCAAAGGTTCAAGCCCACCACTCATTTGACCAAGGTCCACTTTCACGTTGGTTCGCCGACAAAGCCCCATTTGAACTACGAGGTCTTTGATCCATGTCAAGGCATGGTACGTAGGAAGCCTCCACGAGGTTCAAGCCCACCCATCATCCAATTCACGTCGTGTTCCACCTACGTCCATCATGACGTTAAACTGCATTTCCCAATCCGAACTACGGGGACATTGATCCATGTCAAGGCATGGTACGTAGGAAGCCTCCCTGAGGTTCAAGCCCAACAAACATTGGCCCAAACCATCTTCTTTTCAGGTGTGCCAAGCCCCCAATTTTCAGCGAACTACGAGGACTTTGATCCGTGTCAAGGCATGGTACGTAGGAATCCTACCAGAGGTTCAAGCCCATCTCCAATCGGACCAAGGTCCCTCATTTACGTCGGTTCGCCGACACCCACCGCACGTCGTTGATTCATGTCAGGGTTCACTACCGTCCCGCATGACGTTAAACTATATTCCAGCAATCCTTTGAACTACGAGAACTTTGATCCATGTCAAGGCATGGTACGTAGGAAACCTTCCCGAGGTTCAAGCCCACCATTAGTGGACCCACGAGCCTACTTTCACGTCGGTTCACCGATGAAACCCTTTGAACTACGAGGTCTTTGATCCATGTCAAGGCATGGTACGTAGGAAGCCTCCCCGAGGTTCAAGCCCATCTCTCATTGGACCAAGGTCCACCTTCACGTCAGTTCGCTGATGATGCTCATTGGACCAAGGTCCACCCTCATGTCGGTATGCTGACGATGCCCATCGGACCAAGGTCCACCTTCACGTTGGTTCGCCGACGACATTCATCGGGCCAAGGCCCACCTTCACATCGGTTTACCGGCCCCATCCCGAACTACGCGGACTTTGATTCCCTGCCACGGGGATATGTAGGAAGCCTCTTCAAGGTTCAAGCCTAACTTCACCATCGCCCTTGTGATGGTCCCATTTCACTCCCCCTCCATTCCATTCATCAACCTATCACCCATCCCGATTCTCACCCGGACCGTCTTATCCCGGTGAAACCATGTCGGTACGCTTTTCTTCACAGCCACCCATGGGCTGGCCCCCGGTATCGACATCCCTTCAAGTAGAATCCCTCAATCCGATCTATCCTAGCTAATGCTCTGGTTGGGATGATCCATCTCCTCTAGACGTTAAACTCGTGACTTACCCTGTGTTGAACACGGGAAGCTGAGGAAAACCTCAGATATGTGTCTATGATATATAATTCCCCGCACTCGATGTGGGATGCCTTGGGATTCCACACCCTCGAGAAGCCATGTGACCAGGGATAACAGACAGACATGCCAGGTTCCCCAGCATCCAGACATGCTACCATTGCCTCAACGTGACTACTCCCCCGACTGAAGGTTGTTTCCCTGACCGGGCCCTTTGGAATGTCCCGACAGAAGCAGTGTAATTAACCAGCGTCCATGGAAACATGGCACTAGGAAGAGTTTCACGAACGATGTATTAAATCTATGAGGGAGACCCGGACTAGGGGACGAGTTCTGAGGAGGAATCCACAGGAGGAAGAATCGACATCCCATCATCCTGTTTCGATCAAGGAGCAGACGTCCCTGAATAAGGAGTGAATCCTGCCCGCCTTTGGAAAGCGGGAATGCTGGGCAAAAAAGTGCCGCGCGTCCTCCTCCACGGACGGACGGGCGCGCGCCCCGGTGAAAGCGTCGGAAACAGAAATGGTGAACCCGATATGAAATTCTTCTCCTCAATATGGGGATTAGTAGCATTCGAGACACTAGTAGATTGACGTGTCACCGGATCCAGATATCTGGCGCCTGGTCCCGCCAAGCAAATAGCGGGCCTGTCGTGAAACTCACCGGAAGTCTGGGTAGTAGAACGTGGAGCACTCCATTCTGCAGCGTGTTGGTGTGGATCCTTCTTACAGACGTGGAGAATGGAAGGACGCTGGGGAACTGGCTGTCAATCCTTTTCCTCTCAGTACTGATAAGTTGATCCCTTCGTTTCTCAGGAACCAGGTTACTGTTACAGAGACGCGATCACCATCCGCTCATCGCCCACGCAGGGGAAGGGGAAAAACTGCCACGACCACCCCACATAGCGCTGCTACCGCCATGACGGCCGCCACATCGCGGAATACGGGGCACCCACGTCCCCTTTCCCCATCAGAGGTCATCCAGCGAACGGTGATCAACAACCTCATGCGCAGGTATGAGGAAGAAGGGGTTATCCCAACTCAGGATATGGCCCGCCTGGACCTGGAGGCCTCCAGGCCCCGCCATCAATGCCGCCCTAACAGGCCGCGTAGGGAGCCCCTGCTCCCCACCCCAACATTCAACCGTTTCGGGATTCTGTCTCCGGAACGCCTTGACGACTCCTCGCCTTACGCTGAAGAGGCGGGCGCCATCTGGCTCAGCCCGCTCAGGGTCCCGACCCAAGGGCTCCAGGCGAGAGCTCCTGCCCGGCCGCGTTAGCGCCTCCGTCCGGCCCCGCAGGAAGAGCAGGCAGGCTATGTCCCTTCACCACCTGCACCAGCTCGCCTGACCCGACGTCAGTGCCGGGCCCGGGCTGAAGACGCTCGCCTAGGCGCGTCAACGTCGACAGCTACAGTGGCCCGAGCCACCGCCGACGTGCATCGTGAAGCCCCTGTATACACTGAGTAGGGTCACTCCTTCACCCAACCAGGATCGAGACCCCAACCGCCCCACGGGCAGGCTGGGTTGACTCTCCGGGTTGCAGGCCAGAGTGGTGATTGCCGCGAACTAACCCGTGGTGATGTCACCTCGTACGGAGGTCCTCCCTGTGCCATTACTTCACAGGGCGCGGGCCCTCCCCGCTCTGAAGATTGTCATGGAGGTATGCCTCGCGCTACCCCCATCCTGAAGGAAGACCTGCCCGGCGGTAGTGACGCTCAGCGCGGAAACCTTTCCCGCGCACACTATACAGGGTATGGAGTCCATCCTCCTTCCCCCGACCTCCGATCTGAAGGGACCATCCATCCGGTACTTCTTCAATGTGGGGGCCCTCCCTACTTCCTCTCTTCAACCGGAGAAGGTCCTCCTCGCCCCAGCAACTCGAGGAGTGAAAGTCAGCCTCACTCCACCCGCATCGGCCATGGAGGTCCTCCCCATGCTCCTGCCGATTCCAACAAAGGCTCCTCCCATATGGGTGTTGTTCATGGAGGTCCTCCCCATGTACCCTTCGACATTTTCCCCGGTTCCCCCTCGCACCCCGGCTGTCTCGAGTGGGGGTCCTCTCTGCCTCGGCACCACCGCCACCCCGAGACTGCTTGGTAGGGATCAACCATGTCCCGAAGAGCCACCCCGGGGCAGGAGAGCGGGTTGTCGCCGCCACAAGAAGAACCCTGGGAAGGCCCAGGTAGAGATCAAACCTGCCCGCTTCTCCGACTCGGATGCGGAGTGCGATTCAGCGATGGAACCTTCTCCCCGCTCCTCCATATCAAGGACTGGGGCAGGAACCAGACGCGTTAGCCTCATTCTCCCGGAATTTGAGGTCCACCAGATTCCCATCTCCCTCCGCAGGTACATCCAAGAGGAAGAAATCTTGGGAATTCCGCAGGTCTCGACCGCGCAATCACCGCCTTTGTCACCAGAAGCGCCCTCTACCTCTACTAGAGATCACAGAGAGTTATTTTGGGGGCCAACGACGGTAGAGAGACGACACGACCCGTCGCCGGTAGCCGCGACTCCTGTTCCGGAAGCTGTGGTTATCAGCCCGTCGTATTGTGACATCGTGGCCAGGTCACCTCACTCTTCAGAGGATGGCCCGGAATTCGGCGGCCAGTCAGCTCATTCACAGTATTCTCCACCGCCGAGCTTACTATCCCAGAGGTCTGCCTCGGTACCGCTATCGGTCCCTCAGCCGCCCCCGGTTGACGAGTGGGGAAACACATGGCTAGACCCTGAGTTCGAGCCCATGAGCTTCTGGAGTATCCTCGTGGGGTATTACTTCCCGGAAAAGTTCTGGCCGACGGCGGCGCTGAATTTTCACGTACCAGAGTCACTTACCCCTAAAGAAGTGGGGTGCTTTTGTCGAACCCTATGGGCGACACACTTCCGCCTTTGTTACGAATGGGTGGTGTACCCTAGATGTCGAGAGCACTTCGAAGAAATCGGCGAGCAGTGCCGCCTGGTCGATGTGGCCGCACTCCTTGTGGCCCAGCACCCTGAGTCGCCAGGCCACCAAAGCACCCTTCAACGAAAATGCGTTCAGAGTTTTAAAGCACTCCGCAGAATCGTCAGGGAAGCCACCCCCCCCCCCCATGTGCAAGTCCGTGGTTGGGGACACTATGCTGCTCTCCTCTTCGACCCTCTCCGACGGCATCCCGATTCGCTATGCGACATCGAGGAAATGCCCCCGAGAGGGGTCGCGGTCCACATGGCTGACGTCGTGGACAAGGAAGATGAGCTTGAATTCCTCGATGGAGATTTACCCCCCGAGGGCGTACCGCCACTGCTGGAACCATCAGGGAGAGTTACCCGTCAGCAGAGGAACCTTCTAGGCCTCCCCGTACCCACCGAGTCGCTGGTACTTGGTCGAAACACTGGCAAGGGTAAGGAGCATGTCGGAACGGTCAAGAACTCCGACCCGTCCGCCTCTGTGCAGAAACAGACGAAGATCCCGAGAAGGCTACATTACGCCAACTGCTTGCTGAGTAGAAGAGGCTGGTTGACGAACTCTTGGCTGAGCGCACCGCAGAGCGGCGACCTGACTATGGTAATCCCAGGCGGGGGCAGCAGGGGCAGGAAGAATTTCCCCCCGGTGAGATGCGTCCGGGCCACCCTGATCATGCTACTGCCGCAGACAGGGCAGAAGCCGGAACGTATGGAAAGAGGGTGCGATACGTCTCGCCAAACCCCCCCGAGCGACGGGGCAATCTGAAGAATCCAGTCTGGGTTCCCCCAGTCACCCCGCGGGTCGTCCAGCCATTTGACCCACGAGCGGCCGAAGCCGTCTACCGTGTTGAAGAACCTGGCAATGTGCTTGTGGTTAGGGATCCCCATCAAGACAGGGACCCCCACCCGGATGATCTTATCGCAGCACTCACAGCCCGCCTTGAAGCGTTGGAAACGCGGCAGGTGGCGGTCCCACCGGATGGCAAGCCTTATCCCGCGTGGGTGGATGATATGCCCGCACCTCTGGGATTTGGGAACCCCACTTTCTCTCCCTTCAATAGGACAGGGGACCCGCCCCAGAACTTGTCTCATTTCTCTTCCAGGTGTGGCCCCATGTTGGGGACCCCGGCTCAGCAAGAAGCCGCCAAGATCCGATGTTTCGTACAGACATTGGAAGGTCCGACATTCGTCTGGTACAGCCAGATCCCTATCGGATCGGTGATCAGTTGGGAGGATCTTTTCCGGAAGTTCTTATACCAGTTCAGCTCTACCACGCGGAAGACCAGCATTACGGACCTCTTCAAGTGAAAGCAGAGGCCTGATGAGTGAGTCGCATATTTCATCGCCCGGTGGAAGGGAATTATGTATTCCCTCGATATGCCACTAACTCAGGAGAAATTACTAACGATGTTTGTGGGGAACGTCAAGAAAGAGCTGGTACCCTCCCTGATCACCCAGAAATACCCTAGAGGGTTCATATATTTCTCAGATAAGGCTCAACGCCTCGAGGAAGCCCTGCAACAGGCCAGTCAGGCACGTTTGTTGCCCCCTATGATCCCGGCCAGGAGGACTGCCAGGGCCGAACCCGCCGCGGTGGCCCAAATAGAAGCCCCGAGGCAGCTGGAGTTACTTCCGGCGGCACCACCCCCGCAACCCCGTAGAGGTCCTCCACCTCAAGCACAGGCTCCTGCCCAGCAGCGGCTGCCTCAGAACCGACAGGTTCCCCCGCGCAACGCACCACCGCCACCTAGGCGAGACAATCAGGTGCCGCCTCCTCGGCAGGCCCCTCCGGCCCCTCATCAGGGCCAGGGCCCCATATCCGGAAATAAGGCACCAGATTTATTCGTTCAACGAAAATCTAGTCCCTGGATATTTCTGAAGTGCTCTAGAGCAAGGGATTGTGTGTCTGCCTGAGTGCAGAAGGCCGGTAGAGGCGAATCTCACTGATCACCCCAACTACTGCCCTTATCATCGAATCCTGGGGCACACCCTATAGCAATACTATGTGTTTAAAGACTTGCTTCATGACCAGGTCAACAACAACATAGTCAATATGTGCCCAGTACCAGCGCAAGTGGCAGGTGTCTTTGCAGGATTAGAGATCGGCAGCGACAACGAAGGCGAGTGGCAATAGGTCCCTAGTTGCGGATCCCAGAAATAAGACGACTGGATGGCCCGAAAAACCATCGTCTGTGCCCATGGTATCATCCGGGCGCGTCTGAAGCAGTTAGAACCTTCAGAAGAAGTAGCTGATGCCTCCGCATCGTCTTCACAGTCGGCCTCTTCCCAAAAGGACAAGCAGCGGCGACGTAAGAAGAAGCAACGCGCACCGCCGGTGCCGTCGTCATCCCACACACTCGGCGACTTTATGCCCCCTGAAATGGGGATTCCTCCTAGAATCTGCCTAGAGGTGGATGACTCCTCGAGCGACAGCCAGGGGTACGCTTCGGTTAACACCATGGAGCTGGTAAAGCCCTATATGACTCCCGACGAGGGGGGGGGCGCCAGGAAGACCTCCGCAACGTTTCCAGCCGACGTCAACGTCGGCGGAATCGCAACCGTGCCGGTCAACGAGGTACGTCAGCAGGTACTTTTTGCCAAGCCGTGCATGCTACTGAGACCAGGCAGCAGGCTCAGCGCAGATCTCAGCACACGCAACCCCATCTAATGCCCTCGGCTCTGCCTCCACCGTCGTTCATGCTACTGGATCAGGGGGAGCTGCCTCGTTCGTATCACAGTCAGTCTTGCCCGGCTACAGGACAGCCTCCGCTGTCCGATCCTAGTCCGGTGACTACTCTCCAGGCTTCTACTAGTAGGCAGCAAGATGTACCTAGTACTAGTCGATCGGCGGTTCAACCATCAGGACCCGCTATGCCTCCAAATGCCGAACGACCTCCTGTAAGCAGAGGTTCGCGTTTGGCACGAAAGTATGATGTCCTGAAGCACCTGGCAGACATTCCGGTGAGGCTTTCCATCCTTGAGGCCCTCCGACTGTCATTTGAAATGCGCGAGGCACTTGCCGAGGCCCTATGGAGCCCCCTCCAGTTTGAGACGGAGGTAGCAGCCGCAGAAGTCTTCCATACCGAGACGATTGAAAACGCCGAATGTCATGCGATTATCTCATTCTCCAGTGAATATGAGGACCCTCCTATACAGGGGAACATTCGCCCGTTGTACATCACTGGCCACTTCAATGGCGTGGAAGTCCGCCGCTACCTCGTTGACATGGGTTTTGGAATCAATCTAATTCTGACCCGTACGTTGCGAAAGCTGGGTCTGTCTGAAGGTGATTTAACTCCCTCTGACCTCAGAATCCAGGGGTATGATAGGACAGAGCAAACCCCAGTCAGCAAGATCTGCCTGAAGACTCAGTTCAGTGGCTTAATTTCCAGCACCGAGTTCATGGTTGTCTCTTAGGACAACACCAACAATGCATTGATGGGTAGGCCATGGCTCCATCTGCATGCAGCGGTCCCTTCTTCGTATCACCAGTGCCTCAAGTACTCGCTTAACGGTCGAGTAGGCGTGCTCCAAGGAGACGCGTCCCCTTTCGCTTCTTGTGAGGCCCGCTATCTGGATGCGGGTTATTACAAAAGTAAGGATAAGCAAATCCTAGTAAGCGAGGATGAACCCGCCCCGGTCATAAGTGATCTCTGGGAAAGCATGGATGACCCCTACATCCTCCCGATCCACCGGTTGGAGGCCACGACCCCCGACATGGGGCAATGTTTTGTTGTTTCGGGTACGCAAGGAAGGCATGTTCCCGTGTCCAAGCGACGACGAAAAATCACCTCGTACTCCTACATCAACCAGGATCAGGTGATCCCGGAACCTCCTACCCTTGTACTATACCGGGACGTCAAGATTATGACGACTACAGTGCGCCATACGTGTCTCTTCCGCCGGGCTGGAATTAACCGACTCAGGATGACACGTCACCACTGCTTTGATATCATCAAACGTGGCCCTTTAGGCCGAAGGCCAGATGGGATAGGGTCGACTGCCTTCGTTGTTATGGTCTCAATGGCGAGTGAGTCTCCTGATGTGATGACCACTGCTTCCCAAGCCGGCACCAGCTTCCCCCCGGGTTTTGATAGCCCAGAAGTATCTTCCGTCGTGGGAAGTCCCCCCACGGGTGGGGAGGAAGACCTGGAGGATGCTCCCCCCGCCTTTGAAGAAGGCGTCTCTACCACGGTTGATGAACTGGTACAGGTGAACCTTGGTAGCGAGGCAGATCCGAAACCCACATTGATCAGTGCAGCCATGTCCCCCGAGGAGCGGAAGTAGTACGTAGACTTCCTCAAACAGCACCGTGGTGTGTTTGCCTAGAGTTACAACAAGATGCCAGGGCTAGATCCCCAGGTGGTCGTTCACCATCTGGGCCTCCCGAAAAAACATCATGGGTTTAAGAAGCCTCCCAGGAAGATGCACCCTTCTCATGGTGCTATGGTTGAGGCCGACGTTGACAAGCTAATCAAATCCAACTTCGTCAAGGAGGTCCAGTACCCCAAGTGGCTTGCCAACATTATGCCAGTCAAGAAGAAGAATGGGTAGATCATAGTCTACATCGACTTCCGCGATCTTAATCGCCACTGCCCAAAGGATGACTTCCCACTCCCGGTGACAGAGTTGTTGATTGACGCCACGGTCGGGTTCCAAGCCCTCTCTTTCATGGATGGGTATTCCGGGTACAACCAGATCCGGATGGCCCCCGAAGATGAGGAGTCCACTGCCTTCAGAGCTCCCCAATGTACCTTTTGCTACCAGGTTATGCCATTCGGTTTGAAAAATGCAGGTTCCACTTATCAGAGGGCCATGCATCGCATATTCAAGACGATTCTCGGGACAATGGTGGAATGCTACGTGGATGACCTCGTAGTCAAATCATGTCAGCACCAGGACCTTCTCAAAGACCTTGAGAAAGTGTTCGTTTTCCTCCGCTCCCGTCACCTGAAGATGAACCCGTTGAACTGTGCCTTTGGGGTCACCTCTGGGAAATTTTTGGGTTTTGTTGTCAGATACCGAGGTATCGAGATCGACCCGGAGAAGATCAAGGCCATCAGCCAAATGCCTCCCCCGAGCAACATTCGGGATCTTCGAGGCCTTCAAGGCCACATAGCCTATATACGCCGATTCATCGCGAATCTGGCCGGCAAGTGTAAGCACTTTTACCGGCTCATGAAGAAGGGCGCCGCCTAGGAATGGGATGAGGAGTGTCGGACCACCTTCGAGGAAATCAAGCAGTATCTGTTCCAACCTCCGATCTTGATGCCACCTGTCTCCGGAAAGCCGTTGGTCCTTTATGTGACCGCCCTGGAGAGATCCCTCGGTGCGCTGCTCGCCCATAAGAATAACGAGGGTACCGAGAATAGTCTCTACTATCTCAGCCGCATGCTTCTCGATACGGAGGTCAGATACTTCCATATCAAAAAGAGCTTCCTTGCGCTCGTCTTCGCCGTGCAGAAGTTGCGACATTACCTGCAACACCATGTGGTGAAATTGGTCTCCCAGGTAGACCCACTGAAGTACATCCTGAACTGCCCTATGCTGACTGGCCGACTAGCGCGGTGGGCAGTGATTCTCCAGCAGTTTGATATCACGTTTGTACCTCAGAAGGCCATTAAGGGACAGGCGTTGGAAGACTTTTTATCTTCCCATCCAACCTCCGCAGATCAATCCCTGGACTTGGATTTCCTTGATGAGATGATCCTCTCAATCGATCATGTTGTCCCGTGTTGGCAAATGCATTTCGACGACGCCTCCCGGAGCCCCACCGGTAGGAGGCTCAACGATCCCAAGCTCAACAGAGTGTGGCTGGGTATTGTCTTCATTACCCCGGCGCAAGCCGTCCTTCCATACTCGTTCCTGTTGTCAGAAGGCTGTACTAGCAACGAGGAAGAGTACCAAGCTCTCATCACTGACCTCGAATTGGCCCTTGAGATCCATGTGCCCCATCTACATGTGAAGGGAGATTTCGAGCTGGTAATCAAACAGGTTAATGGCGACTACGTCGTCAGGAAGCCGAAGCTCACACCGTTGCTGGAGTACACCCGCTGCCTAATGGCCCAGTTCTCTTCTCGACCAGAGGTTACCCATGTCCCACGGTCACAGAACGACCAAGCGGACGCCCGGGCTGGCTTAGCCGCGTCGCTCGCAGAACCCTAGCAAGATGATTTGATCATACATGTAGCCCACCGGAGAGTCATTGCCCCTGTCACCCAAGAGGACAATAATGGCCTGCGGGTAAGTCATCTCACCGTCGGACCCTCCATGTCAGGGGTCCCGGGTTCGTTAGACGCAGTGGTTGAAGCCACTCCCGACTGGAGAGCACCTTTTGTCGAGTATCTCCAAAAGGGTCAGCTCCCGGACGACCGGGCCGAGCGCGAGAGAATTCGACGCCGTGCGCTGCAATTTACCCTCTAGAGCGGCCCCAGTCTTGAATAGATCATTTATAAGCATAGTTCTGATGGTTTCCTCCTCCGTTGCATCCAAGGAGGGGAGATACCTCAAGTTAGGCAAGAGGTTCACGCCGGTTCCTGTGGCGCCCATCAAGCTGGGCCGAAGCTGTCCCATCAAATCCGGAGGTTGGGGTACTTTTGGCCCTCTATGATCCACGATTGTATTGGATATGGCAAGAGATGCCACGCGTGCCAAGTACACGCCATCTTCTTGCATCGGCCACTGGATCCCCTCCACCCCACCAAGTACTCTTGGTCATTTGCTGTGTGGGGACTTGATGTAGTGGGACCGTATCCACCGGCAACATCCCGCCAGTGTAGGTTCATCCTAACTGCTACTGATTTCTTCTCCAAGTGGGCAGAAGCAGTACCGCTCAAAGAGGTCAAGGCCCGTTCCATCGTTGACTTTGTGAGATCCAACATTATCCACCGGTTTGGGGTACCTCACGCCGTCCTCACCGATAACGGCACCAACTTCCGAGCAGCTGAATTGAAGAAATTGTACGCCAAGTACGACATCCGGTCGAACCATACCTCCCGCTACCATGCGCAGGTGAATGGACAGATCGAGGCGTTCAACAAGACCCTCTCTAACATTCTGCAGAAGATAGTTGGTCAGAACAAGAAAAGTTGGCCGGACAAGCTCCCCAACGCCCTATGGGCTTACCGGATGACGACTCGCAACTCTACCCAGGTGACCCCATATTCCCTGGTGTATGGAGCTGAGGCCATCCTACCCATTGAGATCCAGCTGCCATCGTTATGCACTGCAGTTTATGACCACCAGACAGCAGATGAGGTAGCTGAGATCCTTCTAGCTAAATTAGAAGCACTGGACGAGAACCAGCTTCGTGCCCTGCACAATCTGGAAAGGCATCAGGAAAAGATAGCGAGGGACTTTGACAAGAAGGTTCGTCTCCGCTATTTTCTACAAGGTGACCTGGTACTGTCCCTTCAAGCGCCAATGAATCCCGGTAGGAAACCGCCCAAATTAGAACCGAAATGGGAAGGGACTTATATCATCCATAAGGTGTTCCCCAATGAAGCATACTCCTTGGTGACCACATATGGAGAGCGTATAACCCCTCCCACCATTGCAAAATTCCTCAAGCAATACTTTTCCTATAGAAAAAAGGGTCATGCACGACCCTAAACTGAAAGATGGTCCCGCACGACCTTAAACTGCATCTTCGTCCTGCAAGACGATAAACTGTGAAACGGTCCCGCATGACCCTAAACTTCACATTATGGTCCAACATGACTCTAAACTGTAAAGTCTTGCATGACACTAAACTGCAAGATGGTCCCGCACGACCTTAAACTGCATCCTCGTCCATACTGCAAGACGTTAAACTGCAAGCCAGTCAGGCCTTCCTGACTGAGGCTCAGCCTCAGGCCCCTTGCCCTCCTCGGGCCCCAGCCCCCATCCTTACTGCAAGACATTAAACTGAAAGCCAGTCAGGCCTTCCTGACTGAGGCTCAGCCTTAGGCCCCTTGGCCTCCTCGGGCCCTGGCCCCCGTCTTTACTACATGATGTTAAACTGCAAGCCAGTCAGACCTTCCTGTCTGAGGCTCAGCCTCAGGCCCCTTGGCCTCCTCGGGCCCCGGCCCCCGTCCTTACTGCAAGACGTTAAATTGCAAGCCAGTCAGGCCTTCCTGACTGAGGATCATCCTCAGGCCCCTTGGCCTCCTTGGGCCGCTGGCCCCCCGTCCTCACTGCAAGACGTTAAACTGCAAGCCGATCAGGCCTTCTTGACCGAGGCTCAGCCTCAGGCCCCTTGGCCTCCTCAGGCCGCTGGCCCCCCATCTTCACCACGAGACGTTAAACCGCAAGTTTGTTTTCCCCGATCTACCCTCTTGCGGGGTTGTACGGTATAGTGTAGGACTACGTCCTCATTCATGTCAGATTAATCGTCTTACCGTACATATCCCCAAATGAGATGCTTCTCATCATCCCGCATGACGTTAAACTGCATTTCAGAACTACGTGTGGCTTGATTCTCATCTTTATGGG
Organism: Viscum album; assembly: GCA_963277665.1. Taxonomy (NCBI): domain Eukaryota; kingdom Viridiplantae; phylum Streptophyta; class Magnoliopsida; order Santalales; family Viscaceae; genus Viscum; species Viscum album. The sequence goes on from OY728136.1 coordinate 834,503,237, forward strand.
ATATGTAGGAACGCTCGGACGCCTCGTCTTGAGCCCAGCCCCAAGCTTTTCTCTTCCACTATTCCCCCTCGGAATAGTTTCCATGGAGGATCTTTGTGTAGCAGGGAGTAGGCTTTCTTGGCCACGCTCATGCAACTCCGCTCGCACCAGGATTGTAAGGGTCGCACCATGTGCCCACTCCCGTTCATCCATCCTCCCACGTCTTCACCGCATGACGCTAAACTGCATGGACTTCAAGAACTACGTATGTCTTGATTCTCATCCTCATGAGATACGTAAGAACACCCAGACATTTCGTCCGTTGGCCCATCCCAAAACCCAAAATCTTCCCCTCGGGTCAAGAAATGGCAGGGTGCACACTTTTGCCCCGACCCACATCGAGCATGCTTCGACCCGGCTGCACACCCCCCTAGAGATGTTTGCCGCTTTCATGGATTGATACAGCTATGCTTCACCCACTCCTTGACTGGGATTCCATCATTTGTGTCACACCCAGAGGGACCCCCAAGAATGGCCTGGATACTACGCCCAAGGGCTCTCCTACCGATACGGGCCAATGCCCCCGAGGGTTTTCAAGCAACAAGCCGATACAAGTCTCGCGTTGCGAATTTGGTCAGCGGTCAACGCTCATTTGTTTCTCCCATAATGGGTCACCATAGGAAGGCTGTGTTTCGAACATGGTCAACAGTGTCCCAGATCTTCGGGTCCACCCCGAGATGTCCCATACATCGAGTGCAGTGATTCATTCTTCCCCATCCCGAGGTGACAAACTTCCCCTCGGGTGGTGCTAGCGATCGGGCCGACGGCCCCGATCTATCATAGCGGTGTACGGTGTGTTGTGGGAATATGTCCTCATTCACGTAGGGATCATGTACCATGCCGTACGCCTCCCCTTATGAGGCCCAGCCTCAGGCCCCTTGGCCTCCTCGGGTCCCCGACCCCCGTCCTCATGTAAGACGTTAAACTGTAGACCCGTCAGGACCTCCTGACTGATGCCTGACCTTAGGCCCCCTGGCCTTCCCGGGCCCCTTCGCCCAACTTCTTACCCAGAGTGTACGGCGCGGTGTAGGACTACGTCCTCATTCACGTCGGGATCATGTACCATGTCGTACGCCTCCACTTGCGAGGCCCAGCCTCAGGCCCCTTGGCCTCCTCGGGTCCCTGACCCTCGTCCTCATTGCAAGACGTTAAACTACAAGCAGGTTAGGCCTTCCTAACCACCATCAGGCCCCTTGGCCTTTCTGGGCCACGACCAAGGTCCTCTCTTATAGGAGTGTACGGTGTGGTGTGGGACTACGTCCTCATTCACGTCGGCTTCTTCGCCATACCGTATACCTCCCTTGTTTAAGGGTATATTACTCCCCTTCTCGTCCCGTATGACGTTAAACTACATTTGGAGAACTACGGGTGGCTTGATTCCCATCCACATGGGATACATAGGACCACCTGAATGTCCAGGATTCGGGTCCTACCCCATCTCTCGGGAATCTTCATCCCATCTTGGCCCCTTGACCTATCCTTCTTCCATGAGAGGATTATATGGTGTGGTGTGGGATTATGCCCTCATTCATGTCGGTCTCGTAATGACCACGTCATGTACCTCCACCTACTGAGTTGTTTCGTCAATCCCTTTTCGGCGGTTCACCAATGTTCTTAAGAGTACTCTGGTTTATTACCTGGAATGCCAAGCTTTACTCGGATACGTCCGCACCCTCTTTCCAGGCTTTGTGTATCCCTGCATCAGGGCTTTCAACATCTTTCATGCCCGGAGGGACCCCCCAAGAACGGCCTGGATACTACGCCCAAGGGCTCTCCTACCGTTACAGGCCAACGCCCCCGAGGGTTTCGGACAACAAATCGATAAAATCCCGCGTTGCGAATATGGTCAGCGGTCGATGTTCATTTGTTGTTCCCACCTCAGGCTAACGTGATATGGACGCTGTGTTTCCACCATGGTTAACAGTTTTCCTCTATCTCCACGCCAACCTATTAAGCCCAAAATGTCGGGTACACGATTCACACCCTTCATTACTTCGTCATGTCCAAGTAGAGTCTCGGGACTCTTGGTAATTTTCCTCCGTGCACGTCCGCGTGTTGGGGGAACAAGCTGCATCAAAGGTGTCCTTCGGAACTCTCTACCGAATCCCCTTTGATGGACGCCCCAAGTATTGCAATAAGGATCTTTCCCCCTTGTTTCCCACACTGAGTTTATCTCACGTGGGCTTAGGGATTGGGTTGACATCTGTGCTTACTCGGGGAGTTGTCACCATCTACGGTCTGAGCTCTAAGACCATAAACTAAGATTCTCATCTGGAACTACGTTCAGCTTGATTCCTATCTTGATAGGATACGTAGGGATTCCCAGACCCCTTGTCTTTGGGTCCAGCTTGAGTTTAGCTAATTCACCTCTATCGTTCTACCTTCAGGACCCCGACCACGGAACCGCATGTCATAGTGTAGGACTACGTCCTCATTTACGTCGGGTTTGCAATAGCTGCACCACGCGCACCCCGTTCGGAGAGTTAGCCCTCCTATTCCTTGTCTCGCATGACATTAAAAGGCACCCTTCAGAACTATGTGTGTCTTGATTCCCATCCTAATGGGATACGTAGGACCACCTGAATGACTGGGATTCGGGTCCAACCCCACTTCTTAGTGGTCTCCTGATCTCCCGGTCACCTAGGCCACTTGGTCTATCCCTCTCCAGGAGGGGGTATGTAGGTATGATACAAGGTTTTGGTCACCATGCCCCCTTTCCCCGGGAACCCGCCATCTCTTGGTTACCCTCAAGTTGAGTCTCTTGAACCCTTGCAGTGGTTCACCCATGTGTTAAGAGTACTCTGGTCTAGGACCAAGAGTGTCAGATTCAACTTGATCAAGTTCCTTCCACTTGTCAAGCTTCGTTCTCCCCTCCATTCGGGCTTCCATCACCTTTCACACACAGAGGGACCCCCAAGAACGGCCTGGATACAATACCCAAGGGCTCTCCTACTGTTACGGGCCAACGCCCCTGAGGGTTTTGGACGACAAATCGATAAAATCCCGCGTTGCGAATACGGTCAGCAGTCGATGATCATTTGTTTGTCCCCATTCCAGGCTAACGCGACAGGATGCTGTGTTGCAAACATGGTCAGCAGTAATCCTCTGTCGTCACGCCAGCCCCTTCATTCCTCGAATGTTGGTTGCATGATTCACATCATTTTCCACCCCATCATGTCCAGGTGGAATATCGACACTTTTGGCGCTATCCCTCAGTGCAACTTTGCATGTCAGGGGGACAAAGCTGCAATATGGCATCATTCGGGGCTCCCATGGTCCGAGCTTTAAGACCATAAACTAAGATCCATTCAGAACTACATGTGGCTTGATTCCCATCCTCATGGGATACGTAAGACCGCCCGGACGCCTTGTCTTCGGGTACAACCCATTTAGGGAGCCAGTCTCTCCCCCGGTTTCACCTCTTACCTCTATATAGGCCCCTTGGCCTAAGGTTTCCCTCTCCGAATGGCGCACAACTTGATGTGGGATCATGTATCCGTCAATTGTGTTTTATAACACTGCGCACATTTCCCGCCTAGCATCGTTTCTGCTACGTCTGCACTGCATGATGATAAAATACATGCTTGGTCCTATCATACGACCCTAAACTGTGACATTATCGTCCTAGCCGCACGACGAAAAACGGCACTTCATTGTGGTGATCTCGTTGTAGAGGACATCATGTTGGGTATTTGTCACGTGTCATGCCATTTGTCAATGACCATCACGGCTTGATACTTGTGGTGAAATCACTGCCTACTATTCTAGGCCTGTCGCTTCACAAAAAAAAACCATTCACCTTAAAGAACAAACAAGATACATCAAATTCCGCTTCTATTAGTGCAAGGGCCACGCCTGCACTCCCCTTTTCCCCTGGCACTGGTATCCTACCATGTCACCTTACAGAACTACGTATGGCTTGATTTTCATCCTTATGAGATACGTAGGAGCGCCAGGGCACTTCGCCACGGGCCCAGCCTAACCTTTGTGTTCGGTCCCTCGACTCGAGCATTTCCTCAGAGAATGCATGGTAAGTAGGGCTTAGGTCCTCCTTCACGTCGGGTTTTGTAAACCACCTTGCCATGTATCCCATGCTCCCCTTACCCATCCATGGTCCAAATTCTACGACCCTAAACTAAGATCTCCCCAAGGGAAAGGAGTCTGTTCCCTCTCTCTAATACGTTTTGTTGTCATATTCAGATGTGTTTCGACAAAGAACCCGAAGTGTGGGACTTTCATACGGACATTACCTTCGCCCCACGACCAAGCTCCGTGAGCTCACTATTTGGATCCTCATTCTCTTCCACATCCAAAAGGACCCCCGAACGACATGGATACTAGGCTTAAGGGCTCTCCATGAATGCTGGACCTAAGGGCCCTTCAATCGTTTCAGGCCAACGTCCCTACGGATATTTTGACAACAAATCTATAAAATCTCGCGTTGCGAATACGGTCAGCGCTCGATGCTCATTTGTCTGTCCCCATTCTAGGCTAACGCGACAGGATGCTGTGTTGCGAATACGGTTAGCAGTTATCCTCTGTCGTCACGCCTCCATCATCGTGATCTGAATCTCGAGCACCATGATTCACACATTTCCACTTCCCCATGTTCAAGTGGAATTCTATCATACTCGGCTCTTTCTCTTCGCGCATCTAGGTGCGCTAAATAATCGTGTTAGTGTCACTGGGCCGGTATTAACCGAGCATCCCTTTTCCCTAACCTGCCCCTTTTTGTGTCGGGAAATTCCTATCACTACTTCTTGTTTCCCACACCGAGCACGACTCACGTGGGCTTAGTAGTTTTGGCGGGATGTGTACCAACACGGTTAGGCTGCTCCTCGTCCTGCATGACGTTAAAATGCGCTTCTAGAACTACGTATGGCTTGATTCCCATCCTCATGGGGTACGTAGGAACGCCCGGACACTCTGATTCGGGCCCAGCCCAATCCTCACTCTTGGTCGCTCGACTTGAAGAGTTTCCTCCGGGGGTATGTGGTATGATGTGGGACTACGTCCTCATTCACGTCGGTTTCATATCTACCGCGCCACACGCTTCCTTCCCTTTTATTACACGTCTTATCGTATGACGTTAAACTATAGGAGTCTATGTGTCCTCAACGGATGACATTAAAATGTAGTTCTACCCTGAACAAGTTCAGGATGCCCCAAGATCCCACTAGGAAGTGAAAGATCCCCTCGCCAGAGAGGCCCTGTCTGAAAGAAGGAATGATCCATGATCAAACCGATGCACCCATCTGGCGTACTCCCACCACGGTGGTGTAACTAATTAAGTGTTTGATTCTGTTCGGACAGACCACCACTCCATATTCCATGCTTTGCGTGCCCCTTATTCGGACCCTCGTCCCCTTTCATGTCTGAAGGAAACCCCTTAATGGCCTGGTCTCATGCCGTATCGGCTCACCTACCATCCTGGGCCAACGTTCCGGAAGACGAGTCATGTCTGGAAGGACCCCCTAATAGTATGGATTTGTGACCTATGGTCCGCCAACTGTCCTGGGACAACGTCCCGAAGGATTGATCAAAAACATTTGTGACATGGTCTCGTGTTTCGAACATGGTCAACGGTCGACCCTCATTTGTTGTCCACATTATAGGCTAATGCAGTAAGGGTACTGCTTCTCCTCAAAGGTTAACAGTTGTCCCTTATTGTCACGTCATCCCCACAGTGTTCCGAATCTTGGGTATCGTAATTCACGCTTCCCATTTTTATCTGTTTAGACCGATTTCAGTGCCCCTGGTGTTTCCCCGTTCGTGCATAAGAGCACGCTGAAGAAACGGTAATTCGGCTACCCTGAAAATTCCTTCTCTGGTCAAGCCTCCCCCGTCTTTCAAAAAAATCCGGACTGGTAATACGAGTCCCGTACATCGGACTCGACCCACGTGGGCTTGGGGAATTGTCGCCGAATGTCCCGTAAACATTGTAGGGATGTAACAAGGAAATTCAGTAGTGGAAATCGTGCGGGCTATGGAATTCAAAACAAAGAAGAACTTTTGGGGCACGAAAGTACCAATAAAAGGTTTTTGGGTTTGTTACAATACTCGGGGGTCGACTCCCCCCATGGACGGGTTGACCCCGTCAAAAGAGCACTGCAGCTCCGCCACCCGTTGACTTGTGGCATCCAAGGCTTGCTGCCGCTAACTCAGCTCCTGCTCCTCCTCAGCAGAAGCGGGGCACAATTCGTCAGTCCTGGCTTTGGCCCTCTCTACGCCAGCTTGAATGACAGCCATCTCTCTGGAGGTCTGCCTCATATGCTCTTTTTCCTCTTCCAGCTGGGCCTTTAACCGTGAGAACAGCTTAGTTTGTGCATCAAGAGAGGCTGAAAGCTCATCTGCTTGGGTCTGCATTTGTTGAACCTCGCCTTCAGACTCATGGAGCTTCTTGATACTGGTCGCCTTCCTCCACTGCCAGCCCACGCTGAGCCCGCGATCATGCTCCCGGATCTTCTCAGCAATAAGATCTCGGATGAGTGCGTGAGGACGTTGGGCATCCACTCCCCCAGCACATAGTTCGCGCAACCGCGAGCGAATTCTATCCATTTCGGCCAGCCATTGCGCTTGGGGAGTGTCCTTGATAAAGCGTGGGATCATCTTCCACGACCGGCGGCGGACTATGCTGCAGTCTTCCTCGTCGGAGGCCATTTCGTCCCAGTCTGCGCGGTTGGCAAGCTCGTACGCGGGATACGCCCACAGGAAATCCTCGGTAGGATCAACGTCTGGCATTGAATCCAGTATGACACCTGGCGCCGAAGCAGGCGCGACAAGACTGGGACCGACTGGTTTGTCCTCTTCCTCAGAGTCCACCTCAATGACTTCGGGTACAACCCTGCTGGTGGTCCCGCCAGTGATGATGTGCGCCGCAACTTGAGGAGATGGAGGGACTATCGCCACCATCACTGACATGCCCCTAGGAGGGCCACCACCAGACATCACGACCAGTCTTTCTGCAGCAGCCCATGCCAATCGAAGAACTGTACGACAGAGAGGGACAAACGTTAGTTGGCATGGTCTAAATGAGACAACGAGAAGACCGGTAGAGGAGACTTACGGAGATCGACCTCCTGGTGCTGCTCTTGATCCGGTACTGACAGGACCCCGAGACGAGGCCCTCTGTATACTGTTGGAAGGTCTGGAGATTCCGGAGGAGCCACCTCGGATGCTCTGGTCCGACCAAATGCAGAACTGGACGCAGCCATAGGTGCAGGTTCTGAAGGACCCGCATCATCACCCGCCAAGGAGCGAGAACGAGGCCTGCGAACAAGTTCCTCCTGCATGGTTCAAACATTGGTGAGAAGTCCATAAAGACCCAGGAACAGATTGTAAGGAAAGAAGTTTGGAATGCTACCTCGAGAGCCTCCATGAAATCATCGGATTCTGAGCCTCGGTCTCCGACCTCGCCCTCTTCCAACAGGCTCCCTCCTCCAGCCTCATCCTCCCGAGAGGAGTCCTCTGATTCTTCCGGCAAGGGGAAGCGCTCCCTCAGATCGGCATCTGATAACTATGGGGGGACCGTCTGATTCAACAGTACCTTCACCCGATCTTTCATTGGGCGAGGGACGCCACTGGAGTGGACGTAATCCTCCAGCTCTTCCAGGTACTGTTCCGCCTCCACCAGAGATGCCATGAATCCAGCCCAAACTGGGCCTATGCCCGGTAATTCCATCCCGAGGCGATTCAGGTGGGCCCATATCTCAGGTGGGCTGAGGAATTGCCGATTGACATCCCAAATGTCCCAAGCTTTCGGGAAGATGGCATCCTCTGCCATGTCGATATGACGCAGGCACTTCCCCGGAGCCTAAGTGGATATCCTACGAAACCCCCTTGGTGGTCGCCCCTCCGGATGACCCTGCTCTTCCGGAATCACCGGATCCACCGCTGCTGCCATACCCTCGGCCGGTGTGGGTCTCGCCGCCATGGAAGCCCCGCTACCGCGAGCGGCCCTAGCTGCCCTCCGACCCCGACCTCGAGATATAGGAGGCCCACCGTCACCGACCCGGATAGTAGGTTGCTTCAACATCTCCCCTGGGTAGGCAGCCTCCCAACTGATGGCGTACTCCTTCACCAATCCGAAGGCGGCGGTGGATGGAGGCAATGCAATCCGCATCTTTCCATCTTCCCGTGTGAACATGAGCCACAACTGTCTCATCACACACGGGTGCTCCTCGTGATGCACCTCCCAGTAGACATGCGGGGTCAACCGCTGGAGGCACCAGAACTACCTCACAAACCGATGCGGGGTGTTCGGTTCACAGAGTGGCTCATGATCTATTTGTGCCACCAAAACTCCACCTCGGAAGGCCAGGAGGTAAGCCCGATGTTCTTCTGTTCCCTGTCCTTCATCAGTAAGCATCCCCGTCGGCAGTGGGAAGGGGTGGAAGTTAAACTCATCCGCCCTCCACACTCTATTCAGCACCATCGGAATGGCCAGTTTGAACGGGAAGCTCCCGACCGCGTTCAGGATGGAGCGTCGGAAGTTCGATCCCGACGGCAAAATGGGGTTTGGATACTCGTAAATCCCCCTGATATGCGCTGTGATCCACCCATACAGGAGGTGGAAGGGCCCTCATATCCTGGGCTGCTTCTTTCCCTCGCTAATATGCCACAACATTCTGTATAGTTTTGTGAGCATCGAAATCCCCAGGTCGATCCGCTGCCCCATGGCCAACATCGACGCCATGATAAACGAGCTGGGCCGTACCCCCATGCTTGTATCTCTCACCAGTAGGATCCAACCACAGATGAGAGCCGCGATGAACGCCGCCAGCCTGACTATCGGCTGTTGTTCAGTGCTGACACTAAAACCCCAAGTCTTCCATTGGCTGTCCTCCAAGACACGCCAATATGAGTGCCCCTTGCCCCGTTGAGCCTCCCTTGGACAAGTCCGAGGCCTCGGAGGGAACTCTCGATTCTCTGGGAAATTCAGGAAGCATTTGAACCACCTCCTAAAGTGTAAATCCCTCACTGTCTCCTTGTCCTCTCCAGGGACAAGTGCCATCAGTGCCGACGCCCGTCGCAGGATTTGCTCTGTATCCCCCCACGCGCTGACAACGGGGAGGAACTCGTCATACATGGCTCCCAAGATCGGAACCCCAGAAATCTGGTGGACATCCCACAGGCTGATGCCCACCTCCCCGTGATGCAGGTGAAAGGTGTTGGTCCTAGACGACCATCTGCTTAGCAGCTCCGGCATCAGTTGCTTTGGTTGGTAAATGTGGAATTGGGAGGCCCACGCCGCCTCATACAACCCCACTCTCCTCAGATCAGCCCCAAACTCCTTGAATGAGGCGCCTACCCAGTAGGCCCAGGCCAAGTCATCAGTAAAGTTGCCGCCCTGGCGCAGGTCCCACTCATCGGACCATCCCTTCTTCGAATCCTGCAAAGCCGCCTTCAACATGGTGCGGTAAAGGGGAGGAGAAGTCTCCGGCTGCAGTGGCTTCCCGTCAATGTCATTTACATGGTTGTAGAGACAGTCAGTGGTAACGAGTGTGAAGTTATCTTGTTCGTGACCATCGGCAGCCCTGAACCATTGGTGCTGGCATGGTATGCTCCAGAACCAGCAAACCGGTTTGTCCCTACTCGCCTTGGGGATAAAGACGTCATCCCTCAGCCCGAAGCCGTACAATAGCAGTTTCTTGCCCTGCGGATAATCCTTCTGACCCTCTGATAGCAGATCTATCAAAGAAGTGTGGTCCGAGTGGCTTCAGATCATCTCCCCCAGGCCTGGACAGTTGGACATCTCATCCCGACGAGCATCATCTGCAAGCACCCCCGATACAGCCTCTTGATGGGCCATTTTTACTTTGGCCCTCAGAAAAGAATTTTTTTCAACTGAATCGAGAAGCTCGACCGTGAAGCTGAATCACGAAGCCTGATCGCGAAGATCGGTCGTGAGACCAAGCCGCGAAGTCTGGCCAAGGCCGACAAACAGAGTCTCGCTTGGCGCGGAAGCGGAGTCGGAGACCCTCGGTTCGCCACAAAGCTCGATTCGCGGAGGGCTGTCGCGGAGTACGCGGAGCTTCGCGAAGTCGAGAGCACAAAAAGACAATGAATGCATGTGAAGACAAAATAGGTTGACCCCCTATTTATAGGCGGCGACCCCGAAGCATCGCGGCGTGCCTCACCCGCGCGGAGCATCACGACGCGTCCGGATCTGTGGCCCTGGTCAGCACCGCGGGCACCCTTCGCGTAGCCGCATTGTGAACCACCGAAAATTTTGGCGGTTTTCCCTCAGACTTCGACCCTTCTCCCTCTGCGGATCCAAGTCTGAGGGGGGGAATTTTTTGGTGCCAAAATAATATGGCACGAAAGGATGTAACGAAAAAGAAGGCTGGAACACTGCCTTGCGAAGCACCACCGCGAAGCACCGCCGCGAAGCACCCCCGCGAAGCACCACCGCAAAGCGCCCCAACCATTGCGGCCTCGCGAAGATCCAGAGGCGGTAAGGATCTACGAACGCATTTGACGTTCGAGAGCCGCTGCGAAGCTCCGGAGGCGGTAAGGCTCCGCGAACGCATTTGACGTTCGCAAGCCGCCGCGAAGCTCCAGAGGCGGTAATGCTCCACGAACACATTTGACGTTTGCGAGCCACCGCAAAGCTCCTGAGGCGGTACCCTCCACGGACGACGTTGACGTTCGCGAGCGCGCCGCGAAGTACCGGAGGCAGCACACGATTTCTCCTTCGTAGCGCCCCTAGCCTATAAATACTAGACTCCCCCTGAGTCCAAAAGGACGGACAATCCGACCTTTCGGCTTCTCCTCTCCCGAATCGCGATGCACGCTTTGCCCCGGGAATCATGAGCTCTGCGAGGTACTTCTACTTCGTGAGACTCCTCTGCATTGTCTTGTTTTGAGCCCCTCTTCCGAGATGGATGCCCTTCATGAAGCTCAAGGGAATTCGCGAAGGAAGGGGATTCCCAAGGGAACCCGGGCAGCCACGGAGCGTTTATGCTTCGCGAAACACCCAACCCATGCTAGTGATACCTATGCTAAGGCAGGATCGCTACGCATCGCGAAGCACACTGCTTCGCAGGACCCTGCTTCGCGAGTCACCTCTTCTTCGCGAGGCAGTGCTCCGCCAACACTGTTCCACTTCGCGAAGCACCTTCCACTCACACCTATGCCCCATGCTAAGGGCAAGGCACTCCACTTCACGAAGCACACCCCTTTTCTTAGTGATTCCTCTTCCCGTGCGACCCCCCAGGTTTGCACGATGTGATTTCAAAGTCCCATGGACAATACCACCCGTAGCGTTGCTTCGCCTAATGCTTCTTCGCATAGGCACGCTAACGGTTATTGCTTCTTCGCATCGCCACGCTAACGTGGACCCCTCGATGGTTCGTTCCACAACCCCCCTTGACCATGGACATACTGGTACCTTCCCTTCCCCAAGGACCAGAGGGTACCGGTTATGTCAGTCCTAGGGGTGTGGAGTGAACCCACCTCATCCGAGCTACAGGACGTTAAACTGCCAAGCACCACGTTCTCAACACATGACGTTAAATTGAGACCCAACCTCGTCTCCCTCACGAAGGGTCCCCCCAGGTCGAACATTTTTTACACCACTCGTCTCCACGAGAATGGAATCACCCATCCACAAGGGATGATATCCTCATTATTGGAGTGGCGTATGTTCGTAGGAGAAGGGCCACCCTAGTCCCCCCAAAGGATGGCTGCACCTCTGCATCTCCGTACATCCCCACTACCAAGGTCGGTGGAGGGCGTGATAGGGAATGAGGCACCTCCCATCATTGGACCAAGGTCCATCTTTCCCGTGGTTTTTCGCACCATGGGCCTCCATCCTAGAGTAAGTCCCAGCACCATGGGCCGCCTAATGCATAAGCCCCTCTTCGCTTCTCACAGATGCATCTTTCGCGACGTGATCGTCAGGTCCTTGCAACCTCTTGTTTCTCACCCCAAGCACGACTCACGTGGGCTTAGAGTGAGCACCGACCCTGACCCCCACCCTTAGCGAACTACGGGGACTTTGATCCATGTCAAGGCATGATACATAGGAAGCCTCCATGAGGTTCAAGCCCACCCGTCATTTATTCACGCCGGGTCTCATTCCCGTCCAGCATGACGTTAAACTGCATTTCGGTCCAATGGAAAGCCATTGTGGCCCATCCCATAGCGAACTACGAGGACTTTGATCCATGTCCAGGCATGGTACGTAGGAAGCCTCTATGAGGTTCAAGCCACACATTTCTCGGTCGTTCATTCATGTCAAGTTTTGCCCTCGTCCAGCATGACATTAAACTGTATGCCCCTCCCTTTGTCCTGCATGACATTAAACTGCACACCCGTTCCCACTTGAACTACGAGGTCTTTGATCCATTTCAAGGCGTGGTACGTAGGAAACCGTCCAAAGGTTCAAGCCCACCACTCATTGGACCAAGGTACACTTTCACGTTGGTTCGCCGACAAAGCCCCATTTGAACTACGAGGTCTTTGATCCATGTCAAGGCATGGTACGTAGGAAGCCTCCATGAGGATCAAGCCCACCCATCATCCAATTCACGTCGTGTTCCACCTACGTCCAACATGACGTTAAACTGCATTTCCCAATCTTAACGATGAATACTTTGATCCATGTCAAGGCATGGTACGTAGGAAGCCTCCCTGAGGTTCAAGCCCAACAAACATTGGCCCAAACTGTCTTCTTGTCAGGTGTGCCAAGCCCCCAGTTTTCAGCGAACTATGAGGACTTTGATCCGTGTCAAGGAATGTTACATAGGAATCCTCCCAGAGGTTCAATCCCATCTCCCATCGGACCAAGGTCCCTCATTTACGTCGGTTCGCCGACACCCACCGCCCGTCGTTGATTCACGTCAGGGTTCACTACCGTCCCGCATGACGTTAAACTGTATTCCATCAATCCTTTGAACTACGAGGACTTTGATCCATGTCAAGGCATGGTATGTAAAAAACCTTCCCGAGGTTCAATACCACCATTAGTGGACCCACGAGCCTACTTTCACATCGGTTCACCGATGAAACCCTTTGAACTACGAGGTCTTTGATCCATGTCAAGGCATGGTACGTAGGAAGCCTCCCTGAGGTTCAAGCCCATCTCTCATTGGACCAAGGTCCACCTTCACGTCAGTTCGCTGATGATGCTCATTGGACCGAGGTCCACCCTCATGTCGGTACACTGACGATGCCCATCAGACCAACGTCCACCATCACATTGGTTCGCTGACGACATTCATCGGGCCAAGGCCCACCTTCACGTCGGTTTACCGGCACCATCCCGAACTACACAGACTTTGATTCCCTGCCACGGGGATACGTAGGAAGCCTCTTCAAGGTTCAAGCCCAACTTCACCATCACCCCTGAGATGGTCCCATTTCACTCCCCCTCCGTTCCATTCATCAACCTATCACCCATCCCGATTCTCACCCGGACCGTCTTATCCCGGTGAAACCATGTCGATATGCTTTTCTTCATAGCCTCCCATGGGCTGGCCCTGTTATCAACATCCCTTCAAGGAGAATCCCTCAATCCGATCTATCCTAGATAATGCTCTGGTTGGGTTGATCCATCTCCGCTAGATGTTAAACTCGCGACATACCCTGTGTTGAACACGGGAAGCTGAGGAAAACCTCAGATATGTGTCTATGGCATATAATTCACTGCGCTCGATGTGGGATGCCTTGGGCTTCCACGCCCTCAAGAATCCCTATGACCAGGGATAACGGATAGACATGCCAGGTTCCCCAGCATCCAGACACGCTACTGATGCCTCAACGTGAATACTACCCCGACTGAAGGTTGCTGCCCTGACCGGACCCTTTGGAATGTTCCGACAGAAGTAGTGTAATTAACCGGCATCCATGGAAACATGGCACTGGGAAGAGTTTCACGAACTACGTATTAAATCTATGAGGGAGACCCGGACTAGGTGACGAGTTCTGAGGAGGAATCCACAGGAGGAAGAACTGACATCCCATCATCCCGTTTCGATCAAGGAGCAGATGTCCCTGAATAAGGAGCGAATGTCGCCCGCCTTTGGAAAGTGGGAATGCGGGGAAACAAAGAGCCGCACGTCCTCCTCCACGGATGGATGGGGGGATGGATCAGAACACTCAATAAGATCATACCCATGATGGTGTGTCCCATAGAGGAAAGTTGTCATGCCGTGAACACTAATCTGGACACTACAGACGACAGATCTGGGTGTCTACACCAAAGAAATGGGGAACACCAAGGTTTACCATTGGCTAGGATTTAACCTCGTGGAGGTTTCCTATGTACCCAATATAGACGAAAGAGATAAAAACCACGTAGTTTGAAGGAGTGATGAATCTAGGTGTAAAGAAAGCACAACAACCCAGATACATGCTGGGGATTACACTTGGAAAACCACCCAAGTACTGTTAGGAGCAATGAGGAGGTGGATGAAATGATCACAATAAGATGTGGCAGACCAATTAAGAATCAGGATGGACGATGGTGATTTTAATGAAATGGAGAGAGAATTAGATGGAGCTAATGTGAGGACGAAGATGATGTTAGGCTTGAGCCTTGAAGAGACATCATACATATCCCCGTGGTAGTGAATCAAAGTCTGCATAGTTCTATGGGATGATGGGACAACTGAGGAGGCGACCCATGAGAATGGACGAATGGATGGCATCTGGAGAAAATAGAACCTCCAGGTTGGGCCATGACCTTCCCAAAACACATAGGCTTAGGGGAGAGATCAGGATAATACATGAGTTATGGTCTTGAACATCAGGGAGGCTTATTGTGTATCCCCGTGGAAGGGAATCAATTTCCATGTAGTTCATCTGATGATGGATTACTGTCGATTGGAGACTTCAATGGCTTACCACCAAATTAGGTTGACAACGACATACCGCTGGATGGGATCAAAATGGCTTACCACTGTATAGGGGATTGACAACGGCTTACTACTGAATGGGGCTGAACCACATGGAGGCATCCTATGTACACTGTCTTGGAGACAGGGATCAAATCCATGTTGTTTGAATGGGTACATTTTAATGTCTTGCAAGATGAAAATGGGGAGTAAATATTAACATCATGCAGGATGGGGTGGACCGATGTGAAGTTGCCGGGACCAGATGGATGGTGGTCTTGAACCTCGGGGAGGCTTCCTATGTACCTTACCTTGCCAAGGACCATAGTCCACTTAGTTCGGGAGGAGTGTTTTGGGAACCAACATAAAGATGGTTGGGACTGATAAGTGTTGGGATTGAACCTCAGGGAGGATTCCTACGTACCTTGTCTTGGAAACGATCAAAGTCCACATAGTTCAGGAGAGGTGTTGGTGAACCGACATGAAGGGAGTCAAGACCAATGGGTGTTGGGCTTGAACCTCCGGGAGGCTTCCTATGTATGTTGTCTTGGAAAGGATCAATATCCCCAAAGTTTAGGATTAATGTGGGGCATACACTCTAAGATACCCTGATAGGATTTCGTGGTTGATGCTTACTCTAAACCCACGTGAGTTGTGCTCGGTATGAGAAACAAGAGGTAGCAAGGACCCAACGATCACAGTGAAAAGGTGCGTCCATGAAAGATGGTGAATGGAAATTATTCCAAGAAGCAGCCCAGGTGCCTCTAAGGAGCGGCAATGGTGAATTGTTCTTACGCAAGAAAGTAGCTCGAGTGTCGACTTGGAGCAGAAATGGTGAATGGGGATTATGCAAGGAAGTCACCTAGGTGCTTCTAAGGAGTGGAAATGTTGAATGGGGATTACACAAAGAAATATCACGGGTGCTGTTATGGAGTGAGAATGGTGGATGAGGCTTACTCAAGGAAGCTACCTGGGTGCCACTATGTAGAGGCAATGGTGGATGGGGCCTACGCAAGGAAGATACCCAGGTGCCAATATGGAGCATCAATAGTGGATGTGGATTACGCAAGGAGGCAGCCTAGGTGCCACATAGAGTGGCAATGGTGGATGGTGGTAACACAAGGAAGCTGCCTGGGTGCCGCTATGAAGTGACAATCGTGGATGGTTATTACGCAAGGAATCTGCCCAGGTGAAACTATAGAGCGACAATGGGGAATAGGGCTTACACAAGGAAGCCTCTTGGGTGCCACTATAGAGTGACAATGGTGTATTGAGATTACGTAAGGAAGCTGCCCGGGTGCCGCTATGGAGCAACAATGTTGGATGGGGCTTATTCAAGAAAACTTCTTGAGTGCCGCTAAGGAGTGGCAATGTCGAATGGGGCTTGCGCAAGGAAGATTCTCGGGTGCAACAATGGAGTGGAAATTGTTGATGGGGATTATGCAAGGAAGATACCCATAATGTCTTCTTCATATCTAGTCATGAGGGCTTCCCAACCCACTAGTGGGTTGAAGCCCTCACCTATGCGCCAATGCACAAGAGGGATAATGCTGAGGGGCATTGGAATCAGTCCGAACAATGGGAGATGAAATGTGTGAATCACATGCTCGACATTCGGAATGCAATGAGGGTGGTGTGGAAATGGTGGATAACTTTTCACCATGTTTGAAACATAACATCCATATAATGTTAGCCTGAAATGGGGACAAAAAAATGAGGTTCGACTGCAGACCATGTTAGAAACACCAGACCTAACTTGAACTGTTGTCCAAAGTCTTATAGGGTGTTTTCCCAGGACGGTAGGTGAGACAATGCGGCATTGGACCAGGTCATTGGGGGTCCCTTAAGAAATAAAATAGGATGATGATCCAACTTAAGGACTCATAAAGCATGAGGTAGGGTGATGGAATGCTCAAATAGTTTCCAGTGCTCTTGAAATTAGGCCACTATAATCATGGAAGAATGTATCTTATGCTTTTTCACATAACTCATCTCTTATTTGGAACAAGAGTCATCCTATTATTGATTGATAGGGAATGCTATAGTTTAAAGTCATGTAAGGAGGACTATTAGCATCTAATTCTAGGAGCATAAGTGATCTCTTCTTTGGAGCAAGAGGCATCCTATGTTTGGAACATTGTGTGTAGTATTGTTTAAAGTTATATAGGTAGGACTTTTATCATCTTATTCTTGGGGTATAAGGTATCTCTTTTTTGGAGTAAGAAGAAACTTATATTTTTCATATAGAGTGTACTATGATTTATAGTCATTTAGAGGGGACTATTTGGCATAAGGCACATAGCAGTGGATGGTGTTGGGACTTATGCAAGGGTGGCCCTTTCTACCGGATCCTGACATAGAAGTCTGGTGATAGGGTTTGGATGAGTTGCTTGAGGAATGGTTAGACATAGGGTACTTGGGGGATTGATGATGGGAATCACAACTCACGACATGGGAAATGAACCAAGAGGAACATGCTAACTCAAGGTGTTTTATGGTGTGCGGAGGAGTATCTCAAATCATGGAATCCCATGGGTGGAAGTCGGTTGCACATATGGGCGCAATGGAAATTCTCGACATCCCGGTCCGAAAAGTTCGCATTGTGACCCTCCATTTTTTATCGGGGTTAGTGACTGTAGCGAAGGGATTGGACTAGAGGGTGGGGACCACAGCCCAGAACTGATCCCGAGTGGGGGTGCAGGGGCACATCCCCTGAGGTATGGACTGGTGGGTGAAAGCGTTGGATCCTCTCTAAGGATAGGTCTTCGCGAAGTAGCTTCATGGAGAAAAGGTGCTCGCAGAGCATGGACTCACGGAGTAGTTGCACAGAAGAAATCAACTCGCGAAGCACAAAATCATGGATCATCTTCATGATGGAATGCTACTCGTGGTTAGCTATCACATCACGGATCATGGGAGCTCCGTGAAATTGAAGATCGGCCGACCAAGGGGTGGCATGCCCGTCCGATTGAAGGGGGTGGGATGGGTATTTATAGGCGGTGGAGGTCAGTGGAGCATGCCGCGATGCACCAATGTGTGCTGTAAAGAAGAAATGACATCGCAGAGAAGATATGTTCATGATCAGCTCGAGAAGGAAATGGATGTCGCACAACATATACATTTGTGATCAGCTTACGAAGGTAATGGATGTTTCAATGAAGATACGTTCGTGATAATCTCATGAAGGAGTGGGATGACGTGAAGAAGATACGTTTTTTATTGGATCACGATGGAAATGGAAGTCGTGAAGAAGATACGTTCGCTATTAGCTCTGCGAAGGAGCCCCGAAAATGAGCTTTGCGAACTAGTTTTCTAGCCCAACATCAAATGACCGCAACTCCAAAACCATAACTCCGTTCTGGCTCAATGACCTATCAAATCAATGCTTACACAATGGGATATTATGTTCGATCATTTATGGGGGAATTTGGAAAATTTTGGAGATGCTTTTTCCAGTGTCAACAAATTCTTACCTAAGAATGGGGACCAACAAATATGAGGAGGGTGAGGTGGACCACGTTCAGAGGAAACAACTAAGGGATTCACCTACCTTGGGGTCAATTTTATATCAATAGCATTGAGGGAAAAAAACTAAATCTTTAAGCCCACGTGAGCCATGATCGGTGTGGGAAACAAGAGATAATAGAAGGTCATTCACCTATATGAGAGTGCTAAATAACAGGATATGCACTGGGATTGGAATGGGACATCCGTTTCCATTGGGAGTATCATAAACGAGAGAGGGGTCACAGCTGGAGAATAGGGTTCTCCGGACACCCAACTTGCTTCTCCCACTGTGCTCTACAACATGAGCGAGGTAACGCCAAGGGCATTATAATCAATCCGAGCAGAGGGGAATGGAAGGTCTAAATCATAATACAAAAAATTCGGAACAATGTAGGGATGGAATGAAAATTAAGGATAATTGTTGAAAGTGTTTGACAAACAATATCCTTATTTTGTTAGCTTAAATTGGGATAACAAATGAGTGCTGACCACTGACCATGTTTGAGACTCGCGGCCTGACTCAAATTGTCACGCATTATTCTTTCAAAATGTTATCCCAGGAAAGTAGGTGAGCCATAGGCAGGGAATCCATACTATTAGGGGGTTCTTTTAGATGTGAAAGATGGAGAGGGTCCAAATAATGGCATGAAAAGTGTGGAAGTTGGAGTGATGGGTTGTTCAAATAGAGTCCAACACTCTGGAAGTTATTCCCCCATAGTGAAAACACATTTGGTGAGTGAATCAGTCCGATCAAGGATCAAACCTACTTCCAAAAAGGACCTCACTGGTGAGGATCTAGAATTAATTTTAGTTTCACATCATGTCATGGAGGATTATAGACACCTAGTTTATCGTCATACGGTGAGGATGATGAACAAAGTTTTATGGTCATAGTTCATGGACCAAGGCTATCAGTTGAAAGTCATGTTGCATGGACTGTAGGCTCCTAGTTTAAGGTCATAGAGACTAGACCGTAATCAGGTCTGAAGGGCCAAAAGAGCTAAAGACCATGGGGCTGGGCCCAAGGTGAAATGTGTGGGAATATCTAAGTATCCCATAAGGATAAGAATCAAGACAAACATTGTTCTTGAGCACATTGTGGTCAAAAAACAATGTCGGTGGGGGGATCCTCTCTAGAGGGGAAGCTCATGCATCCCATAATCATCATGGGGAATCCTAAACATGTTCAGGGTAGAACTATAGTTTAAGGTCATGTGTCGAGGACATATGGACCCATGTAGTTTAATGTCATACAGTAGGACAAGGATTGAAAGGGAGATCCCAAAATGGTAATACATGATGTGGTAGTTATAAAACCAACCTAAACGAGGACATAAGGAGTAAGAAACACAACATGTATCCCTAGTGGATGTTTTTTATTGATTGTTAGGTCAGGGGACCAAAGGTGAAAATTGTGCTAGGCCCATGATGAGTTTTCGTGGTGTTCCTAAATTTCCCATGAAGATGGTAATCAAGTCACACATAGTTTTTAGAGTACATTTTAATGTCATGAAGGATGATGAAAGGCATGTGTGGAATGACAGTGCCAATACACATCCAACCAGCACTACTAAGCCCACATGAGTCGTGCTTGATGTGGGAAACAAGGAGTTGTGATGGGGATTTGTTGGGACAGGAAGGCACCTACTAGGGGTGATGGGAGACTAGGTGAATGATGCCCCAATGATGCTGAACTGCCTATATAATTCACCTAGATGCACGAATTAATGTCGTGTATGTTATGATTCCACATGAACAACAGGAAGGGGAAATGTGTGAATCATGATACTTGAGATCTTGACCACAATGATGTTGGTGTGAAGATAAGTGATGAATTCTGACCAGGTTCAAAACATAGTATCTGTTTTGCATTAGCCTAGAATGGAGATAGTCAAAGGAGGGTCGACCACTCACCATGTTCAAAACATGAGACCTGTCAGAAATGTGGTTTGGACTCCTCAGGGACATTGGCCCAAGACGGTAGGTAAGCCATTGTGGCATGAGACCAGACTATAAAGGGGGTCCCTTCAAACATGAAAGAGGATGAGGATCCAAATGACGGGCTCATGAAGCTTGGACATGGAATGAGGTAATGTCCCTACGAAAATTCCTCACTTCGGGCGCTGCCGTAACACATATGAGTACGACAAAAAGATGTGCCAAATAGAGGGTGTCGAGTCCCCCTCCAAGGAAAAGGGTCCTGAGGTTGCACACTTCCCAAATTTATGGTCATAGGATGGGCCATTAAGGGGAGATTGATTTAATGGAATGGGTGTCGGGAAACAAAGTAGCCAAACCCAACGTGTAGCTCCTATATGGAGATCATAGTTTAGGGTTATAAAACTCAGACCAGATTGGGAAAAGTCATGGGGGCACATGGTGAGACTATTGAAAAACCCAACGTGAGTGAGAACCCAAGAGATATTCGCCACACCACAAGCTTCTGAAATATTTTGGGCCAAGGGGGCTAAAGAGAGGATGTGATTTTAGATTCGTGGGGCTAGACCCAGAGACAATGTGACTGGGTGTTTCTACATATTCCATGAGGATGTGAATCAATCCATACATTGTTCTAGAAGATGTTGTGTAGTTTAACATCTTGTACAAAGAACATCGAATGGTCTTAGTTAATGTTCGTTGAGCTCGGACCATTGATGGTAGGGAACATGGGAGACACATGGTGAGGTAATTATGTAACCCAAAGAGAGTGATGACTTGGAGTCCAAATCAACATGTGATACTTGGGGAGGTTTTAGGTCAAGGGACCAGAAAAAAAAATATTGGATGGGATTGAGACAAAGGGAATGGGTGTTCTTACGTATCCCATGAGGATGGGAATCAACCTGTATATAGTTCGTGGGGTGGCATGGTAAATTATCAGTGCCAGGGATGATACGGTCTTGTGGGTCTGGCACTCACTCATAAGGAAGCAGAATTTGATAGATCTTATTTTCCCTTTAGGATGAATGTGTGTGGTTTTTTAAGTGATGAATCTAAGATAGAAAGTCCAGGCATCACCACAAGAATCCAGCTAAATGTAGGCATTAAAAAATGGTATGGTGTGTGACTGATACCAAACATGATGTACCATCAAGTGAGGATATGAAGGTACAGTGCTATTTTTCATCATGCATCCAGGAAAATAATGTCACAATTTAGGGTCTTGGGATGGGACCAGCCATGCATTTTAATGTCATGCAGTATAGATATAATAGTTAAAATTCATGTGGGACTAGGAAGCATAGTCTAGAGTCATATGGATTAGAAATATACAAGGAAGACGCGGTTCAAAAGGGAATGTGCACGGCGTGATAAATCATACCGATGTGAATGAGGACAAGGACCACATCATGTCGTGCTTGATTATGAGGAAGAATCCTCGGGCCGAGGGGACTAAAAAAGGATAGAGAATATGGGGAAAGAGAGACTAGCTTTCAGTTATGTTGGACCCAAAGATAAAATGTCTGAGGATTCCTAAGTATCCCATGGGAATGAGAATCAAGCCACATGTAGTTCTAAAAGAGATATTAGTTTATGGTCTTACAGCTCAAAATATAGTGAATCAGTATACTTCAAAGTTAACACGAACCTAAATCCGACCCCTAAGCCCACATGACCGAAACTCGATGCGGGAATCAAGGGTGGATAAGGTTTTTTCAATACCTGGCTTACACGCCAAAGGGAGGTCGTTTCAGAGCCCCGAATAATTCTTTAATGTGGCTTTGTTCAGCTAACATGAAAAT
The DNA here is from genome assembly GCA_963277665.1 of Viscum album. NCBI lineage: Eukaryota > Viridiplantae > Streptophyta > Magnoliopsida > Santalales > Viscaceae > Viscum > Viscum album. The sequence continues at coordinate 834,525,366 of OY728136.1, forward strand.
GTGCACAGATGAATAGTACCTCGAGGGTTGAAATTCCACATGGACACAATGGGGTGGAAAATGATGTGAATCATATAACTGACATTTAAGGCTTTAAGGTGTTTGTGTGATGATAGAGGATAAATGTTTATCGTGTTCGAAACACAATATCCATATCCTGTGACCTGAAATGGGAACAACAAATGAGCATCGACCGCAGACAATATTCGTAATACTGGACTTGTATAGATTTGTTGTCTGAAATCTTTGAGGATGGTGGCCCATAATTAAAGAAGATCCCTTATCCCTAGCATCCATGTCATTTGGAGGTCCCTTTGGATGTGAAATAAAATTTAATCCCAAATGAAGAGGAACACGAAGCCTGAAAAATGGGAGAAAACGTGTCCAGATAGAATCCAACACTCCGGGTTCTAAACCAGAGTACTCCCGAGCACATTGGGGGATCACCAAAGAGGGTCCAGGGATCTGACTTAAGGGAGACCGACATGAAGAGATGAGATTAGGGAGAGGTAGAGAAGGCCGCTTTGGAGAGTGATAGGTATGATATGTGGTTGTTATAAACCCGACATGAATTGGGACATTATCCCATGTCACAACGTATACCCCTCTCTTGTAAGAACATAGGCCAAGGGGCCAAAATGATAGGGAGGTTTCTAAGAGATGGGGCTAGACCTGAAGACCAGACGTTCGGGCAGTCCTACGTATTCCATGAGGATGGGAATCAAGCCATACATAGTTCTGGGGGTGTCGTGCAGTTTAGCGTCATTATGTTAAGGATGAAGATAGGGGAAAGGTATCTCATCTAGGGATGTGTACGGCATGATGATTAACCAGAAGTGAGTGAGGACATAATCCCACACCACATTGTACAACCCTAAGTGATAACTTAGTCCAGGGGCCCGAAATGTCCTAGGGGCCTTAGGTTGGGCCATAGACATAATGTCATAGAAATCTTGCAGTTTAACATCTTGCAGTGTGGATGAAGGTGATCTTAGTTTAGGGTTATAGAGGTCGGACCGTAGATGACTAGTTTATGGTCATGTGCATGGGGCATATGGGTGGACAGGGTGAATCATCGCACCTGCTATGTTGGAGACCACATAATGACAACAATGATCAAGGATAACTACTGACCATGTTCACAACACATTATCCATATTATGTGACCAAGGATGGGGGAAAATAAGTGAGCATCAACCATTGACCATATTCACAACATCTCACATGTATCAAAATTTTCATCCAAAATCCTTGAGGATGTTTTCCCGAAATGGTAGGAGACCCCTTAGGTCTAGCATCCATGTCATTCAGGGATCCTTTTGGTTATATGTGAGGATGGAAACCAAAATTATGGGTCACAAAAAGCATTGTAGGACATGTAATGGAGAAAGGATGATAGATGAAGGAGGGATGTAACAAGGGGATATGTGGGGCAGGGAAAAGAATAGCCCAAGGTGAATAAGGATGTAATTCTGTACCACACTGCATAATCATAGATGAGATCTTAGGCCAGGGGGCTAGAATGGTCAAGGGACCTGAGGCTGGGCCTCAAACCAATAACCCCATCCAGTTTATAATTTATCATCATGTGTGATGAGTGCTGAGTGGTTTTACATCCTTTAGTTTGGACGGCTCAGACATTTTAATGTCTTGTCGAAGATGAACCAGTTTTAAATCATCTGAGATGACATTCAGTTTAACTTCAAGTAGGACGGAGATGAGTAGTTTGAAGTCATGCAGGATGATAATGAGCAGTTTAAAGACAAAACAGGACAATAATGAGCAGTTTAACATCATGATGGAAAATAATGATCAGTTTAACATTATTATAGACAATGATGAGCAGTTTTAAGTCATGTAAGACAATAATGCAGTTTAACATCATACGAGATGAAGATGAATAGTTTAACCTAATGCAGGAAGATGATGTGTAGTTTAAATTCATGATGGATGATGATGTGTAGTTTAAAGTCATGTAGGATGATAATGTGTAGTTTAATGTCATGACAGATCAATATGAACTGTTTAACTTCATCCTAGACAATGATTCAGTTTAACGTCATATAGGATGATGATGCAGTTTCACATCATGCGGGATAAGGATGAGCAGTTTAAAGTCATGCAGGATGATAATGTGTCATTGAACATCATGATGGAAAAAGATGAATAGTTTAACATCATGCAAGATGATGATGTAGTTTAACGTTATGTCGGGTGATGATGAAGTTTAATGTCATGTGGGATGATGAACTAGTTTAACATCATGTGGGATGAAGATGAGAAGTTTAAAGTCATGTAAGATGATAATGTGCAGTTTAACATCATGATGGATGAATATTAACAGTTTAATGTCATGCTAGATGATGATGTCATTTAACGTCATGTGGGACGACGATGCATTTTAATGTCATGCGGGATGATGATGTAGTTTAATGTTATGAGGGATGAAGATGCAATTTAATGTCATGCGAGAAGTAGATGTATGAGTCACTCGACCATATTAGTACACATCCTATAAAAAATACTAATCCCATGTGAGTCATGCTCGGTATGGGAAACAAGAAGTAATGAATGGATTTTCCTAACACATGGAAGCACACAAAAAGGGGAATGAATATTTTAGGCTGGAAATATCCCAATGACATTGGCCCATTTATTCGACGTGAAAGGATGCACAGAAGGGTAACACCAAGGGTGTTGGAGTTCCACCTAAACATAGAGAGGTGAAAAAAGGGGTGAATAGTAGTGTTTGATATCTGGATTAAAATGATGGTGGTGCAATAATATAGGATATTTGTTGACCATATTTGATACACATCATCCGTATCATGTTACCTAGAATGAGGATTGACAAATGATTGTCAGCCGGTGACCATGTTCGAAACATGGTACATGAGGAAAAATGTCATCCTATGTTTTCTAGGGCGTTGGCCCAGGATAGTAGGCAAGCCATAGGCCAGGCATCCCTAATGTTAGGGGGTCCCTTCAAACAAGAAATAAGGTGTGGATACAAATAAAGGGATGCTATAAAGCGTGGATATAGATTGGGATTGTGAACACTCTGGGTTCTACACCACAACACATCATAGAGTTTCAGTGGAAAGGAATAGCTGGACTCAGAGTAACAGACCCTAGTGATGAAAATAGTTTAAAGTGTTATCTCTTGGAAAAAAGTTTCAATGTTTAAGTCCATAGAATTCTGACCCGGTGCGTAGTTTAATTCCATGTAGCTACGATGAGTGATTTCTAGCATTTAGGGTCACATAACATCGACCATGGTTGCTACAATTTTAGGTTTCATAGATTTGACCACAGTTCCTGTAGTTTTAGGTTCCATAAATTTGACCAAAATGTTGTTAGTTTTATGTCATATGACCAGGACGTTGTCCAACAGTATAATTCCATGCGACCAAGACAATGCTTGTTATGCAGTTTAACGTCGCGCAACTAGGATGGGGTTGTTATGTAGTTTATCATCAGGAAACTGGGATGTCAAATCAAAAGGATGGTTTCAGTAGAGGGATGGTCATCTCTACCCCATTTTTGTGGTTTGGGATGAGGGGTGAATCTGTATGATGGGATTTCCCTAAAATTCCACAATCGTAAGCATGGATGTTCTTCATGCGTTAGCTGGGCTACCTTAAAGTGGGCAATCCATAAGTTGGAGTCATGGGCATAGGGATGGCCTCTGTGGATGATGCAATGTGGTATTTGGGATGACACATAGTGTCCCAAGAGTGGTAGGGATGACAATGTTACCTCATTCCGGAGGGGCGATGAAGCCATGATCATTGGTACGACGGAGCAATAGAGCCCAAATGGCGTGGATGCTTGGATGAATGTATGACGGGGGTAATGGAGCCCAGAAGGCATGGAAGCCTGGAGCATTGGAACGATGGGGGAGATGGAGCCCAAAAGTCATGCAAGCCTGGAGCGTCTGTACGACCGGGGCAATGGAGCCTAAAAGGTGTGGAAACTAGGAGTGTAGGTACGATGAGGGTGATGGATCCCGGAAGGCATAGAAGCATGGAGTGTCGGTATGATGAGGGTGATGGAGCCCAAAAGCTTTGGAATCCTAGATCATCGATACGATGGGGGTGATGGATCTCGGAAGGGGTGGAATCCTGGATCATCGGTATGATGGGGGTGATGGATCCCAGAAGGCATGGAAGCATGGATGTTGATATGATGGGGGCGATGGAGCCCGGAAGGCTTGGATGCCTAGATGTCGGTACGACAGGGGAAATGGAGCCTGGAAGGCATGGAATCCTGGACATTGAAACGACAGGGGTGATAGAGCCCAGAAGGCGTGAAAGGCATGGAAGACTTGACCGTCATCTCAAAAGGTAGGGAAACTTTATTGATGCACAGGGAGGACCTCCAGGATGGTTGATCTTATGAATGTGGAGAACCTTCGTGCTGAATGGTAGTAGTGTGGGAAGGACCTCTGCAATGGCTTTTGGTGCTATTAGAGATGTTCCATTATTTGGGGGTGGTTTTGCCCAGTGTTCCCTATGAGGGAAGTAGAGTCGGTGAGGAGCTGATGGAGTTGTGGGCGGATAACCCATGTGTGTCCTCTTGAAGAAGTGGGGTCAGTGGGGAGCTGATGGAGTCTGGTGGTAGATTCCACCTACGCAGTCTTTTGAGACAGTGGGTTCGGTGAGGAGCTAGTGGATTTTGGTGGCGGATGTTACTTGTGTGGCCTCTTGAGGCGGTGAGGTTGGCAAGGAGATGATGGATTCTGGTGGTGGATTCCACCTGTGCAGCCTCTTAAGGTGGAGGGGTTGGTGAGGAGATGATGGAGTCGAGTGGTGGATGCCACCTATGTGGCCTCTTGAGGCGGTGGGGTCGACGAGGGGCTAATGGAGTCTTGTGGCAGATGCCACCAGCATGGGCTCTTAAGGTGGTGGGGTTGGCGAGGAGATGATAGAGTCTGGTGGTGGATGACACCTAAATGGCCTCTTGAGGTGGCGTAGTCAGTGAGGAGTGGATGGAGTCCGAGGGAGGATGCCCCTTGTGTGGCCTCTTGAGGCGGCATGGTTGGTGAGGAGCCGATGATGTCTGGTGGCGGATGCCACCAGCACGACCTCTTGTGTCAGGGAATTTGACAAGCAGCTGATGGAGTCGGGGGTAGATGCTCCCTTTGTGGCCTCTTAAGGAATTAGGATCATTGAGGAGCCTATGGATTCTGGTGAAAGATGTCACCTACATGACCTCATGAGGAGGCGAGATTGGTGGTCAGCCGGTGGAGTCGGGTGGCGGATGCCACATCTGCAACCTCTTGAGGTGGCAGGGTCAATGAGGAGCCGAAGAAGTCGGGTGCCAGATTCCACTTGCATGGCCTGTTTTGGCGGCCGAGTTAGAGAGGATCTGATGAAGTCAGGTGGCAGATGATACCTCTACGACCACTTGTGGGGGTGGGGTCAACGAGGAGCCGATGGAGTCTGGTGGTTGGTTCTACCTGCGCAGCCTCTTGAGCCAGCAGGGTCGGTGAGGACTTTATGGAGTCAAGTGGCGTATGCCACCAATGTGGATTCTTGAGGTGGAGGGGTCAATGAGGATTCGATGGAGTCTGGTGGTGGAAGCCACATGCATGGCCTCTTGAGGCTGCGAGGTCGGTGAAGAGGATATGGAGTGGTTTGGCGGATGCCACCTATACGACCTCTTGAGGCGGCGGGGTCGGTGAGGAGTTGATGGAGTCTGGTGGCAGTTGCCACATGTGTGGCCTTTTTAGGTGGTGGGGTCATCGAGGAGCCAGTGGAGTCGGGTGGGGGATTCCACCAGAGCGAAAACATGAGGCGGTGGGGTTGGCGAAGAGCTGATAGAGTAGAGTGGTGGATGCCACCTCTACGGACCATAGAGGTGGCGTCGTTGGCATAGAGATGATGGAGTCTAGTAGCAGATTCCACCTGTGCGGCCTCTTGTGGCAATGAGGTTGGGAAGGAGCTGATGGAGTCAGGCGGCGGATGCCCCCTGGGCGACCTCTTAAGGCGATGGGGTCGACGAGGAGCTGATACAGTCTGGTGGCATAAGCCACCTTCAAGACCTCTTGAGGCGGTGGGGTGGGGGTGGAGCCAAAGGAGTAAGGTGGAAGAAGCCACCTCTATAGCCTCTTGAGTAGGTGGGTTTAGTGAGGAGTTGATGGATTCTGGTGACGGATGCCACCTACGTGGCCTCGTGAGTTGGGTGGGTGGGGGGAGTCAGAGAGGATCTGATGGAGTCGAGTGGCTGATGCCACCTGCGCTTCCTCTTTAGGTGGTGGGGTCGGTGAGGAGCTTATAGAGTGAGGTGGCATATGCCACCTTTGCGGCCTCTTGTGGTGGTTAGGTCAGCGTGGAGGCAATGGATTTAGGTTTCAGATTCCCCCTTTTCGGTCTCTTGAGGCGGTAGGGTTGGTGAGGAGCTGACGGATTCTAGATGCAGATGCCACCTGCGCGACTTCTTGAGGCGATGGGGCCGGTGAGGGGCTGATGGACTCTTGTGGTGGATTCCACCTGCACGGCCTCAGGAGGTGTCAGGGTCGGTGAGGTGCTGATTGAGTCGGGTGGCGGATGACACCTCTACGGCCTCTTTAGGTGGTGGGGTCGGTGAATAGATGATGAATTATTGTGGTGGATTCCACTGATGAGGCCTCTTAAGGCGGCAGGGGCGGTAGGGAACCGATGTATTTTGGTATCATATACCATATCTACGACCTCTTGAAGCAGCAAGGTCAAGTGAATAGTCGATGGAGTCGAGTGGCGGATGCCACCTTCACGACCTCTTGAGGCAGCAGGGTAGGCGAGGAGCCAATAGAGTCATGGGGTGGAAGCCCCCTATGCATCCTCTTGAGGCGGTGAGGTCGGCTAGGAGTCAATGGACCTGTCATCAAACACTCGATGGTACTCATCCTCTTCACATATGATAGAAAGGGGATTTACATGGGTGATGCCTCAATTTTTGCTAAAATATTTGTTGTACTCTCTATTAAAGGATAAGAGTTTCACTTTGGGTTCACCATTTCTATTTACAATGTTTTCCCCGGGGAAATCACATCCATCTATTAAAGAAGTGTAACTGTTACCCTGAATTTTTGTTTTCCAAAGGCAGGTGGCATCTATTCCTTGTTCAGGGATGTTTTCTCCTTGGTAGAAATGGGATGATGGGATGTCGGTTCTTACTTCTGTGGATTCATCCTTAGAACTCGTTACCTCATCTGGGCCTCCCTTAAAGATTATTTCATGGTTTGTGAATCTCGTTCCTAGTGACATATCTTTATGGACTTTAGATAATTAAACGACTTCTGTCGGGACATTTCATGGGGTCTTGACATGGTAGCAACCTTCGGTCGAAGTAGATGTCAACATCAGGCATGTCGGGGCATCTCTTGATGTGTGGACAATGGGGATCTTGCATTCTTCCTTGTAAGAGGGAATCTCAATGGTGTAGAACCCAAGGCATTGCAGGTCAATTGTGGGGTATCTTATGTCGGAGGCATGTTGTCTAAGATTTTCCCAAGCATCCCATGTTTAACATAGGGTATTCCGTGATTTTAATCTCTCGCGGAGACAGTTATTCCAAAGGTGTGTCTTCCGGGGTTTTCCTTAGGCATCTCATGTTTGACACGAGGCTGGCCGTGAGTTTTACATCTAGCGGAGACAGAATGAGGGTGATCAGAATATCCCATAGAGACAGATCAGATTGGTACATCCCTAGTAGGGAACACCTAGAAGGTTTACCGGGTGGATGGATCAAAACACTCAATAAGAGAAGACCCAAGATGGTGTGTCCCTTATAGAGAAGATGTTACATTATGCAGGTAAATATAGACACCACTGCGGGCTAATCAGGGAGTGTGCACCCCAGAATGGGGGAACACCATGTTTACCATTGGTTGGGATTAAACCCCATGGAGGTTTCCTATGTACCCTATATAGATGACAGGGATCAAAACCCATGTAGTTTGAAGGGGTGATGAATCAGGGTGTACAGAAATCACAAAATCCTAGATACATGATGGGGTGTACACATGGAATGCAGCCCAAGTACTACTAGGAGTAATGAGGAGGTGGATGACATGATCCCACCAGGATGTGGCGGCCTGATTAAGAATCAGGATGGATGATGGAGATTTGAATTAAGTGGAGAGAGAATTATATAGAACTGACGTGAGGAAGATTATGATGTTGGGATTGATCCATGAAGAGACTTCCTACATATCCTCATGGTAGGGAATCAAAGTCTGCGTAGTTCAGTGGGATGATGGGACACCTGAGGAGGCGACCCATGAAAATGGACACATAGATGGGATCTGGAGGAAATATAACATCAAGGTTGGGTCATGGCCTTCCCAAAACACATAGTCTTGGGGGAGAGATCATGAAGAGACATGAGTGATGTTCTTGAACCTTATAGAGGCTTCCTAAGTAACCCCGTTATAGGGAATCAATGTCCACCTAGTTCATCTGATGACGACTTACCGTCAATTGGGGACATCAACGACTTACTGTTGAATTAGTTTGACAATGGCTTACCGCTAGATGAGATCACGATGGCTTACCAATGGATTGAGGATTGACAATAGCTTACCGCTGAATGTGGCTCAACCACAGGGATGATTCCTACATACCCTGTCTAGGAGACAGGGATCAAATCACATGTAGTTCGAATGGGTACAGTTTAATATCTTGTAGGAAAAAAAGGGGCGTAATGTTTATCATCATGCTGGACGGGGGTGGACCTACATGAAATGGTCAGGAACATATGGATGGTGGTCTTGAACCTCAGGGAGGCTTCCTATATGCCTTGCCTTGGAAAGGATCAAAGTCCACATAGTTCGAGATGAGTGTTTGGTGAATTGACATGAATATGGTTGGGACCGATAGGTGTTGGGCTTGAACCATAGAGAGGCATCCTAAGCACCTTTCCTTGGTAGGGATCAAAGTCCATGTTGATTGGGAGAGGTTTTGGTGAACCGACGTGAAGGGAGTCTGGACCAATGGGCATTGGTCTTGAACCTCAGGGAGGCTTCCTACATACCTTTCCTTGGAAAGGATCAACATCCCCATAGTTCAGGATGAATGTGGGGCTTACATGCATGGAGGCCTAGAGAGGATTTCATGGTCGATGCTTACTCTAATCCCATGTGAGTCGTGCTCGGTGTGAGAAACATGAAGCTGCATGGACCTGACGATCACGATGAAATTGTGCATCCATGAAGGTTGGTGAATGGGGCTTATGCATGGAAGCAGCTTGGGTGACACTAAGGATCGAAAATGGTGAATGGTGCTTATGCTAAGAAGGAGCCCGGGTGCCTCCATGGAGCAGCAATGGTGAATGGGGCTTACACAAGGAAGTTTCCCCGGTGCCGCTAAGGATAAAAAATGGTTAATAGGTCATACTCAAGAAAGAAGTCTAGGTGACGCTAGGGAGTGACAATGGTGGATGGGGCTTAGTCAAGGAAACTTCTCGAGTGCCAATACTGAGTGGAAATGGTGGATGTGGCTTTCGTAAGTAAGCTGCCTGGGTGCCCCAATGGAGTGACAATGGTGGATGGGGCTTACACAAGGAAGCATATCAAATGCCGCTATGGAGTAGAAATGGCGGATGGGGGTTACTCAAGGAAGATGTCTAGGTGCCGCTATAGAGTGACAATGGTGCATGGTGCTCATGAAATGAAGCTGTCCGGGTGCCACTATAGAGTGGCAATAGAAAATGGGGCTTACACAAGGAAGCTACCTGGGTTCCTCTATATAGTGACATTGCTGGATGTGGATTGCGGAAGGAAGCTTCTTGAGTTCTGCAATGGAGTAATAATGGAGAATGGGGCTAATGTAGGGAAGCTGCTCGAGTGCCGCTATGGAGCGGCAATAGAGGATGGGGCTTACACAAGGATGCTACTCATAATTTCTTCCTCATGTCTAGCCATGAGGGCATCCCAACCCACTAATGGGTTGAGGCCTTCACCTTTGCACTTGCACAAAAGAGGGATAATGCCAAGGGGCATTGGAATCAGTCCGAATAAAGGGAGATGAAAAGTGTGAATCACATGCCTAACATTTGGAGCGCTATGAGGGTGGTGTGGAAATAGGGGATAACTATTGCCTGTGTTCAAAACATAGAATCCATATCATGTTAGCCTGAAATGGGGAAAAAAGGAGGGTCGATTGCTTACCATGGTCTAAAACACAGGACCTGACTTGAAGTGTTGTCCAAAGTCCTACGGGGCATTGGGCTAGGACAATAGGTGAGCCTATTTGGCATGGGACTTGGCCGTTAGGGGGTCCCTTAGGACATGAAATAGGATGACTATCTGAATGAAGGACACACAAAGAAGGAGATGTAGTGATGGAATGCTAAAAGGGTTTCCAATGCTTTTGAAATTAGGACCCTATAATCATGGAAAAAGTTATCTTATGTTTTTTTCACATAATCCTTCTCTTATTTGGAACAAGATGCGTCCTTCTATTGAATGATAGGGAATGCTACAATTTAAAGTCATGTTGAGAGTACTATTAACATCTTATGCTAGGAGTATAAAGCATCTCTTGTTTGGAGCAAGAGGCTTCCTATGTTTGGGACGTAGGGCGTACTACAGTTTAAATTCATATAGATAGAACTATTTCCATTTTATGAATAAAGCATAAAGAATCTCTTGTTTTGAGTAAGAGGCATCCTATATTTTTCATATAGGGTGTACTATTGTTTATAGTCATGTAGATAGGACTATTTTTCATAATGAACCTAGCTATAGATGGTGTTGGGGCTTACACAAGGGAGACCCTTTCATGCAGATCTTGACATAGAAGTCAGGTGACAGTGTTTGGGGGAGTTGTTGGGGGAATGGTTAGACTCATGGTACTCAGTGAATTGATGATGGGATTTTCAACATAAGACATGGGAAATGAACCAAGAGGAATATGATAACTCAAGGTGTTTCATGGGGTGTGGAAGAGTATCTCAAATCATGGTATCCCATGGGTGGAAGGCGACATCACATAAGGGTGCAATGGAAATTACTGACATCCTAGCCTAAAATGTTCGTGGTGCGACTCTCCATTTTTCATGGGGTTCAGTGACGGTAGCGAAGGGACCGGCCCAGAGGGCTGGAAAAGCAACCCAACACTGATCTTGAGTGGGGGTGTGGGGGCGCATCCCCCTGCGGTATAGACCGATGGGCACAATTGTAGGAGCCTTGCGAAGGATCAGTATTTGTTAAGTTGCTTCACGGAGAAAAGGTGATCGTGAAGCATGGACTCACAGAGGAGGTGCACAATGGAAAGGTACTCACGGAGGACAGAATCACGGAGTAGCTTCCTGAAGGTAAGGTGCTCGTGGAGTAGGCATCACTTTGTAGAGAATGGGAGATCATTAAAATTGGAGAACGGTCGGCCAAGGGGCGGCGTGACCGTCCGTCTGGAGGGGGGGTGAGATGTGTATTAATAGGTGGTTAAGTTCGGCGGAGTGCTCCGCGAATCAACAATACACACCATGAAGAAAAAATGATGTTGTGGAGCAGATACATTCATGATCGGCTCACGAAGAAAATGGACGCTGCGTAGGTGATATGTTCGTGATTGGCTCATGATAGAAATGGACGCAGTGAAGAAGATACGTTCGTGATTGGCTCGTGAAGGAAATGGATGCCGTGAAGAAGATACATTCGTAATCGGCTTGCGAAAGAAAAGGACGCCACAAAGAAAATAAGTTCACAATCAAATCATGAAGGAAATAGAGGCCACGAAGAAGATACATTCATGATCAGCTCCATGAAGGAGCTCCGCGAATGAGCTTCATGAACCAGTTTTCCAGCCAAACATCAAAGTCTATAAATCCTAAACCGTAAATTCGTTCGGGCTCTAAGAACTATCATATAGAAGAATATGAAATTGGATATGTTCTTGGACCGTTTATGGGAGCATTTGGAAAATTTTGGGGATGAGTTTTCTGATGTCAATAGAAATTTATGTATAAATTTCTTACAGATCATAAATATATTTATAAATTCTTAGTATATAATCAATAAAAAATTTGTCATTTCATTTTATTCTTCAAAAATTCATTTTATTCAAAAATAATTTTTTTATGTAAGATAATATTATAATTAATTTATAGAAAAAATAAAAAATATATTTTAAAAACATGTCAGAATTTTTAAAATTTCAATATCAAAATTATCACAGGGTTAATGTTTTGAATTTTTTGGAAAATACTTATTTTTTAATTAGTAGTGAAAATACCACTTTCTTTTATAGAAATGTCATTTATTTTGATAAATTATGTAATTTAAAAGTCACATTATTATTTTCAATTTATTTTAAAGTAAATAATGATTTTTTTGTTATGTTAAATCCAATTAATTATATTTAAATAAATTGTTTACTGGATTTTAGTATAATTTTATTTTCATGTTTGAAAACACATTTTTATAATAAACTATCTTAAATTGCATAAAGTTTCAATAATTTATTTTATTAAAAATAATCTCTAATGGTAAATTATTTAAATTATATATATGGGTCATATATATAAAAATTATAATTAAAATTCATATATTTTTATTACCTATTAGATCGTTAGAGTTAAATCATCTTTTCCATGGAAAATGCTTTTTTTCGAAAAGCTGTCATGAATCGTTCATGAAGGTTTCATATTATATTAATTCTTACCACCTAATTTAATTGATTCTAATAAATTTTATTCCATATTTTGAGTAATTATAATTAGTATTATGTAATATTTTTAACATAAATTTGGAAAGATATGAATAGTTAATGTAGATAATATTTATTAAAAAACAAAAAGGAAAATATGTTAATTAAGGGTATAAATAATTGAAAAAGGACTAGAAACAAAGAAACCCAAATAGTATAAATATTTATATTATTATTTACATCTAACAATGATTATATTTTTTTATCTTAAAAAATAATTATGAAATCATTTTGGTTAAAATTTCATTATGATACGATAAAACACAAATTGTATTTTTGTGTAATAACCAATTTTAATTAAGATATTGATTTTGGATAAATTCATGAAATTTCAATATTAAATCATATTATAAATAATTAATTCAAAAAATTAAATTTTAATAATTGTATATGATAATATAATTTTTATGAAGTAATTTTTAATGTTATATGGGTATTAAAAACCTTTATTGTAAAAAAACTAGTATTTTTCTGTAAATGTTTATTTCTAATTAAAAAAATTAATATATTCATATAATTATTTTCATAATGAAAATAAAATTTTTTGAATATGAATTATGAATTTATCCAATGGTTAATTTTTCATAATTTTTAGTCACATTTTAATTTTTTGGTAACAAATAAATACAAATTAAATATATGACGTGTATTATGATGACATAATGAACCAATAGTAATGTAAAAAATTATATAAAGGGTATAAAAGATTATATAAATGTTTCCCATTAAATAAAATGTGATTTTAGGTTATTTGATTAATTATATAAATCTTTAATGGATCCTTAAATAGCATTTTTTATCTTTTATGGTTTTAAAATCATTTCTTTTTGAACAGGAATCACATCCACATCACCAATGGTAATATTTTAATGTCTTCAAAAAGTGAAAATATAAAATATTTAAAACAACTCTTATTTTTCATAATATATGGACAAAATCCATGGTATTTTTTTAGGTTTTTATTGTTTTATTGTATAGAGTCCAAAACCTATGTTTGTGAAATAATAAAGAACTCGCTTCTCCTTTCCTGTATAAACGCACCCAATATCCCATTAAAATTCAATAAAAAACCCCTTTACAACGTCATTAATAAACCAAAAATAATAGAGATGTGGTCACCCACATTAGGAGAGGAAATTGTTAAAATACCATGTGTTTTTCTCTTTTTAAATGATGACATTCATGCATTTTGAATTTTCTATTGATGTACATAAATACATACTCCCAAATAGGTACAGTAATATAAATTAACAAAAAATATAATGGATAAAAAAATATCCTACATATTCACCCACTACATATGTGACTGCATTATATTATATATAAATTAATGAAAAACTATTATATTTTATATTTAGACTTTTATTTTTTTCTTCATCATGTTATCAACATCCTAGTTACACTATAATATAGTTTAGTTTCTAGGGATAGTCTATGAAATTTCAATTTCAGATTTAATTTTTTATGAGAAATATTTATTGTTTTTGTGTTATATAATCATATAATATTCTTTAAAATGTAACCATTAACCATTTTTTATATTAATCTAAATCATGTATGATATTATCAATATTTATAATTTATATAATGGTGTACATTTTCTATTTGATGATTCAACTGAGTTTATTTTAAATATTGAAATTATCGCAAAATAATAACCATTTATATCCTGAAAATATTTCAGGAACTATAATATAATATAATTTGTAATTTATAATAATTAAAATGTTGAGATATAGATAATTAAATATGCAATATTTTTTTAAAGAAAAAATTTAATGGCCAAATAACATTATTGAAATATTTTCATATTCAAAACCACTCCATAGAATAACTCAAAATATATTTATTATATTTCTATAGGAAAAATCCATTTTTAGATACTAATCCCAATATTTAATATATGAATTTTTCATTGAAGCTGTTCCACTTTTTCTTTCGAATAATAAATTAATGGATTTAAAGTGAAATATTAATTGATTGATATAAAAATTATTCCAATTAATATCCATATCATTAAATATATAACCCATGATATTATTTGATTCCCCATAACATGGAATCCTTCTCCCATGATAAAAAAATGAATTAAATGTTTTATTCATGAAAATTAAATAATATTAAATACATTGGGTGTTTATAAGGGAATTTGGATTAATTATAATAATATTGATACTATAACTCAAACCCATTCAATTATATTAATTTCCATCATATCACTGAAAATCGATTATCTTCACCAAAATACAATCTTCACATTCCAAACCTAATATCATTGAATGTTAAGTTATATATGATTTTTAAATGTGAGTTAATTAATCATTTTAACCATTTTAAATTATTATTACTTTATAAAACATTCCCATGAAAATTATTGTTTCCATTGGAGTTGATGTATCCATCAAGGAGAAACATGGATATTATAACTATATGAAATTTATTCATAATTTTACTATTAGATAATATTAGTGTTTTGAATTAAAATTCATTTGATATAAATGTGATTAATGAGATAAATTATATGGATATTGAATGAAATATTGTATATTCATTGAAATATATCAAAAGACATTAATACATAAATAATTCTTCTAACATGGTGTATATAATTAGATTCGACTACATTATGAATTTTTTTAAAAAAAAGAGATATGTTAATAAATCAAATAGAATAAGAAATACAATGAGGATAATTTTTATGAACATGGTAAAATGATAACACCAGTAGGGGTTTTCTTTAACCATGGCAAATATAAACTTGAGGTAGTATGGAATTAGTGAAATTAAATATTTATATTTTGGTAAATTGGGGATATATCTATAAGATCTATGGTAACTAATTCAGAATGAACAGTGACCTCTATTGTTTATGTAGCCATTATATATTTTTCTAAGGATGATAGGTTTTTAATGTTTACGTTATGATGATATAATAATATAATTATTTAATAAATGATATATTAAAAATAATTATATTTATTTTATGTAATATTTTGTGAGTTGTAATAAATGTTTCGTTTTATTTAGTTTCTGATTAAATGTTTATATATTTCTCGAATAATTATTTTATTAAAAATTTGTTAATAAATTTCACTTAATTTATCCATTATCTTATAATTTTAATTGAATTTCAAAAAATATTTTAATATTAACAGATATAATTTCCAAATATTTTTTTAGGATTTATCATTGATTAAAAATATTAAATGAAAATGAAAAATATTTATTATTGACAGTCTGTGATGTCATTTCTAAAATATATATTTAAACAAATTAATATTAATATATTGAACATTACTTAGTAAGAAATGAGAGTAAAATCATATGCTTTATAAATTAAAAAATTTCAAATCAAATAGTTATTTATACTTCTTTAAATGTTATTATCAATAATAATAATTTTTTGAAAATTATTTTTCATATATAAAATTTATATTTAAAATCATCAAATCAATATTAGGTAAAAAAATTATTTTTTCCTTGTTTGAATGTATAACATAAAAAGTTAAATGTGTGTTAATATCAAAAGATTTAAAATGAAGTAAAACTATAACCTACAGATTTAAGTGAAAAAATATCCCAAAAACTTATCTCCAATTATTTTTGGATTAATCATTTCAAAAAATATGACCACTTTTTCCAATTTTGGATACACATTTATTATACAATTTATATAGTATAACATTTGTGAATGTTTATTTTTGAATATTATACAAACTGTTTCATGTGAAATGACTTATACTTTACCAACTACAAACAAATCATTTCCATCAATTTATTTTTCAACACATACACTAATTCAATACATAAAATTATTTATAATGTTCATAGGACTCAGATGTAAATAATTATTCCCACATACAAAAATAAAAAATAATGTTTCAAAATTAGTTCATAGTCCAATATAGTATATACCAACTTAATTAGACTATATTCAATTGATCACCAGTATCCAATTATAATGGAATAATATTTTATAAATTTATTTCATTTTATGATAATATATTTTATCAGAAATTTATATTTAATTTATATATCAACACATTCCTTCTAATTTAGTTTTTATAACACCTTTTAATTTGGGTTGTTACTAAAATTGATAAAAAAGATGTTATCACAGTTTTAGGAAAAATCCAAATAAATCCAAAATATTATTAATTTGATTTATTAATGAACATATTATTTAAATTTTATAATTCTAGAATGGTAACATATAAACCTATATTAATTACTAAAATAAAGTCATTTTATGTATTAAAATTCACTAAAAGAGGAACATATCTATCCATTTGGATTGAACTTCCATTATAACTAATGGAAAATATAATTGGCCTCTGAAAAATTCATAAATATATTCATAAACTCCAAGTAAATTTTATTATTTATTATAAAATTATTTTAAAGAATATAGAAAATTAACTAATATTATGGAATCATAGAGAAAATGGACCAAATGACATCTGAAAAAGAATTTTAAGGGTGGATAATAAATAAATGTGTAAAAGTTAAATATAAATAATTAATATTAATTTATATAAATAATGTACCAATTTTTATAGTGGAATATAATATAATTTTACTAAATATGATGTTATCTCTTGTTCGACCAAATATGAATCTATGTTATGGTTTTTGTTATGTAAATAACGTTTTATTATGTTATATTTTGAATCGATGACTAATATTTTCAATGTTCGATATATTTTATCATTTCCATACCATTTATATTAATATTAGATTATTTATTAGGTGATTAAACTTTCTAATTTAAGTACTCTTCTAATTAAATCATACATCATAAAATTTGTTTAGTGGATCAGTTGGTTTTAAATTTTTATTTTGGTAATTTTCATCCATGTACAAATTAATTCATTAAAAAAAATTCACACTTTTTTTAATTAATTATATTTATCATATTATTGAAATTTATTATTCTATATATAATATATTAAATAAAAATTTTATTATCAATTTAATATACTTTGGGTTTTTCAAATTAATAATTAAATTTTTTTAGGTATTTCATTCAAACTCAGTGCACTATGTATCATCTAAAACATATTTACAATTATTTACCTTTAGTTTATTGATGTAATTTATTATTTGGTAATTTAATATTAAAGAATTATTTATGATTATTTTTGAACCTTTTGATTTTTTAAGGATTATTTTTTAATCATTCTATATTAAATTTAAAAAAACTTGAAAAAAATATCATTTCATTATTCCCTTGTACATCAAAATCCATGTATATAAAATCTTACTTAAAATGAATTATTTTAATTTTATAACTATTTATTTGATCTTCTGATATATCTCTTTTGGGTAATTGATTAAATGTAACATTGTATCATATTCTTGACTAAAATATATGTATAAATTATAAAATTGTATTGTATCATATTATATATTAATGGGTTATTACGTAAGGATTACCATTATGTAATTAGAGGGAACACTATTTTGTATTAAATCAATTCACTATATAAATATTTATATCCTATAGGGTAATTATTTTATGTGTGGAAAAATGTTCCAAGCATTAAGGACGAACATGATACAATAATTTATGTTCTCTTTTTTTATAATGAATTTCTGTGGTTAAAACAAAAATTAATTTATGCTTTTATTTTCATATAATTTTACCACATATAAATATTATGTCGACATAGAACAAAAATATTTTCTAATGAATTCATGTTCAAATACTACAGTTAATGTATTCACCTCTTAATGATCATTTTATAATTCATTGTTTCAATACAGTGATCTATGTCAATGTTATAATGATTTATGATTAGTCTATATGATTACATTTTTATTTTCCACTAATCAGTTATTTCAACTATATTGTAGTTTTCTCACATTTTTTATTGATTTATAAATCATGTCTAAATAATTATAACGAATGATCTATATATATGTTTTCAAGATACCAATTTTCATAGGAATATCATAGAGAACATATAAGTATTAATATGTCATAGATGGAATCATATGTGAATAATTTTTTGGATAAATTTATCCATTATTTTCTTATAAGATGGTTATGATAGAAATTCTGTGTTTAATTTTAGAAACATTCAAAAACAACTAAAGATTCATGTTACGAAAAAACTATTTCTTGAAATGATGTTGATTGGAAGAATAAAATTGAGACTCCATTAATAGAAAAGGGGGTTATTCTGGTAAGGATAATCTGGTGATTAACTAGAATGATGTGTAGGTTGGGCCTCTATATGTTGTTGGTGATGACTCAGCTAGTGGGGGTGGTTCTGAGGATGATATAGAGGTGGGAAATATATCCTTTAGTACTCTTGATACTGCTCTAAATGATTAGTATGGATCTATATTAACTACCCATAAAAGATGTGTGAATGGTGTTAGTACTAGTTATGTTGTTCCATTGGAAGTTGGTGGCTTGGGGGCTAAGAAATTAGACTCTATGGATGAATCTATTTATTATGTTTTTGATTTCGATGCTATTAATAACTATGAGGGTATCTGTATGGTCATTGCTAGGTTGGATGTACCCCTATTGGTGCAAGAGATCTTCCTCCCTCAACTACAAAGGATGCTGCTAAGTTAATTGGTAATCCTTTTTTCCCCTAAGAATAAATGGTGTGACTCGATTGAAGAAGAAGAAGATTTGGAGGCTCAAAGTGCTCTTCCATGCTCCTTTTAAGGGATTGAATCTCTATTAAGGGTCTTAGATAATTAATCTACAATGGGTTGTGCTGAAGGATTAGTTAGCATAATGAAAACCAGAAGCCTATCTAACTTGAAAAAATGGTTCTAAAATTTATTCAATAAAGAAGAAGGAAAAGAAGAAAAATTTGAAGGGAACATTTAATTATAAATCTGGTTCAAAATGAATGTTTTGTATTGTAAATGTTAGGAATTATCTAATTCATCAACTATTAATGCATTGTACAAGATTCTTCAGATTCATAAACCCGTGTTATGTGGGATATTTGAGCCCAAAACATCTTATTCTTTTATTTTTATAGGCCCCAATAAGAATAGTGTTTATCTGGTTACTGCCAATGGTTCTCTTGGTTTGGGATAGAGTCTTTGAGGCTTTTTTCATGATTCTTATGGTAATGTTAATTCTATCTCCATTAATGATCATATTATATCTTTCTATTTCTAGTGGGATTCTGGGAAGATGAGAGGCTCTATTATCTAGGAAAAAAAATATATCTGTATTGAAGGAGCCTATGGAAATATATTCATAAACACATGGTCAATTCTTTCTCATAGTTTCTTGTTGGTGACATCAATACAATAATTTGTTCAAGTGATAAAATGGTAAGCCTTAACTCTTAGATTATTCTTAGGTAATTTAAATTATTTGATGATGATAATGATTTTATTGAAGTTATCTTGGTTGGGGCCAAATACACCTAGTAAAGAAGATTTCTAAATCAGAAGATTGCTGGTAAACATGGTCATGATGTTGTGATTAATGTGGCCTGAAAAAAATTAAACTCTATTTATAGAATTTATATTCCCAAATTTTCATCTGACCATCATCTGATTCCAATTACTTTTAAGAGCCAACAACATCATTTTCCTCAACCTTTTTGTTTTAATAACATATTATATTTTAAATGTGATTATGGTATGCTTGTTGAAAAGTCATGGAACAGTATGTGAGGCTCCCCCTTTATTTATAAATTGATGATTATGAAGTCCAAATTAAATCATTGAATCAATGAGACTTATAGTGAGCTAGATAAGGATATTTATTCCCATGAAGCTACTCTCCATCAACTTCAAGATGAGGAAAATAAATTAGACATAAGTATAGTCAATTTTAATGAAGCTAGTAATTTGTTTGAATCATAATTATCTCTTATATATGAAGGAATTTGTTTTTAGGGAGACCATTAGAAATAAGTTAGTTCAGGATGGATACAGGAACACAAATTGTTTTAATTTTCTTCAAATAATCTGTGGACATAATTGTTTGTTATCCTTTCTTATGGTGGGAAAAAAAATTTTAAATAACAGTGAATGCATTTCTGATCTCATTGTTGATTATTTCTCTAATATCATTAATTGACCTATTTTTGGAGGGGTCATTGACGGCTGGTATTATTCCATACTTGGTCTATTCACAAGAAAATCACATTCTCACTAGCATTCCTTTAGAATTAAAATTTAAGGAATCCATTTTCATCCTCAATGATAATAGTTACCTGGGACCAGATGGCTTCAACATTTTCTCTTTTCAGATGTATTGGGAGGTGATAAAAGGGGATGTTTTTAATATAGTATCCTCTTTCTTCACTTCTGGAGTTGTCTCGCAGGGCCTGAATGCTCAGTTTATCACTTTAATTTCTGAACTCAATAATTCTTATGAGATACATCTTTTCTGACCCATTTCCCTAGTCAACACAATTTACAAGGTTCTCTCCATGATTATTTCCAACAGTCTGTCAAGTATTGGTAATAAAATTTAATCCTAGAATAATTTAGCTTTATTAAATTGATATCCATTTAGGAATGTATTTTTTTTCCTCAGAATGTATTAATTTTCTCAGGAATCCTAGAAGAGGTGGAAGAATATCCCTTATGATTGATATTAAAAAGGCCTTTGATACTCTTGATTGGGATTTTTTGTATAAGGCACATGGATTTTTTTTGGTTTTGACAACACTTTTTTACAAGTATTTGAATGAAAACACAATTTTCTTACAATGCTCTAGAAAAAGTGTGGGTTTTAAAGATAATTATTCATCATTACGAGTCTGTTTATTGGAAATGCTTCCCCTAGGAAAATTATTTCATCATTTTTGGATGAGGTTAAATACTCCAAGGAAAAATTGGATTCTATCAGAATTGGGAATCAGGTAAGGGGCCTTTCCATTTTCTTATCTTGTATTTCAAATTTTCTAGGGGAGACCTCATGCTACATTCTTCATTGAAATTGTGGATAGGGTCAATGGGAAACACTGAAACTAGAAATGTAATAGTCTATCTTTTCTTGGTTGAATTAGTTTGGTGAAGTTTATTATTATCTCTAAACTAGTGTACACATTCATGGTATATAAATGGACAAGAGGGATCATCAAAAGATTAAATATTTCCATTATGAATTTTATTGGGAGTGATAATATTCATTAAATGTATATGGTCACTATTCCATGGATGTCATGTTGAAAATCTATATCAAATGGTGGAATAGGTATAAATAATATTGTATTGTTCAATGATTCAATTCAAGCTCATCTCACCTAGAGTATTCTTCATAGCAATTTAAAATCAGTGGATTTTTTTCAGATCTTAATTTTTTGAAAAATTGAATCAGGGAAGTAATGTTTACCTGGATTCTTATTTTTTGAAAGTAATTAAATTTTATTTTCCTAATAACTTTACATAATCTAGATGGATTTTGAATAGGAATTATAATATTAACTTTTTCTTTGAAAATTTGTCTGGTTCATTTTTTTATGATGATTTTCAGTAGGCTATTTAAAATACATAAGCTCAAAATACTATTAAATAAATTTTAAATACTCCTCAATCATCATTTCCTGATGATCCTCAAGATATTATTGATAACTATGAATTTACTTTCTATCATGAAATTTTTTATGGGAACTGGATAGAAATGTAGTTATCAGAAGTAATCTATATTATCAATATTTCAACAGGGGCTCCAATGTTGATTTTAACTGGTTAAATACCTTCATAAAATGGATCAAGCCTTCACGATTTACACTTATCTGGATGATGGCCAAAAAAAATTACACAGTAATGATGTTATGCATAAATTTCAACTCCCTCCTTTCTGCTGTCCTGTTTCGTGTCTTCATTATTAGGAGGATGTGGAACACCTATTCCCCAGATGTGAAATGACATCAACTATTTATAATGAGATTCTAGATGCTTTTGGGTCGGATGAACATTGAGTATTGGGACTACAGTACCTCCTATGATTTCGCTCAATCATTCAACATTTCTTATAGGTGCACCGCCTATTCTGTGTTGTTGCTTCTAAAATTATGCATTAAATATGGTTGCTCCCCAATTTTATTATTCACTCAGGTAAGGGCCACGTTTTGATGCTGGTTATACAATAGATTTATGCTATTATAAGGGACTCATGCATGGATAGTATGGTAAATTGTGATAACATTATTTCTGACTTCATTGTTCTAAAAAATATGGGCATGAAAGTAAATTTTAGACCTATCACGGGTACCCTAGGGTTTTTTTTGGACGCCTCATTTTACTCATTGCATCATGGTTAATACTGATGGTTCATCTAAATGAAATAATGGACCCTCAGGGTGTGGGGATCATTTTCTGGACCGTGATGATTATATTAAGGGTTGTTTCTAGGGAACCTATATTGTGTTTACATCTTTAGAGACATAGATGCTTGGAATCATTTATGTTCTCTCGTTTTATCAATTAAAATAGTGAAATAATATTTGTTTTGAGAGAGACTCATTTACACATGTGCTGGCTATAAGAAATAGAGATTTTCATTTCTATGAGAGGCTCGTAGCTAAGTGGATGGGATGTATGAAGACTCTAATGATCCTCCACATTATCATCAAACATGTTTACCAAGAAGCAAACATTGTTGCTGATGGGCTTGCCAATATGGGTGTGGGTGTGACTCTTTATTGTTATGATACATTACATGTGGATTTTTTTCCTTTTTAGGAGCTTCATTGTAAAAATATTGCATGTTTTTGTGTTTTTGTAACTTTTTTCTCTTTATTGAATAAATACCTTAGCTTTTTGGTTGAGGGATATTTTAAAAAAGTAAATATTTAAAAATATTGGTATATCACGCATGGGTATCTTCACAAAGTCTATGAAATCAAATAATTCAATATAATTGGTATTATTTTCATTTTATAAAATGTTTATCGGAGATTTTAAAAAATAGTTTTCTTAAAAACTCACATAATATCTTAAACCACATACAAACATTTCTAAAATACACATGGAAACTCTCATTTGATAAACATTTAGTCTATTAATATCTCATTTTAGAATCAATCAGTTTCAACAAACCATTTCATTAAAAATCATATTAAAATTCAACATAATTTTATAAATAACATTTAAAATCATGAAAAAATGTCTCATAATAAAAGATTATTGATCTACAAATTCTTTGAAAAAATCAATATAATAGATTAAGGATATAAATTCTACTAAGACACTACAAAATGATTTATTTATAAACTAAAAAATATCATTTAGTTATATTATTTTTTTCCTACCCAATATCATTCATTAGATGACATAAAAAAATGCCTTATAGTGGACTAAGTAATTAAAATTATAATATATGACAAGAAAAAAACCACAAGAAATGTTCACCTAAGATAGAAAATTAAAAACAAAAATAATGATCATTTAATTCATTCCTCTATATTTTTAATCAAGTATTTTATAAAAAACATTATCGCCCATGAAAATTAATTATTTCCTCGATTATTCCCTTAATTACCAATAAAATTAACATTAATTCAAATACTACCTGTGGAATAAATATCGTAAAATCCCCTGAGTAGTGATGATATATTGAAATCCTATTCGAAAAGGTAGAGGCCACTCCTACTATACACATGTGGATTATTATCATAATATACAAAGTTATAAAATCCGTAATTATATCAAATTTCTCTAAATATCAATACAATCAAAAGAAATATTTAATGGGATGCATAAAATAAGTTGAATTATGAGTGATGACCTGTAATCACCACTCCCATGTCTCCTTTTATACCTACCAACGAAATCCCTACTATTGAGTTTTCACTCCACCATGATGTAAATGAATTATATTAAAAATACCTATAAAAGTAAAGATAAATTAGAGAAATCATATTTAAGGGAATAAAGATAACAAAAAGATGTATTATTAATTTTTATTATTCTACAAAACAACCCTTGTAATTCATAATCAATATATATAGATAGATAAGGAATAAATAATAGAATGATATCCTCTACCAATTATTTGAGTCAACAATAATGGAATCCACTATTGTGGAAACTTATAATAAATATAAAACCTTCGATTCCCCTTAAAAAAATGTATTAATAATATAAAAATACTATAACACCATATCATAACTAAAATGATGCCACTAGGGTCCTAGTTTCATGTATTAGACTCATTGTTGTAGGATATCCACAATGTATAGATGTTGGAACATTGGAATCAGTCTAAAAAAACATGTTTTACAAACCATTATACCTCATCAATTCCACCAAATATAGTATATTTTATTATAATATTCCTGGATCCCTATAAATTATATGTCAACTATTTTGAATCTAAAAAATAAAAATATAACCTCATGATTATTACCATAATAAAAAATAAAAATATTCTATAATACAAAATAAACTGGATTCTGAATTACTTACTGTATTAGAGACTTGTGAAGGATTGCCATTTTACAATAAAAAAAAATTACGATCACATTATATGATACATATCTTCAATATAAATTTTCTGGACTAGTTCTCCTATTTAAAAATTTATTATAAATAATGATTTGATATAATTCAACATGGGTGAAATTTCATCCATTAACATTAAAAACATATGGTATTTCTTCCCCAAACCCATTTAGATGTAAATGGATTATTATAATTTTATTAAACTATGTTTTTCATTATTAAATTTTTTATTTGAAGTCACATATGCTTCTGTTATTCAAAATAAAAATCAAATCAATTTTCATAACATTATATAATCTTTTGGTACATAATAACATAACTATTTTATAATAGGATCATCTTCTAAAATTTATATTCAATTAATGAGTTTTTTTATAAAATTTTCAAAAAACATATTCATAGAGTGATAAGATAATATGAAATATATGAATTTACGATATTATTTTTATTTATACTAGTATTTTATCATTTTCAATATCAAGAATGTTTTTGTACTCATTCTATTTACAATAAGACTTATATGTAGAGGTTATATTATATCCGAAACATTATATACTATAAATAGATTAAACCCTATTAGTGTTTCCCATTCATGTGTGTCAAAAATATACAATGCATGATTTTGTTTACATGGAATTGATTTATGATTTAACAACCTCTAACCATATTGATGATATATTATTATAGAAAATGGAATGATATATATTAGGTGTATCTAATATTTACTTACATTAATTATCATTCACTATACATCACGCATTCCACTTGGTATTTAATCAATATTACGTTCCCATCATGGATTTTAGATACCTTATTTGATCCATTTTTTACTATCATATAAAAACTAAAATCCTATTGATCATAAAGATCATGAATGAATGATTACCTATCCAAATCTCATATAATGTTTTAATGATATCCTTAAATTAAATTTATTAAATAATTTATATGGTTATTTAAGTGTTATAACACCTAATGATATAATCTGATTAAACCAAATCATCATATATTTAACATCATATTACAATGAAATATTCTCTAATTTTGAAAATTAATTTTATTATGGGGCATGTAAAATGAGTATTTATTAAATAATTGACCAAAATATTTATTTATTACTATACATGAGTCACAATGTTTCTATACCTTTATTAGATAAGTGTATCATTATAAATAATTTTATCATTAATCCATATAGAAAATAAAAAAAAGCATATTGGTTATTGATAAAAAATCACATAGAATACGTAAATTTTCATTGATAACATTAAAATTGCGTAGCTAAAGTAATCATAATAACGAGTTATTATTTTATAATTTTTAAAAATAAATAATGATTTATAATTTAATGGGTAATATAATAGGTATAGATATTAATCCAGGATAATTCTTTCCACGTTTAATTATATTTGTTAACAGTACAAGTTATTTATTATGTGAAAAATAGAAGAACATTCAATCCAAGAATAATTATTCCTGTAATATGAAAATAATGTGGTCAATGATCTATTTTATATATTTCCCAAGGTATTGATTAATATATTAAGATAATGGAAGAGTAATAAGAACCACAAATATAATATAGTTTTAATGTTTTGAGAACAGTTACAGATTAAACTAGGGATATAAAATTTCTTTGTTTTCATTAATATATGTTGTCAGTGTTTTAATAATTAAATATTATGTGTAGAATAAAATAATTATTTATGAATTAAATCTCACATGGTATATTTTTTTATGTAAGAAAATTATAAAATTAATTGAATCAAACATCTTATGAGATAATTCAATGTAGTTTTTTGGGAATATGATTTTGATACCGATTATCTTATAATTATATAGGTTGAAATTCTAAGGGATTTTACGAAAATTCAGAATATATTAATATCTACATAGATAAAAATGAAAAAATATCCATTTAGTAATGAATATCATTTTTTGTTTTAAAAAAAATAAAAAAAAAATATTATATTTAAGAAATGATTACTTTTAAAGAGGGAACTATTTTATATTTTATGAATGTTGTTCAATAAATGATTAAATTTAATAAGAGAATCAATTCACTAAAAATATATTAGACAATGGTGTAAGTGATAAAGGTGATTAAATAAATGATTCTCTATTATAGGTTGTTCTGGGTATATATTACAAATTATTGTATATAATTTTGGGAATGTTTAATTAATATTTTTATATCAACATGATTTTTAATGTACCATAAAATAACTACATCATCATTCCATATTTTCTAGTATATGTTTTCCTTAAGAATCTGGAAGTCTCCATAGTTTTTTTATAATTATTATAGTATGATCCATTTTAATGTTATGTTATTCTCTAAAAAATACAAGTCCACTACATGATTATCTATAGACTACCAAGTAAATTATATAGAAAACATTAGTATAAAATACCTCAATACCATTTCATTCCAAAAATAACATAGAAAACACAATAGGCCACAAAAATATGTTATACAAGTAGGTTAAAATATAATGACATTCCATTAAATAAGGGGCTCTATATTGATCATAGGTATAGATGTGAGAGACCATAAATTAACTTGGGAGGGGTATATTGGCATAAAAATATCAAACTACAAAATTGAAAATGATTATAGTGACACATGTTTTACATATATAAATATTTTATCATTTTTAGATTGATATTCAATATATGATATTTCTATCAACTCTAGAACCGTAATAGATAATTTTTTTTGTTGAATAATAACATAATCCTCTTATTTCATGAAATAAATTCAATGTTTACAATATAGAAAAAATTTAGGCATACCCTACATGATAACCTTTTTCATAACAATATGAAGAAAAAAATAAAAATGTGTCTGATTAGATGCGAAATAATGCTAAATATATGAGACATCATTCAAAGGATAAAAGATAAGAAAATGGGTATGAGGTCATGATCATAAATTTCAATGTTCATACCCAAATAGATCATAATCATTAATCATGGATAAAATATATAATATTAAGAAATATATTCAAAATAGTTTCGAATCATCGATAATCATTCATGACCATCTATTTATAACATAGAAATCATATGTGGGAAAAAAAATATTTATAAATGTTAAAAAATGTATATGTATAAATAGGTTCCATCATAAAGTTATGTCATGAAATCATACCCCTCCATAAAATTATGAAAATAAATAATAGACCATACAAAATATTACGGACATCAAAAATTGGTCCACATATAATCTTATGGAAAAGAAAACAATCACCATATATAATCTTTTTTACCTAAAAATTTGGTCCACATAGAAACTTTTGAGCATGATTTCACATTCATGAATAATATATTCATCTAATGAGTCATTCACCTTTACCCAATGAATTGTAATGATATATAATTTCGAGACCACACATCATATAATGAAAATCATACATATTCATGCCAGCTAATCAAAAATCGAAAATCATATCATAATCCCTTGATCAAATAGGGTTTTTTATCATGTCCATATTTCATCATTGAATAACCCATTACAAATTAATGGATTTCATAAACATTTTTTTCATTATGATTAAAAACTATCCCAAGAAATAGTAAGTATAATATAGTTGATTAATATCTGTAGTAAAGATGTTGTAATAAAAAAATATTTCATCTTAGATGAAAAATACATATAAAATATCACATGGAACATTTCATAAGGAAAATAAAATTTTCACTTTGAAACAAATTTTTTATCACATAAAATTTTCCAAATATTATCGATACAAATTTCATTGAATTTTTTTTAGAATGTTGTAAAGGATGGTTTAAAGTGTTGGGGAGTCGTGATGGTGGAAAATTATGTTCATGATGTGTTTGTTAAGTAATGATTCAATTCACATTTATTATAAAATAACAAAAGTAAATCAATAGTAAAATAATAATAATATTAATTTTATCTATTATTAAAAAGTATAGAATGGTTAAAATTTTTTGTAAAAAATAATATAATAATTTTTTTAAATAAATTTAAATCCTTATTTAAGAAAAATGGATCTAAATTATAAAAGAATTTTTGAGGAAGAGTGAAATAAAGTCGGTTATTCCTATAAATATTATATTTTTTATAAATAAAATGATTTTAATAAAATAAAAAGGAAACATATATTCTCTAGAAATATCTATAGTATATTAAAATTCAAATGATTCATGATAGGTAGATATGAAAATTTCATCATGCAAAACATAATCATAAACAATCCCATTAAACAATGTGACTAAAAAACAAAATGCATTCTAATATTGGTTACATTCAAATAAAACCCTCCTGAAAGAGATAACATTATATGGATATTTATATCACTACAATTATCATGGAAATAAATATAAAATAAATTCATTGGAATTATATATTTTATATGAAAAATAAGTGTTGAATATGAAATGTGTCTTAAAAAAGTAAAAGTTTAATGAAACTCCCATACCTAAATTCCAAATTACTTCTTAAGGGATTTGAAATTAGGTACAATATATTTTATATTCACTATAATTAAATAAAAATAACTTGTTTTTAATTATAATATTACATATGATAAACCTATAACATTTAAAGTCCAATTTAATTATAATTACTTATTATAATAATCTTATCTAGGTGTGAACTATTTCTCTTTTTCCTAAAAGTCTTGTTATTTTGAATCATGTGAATATACATTGATAAATATTATATCATATTATAAGTTATAATGATGTCGTAAATAGAATAAATATTCACTATATATTAATTAATCTATAAAATCCAAAAAAATAAAATGAATTACATCATTCATAGGGACATTATATCATACAAACACATAAAAAATTTATTCAAATTTCAATGGATTGAATAGCGGAAAGGGAAAAAAAATTCACCCTGAAATAATAAAAAATATATTATATATATCGCATTTATTAATTTAATATATCCTTAAAACCATATATGTAAAACATAATCAATAAACGAGTCACATTCAAACATGGTGGTGGTAGTCCACACTCAAGCAAGACCATTGTTATCATTTTCCAATAAAAAGATAGGTAAGATGATAGTAGGAATAATATAATTACGTAATCATTATTATATAAATAACTACATATGAAAAACTTAATTCAATAATAAATACCATCCATGAAATACTATGATGGTAGAAACGTTGTATCACTATATGGAGGTGGTAGTCCACATGTATGAATGAAAAATACAATAACTTACCATTTGATGGAAAGGAGGGTGGATAATCATTTCTACATAATTATAATAATATTTTAGAATATTTAGGATATTAAATATAATATTTTATGTTGAATTACATAGATTTAGAGAAGGAAAACAAGAAATAATTTTACGGAGGTCATGTAATACAGTTTCCACTTCTTTAGTAATAATTATTTAGATAAATTTTTAAGGACCCTCATAAAGTACATATAAAAATACCATATAAAAGATAACATAATTTTTTAGGTATTTCACTATTTGAATTTTTTTATTTGACCATGTTGGACGAGTCTTGTTTGGGGTTAATGATCCTTTATTGGGGAAAATGAAATACTATTTAGGGTTGTATGCTTATATGCATTGATGAAGTCTAGTTATAAACATGTTAAATGGTATCTTTAAGGTTTTTTATGTGTTTGGAAGGCTCATAAGTGGTTTAAGAACTTTAAGTTGGGATGAAATGTTTTTACATGAAATTAACACACCTTCTATTTGTTACATGACTTGTATCTACCCTAGACACATTTTGTGACCTGGTTCACGAGGTAAAGTGGTTACACACCATGAAAATGTTTTCATCATATAAATATCTATTGGTATAAATATTAACCCAAGGAAATGATTTTTTCATACTAACATAAAGATGAAGAAATAAATGAAATGAAAACATTACATGCCATTTATTCCTCAAACAAAGTGGTATTAAGTGTTCCATAAACTTATGTTTCTCATTTATTCATTACATCCTCTCCACTTTTGATCTTAGGTAAAAATATGAGTTATTTTTTGAGTCTATTTATAGAACACCCAGTTTCAAGTACGTAATCCTTTCATTATTATATATATATATATATATAATGTTATCGGTTGATGTTTGGGAGGGTTTAAAGGACTTTTGAAAATTTATGGGGATTTTAAAAAGGTGAATGCTTTCATAATGTTTAGTAGAAACAATGGAACTCCTTTAGGAAACTATGCATAGTTAGACAAGGTCTTAGGTGTAGACGTATGGGTAGTCATACAGGTTTTCTAAACCATGTGGCCACTTCAGAGTAACCATATGATGTGGGATAGTGGGATTCTATAATGCTGTCACATGTTTTTTTAACCATATGGGACTATCATGTGAAGTGCTATTTGAGGTAGAGTCTAGTGAACTTTTAGAACACAGTTTTCCAAGCCGTGTGACAAAACCAACATTGTTTAAAATTGAAATCCTAAAAATAGTTTATATAAATTTGTTTTACAAATAACACCATCATTCTCCCTCAAAATTGTCCATAATTTTATTCTTATTCCTCCCATAGTTTTTGGAGTCTATCCGCTTTTAAAGAGAAGCAATCTGAAGGCTATTATTAGTGTGTTAAAGGCAGATTCTTTTTTCTTGGCTTAGTTTGTGGTATTTTTTCTTAGATATGCATTCTATTCCTTTATAAAAATCTTATATGTACCATATTAAAGATATATATATATATATGATTTTTAATTCCAATAATCAGGTGATATATATGTTTTTGATATTATGGAAAGATATATACGGTACGTTTTTGGAGACTCTAACCGTTTTGTGGAATAATTCATGTCGTTCTTCATTTTTTTCCATAATCCCCATTGTTGGTGGATTCAAACTCGACTAATGTTATTATAAATACAAATATTGATTTAAAATATATTGTTTTTATTAAAATTCATTGTGATTTTTTTTTAAATTTCTTGATGTAGACCCTATTTATTGAAAATTTACGAAATTGTAAAAATTTGGGGCTTTAATGGAAAATAAAATTCATAACATTATTTTAAAATGATTATTTTAAAATTGTTTCTTGGATTTATTCATATAATAGTGTTCAAAATACATTTATATTTTTTAAAAAGTGATTTTTCAAATACTTCATTGGAATAGATGTCTTAAATGGTTAATCATGAGATGAATGGGATCGATAGTTATCGTGATATACCACCATCAACGGGGTGTGTTATGAACATAATGTTCTATAATAAATAATAAATATCAAGAATGAGTTTTTGAGTTTTTGTATGTGGTTATGTTAAATATAATGGGTTATTTCAGTTGTTTATTGATATTTGGTTGAATTACATTTTTCATTACATCCCTTGGGAACTGGTTTTGGTTTGGAAAACTAATTTAGTGTGAAAATAGTTTTTCTTAGAAATGGTGTGTCTTTAATATATAATATTAAAAGTTATTTATATATATTTTTCTTAGAAATTATCTATCGTTTTATATCACAGAGGTGTGAGTATTGAAGGCCTTTTGGGAAAGCCTATTGTTTTTCATTACTCACTCCTACTACGACATGTTGGCACCTTTTCAAATATAAGCTATCAGTGTAACACCCTGACATTTTAGGAGAATTAATTTTTTAAATGTATTATGTTATACTAAACACCAATATAATCTTTCACTACATACAACACTATCTTGGATTGCATTATACACAAGAGAAACCTTCCTCGATAGCTTGCGTTATACGCAATGCCGAGTTTCACTAAACAATGATATATTATTATAATATTATGAATTAGCCGTTATGAATAGTATTTACTTAATTATGAATTTTAAAACATTATAATTCATCTTACACATTTTCTATAATGAGATATGAAAACAAAATCAATTTTTTGGGTAAAAGAAGTTTCTAAAAAAATGCAGTTTTATCGCCTTTTGATGGCGCACCCATTTTTAATATAATTTTTCACAATTTTATAAGATCTATTTTAAAAAATAAACTTATTATTTTGAATTAGTATATAAAAACATACATTGGATAAATTTTTGTTACTTTTCTGATAACTTTCATATTTTGATGAATAGTAAAAATACGCTAATTTTTTCATAAAAACAACTTTTTTCATCAAGATAATTTAGATGGTTAACTGATAAAATTTAATGGTTTCAAAGTGTATATAGAATATATTTTTACCATATAATATAATTCATGTCATTACCATTAATTTTATATTGAATTCATAGGTAAAAACATTTTAATCTTTGACAATGTTTTAACTTTCAAAACCCGTTTTCTTAACAACGGGATTAATTTTATATTAATTACTGCAACTTATATTTTTTTAATTTTTGTAAATGGATTCTATATTTGGATTTAGTGGGTCTAAATTATGTTAATAGGTTACTTTTATTTTTTTTGACATGATGAATAGTAACTACGGTAATTTTTATTTAATACAGTTAAGGGTAAATCGGGTAATTAAGGGTAAAAATAAGATTATAAAATTACCCCAACACCTGCCAAAATTCAATTGAATGAATAAACGTTGACCCATATCACCTAAGGGTCAGAATAGATTCGTTTAATAGACTATTTACCCTGAAAATGACATAATTATAATTAAAACCAAAGAAAGTGACAACATGTCACTCTCTTATATCTTATAAGTGTAATAATTTTAATTTAGTGATAAACATCATAAAACTTCGAACATAAATAGTCTCCAGAAATCTAATAAAATTATCTACATCATGTGAATTTATTTAGAATTTTTAAGGATCAAATATTTATCATTAATAATGACACAATAGTGATGTTGAAATTATTTTATTGATTCAAATATCAAATATATGGTATTAAAAATAGTAAAATAAATAATTTATGAACTATTTAATGTGATCCCCAGATTTTCTATATGACTGCGAGATTTTAGGATTCTATTAAATATTTTTGTTTGAATATATCCTTTGTTTATAATTTATCTAAATTCAAATAAATGAATAGTGTCAAAATTGACACTATTGTTATTTTATAAAAATAACATATTATAAAATTGTTTAAAAATCACAAAAATATTTAAAAATTATAAATATAAATTTATATGGTCTAAAATGTCATAAAGTATCAAATTATGGACAATTAACAGCAGATATGTAATTATTTATAAAAATTTAAAATTTACAATATTATTACCACAAATAAAATTAAATAGATTAAATAAGGATAAATAAATTTGATAAGGTTTAAAATAAATTCACAATATATTTAAATTTTATTGGTTGATGATATTACAACCATATCTCTTCTAATATTCTAATTGAGTGATTTTTGGTGGTTTTTAAGTGGGTTTGGAATTTATTATAAATTTATATTTCTTATAATTCCAATGGTGCCCCTCTCCTCCCTTATAAAAAGGGAACCTCCTCCCTCTCCTCCTCACACAATTTTGAGCCTTCAATCTCGGCCATCCCCTTACCATTTATCTTCTCAACATCTCTAGTTATATTATAGTGGTTATTTTCTTCTCAAAAGTCCTACTATAGTGCCCTAAGAGGATGTTTAAAAGAGGCAAGTCAAGGAAGAGGTAATCTCTTCTGCCGATTCTTTCATGTTTTTTTCTTCTTATAATCCTTATTATTTACTTGTTTCCTTATAAAGTAATAAAATAAGTATCACTCATATACTTATATGTTATTATAAATATGAAACAACCCTATTTCACTTTCTATCCATCCAACGGAAAACGAAATCACCGCGGTTGCGAACGTACAGAACACCATCTCCAGGCCATGGTGTAATTTGTTTTCCACCACCACCTTACTTGAATGGGTATAATGGTGTAAAGAATAACTATATATGATTATTATAACTTTATACTGATTCTGAGATATTATATAATCAACTCTAATTATATTCATATAATTATTGGAACGATATCATCGCTCCTACATACGTACGGCCTACCGTCTCCAATATGTGATGTGACTCGTTCTACATGATCTTCATTGATTAATGATTATATAACTAAATTGAATGAATATATATGATATATATAATTCTAATACCATTCTATAAAATATGTATCTATAACCTAAAAAGAGTGATAAGAATTTATTCGACAAAACACGCATAAGAACATAAAGCAATGAACATCCGAATAACAAGTAGTAATGTAATAATACTAATAAGTATCTAAGAATATGACCATATATGATATCATAACAATGAGTATTATTATTTAATAATCCAATGACATTATTTAAATCATTATACAGGAGGTTCAGACACATACAAAGCATATCAGACCTAAGGTAAGGGAAAAAATCTCACAATTTCATTTTTATCCGAGATTGTTTATTCTTCAGAATTTTCTGTGGCATATTTATCATACAAATCCACGTTTCCTCAATATGTAATATTATTTCTATACTCCTACAATAGTTTAAATCCAATTTTAACTATTGTTGAATTTTTAGTAAAACATATGAAATGAATCTTTTGTCGTTTTCAGTATGAGATACTTTTTGACTTTTCCTACCAAAGTATGAGAAGAATGTTTTTTTAACTTATACGGCATGAATGAATTTTTATGATTTCATAAAAAAATATTTCCATGAAGATTAATTTATAATTTTTCATGTTTATTTTTAATTTACTTATTTTAGTATAAAATTGTATGACATGTTAAGAAAGGAAAAATGTTTTTGAAGTAGAAAGTATATTTTCCTTAAGAATAGAGTTTAAGTGTTTTATAAAAATTATTTTCTATCTAAGATAATATAGCGTTATATTTCTATCCATATTTTTACATTTATTTGATTATGTTATGATTGAATTATTTATATGAAGTCCTTTTTTTCTTATATGGATTATGTTATAATGGCATGAATTTTAAGAATCCCATTTTTATTACATAGGTTATGTTATGATATATGATTTATGATTTTGTAGAACACATAAGAATGGTTTCATTATGGGATGGGTGGGACCTATATATACCTCCAATTCATTGGGTAAAGATTTATATCTCATGGGATAGACATGGCTGGAATGGCAAGTTAATCCATTTCAGTGATACAGGACTGGGACGAGGAGTGAACTCGGTTTAGAAATGGACTTTGTCCACGATGATAGTCTTGGAAATGAGTCTTGACTAATATGAAATGATTTTATATGATTATGTGTGTATGACACAAGGTTTCATGTTTTATTATATGATTTTTGGTATTACAATTCACTACAATGATTTATCCCTTTTCATGATATTATGATCTCTTTTGAAGGTTAAGATTTTCAAAATGTTATATTCTTATGAATATGATATGATTTATATTTCATTTGTTTAGCCTTACGGAGAATTTGAGCTCACCCTTTGGTATGTTTTATTTTCCCCAGGTCAGGAAGAAGGGTATTAAGTAGGACATGCCAAAAGGGACTCTAGATATGACGAAATAAGTGGGAGACAATGTAGATGATTTATGAACCAGTTGTTTATGTTTCCCAGTTCCTAAAGATACCATACCTATATAATCCTACCATGGTTTTGTTATATGTTTTAATAAGTAAGCATCAATTCAGAAGTAATAATAATGTATGTTATGTATGGGTCATTATATTTGGTATCAGAGGAAAGGTATAGTCAACCTTTGAAAACTATGATGCGAAACCCTTAATAAGAACCCTAAGGATATATCTAAGATTAGAACACAATATTAGTGTTTTATAAATGACCATGAATAACCAATGATAAGACCTAATGTGTGAAGTTTTATTCTAGATTATGTGGTTTTCCTAATATGATTAGTGTTTCTCACACTATGCTGATTGGTTTTAGTCAATGGCTGGAACCCGACAGAACCGTGTTAATGCTGAATGCGACGGGAAATACAATGATTGTCCCTATGAGCGACCAAACGTTATGGGAGTTGGAATGAAAAATATTCTAGCCATGCTCACACAACATTCTCATGCTATGAATCATGCAGGACATCCAAACAAGTAAAGGAAAGAGAAACATTCTGTTGAATCCTTCATGAGGCAGCGTCCACCTTCATTCAGCGGGTCCTCTGATCCATTAGTGGATGAACAATGGATTAGTACCACTAAAAAGATATATTTCAGTTCTTCAATGTTCTGAACATGATAAATTCATCTTATCGGTATATAGTTTGGAAGGTGAATATGATCAATGGTGGAATATTATCAAGTATAAGGGGAAAAGAGATGAAATTGATTCCATGGAATGGGACGACTTCAAGAACATATTTTTCAATAAGTACTTCCTTCATATTCTTCGAACAAAGATGGATCAGGAGTTTCTTGAACTAATGAAAAAGGATGATGAATCTGTTGGTACCTATAAATCAAATTTTACAAGACTTGCAAGGTACGCTTCCGGAATTATTACCCAACCGGAGAGTAAGATCGATCGATTCTTTAGTGGCTTAAAACCAAGTCTCCAAAGGAAATTACCCATAATGGACTTCAACAGCTACGAGGAAAATTTTCGATGTACTCTCAAGGTTGAGATGGAGATTGTAGTAACCCATCAGTCATATGGGTTTGATAAGAAGAGGAAAATGGAATTCAAAGGGAAATCTAAAGAGAACACTGAAATGAAGATGATTTTTCCCTTATGGTCAAAGTGTGGAAAGAAACTTGGAGGGAATTTTCTTAAAGGGACAAGTAAATGTTTCAAATGTGGAAAAGAAGTTCATCAGGAATTTCAATGCTGTAGTGATGGAAAAAATATGACTATTGATGCGAACAATGAAAAGGCTACACAGAATGCACCTCCCACACTTCAATGTTACAAGTGCAAGGAAATGGGGCATTATGCTAATCAGTGCCCTAATCCAAGGGTTGTGGATGAAGATCGATGTCAACAAAATCTTAAGGCCAAAGGCAAAGGAAAGTCACATGCAATTTCTATCGGTGATGTGGAGTATGATAAAGAAGTGTTGAAAGGTACACTTACCATCCAATCTAAAGTAGAAAATGTTTTATTTGATTCTGGATCCACCCACTCTTTTATTTCTAATGAATTTTCTAAGGGTATTTCCATACTACCTCAAAAATTAGCTGTTGAGATAGCTGTGAAAACTCTTAATGGCACAATGGTTGCATCAAAAGTTTATAATTCATCTCCAATTGACGTTTATGGGAAATTGATTCCTAAAAATCTTGTGATCCTTCCTAGAGTGGAATTTGATGTGATTTTTTATCATGGACTGGATTTCCTTATATGGAGCTCATATCGATTGCCAAAACAAGGGAAGTCACATTTCATATTCCAGATCAATCAATGATCATCTTTTGATGTAAGGATGAATATAACCTTCCAGTGGATATTTCTTCCATCTTATGGGTCTTGATTCCAAAAAATGAAGGTTATTTATATCAAATGGTTGGAGAGAAAATCACGATTAAGAATATGAAAATTGTACGGGATTTTGATGATGTCTTTCTAGAGGAATTTCTAGGTATTCCTACAAATAGTGAAGTTGAGTTTTCAATAGAACTCATATCGGGTTCTATGCCCATTTCAAAGACACCTTATAGAATGGCCACAATTGAGTTGTAAGAATTGAAGAAGAAACTCCAATAGAATCTTGCTAAGGGATTCATATGCCTAGTGCATCACCTGAGGGAGAATTTGTTCTGTTAATTAAGTAGAAATATGGATCAATGAGACTCTTCATTGATAATCAAGAACTTAACAAGATCACTATACAGAAAAAATATCCTCTTCCACACATTGATGACTTATTTGATGGATTTCATGGAGTTCAATACTTTTACAAGATTGATCTTCATTCAGGGTATCATCAATTAAGGGTCAAAAGGTAGGATATACCAAAGATGACTTTCTATACAAGGTAGGGACACTATGAATTTATAGTGATGCCATTTGGTCTTACTAATTCCCCTGTTATCTTCATGGATCTACTGAATAGAGTCTACAGAGACTATCATGATCAGTTTGTGGTAGTCTTTATAGACAATATTCTTGTTTATTCAAAGAGAAAGGAAGAACATGAAGATCACTTGAGAATTGTATTGAAGACCCTAAGAAAGGATAAGCTTTATGCCAAATTTACCAAGTGTGAATTTTGGCTTCAAAAAGTTTCATTTTTGGGTCAGATAATCTCAAAAGAGGGGATATCTGTGGATCCAACAAAAACAGAGGTTATCAAAAGATGATCGAGACCAAAAATAGTAACTAAGATCCAAAGTTTTCTTGGCTAGGATGGATATTATCAACATTTGTTGAAATATTTTTCATGATTATCTAATCCACTGACTTGGTTGACATGAAAAGGAGTTAAGTTCGTTTGGATGGAGGAGTGTGAAGAGAATTTCAAGGAGTAGAAAATAAGGTTATCTGGTGCACCTGTGCTCACACTTCCTTGTTGTGGGGAAAGGTTTGTGATATATAGTGATGCATCCAAGATGGGATTCAGGTGTGTTCTCATGCAAAACGATATGGCGATAGATTATGCCTCACGACAGTTGAAAATCCATGAGAGAAATTACACAACTCATGATTTGAGGTAAGATATGGTAATCATTGAATTAAAGAGTTAAAGGAATTATCTTTATGGTGAAAGGTGAGATATTTATACTGATCATAGAAGTTTAAAGTATATTTTCACTCAAAATGAGCTGAATATGCACCAAAGAAGATGGTTGGATCTGATTAAGGATTACGACTGCTCAATTCATTACCACCCTGGGAAAGAAAACAATGCGGAAGACGCATTAAGTGCACAAGACCATGCTATCTTATCCATGATGAGGATCACAAAATATCCAATATTTATGGATTTACAAGGTATAGATTTTGGAATTATAATTGAAGGGGGAAAATCTTACCTTTCTCAAATGAATGGTCAACCATCTATAGATGTGAAGATTAAAGAGGCACAGTAAGAAGATGTAGAGTTACAAAAGATGGTGAGAAATGTTCCTGAATTCCACATTGATTGTGATGAGATAATAAGGTTCCAGAATTGGGTTTGTAGTCCTCCCATCCTAGAATTAAAGAAGGAAATATTTTATGAAGCTCATAGTTATTCATTCTCTATTCACCCTGGAATCACGAAGATGTATAGGGACCTAAAGGAGTAATTCTAGTGGGATGGCATGAAAATAGATGTTGCTGAATATGTCTCTAGATGCTTGGTTTGTCCCTGGAATTCTTAAAACATCCAATGGAAATAATTCTATATGTGTTATAGTTGATCGTCTTATGAATTCTGCACTCTTCATTTCTATTAGAGAATATTTCTCTCTTGATCAGCTTGAAATTATTTATGTAAAGGAAGTGGTAAGATTGTATGGAGTACCACTTTCCATTATATCTGATCGGGATCCGAGGTTTACCTCGATGTTTTGGCGAAGTCTTCAGCATACTCTAGATACAAAGTTGAGTTTCAACACATCTTATCATCCTCAGATAGACAGTCAATCTGAGAGGACAATTCAAACTTTGGAAGACATGTTGAGAACATTCTCTATGGATTTTAATGGTGGTTGGGATCAACACCTACCTTTGGTGGAATTTTCTTATAATAATATCTTTAACTCTAGTATTCAGATGGCTCCTAATGAATCTCTCTATGGAAAGAAATGCAGAACTCTAACTTGTTGGGATGATGTTGGTGGATGAAAGCTATTAGGACCTGATCTCG
This sequence comes from Viscum album, assembly GCA_963277665.1. Lineage (NCBI taxonomy): Eukaryota > Viridiplantae > Streptophyta > Magnoliopsida > Santalales > Viscaceae > Viscum > Viscum album. The sequence continues at coordinate 834,566,167 of OY728136.1, forward strand.
TTGATGAGATGGAAGAAAAATACCAATATACTCAACAAAACATAAGAGAATCTCGGAGTCGACAAAAAAGTAATGCTGATAACAGAAGGAAAGACATAGAGTTTGAAGTGGGTGAAAAAGTGTTCTTACAAATATCCCCTTGAAAGAGAGTAATGAAATTTGGAAAGAAGGGCAAGTTGAGGCCAAGGTATATTGGTCCTTTTGAAATACTTGATCGTTTTGGGAAGGTATCTTACTGATTGGAACTTACACCAAATATCTCTCAAGTTCATTATGTGTTCCATGTATCTCTCTTGAGGAAGTACATACCTGATCCTTCACATGTACTAAGCTCTGGCGTTATACCGCTGGAGCAAGATATTTCTTATAAAGAACAACGAATAGAGATTCTGGATCGTAGAAAAAAAGTTATATGAAACAAGACCACCCACTTGGTTAATGTTTTATGGATGAACCACCAATTAGAAGAAGCTATATGGGAACTTGAGGATATGATGAGGGATATTTATCCTCATCTGTTTGTTACGAAGTGATGAATTTCAAGGGCGAAATTATTTTTAGGGGGGGTAGAATGTAACACCCAGATATTTTATGAGATATATATATTTTAATGTCTTATTTTATATAAATCACCAAGATAATCATTCACTGCACACAACACTGGCATGGATTTCATTATACGCAAGAGCAACCTTCCTCCATATCATGTGTTGTACACAATTCCGAGTTTCACTAAACAATGATATATTATTATAATACAATGAACTAGCCGTTATGAATAGTATTAACTGAATTTTGAATTTTATAACATTATAATTCCACTTACACTTTTTTTAGAATGATATATGAAAACAAAATCAATTTTTTGGATAAAAGAAATATTTTTCAAAAAAATGCAGTGTTACTGCCTTTTGATGGCGCAAAAATTTTAAATATAATTTTTGACAAGATTATAAGTTAAATTTTACAAAATAAACTTCTTATTATGAATAAGGATAAAAAAACATACATTGGATAAATTTTTTATACTTTTATGATAACTTCAATATTTGGATGAATAGTAAAAATACCCTAAATTTTTCTTAAAAACAACTTTTTTCATCAAGATAATTTAGATTGTTAAATTATAAAATTTAATGGTTTCAAATTATAAATAGAATATATTTTTACCATTTAAGATAATTCATGTCATTACGATTAATTTTATATTGAAGTCATAGGTAAAAACATTTCAATCATTGACAATGTTTTCACTTTGAAAACCCATTTTCTTAACAACGGGATTAATTTTAAATTAAATACTGCAAATTGTGTGTTATGAATTTTATAAAATGGATTCCATATTTGGATTCAGTAAATCTAAATTATGTTAATAGGTTACTTTTATTATTTCTGACATTATGAATAGTAACTACGGTAATTTTTATTTACTACAGTTAAAGGTAAATCGGGTAATTAAGGGTAAAAATAAGATTATAAAATTACCCCCAACACCTAAAAAAATTCTATTAGATGAATAAAAGTCATCCCATATCACCTAAAGGTTATAATAGATTTTTTTCATGGACTATTGACCATTAAAATGATATAATTATAATTAAAACCAAAGAATGTGACAACATGTCAATCTCTTATATCTTATAAGTGTAATAATTTTAATGTAGTGATAAACTTCATAAAACATAAAACATGAATAGTATACAGAAATATAATAAAACTATCTACATAATTTCAATTTATTTATAATTTTTAGGTATTAAATAATTATCATTAATGATGACACAATAGTGATGTTGAAATTCTTTTATTGATTGAAATATCAAAAAAATGGTTTTAAAAATATCATTATATATAATATATGAACTATTTAATGTGGTCCATGAATTTTCTAGATGAATATGACATGTTAGGTATATATTTAATATATTTTTTAATATATCTTTGGTGTAGAATTATATTAATGTCAAATAAATGAATGGTGTCAAAATTAAAACTATTGTTATTTTATATAAATTACATATTATAAAATAGTTTAAAAATCACAAAAATATTTAAAAATTATTAATTTAAATTTATATGGCCTAAAATTTTATAACGCATCAAATTATAGACAATTCATAGCACATAATTAATTATTTATAACAATTTAAAGTTTAGAATATTATTACCACAAATAATATTAAATAGAATAAATAAGGATAAATCAATTTTATAAGGTTTAAAATAAATTGACAACATGTATAAATTTTATTGGATGAAGATATTTCAACCTTATCTCATCTAATATTCTATTTGAGTCATTTTTGGAGGGTTTTAAGTGTGTGTGGAATTTATTATAAATTAATATTTCTTATAATTCCATAGGTGCCCCTCCCCTCCCTTATAAAAAGGGCACCTCCTCCCTCTCCTCCTCACACAATTTTTAGCCTTCAATCTCATCCATAACCTACCCATTTCTCCTATCAACATCTCTAGTTATATCATATAGGTTCTGGTATTCTCAAAAGACTAACTCTAGTGCCCTAAGAGGAAGTTTAAAAGAGGCACGTCGAGGAAGAGGTAATCTCTTCTACCGATTCTTTCATGTTTCTATTTTATTCTACTTCTTATTATTTATTTGTTTAATTATAAAGTAATAAAATAAGTATCACTCATATAATGATATGTTATTATAAATATGAAACAACCCTATTTCACCTTCTATCCATCCTACGGAAAATGAAATCATCGCGTGTGCGTACATACGGAATACCGTCTCCACGCCGTGGTGTAATCTATTTTCCACCACAACCTTTCTGGGATGTGTATAAAGGTGTAAATAATAACTATATAATATTATTATAACATGATACTAATTTTGAGATATTATATCATCTACTCCAATTCCATTCATATAATTATGAGAACGATATCATCGCTCGTGCGTACGTACGGCCTACCGTCTCCACGATGTGATGTGACTCGTTCTACATGATATTCATTGAATAATGATTATATAAATGAATTGAATGAATATATATGATATATATTATTAAAATAACATTCTTTAAATGATGTATCTATAACCTAAAAAGATGAATAAGAATTTATTCGACAAAACACGCATAAGAACAAAAAGCAATGAACACCCGAATAACAAGTAGTAATGAAATATTACTAATAAGAATCTAAGAATATGACCATAATTGATATAATAACAATGAGTATGATTTTGTAATAAGTAAATGATATTATTTAAATCATTATACATGAGGTTCGGACACATACAAAGCATATCAGACCTAAGGTAAGGTAAAAGCTCACAATCTAATTTTTATCTGAGATTGTTTATACATCAGATTTTACTAGGGCATATTTATTTTCCACATCAATGTTTCCTCAATATGTAATGTTATTTAAATCATCCTAATTTCATTTAAATCCAATTTTACCTATTGGTGAATTTTTAGTAAAATATATGAAAGGAATCTTTTGTCGTTTTCAGTACGAGATACTTTTTGACTTTTTTGGCCAAATTACGAGAAGAATGTTTTTTAACATATATGGAATGAATGGATTTTTTTTATTTCATAGAACATTATTTTCATGAATCTTAATTTACAAGTTTTCAAGTTTTTTTAAAATTAACTTCTTTTAGTTTAAAATTGTATGACATGTTAAGAGAGGAAAAATGTTTTTATGGTTGAAAGGATATTTTCCTCAAGAATGGAGTTCAAGTGTTTTATCAAAATTATTTTTCATCTAAGATAATATAGGGTTCTGTTTCTATCCATATTTTACATTTCTTTGATTATGTTATGATATAATTATTTTTATTAATTCCTTTTATCATATATGGATTATGTTATGATGGCATGAAGTTTAAGAATCCCATTTTTATTACATGGGTTATGCTATGATATATGATTTATTATTTTGGGAATGGTTTAATTTTGAGAAGGGTAAGACCTACATATCCCTCCGATGAATTGGGTAATGATTTATATCTCATGAGATAGAAATGGCTGGAATTAAAAGTTAATCTGGTTCAGTGATACATGACTGGAACGAGGAATGAACTCAGTTCAGAAATGGACTTTGTCTGCTATGATAGTCTTGGTAATGAGTCATGACTAATATGAAATGATTTTCTATGATTATGTGTGTATTCCACAAAGTTTCATGTTTTATGATATGATTATTTGTATTACATTTCACTACTATGATTTATCCCATGTCATGATATTATGATCTCTTTTTCAGGTTAATATTTTCAAAATGTTATGTTGTTTTGAATATGATCTGATTGATATTTCCTTTTTTTACCCTTACTGAGCATTTGAGCTCACCCTTTTGTATGTTTTCTTTTCCCCAGGTCTGGAATACGGGTATTAAGTAGGATATGCTAAAAGGGACTCTAGATATGATGAAATATATAGGAGACAATGTAGATGATTTATGAACCAGTTGTTTATGTTTCCCAGTTTCTAAATAAACTATACCTATACGGTCCTATCATGGTTTTATTATATTTTGTAATAAGAATTCTTCAATTATGAAATAATAACAATGTATGTTTTTTATGGTTCATTATAATCATGATACATTTAAAGTAAAGGTGTCACATTTAATTAGCAGTGCTTCATGATACATGGGCTTCATCATGTACTTGGATCATGAAGTGTATCGAGGGAAATGGAGTTATGTCTTTCTGTATTTTTTCTTTGTTGATTTTTTCTTCCACTTTGTAGAAAATTTCCCTATTAGTTTCATCTGGGTACTCTAAGATAGTTGGTTTGATTTGAAAATCATCGAGTTTTATAATATTGTTAACATGAATCATATATTATTTTTTGTGATGATATGATTGGGAGTGGTTGTTTTATTTTTTAATGAAAAATTCCTCTGAATTTTATTGAATACCTTGGTGTTTATTTCCATCATTTAGAATCATGGAGATGTCACCTAAGAACCAGTAGAAATTCCACTTTGACTCAAGCCAAATAGGAGGTATGGGATGTTATAAGTGTTATTAATCATGATTGGTCTGTTCTATATCTTGAAAAATGTAATTATCTTGTCTGGTCCTTCACTTATATATGATATTTGTTTTAGGTCATTGAGTTTAAATTTATTCTATTTTAGTCCTTATGTGGGGATGGTTGAAAGGATTCGGATTCTTGGAGCATGTAATATAGATCATAAAAATGTGTAGCTAACCATTTTATGTTGAACATCATGTTACTAGAGAGTTGGGTATATACTAATTTTTTTAGACACACATATAGAGTTGTAATCACATTTCCATGGATTTAGCTAATGAGAAGAGAATAACATGCATTGATAGAAATGAAATCCTAGTATGAGTTCATATTTCAATTTGAATAATTATTTATGATTTCATAAAATAAATTTGATTATTTTTTAAATTGATTTTAAATGGGGGATCTAGAAAATGAATGATATTGGAAATTTGAAGACGTCTGGATTTTCAAAGGTACCATCATGTTTTTTAATTTTTGGAAAAATTGAAGTGGTGGATTTTTTGAAAGAATTGTTGTAATAGATATGATGTGCTAAAATTTGAAAATTTTAATCCTTCAGTTTATACAGAGTAAGAGTCATAGTTTTTCTCATATTTATAAAAAATGGAACTCTGTAGGTGTAGAAGAATGAAACTGGAAGAGGCTACTGAGAATATTGATGCACATTATCCACATGTAAACCAAAAACTAGTTTATAGTATATTCCATGATTTTAAGGATGGGGATATAAGGAATATGAGGGATGAACCAAGGATTGTGGATCATTCTGTCCAATTCAGGATGCAAAATTGACCCATTTTGTGGTTATTTTGAATCAGATAACAAAGAGGTGTGTCTGAATAGGATGAATCAAATATTTGATTTCCTAGGCACACCATCATAATTCAAAGTCATTTTTCAAAAATATATGATATTGGATCTTTCATGAAAATGGTGGGATTTTGTAGTTCAGGAAAAAACTGAGACATGGAATTGCATGGGAGTATTTTGAAGGATGTTTTAATAAAAAAATATATCCTCATACATTCAAGATTTCAATAAAAATAGAAATATTTATCTTTAAGTAGAAGAGTATCTCTATGAACAAATATGAATCTACATGTTTGGATTTATTTTATTTTGATCCCAAAGAATCTACTAGTGTGTACTTAAAGGCACACATTTTTAAATCAGGGATCAGAATATAAATTCACTCAAAAATTTACATGCTTTGTGTAAAATATTTTCAAGAGATGGTTAATAGAGCCATAATGTCCTAAAGATACATATTAATAGCAAAAATTTGATGAATAATGATAATAAATTGTGGGAACCCTAAATATTGGAGAAAGAGGAATTAGGAAACCTATTTCCATGGAAGTGGGATGGGTAAAAAATACATGGATGGATTAGTGAATCTCCCTCCAAAACTTAAAGAGCCATCATGGGTGTTTCCAATGTGATTATTTGACATCTTAAAGTGAGATTGTAAGACACCACCGAGATCATGCCACAATTAAAACTAGATAAAGAATATTTGGTGCTATTATCAAAATGCTATAAGGTCGGGTGTTCGGGACACTTATTATGTGTGGTAGACATTGTACATTTTGATGTGATGAGGGATGAAAAATAATACTCTCTATAAGAATCGATCTAGCCATGGGAATTCCAGGAAAACCATGAATCCTTGGAAAATTGAACATAAACAAGGAAATAAAAAACATTTTATAGTGAGTAATAAATTATATGGATAGAAAGGGTGATTATGGATGTTCAATATGGACCATCGATGGTATGTGGTAAAATTATTTAAATTCTACCATTTTCAATTCATTTATTGATCCGGGTGCATTTCATTCCTTTTTTTCATCATGTACTATTTATTTGTGGGGTTTACATATTGTGGTGATTCCTTCTGTTTTAAAATATCAAATATCTCTTCATTAAAGAGAATGTTGAGCCATTAGGTGTAGAGAGCGTTAGAAAAATATTGATGGAGGTGATTTGGTGTGGTATTGTTATGTTCATAATATAGATGTGTATAAATTAATCCTAGGAATGTATAGTTTGATAAGGTTCAATGATCACGTCATATTTTATAGTCCACAGGTTTGTTCTACAACTGATGATGGCATTGAGCATCTATTTATTGGATACTAGAATGAAAGGGAACGTGCAACATGCATGTTAGAACTACTAATTGGAGAGATCTCATACTAAACAGAATCTCTAACATTGGAATTGATGGAATAGATTAACAATAGTAGTAATCCAATGTTTTTTGTTTAGTATCATGATGTTTTTTCTGAAACATTCTTAGGATTTCCACCCATAAAGGAAGTTGAGATTACGATTCATCACATCTGATGACAAACCCTATTTATCATTCATATTTTTTATGGAACCATATAATTAATAGAGATAATATTTTATTAGGAAGAGCTGGAAAGAAAAGGGTACATTCATCCTATCATTTCTTTATGGTATGTACTAGTCTTGCTTTTCAGAAAGCAGTATTGAGATATTCAGTTATGTGTAGATTATCGTATTATTAGCCATATTTTGATAATGAATATATATCCACTTCCATGTATTGATGATCTATTCAATAAATTGATGGGATCCCATTTGTTCTCAAAAACCGACTTGTGATCAGGATATCACTAATTTAGTGTTCCAAAATGGGATATTACAAAGGAAACATTCAGGAGTAGATATAACCATTATAAAATGGGTTAATGACTTTATGTATAATGAATGAACAACTGGTATTTATGGAATTTATTAATCATATATTTGAGTGATATCTAGATTATTTTGTTATAGTGTGTCTGGATAATGTATTGGTGTCATCGGGGACAAGGGATGAGCATAATCTATACTTTTAGACAATGTTAGGAATCTTTAGTGAAAATATTTTATATACCAAACTATAAATGTGTGATTTTTGATATATGTTTTACATTTTATTCTCCATTAAATCGCTTAAATAGGCGCTTCTATGGATCCATAAATCATACAGGTTGTTATCTCATGGAAACATGAAAAGAATGTCTTCCAGGTACATAGTTTCCTTGGACTTGCTGGTTATTACCGATATTTTTTTTGATTTCTCATGAATTGAATAGAATATTAATTCTTTGAAATGGAAAATTTTTTCATTCCAGTGTAATGAGGAATCTCATAATTCTCTTATACAGCTGAAAGTTTACCTTACATCTACACTAATCAGGGTTTTTTCAGAATCATGAAAAGGGTATGTGGTGTATTATATGATTTTGGATATAGATTGGGATGTGTTCTCATGTAGGGAGATCCATTTTTTTCTTATTTCTAGAGGATTTTATGATTTCATGAGAAAAATTACCAAAAAACGATATAGAGTTAGCTTTCATAGTCCTTTATTTGAAGACATTGTGTCATTACATTGTATGTGTGAAATTTATAATGTTTACGGATTATAAGATCTTGAAACATATATTATCACAAAGGTATTTCAATATAAGACAAATAAGATGGATGGAGTGGCTCCAAATGTTATAATTTCACTTGATGTATACACTAAGTAAGGGAAATTTCATGGAAGATATATTAAGAAAAAAATTGAATGCTCGGTTGGAAAATGAAACCTCAAATGTGTAGTAGTTCATAAATTTCCAAACCAACATGCAATCGTAATGTAATGAATAAGGTTAGGGCTTTATTTTGAATGCATTTTTTAATTGATATGATTGAGAAATTTATGGAGGAATAAACAACTGATTCTGAATGTGTTTCTATGAGGTAAAAACTCAGTGGTGGGGAGATTGTCAAGGGATGAAAATTAGATGAGATGTTTGTATTTTGTGTTTTCAAGATCATATGGTTGCAACTATGGCTTTTTAGGAATAAAAGTTTTAGTATTTCTAACAGTCAAGAGGTTTTTTCATCCTATAATATAGAATATGTTAATGGAATTGAAGGAATAGTTTTTGAAGTATGGTATGAAAACAAAGGTGGCTGAGTTTGTCTCATGAATCTTAACATGTTAGTTATGGTAGGGCATCCAGACCAAACATGAATGCCACAATATTTTCCAATTAATTTCTTTAAATGGTTGTAGATATCCTTGGATTGGTGATGGGTATCCCATGAATGGTTTTGAAACACGATTCCATTTAGTTGATAGTGAATCTACTTGCAATTTCATCCCATTTCACCCCTATTCATGATTCTTATACAGTGGAGAACATGTAAAAAATCTAAAAATGAGAAGTCATACAGACACATGGTGTACCTAATTAGATTGTATTGGACTAAGATCTAAGTTCTACATATCATATCTACAAGTCATTACAATAATCCCTTTGGACACAAATAACAATGGGTACATCGTATCATACTCATGTAGATGGGAAATATGAAATTACTATACATACATCAAATGACATGATGAAAACTTTGGTTATGGATTTTAGTGGCTCTTAGGTATATTACATACCATTAATAGAGTTATCATATGAACTAATTTATTAGGAATCAATACATGTGGATCCTTGTTATGCCTTTTATATGAATCCTTGTCATTTTTCAGTTGGTTGGGTAGAAGTTGGTGAGGCTTCACTGGTTGGGTGTTGCATTTTAAAGAGATAATGGAGAGGATTTAGTTGATTAAGAAAATAATGGATATGGATCCTTTTCATTAGAAATAGTATTCAGATCATTATCAGTGAATTTTTTCATTTGATAGGATAGATTTTGTGTTCTTACGAATCTCTCCAAGGATCAGGCATCATCATTTTGGAATAAAGTTAATATTATCTCCAACCCAAATGGGACCTTTGGAGATACATAAATTGGTGGGTGATGTATCATGTCCATTAGATATCCTCACATGAATTAGTGTAGTGAATAATGTATTTCACATATCTAATTTGAAACATTATCAACCTAATTCATACAATTTGATTTGATGGAATTATATTGAACTACATATGGATGCTTAATTGCTGCATGTTCTAGTATAAAACGTCGATAGGTAGGAGAAAGTCTTCTGTGAAAAATATCAACTTTCTAGTGTGGGTTTTGTGGTAACATGGTAAGATTTAGGAATAAAAATGGGAATGAGAGGTAAAAATGATTGACCAACAGTTGATCCCTTCTATGTAAATGGTGTTTTAATACTTCTCGAAGATGGAAAACCAAATGGTGGGGAGAATTTAGAACCCATAATTTTAAGTAAGTAAGCATTTCATTATGATTTTTATGTTCATAAAGTGTATGGGTGATGTTTGGGATGGTTTAGAGATATTTTGGAATTTATATGGGGATATTTTATGGGTTTGATGTTTGAGAATGGTTTGGAGAAACTGTGAAACTCCTACAAGAAACCATGCATAGTGAGACATGGACTTTTGGGTAGGTCCACTTTTAGGTGCCTGATTTTTCCAAACCATGTAACCACTTAGGAGTAACCATGTACAGAGGGATTGAGGGTTTCAAAGTAGTTGTTTCTTGGTTTTTATTATTGTGTGTTACAATCGTGTGAGTTTCTCCATGAGGACGAGGTTGGCACTCAGTTAGTGAAAGGTTTGCCTAACCGTTTGGCTAACCATACATGGTTTAAAAGTGAGATACTAAAAATGTGGATACCTCTTAATTTTTCCTATATGAATCTCAAGTATCTTCCATTTCAACCGTAATTAATATTTTCTTTCTCCCAAAGGTTTTGCAGTCTATCCTATTTGAACTGAAATTAATCTAAAGGCAATTCATGATGCGTTGAAGCCTCATTCCCTTGTAAAATCATTATTTATGGTAGTTTTTTAGATATAATTTCCATATCCCCCTAAAAAATCATAGATCTAGTTTTTTTGGGATAGTTATACTATTATTTATGATAATCATGATGATATATTGTAGTTTTTATTTTAGGGGAAGGGATCTAAAGTGAGTTTTTAGATATTCAACCACTTTTTGTTGAAGAATTCATGTCATTATTTGTTTTCTCCATAATTCTCGAGGTAGGGGGATTCAATCTCTAATATTATATTAGTAACATGATGTATTGGTTTCCAATTTTTTGTTTTGAATAATATATATTGAGAAAATTTAGAGAATTTGTTGATGGAAACCCTCTTTGGTGACAATTTATGAAAATAAAAATTTTGGTGTTTTGGTTGAAAGATAAAGTTACAACATAATTTTAAAATGATGATTTTAAAATGGTTATATAACATTGATAAATTGAAAAAAAATAAATAAAAGGATTTTTTATTATTGAAATTGTTTGGAAATTGTTTTTTGTCATACATATCTTAAATGGTTAAGTTAGAGTTGAATGGGGAGAATAATGGTTGTGAAGAAGCACCCTAAAGGGACTGGTTATAGACATAAAGTTCCACCATAATTGTAAAAAAATATTTTTTTGATGAGTTTTTGAATGTAGTTGATTGAAATAGATTGTGTTATGCAATATCTTTTTTGAAAACATGTTGAAGTATTTTTTTGGTTTCTTTCTTTGGAAATTGGTTTCTGTAAGAAAAACATAATTTGAATATAAATTTTATTCTTATAAATGATGTGGATTTGATATAAAAAATTTAAACTATTTTATATAAATTTGGTAGCATTTTTTATCAATGTAGAATTAGTAGGGATACCATTTGGAGAAAGCTTACTAACTTTCATTACTCCCTATTTATTTTTTAAATTGGTCCTTTTGTAGTTATTGTCTATCAGTATACATGTAATGAAGATTTATCAAGTTTAATTAGTTTTTTTGTGACACACTAGCTATATCATGGAGTTGGATCATGGAGTGTGTTGGGATATGTAGTGTTTTTTGTTGGAATCTTTAGGTTTTTTTGGATTTATCATCAGATTTGTAGGTGATTTTGATATTGGTATCAACTGGGTACTCTGAGATAGTTTGTTTTTTTATACATTATGTTTTCTCACATTTTTATCATCCATCATACAGTAGTTTGGTGATGGAAATCATGGGTGTGTTTATTTTATTTTCAATGGTCAAGTCATCTCCCAATTTCGATTAATTCCTCGTAATTTATTGCCATCCTAAACCATCTTAGAGATGTCCCCTAATGCCTAGTTTAAATTCCTCATCAATTAAAGTTTATAAGGAGAGGAGGGATGTTACATTCTTCTAACCTTACATGTATCTCTATTTTATTTCTGATCCATAGTTATAGATTGTTATTAGTTTTCATGTCTCTTTCAGCATCCCTCTTTTTCGTGGGGTAAATTTTTAAACATATTTTTATTTTGGTTTTTATACAGACCTTGATTGATATAGGTTCTTATTTCAATATTATTCACCTTCATCCTTTCATACATTTTCTATTTGAACTGTTGTGTTTATCATCTGGTAAAGGTAGTGAGTCTGAGTGCAACACTATGTCTATTTATGTATAATGTATATGAAATATTGCGATTGTTCAAATGAAACATTGCCTAAAATTAATTTTTTTACTGATTTATGGTAAATAAAGGATTGGAAAGATGGTCTGATCATTTTGGTTGAAATTGTTGATGAGACTGGGATTTTGACTACCATGGATGAGAAAACCATTGAATAATAAGATCTTGTTTAATGGTGTGAAGTTTGTTTAGAATTACATTAGAAACTAGGTGATTGCTGGATATAGAAAACCTACGTAATGTATTATTTTTTATTGATATGGATGTGATATTTTAAAATACAAATGAATGTGAAATTCAAAGACAAATAGTAACTTTCATAACAAACCATTATGGTTAATGTTATGATATTATGATATCCTTACTATAATGATTATAAAAAGATGAATATTCTAAGTCCCATGTGGAAATGATAATTTAGTGGGCTTGTAATTTTTTTTCTATATTTCTAATATTTAGTGGGATCTTCTAAGTCCTATACTAAATTTATTATATTGAGTGATTAGCCACGTTTTTTATTGAAATGGTGATATTAAGAAGTCTCTACCAAGTCCCATGTTGATATTATTACATATAGGGATATTACTATAGGCTAGAATTATTATACAAAGGAAAGTCCTTGGTCGTTTTATTGTTCCATGGTATATGGTTATGGTTGACAAGGTTGTTCCACGTGCTCAGAGATAGTCTAGCATAGTGCCTATGCATTTTGATTGATGTATTGTATTTATTAAGTAATTTGAAATTATTTTTTTCTCATTATTTAATACATATATTATCTGTATGGTTTTGTTTAAAAATGCTGGTATCGTCCTATTGATTTTTACTCACACCCTATTTGGGTTGTTGTTTGGTACCTGACCATATTACGTGGATGCAGGTTTGGAAAGGAGAAAGATACATTATTACACACTTTTTTTCCCATACTAGATGGAATAGAGTATGAAGATGACTCATACATGAATTTTAGGATAGGGGTAGTGTTTGGATTATTTGTGTACATGGATGTGCACATGACATCTTATAACTGAATAGTTTTCTCCTTCTAAGACAAATCAAGACCGAGGGAAGTAAAAAAATTGTATCAAAGGATGTGGAATTTATTTTCTATTTTTTTTATCAATTTTTAATGTTACAGGGGATACTATAACGTATCAAGAATTGGTGATGAGATTCTTCATGGGGGTTTCTAACCCATGTATGAGGAACAATATGAGTGCCCAGTGATGAGGTTTTTATTCACGACGTTGTCTTGTTACATTTTATGTTATTTCCCTAGAGTGATTAACATGTTTTTTTATATTTTTTAGTGATGAAATATTATCTTTATATTTATATTCATTTCATGGTGTGGTGTGAAATGATTATTCATGAATAATGATAAGAAAATTGGTATATATATTGACAAGATTTATTTGTGAAAGGTGCACATATCATTCAAGTGAAATATATTTTCTTCTGTGAATTGTGGTTTGATATACCTATTACATATGATAAATTGAATGGATTTATTTTTTATTTCCACCTAAAACACTTCTAATCCATTTCTAGAGAGACCTAGGGTAATAGTTATCTGTTTATGTCACATGTTCAGGATATCCTTTTTTATTAGACAATGTTCTAATGTATGTGTTTATCTTGATGGTAAATGACTCTATTTCATATTTTTGTAGAGAATCAGAAGAGTGGTAATCAGAACAAATATAATTCACATAAATGAGAGATTTATGTCACTCATGAGGATTAGATTGTTTTTCAGCATCATGAAAACTTCTTAAGGGTCATGTGATCCATTGAACAATAGAATATTCATACCATTCCTTTGATGCTTGAGTTGATAACAGAGTTTCATCTGCATCATTCTCATATGATCATTGGTGATAGAGGTACCAATTTAGTCGATTTTGGGATTGATTCAATCCTGAAAATCCTCATGCATTCGGAGACACACATAGATTGAAGGGTGAGGCCTACAACTTATTTTCTATGTGGACCATCCAGGTGTTTATGGGATATTCAAGTTAATGATGGGATGAACAAGGAGTTATATTTGATGGATTTAAATGTGTTGTTCAAGATACATATCCATCTAGAAACCTTGATGGATGATAATTCGCATATGTTCATGTATCTGACACATAATGAGATGTATGTGATGTAATATGATAATTGTTTATGAGAACTATAGTGCTTTGCACAGTATTTAGTTTAGGATGAGAAAACAAGGGATATATGTTTTCATAATGTGATTCTCTTCATTACTAGGTCATAGGTGAATGTTTTTCTCAGTTTATTTTTAGATGTTATGAATTAGGAATTTTCCATATAAGGAAATCTGGGAGAGGCATCGAGCAGAAGCCAGACTATTTTAGCATTAGGTAGCTAGAAGCACTTCCTCTTGTAGAAGTAGTTCTTCTACAATAGTTTCCACTAAATATGAAGAATGAATAGTAGTCTGTGTAGTGGAAAAACATCTCAGGATTTTGTTCCACTTCTATTCTATCAGTGCGGAATGGTGGGCCACCTGAGGCCCCAATGTTCATACATCACTTTAGAGTTCCATGTTTTGTTGAATTATTTCAAATCTTCATAATTTTTTTTAAAACTACACCTAGCAGAGTAGTGATAGGAGATCAGGATAGGTAATAGATTTTCTAAATATCTAAGAAACTTATAAGATAGGTTACTGGATTTCTATAGGAATTTTTTTCATTGGAGGGGACATGGTACCCCAGTGAAGGAACGATAGTTACATGAAATTAAATAGCTCAGCGGTGCCAAGATAGAGAACATTAAGAATTGTCTAGTCAGTTACATGTCAAATAGATTACTCATGCTATTATGGATGCATGGCCTTCTAAATTTTTAAGTCCAATTCATGTATAATTTTTCATTTTGGGTTTTTTTATATAGTAACATCACATGAACTATAATATTATCCTATTTAATTTTCTTTGGGATATGTTGTGATAATATTATATGGTGATTTTTCCATCGATTAATAGTTGTAAGTGAAATAAAAAAATATAAAATCTCTTTATTTGGGTTCTTTAGTTATTAGATGTTACCATTTCTTCTAGGAACCATTTGTGCTAGAAATTTTATGTTTCTATATGAATATTGGTATTGATTTAATTTCCCAATAAAAGGAACATATTCACTAAAACTGGAGTAGATTAACCTTCAATGATCTATATGGGGAAAAATATTCTAACTTGTGTGAGTGGAATATTTTATCTAGTTGGGCATAATCAATTAATTAATGATTGGATTGTCTCACAACCTAGAAAAAAATCCTTATTATAGATCACGGTGGAATTTAGTATGAATATTTTTCTTTAATGGTATTCCATTTTCATTATGGAATTCCAGACATTTCCTATGGATTACCACCTGAGAGAGAGGCTAATTTCATGATTGATTTTGTACAGAGGGGAGAGAATATTTCTATCCTTCCTTATAGAATAACACTAGAAGTGATTTGGGAGTTGAAAGATAATTTGGAATATCTTGAAGCTAATGGATCCATATAGAGTAGTAAATCCCCATGGTGTTTTCTATTTATTTTCCCTAAGAAGGAACACAGTTACTTTTTTGGAATATCATATGTTGAACTGTATCATGGCCAAGAACTGATTTCATCTTTCATAAATTGTTGTTCTCTTTGATCAGATTAAAGGCTCTATGATCTTCTCCAATATCGATTTGAGAATATAATGCATCCAACTGTGGTTGAGACCTCCAAACATAAATCAATATTAATTTAAGTTTAGGTACCGTTTTTATTAGTTTATAGTGATGTTTTATGGTTTTCCCATTGCATCGATGATATTCATGATCTTGATGAATCAGAACATTCATCCTTTTGTATACTAGTTTATGGTTAATCATATTAATGAAATCATAGTTTACATCTTGTCAATAGAACACCATAACAATAATCTTGGAATTTTCATGAGTACATTTAGATATTGTTGTCTTTAATCCATGCTAAATGAGTCTCGTTACTAGATTGATAAGGTGTACTTAGTTTTCCATATCATCTTAGACTTAGGAGTGTTGATGGATGAAGAGAAACTTGAGGTCATGGTATATTGGAAAAGATTGAAGAATATTTTCTGGGTTATGTGATATTTTGGTTATCAAGTTATTATCAGGTTTTTATCTAGGACTTCTTCCATTTATAAGTAGTGATATTAAGACTATAAAAGAAGGGAATGATGTTTTTTTGGTAAAATTCTTATGAGGAATATTTTTAGGAATTTATGACTAGAATGATCTCATCACCTATGCTACCTTTTATCATTCTGGGTAAAGCATAAAACATGTACTTTGAAATATATATAGTTTGACTAAGTGTTGTTTTGATGTAGGAGGATCTAGTGGTTTCTTATGGCTCTAGACAGTTGAGACTACACAAGGGGAATTGAACTACCCTTGATTTGGAGTTAGTTTCTATAGTACATAACATGATATTTTGGAGACACTATCTTATAGGAGATAGGTTTTTTCTATACCCATAAAATAGGATCCCCAAGAATATATTTTCTTAGTGGGACCTAAACCTTCAGTAGAGGAAGAGGACTACATATCTATAGGTTTTTCACTTCGATTTAAATTATACACAGAGAAGTTAAAATTCAATTAAAATGAATTGATCTAGAAAATGATGATAGAAGTAGTTTGAGAGTATTGCGATGAGTGGTGGATGATGGAACTCTTTGCTGACATGCATCTATATGTTCATTAGTATCATGGATGGGTAGATCATAAATCGATATCTATTATACCAATTATTTTGGATGGAATGAAGACTGAGAAGTTATCTAAATAAGTGGGATTCATTCAAAGAGATAACTTATATTTTATGGATACACCATCTTGATGGTCTCTTGGAAATGTAAAATATATTCCATCACGAAGTCGAGTATTGGTTCCTAGAGGCTTTTGCTAGGAACTGATGAGAGTGTTTCAGGTTTTCAGATGCTCAGTACATCTTTATTTGATAAAGATATATCATGATCTCTATAAAGAGTACTGGTTGTTAGGATTGATGTATTTTTTGGTATTTGGGGTAAGATATATAATATTTAAATGGGTGAAAGTAGAGAGTTACAGGATAGTTAGGATTTTACAGCCTCTTCACATTCCTAAGTTAAAATGAGATGATTTAACTATGGATTTTATGACAGGATTACCAAGGAATCCATATAATAATGATCTTTTATGGGTGATCATTGATCGACTGATAAAGGTTTCCCACTTCATGATTATTAGGGAGACTTTCACTTTTTATTAATATGATAGTACATACATGTGAAAGATAATATAGTTTCATGGTATTTTGATTAGCATCGTTTCAGATAGAGATCAACACTTCAAATTAATTTTTTTGGGAGGGTATTCATAACGTTTTGGGATAATTTTCCATTTTATCCAATCCTATCATCCTTAGACTGATGGTAAAGAAAATTGGGTTATTCATGTTCTAGAGAATATGTCACGAGCCTGCATTTTGGATTTTTGTGTTTCATGGGAGAAGCATATGGTCCACCTGTGTTTTAAAAATAATAACATCTTCTAGGCATTGGCCCAGATGGAACCTTTTATTGCATTGAATGGTAGGTCATTCTATTCACATATTTTTTGGTTAGCAATGAGGGAGTTAGAACATGTTAGGATTAGTCTTGTATATTAGATATTTGAGAAGGTTCAGATAACTAGGAGTCATTTTGTTACTGTAAAGAGCAGGAAAAAATAATATGTTGACCATAGTATATGAACTCTTGAGTTTTTTCAACATATTTTCCTTTTCTTGTCTCCCAGGTTGTGGAAATCATTTATATTTAAATAGGGATATATAGGATAGGGTTTTTTTAGGCCATTTGATATATTGCATAGGGTAGGTCCAGTGGCATACCAATTATCCCTTCAATAGTGATGCCATGTCATGAACAATGTTTCTCACATATCAAAACATTGAAGACACTATCCCAACCCTTATCATATACATGAAATAAAGGGTATTAATCGTTGTGTCGATGTATCCTTGAAGGAGAATCCCCAAAATATTATTGACTTTAGTGAGAGGTATCTCTCAGGAGGGACGATACCACTGGTTTGGGTACAATGGTAACATGTGTGTGTTCAGGAGGATACATGGGAGAGTGAGTTTGAAATGTGAGAATAATGGATATAATTTATTACCAGGGCTCAAAATTGATACTTGGAGTATCTTGGGAATGAGATATTATATGGTTGTGAGGTTTTATGTTCATGCCTCTTCCAATGTACATAACTATTTGAGTTAATCATTGGAACTATGTGGCCATGTATTGTTTAGATGTGACGTTTTGTTTTATTTTATAGAAAACCAGATAAAGTTAAGGGATTTATATTTATTTTAATTCATTAATTCTTTGTAAAAACTAGTTAAATGTGTTTACATTAGTATTATGTGATATTAGAATGCATCATAGGTGGTTGAATAACTTTCGTAGAAGCTAGGATGAAAACTCTTCATAAGAAAATTACATGTCATTTAATGATACATCGCATGTAAGAGATGCCATATAATTTTCATGAATTGGTTCAGGATGTAAAGTGGTTGCACACTGTTAACCTATTTCACATATTTTAAATGTTTATTTGGATAAGTATAACCAAAGGATTTGGTTTTTTGTTATAAATTAAAAATGATGAAAAACAAATCATAAAAGGATTACAAGCTGTGTATTCCTTGGACACAATAGTTTGATGTTGTATGTGAACTTGTGTTTATCATACTTTTTTGATAAAGCCTATCGTCTCTCAATCCTATGGTGAATTCCAGTATATTTTGGAGAATATTACTCCCTTTTAAAATAAATATATATACATCCAATCATGGGTTATTGTTTCTAATTAGGTTTCCCCTCTCTTCAATCATCCCTTGTTATTTTATTGTAAATAATTTGACCAAAGGTTTGTTTTTGGTTTTTATATATACTTGGATTAATATAGGATATTATTGAGATATTTTTCACCATCTTTCTTGTTTTAATTTTTTGTTAGAAGTACTCTGTTAATTGATGTTTAAAGGCATGGTGTCTAAACCCAACCATATTTTCTATTTATCTGTGATGTATATGCAATACTATGATTCGACCATAGTAACCTAGGATTTAATTATATTATTAATTGATTAGTGGAGAATCACGGTTTAGAAAATTTGTTGGATCCATTTGGATGAATTGTTTAATGCGACCTAGCTTATGGCTACCCCTGGGTGATAAAACATTATAATAATTAGAACATGTATAATGATTAATGTGTGTTTACCAGTACATGAGGCATTAAATGATTTCATGATATAGAATCCCAATGTAATGGAATATAGATTAATGATATTATTGTGATCATTTGAGATATAAATTAATTTGTAATTGAAATAGAAATGGTAATTTCCATCATTTATCATTGTATATTCTATTGTGGTATTGTGATATCCTTATTATTCAAATTATATTGAGAGGGATATTCCTAACACCATAATGAAATTATTATACAGAAGGCATGGAATAGTTTGAGGATATAATGCTTATATTTTGTGGGATCATCATAGTCTCGTTCATAAATTCATATATTGTGGTCTTGTACTAGTTTGATGTTTTCATGTTTATATTTAGTGGGCTCTAATGAGTCCAATACATAAATTCGTATATATAATGCTATTCCCAGAGGATTAAATGCGTTAAAATATGGATCATAAGGGTTTTTTTGATTATTCAATGGTATATGGTTATGGTTAGTGTGGTTGTGATACATGCAGATAGATATTTCAGCATGGTTCCATAAATGTTGATTGATGTACCATATCAATGTATTAATTAACACACTTATTTATCACATTATTGAAATCTTTTATTTTTAGTATGGTTTTGATTGGAGAATGTTGGGTTAGAGTAATGTGTATTTCTGACACCCTATTTAGGAGTCTGTTATGTACATGATAAAATTTCAGTGAAGATTATATAAACAAGTGCAGGGGACCAAATTGCTTGCTATTAGAGCTAGATTTTGGGGATGGGTCTAACATGGGGTTCAGTACCAAGATCTTTTTGGATTCATTATGTATACTAGTTAGTTTATTTTTATTTTATTTAATTTTACATTTAGATCTATATAATCTTTTCATTTCATGATTCTTCACTATTGGTATTTCAGTTTTACTTTTAATTCATAGTTTCATCATAAAATATTTCAGCTATTTTTATGTAACTCTCATATTTATTAATATGTATTATTTTCTCTATATTTTTTTTTCTATACTAGGGTTTATATTCTCTCTACAATATATATCACACCCTCGTTCCTAGATGAAATCCTATGTAATAAATGGAGGAATACATAGGGCCTTGTAACAAACCTATTTTTTCCATGTGAGAGAGTACTTGATTGCGGGATTTTACACCATCACCACTAATTTTTGGATGGGGATTTTTTTGTAGGGAATTTGGTTTGTTCTGTCCTACATAAGTCACCCAATGTGTGTGATGAAGACATGATAAGAGTTTCTTTATTATAAGAGAGGTGATACGCACTCTTGGAATTAATTGATTTATTAAATTAATATATATTAATATTAAAGTTAAAGTTGATCCAAATTGATATAATTAAATTATAAGGTGAGGAGTAATTTAAATACTTTCATACAAATTTTTTTTGAAAATTATAGATTCTATTTTAACCATTATATCATTTGTATCCCCAGTTGACACATACTAAACTATAAATGTTCTTTAGTCCTTAAGGGTCATGAGAGTTACCATAAAAAGGCGACTGACCCATAAATAGATCATGGTTGATATTTAAATCAAAAATCTATTAACATTGACAAAAAAAATATTTTTTTGGTGTTTTAGATCTTATAATAAAATACTTTTTATTATAAAATTCCTTTAATAAGATTTATGGAATTACATGTAATGTTTTAATATAATATGTGCCTAACTCATCTATAATGGTTCCAAAATGATATGGATTTTATTATAAGTAATATATAGCATTAATATAATCATTCAATAAAAATTTATTGGTTTAAATTTCATTTTAAAACACAAATTTTGGTTTATCCCCTTGATTCACCAATTTAAAATGTAATCATTGTAATGCCTTTTTTAACATTATAGTGTTATAATTAAACTGACATGTGACAAGATGGATGAAAATATACATTGGATGATATTTTAGATAATTTATCATCCTACTTTCCATGTTTAAAATATTTTTATAATTTTTAAATAACTTAATATAATATATTTAACATAAAATACTATTTTTTTCATTTTTAGTACAATACACATTATTGTATTTCTTATAATAACATAAAAATAATGTAATGCCAATATAAACATTTAGAACATCCCAAAAATGATATATTTATCTATATAATTCACTGACCAAATATATTCACAATATTTTATTACTTTTAATATTTTAAAAACCACATATCTTATTTTTCTGTTAATTTAATAAATACTTTTATCGACATTGCCTAAGAATTTAAAGAAATTAATATATTTCCAAATATTAAAAAATAAAATTCTCTAATTAAAAAATTCATTCATTTTTTGAATAAACATTAATAACCAGACATATAATATTTTTATACTAATGTAAAAAATTTATAGTCATTAATGTCAAGAGAGTGATAGTTTGTACTTATTCTTTTATATAAATTAGATAATGTCTATAAAAAAAATAAAAAGTGGCCCCATGTTACAACATTTTATAAATTCTGATGGAAATTCCAGAAATATAGTCATATAATAGGATCCGTGATAGTTATATAATTTTTTTTATCATTATCTTATTGATTTGCCTCATTTTCCCATTCTACCCTTATCGTTGTCAAAATATTTACAAGGTCACAATTCATAATGAAAAAAATATAAGGAAAATATATTCAAAATCTTAACCCACATATTCAAAAAATGGAATCCATTATTAAGGATTTAAATATAATTATTGGTTTAAATTATTATAAAATTAAACCTGAAAAAACATGATGAAAAGTATTTTTCCAAAAATTGTTTTCTAATGTATAAATGCATTATATACCAAAATACTATGTAATATTGTTTCCATTATGAAAAATATTATTTCTAAATGTGGTAAATATAATTTATAATTTCTATTTAAAAATTATTTTTTTAATGAAAATACATTTTTAATGAAATAAAATAAATTACATAACATGAACACTTACTCCAAAATTATTAAAAAAAATTGAGAAGGAATAATATTCATATATTTCATAATTTGGTTACTAAAATTTTTACCCACCAATTGAACAACTTGATGATGTATAAATAATATTTTTTATAATATGAATCAATTAAATTAATGCTCAATGCTACATGTTATGAATGTTATTGAAGTTATAACTATTTATTACTAAATATTTTTCATGTCAGATTATCCAACCTTACCAAATAAATTAATCCACAAAAAAATTAATGTTAATAATATCAGTTTAAATATTTAAAAATACCTTTATTGAAAGGCCACATCAAACTGGTAGGTAATAAAACATCATTAAAATGTATGTTGAATGATAAATAATAAAACATAATCATGTTACAATAAATTTAGAATAATGGTGGAAAGTCAAAATATAATCATATAGAATACTAGTATCATTCATGTACTAATATATATTGATTAATAAAATTTTCTTGAGAATGTTGTCACCAGAAATCCATATAATAGTGAGGGTTGAAATACCATTAATTCAAAAACATAATGTTAAAGGATAACATTTTTACTTCAAGATAATATTCACAATATTCATGGATTCTTTTATCATCATGATATATAACATTATAAAATATATTTACATTATTTTATTCAATTTAAAAATCATAATTTTATAATTTTTTTGATCATCGATCAATTTCCACATCATCTTTTACTCTAGAAAATGAATATTGATGATGAATTGTTTATGCGTGTAGAACTAAATTTTTTGTTTATGTGATCATTATATATATAAATGAATTAAAATTCATATTTATTTTCTCAAAATATTTAACAAAATGGAAATTTGTATCACATGATGTCAAATATTGAATAATAAGAATCACTAATCATTCAAACCTCAATATTAACCAATATAGTTCAACTAGATCCATTATATAAATTAATAACCAATAGATTCCATCCAAACATGTCCAACCAATTTAGAAACCCAAATATCTGAAGCATATGAATAATCATTATTCTATATAAAATATATATTATATCATCATTTTAGATACCGATCATGTGAATACCTTAATATAATATAATAATAAAACATACTAATCGCCAAAATCACTTAAAAACATCAATGAAATCGTATACTACTGAATATATTACATAAATACAAAAAATGGTATCTAAACCTCATCAAATATAACCCAAATAAAATATTCATTATGTGACTAACTAAATTGAAGCCCACCAATATTATCTTATTTACATCAAAAATATAAATCATCTCTTTAGTCTAACTAAACATTATCACCTAACAATTAAATAAATATTCATTATTATCAACACTATTTAAAATATGTTTTCAAATCCATTATGTTAAACTACTATAGAATATTCCATAGAATAATCAAGTTTCTTATAAACATAATATCATTGATATAAAACTTCTAAAAAATAATTCCATAATTCAAATATGAGTACATTCAAATCCTTCAACATTAATTATTGGAAAACAATAGGTCCATCATTGGTCCAGAAATAAACAATTTTGTTATGGAATTGGATTAAATATTGGAAACAATACCCAAAAATTATTCTTTTATCTATAAATGGTACCATAGGATGAACATCATTTCCCTCCATTGAAAAAACTATTTCTTCTAAATATTTAATTTCTCCTAGGCCTCTTCTTCCAAAAAAGAAAATATCTTCCATCATCTTTAAGACATTCCATTTATTTATTCTTCCAACATTCTCAACATATTTTAATCAAAATCTTCTATCTTCCATGTTATTCATGAAACACCATCACTATCATAATCGGTTTGTGAATAAATTAAATAATATTGAGATTGATAATAATATAACTATAATTATGATTAGGTATAATCACAAGGCCTCACCTTCTAGCTCATGTATTATTTGGTGTTTTATGAGGAAAACCATTGTTCTATTGATCACATTTTTTTAACATGAACACTCTTGGTTAAATTCATTGAAAAAAATGAAAATATAGAATTTAATAAATAATATTAATTATCAATAATTGTAAAAAATAATTATTAGCACAACTAAACAATGACACGGTACTTTTATAATATAACACCTTAGGATAAAACTTGGTTTTAATTAATTATCATATAATCAAATCGATCATATTGGATAAAAAATGAAATGATAATTAACCTAAGAATATATCTAAGTAGTGTGGAAATATGTACACTATAATGCCACACTCACCATAACTGCGAATAATGGTTGAAAAATACTCAAACACCTATTTTTAGAGTTATTACCCCTAAGTGAAAATATTCTAAAATATTGAAAATTGTGTTATCCATATATGGATATGTTTCAAGTAAAGAGACATAATCTTTATGTTAATAATATTTTATGATTTTTTTCTGTAATAAGAAGCATCGTGATGGTTTTTAACAATGGTAACTAATCCTAATATCCAATTATTAACTAATCCAAAATCTAATAAAAAATATAACAACAAAATAAATAAATACAAAAAATATTACAACCTTTTATATGAATATTCAATACAAAACATTAATATCCAGGCCATAACTATAAAGTATTACTGTCTTGGAGAGTAGATACATAATCATATTATTTCATAAATGATATTAAATGTTTCCCACATAGAATACTTTATAAGTATACTGTGTATAAACCCACACTTATTATCCTAGGGATTTAAAATTAAAAATAATGTTTTGATGTGATGATTAGTATGGGTAATAATATTATATATAAGTAAATGTCAACAAGATAAACATAAGAGTGCACGTTCATGGTGATAAATTTCAAATTTCATAACCAATATTTCATAGATAAGAAACATTATTCGTAGTATATAACATTATTATAATTGCGGATAATATTCAAATGATTGTTGAAATATTAATAATAATATATGAACCATGATTCTAAAACAAAGGCATGTGTTATGAAAAATATAAATATTATTAAATTGTAAATAAGTAAAAATTGAAATAGGTTCGCCCATAATGATAGGGACATGAAAGAAGACCATCACATAAACTTATTGAAATGATATCCGGTCCTCATATAATCTTATAGAGGTAAAAAAAGTTCCAATGATAATTTTAATAACCTGAAAACCTGGTCCATAGATAATCTTATGGTCCTAAAAAAAATCCTTTCATAAAAATTTTAACCTGAAATTAGGTTCACACATAACATATATATATCATGATTTATAAAAAATTACCCATTATATTAGATGGATATATAATTTGCACCCAACATAGAGAAAATTGATTATCATTCATATTAATTCTATTTGATCATAAAACATACAACATATCATATCCTTTGTATTGAAAAATAATTCCATAATTATTTCAGCATTTCATCATAGAATTACACGTACAAAATAAAAAAGTTTCTGAAACATATTTTCATCATAATAATAATCCATCAAGAAAAATATTAGATACTATATCATTTTATTATATACCCAATAATGATTAATTAACATTAAAATATGTCATCTCAAATGAAAATTTCCATTAATAGATCATAAGGAATTTTTCATGACAAAAGTACCCTCTTGAATTTTAAATGAGAAATTTAAAATCTAAAAAATTTCCCAATATTATGAAAAATATTATCACTGAAAATAACCCAAGATAGTTGTAATGGAAGCCCCAAATCAATGAGAATTCATGATTTTGGGAAATTTTGTTCATGTTGTGTTGTTTAAAACAACTATTAATTTATAATTTTTAGAAAAAATTCAAATGATATTTGTTCAGAATTCAAAATGGAGATTTATTAATTAAATTTATTTTAGAATTTTGAAATTGATAAAAATGATATTAAAAATCATTAAATAATTTTAAAAACATTTTTTATTTTTTTAAAAACATGGATATGGATGAAAATGGATATTTGATCGAAGTGAGAAATAAAAGACGTTTTCATTAAAAATATTTCTTCTGTAACATGAGTTATTAAGTAGAAGAAAATGAGTCGTAAATATGTAATGTAACACCCATATATCATTAAATAATAAAAAATTATTCTATAGAATATGTTACACACAACACTGAGCATAGAAAACCCATGAAATATTTTTATTCATCTTTAATCACTTTGATAGCTTGTAGAACATGAAACACCACACCAAAATTAATCAAAATATATTATACTATTATATAATTGTTGATAAATTTTTGGTTTGATTATTAATAACTAGATTATGAAAATAATGGATATATTTAGATTAGATATAAAGTAATAATCTTTTAGAATAAAATGAAATGTTTTCTAAGGAACCATATTTTTCAAATAAAATGGTTTTATGAGCCCTCCCCATAATGTGTACCCCTCTTTGCCCGAAAATGGTTGTATAGAGATAGTGACCCCCTGAGTCCCACCTATAGTAGGCCCTGGTTTTGAAACTAGAACCAAGTGTATAATAAACATGAAGAAGGAAGGCATTACCCTCGGTGACAAACACATGCGAAAGAGATATATAAGGAAGACACCTACCAACTGAAGATAATAATAAAATATAGAAGGAATCTAATGTACTTAAATGAAATTTCATTCAATAATTTCAATAATTAAATAGAAAAACTATAAGTACCAAAAAAATTAATGATGATTGCGACCATGAATCCCAAATATCTCTTGCAACCCACAAGCTAGTAATAACTAGCCTGATCTGTAACCTGCTCCAACTTACTGGAAAAAATGTTATATATACATATGGTGATTATAACAGTATACTCAGTAGGATCCTCCCTAACGCTTCCTGTAAAAAATTAATGAAATCATTATAAAGCAAGGTGAACAAAAAAGTGGAACTATCTCATCACCTAAATAGGTATACTATGTTCCCATCCTCACCATGTATACTCTCAAAAAGAATCACACACAATAGCATATAATATAATAAATATTATCAATGGTACCATACTACTACTTCCCCACTAGTTTTCTACTCTACCCCAATGTCACACATCCTAAGAATCTCTATCCAAAAAGGATAGCTTGTAAACAACTGGGTGAATCACCACAACATTCCCCTCATGCAAAACACCACCACATCCATAGAAACCAAAATTAACCAGGGTGTTTTATGGAGCCACCAAATCCAGCATAATGTGAATCATACATTCATTATTATACCTCAAGACATCCTTGCCCATACAACGAGTATGGATCCTCAATCCATCACAACATATACACATTAAACATATAGTAGGCTTTTGGAATCTTTATCCAGAATACATGTGTGTTAAATAACCACATGCCATTACAGCCATCTAAACACATAAATTGGGAAAACTAACCACTATACATACCAACACAAGAAACTTTAAGGAAAAGGGAGATGTGACAAAGGGGGTAGTTGGCCATCCATCATATTACCAGGATATTTGGGAAAACACCACTATATGGATCAGAATCCCTAAGGATTCTGTTTCCCCAACCGAAAAGGGTAGAGTAGCATATAGAATCACAAAAGATATATATTATAATATAGCTCACAACCTCACTATGGGAATTACCAAGTCACAAACTCAACTACAAGTAATGTCTCTCAGACTCCCGACTGCCTGTACTAAGACTATATATCGTATAAGCCCACGACCATTTAAAGAGATACCTTAAATTACTTTATCCCAATTTATTTATTTTATTTTATGTTAATTAATTATTTATCCATTAAATAACCATTATTTTTTCCATATCCCATCACATTACCACTTCATCATTGATTCATTCCCTCCAAGCATAAGAAAACTAATTCCCCAACTTTTTCAAATTATAACCTCAATTTTACATATCCTCAAGATCCAACCTCATGGGTCACATATTTATTAATTTATCAGAATCATTATTTTCATGTCACCGGGTTCCCTAAGAAAAAATTCTAAACTCCCCAAACATGAGAGACTCAACATGGTGAGTACATGAACTGCCTATCGAGTATTTTCCACCTATATAAAGAGAAAAAAGTTATCCAATCATAAGGAGCTATAGAAAGAAAGAACATGGAATAACCCATGAATATTCACCTCCCATGGAACAAGAGTATCCAAACACATTCTTCTTCCTCAAGTAGTGGGGAAAGGAAAAAATATAAGAAAACAACTATGATTCCAACCAAACAACTGATTCAACATGCATCCAACATTAATAACAACTGGTAAGGAAAGCTTCAACCCATTCTATCATCTCTGATGTCCTCCCTGACAATATATTCATATAACATTGCAAATCACCACTCCAAGCGTTAACTTCTTCCTCAACAACTGGGCCTCCCTACCCCACATACAATAATAGCCCTCTAGGCTCAGCTATGCCATGAACATGTCATAGTACAAGAAGGATGAAACAAACATTTCAATGGGATCTTGTCCCAAAATCAAAGCATTCATCCTTTACACACTATGAGCTATCACAACTACTAAACACAAGGTACTTGGACATTACAAGAAAATAGGAAACTCTATCCCTAAAATTCATTAACATGTTATATAAAACCTATTATTTATTCTATCCTGAATTAATCAATTCATTATTTTTGGGTTCCCACTACGAACATCCTAAGAAACAAGCTATCAAAAGCTATAAAAAATTTAACATGCCATAAATTATTTTTTAGTAAATAATCAATATGATTCATTTTCATTACCAATTAAATTAAAAAGGAATAATTTCATTAATTTGATTAACATAAAATTACAACAACCACTTGATTCATTAAACACGCCTCATTATCTTTTAGAAAATTAATTATCAAATAATTATAACTTTACATTATTTACCAATTCCATCAAGAATGAAATTATAAATCAATAAAGGAATAGATATCACACTATCTATCATATTAATAGGGAAACCAATATCACGATATGGAGAAAAAACATTGATATACGACCAAAATTAATTATTTAATCTGGTTCAAGTATTTAATTAGGGAAATTTCACTGCAAACTAAGGGAATAAATGATGCTAGCTCTACGATTACCCAAAAATAAATATTGATGAAAAAATATCACCATCCTAAAAAGTCCAGTGATATTCTTCTAACAAGAATGGACCATGAAACAGATCTCCAATCACCTCTCCCAAAATAACTGCTTACAAAAAGCAGATGTCATAGAACCACCACACCAAAACAATTTGACATGAACCACATTAGAACCTTGGGAAACCAATGACCATTTAATTGAGAGAAGAAAAAAGATGAAACGAGATGAAAATTATGAGAAACTTTTAGAAAATGGATGAATAACACAACATGGATATAGTTGGGTCCCCATTGGTCGAAGATGAAATCCCAAGATCGATTCCTATCAATGGGATCTCCAAAACTCCAAAAAGGGCACTTTCAAATCGCCTCAGATTAGTGGAATGGAATCAGTAGCCATAAGGTTCCACAACTCGAGAAATTGGAATGTTTTAAATTATTATAACATTGGGGGATTACATGAAGTGTAATCCCCTTTTCACATCATTTAATTCTTCATGGTTGGTCTCCCAAAAAAAATATCATCTTTGGATTTTATTTTATTTTTTAAACCCTAAAATATTACATGAACTGATTCCCACTTTCACATTGAGATATTATTTTACATGCCATGAAACCCACTTTCACACCATGAAAGATCCATTCTCCCATTTCTCAACACTCGAGTCCCTTGGACTTCCTTAGAGCCTCATTCAAGATCCAAAATCCATAGGAACACAGAAAGGGTTGATCCACATGGATCCAGGCCCTTATAAATGGGGTTTTCACACATTTCTCATATAATCTAATATTAATTATTACCATTTTTTTAAAATGCCTTTTACAAAATTGTCTTCATTTTCGAAATCCGAATATCAAAATTGTATTAGGGTGGATTTTTTTATTTCTCCAAAATTATTCCTTTTATAATGAATTATGATTACTAATTATTTTTATTAAAAACACCCTCTTTGTTTAAATAACATATAAGGTTAAATTATTTTTAAAGATGGTTATTATGCGGTGATAATATTAATTGATTTGTATAAAGTATGAAATTCTAATATTAATCACTCAAGGTTCAACCTGTCAGTAGGTGAAGGCGGAAAAATAGCATATGGTAGGGATTTTGTAGTTATTTTACATTTCGGAGTAGAAATGGGACAATGTTTCTATATATTTGGTGACCAGTATACATAGGTCACCTCATGGAAAAGATAATAATTTGGTGTTCGTTTGTTGTTTGAAAAAAGTCTCACACTTATTCCATATGTGAGATACCTTCTTGATAAAAAATCTAGGAAGAATGTAAATCGAGGCACTTATACATCATCACAGAGCTCCATGATCTATCATTTTTAAAATAGAAACTTGTTTTACATTATAGTTTTTGTAGGGTTATCATAATTCCTAGAGTACACATGTACATTTAATCGTGTCTAATCACCCATAGAATGATGGAAAGTTAGAGAGTATTATTTAGGGTCTAGAGAACATGCTTTAAGAATTTTTCTGTAAGTTTTGATGTTCCTAGGAGAAACATATTCCCCTTGTCAATTTCTGTTATAATAATATATTTTAGGTGACCACCATGAGGGATCCTTATGAAGTCTTATATGGTATGATTTTATTCTCACCTATGTACTAGTAAGAGGAATATATGATATCTATTCATAGACCACGTCCGGTAAAGGATACTATAGAAAAATTCTAGCCATTCAGAAAGTGCATTTTGATAGATTGGTCCACACAGTATTCTAATGTCAATAGATAATGAAAACCACCCCTGTTTGAGGTTAGAGACGGAGTTTTCTTGTGATTCTCACCCAGTTTGGGCTATATATTTATTTAGAGGTATGGTAATATCTCACCGAAGTCTGTTGAGCCCTTTAAGATTATAAAATGAATAAGACCATGGCTTACCAACTGGAACTTCCTCATAGGTACCAGCCCATGAATGATATATTTCATTTATCTCAGCTCCATCATTACTATCCAAAACCATCACATGACTTAATAATGGATGTGGTTGAATTAGATTTGGATTCATCCTTTAAGGAGTATACAGAGATTATTTTTGATAGGATTGAGATGACAGTATGAGGTAGTTCAATGCCTTTAGAACATGTTTCATGATACAATTATAGGGTCCATGATGAGACATGGAAAAAATAAGCTAAAATAAATACTAGATGGATTGATCAATTTTCCCGTGACACATCATTACTCTCATATGTACATCTTAGGGAAAAGTTCTTTTATTGAAGGGATGTTGAAATGAACCATATTTCATGAAGTTATGGATTATTTTTTCTCAACTTAATTTCTACAAAATCCCTTGGTAAAGATACATAATCAAGTCATGGGTGTCTCCAATGTTTCTGGATCTCATTCAAGGATTAGATCTTTTAAAGGGGAACAAAATAATGGGCCGCATGGTTAATGAATACCATGATTCTCAACCATCATGGTTTCCCAAAACTATGTGGTTTATACTGTGGGGAAATAGGTGCTTCACAGTTTTCCAGCAACCGTATGACCCTAGGTGCACAAATCTATGGTGCTATAGAGTTTTGATAAAAGTTCCATTTTCATGGTCTTCATCTAGTAATATAAACTATGTGCCTAAACATATGGTATGCCTAATTATAAGTGACTGACACATGATTCATGAAAATTTTATCAAACCATGCATCCAAACGATGCGCATATATGTTTTTGGGTCGAATTACATTTTTCCACCCACATAAACACATAAACCAATTTCTTTTCTATCTTCTTCCTACAGCACATAAAATTATCATCTTACTATTGTGAGATCCTAATTCCATAAAATTAGGCTTTAATATAACATTATAGTTTGATATATAATTCACAATCTATTTTATGTATTTTTTATTTCTTTTTACATTGTATAATCCTCTTCCATCCTATTCAAGTTTTTCTTCGGATCCATTACACTATTTAGGTGAAACATCTTTTCCTGTATGTTTAGGCATTGAATAATTTCATAAATATGTTACATCCTACATCAAATTTCTTGTTTATATCAAGTGATGATTCATCTACAACAATGTGGTGGGTGGTCTCATTGCATTCCCCAAGATTTTTGATGCTTCATATCAATAATGTTGTGCCCCACACTGTATTTTCTATGTATTCCCTTTTTTATGATTTCCACATATCAAATTTAACATCTCTCATCAATATAAACCTATTAATCCATATTTAGTATTTTAGAAGTTTATTATTACACATATGGATAATCCTTAGATGTTACACAATAAATTGTCCCATGTATCTAATTTAAAATTTCATGGAACAAATTTGTATCATTCAACATAGAATTAATAGGGTAATTTTCATTGATGTATAAATTTTTATAAATTACAAGGAAAATTTTATGTATTTGGCTTGTCCTATGGTTGCAATTTCTCATATAGGAAAATGAATTATTGAAAATTTCACATTTTAAATGTTTCTTTGAGCTGTATCAATTGAAATTTCTTGATAAGAGTTGTTGAATGGATTAATTAACTGAAATAGATAATGTATAATGGTTTCCCTTCATTAATTTAAATTTCTTCATAAAAGGGAAATACTAAAAAAGGGTTGTAAGTCCACACCTACTGTTTATGCTTAATTTAATTCTATATTGAAATGTTATTCCTATATATATTTATGTATGGATTAGAGAATAGAAACATTAGAGGTAATGCCTCATGTATTTTATTGTAAATAGACTATAATATCTCATGTATTTGGAATGGTGGTAAGTGTTCAGTTGATTATGGAGGTATCATGATCCCATACATCGGGTATAAGGACCCAGCCTTAAAACATTGCATAATCATGAATTAAATGAATACCTCACATAGAGGATATTTTCAGGTTTAGAGTTTTAGAGAATTAGGCCATAACTATTACATCTCAAAAGATTACAATGTAGACACTTCTAATATGTTTTCATAAAATATAAACTCTTAAAAAGAAACATGTCTAGTTCCATGTTTTAGATAACATGCCTTTCCTTGATCACATCCTTGACCCTATTCCACATTATGTCATGTGAAAAACATTTCAAAAAAAACTTTTTATGAGCATAAAAAGCTCAGTAAGGGATACACAATGAAGGAAACTATTAGTTTTTCAAAACAACAAGTAAACCATGAATACTTTATCAAAGTAATACTTTTCACCTTTATGAAGTAGTAAATACTCTTCACTGAATAAAATATCATTACTTACCCTTTTGTAACTGAAGGATTACCATAAAACCCATATAAAGAACACATAACAAATAAAGGTAACTTGGGACATAAACACACTTAAATAGAATAACCATATGGTTGACTTCCACAGATATCACTTAATGAAATATCCATACGACCGACTTTTACACCCAATTCATTGGAGGTTATAACATAACCACCTGTCCTGGTATTCACGACACCACCCGTCATAAGGTTTATCATGTAACCAGCTGTAAAATGTCCAAGTACCATTATATAAATCATATCACATATATAAACATTTCACTATTAAAATTTCATTTTAAATCACAATATATAATTTCAATATATTGACAAAATAAATGATTTATCAAACTATTTTCAAAACCATTTAATAAAGAGATTTTTGAATCAAAGTGCCCCATACCACTTTGATGATTTTAAAAGAATAACATTTAATCAAAACTTTATAATATCATGAGAATAATGATATTCATGATATAATATTCTGAAGGAAAGTATATACACCATATCAAAGTGAATTGTAACATAACAACAATGAAGTCTCAATGGAATGTAATTTGAGAATAAATCCCTTATAAAGATGGTATCCTTTTATTAAGGATAAATCAATTACATAATTATGTGTGAAAAAAGAATAAAACAAATATAACTGGATATTAAGTGTAAAAAAATCATATTTCATTCACACATATTCATAGAACTACATATTCAAGGAGTACATGTTTAACCCAGAGAATCGAAAGTGGGTTAAGAAGTTCCCTTGCAAAATTTCGACAGCCTAATGACGTCATTATAATTTCAGATTAAGAGTTGATGAGAGAGAAAATGGTATATCATCACTTGAACATATAATTTACATCAATATGTATATATAAGAAAATATCACAACATAATAATATGTAAATTAAAAGACATAACATAAATAAGTCTTTTAAAAAGAGAATGGTGAAAGGCCCCCTTAACGATTTGGGTAACATTAGAAACGTATACCCCATGAAAGAAGGGTCATACAATGAAGATTTAAATAACCATAAATTAAATTATATTGCACAAAGAATAATATCATGGGAAGTAAATACACCACACAAAATGAAATAGTGGAAAATGTATCATGAATCTCACGGGAATAAAAGTGAGATGAAAAATCCCCTTATGAAAATTCGGCAGCCTAACGACGCCACATAAAACATCCAAAAATGGATTGATGAGATAAAATAGGGTATCTCATTATATTAACATAAAAAGTACAGCAAGATGAATAAAAAAGAACATCCCCCAACATAATAAAGAGGAGCTTAAAGTAAGTGACATAAACGAGAGTACTTGAAAAGAAAGAGAGAGGTAGGATCCCTTACCTCAAGTCCGACTTGTCTTGTTCGTTTTTTATATTACTGAATAATAAACTTTTCTCAATTTATAATTGATTAAGGTCATCCTTTAAATTTTATTATTAAATTTATGTCACATATTATAATTTTTTAATAATTGGTCAATAATGGGAGTTTATATCAGACGTTTTTTTCAATGTTTGGTACACGAGTCAAAAATGAACTTGTTTGAAAATGATTGTCCATGTTGTTATAATTAAATCATCTCCAGAATAGTACTAATGAATTAAATATCATATATATCCAGTAAATATTAATTTTATACTATTCCATAACATTTGGAGATAAAAATAAATGAAATGCACCGTTCATGGAGACGGTAGGCCGTACGTACCCATGAACACTACTTTCATTTATTTTTCATATTAATCGAATTAAAAATAAAAGAGAGATCTGTATATTATAATTCCATTAAATTATATATGTTATATAGGTCACATATGTTCATTAATTTCATTCTTTATACATTCCATGTATTGCATGAACGTGTCACATCACTTGAGGGGGCGGTAGTCCACACTTCCTCGTATGAAATTATCGGATTTGCACAAAATGAAAATCATAAAGGTATATTTTAAATATATAATACAGAAGAATATAGAAAAAATAAATACCATATATATATCAAATATAAAATACAGTGACATCATAGTGGCCACCATGAAAGGTGTTAAGAGAAGATTGAACAATCATCATTTCGTGAGGCAGTAATTCGCCATCCACAGAAATAGTATGTTCTTTAACCATTAGACGAAGTTGTGCGTAAGTGTAGATAGAATATTTCTCATAATAACATACTATTATATTTAATATACTGGTTTTGTTACAAAATAAAAGAATAAAAAGAGTTTAGGGGGTTGGAGAAGCAAAATAAAACAAAATTGCACATGTGAAGACATTACCTTCAAATCAGGTAACTCCTCTTGGTTTGAACCAAAAGGGTTTCTTGAAGAGCTTTTAATCTAAGGTAAGGATTCTATGATGATAATAGGGATGTGTAGAGATAAAATTAGCAGAGTTTGGTCGATCCAATGTCTTGAGAGGTTTGGGTAAGGGGGTAGAGGTGGGGGCCTTTTATAAGAGGGAGGAGGGGCACTCTTGGAAAGACTTGAAAAGTCACTTTATTATAAAAATATTTTTGGATATCTAAGGACCCAAAATTATATATTTCGAGGCTAAGGTGACAAGGGTTATAAATCCACCCCTAAAATATGTTTTTGACAAGTTTAGGTCTTATATTTTCCATTATCTTTTCAGTTTATTTAAATCGTTAAATAATGAGGTAATCGCTGCATCATCATGGTTTCATAAATAGTTTAATTTATTTAATGTCTAAAAATTATAAAACAAATATCATGATGTATGAA
Organism: Viscum album; assembly: GCA_963277665.1. NCBI lineage: Eukaryota > Viridiplantae > Streptophyta > Magnoliopsida > Santalales > Viscaceae > Viscum > Viscum album. The sequence goes on from OY728136.1 coordinate 834,602,842, forward strand.
ATCGTTTTATATTTCTAAAGAGTATTTATAGTAAAAAATATTACTTTTATAACCCCGTGTAAAAATTGTTTTAGTAAAATAATACATGTTTGTGACATTTTTATTTTAACATTTAATAAAAAATTATTAATGTCATTTTCTTACCCAAGTGGATCCATGGGGTCCCCAAGTTGACCCATGTATTTTATGGGTCGGTCATGACACATCCAATAATGGTAGAACATGTTTCAAGGTCATTTCATATTATTAAAACATTATTTTTACCTTAAATTACACTAATTACCTCTAATTACGATTAATAAAACTTAAAAGTTACTATTCACCAAAAAATTAGTTAAATCCCATCGAACCACATTTTACATACTAATGACAACCATGTATGTTGGATTTTTTTAAATTAAATTTGAAAAAGTGGTAAAGTTTAATTTATACGAAAGATCAGTTTTTAACTACCACTTAGTGGTTTCACTATTCATCAAAAATTGATGTTTTTCGGAAAAATACCAAAAATTCACCCTAAGATATATTTGATATTCCAAATTAAAAAATGATATCTATTTTAAAAAATTCAAAACATATAATTTTCATTAATTTATTTAATAATTAATTCCCGTTGTCAAAACAAATAGTGTGTTTTTATGAAACAATATATATCAAAAGATTGACACTAGTTTAAGTGTAATTTAAAAGAGAAATTTATTCCAATTTCCACCATTGGATTAAATGGTAGAAATATATTATAATTTCACTTTAAAACAAATTCAATATATAATATAATCATATAAATAAATTACATTAAAAAGTGGTTTTGAATTAAAATATAACATTTTCACTATTCATTAACAAATGAACTTTATCGGAAAAATACCAAAAATTTACACAAAGTTTTGATTTCCCGATTCTAAAGAAGAATATTATTTGGTCCAATGGAATGTATAAGAGTGACCAAAACTATATTAAATAGGGTTCACCATCAAAAGGTGAAAAATTGACCTTTTAGTGAATATTAGAGTATTTATGCTTAAAATTGAATTCTTTTCTTATTTTAAGCCTTTATCTTTTATTGGATAAATGTAAAAACATTTAAAAAACATATATAATCATATACTAGTTATATATATTCATTCCTGCCAATTCAACGGCTAGGCGCTAACTACCATTTAAAATAATATTATTTTATTATTAGAGTGGAATGTAAGATTTCAATGAAACTCTTTGTTGTGTATTGGGTATGCCATCGAGCATAGTGTTCCCTTTAAAGTAATATTAATATTTTATTCACAAATATTAATAAATATGAAAAAGTAATATTCTTTATTTACCTTGGATGTTACATCCTTCCCCCATTTTGGGAATTGCGTCATCGCAATTTTAAAATTGGGCTTGAAAACTTCATTGAAATCCCCACATCAGAAAAGGAGTAAATTAAAAAATAACTTTAAAAGAATGAAAGGGAAGTACAAAGGTCACTCGAGTTAACCCATACTAGGATTACATTTAGGAAAATATGGACATGGAAGAGAAAAAAAGGGTCATGTTCTGATGGAGAGTGATAGAAAACATGATTAAAAGAAAGTTAACTACCAGAAAATCACAAACTTGTGATGGGTTAAACAGTATCTGATTCCCCAGTAAGAAAAGTTAACATAAAACATTTTTGTTTTAGGTTAATTTTCATTAAGTAATTTATTTATGAGCATAACTAAATTTCAAGGAAACATACTTTCTTGTTGTTTAGACTTTCATCTCTTACTAGATTTCATACACTAACTCCTTTTTTCATCCAAAAGACGAGTATTTAGGATGACTTGTTCACATTAACAGTGCTATAATCAACATCTAGAGAATCACCTAATCCACAAAAGATAACTATGTATTTCCCATTTATTTAGACAAAAACCAAAACAAAAATTGTTGGTATGAGATCAGATAATACCCAAAAATGATAATCATTTATAAAAAAAAAATCTATTCATAATCTCCAAAAAAATTCCAAAAAAACCCAAAGTTCTACAAAGACCATTCGATAAACAATTGTCCATAAAATTCTTCAAAGTAAACCAAACTAATATTGAAACCCAATTCATTGAAGGATTTAATCACATAGTCTTCCAAGGTACAAAAAAATTAACATTTATCTCCAAATAACATCAGTTTCTCTTAATGTATCATATTGAAAAGTAATTAACCTAATAATATATCCTCCATGATTGGTCATTATTTTTCTAGATAACCCAAAATAAACTTATTCTTGAATCATAAAATTATATAACTAAAAAGTATTTATCATACTAACAAGCGACTTCATGTATTCTAGTGGTAGGTGATAAATACCAGTCACACTTTGGTTATGGGTTCTATTCCCACGGATTTGTCCGACGTGACGGGTTGTCACATGGTCTGCGGGTTGTCTTTTTTACAAAACTATATAATTATCAAAAAATTTCCTAAAAAGAGATAAAATCATGAAAAATAACCATAACATAATTTAACCTCAATTTTATCTCATGCCTTCAATTTTCCATCATAACATATAGTAACCAATAATTACCTCAAAAGTAAGGATCATATAAACCCAAATGGTTCTTTATAACTATGCCCAAAAAAGAAAATATAACTATTCCTTGAATAAAATTTTAATATATCAAAAATAAGGGTTACACATAATATAAAAAGTCTTCTAATGTAACCCCATCATCAAAAGAGACATAATGATTTTAATAATTTCACAATCCTAAAATCTACTATAACTCTAGAATCCATTATATGTTGACTTCTTACTCATTCAACATTTCTCATGATCCATTAACCATTCATTTCCAACTTATTCTAAAAACTTCTTTCCTACAAACAAAATCATGAATCATATACTAAGATTCCAAAATAAGAAAACCTAAGTTTAGAAGTAATCCATACCTTTGATTGGCCCTTGTCAGTTTCTTCATCCTTAATCAAAATGGCATTAGGTATTGGTAAACAAATATTTGTACAATCTTGGTGATCCCATTCCCAAAACTTCTTCGTAGGGCATGTGTTTTCATAATGACCATTCATACCACATTTAAAACATTCAATTGATCCCTCAGAAAGGACTTCTTTCCCTTTCCTCGAGTTGAATGGATACTTCCTTTTTCCATGGTAGGTTAACGCTTTATGACCTTCATTTCCACATCTATAGCATATTTCTGTCCCTTTGAAATATTTTCCTAGTTGTTTCTTTCCACATCTTTGACACATAGGTTTTTAAACACACTTACATTTATGATTATTACCTGAACTTCCGTAGGTATTTGTTTCTCACGTATATGATGCCTTATAAAAATCATCAAGGTTTAGGTGGTCAATCAAGACTCCAGATAGTTGGTTGACGATAAACACACGAGTTCTCATTACAGCCCCCTTATCATTCAGTTTCTCACTCAGAAAACTGTCACAGTTTCCTTCACATCCACTGTTACATTGGTGCCTGCTAGTTCCCGTCATTTATTAAAACCAAAAATGTTAGTGTGAGCATATCATTAAAATCATCATATTAAAATGAGGAAGATAAACACTAAGATATAGTTATCCAAGTTATCTCAAACTCATTTTAACTTTAAAAAAAATGACTCCATCAAATATACTACCCATTTTGGTTATACAGAACTTGTCACTTATGCTTAAACAACACTCTATCCTCTAAAGTTATCTAAACAGACCTCTGATACCAACTATAAGGACACAGCCTTAAAACATTACATAATCATGAATTAAATGAATAATTCACATAGAAGATTTTTTCAGGTTTAGATTTTTAGTGAATTAGGACATAACTATTACATCTCAAAAGATTAAAAAGTAGACACTTCTACTAAGATTCCATAAAATAAAAACTCTTAAAAAGAAACATGTCTGGTTCCATGTTTTAGATATCATGTCCTTCTAAGATCCCATCCTTGACCCTATTTCACATTATTTCATGTGAAAAACATTTCAAAAGAAAACTTGGGATGAGCATAAAAATCTCAGTAAGGGATACACAAAGAAAGAAAACTCTTAGTTTTTCAAAACAACAAGTAAACCATGAATACATTAGCAAATTAATACATTTCACCTTTATGAAGTAGTAAATACTCTTCACTGAATGAAATATCATTACATACCCTTTTTTAACCAAAAGATTACCATAAAACCCATATAAAGAACACATAAAATATAAAGGTTACTTGGGACATAAACATACTTAAATGGAATAACCATACGGTTGACTTCCACACCTATCACTTAATGGAATAGCCATACGGCCGACTTCCATACCCAATGCATTGGAGGTTATAACGTAACCACTCGTCCTGTTATTCACGACACCACCTGTCATATGGTTTATCACATAATAACCCATAAAATGTCCAAGTACCATTATAAAAATTATAACACATATAAAAACATTTCACTATTAACATTTCATTTGAAATAACAATATATAATTTCAAGATATCGACAAAATCAATGATTTATCAATCTATTTTCAAAACCATTTAATAAAGTGATTTTTGAATCAAAGTGTCCTATACCACTTTGAAGCTTTTAAAAGAATAACATTTAATAAAAATTTTATAATATCATGAGAATAATGGTATTCAGGATATAATATGCCGAAGGATAGTATATACACCATATCAAAGTGAATTGGCACATAACAACAATGAAGTCTCAATGGAATGTAATTTGAGACTAAATCCCTTATAAAGACGATATCCTTTGATTAAGGATAAATCAATTACATAATTATGTGTGACAAAAGAATACACAAAATATAAGTTCATATTAAGTGTAAAACAATCAAAGTTCATTCAGACATATTCATAAAATGACAAATTCATGGAGTACATGTTTAACCCAAAAAATCAAAATTGGGTTAAGAAGTTCCCTTGCAAAAATTTGACAGCCTAACAACGTCACTTATAATTTCAGATTAAGAGTTGACGAGAGAGAAAATGGTATCTCATCACTTGAAAATAAGATTTACGTCAATATGGATATATAAGAACATATCCCAAGATAATAAGATGTATATTATAATAAATAACAAAAATAAGTCTTTTAAAAAGAGAAGGGTGAAAGGTCCCCTTAATGATTTGGGTAACTTTAGAAACGTACACCCCCATGAAAGAAGGGTCATACAATGAAGATTTAAATACCCATAAATTAAATTATATTACACAAATAATACTATCATGGCCAGTACATATGCCACAAAAAAGGAAATAGTGGCAAATGTAGCATAAATATCATGGGAATAAAAGTGAGATGATAAATCCCCTTATGAAAATTCGGCAGTCTAACAACGCCACTTAAAACATCCAAAAATGGATTGATGATAAAAAATAGGGTATCTAATAACATTAACATAAAAATTAAATCAATAGGAATATAAAATAACACCCCCAATCATAAGAAATAATATTTTAAAGTAAGTGAAATAAAAGAGAATACTTGAAAGGAAAGAGAGTGGTAGGATCCCTTACCTCAAGTCCGACTTGTCTTGTTCATTTCTCTATATTCCTGAATAATAAACTTTGGAAATTTATAATTTCTTAAGGTCCTCCTTTAAAGTTCATTATTCAATTTATGTCACATATTATAATTTTATAATAATTGGTTAATAATGTGATTTCATATCAGACGTTTTTATCGAGGATCGGTAAATGAGTCAAAAATGAACTTGTTTGAAAATGATTATCCATGTAGTTATAAGTAAATAATATAAATAATAGTATTAATGATTTAAATATCATATATATCCAGTAAATATTCATTTTATACTATTCCATAACATTTGGAGATAAAAATAAATGAAATGCACCGTTCATTGAGACGGTAGGCCATACGTATGCATGAACGCTACTTTCATTTCTTTTTCATATTAATGGAATTAAAAATAAAAGAGAGACATATATATTATAATTAAATTATAATATATATGTTATATAGGTCACATATGTTCATTAATTTCATTTTTTATGCATTCCATATATTGCATGAACGAGTCACGTCACTTGAGGGGGCGGTAGTCCACACTTCCTCGTATGAAATTATCGCATTTTCCCAACATGAAAAGCATAAAGTTATGTTTTAAATATAAATTACAGAAGAATATAGAAAACATAAATACCATATATATCATATATAAAATATAGTGACATTATAATGGCCTCTGGGAAAGGTGTTAATAGAAGATTGAAGAATCATCGTTTCGTGAGGTAGTAATTCGCCATCCACAAAAACAGTATGTTCTTTAACCATTAGACAAAGGTGTGTGTAAGTGTAGCTTGAATTTTTATCATAACAAAATCCTAGTATACTGAAGATATTGGTGTTGTTAAAAAATAAAGGAATAAATAGAGTTTAGGGGGTTGTAGAAGAAAAATAATACAAAAGAACACAAGTGAAGACATTACCTTTCAATCGGGTAACTCCTATTAGTTTGAACCAAAATTGTTTATTGAAGAGATTTATGAAAAATGGAAGGCTTCTTGGATGAGGAGAGGGATTTGGAGAGATAAAATGATCAGGTTTTGGTCGAGCCAAAGGATTGAGAGGTGTGGGCAAGGGGGTAGAGGTGGGGGCCTTTTATAAGAGGGAGGAGGGGCACTCTCGGAAAGACTTGAAAAGTTACTTTATTATAAAACAATTTTTGGATATCAAAGGTCCCAAAATTATATATTTCCAGGATAAGGTGATAAGGGTTCGAAATACACCCATCCAATAGGTTTTTGACAAGTTTAGGTCTTAGATTATTCATTATCTTTTCATTTTATTTAAATCGTTAAATAATCAGGGAATCACTGCATCACCATGGTGTCATAAATTATTTAATTTATTTAATGTCTAAAAATTATAAAAAAATATCATGAATTATTAAATCTATTTAAATTTATAATGAATATTTATATTCAAAAATATGACTTGTATAACTCCATGTAAAAATGTTTTAGTAAAACAATACTTGTTTGTGACATTTTTATTCTAACTTTAAATAAAAAGTTATTAATGTAATTTTGTTACCCAAGTGGATCCATGGGGTCCCCAAGCTGACGCATGGTTTGTCTGGGTAGTCCAGGACACATAAAAGAAGGGTAGGACATGTGTCAAGGTCATTTCATATTATTAAAACATTATTTTTACTTTTAAATTACACTAATTACCTCTAATTGCGATTAATAAAACTTAAAAGTTATTATTCACCAAAAAATTATTTTAATCCCATTGAACCAAATTTTAAATCATAATTACAAACATTTATTTTGGATTTTTTGAAATTAAATTCACAAAAGTTGTAATGTTTAATTTAAACGAAAAATCAGTTTTTAACTACCACTTAGTGGTTTCACTATTCATAAAAAATTAAAGTTTTTCAGAAAAATTCCAAAAATTCACCCGCAGCTATATTTGATATTCTGAATTCAAAAATGATTTCTATTATAAAAAATTCAAAAAAAATAAGTTTCATTAATTAATTTAATAATTAATTTCCGTTGTCAAAACAAATAAGGTGTTTTTATGAAACAATATATATCAAAATATTGACACTTGTTTAAGTCTAATTTCAAAGTGAAATTAATTCCAATTTCCACCATTATATTAAATGGTAGAAATATATTCTAATTTCACTTTAAAACCAATTCAAAAGATAATCTAATAATATAAAAAAATTAGATTAAAAAGAGGTTTTGAATTAAAATACCACATTTTCACTATTCATTAAAAAATGAACTTTATCGGAAAAATACCAAAAATTTATACAAAGTAAATTTTGATTCCATGATTCTAAAGAAGAATTTTTTTGGTCCAATAGAATGTATTAGATTCACCAAAACTATTTTAAATAGGGTTCACCATCAAAAGGTGATAAATCAACCTTTTATTGAATATTAGAGTATTTATGCTTAAAATTGAATTATTTTCTTATTTTAAGCCTTTATATTTTATTGGATAAATGTAAAAACATTTAAAAAAATATATAATCATATTTTAGTTATTTATATTAATTCTCTCCAATACAACGGCTAGGCACTAACTACCATTTAAGATAATATTATTTTATTATTAGAGTGGAACAAAAGATTTCAAAGAAACTCGTTGTTGCGTATTAGGTATGCCATCGAGCATAGCATTCCCTTTAAAGTAATATTAATATTTTATTCAAATATATTAATAAATATGAAAATGTAATATTTTTTATTTACTTGGGATGTTACATAGAGTGTTGAGAATGAAGTCTCAAACTACTAGCACTATTAGGATGATGGGTTTGATGTGCTATGTCCCTTTATTCGAGTGATGACATGATGTATAACTAACTATCTTGAGTGAATTTAATGATTCCCCACACACTTATCGGGATTTAGGACTTGCACCCTATTTCATGAGCTTTTAGTCTTGTCAGACTAGTTATGGATATCTGAGTTATGTACTGGTCGATCTAGAAACTAGTATTCCATGTATATGGAAACTTACGTTGAGAAATATGTGGTTCATATATGTGGATTCATATATAATTAAACTAGATATATATATATATATTATATTAACTGATTAAAAATAACTTTTTTATATGATCTAAAGAAGGTGGACCCACCATGTTTCCTTTAAGAACCTAGATAGGATCATTATTTTGTATTAGCATTTTTTTCATTCTATTTATACATACACATATTTTTTGTTACGAGAACATATCAGATTAATTATAGAAATCATTGATGGTGGACTTATGGGATTTTATCTCATAACCTGATCAGGTTTCCTCTCTCACCTGAAAATATTATCTTTCAGTAGGTATTGATACGGTAAAAGGCCCAGTTACAGGTTTTTAATATGATTACCTATATTTAGAACATAAGTGTTTTGGATTGAACATACGCTCTAGATTCTTGTAGAGAACCTTTTTGATAATTTGTTATTTTCGAATATCGTGATTGTGTTCATATTCATTTATTACCATTTTTGTATATCTACTTACCATGAATCCATGTATTAGCATTGTCATAGAGGCTTTTGATTATTGTTAAGTTATTCAGTTATTTACACATATAAAATTGTTTATTTATTATATCTCTTCTGAATATGATCTCGTTGTTGTATGATTATTATTGTAACCATTGTCCCACTATGATAAGAGGGTATAGTCTCCCCACTATACCACATTTACACACTCACTATGAGTCAGCTACCTGTGGATATAGGGAGGCGTGCTTGAGGCTATGGGACCCACTGTCTTAGGGAACAATTTATATGGACCATAGGCAGAGACAATAGAATATAGAGTTTAAAATTAGATTATAGATCATCATTATAAATAATAGTATGTTTTTTTTATCTAAGTAAGGAATATAATATCCATTTATATGTGAAGGGTAGGGGTATCAATAAATAAAATATTGAATAAAATATTATTTTCCAAACAATAATAAGAATATTATTTTTATAATGTTTAATTTCTCTATAAAAGTGTAATTTGAATTAAAAATTGCAAATTTTTGATAATTGTAGTTGAATTAATATTTTATGTACATGATAAAACAATGAAAAAAAAATTATTGTATTATACACTTCATCAATATATTTTACTTTTTATTAAAAATTTAACAAAAATGGAACCCCACTATAATTTTAAAATAAGGATTCCAAAAAGTAATTATATTTTACTAAAATACAAATATAAATAATGTTAATAAAATATTTTATTTTAGAGTAAAATTAATTTGATTTCAAAAATTGTAGAATATGATTACTAAAAATATATACAGAACCATACTTCTTATTAAGTGGATTGATAAGTTATTTTATGATACATTAATAATTATATTTACTTAATAATTTAAAGGTGATAAATCACATGTATCATTACCAGACAAGTTAACTAAATTTTATTTCATTATTAAAATTTTTTACTACATCGCTCAATTTAATGTAACTATTATAATGCTAATATTTTTAATGACTATTTTAACAATTTAAAATGGCTATAATTCAATTATAATTTCGATATATATCACTTACATGTTTTATTCTTCATTTTAATAGTTTCCTAAAAAATCTCAATATTTATTGTAAATAATTACAAACATATTTATAATATTATTTTTATTATATAGTGTTATATAAAGTTATTTTATTTGTAAGATACCATAACCAATTAGATATTAAAATTTTAGTTATGTTATTTACCTATTTTTATTTTCCTATTATTCTTGTATTTACATTAAGGAATCTATAAATAATTTTTCTTATTTTTATATTACAAATTAATATAATAGTTTCCCTGTTATAAGGTATAAAATATATATCTGTAGAGTATTATAGAAATATAAAAAAAATTAATTAAGAAATGATGAATTTTCTGAAAACAAAACTAAGGAGGTTTCAAAAAATAAAAATGTTTCTTGAACTAATGGTTTTATATGTCTATGTTATTAAATTTGAATATACAATGAACATATTAAGTGGGAAATAAAGTGTTGGGTCAGGAAAAGTATTTTTATAGAAAATTATTCATATATTCAATGGAGAAGATGGTGTGTAAAAATTTATGTTTTTGATAATAGATGAAAAACATTTTAATTATTTCATAATCTCTTAGAATTGATGGTGTAATTAAATTATTACATGAATAAAGGGTAGTAATTTTTTTCCATTTTGAAATATAAGATAAATTTCATGAGGATATGATATTATTCAAATTTTAATATATGTTTTTTAGTAGTGATATCTAAAAAATTGTATATAAATAAGACCATTGGTTTTTTATTGAGTATGAAATAGTAAAATTATTATAATTTATTCATTTACATGAAATTAATATCCTTGAAATTGAGATAATCTCTAATAAATTTCTCATAGTGACAAGTTTTGAGATAGAACTCCAAACTAGGATTCGATTAAACATAATTCTATTTGAACTTATCTCTTATATCAATTATAGGAATGTAGTAGCTATAGAAGAAATAAACATTATGGGTAGCTAGTGTGTGAGAATATTTATTCCACAATATGATAAGGAATAAGTTATTAATTTTATTGAAAATGAAATAGAGTGGAATAAAATATGTATGTACTTGTAAGAAGTGGGTGAAATTTTATTAATATCAATAGAGGAAACAAAATTGGTGTTTCTATTCTGGTATCACTGTGTAATTGAAGAAATGTTATCCTCATGAACCTAAAGCGTTTAACCTGTATATAAAGCCTAGAAATTTTAGGAAATTTGTTACATACTTATATCAGGATTATATAATTTGAAATTTTATCCTAAAATAGGCATTGATACATCTCACTATAAAATAAATGAAAAATAATAGATCAATACAAGCAGAGGATTTATTGTGGCCATCAATATGGATAGAACAAAAATAACATGGATAAGTTACGTATTATTGAAAAAACGAATGTGATCTAAATATAGTGTGTTAAAAGTATGGATAAACATATTTATGTATTCTATAATGAATAATTAGTTTATTAGTATAGGTTCTTATCATTCCAGTTTTTCTACATGGGATTGGATTAGTTGAATTTTTTTTAGAGTTAATTCCATATTCAGTATAGATTGATATTCCATCTCATGAAAATGTGGATCAATATTTTAGGAGCCTATTATATTCCACTATGATATATTAAATAGAAATATATTTGGATATTCAATATTTATAAATAATATTGTATGATATTTTTATTGAAATGGAATAAATGTTAAAAATCTAGGCACATATTTATTGTTATTCTCATACAATATCATTTACTTTAGCAAATAGAATAATCTATAATTTTTTGGAGGGAATGATACTTTTCTGACTTTGATTCGTTATCTTGTACAGGTCAATCCATATTTAATGATATATTTAGAATTTTGGGTTCTTTATTCAAGATAAGGAACATTTTAATATTTGTTACTAACAGAGGTGGAATTTTATTTTAATGTTATTCTTGAAGACATCGATATACCACTACCTGTATGAGATATATAATTTTACCCAAAACTTTTCAAGCAAAAAATTATGATAACTCAACCATTTCACTATATAAAACCTAAATAGTTATTATTATTGATGATTCAATTGGAATATAAGGACAAACGATAATTAATCCATAAACATATTTTTATATGGTATGTTTAAATAGTATTTTATAAAAATAATGATTCTATGTTATAGTTATTCATTGGTTGTTAGAAGCTAATATAGCTAAATGTTTTGAATATATACACCCTCTTTCAAAATATTGATTTTTATAGAAAGAAAATTGAGAATATATTTTTTATCGCAGATATGAAATCAAGTTATCATATGTTTATAGTGAATGGTGAAAAAATTCAAAAGAATATTTTGGATTGGGAATAAGAATTATGAATTCATTATAATTGAATTTAGGGAGACAAAATATTATTTTATTCTTATTAAATTGTAGAATAAAATTTTACCTACATTGATTTAATTATTTTTATAATTTTGGAGGGTAATATTTTAGTTTACTTTTATTTTGAAGAAAAACAGAAGAGTAATCGATGAATTATTCTATAGACTTTTTTGGGGAACATGTTATACGATAATATATAGAAATGTCATTTCTTGATTAAAGGGAATATGTTATTTGGATATTTTACATTTTATTATGGTATTTGAATTATATATAATATCATAATAATATGGGATTTATGAGACTATCCAATGTATGTATACATGATCCAAATTATTTACAAGTGGTTATATACTACTGATATATAATATAATAATTATAAAAATTGGAATCATCAATGATAAAATTGACATGAAAGGGTGTGATTATTAATTGAGACAATAATTATATATAAATATTTTAAAGGTGAAAATAAAAAAAATATTATTCATAAATAAATAAAAAATGGTTATTTAATGTATTTTGATGTCCTAGGAGCATGTTCATGATGAGTTCTTATGTATGGGGATAATGTGGTTGGATACATATTAATAACATTATAAAATTATAATATGAATTATTGTTTGAAAGGCATGGATTTGGTATTTATCATTTAAATATATATGATATGGATGAATTATCAATTTTTAGGGATATTCATTATGAAAATTTATATGAGAGGTATAAATAATATTCTATCTTAATAGGATCTAAAATAAATGTAATGGAGATAACATTATTATCAATAGATACTTGAATTATCACATGCCATACTCAAGGTAATATTGATGAAATGGTTTCTTCCAAGAGTAAAAGTATTCAAGTTGTAAAATAATTGAATACTTAATAGATTTTTATTGGTATTCTAGCTATGTAATATATGGAATCTTAAATGAAGTTATAATAAATAGTATTTACTAATATTGAGGTCACATATATATTGTTTGTATCAAATAAATTAGGGGAAAATATAATTAAACACTTAAAAAATTAATAATAAATTTCTCTTTAAATTATTTTGATATCTTTGATAGTGTTCTTTACATGCAACATTATGTTTAAACAAACTAAAAACTACAATTGATTTATTATTATTTACTATAATAGTTTTGGAACACCCATTGGATTCATGGTTTATGAATTAGTCTTACTAAATTCTGATGAAATAATTTTTACACATGTAGAAAATGAATTCATTTTTTACAATTTATTAGAATTGAAAATAAATTAATTTTATTGTAAAAAGGGAATTTTTTTCCTAAAATATATTATGTATGTGTTTACTGTGTTTTTATTTTAATAATGTAAATCAATAATTTTTTTTGAATAATATTAATTAAATTTTTATATTATATATTAAATAAAATATTCTTACATTTTTTTTAATATTCATAAAATGAATTTTTATTCATTTTTATGATTAAAATGCATTTTTTTCTAAAAATGGGTATGTAGTATTTTGTAAAGTTAATTAAAAAATAATTTCATCCAATTATAGAAACAAAAATTTGTAAAAATTGAATTAATATTTATAAACAGAATTATTAATATTATTTAATGGGGTGTACATAATTTCATTTAATTAATAATAATAACATTAGTAAAAAAATTCAGTTACAATGTTAATAGTCAAAAGGCATAAAAGTGTTAAATTGGACTGAAACATGTATAAATCATCTTGTTTTACCATATGTAAAACCTATCTCATATATTATTTAAATAATCATCATTTTATTTCTATTTTAGTTAAATAAAACATTAATTAATTTAAACTATTCAATATATTCCAACTATGCCCTCTCCCTTAGTTATAAATCGACACTGAATCTCCTCTTTTTTACCTAAATTCAATATAATATTATCTTGGTAAATAAATAGCCAAAAAACTTCCTAAAGTTTTTATGATTTTCATAGAGGTTAGTTTTTTATTATAATACCATTTTTTCAATTCTAAAGGTGTAATAAAAATGAGTTTTCTCGATAAAAGTGATATAACACTAAACAGAGTACAATTAATTTTATTTCCTTATCCACCTTCAATAAAACAATTGTATCCATCCTAATATTATTAACCAATTATAATAAATATATTTTCATTTTCATATGAATATGTAACAATAATTTTCAACATCCTTTCCATCAAATAAGAAACAAAATGATCACTCGTTCTTATGGGTGGACAACAACCTCAATATAGAGATATAATTCACCTTCCATCACTATAATTAGTGGTTTTATATTAAAATATATTTAATTTTTACATGTTTAAATTATTAAATAATTATTCGTATGAATTTTTAATAAATAATCTATATTCTTATATTTAAATCCATTGTAAAATGATATCATTTCTCTTGAGTACATGTAGACTAGAACCACCACAAAGTAATCTACTTCATTTTTTTGTTTCCTCTTTATATGGGTTCAAATAAGAATATATTTAGTGAATATATATGGCATATATCATATAATAAATTCATTTTAAATGATGAAAAATATTAAACACAGGTTTTTAAAACCATCATAAAGAGGAAACATTACTTATGTGTACCATCTGTCAACCTTCTCTATCAAGTGATGTAATTATTTTACACCACCTCTCTATATGAATGATTATAAAAGTGTATATAATTAATAAATATGATACACATTCCATGATTAATATTCTATAAATAATTAAAAAACGGAAAATGTATAAGTACAAGAACCATTGAACTAAAATATTAATATAAAATAGAATAATTTGACAAGAATGGTCATTTTATTAAAGGGTAGCATGGATTTACCTAGACATGGTATCTAAAACACACATCTAACCTTTAAAAGACATTGTAAATAACCTTACTCATGATTGGAGAAATAAAAATACCATTACACTCCATATAGATAGTATAACAAACCTTTATTTAGGATTCAGAAAACATTAACAACATTTACGTACCACTTTAACCACCCTTATATTAGCATAGTGAGTCATAGGTTACCCTTACTTGAGAAACACATTTACATAATTTCATGATAAAATACAAATGTTTCCCCTTATGTAAGTCATTTATTTTCACATACATGACTAACTGACTATCCTTATGTGGGAAACATGCTACTTTCACTCAGCTTTTGAAAACTCAGACTTACCCTTATGTAGCTAAGAGAAAAACAAGATAATTTTTACATAGATTGAAGAAAAATATATTTATACTTATGAAACCTTTATAAAATTATTTTTACCAATATATAATCTTAAATAACATGTGTCAGGGTATATATTTCCTTCAAAATAATATATTTTTAAGTTAATAATCTTAAATTAATAGACTAAATAACTTATAAATAATTAAAAAAAAATTGAAACACCCCCAAAATAAATTTTATCTCATTAAAAAATAAAAAAACACATCTAATACATGGAAGTAAAAAAAGGATTTATAAATAAAACACCATATATTAAATTTCCCTCAGAACATTATGATCTTCAATAATTTAAAACAAACCTCGTAAGAAAGGAAATGGGGATAAACAAAGACCCTATGTGATACGTCTTATGATCTCGCTACAACGTGAACTTAGTGTCTCACTAGAAGAAAAGGGGATTAACTATAAAAACCCTTTAATGATGATAAAAAATAATGAATCAACTTAATATAATTAACACTATCCTAATGAAAATGAATGAAAAAAGGGTTTGCATTGAGAATATTCAAGAAGTATACAACTGAGGATACTGGGAGTGTATCTATGACTCGCTCTCATATGTTTTTTACTCTAAATCACAATGTTTTCATATGAAATTAACCAATGAAAAATATTTCCCATATAAGGCAACATCATCAATCACCATTTTGATGAAAATATGACTCTAAAAAATAAACCAATTTCAGCCATCCTCTTAACACCCTTAGGGGAATCACCCCAAACAACATGATTTCATATCACATCCACCTATGGGTATCCCCATTAATAACCCTCAACATACTATATCATGTACGAATATAATATCATTTGGAACTGAAAACATCCAATATAAACCCATGCTATATATATATATATATATATTAGTAACTAAATGAAAATTCATTACCATCTAGGAATCCCCACACTGTAGAGAAATATTAATTCAAAATATTCTATTCATTGTGTCAACTATGATATTCTATTTCCTCATGGTGTAGAAGATATTGACGTAGTTTTACTATAGAAACATGATCCACCTCTATTTTCTCGCATTTAGGCCACAATAAGAAAAAAATCAGGTCAACTTTTCAGATAATTAAAGACCAAAAATTGATCTCATATATAATAATGTCTCCATAGTATTTCGAAAAACACCCCGACTGCCAATTCTAGATCATGGATGAAATATTTAAGTTGGTGTTGTACAACTATATGATCTAATAAAATTTCACTAACTACTAATGTGTCAACAGTCAACACAAAATAAAATGTTAAGTGTCACATAAAACCTTGAACATTAACCTCTCCTCAGGAAAATAGAAAATTGGGATATTGACCAACTACACATTGATGATATTTAAAGCATCCTAAAAAAAATTGCTCAAAACAAAATAATGGTCCCCCATGGTCCTATATTTCAATTAGGCTATTATCTGGGAAAATAAAATTACAATCCTATGATAGTATCCCATGATATAAAAAGGTATAAAAACCTCCACAACATTAATTTTTATTTACTAATAAAAAATCAATTCAACCTTCATGGGATCCACTAATACTTCAGGATGAGACACCACACATCCAATGAAATTCCACTACCCTTCCTAGACTAGAAATGTTGAAAAATAACCATGGATTTGTTGGTGATGGATAGTTTATAAAATTATCATCATATTCCCATGATACTTCTCCTTAGACCACAAGTGTATAGGAATGTTCTCAATGGAAATGAATATGAAGTAGTCTAAGAAATAACAAAAAATGGATTTCATGAGACCTATAAACAGTAACAATACCTTTGTGACCCTGAAAGAAATACATAAAAAATAAACTTTCTATATCTAATCCAAATGTTAGACTTTGATATCTCTTCTTATTTTAACCTTAATTAATGACATCTATACTGCATATAGATCATAAAAAACCAGCTTTCTCCCCAAAAATGCTCACAAAGATAACATATCCTCATAAGAGGGTATTGAATATTTATTGGCACCTAAGTAATCATTAATTACTATATAAATAGACATATACTATAATCCTTAGTATGTTAGAATAACATCAAAGCACCCTATGGCGACACACTAGGCCATATGAAACCCTTTTACATCATATCATCTTTTAAAATCCTAAAATCATGGAACTCAGAAGGATCCATATGACAAGAACTCATAAAAATAAAAGAGACACCCAACTAGATTTATAACCTAAACCCATCATCACATCAAAGTGGTAGAAAAATAATCTGGAAGAATATATAGAAATTACTGAATATCTATTCTCTCTTCCACTATCTTGGGAACTAACATCAATTAAAATTATACAATAAAGGAATAAAGGGTTTCCATGTTCATACTTAACTTATGATAACACCATTAACCTAAGAAAATATCACAATAACTATACACATCCGGGAATGTGACTATCCAAAAAAATACATGTAAATAATAATAAACTCTATGTTGAGGATAACATCTTATGGATATATTTTTAGCAATAATAAATCACCATAATAATGATGATTCTACTTCATCATCCAACACACTTAGTACACATCACACGATATAGTCTAGTAACAATATTTCATAGTTGTCTATATGTTCTTTGGAAATCCTTTTTAAGATCTACTCCAAAATCCTAGATAATGTTAGTTTAAATGTTTGTGTATAAGGGTACGAGGTCAAAAAATATACATAAGATGAGAATATGATCTAATATTACCTTTGATGATCTACATATACTCTTATTAGGGAATATCCATATTACACAATTTTACACTCTTATATTATCAATATAACTATTATGGATGAAAAATATGGTCATAATCTAGATGGTGTCTCTATAGATGAGAAAAATCATATGGATAACCCTTATATGAACCATATCCTCTTGATTTAGCATAAGCATGTTGTCTATGATTCTGGTATATCCCCATTGGATTCAATTATAGTGGATGATGTTGAACAAGAAATATACCACTATGCTCATCTCTAAGGGCCACAAAACCCTGGAACTAGAGATGACCATTCCCACAAAAAACAAAGAACATTTGATGAAATCATATAGGAAACTCATTGGGATCACTAGTCACTAAAATTCATAATTGAAACTATTGGTGTTTACTTGCTACATGTTGAATCATTGAGTGAAACATAATATGAGAGTTTCCATTAACAAACCTACTCCATGAGGATCCCAACAGACAACCTTATAGAAAAAACCCTTATTTTGAGTCTATATACTTGATTAACTCCACCTTCTACTAATCCTCCAAATAAAACAATATCATAATTATGGTAACTGCATAATAGACATATATGAGGATTTATTCCTTAATACACAAAAAATGGACTCTTTGTTTGGGAAAATATTAAGGGAGAAATGAAAAAGGGAAAAAAAATATAATCCCAAGATATTTCTTCCTCATTCTTCAATTCTTAAGGGAAAGTAGTTCCAAGATTATTATTTTATTTATTATCATTGATAAGAATTCAACATAGAACTACTTCTTGATATCTTCCTGTGAAATGTTAACCTCTTTCTTCAACCCATGATATAGAATCCACCTTTGATTCACTAAAACCCCCATCTAATTTATTTCAAATGAACCACAATTCTCCTCCCAGTATGGAATAAAACTATAGGTGATATTAAGATCCATAAACTAGAGATATATCTCCAAACTAGATACATTGTCCTAATAAATTTATAGATTATGAGCCAAAAAATAAAATGTATTAAACCAATTATCAACCTCCTTTGTCGAATTGATGAATTGAGGATCAATCTGGTCAACTATTAAAACCTTACCCTCTTGGACCACACACAAAAAAGGTCCTTGATCCATAAAGATTGGAAAATATAAGGATTCCATAATCTCAATAGTATAACATATTATTTTCCTTTGACTTATTAATTTTTAATTCTGGAATTTACCCCATTCAATCACATGAGCAAGAATGAATGATTTATGTAACATGACAAGTTCTCTAACCTAAAAATTGAACACCTTCACGTGTTTGATAAATTATATAATTGTCATTACATCAAATTATTGGGGACTGAAAATATTATGTCATAACAAATTTACCTAGTCTATATCATGAACCAAGATCCAATAAACAATTTACCTACCAAAATATATTGTCTTAATAAGTTCTTATCCCCACAAACCATCATATATCTTTTTATAACCAATTAATTTCACTCTTTCATATCCAACTCCATCCAAGGGTAACCCTCCAAGGATTTTAATGAATGAAAATAGAATACAACCACTAAGTCTTGACTACTGTCAGTCTTAGGTTGATGAATATTACTTAGGGTATAATTAAATTCAAACATATAGAAACTATTACCCTAAATAGATAATATGGGATTATAAGATAGGATATTATTCCCAAAAAAATCCATAACAAAAGGAAAAAAGGCGTCACCGACAACATCACATAAAGAATGTCATGTCATGTGAATTCATCTAAAAGTATATTCCTTTGTCACATATTACAATCCTATAGATGTAACTCAACAACAACCCCATGATCCAATAAATAAATGCACACCTCAACCACTAGCTCCCTCCGGATAATCTGAAAAGCAATTTATATATATATCGCATGAGAAAAAAAATATGAATGGTGGAAACATATTCATGGACACTTATAAAAATTTGGGAAAAGAATACTAATTAAATAGTAAAAAATTATTCGAATAGACAAGAACCAGTCAGGTTAACTTGTTACTAGCCTCACCAAGACTCCCTTTCCAATTAATTAATCCAAATAGAGTACTATACGATGAACTGTATCAATAAATGTTACCTCGCACCACTTCCCCACTAATTTTACACTTTCACATCCAAATGGTGCATATTATTTATCTCACATCTCTATAGTATCCATTATCCTCTTGTTTTTATAAGCCATATAATAATTAGAATCCCCATATATACCCATTCAAACCACCACATCAGAACCCCATTATGTCATAAAAAACTTATATAAATCATAATAGTAGGGTATCATAATCATATCAACCTTATTCTATCCCCTTACAATACATGATCCCACAATGAATCACATCATCCACTCATCAATAATCACATATAGTGAAGCATTTCCCTAAGAAAACATTGCACATGTGTAACAACACCACCTAGATGAGAGAGTTTGGAAAAGGGGGTTTACATCCACCAATCATAGACAACATGGATGTTTATGAAAACCACCATGAACTCAAATCCATTGAGTTTTGGTATAAAATCATGAATTGTGTAGGGTGTATATTGAAAATATGAGGGGAATAAAATATATAATAATTACATAGAAGAAAAACCTATGAGTTCACACAACCAAAACCACCCAACGTCCACAACCTTGGAATCACCACATTCAGAAGACAATATTGATTCCATACTACTAGCCACACCTCAGTTCCACTATCCAAAGACAATCCCATTTCAATATTATAGTTCTCATTTAATTACATTAATTACCAATCACTCACATTTTCACTTATCATCATTCCATAAATAATGAAAACACATTTTTTTGAAGAACTATATTTATTCATGTCCATCCTCATTCAGATTAGGTATCATTATCCTATTTACCATTCCATCATTCATTTATTTCTATCCAAAACAAATTTCTTCCAATCATTATTTATCTAATTATGAAATAGCACTTTTCAATAATTCCACAACTAACACAAAAACTATATATCCAATTCCAAATTATTACAGTCATTCTCACTTCAATCTCGTGCTCTCATATCACGCTTTATAACCATAGATTCACCTAAAAACTCATATTGAACCCATTATTATAATCCGTCCTGCAATCCATTACATACAATTGACTTCACAATCAATTGGGAAATAGATTATTATAATTTTTAGACATACACTATTAAATTAACATCATTATATGAATTAACATTTTCAGTTGAGGTAATTTCGATATTTTTATTTCATAAAAAAAGATAATGAGAGTAGAAATTTTTTTATAACTAATAATATCAAACACATAATCATCAAAAAGAAATGAAATTAAATCAAGTAAATCACATATTCTTCCTAACCTTTCCCATTCAATTAATTAGGTTGCATTAGTTATATTCATTAAGATAACTCATAAAATCCTCTCAAAATGTATCAAATGAAGATATTATCATGCATACATGGAAAAATAGAGAACTCAAATACAATACATAGTGAATAAAATATACCATATTAACCTCATAATAGAGAAGTTCGAGAGAGATAGTAATCATGTTGTTTGGAACCTGGAGATGACATAGATAATTTTTGGAAGGCTAAAAAATTGAATGATAATGTGTTTGGTCACCAAAATTTGAGATAACGCGAGGAGAAAAAAATCCAAGGGATAACTATGTTTTTTACAAATAAAAGTGTTCCTAAAGGACCCTCAAGAGGCTCCTTGGAATGTCCCAATTAATTCATTATTAATTTTTTTTTCTAAAACAATTACCTTCATAACCAATTCAAACTTATAAAATTATGGGATGTTAAGATATTACATTATAAATAATTCACCAATGAAAAATCATTGATTCCTCATATAAATTCAAATTAATTTTGTTGAAAATGAATAATATGATGATAGATAAAAATAATATAAATGATTTATGTACAAAAATCCTACATTATAATTGAAATGTACACCGTCTAAGGGTAACATGGGTTTTACCTTATGTTGTTGGTTACCCTACTAACGACACAAAATTATAGACTATATAAAAAATATGTTATGTTTGGTAACCTAAGTTACATTTTACACCAAATTAAAACAAACCAGAACATGTTAATTGAATATTTTTAATTAATATGTTAAAATTTGTTATATGTTAAACCATTAAATATTTAAAATGTAAATAATTTATTTGAGTTAATACAGAAAAAGGTACATTTAAAAAAAATACATTTTCTCATTAATATAAATTTTTTTCTAAAACATTAGTTTTAATATTATAGAAATATAGTTTAATATACTAGAATGAATTTCTTATTTCATCACAAAAAATGTTAATATTTTTAATTTTTAATTTTTTCAGAAAAGAATTATTTTGAGAAATTTTATTTTCAAAACTATAATATTTATGATTTTATCATTTTGTAAGAATATACAAGAAGTTTTCCAAACAGATAATATAATAGAATATATATTTAATGTAAAAAATTATTCATATTAAAATATTCTAGGATGTTCTAATACAATATTAATTATTTTTTAATACTAAATTAAACTATTACATTAACAAAAAATAGTTTAGGCCTTTTCCTATAATTAGGTGATAAAATCGTGAAATTTGGTTTTTCATATCCATTAAAACATTATAAATTTTTT
Organism: Viscum album; assembly: GCA_963277665.1. Taxonomy (NCBI): domain Eukaryota; kingdom Viridiplantae; phylum Streptophyta; class Magnoliopsida; order Santalales; family Viscaceae; genus Viscum; species Viscum album. The sequence continues at coordinate 834,625,812 of OY728136.1, forward strand.
GTAATATATTATTTTTATTAAATTAAATTAGTATCCGAAACAAATATATATTATATATAAAAAATTATAATAAAAATATTAGTTTTCAAAATAAAAATTCAGGATTAAATTTGTTTATTGTAAAATTATACTTTTCACACAGTTAGAGATATTATTTTTTTAAATGATTATTAAATTTGAAAATAGAATCCAAGAATAAGGTAAAACATTCCAATCATAAATTTTCTCATCAATGTTAATTACTTAATATTAAAATTAATTATCAAGGGTAAAAGTGAATTTTGGTAAAAGGTTAAAGTAAAAAAATACCATAAATCACTTGTAACCTATATAAAAACAAATTTATATTTGGATTTATAACCATTTATTTTCTTATATCCCATGTTTTTCACTTTTGAGCCATTAACCATGAATAGTGTCATGACATTATCCAAAAATACTATGTGATTCAAAAATTTACCATTTCTTTTCTTGTTAAATGATTTCACTTCCAACCACTTATGTTACAAATCACATTTGAATTAATAATTAACATATCTCTCTCTATATGAACATCATCTACCAACATAAGAATATGGTTACCATAATTTCTCATAAGGCCTCCACATCCAATGTGTGTTAGTATAGAAAACTCTAGCTTCCAACCTGACTATTTTCTTCTCTTAGTCAATAATTTTATTCTACCTCATCCATAATTCATTTATATCCTTAATATTTAAATTAAATAGGAACAATTGAAATAAAAATCATCATTATATAATTTTCTTAATAAATACAAAATCCTTTCCATCCCCTATGAAAAACAATATTATCAATTATATGAGGCTATGGACCATAGTAACAATGAAACCTTGAATTTTTCCATAACCATCTCTCATGAATGGTAAAAATTATAGAATTTATGAATAAATAATATTTATATATCTCAATTAATATTAAGAAATTATAATTCTTCATGTATCATCATTCTTCCAATTCATTGAGAAATGTAATTGTTAATCATGCATACATGCAGACTATGGCCTCCAGGAACAATGATTTTCATTTGTCATAACCACCCATATTGGACTATTCTATGAATTACATTAATGTATATATAACTTATGTATTACTTTTTAATTATTCATTTAATGTTATATTAACATTATATAATAATGTTCTCTTACTCAGTCAATCATTATGATACACTATTTTTAGGTCGAATGATATTGTAATTTTTATGTCATAGATGATTAAATAATGTTATATTCTTTTAAAAACATTCAATAATAATATATAAAATTTTAAAAAATAATTCCATAGTAATAATATGAATTTTATGTGATTTTATTAATATTTCACCTTTTATCCATTAAACTCACCAAAATAAGCACTTCATAAACTTTTTCAAGAAAAAACATTACAAAAAAAATATAATTATAAATTTAAAAATTACATTGAAACTTTATTTATAATACCCATTATGATATATGATTGATGAATGTTTATACTAGAATGAATTACAATACTAACATTACAAAACATGTTTTAGAAAATCATGTTATCTTAAATGGGCTTTTGAAAATTTATTGTAATTAAAATATTAATTAGTATTAAATTATTATAGAATTAATTTCATAAAAGATTATATAAAATAATTATGTTCTAAAATATGGGATTGAGATAGTTATTTTTTGAAACATTCGGTTATAGAACATTTGACTAATCAAGGTTTAGGGTAAGGGTTTTTTACTAGTGAAATCGATCCCTCAGGTCGCAATCCATTATATTTTTCTAAAACTATTGCAAAAAAAATTATATCAAATCTATGATAATGTTATATTTTATTAAAGAACTATTTTTTAGAAATCATGTTTTATACCAAATTTGATTATATGTTGAATCAATTATTTTTACTAAATTAATTTTTGTAGAGAATAATTCATCTCTCTTTAAATGGATTATTCTGTTCATATCCACAGTTTTTACGTCCAACCACTTTTCCTCACTCCCATCTGGAAAATAAATTTTCTTATATCAAATTATCCTTATATTTCCATTTACTCTGAAACCAATGTTTTGATGACTATTGAATTATGTGGGTTTTCCTTAAATGCTTATTCCAATATTTTAAAATATTTACCTGACAATATTGATATATTTTTCCCTTATCCTTCATATTTTGACAAATGATTTATTTATTTTCAGGCTATCTTTATTGGAAATTTTTTCTAGTAAATTTTTATGATGGTTACTATTTATTTAAATAATTATAATTGAATGTGACAAAAAATTATATATTTTTCTGATGATATTATGTAAGAAATGTAAGGATAATACTTTTTGTGATTTCACTTTCCATTTCAAAGGATTCTTCAACAATAAAGTAATCTTTCAAAAATCACCTATTGTATAAAATTTATGGCTGATCATGTTTTTGTGTAATTCCATTTTGAAAATTTATGATTCACATTTTACTTCTCAAGGTTTATTTTTAATAACGCGATTGATTTAATTTTAACTATAACTCATATGAATGGATGATGATGTGTGGGATCTTATACCATCCTACAATTCTTTTTTTAATGTTTTTTTATATCATAATATATTGATATAAATATATACATGGTTTTTTTTAAAAAATATAAGGGTAGACATACATAGATTTTCTCACAAAATTAAAAGGTGGACACAATTATATTTGTCCAATATTATTTCCTATACTTATATTTGAGAGATCACTTATGTAAAATGTAACTTATATTTAAAATATTCCAAATTTTAATGATATTAAATATTATAAAGATATCTATCATTATTATCTAATGATTTTATATTTTTTGTATGTTTCTATGACATGTTTATTTTGACCATTCCTTCGTCATATGTTTCTATGTCATGATCAATAATTTTCAATAAAGATTATTTTTCACTAATGATCAATTTATATTTTTATATTATACTCATTCCTCTATTTTTTTGGGAATGATGGTTTGGATGGGGTTCAATCAACATTTTTATTGGGTGGAATTTTTGTTGTGTGAAATCATGATCATCATATTACCATTTTTTCTCTTACCAGAAACTCACAACGGTTCCCTCATCTGTAACTAGGTACGGACATGCTTTTAAAAGTAGGTGGTCAGTAAGGTATTTAGGCCCAGTGACTCTTGGGTACTTTCATTAGATAAGAGTATGGGAGTTCAATACCATAAATCCCATTTTAGGGGAATTATATACTATACTAGAAATATCATATATATATATATATATAAGATATGATTTTCCGTCTCTTGTTAATCCTTATATTGGACCAGTAACCCTAAAAATGATTATTGGTTAATTCAATCTTATGTGAAAAAGAATAGGGTCTCTTTAGTAAACCCACATATATATATCTAAGCTTATACATTATTTTCATGTAATGGGTAGTTACTTATTTGATGAAGATGTATAACCAAGAGCTTCAGAATGAACTTCCATTCAATGAGGTGGTTAATATTCAAAGGAGGGTATTTAGCTAATATGATGGTTCCTATGTACCTTTTTATTGTAGGAATACAGTACAACATTGTTTGTTGGACCCGTGTAGTTTAACATCATGCATAGAGGACTTACAATGGCTTTATGGGACACATGGTGTTCAATATCACGTTATGTAGGGATGTCCTATATATCCCAATTTTGGTGAGAATCCATGTTATCATAGTTAATTTTTTTGGAGATTACAAAGTAAGGTTTCCTTCATTCATTATTGACTCTTTTTGTTAAGGTGAAATTATTATTTAAGTTCATTAATCCCATATAATCTATGCTCTTTTTGAGAATCATGTGATGCAAGATGATCATTTTAATTGCTCATGGTATGGTAATTATGTTCTAGGACCACCCTAAGAATATTTATTTTACATCTCAGGCCTCAGAGAAAAGTCATACATATCCCAGTTATGGCAGGACCAGATTCCTCATTGTTCAATTTATTTCTCAGTATGCAAATTGATGTGTCAGATTATTCATCTCACATGAATGATTGTCTCCCAATGGTGGAGAATATAATTATCATAAGTAATACATCGAAATGAATGTTTTATTTGAGTTTAGGACTTATAAAGGTGTCCTATATTTCTTAGTTAATTTAGGAATTAGAGTTCTCATATGTCAATCCTTCCCTGGGGGTTGTCCCCATGTTATACTCCCTTGTGTTCACTATAATGTGTCATGTCACTCATTGGGTCTTTGCATTCATATGATACCTTGTATGGTGTGGAATTGTGATGTGAATTATATGATTATTTCAACACCATATGATCTTGTAAGTTAATATCCATATGAGAAAAAGGGATGACACGTGATCAATATCATCACCCAGAGAGTGGGGGGATTACATATTAGGACAACCCTATGGGGTGGAAGTCTTGAAAAGGTGGCCTACATATCTAAAATATGTCCCAAATCAGTGACTCCGTAGTTTTTTAGGGAATAAACACTAATTATTCCCTCTTAATTGGGACATATTATGTTATGTCACAGGTCTAGGTTTACACTATGAGGTTTCCCTTGTGACATGTATTTCATCCAAACGTTCGATGATTTTCCACTTGTGCTGATATGTAAAACTGTATATTCATAGCATAGTTGATGATAGGTAAATGATCTAGTTTTTATTTCTAAAGGACCACACATAACCCATGATTCATATTCACAGGTTGTCTCATGATAAAATATGAATTGTCAAGAGGGCGTCGCAAGATCCAGGTGGTCTCTTGTGGAAGCCATCACATGACCTAGCTAGCTTGTCTAGAGGGTGTGTCATAAAGCAGCTAACTTTCTTTAGTGCCATTCACAATATTTTCCATGAATCACATGGAGGGTTTCATGAGAGTCAATATGATAGGTCATATAGAGTGTCCAATGCCTTGAATAACATCCCTGGGGGGGCTCATAAGACCAAGCCGACTTGTCTGGAGGGCATCACAAGTATCAGCTGACTTGCCTAGAGGGTGTTGTGAAGACGTAGTTGACATTAATAAATGAATACATGTGACTTAAATAACATGGGATTGATTCATTATTTTATTCAGGATATGTTTATAAATAACATCATGAGTTTTGGGAGATAGGCCCAGAGGGCTTCGTGGGACTAAAGTGGCATGCCCGAGGAAAAGCATTGAATTAAAATGAAATGTTTGGAAGATTTTTAATGTCATATGTTGTATATTAAAGGATTGTCATGAGATTTGGGTGACATATCTCTATGATATCACATGTCTTAGATAGAACACAAGAATTCCATGAGGGTCATAGAACATGTTTTTGTTTATGTCATTTACCTTTAGTCTTAGATATATTCCGTATCTATTTATTTTGAGCCTCACGTGACCTACAATAATTTCAGTATGTTCTTCACATATCTTTACAGAATCCCTTGGCATGATCTATGAATGACCATTTCATAGTGATTTATGCATGGAGAAAGATCACTCTTCCTGTTCTATAGCATATTACCTACCTAAAGACTTATTAGTCACGAGATCAGTCACTAAAAGAAATATTTTATGGTTATTTTTCCAAATTCCCTGAGATTTTCCTCTTAGACATGATAGGCAGCCATCCATTTTTCATGATGGGGTTGACAATTTATAAGCCTCAACACCTCTTTTGTTCATCGGTTTCCACGGTGTATCTGGCATGGATCTAGGAAAGAGTTTGTGAAGGGGTTTGACACCATGTGTCTTTTAAATGCATTGGTGTGTTTTTCATTCAGGTTGCCTCATGATTTCTAGTGACCATGAGTTTCTCTCTTCAACTCCTACATTATTGTGTTATTTCCAATTAATGGTGATTTTTTTTGATAAATTGTTTATGCGGAAGGATGTTTATATTTCCATATTGACATATCTATGGGACTTCATGAGACCAAAGTTATTGTTGAATGGTGTTTGAGAGAAACATAATGCCTTTACTTGGACACCTTTTAATGCACGGGTGGCTTGTCCTGAGGGTCTCTGTGAAACTCAGATAGCCTTTCAAGGAGTCTAGTGGGACCACATGATGGAATTCTTAAACATGTCGCATGTGTTTTACGACCATGAGAGGCTTGTACCTTCTCTCTATTTTATTTAATTTTTTTATTTTACAATGTTCATGAGTCTAGAGAAATTAGATAACTGATGTCAAAGTCAATTAATATAACTCTTGATGAGGCATAATGTGGAAAATATGGGTTATAAAGGGGTGCATGATTATTTCGTGGATAAATATATACATTTTTTTTCTTTGGGGGACAAAGAATAAGTACATGGCTTCCTATATATACACAGGGTGCTTTTCATTGTAAGGATGACTAGCCACAAGGCTTATGTGAGATTACGTAATTATGTCATCAGAGTCTTGCAGTGTCGTGTGGGCCTCTAGGAGCATCTTTCTTGTCTTTTGTGGCTGTGAGTAACTCCCACCTCCTCCACTATTATTACCATTTTTTATTTTACCACATATTGGGAATCATAAATGTTTGTTTGGATATTTTCATGGACAATTACCCTTATCATTGGGGATGAATCGCATGAACATTACAACCCCTAGGGTTCTCTACCTTTTGGAATACATTCTTCCCCTTTTGAAGGATTTTTGGTCAAATTGTGATGTGATTTATACTAAAAGACCATACAGACTAGGGGAGCTTACCTGGATACCACTGTGTGTCCATTATTTTTCTAAGGAAACTTTGAGAGAGAAGAAGGAAATTCCAAAGGAGGATTCATAGAAATATTATAGGCTTTCCACCACACCAATTTCCTTTATGTAACCTAATGTTATCCACATGATCACAAGTCTATTAGAGGCTAACATGATACATGATCTTTTTCCTCATTTTATTTCCTAATCATTTTTGTGAATATAATACCCATATTAAGGTATTTATTCTATTTAAATTTTTTTTTCTCATTTGGCATGCGTCAAAACCAATAGTCATGTTTTAAATCGTATTAAATATATAACCATTTTCATTAGTTGAAAGGTTTACCTTATAGAGCATTTAGGATCACCCATTATTTTATTTCCATTCCATATATTATGAAGAGTATTATCTCATATGATATTTCTAGAAGAGGTTCTATTAGAGAATGGTTATGGAGATCTGTTCATATGTGTTCTATAATAAGTTGTTTGTGTAGCTAATCTCTACGACATTAATCCTTTTAGTCCTATTTTTTTATGACTATTTTTTTTAAATTATACCATGAAATAAATGAATTATTTTTGAATGATTATATTGGGATACCATAGTTGAAAAAAGGGATACTTTATTTATTATGGGTGTTTTTTAAATAACTATAGTGAGAACTCTAGGAAAGAGTCTATGTATTGGATAAAATATTAGATCTCTGGTAACCTAGATATAAAGGGTTTTTCTTATTAAAACATTCCAATCTATATATTGGAAACTATATGTGGTTATTTAACAGATTCACCTAGGGGTAATCACCAAGAAAAGGGTTTACTGATCATTGAATGAAAAATCACCCTGATGGATAATGGATAAGGATAAGGCTAACCACCTTGATAAAAACTTCTAGGGGATATGCTTTAGTTAATTCAAATTCTCTTTATAAATCCTGATTACATATTACGATATATTTTTGTAAGATAAGATGAAATAAAATTACCATGGATAACATAAATTGAATCATAAAAGTTATTAAATTTGGATATATTCAACATTTATGAGTTATTTATTAATAAACATTGTTTTCCTCACTACATATACTTTCTTATGTACCAAATCATTATTTTATTTAATGCAATGGATGGAATAAGTAGGGAATTGGGTAATAATGTGTGTGAGGTACAAATATGGGGGTTTTTATAGTATCTTCTAAATGTAATGGGATTAGGTGCACCAAACCTCATTTAAATGGTTACAAAACGATTGAAATTTATAAATAATAATTTTAATTGTGTTAAGATCCTCAAAACACAAAATGTGTTCAGTTTTCAAATTGACTCATTTCTACATTAGCTTCCACCCTCTTCTAGAAACACTTTTAATATAGATACAAATAAGTAATGGATAAATAAAATGGAAAATATATTTTCATCCTCATGTTCTCAAGGAACTATAACGTCATGTTCATTGTTTATCATTTTTAAGGATGGGATAATGAATTATAGAGTCTCAATAAGAATTAAATGTAATAGAAGAATTATATTCTATATAATAGGAGGAGTTTATGAATATTTAATCATCAAGATCATTCCTAAAAATCATCACACACATATCTAATGTGAATTCATTGAAAATAAAAAAGATTAATCAATGGAATATATAAGGAAATATTCATGTGGATCAGAAGGTATTCATATATTTAATTCTACAAAATGAAAAGAATGATCATCCATTTCATTTGTGGCTTAAAATTATTTATTATAAGGGAATTATCTATATGAAACTTTTGAATATATGAGGAAATTGTTCAATGTGAGTTTAAGTTAGATATGTAAATTGGGGATTATATTTCATTCAAATACAAGTAATTAAATTTTTAGCATCATGGAATATATGATGATAATACACATGTGTGAAATAATGTCCAATAATCTATGTGTCAAAATATCAGGGTAAGAACATAGGAAACTAACTTAAAGGACATAAGAAATGTTTTAGGTGTGGTAGGGGAGGTCATACTACCTAAACCCATAAAAGTGTTGCAATGATTCTGATTAATATAGTATTGGGAAATAATTATCTAGAAAATGTTCCACACACACTTCCATTATTCAAGTGAAACATGTTTGGGTATTATGATTATAACATCGCTAACCCCTGTGATATTGAACTGAATAGGCATCAATAACCTCTTAACCCAACAGAGAAAGGGAGAGTGTATAATATCACTACAACTGAGGTGTAACATAATAATGAGGTTATGAAAGGAAAACTAATTATTAACTATAGATATTAAAATTTCATATTTTATTCATTTTATTCACATTATATAATATCACACAATGTTTCTATGAATTTTGATTCACCACCTAAAACAATGGTTAATGAACTATCTGTTAAAACCACAAGCAGCGCGACCTTATCAGCTATTCTATATTACTCTTCTGTAATTTATGTTTGTGGGATGGTACTCCCTTCCGATCAATTTATTCTTCCCATGGATGAATTTGATGTTATTTTGTGTATGGATCAGCTATACCAATATAGAGAACATTTAATTATCAAAATAAGAAGATCTCTTTCATTTCCCCAACCATACTATGATCTAATGTCGATGTAGGAATGATTATGAACAGTATTTTGAAGGAAATTAAATAATATGGTATATGAAACCTAGATATGATGGAATAATTTCTCAAATTATTTGGGATAAAGAAAAAACTAATGAAATTCCAATTCTCAGGGATTATACTGATGTATTTCTAGATGAAATATCATGAAATCCCCCTGATCATAGTGTTAAGTGTATAATAGATCCCATGGGAAGATAAATGAATATACTAATGAATTCATATATAATATCCCCTATTTATTTGGAGTAATTAATGAAGAATCTAAAATTAAATCTAGGTGAAGGCATTGTTTGACCAACTGGTTCACCTTGGAGTCCATCGGTTCTTTTTGTTATAATGTTTGATAGATCAATTCTCATCTGTACTTACTATTGAGAACATTTAAAGATAATAATCAAGAAAATATATCAGCTTCCATGTGTTGATGAATTTTTTGATCAACAATAATGATATTAATATTTCTAAAATATTGACCTTCAATCCCAATATCATTAATTGAGGATAAGAACAGAATATATTCCCAAGGAAGCATTAAACATAAGGTCTAAAAAATATGATTTTATAGTGATTATATTTGGGCTTATTAATTATATTTCTATATTTATTCATTTAATGAATATAGTCTTTAGAGATTACCTCTAAATATTTTTGGCACTCTTTATTGATGAAATTATCAAATATTTTAAGAGTGTGAAAACATTAAAGAAATTTTGAATCTGTCTTGGGGAAATTTTGAAAGGAAAATTTATATTCCATGTTCATCATGTGTGAATACACGTAAAAAGGAGTATCCTTAATAGGTGATATTATAACCAGTGACATAATATCTATGAAAATGTCAAAGAATAAGGAAATATAAAAAATTTCAAGAAAAACCACTATGAACAGAATTCAAAGTTCTATTGTATAATTTAGAAACTACTAGTGTTTTGTGGGAATATTCCAATGAGTATCCAGTCCACTACCAAACTAGCCTATTGGGGAGTGAAGTTCCACTACACCATGGAATGTGAGGTAATATATAGAGATATTTACAAGAAATTGGACATTACAACTATGCCTGAACTACCATATAGAAGAGAAGGGATTATGAGGTATACTGATTCTTCATTAAAGGGTCTAATTTGTGGACTTATATATAATTAGAAGGTAATTTATTACATGTAAGGGAAATTAAATACTCATGATCCAAATAACCAACTCATGATCTAGAGTTTCTTCCTGTAGTGTTTCTATTTAATGTACAGTTGCATAATATCTATGGTGCTTCAAGAACCCAGTGCTCCATTTAAGAAACAAATATTTTACATTTTATAAATATTTCGATTTAAATTTTTGGTTGTGTCATAATGTCAATACCCATTGAGGTTGTGGGGGTATTGGGGGAGTATGTGGATGGTTTGGAACTGGGATCCAAAATATGGGATAAAAAATTGACTGACCCCACTTTTAGTGGAAACTATTCGATGAAGTATGTATGGTTTTGCAAACTGTGTGTGGCATAAGAATAGGTATGTAGGATCCCATATGTTTTAATGAAACTGTACAGATGGATACTCACACCCATTTGAGATAATCTATTATTTTTTACAGTGGGATGAAACATGGTTTGTTTGTAGTTGGTTAAATCATGTGCATTGAGCATGAGGGTGCCCCCTTAGAATTATAAAGGTTGCACAGTTGGAACTGGGTTTTCCCAACTTTGTGGCCTAGATATTTTGGCTAATGTTACCATTTTTTACTATTAAATCCTTCGACCTTTTAATCCAATTTCCTTTTTCATTCTATTTGAAAATATAATACATGGAAGTGACCCATTAAATAACTAAATGTTGATTTTGATCACATATATCCATCTGATATCAAATTTTAGAGTCATTCATCTTGATGGATCTATGTTATTAATTAATCTATTCATTATGTGTTGTTATTTTTTCAACATGTTTTCAATGGATTTATATAGTTATAAGATAATATTCACAATTTCAATCTTCATCACATGTTGTTCATTTTTCGATATACCCAGACTAAATTGGAGCACAATATTGGAAGACAATTATACTCTAAAACTATATTTTATAGCCTTGTGCATTTCACATATTATTGTAGAGTCTATATATATGCATTTGTATCACACTCTAGATTTCTTGAGTGTTTCCTTTGAAATATAATTAACTCCATGATTAAAAAGGATATGTATTCTATATGTAATTATCAAGACCCGTTGACGAATAATTGGTTGTTAGGGAAATATAATTCAAACCACCCATTGGGTGATTTTTTTAACTAATTATACCACCAGTGGTTGAATATAATATTGATCATCATAAAGGTGTGTCATTAACTATTTCCAAGGAATGTTGATTGATGAATTTTAATTGTATTTTGAATTGATTATAGAAATTTAATTGAAGAACATATCCCTGTGATATGGAAAATCATTTACCTAAATAATCATGATTTTCTTCTTATAATCATATGAGCATTTTTAAAAATAAAATTCTATGTATTCTAAGCTTATCCCTTCCATTTATCCACCTTAAGAGGCAGGGTTTAATTGAAATGATCACAATCTCAACCTTTAGAAAATTAAATTATATTACTTCAATGTTTAGTATATGACTTCGGTGACACATGGGTTCACAAAAAAATTTCATTTATGAAATCATTTTTCCACTGACTGACTTATGACCAAGTGAAACATGGACTCCCAGTGGATTTCAATGAATTTAATCAGGGTGTAACGACTCGGATCCGGAGCCACTAGACTGGTGCCTCATGACCAGCTCGCCACATGACCTCAAGAGAATTTTCCCAAATGTCAGAGGCTACTGACTAGCAGCGAGGGCCTTAGTGAGTCATTGGGGGAAACTATGCCCTCATTTGGTAAGGTATAGAAGGGGGAAGGAAATAACAGTCAATAACGGAAGTAGTAAACAACATATAATAATTGAAACTAAACAGTCGAAGCAATGAATATATAGTAATGATGATAATGATGCAGCAAGTACAAGTATCTAAGGAAAGTAGCAAAACACGACAACGTGTTTAAATAAAACTAAGAAACAAAGCATGAAAAGTGAGTAGTAACACGGGCAGCAACACAAGAAAAAGTTCAATCCTATGCTATCCAGCTCCAACCAATAATCATGTACCTGAAATAGAAGGGCCAAAATCCCTATCCACACCTGCATCCATATAACATGTTTGGGCTGAAAATCAGGACCCAAACAGGGTGTGAGACTAATCCCAGTAGGAAACCACCACAAGATCTGTGCCCTACTGTCATTAAGAAATATAGAAAAAGTAAATGAAATAATTGAAGCAGAGGAGCATGAGTAAACTAAAGTAAAAAATCCTACAAATCTCCATTTACAATTATTTATTGATTTATTTTAACAGTTAAAATATCAACCAAGGATTCTAGTAAACACCTCTGTATTCCCTAGGCATAGCAAGTAACACAACATGTATCTCAACACACTACCTAAATAATAAGTAGTACAAAACCCAAGCTTGTTCTTTAGCTTGGTGGACTCGTCACAGGCAACCAAACAATAGTGACACTGACTCTCTGGGTGGCTCATAATGGCAGACCCCTCTATTCAAGTAATCATACAAAGCACAGACACTATGGGAAGCCCTCACCGTCAATCCCCCTATGGTCTTGCAATGATAGCTATAAAATCTAGGAGGAAGCACTTACGTCTAATTCCTCATATAGTCTTGATACGTAACTAAGGAAACTCTGAGTAAGCACAATGTAAAATTCTCATAGTCCCTATGAACGATTCTAATTTATAATAGACTCTATAGGTAAGCCCTTAATTGTCACTTCTATCTTTAGTATACCGCACAAGGTTCACAAAGTCCTGAGAAGTCTAGTCATGCGTAATCGACTATTAGTATCCCAAAGTAAGATCAACAATCTACTTGGATAATAGCTACAATGCACCAAAAGCATATAAACAATAGGAAATACATGCAATCAATTACATCAAGGCAGACAATCAATACAATAAGGTCTGCCTCACTGGCAACCTAAACCAAACGGCGATAAACAACCGAAGGAAGAAAAACCCCCATGGGGTGATCCTAAAACATGCAAAAAAGCAATCATTAATCATCTAATATCCTCAAGAATACACAAAATCTTTGAAAGATATAATGTCTGATCAAAACCCTAACCCGAGATACCCGATACATGGGAATACAACACTTTTGCACAAAAACTCAAAGGCATTCAACATAGGGAAACATACCACCTACCTTGATCCTAGGAGATAGATATACTTGAACATCAGACTGTGAATTATCCTATAATAGATTAGATCCGCAAAAACATATTAAACATTCATCCTAAGATAACTCTCATAAGAGAAAGAATCAGGGAACGTGGCCAAATAAAAACCAAGAACTCACCGCTATGATTATGTTGCAGCCGACGTTGTTCGATTCAGATAACCGGTGAAAGATCAGTGGCTCGGAGAAGATCCACGGATGTACCTCACTCTCAGTCAAAGAAGCGGGAGAAGAATATTTTTTTGGGTTAAGACGCGACCCCGATCCGTTTAACGAAAAAAGGAAAGTACATGGTGTGTACTTTTGGAGTACACGGTGTGTATTAGGATTTTCTTTACTCCGCATTAAGCAGCCTCCACATAACCCCTACATGGTCATGTGTGTGGCCATGACACGGACCGCACATGGCCTCTAACGACATCAAAGTACAAGGTGTCTACTTGTAAAGTACGTGGTGTGTACATAGAAAATTTTCAATTTCTCATCATTTTCCCAAAAATGACCAGAAAAGGAAAAACATACCTGAAAAGAAGGTCCTAGTTCTTACAAACATCCCCCCTTAAATAAAGTCATCCTTGAATTTACCTAACAAGGTGGAGAAGAAGAAATCATGAACAACTTTGGTCATTGTGATCGCATATCAGCCTCCCCCTCCCAAGTCTCATCTTGTACACAGCCATGCTTCTATAACAACCATACTAGAGGAACAGACCGGCCACAGAGTACCTTTTCACTATGATCAATAATCCTGATAGGAAGCTCCTAGAACGATGCATCCTGCTCCAGCTCAACATCCTCGGGTTGAAAAATATGAGGAAGGTCTGAGAAGTAGCATCGAAGCTGAGAAACCTGAAAGACGTCGTGCATAGCCTGGTACCTCTGAGGTAACTATAACCTATAAGAAACCAGCACGAGTCCCTGTAGAACCTCAAACGGCCCGACATATCTCATTGAAAGCCTTCCCTATCTCCTGACCGTCTTGTGTCCCAACCTGGGGGTAACACGTAGGAAAACCTGATCTATAACCTTGAACTCAAAAGGTTGTCTCTGCTAATCAGTATAAGATTTCTACTGAGACTGTGCAGTAGCCATCCTTTTCCAAATCAGCTCCACCTGTTCTGTGGTCTCTTGAATAAGACGAGGTCCCAACATAGCTGCCTCTCCTACCTCCAGCCAGCACAAGGGTGATCGGAATGACATACCATAAAAAGCCTCAGAAGGTGTCATCTAAATTGTTTCTTGAAAACTATTATTTTAGGAAAACTACACTAGAGGTATATGTCTCTCCCAAGAACCTCCAAAATCAAGGACACATACTTGAAGCATGTCCTCTAGCACCTGAATCGTGCACTCTGAGTGGCCAACTGTCTGGGGATGGTAAGCTGCACTCAAAAGTACCTGTTGTTGATTCTCCTTTCCGTCATAGAGTCTAATGAATGAAAATGAGGGGAATACCTTAAGCACAATGAGATTCATCCTTTTAAGAACATTAAAAATTGACAAAGGCATGAACACAAATTTCTTTAAGCATGGCTCATGCAAGTTTTACTATTTTCGCGCAAGTATACTTGCATGCCACATATTGGTTGTGCGGGTTACTTGTGCACCCTATTCATTTTTTTCTCCCAAGGTCCTCAATGGACTATAAATTCCCCCAGTGAGCCCGCCATTTTGAGGACGAAAAATCTAAAAATCAGATTTAAGCTCTCGATGCCCTAGTCTTTTATTGATGTCTTCTGAACACATCTAAGGTAATTTCTTAACTAGAATGGAAGATCTATAGATGGATAACAAGGCCTAAGTGTTGAAATTCATCAACACTTGTGCGCCTAAGTGTATTAACCCTTAATGGAAATGGCCACACTTGCGCACCACCATATCCCTTCAACAGAACATGCACGCCACCCTTTTGGAAGGAATTAGGGATAATACTAAGGGCCTAAGCCATGTCATGCCCAAGTATTACCTTATTGTTTAATCGTGGCCCAAGTACACCCATGTCGCGCAAGTATACTTGCGTGACCAGGACTTGCGCACCCAAACAGGACTTGTGCGCCTGCCTCTTTTTGGGTGCCCCTCCTGCCTATTCAAATCTTTTCTTCAAATCCACCTATCCTCTTCAAGATTTAGCCTTCAAAACCCTCTTCAAAGCCATTCAAGGTATGGTTCCTTTGTTGGATTCCTTATCTGAATGAAATTGTGTGGAACATCTCTTAAAACCTTGTGATTTAAATAACTTTATGTCACTAAGGTTAGAGATTTCCTTCATTCAACCTCATCCTTTAAGATGAGAAGATCATTAATCTAGGCATCCTCCTTAGGAGTAAGCCCTATGTACCCTATCCTGGGACTCCTTCTCAAGAGTAAGACCCATTCACAAGTTCTTTTGATTTGGTCTTCCTTCTTAGGAATAAAACTCAATCGTAAGTCCCCTTAAATTTGGCCTCCTTTTCACAAGTAGGCCCCAGTCATAATTTCCCTTATCCTGGGAATCCTTCTCAAGAGTAAGTCCCAAGTCATAATTTAAAGTCCCCATTTAAATCTGGGAATCTTCCTTAGGATTAATCCCCAAAATAATTATCTAAATCTCCATAAATTCCAAATACCTTTATGGACCCTATTAATGGGAATCCTCATTAGGAGTAAGCCCCAAGTCCCCCCTAATTTGGGCATCCTCCTCAGAAGCAGGCCCCAAGTCAGAGTATCCAAATCTCCATAAAGAACGAATATCTTTATGGACATTATTCCAAGGCTTCCTTCTAGGAGTAAATCCTAGTCATCACCTGTTTGGGCAGTCACACATACATAATTCCCATATCATTCCTTGTGAATTCATCTTTCATGGAAAAAGTCTTCAGGTTTACCCATACCTCTTGTTTCTCACACCAAGTATGACTCACGTGATCATAGAGTTTAAAAGTCACCACAACACTTCTTTTTGGGATGTTAATCATAGGTAAGCCCCACAATTATTAATTGAACTACGTGGACTTTGATCTCTGCCTTAAAAGTAGAGTACGTAGGAAGCCTTTCTAAGGTTCAAGCCCATCACCCATTAATTCTCATCCGTCCCATATGACATTAAACTATATCTTAATTCCTGAACTACGTGGGTTCTTATTCATCTTTAACAAGGATACGTAGGCAGCCCATCTGCAGGTACGATCCCAACTCTAAAATAATCCTTGTCCTTTTGAATGAAAATAAAATTCATGTTCCCCAATGAGTGGATTTAAAACTACTATGGTCATCATAAGGACCAAGAGATTTCTATATAATGTGTTGAAGGATACCATTGACTAATAATCTCTAATAAATATGGATGATTATCTATCGATGAAGAACCTCAAATACATATAAAATAATCTCTAAATATCATACATATCAATCATTGATTGAAAGATCTAAAGGAAGAACTCATTTTCATACTTGGTAAATTAATAAGGATTCACGAACATAACTCAAATCTATAAGAGAGTCCCAGTGTAGACAATAATTTCCCCAAAAAAGATGTGATGAGTCCGACCTCCCATCCTATCGACGAATGAAAATTCTTAAGGCTCATCGGTCCACAACTAATGGGAACCTACCTTTTAAAAGAAGTTCCAAATGGATATAGAATCATTGGAGGTTTCCAGTTCTACGAATAAACCCGTTAGAAACTGATTGGAAAGTTTGAACCTTAAAAAAAGGTTATCCCCATTTCTAGAGGAAACAAAAATGGTGAACCCGACATGAATCCTTAACCAAGTTAAATGATGTTTTAATTATTTGTTAGGATCCTATTTAACTCAATGTGAGGGACAACAATGCAATCAATAACATATGTGCTCATCCATAATATGTATTGGATGAACTTACATTGATTATTTATGTTATATCAAATAGGAACTTGTTTGCAATATCTCTCTGATTTACAGAAATGGCTTCTCTAAAGTTCACACCTATGAATGCATATGCCGCTACTCCAGCTGGATCCTCGTCCGCTCTGAGGATGAAATAACCAACTCAGCTTATTCAACACTGGGTCTCAAATGCACTATTTATGGAATACCGTCAACACGGTACCATTCTGACTCTGGAGGCCGCTTGACAATTCCTCTAAGTCAAAAATTCACCCTGGTTGTCCGGACAGCGACGACCAGTGATCAAGAAACAGGTGTTGCAAACCACTGTATCCAATAGTTTTGGGTTGTTATCCATGGAACACAATCACCAGTCCCTCCCATATTATGGGGAGGTGAATGAGAAGGTCACTCAAGCCCTTAATTCAAGGAGACATGAGTCCTTCCTGAGGGATCCCATCAACAATCGCCGCCAGACTCGTGCGACAGTGTGCCATCAACTTGATGAGGGTACCAACTTTAGGGGTTCAGGTCAGGTTCCTCGGACCCAAGAACGCAAGAAGAAAAGCCAGAGGAGAAATCTGGTCAACAAGGAGTAGGTTATTACTTATACCCCCTCCAGAGAAGTCCATTAAGACAACTTGATGGAAAATAACGAGTGGGAATATACACCCTTCCATCCTAATGTTACTTCCCAACATACTCGTCTGGAAGTAACACGCCAATCCCGTTAGGCAATTCCGACGGAGAATTATAGACAGGAATATACACCTGTTTATAATTCATCAACCAGTCAGCAGGGTCGTCTGACTGCACCCAAAGAAGCTCAGCAATCTAATATGGTGGAAACTGATAAGCAGGGACATACACCTATTTACAATCAACAATTCTGTCAGCAGTCTTGTCTTCCAGTATTGAAGGAAATCCATCAACCATACTTGACAAAGAATACACAGAAGTCACATACACCATCCAATGATCATCAAGACCACCAACAATCTCATTTGGTAGCACCCGGAGTAGTCGGTCAGAAAGCTCCGATGACAAATTTGTAGTATACTCAACTCTCTACACCAATGCATGAGTACTGTCAGAATTCACTGACACGAAAATGAGGAAAATATCATGAAAATAAACTTTCTCCAAACATGGAATAGACGTATATTCCCATTCATGTAGCTGAGGTCATGAAGCACATTATGACAATAGTGAAAGAGTAAAAGCAAATCCACGCCCATATTCTGGATGCCTGTCAGAATATTATAACAAATTCCATAGCATCATAGGGAAAGAAATAAAAATATGTCCAAACCAGTGGAGTGAATCATCAACATATAACTCCGGAATAGATACACACATCTTTCCCAGTCCAAGAGGGCTGTGGGGCATACTCCCCCGTGTCATACGGACAATCAAGACAGGCACATACACCCGATTTAAATGGAGGTAATTAGCCTAACCTGGACATTTTTCATGAGAAGGCACATACACCTGCCTATAATGACCACGTTCATTAAAAAGTTGTTCCTAAAGTGAGTAAGAAGGCATCTATGAAAAATACCAATGCAAAATAGTCCAAAAATCTAGAGCCAATCTGTAATAATGACTTTCTCAATGCTAGAGTTCTTGATGAACATATACAATTGTCTATTGCAACTCAAGATTATACTCTCTCATTTCCCAATAGTAGGAACAATAATTATGAAGGTATTCATTAGACACTTCCTCATGAAGACTAGCTTCATTATAGTTTGGTCGATCTCGAAGTATCATCTTCAGATGAGATCAACGATAAACCTCTGCATGGCCAGAAGACTATAGAGAATGAGGTTTCATCTTTTGTTGTAACCCACAATGGTGGACCTCCCTATAAGGATGAATTTAGATGTGAAGGTCCTCTCCATAGTAGTAATTCACATTGTCTAGAAAATTCTTCAATGGAAATTGTATTAACAAGAAAGACTTCTTTTCTTGAGTCACTTGCAAATGTGAAGCCAGTCATGTCTGATGCTTTACCGATATCAAGTGAAATACTTTATCAATCAGAATATAGCCCAGAGCGTAGGTCATTCTTTGAAACACCCCTGGGTCATTCATATTCTAGTTTGATAAATGAATTAATTACCAATATTTTTCAATATGATGAAGCAACAAAGAAGCACCAGCTTTGGTCTAATTAGGTAGAAGAATCTTCATCAAATGATAAAGGGGAAGTGCTGAATATGAGAAAACAACTGGCCAAAGGTGAAGTACCAGTCATGTTTTGGCCTTTGGATGAATCTCAGTATGATATTCCAGAAATATTTAAAGATGATTGTATTCATGATATTCGTCTCAACATGTGGAAAACTCTTTGTCACTTGAAAAAGAAAATATTATCTTATAATGAATATGAAAATAATGTCAAGTTAATAGAAGGGTTACAATGCCAAATTGATTTAGCATCTCTCTCAGTTTCCTGATATCAAAAGGTTGAAAAGCAGCAAAGAGCCCTTCAGTGTTCATGCTTTGGCACACTAAAAATATTACGCCAGTTAATTTCCAATGCTTTATCTAGTATTCATATCCAGGGATGGGGTGTTCATGTAGAACTACATTTCACTGTACTCTCTAGTCAACAAATCCCGCCAAAAATTATCTCATGCAGTGTTATTGCCCATGGATGGCCACAACCAATTTGTTTTGTTTGTAATCAATGTCTTACTCAAGAACATGCCTCAACTAGTTCTTCCCAAAGTAAGGCATACAAGGAAAAATTTGTCGAATAACTCTTACATCAAGAAAATGAGAATATCGAATAGGCTTCTCATTTAGAACATGCACATAAAAAAGTGACAGAAGTTCCAGAAATCATCCAACGGTCATTTGAGCCAGGTGATTTGAGTGGATGTAGGTTGATGCATCCAGCTAATTTCCAGACTAATTTCCACAATAACATAAGATATTTTAAGATAGTCTCAGATATAAAAGCTCAAGAGCCACCTCATCTTGCCAGACTGGGGACTCTTTTATCTCAACCCTTGGAATTAACAAATAGGATATTAGGAGTTGAGCAGGAACAGGCCCAGTCCACCTGACTGGGGACTTTTTCAAATCCTCAATCTCTTCTTCAGTGAAATTCAGTCTTCTCTCGATTAGGGAAGAAGTAACAAGAGGAACGTAGAGATGATTTATCAGAAGGCTCATTCCAAATTACGATTCATGAAGATGTTCCTGAGGGATCAACTCAACAAAAGGCAATGTCTCATCAAGGACATAGAAGAAGATTGTATCCTAGAAATGCTAATAGAAGGGATGCAACGCATTATGCATCAATAAATGTCATAAATGTCGTTGTTACTGATCCTATAAAACATGAGGCTCACTTAGTGGGATCAGATGAATAAGTTCGCACTCAAGAGTCTGTACACACAGACACAAATGAAGAAGGTGTACGTACACCAAATAAGAGGCTTACCCAGAATCTATGTATTCCTTCAAATAACCAACTTACCCCTCTCAGAAAGTCATCCAACAAGAGGAAACAAAAAAAATTAGGCTACATTCCAACCTTCCTCTAGAGAAGGACAATAACTCTCATTATAGAAAAGGTTCACACAAAAAGATGAAGAAATGAAGGAATTAAGGAGGTTGAATGCAGAACTACTTCAAGGTAGTCTTCCACCTAAGCATGCTGGAGTCAGTCAGTCAAGGGAATTTGTTGCATATACTGGGATTAATCAAGAATATCCTCCATTACCAGAACATCCTCATAGGTCTAATCCTAGGGGTCATGCGCAATGATAATCAGTAGCGCTACCATCAGTTGCAGTACTAGTCACCATACCTGTCCAAACTCCAGTTGTTTCACCTGCTTAGGTCCTAGCTCAACCAGATGTTTCTCAAAAGGTAATGACTACCATTGAGTCATTAAAATCTCGATGGTAAGATATGGAAGGAAAATGTGCGCAAATTCAATCAGAAATTATGTCTTACCCTAAATGGGTTGATCCAATTCCTCCCACATCAAATTTTGCAAGTACCGCATTCCCAATTTTTAATGGTTCAGGAGATCCATTACAAAACTTAACAGATTTTGTTTCTTGTTGTGATCCTATGATTGGAACTCCTCAACAATAACAAGTTGTTAAGATCAGGTGTTTTGTACAGTCATTACAAGAACCTGTTTTCATCTAGTATACAATCTTGCAATCCTGGTCAATTACCAGGTGGGAAGATCTCTGTCAATGATTCCTTCTTCAATTCATCTCAACATTTCCAAAGACAATAGTTTTTTATCATACAAATTGTAAGAAAAAGGAGAATGAATGTGTTTTGGATTTCATTGTTCATTGGAAGGGATTAACATATTCCTTAATCGTAGCACTCCCTCATGAAAAGTTGTTTGCAAGATGTGTGGCAAATTTTCACAATAAATTACAAACACCGTTGATCCTTGTGAAATACACAGGAGGGTTTTGAGACATTACTTCAATTTCTCAATTGATTGAAGACTCTCTTACAAAGACTAAGGATAAAACTCATGTAATTCCATCAGCTCCAGGAAGGAGAATGGGTAAAGAAGAGACTACTACAATTACCCTTAAACAATCACCTATACCTGTTTACACTACAAAACCTTCATCTTATCGAAGGGATCCACCTCTTTAGCATAAAAATAGTGATTTTTTTTCAATATGATCAAAGAATAAAATACAGAAACAATTTGAGGAGTTGAAGAACAAATTTTATTCCTTCCGAAATGAAAATGTTCCTGGTTACTTCATTTCGGCACTAGAAAATAATTTGGTTCAGTTGCCAAGGCCTAAAAGGCTGAATAAGGAAGGAGATGAAGACCTTACCAACTTTTTACCATTTTATCAGATATTGGGGAATCCCATTTAAGAGTGCTTTTTTCAAAGACCTCCTGCAAAAAATGGTGGACTCAGGATAAGTCAAATTAAAAGGTTCTTCAGGCCAAGTAGCATGTGTTACTGCTATAGATCTAGAGGGAGAAGGAGAGTGGCACAAAGTAAAAAAGAAAAAATGCACAAATATATGTTGATTGGATGGTCATGAAAATGATCAACCGAACTCATGAAATTTTAGTAACACAATTGTAGAAACCAATTGTGTCTTCTGCTATGAATTCTATAACAAAACTGTCTTTATCAGAGGGAAAATCCTCAAGGAGGCAGCAAAATTCAAAGAAATAAGAGAAGCCAGAAGAAGATGAGTTGGTGTCAAAGCCGAAGTGGTATTTGACTCTGGCAGATTTTATGCCACCTACATTAGCCACGGTCACCACCCCACCAAACGGTATGGCCTAAACTGGTTCATCTGGAAGAATCTTCGCCAAAGTGGGAAGGTCCTTATTCAATACATAAGGTCCACTCTAGTGGAGCTTATTCTTTAATCTCAATG
Organism: Viscum album; assembly: GCA_963277665.1. Classification (NCBI taxonomy): domain Eukaryota; kingdom Viridiplantae; phylum Streptophyta; class Magnoliopsida; order Santalales; family Viscaceae; genus Viscum; species Viscum album. Next base: position 834,648,641 of record OY728136.1, read on the forward strand.
GACGGAGAACTCATCATGACTCCAACCAATTCAATATTATTGAAGAAGTATTTTTTGTAATAGAAATACAATATGTCCTTGCAACATGAAGTTAAACTGTACAACACCCTTTCATCCAACATGATGTTAAACTGTGTCCCTCTCATGTCCAACAAGAGGTTAAACTATTTTGTCCTCATCCAAAATGATGTTAAACTGTGTCGCCCTTACTATATTATGGTAAACTATACAGTCCCTCTTTTGTCCTTACTACATGACATTAAACTCCATAGTTCCCTCTCACGTCCAAGATGACATTAAATAATGTTTTACTAGATACATGACACTAAACTGTGCAGCATTGGTCCATACATATGAACTTAAACTATTTTATTTTTTACTGTAAGACTTTAAACTGAATAGTCCCCATAGTCCTCACTGTAAGACATTAAACTGCACAATCCCTCCATTATCCAACTTGACATTAAGCTATGTTCAGTCCCTTATATGTCCAACATGACATTAAACTGTGCAATGTTAGGGTTGTTTCTACCTCTTGTTTCTCACACCAAGTATGACTCACATGAGCTTAGATTAAACTTCAACCATAACACTCTCTCTAGGCCGCTAAACATGCATAAGTACCAACACCATTTTTAGGTCGTTTTCCTCAAGAACAACTTGATCACCAATTCATTCTTCAATTTAACTATGTAGACATTGATCCTTTCCTTCTAGGCTGGGTACATAGGCAACCTCCTGAGGTTCAATCCCAAAACCAATATATTCACATCAGTTCTCCTCCATCTCATATGATGATGATTTGTGAAGCCACCCATTGAGCCAATATTTCTACATTGGTTCACCATCGTCCTTGCTATATGATGCTAAACTATTCACACTTTTTTCCTATAGGACAATAAACTACAACATTCTTTGACACCCTCACCTAAGAGGGAATCATTATTTACATTGATCTCCAATCATGTTATATTCCAAAGACTACATGCATACATGACAGCACTCGAACCATTAATCTTGGGCCAAACCATCATTTCACTAAAGTCCCCTTTCACCCTTCACTTGTATGAACTATATCCGTACAAAGGGTATTTCAAGAACTACATATGGATCGATTACCATCCTTATGGGATACATAGGAACGTTCAAGAATCCCTCAAATCCAGCCCCAAGTCTTTGGGCATAACCCCAAATTCCAATTTCAGTCCCTTGGAAGAAAAGTCCCCGTGTGAAAACATGAGTGTGGTATTAAAACCCTGGCCTTCATTCATATCAAGTTTATAGAACACACAATCTATTTTTGTCATTATGGTCTAAATTCTATGACCCTAAACTAATATTTCTTACACTCTCATCCCACATGACGTTAAACTGTATTTCATGAACTATTTATGGATTGATTCCCATCCTTATGGGATACGTAGTGAAGTACAGTACCTCAATTTAGGACCCAGCCACAAGATGATTATGGTTATCATTGGTCTATGTATCTCCTCCATGCATTGGAAAATAATCATTTTCATGTGTCATACTCCTAACCTTAAATACTTCCAAATCTCCATAACCCTTTTCTTGACTTCCGGTCACCAAATATCTGATACCTGAGAGTTCTTTTCCCTGACTATTCCACACATGCCCATAGGCGGCCTTTTATAAGTAGTCTACATAATGGACATGTCATCCAAAAGATGTTATTATATGAATATGTAGCAAATGACCTTATGTGGTCATGCATAATTCAACCCCCTAACGGGTTTGTCAAATAGTGGTAACCTCACTCTTGGGAGGAAAACCTCTTTTGTACTTATTTGTATCAATGACAATATATAGGTATCCACAAAAATATCCACCCTTAATATATTTTTCCCATACTTATTTTCATGATATAAAAGTATTTAAGTCTATGGTTTATATTTCCCTTCCCTACGTTTGGGTTAGACCTTCGCAGGAGTGATATTCATCCAATTCTTTGACAATGTTGATTGGAAATATCCTCTCTATATTCAAGTACCTCTATCCATACAGCAGACTCCATGCTTTGGAAAATTTGAATCTCCATAAATTTTCACTGGCTTTTTAGCAATAGAAAATTAAAATTTATGAGAGTACTTTTTCATAACTATGCAGCATGTGCCCTTAGGAAGCCTTTTATAAGTTGTCTACATAACGGACCTATCAGCCATAAGATGCTATTATTTGACAATACAGTGAATTACCTTAAGTGGCCCTGCATAATTCAACCCCCTAACAGGTTTGTTAAAAAATGGTAACTTCACTCTTGGTAAATACTTCTTTTAATGCCTTTTATCCCTTTTTTCATATAATTCCTCTGATTTAAAATTTATTAAGATATATTTTACATGTTTTCCCCCATACTTGAATGTGGTAATATGTTTTCAAATAAATCATCAAGGAATTGAGTAAATTTTAATCCATTCGGTCAAAGCTATTCGACCTTAAACAGTAGAATTTTTATGTCCGACATGCCTGACTTTAAACTTCCCACAAAAGACAAAGGAACTCTAAACAAAAGTCAAGTCCCAGCTCACTAAACATTCATTTTGTATGCTTTTGGTAATATTGGAAAAATAAAAATATTGAAAGTTTGTGGGGTTATTTTTATAATCCTAGAAAAAAATCAAACTATGTTTACTAGGCCCTTTGGCTTAGTTAAAAATTTAAATCAGGTAGTAAGAGAATGCAGGAAAATGATTGAAGATGAAAGTGTTTTTTATTGATGCACAAAGAGTTAGAAGGAATGTCATAGATTGGATTCTCTTCTCTTTTCTAAGGATTACAAGTGTCTTTCAACATAACTCTTCATTTGATTTATGACATCCCGAGGTTCATCAATAGCCACATTGAATTCATTCATTCAACTGGATACAACAAGAGACGTAGTGATGTATGCTCTTCTTGGAAAATTTATAAATGAATGTTCTTGAGTGCGGTTTGAGAAAATTTTATGCTAATCAAACAGTGACTCTGTTTCTGTCCAAGAGACTTGGAATATGGATACATGGATTTTAGAAGGGAGAATTGGAAATAAAGAACCATTTCGAGAGAGTACTCTTTTCAGATATTTTTTTAACGTCATGATTGTAACGCCCCGACCCCAGTTACCCAGAGTCGGTGCATTATTACATAACATTGGTATGATCACAAGAAATATAAAGTCTTGAATGACTGATTTGTTTAGTATCCTTGGAAACACTAGATATATTAATAAAGTTTTAAATTACATTATAAAAATGAAAACTACAACAACATAGTCTCTATAGTCCACACTCTTATCCCCTCATACTATCCCTACAGGTCATTCATAATTTACTTTTTTCACATCCTGGGAAAAATAAAACATAGAAAAGGGGTGAGCTCAAATTCCTAGTAAGGATAACAATATAGTAGAAACTTTCATAAATAAGAACAAACATTTAAGGCAATGTATAACTAAAACAATGCCTTTTAAACTTGAACTTCAACATAGTATGGAAAAAAACAAAATGAAATAATTCCATTTCCTTATTCACATGGATATTCTACTAATCGAATAATCACATGCAGTATCAATAACCACTTTCATAATGATGGAATGCATAATTCCATACTATCATAACCACATAGCCAAGGCCTCGTGCCAAGACTACAAATAAGATTTTTCCAAGGCCATGTGCCAAGACACTAGTTTTTCTCATCAGACCTACCGATGCATCGAGGAGTTATAACGGGCTCCACCCGTCATATATTAAGTCCAATGAATTCTCATATGTAAAGGTTTAAACACAGCATAATCATCCGTATTAAAACTAGCATAAGAAATTTCAATACTTTCTCCATAAACCATGAATGGTATAAAACTAACACATCCACAGTCAAACATATCACAAAACCTTCAATAAAATATGGATGTTTTGTATCATAATAAATCAACTTTAAATAATATTAAAATACATCGAAGGATGTTGGAATAGATGAAATCAAAACTATTTGAGAGAAATATCTCTTTTTTTAAATCATTTTAAAGTCACACATTTATAAAGGAAGTAATTTAAAAGGGATTTTTGAATCAATGTGTCCCATACCAATTTGAAACTTTTGAAAAGAAATATAATTTCAAAATATTAATGTCTATATAAATAAATCCTTTAAATAATTTTGAAAACATGGCCATTAATTAAAAATATTTAGAAAGATAAATCTTTATAATATTTAAAATTCTGATCTTGATAAAGTGTACCTTTCACAAATTCTTAAAATATTCATTTTGAAATCATTTAAAGGTCACGTAATTATAAAATAAAACATTTACTTTGAAAATATTCTTATAATATTGTAAGCTAAACATCGATGATTTTATAACGGCGGAAAATAGACGCACCCACCGTATAAGTTAAAAAACATTCTTACCATAATTCTGTGGAAAATGTTAAAAAGGACCGTGTTTGGAAAACGACAAAAAGATTCCTTTATAAACCACTTATAAAAGTAAAAAAGGGTATAAATGACTTTAACCCATATTCTAGTGAATATTAAAAAAATGTTTTGAAATACATTTTCAAGAAACATGGATGTGGATGATAAAGAGGTCCCAGTAGATTATTACGTATAAACAACCTCAGATAATGAAGAGATTGCGAAATAAACCCATACCTTGTAATTTTCCTTGGTTGAGGGTAGGTTAACCTCCTGTATAATGGTGAAATAATTTTTATTAAATTATACAATAATCATATACATTAATATGATATCATATATTATCTTTTAACATTGATTTGTTAATAATATCTTAGTATTATCGTTGTTTCAGGTGTTAACTTACTCATTTTCCTAAATATGTTTTGTTACGTTAAGACGTGTTTGTTATAGATAGGTTGTATCTTATTCATATCTAGAATTATATCAAGTCCATAAAAATTATTTCTAATCATAAAATGAGAATTATACTTGAATGGATACGATGGAGAATGAATCTTATCACGTTCGCAGAGACGGTAGTCCGTACGTACGCACGAGCGACAACATCATTCTTTTGATATTAAAATAATATTTAATTGGATGGTATATCATATATATATAGAATCATTATCTTGTTATATTTATTATTTACATGAATTACACATCATTATTATACCCATCCAAATAATAATGTTTTGAATAACAATTACACCACGACGTGGAGATGGTAAGTCGTACATACGCACATATGGTGACATGTCATTCAAAGGATGGATAGAATACTGAATATGGTTGTACCATGTTTTTAATAACATCAAAGTATATATAATATACTGGAGTTATTATTTTATAATTGTAATAAAAAACATAGAAGAAGTGGAAGAAGAAAGGAACTTGAAAAGGGGTGGTGAAATCATTACCTCTTCTTCGGGTTCTTTCTTTTGATTTGATAAAAAGGGCTCCTTATGTTGCCTTTCTGATTAAGGGAAGGCCTCTAGGATGAAGTGAGGGATGTTAAGAAAATATTTGTGAAGGGAGTGGCCTAACCAAAAGGATTTGAAGGTGTGAATTAATGAGAAGGAGTAGTTCCCTTTTATAAGAGGGGTGAGGGGCACCTTTGGAAAAACAAGAAATATTATTTTATAATAAATTATAATTCAGTTTCTAATATCTCAAAAGAGTATTATTTATAGGTTAAGGTGGTTATGGGTCGAAAACCACTCAAACAATAGAATTTAGATAGGTTTGGGTCATTATTTTAACCTTATTGTTTAGTTTTAACAGTTAGTTAATTAGTTTGACACTTACCATGTCACTTTGTATTTTTATATTATATAGTTAATAAACATACTATATACCTTTAATATACCCCCAAGTGGTAAATTAATGATAAAAATATCATGATATAAGTCTCTTGGCCGAACCTTAGATTTTTAAGAATTTAATATCAATTAATAATATAATATTTGTTTTAAAAAGTATTTTATTTCAAATTTGACACTATTCAATAATTAATTTTTGTAAAAATCATTACAGAATGATTACTTCGAAAAACGTTAATTAAATCAATAATAACATGTCATATTATCCTATAAAATTATGTTTATTTATAAAAAGTCTCAAATTACATTTAGTTGGATATTTATAATATTAATTATTCTAATTCTTCATTAATTAGTTAATTACTCCATCACCATTGTGTCATAAATAAATTAAATTATATAATGTCTAAAAATTATAAATAAAATACCCTTATATAGGAAATCTTTTTAGATTTATAATTAATATTCATAGTCAAAAATCCAACATATATAACTCCATGTAAAAATTGATTTTTTAAAAGCTATATGCTTATTCCATTTTTGTATTTATTTTGACTTAATTAATATAAAGGGTCCTTATCACTTACAAGTGGATTCATGGGGTCCCAAAATCAACCCAAAGACGCCCATGGTCGGACATGTATCCACCAATAAGTATATGACACGTTTTAGGGTAATTAATTATTATTATAATATTATTATATAACTCATATTTACCAGATTTACCCTTTAACCATGGTAAATAAAATATTTACCGAAGTAATTATTCAAAATGTCTAAAAATAAAAGTTACCTATTTACACAATTTGGACATACTTAATCCAAATATGGAATCTATTTTTACAAATTACAAACAAAGAAGTGGCAGAAATTAATTTAAAATTAATTCCTGCTGTCAAAACAAAAAGCGTGTTTTTAAGATATAATAGCTATCAAAAGATTGACACTTTTTTTTAAGTCCGGTTTAATTGTAAAATTATTTCCAATGACCAAAATTGTATTAAATAGTAAAAATATATTCTAAATTTACTTTAAAACCACTCAAATTCATAATTTATTACTACTATTTATTTTGATTAAAAAAAATGAATTCAAATTTAGTAATTTTCACTATTCATCAAAATATAAAAGTTATCCGAAAAGTACCAAAATTTAACCCTAGGCTAAATTCGATATTACGAATCCAAAAATGAAGTCCATTTTGAGAGATAAAATATATAAAATTTTAAAAATTAGTTATTACTATTCATTACGGCTAGTTTGATTGGTTGTATTGTGTTTTAGAACTCGAAGTTGCATACAACACATGCTACTGTATTATTCAATGAGAAGTGTACTGTGGATGTTAGGGGTGTTACATTGTAAATTTCTGATTTCCTTATTCTAAAGAATATATTTATTTAGTCAAATTGAATATATAAAAGTTTAAAATATTGGATTTAAAAAGGGTTCACTATTAATCTTGGTAAAAGTGCATTTTTGAAAAATATTTCTTTTATCTGAAAAAAATGAATTTGTGATTACATTATGTCTAAGAATCTCATAATATGGATTCTAAAATTATAAGTATTATATAAGGTTCAAAATTTAGTTAATACTATTCATAACCTCTTTTGAGCGGCTTGTTTGGTAATCCATGGTGCGCTTGGACTCAGTGTTACGTGTAGTGCATGTTATTGAATTATTTTGAATAAATAACACACTATGAATTCTTGGAGTGTTACATTCTCCCATCCTTCAATAAATTGTGTCCTCGCAATTTTAAATTGTTCTTCGAAAATAAAGGTTGAAGACAGAAAATATCTTTGTGGGAAAATCCACATTGGAAATTTGGTTAATAAAATTTAGTCTTAATAAGAGGAAAAGAGAAATGAAAGGGTCGCCACCAAATGATGATCTTGATTAGGAGAACATTGGTGGAAATTGGAGACATATAATTGGCGGAAAAATGTAAATATTTATAGGTGGTGATTGAGGTCATCAATCTTAAACATGTTTAAAATTGAGGTCCTTAAATTCAAAAATCTATGAGGATTTAAAATGCCATCGATTCAACAAAATATAAGGTATTAGGATAACACATTTTTCGTTTTAGGATACCTTCACTAAAGTATAAGAATTCATTTCTTCATTGAATAAGAGAAGAAGAAAGATATATACTTGACAAGTAGAGTCTCATCCTTTAACTAAGTTCTACCACAAACTCATCTTTCACTCTAAATGATAATAGAACTTAAAAATAATATTCTATTTATCCTATTCGTATAGGGTTAAAAAAATGAATTTATAATTCATATAGCAGAACCATTAAAAAAACAACATTATTCCATCTAGGGCATCACGTGGGTCAGTGGTAGGTGATACACCCTTGTCTCCCTTCGGTTGTGGGTTCAAGTCTCGTGCCCTTTCCAGACGCGACGGGTTGCTGCCAAACCTCCGAGTTGTCCTTTTATGGCAATCAAAAAATAACCCAAACTAGAACTATCCAAAATAATTTAGACCAAAATTTATAAGAAAGGTAATCAAAATGAAGAATTTTTTTTGTCGCATAATAACATGTGAACACCTTCATCATGTATTCTTTTAAAACACTATAACATCTTGAATTCCCATAAAACCATATTGATTACATTCATGATCGCTTATTCCTTAAAGAATAATGGATATACTCCATCAATCCAAAAATGATGTAAACCCCATAAATGATGTAATATACAAATCATTAATCAGTTTCAAGGCAGTCAAGAATATCCAATATAATTTATTTAAATCAATCATGTATTATTCTAAAATCTCTACCTCGGTATCAGAACCATATTATGATTCTCTGAACCATATATTTTCCAAAAATTTAACCTGCTATTGAGTCATTTTTCTTGGTTCTACACAATCTCAAGTCCTTAATGAAATAGTACTGCAGTACAATCCTTTTATACTCCATAATTATTATAACAAGTACATAGTTGATACAACACTCAAATGTCATAATCAACATAAGAACTCTAATCATTCCTTCTCATCTATGGTAGTATCATAACATGATTATTATCCAATAGCATCATTTGTGGCATAGTCTGATGACTGGGAAATAGGTTCGCGTACTGTCCAAACTCCTTGCAAATAAAGTATTGTACATTGAAACCATTTCTTACCCTTTCAGTCATGTACTTTCTTCCCTTTTCCTCCACACTTATAACAAATTCCCATTCCTTTCAGGCAAGTTCCAGGGTGTTTCTTCCCACAGTTATCACATATTGGAATATTATTCTTTTCCCTCTTCCCTTTATCCATCTTTCTCTCTTCCATCCTTTTCTTCTCTTTCTTCCCTTCAATTCAATAGGACTCAGTAAACTCTTTACATATCTTAGCAACACATGATATTATTTCTTCATATGATCATAATTCATGGGAGACTATTTCTCTTATAAATTCTGGCTTAATACCATGAAAGATATGATCCCTATTTCTCATTAGATCATGTGTATTGCTGGAGTTCTCATTTCTTCTACTAGGCGCCATTTCTAAACAATGGCATACACTAGATTAGTTTATGAATAACAATACCTAATCCCAAACTTGTAAAACACATAACATAAATTAAATAGTTTATGGATATAATTCATAATCATAAAAATGTCTCCTTTGAGGAAGTATATACTCATAAACCCTTCATAATTATTTGTAATGAAAATGAGAGTTATCCTAAGCATATCCCCTGGGAGTGTTGTAACCAAGAGTGCAGCAAGGCCTGTTGTCGTGCACTAGTTCCCATTTGAGTCTAGCTCAAAGAGGTGATTTCGGGTTTTACCCCTAGGTACATCTGTACCAGAGCCGCCTCTACCTGCTCATATCTAGACAGGGATGTATTGCTCGGAAAACTCACAAAATATCTACAATACCAAAATTCTAGGATGTTCCTCTATAAGAATACTCAAAGCCTATCTTAGGTCTATGTTCTCTAATCAGAGTTTATCTAAATCTAGCTTCCAAGGTTTTTACTAAACTTCCTTTGATACTAACTGTAATGCCCCGACCCCAGTTACCCAGAGTCAGTGCATTATTATATAACATTGGCATGATCACAAGAAAGATCAAATCTCGAAATACCGGTTAGTTTAGTAGCCTTTGAAACACTAGATATATTCATAATGTTTTACATTAAAACATAAAAATGAAAACTACAACAACATATTCTCCATAGTCCACACTCTTATCCCCTGATACTATCTCTGCAGGACATTCATAATTTATTTTTTCACATCCTGGGAGAAATAAAACATAGAAAAGGGGTGAGCTTAAATGCCTAGTAAGGATAACAATATAGTGGAAACATTTATATATAAGAATAAACATTTAAAGAAATGTATAACTAAAACAAAGCCATTTAAACTTGAACTTCAACATAGTATGGAAAAAAATAAAATGAAATAATTTCATTTATTTATTCACATGGATATTCTACTAATCGAATAATCACATGCAGTATCAATAACCACTTTCATAATTATAGAATGCATAATGGAAGACTATCATAACCACATAGCCAAGGCCTCGTGCCAAGACTACAAATAAGATTTTTCCAAGGCATTGTTCCAAGACACTAGTTTGTCTCATGAGACCTACCGATGCATCAAAGAGCTATAGCGGGATCCACCCGTCACATATTAAGTCCAATGCATTCCAATATGAAAAGGTTTAAACATAACATAAACATTCGTATTAAAACTACCATACTAAATTTCAATACATTCTCCATAAACCATGAATGGTATAAAAATAACACATCCACAGTCAAACATATCACAAAACCTTCAATAAAATATGGAAGTTTTGTATCATAATAAATCAACTTCAAATAATCTTAAAATCCATCCAAGGATGTTGACATAGATAAAATCAAATCTATATGAGAGAAATATCTCTTTTTTTTTAAATCGTTTAAAAGTCACACATTTATAAAGGAATTAATTTTAAAGATATTTTTGAATCAAAGTGTCCCATACCAAATAGAAACTTTTGAAAAGAAATATCATTTCAAAATATTAATTTCCATATAAATAAATCCTTAAAAACATTTTGAGAACATTTACATTAATTAAAATGATTTATAAAGATAAATCTTTAAAAAATTTAAAATTATGATCTTGATAAAGATCACCTTTCACAAATTCTTATAATATTCATTTTGAAATCATTTAAAGGTCACATAATTATAAAATAAAACATTTAATTTAAAAATATTCTTATAATCTTGTAAGGGAAGCTTCGAAGATTTTGTAACAGAGGAAAATATATGCACCCTCCTTATAAGTTAACAAAAACATTCTTACCTTAATTCTGTCGAAAAGGTTAAAAATGACCTTGTTTGGAAAATGACAGAAAGATTCATTTATAAACCACTTATAAAATTCAACAAGGGTATAAATTAATTTAACCCATATTATAGAGAATTGTAAAAAAATGTTTTGAAATACATTTTAAAGAAATATGGATGTGGATGATAAAGTGGTCCCAGTAGATTATTACATATAAACAACCTCGGATAATGAAGAGATTATAAAATAAACCCTTACCTTGTACTTTTCCTTGGTTGAGGGTAGGTTAATCTCATTTATAATGGTGAAAAAAATTGTTATTAAATTATCAAATAATCATATAAATTAATATGATATCATATATGATCTTTTAACATTGCTTTGTTAATAATATCTTAGTATTATCGTTGTTTCGGGTGTTAACGTACTCATTTTCTTTTATATGTTTTGTTACATAAGACATGTTTGTTATGGATAGGTTGTGTATTATTCTTATCCAGAATTATATCAAGTCCTTAGACATTATTTTTAATCATAAATGATCATTATACTTGAATGGATACGGTTGAGAATGAATCTTGTCAAGTTCGTGGAGACGGTAGTCCGTACGTACGCACGAGCAACAAAATCATTATTTTGATATAAAAATAATATTTAATTGGATGGTATATCATATATACAGAATCATTATCATGTTATATTTATTATTTAAATGAATTACACATCATTATTATACCCATCCAAATAATAATGTTTTGAATACCAATTACACCACGACGTGGAGACACTAAGTCGTACGCACGCACGTATGGTGACATGTCATTCAAAGGATGGATAGAATACTGAATATGACTGTACCATGTTTATAATAAAATCAATGTTTATATAATATACTAGAGTTCTTATTTTAGAATGGTAATAACAACGATAGAACAAGTGGAAGAAGAAATGAACTTGAAAAGGGGTGGTGAAATAATTACCCCTTTTCGGGTTATTCCATTTGATTTGATCAAAAGGGATCCTTAGGATGGCTTTATGACTAATGGAAGGCCTCTAGAATTAAGTGAGGGAAGTTTAGAGAGTATTTTTGCAAAGGTAGGGCGAACCAAAAGGATTTTAATTGGTGAATTAATGAGAAGGAGGAGTGTCCTTTTATAAGAGGGGTGAGGGGGACCTTTGGAAAAGCTAGAAATATTATTTTATAATAAATTCATATTAGGTTTCTAATGGCTCCAAAGTGGATTATTTAAAGGCTAAGGTGGGGATGGGTCGAAAACCCCCTCAACCAATAGAATTTATAAAGGTTTGTGTGATTAGTTTAACCTTATCCTTTCGTTTTAACTCTTAGTTAATTAGTTTGACACTTACCATGTCACTTTGTATTTTTATATTATATAGTTAATAAACTTACAATATACCTCCAATAGACCCCCCAAGTGGTCAATTAATTATACACCTATCATGATATAAGTCTATTGGCCGATACTTATATTTTTAGGAATTTAATATCAATTAATAATATAATATTTGTTTTAAAAACTATTTTGTGTCAATTTTGACACTATTCAATAATTGATTTTTGTAAAAAACATTAAAGATTGATTATTTCGAAAATAGTTAATTAAATAAATCCTAACATGTATTATTATCCTAGAAAATTATTTCAATTTATAAAAAGTCTCAAATTACATTTATTTGTATATTTATAATATCAATTATTCTAATTTTCATTAAATATTTAATTACTGCATCACCATTATGTCATAAATAAATTAAATTATATAATGTCTAAAAATTATAAATAAAATACAATTATGTAGGGAATATTTTTAGATTTATAATGAATATTCATAGTTTAAAGTCCAACATATATAACCCCATGTAAAAATTGTTTTTCTAAAAGATATATGCTTATGCCATTTTTGTATTTATTTTGACTTAATTAATATAAAGTGTCATTATCACTTACAAATGGATCTACGAGGTCCCAAAATCGACCCAAAGATGCCCATGGTCAGACTTGTATCCACCAATAATATTAGTACACGTTTTAGTGTAATTTATTGTTATTATAATATTATTTTTTAACCCTTATTTACCAGATTTATCCTTTAACCATGGTAAATAAACTATTTACCGAAGTAATTATTCAAAATGTCTAAAAATAAAATTTAACTATTTACACAATTTGGAAATCCTGATTCCAAATATGGAATCCATTTTTCCAAATTCTAAACTCAAAAGTGGTAGAAATTAATTTAAAATTAATTCCCTCTGTCAAAACAAAAAACGTGTTTTTAAGATATAATAACTATCAAAAGATTAACAATTTGTTTATGTCCGGTTTAATTGTAAAATTCTGTCCAATGACAAACATTGTATTAAATATTAAAAATATATTCTAAATGTAATTTAAAACCACTCAAATTCATAATTTATTACTACTATTTATTTTGTTTAAAAAAGTTGTTTTTAATTAAAATTTAGTAATTTTCACTATTCATCAAAATATAAAAGTTATCCGAAAACTACCAAAATTTCTCCCTAGGATAAATTAGATATTCCAAATCCAAAAATGAAGTCCATTTTAAGAGATAAAATGTATAAAATTTTAAAAAGTAGGTATTACTATTCATTATGGCTTGTTTGATTGGTTGTAGTGTGTGTTAGAACTCGAAGATGCGTACAACACATGCTACTGTATTATTCAAAGAGAAGAGTACCGTGGAAGCTAGGGGTGTTAAATTGTAAATTTTTGGTGTCCCCATTCTAAATAATATATTTATTTAGTCAAATTGAATATTTAAATGTTCAAAATATTGGATTTAAAAAGGGTTCACTATTAATGTTGGTAAAAGGGCATTTTTGAAAAATACATCTTTTATCTGAAAAAATGAATTTGTTATTAAATTATGTCTAAGAATCTCATAATATGGATTCAAAAATTATAAGGATTATATAAGGTTCAAAATTTAGAAAATATTATTCATAACCTCTTTTGAATGGCTTTTTTGGTAAGTCATGGTGCGCTTGGACTCGGTGTTACGTGTTGTGCAAGTTATTGAATTATTTTGAAGAAATAACACACTATGAAATCTTGGGGTGTTACATTCTCCCGTCCTTCAATAAATTGCGTCCTCGTAATTTGAAATTGTTCTTCGAAAATAATGTTTGAAAAAAGAAAATATCTTTCTGGGAAAACCCACTTTGGAAATTTGGTTTATAAAATTTATTCTTAATAAGAGGAAAAGAGAAATGAAAGGGTCGCCACAAAATTATGATCTTGATTAGGAGAACATTGGTGTAAATTAGAGACATTTAATTGGAGAAAAAACGTAAATATTTATAGGTGGTGATTGTGGTAATAAATCTTAAACATGTTTAAAATTGAGGTCCTTAAATTCAGCAATCTATGATGATTTAAAATGCCATCGGTTCAAAAAAAACATAAGGTATTAGGATAACACATTTTTTGTTTTATGATCCCTTTACTAAAGTATAATAATTCATTTCTTCATTGAATAAGAGAAGAAGAAAAATATATACGTGACAAGTAGAGTCTCATCCCTTAACTAAGTTCTACCACAAACTCGTGTTTCACTCTTAATGATAATAGAATGTAAAAATAATATTCTATTTATCCTATTTGTATAGGGTTAGAACAAATGAATTTAAAGTTCATCTAGCAGAACCATTAAAAAACGACATTATTCAATCCAGGGCATCACATGGGTCAGTGGTTGGTGATACACCCTTGTCGCCCTTCGGTTGTTTGTTCAAGTCTCACGTCCTTGCCGGACGCGATGGGTTGCCGGCCTACCTCCGGGTTGTCATTTTATGGCAATCCAAAAATAATCCAAACTAGAACTATCCTACTTTAGTCCAAAATTTATAAGAAAGGTAAACAAAATGAAGAATCATTTTTGCCGCGTAATAACATGTGAACACCTTCATCATGTATTCTTTTAAAACACTACAACATCTGGAATTCCCATAAAACCTTATTGATTACATTCATGATCCCGTATTCCTTAAAGAATAATGGATATACTCATTCAATCCAAAATTGTTGTAAACCCCAACAATGATGGAATATACAAATCATTAATTAGTTTCAAGGTAGTCAAAAATATCCAATATAATTTATCCAAATCAATCATGTATTATTCTAAAATCACTACCTCGGTATCAGAACTATATTATGATTCTCTCAACCATATTTTTTCCAAAAATTTAACCTGATATTGAGTCACTTTTCTTTGTTCCACACAATATCAAGTCCTTAATGAAATAGTACTGTAGTACAATCCTTATATACTCCATTATTATTATAATAAGTACATTGTTGATACAACACTCAAATGACATAATCAACATAAGAACTCTAATCATTATTCTTAATCTATGGTAGTATCATAACTTGATTATTATCAAATAGCAACATTTGAGGCATAGTCTGATTACTAGGACACAGATTCGCGTAGTGTCCAACCTCCTTACAAAAGAAGAATTGTACATTTGAACCCATTTTCTTACCCTTTCAGTCACATACATTGTTCCCTTTTCCTCCACACTTATAACAAACTCTCATTCCTTTAAGGCATGTTCCACGGTGTTTCTTCCCACAGTTATCACATATGGGAAGTTTCTTCTTTTCCCTATTCCCTTTATCCATCTTTCTCTCTTCCATCCTTTTCGTCTCTTGCTTCCCTTCAAAGCCATAGGACTCAGTAAACTCTTTACTTATCTTATCAACACATGATATTATTTCTTCATATGATGATATTACATGGGAGACCATTTCTCTTATAAATTATGGCTTAAGACCATGAAAGATATGGTCCTTATTTCTCTTTGGGTCATGTGTATTGCTGGAGTTCTCATTCCTTCTACTGGACGCCATTTCTAAACAATGGAATACACTAGATTAGTTTATGAATAACAATACCTAATCCCAAACTTGTAAAACACATAACATAAATTAAATAGTTTATGGATATAATCCATAATCCTAAAAATGACTCCTTTGAGTAAGTATATACTCATAAACTCTTCATAATGATTTTTAAAGAAAATGAGAGTTATCCTAAGAATATCCCCCGGGATTGTCGTAACCAAGAGTGCGGTAAGGCCTGTTGTCGTGCACCAGTTCTCGTTCGAGTCTAGCTCTAAGTGGTGTTTTTGGGTTTTACCCCTAGGTACATTTGTGCCAGAGCTGCCTCTAACTGCTCGTATCCAGACATGGATGTATTGCTCGAAAAACACAAAAAATCTCTAAAATACGAAAATTATAGGAAGTTCTTCTATAAGAATCGTCAAAGTCTATCTTAGGTCTATGTGCTCTAATCAGAGTTTATCTAAATCTAGCTTCCAAGGTTTATACTAAACTTCCTCTGATACCAACTGTAACACCCCGACCCCAGTTACCAAGAGTCGGTGCATTATTACATAACATTTGCATGATCACAAAAAAGATCAAATCTCGAATGACCGATTAGTTTAGTATCTTTGGAAACACTAGATATATTCATAAAGTTTTACATTACATCATAAAAATGAAAACTACAACAACATAGTCTTCATAGTCCACACTCTTATCCCCTCATACTTTCCCTACAGGTCATTCATACGTTACTTCCTCACATCCTGGAAAAAAAACATAGAAAAGGGCTGAGCTCAAATATCCAGTAAAGATAACAATATAGCGGAAACTTTCAAAAATAAGAATAAACATTTAAGGCAATGTATAACTAAAATAAAGCCATTTAAACTTGATCTTCAACATAGTATGAAAAAAATGAAATAATTCCATTTACTTATTCACATGGATATTCTACTAATCGAATAATCACATGCAGTATCAATAACCACTTTCATAATGTTGGAATACATAATGTCAGACTATCATAACCACATAGGCAAGGCCTCGTGCCAATACTACAAATAAGATTTTTCCAAGGCATTGTTCCAAGACACTAGTTTGTCTCATGAGACCTACCGATGCATCGAGGAGCTATAGAGGGATCCACACGTCACATATTAAGTCCAATGCATTCCCATATGAAAAGGTTTAAACATAACATAAACATTTGTATTAAAACTAAAATACAAAATTTCAATACTTTCTCCATAAACCATGAATGTTATAAAAATAACACATCCACAGTCAAACATATCACAAAACCTTCAATACAATATGGAAGTTTTGTATCATAATAAATCAACTTCAAATAGTCTTAAAATCCATCAAAAGATGTTGACATAGATGAAATCAAAACTATTTGAGAAACATACCTATTTTTTTATATCATTTAAAAGTCACACATTTATAAAGGAAGTAATTTAAAAGAGATTTTTTAATCAAAGTGTCACATACCACTTTGAAACTTTTGAAAAGAAATATCATTTCAAAATATTAATGTCCATATAAAAAAATCCTTAAAATATTTTTGAAAAAAAGGACATTAATTAAAAAGATTTAGAAAGATAATTCTTTAAAACATTTAAAACTATGATCTTGATAAAGAGTAGCTTTCACCAATTCTTATAATATTCATTTTGAAATCATTTAAAGGTCACATAATTATAAAATAAAACATTTACATTGAAATTATTCTTATAAGCTTGTATGGTAAGCTTCTAAGATTTTATAACCGCTGAAAATAGACGCACCCGTCGTATAAGTTAAAAAACATTCTTACCTTAATTATGTCGAAAAGGTTAAAAATGACCTTTTTTGGAAAACGACAGAAATTTTCCTTTATAAACCACTTTTAAAAGTCAAAAAGTGTATAAATGACTTTAACCCATATTCTAGTGAATATTAAAAAAATGATTTGAAATACATTTTTAAGAAACATGGATGTGGATGATTGTAACACCCCGACCCTAGTTACCCAGAGTCGGTGCATTATTACATAACATTGGCATGATCACAAGAAAGATCAAATCTCTAAAGACCGATTGGTTTAGTAGCCTTGGAAACACTAGATATTTTCATAAGTCTTACATTACATCATAAAATGAAAAACTACTACAACAACATATTGTCTCCATAATCCACACTCATAACCCCAAATAATATATCTGAAGGTCATTCATAATTTACTTCTTGACTTCCTGGAAAAAATAAAACATAGAAAAGGGGTGAGCTCCAATTCCCAGTAAGGATAACAATATAGCAGAAACTTTCATAAATAAGAATAAACATTTAAGGCAATGTATAACTAAAACAAAAGCCTTTCAAACGTGAACTTTCAACATAGTATGGCATAAATAAAATGAAATAATGCTATTTACTTATTCACATGGATATTCTACTAATCGAATGATCACATGAAAAATCAATAACCAATTCATAATGATGTGATGCATAATGCTAGACTATCATAACCACATATCCAAGGCCTCGTGCCAAGACTATAAATAAGATTTTTCCAAGGCCTTGTGCCAAGACACTAGTTTGTCTCATGATACCTACCGATGCATCAAGGAGCTGTAGCGGGCTCCACCCGTCACATATTAAGTCCAATGCATTCCCATATGAAAAGGTTTAAACATAACATAAACATTCGTATTAAAACTAGCATACTAAATGTTAATACTTTCACCATAAACTATGAATGGTATAAAAATAGCACATCCACAGTCAAAAATATCACAAAACCTTCAATACAATATAGAATTTTTGTATCATAATAAATCAACTTCAAATAAGCGTAAAATCCATCAAAGGATGTTGACATAGATGAAATCAAAACTCTTTTTAGAGAAATATCTCTTTTTATTTTGAAATCATTTAAGAGCCATATAAATTAAAACATTTTATTTTGAAAATATTCTTATAAGCTTGTAAGGGAAGCTTTGAAGATTTTATAATTGCGGAAAATAGCCACACCCGCCGTATAAGTTAAAAAAAACATTCTTACCTTAATCCTGTCGAAAAGGTTTAAAAGGAGCTTGTTTTGAAAACGATGGAAATATTCCTTTATAAACCACTTATAAAAGTCAAAAAGGGTAAAAATGAATTTAACTCATATTCTAGTAAATAGTAAAAATGTTTTGAAATACATTTTTAAGAAACATGGATGTGGATGATAAAGAGATCCCAGTAGATTATTACGTATAAACAACCTCGGATAATGAAGAGATTGTGAAATAACCCTTACCTTGTACTTTTCCTTGGTTGGGGTATGTTAACATCATGTATAATGGTTAAATAATTGTTATTAAATTATACAAGAATCATATATATTAATATGATATCATATATGATCATTTAACATTGATTTGTTAATAATATCTTTTAATTATCGTCGTTTCGGGTGTTAACTTACTCATTTTCTTTTATATGTTTTGTTACATAAGCCGTGTTTGTTATGGATAGGTTGTATATTATTCATATCAAGAATGATATCAACTCCTGAATCATCATTTTTAAATCATCAAATGATAATTATACTTGAATGGATACGATGGAGAATGAATCTTATCGCGTTCGTGGAGACGGTAGTCCGTACGTACGCACGAGCGACAATATCATTCTTTTGATATTAAAATAAAATATAAATGGTTGTTATATTATATATACAGAATCATTAACATGTTATGTTTATTATTTACATGAGTTACATGTCATTATTATACCCATCCAAATAATAATATATTGAATAACAATTACACCACGTCGTGGAGACGGTAAGCCGTACGTACGAACGTATAGTGACATGTTATTAAAAGGGTAGATAGAATACTGAATATGGTTGTACCATATTTATAATAACATCACAGTATATATATGATACTGGATTTATTATTTTATAATGGTAAAAACAACGGAAAAAAAGTGGAAGAAGAAAGGAACATGGAAAAGGGTGGTGAAATCATTACCTCTTCTTCGGGTTCTTCCTTTTGATTTGATCAAAAGGGATCCTTAGGATGGCTTTCTGATCAAAATAATGCCTCTAAATTTTAGTTAAGGAAGTTGGGAGGGTATTAGGTGAGAGTTTGGCCGAACCAAAAGGCTTTGAAGGTGTGAATAAATGGGAAGGAGGAGTTCCCTTTTATAAGAGGGGTGAGGGGCACCTTTGGAAAAGCTAGAAATATTAGTTTATAATAAATTCATATTCAGTTTCCAATGGCTCCAAATTTTATTATTAAAATGTTAAGGTGGGGATGGGTAGAAAACAACTCAACCAATATAATTTAGACAGGTTTGGGTTCTTATATTAACCTTATATTTAAGTATTAACTCTAAGTTAATTAGTTTCACTTTTACAATGTCTCTTTGTATTTTTATATAATATGGTTAATAAACTTACTAAATACATCCAAGATACCCCCAAGTTGTCCATTAATGAGACACCTATCATGATATAAGTCTCTTTTCCAAGCCTTAGATTTTTAGGAATTTAATACCAATTAATAATATAATATTTGTTTTAAAAACACTTTTATGTCATTTTTGACACTATTCAATAGTTGATTTTTGTGAAACTCATAAAAGATTTATTACTTCGAAAAAATTCAATTAAATCAATCCTAAAATATCATATTATCCTATAAAATTAGTTTAATTCATTAAAAGTTTCATATTATATTTATTTGGGTATTTATAATATCAATTCTTTTAATTTTTGACTATTATAGTAATTACTTCATCATCATTGTGTCATAAATAAATTAAATTATTTAATGTCTAAAAATTATAAATAAAATATCATTATGTAGTAAATATTTTTATCTTTATAATGAATATTTATAATCTAAAATCCAACATTTATAACCCTATGTAAAAATTGTTTTTCTAAAAGATATATGCTTGTGTCATTTTTGTATTAATTTTAACTTAATTAAAATAAAGTGTCGCTATCACATACAGGTGGCACCATGGGGTACCAAAATAGACCCAAATATGGCTATGGTCGAAAATGTATCAACCAATAATTCTAGGACACGTTTTAGGGTAATTTAGTATTATTATAATATTTTTTATCCCTTATTTACCGGATTTACCCTTAACCATGGTAAATAAAATATTTACCGCAGTAATTATTCAAAATGTCTAAAAATAAAAGTTACCTATTTACACAATTTGGAAATCCTGATTCCAAATATGGAATCCATTTTTCTAAATTCAAAACACAGAAGTGGCAGAAATTAATTTAAAATTAATTTCCGCTGTCAAAACAAAAAGCGTGTTTTTAAGAGATAATAACTATCAAAAAATTGACACTTGTTTATATTCGGTTTAATTGTAAAATTATGTCCAATGACCAACATTATATTAAATGTTAAAAATATATTTTAAATATACTTTAAAACCACTCAAATTCATCATTTATCACTATTAATTATTTTGATTAAAAAAGTTGTTTTTAATTGAAATTTAGTAATTTTCACTATTCATCAAAATATTAAAGTTATCCGAAAAGTACCAAAATTTCTCCTTAGGCTAAATTCAATATTCCGAATCCAAAAATGAAGTCCATTTTGAAATATATATAATTTTAAAAAGTAGGTATTACTATTCATAACGGCTTGTTTGATTGGTTATGGTGTGTTAGAACTCGGTGTTGCGTACAACACACACTATCACATTATTCAAAGAGAAGTGTATCGTAGAAGCTTGGGGTGTTACATTCTCTCCTACTTCAAATAATTTATTCCTTGAAATTTCAATAATACTTATCACATGAAAAGACTTGGGTGGTTCTTCATCATAAGTTCCTTGGGTTCCAACATTTCCTCTTCCATCTTATGGTTTCTCCACAAAACATTTACCAGACGCGTCGTCCGGTTTCTCAGCACTTGTTCTCTCGTATAAAGAATCTTGACAGGCTCTTCGCAATAAGACAGATCAGGTTCCAGTTCTAATTCTTCATAAGTGAGTACATGCGTTGGTTCAGACATGTATTTCCTCAATAGAGATATGTGGAACACATCAAGAACTTTGGAGAGACTTGGCGGCATTGCCAATCGGTAAGCTACAACCCCAATTCGTTCTTGAATTTCGAAAGGTCCGATGTACCTGGGACTCAATTTACCTTTCTTACCAAAACGTATGACTCCCTTCCTTGGAGATACCTTCAAGAAAACATGATCGCCGACTTGAAATTCCAAATCCGTCCTTCGATTATCGGTATAGCTCTTCTGCCTACTTTGAGCTGCTTGGATGTGATTTTGGATTACCATCACCTTTTCCATCATTTCCTCCACTAGTTCTGGACCTACAAGTTTTCTTTCACCGACGTCATCCCAACAGGTTGGTGTAAGACATCTCTTTCCATATAACGCTTCATATGGTGCCATCTGAATACTCAAATGTAAGCTATTGTTATAGGAAAATTATACCAGAGGTAAATATTGATCCCACATACCCTGAAAGTCAAGTGAGCAAGATCTCAACATGTCATCTAAGGTTTGAATAGTCCGTTCTGATTGTCCATCTGTCTGAGGCTGGTAAGCAGTGCTCAAATGAAGTTCAGTATCTAGGGATTTCTGAAGACTTTTCCAGAATCTTGAAGTAAAACGGGGATCACGATCCAAAACAATCGATAGGGGTACTCCATGAAGTCTCACAACTTCATTAATATATAGTCTTGCTAGATGTTCCAGGGGTAGATCTTCTCTTATAGCAAGAAAATGTGCTGACTTGGTAAGACAATCAACAATAACCCATATTTCATCGTTCCTTCTAGGAGTCTTTGGTAGCCCCATGACAAAGTCCATCGTAATATTGTCCCATTTCCACTCCGGTATGGGAAGAGGTTGCATGACTCCTCCAGGATGTTGCCTTCCAGCTTTCACTTGTTGACAAACCATACATCTTGACACAAAATCCGCAATCTCCCTCTTAATGTTGTCCCACCAAAAATGTTCCTTCAAATCTCTATACATTTTTGTGCTCCCAGGGTGTATAGAGAAATTGGAACTATGAGCATCATCCAGCAATTCCCTTTTTAGATCAGGTAAATCGGGAACACGAAGTCTCTTCCCGAATTTCAAAATTCCATCTTCATACACAAAGTCTCTCAATCTCCCATCATTTACAGCTTTAATCTTCTTTTTAAATTCTTCATCATCAGTCTGAGAACTCTTAATCCTTTCTAGTAAAGATGGTTTGGCAACCATTTGAAAAGGAATTGATGTTTATCCTTCCCTGGTTATTCCCATGTCCATCTTCACTAGATCCAGGAAAATTGGATCCCTTTCAATTCTCATATTGTTCAAAACTCCATGGTCACTTCTGCTCAAAGCATCTGCCACCTTGTTTGCCTTCCCCGGGTGGTAGTGTAGCGTGCAATAATAATCCTTGAGTAATTCAATCCATCTCCTTTGCCTCATGTTGAGTTCTTTTTGTGAGAAAATATACTTCAAACTCTTGTGATCAGTATAAATCTCACATTTTTTACCATAGAGGTAGTGCCTCTATATCTTAAAAGAAAAGATCACAGTTGCTAACTCGAGGTCATGAGTAGGATAGTTTTGTTCATGAATTTTCAACTATCGTGATGCATAGGCAATAACCCTCTCATTCTGCATAAGGACACAACCAAGTCCTTTCTTTGATGCATCACTATAAATAACGAACCCATCATTCCCAGATGGTAGAGTCAATATAGGAGCATTGACTAATCTTCTCTTCAGTTCTTCGAAACATTCTTCTCACTCTTTCTTCCAAACAAATTTAACCCCTTTTCTTGTGAGCTTCGTTAATGGGTTAGCCAATCGGGAAAAATTCTGGATGAAACGTCGATAATAACCTGCCAAACCAATAAAACTGTGTACCTCAGCTATACTCATAGGTGCTGGCCATTCTTGGATTGCCTTGTTCTTAGAAGGATCAACAGAGATTCCATCTTTAGAGACAATATGGCCAAGAAAAGAAATCTCCTGAAGCCAGAATTCACACTTGCTAAACTTCCCATATAATTCATGCCTCCTCAGAGTCTTCAAGATAATGCGCAAGTGATTTTCATCATCTTCTTAGGTTTTGGAATATACGAAGATATCATCAATAAATACCACCACAAATTCATCTAGATACTTCTTGAAAACTCTATTCATCAGATCCATGAATACAGAGGGTGCATTTGTCAATCTAAATGGCATTACAGTAAACTCGTAATGCCCATACCTAGTTCGAAATGCTGTCTTCGGAATGTCTTCCTTCTTTACACACAACTGATGGTATCCAGATCAAAGGTCAATCTTTGAAAAGTATTGAGATCCATGCAGTTGGTCAAATAAATCATCAATGTGTGGTAGGGGATACTTGTTCATTATCGTTATAGCATTGATCTCCATGTAGTCGATACATAGCCTCATAGATCCATCTTTATTTTTAACAAAAAGAACAGGGGCTCCCCATGGAGAAACACTAGGGAGAATAAATCCTTTATTACTCAATTCCTCTAGTTGTTTCTTTAGTTCGACTAACTCTACAGTGGCCATTCTATAAGGGGTCTTCGATATAATCCTTGATCTAGGAATTAAATCAATGGAAAACTCAACTTCTCGTTCTAGAGGATGTCCAGGTAAATCTTCCGGAAATACATCTACAAATTCTTTCACAACAGGTACATCCTCTATTTGAACATTCCATTCATCACCGACAGTTATTTCATTCTCTTCCTCCCCAATAATTGAATTTAGTGGAGCTACTGGGGGTGGATCTAAATAAGAATTAGGTGATGACGATTCTGCTCTAAAGATAAGGTGTTCCTTATCATTATCATCAAGAATCGTAACCTCTTTCTTCTTACAATAAATCTTCGCATCATAGTCTGAAAGTCAGTCCATACCGAGGATTCTATCAAACTCAATCATAGGTATGATGATGAGATCAACAGATAAAGAACATTTATGTGCTCTAATGGGGACTGATTCGCAAAACATTGTTGCAATGATACTTTCCTTGGGAGTTTTAACTGAAAACTCCCTTGTTAAATCAAATTGTAAATATCTAATTTTCTTAGCAAACTGGGAAGATATGAAACAATTCTATGATCCAGAATCAAATAATTCATTTGCTAAACTTGAGGAAACCATTAAATTACCTACCACCACGTCTTTCAGAGCTTCTACCTCATCATTAGTGATAGCATAAGCCCGGCCTTGACCCCTTGGCCTTTTCTGAGATAAGTTCTCCTGTTGCTTAGGACATTTATTTGCATAATTCCCTATCTCCCTGCAATTGTAGCACTGAACGTTGGTAGCTTCCTTCTTCCCCATACAATCACGAGCTTGGTGGCCTTTTTCACCACACATGTAACAGACTCCCATTCCCTTCAAACAAGTACCAGGATGTTTCTTCCCGCATTTACCACAGGATGGAAATTCAACCTTTCCCTTATTCCCCTTATTTCCATTCCCAGATTGATCAGCAAGTCTCTTCTTCTCTTGCTTTTCTTTAAAGTCATAAGACATAGAGAATTCCTTTTCGGTCTTGATAGCACATGAGACAATGTCTTCGTACGACGAAAAGGATTGTGAGAATAATGCTCGACGATGAAATGGTTTTAACCCATCCAAGAAATGATCAATCTTACTTCTTGGGTTACGTATATAATCTCTAGCATACCTTTCTAACCTTGTAAAATTAGCCTCATACTTTGCGACATTCTCATCCTCCTTCTGTCTCAGACTCAGAAATTGCCTTTCCATATCTGCTTGATGGTCGCGAGGAAAATATTTTTCTAAAAACATATCTTTGAACTCCCTCCATTCTATATTTGATACTTTATCATCTTCCTTCATGTTTTGAATCAATGACCACCATTGATCAGCATCTCCAGTGAGGCGGTAAACTCCCATGATAACTTTTTCCCTTTCACTGCTCCCCAAAGCCTGAAATATTTTCTCTAGGGAATTTATCCATAGCTCAGCTACTAAGGGATTTGTACTCCCATTGAACGTTGGTGGTTGTTGCCTCATGAATAGATCTAACATTGACCCTCCGCGCTGTGGATCAGGGTGCTCGAAACGGGAAAGGTTATTATTCATAACCTGAGTAAGTTGTCCCAGTATGGTGATTAGCTGATTGGCACCAGTTGCATCACCAGCTCCACTATAATTATATTGAGCAGGAGAGAAATCCTTACATGGAGTGCGTGCATTGATACAGTTTCCATTTCTTCCATTAGGCGCCATTTCTAAATAGTGGCATAAACTAGATCAGTTTAAGAATAAAAATACATAATCCCATACTTATAAAACACTTAACATAAATTGAACTATTTATGGATATAATCCATAATCATAAAAAATGTTTTCTTTGAGGAAGTATATACTCATAAACCCTTCATAATGATTTGTAATGAAAATGAGAGTTATCCTAAGCATATCCCCTGGGAGTGTCGTAACAAAGAGTGCAGCAAGGCCCGTTGTCGTGCACCAGTTCCCGTTCGAGTCTAGCTCAAAGCGGTGTTTTCGGGTTTTACCCCTAGTAACATCTGTGCTAGAGCCGCCTCTACCTGCTCGTATCTAGACAGGGATGTATTGCTCGGAAAACTCACAAAATCTCTACAATACAAAAATTCTAGGAATTTCTTCTATACTAATCCTCAAAATTCATCTTAAATCTATGTGAACTAATCAGAGTTTATCTAAATCTAGCTTCCCAGGTTTGTACTAAACTTCCTATGATACCAACTGTAACGCCCCGACCCTAGTTACCCAGAGTCGGTGCATTATTACATAACATTGGCATTATCACAAGAAAGATCAAATCTCGAAAGACCGATTGGTTTAGTAGCCTTGGAAACACTAGATATTTTCATAAGTCTTACGTTACATCATAAAATGAAAAACTACTACAACAACATATTGTCTCCATAATCCACACTCATATCCCCACATAATATCCCTGCAGGTCATTCATAATTTACTTCTTCACTTCCTGGGAAAAATAAAACATAGAAAAGGGGTGAGCTCAAATGCCCAGTAAGGATAACAATATAGCAGAAACTTTCATAAATAATAATAAACATTTAAGGCAATGAATAACTAAAATAAAAGCCTATCAAACTTGAACTTTAAACATAGTATGGAATAAATAAAATGAAATAATGCCATTTACTTATTCACATGGATATTCGACTAATCGAATAATCACATGCAAAATCAATAACCACTTTCATAATGATGGAATGCATAATGCCAGACTATCATAACCACATAGCCAAGGCCTCATGCCAAGACTATAAATAAGATTTTGCCAAGGCCTTGTGCCAAGACACTAGTTTGTCTCATGAGACCTACCGATGCATCGAGGAGCTATAGTGGGCTCCACCCGTCACATATTAAGTCCAATTCATTCCCATATGAAAAGGTTTAAACATAACATAAACATTCGTATTAAAACTAGCATACAAAATGTCAATACTTTCACCATAAAATATGAATTGTATAAAAATAGCACATCCACAGTCAAACATATCACAAAACCTTCAATACAATATAGAAGTTTTGTATCATAATATATCAACTTCAAATAAGCGTAAAATCCATCAAAGGATGTTGACATAGATGAAATCAAAACTCTTTTTAGAGAAATATCTCTTTTTATTTTGAAATCATTTAAGAGCCATATAAAATAAAATATTTTCTTTTGAAAATATTCTTATAATCTTGTAAGGGAAGCTTTGAAGATTTTATAATGGCGGAAAATAGCCGCACCTACCGTATAAGTTAAAAAAATATTCTTACCTTAATCTTGTCGAAAAGGTTAAAAAGGACCTTGTTTTGAAAACGACGAAAATATTCCTTTATATACCACTTATAAAAGTCAAAAAGGGTAAAAATGACTTTAACTCATATTCTAGTAAATATTAAAAAAAAATTTATATACATTTTTAAAAAAACATGGATGTGGATGATAAAGAGATCCCAGTAGATTATTACGTATAAACAACCTCGGATAATGAAGAGATTGTGAAATAAACCTTACCTTCTAGTTTTCCTTGGTTGTGGTAGGTTTACCTTCTGTATAATGGTTAAATAATTGTAATTAAATTATACAAGAATAATATATATTAATATGATGTCATATATGATCATTTAACATTTATTTTTTAACAATATCTTTTAATTATCGTCGTTTAGGGTGTTAACTTACTCATTTTCTTTTATATGTTTTGTTACATAAGCCGTGTTTGTTATGGATAGGTTGTATATTATTCATATCCAGAATGATATCGAGTCCTTAAACATTATATTTAAATCATCAAATGATAATTATACTTTAATGGATACGATGGAGAATGAATCTTATCGCGTTCGTGGAGACGGTAGTCCGTACGTACGCACGAGTGACAATATCATTCTTTTGATATTAAAATAATATATAAATGGTTGTTATATCATATATACAGAATCATTAACATGTTATATTTATTATTTACATGAGTTACATGTCATTATTATACCCATCCAAATAATAATATATTGAATAACAATTACACCACGACGTAGAGACGGTAAGTCGTACGTACGCACGTATAGTGACATGTTATTCAAAGGGTGGATAGAATACTGAATATGGTTGTACCATATTTATAATAAAATCAAAGTATATATATGATACTGGAGTTATTATTTTATAATGGTAAAAACAACAGAAAAAGAAGTGGAAGAAGAAAGGAACTTGGAAAAGGGTGGTGAAATCATTACCTCTTCTTCGGGTTCTTCCTTTTGATTTGATCAAAAGGGCTCCTTCGGTTGGATTTATTATCAAACTAAGGCCTCTAGGTTGTAGTGAGGGAAGTTGGTAGAGTATTTGGGCAGAGTTTGGATGAACCAAAAGGCTTTGAAGGTGTGAAGAAATGGGAAGGAGGAGTTCCCTTTTATAAGAGGGGTGAGGGCACCTTTGGAAAATCTAGAAATATTAGTTTATAATAAATTCATATTCGGTTTACAATGGCTCCAAAGATTATTATTAAAAGGCTAAGATGGGGATGAGTCGAAAACAACTCAACCAATAGAATTTAGACAGGTTTGGGTACTTATATTAGCCTTATATTTAAGTATTAACTCTAAGTTAATTAGTTTTACTTTTACAATGTCTCTTTGTATTTTTATATAATATGGTTAATAAACTTACTAAATACATCCAAGAGACCCCCAAGTGGTCCATTAATGAGACACCTATCATGATACAAGTCTCTTGGCCGAACCATATATTTTTAGGAATTTAATACCAATTAATAATATAATATTTGTTTTAAAAACACTTTAATGTCAATTTTGACACTATTCAATAGTTGATTTTTCTGAAACTCATAACAGATTGATTACTTCGAAAAATGTCAATTAAATCAATCCGAAAATATCATATTATCCTATAAAATTATTTTAATTCATTAAAAGTTTCATATTATATTTATTTGAGTATTTATAATATCAATTATTTTAATTTTTGACTATTATAGTAATTACTTCATCATCATTGTGTCATAAATAAATTAAATTATTTAATGTCTAAAAATTATAAATAAAATATCATTATGTAGGAAATCGTTTTATCTTTATACTGAATATTTATAATCTAAAATCCAATATATATAACCCTATGTAAAAATTGTTTTGCTAAAAGATATATGCTTGTGTTATTTTTGTATTCATTTTAACTTTATTAAAATAAAGTGTCCCTATCACCTACAAGTGGCACCATGGGGTCCCAACATAGACCCAAAGATGCCTATCATCGAACATGTATCAACCAATAAGGATAGGACACGTTTTAGGGTAATTTAGTATTATTATAATATTTTTAACCCTTATTTACCTGATTTACCCTTAACCATGGTAAATAAAATATTTACCGCAGTAATTATTCAAAATGTCTAAAAATAAAAGATAGCTATTTACACAATTTGGACATCCTGATTCCAAATATGGAATCCATTTTTCTAAATTCAAAACATAGAAGTGGCAGAAATTAATTTCAAATTAATTTCCGCTGTCAAAACAAAAAGAGTGTTTTTAAGAGATAATAACTATCAAAAGATTGACACTTGTTTATGTTCGGTTTAATTGTAAAAATATGTCCAATGACCAAAATTATATTAAATGGTAAAAATATATTGTAAATATACTTTAAAACCACTCAAATTCATCATTTATCACTATTAATTATTTTGATTAAAAAAGTTGCTTTTAATTAAAATTTAGTAATTTTCACTATTCATCAAAATATTAAAGTTATCCGAAAAGTACCAAAATTTCTCCTTAGGCTAAATTCGATATTCAGAATCCAAAAATGAAGTCCATTTTGAAATATATATAATTTCAAAAGGTAGGTATTACTATTCATAACGGCTAGTTTGATTGGTTATGGTGTGTTAGAACTCGGTGTTGCGTACAACACACGCTATCACATTATTCAAAGACAAGCGTACCGTAGAAGCTTGGGGTGTTACATTCGCCCCTCCTTCAAATAATTTCGTCCTTGAAATTTCTAGAATACTTATCACATGAAAAGACTCGGGTGGTTCTTCATCATAAGTTCCTCGGGTTCCCACGTTGCCTCTTCCATCTTATGGTTTCTCCACAAAACTTGTACCAGACGCGTCGTCCGGTTTCTCCGGACTTGTTCTCTCGTATCAAGAATCTTGACGGGCTCTTCGCAATAAGACAGATCGGGTTCCAGTTCTAATTCTTCATAAGTGAGTACATGCGTTGGGTCAGACATGTATTTCCTCAATAGAGATACGTGGAACACATCGTGAACATTGGAGAGACTTGGCGGCATTGCCAATCGGTAAGCTACAACCCCAATTCGTTCTAGAATTTTGAAAGGTCCGATGTACCTGGGACTCAATTTACCTTTCTTACCAAAACGTATGACTCCCTTCCATGGAGATACCTTCAGGAAAACATGATCACCAACTTGAAATTCCAAATCCTTCCTTCGATTATCGGCATAGCTCTTCGGCATACTTTGACCTGCTTTGATGTGATTTTGGATTACCTTCACCTTTTCCATCGTTTCCTCCACCAGTTCTGGACCTACAAGTTTTCTTTCACCGACGTCATCCCAACAGGTTGGTGTATGACATCTCTTTCCATATAACGCTTCTTATGGTACCATCTGAATACTCGAATAGAAGATATTGTTATAGGAAAATTCTACCAGAGGTAAATATTGATCCCACATACCCTGAAAGTCAAGTGAGCAAGATATCAACATGTCTTCTAAGGTTTGAATAGTCCGTTCTGATTGTCCGTCTGTCTGAGGGTGGTAAGTAGTGCTCAAATGAAGTTCAGTATCCAGGGATTTCTGAAGACTTTTCCAGAATCTTGAAGTAAAACGGGGATCACGATCTGAAACAATTGATAGGGGTACTCCATGAAGTCTCACAACTTCATTAATATATAGTCTTGCTAGACGTTCCAGGGGTAGATCTTCTCTTATAGCAAGAAAATGTGCTGACTTGGTAAGACGATCAACAATAACCCATATTGCATCGTTCCTTCTAGGAGTCTTTGGTAGCCCCATGAAAAAGTCCATCGTAATATTGTCCCATTTCCACTCCGGTATGGGAAGAGGTTGCATGACTCCTCCAGGCTGTTGCCTTCCATCTTTCACTTGTTGACAAACCATACATCTTGACACAAAATCAGAAATCTCCCTCTTCATGTTGTCCCACCAAAAATTTTCCTTCAAATCTCTATACTTTTTGGTGCTCCTAGGGTGTATAGAGAAATTGGAACTATGAGCATCATCCATCAATTCCATTTTTAGATCAGGTAAATCGGGAACACAAAGTCTCTTCCCAAATTTCAAAATTCCATCTTCATACACAAAGTCTCTCAATCTCCCATCATTCACAGCTTTAATCTTCTTTTTAAATTCTTCATCATCAGTCTGAGAACTCTTAATCCTTTCTAGTAAAGATGGTTTGGCAACCATTTGAAAAAGAATTGATGTTTCGCCTTCCCTGGTTATTCCCATGTCCATCTTCACTAGATCCATGAAAATTGGATCCCTTTCAATTCTCATATTGTTCAAAACTCCATGGTCTTTTCTGCTCAAAGCATCTTCCACCTTGTTTGCCTTCCCCGGGTGGTAGTGTATCGTGCAATCATAATCCTTGAGTAATTCAAGCCATCTCCTTTGCCTCATGTTGAGTTATTTTTGTGAGAAAATATACTTAAAACTCTTATGATCAGTATAAATCTCACATTTTTTACCATAGAGGTAGTGCCTCCATATCTTCAAAGAAAAGATCGCAGCTGCTAACTTGAGATCATGAGTAGGATAGTTTTGTTCATGAATTTTCAACTGTCGTGATCCATAGGCAATAACCCTATCATTCTGCATAAGGACACAACCAAGTCCTTTCTTCGATGCATCACTATAAATAACGAACCCATTATTCCCAGATGGTAGAGTCAATATAGGAGCATTGACTAATCTTCTCTTCAGTTCTTCGAAACATTCTTCACACTCTTTTTTCCAAACAAATTTAACCCCTTTTCGTGTGAGCTTCGTTAATGGGTTAGCCAATTGGGCAAAATTCTGGACGAAACATCGATAATAACCCTCCAAACCAATAAAATTGTGTACCTCAGTTATACTCATAGGTGCTGGCCATTCTTAGATTGCCTTGGTCATAGAAGGATCAACAGAGATTCCATCTTTAGAGACAATATGGCCAAGAAAAGAAATCTCCTGAAGCCAGAATTCACACTTGCTAAACTTCCCATATAATTCATGCCTCCTCAGAGTCTTCAAGATAATGCGCAAGTGATTTTCATGATCTTCGTAGGTTTTTGAATATACCAAGATATCATCAATAAATACCACCACAAATTCATCTAGATACTCCTTGAAAACTCTATTCATCATATCCATGAATACAGAGGGTGCATTAGTCAATCCAAAAGGCATTACAGTAAACTCGTAATGCCCATACCTGGTTCGAAATGCTGTCTTCGGAATGTCTTCCTTCTTTACACACAACTGATGGTATCCAGATCGATGTTCAATCTTTGAAAAGTATTGAGCTCCATGCAATTTGTAAAATAAATCATCAATGCGAGGTAGGGGATACTTGTTCTTTGTCGTTATAGCATTGATATCCATGTAGTCGATACATAACCTCCTAGATGCATCTTTATTTTTAACAAAAATAACAGGGGCTCCCCATGGAGAAACACTAGGGCGAATAAATCCTTTATTACTCAATTCATCTAGTTGTTTCTTTAGTTCGACTAACTCTACAGTGGCCATTCTATAACGGGTCTTCGATATAAGCCTTGATCCATGAATTAAATCAGTGGAAAACTCAACTTCCCGTTCTGGAGGATGTCCAGGTAAATCTTCTGGAAATACATCTACAAATTCTTTCACAACAGGTACATCCTCTATTTGAACATTCCTTTCCACACCGACAGTTATTTCATTCTCTTCCTCCCGAATAATTGAATTTAGTTGAGCTACTGGGGGTGGATCTAAATAAGAATTAGATGGTGACGATTCTGCTCAAAGGATAAGGTGTTCCTTATCATTATCATCAAGAATCGTAACCTCTTTCTGCTTAAAATAAATCTTCGCATCATAGTCTGATAGCCAGTCCATAACTAGGATTATATCAAACTCAATCATAGGTATGACGATGAGATCAGCAGATAAAGAACATTTATGTGCTCTAATGGGGACTGATTCGCAAAACTTTGTTGCAATGATACTTCCCTTAGGAGTTTTAACTGACAAATCCCTTGTTAAATCAAATTGGAAATATCTAATTTTCTTAGAAAAATGGGAAGATATGAAATAATGTGATGATCCAGAATCAAATAATGCATTTTCTAAACTTGAGTAAACCATTAAATTACCTGCCACCACATCTTTCTGAGCTTCTACCTCAGTAGTAGTGATAGCATAAGCCCAGCCTTGATCCCTTGGCCTTTTCTGAGGTAAGTTCTCCTGACGCTTAGGACATTCATTTGCATAATGCCCCATCTCACTGCAATTGTATCACTGAACGTTGGTAGCTTCCTTCTTCCCCATACAATCACGAGCTTGGTGGCCTTTTTCACCACACATGTAACAGACTCCCATTCCCTTCAAGCAAGTACCAGGATGTTTCTTCCCGCATTTACCACAGGATGGATATTAAACCTTTCCCTTCTTCCCCTTATTTCCGTTCCCAGATTGATCAGCAGGTCTCTTCTTCTCTTTCTTTTCTTTAAAGTCATAAGACTTAGAGAATTCCTTTTTGGTTTTGATAGCACATGAGACAATGTCTTCGTACGACGAAAAGGATTGTGAGACTAATGATCGACGAAGAAATGGTTTTAACCCATCAAAGAAATGATCAATATTACTTCTGGGGTTATGTATATAATCTCCAGCATACCTTGCTAACCTTGTAAAATTAGCCTCATACTTTGCGACATTCTCATCCTTCTTCAGTCTGAGACTCAGAAATTGCCTTTCCATATCTTCTTGATGGTCGCGAGGAAAGTATTTTTCTAAAAACAGATCTTTGAACTCCCTCCATTCCATATTTGATACTTCATCATCTTCCTTCATGTTTTGAATCAATGACCACCATTGATCAGCATCTCCAGTGAGGCGGTAAACTATCATGATAACTTTTTCCCATTCACTGCTCCCCAAAGCCTGAAATATTTTCTCTAGGGAATTTATCCATTGCTCAGCTACTAAGGGATTTGTACTCCCATTGAACATTGTTGGTTGATGCCTCATGAATCAATCTAACATTGACCCTCCACGCTGTGGATCAGGGTGCTCCAAATGGGTAAGGTTATTATTCATAACCTGAGTATGTTGTCCCAGTATGGTGATTAGCTGATTGGCACCAGTTGCATCACCAGCTCCACTATAATTATGTTGAGCAGGAGAGCAATCCCTACATGGAGTATGTGCATTGATACAGTTTCCATTTCTTCCACTAGGCGCCATTTCTAAACAGTGGCATAAACTAGATCAGTTTATGAATCAAAATACATAATACCATACTTATAAAACACTTAACATAAATTGAACTATTTATGGATATAATCCATAATCATAAAAAAAAATTTCTTGGAGGAATTATATACTCATAAACCCTTCATAATGATTTTTAATTAAAATGAGAGTTATCCTAAGCATATCCCCCGGGAGTGTCATAACCAAGAGTGCAGCAAGGCCCGTTGTCGTGCACCAGTTCTCGTTCGAGTCTAGCTCAAAGCGGTGTTTTTGGGTTTTACCCCTAGGTACATCTGTGCCAGAGCCACCTCTACCTGCTCGTATCCAGACAGGGATGTATTGCTCGGAAAACTCACAAAATATCTACAATACCAAAATTATAGGAAGTTCTTCTATACTAATCCTCAAAATTAATCTTAAATCTATGTGATCTAATCAGAGTTTATCTAAATCTAGCTTCCATGGTTTGTACTAAACTTCCTCTAATACCAACTGTAACGCCTCGACCCTAGTTACCTAGAGTCGGTGCATTATTACATAACATTGGCATGATCACAAGAAAGATCAAATCTCGAAAGACCGATTGGTTTAGTAGCCTTGGAAACACTAGATATTTTCATAAGTCTTACATTACATCATAAAATGAAAAACTACTACAACAACATATTGTCTCCATAATCCACACTCATATCCCCACATAATATCCCTGTAAGTCATTCATAATTTACTTCTTCACTTCCTGGGAAAAATAAATCATAGAAAAGGGGTGAGCTCAAATGCCCAATAAGGATAACAATATAGCGGAAACTTTCATAAATAATAATAAATATTTAAGGCAATGTATAACTAAAACAAAATCCTATCAAAATTGAACGTTCAACATAGTATGGCATAAATAAAATGAAATAATTCCATTTACTTATTCACATGGATATTCTACTAATCGAATAATCACATGGAAAATCAATAACCACTTTCATAATGATGGAATGCATAATGCCAGACTATCATAACCACATAGCCAAGGCCTCGTGCCAAGACTATAAATAAGATTTTGCCAAGGCCTTGTGCCAAGACACTAGTTTCTCTCATGAGACCTACCGATGCATCGAGGAGCTATAGCGGGCTCCACCCGTCACATATTATGTCCAATGCATTCCCATATGAAAAGTTTTAATCATAACATAAACATTCGTATTAAAACTAGCATAGAAAATGTCAATACTTTCACCATAAACTATGAATGGTATAAAAATAGCACATCCATAGTCAAACATATCACAAAACATTCAATACAATATAGAAGTTTTGTATCATAATAAATCAACATCAAATAAGCGTAAAATCCATCAAAGGATGTTGACATAGATGAAATCAAAACTCTTTTTAGAGAAATATCTCTTTTTATTTTGAAATCATTTAAGAGCCATATAAAATAAAACATTATCTTTTGAAAATATTCTTATAAGCTTGTAAGGGAAGCTTTGAAGATTTTATAATGGCGGAAAATATCCGCACCCGCCATATAAGTTAAAAAAACATTCTTACATTCATCCTATCGAAAAGGTTAAAAAGGAACTTGTTTTGAAAACGACGGAAAGATTCCTTTATAAACCACTTATAAAAGTCAAAAAGGCTAAAAATGACTTTAACTCATATTCTAGTAAATATTAAAAATATTTTTAAATACATTTTTAAGAAACATGGATGTGGATGATAAAGAGATCCCAGTAGATTATTACGTATGAACAACCTCGGATAATGAAAAGATTGTGAAATAACCCTTACCTTGTACTTTTCCTTGGTTGGGGTAGGTTAACCTCCTGTATAATGGTGAAATAATTGTTATAAAATTATACAAGAATAATATATACTAATATGATATCATATATGATCATTTAACATTGATTTGTTAATAATATCTTTTAATTATCGTCGTTTCGGGTGTTAACTTACTCATTTTCTTTTATATGTTTTGTTACATAAGTCGTGTTTGTTATGGATAGGTTGTATATTATTCATATCCAGAATGATATAAAGTGCTTAAACATCATTTTTAAATCATCAAATGATGATTATACTGGAATGGATACGATGGAGAATGAATCTTATCGCGTTCGTGGAGACGGTAGTCCGTACGTACGCACGAGCGACAATATCATTCTTTTGATATTAAAATAATATATAAATGGTTGTTATATCATATATACAGAATCATTAACATGTTATATTTATTATTTACATGAGTTACATGTCATTATTATACCCATCCAAATTATAATATATTGAATAACAATTACACCATGATGTGGAGACGGTAAGCCGTACGTACGCATGTATGGTGACATGTTATTCAAAGGGTGGATAGAATACTGAACATGGTTGTACCATATTTATAATAACATCACAGTATATATATGATACTGGAGTTATTATCTTAGAATGGTAAAAACAACGGAAAAAGAAGTGAAGAAGAAAGGAACTTGGAAAAGGGTGGTGAAATCATTACCTCTTCTTCGGGTTCTTCTTTTTGATTTGATAAAAAGGGATCATTAGGCTGGCTTTATGATCAAACTAAGGCCTCTAGGTTGTATTAAGGGAAGTTGGGAGAGTATTTGGGCAGAGTTTGGATGAACCAAAAGGGTTTGAAGGTGTGAATAAATGGGAAGGAGGAGTTCCCTTTTATAAGAGGGGTGAGGGGCACCTTTGGAAAAGCTAGAAATATTAGTTTATAATAAATTCATATTCGGTTTCCAATGGCTCCAAAGTTTATTATTCAAAGGTTAAGGTCGGGATGGGTCGAAAACAACTCAACCAATAGAATTTAGACAGGTTTTTGTTCTTATATTAACCTTATCATTAAGTATTAACTCTAAGTTAATTAGTTTTACTTTTACAATGTCTCTTTGTATTTTTATATAATATGGTTAATAAACTTAATATATAAATCCAAGAGACCCCCAAGTGGTCTATTAATGAGACACCTATCATGATATAAGTATCTTGGCCGAACCTTAGATTTTTAGTAATTTAATACCAATTAATAATATAATATTTGTTTTAAAAACTCTTTTATGTCAATTTTGACACTATTCAATAGTTGATTTTTGTGAAACTCATAACAGATTGATTACTTCTAAAAAGGTCAATTACATCAATCCTAAAATATCATTTTATCCTATAAAATTAGTTTAATTCATTAAAAGTTTCATATTATATTTATTTGGGTATTTATAATATCAATTATTTTAATTTTTCACTATTATAGTAATTACTTCATCATTATTGTGTAATAAATAAATTAAATTATATAATGTCTAAAAATTATAAATAAACTATAATTATGTAGGAAATCTTTTTATCTTTCTAATGAATATTTATAATCTAAAATCCAACATATATAACCCTATGTAAAAATTGTTTTTCTAAAAGATATATGCTTGTGTCATTTTTGTATTCATTTTAACTTAATTAAAATAAAGTGTCCCTGTCACCTACAAGTGGCACCATGGGGTCCCAAAATCGACCCAAAGATGCCTATGGTCGAAAATGTATCAACCAATAAGTCTAGGACACGATTTAGGGTAATTTAGTATTATTATAATATTTTTTTAACCCTTATTTACCGAATTTACCCTTAACCATGGTAAATAAAATATTTACCGCAGTAATTATTCAAAATGTCTAAAAATAAAAGTTACCTATCTACACAATTTGGAAATCCTGATTCAAAATATGGAATCCATTTTTCTAAATTCAAAACACAGAAGTGGCAGAAATTAATTTAAAATTAATTCCCGCTGTCAAAACAAAAAGCGTGTTTTTAAGAGATAATAACTATCAAAAGATTGACACTTGTTTATGTTCGGTTTAATTGTAAAATTATGTCCAATGACAAACATTATATTAAATGGTAAAAATATATTCTAAATATACTTTAAAACCACTCAAATTCATCATTTATCACTATTAATTATTTTTATTAAAAAAGTTGTTTTTATTTAAAATTTATTAATTTTCACTATTCATCAAAATATTAAAGTTATCCGAAAAGTACCAAAATTTCTCCTTAGGCTAAATTTGATATTCCGAATCCAAAAATGAAGTCCATATTGAAATATATATAATTTCAAAAAGTAGGTATTACTATTCATAACGGCTAGTTTGATTGGTTATTGTGTGTTAGAACTCGGTGTTGCATACAACACACGCTATCACATTATTCAAAGAGAAGCGTACCATAGAAGCTTGGGGTGTTACAATGATAAAGTGGTCCCAGTAGATTATTACGTATAAACAACCTTGGATAATGAAGAGATTGCGAAATAAACCCTTACATTTTACTTTACCTTGGTTGAGGGTAGGTTAACCTCCTGTATAATGGTGAAATAATTGTTATTAAATTATACAAGAATCATATACATTAATATGATATCATATATGATATTTTAATATTTATTTGTTAATAATATATTATTATTATCGTTGTTTCGGGTGTTAACTTACTCGTTTTCTTTTATATGTTTTGTTACATAAGATGTGTTTCTTATGGATAGGTTGTATCTTATTCATATCCAGAATTATATCAAGTCCTTAAACATTATTTGTAATCATCAAATGAGAATTATACTTGAATGGATACGATGGAGAATGAATCTTATCGCGTTCGTGGAGACGGTAGTCCGTACGTACGCACGAGCGAAAAAATCATTCTTTTGATATTAAAAGAATATTTAATTGGATGTTGTATCATATATAAATAATCATTATCATGTTATATTTATTATTTACATGAATTACATATCATTATTATACCCATCCAAATAATAATGTTTTGAATAACAATTGCACCACGATGTGGAGACAGTAAGTCGTTTGTACTGATGTATGGTGACATGTCATTCAAAGGATGGATATAATACTGAATATGGTTGTACCATGTTTATAATAGCATAAAATTATATATAATATACTGTAGTTATTATTTTATAATGGTAATAACAAAGATAGAAGAAGTGGAAGAAGAAATGAACTTGAAAAGGGGTGGTGAAATCATTAACTCTTTTTTGGGTTCTTCCTTTTGATTTGATCAAAAGGGCTCTTTAGGTTGTCATTATGACTAAAGAAAGGCCTCTAAGATGATTTTAGGGAGGTTTAGAGAGTATTTAGACAGGTTATTGCTGATCCAAAAGGCTTTTAAGGTGTAAATTAATGAGAAGGAGGAGTTCCCTTTTATAAGAGGGTAGAGCGGCACCTTTTGAAAAGCTAGAAATATTATTTTATAATATATTCATATTCGGTTTCTAATGACTCACAAGTTGATTATTTAAAAGTTAAGGTGGGTATGGGTCTAAAACCACTCAACCAATAGAATTTAGACAGGGTTGGGTCATTATTTTAACCTTATCTTTTAGTTTTAACTCTTAGTTAATTAGTTTGACACTTACCATGTCACTTTGTATTTTTATATTATATAGTTAATAAACTTACTGTATACCTCCAAGAGACCCTCAAGTGGTCCTTTAATAATACACCTATCATAATATTAGTCTCTTGGCCGAACCTTATATTTTTAGGAATTTAATATCAATTAATAATATAATATTTGTTTTAAAAACTATTTTATGTCAATTTTGACACTATTCAATAATTGATTTTTTTTAAAAACATTACAGAATTTGTACTTCGAAAAATGTTAATT
This sequence comes from Viscum album, assembly GCA_963277665.1. Classification (NCBI taxonomy): domain Eukaryota; kingdom Viridiplantae; phylum Streptophyta; class Magnoliopsida; order Santalales; family Viscaceae; genus Viscum; species Viscum album. Next base: position 834,689,378 of record OY728136.1, read on the forward strand.
AAATCAATCCTAAAATTTCATATTATCCTATAAAATTATTGGTATTTATAAAAAGTCTCAAATTACATTTATTTGGGTATTTATAATATCAATTATTCTAATTTTTCATTAATTAGGTAATTAATGCATCACCATTGTGTCATAAATAAATTAAATTATATAATGTCTAAAAATTATAAATAAAATACCATTATGTAGGAAATCTTTTGATCTTTCTATGTAATATTTATAGTCGAAAATACAACATATATAACCCCATGTAGAAATTGGTTTTCTAAAAGCTATATGCTTATGCCATTTTTGTATTTATTTTGACTCAATTAATATAAAGTGTCATTATCACTTACAAGTGGATCCATGGGGTCCCAAAATCGACCCAAAGATGACCATGGTTGGAAATTTATCCACCAATAATATTAAGACATGTTTTAGGGTATTTTATTATTATTATAATATTATTTTTTAACCCTTATTTACCAGATTTACCCTTTAACCATGGTAAATAAAATATTTACCGAAGTAATTATTCAAAATGTATAAAAATAAAAGATACCTATTTACAGAATTTGGATATCCTGATTCCATATATGGAATCCATTTTCCAAATTCCAAACATAGAAGTGGCAGAAATTAATTTAAAATTAATTCCCGCTGTCAAAACAAAAAGCGTGTTTTTAAGATATAACAACTATCAAAAGATTGACACTTTTTTTATGTCCGGTTTAATTGTAAAATTATGTCCAATGACCAACATCGTATTAAATAGTAAAATTATATTCTAAATATACTTTAAAACCACTCAAATTCATAATTTATCTCTACTATTTATTTTGTTTAAAAAAGTTGTTTTTAATTAAAATTTAGTAATTTCACTATTCATCAAAATATAAATGTTATCCGAAAAGTACCAAAATTTCTCCCTAGGATAAAATCGATATTTTGAATCTAGAAATGAATTCCATTTTGAGAGATAAAATTTATAAAATTTTAAAAAGTAGGAATTACTATTCATTATGGCTAGTTTGATTGGTTGTAGTGTGTGTTAGAACTCGATGTTTCATACAACACATGCTACTGTATTATTCAAAGAGAAGCGTACCGTGGAATCTAGGGGTGTTACATTGTAAATTAATGATGTCCCCATTCTAAAGAATATATTTATTTAGACAAATTGAATATATAAAATTTTAAAATATTGGATTTAAAAAGGGTTCACTATTAATGTTGGTAAAAGTGCATTTTTGAAAAATACTTATTTTATCTGAAAAAAATGAATTTTTTTTACATTATGTCTAAGAAGCTCATAATATGGATTAAAAAATTATAAGGATTATATAAGGTTCAAAATTTAGTTAATATTATTCATAACCTCTTTTGAACGGCTTGTTTGGTAAGTCATGGTGCGCTTGGACTTAGTGTTAGGTGTAGTGCAAGTTATTGAATTATTTTGAAGAAATAACACACTATGAAACCTTGGGGTGTTACAATGATAGTCTACTCTCCACTAATCAGTATCAGAATACATATCTGCCCATGGGTTTTCCATTTTCATATTTGCAAGGAAATTTAATGGAGGAATAATTTGAATGTTCACAACATTGTTGCTTCTCTTAATAAGCAGCATAACCAAAATAGAGGAGTAGCAGTGCTGCTGCATCTCAGACATATAGTTATTTTTATTTTGAATGTTGACTCCTTGCAGATGACCATGGACATACAAGGGCAGGTAGATTCTTTATGGGAAATTATAATGATACTTCTTCAAGTACATGGCCAAATATGGGAGTGTGTTGTCGCAAATATTATAGTAATCATGGCCAACGACGTTCATCATGTCATCAATCTGCTTTCTAGCCAGCTCATTAGCCCTTCCAATTCTTCTAGGAGCCATTGAATATGCACAAAGGTCAAATAATTTACTCTTAAGTAAGTTGATGTTTCATAAAATTTGTGAAGAAATTCTAAAAAAATGGCTTAGGCATTAAGGCACGCAAGTCCCATGTTGGTGCACAAGTCTAATCTGGTCATGCAAGTATGGCTGCGCAGGTATCACCGCACAAGTAAAAATACCTCTGCAGAAGTGCGACACAAATAAACAATGAACCGCGAACAGCAACACCTGTGCGAACGAGCGAAAGCCAAGCTACTTGCGTGCCGAGAGATCAGAAGCATTCGAAGCTGGGTAATTTGTGAGAAGTTGTGCCACATATTTATAGGAAAAGTAGTTTACCTGCACACCATACCCTGTGAGGATCACACCTGCGCGCTCAAAACCAGCACGCCCAAAATTCTTTGGTTTTCTCCTTTACCTCGGAGTCAAATCCTCTTTCCTTTTTCAGATCCAACTCTAAGGGGGGACTTTTGTTGATGATCCTTTCCGTCATAGATTCTAACAAATGAAAAAGGGGGTAATACCTTAATCACAAAGAGATTCATCCTTTGAAGGACAACAAAAATTGAAAAATCCATGAACAAGGATTTCTTTAAGCATGGGTCACGATTATTTTACTATGGTCGCATAAGTATACTTGCGTTACACATATTGGTCGTGCAGGTGACTTGTGAACCCGATTCATTTTTTTCGCCCAAGGTCCTCAATGGCCTATAAATAACCCCTGTTGGCTCCCCATTTCGAGGATGAAAAATCCAAAAGTATGATTTATTCTCTCGGTGCCCTAGTCTTTGCTTGAAGTCTTCTAAACACTTATAAGGTAATTTCCTACCTACAATGGAAGATCTAAGGATGGGGAACAAGGCTAAGTGTTGAAATTCATCAACACTTGTGCGCGTAAGTGTACAACCCTTAAAGGAAATGGCCTCACAAGCGCTCCACCTAATCCCTTCAATAGAACTTATGCACCACCCTTTTCGCAGTATTTAGAGTTAATACATAGGGCTTGAGCCAAGTCTCACCAAAGTAGTACCCTATTGGTTAACCATCACCCAAGTACACCAATGTTGCGCAAGTTTACTTGCGCGACCATGACTTGCGCACCCAAATAGTACTTGCGTGCCTGCCACTTTTTTGGGTGCCCCTATGGCCTATTCAAATCTTTTCATCAAATCCACCTCTCGTCTTCAAGATTTAGCCTTCAAAACCTTCTTCAAAGCCATTCATGGTATGGTTCCTTTGTTGTCTTCCTTATCTGAAAGTAATTTTGTGGAACATCTCTTAAAAAATTGTGATTTGCATAACTTTATATCAGTAAGTTTGGAGATTTCCTTCATTCAACTTCATCCTTTAAGATGATAAGATCTTTAATCTGGGAATCCTCATTAGGAGTAAGCCCCATGTTCCCTAACCTGGGCATCCTTTTCAAGAGTAAGACCCAGTCACAAGTTCTTTTGATTTGGGCTTCCTTCTCAGGAATAAAACTCAATCTTTAGTCCCTTAAAATTGGGCCTCCTTTTCACGAGAAATACCTAGTCATAATTTCTCTTAACTTGGGCCTCCATCTCAAGAATTAAACTCAATCATTAGTCCCATTAAATTGGGCCTCCTTTTCATGAGTATGCCCTAGTCATAATTTCCCTAAACCTAGGTCTCTTTCTTAGGAGTAAGTGTCACGACCCGTCCTCGGGGCCCTTTCTATGACTACCCCAAGCCCGCCTTCCATAGGCCAGGGGCTGGCGACTGGCACCAAAGGCATAAATCCTGATGTCTGGGAAGGCATTGCCTTTATAAAAGAAAACAAGCACCACCGAGTAAGCAAGCGGAAAAAAAGTAAACACTAAGTACAAGAGAAGTGCTGAAAAGTAAATGGGCCAGAATATAAACCCAAAAGAATGTACAACTACAACTGAACAAGTACAATAGAAAAGACAACAGCTGGAAGGATGGAAGCATCTCCTAGGTCATCCTCCTCGGATCCAACCTGAAGGGTAGGTACAGATGGCGCAGCTCCTGGATCGTCCACCCCGGACCCTACCGGAAGGGTAGGTACAGATAGCCTCCACAACGCCCTCGCCCGTCAACCTCCTCTGTGTGTCTTCTCATCGCGAAGTCCACCTCCGGATACTGACATGTCGTGTAGTCCACCTCTGGGTACTGACTCGTCGTGTAGTCCACCTCCTCGAACACTCGGCCTCCGTCAGCACTGCTGTCGTCTGCAACCAACACAACGAGGTGCGGGCATAGCCCGTGTTGGGGTGAGTATAACGATACTCAGTAGGGACCCCGAGACCCTCAAGGTCTCACTAAAACCAACAAAGATAACCACAAACAAGATCTCAACTGATAACCTCTACTTAGGTATATGCCCATTCATACACCTAATTTATCAAGGAACCCATCTCAATCATGATGAAACACAAGGGTTATGAAATCAAAAGATAACCACTTCCCAGGTATATGCCCATACATATACCTAAGTTATCAAGTAACCCGTCTCAATCATGAGGAAACACAAAGGTCAAAGACTTAGCTCAAACCTGGATTTTTTTATTATTGAAACTGTAACTGCTGAAGAACCCCGTCTCTGGAGTGTACAGTGGTCCTGTCATGACTCCGAGGTACTGCTCACTGACCTAAGACTGCTGAGGTACTCCTCCTATCGAGTATTGTGGGCCTGCCACTACAACCAAGCGCTTCCCACCATGGGTCTGCCGCTACAACCAAGATCTCCCCCTCATAGCCTCAAGAGGTACTCCTTCTATTGAGTACCGCGGGTCTGCCGCTAAAACCAAGCGCTCTTCCGCCGTGGGTCTGCTGCTACAACCAAGCGCTCCCCCTCATAGCCTCCAGAGGTACTCCTTCTTTTGAGTACCGCGGGTCTACCGCTACAACCAAGCGCTCCTCCGCTGTGGGTCTGCCACAACAACCAAGCGCTCCCCACTGGGCTATCCGAAACACACCGAGTCGATCGGTCAAGCAGTCGTCAGGTCTCAGCAGGCTACACGGTCTCTGTATTCCGCACGCTCGTCTCTGGGAGGGTCCGCTCCACGAGCAGCTGGTCAATACTATAAGTATCACAATGTCTCACGAAGAAGTATCTCGAGGGACCGCCTCGTCACAGGGGTCTCAACACAACAGACGGCGCGTCAATCGGACGCCTGGTCTGTGAGTTACTAGCCTTTTCGTCCCAGGGGCCCGGTTGGTTTCATGAGAGAACCAATCCCGGCCGTATCTCAAATTTTCCCGGAACTCTCATAGGGTATACTCAAAGGGACAGTTTCTCAATGTGATCACCAACGCCGTTAACGGTTCTTCAAACGGACATCCAGTCTGAAAGATATCAGCTTTTCCGTTCTAGGGGCCCGGTTGGATTTCGAGTACAATCCAACCCGGCCACTATCCAACAGCAACCAAAACTCGGGCGAAGTATGCCAAAAGTTCCGTCCCATCAAAAGGAAATCAACGTGACATACGGTGCTTTAATCAGACGCTCAGTCTGTGAGTTATTGGCGTTTTCGTTCTAGGGGCCCGGTTGGTTTCGTGAGCAGACCAACCCGACCGCACTCTGACGGCATCCAAACCTCGAGCGGAGTAAGCCAAAAGATCTTTCTCACTTAGAGGGAAGCATCAAAGTCGACGTCACGTCAATCGGACGTCCGAAGCTCAAGATATGAGTGTTTCCGCTCCGAGGGCCCGGTTGGTTTCGTATCCGAACCAACCAGAACGAATACAAAGTGTTCCGAAACATTGAGTGCGATATACCTAAACGACCGTCTCGATCTAAGGATCGTGTTTCTGCTGACGGCGCGTCAATCGGAGGCTCATAGCTCATGTTACGTGCAAAAGACTGAAACAGTCCGAAGATGGGGGGTCTGGGCCCGGGCCGACCCGGCCCGACCCCACTGGGTCGGCCGAACCCGGTCGACCTGAGCCGGTCTGACCGGACTGGACCTGGTCCAGTCCGGCCAGGGCGCGGCGCGGCCTGGCTCGGCTCGGCTGAGCAAGGCGGGGGGGACGCTGCCCCCCCCCCCTGTGACAGCTCTGCGGCACCCGCGGGGGGCCGCCCCGGTCAACGGACGCAGCTTCACCGCGTCCTGTGTGCGCCGGACCCGCGCGGCCACGGGTCCGCTGGCGCTGCTGCCTCCACGCCGGTGGCTTCCGCGGGCCACCAGAGTCGCTCCGGTGGTCCGATTTCGTTCCCGTCTGTGCCGCTGCTCCTCCCGGGTCCCGTTCTTCACTGTGGAAACATCAAATCGCCCTTGCTGTACATTTTGTCATTGCCAGTCAAATCCACACAACAACGAAGAACTGCGGAGGGTAGTCGGGCCGTGTTCGTTGGGCCCGCACCATCCGTGTTAGATGATAACAGTCGGGAGAAATAAATTATCATATGAAAACGTAACAGGATACAATTTTAATAAATTAAAATTGTTCTTTTGATATGGGTTCATTGTTTTGAAAGGAAACAACCATGGAATAAAATTATTCTTTCACAAACAAAACCCCTACCGATTTCCCGCAATCAAGAATACTCATCCCATAACCAAACTTCCCTCGGTTTAACTTAATATTGAGTTGATCCGCCTTCTTTATTTTCAAAAGGAAACATCCGAGGAAAAAGGGTATTATTATCCTCAGTTAAAAACCCTACCTCGTCAAGTCGTCGCACGCGCGTTCTTCGTGGAAATTGATCATCGAGGAAGGATGGGATCGTCACGTCGTCGCGGTATCCGGCGTTGCGTCGACGAACTCCAAGGACCAAGAAAAAAATTATTTAATTATAAATAGTAAAATCTGTGTGTTGTTATAAACCAAAAAGAAGTTTTAAAAGAAACCCGTAATCTCCTACCTCAAGCAGTTGGTGACAGGAGATCGGGGCGGGGAAGAACGTCTCGGATGAAGCGTCGTCAATCTCCGAGGGTGACGGCGTTCTTCGCATTCTTCGCGTTCTTCGCATTCTTCACGTTCTTCGCGAAGGAGGATGATGAACTTGAGGTTTGTCAAATCCTCTCAACGGTCATTTTTCCAGAAGACGTGTGTTGGACTTATTTTATTATTATGCCAACGGATTTCAAACAGGTTAAGAAACGATTAAATTAATTCATAGAATTAATTCAATGAAGAAAAATGCCCAATTAATTGGTGCGTTAAGAATTTAAAAAACGCGTCAGTTGACTTTCATAATGACGAGTTTTTGCGGGTGCATTACTTAGCGGAAAAGAAACGGTGGGGCTCGTGCGGGCACCACCTCAAAAATATCCTACCAAGAGGGTAGGATATTTTTGGATAGCACCCTATCCGTATCAACTCCGCTTAAGCAGCATTAAGTGGCTTTCAGGTGGCTTTAAGTGAAATAAAATAAATTTGTCGTACAAATTATTTTATTTCTTAATTTTAAGCCCAAAAAATTAAAAACCACACCCGAGCAAACGCATCTCCGGAAGAGGCGATTCTAAGAAAATACCGGTGATGTGATTCCATTGGTGCCCTCAAAATTTGATTCCAGGGACCGGTTCAAAAGTTAGAAAAACCCGCTCATCTGTTCACTGAACGTACCCGAGCAAAACTTCAGAAGATGGTTCCGGGCACACCGGGCCTCGGAATCAGGTGCCGTCAGAAACTGCGTTCTTGGAAAATTCCAAAGAAAATTTAGTAAAAAATTTCCCTTGATATTTCCAGGTCTTTACATTACTCCCACCATAGGGCTTTACGTCCCCATAAAGCTTCAACATAAACTAGGGTCACAAAAGCGGTACAGAGCATGCATCTGAGCCTTCTGCTCCCATGTGCTCACTTAGAGGTTCCCGTACTACCAAAGAAAGTGCACCCGAGGAATCGATCTTCCTCAAAGGATCCGTTCCTGTCGATCCTCGATTCCCACTGGACCCTCCGTGAAAGGAACTCAATCGTCATCGTCCATCTCCTCATGGTCGATGATATGCGAAGGGTCAAGCACGTATCTCCTCAGTTGAGATACGTGGAAGTCGTCATGCACCTGGTGCAACTGAGGCAGATGGGTCAAGCGGTAAACCACCCCGCCTACCCAGCTGAGGACCTAGAAAGGTCCGTTGAACCTCGGAGATAACTTGCCACGTTGGCCACATCTCCGTAAACCTCATCGAGGTGAGACCCGAATAACGACGTGATCGTCATCATTGAACTCTGGAGGCCCCCAATTCCTATTAGAACTGAAACTCAAACGACTGCTGCCACGAGGGTAAGGTTGACTGACTCAAGAGTGATCGGTCGCACCCTCCCTGTGCATGAGTTTATCCTGAGCTGCCTCGGGTTTCCTTTTCAACAACCAAGGAAAACCCATCCCGACGTCGTAGTTAAACCACAACCTTCTTTCCAAAAACCGTCAATTTGGGTATGAACTCTGATTGCCTAGTCCATAATCAAATCAACGTTGTAAGGCCTTGACGCTGCCACCAAGAGATTCCAACCGAAACTCTCGCCTCGAGGGTCTGACCACACCGTCAGTGTTTGTGTGATTATCGAGTCTTCTCCCAAGGTATCTCCAGACGTGAGGGTCAAGTCTACGGCATACCAGAAACTCTAAGTTTGGGACAGTATTTGTGAAAGCGATGAATGATTCATATCGACGTTTGTTACTACAGCAGCTAGTAGTGGACACAGACTGTCCCTTGAATCATTTTTTCGAGCCATTGGGTCACACTCCTTGACCGCATGCAGCCGCACACTTCCTCTGCCCTCCAGCTCCCTGATCTTGGCGGGGATAACTATGGAGGGTGGTTATAGCATGTTAAGATGTACACCACCTCATGCTGCTCTCCTAGCTCTGCCTCCACGTCTGCCACTTTGCAGACTCATCTCTCTTTAAAGCTTCCTCTTCTTGAAACATTTAACATGCCCGAGTCTCTATGACTGGCACAGGTTTCCTGTTTCTTACTGCATTGTGCAGTCTTCATCCGCTCCTGGATGATCTGCACCATCTTTGCCTACGATCCAGAAGAGCTGCTAAAATTTCTCCTTTGCCGAAAAGAGAAACCCGGTCTCATTCCCCCTGGATGAACCATGCCCATTGCCTAATACAGTCAATCCTGACATGAAGGATGCATTCATGCCATGGATGACGTCGTAAGGCCTCGACGTAACTACTATGAGATCCAACTGTCACTCTCGCCTCCAAGGGTTGAGTCACACTGTCGGCATCAGTGCGAGGTCACTGGGGCTCCTCCAGTAGAAATCTCGAAAGTGAGGGTCAAGTCAACAGTCTTAACCAGGACCACTCAGTATCAACCAAACAAAAAGGAAAGGAAAGAAAACATCACAAAGATAAGTTTCTTTTCTTTATTGCAGCTCATAGTACAAAGACACCAATACAATAGCAAAATGGAACTAGAGTACAAGTGACGTATCCACTAGTTCTGCTCCTGTCCACCTGATCCCGGAGCTCTACTTCCTTGTCCACTGCTCGAATGTTGCTCAAGAACCCGCCGCTGCTTCTGCCTCGGGGGCTCCTCCAAAGCCTGCAGATCAACTGTACGAGGAGTTGGACAGTCACGTGCCTGGTGACCCTTTCCGCCGCTTTCATAACACTTCCTACTCCTCGTATGGCTGGCTCTAGTCCCCTTGGACCTCTGTATCATCTGTCTACTACCAACAGATGACTCGGCTAGTGATCGAAAACCCTATGGCAAAGGCAGAAGCTCCTGTACAAACTCGAGGTGTAGAGCTACTGGAACAAACTCCACCCTAAAGAAGGTCTTGAAGTCTTCCCATGTGAAGGCCATCCCATCGCAAAACTGGAACAACTGGCTCCATCACCTTCCTGCTGATGCCTGAAGAAGGCTGGCAGCAAAGATCACCATGAGGTCTGTCGGCATCCCCAATAGCCTGAAGACTCTCACCACAACCTCCAGCCAATCCTCAGCCACCTGCGGGTCTGTCTCTCCCCAGAACCTGTGTGGTCTCTGGCGCTGGAACTCGTGCAGCACGCTCAAGTGGCGTGCATCGCCTACTACTAGGGATGGTGGCATCGGTGGCCAATGTATGGTAGTACCGCTGGTGCCTCCGTTGGTGCCTCAACTACAAGAGGGCCCTGTACCGAAGCCTCGTCGCTCAGCAAGATGTCAGTACGCACGTCCCTCTGGGCTCTAGCTGTTTGTCCGTGAAAAGGCATATTGAAAGAAACAACGTGACACGGTCAAACGATTATACCTGTTGAGCTGACCTGGTTTGAGCTGATATTTAAAAACTTCTGGAAACACACACGCAATCAGTGTTTTCGTGCACAGAGTCGGAAATTGGTTATCAGGGTCCTGGTGTATGGATACGTCGGTCGCCCGCACCAACACTGGAATCCCTAAACTGAAAACCACACTCGGTACTCTTAACACTATTGCTTCACAGAAAGGGAAAAAAGTATTAGAGTCCCAAGTTCTGTTGTAGAACCAAACCCCTCTGATACCAATTTGTCACGACCCGTCCTCGGGGGCCGTGCCGTGACTACCCCAAGCCCGCCTTCCATAGGCCAGGGGCTGGAGACTAGAACGAAAGGCATAAATCCTGATGTCTGGGAAGGCGTTGCCTTTATAAAATAAAACAAGCACCACAGAGTAAGCAAGTGAAAAAAAGTAAACACTAAGTACAAGAGAAGTGCTGAAAAGTAAATGGGCCAGAATACAAACCCAAAAGAAAGTACAACTACAAATAAACAAGTACAACAGAAAAGACAATAGCTGGAAGGACGGAAGCAGCTCCTGGGTCGTCCTCCTCGGATCCTACCTGAAGGGTAGGTACAGATGGCGCAGCTCCTAGATCGTCCACCACGGATCCTACCTGAAGGGTAGGTACAAATAGCCTCCACAATTCCCTTGCCTATCAACCTCCTTCGTGTGTCGTCTCGTCGCGAAGTCCACCTCCAGATACTGACTTGTCGTGTAGTCCACCTCCGAGTATTGACTCGTCGTGTAGTCCACCTCCTCGAACACTCGGCCTCCGTCAGCACTGTCGTCGTCTGCAACCAACACAACGAGGTGCGGGCATATCACATGCAGGGGTGAGTATAACGATACTCAGTAGGGACCCGGAGACCCTCAAGTTCTCACTAAAACCAACAAGGATAACCACAATGAAGATCTCAACTGATAACCTCTACATGGGTATATGCCCATTCATACACCTAAGCTATCAAGTAACCCATCTCAATCATGAGGAAACACAAGGGTTATGAAATCAACGGATAACCACTACCTAGGTAGATGCCCATACATATACCTAAGTTATCATGTAACCCGTCTCAATCATGAGGAAACACAAAAGTCAAAGACTCGGCTCAAACCAGGATTTTTTTATTATCGAAACTGTAACTGCTGAAGAACCCCGTCTCTGGAGTGTACAATGGTTATGTCACGACTCCGAGGTACTGATCACTGACCTAAGACTGCTGAGGTACTCCTCCTGTCGAGTACTATGGGCCTGCCGCTACAACCAAGCACTTCCCACCATGGGTCTGCCGCTACAACCAAGCGCTCCCCCTCATAGCCTCAAGAGGTACTCCTTCTATTGAGTACCGCGGGTCTGCCGCTACAACCAATCGCTCCTCCGCCGTGGGTCTGCTGCTAAAACCAAGCGCTCCCCCTCATAGCCTTCAGAGGCACTCCTTCTATTGAGTACCGCGGGTCTGCCACTACAACCAAGCGCTCCTCCGCTGTGGGTTTGCTGCTACAACCAAGCGCTCCCCACTGGGCTATCCGAAACACACTGAGTCGATCGGTCAAGCAGTCGTCAGGTCTCAGCCGGCTACACGGTCTTCGTATTCCGCACGCTCGTCTCCGGGAGGGTCCGCTCCACGAGCTGCTGGTCGATTCTATAAGAATCACAAGGTCCCATGAAGAAGTATCTCGAGGGACCGCCTCGTCATAGGGGTCTTAACACAACAGACGACGCGTCAATCGGATGCCCGGTCTGTGAGTTACTAGCATTTTCGTCCCAGGGGCCCAGTTGGTTTCATGAGTGAACCAATCCCGACTGTATCTCAACTTTACCCCTAACTCTCATAGGGTATACTCAAAGGGACCGTTTCTCAATGTGATCACCAACGCCGCTGACGGTTCGTCAAACGGACGTCCAGTCTGAAAGATATCAGCTTTTCCGTTCTAGGGGCCCGGTTGGATTTCAAGTACAATCCACCCGGCCACTATCCAACAGCAACCAAAACTCGGGTGAATTATTCCAAAAGTTCCTTCTCATCATGAGGAAATCAACGCGACAGACGGTGTGTCAATCGGGCGCCCGGTCTGTGAGTTATTGACTTTTTCGTTCTAGGGGCCCGGTTGGTTTCATGAGAGAAGCAACCCGAACGCACTCCTACGGCATCCAAACCTCGAGCGGAGTAAGACAAAAGATCCGTCTCACTTAGAGGGAGGATTCAATGTCGACGGCATGTCAATCAGACGTCCGAAGCTCAAGATATGAGTGTTTCCACTCTGAGGGTCCGGTTGGTTTCGTATCCGAACCAACCCGTCCGAATACAAAGTGTTCCGAAACTTTGAGTGTGATATACCAAATCGACCGTCTCGATCCAAGGATCGCGTTTCCACTGATGACGCGTCAATCAGAGGCTCGTAGCTCAAGTTACGTGCAAAAGAATGAAACGGTTCGATGAAGGGGGGTCTGGGGCCGGGCCGACCCCCCCCCCCCCCCCACGGTGGGCCGAACCTGGTCGACCCGACCCGGCCGGCCGGCCCGGCACGGCTCGGCCGAGCGGCCGAGCAACGCAGGGGGCACGCTGCCCCCGCGTGACAGCTCCGCGGCCCCCGCGGGGGGCCGCCCTGGTCAACGGACGCCGCTTCGCCGCGTCCTGTGTGCGCCAGACCCGTGCGGCCGCGGGTCGGCTGGCGCCGGCGGCCTGCGCCGCCTGTGGCTTCCGCGGGCCACCAGAGTCGCTCCGTTGGTCCGATTCCGTTCCTGTCTATGCCGCTGCTCCTCCTGGGTCCCGTTCTTTACTGCGGAAACATCAAATTGCCCTTGCAGAACGTTTTGTCGTCGCCTGTCAAATCCGCACAACAACGAAGAACTGCGGAGGGTAGTCAGGCTGTGTTCATTGCCCCCGCACCCTCCGCGTTAGATGATAACAGTCGGGAGAAATAAATTATCATATAAAAATGTAACAGGATACAATTTTAATAATTTAAAATTTTACTTTTGATCCGGGTTCTTTGTTTTGAAAGGAAACAACCATGAAATAAAATTATTCTTTCACAAACAAAACCCCTACCGATTTCCGGCAATCAAGAATACTCATCCCATAACCAAACTTCCCGCGGTTCAACTTAATATTGAGTTGATCCGCGTTCTTTATTTTCAAAAGGAAGCATCTGAGGAAAAAGGGTATTATTATCCTCAGTTAAAAACCCTACCTCGTCAAGTCGTCGCATGCACGTTCATTGCCGAAATTGATTGTCACGAAAAGAGGGGATCATCGCGTCGTCGCGGTATCCGGCGTTGCATCGACGAACTCCGAGGACCAAGAAATAAAAAATTTAATTATAAATAGTTAAATCTGTGTGTTGTTATAAACCAAAAAGAATTTTTAAAAGAAACCCGAAATCTCCTACCTCAAGCAGTTGGTGACAGGAGATCGGGGCGGGGAAGAACGTCACGGATGAAGGGTCGTCAATCTCCGAGGGTGACGGCGTTCTTCGCGTCTTCGCGTTCTTCACGTTCTTCGTGAAGGAGGATGAAGAAATTGAGGTTTGTCAAATCCTCTCAACGAGCATTTTTCCAGAAGTCGTGCATTGGTCTTATTTTATTATTACGCCAACGGATTTCAAACAGGTTAAGAAACGAATAAATTAATTCACAGAATTAATTCAACGAAGAAAACCGCCCAATTAATTGGTGCGTTAAGAATTTAAGAAAACGCGTCAGTTGACTTTCATAACGACAGGTTTTCGCGGGTGTGTTACTTAGCGGAAAAGAAACGGTGGGGCTCGTGCGGGCCCCACCTCACAAATATCCTACCTAGGGGGTAGGATATTTTTGGATAGCACCCTATCTGTATCAACTCCGCTTAAGCAGCTTTAAGTGTCTTTCAAGTGATTTTAAGAGAAATAAAATAACGTTTGTCGTACAAATTATTTTATTTCTTAACTTTAAGCCCAAAAAATAAAATACCACACCCGAGCAAACGCAACTCCGAAAGATGCGTTTCTAAGCAAATACCGGCACTACGATTCCATCGGTGCCCTCAGAATTTGATTCCGGGCACCAGTTCAAAAGTTAGAAAAACCCGCTCGTCCGTTCACTGAACGTACCCGAGCCAAACTTCGGAAGATGGTTCCGGGAACACCGGGCCTCGGAATCAGGTGCCGTCAGAAACTACGTTCTTGGAAAATTCCATAGAAAATTTAGAAAAAAATTTCCCTTGAAATTTCCGGGTCTTTACAGTAAGTTCCAAGTCATAATTTAAAATCCCCTTTTAATCTGGGCCTCCTCCTTCAGAGTAATCCCCAAATTAAGAATATAAATCTCCATAAATCACAAATACCTTTATGAACCCTATTAATGGGAATCCTCCTTAGGAGTAAGCCCCAAGTCCCCCCTAATTTAGACATCTTCTTCAAGAGTAGGCCCCATGTTAGAGTATCCAAATCTCAATAAATCACAAATATCTTTATGGACCTAGTTTCTAGGCTTCTTTCCGGGAGTAAATCCCAGTCTTCACCTACTTGGGTAGTCACACATACATAAGTCCCATATTATTCCTTGTGACTGAATCTTTAATGGAACAAGTATTCAGGTTTACTAATACCTCTTTTTTCTCACACCGAGCATGACTCATGTGAGCTTAGAGTGTAAAAGTAACCATGAAACATCTCTTTAGGCCATTAATCATATGTAATACCCACAATTCATAATTGAACTACATGGACGTTGATCTCTTCCTTAAAAAAAGAGTATGTAGGAAGCCTTTCTAAGGTTGAAGCCCATCACCCATTAATTTTCATCTATCCCATATGATGTTAATCTATATCTTACTTCATGAACGACGTGGGTTCTAATTCCTCTTTAACAAGGATACCTAGGTAGCCCATCTACAGGTACAATCCCAACTCTAAAATAATAAATGTCCTTCTGAATGACAATAAACGTCATGTTCCCCACTGAGTGGCTTTAAAACCAGTATAGTCATCATAATGACCACAATATTTCTATATAATGTGTTGAAGGATACCATTGACTAATAATTTCTAATAAATACATATAATTATTTATCAATGAGGTACCTAAAATACATATAAAAGATTCTCTAAATCCCATACATATCAATCATTGATTTCAAGATCCAAAGGAAGAACTCATTTTCATACTTGGTAAATTAATACGGATTCACGAACATAACTCAAATCTATAAGAGAGTTATGGAGTAGACAATAATTCCCCCGAAAATGATGTGATGAGTCCGACCTCCCATCCTCTCGACCAATGAAAATTCTTAAGCCTCATTGGTCCACAACTAATGGGAACCTAACTTTGGAAAGTAGGTCCAAATGTATATAGAATCATTGAAGGTTTCCAGTTCTACGAATAAACCCCTTAGAAAATGATTGGAAAGTTTGATCCTTAAACAAACCTGGTCATCCCCATTTCTAGAGGAAACACCTATGTACCCAAAGATATCTGTGTCCCGTGCTAGAAATTCAACATGAAGCGGGCGTCCCTCTCTGAAATTATAGTACTCGGAACCCCATTCAAGCGTACAATCTCACAGATGTACAATCATCCAAGCTCATTAACACCAATGGTCTCCTTAATCGGAAATAAGTAAGCAGCCTTCGTGAGCCTGTCATTGAAAACCCATATCAAGTCATTCCCTCGAGGTTATTTTGGTAACCCTATCACGAAGTCCATTGTGACATCATTCCACTTCTACCTAGGAATGATTAGCTACTGTAAAAGCCCTACTGGTCGTTGGTGCTCCCATTTCACCTGCTAACAGGTGGAACTGCTAATGAAAAAACCAGCAACATCTCTCTTCATACCTGGACACCAATACTAGCGGTATAGATCACGATACATCTTGGTGATGTTAGGATGAAATTCACAAACTGAGGAATGAAAGTCTCGCATCAGCTCCTCGCGTATATCTGCTGTCACCCATAAACGTCCCAAGAAACACAAGATCTCAACCTCGCCTATGGTCCATCTAGGAAGAGGGTCCTCTCCTGACATGCGTTCCCATAAGACTAGGCCTTTACAATCTGATAGGTACCTCATTTAAACTCAATCAATAAGGGTAGAGGTAACAACTATAGAAAAAAAGTATGACCCTGTCTGTTGTGAACCTCCAAATGCATCTTAGAGAACAGGGCAATAAGCTGGAACTCGCTGCTGGCCTCCTGAACTGCCTGTATCTGAGTCCTCCTGATCAGTACATCTACCACAACATTTCCTTTCCCATTCGTATAAGTAAGCTCGAAATCGAAAGATTGTATGTACACAACCCACCTCCTCTATCTCAAATTCAAGTCACGCTACGTGATGATATACTTGAGGATCTTGTGGTCAGTATATACTAGAAAATGCTCTCCCAGAAGATAATGTATCCAACAACGCAAAGCATGATCAACTGCAGCTAACTCCAGGTCATGTGTTGGATAGTTCCTCTCATGTGGCCTCAACTGCTGAGATCCATAAGCAACAACACGATTTTTCCTGCATAATTACTACACCAAGCCTGATGCCAGATGCATCATAAAAAACTATATAACTCTTTCCCGGCTCTATAAAAACTAGGATCCGTGCAGAATTCAGTCTCTCTTCCAGCTCCTAAAAGGCTGAATCGTAAGATTTTGACCAATCATACTTCACCCCCTTCTTAGTCAAGCCCGTCAACGGCGCTGCTAAGTATGAGAAGTCCTGTATAAAATTCCTATAGTGACCATCCATCCCAAAGAAACATTTTACCTAAAAGATATTCTTCGGATGCTCCCAGTAAAATACTGCTCTCACCTTCTCTAGGTCTACTGACACTTTTATCTCTGAGATGACATGTCCCAGGAAGTGAATCTTGTCCATCCAAAACTAGCACATTGAGAGCATTGAATATAACTGATGATCCCTCGGTGTAATCAAAATGTTCTCAAGATGGGTAGCATAGTCGTGTTGAGTGTGAGAGTACATTAAGATATCGTCCATGAAAAACAACCACGAATGAATACATGTAAGGTTGGAAAACTATGTTCATCAGTGCCACGAAATGTGCTGGCATATCGAGAGACTGAACGGCATAACCAAATACTCGTATAGACCATACCTGCTCCAGAAAGCTGTATGAAATATATTAGATGGTCTAACACGCAACTGATGATAACCGGATCTCAAGTTGATATTCGAGAACACTCTGGCTCATCGAAGATGATCAAAGAGATCATCTATCCAAGGCAAGGGGTATTGGTTCTTAAATGTCAACTGGTTTAGCTTCCGCTAATCCACCAAAAACCTAAGGGTGTCGTCTGCCTTTTTTTCAAATAGAACAGGTTAACCCTATGGAGAAATATTGGGTCAGATGAAACCCTTTGCCTACAACTCCTCCAAATACTTCCTGAGCTCTGGAAACTCAGGTGTATCCATTCTATAAGGAGTAATGGACACCGGTTCCTCTCCGGGCACAAGCTCAATTGAAAAGTCTACCACACGCTTTGGAGGAAAACCTAAAAATTCTTCTGGAAGACATCCTTGAAACAATCCTCCAGTGGAGGAAAGTATAACTATGAAGTCCCCTGGTCATCCAGATACAGACTGGGAATCTGAGCTGTATCTCCTCTTAGCCCATGATGATCAGGTCCTTCTCTACTTGCCTAGACATCCCACTCGCCCTTATTAAGAAAAGATTCACCCTCCGGTGATATGAAACTCACCCTGCAACGATTACAGTTGAAGAATGCCCAGAAGGAAATGATTCATTCCATTACACGATTGAAATCATAGCATGTCATCTCTAGGGCATATAGGTCCCATAGAATGTGATTACTAGGAACCTCTAGAGGGCACTCCTTACAATGATGCACACTAGTCGTTCTAGTCCCCAATGGTGTGTCTAGTGTCAACATGTCCTCAAAAGTATAAATAGTTAGTCTAAGGATTTCCACAGTATGAGAAGAAATAAAGCTACGAGAAGCTCATGTATTGAAAATTGCATACGATAAAACTGAGGCTACAAAAATCGTACCTCTAAATGTAGAAGGTCTAGGATCCTTCTCTTGATGAATCTGCTCTATCGCAAAAGTTTGGCCTATACTGCGGCCCTTTGTAGCAGCCTAAGATCCCTCAGATGACCTTTCCAAAGCCTGAAGACTATGTCCACAGCCTCTACCCTATCCTGAATGACTTGAATAAATCCAGCCCCCAGTCTGCTGCGGAACTGGTAACCCTACTCCTGTACGCAGAGTCCAAACTAATCCTCCTTCGCTAGCTGCTGGAAGAAGAACCTTGAAGAAACTCCACAGATGACCCATCTTGCTATAATATCGGCACTCCATGGGGTCTCTCGGGCACTGAGGATTCTTTTGGCTGTTTTTTCCACACTGATAGCACACCACATGGTTTCTAGATAAAGGATCTCGTCTACTAGAAGGAATACCTCGCTTCCTCAGGTCACCTCATGTAGACTCTCTGTGGCGCTTCCTGCTATATATCTGAAACGAATTAGCCATGGGTGCTAAACTGCCCTAGTTCATAGCTCCAGCCTCCCTCATATTTCTCTTCATGATAAGTTCCTCGTTGACTATCAGTGTAATAGAAGTAAACTGAATGACGTTCACATGTGATCTGATGTCCGGTCTGATGCCTTTATCAAACATCGTCGCTAAAAACATCTTGTTATTCCTCAGAACGGGAGCGAAATGCTGTAACTATGTGATATGAGAGGAATACTCCATGACTGTGAGAGTACCCTACTGTAGGTTCATGAACCCTCTGGCTCTGTTGTCCCTCAGCGTCACTGGATAGAAGTGGTCGTAAAAAGTACGATGAAAGTTATCACAATCCATAGCCTATTGGCACCCTACCTATGAAACCACATCACACCTTCTCATTGAGGATTCTCACAACATATAAGTTGCGAGCTTTACTATCCTCTCCGGAGGCATCTCCAAGTGCTCGAAGATGGATTACATGGATTCTAGCCATGACTCTGCAACCAGTGGTCCCCCATTCCCTATGAACTTGGGAGGATGTTGGTGCTGAAAAACCCGTGTCAACTTTGCCATAGATGGGGAATGATGTTGAGTTCCCTAGAAGGTCTGCATGAATCTCATGAAACCCTCTCTAAACTGAGCATTGTCACTAGTGTCTGTTATCACTGTAGGTTCCATGTCCGGAATGATAGACGGAACTATTGGTAGTCCCTGATCTGCCCTATTAGCCGAACGGTCACTGCCTGGCTCCTAACAGACAACGAGAGGACATCTTGGTGCCATGAATATGAAAGGGAAAAAACACAACTCAGATTCAAAATTAACAATGATAGAAAAACTCAATGCATAATAAGGGACAGGGAAAATAAGGAATTCAAGTTGTGATAAACATGACTACACAACGTGTTCTTTCCCTACACGACGTGTTCCCTTTGGTCATTCACATGGGCGTGTACTTCCACCTAAATTGTTCATGTGACACCCCAAATACACGACATGTTGTCCTAACAAATGGTGTGTACATGAATCCTCTTCCCTACCCAAGTCCCTCTACATGGTTAAGGCACACAGATCCTCTAAGACAAACCTACGCGACATGTTCTAGTAAGACATGGTGTGTACTAGACATGCCTTACCAGGACTGTGTTGTTAGAAACATGGTCTATTTGTCTAGGTCACACTACACAGTTTGTTCCAGACAGACACAGCGTGTACTAAGAAGTCCTAATAGATTGTGTGGTTAGATACACTACCGGCTACATGGCTGACACTACACGACCTATTCCAGACGGACACGGTGTGTACCAGAAAGGGTTACATCGACCCGTGTTGTCAGCTACACAGAAGACTATACGGTTAACTATAAACGGTGTGTTCTAGAGGGACACGACGTGAACATGAAGGAAAAACCCTGCCCGTGTTGTTCATGACACGGTCGGATACCCAAGTCATAGTACACGACATGTAAACTAGTACACAACGTGTTCTTACAAGAACATTCACAACCCCATGTCCCTTCCCACGCAGTTAGCAACATGGATAAAAACTACACGGCGTGTATGCATAAGGCACACGCCGTGTATTATGGGTTTTTCCGGACAGTAGCCTCATAACTGCACCGGAGCCCATAAAACACATAAAAACAAGCATTAAGGTGCCAAATTCCGACACATGGGGGACTATAATTCCCTTGAATCAAAGCTTGGCATTATAACAATTCATATAACAAGAAAACAGTATAAGAAACTCACGATCCACCAAATTCCAATCCCGAAGGGCCCATAACACCTCTATGACCAAAGTTTGGCATCCATGATAATGAATCTCTAAACAAATGATACCCTATCAATATAACAAGTATTTTATCACAATAGTTATCACAACAACATGCATAGTCTATCACAAATCTATCACAACATCATGCAATTTCTAATTCAATCTAGATGGCCTGGAAAATGCATGAAATGTGATTTTTCTAACAAGTGTCTATATGATGCATGAGATGGAATACCCTCATCTCATTAGGTTTCAAAAAAATAGAACCACAATCCTATAAAAAGTAAGATCACAAAACAAGTGCACCACCCAATAGTGAAATCATGTAAACCGTAACATTTGAAAAACTCGAAATTTCAATATTCGAGGTAACCTAGCTTTTTCCCAGAACACAGTTTCTAGAACACCCAAGAACAACTATTTACCATTTACCTATTCTGTATTATGCTTGTCTATTATCATTAATCATTAAGTCAACAGAAAAGGAAAGAAGCCCCTCTGATACCACTTTGTAATGACCCAGATCTAGAGCCACTCAACTGGTGCCTCGGGCCAGGTTCACCACATGACCTCCATCACATTTCCCCAAACACCAGAGGTTTCCCACTAGTAGTGAGGGCCATGATGAGTCATTGGGGAAACTATTCCATCATTTGGTAAGGTATACAAGATAAAGGAAATAAAAGTCGATAGTGGAAGAAGTAAACAATAAACAATAATTGAAACTAAACAGTGGAAGTAATAAATATAAATTACTGATGATAATGATGAAACATGTACAAGTATCTAAGGAAAGTAGCAAAACAAAATAACGTGATGAAATAAAACTGAGAAACAAAGCATGAAAAGTGAGCAGTAACTCTAGCAGCATCGCAAGCCTAAGCTCGGTCTTATTCTCTCCACCTCCAACCAGCAATCATGTACCTGAAGTAGAAGGGCCACAATACCTATCCACACCTGCAACCATATCACATGTTGGGTCCGAAATATAGGACCCAATGAAGGTGTGGGACTAATCCCAGTAGACAACCACCACAAGATCTGTGCCCTACTGTTAGTGAGCAATATAGTAAAAGTAAAGGAAATAAATGAAGTAGATAAACAAGAGTACACTAAAGTAAAAAATCTGAAAAATATCAATTTACATTTATTTATTGATTTAATTCAATAATTGAATTATCAACCAAGGAATCTAGTAAACAGATCTATATTCCCTAGGCATAGCAAGTAACACAACAGGTATCTCAGTAGACTACCTAAACAACACACAGTACAAATCCCAAGCTTGTTCTTTATCTTGGTGGACTCATCACAACCAAAAAAACAATATACACACTGACTCTCTCGGTGGCTCATACTGGAAAACCGCTCTAGTCAAGTAATAATACAAAGCACAGACACTCTGGGAAGCACTAACCGTCAATTCCCATATGGTCTTGCAATGATAGCTATAGACTATCTGAGGAAGAACATACATCTAATTCCCCATATAGTCTCGATATGTAACTAAGGAAACTCTGAGGAAGCACAAAGTCAAATTCTTGCAGGGCCTGTGAATGATTCTTATTTATAACAGACTCTCTAGGGAAGCTCTTAATCATCAATTCCCACTTTATTCTACCGCACCAGGTTCACACAACCCTGAGCAGTATAGTCGTGCATAATTGACTATTAGCAGCCCCATGTAAGTTCAAAAAACTACATGGATAATAGCTACAATTCACCAAAAGGATATAAATAGTAGGAAATACATGCAGTCTATTATATCAAGGTAGGCAATCAATGCAACAAGGTCTGCCTCACAAGCAACCTAATCCAAACAATGGTAAACAACCAAAGCAAGTAAAACACCCATGGGGTGATCCTCAAACATGCTAACAAGAAATCCTTAGTCATATAACAGCTTCAATTATACAACCAATCTGAGGTATATATTAATGTAGGTTCAAAACCCTAAATTGAGATACCCAATACATGGGAATCTGGAACTTTTTCACCAAAACTCAAAGACATTCAATGTAGGGCAACAAACCACCTACCTCGATCCTTGGAGATCGATATACTTGATCCTCAGCCTGGGAATCGGCTTAGAGTGGTGTAGATATGCAAAAACGTCTAAAACGTTCAACCTATGATAACTCTCATAAGAGAAAGAATCAGGTGACATGGACGAAGAAGAACCATGAACTCGCCGCTACAATTCTATTGCAACTGACAGTGTTCGATTCGAATAACCGGTGAATGATTGGTGGCTCGGGGAAGATCTGCGTCTGTACCTTGCAATCGGTCGAAGAATCTAAAGAAGAAGATGTTTTTGGGGTTAAGACGCAACCCTGATCCATTTAACGAAAAAAGGAAAGTACACTGCATGTACTTTTGGAGTACACGGTGTGTACTAGGCATTTCCGTACTCTGAATTATGCGGCCTCTATATCACCCCTACATGGATGTGTGTGTGGCCATGACATAGCCAGCACACGGCCTCGAGTGACATCAAAGTACACAACATGTACTTGTAAAGTACACAGCGTGTACTTAGAAAATTTTCAGATTCTCCTCTTTTTTCCAGAAACGACCAGAAAAGGAAAAACATACCTGAAAAGAATGTTTGGGTTATTACACAGGGAGATAACATTCATATGCCTGTGTGATACCTAGAAACCATATGGATTTCGAGGGGTAGAATCAGTGGGATGATTCTATAAAATCAAGGTGTGACCCTTTGTCTCCCTTATTGGACTTCTATTGAAGGAATCAAAAAAAGATGTTGTTATAACACACCTAGATTGATACCTGGATTTTAATGAGGATCTCAATGGATTGGATTGTAGGGTGTTTGGTTCAGGTTATTCCTGGTGTGATGCATAGATTACAAATAAATAATTACAAAATATGGGATCAAGTAATTAATTTAATAATAAATGAAATATTTATTTCGCATGTCTTCTAATACAATGTAACATCTTGGATTTAGTCAGAGGTTTATACCATATCGATTTCCATTTTAGGAAACTCTTGACCACTTACCCTTAAACAGAATGTTGGTTTATGTGATCTATCATGAGAATTGTTTTATAAATAATATAGGAATGATAATATACTTAGAAAATTTCTAACAAAGGTCGAAGTAGGTAGTAGATGATGGGTATCCATGTGAACCATGACATTTATGGCTTGTTTACATATTTCAATTATTTTACATATTATATTACTACCTGCACACTATTATTATTATTATATATTCACTAACTATAAAAAATTATACACTATTGGAGATGTCCTGCAATGATTTTATCACACATCCTACTCATTACACCTTTGGTACCTGAGAAGATAATATGTTATCATGTATAGATTATGGAAAGATCATTACTTTATGTTTATGATTGCTTCATAAATGAAAATTATCATTGGACTGATCTCGGCTCATGATTTTTTCTGTGATACTTATTTTTGGTATTTTTATTATTGTAGTGTAATGATGATTTTATACCCACTTTGGCTTCTTTTTAGACAAATGGAATGATTTTCATTGAATATGACATTACATATGGAATATTTTATATATTGTTGTTTTGGATGTTTATATCATGTCTAACTGATTTAATTATTATTCTATTGATTGATATTTTTACTACTACATAGATACACTCGGAAATGAGGTAATAGTCTCCTCGTGGACACACCCTAGACCCTTACTACAACTCAGTAGCCTCTAGAGTTTACGGAGGTGATCTTGAGTCCATGTACCACATGAGAATAGGGAACCTATCAATGGAATCTGAGTGAGGAAGATACAATATTGAATCATATGATTTTATATTCTACATTAATATTTAGAAAAAATAGACATGGGATTAAAAAAAAATTAATTTGGCAATGAGTGGTTCCTGCGAGTAGCTAACCCACGTAGGGTAAATATCCAATTTTCCCCAAATTAAATTTTTTTTATGTATTTTTACTATTTTTGTTGATTTGATTCTATTGTTGGGTGATGAACATGATTTTTGATGTTATCATTCATTTATATGATGTTTTTATTTTTTTGAAACCAAATGATATGAGGGTATTCCATCTCATTTATCATTTTATGCACATTACAAGATTCAAATTCCATGAATTATGCAATTCCATGTATGATTTATATCATAATTGCATGCTATTGTGACATGTTCTATGATTTATCTTCTTACAATTTGACAAATGAATGTGAATTGAATCAGAAAACATTTTTGGTACATAGAGTTTCAACTGTAACATCAATAGTTCTTTCCTAATTAGTGTACAATAAACACCTTAAGCGATCAACTATAGAATATTGATTTAGATTTTTTGAATGATTTTGAATGTGTCATTCTTTGAATTAAATTGACACCACCGTTTAATATGTAACGAGTATGATCACTTATAACTATGAATTGGTGATTAAAATAATTCTAAAATCCAAGATAATAGTGATATAAATGTGAAGTAAATAGAAATTGAATTTTTTATTTCAGAGAACATGACCCATACCCAACCTTATTAGTGGGAAGTAGTTAGTATCTCTTACTTTATTATGATTAGTATGTCGCCTTGACATATTAATAGAAGTAGGGTTAGTGTTTTGATTCAAATATAGTAAGGATTATAACTATACTATTTTAATATATTCAAGTTTTGATGGTTTTTAATCTTGTTCTGAGGCATGTACATGGAATTTATAGAGATATTCCACCACAATGTCCTCTAGTCACATGCCAGGAGGGTGGAGGTGACTGTGGTTGGTAGGCATTGGGATGCTACTAGATCCCCCTCTGGTTCTTGTTGTGGAAACGGTGATAGTACCCATTGAAGGTTCCAAGGAATAGTAATGTGAAATAATTTTTAATTTCATGTAGGCCCTTAATTGAGAACAACAACCTTCCATGAACATAGTATCATTGAATCATGAGTTCTCGCAGTTGTAGATTCCAATGTTTTTTGGGACAGTGGAAAATAGTTTACTGTATCATGGATTTATTCCATTATATCTGTCCTTGAAAAATTCAAGGGACCTACCAAGAAGAGAATAATTCTAACTTCTTATATTCTGAGTCATGGAAAAAATATATGGTGGGATGTTATTACTCAGAGACATTGTCATTAGAATATGACTGAGAGATATTTTCATATGGGATTATATGATTAATTTTATTATAGGACATTGAGGTCTGATAGAGCTCGACAGATCATGTACATGAAGTAGGGAGTGTTATCAGTTATGAGTTATTCAGACAATTTTACAGAGCTCGAACACTTCCTATCTATTTTGATCAGTGATGAGTTATCTAAAACTAGATGATTTGAGGATTTTCTCAAGTATGAAATTTGATCATTAATGAATTTCTTTTAGATTACTACATTTTATGGAATAATGAATGAAGTGGTTATCATAGAGTATAACCAGGGGAGGTTAGGGTGAGATATAGGGCCTTTTGACACCTAGATGTGGTGATACATTTCCCATCAGTTGGAATAATCTTCTAGTGATTTTGTGTGGTTATATTAGTATCTAGAGATCATACTCAAGTAGATCAGTGTGGTCATACTAGTTTTGTTGGCTGAGTCACATGAGACCTTTATGCATGAGGGAACTAGTTGTGTGTCGATCCTAGGGAAATATGGGCCATCTACAATGATTTTTTAGAATGTTTTCACTGGAATCCAGTGATTGAGGGTCTTTACAAACTCCCTATGCAGGATCAGGGTCAAAAACTTCTCTTAATGTTGGGATATGTAGAACAACTAAATTATTAGTCTGAGATGGTATTCATGGCTATGATAGTCAGACCCCAAATTTTCAAAGATAAAAGATTGAATCTGCTTAGGGTTGTCAGGATGTATTGCAAGGCCATAAAGCATGCTAGATATATGAAGTGAAACCGAAACCTAAAGAAAAGAGTCTCAAAACATCTAATATGAATGGTAATATTGTAGTAGCATATACTTTAGTTTTTTATTTTTTATATATATGTGCTTCTCAAAGCATTATATATTTTTCCATTTTAGAGATCCTTGGTCTTAGTGTTCTATGTTATGATGGAATTATGACACTTGATATTCTATTGGGGATTTAAACTGAGGATGTATGTCACTATAAAGAGTTCCCCCTTGATATTGCAGTGTGTCACATCATATACCACCTCATTTTCTTTGAGATTATGGGTTTTGATATGATTATGATGATGGAATGGTTGGTTCTATTTCAAGTATTCATTGATTACTATAACTAAAGGTGATCTTGACATCACTAAAGGGTGGAGAGTTAATTAAAAAGGGTAATTGAGATACCCAATAAATCCAAGCTAGAACTGAGCATCATGGTATGGGAGGGATGATATACCAGATAGAGATTTTATATCTAGATGATCAAGGAACACATAAAATATATTTCCCTCTAATGGATGATCATTTTAGGGATATCTTCCAAGATGAAATTTCAGGACTACCTCTAGATAGAGTGGGGGATTTTTCTATCAATATATTTAAATGAGGTGCAATGATATACAATCATTCTTCTAGGATTGTAGTTACTGAGATAAAGGAGCTTAAGAGTTTTCTATAGGATTTAAAGTAAATGGGTATTATCTATCCCAAAACTTGTTTATGTTTTTTTCTAGTCTTATTTGTAAAAAAAGTGGATGAAACTCTCAAGTTATGTTTATATTATCGAAAATTTACTTGACTAATGGATAAGAACTGATATCCTATATCATTGATATATGATCTCTTTGACCACATCCAAGGAGATCATGTGTTCTTGAAAATTTACATGTGTTTGGGTTATCATTAGGTTAGTGTTAGACCATTAGAAATACCTCATGTAAATTTTCATAACATGAATGGTTTATATGAGTATTTGGTTATTCTTTTTGGCCTCTTAAATGCACCACCAGTTATCATGGAATTGATGCACTGAATTTTACATCCATTCCCACATTATTTTTTTGTGGTATTCATGGATAGTATTTTCGTGTATTCTCACACTCGACAAGACCATGCCACTCATCTTGATATCGTATTGGATATGATAATATAAAATAATATATATTCTATGCTCCCAAATTTCCAAATCTAGATGGATCTGATTCACTTGTTGGGTCACATTATCTCATAGATAGGAATATCAGTTGACCTAGATATGGTTAGAGTAGTAGTTTTATAGGATCACCCCATGAATAACAGTGATGTATTGAGTTTTTTAGGGTTAGATAGTTATTAAATTTTCATTATAGAAGACATAAAAAGTTTATAAGAACCTCTAACATGTTGGAATAAAAAGGGTGTGAAGTTTATATGGTCATATATTTATGATACATCATTTCAAAAGATGAAAGGGATACTGAATTTATTATTAATATATATTTTCCAAGGTCTAGTCAGAAGAAAAACTGTTTATTGGGATGTATTAGGAATCAATCATGGATTTGATCTGATGTAGGAGGACAGAGTCATGGGATACAGGTATTAGCAGTTGAGGCCACATTAGAGGAATTAACCGATACAAGATCATTTGTTGGATGCAGTTTTTTATTTATTGTACTATTGGAGACAATATTAATTGGGAGAGAAATTTTTTGTGTACATCGACCATAAAAGTCCCAAATACTTATTTACACATCATTACATAAATATGTGGTAGAGAAGTTGGGATGAGTACCTACATACTTTTGACTTTCATCATTCCTTTATTCATGGTAATAGAAATATTTTCATTAATGCACTAACTAGGTACACTAAGATGCGTGCAGTTAAGGAGGCCAATAGAGAGTGAAAACTTATGGACTTAGTTTTACAGTTTCACTTGGAAGTGAAAAATAATTAGGATTATAATTTTCTTTCATACACATATATAGCTTCTACCATACTAGAGAGATTAATGATAAGTATGATATCAGCTTTTGAAATCCTAGTCCAACCTGAGAGTGTGGTAGGATATGACTATCCTCAGGGTTGAACTATAAGCAAGGATGAACTTATATATAAGTATAGGGTTACTTATGGGTTTTAGAAGAAAATAATGAAAATAAAATGAAATTAATTCATGCATTAGTTGGGTAGTGCATCAATATGTTACCAAAATATATACTGATTTAAATTTCTAGTATTGTTGGCCATGTTGAAAAAAAGGTGTAGCTGGTATTTTCATGAGATGCTCCACCCGTTAATTGTTGAAGGTAGAACACCAATGATGAGCCAGTCTTTTACAGTGGGTTCCCATTCCTATGTGTAAA
Source organism: Viscum album (assembly GCA_963277665.1). NCBI lineage: Eukaryota > Viridiplantae > Streptophyta > Magnoliopsida > Santalales > Viscaceae > Viscum > Viscum album. The sequence goes on from OY728136.1 coordinate 834,717,970, forward strand.
TGGGACAATGTAACAATGGATTTCATGACCAGTGTATGAAGTTCACTATGATATTGTGATTCCATTTGGTTTTTTATTGAATTATAATGTTATCTCCTTTCTTAACTATCATTAAGACCTTTTCAGTAGATTATATTGAGTGGTGGTATATCCATGTGATTTTTCACATTTATGGGGTCCCTCATACTATCATTTTAAATAGGGACACCTAGTTCACATCACCTTTCTAGAAATGGGTGTAGAGGGCATTGGGTACACAGGTGATGTTAAGCACATCATACAACCCTACGACTAGTGGCCAGTTAGAGTGCAAAATTCTGGGGGTGAAGAAATTCTTTGAGACTGTTTCCCGGATTTTGGGGGCTCTTGGGAGAGGCATATACCCCTAATTGTGTTCACATAGAACAATATATTTCAGGATACAATATAAATGGTACCTTATTATGATTTTTATGATATGAAATATCGATCACACATGTGGTTGTTTGAGGTAGGATAGGAAGTGATACTTGGAACTTTTCTCATTCACTAAACTACGGAGAAGGATTAGTTGATTTTAATGTGGATGGGTACTACACAATCTTGACAAAATTATTAGGATGATCTACAATAAAAACTTTTAGAGTTTGACTACTGGGATTAAGTATCTTTATGTATCATTTCGAAGGAGGAACACATGGGAATTATGAGAAATGTTATGATTTTACCAAAATATGTCAAGTAGTATGATATTCTAGGAAGAGTTGGGCCGATAGCCTATCAGTTTTAGTTAAATCATATGTATCAATCCATGAACAATTTATTCCCCATATATTAGCTATGCTATTATCATTCATAACCATCTCATTATATTTAGCTCGAGGAGAATGAGTTATAAGTGGACGTGTCCTTTGACGATCATCCAATTCATATTCTAGATCGTAGCATAGAGATTCTCTGAGGTCTGATTGTTCCTCTGGTATCAATGCTAAGGTAGAATGAATTTGCATAGGATGTGACCTGGGAGGAGGAGGCTGAATTACATGTATTATGGCTTGAGTTTTTCATGGATAATAATTCACCACACATGGAAGGGAGATTCAAGGATAAATTTATTTAATGGGAGATGATTGTAAGAACTCAGTTCTTTCTTGAGGTACATAATCCTTTACATTCAATCAATATGTAATGTCTCAGATTTTTCTGTTTATTATTTTAAATATTATATGGAATTATTTCGATATCGGGCGTGAAGACGACACATCGTTCCGAGGTCCAGTGAGCCCAGAATGGTGGATTGAACTTTTTTGAGTTATGTGAGTCGGCACTTGTGTGCGGCTGTGGCAGTTTCCAAAATGGATGCCCGGATTAAAAATCTGAGCGAACGGTTGTGTCTGGGACGATGACTGTACCTAAGAATGAGGCCAACCTCGACCAGTGAGGGTCGAGGGGAAAAAGTTAATTTTCGGATGTTTTAACTAAAATAAAAATTAAATAAATTAACAAGTTTATTTTATTTTTCATTTAAGGATACATCCGCTGCAGCGCGGCAACAACACAACTATTTCCTAAATTGATGGTGCATCATAATAACTTCAAAATGTCAAGTCAACGTCATTAATGCTGCCACATAATTAAATGAAAACATGTTTCCCTTTTTAATGGGTTAAGCAATTGTTGATCATTGGAAACGGCTGAGAGGAACCTCTGCCGAATCCATGAGGTGTTGGAGAAAATTCTCGACGACGAAGATAACTGATCGAAACCAAGGATCGTTGCACCGACATTGATGGATCTCAACAAAAACTACGACACGGTGCCATCTTTAACGATCGATCCTTTCGAAAGGTAGGGGTTGTTATTTCGATTTATTTTCCCCATATTTAAGTTTAAAATACTAATGCGGATGAACCACGAACAAGTTGATCCGCGGACTCGTACGTTTTTTGCGAGAGGGCTATTTCTTTGGGATGATTATAAGGAATTGATCAATGCTTTATGTTCTTGTTGATTCTTTCTCCATTTAATCCTATTAACAGGACCAGATAAATGCCATGACGAACGACGGCGGAGGTTTGTTCCTCAATTTGTTTATTTGGATTTCTTCCTCTTTTTTCCCGCGCGTTCTTCGTGTTCTTCAAGGGGTGACGAAAAACGGATCGTTGCACATCTGTTATCTGACGGAACAATCCCAAATAGAAGGTTCGACACTGAAACAACCTTGTGGAGGTGCAGCGGCGATGGAGGTCGACGAATCGGACCGGATCAGAAAGAGTGTTCTTCGAGCGTTCTTCATGCGGGAAGATCAAAACGCGTTTTCACTGCCGATCGAAGGCCCGAAAACAATGAAAGTGAATTCTTGGTGTCGGGGTGGCCAATTCCTGAAGGTTTCGTGGCGATAGGATAGCTGGATCAATGTTTAGAGCAGCACTGGAGGCACGCCGGTGAAGAGAGCTGTTTCTGGAAATTTTCTAGAATACATGGTATGTACTTTCGAAGAACACGCCGTGTAGTACTGGCGGTGGCAGCTAGAGTTTCGGGGTCAGAGAAGAATCACACGCCATGTAACCCTAGACACACGGCGTGTTGGAGCTTCCCCAAAGCTCAGCATGTACTTTGGGTAGTACACGGACACGAGATGATCTACACGGCTTCAGGCGGCACGACGTGTACAGCTTGGCAGAGGTGGCTACGTGGAGCTCGACATGTATCCCGGAGAGACACGGACATGGGATGGAGTACATGACCGTGTACTCCATCACACAGCCAGACAAGGCCAGCATCGTAGGTCACTTCATGTGCAGTTTATACAGGTCAGAGTACATGGGTTGGTGACCTTGTACTGGCACATGGCCAGAGTACACGGAGCCAACCCTAGTTACCCAGACACTGCGTGTACTCCGTACTACATGTCGTGTACTATGTTTATGTACACGACTAGCCTCACAACATGGGCCATTGTACACGGGCAGTACACGGGGTTGGACAACACGACGTGTATCATTTCTACATGCCGTGTACTTTTTGGAAACCGGCTTGGCCCTTTTGTTCACCGTGACTTGAACATATTTCATTTGGGTTAGTGACCCTTCTTTTTGTTTCCATGAGGGTCTGGCATCTTTCCCTCACGAAGGATAATGATCCCTTCAGTAGGAATTTCTGTGATAGAGTCAGGCATCCTTCCGAGAGGCCCGGATCGAGATCCCTTATCCATTCCAGACCCTAGGTAGAGTCAGGCATCGATGTGACCAACTTTACTGGGCGTTGATCCACTACCTATCAGATGAATTCCTGATGAGTCGCGGTATCCTCCATGGCCCAGGAAGTGATCCTCATTTGTGCATCCAGATCTTTCCCACTTAGGAGTCTGTCTCCCGTAATGAGTGCTTTTGTTTACCGTAACTTTTCCACTCAGGAGTGTGTCTCCCGTAATGAGTGTATCTACCTCTCATGATGGTTCTAGACGAACAACACTTCTTGGACGGATGTCATCAGAGCTGTAAGACACGTAGAGTGTGTTATCCCGGAATGAGTGCATCAGAGAATCTTTGAACAGAATCCCTTATGGGGGTATGCGGTTGCATGACAGGTCTCTAGACCAAAGGTCTGGGTTTTTAGTATATCTGGTTTATTTTCTATGTTCTGTAAACATATATTGTTCATACCTGACTGTACCTTTACTTTATATTACATTTTAGTTTTCGCGGTCCTCTACTGAGTATTGTTATACTCACACCTGCACGGGCTTTGCCCGTACGACTGGTGTCTTGTGCAGATGAGCATCCTTTTGATAGAGTCCAGGGCGGACTAGGACAAGACCAAGCTTTATGAGTTCCCTATAGGCCTTGGCATTCCTACTGCTATGAGCGGCAGTCCCAGTACCTTTTTGTTCTTGCAGGTTGGAATTTTCAGTTTTCAGACTCTTGTTTGTTTTCTTTTTGATGGGCTTGTATTTTTTGTCCCAGTTTACTTTTACAGTACTCTACCTATCGTCGTACTCTGTTGGTTGGGTTTAGTTTTACGCATGCATTTTTTCCCTGAGTGTTTTACATTTCAGCATTTGTGGACTTGGAGATGTGTGAGTGTGTATAGGTACTTAGGCAATGCCTACCATGTTTGTGATATGCCTACTCGGTGCTTGTCACCAACCCCTGGCCTATTGGAGGCGGGTTTGGGGAGTCACGGTGCGGGCCCCACTGGGACGGGTCGTGACAGAGTGGTATCAGAGTTGGTCGGTTCTACCTTAGGACCAAGAGTCTGTGAGTTTGGTTTGGGGCAACAATGTTGAGTGTTTCGGGTTTTGCTTTCAGACTAGAGACCCCAGGGTTGGTGCGGTGGACAACGTATCCATACACTAGGACTCTGATAACCTTCTTTTCGACCCGGTTCACGAAAACACTGGTTGCGGGGAAATAAAAGGTGCATGCATCATATAAGAATGGGTTGTGTTTTTCATGTCCTTGGTGTCAACTATCCAGATATACTCATTGACCGTGTCACATCTTATTTCTTTGTAGTATGCCTCTGCGACACATACCCACTAGGATTCAGCAACATGATCACAACGATGACCCCCTCAGTGATGAGGCTTCGATATAGGGACCATCTCCCCATTCATTTCCACCAGATGGTGCACCTGCTAAACCACCAATAGTGGAGTAGCCAATGGGACCTGCGATATAGACCTGCGAGGAGCGCAGGCTCAGCACGATCCATGAGTTTTAGAGACAGAGGCCCCTCAGGTTCCGAGGCGAGCCTGACCCTCAGGCAGCTGAGGAATGGCTTGAGGCGCTGACCAGAGTTTTCCATCTTGTGAGGACACCAGCAGACCAGATGGTGGTCCTAGGAGTGATCCTTCTTCAGGGTTCGATGGGGCGATGGTGGAGTCTGACCATGTAGACTCACGATGAGGAGACTCTTTCATGGACAGATTTTGAGCGACTCTTCAGGGATGCGTTATCTCCTATTATGCTAAGAGCTATGGGCATCCATGAGCTTCTTCAGATCCAGCATGGCAGTATGATGGTGGATGAGTATTCATCGAGGTTCACCAACCACACCAGGTACTCGATGGATATGGTTAAGGATCAATACTTCAGAGCTCGGACATTCGAGCGAGGTCTACGGTGCGGCATCCGAGCTAGTGTCGTGCCTCTATGCATTTCGACTTATGCTGGAGTGCTCGAGCGGGCTTTGGTGATCGAGAGCTTCTTGGCGGAGCAGAGACAGCCGCCGGCAGTCAGCAGCAGGCAGACAGGTGCAGAGACACCGACAACAGGGAGCAGACATCAGGCACAGGGATCTGGACATGGGAGACGTCATAGGAGGACCCAGGACAGGGGATCGACAGACCAGGGCTCTCAGGCTGGATCCAGTTAGCCTAGGGATAAGAGATGCTATGCATGCGATGGTAAGGGGAATCTCACTAGAGATTTTCTGACACGTTGAGCTACTGACAGGGAAGTGGTGGATGGACCACCGAGGTAGAGGCAGCGAACGAAGCATGAAAATCTGCCAGGTGGAGGACGTGGCAGAGGAGCAGGGAGAGTTGTGGGTGGTGGCAGACCCTTCGACTTACTTCCACCACCACCCTGAGGAGGTCCGCACTAGGCTTAGGGAGCTAGGGGACAGGGACAGGGACAGCTGTATGCAGTCGAGGCGTACGACCCAGGGGCTCTAGGGATGATTCGAGGTATAATCCAAATATTTTCTACCTTAGCTACCATACTCATAGACATAGGTGAAAGTCATTCTCTTATAGCCACATTTCTTGTACAAAACCTCGAGATTTTGGTAGAACCGTTGACTCAATCCTTACGCTTGGAGACACCTAAGGGAGGAGACTCGACAATCACGCACCTTTGCAGACAATGTTATCTTACCCTTGGAGGTGAGAGTTTTGGTCAGAACCTCTTGGTTGTAGCGTCAAGGCCTTACGACGTCATTTTTGGTATGGATTGGTTATCTTCATTCCACAACCAGATTGATTGTTTTAGGTGAATGGTGCGGTGTGTCCGCCATGATGGAACAAGGTTTTCATTTGTCGGAGAAAAGGAAACCCATGTAGCACAAAATGGGATCACGCATAGGAGGGTGCAACCAATCACTCATGAGTTGGATAGCCTAACCCTCATAGTAGTGGATGTTGTGAGCTCTCCATTCCCAGCAGTTGTGGCGGAGTATGAGGGCGTCTTTCCAGAAGATGTTCCAGGGTTACCTACCCATTTGGAAATTGACATCTTCAACGACTTACACCCTGGGACAACTATTATTTCCTCATCGGCTTATCGGATGGCTCTCGTAGAGCATCGTGATTTGAGGGTGCAGTTGGAGGATTTGCAAAGAAAGGGTTTTGTGAGACCCAGCCTATCCCCCTGGGCAGATCTAGGCCTGTTTTCCAAGAAGGCAGACGAGAGTCTGAGGTTGTGCATGGATTATCGGCGCCTGAACCAGGTGACAGTGAAGAACAAGTATCCACTGCCGAGAATTGATGACCTCTTTGATTAGTTAAGAGGCGCACAGTGGTTCTTGAAGGTTATCCCTCGATCAGGCTATCACCAGCTGCGAGTGCGGGATGAGGATATACCGAAGATGGCTTTCAGATATCGCTACGGTCACTATGATTATTTGTTGATGCCTTTTGGTGTGACAACGCCCCTGCAATGTTCATGGGGATGATGAATCGGATCTTCCAGTCGTACTTGGACCAGTTCGTAGTGGTCTTCATCGATGACATCCTTGTGTACTCTGCGTCAGAGGAGGAGCACGCGAGACACCTACGGATGGTTCTAAACGTACTTCAGGAGCACCATCTTTATGGGAAGCTCTCAAAGTTCTAGTTTTGGATTCAGGAGGTCCACTATCTGGGACATGTCATCTCAGCAGATGGAGTAGCTGTAGACCCAGCCAAGGTGGAGGCTGTGTTAGCATGGGAGCCACCTCAAAGCGTGACGGAGGTGCGTAGATTCCTTGGGTTGGCAGGGTATTACCAAAGATTCATTCTTGACTTCTCCCAGATATCAGCACCGATGACAACCTTGAACACGAAGGGGAAACCCTTCGTGTGGACAGAAAAGTGCCAGCAGGCTTTTGAGATGTTGAGATAGAGTTTGACGAGCTCCCCATTCTTGAGAATGCCTAAGGAGGGTATCGAGTACATAGTTTTCTACAACGCATCAGGGATAGAGCTCAGCTGGGTTTTGATGCAGTGGCATGCAATGATTTCTTATGGTTCACGCCATCTTAGGCCACATGAGTAGAACTATGCGACCCATGATCTCGAGCTGGCAGTGGTAGTATTCGCATTGAAGATGTGTCAACAATACCTTATGGGCGAGTGGTTTACTGTCTACTCTGACCACAAGAGCCTCAAGTACATCTTCTCACAGAAGGATCTAAATCTGAGTCAGAGGAGTTGGCTAGAGTTCCTCAAGGACTATGATTTTGAGATTATCTATACTCCTCGAAAGGGGAACAAGGTGGTAGATTCCCTCAGCAGAAGGTCAATCTCAGAGCTGTTGAGTGAAAAGATACAGCAGCTAGCCGTGTTATAGTTATCCTTCATGGATGGAGAGGATACAACTTACTTACAGTCGATGGTTGTCACCCCTCCAATCTTACATCGATTTAGGGGGGTACAGCTTGGGGATGATGACTGTGTGGATTTACGTGCTCAGTTATCCACAGGACATGCTCCTGATGGATATTCGCAAGGTGGGGAGCACATACTTTTTATCAGAGGACTCACTGTTGTACCAGTGACGTTCTAGGAGGAGGTCCTGAGGGAGTTTCATACATCCCCTTTGGTGGTACATCCTAGAGTGGAAAAGATGTACCAGGATCTCCGATGTCAGTTCTGGTGGTCAGGCATGAAAAAGGTAGAAGCAGAGTTCGTTTCTCGATGCCTCACATGCCAGCAGGTGACGGCTGAACACCAGGTTCCAGCAGGGTTAGGTCACCCCATGGAAGTTCCAAAGTTTAAGGGGGATGGAATATCGATGGACTTCATGACAAGCTTACCACCGACGTCAAAGGGGATCGATTCCATCTAGGAAATCATTGACCGACTCACCAAGTCGGCCCACTTCATAGCTATCAGGGAGCAGAGTTCCATAGAGAGCTTGGGACGCCTATACGTGCATGAGATAGTTCGGCTTCATGGCGTCCCATCGACTATAGTCTCAGACCGAGATGCCTGCTTCACATTTCGATTGTGGAAGGGATTGCAGGAGGGTTTTGGGACTCAGCTATGCTTGAGTACAGAATTTTAACCATAGATGGATGGTCAGACGAAGAGGACCATTTAGGTTCTAGAGGATATGTTGCGAGCTTGTATCATGGACTTTGGTCATAGTTGGTGTAACAGCCCGAGATTTTATGAAAAATATTCTTTTTAATTTTATTAATGTCTTGTGTTGTACGCTACACCAAAAGGAGCTTGCACAACACACATCTTTGACTTGCCTTGCATTACACACAATCGCAACCTTCCTCGATAGCGTGTGTAGTACGCAATACTGAGTTTCACGAAACAACGATATGCTATTATTAAAACTAGCCGTTATGAATAGTAATAACCACTTTCTAAATTTTATAAAATTTAGCTCTTAAAATGGAATTCATTTTTGGATTCGGAGTATCGAATTTAGCCTAAGGTGAAATTTTGGTACTTTTCGGATAACTTTCATATTCTGATGAATAGTGAAAATTACTAAATTATAATTAAAAACAACTTTTTTAATCAAAATAATTAATAGTGATAAATTATTAATTTGAGTGGTTTTAAAGTATATTTAGAATATATTTTTACAATTTAATACAATGTTGGTCATTGGATGTAATTTCACATTTAAACCAGACATAATCAAGTGTCAATCTTTTGATAGATATTGTTTCTTAAAAACACGATATTTGTTTTAACAGCGGGATTTAATTATAAAATTAATTAATGAAACTTCTATGTTATGGATTTGGTAAAATAGACTTCATTTTTGAATTCGGAATATGAAATATAGCTTAGGATGAAATTTTGGCATTGTTCTGAAAAACATCAATTTTTGATGAATAGTGAAACTACTAAGTGGTAGTTAAAAAACTGAATTTTTCATAAAACTTAATTTTACCGCTTCTGTGAATGGAATTTCAAAAATCCGAGAGACACGGTTGATGTCAGTAAGTAAAATATGGTTCAATGAGATGAAAATAATTTTTGGTGAATAGTAACTTTTTACTTTTATTTACCACGGTTAAAAGTAAATAGGGTAATTAAGGGTAAAAATGATATTAATATTACCCTAACACATGTTCTAATCCTATTGGACAAGTTTATCTCAACCAAAACCAACCTTAAGTGTAAAATATTATCATTTAGGCCCACTTGGATTAGATTAGGACATTTATTATTAATTTATTTAAAGAAGGGTTAAAATAGTTAAAATCAAAGTTTAATAAGTAAATCATTTTTAATATGGGGTTATACATAAGATAAATTCGACTATAAATATTCATTAGAAAGATAAAAATATTTCCTACATAATGGTATTTTATTTTTAATTTTTATACATTAAATAATTTAATTTAGTTATGACACAATGATGATGCATTAATTATCTTATTAATGAAATATTGACATAATTGATGTTATAAACACCAAAATAAATGTAATTTGAGATTTTTTATGAATTACAGTAATTTTCTAGGTCACTATTATATATTAGTGTTGATTTAATCAACTTGGTTCGAACATATAATTCTGTTATGACTTTCACAAAAATCATATATCAAATAGTGTCAAAATTGACACAAAATAGTTTTTAAATCAAATATTATATTACTAATTGTTATTTTATTCCTAAAAATCTAAGGTTCGGCCAAATTACTTAGATAAGGATATATATATTAATAATAAACAATTTGGGGTTCGTTTGGCATGTTATAGTAACTGTATTAACCATATAGTGAAAGAAAACAAAAAGACACGGTAAGAGTTAAATTATTTAAATTATAGTTAAATATAATTGATAAGGTTAAAATAATACCCTAAACATGTCTAAAACCTATTGGTTGATAGTATTTCGACCCATCCCCACTTTATCTTCGAAATAAGACCCTTTTGAACCATTATAAACCGATTTTGACTTTAATATAAAATAATATTTTGAGATATTCCTAAGGTGCCCCTCTCCACCCTTATAAAAGGGCACCTCCTCCCCCTCCTCCTCACACCAATTTGAGCACTCAAGCTCGGCCAACCCCTGCCATTTTCTCCTCTACACTTCCCTAGAATAATCCTAGAGGTCCTGGTCTTCTTCAAAGACCAATCTTAGTTCCCTAAGTGGAGGATTCAAAGAGGCGTTCCAAAGAAGAGGTAATATCCATTACCGATCTTTTCAATTTCTTTCTTCTTCAACTTCTTATTCTTTAGTTGTTTCATGATAAAGTAATAACAAAAGTATTTCTTATATACTGATATGTTATTATAAATATGAAACAACTCTAATTAGCCTTCTATCCATCCTACGGAAAAAGGAAATCACCGTGCGTGCGTACGTACGGAATACCGTCTCCACGCCGTGGTGTAATCTATTTTCCGCCACCACATTAATTGGATGGGTATAAAGGTGTAATGAGTAACTATATATGATTATAATAAATTGATATTGATACTGAAATAGTATACATACACTTCAACACAATTCCACGACCATGGGAACGATATCATCGCTCGTGCGTACGTACTGACTACCGTCTCCACGACGCGATGAGATTCATTCTCAATGATTAACCATTCATGAATGATTATAAAGTATATATAATAAGTAATAATGCAATATATGACCTAATAATGATACTGTAATTATTTATATTTATATGTATGTCATCTACTTAATTCCATTCAATTCAATAAGGAAACGAAAACAGCGTTCATGCGTACGTACGGACTACCGTCTCCATGAACGGTGTATTTCTTTCCATTTACTGATTTATTATGTATGTGTATTATGAATATATATATATAAATCATGTTTTATATTCTGGAATTAAGTAATCATGATCTAAGTAATCATATGAATAATTACAAGTTAAAAACACGAACGACAAATGAGACGATTTTACCCAAAACGCTTCTTTAACATGGAATTTACAAAAGAACGGGTAATATAAAGTCATAAGTGAACCATATATGATATCATAACAATGAATATGATTCTGTAATAAGTCAATGACATTATTTAAATCATTATACAGGAGGTTCGGACACATACGAAGCAAATCGGACCTAAGGTAAGGGAAAATATCACAATCTCATTTTTATCCGAGATTGTTTATTCGTAAGTATTTACTGGGGTGTATTTTATCATCCACATCCATGTTACCTCAATATGTAATATTGTTTCCATCCACTTAAAATAGTTTAAATCCAATATTACCCTTCGGTGAGTTTTTATTAAAGAATATGAAAGGAATCTTTTGTCGTTTTTTCGTACGAGGTACTTTTTGACTTTTCCGACAAAAGTACGAAGAATGTTTTTTAACTTATACGGCATGAATGGATTTTTAAAACATTATTTCCATGAAGCTTCCTTTAAAAGTTTTCAAGTTTATTTTTAATCAACTTCTTTTAGTTTATAATTGTATGACATGTTAAGAAAAGAAAAGTTTTTTGAAGAAGAAATGATATTTTCCTCAAAAATGGAGTTCAAGTGTTTTATCAAAATTATTTTCCATCTAAGATAATAAAGGGTTATGTATTTATCCCTATTATTACATTGATTTGATTATGTTGTGAGGGAATTATTTTTATGAAGTCATTTACCTTATATGATTTGTTTTATGATGTCATGATGTTTCAAGAATCCCATTTTGTTACATGTGTTATGCGATGATGTATGATTTATGATTATGTGGCACACATAAGAAAGGATTCATTATAAGATGGGTGGGACCTATATCTCCCTCCAATTCATTGGGTAAAGATTTCATATCTCATGAGATAGACATGGATGAAATGGTAGGTTATACCGGTTCAGTGAAACAGGACTGAAACGAGGGTTACTCGATTCAGAAAGGGACTTTGTCCACTAAGATAGTCTTGGCAATGAGTCTTGACTAACAAGAAATGATTCTCTATGATTATGTGTGTATGCCACAAAGTTTCATGCTTTAAGTTATGATTATTGGGATTTCATTTCACTACTATGATTTATCCCATGTTATGAAATTATGCTCTCTTTTGCAGGTTAAGATTTCCAAAAGTTATGTTCTTATGAATATGATGTGATTGATTTCTCTTTTGTTTACCCTTACTGAGTATTTTAGCTCACCCTTTTATGTTTTCTTTTCCCCAGGATATAAAGAAAGGTTTTAGGTAAAAAAAGGAAGATCTTTATGGGAGATATTGAAGATCTTTCACCAAGATTAGAAGATTACGTTCCAAGTTTCCAAAGATACTAAACTATTACGATCCTTGTGTGTGTGTTTTTTTTATGTACTAAGTATTCCGCAAAAGTAATGTAATGTTCATGTATGTTAGGATTTGGGTCTCTATAGTTGGTATCAGAGGAAAGTTTTAGTCAACCTTTAGAAACTAGGATGTGAGAACTTTAGTGAGATCCCTAGAGATATTTCTAAGGTGTGTCTAGGGATGTCTCTAAGGTTAAGTATATGTATAGGTTATAGTACTATAATTATGCCAACGATCATAGAATTAAACCTAAGATGTTAGACATTGAAGGTACTCCCCCTTTATTAGGTTGTTTTCCCTAGCATGATTTTTGCCTCTCACACTATTATTTTTGGGTTTTAGACGATGGCTGGAACCCGAAGGAACCGTGTTGATCAATGCAATGGAAAATGCAATGATTGCCCTCCTGAACAAACAAATGTTATGGGAGATGGAGTGAAAAATCTTATTGCTATACTTACACAAGCTATGAATCATTCTGGACTTCCAAATGAGAAGAGAAGGGAACAATATTCTATTGAGTCCATCATGAGGCAACGTCCACCTTCTTTCAGTGGGTCTTCTGATCCACTTGTTGCTGAACAATGGATCAGTACCACTGAAAAGAGATTTTCAGTTCTTCAATGTTCTGAGCATGATAAAGTCATCTTAGTAGTATATCGTTTGGAAGGAGAAGCTGATCAATGGTGGAATCTTATCAAGAATACGAGGCAAAGAGATGAAATTGAGTCCATGGAATGGGACGAGTTCAAGAACTTATTTTTCAATAAGTACTTCCCTCGTATTCTTCCAACAAAGATGGAGAAGGAGTTTCTTGAACTAAAGAAAAAGGATGATGAATCTGTTGGTATATACGAAGCGAATTTTACAAGACTTGCAAGGTATGCATCTGGCATTATCATCTAACCTGAAAGTAAAGTTGATCGATTTATCAGTGGCTTAAAACCAAGTCTTCGAAGGGCATTAGCTATAAGAGACTTCAGTAGCTATGAAGAAATTGTGCGTTGTGCTATCAAGGTAGAAATGGAAGTTGGTGTTACATATCAACCTCATGGTTTTGAAAAGAAACGAAAGATGGAGTTCAAGGAGAAATCTCAGAATAATGGTGAAAAGAAGATGAATGTTTCCTTATGCACAAAGTGTGGAAAGAAGCATGGTGGAGATTGTCTTAAAGGGACTAGAAAATGTTTTAAGTGTGGAAAAGAAGGTGATCGAGTAGCTGAGTGTCGAAGTAATGGAAAAAAGGATTCTAATGATGTGAATAAAGCAAACACTGCAGAGAACTCACCACCAACACTTCAATGCTTCAAGTGCAAGGAAATGGGGCATTATGCTAATAAATGCCCTAATCCAAGGGTTAGTGATGATCGACATGAGCAACCGCTTAAGTCAAAGACAAAGGGAAGTCACATGCGATCACCATTGGCGATGTTGAATATGATAACGATGTGGTGGAATGATTAAGTGTTTATGTAATGGGATTTCAAAAATAATGTTGTATCATAAAATATTGGAATATTTATGTATTGGTCTAATGTGGTATTCAAAGTGATTCAAATATTTTTGGAAATAAGATGATATGCACATAATGAAGGGAAAACAAGAAAATGAAATGTTTAATAGTATTCATGAGCTCATGATTGATATAAGGACTAAGTGATATCATGGTTTGAGTATATAGAATTTTGAGGATTTTGGTATGTGGAAAGTGTTAACTTTAAACTGCATTCATGTTTTCACTAAGGTATTCAAGAGAATACATGATTAAGGACTTTGAATGTTTGGAATGTGACCAACAAAACATATCTTATGATATATGGGGATCAACGATGGAATTAAATCTCTGGTAATCGTTTTCACTATGTTATGAGAGTGGACTGCAGTATTATGGATAAGCCTAAAGATTGAAATGGATTATGTTGGACATAAGTGAGTATTGTTTAAGGATAGAAGTTTTTTTTATTCGATATTATTGATGGGATGTTATAGTAATGTAGTTTTAGAAAAAGGACAACCTGCAGGATGGGCGACAGCCCATCGCGTCGGACAAGGCTGTAGGAATCGAACCCACAACCGAAGTGCGACTGGCCTTTATCGGCTACAACTGACCTACAGGAAGTCCATGTTTAGTAGAAACTAGTTTTATTATATTAAGCAGTATTATATATGAAGTATAAGTCCATTTTAGGAACCATATATGATTAATCTCACTAAAGAATGACTTATGTATATTTAATAACTTTTTCTAACCTTTTGTTTGAGACAAATGGAATGACATGTCATACTAACACTTCACGAATAACAAATTCAACATCATTTATTTAAGAGATGAAGGGGAAATTGTTCATGGCACGAAAAACAGTGAGATTGTACCAAAATAAAGTAAATATTTATTCTAATTCAAATTCTTCAACTTTAGGGAAACGATCTTGAAAACCAAAAAGGTTGTCCTAGTGCTCTTATATCTGGTTAATCAGATGTTACCTTAGATCGTTACAAATTTATGGATTTGTGATTGCTAGATTTTCTATAGCCATGTTCTCTACCACTCTCCATAAGAACATGATGGCTAGATTTCTCTTCCATATCCATATTTTCACCTATGTGGAAACCCAATGATTAGTTTATTTGGGTAACCGTTACGTTTCATACTTTTGTTTTTAAAGATTGGTTTTGATATTCCTTTTTACGATGTGGATTTCTATTAAATAAACTTTCGAATAGTAAACCATTTATAACCCCGACGAATTGCGAGGGCGAAATTCATTTTAAGGGGGGTAGAGTGTAACAGCCCGAGATTTTATGAAAAATATTCTTTTTAATTTTATTAATGTCTTGTGTTGTACGCTACACCAAAAGGATCTTACACAACACGCATCTTTGACTTGCCTTGCATTACACGCAATCGCAACCTTCCTCGATAGCGTGTGTAGTACGCAATACTGAGTTTCACGAAATAACGATATGCTATTATTAAAACTAGCCGTTATGAATAGTAATAACCACTTTTTAAATTTTATAAATTTTAGCTCTCAAAATGGACTTCATTTTTGGATTCGGAGTATCGAATTTAGCCTAAGGTAAAATTTTGGTACTTTTCGGATAACTTTCATATTCTGATGAATAGTGAAAATTACTAAATAATAATTAAAAACAACTTTTTTAATCGAAATAATTAATAGTGATAAATTATTAATTTGAGTGGTTTTAAAGTATATTTAGAATATATTTTTACAATTTAATACAATGTTGGTCATTGGATGTAATTTCACATTTAAACCAGACATAATCAAGTGTCAATATTTTGATAGATATTGTTTCTTAAAAACACGCTATTTGTTTTAACAGCGGGATTTAATTATAAAATTAATTAATGAAACTTCTATGTTATGAATTTGGTAAAATAGACTTCATTTTTGAATTCGGAATATGAAATATAGCTTAGGATGAAATTTTGGCATTGTTCTGAAAAACATCAATTTTTGATGAATAGTGAAACTACTAAGTGGTAGTTAAAAACTGAATTTTTCATAAAACTTAATTTTACCTTTTCTGTGAATGGAATTTCAAAAATCCGAGAGACACGGTTGATGTTAGTAACTAAAACGTGGTTCAATGAGATGAAAATAATTTTTGGTGAATAGTAACTTTTTACTTTTATTTACCACGGTTAAAAGTAAATTGGGTAATTAAGGTTAAAAATGATATTAATATTACCCTAACACATGTCCTAATCCTATTGGACAAGTTTATCTCGACCAAAAACAACCTTAAGTGTAAAATATTATCATTTAGGCCCACTTGGATTAGATTAGAACATTTATTATTAATTTATTTAAAGAAGGGTTAAAATAGTTAAAATCAATGTTTAATAAGTAAATAATTTTTAATATGGGGTTATACATAAGATAAATTCGACTATAAATATTCATTAGAAAGATAAAAATATTTCCTACATAATGGTATTTTATTTATAATTTTTAGACATTAAATAATTTAATTTATTTATGACACAATGATGATGCAATAATTATCTTATTAATGAAATATTGACATAATTGATGTTATAAACACCAAAATAAATGTAATTTGAGATTTTTTATGAATTCCACTAATTTTCTAGGTTACTATGATATATTGGTGTTGATGTAATCAACTTGGTTCGAACATATAATTCTGTTATGACTTTCACAAAAATCATATATCAAATAGTGTCAAAATTGAAAGAAAATAGTTTTTAAATCAAATATTATATTACTAATTGTTATTTTATTCCTAAAAATCTAAGGTTAGACCAAATGACTTAGATAAGGATATATATATTAATAATAAACAATTTGGGGTTCTTTTGGCATGTTATAGTAAGTGTATTAACCATATAGTGAAAGAAAACAAAAAGACACGGTAAGAGTTAAATTATTTAACTTATAGTTAAATCTAATTGATAAGGTTAAAATAATACCCTAAACTTGTCTAAATCCTATTGGTTGATAGGATATCGACCCATCCCCACTTTAGCTTCGAAATAAGACCCTTTGGAACCATTATAAATCGATTTTGACTTTAATATAAAATAATATTTTGAGATATTCCTAAGGTGCCCCTCTCCTCCCTTATAAAAGGGAACCTCATCCCCCTCCTCCTCACACCAATTTGAGCACTCAAGCTCGTCCAACCCCTGCCATTTTCTCCTCTCCACTTCCCTAGAATACTCCTAGAGGTCCTGGTCTTCTTCAAAGACCAATATTAGTTCCCTAAGTGGAGGATTCAAAGAGGCGTTCCAAAGAAGAGGTAATATCCATTACCGATCTTTTCAATTTCTTTCTTCATCAACTTCTTCTTATTTCGTTGTTTCATGATAAAGTAATAACATCAGTATTTCTTATATACTGATATGTTATTATAAATATGAAACAACTCTAATTAACCTTCTATCCATCCTACGGAAAAAGGAAATCACCGCACGTGCGTACGTACGGAATACCGTCTCCACGCCGTGGTGTAATCTATTTTCCGCCACCACATTAATTGGATGGGTATAAAGGTGTAATGAGTAAATATATATGATTATTATAAAGTGATATTGATACTGAAATAGTATAAATACACTTCAACACAACTCCACGACCATGGGAACGATATCATCGCTCGTGCGTACGTACGGACTACCGTCTCCACGACGCGATGAGATTCATTCTCAATGATTAACCATTCATGAATGATTATAAAGTATATATAATAAGTAGTAATTCAATATATGACCTAATAATGATACTGGAATTATTTATATTTATATTTATTTCATCTACTTAATTCCATTCAATTCAATAAGGAAACGAAAACAGCGTTCATGCGTACGTACGGACTACCGTCTCCATGAACGGTGTATTTCTTTCCATTTACTGATTTATTATATATGTGTATTATGAATATATATATATAAATCATGTTTTATATTCTGCAATTAAGTAATCATGATCTAAGTAATCATATGAATAATTACAAGTTAAAAACACGAACGACAAATGAGACAATTTTACCCAAAACGCTTCTTTAACATGGAATTTACAAAAGAACGGGTAATATAAAGTCATAAGTGAACAATATATGATATCATAACAATGAATATGATTCTGTAATAAGTCAATGACATTATTTAAATCATTATATAGGAGGTTCGGACACATACAAAGCAAATCGGACCTAAGTTAAGGGAAAATATCACAATCTCATTTTTATCCGAGATTGTTTATTCGTAAGTATTTACTGGGGTGTATTTTATCATCCACATCCATGTTCCCTCAATATGTAATATTTTTTCCATCAACTTACAATAGTTTAAATCCAATTTTACCCTTCAGTGAGTTTTTAGTAAAGAATATGAAAGGAATCTTTTGTCGTTTTTTCGTACGAGGTACTTTTTGACTTTTCCGACAAAAGTACGAAGAATGTTTTTTTAACTTATACGGCATTAATGGATTTTTAAAACATTATTTCCAAGAAGCTTCCTTTACAAGTTTTCATGTTTATTTTTAATCAACTTCATTTAGTTTATAATTGTATGACATGTTATGAAAAGAAAAGTGTTTTGAAGAAGAAAGGATATTTTCCTCAAGAATGGAGTTCAAGTGTTTTATCAAAATTATTTTCCATCTAAGATAATAAAGGGTTATGTTTTTATCCCTATTATTACATTTATTTGATTATGTTGTGAGGGAATTATTTTTATGAAGTCATTTACCTTATATGATTTGTTTTATGATGTCATGATGTTTCAAGAATCCCATTTTGTTACATGTGTTATGTGATGATGTATGATTTATGATTATGTGGCACACATAAGAAAGGATTAATTATAAGATGGGTGGGACCTATATCTCCCTCCAATGCATTGGGTAAATATTTCATATCTCATGAGATAGACAAGTCTGAAATGGTAGGTTATACTGGTTCAGTGAAACAGGACTGAAACGAGGGTTACTCGATTCAGAAAGGGACTTTGTCCACTAAGATAGTCTTGGCAATGAGTCTTGACTAACAAAAATGATTCTCTATGATTATGTGTGTATGCCACAAAGTTTCATGCTTTAAGTTATGATTATTGGGATTTCATTTCACTACTATGATTTATCCCATGTTATGAAATTATGCTCTCTTTTGCAGGTTAAGATTTCCAAAAGTTATGTTCTTATGAATATGATGTGATTGATTTCTCTTTTGTTTACCCTTACTGAGCATTTGAGCTCACCCTTTTATGTTTTCTTTTCCCCAGGATATAAAGAAACATTTTAGGTAAAAAAAGGAAGATCTTTATGGGAGATATTGAAGATCTTTCACCACAATTAGAAGATTATGTTCCGAGTTTCCAAAGACACTAAACTATTACGATCCTTGTGTGTGTGTTTTTTTACGTACTAAGTATTCCGCAAAAGTAATGTAATGTTCATGTACGTTAGGATTTGGGTATCTACAGTTGGGTGGACCACCTACCATTGGTGGAGTTTGCGTACAAAAATATCTACCACTCCACCATTGGTATGGCACCATTCGAGGCCATGTATGGGAGACCCTGCTGGTCACCGCTTTGCAGGACCGACACCGGAGAATCAGCACTCATGGGTCCAGAGTTAGTGCGAGCTACCACAAATAAGGTGCAGATCATCCAGGAGCGGATGAAGACTGCACAAAGACGGCAGAAGTCTTATGCTAACAGACGACGGAGACCTCTGGAGTTCGAGGAGGGAGACCACATCTTTCTTCAGGTCTCACCTTGACAAGGGTTGTGGAGATTTGGCCGAGGCGACAAGCTATCTCCAAGGTTCATCGGACCTTTCCAGATTCTGTGCAGAGTTGGCGATGTGGCGTACCAACTAGCTCTACATCCACAGTTGCATCGGGTACATGATGTCTTCCACGTGTCGCAGCTGAGGAGGTACGTGCATGACCCATCGCACATCATCGACTAGGGCAAGCTGGACATCAAGGATGGAGTGAAATTTGCTGAGTACCTGTTGGAGATCGAGGATCGGCTGGAAAGAATCCTTCATGGGTGATCGATTCCCTTGGCGCGCGTCCAGTGGCAGCACAGAAATATTTAAGAGAGCACGTGTGAGCGGGAGGCTCAGATCCGTGCCCAATACCCTCATCTGTTTGAGTAGCCTTTATTTTTCTTTTTTGGGGAAGTAAATCCCCTAGGTGGGGAGAATTTAATCTCTCAGATTTTTCGATTTATTATTTTAAATATTATATGGAATTATTTCGAGACCGGGCCTGAAGACGACACATTGTTCTGAGGTCCAGTGAGCCCAGAATGGTGGATTGAACTTTTTTTTAGTTAAGTTAGTCGACACTTGGGCGTGGCTGTGGAAGTTTCCAAAACGGATGATTGGATTAAAAATTTGAGTGCACCGTTGCGTCCGGGATGACGACTATACCTAAGAATGAGGCCAACCCCGAACAGCACGGGTCAAGGTAAAAAGTTAATTTTTGGACGTTTTAACTAAAAAAAATTGAATAAATTAACAAGTATATTTTATTTTTCATTTAAGGAAACATCTGATGTACCATGACAATGATGCAACTATTTCCTAAATTGTTGTAGTTTCCTAATAACTTCAAAATGGTGATACAACATCATTAATGCAGCCGCATAATTAAATGACAACATGTTTCCCTTTTTAATGGGTTAAGCAATTGTTGATCATTGGCAACAGCTGAGAGGAACCTCTGCCAAATCCATGAGGTGTCGGAGAAAATTATCAATGACGAACGACAACGGATCGAAACCAAGGATCGTTGCACCGATGTTGAAGGATCTCAACAAAAACGTCAGCACGACACCTTCGTCAATGATCAATCCTTTAGAAAGGTAGTGGCTATTATTTCGATTTCTTTTCCCGGTATTTAAGTTTAAACGACGAACGCGGATCAAACACGAACAAGTTGATCCACAGACTCATACGTTTTTGTGGGAGGGATTTTTTTTCAGGAAGATTATAGGGAATTGATCCATGCTTTATGTTTTTGTTGATTCTTGCTTAGTTTAAGCCTATTAACAGGATCAGATAATTGTCGTGACGAATGATGGTGGATGTTTGTTTCTCAATTTGTTTATTTGGATTTCTTCCTCCTTTTTCTCGTGCGTTCTTCGCGTTCTTCATGGGGTGATGAACAACGGATCTTTGCGCATCCATTCTGCAATGAAACGATCCCAAATCAAAGGTTTGACACCAAAATGACCCTGTGGAGGTGCAGTGACGATGGTGGTCGACGAATCGGACCGGATCGGAAAGAGCGTTCTTTGTGCGGGAAGATCAAAAAACGTTTTTGGGGCCGACGAAGGTCTGAAAACACCGAAAGCAGCATCGTGGCATTGGTGCAACCAAAGCCTAAAGGTTTTGTGGTGATCAAAAAACTGGATCAATGTTCGGAGCACACATGAGGTGAGCTGGTGAAGGGCGCCGTTTCTGGAAATTTTCCAGAATACACGGCGTGTACTTTCGAAGAACACGCCGTGTAGTACTAGCGGTGGCTTCTAGGGTTTCGGGGTCAGAGAAGAATCAAACAGCGTGTAACCCTGGTCACATGGCATGTTGGACCTTCCCCGAAGCTCGGTGTGTACTTTAGGTAGTACACGTGCATGGGATGATCTACACGGCTTCGGGCGGCATGACGTGTACAGCTTGGCAGATGTGGCTACATGGAGCTCGGCGTGTATCCTGGGGAGACACAGACATGGGATTGAGTACACGACCGTGTACTCCATCACATGGCCAGACAAGTCCAGCAATCCGGGTCACTCCTTGTGCAGTTTACACAGGTCGAAGTACACAGGTTGGTGACCATGTAAAGGCACATGGCCAGAGTACAGAGAGCCAACCCCAATTACCCTGTCACGGTGTGTACTCCGTACTACACACCTTGTACTAATTTTTTCTACATGACTAGCCTCACGACATGGGCCATTATACACAGGCTGTACCCAGGGTCGGAAAACAGGACATGTATCATTTCTACACTCCGTGTACTTTTTGGAAAATGGCTTGGTCCTTTTGTTCACCGTGCCCTAAACATCTCTCGTTTGGGTTAGTGCCCCTTCTTCTTGTTTCCCTGAGGGTCATGCATCTTTCCCTCATGCAGGAGAATGATCCCTTCAGTGGGACTTTCTGTGATAGAGTCAGGAATCCATACGAGAGGCCCTGATCGATATCCTCTATCCATTCTAGACCCTAGGTAGAGTTAGGAATCAACGCGAACAACTTTACCGGGCGTTGATCCTCTACCTAGTAGATGAATTCCGGATGAGTCGCGGTATCCGCCATGGCCCAGGCAGTGATCCTCATCTTTGTATCGAGATATTTCCCACTCATGAGTGTGTCTCCCATAATGAGTGCTTCTATTTATCGTAACTTCTCCACTCAAGAGTGTGTCTCCCGTAATGAGTGTAGCTACCTCTCGTGATGGTTCTTGACGAAAATCACTTCTCATACGGATGTCATCATAGCTGTAAGAATTGTGGAGTGTGTTCTCTCAGAATGAGTGCATAATAGAATCTTCAAACAGAATCCCTTACGGGGGTATGCGGTTGCGTGAATTGTCTCTAGACCACAACTCTGGGTTTTGAGTATATCCAGTTTTGTTTTATATGTTCTGTAAACATATAATGTGCATATTTGACTATACCTTTACTTTATATTGGTTGTGGTTTTCGGGGGCCTCTACTGAGTATTGTTATACTCACCCCTGCACGGGCTTTGCCCGCACGTCTGGTGTCTTGTGTAGATGAGCAGCCTTTTGACAGAGTCCAGGGCGGACCAGGACAAGACCGAGCTTTCTGAGTTCCCTACAGGCCGAGGCGTTCCTACGGCTACGAGTGACAGTCCCAATACCTTTTTGTGCTTCCAGGTTGGACTTTTCAGTTTTCACACTCTTGTTTGTTTTCTTTTTTGTGGGATTGTGTTTTTTGGCCCAGTTTACTTTTACAGTACTCTACCTTTCGTCGTACTCTATTGGTTGGGTTTAGTTGTATGCATGCATTTTTCCCTTAGTGTTTTACATTTCAGCATTTGAGGGCATGGAGATGTGTGTTTGTGTACAGGTGCTTAGGCAATGCCTCTCATATTTGTGATATGCCTACTCGGTGCTAGTTACCAGCCCCTGTCCTATTGGAGGCGGGCTTGGGGAGTCACGGTGCAGGCCCCACAAGTATGGGTCGTTACATAATAATTCTATTTAAATAATTTTTTTATGAACTAATGTGAATACCCATTTATGTTATGGAGATATTTTGGGTTTCCGAGGAAAGTTTGTAGCCCATAAACCAACTCTTATAGAAAAATAGATTTTCCATAGGGTTAGTAGAAACTGTGCGGGAATGTCACATGGTTTGTATAACTATACAATTTCATGAAAGAATATTGGAGAAGACCGAACGGGTTAAGGAAAAAATGTGGACGGACAAACACCCATGTTAAGGTCTCTTATTGTTTTTACACTAGGATTAAAATTGGTTTTATCACGGTTAGTTAAAATATGTGTAGTTACCATAAAAGTTCCCACTAATCACATAAAAGGGCACACCATAGGTGCATGGGTTTGTAAACTATGTGGAAAAACCATGTGGCAAATATATTTTGGTTAAAATTAACAATTTATTTTAAAA
Organism: Viscum album; assembly: GCA_963277665.1. Taxonomy (NCBI): domain Eukaryota; kingdom Viridiplantae; phylum Streptophyta; class Magnoliopsida; order Santalales; family Viscaceae; genus Viscum; species Viscum album. Next base: position 834,741,573 of record OY728136.1, read on the forward strand.
ATATTATACCATAAAACCTATTTATTTTCTCATTCTGTTGGACATACTCATAAATGGGAGATCTCCATTGAATTCCAATACATATCTTTTGATCATGTTTCTCCTTATGAGCTCAAAATTTATAAATTTTCATGTAATTGCATCTATTCTAGAATGTATTCAATTCATCTTTTGTGATTCTTAGTTTTCTTGGTATCAATAGAGTTATTTATGTAAAAACTAATGTATCCTTTTCTGGAATTTACATTTGATCTTCATATTTCGGTCGATATAGACCATATTAAAGCTTGATACAAGATTATCACTCTAATAAGGACCTAATGTAGTTTTTCTCTTGATTTTACCTAAAAATCTAGGATATTATGTATATTCTTTTCCATGCACATAATATTCTGAGTGATTCCTTTGAAATAGAATTTATTCCTTGGTCAAAATAGAAATTTATAACTGATGTAATTAAGGATACATGTATCTGAATGATTAAAGGTTAATGAAATCAAATTCAAAACACCCCATGGGTGATATTTTTAATTAATTGGACCACTGTGGGTGGCCTAAAAAATGATTATCTTAAAGTTATTCCCTTTACCCTTACGATTGAATGTAAAATGATGATTTGTAATTGTAATTATAATTGATTATAAAAAGGATTGAAAGACCATGTCCCTAGGATTTTCCATTTATTTTCTTTCTTAATCATTAGTTTCTTCACATATTAATATTCCCAAGTGATATAATTAAGATACTAAGTCTTCTATGCTTTTCCCGTGCATTGATCCACCTTATGAAGTAAGGATTAATTTAATTTATCAGTATGATGCCATTTTAAATAAAAAAATTAACAATATTGAATGTTTAGTATATTCCTTGGGTGACATATGGGTTTAGAAATGAACTACATGTATGGAATCATTTGGACACTTCCTTAATTATTCCAATGTGAAACTTGGTCTCCCTAGTGGCCTACCAATAACAGACATTGGGGGATGACCTTCATACACTCAATTGATACTTGGATGCCTTATAGATTTCAAATTATAGACAATGTGGGATGATTTAATATACACTATGAGTGAGGTTTGGGATCCCCTAGTGGACTTCCAAAGATGGACTTAAGTAGTAATGTGATAATTCAACACCATGAGTGATACCGAGGTTCGGATGAGGATCTCCATGGATGGGATTACAGGGTGATGGGATTATGTTTTCCCTAAAATGATACATGGATTCAAAAAAAAATTCCATGGATGGTCCCATGTTATTAATTGAATAAAAAAAATAAGCTGATAAACATGACATGTCTTCCATGCAATCCAACAAGCCTATATTTTTTAAGAGTTTTATAAATTTTTAACTACCTAGTTTGGAAACTCTTGATCACTTACCATTATGGGGGATGTTGGAATTTGTGAAAGGTCTTAAGGAATATTTATTAAATTATATAGGAGTTATTTTTTTACAAAGTGACATTAATGGATAAGGATGAAGTAGGTAGAAGAGGATGGGTGCCCATGAATACCCAGAACATAATGTGTGGTTTACAAACAACTCTTCTTTTAAAAATTATATTTCTACCAAAATAGTGTTATTCTTATATATTCACTGACTGGATGGAATTAGGATCTTTTGGTTTTGGCCTACATTGATTTTATCAAACACCATAATAATAAAACCTTTTCTTCCCTAAAGGATTATATGTTTTCAATTATGTATAACGAAAGGAACCCTGGAACTTTTTTATGATTTATAATAATTTATTGGATAACATGGGACTGAGCTAGGATTGTGATGTCGGATGTGACACTTTTTATTTGTATTTTTAGTATTTTGATACATGTATTATACTGATTCATGTATACTTGTTTTAGATTCCTTCTAGACACATGACATTATCATCATTCTATATGATAATACATCTGTTATTATTTATAAATTCATATTTTAGAAGTTTATCTTCTATTTTATATAATTAATTCATCTGTTATTGACAGAAACTTGTAATTATATTATGTTTCACTCTGACTAGATGAAATAGTCACCCCACAAACACACCATAGTCCCTAACTGCTAGTCAGAATCCTTTCAAATTATATGAGGGTTGGTTGATGCCATGTGACCCACCATATTGGGAAACATTTTAATGGCATCCATGTAAAGACATTACAAGTGAAAATTATTATATTTATACATACCATAAGTGCCTAAAGATTATATTCAAATAAAAGAAGTTTAACATGATCTGAATGATATGGTTAATACAAACCAAATACTATGAATGATCTATAAATTACCACTATAAGAAGTCAAGAAAGGTGGATGATTCCAATAAAAGTAAGGATCATTAAATCCTTTCAATTATGAGGATTGATAATGATTTAATAATAATAGATATATAATTGATGAATCTTGATGTCATAAGATAAGTAGTAGGAATCTATAATTCCCATATAATTTCTCAACCATCCATTTATGGGAAGGTTTAATAAGACAAAAAAGTTGATTCACATATATATAAAAAGTTAAATAGTATTCAAGAATGCATCATTTAAAAAGATGGAGTTACAAGGTTTGGAACTCGGATATGTGTCGCATTAAAACCAAAAATGAAGAAGGAACTTTTGAATGATGCACATAGATCGTCCTTCTCTATTCATCTAGGAACTAAGATGATGTATAGAGATATAAAAACAAACCTTTTGGTTGGATAATGTGAAGATGGAAATCACGGATTTTACATCTTGATTATTTTTATTCCATAATGTTAAAGATGAATAGTAAAATTATTTGGGTATGTTGTAACAATATCCCAAACTAGTCCGGAAATTCCAAAACAAATCCATGAATTTTTTGTATGACTCCCCTAAAATATCTAAGGGAATTAATGATACTTGGTTTATTGTTAATCACATTACAATTTTAAATAATTATATATATATATAATAAATCATCTTGGACAACTATCTGTGATATATATAAGATAATCGGTAAGACTTAATGGGGTTCCACATTCCACTGAATATAATCAAGATCTAGGGGTTACCTCAATATTCTAGAATATTATTCTTAAATTATTATAGATACATTTTATTCTCATAATTTCTAATCATAGAAAAACTAATTGGTATTTTGCGCAAACCATAAATACACTAGAGGATATATTGAGAACGTAATACATGGAATTATATGGTTTATATGATCAACACCTTCACATGATGGAGTTATATTATAACAATACTTTACAATCTATAATTTTGAGGGAAAAATGTTAGGCTCTATGTGTAATGATATATAGGGATCTAATTGATGGGATGTGATTGGATAGAAAAGCTAATATTTATTGACCTTGTACAATAAATGTTGGAGAATGTTAAAAACATTTAGTGTCTTGTAAAAGTATCACAAATTTGAAAGAAGATATTTGTAAATAATTTGGGACAAGATATAGAGTTTTAATTTAGTGAACATACATTCCTTCAATTATCTCTATGGAAGTTGGATATGATATTTAAGAAGAAATGGAGGTTGAGTCCTTGGAATATCAGCTTTATTGAGACCATTGATCACGTCGTGGTTGTAGCGTATCATTTAGAACTACCACAAGACCACTCAGAAGTGCATGATGTATTCCATGTATCTTTTTGTAGGAATTAAATACTTGAATCATCACATGTATAGAATTTAAATGACATGGAATCGGAATTTAATCTCTCACATGGAGAATAAAATATAATTTTTCTTGATCAAATAGAGAATGAGTTATGGAAAACCCCAATAATATTGTCAATGTTAAATATATAGATCATAAAATTGTGGAAGATATGTAGGAACATCCGTGTGTGTTAACAGAAAACTACCCTGTATAGTTTTTCTATATGTAACAAACTATCGATGGTGAAATTCTTTTAAGGAGGTATAATTTAACAACCCGAAATTATAGACATTGTAACAATGATATTATGTTTGATAACATTAATTACACACTACACCTAATGAAAAGAATCACAAAAAATTATTCAACAATTAATAATAAAATTTTTTAAAGACTAATATAGCGATCCATTAAATATTAATATTTTAAATAATTAATACATGTTAATTTTGAGAAATCTAACTTTTGGTAAAATCAGTTTTCATGGTATTATATATTTCATTTTAAAAGATAAACTTATAAGTTTTAGAATTTATTTTATCAATCTATTTATAATTTCTCACATTAAAATTTACTTACAATTAATATTTTTAGTTTTTTCTAAGAAGGATTATTTTTAGATGAATATTATTTTTTTGGTAAACAATACACTTTTAAGGATATTATCATTATTTAAGAATACCCTAGAAGACTAAAAACATTGTAAGTAATTTAATATATATATTTTTATTACCATTATTCATTTTGAAATTTTATACGAAATTATAATCTCATTTCTAATATTTTAAACCAAATTAAAATGTTACATTAATAATAAAAATTAGTTTCTCCCTTTTCATAAAATTACTTATTTTGAGAGTGAAATAAGATTTTTGTTCTCCATGAAGGCCAAATATATTTAATGTTATTTTTTATTAACAAATTTATGTTTTTAAAATATTTATTCAAGAGAATGATACATTATAAGTAAATTTAATGCTTAAAAATGGTATTTTTCTAAAAATAGTTTTTCCATGATTAAGTGTGTTTATTTAAATAAATAATTTCACACCATTAAATATTTTATATTCTAAAATGAATATAAAATATTATATTAAAAATTTAATATTTAGTATAAGTATCATAGAATAATTATTATTATTATTATTAATATCTATTGTTAAAATTAAATACCTAGGTAAAAAATAATTTTATAAAGGGTTAAAAGAAAGAAAAAAAAGCCTTAAATAACGATAAGAAAGTATCAGGAAGAATATATTAGAGTATATTTGGGGTTATCTAGTACTCCATACCCTACTTTTGCAATTATGATCCACTGAACCTTTAATAGTTTTATAGAATTATTTAAAAATTATGTTTGTATCCAAAATTACTTTTTTATTTTCTTATAAAAGGATACCACTTCCACAATTTCACGCTACACTTCACCTTAAAATTCATCTGTGAAAATATACCATTATTATCCTCCTATATATATTTTTGAACTATGTTAGATTCTATTCAACTTATAGTTTTTAACATATTCTCTTCAAAGGTGTTATTTGAGAGGAAACTCAAGCTTCTAATGTAAGTATTGCCTTCAATTTGTCTTTCATTTTAGTATACTCCTTCCTAAGATCTTAAATAACCTTTTAAATATAGTGAAATCAGATTCAATATTACATAAAAATTTATTTATATTACTTATGTAAGAAAATTAAATCCTTCGAATCAACTGTAAAATTAATATAATGTTGATTGTGAAAATCTATGGATTACTGCCTCTATGACGCGATGCTATTTATTTTTTATCACATTCTCTCAAATAAGGTAGTAATGATATAATTAATTAATATATATGTCATATATTTCATTGATAAATTTTTTAAATGGATATATTATATATACATTCATCATGGTCATTTATTAAGAAATTGGATTGTTAATTATGCATGTGTATGGAAATTCGGCCCCATGACAAACAAATTTCCTATTTCAAAACCATCCATTTTGGTTTTTATAATAATGAGATTAATTATTATATTTGATACATATATAATGTTCAAAATTTTATATATATTATTTTAACATTATATGACAACATTCTCTCCTTCATTCAATTAATATAAAGCACTCATGTTTAGGTTTTTTTCCATACAAATGAGTGATGTTGTAATGTTTATGTGGTGGATGGTTAAAGAAATGTTATGTTATGGTAAAAATAATTAAAAATAATAAATATAATTTTTTTAATTTATTCTGGAGTCAAAATTTTAATGTTTAGTTATTTAATTTGTATATTACCTATTATTTGTTAAACTCACTAAAATGAGCTTGTTTTGTTATTTTGATATAAAAAAATGAATCAAATTAAATTATGAAATGTAATTAAAATTTTTAAATTTTTTTTAAAACATCTTTTGAAATACCTATTATAATATATAAATATCGAACATTGGGATTATTATTATGAAAAACCCCATCATTTAAAAACTAATTAAAATGATAATATTTTCTTGTGCTCATTTTTCAAAAATAGACAATAACCTAATAACAAAAAGTTATTGAAAATTTATGAAATTATTTTTAAAAAAAGTTATATAAAAAATAATGATTTGAAAAAAGTGATTATGGAAGTTATATTTGTGATATATGAGGTTTGAACTTGTTGGACTGTGTAGGATTAAGGATAAAGTGTTTTCATTACTTAAATCTTCTCCATGGGTCTTAATCAATTATCTTTGTATGATAGCATTGTAATTATGATCATATGTTGAATATGATAATTTTTCATGGTATTTCCTCCTTCACATTTTGTGAAATCATGTTTTACAGCTAAATATTCTTCCATGATGAATCATTTGTTTTGTGGAAATGAAATTATGTTGGGAATAATTCTCATCTCTTTTAGTAGATACATACCTCTAGATTCACATTATTACATCCCAACAATGTTCTCCATTATAGCAAGGAAATATGACATTTTATGTCTCTAATTATCCTAATTTTATTTTTTTAAACCATGGTTTTGATACTCTTTTAAATATGTGTGTTTTCAATAATTTCATTTCCAAATATTTTGATTGATTTTTTATTCAATGATTCATATATTTTTTCCAAATGCGTCACATAGTGAGATATGATTTATTTATTTCCAATATATCATTATTTAAAAATTTTAAGGATATTTTTTTGATGATTCATAATCATTTATGAAACATATTATTGGAATGTGACATGAAATTCATGTATTTTTTAAATGATATAAATAATTTTTTTATAATAAAAATCAAGTCTGTGACTTCATTTTTCATTTCAAATTGTTATTCTAGAATAATTTAATGGTACATAAATAACCCTGTATATGACGTTTTATGGTGGAATTTTTTTTGTATCAAATAATCTGACTTTATTTATGTGATACCATTTGGAAATGTTTTGAAACCCATTTTTAATCCCATGGGTTATTTATAATAACATGAATGATTTCATTTTAGGTGGAATTCGTATATATGTATGATGATTTGTGGTGTCTTATATCTCCCTAAAATTCATTGTTTATGGTTTTATATCTCATGAGAAAATAATTTATGTACATACATGGAGTTTTTCCTTAGACTAAATTGTTGACATAATTATATTGGTTCACATAATTAAGGGGTGGAAATATGTTTATTTGTCAAAATATTTTTCTAGGTTTATGTTTGTTCTACAACTATAGATACCCATACATGAAATATCTATATATTATATCTTAATATATGAATATTCATTAAATAAGTCTATGATCCATTCTAGAACCAAATAGGATTAGTTCCTTATGAGTAGCAAACATAACAAACAACCTAGTTTTGTTTGATCTACATCATATACCACTTAGTTCAACATAACTATCACCCTTATTTGACATATCAGAAAAAAATAATATTCATATATTGGGGACATGAAAACAAAATAAAGGGTGAGATAAGACTCTAAACAAGGGTAAAAAAGTAAGATATCAATGATGATTTAAGAATATCATTAACATGAGTGATATGAAATCCTGACCATAAACTTTTAAAATCATAACAAAAAATTATTGTATCATAAACATGATTCATTGAAAAATTCTTCATATTTTATAAGATATGAATCATAATAGGATAAAAGAAGATGGACCATGAGAGAATAACATCGACATAATATATTGTCGTAAAAGTTAGGCATAAAGTGTTCCGTAATTATAAAAATTTAAATCTTATGTCAAGGCTATAAACCAAGATATTTTTATAATGTTAGTAATTGGATAACTATTAATGTACTGGCTTCATTCTAGGGATAACCTCTCATGTACCCTCCTTTTTTATGCATATAACTTCCAATATACCCTCTATTAGGAATTTTGATAACCCCATATGCACCATTTGACATCAGAGAACTTTAATCTTTACCAATAAATTGGTGGTCTATGTTTTTTTGGACCTCCTATCAAATAATCATAAATCAACTCATATATACTCCACATTATATTGAATATATTCATCATAACATATTCCATGGAAAAAAATATTTTTCATCGATATTTGATCATCAAAAACATAGACCATGCATGGAGTGAGTTAGGATGGTATAATTTCATCATACCCCCATTATATCATGTTAAACATCAATTTATAATATCGTGGTTGAAAAATTTCACTAAAATTCACTAGAACATTTCTTTGGTAAAATTCCATTTTTACATTGAAATAACATAAATAAAATTAAAAAAATCCAAAATATTAAGGAAGAAATATTCATAAAATAGAATTTTGAAACTTATAATGGATGATATAAATATTTTATCAGTCATTTTAGAATTATATTTTCTTATGTCATCTACATCAACTCAATAATTCCTTTCACATTTTTGGTAAAAAATTAGAAATTACCTCATTTATAAAACAAAAAGAATATCCGATTTAAATATATTTTGTAAAAAAACCATGGGTAAAAATGAAAATAAATTATCATTCTATATTATTAAGAACATTTATGAATTTTTTTAGAAAATATAGATATGTAATAAAAATAATTTTGACCAAATAGATAAATTATGTCAGTTTCCCTTAAAAATGTATCACTGGTCTTTTAATCATTTAATGTGAGGCAAATGAAAGTAACATTTATATTACAATGAAGTGACAAGTTAAGTAGGAAATTAATGTTATTATTTAGGTATGTACTATAAAAATTTACCATTAAAAATTTTATCATAAGAAATTGTGATAATTAATGAGATTGTAACTTAATTCTATAAACACATTAGTAACATTCAAATATAATCTTCGTGAATAAAACAACATTGGACAGATATTTACATACTGCTATTTTTAATGAGAAAAAGAATTAATTGAATTCATTGGAATTATATACACCACATTAACCCAATAAGTGGTGTATATGGTATGTGTCTTATTGAAATAAAAGTGACACAAAAATACATTTATTCTTAAGTAACTAATGAATCATATAACCTAGGGAAAAATAAAATAAAATGAATCATTTAATATTAGTATCATATGTATTATTAATATGTTGTATTTAGTAAATTAAAACATATACACCTCATAAAGGAGTGTAGGTTCATAACATACCACATCTCTTAAAGAAGCCAATTTTATGTGATAAATCATTACCTTAGGGTCGACTTTCATAGAATGTTATATATCCTATTATATGATAAATTTTAAATTATTATAATTATATAAATAAAAATTTATATACTAAAAATATCAAATTTGATCCACTCATAACATTTTAGAACCCATTTATTAATAATTCAATATAAAAGTATCCTTTCTTAGGTGTTAATTATTTCATTTTTTATGAAAATATTTGTTCGATAGTTTTTGTCGTTATACATTGATCACAGTTTCCATAATATACATAATGTTAAATAGATATAAATTTCATATAAATTCATTATATATATAGTGATCTAACTATTCATATGTGACTATTACATCATTTTAAAGATAAAAACATAACATCATTAAAAAATCGAGATCCAAAGGCTTAGTGTCCTGGGAAAATTTAGACAATAAAAAACTTTTACATAACAAAACATGATAATTATTTTCATACCATCTTATCTAGCTTCTAGGTGGTCCTTAATTTCTCTTTATTGTATGCAGATAACTAAGGATATACATCAAAGAAAGGGGTGATCTAAAAAACTAATAAGAGGGTAGATAAAACATGTAACAATATAAAATGGGTACGAGTAATCTTAATCATCATAACATATGCATGGGATAATTTTCAAAATAATTACAGGAAACCTTGGATAAATCAGTGTAATATGGATATGCATAAAAATGATAAATAATGTCTTAGTGGTCAACTAGCACACATAGTTGTGAACAATTCTTGCTACATGTTCATGCATAAAATATTTTAATAATCATAATATCATCATTTTGAAAAAAAAAAATAACAAATTTCACACATATTTCAAATTTTTCCATCAAATAAATCACATTATCCACTACATTGATGCATTATATAATTATGGGTGAACCAGTCACATCATAACATTTACATTATCATGCATATTAGTTAGATCATATATCAATCTTAGACATAAAATAACACTTAGAAAGGAATGTGATTCATTACATTAAAGAAAATATTCATGAATAAACATTTGTGTTACAAAATGGAATAACATAATTGTATAGGAATCATCAATCTTGAGTGAAGAAGAAACAATATCAAGAGAAGTCAAATATGTGCTTTTAGAAAGAAAAGTTCTTTTGGATAATTATTGCGTTTTTCATAAAATCTTATTGTGAACATTAATGCCCTAAAAAATAAAACGTAATTACTGTTAAATTATATTCTATTATTATTAAATGAAAATTAATAATTAAATTTTTCCTGAAAGTAGAATAACCCAAAGAAAAGAAATTGGGTTCGAGAACCCATTACCTTATGTATATATGCTTTGTTCCATTTAATATCTTGAATAATCAAATAATATTCATTAATTAATAAACATAGAACTTATTATACGTGTATATTATCCATTATAATTTTATTATGTTTTTATGGATATTGTGATTAGTTATATTGTTCAATTTCATTTTTCAAGAGTGTTTGTTTTCTTTTTTTCATGATTTGTTCACCTGTATATATGTGTGGAAGACCGTGTAAAATTAGAATAATTATACCAAAGTGAAATTACATATTATTTATGAACATAAATATGTTCAAATGATATTATTTATTATGTTTTCTTGATAAGAGTGTGATTAATTAGAGAAATTATTTCTAATAATCCTTTAGATTAATTTGGCAGTTTTTTGAACATTGAAAAATAGATTTGTTTTATTATTTACTATTATATATATATGTTAGTTAAAGAACATAAAAAAATTATATAAAATAAATTATAAATTTTGTTTCAACCATTTTAATGGGTTTATGACCATACTTTTAGGTGGTAAGGGGAAAAAGAAAACTTGTTTTCCTTGAAGGTGATATATTAACACCTCGTGGATGATGTTTTCTTAGTTAGAATAAATTGGATAGGAGAAGAGGATTGACAATGGATTATTCCCTTAAAATTATAGAATTAATATATATATATGTAATATACTATATTTTTCATGCCACTTGGAAAAGGATATGTGAGTAGAGAATAATAAAATAGATGAAATTGAAAAATAAATTAAATGAAAAAGAAAGATGATTTTAACTCTGGAATTATTTTCCTTGAGAACATGCATTGGGAAAATGGATATGGTATTTTTGGAAACAGAAGGATCCGAGACATGGGGAAGGTTATTGGAGATAGAATTGGGAAGTAATTATCAAAGAATCAAAGCTTTGGGGGTGTGAGTGGTAGATGTGGTGATGGGTGGTAACAATAAGAGGAGAGAGGAGTGTTTTTTGATTATTATTTTCATTATATTATTATTATTGCTCCAAAATATGAATAGATCAAACCTTATGGTTAAATATATATATTAAAAGAGTATGATTACATATTATGGTTCTTAAAATATCCATAAATTCAGAAATTTTGAATCTAATTTATACTATTATATACCGTAAATTATTATTTTTACTACTCACCAAAAATCCAAATATTTTATAAAAATTAAAAAAATAACCCTATAAAATTTCATATTTTCATAATTCTTAAATTATTTAAATTTTATTTTTTTTTCAAAATTATATTAACCAATTTTTTAATTTGAATCATTTTTTTTGAAAATTATCGATTTAAAAATCATAACTAATTTTATAACACTATAAAAACCCATTTAAGGTCTCCTAAAAACAATATATAATCATAATAAACAAATAAAAATTTATGAAAATATTGAATAAAAATTAAATTTGTGTTAAACCATTATATTAACTATAAAATTTTAAATAAATATTTTTTATTAACAAAGACACCAACAATTAATTTATCAGTCTAAAAACATTTAATTACTCATACAGTGATATAATTATCTCATATTATCATTTATAGGAATCATAAATTTTATTTATACATTCATAGGTGAGGTTACTAATCTATTGACCACTTTACTAATCCTAATTGTCAAATTTGTAATCAAATAATAATGTTATTATAAAATATTAATTAATTATAAGAAGTGAATTTACATAGATAAAATATTGGTTCGTTACAATATATATTTGGAGCCATCTATAAAATATGTTGTTTGAAAAATGAATTACACCATTCATAGGGATGGTTGGCCACATGCATGCAAGAATGTTATTATAACTTTTCTAAGGATGGAATAAAATAAAGGTAAATAAAAATTCACCTTTACATGATATTTTTTATATTATATTAATATTATCTATTAATTAAATATAACCTTATTTTCAACTATGTAAAACTGAACTGAAAAATGGATCACTTCTCTTCATAGAGGTGGTAGTACACATGTACCCATAAGCATTGATATTATATTCCAAAAATTTATATTGAAAGAAGGATGATAAGGTATTATACTTTAGGAATAATAATTAGGAAATATATATAATATATATTAATTATTAAAATAAATAAATATATATATATATCAAATCATTTTGGTTATAGAAAATGAATTACACATTAATATGGAGACAGTAAGTCTTACACATGCATGAGTGATGTTTTCTCTATTCATATGATGGAAAGGAGAAGAAAAATGGTTTCCCAATAATTATAATAATATACTTTAATAATTGTGATACATGAGTTATTATATTAGTATGGTTATAAAATAATTATATGAATTGTAAAAAAATAAAATACAAGGAGTTGGTAAAGATGATTACTTCTTCTTTGGCCATCATCCTTTAAAAACATTCTTAGCGTCATAGAGAATAATTTTTTTTGAAGGTTATAACATTTAATTTATATAAGGGGATATTGACACAAAAATTGGTTTGGTACTGGTTGATCGGTGTTTATTAAGAATAGGTATGGAAAACTGAAGGGTGTTCTTTTATATGTAAAGTGAGGGAACTCTTTTAATAACTTAAAGTAATAAATTAATATAATTAAATTATCATAGAAAAATTGATAAAAATTCAGATAATTAGAATATAAAATAATTCAGGGTATATTTAATATTATAAATTAATTTTTAATATTATATTTTTTACCCCTTATATCTTAGTTTTAACCCCCATTAACCACTTTCACAATTACGTTCATATTAATGTTTTTTAATTATTGTGGGTCTTGAAAGTTAGCATATAAAAAGTAACCAATAAACATACCATGGATGATATTATAAACCATATACCATTTAATTTTATAACGATTGTTTTTTTTATGAATATTAAATGATTTAATAAAATATATTTTATTATAAAATAATATTAATGAAATTTTTTTAACTACATGAAATATTATAATATAATATGTGTTTAAATCAAGTAAAATGGTTCTTAAAGTTCATGAATTAATTTATTATGATTATATTATTTTAATAGAATTATAAAATAAAATTTTTATAGGGTTCATATATCACATTAAACAGTATAGTTTTGTATAACCCCTTGGTTTACAAATTTTAACCTTAACTACGCTAATGAATTTTTCAATGTTAAACTTTTATAATTTTACTTACGATATCAAAATTAGATCATAAATGGGACTGAGATAAATTTTTCTTAAATTTCTCATCCTTCTTGACATAATAAATTCTTTTTATGATTTATAAATAAATTAATAGAATATTGCCAAACATTTAATTTTACTAATGTCATTTTAAGAGCTATTCAAAAAATTTAATTTCAAAAAAAAATTTAACAATTTAAATATAATCCATAATATATAATCTATTATGTTATGTCATGATTAAAAATCAGTCACAACCTTTAAGAGATTAAAAAACTATTATATTTTTATTTTTCCAAATTATTTACTTGATTCTTCTACTACTTGAACAAGGAATGAGTTGGCATTGAATATGAATTAAAGGTAATTATTTCATAACTAATAACATAAAATATAATTCTATGAGAAAAATATATATTCAATAAAATATTCAGATCAAAACAACATATTTTCTATATCTATCCCAAAATTTTATTGTAATTAAAACAAATAGGGTGACATGATTTAATTAATATTTATATTAAAAAAATATAATTAATTTTCAAAGAGAAATGACCCAAAATTTCTATAAATTAGAATATTGGATGAGGATTTTTTATCAAAACTCATCCAAGGATTAAATACAATTTTTGGGTTATGTTTAGTATTTAACATATTATTTTTAACCACAATTAGTCAATTTATTATTACCAAGGTGACAACATTTATTGAAAATAGTTTTCATAGTGATAGAAAATATAGGGGATCTTGTTTATAAAATTCAAATTTCATGAATACAAATATGATACAAATTTTTTAGAATTCCTTTTACTAGATGTATAATAAATAAATTTTAATTTAAATCCGAAAAATTCAATGATCAATAGTTCTAAAAAATGTTTTTAATCTAAAAAATCATTATTTATGAAAATAATGTATAATGTTGATTCATATTTAATTAATTATATTATATATAATTCAATAATACATGTTTAACTCTATGATTAAATTCATATTAATATGACACTTTTATATGTGAAAAATTACATTTTGACAAAATTGTGTATTTTTCAGTATTCAATGAAACAATTTATTTTTTTAAAATAAATCAAAAATTTATCACTAATATAAATTTGATATGATTATTACAATAATTATTTTCAATTTTATAATAAAATTTTCAAATGTGGTAGAAAATATTTATAATTTATTTCCACAAAATTCAGTTGCATTCATTTTTGATTAACATGAATTTCTAAAGTATAACATGACTTCCCTAAATATTAAGTACATATTTCCTAATGATTATGAAATAAATTTTTATTGATTTTCAATAAAAAACATATATTTATAAATTTTGTTAGTCATATTCATATTTTACTATTTAATGAATAGTTTATACATAAATAATAATATTTTAATAATACATTTCAATTCATATAATGCTCTGGGTTGCGTGTAAAAATATATCAAACATATAATTATTTAAGATAAATATTCTTGGTATTTATTCACAATTATGTAAATAATTTCTTCATTAAAAGTTGAACAAGATTTCTATAATAAAAGGATTTATGTTTGAAAATTAATTTTATAAAAACCAACATCATAAAATTGGGTAATTCAAAATTATATAAAAAATTGTTAAGGTGAAATATGAAGTCCATATAGAGTAACAAATAGATTGGTTTAAAAATAGTATAACATTAGTATTTAATGGAAACATGTACATGGAATAAAAATTACTATCAAAATCATGTTGGTTAGTGATATAGAACATGGTTCGTAGAATGTTCTCAACTATAATAATGTAAATCAATGAGGGGTGAAAAGATAATAAATTACTAAAATATGATCATAAATGAAAAAAAGTCAAGATACTTGTTATAATGTTGAGGGATTCATTTCAAACCTGGAAGAGAAAATATGAAAATGTATATAGTTGATTTCATTCAATTTCTTAATCACAATCTCATCCAATACATGTGATTCACTGAATTTCCAATTCATCTCTTATTCTGAGATGAATTTTTTCATTCCTGAAAAAATAAAAATAAATGTTAATGGATCATAAGATATTTAAAATAATGAAAAATCAATAATTATTTCTATAAATATTTAACAAAAAATATGGTAATTAAAAGTAATTAAATACCATATATTAATATTAAAATATCTGAAAACTTAATATATTAAACTTAATATTTTCCCTAAATAGTTATCCTTCACTATCATTTATGATATGGTGAGGTAATTTCAAAATACAAAACTCTAAATGATTTTATCATGAATTTTTTTATATTAAAATTAAAATTTCTCCCAAAAAAACCTGAAGTTACTCAAAATTTCACATACCAAACATGATAATAACATCATTGTATATCCTCTTAAAACATAATAATAACCAGAATCACCTTAAAACCTAAATTAAACAATATATTTTTATAAATTTAACAAAATACTTATTCCAAAAATAAAATTATAGACTATTGAGTTTATTCCAAAAAATACCAAAATTAAATAATATTCATAAATGATGACCTAAATAACTTTGTCAACAAATATCTATCAAAATTAATTGTTATTAATATTATCCCATTTAAATTATCAATGTCAAGAATCTATTTATCTTAACTAATCCTTATTATCTCAACAATGGTATCATATTATGGGTTTTATTTCCTTTAATCATTATTTTTCCAGAAATATATCCTTATAGATAAATCACATTTCTAGGTAACCAAACCATTAAATATATTCCTGAATGTACATAAATAATAAATAATACATGATAATCCATATATGACTAATGATTATTACAACTAAAATAAAACTAATAAAAATAATTCAATAATACAATTATCTAATCCTAGTATATAAAAACATCAATACATTCATTTCAATGATTGGAATATCATATGTTAATCAATGATCTAACATTTATCCATTAAAATAGTGTATTGTTTAAGATAATTCTTTGGTTCTAACATTAAAGACAATAATCCTTGAATGGATCGTTTAGATAAAATGTAGGTTAATCTATAGAACACATAATTTTTCACCATAAATTCATAGATACATTACCTTGTTTTAAAAAAACAATTATTTTCCTATTTATTTAATATAATATCATGTGATTATTTTTCACATTTCTGACAAAAAGTAAATCGATGTTGATTTACTCTATGGTCTCCACCTCCTGTGATCTTAGAGAACTCTATTATTATCTTCTTTTTTGATTTCAAGAGGGTTTTATGATATAATTTTTTAATCATATATCAATAAAAAATATTACACTAAATGAAAATATTTTTCAATTCAATCATCAGCAAATTTGGTTGGTCAGAGTAACATTAATGTCCATAACATTTCGTGTTGAGATGATTACTTATTTTTTATTACATTGAATTAAAGAAATCATTTTATAAGAAATAGTGATAATAATAAAGAAAAGACATTTACATTATTTCTAAAATATGACACCTTATTTTAAATCAATGGTAGCTTATTTTTATACATTTTTATCTCTAATAATTATCTATTCAAACCAACCATAATGTATCACAATGGAAATTTGAATTAAAATAAGAATATCCCATGGGATTATTAAGAGCATACTCACTATGCACTAAAATGATGGATTATATGTATTCAACCAACTCATTTCTAGGTTATTTTCCCTAGATGCATCATTTTCAAAACCATTTCCACATATAGTATCCAGACAGGTGTGTATTATAAGGAAAACCACATTACCTATTCTTCACTATAATAGTTGGATGTTAATTAATACATTGACATATCTTTTGGTTTTCACTAAATTTTCATAATCATAATATATAAATATTCAAAAAACCTTTATCCAGTAAAAATTATTATGACCAATATATTTATATATATATATAATACATCAGAATAGATGAATTTTCATTACATAAATATATGACCCATGAAAACCCCGTATAATTTTAGTGTCTTCGGATTATTCGATAAAAAAAGATTCATCAAAGATATACAACATACCCCACTTAGTTCTTCAAAACTAGAACCCATTTTAGAAAAATAGTATGTACTATATTTCTATATATCTTGGGAAAATAAAACACAATAAGAGTTGAGTTCATATACTCAGTAAGGGAAAAGTAGGGAGATATCAATGATCATTCAAACATAACATTAGATCAGAGGAAACGATAACATTATATTAACCATTAAAATCATACCCATTAATTATTTGTAAATAAACATGATTCATTTTATAAATCATGACAATTCATAAGACATGAATAATAAATGGAACTAGTAATATATTCCATTATAACCTAACATTAGAATTAGATCATGTCAAAAAATAGTCACATAATGTGTTTCATAATCCTAACCATTGAAATTTTTTAGAAAATCTACAAACCATGATATTCATAACATGTTAGTCTTAGAATAAGTACAACTTTACCTTCTTAAGTCATCATATAGTCTCAAAAGTAACCTATTTTAGGCTTCGAATAACCTACCATGTACACCATTTTAGGATTAGGGTAACCTCATGTGTACCTTTTTATGTCATAGAAAATTATGTTTTATCCAAGGCATTGGAAATATATGAAATTCTGGTCCCACCCATAAAAATATCATAAATCCATATATATGAATTTCATAAGATCATAAAAAATTTTATTATAGCTTATAACGTGGAAATGAAAAATGGTTTCATCAATATTTTATCACAATAAACATAATCCATCTAGATAATAAATAAAGATGTTATTATTGGATAATATCCCTAATAAATCATCTGTAACATCAATGAATTTTATCATAGAAATAAATTTCCTTAAAAGATTTTTAGAAACATTATTGAGGAAAATACCCTTTTGAAATTGAAATAAAAAATCTAATATCTAGAGTAAATTATATTTAAATATATTTTCAAACGTTTAATGGAAACATAAAATACTTTAGTGGTCCTGATTATGGGAAATTCCATTCATGATGTCTGCATTAAAATAATAATTCCTTTCACATTTTTTGATAAAAAGTAAAATGTATATTTTTTGGAAAATGACCAGAATATAAATTTTAAATAATTTATTAAAAAATAAATCATTGGTAAAATTTATTTAAACCATCATAAAATAATTTTGAAAACATTATTGAAATCATTTTAAAAAAATTTACTTGGAAGAAGAAATATTTTTTTACCAAAGAGAGAAATGATATTGGTTCTCCATAAAATTTTCATTTTAGTCTCTTAACAACCAAATGTGAGGAAAATGAAATAAAAATATTTTTATTCATAAATAACAGAAGGAGGATAAAATTATTTAGATTATTTAGTGATATGTCATGAAATTTTATTATCATGAATGTAAGCCTAAATAATCCTAATAAATTATGATATTCCAAAATAAGTCCCCTAACAATTTGGTTTTATATTGAATAAAACAATCCTGAAATAAATAACATTTGTGGATATGAAAATAAAAAATTTAAATTCTAAGAATCATAAAACACATTCATGGTTAGTATATACACTACATAAAATAAAAAATATATTAATATGTATTGAGTATCATAGAAATAAAAGTGAATCAAAAATACCTTACCACTTTTTTGACATTTGAATCATAATAAAATTGAAGAATAAAATTAATTGAATCCTTAAATAACATTATTGTGAGTATATCCCAATAATAAAAGGTAGAAATATCTTTATATTCACTTGATATACTAAGGGGGGTTCATAACATAATGTATGCCTCATATAAGTCAACTTCAGATGATAAACTCTTAAATCAAGTTTGAAATTCCTCTAACGTACTCGAACCACATTTATTATAGATATTGGTTTATTATAATTTTAGACTAAAATAATTTAGATACTTATAATATCATATATTATGATAACTCATGTCTTTATTACACAAATTAATGAATTATTACATAAAGGAATACACAATATAACCGTGGTGATTGAGAAGGGTAGTGTCTTTAGATAATTAGGTTCATTACATAACAACATAAAATTGGGGGTACATCATAATTATTGAGAAAAACATTAACATGTTCATAATATTCCATCTTACTTAAAACTACATGATATTCCTCTAGGACATATATAAGAAACTTGTGACCCATCCATACCAGTGGGAGAAAAATAGTTAATAACATAATGAAAGTATTACATGTTAGCAAATAAGAATGTAAATTAGAGTTAAAATTGGTGAGATTTATAATCATACACATTTAGGCATGAAATATCATGATAACATAAATGCATCATGGTGAATTGGAAACAAATTTAAACATAGAAGACAAAATATTGGTCAAGGCTAACCACCAAGACATCATATCATAGTGAAAAAATTCACATGATAGATTAGGTTCACTCCCTAATCCATAAAATGATTTATCAAGATACTAAATCATTACCGATGCATTGGAGAACTATATAATTCTAAGTACACCAATCACTTTCATATCATCTACATTCATAAGTGGGGGTCAACAAGCATTCAACAGAGGTTCAAATTTAATCATATTTAATTACATGATAAAGGAGACTGGAATACATATATTGATTACCCTAATTAAACTATTATAGGTATTTTTAGGTTCATACCTTTTAGTGGAAATAGTGATGGTATTCACTGTAGAGAAATATTTATCCTGGATAAATCAGAGTGAAATTTAGGTAGTATAACTAATACAGATAAAGATTCATAAAAATGTTTAATGTGAGAGAAATTCATATTTAAGAATTTTATTAACCAATAGAAAGTAATATTTATTTATAAAATCACATCCAAGCATTAGGGATTTTAAATAAACGTCATAAATAAAGATAATTCATTAGTGAGATGGATAAGGAAAGAATACCTTTCCATGAGAGGGTGATTCTGAAAGATTTAGAGGATCTTCATGAGAGTTTGGAGAACCTTGGGTAGACTCTACAGAGGTGTGGGATGATAAATTATGTACTCCATGGTTTTTTATTGAAGTGTAATGGGATCTTGGGTGTGGTTATAAAAGAAAATAGAGAGGATTTATTTTTATTTTGACAGACTTGGGTTTTGGACTCTATGTCATAAAATAATCAAAACCACAAAAAATTTCATTATTTTTTCCCATTTTTTCTACAACATAAGAGTTTATTTCACTATTTTTTAAGGCCAATTTCCCAAATAATTAAAATATTACACTTTTTTATGTTTTGGAGAGTCATTCTCTTCAAAACTGATTTCAAAAACATAAAATATAATATAATTTTTAGAGGATTCATAATATATTCGGAATGATCCTAAAATAATTTAAAAACAAGTAAATTTAAATTAGAAATACCAATTTTTTCCTTTAACATGTATTATTTAAATTAATAAATCAATTTTATGTTTTTATGGTGCCATAATACATATCATATATTTTTACCATATCAAGTTTTTACCTGAAAATTTGATTATATAAAAAAATTATTAAAAATTCACCATTGGATAATATCAACATGTTGATTTCAAAAATAATATTTATTTTATAAAAAATAATTTTAAATTTATATAAAGTTTTACTTTTAAAATAGAATTGATATTTATTGAGAAATTTTGGGTTTTAGATAATAACTATTTTTGAACCTTATAAAAATTTCAATTGACTTCATAAAAATTATATGATCATTCATATTTAATAATTTTTTTTGATATAATATTTTATTAAAATATTATACATTTTAAAACTCCATTTATTCGTCAAAATAAATTCCTTAATTCAAATTGAATATTACACAAAAAGATAATTTATGTTTGATTATATAAAAAATCAAATCATTTATAATAGAACAAAAATAATATGTAAGTAAAACTTTATACAATATAAAAATTAATATTTTTAGGGACATGATATATATCGTTTTGTTACACTAGAATGTACCACAAGTGTAATGTGTGAGATGGTGATAGTTTCATGGGTTAGTTAATTTTACATGGTTTGGGCCATGATATGAATGATCTTAAACTTCTCCCATAAACGGTTGTTCTCATTATTTAGTTGTTGGATATTAGATTGGGATTAATCCATGGAAAATCCCATTGATTCTATCTCCCTTATAAGCTCTGATAAATGGACATCATAAGGAAAATAATATCCATTGAGTACATAAATTTCTTTTATTTTTTTCAATTATATTTATCAAAATCTGGTATTTTTAATAATCATATGATAGTTTTTCAATGGAAATATTTTAAATTGTCATAATTCTTAATGACCATATAAATTTGATAATATATATTAAAATCAAAGAAGTGCATATTTTTTCTAATTTCACAATACAAAAAATGGGAATTCTATTCAACCAAAAATGTAATTTTTTTCATAAATTTTTAGGTCGTTACATACATGACCCAATAATAAGAGTTCAACAACTATTTATTGCAAATTAAATTTTAAAAACATCTTTTCCATGTATAATGTGATACATTTTTCATGAGAATTTTAGTTCGGTAGTTCCGATTATTATACATTGATCGTGGTTCCATCATCTCTAAAGTGTTAATAGTTATATGAATATAAAATATAATTATTAGATATATATATATATATATATATATTCATACATAAATTATATATTTTTAAAAATGCATTACATAATTCCTAGAGATGGTTGGATACATGAACACAAGAACATTTTTTCACTTTTCAATGGATAAAAATAATGAATAGAAAATAATAATTCGTCTTTAATGTAACATTTTTATATCATATATATCATATATATATATATATATTAATTAAATATAACCTTATTACCATCCATGTAAAACATAAATTAGAAACAGATCACTTTTCATTATAGAGGTGGAAGTTTACATGTATGCACGAGTGACATTATCATTTTCCAACATATTGGAATGTAATAAGATAAATAATATATTATAATATCAGAAACGTAATAATTTCATAAATATAATATATATTAATGATTTCTATATTTATAAACATCCTTGTAAATGGATGATAAAAATGAATTAAATCACTATGTTGGAATGTTAAGTCATATGTACGCACGAGTGATATTTTCACATTTAATATGATAGAAATGAGATCGAAAATGGTTATCCCTTATTAATAATAACATTATATAAATTTTATGACAAATTTTTAAATATTATTGAATACGAAAACGAAAATTGAGATAATTACGAAAGAAATAAACATAAATTTATCGGTAAAGATGATTACATCTTATTTTAAAGACATCATTTTGATCCCTTTTTAAGGAACCTTGGATTGGTATTTTATGATTTCCATCACCTCCTTATTTTTTATAGTGTTGTTTTTAATAAATTAGTTCATTTTTCTTATCTCGATATATTTCTAAAGAAAATGTGAAGTAAAGTGATAAGGGGTTTCATTTTATATGTGATGTGGTGGGGGGGGGGACTCTTGGGATTATATAATGTATTACATTTATATAAATTAATTTTCATTGGAAAATGTATCCAAATAGATATAATTCAAATATGAATTTATTATGGGTTAAATAATATCATAAAATAAAATCTTGATATGATTTTTTTTATTTCACCCTTATGTTTTAGTTTAATCCCCTCACAAACCCTTTTGAGAAGTACCACTATATCAGTGTTTTTAACACTTTAGGGGTAAATAATATAAAATTATAAAAACAATTTATACGTAAATTTATATTGAATGATATTTTTACCATATACATTTAAAATTACAAATGATATGGTTTTTATTAACATTAAAATATATAATAAACAATTTTATCTTAAAAATTATTATTGATGTCATTTTTTAAAATACATAAACTCTTAAAAAATTATACAATCTTAAATCATTTAGAATAGATATAAACTATTAAACATTTCAATATAAATATGATATGGTCTTAATATAATTACACATTAAAATTTTTACAAGTTTTGATATAATATTATTCGTCATATTTTGGAATAATGCATTAGTTAACCATTTTAAACATAACTGTGGTAATGAGTTTCTCATTATTAAAGGGTTATAATTTAATATATAAGGTGTTAATTGGAACATAAATGTAAAAGGTTTGATAATTTTTAATAATTAACATCAAAATTGTACTCTTTCAATAATTTAATGAATTTTAATTAATTTCACAATATATTATTTAATATAAAATACTATTAATAACATTTTAAGAACTATTACTATAATTTTAGTTTTAAAACAAAATGAAAGAAAAAAATTCAAATATAATTCGTTCACTAGTCTCAAATATGTTATATTTTCTTATATAATTCATGGTAAACGTTAAATCACCTAAAAAATATTACTTTTAGAGTTTCTAAATTAATTTTATTTTATTTTTTATTTCTTACAAAAGAAATGAGTTAGCAATGGATAATAATTTAAGATAATGCTTTCATAAATAATGAAAATAAAATTCATAGATAAAAAAATATATTTAAAATAATAATTTATAACAAAAAATAATTTTTGTTTATCGATGTCAAAAAAATGATTGATATCATAATTAATAGAGTGAAATTTTTAACTTTTTATTATCATAATAATAATATATATTTCATTTTCCAAGATAAATGAAAAAATAAATATATGCATTATAATATTAGATGAGGATGGGCACAACACATATTGAAATATCTTTAAAACATGATTGAGACTTATTTTTAGTCTTTATCATATTATTGTTAACCAAAATTACTCAATTTACTCATATCGATGTGTTAATATTTATTGAGGTTATAATTCATATTGACCAAAAATAATAGTGAACTTTTTACCAAAAGATGACCTCTCAATTCAAATTATTGAACCCATAATTAATAATAAAATTTATATAAGTGGAGGAAATAATCTATATTATTAATTTTCTAAAGTTAAATAAAATAGTTTTTAGGAAAATATGTACTTTTAAGTATAAAAATTTACACAATTCGAAATAATGTACATAGATGATTTATTTGTAATTAATTATATCATATATAATAAAATGAAAACATTCTAACGTTGATATTAAATTAAAATCATTATGATACCTTATAATTAGAACAAATGATAGTATTACAAAAATTTATGGTTTTCACTATTTATTGAATGAAATTTAGAATTTTAGAAAAATACAAAAATTTCTCTGTATGAAAATATTGATATGATTAGTTCAAAAATGAAGATAATTATTTAAAACAAAATTTATAAAACTATTTGAAATTAATTATAATTTCTAGAAAAAATAGTGTAATTAAAATCATTTTCTATGTTAATACATCTCAATAGAAAAAAATGACTTCACAAATAATTTAAAATTTATTGTATTAGAATTTTTAAAAACATGATTAATTAGTATGACCAGTATAAATATATTTCATAATGAATTTTTTCTTATTCGTAAAAAAAATCAACTGTTATATCACATTTACCTGATAATTTTTTTATAATATATCTCAATTTTGTTAAACCTTAGAGTTATGTTTTAACCAAGTTGTGAGGATAATTATTTTTAAAAAAACAATAATAGTGCTAAATCCAATTTGATAAATTGTTATTTATTTTCAACATAAGGAAGAATTAATGGGATTCCATTTTCTAAAGATATTATACTTTCTTATGTATTGAAGGAATGTTCATTATATGCTTCTAATCCATGTTTATTAATACCTTGATTTGGTCTCATGTTCATATATTATCATCCTTCATGGTTAATAATTTTTTATCACTTGTGATCTCATGATATTTTAATCCGTTTTTACTCCCTTAATAACATTATCCCATATATTTAATATCTAACTATTATGAATAGTTTATATGTTTAAGTTATGAATCATTCAATATCACCTTGTCTTTTGTTTATAATTCCCACGTTATAAATAATGTTATGTGATATGTGATGTATAGAAGGGGGTATATGGGATAATGGTTATGGGGAAATGTTCATATATGTTATAAAATAAGGTTTTTATATAGCTATATGCTATTAAAAAAACATTAAGCCCCTGGTTTATGATAAAATTCCCAAAATCTATTATTTCAACCCTGAAATCAACATATTATTTATATTTGATTACCTTGGGTCACAATAACCCTTACACTGAATTTACAAAACATGGTGTACCATTAAAAATATTTGGCATGACCCTTATGTGAGCATAAAAAACTTTTAAATACCATTATACGTCATAAGGATAACTAGAATAACCCTTAAACAATCTTTGTAAATCCCAAAATAGCCTTAATAATAACTCAAACCCCTGTACAAAAACAAATGAATTTTGGGTTACCATTATGTGATAAAAACAACACCCTTTCATAAATAGGAAAAATAATGTATAGCCTTAATTTTTTTTATTTTTTACACTTATAAAGAAAGTGGAATACCATTAAATGAGGTCAAGGAAACCTTTAATCATCCTTTGTAAACTTATATATACCATTAAATAGCTTAGGGAAATTATATTAGCTTTACCCAAAAAAAAATAAAGGAATTTAATGTTTTCTAACTTTAGTAAAATCTCATTACCATTTTGTAAACTGAAAGAACATTCATATATGTTGTTATTTATTAATAATATTATAATTTTATTAAAAAATTTATAACAATATAGAAAATGATTTGTTATTAATTTCAAAATCAAACAAAACTGATAAAAAATTAATTAATATTTTTTCAAAACACCAAAAAACAAATCTAATAATTAGAAACATAAATAAAGGGATTTAGAAATATAGGTCATTAAAAAATCAAACATAATGGATTTTAAATTATAACCCTTATGCCTTTGTTTCTAAAAAGTTTTCTTGTAGTTCCCATTCATTATCATCATCTTTTCACATTTATTATTCACATATACATGCTCTACACTCTTTTACTAAAAATTAATCATTCATTATTTAGCTAGTTTTGTTTCTATTTATATGTTTATTATTTATTTCATAATGTAAATTTTATCCATATCTCTATTCTTTCTACACTGTTAACACTTTTCAATTCCTTGCAAAAAAACCCTTGATTGCTTTTTCCCACACAAGATCCACATGGGTAGTTATTTTTTTTCCTTTTCTTTGATGATCTAAATTCATACAAAATTTAATATCCATACTCAAATTCTTATTATTATATCCAAATGACCTCTATGAATCTCATAACACCATTTCCACTTAGAGAGAACACAAATATTTCTCCTCATTACTCCAAATTTATCAGATTACTATAGGTTTCTATAGATGAGTTCTTAGTCCCCAAAATAATCTGTTTATCTTCCCATAAAAATTAGTCATAGATAATGATAAATATCACTTAATCCTTATAAATTTCATCACATAAATTCACAAAAATACATTATCATTTTTCGCTAATTCAATGGATGTAAGATTGACATGATGAATGTAGATTCTAAATATATAATAGGGGGTGAATTTTATACTTTAAAAAATTCCATTGGAACTTTTAAATATGGTAATGTTTAACAAAGATAAACAAGGTAAATTTACAAAAACTCTTAGTTCTACAAACTTGCTTGATTCCATAAATGTGGTTTTATAAATGAAACTTAAGAAAAGATTATAAAGATAATATTTTAAATTAAAGCGTATAGAATCATACTAATAAGAGTACAAGTATAAGAAAGTATAAGATAATTATACATTTCTTAACAACCAAAATGCTGTAGAAAACTTGAAGAAATATACTTAAAAAGTAGTAAATATTTTAACCCAAAGGAAAGGGTATCCAACAACCTTGGATAAAGGTCCCTTGATTTATAGTTTCTAGAAATTTGGTCTTACCCACACTAGGGTAAGACCTCAATATGAATATCGGAGTCTGTCTTGCTATCCCCACAAGACCTTAAACTTCAAGGAAGTCGGAACCTCTGTCTTCCTATCCCCGGAAGCCCTAAAATGTACTCAGCAACATTGAGAGTCGCACGATACTATTCTGGACAAGATGTTCAGTACGCACAAAGCAATAAAGTCCCACTCTAGAAATCACTTCTTCAACATGTAATCTCTAGACTGATCAACTTTCTGAGCTCTTTCAAATGAGTTCTTATTTCTTGGAACATCATCAACGGTCGACTCCCTCCTCCAACAGTCATATTTTTCCATGAATTTTGCAGGGTCCTATACACATGTCACTCAAAAAGCGGTTGGTTAGAAAATAAATTAGGACATCGTTTCATATCTATAACAAGAGTGAGAAAAAATATGGTTTCTTAACCATATCCATTTTTCTGAGTGTAAGGAAAAAAAACGTTTAGAGTCTAACCAAAATACCATTCGGTGTCTATAATAAATGGGTATTCGGATTCTGTCTTTAAAAGTATTTGGAACCTGAATTCTATAGAATTTTGGAGTTTTAATTTCAAGGAAATTGGGAGTCTGAATTCATAGAATTCGGAGTCTGAACTTAGAAAGTTCAGAGTTTGAATTCAGAGAATTTGGAGTCTGAACATAGAATGTTCGGAGTCTGAATTTAGTGAATTCGGAGTGTAAAATTAGAAAGTATGGATTCTAAATTTGGAGAATTCGGAGTCTAAACTCAGAAAGTTCAGAGTTTGAATTCACAGAATTTAGAGTCTAAAATTAGAATGTTCGGAGTCAGAATTCAAAGAATTCAGAACCTGAATTTGGATCCAATAAACATAATGCTCTAAATCGATGTATTTATAATATTATGAGGTTTTTGAAATGAAGAATAATTTAATACATAGAAAAAAAAATGAGCTAGGATTAGAGAAATTATTATATGAACAATGAAAACCAGCTAAGGTTAAATGTTCGTTGGGGAAGAAAAATTTCCCTTATAAGAGAAAAACTAGGTAAGGAGAAAATTTCCTTGGGGAAGGAAAATCGTCCATATGAATTATTAATGAAAATAAAATTTTTCATGAGATAGAGTGTCTGTGATTTTCAAATCATGAAGGAATGAAAATGTCATAAGGAATCCTTATTGACTCAACAATATCCCCCTTTTTGGAAAGCACAAGAATCCTTATGAAAAAGAATATAAGGAATTGGAAAATATTTTTTTAGACGTGGAAGATAAAACATATCTCCATTAACACATGGTAAATGATTAATACTACTAACTCCCCCATAGGCATTAGAAACAGTAAAGATCGTATTCTTGATTTCTGGATTGAGACTTAGCATTTTATGGAATGTGAAAATCGTCTTGGAAAAGAACACCCCCTTAGATGAAATCCCCCTTAGGGAAATTTCCTCTTTAACTTTGTATTCATTTTTATCATTCCTTTCTCCCCAATTTTTATTTTCAAAAAGGATTAAAGGGATTGGAAATGAAAATATGGTACCTGAAATATTAGTACTAAACAACCAAAAGACAAGAAACCAGAAATTTAATTAGGATTTGAAATATTTATACAAGGATGAAATACAAAAAAAGATCAAAATTGAACAATATTATCCTTCATTTTCATTTGGCATCAACTTCTTCACTATGGTTTTGAGGTTCTTGAGTTCATTGTGAACCTACTCTTCACATTTGAGAATCTGATTATGATCTTCTGTTTTCATCTCTATGGCTTTGATTTTTTCTTCCGAATCCTTAATAGAATATTCCTGACCATTTATAACTTCTTCTTGCATGGAAAATTTTTCCTCAAGTTTGTTTCTAAGATCTATTTCTCTCTTCCAAATCTAATCAAATGAATATAATTTACCATCCAAATCTTTCACTTCTTGCATCCAAGAATTTTGTTCCAGAGTTAGCTTTTCCAAAAAATATATTTGTGAGATCCTTGATCTTCAAAACATTAGTGTCAAATTCATCCTTTTTTACTTTCTTAGAATTGATCAAGAATCCTCATGTCTTCTATAGTATTTTTTGACCCATGTGTTCCATGTAATACTACATCAAGAAGTAATGTCTCTTGTTGTTTTATCTAATTTCATTATTATTTACTAAAATAACAATTAATTTGATTAAAAACCAAAACTATACTAAATTTTATCGTTATGATACTATGAAAAAGATATTATTCCAAAAATTCCCCACTTTTATACTCATAATAATCCATTAATTGTGGTATGTTCATTTCTTGGTTAGTTTTGACACCTATATGAAAAATGATAGAAAAATGAGTCATTTCTGACTATGTAAACTTAATTATACATAATACATGACATAAATAAGTTAATAATGATTTTATATTGGTTTTATAACAATAACATAAATTTTAATATCATATATTAAGATTTCAATTTATGTTCATTAAAAAACTATCGAACCTACTCATCACAAATTCTCTCGAAATTGATCATAAACAAAATTTCAATAGAATTAAATTATAAGATTTCAAAAATTTAAAAATAATAATTCATAGTAAAATTTATTGTTTTAGAATGATAAAATTTGGGAGAATAATAAAGTGAAACATCACTATTCGGAAACTAGTTCAAAATATTCAAGATTACTCACACCTGATTTTGAAAATAGATAATAACTAAATCATATTCATATATAGATTAGTTATAAATAAATATTACAAAAAGTTAAGGATGTGAATATGTATATGAAATATTTTATTGATATATATATTCTTATTATACAGGAGGTTAGAGTGAAATCATCTAAGAGGTAATTCAAGGTAGGGGTTTATTGTCTCAATTTTTGGTTCCATGGGACATAATTATAATTATACACAGTGTTTTAATTTTTACGGTGTAAGATAAAAAAATCATTAAATTTACATTCCATTTAAATTTTGATTTATATTTTTTTGGTTAATAAAATTCATTCTTAGAATATGAGGGGATCCGTGGGTGTTTAGTGGGCTTGTGATGTTGATTATGGAGAAAAGATGACATCCCATGCATAGTACACTAGATTGGTACATAGTTAGAAATGAAAAAATTCCCTAAATGAGGGAATCATGAACCTTAACCCCCTTAGAAAAAGTTATTTCATATCCACCATTTGGTTTTTTGAAACCATGTGGGTGGGCTAGCCAAACCATACAGAAAAAAGTGTTCCTTTTTAAAATCATGTAAATTCCCATTTCCCGCTCTAGACATAAAATTTATTACATGGTATTCCTACCATTTACTCCTCAATCATGAAGTGATATAAACAAGGAGTATTACCCTATATCAATGATTATTCTACTTCAATCTTTGGTTGTTTGATGAATCATTGTTCAAAAATCAATGCTCCATGTGA
The DNA here is from genome assembly GCA_963277665.1 of Viscum album. Classification (NCBI taxonomy): domain Eukaryota; kingdom Viridiplantae; phylum Streptophyta; class Magnoliopsida; order Santalales; family Viscaceae; genus Viscum; species Viscum album. The sequence goes on from OY728136.1 coordinate 834,772,476, forward strand.
GTCTATAACTCATTTTTTAAATATTTTCAAGGAGAAGCATTGTGGGATTTTTTATCTCATTTGAAATCCCTAAACCAATTTTTTAATATCATTAGAATGATTTTTTTAGTTGTTTCATCTTGAATGACTTGTAATGATTAAGAGAGCTATTATCTATGAGGTTGAGGAAGGTGTTATACAAGTTATATCCCATAGTATGGATGTTTATTAATCCTTATGTGGTAGTAATTTTGTGTTTCTATAATGTGGATTTCATTACATATTCGTAAATAATGAATATTCTTTTTAAATGACGTATTTAACCTATCATGAAACAAGTAACATCCATTGTGGATGATTAGACTATGTCAATGGTCACATATGTGGTGTGTTAGGCAATTGAATAAGAAATGTGATTTGTTAAATAAGGAATTTAAAAGTTTATGTGATTAATCTAATTTGAATAATGTTTAGTGTGTTAACATTGAGTAATGTATTATTTTAAATATTTTTAATATCTTAATTTAGTTATTTAATGGAAATGGGTAAAGGTGATAAATGGATAAATAGGCATGTTAATGTGGTAAAATGGATTAAGGGAGGTGGAAATGATAATAATTTTCTTAAATTATTACATGGAATTTCTATAGAAATTTAGATCATATTTAATATAATTAAAAATTAGAATTTTCAAAATGAAGAGGTGAATCCCATTAATTACTGTTTGATAAGAGTTTACTAACATTGACCTTAGAGATTTGACTAATAGTTGGTAGAATTTTCCACGGATGAGCCCCTCTATTGGGTGGGAAATACTGATTCTCCACAAACCATGGTGCACTGTAGTTTTAGAGGATTTTTGGATGCTCCTCAATCATAGGGTATGGACATGGAATTCCATATCATGGTTCAGATGGACAGACAGAGTGTATTGAATCCCAGCTAGAAACATGTTTTTATTATCCTTCTATATCAACCTGCGACATCTGTGATATGTATTTTTCATTACCAACACCTGTCAAAGTAGCATTTATAGGTACAATTATAACCTATAACTGAGAATAATTGTTATTATATTGAATAAATTTTAATTGTGAAACTCAATTTATTTAATTTTTTCTATTATATATTGTACTTCAACATTCACAATTCTATAAATGATATTTTAATAGAAACCATAGCGGGTGGCCAACTAATTTATACTTAATCCTTCTTGGAATTCCCATGGGTAGTAGAGCATACATCGTAGATGATGGTCAATATAAGGGAAAAGTAGATATCTAATATGAATTATATGGGATTTTGTGATGGACTATGGACAAGGGAACCAGTCTTGAATATAAGACCCATTTTTATGGATTTTCATTCATATTAAATTTGAGTTTATTATGGTACATGACACAAATTTTAAATTCCATTTTTATTTATATTATTGTGCTCATTTACCCACTTAGATTATAGATTATGCAATTAATTGTGGTTGACTATTATTTCTTGGTTATTATTTCTATTGATATCCATTTTTGATTTACTCTGGTCAAGAGGGTATAGTCTCCCACAAGTTCAATATGAGAGTAACTATTAGTTGGTATCCTCTGGCATATGGGTAGTTTATCTTGAGTACATGAGGTATAATGGTTCAGGGAACCATTGTAGTGGAACCCAGGTCAGGCAATTACAATGTGTCATCAGAGTTGTGTAATTTTCTATTACATTGTTATTTTGGAATGTTATATATAATTCTTCGATATTTTGGGGCATTGAATTGATTTATTTCATGGGATTATATAACCCATATGTGGATGAAAACAAAAATACCTAGGGTGGGATTGTTGTTCTAAACATTCACCTATTTCAGTTAGATGATATTTCACTATTGGGTGATGCACATGTTCTATAATGTTATTGTTTTACAAATATTTATTCATGGCCCTATATTAAATGAGGTTTGTGTAAAAATAAATCTTTATAGGAACTCAAATATTATGTGTTTTGCCACTATATTTGAAAAAATGTGAAATCCCATTAGGAATGGGTTGTGGGAGATAAAATCAGTTAACTAATTTTTTTGTAGTCTTAAGAAAATAGTTCTTTACAAGTAAATTGAAACAATTTTTTTTAAAGTAAAAAATTCAAATTGAAATTTTATTTCCTAATATTAATTATGTAGGAATTTTATAACTTTAAATATGAAAAAATAGTGTCAAATGGTTGGTTGTGAATTTATTATACATTTACCCTGAGTTATCAATGGCCCATGACATAGATGCTTGAGGGTATTAATATATATGTTATTATATCTATTAGGATAGTGTATGAGGAGTGGGTTTTCATATGTAAAGTGATCCATCTTTTGCGTAAAATGTTGAAACAATATATTATGTTTATCAATATGAGATTTTTTAATTCTAGATAGATTCTGCCACATTGATGTATAAAGTATTGATGATATGAAGAAATCATCAGGAATTCTCATCTAGTAGTGTGACAAGACCCCCATTGGTTTTAGGTAATAGGGGGAAGAGAAGTTTTTTGAGAACATCAATCATTTTATGCATCTCATAGAGAGTGACATGGTAGAAGACATGTGTAGGCGTGATCTAATAAGAGTGTGTCGGCTGTAGAACCCTCTGATATATTCTATTGAAGGTGTACCTAAGGTTTTCTAGTTAGGTATTGAGTCTATCTAGGTGATTTAATTTCACATAGAGACTCTCATGTGATAAAAGAGTCATGTTAGAAACATATATACTATGTGCATAATAAAAATGCAGATGAGATCTTGATGCTCGGGAAGAGGACTTCGATGGAATGGAATGCAAGTAAATCTAGGATAATTTCATAAAGCACTTATCCCCAATACCCTACTGAAGATTAATGTTTAAGAGTTTATATGTTTGGAAAAGTGAAGTGTGATGTTGGTGGATTATGTTTCATGCTTCCTTAATTTTTAGTAGTGTTTTTTGAAATTGACATGATATTAGGAAACTATGACAAGATATTTTCATTATGTACATAGTTGTGAGATCACTTCCAATGTAAACATATATCATTTGAATTTTTTTGAGGTGGTGGACCAAGATATCATTTCTATATGGAACCCAAAAAAGGATTCCCCAAATTGTTATATTGTACAAGTTTGGTGACCTAGTGGTATTTATTCAGATATTAGGAAGCTCAATTTTAGGAACATTCATTATGTACATAGTTTTGGTTTATATGGGTTAATTATGATGTCCTTTTGTATAATTAGTTATACTATTGTGTTTATTTATTTTATGAACAGTATATTCCCCATGTATTTGGATCATTTTGTAGTTTATTTATGGATGAAATTATGGTGTACTCCTAGAATCATGATGATCATTCCCAACGTCTTGACATCATGTTGAGTTAACTGAGTGAGTATCAAAAATATTTCATGCTATTGGAGTGTAAATTATTGATCAACTATTGGAAAAAATCATCTCATAAGACATTCCATCATAGAAATCCATAGTTTTCATGTATTAGCATGGTAATACAAACATTTTTTGAGATAATTCTCTTAATTTTATGGCCCTCTATCCAATTTGACAAGAAAATATGTAAACTATATCGACACTAAATAATGTTCAGAATGATTCATGGAGGTAAAAAAGAGGTTGATCACTACACTTGTACACCCATTACCATCAATTGGGGAATGTTTTCTGATATAAAGTGATGATTCAATGAAATTATTTGTTTCTTTACATATGAGGAAATTTAAATTGTTATCTTTATCCTCATGATAGTTTAATATCCTCAAGTTGAACTACCCAACATATAATCAGGAGTACCAGCTATGATCTTCTCTCTAAAGATCTGGAGTCACTATCTATGTGGTGAGAAGTCTGACATATATACTGATCAAAATAATCTATTTTATATATTCACATATAAGTCAATCAATATGTTCTAGTGGATATGGTTAGATCAAATCAAGTAATATTATTGTTCTAATCACAATCATCATGGGAAATAAAAAAATGAAGATGATTCTCTTAATAGAATGTAACCTGATACTCTATCCATGAAGTGGATTGATAAAGATCCTAAATTCAGTGATATAATAAAGATGTATTTTGAAATGATAACAGTTGAGAATATATCCTAACATGTCTAACTTATTTCCCAACCATCTATCCAAGATAATTTTAAGGAGGCATAGAGGGATGATCTCAAGTTACAAAATATAGTGATTGTAGTAAAGAAATAAAATCTACATGAGGTCTATATCATTGATGATGGTGTGACATGGTTTGGAAAAATGGTTTTTATGCCTTCGTCACATGAGATAAATAAGGATGTATTTGAAAATGCGCCTAAATCAACTTTCTCTTTCCATCCTAGAAGTACAAAGATGTACCGTGATCTCTAAGAAAACTTTTTATGGGAAACCACTAAGAATGAGACTACAGTGTATACCTCAAGGTGCTTAATATGTACACAAGTAATAGAAGAGTTAAATAACTACAAATGGATGATGAAACAACTACACATCACCACAAGTAAATTGCATAATGTAACCATGGACGTTTTCACTAGTCCCCTGAAGAATTACAAAGGAAACAATATGAAACCAGTTGTGGTGGATCGACTCACCATGACTACCCACATTATGGTTATTCAAGAAAATATCTATCAAGAAATAATTACTAATATATATGTGAATGAAATATTGTGGTTGCATGGGGTTAAACATTTTATCCTCTCTGATCCCGATTCATGGTTCACAGCAAGATTTTAGGTAAGTCTTCAACATGATTTTTGTACTATTTTTTTTAGTATACCCTATCACCCAAAAATTGATGTCCAATATGAAAGGACTAATCATATGCTTAAATTCATGCTAAGATCTTTCTAAATGGAATTCAACAGTGGTTGAGATCATAATATCCTACTGGTTGTGTTCTCTTGCAATAATAGCTTCCACTCGAGTATTCAGATGTATCTTTATGAATTTATTTATGGAAAGTGATATTGAACTCCAAATACATGATGATGATGATATTGAACTCCAACTTGGTTGGAAGAATTGGTGAATAAAAGTTACTTAGAACTAATCATATGAAATAGATGATGATAAAGTATCATGACATCCACCATCGTATAAAAACTCATCAGAGTCAGAAAAATTGCTATGCTGACAATCATCAATGAGACATGGAGTTCGATTTTGGAGATAAATTCTTCCTGTGAATATCACTATTGAAAGTAGTCATGTGGTTTGGAAAGGATGGTAAACTTTCCTCGAGGTGGATTTGTCTTTTTTATATCTTTGATCACATAGGAGCACTGGGAAATCATATTTCCTTTCTACCAAGTATGGTGCATGTTCATGACATGTTACATGTATCTCTCACGAGAAAGTACACACCATATCCAAAACTTTTATAGGAATCACAGGTGGTACATCTTGAAGATGATCTCTCTTATGATGAGTGGCTAGTAAAGATTACGGACCGGGTAGATATGGTTATACAATACAAGACCACCCACATTTTCAAAGTGTTTTCTAGAAACAATAAGTATGAATAAAAAAATGGGAACAATAGGAAACAATGATGGATAAATACCTCAACTTTTTATGTAAAAGGAAATTTTGAGAGTGAAAATTAAAAAGGTGGGAGAAATGTGATGACCCATAATATTATCAGTAGTATCTCCCTTATTATAATTGTGTTATATGGTATATGACACATACATAGAATAGAGATACAATTTCAAACATTATTGTCTTAAATAATCATTGAAATAAGTGATATTAATATAATTGAAGGAACCTATACTGATGGAATAGTAAATTGACCCATGTATTAGTAAATTAAACATTCGGAATAGTAATCAATCCAATAAAATAGTAACCTTACCTATGAAAGGATAAATAAAATTTATCTATCGTATAAAGGATAATATTATATAATTATATCAAAGTATAAATAAATTATTGTTTAAAAAATGATAATTTACGTTTTGGTATTTTTTGTAAAACAGAAATGATAATTTTAAATTTTAAAATAAATATATTTATTTAAAAGAAAATTAATTTTCATAAAAGTGATTCAAAAATAAATAAATAAATAAATAAATTATTATTATTATTATTATTATTAAATATTATGAGACCTTAATTAAATATTAAAGGTTTCAAAAAAACTATTATAATTTTAAAATTCGTATTTTTGAGTAAATAGTGATTTAAAAGAAAAATTATATTTCTGATATTTAGAAACATATTTTCATAAAATAAAGCTCATTATTAAATTCTATACATTGATGAATTTTTTTTGTGAATTTTTAGGATTTTCCTAAAATCTTATAATTATTATGACTAGTGAAATGTAGTAATTTAATGTATTAAACAAATACATGAATTGTTGATTCATAGATGATGAATGGATTTGGTTAGCCCCTTGTCTTGAAGTAACCTTTTTTATTTAATATATTTTGTTGCAAAGTCCAAACTATTGATTGTCTTGAGCCAAAATAATTAAATAATGAATAAAATAATCAACCCCCTCCTCCACTATAAATACCACCCCTCATGAGGTTTTCTCCAAACACCTTCCATGATTTCAAGATTGTACAAATTTAGAACATGCCTCTTCCTAGGCCTATTCTCTATGTCTAAGAGCCATTGGTGTCAATAAAAGGCCAAATCCAATTTCTTTAAGGAGGTTCTCAAGGAGAATAAGTTCAAGAGGAAAAATCCACTTTTGTATTCATTCAATATTATTCTATTTATTTTATGTAATTATTCCCCCATCATCTAACATTATCCAAGTGGAACAATGACTCTAGTGGATTATATATAAAATAATTTTTTATGATAATTTAATAATCTATCATCAAAACAAATATCCTCTGCCTTTTATTCTAAAAATCAAAACATCGTCCATTATGTGTCTATTTATTGCCTTTGAGATGAAAAGTTTTAATTTTCCATTATCTTATTAAAATATAGTAATAAAATCATTATAATTCTTGGCTAATATTCTAAAATTTATGTTATAAACTCTTTTATTTTATACATCTAACATATATATAATACTAAATAATAAAACCAAACTAGTTCATGATGATCAAAAAACTACCAAATTAATGTAAATGATTGTCATTAACATTTTATCTATTGAATCATTCGAATATAAAAGTAAAAATAATATATAAGAATATTTAAACATTAATATGTTCAATAATGACATATAATTTCAATTTTTCATAATTGTTATGATATTACATTCTCTTCCATACATATATATAGGTGATCTGATCATGAAAACCAAGAAAATGAACACTCTCTAATGATGAAATTGAACTCCATAACACATAAAATAACCATAAATTAACTTAATGAAAATATAATGGATCAAATAAATGTAAAATAGGTTTTTTATTTAGTAATTATTGAATCAAATTTTCTTTTCCTCTATATTAATGTGAAGAAAGCATTCAGATATAAGGTAAGAGGATTCTCAAACCTGACTCCATTTCGTTGGGTTATCTCTCTTTCATTCCAATTTTATGTGTGTATATTTCCTTCAATGTTACTTAAAAATAATTTCTTGGTTATACCCTTTTTTAGAGGATGTACATGTTTCAAATATGGTTTAATGAGAAATCGAATGATTATCCATTTATCTCTTCTTTCTAAAGCACATTTTGATTCCTCATGAGATGTTTCTTCTTCTCTCAATAATAATGAATCTTACAAAAATATTCTTTTCCATTTCTAATTTGGGAATCCCAATGTTTTTCATGAATTTATTTTATATGAAATGAAACCAATTCTTTTCCATGGGTTATTTTATGTGTAATATTGATATACATTCAATGTGGCATGCATGATTATATAAATGTTATGATGTTCCAGTGCACCTGAAACTATATAGCGCTCTAATGAAATTGGTAATGTGATGTATCTCATTATATAATTTATAATATCCATGAAAATGATGCTATAGTTTTTCAAAATGATGATGTATGATTATGCACACATGTTATGTTTGGACATGAAGCTCTATCTATTCCCAAATATATGGGTTATTTAACCACTAAAACAAGATGCATAATTTTTATGCATTTCAATATTTCATAAAATTATATAATTTTCCCTCTCATGATTATGATGATGATCCCATAATTATGTTATGATTATTATCATTATTATTACCCATTTAATATTGATTCATGTTCATATCTATCATATTACTAGGCTTCTAGCTCACACCTTTATTTTATGTATATCCTCAGGTGATTACATATACTGAAGAGTACATGAGGGCCACTAAGAAGCTAGATAAGAAGGAATTAAATAATGTTTAAATATTATTATGTAAATGTTATGTATAGTCCTACTTTTATGAATAAAGTAATCATTGAGATCCAGGTATTGTATTACTTTTATGTTGATTATCTTCAAATTGATACTATTTTAATGCAAGAAAAAGAATAGAAACTGTAATCATCCATATGATACCTAAAATGCCTCCAGATCTTTTTCATTCTTCAAATAAGAATCTCCCTATAACTCTAGAATATTTAGGGATGTACAAATGAACCATTCTAGAATAGATGTCTCTATTGAGACCATGCTCAAACTTCCAAGCCTTGATGTAACCAACCTGAATAATAACGATGGTGTATCGAATAAGGGTAGGGAATCTCAAATAATACCCATCAACTATCATCTCTCACTACGATAGTTAAAATATCTCCATAATTTGAACTGAGTGAATGCATGAAGGGTATTACCCCTGTCATAATATCTATTGAAACTTAGACCAAGAGAGTGAGAACTAATCATGCACTAGAATGACAAGAATCCACCATCACTTATCTAATCTAAGGAAATTGATGAATTCTAGTACAAATATATAATCATTTTGGTCCTTACTAGCATGAAAACTTAGATCACCAACACAATAGAATCCTCCACTTCTAATAGATATGGCTCATTGTGGAACCTCCATGACCGCTGGTGCTAGAACTTGTGTATTGCGAAATCATGGGTGCACCATAATCCTTTTATACAAGTATAATAAAATGATCAATAGTATGAGGTACTTAAAACTACTTTTATGGAGTAAATATCTCGTAATACATCCTCGTAACAAAGGCCTCATTACTCATTATAACATATTCATGATCCTAAATCAGTAACCTAACTAGCTATCTTCATGGAGGCATCCTAAAAATTATTCAATACATATCATGGTCATATTACCGTATATATATATATATATATATATATATATATATGGATAGATGACTTAATATGGGATTTAAAAACACTCAGTCTTATATGACTAATGTTTCAATGTTCCTTACAACCATTGTTTTGGTTTATAGATTCAACGACACGTTAGCCAAAGACCTAGGGAATAGATACATCAACCACCTCACAAATACTGGGTTCCGCATACTGAAATCCACCATAAAGACACATTGACATTATTTCCCTAAATTTTCAACAAAACCTAATATGTGGAAAAAATATAAACACCTTCACGAGGTCGAACGACCTATGATTCCAATCTATGATGACTGCGCCATTAAGGCCTGCCTAGATAGTGAATGTTCAATTTAAAACTAGCATAAGCATGCCTCCATAGTACAAGAGTTGTAGAAAAGTACAAATATGGTGTAAAAAATTAGAGGACTTTAACTACTATTAATGTAATCCATCACCCACCAATATCCATGCAGAAGTGACAAGGAATAATAATAATAGAGAAAAACCTCTAGAATAGAAATCATGCATGTAATACCTATAGGGAATAAAAAAGAGTGTGACAAAGTACATTCAAATGAATGGGTAAGAATACATGCCTACCAAAAAATTATTTCTTAACATGACCATAATATAAAATGAAATTCTAAGATTGTATAGATCCTAATCTACACACTCTAAACATTATACATAGTCAAATACCCACGAGCATCCCTATGCTAAAACGAAATCACCTCTGACCTATCCTTCATTTGTAAACGACATGACATGTGTAGGTAAGGACCATGTAGGGGTGAGTATATACATACATATTAGGATGCACCAAAAAGCTGTAGGGGGAGATTTAGGAAAAATAATAGAATAAATTGGATTAACCCAAAGTAATGGGAAACAAAATCCAATAAAAACATATTTATATATTCCAATATAAGAAAACAATATGAGAGTGAAAGTGGATATCCACCTCAAAACCCATCCCATGAAATTGAGTCTTTCAATAGTTCCAAATGGTCCATAAATTATTCCCAATATCTCATGTGTCTTCCCAAGGATGTCATGAGGGGGGTCTACACCTCACCACTTCTCCACATCCAAGTGGGGTGTAATATCCAAAAGATAAGGGACCCACTAAATATTACAATAGAGAACTAATGCCTCTGTATGAATAGAATGAGTATGGATGACCCTCAACCTAGTCAATAGGGTAGTGATATGTCCATTGATAAATGACCCATTATCTTTGGAAACAGGGGAGTGTCACATCTGTATCTACACAAACAGTCATGGAGTTCCACCTCTGTATCTCTAAAACATGTATGGAGGAACCATGACAATGTTTGAAAAGGATTAATACCTTTATGGGTAGAGGATATACACCCTAGTACGATGTGGGTGTGTCGCCTCTACATCAATAATATCTGATGATTTTTCCCGATCACTGCCATTTTCAAGCATTTCATAATGAAACCTTACCCTCAGATCATATTGTATTATATCTCAATTCCCACTATAAAGATCTACAACACATTTTACATGGAAAAAACATAGGATAGGATACTCATTGGAAATAATAAAAGTCAAAATGATAGAAATATGATAGGTTCAAGTTTCATATATAATTACATAGAATTTTAGGGGTTCACACAGTAGGTTATTTCATCTAGACTCATGGTTAGGTCCTTTGTAACACATGTCTTGATAACCACGTATTACTACGTAGTGTTTATGGGTACTACAATTCGTGTATTAGGATCACCTAGCCTTCTAGTTGAGTCCTTTCTAGTACAAGACTAACTGGCCATATAGTATTACTTGGAATGTATCGGTACTATGTGGATTTTCTTTTCCTCCTAAGGCTAGGATGTATCTTACTGGTCATGATCATTTCCTTTAGGTGGTTTCCATGTACAACCATAGTACAAGTTGTGTCCTCCAACACGGTGTCATAGGTGTGTTCTCTTGAAACAAAACATGAATTCATGGGGAGGTTCACATGGAGGGTTTCAAAACAACATGGTATGTGATCATTATCTTCCTAAAAACCCAACTGCTACATCTGGGTGAGGACACACATTATTTTTCAATCAAACTACATGTCATGAAATCTCGTTATATATAAAAATGACATGTTATTCATGTGTTTGATAGATATGAATCATTTATCATCAGAATTTTACCACCCAAATGGTGGAAACTACCTTCAGTTATTTATTATGTCACTTTATTGGATAGGAATCGAAATATGATCTTCCATGGTGGTACATCATGTGACCCACTTTCCATATATCACTACTGACCGATCCTAGATTCTATATCCATTGAAATAATTAAACAATATCCCAAAAAACCATGACCCATATTTGAATAGAAAATCTATTCATTCCGTGGGAATCATCCATGACTGAATGTTATTTTTTATTATTACCATAAAAACCAGGGTTACACGTCATAGAGGAAGAAAATAATGAAGGCCAAGTGAATATTTCTGAAACCACATTAACACACTCAATAGGAAGAGAATTGAGACTATCATAAACCACTAGAGACTCCTCTGGTCTGCCCCAACGAGCCAACACGTCAGCCACAATGTTGGACTCCCTTAGACTATGATGAACCATCCTTCCCTGATTAGTCTCCTCTTTGCACCGACGATAAACATACACCAAATCCCAAGAGATTTCGTGATTACCCTACAGAGATCTGACCATAACCTCTGAATCTGATTTCACTTCCATCACCGGAAGGTCTTTCCTCCTACAAACAATCAGGCCTGATAGAAGAGCTATAAACTCTGCACCCATAGAGTTACCAGGTCCATAATAAGCACTGAAGGAAATAATAACTGAACCCCAACAATCCTGAAGCAAACCACCACCCCTCATGATTCCTCCCAAGCATAAACCATCCACATTCAGCTTCAACCCAATAGCTGGAGGCTGACACCTTACCCACCGCCCTCTGTCCAAATTCTGTATGCATCTGTGACTGAGGTTCCCCAACATAACTGAATGAACTCCATTTTTGAAAAGAGAGGAAAGTTCAATAATTAGAGATCTCATCCGGACCTGTAGAGTTAACAAAGTCCTCCTGCAACCCAACCACACCTAATTGAGAGCCTCCCATATTGTCCAATAGATGGAGACTAGAATGATAATACAGGCTGTTCGCTCCCCTGTCCTGCTACCAAAACCAGAAAAACATAGCAGAAGATGATCCCGAATGGAATGACACTCCCCATATGGAAACCTGTATTGATATATCTGAGACCAGAGGAAACCATCCCATCATACCTGAAAAAATAAATGCAATGTTGACTCCGAACACGGACTCTCACAATAGTAGCATCTCGATGCCATGAAAATCCCTCTTCTCTGAATATTTTCCTCAGTGGGCAGGGCATGGTTTTGGATCCTCCACAACAGAAAGATCATTCTCAATGGGATCACATTATGCCATGTAACCTCATCCCCTACCACCACCGTATCGCCCCTATGAAGAATCCTCCTGTAACTATTCATATTAAAACGCCCCGAGCTAACCTCTATAAAACAGCATCTATCTGGATCATCACTCATAACAACACTGCTAAATCGGTTCAGTTGAGACGAGTTAAGGTTTTTATATATAAACTCATACCTTCCAGATGCCTCCTTAAATGAGATGTCAGGATGAGGACAGTCTTCAAACAGAAGCCTCTCCTCCATCTATGTATCATCCCAAAAGCAAATCTCCCCCTGACCAATCACCCATCTGGTGTGATCATGCAGCACCTCCAGATGAGAAAACATGCACTTGGCGAGACGCGTCACTCCATGCATGAAAAACACCCCATGGAAACCATACCATTTTCTGAAAAAACTTGCCCACAGAGACATACCAACAATCATTTCCCAAGCTAGTTTGGCTTGCATCCCCAGAATGGATTCGTGAATATCTCGAAGTCCAACCGCTCCCTCCTCCACTGGTTGACCCATCCTCTTCCAAGAGGCCCAATGAAACTTCCATTCTCTCTTCACGTCCCACAAAAAAAGACATGAGAATGTGTTCAATCGTATCCACAGTGCCCTTCGGGGGGTTGATGATGGAAAAAACATGCATAGTTATAGATAACAGAACACTATTGATAAGCATGATCCGACCTCCAAACGAAAGCACCTTGTTCTTCCAGTTGAAAATCCATCCCATGATACGGTCTACAATCCCATTGAAATGATTCTTCAGAATCCTTCCACTGGATAATGGAACTCCCAAATAAAGAATGGGGAGTTGTCTCTGTCCACAACCGAGAATATCCTAGATAATCCGGCACCTTCCTTCCATCCATTTGTTGGATATGAACAAGTGACTCTTCAAATTATTGATCGACTGCCCACTCGGATTCCCATACGTGGAAATATTTCCCTTAAGATCTTTTAATGTTCTACACCCGCCATTCAAAAATAATAATATATCATCAGCAAACATCAAGTGAGATATACTCCCTGAGTTCCTTCTGCCATGGAAAGGCCTCAATCTACCCTCTTCCATGCTCTTCTTCAGATTTTTGGACAAAGCATCTTGAGTGAGGACAAATATGATAGGAGAAAGTGGGTCCCCCTGTCTAACTCCTCTCACAGATTTGAAGAAACTAAAACATTTCCCTAATAAAGAAACAAAGATCCATGGAGATGCAAAGCACCTGAAATAGAGATCACAAAACTTCTCATGAAACCCAAAACTCCTGATGACCCGTAATATGAAGCTCCACTCCAAATTATCATAGGCCTTCTTCATATCCACTTTCAAGATGATATTGGATCTAAAAGTCTGTATATTCATATCATGAACCATCTCACTCGCGATTCCCACCGCTCCTTGAATGCTCCTACATTGAATAAAACCATGTTGTTCCTTAGATATAATCCTGGGTATAACGATGGATAGTATCTTTCCAACAATTGTCGCAAGAATATTGTAAGAAACATTGCAAAGGCATATTGGTCTATAGTTGTTAATAAGAAAGGGGTCATTGATCTTTGGCACAAGAACCACCCTTGACGAAGATACCCCCTTAATCAAGGGGCCCCCCTAAATAATTCTTGAATAGCCTCCACCACACATGGCCCAACAAACTCCCACGCAGCACTGTAGAAGGAGGTCAGAAATCCATCTGGACCAGGTGCACTCTCATGTGGCATACTTACCAAAGCCTCTCTAATCTCCATCTCTTGTGGGATAGTAGAGATGGAATAATTCTTGGTTTGAGTTATCATCAAAGGTAAAAAGTTCAAGAAATTAGAATCATCTAATGATTCTCTATCGAAACCAGAAGTATTCTCCCCTACCCACAAACCCTCAATATGTTCCAATGAAAGCATTCCAGACACATTAACGTCTGACGTATAAGATCAATCCTACCCCTTTATATTAATCTTCATGTTCCTCCTCTCTTTGATGCATTCCTGAAAGAATGTGTTGTTGCGGTCCCCCTCCCTAAGCCATATCACTCGAGAACGCTGCATGAAGACCCTCTCCATATCTAACAACTTCTCAGCCAGGACCACTCTTTTATCACAAAGAGTAGAAAAATTATTCTCATCCCAAGATACCTGGAGAGCCTCCTCCAATCTGCCAATCTCATACTATAAACAGGTTGCCCCGTTATTCAAGTCTGGTTGAACCACCAACCATTGTCTAATCTCCTGTTTGAGACTTTTGAGACGATTCACCAGCCCTCCGCAGGATTTCTCCCTCTCCTCCTTAAACTATCCCGAAAATGTCGAATCGTGACCCTGTATGCCAATGATGAGTAAATAAATAAATACGGGGGAATATCATAATTAAATGGATATAATTACAATTGGACAATAGTTCTTATTTAGATAATTTAATCTTGGGAAATCAGAATGAGATCATGGCTTAATGATGAAAATTAATTCAACAAATAACTAAGTATGAAAAAGGGGCTCATGATTATGATGTGAAATCACTGACCAGAGAAAATCAGATCAAATTATTATATTAATAATTTTATCACGATAGTGGAAATAAAAATTCCTAAGTCCAAACTTGTTATTGGATTATCTTTTTGGTGAACATTGCATTTTCTATTGCATGTGAAGATCTATTGGGGATCACTGTCTGACACTCCACCAGGATATGGTCTCTTTTCATCATCTGATATCCATCAACAAATGAATAATTATGGAATATCCTCTCTATGATCCCATGTTTTTGAGGTTATCCTTAAAAATTTTCCATAAGATAAAACACGTATAGGGAAATATGTTTTAGGAATTAAAGGAATTAATTTAAAAAATTAATTAATTAGTTGATGTAACATACCTAGGATAAACCCTATGATGTTGATAATAATGTTGTCTTAGATTTTTTATCTGAGAATTTATTCGATGGATATTTCATTATATTTGTAAAACTATGTGAATGTGATATTAAATATATATAATATTTTTATATAATTAATTCAGGGCACACAAGACATCAGAATCCCATGCAGTCTTAGAAAATGGATTTTAATATATTATTTAATATATTTTAATGTGTTCAAGGTGGAAACAATGTCTCTAAAAGTGTGAATCGTTTTTTCATGCATCTTGGATTTGAATTGGGGTAGTTTCTATGAAGGGATATCAAGTTGGTGTGTATGTATCATTGCAATTGAGGCCACATGAATGGACCTATCATACACATGATATCGATTTATTTTTTGTGGTTTATAAAATGAAATAATGGTATTATTTTATTTTAGGTGAGAATTTTTATTTTTATACCGACTATAATTGCCTTAAGTATATCCTCCCAAAAAATTATTTTAATATTTGACAGTAGTAGTGTGTTGAGTACATGAATCCATTTAATATTCAGCTAGTGTATATTCTAGAAAGGGGGATGTGTGTTAGAGGTTCTTTGAGTTTGAAAATAAAGAAACAAGCTGTTCAGGACACTAGTTCTGAGTAACAAATAATGGCATTGTTCACAATGATTCATAATGCTAATTAGGAAGAAAATGAGCATATGATACATGCATATTTCTATTTGATCCATCTCTTATGAATCATGTTAACATAAGGATGTATGAGGATTCATAATGACATTCATTGAGATATATTTTTGATGTACATGGACACCATATAATTAGAATATTGTTGAGAATAATATTATTTTCATATGTGATCTTGTAGTTGTTCCTAATTGTATGTGGGAAGGTATGATTTGTGGGTTTCATACAATGATGTGTGTAGCGAACCATAGTTTATGAAGATGTACCTAGATATTTAGAAACAAAATTGTGTCTATGAATGAAATGGGAGAATATAGGATTTGTGAGATCATATTACACCAGTCTGTGGGTGATGTCTTATCATCAAAAACCTTCTATATCATTGAATTAATTTCATATTCTGAAATGGAAGTGCACTATTGTTACTATGGAATCTGTGGTATGAAATATGAGTACAACTTATTATAATGAAACAATATGGGTGATTTTGGATACATGTAAAAATTAATCTCACTTATTCCCTATTGCGGTTATTTTCACTGTTGATGAGTTGAGTGACTTGTATGTTCCAAAAATAGTACATTTTTTATTGGGTTTCAATAACTATTATCATTGATAATGAAACATATTTTACTAATTTCTTCGTAAAATGGATATATAGGATGAATGCTACTCTGTTGTTTTTAATATAGATTCCCTCCCATATTCAGATAGGAAATAAACATGTACTATCCATGAACTAGAGGATGTGTTGAGGTAATGTGCTCTAAACATTAGAAGATATTAAGATAAACACTTACGACACATTGAGTTCTTATATTAAAATAGTTAATTGGAAAATATTCATATGGATGATATGAGGTAATATATGGTAGGACATGTAGAGTTCCGTTATATTGGATGGATTCTGGTGAATCAAAATGGTTGGGACTGGTCTCATGAAGGAGTCATCGTGCTTGGTTTTGTTAATTCAAATGATTATGACTAAATCCCAAAGAAGACAGATATATGCATTGATCTCAGTGATTGTCCTCGAGAGATTATAGTGGGAGACCATTTATTCCTTCAGGTTTCATTGTGATTAGTTCACCATCAGATTCAGAAATAGGATATGTTAGAAGCCATGTATATGGGGATATTGAGATTGTGTAGAGGATCAGATTTTTTTGGTACCAATTGGCTCTTTCATAATGGTATAGTTCTATAAAGAATGTTTTTTCATCTTCCACCTCTTTAGTATTTTCACTCCAGCCCATCTCATGTGATTGATGTTGATGATGTTTTCCTTATGTCTAATGCATCATTGGATGAGAATCCAGTTTTTATTTTGGATCATATTAAGAAGTCTCTATAGTGTAAGAATATCTCTTCACTATAAGTGTTGTTGAAGCATAAGAGGGTTCTTGAGAAAACTTTTGATATAGAGGTGTACATGTTGTCTTAGTGGATTGATCATTTTATTATGGAGTTTTAGTGATGATTAGGATATCCTCTAATGTCTGTGTTTTTTCAAGGTGGGGATGTTATAACATGTTGATATTTATTTGAGGTATGTTTTGTTTAAATTTTTGTTTCACTATATTTTTTAGATAATAAAATAATTTCCTAGAATATGAGTGGATTTCGGGGATTTCGGGGGTCTTGGATGAAAAAATTGGATAAAAGTAGATATCTAGGTCAAAGTGCATGGTTTGCACATGGATTGAGATTAAAATTCACCCAAGAAAAGAATATATTGTTTCTTGGGCCCCTGTACATAGCCCAGAACATTTCCACCACATAGTTTTGTAAAACTCTATTTGTATCCCTGCCAAAAAGTGTAACCTATCCCCCATGGATACAGTGTTTTTCATGGTTGGAGCATGTTTTGGCCACAAATTCATCCAAAGAGAGACATAAAAATTGGGATCATTTACCCCCCAACATTCTTTAAAATATCATAGCCTATTTTATTGGCATTTACCCCTCAATCATCAATGGTTATGAACCACTATCTCTCACCTCTTTCAAGAGACATTTTAGATTTATCATTGGACATTTGAATCATCATTTTCTTCAAACTATTGATTTGGATGAGTATTCAACTCCTAATTTTTATATTTTCAAGGAGAATCAAGGTGGATGGTTTCTCTCCTTTAAAATATCTAAACCAATTTTTTTAACAGATTCATGGATTAGGTATCAAGGTTTGTTAGATCATAAATAAAGGGTCATGTTTTAGTGAGTGATTTACTATAATATTTTGGTTCGGGTTATACTTTTTATACAAAATTGTATTAATGATTATTCATGTGCAAGTGGCTCGACATTTGTGTTGTTATGTTGTGAATTTTATTCCCTTGTAGAAAATAATTAACTATAATTTTAAAGGATGTATTAGACCCCTCAAAATAATATTTGTATCCTTTGAGGATGAGTAGACCATGACTATATTCATCCATAGGGTATACAACTCCCTTGAACTTGAAATTGAGTTATTAAAATATGATTTTAAGGTTGTATGACATTAAATAAAATGTTATAGTGGTTAGTATATTACCATGTCATAAAACGGTGTTTTAATTAACTTGAATAAGTTAAATGATATATGGATTGTAAATGGGTATATGTGATAATTGGTTAAATTGGCATGTTTCTGTGGTTAAATAGATTGAAAGTAATGAAAATGGTTTTAGTGTTCTTAAATGATAAAAAGGGAATACTATAAAAATTGAGAATATTTTGAATGTAAAGAACCATAGAAATGTGAAAAATTAATATCTGAGAAATTATAGTTAATTTCTTGAAAAAGTGGCCATTAATTATGACAAAAGAAATCTGTATAATGGTTGGTGGGTTATTGGGTTTATAAACCCTTTTATTGGGTGGGTGATACTGATACTACATGAACACCGATGTGTTGTAGTTTTAGAGGATGGACTCATGTTCTTGGCTCTAAGGGTTTGGACCCGACATTCCACATCATGATTGGTATAGTTGGAGATGTAGTAATGAATCTATTTTAGATATCTGGATTTCCAATCCTTGTATGTCGACATGTGATATCTAATAAATCTTCATCAAATGTATGGAAAAAGCTAAATTAATTTTTTGGTACAATTATCAATTATAATTGAGAATAAATATAGTTAATTTAATTAATGATTAATTATAAAGATATTCAAATTTATAGATTTATAGTGTCTATTGTATATCTTCATAAACTTTTTTAGACTGTATATTTTGGTGTACACAATTGGTGGTGGCCTCTTGGGTTTTAATCACACCCAGCCTAGGCCCTTATTGGTAATAAAGATGAATTCATGGTTATTGGTCAGGTTAAGACAAAATCTCTTATGTTAGATTCATGATATAAGATTTTGGGATACAACTTATTGAGGGAACCTAGATTGATATCTTGACCATTTCTAGGAATTTTCATGCATCATTACAATGATTTTCTTATTACACTTAAAACTACTATAACATGGAGGTGATTTTATATAGTTGTAGATATTTTCCAATTCTGTGGAATTGACTGTATGATGTGTGGTTGTTTATTATTATTAATCAGTTATTATTTACATTTAGTTTTATTATTGGTTTGATCCATTAATGATGGTATATTATACACACATATTCAATTGGACCCTCTCAATTAGTAGACATCTCCAGTGTACAAGGAGGCATGCTTGTGGCCATGTGGTGCACCGGGTTGGGGCACCAATTTAGTGGAAACTGGTTCATGATGTTACAAATGATATATTTTATTCTCATTTAATATTTTTCATATTTATTCTATTATACTTCATGATATTTAATATTCTAATCCAATATATTTCTCTCATTGTGTTCTGGATAAAATGTTTATAAGTTTGTATGTGGTTCTTTGTCTAAAATATAATTTCAGGACACATGTTTGATATTTCAAAGCCTTATTCAGTTCATATCAAGCATTCACTACCCTATTACATTAAATTTTGAAATATATTCCATTTAGTAATTATTTAATGTCTATATTTTTTCCATCTTCTCAATATCCTTCAATTTTTACGTTTCCCATCTTATGAGGGTATCATTACCAATCACATTTCAAATAGATATTTATATTAAAAGGTAATCCATGTGGGTAATTTAAAAATTATTTCTCTAAAAACCTATCATTTTACTCTCCTATAGTGATTCAGATGATTCTAGTGGTCCTCTCCCTATTAAATTTTCCACCTTGGATCATTATTTATCCATTGTAATGAAACAGACCCAATTTTTTTTTTCAGAACCACCTTTTTTCGATGTTCATATTCCATGGTTTCTTTTTTGAACATCCTGATATATCCCTCAATGTTTTATTTAGGTTTTTTCTAGTAATTGAACATATTGAAAATTTTTAAAATAATTTTTACTCTTTTTTCATATGGTTGTTTTTCCTAAAAGTCTAAAATGAATCTTTATTTATATTTTTTTGTAAACATATATTTTAGCAACCTTTTTTATTTTATATGAAACATTATCTCTTCATTTTCATGGATTATAAAATAAATATTCTATTACTATATTTATACATTATTTATATTAAAATTATTTCAAATGATCTTGGATATTTTTTATTACTATTGTGAATTTTATAAAACTAATATAAAAGTATATTAATCGAAGCCATTATATGTTGACATATCATATAATTTATTGAGGTAATTCTTTAAAATTTACCATCAAAATTATTTCCCATGATAGATTACATGATGTTTTTTTCTATCATAGATATGATCCACTACTACCTTGCTAGAACATCGTCCTTTAATACACATAATTTTCCTTCTAAATTATTTTCATTATAAATACTATGTTTTCCCATTCATGGAATGAAGGATGTTCATATAGATTTTATATATTGAATGATTAAGGAAATTATCAAAAAACCGTATAATTGTTATCTATAATTTTAAGATAGCGTTTACCTCATCATATAAATTGAATGTTATTTAACTATAAATTTACATAAAATCTTCAGATGCACGTTTCTTTTTCAATGGGGTTATCCTGTTATTGATGGGATTAATAAATGTTTTTGAAAATAGTATAAAACTTATTTATCATTCCATGGTATTTTTATGGTGTGATTAATGATACCCAAAATATTCCCATGGTAACATTATGATATAATGTATGATTTAGTTCAATGGGCACTCATATGTATTGATGATGATGGGTGGGTTCCCATATCTCCCTCTAATGCATTGGATAAATGTTTATATCTCATGAGATATGTATTAATGAGAACATTTTAGTTTCTCATATTCATGGAATATAATTATATGTATCAAGAAATAAATGTTCGATACACATTGGGATGTGACATATTTGAAAATTATATTCAATTATATTCTTTAACTTTCATGGAGTGGTGTGCAAAAGTGATGATTCCATATAATACTTTCATTTCCAAATTTCAAAAGTATCTTAATGTTACTCTCTCATTGATAATGTTTATTTACTAATGATTCCATTCTCTTATTATTCCTAACTTTTAGTTTATGATGTATGTTTTAATTTATTCTTTTTTTGTTTATACCTTTCAGTTATATCATGATTATACCCTTTTCACATCTTAATTCCCCTTATTGTATATTTTTTACCACCTATTTATTCCCTTGTTGATCATCTGATCTCACCCCTTTAATTGTTTCATTTTACTAGGTTATGAAGATGAATCAATCCACTAAGAACTATAGAAGGGAATCTAGTAAAAAATAATTATGAAGAAATCTTCACTAGTTGGTTTATGAAACTAGTCCCAAATACACTAAACATTAAACTTCATTGGGTTGTGTGAGACTATTATGAAATGTAATATTAATGTGAAATTTTTCCAGTTTAGTTTGTATCATACCACTTGGTATCATATTAAAATTTTAAAAGTAATTATTTTTACCACCAAAAATTGGAGTTAGGGTCTTGAAGAATTCATTAAAGATATTATAAGTGAAATATACATATAAATGTATGACTAAAATTCAGAAATATAGTGATATGTTTTGTATATTTTTTTATGTGTCATTTTAATGTGGAAAAAATAAGTTAATAAATGAATGCTTAAATTTCATATATGTTTTTTTATAACATTCCACATGTTCTAATCTGTAAGAATTGAATTTTCCAAAAAAAATAATAGTGATTTTGGATTTTAAATTGTTTGAAACAAAATAAGATATCATATTTAAATCATGGAGTTTCGATCTACCACATATCTACTCAGAATATTATAATTAGACAATGTATACTGTTATTCTAAGGGTAAACTATGTGGGTCTTGGAGTAGTTTAATACTTTAAGAACCTTGTTTGGATTAATTCATTAAAAATAATTTTTTGTATTATGATTTTATAATATTTTTATGGTTTTATTAACATATATTTTATTTATAATTGTTATAATTTTGATAACATAATATTGAATGTAAGGTAAACATTAATGTGTTTGGAAATTTTTTAATAATTGAAATGGGAATACATCATGTTGAAGTTTTTAAAAATTTCAAAATGTTTAAAATTTTAATCAAAAAAATGATATTTTTAAATTGAAATCACGTAATAGATATAAGTTACTTAATATTTAAATAAAATAAAAAGGATATAGTATATAATTTATTGGTTTGATATATCATGAATGATAATTAATTATTTTTTTATGGTAATCAAAATTCTTATATCATTGAATTTTTTAATTTATGGAATATATTTTATAAAATTCTAGCTACAGAAAAATTAAACATAGTGATGTTTAATTCATTAAAAAATTAATAATATAAATTCCATAAAATTTACCTTTCTAAGAGACCTGTTTCATTTATATAAAATATATTAGGGAATTTTAAAAATTTACCCTAATTGCGGGAGAGTAATATTTTATATAATGGTAAACAAAAGATATTTACAAATTATACGATGATTTATACAACTATGATAGTTGATATTAATTTATTTTTGAAATTAGATCTTATAATAGTGATGTTTAAAAAATTTAAATTTTCTGGCATGAAGTTCAAAAAATTACCATGTTATAATCATTTAAAACTTTAGAATATAGGTATATCATAAAATTGGATATTATGAAGAAATAAATTTATAATTAAATTTAAATTGTTGAATATTATTATTGAGAATACTAATATCACTAGTATTCCTAAAAATATAGTTTGTATATAAATATTTTTGTATTGATAGTTGATGTATAGATTTTTTATATGAATTCTTTGTGATGTAGAAATTATAACATGTTGATATAGAATCTTAATTAATAAGGCAATAAATATGGAAAAAAATCAATTTAATAACCTTACATTTTATTATATGGTAAGAGTGTATCACATTGATTTGATTTTTACTATATTTAAATATTCTAGCTATTTTTATGATGAATGTTCAAGAAAATTAAAAATGGATAATAATTTAGAATGAAAGGAAACTTATACATTTTCATTCAATTATATATTTTTCATATTTAAATGATGCAGTTTAAGGATAAATAAAATATTGTACAAATAATCATTTATTGTCTCTAATCCATTATATTTACACGTTTTTTTGGAATACTCTCTTAAAAAAATTAATAATATTTTTTATTGGTGGTCAAGATATTATTTTTATTGATTTTATCAATAAAAGATTCTAAAAATAAATATTTTATTAAATAGAATTTTTATCAAGTAAAATGTACAAATTTAATAACTATTAAATGGAATAATGAATAAAAAATCTGAAACTGCAGATATATCAAGTATTATGGTTTTTTTAGAATTTTTATAATTGTTTACCATGTAATCAAACCCCAACATAAATAAATTAAATAATTTTTCTAAATATATATATTTTAATTTATTTATTTCTTTGTATAGTGATGAGGCAATGATATTTTATATTGACATGGTAAAATATTATCCATGTGGTGATGACATATCAAGTAAAAGTTTTCTTATAGAGAAATTTATAACATCTCATTTTTTTAATGCAAAAGACTTAACGGATTTTTTATGTTCATTATCAATAAGGAGAATTATTTTCTAAAATTTGCGGAAATAATTCAAACATTTATATAATTCACCATCATCATCCGTTAGAAAAGGAATTCACATTATTTATTCTCATTTAACATAATATCCTAATAATGAGAATTCATCTCTCCCACTCTTTGCACAATATAAGTAACTTATCATGTTCTTTATGTTCAAGGATTTCAACATATTGGATATAATTATAAGAATCTAGGATTGTTATGGTATCATCATGATTGGGGAAAACCACCAAATGTGGTTTGACCTATTGATATTTGTGTTCACATCATTCCTAACTATATTGAATTATTTCCTTTTATGATGGAATAGAAAACAATGAGAATGTTTTAGAAACTATAAATTGAAATATAGAAAATACAATAATTATTATATAATTTTTTATTTTTCATTCAAGTAACATGAAATGAAACTATTTATATTTCTTCAAAAAAATTATTTTCATGGATCTTATTTTTTATGTTTTTTATAATATAATATAAAAAATCCATTCTTAAAAGGTTATTTGATTAAACAATTTAATATAATTATTTTAAAAACATGTAAAAAAGTAATTATTCTGATTATATTTCCCTATAATTCATGTTATCTAATTTTTTTATTCATATAATCTCTATCATAAAATGAATGTCGGGATAGAGAACAAATATTTATAAAATATTTTTTATTCTTGTAATTCTATTAGATTATTTTGTTGACATGGTTTACTTTGGTGAGTGATTATTTATTTTATTCAATATATTTTATCGAATAATTCACTAATAAATAATTTTTTTGTGAATTAAAAACTAAATATAATATACATAAATTATTGAAAATATTATTTAATCATTTAAATTTAATAAATTCAATTCGCATACAATCGTTAATCAATAATCTTGAGTGATAAATATCTTTGGGTTGTTGGGAATTCTTATAGAAGTGAAAAACATGATTATCCTTTACAAATAATTAACGCTTGATATTGATTTTGATTTGATGATGCTACCAGGGGGATAACATAAGAATACATCTGTTCGGTTTCATGATAGTGATGACGTGATGTGTTTTAGGAATGGTTATTTGAATAAGGGATGAAGATAGACTCCATGATAATGGATGGAAAAAAATTATTATCATGAGGCATGATGGATGCACTGTGTGTATTAGGGTCAACCAAAAGTGGACACATATCTAGAGGTAGAGGTTACACCAACTTTTTCAATGATGAGTGATATTCTATAAATTATTTTAACGGAATTCATATACTCTCTGAACACATGCCATGTATTTTACTAAAAGTTTTCTTCACTTTTAATTAATTACCACACAACTATAATCTCAAAGATAAACACATAGGGAATCATCCTATGACTTGTATATACAAAATAGAAAATTTTAAATACTATATTCCATGTGAATTTGGGTTGTACCTAATGTAGTACTAGATTGAGTGTGCCTATATGTATCTATGTGTACTCACCCAGTCAAAGATCAATCACTCAATCATAGTGTATCCAACATGATTCCATGTAATGCTTGAGAGGAAACAATATGTCAACTCATAGTACACTCCAACCATCACAAGTAACCCTACACATCATACACCTCAAGTATATGAGGAGTACCTAGATAGATAAGAAAACTTATGTGACGTCAACCCAAACTAGTCTTCCCATGTACTTTGATAGTAATTTACCCTAGATCACACACCATGCACTTTGACCTCATATGGATTAAGCTACAACAATAATTGCTTAATTCTATTTGAGAGTCCTAAATTATGTGTGGACTATTGGTAGTGTTTTGTTCTAGGGTATTCATTATATTCTTCACTTTTTATCACATAGAAATCTATTTTTGACATACACATATTCCATAAAAATAATCAATCTAAATAAAGTGTGAAAATACACTACTCTTATATATTATAAGTTTTTTTCATTATTGTTTTGGTATTTCAAGGATCATAGATTCACTATGATAATGAAACATTATATGTAATATGTTTGGAGAAAACCTGTAATTATAAACCGACCAATGTGACATCGAAAATTCATTCATGTATGGGTTTAGGGTACCTCTTTGAAGATATACACATGAGATTCAATGGTCTATAATATGACAGATGGGGTTTAGGGTCATCACCATATTTTTTACTTGCTTCCTCCAATTATGGATTTAGTATCCCCCCCAATATATTGTGGAATGACCCTCTATCTATTGATTTGGTACTCCATTTTATGTTATCGAGTGACCGTATATAGGGGTCACGTACTCCCTCATCAAATATATATATATATACTCCGGGATGATATGTTGTATCCCACGATTGTTGTAGGGAAATGGAATTAATTTTTTTCCTGTTTGTGAGCATGGGATTAAACTCTTTATGATATTATACTAGTGAAAAATGATTATTTAATGTCAGGTTTTAACTGACATCTATACTGGTGATATAAAACTATGGTTTTTGGTGTCGGTTTTTTAAAAACTGATTCCAAAAATGATAGTGTAGTTAGTTTTCAGTTTTATTTTATATGTTGGTTTTTTGATTAAAACAATGCATAAAATCAAACTTAAAATACTTTTCGACGTCGATTTCCTTCAAATTTTGATGTTTTAAATCAAACAGAAAATGGTTTTCGGCATCACTTTTCATGAAAACAGACACCGAAAACCATGTTATATTAATTTAATTATTTTATGTCTGTTTCAATAAAAACATACAGTGAAAGATTAAAAAATAGAAATAATCGAATATTACATCCCCATAATAATCAAAATCATTGTAATAAAAATATAGTATACATTAATCAAACATCATGTAACATTGATTAAAAATCTAAAAAAAGTACATACTTTTATATAGTTTATCAAAAACTTATCTACGCATTTGTATTATAATGTAGACCTAAAAAATACATTCCTGAGACTTACAATTTGATGATTGTTGGTTATTATTGAATATTTTTTTATATCAATATGATCAAACACCTATTATAAAAAAAATAATTATATGTTTTTGAAACATATTTTATAAGGAAGATATAATAGTAATAAGAAAACATAAGAATATACATGTCATAAATGCTAATCATAATAAACAAGTAGTTCTCAAACAAATATTGAAGATGGTTAAAATCTTCATGCATGTACAAATCAACATCATTGAACATCTACAATGACATTTAATTATATAAGAATAAAAAATATAATAATATGATAGGCAATATAAAAAAATTAATATAACTAACCTCATCATAAAAAGACATTACCCCAGTTGTGATTATATAATAAATGAATCATAGAACATAATAATAACATTAAATATATCCTTATTAATGATGAATCTGTAGTTAATAAAATAATAAAAATATAATGAAAACCAATATATATATATATATATATATCCAAAAATCAAAATAATATATAGTAAAAAAATAATTACCATTACATTCTCCTATTTTATTGCATTTTGTTTATGTATTGTCAAGTGATCTTTGTTAAATTTTTTCTATAACTTGCATTTTCATAAATAAAAACTAATAAAATATTTATATATAATGATAACTAAACATAATGATCATATAAATAACAAAAAACATCATTGTGTAATAAGGTGGAAACTTTTCTACGAACACCTCCAAATATCGAGAAAAACCAACATATTGTGTTTTCACTTAGGAATAATATGCTTAACATCCAATGCCCTCTGCAATATAAAAAGTTCAAATTAAATGAAATTATAATAAACATTAGTTTGTAATTATGTTTCTTTACTTACCCATCACTAAATGTCATAACCCAAAAACCAATATTTTTCATTGATAGCCTCTCATAGATATATGCCACTATATTTTTAGTCGACACATATTGGACATCTGTGAAATATATTTTGGATATATGAAACCATAAACACTTGTGACGTAATTTTGAACAGGTATCCTATCTAGATACATAATTAAAAAAAAGTAATATAGTTAGTCAATTTAAATCATAATTAACTAAATAAATAAAAAACATAAAGTTAAATATACTTACATGGAAGACAATTGCAATGCATTCCCATTGATCTATTTAAACTTAATTATATGAATGATATTGTTTCAAAATATTGTCAATGTATAGTCTCTTCAACATATATTAGATGACATATTAAAATCATAGATATTTTCCAAGTAAGAAGAAATATGAGATAATAATTCTTTCCCCTCAGAAATATATGAAGTATTTATAGTTCTTTTTTATTTAAACTTTTGTTTCCTTTTTTCCATTTCATTGGATTTCAAATACTCTAATATAAGGTAAATGTTAGAAAACATTTTAAGTAACTTCCTATCAGATGTAATTAATATTTAAAAAAACTTATACCTTATATGAAATATGATGAAGAATTCTAGATGGAAAAAGTAAAAAAGGACACATTCAACACTTATCTCTAGTAATCTCCATGGTATAGAATAGTAGTAGAAAAGTAGGATCAATAATTTAATGTATTGATACAAAAACCTAGACCATATGAATTGTTTGGTGATGTATATAATCCCCCAAAAACCTGCATGACTCCAAAAACTATAATATGTACATTAGGATCTCCTACATACAACTCACAATATATGGTTGGGTCCAAGCATGGAGGTAAGGGATCTGATTAGTAATTCTTGGAAGGCTGGGAGGGCTGGGGAGGTTGTGAAAACAGTGATTTACTCATCATTTTCTCCAACATAACCTGCTTCAAAGATACTTGAATTCGATCACCTATGGAATATTTCATATCTTTCAACTGAGATTTTATGGATTTAAGTTATGGATATATTGATTGTTTTCTTTGATGACAAAAATCTTTTTAAATACTAACACCCACCTCATATCTTCTTATGCTGATGGAGTGTTCTGGATTTACTAATAGAGTTTCAAGGATTTACATCCTACCCTCAAGGATAAAAGCGATCTATGTTGACTAGTTTTTAATATCATACTAAAATGATAATTAAAAATGACATATTACAATTTTTAATTTATAAATTACATAAATTAATGAAAAATAATTAATATTTACTTATAATTATATCATATACTAACTTATCATTATCTGTAAGAGACTTTTCATTTTGTATTCTTCTCACCGTTTTCCATTTCTCATGGTGGGTGGGTAGAGATGGAGGACCGAATTGGATCTCATCACAACCACAAGTGGAGTCAAATATTAATGCTTCCAACTTTCCCATAATCAATTATTTATCCAATAAATGATACCCTCCACATGATAATGTATAAGGGTAATCATTTTGAAAATTATTGTCTGGAAGGTATTTCATGGAATAATGTTATATAAAATGTATCCTAATAAGTAACTATGTACACATATAAGATATTTTAAAATACAATACAATATAATAATCATAAATGAAATGTTCCATCTTGTTGTGTTGGAAAAAAATTATTCTATTTATCTTCGTATAAAAATGGATACTTGAGAAATGGCCTTTCATGTTGTATCTTTCCAAACAAAAAATTTGTTTTTTCAACATCATTTTGAAATACCTGCATCAGACCACTGCTAAATTAAAGAATCCTTTCTTAATTGATTTTTTTATTCAAAATTTAATGTCATTTGTTGTTTCAAAACATAAATATTACTGAATTAAAATATCTCATATACGAAAAATGAGATAAAATTAATAAATTGATATATTAAAACTTCACTTCCTCCAAAAGCTGATTTATCACAATCTAATCGATAGACATCCAATCAGGATATAAAATACTTATCCTACAATGTCTATGAATTCTGATATAGCTAAAAAGTTGCACTGAATTTGCTCCAGTTGCATTATTATTATCCCCAAAAGAATATGTAATCTCTCTTCTCCACAAGAAAGTGATTGTTTTGGTAAACGAGTAATTAAACTTTTACATACTCGAGTATTCTATTTTGGAATAATAATACAGAAGACTCCCTGGTGAAGTCTCTTTAGTAGGTGAATATTTGTTTTATTATAAGTTATCTTTCATTGGCTAATAATATTACTATATTTTTAATAATAAGAAAAAAAGATAAATACCTCATTATATGATACTCTATATCTGTATTTGTATATATCATTGTAATATAAAAATGTAGTGAAATTATTTTGTACTTGAATATAATTACATAATTCATAAATTAGAAAATATGAAAATAGAAAAATGTAAATAAAAAAAGTGCATTCATTTTTATGTTTTTAAAATATTATGCTATAATTCTTGACCAAAAAAATATACATAGTGAACTATTAGATATAATCATTACTTCTAGAAACACATAAACATTTAAAAATTTAAATATCAAAGTATAAAAAGGTGTTATCATATGCATAAATTAAACCAAAAAATAATAATATATGTCAGGTGGTTCAATGAAACTTATTTTAACCATAACCATAGAATATCAAAATTTAACACAAAAAGTCAAATAAATAATAAAATATATATAATTAAACATCCAATAGTTATAAACTAATATTGTTTTTACACATGTAAATTTTAAAAAAGTAGTATAAAGTAAATAATTACCAAATTAATTAGAAGAGTACTCTAGTGCTTTCCCATATCCCTTCAGTATGATCATTTCATACTGAATGCACTATGTTTGAGTAATAGTCATTATTAACCAGAAATTGTGTAATAGATGAAGAAGCCTTATATAAATCAATAGCATCATCATAATCCTCATCAACCATATGTATTCTTTTCACATACAAAATAATGGACCACTGATCATTCTATAGTTTGATGACATAAAATATTTTCATTGCATGTGTAGCCATGATTAATGGTTCTTCATTGCAGCTAAATCTTTTCAAATCAACCAGTTAAAACCCATATTTTCCATTTTTAACACCACTATTTCTTGTACACCAATAACACCTAAATACGGTGAATCGAAATTGAATATTATCAATTTCCCATTGGTCATAAAGAACTCTAAAATGTAGCATTGATATAGAAATTGGGTTTTTTTCTGTTACACTCGAAAAATGAAGAGCTTCAACGAGGATCATTACACCGTTATTATGAACGGTATTCTTGTCATCCAGCTTTTTTTATAAAATGTATACCCGTTAATATCAAAACTAGACCATGTTATCACATTAAGAGATGGACCCCATGCCAACCATTTCAATGTTTCCGATACAGGTATATATTTGATGACTTTCTCCTTAAACCATGATACAAACGTTTTCTTATTATCAATAACATATCACTTTTCATTTCTTTTTAAATAACATAACATTAATTTTTCAATTTGTGATGATATATATGATTGAAAATCATTTATGTTGTTCAAAATGAATAAAAGTACCTTTATCAGTTCATCATGTGGAATGATCTTTACCCTTATTCCACAAAACCCTATACCTTCACTATGAATTTTCATATGTTGAGAAATAGGAAGACCAATATAAACCACTTCATAAAAATAATCATAACATAACTCAATCACCTCTTCCGATACCTATTTATGAATAATAGGGGCCTCTGGTCAATAAGTATTTTTAATATATCCCATCAAAATTTTCATATATCTTTCAAAAGTATTCACACATCATATATAAATAGTCCCAAATATTCTTATCTCACACACAAAATGATTCACCAAATGAACCATTACATAAAAAAACATAGGCGGGAAATACATCTCTACTTGTTAAATAATATTAGTTTCTTCATTCTATAATGCATCTAAAAAATTAGAAAAACAACTTCACTATAAATGGATTTGAAAAAATTACATAACATGATGATAGCCTTTCTGACAACTGTCGGCAATATACCATGCAGTGGGATTTGTAGAAGTTGTTGCATCAATACATGACTGTCATGAGATTTCATACCTATTAATTTAAAATTCTTCAATGACATAAAATTATTCATATTTAAGAATTAAAACTGGGTACTTGAATACCCTAAAGACACTGGAAAAAAATAATCTTCTAAATATTTCTTAAGGTGTGAAAAACAAGAGGTAAATATATTCTATTTCTATTCATAGTGGGATCTAACTGAAAACATATTCCCATTGATATCAAGTTTAATATAGCATGAAATTGATCTTTCTTCTTTCCTTTTATGCCTAAAAAACTCCAATCAAACAGTCTCATATGTTTTTCTCAACATGAATAACATCAATGTTATATTTTACCTCGAAATATCCTTAATACGTTAGTTCGAAAAAGATAGATTGATTCTTCCAGTTATTTTTTTGAAGACTAGAACATCATTTCTTTCCAAATATCAAGTCAATATTTATCAACCTTTCATTATATTCATCAAATGAAAATGTTCAAGGAGGATGGTTCTATTATATTAAACCATAGGATGATTTTTTCAATCTTTTATAAGGATAATCAATTGTAAAAAATCATAGATGTCCCATGTACAATGTCATTCTTCTATTATACTATTGATAATATGAAGCCTCTTCTTCACAAATTAGACATGATTTATGTCCCTGGACACTATATCCATATGTGGTTCCATATATATGAAATTAGTTTATAGTGAACATTATCATAGCATGAAAATAAAATGCAATTTCTTGTATGGATCAAAAACCTTAACACATGTCTCCCCTAGTAGTTTCAAATCATCAATTAATAGTGAAAGATACACATCAATATCACTTTCTTGACAATTTTTTTTTGAAATCATCATGCTCAATATAACACAAATTTTCTACCTAAAAAGTTATGTGGACAAGTTAAAAACTACAAACAAAAAAGGCCATGAACTATGTTTTCTAGTTAGACTCTGATATGGATTCATTCAATCAGTACACAGTCCCATTCTGAGATATCAAACTTCACATCAAAAATCATGAATTTTTTGGTCAAATATCATCCACTATGGTGATTCAATAGAGTGATGTATGTTACCATCATAGATTTTCTCTTCTAAATTCCATATTAAACTTTTTGTTTCAATTGAATTTACAAAAGATGCATCAAATGTAAAATTTTTAGATAGTACCAAATTGATTTAGTATGAGTTGTGATTCTAGTACCTAACAATGAATCATAGTTGAGTTAAAGAAAATTTATCACTGAATTATATGATGATATCATTAGAATGTACAAAATTTATTTTTCATGAGTTTAGATGTTAGTACCTGATAAATAACATGAGTTGACCTTTTCTTCCATCGTATAGTGTGATGTCCCACATGTTAGAAAACAAGATAAATATTTATATTATTTATGAGAAAAGACAAAATAAATGGGGAAATCATGTATCTTTTTGCAGGATAATTCCATTGGGCATAATATTTTCTTCACCTCATAATTGAAATAAGAAAGCTCATTTCCTTTTGGAAGAAACTCCTTAAAAAGATCAAGTATGTTGGAGAAAATGTTATCACTCCACCCATTTAATTATTTTAATTTAACTAATCACAAAACTATTGATAACACTGTATATTTACTAAAACATGAAAATAATGGTTTCTCATAATCTCTATAAAATCAATCAAAAGTTGTGATTTTTTATAGTTTCAACACCTAAATCATGAATTAATACTTCCATAAAATCTTATGCATCATTATGAATATTTTAATCAACAATGGATGTTGAATTTTTAGTTTTTTCACCATGGTTGATCCAACATGTATAATCTATGATAAAACCATAACAAATGAGATGATACTTGATTTCTATGGTGTTTTTCTTTTTCATATTAAAACCCCTCACACATGGTCAAAAAATAAAATCAATGTCATGAATATTTCATTTAGAAATTTAAAAGAATTAATCAACCCCTTTTTTAGATTCACTAGTGGTTATTTGTAAATTTATATAGTTATGATCCAAAAAATACATGTTATAACAATAGAATTACTGAATACATTAAAACATATAAACTTTTATATATACATATAAATAGATAATTTTTAAACAAAACAACATTTAACAAAAACTATTGATAATTATATAAGAAACATCATATATGAAACACATTTACATATAGTAATATTTTTATTTTAATATTAAATACATGTGTTTTATTGATATTATAAGTTAATTATTTTCAATCATCTAACATTTATTTTTTTCATTTTACATAGTTTTACATTTTTTCAATGTTGTGTGTCAAAATCATTGACGATTTCATTAATTTAATGATTGAAAAATATGGAATCATTACATATGATGATCTATATTATTAACCAAGGAAATCACTATATATAATTTTTCATTGAATAATATAATCAAAAAAATTTGTTAATTTTAAAAATTAAAATTTCTCCAAAGTAAACTATATTTATAACAACATTTATAAATCACAATAAACTAAAAAAAATACTTGAAACAACTAAAAAATATAATTCCTTGATAAATAATTTATCTTTCAAATAAAATACAAAACTTGCAAAATTAAGAGTTCAACAAAGGAAATGGTTCCTTAATCTGAAGATAGCTCCCTCGAATGCATTGGAAGAATAAATACTGCAATATCTATACAAAAATGATTTTAAAAACTAACAATAATTCTAGAAAAAATAAAATCAAACCACAGTTGAAGGACGGCCTAAAATATGTTTCTAAGGTAAAAATAATTCATTGGATGATGAAAAAATGGTAGACGATGAATAATAGAGACCGAAGATCATAAAAATCAATGAAAATAAATAATGGAAATTAGGGATTACCTAGTCACCTTCAGAGTCATTGTGAGTTTGGAGAGTGGTTCATAGATCCAAAAGGGGTATTCATGATCCTAAATAATTTTAAATGGTTTTTGGAATCAGTTATTAGAAAACTCGTCCCCTATGAGTGAGAGAATTTTTTTTTCTATTGATCTTTGTGAAAACTGACGTAATGTTTTCTGAATTAAGGTGTTTATTTTTTTTAAAAAAAACCACATCCATAAAGATATTTATCATCTTTTTTAGTGTCGGTTTTTAGTAAATTTATCATCAAAATACATATATACAAAATTTTCAACATTGGTATTTAGAAAAACTAATGCCAAAAATATCATACACATTATTTTTTCATCGGTTTATAAAAATCCAAAGTCACTTCTCCAACATCAATGAAAATATTTCCACTAGTGTTACGTCCCTTTAGTGAATAAATCTCAGAAACCTTTGATGAGTTGAAATAACACCCATATTAATTTTTTTTCCTATTTCCAGTTAAAATTTTAGGGATTATTTGTTTTGTGTTTACATACATTTACACAGAAATTCTATATTTTGAGGTTACACTACAAGTTATATTTAAACATAACCATGCATGGGCATTGTACCAACAAATGTTATATATGTGAACATGAAACACTATTTGAAATCAGAATTGGAGGTCAAGGAAATAGAGAAAAAAAGTTCTTCATGGAGCTTATTAAGGTTCATTATTATTAGAAGTGATTATACCATAGAATTTTGTTCATATATTCACATTTTTCAATGTTTGTAATTTACATGTGATATTAGGATTTTTGTTTTTAATGTTTATATCTTTATAGTTTTATTAGATTGTTTTTATATTTTTACATGTTACATGTGTAGTGTACATCAAATGGTTTCATTATTTTGTAGTCTTGAATTTTATTATATATTGTATCTTAGAGATGTGCAGATGATTACATATTTAAAGGATAAGGTATCTCTTATTTGTTTTATACTTTCTTGGTGCATGTCTCTATCATCTGGCCTATTATTGGAATGCTTGAGGTGGAACACTCAATCTACTTCCATCCTGGGTGTGGTTTGTATAGGTTAGTGTAACATTCCATGTATTTATAGAATAATAAATTCTCAGATAAATTAATATCTTTGAATTTAACATTAATTTTAGTTTAAATGGGACCCTATGTAAGATAGCGTACTTGAAACATAACAACGGGTTTCTCTGAAATCTTACGGTCCACACAGCTCTAATTTATAATGAAAAAATACCAAAATAATATTAATATTTTAAATGGAAGTTAACACCTAGTCGTTGTATTGGAGGAATGAAAAAAATATCTATATTATATTTTTTAAATATTTGATAAATATTTTTACATTTATCCAAGGAATTTTAGATGCTTAAAATGAGAATGTGTCATATTTTAAGTGTAAAATACTCTAATATTTTTAAAAGGTCATTTTACTACCTTTTGATGGAGAACCCTTTTTGAAAATAATTTTTGTCACTTTTATTTTTTATATTTATTAAAATAAACTTCTTAATTAGAATTATTACATCCAAATTTACCATGATTGAAATTGTGTTATTTTTCTTATATAATCCATATTTAAATGAAAAGTGAAAAAAACTTCATTTTAATTAAAAATTGTCATGTTATATAATTTATTTATAAAGTTATATTACACTTTTATTTGATTATAATGTATAATTAGATTATTATATTATTATTTAATCAAATTCTTTTCATTGGACATTATTTTATATTTAAATTGGGAATAAACACATGTCAATATTTTTGATAGTTTTTACTTCTTAAAAACCCTCTTTTTTGTTTTGATAGTAAGAAATAATATTAAAATTATTATATAAACTTTTATGTTTATAATTTAAAAAAATTGGTTACATATTTGTGATCATAAATTCCAAGTTTTTTAAATAGGTAACGTTGAAATTTGGACATTATTATTAGTAACTTCAGTAATTATTTGTATTTACCGTGGTTAAAAGTTAAACCAAGTAAGTAAGGGTAAAAAATAATATTATAATAAGATAAAAATACAATAAAACATGTCCAAATACTACTAGATAAGATATTTAAAACCATTATAATACTTGGGTCAATATTAGGACCCCATAGAGCCACTTGGGTGGAATAATGACCATTTATAATATTTATTTTATAGAAAAGGGAAATATAACATAAACATGCATCTCCTAACTAATTTTTTTAAATTTTGTTTCTATAAATGATATAATTTAATATAATTAGTAATTAAAAAGAAAAAAATATTTCATACATCATGATATTTTATTTATAATTCTTATACATTAAATAAACAAATTTATTTGGGACACAATGATGATATATTGATTACTTTATTAATGAAACATTCAAACAAATAATATTATAAATTTTACAATAAGTGTAATTTGAAAATTTTGATGGAATAAGAAAATTTTATAGATGAAATTACTATGTAAGAGATTATTTAACACATTTTTTTAATGAATCATGTTTTTATGACTTAAAAAAATTACTTACTAAATTGTTTCAAAATTGATATAAATGAGTTTTTAAAACAAATTCTATTTTATTAGTTGATATAATATCCCTAAAAATATATGATTCGGTATAATGATATATATATGATAAAAATAGCATTAATTATCCACTTTTGCTTCTATTGGTATTTTATAGTATCTTTATTAACTATATATTATGAAAATAAAATAAGATGTGGTAAGAGTTAATGTATTTAAGTAAGGGTTAAAGCTAAAAGATATTGTTACATTTTTTACCAAAAATTTTCTAAAACGTATTGATTTAGAGTATTTATACCCATTGTCATATTTTCCACGTAATTTATCACACTATAACTATTTCAATTTAAAAAATAAATTAATAATAATATAATACGTCAAGACTTTACTAAAGGGCCCCTCCCTCCTAAAAAATGTCATCAACTTTAACACTTACTCACACCTCTAAAGCCCCTTGGCTCAACAAATTTCTCCTCAAATAAGCTCCAAATATCCTTCCCATAATCCTAGAATCCTTACATAGTGTATAAGTCAATTCAGGATATCCTTTTGGCTCAGATCAAAAGAAGTTACCTGATTTAGAGGTAATGTCTTCTCTCAATCTTATTTCCCATAATTTCCCTCTCCACCACCTATACTATTTTTATCCCATTATTTTATAAAAATTTATGTCTCCTAAATATACTAGTATGGTTTTATGATACGGTTTTGACATACACTAACACACATGTACATCAAATGCGTATATAACATATTGTTTCTATGTTGTGCATACTACTGCCTCACGAAATGATGATCATTCAGTTTTCTCCTAACACCTCTCATAGGGGACATTATGATGGAACTGTATTTATATATGATATATATTTTATTTTATCTATTATTTTGTAATTTTTTTTTACAATATATCTTTTCTCTTTCCATAATGTGTAAATACAATAATTACATTTGAGGATGTGTGTACTACCACCCCCTCTAAGTGACATGTATCCTTCATGACATACATGGAACGAATAAAAGGATGTTGTTAATGAAATTATTTAACAAATATAACTTAGATATTATAATGGAATTATTATATATCTATGCCTCTTTTATTTTTTATTCCTTAAATATTCCTTTAGTATAACAAATAAATGAAAGTAGTGTTCATGCGTATGTACGACCTTCCTACTCCATAAATAGTGCATTTTATTTCTTATCTCAAAATATTATGGAATATTATAAATACATATAAAATGGATATATATTATATTTAAATCAACAATAATATTATAGAGATAAAGGACTTATGACCACATGGGTATTTTTACCAAAACAAGTTCATTTTTTACTCAATTACCGAACAACAACAAACCGTCCGATATAAAAACAAATAATTAACTAATTTCTAAAAAATGTAAATAAGTGATAGAAAATGAATAAAAAAATTATAAAAAATAAATTAACCTAAGTTAATAATTCAAGAAATTAAAGAATAAAAAATAAAAGTTGGACTCCAGGCAAGGTAACTTCTTAAATCAATTTCCATTCATTGGGTAAATCTTCTACTTATTGATTATGTTGTGCTATGAATATATGAGAAATAAATTTTGATATCCAAAAACTTATGTATACTTTATTTATGTTTATTTATTTTTAATACACATAATCGACCTATTTTTTTAACAAAATGATCTTTGTAATAGAAATCTTAACTCAAACTCTATTCATTGAGTTAAATATCCATGTCATTGGTTTTTTTCCAAGAATATGTGTGAATGGACATTAATTTTTTTACCTAATATCTACTTAAATTAGGTGTATTTAAATTTTTAACGCATATTTATTTCATTTATTAATCTTTAATGTAAAGGCGTGATCTTGTAAGGGACTTTGCCTCAATATCCTTTCATTGAAGCATATTTTAACTTATATACGTGTTTCATTTATAAGGGATATAATAATACCATTTTTTATGTTAATTTAATATAGTGGTTTTTAAAAAGAATATTTTTCGACAAAACATTTTACCTAATGACTAAAGGAATGTTTCTTTTTAACGTATATGGTGACAACGAGCTTTCTGCCACTGTGAGCATTATTTGATAACTATATTCCACTACAAGTCATAATTATTCTATAAAAAAAAATTAATTATCGTATTCAATTTATAGATATATTGGTATTGAAAATAGTTTTGGGAATGTATTCATTATATCAATATCTTGAAATGATGTCTTATGATTGCAATGTGGAAATTCTATTTTTCCTTTATGCTTGTTCATGGGTTATGATTCTATTATGGTTCTTAGGAATTTCTTACATATACGGGTGGTACCATGATAAATTGAGGGTATGCGAGCTCCTGATAGCTTTGGGTAACATGATCACTACTGGAAATAAAACATTTACCAACGATTGAGAAGTGTTGGGAAAGGCTGGACAACCATTGGTATAACATATACCAACGGTTCTTCTAGCCGTAGGGAAGTAAGCCGTTGGGAAAAACATTTCCCAACGGTTTACACTGAACCGTTGGCATAGGGTGGAGAAAGATTACCCTATGCCAACGGTTCTTCAAAACCATTGGGAAACCTTTTTCCCAACGGTTTGTAAAATCCAAAATCTACTCTTTCCCAACGGTTCTAAACCGTTGGGAAAGGTTTTTTACCAATGGTTTTATGAACCGTTGGTAAAACTAATCCTAGAGTTTCTATGCCAACGGTTTTGAACCGTTGGCATAGCCTCTGCTGGGCAAATCAGCCAGCAGCTCCCCAATTTGGCCAGCAGCTCTAGGTCTCCAATTTGACCACCACCAGGTCTAGTTTTGTGGGTTCCCTCTCATTTTTCAATCCAATTATTGTACCTGCAATAAACTAACACATACATATATAAAATTATTGTACCTGAAATAACCAACTAACACTTACATATAGAGAACAAATTCAAACACGTTTAACATATAATGGTAGAACTATACACATCCATAATTAAATTATAATTGATAACGTAATTATAAACATACATAATTCAATTAGAATTCAATTTAAAATTTAGATGATAATTATATGTGGAATCTGGAAGTCAATTCATAATTTGATCTGTTTTTTGTATACCATATATTTTTACCTAAAGTAATGTCCATTTTAAACATAATGCATACACCTGGAGTGCTACCGTCCACAACGCGCCTCAGATTGAGGCGGGGTTGACTCATACACGTCACATATGACCCCTGGATCGTTGTGCTAATGTATCGACACAATACGAATGCATTTGATCGGTTTTCCGTATGTCAGTTGATGTTTTTCAATTAAAATGACGTACTTTTGAAACAAAAGGCAGACACTTTGAGTGGTTCTGGCCACACCGCGCCTCAGATTGAGGCGGTGTTGACTCATACATGTCACATATGACCTATGGATTGTTCTCTTATAGTTTCAATGGAAACCGAATGCGTTTGGTTGGTTTCCGTATATACTTAAATTGTTGTCCATTTTAAGCAAAAGAGAGCCACATAGAGTGATTCTGGCCACACCGTGCCTCATATTAAGGCGGGGTTGACTCGTACACGTCACATATGACCCATGGATCATTTTAATAATGTATCGACACAATACGAATGCATTTGGTCGGTTTTCTGTATGTCAGTTGATTCTTTTCACTTAAAATGACGTCCTTTTGAAACAAAAGATAGACACTTTGAGTGGTGCCGGCCACAAATCGTCTCAGATTGAGGCGGAGTTGATTCTTACATGTCACATATGACCCATGGATCTTTCTCCTAAAGTTTCAATGGAAACCGAATCCGTTTGGTCGATTTTCCGTATGTACTTAACATGGTGTCCGTTTTAAACAAAAGAGAGCCACTTAGACTGATCCCGGCCACACCGCGACTGGGATTCATCCCGGGTTGGCTCGTACACATCACATATGACCCATGGATCGTTGCGATAAATTATCAACAGATTTGGAATGCGTTTGGTTGGTTTTCCATATGCCAGTTGTTCTTTTCACTTATAATCCTGTCCATTTTAAACAAAATTGACATAGTTAGAGCGGTTTCGGCCACACCGCTCCTCGGATTGAGGTGGGATTGACTCGTACACGTCACATACGACCGATGGATCCTTGTGCTAAAGTATCAACATAGTCCGAATGCCTTTGGTCGGTTTTTCGTATGTCAGTTGATGCTTTTCACTTAAAATGACGTCTTTTTGAAACAAAAGGCAGACACTTTGAGTGGTGTCGGCCACACCGCGTCTCCGATTGAGGCGGGGTTGATTCGTACACGTCACATATGACCCATGGATCGTTCTCCTAAAGTTTCAATGGAAACTAAATCCGTTTGGTCGTTTTTCCGTATGTACATAAAATGTCCCTTTTAAACAAAAGAGAGCCACTTAGACTGATCCCGGTCACACCGCGACTCTGATTCATCCCGGGTTGGCTCGTATACATCACATATGACCCCATGGATTGTAGGGATAAATTAACAATAGATTCGAAATGCGTTTGGTCGGTTTTTCGTATGTCAGTTGATGCTTTTCACTTAAAATGACGTCCTTTTGAAACAAAAGACGGACACTTTGAGTGGTGTCGGCCACACCGCGTCTCCGATTGAGGCGGGGTTGATTCGTACACGTCACATATGACCCATGGATCATTCTCCTAATGTTTCAATGGAAACCGAATCCGTTTGGTCGGTTTTCCGTATGTACTTAAAATGGTGTCCGTTTTAAACAAAATACAGTCACTTAGCGGACGACATCAGATTGACCTGAAATCATAGGACAACAATCCCATTATTATTCGCGATGTGAACGCACAGACGACACGTCAATCAGACGTGCGGTCTGCGCGGGAAGACTCATTATGCCTTCTTTAAGCGTTGCGCGCGCTTGATAAACGCGCGTGGGGGGTCCAAACTGGCCGAACGAAGTCCGAATGGCCTGAAATCGGACGACATCAAAGGGTGAATGAATTGTGATGTGTTCGAGCAGACGGCATGTCAATCGGACGTGCCGTGTTCCTGCGGTGACCGGGAACGCCGTTCTAGTGTCATAAACGGCCAAAACGGGCGTCTAACGGTCAAAATCATAGCGGATGACATCGTATTGACCTGAAATCACAGGACATCAATCCCATTATTATTCTCGATGTGCACGCGTAGACGGCACATCAATCGGACGTGCGGTCTGCACGGGAGGGCTCATTATGCGTTCTTTAAGCGTTGCGCGCGCTTGATAAACGCGCGTGGGGGGTCCAAACTGGCCGAACGAAGTCCGAATAGCCTGAAATCGGACGACATCAAAGGGTTAATGAATTGTGATGTGGTCGAGAAGACGGAACGTCAATCGGACGTGCCGTGTTCCCGCGGTGACCGGGAACGCAGTTCTGGTGTCATAAACGGCCAAAACGGGCGTCTAACGGTCAAACTCATAGCGGACGACATCGTATTGACCTGAAATCACAGGACAACAATCCCATTATTATTCGCGACGTTCACGCGTAGATGGCACATCAATTGGACGTGCGGTCTGCATGGGAGGGCTCATTATGCGTTCTTTAAGCGTTGTGCACGCTTGATAAACGCGCGTGGGGGGGTCCAAACTGGCCGAACGAAGTCCGAATGGCCTGAAATCGGACGAGATCAAAGGGTGAGTGAATAATGATGTGGTCGAGAAGACGGCACGTCAATCGAACGTGCCGTGTGCCCGCGGTGACTGGGAACACTGTTCTGGTGTCATAAAGGGCCAAAACGGGCGTCTAACGGTCAAAATCATAGCGGACGACATCGGATTGACCTAAAATCACAGGACGACAATCCAATTATTATTTGCGACGTGCGCGCGCAGACGACACGTCAATCGGATGTGCGGTCTGCGCGGTAGGGCTCATTATGCGTTCTTTAAGCGTTACGCGCGTTTGATAAACGCGCGTGGGGGGTCCAAACTGGCCGAACGATGTCCGAATGGCTTGAAATCGGACGACATAAAAGGGTGAGTTAATTGTCTTATGGTCGAGCAGAGGGCACGTCAATCGGACGTGCCGTGTGCCCGCGGTGACCGGGAACGCCGTTCTGGTGTCATAAACGGCCAAAACGGGCATCTAACGGTCAAACTCATAGCGGACGACATCGGATTGACCTAAAATCACAGGAAAACAATTCCATTATTATTCGCGACGATCACGCGCAGACAGCACATCAATCGGACGTGCGGTCTGCATGGGAGGGCTCATTATGCGTTCTTTAAGCGTTTCACGCGCTTGATAAACGCACGTGGGGGGTCCAAACTTGCCGAATGAAGTCCGAATAGCCTGAAATCGGACGACATC
The DNA here is from genome assembly GCA_963277665.1 of Viscum album. Lineage (NCBI taxonomy): Eukaryota > Viridiplantae > Streptophyta > Magnoliopsida > Santalales > Viscaceae > Viscum > Viscum album. Next base: position 834,816,276 of record OY728136.1, read on the forward strand.
AAAGGGTGAATGAATTGTGATGTGGTCGAGCAGACAGAACGTCAATCGGACGTGCCGTGTGCCCGCGGTGACCGGGAACGCCGTTCTGGTGTCATAAAGGGCCAAAACGGGCGTCTAACGGTCAAAATCATAGAGAACGACATCGGATTGACCTGAAATCATAGGACAACAATCCATTTATTATTCGCGACGTGCACGCACAGACGGAACGTCAATCGGATGTGCGGTCTGCGCGGTAGGGCTCATTATGCGTTCTTTAAGCGTTGCGCGCGCTTGATAAACGCGCGTGGGGGTGGGGGGGGGGGGTCCAAACTGGCCGAACGAAGACCGAATGGCCTGAAATCGGACGACATCAAAGGGTGAGTGAATTGTGATGTGGTCGAGCAGACGGCACGTCAATCGGACATGCCGTGTGCCCACGGTGACCGGGAACGCCGTTCTGGTGTCATAAAGGGCCAAAACGGGCGTCTAACGGTCAAAATCATAGCGGACGTCATCGGATTAACCTGAAATCAAGGACAAGAATACAATTATTATTCGCGACGTGCACGCATAGACGGCACATCAATCGGATGTGCGGTCTGCGCGGAAGGGCTCATTATGCGTTCTTTAAGCGTTGCACGCGCTTGATAAACGCGCGTGGGGGGGTCCAAACTGGCCGAACGATGTCCAAATGGCTTGAAATCGGACGACATCGAAGGGTGAGTAAATTTTGATATGGCCGAGCAGAGGGCACGTCAATCGGACGTGCCGTGTGCCCGCGGTGACCGGGAATGCCGTTCTGGTGTCAGAAACGGCCAAAACGGGCGTCTAACGGTCAAACTCATAGTAGACGACATCGGATTGACCTAAAATCACAGGACAACAATCCCATTATTATTAGCGACGTGCACGTGCAGACAGCACATCAATCGGACATGCGGTCTGCATGGGAGGGCTTATTATGCGTTCTTTAAGCGTTGCGCGCGCTTGATAAACGCACGTGGGGGGTCCAAACTAGCCGAAAGAAGTCCGAATAGCCTGAAATCGGACGACATCAAAGGGTGAGTGAATTGTGATGTGGTCGAGCAGACGGCACGTCAATCGGACGTGTCGTGTGCCCGCGGTGACCGGAAACGCCGTTCTGGTGTCATAAAGGGCCAAAACGGGCGTCTAACGGTCAAAATCATAGCGGACTACATCGGATTGACCTGAAATCACGTGACAACAATACAATTATTATTCGTGACGTGCACGAGCAGACGGTACGTCAATCGGATATGCGGTCTGCGCGGTAGGGCTCATTATGCGTTTTTTAAGCGTTGCGCGCGCTTGATAAACACGCGTGGGGGTGGGGGGGGGGGGGGGTCCAAACTGGCCGAACGATGTTCGAATGGCCTGAAATCTGACGACATAAAAGGGTGAGTTAATTGTGATGTGTTAGAGTAGACGGAACGTCAATCGGACGTGCCGTGTGCCCGCGGTGACCGGGAACGCCGTTCTGGTATCAAAAACGGTCAAAACGGGCGTCTAACGGTCAAAATCATAGAGGAAGACATCGGATTGACCTGAAATCACATGACAACAATATCATTATTATTTTCGATGTGCACGCACAGACAGAACGTCAATCGGACGTGCGGTCTGCGCGGGAGGACTCATTATGCGTTCTTTAAGCGTTGCGCGCGCTTGATAAACGCGCGTGGGGGGTCCAAACTGGCCGAACGAAGACCGAGTGGTCTGAAATCGGACGACATCAAAGGGTGAGTGAATTTTGATGTGGTAGAGTAGACGGCACGTCAATCGGACATGTCGTGTGCCCGCGGTGATCGGGAACGCCGTTCTGGTGTCATAAAGGGCCAAAACGGACGTCTAACGATCAAAATCATAGCGGACGACATCGGATTGACCTGAAATCACAGGACAAGAATACAATTATTATTCGCGACGTGCACGCGCAGACGACACATCAATCGGATGTGCGGTCTGCATGGAAGGGCTCATTATGCGTTCTTTAAGCGTTGCGCGCGCTTGATAAACGCGCGTGGGGGGGTCCAAACTGGCCGAACGATGTCCGAATGGCCTGAAATCGGACGACATCAAAGGGTGAGTTAATTGTGATATGTTTGAGCAGAGGGAACGTCAATCAGACGTGCCGTGTGCCCGCGGTGACCGGGAACGCCGTTCTGGTGTCATAAACGGCCAAAACGGGCGTCTAACGGTCAAACTCATAGCGGACGACATCGGATTGACCTCAAATCACAGGACAACAATCTCATTATTATTAGCGATGTGCACGCGTAGACAGAACATCAATCGGACATGCGGTCTGCATGGGAGGGCTCATTATGCGTTCTTTAAGCGTTGCGCGCGCTTGATAAACGCACGTGGGGGGTCCAAACTAGCCGAACGAAGTCCGAATAGCCTAAAATCAGACGACATCAAAGGGTGAGTGAATTGTGATGTGGTCGAGCAGACGGCACGTCAATCGGACGTGCCGTGTGCCCGCTGTGACCAGGAACGCCGTTCTGGTGTCAAAAACGGCCAAAACGGGCGTCTAACGGTCAAACTCATAGCGGACGACATCAGATTAACCTGAAATCACATGACAACAATCTCATTATTATTTGCGACGTGCACGCACAGACGGTATGTCAATCGGATGTGCGGTCTGCGCGGTAGGGCTCATTATGCGTTCTTTAAGCGTTGGGCGCGCTTGATAAACGCGCGTGGGGGTGGGGGGGGGGTCCAAACTGGCCGAACGAAGACCGAATGGCCTGAAATCAGAGGACATCAAAGGGTGAGTGAATTGTGATGTGGTCGAGCAGACGGAACGTCAATCGGACATGCCGTGTGCCCGCGGTGACCGGGAACGCCGTTCTGGTGTCATAAAGGGCCAAAACGGGCGTCTAACGGTCAAAATCATAGCGGACGACATCGGATTGAACTGAAATCATAGGACAAGAATAAAATTATTATTCGCGACGTGCACGCGCAGACGGCACATCAATCGGATGTGCGGTCTGCGCGGAAGGGCTCATTATGCGTTCTTTAAGCGTTGCACGCGCTTGATAAACGCGCGTGGGGGTGGGGGTCCAAACTGGCCGAACGATGTCCGAATGGTCTGAAATCGGACGACATCAAAGGGTGAGTTAATTGTGATGTGTTCGAGTAGACGGCACGTCAATCGGACGTGCCGTGTGCCCGCGGTGACCGGGAACGCCGTTCTGGTGTCAAAAACGGCCAAAACGGGCGTCTAACGGTCAAACTCATAGCGGACGACATCGGATTGACCTGAAATCACAGGACAACAATCCCATTATTATTTGCGATGTGCACGTGCAGACGGCACGTCAATCAGACGTGCGGTCTGTACGGGAGGACTCATTATGCGTTCTTTTAGCGCTGCGCGCGCTTGATAAAAGCGAGTGGGGGGTCCAAACTGGCCGAACGAAGTCCGAATGGCCTGAAATCAGACTACATCAAAGGGTGAGTGAATTGTGATGTGGTCGAGTACACGGCACATCAATCGGACGTGCCGTGTGCCCGCGGTGACCGGGAACGCCGTTATGGTATCATAAAGGGCCAAAACGGGCGTCTAACGGTCAAACTCATAGCGGACGACATCGGATTGACCTGAAATCACAGGAAAACAATCCAATTATTATTCGCGACGTGCACGCATAGACGGAACATCAATCGGACGTGCGGTCTGCGCGGTAGGGCTCATTATGTGTTCTTTAAGCGTTCTGCGCGCTTGATAAATGCGTGTGGGGGGGGGGGGTCCAAACTGGCCGAACGATGTTCGGGGGGTTGTTCGGGATCCAAGGAAGAGGGTAGGGGGGCTGTCTGGGGTCCAGGGAGGAGGGTGGGGGCTGTCCGGGGGGTGTTCGGGGCGTTGTCCAGGGTCCAAGGAGGAGGGTTGGGGGGCTGTCTGGGGTCCAGGGAGGAGGGTGGGGGGGCAGTTCGGGGGGCTGTCCGGGGGCTGTCCGGGGCTATTCGGGGGGTTGCCCGAGGTCCAAGGAAGAGGGTGGGGGTGGGGGGGCTGTCCGGGGGGCTATCTGGGGGGCTGTCCGAGGTCCAGGGAGGAGGGTGGGGGGGGGTATCCGGGGGCTGTCTGGGGGGCTATTCGGCGGGGCTGTCCAGGGTCCAGGGAGGAGGGTGGGGGGGGGGTTCCAGGGTCTAGGAAGGAGGGGGGTTCCCAAACACACAACCACTAAAAGAAAACATCCATAAAAACAGATAATATATAAAAATAACTCAACTCCAATACTATACTACGAGTCTAGATAAAACCAAATAGGAACACACCCTCATGTTATCATATTAATAACTCTTCTTGAATCATTGAGAGTCACATCCCAATGATCATAGGATCACTAGCCTAATTGATCACTAACCATGAAACACATGTATGTTGGTCATGTCACCACATGCATCATCACTCATGCCACCATATCAATATATCATAAGGAATTCTCCTGGATAAGACAATATTTGATCACACATCATTCACATTGAGTTATCATAATACAAATTATATTTACATGCTTATGATATAGAATGAATCCACATTAGTAAGACCCACCCCTCTCATAAGTTACCATCACATCACTACAACCCATCCTAGAAAGCACCCTACCGCATACAAATTCACCCAATCTAGGGTCTAATACCCAACAGGATCTTACATACTAGGATACACATCATGGATCACTATCAAAACCATAAAAACATTGACAGATCTCAAAAAATTAGTGCATGCCATCATTACCTCATAGAATTGAAAAAAGGTAAGTAACAAGCAATATATCTCACTACTCCATACTCACCCCACAACATAAGGGTCTCACATTACTAGGGAATAATTCTATCCAATACTAAATGATCTTGATCCATTTTTCATATACATATATGATTCACCTCACCAATTACTAAATATTAATAACATACAAAATTATGATTCCATTTAACTAGAGTTAAACCATGAGGTTTTACAAGGAAATTCTATATAAGTATTTGTTTACACTTTAAATAAAGAACATGAATGTCATGTTAACACTCAACATTGATTCATTAATAAATTGTATTCGAATTTTATGGAAATACCAAAATAAATTAGTGAATCAATGTACCTATAGTGGTGAACATGACCACCATGAAACAATCATAAATTTTTACAAAAACCCTAATAATTGGGAATAACGAAATCAATAATAGAAGTATATGATTTATAAGAGCTGGAACTATATCGTTGATAAAATATAGGAGTATAACCTGGTAGGTGCTGATCTGATGGAAGATGTGGGGATTGGGAGGTCCTTCTGCAAGGAATCGCTCCAGGAGGACACGAACTGAATGCTTCTGGAATGTGGGGAGGCCGCTGGATCGATTTGGTATTTGGGGCTTTTTTTCCCAACGGTTATTAAAAACCGTTGGTAATGACCAACATTTCCCAACGGTGGCATAGAACCGTTGGGAAAACAAGATTTTTCACCACTTTTCCCAACGGTTCTTAGGAACCGTTGGGAAAAACCTATCTTTCCCAACGGTTGTATGAAACCGTTGGGAAAACTATACATTGAGGGGTTTTTCCCAATGGTTTCTATAAACCGTTGGGAAAAACAAGATATGCCAACGGTTCATTGAACCGTTGGTACACAACTGTTGGGAAAGGTCCCTTTTCCAGTAGTGGATGGAGGTAAAAATTAAGGGTTCTCCTATGATATTTAAGGAATATAATGTGACGGGTATTCCAAAAGTAACCATGAAGGTTACTCTCTATGTGGCTGTGAACGCTACAATGTATGTATGTTATGTATTCCACAAGTTACCTTTATGATTTATTATTTCTATCAGTTATTCATAAATCCTATTATTTCCTAAGGTATGTTAATGTGCTTATGTTTTATGAATAAAAATTATGATTTCATTGATTTCTATGTATTCATTGACAAATGTTTTTCTTTCATTATTTTATATACCATATTGATATTTTTATTCTCATCCCATGTTTTTGAAATGTTTTACAGAGGTTATAAGGAAGGGTTGGAGAATGAAATAATTCAAGAATATTTTCATCAAGAAACTAAATCTTTTTTATTTTATAAAAAAATTATATTGTGGAAGAAATGTAAAATATTTTAGTTGTATCCATATTGTATTAATTTGAGTTTTTATGTAATAATTATAGACTAATTCTATAAATATCTAAACTTGAAAATATACTTAATGTGAATTATTTAATTATCTAATGACTATGTAATATTTATGAAAGGGCCTTTATAGATGGTATCAATGGTCAGTTTAGACAACTTTAGAGCTTAAGATGTTTTTATAAGATTTGGGGATATCATCATGCGTTTATAATTATATGGTATATTATATGTTTAATGTCCTAGAAACCTCTTTTTATGATTTATGATCTCGAATATTACGGTGACTAATAGTATTTTTTAAGGCATGCACCTTTAAGAAAATTATGGGTTATTAATTTTTTCGATGAAAAAATGAGAGTTATGAGATATCCTTTGAGGTTAAAATATGTTATGGTCATTTTTGAATATTTTATCTAATTTATAGAAATTTTATAATATTATATAGTTTTTGAAAAAATAAAAAGCGTACACCATGTGACAACCCATCACGTCGAACAAAACTATGGGTATCGAACCCACAACCGAAGAGCGATTGGTATTTATCACCTACCACTGGACTATTTGAAGTCCCTGGTTAATACGACTTATTATATTAGTTAAATGATTTTATGGTTCAATAATAACTTTATTTTGGTAAATTATGCTTTATCAAATGGATATTGATTTTATAGGAAAATGATTTGGTGATTAAGTGATAAATTTAATTTTGGGAGACATTTTCTATTTTGAAAATAATTTATGCCATAAGAAAATATAATACCATGGGATTTTATTTGAGGATTAAGGGTTGAATTGTTTTTTTAATCAATGTTTTAATTGTGGACATACGGTGATTTTGGATATTTGTTAAAATGATTAACCTATCGTGGAGAATATGTGATTAGGTTAATTAAATTTATGTATGAGAATTTAAAGAGTAGTCGATATTATTTCGAGATAAATGTAAAAATTTATATTGGAAATCTATGTGATTAAATCCTTCTATGTTTTGGGTTTCAATATTAGTTGGATTATTTTGAGTAATTTTAAATTTTTTTGTTTAATGGTCTACGTAGAACTTTGTGTTTATTATTGAATTTTGGAGATTAAAAGTAGTCATTCTCCTTATAAAGGATTGTTATTTTTGGGGGATTATCTTTGTAATGCCCCGAACCAAGTTACCCAGAGTTGATGCATTATTTTAATACATTGGCATGACTACAAGGAATCAAGTCCCAAAAGACAGATCAATTTCTATGTCCTGGAAAATAGATTACATACATGGATGTTACAATACACTTTAGAAAATAAAACACAACATAAATGATCCTTTGAGAACACCATTAAACCCCTAACATAACCCTGCTTATCAATCATAATACACTTGTTAGAATTATGAGAAAATTAAAACATAGAAAGGGGTGAGATCATATGGTCTGTAAAGATAAAAATATAGCTAAACATTAATAAATATGCATAAACATTTAAGGCAAAGTATAAGACTAAAACAAAATCCTTTTTAAACATAAACTTTAGCATAATATGGATAAGATACAATAAAATAATACCATTTACTTATTCACATGGATATTCTAATAGTCGAATAATCACATGTAATATCAAAAGCTAATTTCATAATAATGGACTTCATAATGCAAGACTATCATGACCACATAATCAAGGCCTTGTACCAAGACTAAAAACAAGATTTTGTCAAGGCCTTGTGCCAAGAAACTAGTTTGTCTTATGAGACCTACTGATGCATCAAAGAGCTTTAGAGGGCTCCACCCGTCACTTACTATGTCCAATGCAATCCTAGTATGAAAAGGTTTAAACATAACATAAACATCTGTATTAAAACTGTCATACGAAATGTCAATACTTTACCCACAAACCATGAATGATATAAAAATAACACATCCAAATTCAAACATATCACAAAACCTTTAATAAAATATGGAATATTTGTATCATAATAAATCAACTTCAAACAAGTCTAAAATCCATTTAAATATTTCAACATAGATGAAAGTGATTTGTAAAAAACTTTGAGAGTAATATCCCTTTTTTCTAAAAATAATTAAAAGTAGCACAATTAAAAAAGGAATACATTTAAATACATTTTTGAATCAATTTTTCCCATACCACTTTGAAACTTTTGAATTTAATTAACATTTTAAAACATTCATGTCTATTTATATAAATCCATAAAACCATTTTGAAGACATAGACATTAATGAGAATGGTTTAAAAGAATAAATCATTAAAAAATTTAATATGTTGTTTTAGTAAAAATTAACTTAAAATAATACATTTGAAAACTATTATAATAAACATTTACATGGATAATAAATATGTCATAGTAGATTCTTACGTAAAAACAACCCCAGATAATAAAGAGATTGTTCAATTAACCCTTACCTTGCACTTTTCTTTAGTCGAGGGTACGTTTAACCTACCGTATGAAGATCTTTGTATGTTATTAAATTATACCAGAACAATATTAGAATTTATGATATCTTAAATGATTCATTTAAGACTTTATACTACCCATTTTATAACAATTTCCATGTAAAATTAATATTTCGGGTAATAATTGCTTTCTTTATCGTACGTGTTTTAACTTGTTACTAATGGTTGTATCACTTAGACCAAGATTTAAATACTTCCTGAATATAAAACATGATTTATATATCAAAAATATTTATAATATAAATTTTTATAATAGACATATATATGAAATGAAAAACACCATTTCTGGAGAGGGTAGTCTGTACTTACGCATAAAGACTCTTTCCGTTTTCATATCGTATTGAACGAAACTAAGAGAATAAGATATATGTAAGTACATATATATATATATCTTTATTAGATTTATTATATCATATATTACATAATTATTAGTAATATATATATTTTTATAATCATCGATGAATGGTGATCGTGGAAATGAATCTCATCGCGTTGTGGAGACGGTAATCTGTTCGTACGAACGAGCGACAATATCATTTCCTTAATGGTGTGAAATTGGATGGTATATTAAGTATATATATACATTATCATGTTATATAATTATTTATATACATATTACTCAGCATTATATCCATCCAAATAATATACTGTTGAATACCAAATTACAACACAACGTGGAGACGGTAAGCCGTACGTACGCACGCATTGTGACATTATCATTCATAAGATGGATAGAATAATGAATATAGTTGTGACATATTTATAATATCATCAAAGTATATAGAAGATACTGGGGTTATTATTTTAGAATGGAAACAACAAAGAAAGAGTAAGTGAATGAATAAGAGAACTTGAAAGAGGGTAGTGAAATCATTACCTCTTCTTCAGGTTCATCCTTTTGATTTGATCAGAAGGGATTCTTAAGTTGGATTTATTACCAAAGGATGGACAATAGTATGAAGTTAGGATAGTTGGGAGGTTATTTTGGAAGGGTTTTTCCTAGCCAAATGGCTTTGTAGGTGTGAATTTGAGAGAAGGGGAAGTGCCCTTTTATAAGAGTGGTGAGGGGTGCCTTTGGAAAAACTTAAAATATTATTTTATAATAAATTCATATTCAGTTTATAATATCTCCAAAGTGACTTATTTTGAGTTTAGGGTGGGTATGGGTCGGAATACTCTCAACCAATTGGTTTTAGACATGTTTAGGTTTCCATTTTAATTTTATCATTTAGATTTAACTCTAAGTTAAATAATTTAACTTTTACCATGTCTTCTTGTATTCTTACACTATATGGTTAATAAACATACTATATACTGCCAATATAAAATTAATTGGATCTTTAATGTCATATATATTGTTATATAAGTTTTTTTTCAGAACATTAAGTATTTTGGACCATTATATCAATTAATAATATAATATTTGTTTTAAAAACTATTTTATGGAAATTTTGACACTATTTGTATTTTTTTGATAAAATAATAACATCATGATTAATTCAAAAAAAAATACATTGAATGAATCATAACATGTCATATTCACATTGATAATTCGTGGATGGCATAAAAAGTTGAAATTATATTTATTTTAATATTTATAATACCATTTATTTGATTCTTTCATTAATAAGGTAATTACTGCATCACCATTGTGTCATTAAGGAATTTAATTATTTAATATCTAAAAATAATAAATAAAATACCATTATTTAGTAAATCATTTTAGCTTTATAATTAATATTTATAGTTGAGTTTATATTCGGTATAACCCTATATTAAAAATGGTTTAGTTATTAAACATTGATTTTAACTCTTTTAACTCTTCTTTAAATAAAATAATCATAAATGTCCTAATCAAATTAATGTGCATCTGAAGGGTAATATTTTTTTCATAAGGTTGTATTTTGTTTAATTACACTTATCCAATATAATTAGGACATGTTTTTGGGTAATAATAATATCATTGTTACCCTTAATTACCATATTTACTTTTATTCGTGGTAAATAAAAGTAAAAAGTTACTATTCACCAAAAATTATTTTTATCTTATTGAACCAAATTTTAATTACTGATAACAAATTTGTCTCTATGAGTTTTGAAATTCAACTCACAGAAGCGGTAAAATTATGTTTTATGTGAATTCACAAATTCTCCTAAAAGGTGGGTAAAAGACGGGGAAAAGTTCTATAAAATTTTTTATACATCTATTTTTTTTAAATTGAATCCAATGAATTAAATTAAACTTATATAGGTATTATGTATCTATTTTGACCTAAAATAAATTTAAAAAATGAAAAATTATTTAAATAAAAATCCGGTTTTAAATGATAACTTATTGTTTTTTTCACAATTCATAAAAAATTGAACGTTTTCAGAAAAAACCAAAACGTCACCCTAGGATAATTTCGATATTCCAAATCCAAAAATTAAGTCTATTTTATCAAATTCAAAACATATAATTTACATTTATTAATTCAAAATTTATTTTCATTGTCAAAACAAATAGCATGTTTTTAAGAAACAATAACTATCAAAAGATTGACACTTGTTCATGTTTAATTTCAATGCGATATTATTTCCAATGACTTACATTAAAGGGTAAAAATATAATCTAATTATACTTCCAAAACATTAAAATTTATAATTCAAAACTATAAATTATTTTGATTAAAAAAGTTGTTTGCAATTAAAATATAGTATTTTTCACTATTCACCCAAATATGAAAGTTATCAGAAAAAGACCAAAAATTTATTGAAACTAAATTATTATGTCCCGATTCTAAAGAAGAAGTTTATTTTGAAAAATTGAATATATAAAAGTTTCAAATATTGTATTTCAAAGGTATTCTCCATTAAAAGGCGATAAAATTGAATTTTTTTAAAAATAATTATTTTATATGAAAAAAAATGTTTTTTTCTTACATTATATCTAAGAAACTCATAATATAGATTCTAAAATTATACAGATTGTATAATTTTCAAAATTAGATTAATACTATTCATAATCGCTTTTGAACGGCTAGTTTGGTAAGTCTTGATGTGCATGAACTCAGTGTTGCGTGTAGTGAAAGTTATTTCATTACTTTGAAGAAATAACGTAATATGAAATCATGTGGGGTTACATTATTCTCTTCTTCAATAAATTGCATCCTCACAATATGAACTTGTTCTTCGAAAATAAAATGTTTAAAATAGAAAATACCTTTGTGGGAAAACCCATATCGGAAATTGGATTAATAATTTTTTCTCTTAAAAAGAGGAATAAGGGGATGAAAAAGCCCCCCCCCCACCCAAATTATGATCTCGATTAGGAGAACATATGTGGAAATTAAAGACACATAATTGGAGGGAAAAAATAAATATTTATAGAGAGTGATTAAGGTCATCAATCGCAAACAATTGTAAAATTGTGGGCCTCAACGCCACCAATCTATGATGATTTAAAATGCCATCGGTTTAACAAAATGTAAGGTATTAGGACAACAAATTTTTGGGTTTAAGATCCCTTCCCTAAAGTATAATAATTTATTTATCCATAAAATAATTGTGGAATATATATATATATACTTGACACATAGAGTTTCATCCTTCAACAAATTTCTGCAACAAACACATCTTTCACTCTAAGAGATTCCAAAAATATAAATATTGTATTTATCCTAATCGTATAGGGTTCTAAAAATAATGAATTTATAATTCACATATCAAACCCTTTAAAAAACTATATTTTTCAATCCAGGACATCACGTGGGTTAGTTATAGGTGATACACCCTTGCCTCCATTCAGTTGCGAGTTCAAGTCTTGCAGCCTTACTAGATGTGACGGGTTGCCGCCCGACCTCTGGGTTTTCCTTTTCATGGAAATCCAAAAATAACCTTAACAATTGTATCAAATTTCAATCATAATCCATTCCAAACTTTAGAATTATCCAAAATACTTATATCCAAACTCTCAGTACATAATTTATAAGGAAGTTAAACATAATGATGATCCTTTTTTCTAGGTAATAACATGTGAATGCATTCAACATGTATTCTTTTACAACATCGCAACCTATGGAACTACCAAAATAAAAAATCTCTTAATCTAAAATCACTACGTCGTTATCAGGACCATATTAAGGATTACCTTTTCTTGAACCATGTATTTTTCAAAAAGTGTACCTTACTATTAATTCACTTTTATTAGAACCATATAATCTCGAATCCTCAATAAAATAGTATTGCAGTACAATCCTCATTTATCTCCATAATTCATGTAACCAGTATACAGTTGATACAACAATCAAATGAAATAATTATATAATAACAACATAAGAACACTGGTCATACCTCTTTATCTCTGGTAGTATCATAACATGATTATTACCCAATAACATCATATGCGGTAAACTCTTATGAATGGGAAATTGATTCACATAGTGTCTCAACACCTTGCAGATGAAGCATTTTACATTTGAAAACTTTTTCTTACCCTTGAAATCACGTACTTGGTGTCATTTTTCTCCACACTTATAAAAAACTCTCATTCCATTCAATCATTTACCAAGGGGATTCATTCCCCATTTATCACATATTGTAAAATCATTCTTTTCCTTCTTCCCTTTATCCATATTTATCTCTTCCATCCTTTTCTTCTCTTGATTCCATTCAAAGCAATAGGACTCAGAGAATATTTACTTATCTTATTAACACATGACACTATTTGTTCATATGTTGAGAATACATGGTAGACTATTTCCCTTCAAAATGTTGGCTTGAAACTATGATGGATATGATCCTTCTTACTCTTTGGATCATACGTATTGCTGGAGTTCACATTCCATCTACAATGAGACATTCCTATACAATGGCATACATTAAGTCAGTTTATGAATTGCAACGATTAATTACAAACTTGTAAAATACCTATCATAAATTGAGTAGTTTATGGATATAATCCACAAAAATATTTTATTTCAGGAGATATATACTCATAAATACTTCATAATTATTTGTAAAGAAAATGAGAATTAACCAAAGCATATCCCCCCGGAGTGTCGTAACCAAGAGTGCAGCAAGACCCATTTCCGTGCACCAGTTCCTGTTCGAGACCAGATCAAAGCGGTGTTTTCGGGTTTTACCCCTAGGTACAATTGTGGCAGAGCCACCTCTACATGCTCGTATCCCGACAAGGATGTATTTTCATAGAAAACTCACAAAATCTCTACATTACCAAAATTATTAGAAGTTATTCTATACCAATCCTCAAATTCTATCTTAGGGTAATGTGCTCTAATCAGAGATTATCTAAATCTAGTTTCTAAGATTATTTTAAAACTTCATGTGATACCAACTATAATGCCCCGACCCCAGTTACCCAGATTCTGTGCATTATTTTAATACATTGGCATGATTACAAGGAATCAATTCTCAAAAGACTGATCAGTTTAGCAGTCTTGGAAAATAGATTACACACATGGATGTTACATTACACATTAGAAAATAAAACAAAACATAAATGATCCTTTGAGAACACCATTAATCCCCTATCATAACCCTTCTTATCAATCATAATACACTTCATAGAATCCTGAGAAAATTAAAACATAGAAAAGGGTGAGATCAGATGCTCTGTAAGGATAACAATATATCAGAAACATTCATTAATAAGCATAAACATTTAATGCAATGTATAAGACTAAAACAAAAGCCTTTTTAAACATAAACTTCAGCATAATATGGCAAATATACAAAAAAAATTGCCATTTACTTATTCACATGGATATTATACAAGTCAAATAATCACATGCAATATCAATAGCTACATTCATAATGATGTAATGAATAATGTGAGACTATCATAACCACATTGTTAAGGCCTTGTGCCAAGACTACAAATAAGATTTTGTCAAGGCCTTGTTCCAAGACAATAGTTTGTCTCTTGAGACCTACCTATGCCTCGAGGAGCTATAGAGGGCTCCACCTATCACTTACTATGTCCAATGTATTCCTCATATGAAAAAGTTTAAACATAACATAAACATTCATATTAAAAATGGCATACGAAATGTCGATACTTTACCCATACACCATGAATGGTATAAAAATTACACATCCACTTTCAAACATATCATAAACCCTTTCATACAATATGAATATTTGTATCATAATAAATCAACTTAAAACAAGTTTAAAATCCATTAAAGGATTTTTACATAGATAAAAATGATTTGTAAAACTATTTGAGAGAAATATCCCTTTTTCATGAAAACAATTAAAATTCACACAATTTATTAAGGAAGAAATTTAAATACATTTTTGAATCAAAGTTTCCCATACCACTTTGAATCTTTTGAAATTAAATAACATTTTTAAACATTCTTGTCCATTTAAATAAATCCATAAAACCATTTTGAAGACATGGACATTAATGAGAATGGTTTTGAAGAATAAATCATTAAAACATTTAAAATGATTTTTTTTGTAAAAAGTACCTTAAAAGAATCCATTTGAAAACTAGTTTATGATATATAGATGTGGATAATAAATATGTATTTGTAGATACATACGTAAAAACAACCTTGGAGAATAAAGATATTGTGAAATTAACCCTTACTTTGCACTATCCTTTAGTAGAGGGTACGTTTAACCTCTTGTATGAAGATCATTTTATGTTATTAAATAATACCAGAACCATATTAATGTTTATGATATCATACATTATTAATTTATCACATTATACTACCCATTTAATAATAATTTCCATGTAAAATTAATATTTCGGGTAACAATCGCTTTCTTTATCGTATGTTTTTTAACTTGTTACTCTTGATTGTATAGCATAGAACAAAATTTAAATACATCCAGAATATAAAACAAGATTTATATATCATATATATTTAGAATATAAATATATACAATAGACATATATATGAAATGAAAAACACAGTTTATGGAGACGGTGGTCTGTACGTACGCATAAACACTGTTTCCGTTTTCATATCATATTGAACAGAACTAAGTGAATAAGATATATGTAAATAATATATATATATATAGTGGTATAATTATATAATATATTACATACTTATTATTAATATATATTTTTATAATTGTCGATGAATGGTGGTCGTGGAAATGAATCTCATCACGTCGCGGAGACGGTAATCAGTACGTATGAACGAGCCACAATATCATTAACTTAAAGGTGTGGAATTGGATGGTATATTAATTTTACAGAGACATTATAAGGTCATTTTCATTATTTATAGACATATTACTCATCATTATATCCATCCAAATAACATAGAGTTGAATAACAAATTACACCACGACGTGGAGACGGTAAGCCGTACATAACAACACATGGTGACATTATCATTCATAAGATGGATAGAATAATAAATATAGATGTACCATATTTATAATAACATAAATGTATATAGAAGATATTGGGGTTATTATTTTAGAATTAAAAAAAAAAGAAAGAGTAAGTGGAAGAATAAGAGAACTTGAAAGAGGGTAGTGAAATCATTACCTCTTCCTCAGGTCTTCCTTTTGATTTGATCAAAAGAGCTATTTAAGTTGTATTTCTGACCAAAGGATTGCCTCTATGATGAAGATATGATATTTGGGAGGATATTTGGGTAGGTTTGTCTGAGCCAAATGGCTTTGGAGGAGTGAATTTGAGCGAAGGGGGAAGTGCCCCTTTATTAGAGGGGTGAGGGGCACCTTTGAAAAAACATAAAATATTATTTTATAATAAATTCATATATGGTTTATAATGGCTCCAAAGTGACTTATTTTGAGGATAGTGTGGGGATGGGTCTAAATCCTCTCATCCAATATGGTTTAGATAAGTTTAGGTTACCATTTTAACCTTATCATTTAGATTTATCTCTAAGTTAAATAATTAAACTTTTACTGTGTCTTTTTTATTCTTACACTATATGGTTAATAAACATACTATATACTGGAAATAGAACCCCAATCGGTTATCTAATGTGATATATATTTTCATATAAGTCTTTTTTCCGAACCATATATTATTAGTACCATTATAACAATTAATAATATAATATTTGTTTCAAAAATTATGTTATGTCAATTTTTACACAATTTGGTATTTGTTTGTTGTGAAAATAATAACATCATGATTACTTCAAAAAAACATTGAATCAATCCTAACATGCTATATTCACCTAGAAAATTGGTGGATGTCATAACAACTTTGAAATTATATTTATTTCAATATTTATAATTCCATCTATTTGATTCTTTCATTAATAAGTTAATTACTACCTCATCATTGTGTCATTATGAAATTTAATAATTTAATATCTAAAAATTATAAATAAAATACCATTATGTAGGAAATATTTTTATATTTCTAATTAATATTAATAGTTGAATTTATATTCTATATAACCCAATATTATAAATGGTTTAGTTATTCAACTTTGATTTTAACTCTTTTAACTTTTCATTAAATAAGATAATAATAAACGTCTTAATCTAATCCATGTGAACCTAAATGGTCATATTTTATTCCTAAGGCTGTTTTTGGTCAAATTACAGTTATCCAATAGAATAAGGACATGTGTTTGGGTAATAATAATATCATTTTGACCCTTAATTACCCTATTTAATTTTAACCGTGGTAAATAAAAGTAAAAAGTTACTATTCACCAAAAATTATTTTTATCTTATTGAACCACATTTTACTTACTGATATAAACCTCTTCTCTTTTATTTTTTCAATTCCACTCACAGAAGTGGTAAAATTATGTTTTTTATGAATTCACAAAATTCTTCTAGGAGGTGGGCAAAAGACTGTGAAAAGTTCTATAAAAAGTTATATATATATATATAAAAATTATTATAAATTGACTCCAATGAATTAAATTGAAAATTTATATGTATTATGTTTCTATTTTGATCTAAAAAAATTAATTAAAATAAATAATTATTTGGTTTTAAACAATAACTTATTGTTTTTTCACTATTCATCAAAAATTGAACGTTTTTAGAAATATACCAAAAATTCACCTGAGGCTAATTTCGATATTCCGAATCCAAAAATGAGGCCTATTTTACAAAATTCAAAACATAGAATTAACATTTATTAATTTAAAATTAATTCTCATTGTCAAAACAAATAGCGAGTTTTTAAAAAACAATAACTATCAAAAGATTGATAGTTGTTTATGTATAATTTCAATGTGAAATTAATTCTAATGACCATCATTGGATTAAAGGGTAAAAATATAATCTAATTAAACTTCCAAAACATTAAAATGTATAATTCAATACTATAAATTATTTTGATTAAAAAAGTTGTTTTCAGGTAAAATATATTATTTTTCACTATTCATCCAAATAGGAAAGTTTTCAGGAAAATACCAAAAATTTATTGAAACTAAATTATTATGTCCTGATTCTAAATAAGATGTTTATTTTGTCCAATTTAATATATATAAGTTTAAAATATTGTATTTAAAAAGGGTTCTCTATTAAAAGGCGGTAAAATTTCATTTTTTTAAATAATTCTTTTATCTGAAAAAATGAATTTGTTCTTACATTATGTCTATGAAACTCAAAATATGGATTGTAAAATTATAAGGATTATATAATGTTTAAAATTATGTTAATACTATTCATAACCTCTTTTGAATGGCCAGTTTGGTATGTCGTGATGCACTTGAACACAATGTTGTTTGTAGTGCAAGTTATTACATTACTTTGAAAAAATTACATTCTATTAAATCTTGGGGTGTTACAATATGATATTGTACTAACCATTTCGGGTTTGGTTAATGTATAATTGTAAGGGAAACAAATAATTCATATTTTTTATATAATGTGATTCTCTAGAAGTTGATTATTGTTCTTCAACTATGACCATGTCATCTTGAATACTCAACGTTTTGAGAAAAGATGGGTTTTTGGTAGATATTTATTTAAGAATGAAACTCTACATGACTAGTAAGTATGTTTCATTATGTTCTTAGTAAATCTCATAATTAAATTTCTTAACCTTTTGAAATGGATAATAAAACAAAGACATTTTCTATTTACATTTCCTACTGGGAAATCAAATACGGTTTAAACCATAAAAAGTTTAAGGTTTTATGGTTGTCACCTTTCTCCTAATCGTGTTTTCTATCACTCTCCATCAGAACAAGATTGTTAGTTTCTCTTAAAAATCCTTGGTTTCTTACATGGAATCATATTATGTGTTATCCCAGGTGACATTTTTACTTATCCTTAATTCAATTAAAGTGATAGTTTTATTTACTCTTTTCCTAGTGTGGGATTTTTCATTATGTTTTCGAGCACAATATTAAAATTGCAATTTTTCAATTTCTAAAGGGATGGAATGATGTAACAACCCATGTATTTATATAGGACTATATCTTCATATCTATTTATATTTTGAAATTTAATATTATATTTAATTTAAAGGACACATTATGTATGATATCGTACCTGACACGCAACAACAAGTTTTTCTAAGATCCTACGTTGCGTACAACACTATGTTGTACTGATAAATAATACATCAAAAATATTGTTATTTTAAATGGTAGTTAACACATAGTCATTTTATTGTTTATATTAATAGAATTAACAATATTATGTTATTTACATATTTCATAAATGTTTTTACATTTATTTAATTAATTTTAGAGGCATAATTGAGAATGAATCCAATTTTAAGCATAAAATAGACTAATATTTTTAATGGGTCTTTTTACCACCTTTTGATGGAGAAACATTTTTAAAAATACTTTTTTCCAATTTTATATGTTCAATATGATAAAATATACTTCTTATTTAGAATCTTGACATTCAAATTTACCATGGTTGAAATTTTGGTATTTTTCTGATAACATCCATATTTTAAGGAATAATGAAAAATGTTGCATTTTAAATCTGAACTGCCATTTCATCTAATTTATTTATATAGATAGACTATATTTTAAATAATTTTTAAAGTTTAATTGGGTTAATGTTTTATCATTTAATCCAATTATGTTCATTTAAAGTAATTTAACATTTAAATTAGACATAAACACAAGTTAATCTTTTGATCGTTTTTACATCTCAAAAACCTGCTTACTGGTTTTGAAAACATGATTTAATTTTAAATTAATTACTAAAACAAATGTGTTTTGAATTTAGAAAAATGGATTCCTTATTTTGAATCAGTTGGTCCAAATTTTTTCAAAGGGAACCTTTTATTTTTTGAGATTATGAATAGTAACTTCAGTAATTATTTTTAATTACCATGGTTAAAGGGTAAATCAGGTAAATAAAGGTAAACAATAATATTATTATAATATGAAACTTCCCTAAAATGAATCCTGATACTATTTTATGAGATATTTATTACTAATATCATCCTTTTGTCTATTTTATGACCCCATGGAGCCACATGGGTGTGATAATGACCTTTTATAAAATTTAATTAATGAAAAAAGAAAATATAACATAAACATGTATCTCCTAACTAAAACAATTTTAATTCGGTTTATATAAATGATACATTCAACTATAAATATTAATTGGAAATATAAAAATATTTCCTACATTATGGTATTTTATTTTTAATTTTTATACATTAAACAAATAAATTTATTTCGGACAAAATTAGGATGCAGTGATTACCTTATTAATAATAGACTCAAATAAATGATATTATAAATATTTAAATAAATATAATTCAATATTTTTATGCCATAAACTAATTTTTTGGATGATTATGTCATATTAGGGATGAGTTAATTCCCTTTTTTGAAAGAATCATGTTTTTTTGACTTTAACAAATATCAGTTACTAAATATTGTCAAAATTGATATAAATGAGTTTCTAAAACGAAAACTATATTATTAAATGATATAATAGTCCTAAAAATGTTTGATTCGGAAAAATGTCTTATATAATGTAAAAATTTTCATTAAAGATCCACATGTGGTTCTCTTGGAATTTTGGAGTAACTATAGTTACCATATAATATGAAAATACAAGAATTCATGGTAAGATTTAATGTTTTTAACTAAAAGATAAAGCTAAAGGATAAGATTATGTTTGTGTACTAAACTTGTCCAAAACATATTGGTTGAAAGGATTTAGAATCATCCTTTTATTATCCTCGAAATAAATCACTTTTGAACTATTAAAATTCTAGAATCAATTTATAATAAAATAATATTCCAAGACATTCATAAGGTACCCCTCCTCCCACTTATGAAAGTCCATCACCTCTAACCACATAATCACACCTCTCAATCTCATTGGGTCATCCAAATTATGATACAATAATCTATCAAAATACCTCCCTTACCATTAGAAGCCTTTATTTGTGCATATGGAAATTCAATAATGCTTTTTGTCTCAAATCAAAACAAGTTACCCGATTTATTGGTAACGTTTCTCTCAAGGTTCTTTCATTTATTTTCCTTCTCCACCCCCTATGATCTTTTTATTCCATTATTTAATAACAACACCATTATCCTCAATATACTTGTATGTTGTGATGCTATTGTTTTGAACTAAACATACACACACTTCTATCTAATTAATATAGAACACACTGTTTTTGTGTTTGGAAAACTACTGCCTCAAGAAACGATGATAGTTCAATTTTCTATTATCATCCATCTGACAGCCCAAAGGCCATAAAATTTTAATTATTTTGATCAATCCCCCTTTTAATTTAGGAAGGTGGAAACCCAAGTAGGCCTCATGGACATAATAAAAAACACACCCAAAAGAAAAAAAAGAGTAGAACCAGACAGATAGTATGGAGTTTTCCCTCCCCATCATTTGATCATGACGAATCTCTCCACCTTTGCAAGGCAGTTCGGTTCGCAAGTGTCATGTTTCAATGCACATGGAAGATCTGATTGAAGAAACCATACTATCACAAACCACCAAATTCATAAAGCTCTTAAAAGATTAATCACTAGCTTTGAATCCTCCCTTTGGGCCTATTCCACGTATATAAGACTGACTACATTGACTTCCCACCTTCAAGATCAAACCATACATATAGGATAATTCCACCATTCACTATATGAACACCTTCAAAAAACCAAAACATACCTTACACCACACGTAGGTCCTAAAACCATAACACCATGAATCCTTCATCGGTCGCAAAATCCATTGCCTGAGGATAGCCCCATCGCCATCCGTAAACATGTCCATCCATTTATTGAAGCAACATGAAGAGAAAGGGTGGACAAGGCACGCGAAGCCTGAACATCATCATGCAGAACCATATAGCCCATCACCTCACCATAGTAGAATCTTTGATGAGTAGATCCAAGCCACACTCACTAGGAAACACCACACAAGGAATGGATCCAGACAGGGCAGAACTTCAGAAGCACACACCATAGTCCAAATCATGCACTCTGAGAATTTTGAGATAGCAGAGAAGAGCAGGGAACCTCCGACGATAGTGACATACCAAAAAATAATCACCAAACCTTCAAACCTTCAAAACTCACATAAAATGGAATCCAGGACCTACCCCTACTAAGCCTCTCCAGATTCATTGCCAACCCACACCAGATGCACTATATATAGCACCTGGCCAAACTAGAACCAACAGAGGATCTAGATCCATTCTGCACCATATCGTCAATGCATGTTCTGAGCTAAGCAGATCTAATACACATAGTGAGTCAGCATCGCTGAATGGGATGATCCATGACAAACTGAGGTGGGAAGTTGATGTTCCTCCAAATCACAACATCACTGAGATTGAAGAAGGGGAAAAAAAAACCATGATGGAACACCACTTCATCACTCCATGTCCAAGATACACCATGGACGATATCATCTAGAGGAATTTGACTCAATGGAAAATCAGTCAAAGTGGGAATGGGAAATAATGCCCTAGAAAAACCCTAGTCGCTGCGAAGGGGGAGGATAAGCCGCTCAATGGTGGGTCCCTTATGAATAATAATTTTTATTATTCTCTTAACTCCTCTCATTATGGAAATTATGATTGAACTATATTTATCTATGATATTTTTTATATTTTCTATTTACTTATGTAATTTTTATTTACAAGATACCATTATGCTTTCCATAATGCGTAAATATGATAATTTCATTCGAGTAAGTGTGGACTATCGCCCCTCAAAGTTATATGAATTTTTCATGCCACACATGGAATGTATAAAGGTAGGAGTTAATGAAATTATGTAAAATATATGACATATATAATAAACTATAATTATAATATACATATGTATCATTTATTTTTATTCCTTTAATATTCCATTAAAATGACAAAGAAATGAATGTAGTGTTCCAGCGTGCGTACGACCTACTATCTCCATGAAAAATGCATTTAATTTATTATCTAGAAATGTTTTGGACTATTCTAAATACATATATACTAGATATATATGTTATCAAAATCATGAATAATATTTTGTAGATAATTGACATATGACCACATGGATAATTTTCATCAAAAAAAGTTCATTTTTGACTCAAATACCAAACATTGAAAAAATGTCTGATATGAACTCTAAAAATTAACTAATTTCTATAACATGGTAATAAGTGATATAAAATGAAAACATAAAATGGTTATAAAGAAAAAATAAATTAATCAATGTTTATTATTCATGATATTAATGAATGAATGAGACAAGTCAAACTCAAGATAATGGATCTTCTTAATCCATTTTCCATTCTTAGGATTAATCTTCTACTTCTTGATTATTTCATTCTATGATTATGTGAGAAATAAATTTTGATATTATATCATGTATCTATACTTTATTTATGTGTATTTTTAGTGAATACACAAAATCTATATGTATTATTAAGAAAATGATCTTTGTAATAGAAAACATAAATCAATCTCCATTCATTGAGTTAAATATTCATGTCATTGGTTTAGTTTTTCCATGAATATATGTGAATGACCCCTAATTGTTTTACACATAATATAAACTTATATTGGGTGTAATAATATTTTTCACACATATTTATTTCATTTATTTATCCTTAATCTAATGACATGATCTTTGTAAGGGACATTATCTCAATCTCTTTTCATTGAGGCATATTTTTATTTATATACGAGCTTATACTATATGGTGTATAATTATACAATTTTTTTATTAAAATAATTAAATGGTTTTCAAAATGAATCATTTTCTATGAATAATTTTAGTAAATTCAAAAAGTAACGTTTCTTTTTAACGTATGCGGTGACAACGGCATTTCTGTTGCCGTGAGAATTATTTGATATCTGGCTTCCTCTACAAGTCGTATTAAAAAAATGAAAAGTAAATACCAAATTAGTTTTTTATGTATTCTAGTATTGAATTTTTTTTATAATGCATTTATTGTATAAATATCATTGAATGTCTTATGATTTCAATTTATAAATGTTATTTTTTACTTTATACTTGTTCATGTGTTATTAATAGGATATGGTTATTGGGAATTACTTATGTATATGGGTGATTTTGGAAACAACTGAGGGTGTGTGAACCTATGATAGTTCTCCAATGAATTGTTTAACATGATGGAGGTATACCTTAAGGTTTCTCCAAAGTGATTTTGGGTATATATTGTGATGGGTATTCTAAATATAACCATGAAGGTTACTCCTAATTTGTCTGTGAATGCTAAAATATAAGTATGTTATGGATTCCACATGTTACCTTTATGATTAATGATTTCTATTAGTTATTTATAAATATTATGATTTTATAAGGTATGTTAAAGAGTTTAGGTTTTATGAATAAAAAGTATGATTTTATTGATTTGTAAGTATTCAAGGACTAATGTTTTCTTTCATTATTTTATATCCCTTACTAAGATTTTTACGATCATACCATGTTTTTTGAAATGTTTTTCACAGGGTATAAGGAAGGGTAATATAAAGGAATAATTCCATAAGATATTCATCAAGAAAAAAAAGCATGTTTATTTTTAATTTTTTTAATATTTTGGAAGAAACAGATATGGTTTTAGTTGTATCTAATTTTAATAAATTTGAGTTTATGTAATAGTTATGAATTAATTCTCTAAAACTCTAAACCTAAAAATATCCTCAATCTGAATTATTAAATTTTCTCCATATTATGTAATGTTTAAGGCCCGATCCTTATAGTCAGGTCATGTCAAAATTGATTCTAAATAGTTCAAGTATTTGGGATTGATATAGAAGGTAATATTATTATGTAGATTGATTTGGTTATTTAAGAAAAAAATGATTTGTGTTCTATAGATTAGTTAAAATAAGGTAACCCTGTGATTTGGGTGGAATAAAACATAATTTTTCACTATAAACTTGATTATAAGAAAAATTACTCTCAACTATGAGGCACCAATTGTAGGATTTAAAAGGATAATAAATTATTAATATAATTTTTTATTTTTTTACTCATTCATGACTTTACTAATTTATATCCTACATATATGATTTGTTAACCATGGATTTATCCTGTATAATGTTGGTTGACATGCCATAGATAACCATATTAGATTTAGAGAGAAGGAAATTTTGAGACTATTCCAGTGATTCAACTTTTACACAACTAATAGATAAGGGAATCTATTGGGGTAACTGGTAGGGAGTTTATTATCCCATTGATGAACTAGGAGGTTGATTCCCCACCAGTTGAGTAGTGTTAATACCCACCCAAATCACATATAGTAGACTTTTTACTACTTGATGAGACTTTTCAAAATAAATTTTAACATCTTAATGTATAATGGCAGATAATCAATATGTTTTTGCGAGACATTAATATTCATGTATAAAAAGTATTCCTGAATTTTGTTGCTCATATATTCTATATGATTTTTCACCCATATATTATATTTTAGTTATTATTACAAGTCATAACTAAGTGATAGTATGATGTTTTTTGTCATTTCAAATACATACCCACCATGAATCCACCGTATCAAATATATATTTTGAGTTCTGAATTATGGAATACAGATAGAAACTATGGGGGTGATGAGTTATATGTAACTGATAAAACTACAGAAATGAAGTATGTTAGTTAATTAGTATACTGTAAGGTCTACATACCTCGTGATTTTTTCTAATTAAATGATTCCTAATGTATTCCCTTTCAATATAATTATGATATTGAACCTTGAAATAAGATTCATGTTAGTAATATACCTTTGTGTATACCCATCAATGTAGGGGCATTGGAGGGAGACCTAGTGATCTAGGATTATCTATATTATACATGAACCTAGACCATGCCATATTATATTTGTTTTTGATAAAATCATATATATTCACTAGATGATGCCAGGATCCAAAAACTCATTTTTAATGGAATTGAAATTTTTTATCTTAGTATAATGGATCATTTATAGAATGATTAAATTGGGTCCCAACTAGTAGGGAGGTCGAATTATCTATACTTGGAATGGATGTGGATATATGGCCTGATATTTCCTAAATTAATGAGAAGTAGATTGATGTTAGAAAACTATAGTGTATGGAATTTCCTATAAAAAGAATCTAAATAACATGTACCTCATTCTGGTGGTTAGGATGGCCCTCCCATATGTCTCCATATTAGAGAAAAATCTAGAGGTAAGATGAATTTTTTTTACCCGTACTACCTCTATAAATAACACATTAGACTCTAGATTGATGTCATAAAAGACGATATATTTTGGAAATGGGGGGAATTAATTATGATCCATATAATAGGTTTTGAGGAGAGGTCTATATTTTATCTAAATTAGTACACATACAAATCAATACTGTTGAATGTCATTTGTTCTTTACCATGTATTTTTTCATCATATAGACATTATGCTACAACTTTTAGGATTATACATTTGGAAAGACACTGTAACTAGTTATAACAATCATATCTATTACATCTTTTATTATTTTGAGCTTAATATATTCAGGTGATTGATCTATTATAAAATCATCGTGTATAGATGAGACCATATGATTTCATTTATTGAATAATGAATTTATCAGTAGTTTAAGAATTATATTACTACTATCAATGTAGAGTAATATTCAATAAAGTTCATAGTTCATGGTTCGCCTTAACTATTGAATGGGACAGTTAAGTAGGACAATAATGGTTGACCCTCAAGATACTGAATTATATTTCCAATCAGAAAAAATTCCAAGAACATATTTCCATTGATATTGTTGTGGAGGAGATGCTCCTACTTGTGGACTGGGGTATATATTTTTATAGAGGAATTAATAAGTCTTATGAAACATGACATGTTTAATTATATTCCCACTAGTATATCCAATTTCACACTTATATCCTTATCAATATATTAGATATCCTCAGTTGGGCTCAGTGAAATGAAGGTGGAGTAAGCATACCTTTTCTATAAAAGAATTTTAAAACCTACTTTTTCCCCTTAGGTGGATCCTTTTTTGTTTTAATAGAATAATATTTGGATCATAAGACTTTTTATTAATTATCATAACTTAAATCATGTTGAATTCAGGAAAAAAATAACTTCTTTCAAGAATAAATGATCTCATTGTCCAACTAAAAAGAGAAATATTATCCCTAATGATTTTTATCATGATTGGTTATCATAAAATTTATTTTCAAGAAGATTACATCCAAAATATGGTATTCATGAATTTCAAAAAACATTATAAGTTCCTAGTAATTTTTTTAACATATAAAATTACCCAGTGATGTTTATTGGACTCATAAACAGTATTATCCAGCCATTCATGTGTCATGTCATAGTGGTTTTCATCAATGGAATCCAAATTTATGCTTTCATATAAGATGTTTCTGTTAATGATATATGGATTAACCTAATATTCTTGAGAATAATATATATAGAGAGATATAAAATGTAATTTTTTATATTTAGTAAGTATATTTCCTTGTGTAATTAATTTAATAGGGAACTGATTCAATTGATCTTATACAGATTTTGATAGTGGTGGATTTAGAGATAACCAAGATGGTGATTGAGGTGATAATTTTATATGGAATGGTAGAATTATATCATATATTAGAGGAGTAATTATCTTTTATTATAACTCATGTGACTTCCTTTATAAGAGAGGACAATTTTTGCACTAGGAATAGAAATTTATAGGAATATTCTAATGAGTATATGAATATATTTACTAGTTATTCAGTGTTATGTTTTCATGAGGATAAAGTACATTGTGAGGTATACTATGATGAATCCATATCATGGATAGGTTGTGTAATGATTCATATATTTTCAATGTTTAGTTAGGAATCTACTAATCTCAGACAAAATGAGAATAACTACATGAATCATGAGATATACCATAGAATAGTTTTTTTCATGAAGATGTTGAGACATTATTATCTTATTGTGTTATTTGTGATCTTAAAATTTTATAAGATCCTTAGGTATATGATTTTTTGGAATAATTTATTTTATGTTATATTATATTATTATATATCCTATAATAGTATTATTTTGTGATAGTTTATACCCATATAGTGGTTATGTTGTAGTTGATAACCATAGTAGAAAATCATTTTCACATCTTATTAATGATGTTTTTGAGTTAGTATAATCATTATGGTTTTCCATTATAGAAGAAGGAAATAAAACATACCATTAATTTGTGAGATTGAATCTTATTCATCATCACTATGTTAAGGAGTCCCATTATTGATATTTAGACTATGTTGATCTAGGATATTATATTATCATTGGGGTTACACCATATGAATTTTATAAAGACAGGGAGAAAATGGTCATCTTTCCCGGATGAAAATTTCTTCCAGTATCAATGTGTGGGTTGATATAGATATATTTCCATACTTCTTATTTATCATTACATCCTAGTGTACTGAAAATTTAATAGGTAATTACATTTTAGTTTGGGTTTCCATGCCTGAAATAATGTATAGTTGAGTTTTTTTCATAGTTCCTCAACATCTTGATGGTGAATATTATCACTAGGTTCCAGTGTGCGTGATATAACCATACATATTTTCTATGTTTATGTGAGGAAATATATATACACACATCATCATTAGACTTCCAAATTTTTGAAATGGTCATGAAACTATCTAGGATAATTTTCACTAGTAAAACAAGCAAGACCACTTCTATCCCATTTTGGAGAAGATTTTGTTAGAGAGCCTATATGTCTATACACATAAAAGATTGGATGAATTCATGGTTTACACTATATTGTTTTCTTATACCATTATTCTTGTTCCATATCCCAGTTGTGTAGGGTTTATAAGATAATGTCAAAACCTATCAAAATTTGAGTACAAATTCTCCCCTGATAGATTATTAGACCTAGAGGACCATCAAAGTTATAGAAGATAAATTATGAATTTGAATTGTCTATTTTAGTAGGATTTTGGCCAGTCACCTAAACTTATTGTAGTTTTAAAATATAATAATCTATTATTATTCTAATATAATAAGAATTTCCAATGAATTGTGTGTGATTCGTTGTATGTCACACATTTATCGGATAGATATTGGCAAATCACCTCTTATGGGCCACGATTTTATCTAATTAATGATAAAGAATGTATCATTGATTTGGGATTATATGAAGCGTTACTAGAGATATCATTATTCCAATATAGACATAGTAAATAGACCCATGTTTTTTGATGAGTGGGACCATATAATATTGATGGTCTCATAAAAAATTATATGGGGGGTTTGGACAGGAAGGAAAACTATCCCTGAGGTACATTTACGCATTCAAAATTTTGACGCAAGTTATCAATGATTCTTATCAAGTAGGTTTACCTCGATATATTGAATGGTTTCATAATATTTTTCATGTTTCAAAATATATGTGGTATGTTTGTGTCTTGTATCATGTTATCAATATGGTTAAGATAAATATCAACGATTACACATCCTATACTAAGTACCAAATAGATGTTGATGATCGATTAGAAACCATCCTTCTTGGTATTATGATTCCCTTGGTTCATATATTATGGAATCATGGGAACATTAAAAATAGATTTTGGGAGTGTGATAAATTAGTGTAATTTTAGGAACCTCACTATAATATAAAATTTAAAATTTTTGGGAAGGGAATCTATAATGGTTGTAAGGAAGTCAGGACAAGATGATTTTTAATAATGAATATTAATTTTTTAATAATGATTTCATAAATGTGGATGAGAATTTTTTTCATTTAATAAAAGAATTTATATCTTTAAAAATAAAATTATATATTAAATATATGATTTTTAGTAATCAAATAGTGAAAAAATAATAACTTACACATAGATTAACAAATTGAAATTATTGAATTTTTATGCCAGAAGAAGGTATTTTTCCAAATAGTGTTATAATTTTAAAGGAATGTAATCCAACATTGGAACTAAAAAAATAAATCATTAATTCAAATAAAAAATAACAAATTTATTTTTTGAATGTAGTAATGAGGAGGTGAAATGTCACAATGGAAGGGAAAATATATTACATGATGTGATGATAATGTAGTCTTATATTTTTTGGGGAGGATTCTATAGTCTCTCACTTGGGAATGTACAGTCATTAGCATGAGGTTTGAAATTTCATTTGTAATGAGTGGAATTAATTGGTGAAATTTATGGAAATAACTCACTCCAATCTGTAATTCACCACTTCTTATTTTATAAAATTTAATTAATTGAATCCATTTATTGATGATGGAATCACATAGAGAATAAAATTCACCACTACCACTCTTTTCATAATAGAATCAAATCATCTCATCATTTTTTTCATAGTGTTCAATGTAGCGGAGGTGATGTTGACTCCCAAGGACCATAAAATGACCTTCAGGATTCAAGGAAATTTACCAATGAGGTATTACATATTTATATTTCATGTTCACCTAATTCCATGCTATCATGAATTCAACATCACTAAAATGATTTTTCAATATTTGTGGGTTTTTTTGAAATTTTAGTCGAATATCTAGAAAATTAATAATAATTAGATAAATTATTTTCCCCAAAATTCATGTATGATGAAACAATTTTCCATATCTCAAAAAAACGAATTATAAGAATCAAATTATTTTTTATTTTTATAACAAGATATTAAAATGGCTTCAAAATGTAAATTCGATTAAAATATTGAATTATATTGTTTTCACCATGGATAAAGAAAATAATGTTTTATTTTAATTTATTTTTCTCATCAAATCATGTAAGTTTATTTGATTAAACATATACTCTATTTAATGTGATAAACATAACCTTAAATCTTTCATGATTATTAGATTTTGTTCATTAAATTTCTTTAGATTATACAAACTATTTGTTCATGGTGATGAAAATTGATATTATTGTTTTTAATTAAAAAATATATCATTAATATATAATTTCTATATTAGATATAAAATTTATTGAATATTCATAATCCATTGATTAAATCCATCCATATTATATAGTGAATTAATTCTGATCACGAGCTTGTGTTCTTCAATGAACCCATGCATGATCCATCCTTAGGTCAGTAATTGTTATTTTGAGCCCTACGATATCATATATCATTATTTAATTATTTTTACATGAGATTTATTATTATATTACAATGACATAATAAATTATAATCATATAATGAATGGGTTTATGAATATGTAATTGAGGACACAAGGGGTATTAGAAACAATTCAAAGAGTGTTGGGGAGTGATAAACTAAAAGATGATGATTAGATAACAATTATCCCAGATAGCCATGATAAAGGCCCCATGGGAATCAATGTCAATTTGAAGTGGAGTAGAAACCAAAGGTAGAGGTAATAAAACTATTCATGTTTAAAAGGTGATGTTCTTGAAATATTATGACTATGCACCATGTAGTAACCTGATACATGTTGTGTACATCACTAGATTCAGAATGTGTATGGATGTAATGAAAAAATGAAATTAATCACTGGTATACATGTTGTGTTACATGTTGTTGGACATAGATTGATGTGACGTGACATTTTTAATACTACATGTTAGGTGAATCTTGTAAAAATATCATGTGGTGTTAGTCCATGTGTCTCTGCATGAATTTACATATAAAAAAAATCAATCAATAGGGACAATCTCACAAACTATATATCCAAAAAGATACTATGTACAATGATCAAGGTCACTCAAATTATACCTAGACTACACGCTAACCATCACGAATATCTCTATACATCATTTACCTTAGGTTCATATCATGCAACCAGATACACAACATAGATTAGTAGGTAGAAATACATTACCATACTACCAGAGTACTATAGGAATCATATATCAATTTGTATAAGTTTTATAATATGAATTAAAATTGGTTGTTCTCTAACAATACACTAACATCCCATCCTTTTGTCCTACATGTTGTGTACGGTATTAGACATGTTGAGTACTTGGCTATGTATACTATTCCCAATTATTTCAATATCAAGTTCCAATTTTTTACATATGAGTAGTCTATATTCCATATTAGTCTATATAGAGAACAATGGTACAATCATCTCAGAAATTGGAGGATATTTTTATTATGTTTCAAGTATTTTTAATATCTGAGATCCACTGAGTAAATTACAAGTTATTTTTGAGACAATTGGAGTGTAAATAGATTTATATACTCACCCACATTTTGGGAAATAGTTAACCAATAATGGGGTTTTATTACTCCTCTATAGAAATATTTAAGACTATGTATGGTCCCTCATATGATAAAATGAGTTATGTAATCCCTTATATGTCAATAAATATTCTTTTTACAATAGAGTTTGTACTCCCTTATATGTGATGAGAGGGTATGAAGGATCTAATTTATCAGGATAGGTTTTTTTATATTTAATGAAAATAGTTTGTTGGTTTTTAAAGAACCGTGTAGATGATGATAACTATTAAATAGAAAAGGTGATTCAATGATTTTGTAATGGATGAATATGAACATTGAGCTGCTATAAAGGGTTTTTGAAGTCAAATAATCTAATGAAGTGTCAAAATTTATCACTATGTAATAAATGAAATTTCCTGATATGCTAATGGGAGTTTACACATAGGATTTAAAAGAATTAATAAATTTTTGTAAGTGTTACCACCATCTTAAGATGAATATTTTTGAATTTATTACATCTGATGATTGATAAATATAAAATTATGTAATAATTCATTAAAAGTGTTGGTGGTTATTGAAAAAAAATCAAATACATGTTTTACTATAGTTTATGGGAATCAATCCTCAGGTTTAAAAATAATGTAAAATATTTACTAAATTTGGGTGAATTATATAGGTATGTTAGTAAAATAAAATCTAGTTGATAAGTTACTTGGATGTAAACCTCACATAAGATGGATGAAAAATAATAGCAGTGAGTGTTCAGAAGATAAATGATGAATACTATAGAAAGAATTTTGAATTTCATCTAAAAAATATTTAACGAACAAAGAAGAACATTCAGAAAATATATTAATGTGTAAAGGGGTAGAAAATGAACATTCATAAGAAGGGTCATGGATACAATAAAAAATGAATCTGGAATATAAAAGATTGAGGTTGTTATATATTCAAATATTTTGAGTGATACACTATAAACACATATTTAAGGGTTGTTTATATGTTAAGAAGTTCGATGTGTAGAAGAAAGTGGAGTATCTAGATGTTAAGATGTTTAATGATGTACATTTAAATTGTTATAGTAATTAATATTTCATTGATTTGTGGGATATTTTAATGAATTTAGATGATATATTCCAAATATAATTAGATATTTGATAGAGACATGGAACCATTCCTTTTATATGTATTAATAACAACATATTTTATAAAAGTCAAGTGCATTGGAAATCAAAACAATACCCAGAATCATTAATATATGTACGTGTAACTTCTTATTATATAAATGTAAATGTGGATAAATCATAGAGTCAAAATTTTATCTATATTTGAGAACCCAAATGAATTTATGAAGATAATCTATATGTGAATAAAAATGATACAACACCAATATTTCAATGGAAGAGATGTCTTGGTAACATGAAATTCAATTGTGATTCATGATAAATTAAATTGGTTAAGGCATGTAATGATTTATAAAGAAGTATTATAATTTAACATACTAATCTACTTGAGATATTGAGGGACAATTCTCATATTTATAGAGTTTTAAGAGATAACTTAAATTATTATTTTCTAAGGTGAATGATTCTAAAATTATTTACTTGTGATTTAATTTATTTTGAAATATTAAACATTATCAACATCAGGATAATTTTTATGTTCCTGAGAAGTGAAAATGGAAAAATGAAAAAGAAGATTGATATTTATTAAAAACATTTGTTGTTGTTGGATGTTGAATAAATGGACATATGAATTATTTAATAGAATCATTCACGTGATGGAATAAGGGGAGAGTTGTGAAAATTATGATATCATATGTTATGTACCTGATGTTGATGTATTCAATATTATTTATGAACAATATTAGATGTAAATACAAATTGTTAAAGAAATAAAAGTACAATTATTTGGTCCAAATTTTAAATAAAATTATTATATTTGGATTTTTAGCTGTGTGTAAGTCATGAACATTTGGATTTATAGTAAATATTATGTTATAATGATTAGTTGGAATGGAAAGTAAATATGAAAAGATTGTGAAATTATCAGAAGGCTAGATTCATGGGAACCAGAGATTAGATAAATTATTATATTTCATAATAAACAACACTAGATAGTCAGGACCCATGCCAATTTTATTTGATTATTAAATTTATTGAATGATTGGGTAATGTATAGAAATAATAATAACATATTTTTTAGTGAATCTTATGGATGTTAGAATCATGAAATATTTCACATAAAATTTATGTGATTTTGAAGTCAATATAAAGACGACTATCTTGACATAAATGATTTAGTTTAATTAAGTTGATGTTTGGATCCAATATATGATATGAGGAAGCCTTATAAATGGAGATAATCATGTTTTGTGTATTCATTGATGAATATGTACACTAATATCATTGAATGTATTAAAAGGGAATGATTAATATTTTACATAGTCATAAGATATAGAAATCTCATATTGTATTCCTCACAAATACCAAATTGAGTTAAATTATATAAAGGGGAACCCATTCATGAATATGAGATACTGAATCAAATAGAACATATTAGGGAGGAAACCTATAAAAATTATGTTTCTAGATCATTTGGGTCAATGATTTTTAAGATCATGAACTATATGTTCTAGTAAATCTATGGGAGGTATCCAAAAGATATGAAACTGAGGAAGGAACATCTAGATGTAGTGTTTTTAAAAGATAGAGTATAAATATGAAATTCCAGCTATTGGTGTAGATTATTCAATTTAAAATGAATACTCAGGTAAATAAAGGGGATAATTTAGTTGATATAGAGACATCCTAGAGATTAAGGAAGATATTGTTCATGAGTATATTAAGGATGATTGTTGAAGACTAGAGGATATTGTATAATCTAAACCCAACCATTTAGAAGGATGATGAGAATAAGGTTTCTATTAGAAAGAAACTATTAGGAGATAGTCTTTTCACCGATATAATAAAGTGTGGATTTAATTTAGTGTAATATTTTCCTAATAGGGTTCATTTCATTCCTTCCTCCTATTATGTTTCGGTAACACATAGGTTTTGGGATACATCTTCCACATTTTAATCACTTAAAATAATAGTGTTAAAATCTATTCATCATTCGGAACTAAAATTAGTGTACTGTAGAATCCCAAATTACGGTTGAACATTGAAAAAATATCATGGGTTGGAATATATTTATTTTTTTCATTGTATATGGTGTGAATGTGTGTCTAGAGTAAGTAAATTGTTCCATGCATCTTAATTGAGATAGGGGTTCAAATTATAATATGTGGAAAAGGATTATGATTAGATAATTCACTAAAATTGGTCTACACTAATCACTCCCACCCCCTAATGTGTTTCTACATGGTATCATGGGAACATTAGTTAGGTTAATAGAAAATAGATGTTTCTTCTAATTGGATCTAACATTCTTTACCAAATTTTAACTATGTTACATGAAGTCTATATATAAATAATGAATAGATTTTATTTAATCAGAGAAAAATAATATTATACTTGTTATCACCACCATGTACGTTTATGTGAAAACACTAGATAATAGGATAAGAAATTATTAATCATAATAATGGAAACTAAATTCATTGAAGAATATATAATTTGGATCTACCTTCTCTTAATGTTAATTAAGGTGGTAATTATTATTATAATTTGGATGAGTATGACCATCTAGAATAATATGTCTCTTATTGTGATTATTATTAGTCTATTTAATTCATTAAGTAATTATACAGTAAAGTGTATGATTATATTATGTGAATTATTATTATGTTATTTACATGTATATTTTAATAAATCATGTGAATTCAAGATGAGTGAACTTGGTGAAAACAAGAATCCACTTAATTAGAGAATTCAGTGGATAAAAATTATCCAACTGTAACACTCCCACTAAAAATTTTGAAGTGATAAAAAAACATTATCACGGATCAATGACAAATTTTCCTTAGTCAAATAGTAATATCAATGAAGTGGTTTTGATAATGTTTTTTTTCGAATAAATTTCTTTCTGAATAAATACATTTAGTAGAAGAATCACATAAATACATTATGCACGTCAAGAATTCATAGATGTAATTCTATCTAGAAGACTGAATGACTTGGAAGAATAATTATAGTAGAAGAATAAGTTTCATGAATATTAGATTAAAATTCTGAATAAATAATATAAATAAGTAATTTTCTCGGCTATATTTGAAAATAAATTGATGTTAAATTTTAATGAACATCAGTTTAAACAACAGAAAATCATGAATATGTTTAACATAAAACATCCCAAAATGTATTTAAAAGAATTGATTCCATGAATGTTACAGAAAAAAATGTACATCTAAAAAGACTCATTCTATTCTAAAATGGTGATTTAAATATCATATACTAAATCCCATGTAAGCACAATAAGAAATGTAAAAATATTTTAATATATTTTGAATTCAGTAATTTTAATTCATTGAATGGTGGAGCTTAAACGTATAATTTCAAAATTAAGTGGTTGAAGGAAAATATTATGAAACTAATCATTTTAGACGAGGTAGTAGAATGAATTATGGTAATATTGATTTCAGAATATGGTGTTAAAAAGAAGGAGGATTCACTTAAAAATGTCATCGAACATATACAATCCATATTTCATTATAATGGAAGAAATAAAGATTTTTCATCCATGGTTAGCTTTCTGAAATGTTATAACACAACAATGTGGACTATTATTATAAAAATTCATTTGTTAAAAGATAATTTATGCCTATATTTCAGGGGTGAAAAACAAAATTCAAAAAAAAAATCATACTTTTTTAATTACCCATACAAAATAAAGAAAATTTGATTTCATCTAACCAATATTAATTTTTTGAGATCTTCTGTGAATGGGTTAATAAATTTTATCATTGTGATTATGAGTATTAGGTATCACCTATCATGAATGTTTGAACTAATACTAATGGAATATTTCCTTGAAGGTTTTCAATGAATAAAGGGATGATATATGGATATTCTACTTTTGGTGTAAAGAATAATATAAAAAATATCAATGTAAAATGTAATGGAATATGGTACAACACAAATGAGGTTCCACTATTTTTGAAGGAAATAACATGTCATTGAAGGTTTCATGAAAACCATGAATATTAATGATAAAGGTGTTAAACTAAAATAACAAAAGGATTCAATTTCAGATTGAATAAATGGATTTTTTGGTCAAAGGAATATTTTATAATGTTGTTTACAACCTGGTAACTTTCCAAAGTGAAGTAACATAACATAAGATATGAATTTATTTTGATGTTTTAAATAGGATTTTCATACTCAAAAATGTTTCATCACATTTCAACTGGGACAATAGAAGATGGTGAATAATATAACGAAATAATCAAGGAACCAATGTTCTAAAAAGGTGGTTATAAATAACAAATCATTAACCAATGAGAAATTAGAATATGTTCCTAAATATTTCATCACTACTTCCTCTAATCAGTTGTAAGAAGTTATAAATATCAAGGAATCTCATAATAATTCATTTTCCTTTCTACCATATAGAAAAGGAAATTTCCACACAATTTGATAGATGGTGTAAAAATGATGAATTCAATGCTACACATGAAAATAAATTGATAGAAAATAAAAAGGGAAGAATGAATATAAAGTTATCATAATAATGGATCTAAATTTAAAGGGGTTTCTAGATAGAGTATTGGGGTTGATAAATATCAATCAAACCATTTTCACTGATGGTAAAATGATAAATCAAATTATTCTCATATATATCGTTTCTATTTTAATTTCACATGGAAATGAATTAGATGAATGTATTATGGGGGATATTTTATTTATTATATATTTCAAAAGTCATAATGTAACTTGATGATATCCATGATAAATGAAAATATTTAGGTTTTAATGATTTTTATTCTATATGAAACACAATTTTATATTAACTATAACATTTCAAATAGTACTAGACATGATGAAGAATATGGATAGAGTTAATCCCTTAAAGAATATCTAAGTAAAAATATCCTCCATAGATCAAAAACTCCTCAAAATTTCATTCTCTATAATGTTTTTATATTTTTTATCATAAAGTTTAATAATTTGAGGAGAAAGAGCATAAATTCTAGAAAACTAGTAATCGAATTATCCATATATTATTTTTCAAGATATTCAAGGTTCTAAACATAGAATTATGATATTATGTTTTTATATCATAGATTATAATTATGGATATTAATGAATCCTCTAATGTTTATTTGTGTTCACTAAAATCTTCATATGAATAAAAATTAATTAAAAATAAGGAAAAATTCTTTTTTTATGGAAATGTAATAGGTTAATTTGAATGGATATAAACCTAAATATGGTTTAAATATTTTTTATCTATTTTTTGATATTGATGTAGGTAGTATTTTAATTTATATTATCTTTTAAAAATCCAATAAATAATATTTTTTGATTTGGTATCACTTAATTAATATTTTATAGGATTTTTTAAGGTCTTTGTAAATAACTCTTTTTTATACACTATGCATTTCTCACATAGAATTAAATTTGGTTAATTTATGGGTAATTTGTTAATGAAATGTTATTCCAACAATATATTAAGTATATAATAATTGTTTTTATGAAAATTTATATGTTATTTTATGCGCCGAAATCCGATTACGGACCAAAATGGGCATTGTTGAGAAAACCAAAGAAATATTTTGCCTCAATGGACCGTCCCGAGACACATCAGGGAGGTGCACATAAAATTCAAGGCATTCTCAAAGAAAAATATTTTTTTGTGTTCAATTTAGCATTCCCAATGTAAATACTACATGCCACACTTCCATGATGGACCCCGCTCATGCGTGAAAAAAATCCTTAGTTGGCGCGTAAACTTCCCATGTGACCCGTCGTCAAGTGTTATTATATGCACAGACCCCATTTCCATGCCCCCACCACCACAAGACGCCTATTAATAGAAGTTCACCACCGCACTTCAGGATGGTTAAAGAATTCAAACCACCACCCATGCATATAATACAACCATTCCTTACCAAAAACATGGCCTTCAAGTACTGGATTTTGGGTGACAGGTCTCCTAAGGGTCTGCCTTTAGGTGGGCCCAGTTGGGCTTGACCCTCACATGTTTCCTTTATTTCTATGGAAATTTCACACAAACTATTCCCTTTTTGTGTAAACCACCCTCTTTCATGAATTACTTCTCTATTGCGTTAAAACATCCCCCATTGCGTGCCAACATCCCTAATTGTTCACACATATTTCCTATTGTGTGCATGCCTTCCCTATTGCATGAAATCCTTTCCTATTGCATGTAATCATACCCTATTGCACTCAAATATCCCCTATTGCATGAAACCACCCCTATTGTGCACATATCATCCCTTTTGTGTTTAGTGCAACCCTTTTTAGTGCAATAATTCCTACTTACGTGCAAACTTTAGTATGTATTCGATATCACATCTCTGTGAACCATGTTCAGGCTCCTCTTGCGCACAACACACCTATCTTTTATGCACATCTTCCGCACATCCCTCCAGGCATATGTATAGTGATTTCTAGGTCCCTCGAGTGGTGGCTCATGTTGCATTGCGTTGCCTCATCCTCCTTCTCATCAGTATTCTAACGGATACTAACTCTTCATATAGCCATGGTAACAAGGACCCCTTGATGTATCTTTCCACAAACCCATTGATCAATGGAATTACTTGTGCCTTCTCTCCCACAAGAGTGGGTTGGAACAAGTTATATATGTCAGAGGGTTGATTAGTGAACCCTCATCATTTGAGCTATACGACGTTAAACTACCAAGCATTCATATCTTCAACAAATGATGTTAAACTATGATTGCTGAATGTTTGTAAGGTATTAGAGGATTAGAGAGGGGTTATGCATCAGGGCCCTTCTGCTCTCTCCTTCCCTATAGGATTTATCACCATGTTTTTTAGATATCCCTTGTGTAAGACCTGAACAACCTTGATAGGGTGATCTCTAAATGATTGACATGGAATAAGCCATTCCTTCAATGGAACGACATTCTTCTCATATAGTGAGACAGCCTCCCAGAATTTCCCTAAGGGAGTAATTCCCAATCTTCTTCTCATGGGGATTATAACCATGCATAATCCCATGTTTCTTATTTGAACTGATAGCCATATGTAATCCCCACACCATCCCTTGTGACCACATATTTTATGAAATGATCGACAGATCTACTACTCTACCTCATTTCTCACACCAAGCATGACACACATTTGATTGGTGTAAGCATCGACCATGACATCCTCTCTGGTCCGCTAATCATCTATATTCCCCAAGACCCTCCTAGATAAACTATGTGGATATTTTTTTTCTTTTTTGGATCAAGTTATGTAAGAAGCCTTCATTATTATCAATAACATCACCCCATAATCATGTTATTTGCCCATTTCACGTCGGTTCCCACTGCTCATCCCACATGACATTAAATTGTATGCCCTTTTGAACTATGTGGGTTTTGATCCCTTTTGGGTACGTAGGAAGCCCCTTTGAGGATCAATGCCAAACAGTGGTATACCATGGTGCTCTATCCTTGGAATGAACCCTTCTAATTTGACATATTCCCTCTTTGGGACACATTTCCCAGATCTTCCTTCTGGTGGTGTTTTGATCCATCCATTCGGGACGTTGTCCTTTGTGTACACGCCAACCACACATTATATTTTTCTAGGTAGCTAATCATGCTTAAGCCCTAAAATCAACCCATACTCCTCCAAATACGTTTGTCACTCTTGAGACGGGTTTCTAACCATGAATAATCCCCAAGCATGTCTTCAGGTTTTTGTCTATTGTGTACACCTTGATTCTATGCCCCATTTCAGAACTAAGTGGACTTTGATTCGATTCCACAGGGATACATAGGAAGGTTCTCAGAGGTTCATGCCCATCACCCATTTCCCATCATGGCCTTTCCTTTGAGATATTGTGTTTCATGAGGGTCATACCCAATCATGGTGGTTCTGCTTCCTTCGGGTCCCATTCATGACTTTATTCTCAACGAGCCACCTCCCTAGGTAAATCATCACCCCATTTCAGAACTCGGTGGACTTTGATTCCCAACCAACAAGGATGTGTAGAAAAACTCATTGAGGTTCAATACCAAAACTTTCTCCCCCAGACCAACTACATCTCTATCTCTTCGAATCATCATTCATTTCATCCTGATTTTACCCCGACCGCCTCATCCGAGTGGAATCATGCCAGTCCATCCACATCATTATTTCTCCTAGCCGCACTGAGGAAGCTAAATATGTGTATGCCCCGACAGGTTTCCAGATCGTTTTCCTTTGTGAACACCTCCATTCAATGCCTCACCATTCTTAAACAATGGGGGTTTTGATCCCTTTTTGGGTATTTATAATGACACCTTGAGGTGAAGTCCCATCCAATGGTAAACTTTGGTGTCCCATTTGTGTGTACCCACCTTCCCTGATCTTCCCTTTATGGTGTCCAGATCACACATCATGGTGTGATATCTTCCCTTTTTTGGACATTCCATCCAAGATCCATCCCCATTGGGAATTTTGATCCATCCATCCAGTAGAACCATCCAGGTGCTCCCCCATAAGGGTGTACCCATCTGATCCACTCCCATCGATGTTCTAATTAGTCTGATATGTCTCTTTTAGTGTTAAACTAATAGCATATCCCAGGATAATCATGTGAAGCTATGTAAAAACTTGGAGACATACCTCTAGAATATGATTCTCCGCATTCAACATGAGATGACTTGGGCTTCAATGCCCTTGAGAATCCCTGTCATATGTTGCTGAATTCCATGGGTACCAATGTTTCAATGCCCAGGCATGCCAATGATTCCCAATGTGACTACTCCCCGGACTGAAGTTTTTTTCCTCGACTTGACCCCATGTAATTTCCAATCACAAGTATTTTAATTAACCTATGTCCAAAAAGATATGGCACTGAGAAGAGTTTCATAAGCAATAACATAATATTCAAGGGAGATTGGGACTGGGAAACGAATTTCAAGTTGAAATACCCAAAAGGAGATGCTGGAATCCCATCATCCCATTTCAATCAAAGAGAAAACGTCCCTGATGAAGTGATGGATGTATCCCACCATTTGAAAGTAGTAATGTAGGGTAATAGATGTTTATCCTCAACAAACGAATGTGAACCCCAACAAAAGAATTGGAAACAAAAATGATGAACCTAACATGAAATTATTCTTCTCAACATGGGTATTATTAGAGTTTGAGACAACAGTACATAAGTATGTTGTGAGATAAAACTATCTGGCACCAAGACCTACCAAAAAAATAGCGGTCCTGATGTGAAACTCACTAATGTTCAGGGTAGTCAATCATCACTACTACAAAATAGGTTTTTATCAGTGCTAGAAATTGCTTTTAACGGTGCTATAAAATTGTTGTTAATCACAACATAGATAACGGGGGGGGTCCCCTTTATCAGGGCTAAACAAAATCACTAATAACATACCAATTTTATCAGTGCTAAAAAAATCACTGATAAAGGTTAATAAA
Organism: Viscum album; assembly: GCA_963277665.1. Lineage (NCBI taxonomy): Eukaryota > Viridiplantae > Streptophyta > Magnoliopsida > Santalales > Viscaceae > Viscum > Viscum album. The sequence continues at coordinate 834,858,996 of OY728136.1, forward strand.
AAAAACATAAAAATATGAATATATAATCAAGGTAGATCAAAACATCACTTTCCCCCTCTTTTATCAGCGCTTTCCCCCATTTTATCAGCACATGGGGTCACCCCCTCCCTCTCATGACACGCTCCAGTCTGCCCATGCAACGCCTTCCCTTTAACAGTGTTATCCCCTGCCCACGTGTGGCCCTTATTCCACTAGAACTCGATCCCTAGACCTCCCCCTTGCACACTTGCAACTTTATCACTAATTCATTTAGTTTTTTTTCATTTAATGATATATATATAGTTATATTTATTTTCATGTTATTATAGGCTCAAGTAAATATAAATATATTTAGTAATATTAATATATATATATATATATATTTATTAATATATATATACATTTATTCGTATATTAATATATATTTATATAGTTTTAGTTATAATTTGTATCCGTATATTTATTTGTATATAAATATATATTTATATGATTAGTTTTATATAAATATACAAAATGTGTTATTTATGTGTGTTTATAAATAAATAAAATAATTAAATCATACATACATATATACATACATATATACAAGACACACACACACACATAGATATATATATATATATATATATATGAATTAATACATACATACATACATATATATCTATATATGTGTGTGTGTATCTGAAAATCCATACAATGTTAAAATGATCATAACTTCTAAACCAGAAGTCTGTTTCGACTCCACAACTTGTCAAATCGATGAACATGAAACTATATTTTACGTGTGTCTTTATTCCCATTCTTATGGGATACGTAGAAACACCCAAGAATTTCATCATCAGGTCCAACCCCAAGTTCATAAATCCATTATTCCCCTTTTCCTCCAATCACATCCTCAAGTCGTATTATTTAACTAGACCACATAGAAGCTTTTTATGACTTATCATAACGCTCATATGCATTGTGGATTGGGACATAATGTGTTGGATTCTTCATGGACATGCTTTCATCCATTTTGATACTTCACTTCTCCCATTATTTGGGTTTCCATCATCTTTCACATCTGAAAGGTCCCGATGATGTTATGGATGCTGAGCCTTATCTCTCTCATACTGCTTTGGCCAACATCCCAGAGGATTTCAAAAAACATTATATGACAGGTCCTATGTAGAGAATTTGGTTATTGTTCAACCCTCTTTTTTTGTTCCCATTTCAGATCACATGATATGGATGCTATGTTTCAAACACAGTCAACATTTATCCTCCATCATTATCCCACCCCCATTATGGCCTAATTTTTGGCGTCTTGATTCACATCACTTCCCACTCCATCATGTTCAAGTGGATTTTTGACACCTTTGGTGTTATCCCTCCATGAACTTTTGCGCATGAAGAGGATGAATCAAGGTCATGGGGTCATCTTTGGCTCATTATTATATCCCCCTACTGAGTATTCCATGTGTTCTAAAGATCTTCCCCACCCTTTTTCCCCACACCGAGAATAGATCACATGACCTTAGGTATATGGGTAAGGATTGTGGCTGCACGGAAGAACCACACTTCTCGTGGTCTGAACACTATAACCGTAAACTAAGATCTCCTAAGCATTTATCATGTGATTTTAAACTAAGTCTTCTTCATATATCTTGTGTTTTGATAACAACCTAGCCACATGTTGTCTTCATTTGAGAAGACATTGTCCCTTTGGAATTAGACTTTTTTATTCCATCTTTAAGAACTACATTTGGCTTGATTATCATCCTTATGATAAATGTAGTGACACCTAGGAATTTCACCTCTGTCCTCGCCCTAGGTTCATTAACATTACTAGTTCATTTCCCTTAATCGTGTTATGAAGTCTATGACTTTAAACTACGAGCTCCCAGTCTGTGTCACAAGACTTTTAATTAATTGGCAGGGTCCAAGCAGAATGACCTTAATCTATGTAAAATGTCTTGATCATATGATGTTAAAATACATGATAATCATCCTCATTCACAAGGCATCAAACAATATACCACTGTAGATCCTCCCCATATTCGTTAATCTTAGAAGTAGGCCGAATTTGGATTCTAACCAATACGCTCACCTGATGCATTGTTTTTATGATAGTGTAATTCTAAGAGTGATGGAATTTATTCGAACATTCCATCTCCCCACCCCACTTGTTGTGTGTCTCTTATTTTAATCCTCATCAACTTTCACATCTGATGGAACATTCTAACGACATTGATGCTTGGTCTTTTGGATCACCTACCATTTTTGGACAATGTTCTGGAGGAAATCAGATGACATTTCGATTCATTCCTTTTTTTGAATTCGTGAATTAGTTGTACCTTTCTTTTTTATCAATATATTAGGCTAATGTGATATGGATACTGTGTTTCTAATACGGCCAGTAGTTATCCTGCATCGTCGTGTCACTATCACTGTGTTTCAAATTTCGGGTATAATGACTCACACATGTTATTACCCTTTGTTAGGATTTATTATAACAACCTAGGCATTATCCTTATCATTTAATAGTGTACATTGAATAATATTTTTTTATATTTTAAGAACCATATTCTTCAGTCAAGACCCCTATTTTATTTCAAAAAAAATGTGTGGTCATTTAGAGATGAAGTATTTGAATGTTTAGCCAGGATTGTCATACACAAAGTGAATAATTATGTAGTCTTCTGTAGTTTCTCACACCGGGTATAACCCACATAATCATAAGTATTGATCACTAATTAATACATAGTTATGGTAAAGGTGTACTAAAATATGAAATCATGTAAATAATAAGTCCATGTAAATAGTTCAAAAAAATAAAAACAATTAAGGAAATATTTTTATGAGTTCTTTAAAAACATGGTCCTTATGGATCATACCCTTTGATGGATTTCTTGAGTGCGGCAACCTTCTACCTCGTAGCCTCCTAGGATGATTCACACTCCATGATCTACCTCTCTTCATTAGAATCTATGGAGCAGAGCTCATTAGTTTTTGTCTTCATTCACTCATTCTCAGCTTGGAACTCATCCATTTTGTGGCTTTCCTGAATTTATTTCTCCTCAGCTTCAGCCAACTGGGCTTTCTACAATTTAATAACCTTGTATTCTCTTACAATGAATGTGGATCATTCATTTTCATTATCATCAAGGCACCTAAAATATTCTTCATCCTCAAGAATATTTTTTATGTTCTCATATACTTTCTGGCACCGGTCAATGAATGAACATTGGATGCTCTCCCATATATTCTCAGCCATATAATTACGAATAATTATATGAATATGATGAGTTTACAACCCTCCTTCATAGATTAATTAAATCCATGTGTGATGTGAGCCCATTTGGGGCACCCAATCATCCCTTGGAATCTTGAGGAAGCACCTGATACACTTATACCCCTTATGTCATGTCATATGGCTCTCCTTCACTACCCCAGGATCATAATCATCTATTTAATCAAGATTTACAGGCCAATATTTTGTAAAAGTGTCTAGAAGAATAGAAAAAGGCTCCTCATATGGCATTCTTTTTAAAGGTATTAGGCTCTATAATGTGTGGGTGACCCTATTCACTCATCTATTCTTTATCAATCATGTCCCTACCAACTTCAGACTCTTCCACAGTAGTGAAATCACATGTGGCCGCATCTCCTTGATCATTGGTTGTCACAATCATGTCAGCTTGAGGAGCAGGTTCTATGTGGTTTGGTACCATCACTAGAGGATTCCCTGCTTCTGGTCTAGATTAAGCAGCTTTTTGGGCCTCCAGTATCGTTATTACTACACATAAAATTGATACCATGGTTAGCTGAGTTCTCCGATGTTGAATGCTAGTATATAAATATTGAAACATAATAGATCTTAGCACGACGACCTCTGGAATCTTATTCATGGGGGGAGAAACCACCGCTGGAGATCGCTCAACATTTTTTAATTCAATAAAAATCATTGGGTCTTTTTGGGCTGTGGGGATAGCTCAGGGTTCTCAGCTTTCCACCACAGGCCCTCCTACTGGTTTACCACTAACTACATCAGTTGTGATTGGATCCCTATATGGTCCGGCCACATTTGATCATCCACCTTGTTCCACCCTAGTTGTAGATTCAAGGGGGTTCCCTTCAAAGTCCATCAATGCGCCACCACCCCCTGAAGTGGGAATTTCATAATAAACAGTTTCTATATTTTCTTAGAGGAATGATTTTGTTTGGAAAATCTATATAATGGAATGAGTAAGGACATGGGTATGTTTTGAGGCTTACCTTGACTTGTTCAACCATTTCAACGTTAGATCTAAAAGTCTCGCCACTGTCCCAAGGACTCCCCCGGTAGGCCATTGTCCCCTACTATCCATCACCTCCAAAATCATCTTCTACTTCCCCTTCTTCTTCCTCTTTCTCTTACTCTTATTCTTTTTCATCTCCTTCCACTACCTCTTCATCATCATCTTTATTTTCGAATGATTGTTTTTTCGGTTCATGGTCCTGACCAAGGATCAATTTCACCTGGACATTCGGTCCTTCACATTGTCCATGTTGGTGCACATATACATCTATGGTCATCAAATATGAGTATCTATATTGAAATTTCACCTGGTCGTTAATCCTATTGAACAAAATTTCTTGAAATTAGAGCTCGTCTCGTGACATTTTTTTCCATAAGGATTCAGGACTCACAGACTGTCGTAATCTAAACCAGGAAGAACAAAGCATAGGGATAATTGCATCTTCAGTAGGAAGAAGTAGAAACCTTATCTACTTTATAGGTAGATCCTTAGCATCTACATGTGTTGTACCCGACCCCCTAACTCCAAATATCATAGGTTCTATCACACCACATGATGCTCCTAATGCTGATGTCTCGGTATATACCATCTTAGCCGCCTAACTTTTTTCTAGCCTCACCTCCCTAGTAGAAACTTTCTTTCTCTCTCGCCATCCAGATTAAATGTTGTCCACCTTGAGCTCTCAAACACGTCTCTGTAGTATTCCCTCTAGATATGCTTCCACCCATTGTTCGACATAGTTAGTTGAGAGTCTATCATTGACACCAGTAGGGGGGAAGATAATTACCTTACAAGAGAAATAAGTTGTGAACATTAGACATATTTTGTGAAGAATACAAGGATTCCTATTTTCTCAAACATCTATATACACCTGCTTGGGAATCTGTTGTGTGCATACTATCAACCTAGATAACCATGATGGTACGTAGGGTTCACAAAGAATCTACCCATCGATTTGGTTCACTGGAACCCCCCTTTGATGCTCTGTAAATATTTTTTTCCACCAGTGATGCTTACCTGTTACCCACCATCTGATTGGCCATGGAATGGAATGGACTAAAGGAAAAGTGGTGCAGATTACTGATCTTGAGCCTTATCCCCTCTTTATTGAGCGTCAATGGCATAATCCCAGCTATATTCTACAATGACAGTCATTGTCCATCACCTAGGGGATGAATGGAATTTGGAAAACCATTTACTCCACAGTGTGTCGTGAACCAAACCAGAATAATTACAAAAGGGTAAAATCCTCCTCAGAATGCATCTTCTAAAGATATGCCACAGAATTACGTAGAGTCATGCAAACACAGGGACCCCCTGGTTGAACCTCTTATTTGACACCTTGATTCCCTCCATCAATAGCATCACCGAACAGACTTCCATCCTCGTGTCACTTACTAGTTGCATCATCCCAATAATAAAGGCCTCACATAATCCAGAATATCGGACCTATAGGTCCCAAATATTTTATATGCAAATCCCCCTAATCGGTATATGCCTATCTCCAAGATCCTTCAGTATGACTCACTCTTACATCTTTGTGTCGTAGACCAACACTACTTTATTTACCCCAACATCCTTATATTTTGGTCTTTCTTTGGAAATAGGTTTAACCACATTGAATAAGCAATTCCTTTCAAAAAGTATTTACTCCCATATTCTACTAAGAAGCTCTAATGGATTCCATGTCAAGATGGGAGATCATGACCTATCCCCCCAGATATTCTCTATCTGTAGAAACTCGTTATACTAGTTTCCGTCCAATGATATGAATCTGATTCAATGACCATTCCAAATACTGATACTTACCACCACAAGATGGAGATGGAATGTTTTTTTGGAATCATGTGATCATTGTCTCAATAGCTCCAACACTATATGTTTTGGATAGTAGAAATGGAAATGCAATGTCCAAACCACCTCAAAAAACATGATGTTTCATAGCTGTACTCCAAACTGCTCGCATGTTTGGTTTACCCTAAACACCCATGCCCACTCATCGGTTAAAAAGGCTCTAAACCCCAGCTCCCAGTCCCAAGTCCATCCCTTGGTCTCTTCATTAATTTTTCTCCAAGGGGTGCTTTAATATTGAGCCGAAGAGTCCTCAGATATCAGGTCACTCCCCATGACTTTCTGGGTCCATGGGTTCATGACATAAATATCCATATGCCTAGTTTCCCAAGAAGGGTTACCATTTTTCATAATATTATATCGCAAAATATCATCCTCGCATATCACCCTTGACCAAGGCGTGACGATATCAAATCTAGGTAACAACACTTCCTCTAAAATACCAATGTCCCATATATTTAGGTTGTCTCACTACACATAATCCTTATGATCATGAGTCAGTATACTGAAGAGGGTCTTGTTATCAAATAAAACACTCCTTGCACCATAAATCTTAGGGTTTTCAATCATCTAAGCCCGCTGAACAACATAGATAGGCTCCATCTCGGCATTAGTCTGATCAACAGCCATTTGGGTAATGTTTCGAAGTTCACCAATATTATGGATGAAAAAGAGGATTTAGAGATCAAAAATAAGTGGGTATGAAAAAAGAAACATTCTAAACCAAGGATGTGTAAAATTAAAACTTCTACAGGAAACAAAACCGACAGGTGCACTCAAAATAGTGACCAAAAGTGAGGCTTTTTCATGCCAGATGGAAAACGTTTCGCACATGAGAGAACATGGACCTATCACACGAGAAATTGTTTTTTGATTATGGGACCCCCTAAGAGAATTTATAGGTACATATCACCCTTTTCGCATGCATAGAATGGTTTTTCATGCCAAAATCTCAAATTGTTCAAGTGCTATAGTCATCTGGCCGAATTTTCAGCATTTCCTTTTGAATCCAACTTTCTCATCTAATTCTAGCTCATATTTTGATGGAGAATTTTTAGGCACATAAATATGATTGAAGACAAAAACAGGTATTTTTGAGAAAAAAAGGCATAATTCTTCTCAACGGACCATATAGAGATGCATCGGGGCAGTGCACCTAAAATTCAAGACCTTCGCACAAAAATTAATGTTTTTCACTTAATATGGTGCACCTAGTTGAAATATTTCTCTCTACACTCCCATGATGGAGCCCATACATGCATGAAAAAAACTTGTTGGTGCGTAAACTTCTTGTGCGACCCGTCGTCCATTGCTATTTTACACGTAGACCCCATTTTCATACAGCCACCACCAAAAAATCACATATAAATAGAAGGGTACCCCCTCAATTTAGGAATATTGAAGAATTAAAACAGGCTCCCATGTGCATAATAAAACCCCTCCATGTAAAAAACATGGACTCTAGGTACTGGAGTTTGCGCGACACGTCTCCCCGGGGTCCACCTTCAAGTGGGCCCAGTTGGGCTCAACCCTCACCTGTTTCCTTTATTTATAAGGAAATTGTGTGAAAAATATTCCCTTAGTGCCCAAACCTTCATGTTACATGCAATCCTTACCTATTGTGCACAAACGTCTCCTATTGCGCAAAGCATCCCTAATTGGGCTCACACCTTTCATATGCCTCATGCTCCTTCATATTGGAACACTAACGACAATTGCTTCTCACAAATCCATGATATTGTGGACCCCTTAAGGAATCACTCCACAAACACATTGATCAATGGCATTACTTGTGCCTTCTCAACCTCAAGAGTGGGTTGGTACAAGATCTGTACATCCTAGGGGTGAGGAGTGAACCCTCATCGTCCGAGATGAAGTCCATTAAACATCAAATATACCATTTTCTCAAAATATTATGTTAAAAATGAATTTTCTATATGTGGAATGTAATAGAAGATCATAGAGGGGATATGAAAATGTGGCCTCACACTCCCTCTTTCCATCTATGCTTTGTCACCAAGTGTTCTTAGGGAAGCCCTTGCGTAAGCCCCGACCCACCATGATAGGATACTCTCTTTTTGATTGACATTGAATGAGTCCTTCCACCAACATTAAGACATCCTTCTCATACAATAAGACAACCTCCACATGTTTCCCTCTTAGAATAATTCCCAATATTCCTCTCTCGAGGCTTCTAAACTAGAATAAGACACTATTTCATCTTTGGGCTACTAGCCATGCATAATCCCCACATCATCCCTTATGACTACACTATTCATGATAATGTCTTAAGGTCTACAAATACCTCTTGATTCTGACACTAATCATGATTCAAATGCTCGTAGATTAATCATTGACCATCAAATCATCTCTGGGCAGCCAATCATGTGTAAGCCACAAGCTCATCCGAACCGATCAATATGGACACTGATATATTCCCTTTTTAAACAAGGTATGTAGGAATCATTCATGATGTTTAATCCCATCACCCCATAATCGTCTATTCTATCCATTTCACATAATTTCACATTACTCATCCCGTTTTATGACAAACTGTATTCCCTTTTGAACTATGCGAGTTTTGATCCCTTTTGGGTACATAGAAATTATCTTTGAGGTTCAATCCCAACCAATGGAAAACTATTGTGCTCCCTCCTAGGGATGTACCCTCTAGATGTGAAATTTTCTTTACCTGGGACACATCACCTGGATCAATCTTCTTGAGGTGTTTCTATCCATCCATTCAAGTAGTATTCCTTTATGTACTCCCCAACCACACATCCTATCTTTCAAGGCAGCTGACCATGTTTAAGCCCCACACTCAACCCATACTCCTCCAACCAAGAGTGTCCCTCTTGCGATGGGATGCAAACCATGCATAATAACCCAAGCATGTTTTCAGGTTGTTATCCATTATGTACACCCCATTTTTGTGACCCATTTCAGAACTACATGAAATTTGAATCCCCACCACATAGATACCGAGGAAGCCTCCCTAAGGTTCAAGCACATCACTAAATTCACATCTTGTCCTTTCCTTCAATCCTTTGTGTTTTGGTAGGGTCATGCCCTATCCCAAAGGTCCCCCTACCATCAGGTCCCACTCACCTGTCAATTCTCAATAAGACGCCTCCCTAGGTGATTCATCTCCCCATTTTAGAACTATGTGGACTTTTATCACCAACCAGATGGGATATGTAGAAAACATCCATGAGTTTCAATCCCATCATTGTCACTTCCACACCAGTTCCATCACACTCTCCCTAACACTTCATTCATTTTATCATGATTTTACCCAGGTCTCCACATCCTGGTGGAATCATTCTACCCAATCAACGTCATAATTACTCTTAGAAGCAACCATGAAGCTAATCATTCATAACCCCAATAGGTTTCTAGGTCATTTCCTTTTATGCACACCCTAATTCTATTCCTTGTCATTCTCATATTATGTGGTTTCGGATCCATTTTAGGGTATTTAGGAATCCTCTTTGAGGTACAGTCCCAACCAATGGCAAAACCTGGTGTCCCCTTTGTGTGGACCCACCTTCCCGAATATGTGCTTCGAGGTGTCCATATCAGACTTCACGGTGTGAAATCTTCACTTTTTGGGACACACCATCGAGGATCCATCCTTATCAGGTGTTTTGATACATTTATCGGGTAAATCCTTCATGTTGCTCCCTCCTAAGGGAGTACCCATCTAATCCACTCCCATCGCAATTTTGATCAGTTTGACCCATCTGAGCTAGGAGTTAAACACATAGAATACCCCATGTTAAACATGGTAATCCAAGGAAAACCTCAGATACATTCCTCTGACCTGTGATTCCCCGCATTCTATGTGGGATGCCTCATGATTCTCTACACTCGAGAATCCCTATCATAAGGGGAATAAATATAGGTGTTTGAAGGATTTAGCATCCAAATACACCAGTGATTCCCAACATGACTACTCCCCTAACCAAAGGTTGCTGCCCTGACTGGACCCCATGGAATTTCATGATATAAGCTTTGTAATTAACCATAATTCACATAGATATGGAACCGGGAAGAGTTTCATGAACAACATCTTAATTTCTAAGGGAGACCTGGATTAGGCGATGAATATTGAGGAGAAATACTTAGAAGGAGAGGCTGGCATCCCGTCATACCATTTCGATCAAGGAGAAAATGTACTTGAAGAAGTGTTGAATTCAGAATGCCTTTGGAAAAAGGGAATGTGGTGAAACATTTGTGCATCCTCAATAGAAAAATGTACACCCTGAAAAAATAATCGAAAACAACGACAATGTAGTGTTACAATGTTTTTTATAAGTGTTATATTTTTATAACATTTATTCCTTTGAATTTATTATCAATAAGGTGTATAAAGTCACAATGATTAAATTGAGAAGGTATTGATTTTAAGACATATTTTAATGTATTAGGGATTGGTTATTCATAGAAAATATAATGTGTGAGGTTGAATAAACCAATGAGGAACATGAAAAATCCTTGGAATTCATTGAAATATGTTCATTTAAGAAAATTTTAAGTCTACCTGTGGAATATTAAATTCACTATTTCTGAAAGTTAAAAATTTAAGAAAGTTACACTTCTATATAATTATGAAGATTTAATGGAATCGAATATAATATTTTTTAATGTGATTAAATTGATTGTGATTTAATGGAATGTTTTGAAGGATTATTAAATAAATATCAACCTCATGTTTTATTAAATATTATTAGATTCCATCATTCTATTTATAAGTATGTAATATAATTTCTATTCTTGGATGAAGTATATTTTCAAGTTATATGATGAAATTAAAAAACATATGTAATCCCTATAGAAAACTCATGGATTGTGATGTATGAATGAGAACAATAAGTGTTACAAATATAAATGTTGATATGATGTTTATTTGAGGTTAAGGAGAATCTAAGAGATTAAAAATGAAATCAAAATCACATTCAATGCATATGTTAATCTGTACAATTCAAGCATGTGAACTTTTGGAAGAAGGGACATGGTTGAAAGATACTTTTCAACCAAAATATAGGTGGTGGAGGGAGATATGTATTCAAGAGTTATGATTTATAAACATAAAAAATATATTTTGAGGATTACTCTATATTTGAATTTAAATGGTTTAAATAATATACAGTACTTGGAAGATTGTATCATTGACGAATTATGTTAAAATTGGTAATGTAATGAATAATAAACTAATTTTTAAGACATTTGAATACATGGATAAGATATTTTACATAGAAAATTAGATATTTGAAAAATGAGTGGATTAAATACATGTATAGATAATGATAAATAATTTTTTATAAAACTCATTTGTATAATAAATCAATAATGTATAAAGGATCACAAGAGTAAAGAAAAAAACTTATTCTTATATAGTTGTCAATAAGGAAAAAAATAAGTTCTCTACTAGTTGGACAAATAAAATAACCTGATGGAATTCTCTAATATAATCAAGAAGTGTTGAAATAAAATGATATGATGATATTTCAATGAAAAAAAATCACAATGAATGGACATTCAAATGTGATTCATGCTAAATAAATTTTTTGATGTCATATGATGTTTCTAAATATAGTTATAAGAGTTAGAATATTGATCTAATTGTGTAGTTGATTGTCAAATAAAAGATGAAAAAAATTATAGAGGGTATTTTTATAAACTTCAAGAATTTGTAAATACTCTTGGATGATTTAATCATGATATACATGGTTTTTTAATGTCAAAATGATTCACTATATGGAGAAGTTAGACGAGTTTCATTACATAAAATGGAAAACGAAAAGATAGATTGATATTATGTAAAATAAATAGATGAAATAATAAGATAATGTAATTGTAGTTATAGATACCCTGTAAATATAATTTTTTATACATAATACCTAATATGGTGTAGAAACTAATATGGTTAATTTTGATGACCGAATATTGAATAATTTAAAAGTGCTGATGATCTTTACATGACATAAATCCATAGTTTTAGGGTAATTCAAGTACACCTTATTTATTTATAGGATAATAAAAGTATAATATATAGACATTCAGATGTGAATATGTTTGAAATATATTAATCTGGAAGAAATTACATGTTTTGATGATCATTTGTCATTAATTATATAGTTCATTGGAAAATGAGTTGATTGAATGATGATACGTGAGAAGACAATGTTTTAATGAAGTGATATAGAATCATAAGGAGAACATTGGATGCTTTTAATATATGTTGGAATTTCTTTATATTCTATAAATATTTTACTTTGAATTTAAATCAAGGAAATGCCAAGGTGGTGATATTGACCCGGAAATCAATGATACAAGTTCATAAATGTTATGTTGTGATATATTCCATGATATAAGGAATCCTTATATATTTTTTCTGCTTAATTTTCTATAGTGATAAAAAAATATAGAATCAAATATTTTTGAAGGGATTGATGGAGATTAACTGAGATTTTAGAAAGATGTAAGATACATATATTGGATTCTATATTCCCAAAATTTATTGGAGTGATATTTATTATGTAATGGTGGAAAATATTTCAGAAATTTTACTAATGAATCCTTAAGATTTAGAATTTAGTGAGAAACCTACCTTGATGTAATATATAGGAATTGGATTAATCATTTTTAGGCTGTGAATGTGTTTGATTAGAAGAACCATGAGAGGATTATGTAATATAGGAAACTAAAAGAGATTAATATAGATGTTATGTTTCTAGAACCTAGAGTATATAGACATTTTTTCACACTACTAGACTATTTTATTTAATTGATTTTTAAGATTTTTTTGAGAAGGAAGATCATATAGTTGATAGAGAAACATTTTGAAGATGACGAATGATCTTGTTCATATGTTCATTGACGATGATCATTGATGATTTGAGGCTAACAATATATCAAAGGATAAATAATTGAGAAGATGAATTACTATAGGGATCCAATATAAAAAACCTAATCGTTAGTATTCTCTTCACTTTCCTAATAATGTATATATTTGGGTTTGGTTAGAAACTACCCAAAGGTTAATAGTTCATTCCTTTCCACCAGAATGTGTGATGAACACTACGGTCTACTGTTATTCTATATTTATTTGTAATTACATATTAAAATAGTGATAAAAATATATCTTAATAGGAACCAAACATATAAAGTGTTAAATACCACATTGGGTTCAAATATTTTTAAACAAATTAGAACATTATTTACTTTCAATGATGCATGTGGTGTGACAGTTTATTGGGATTGATAATAATGATTAAAACATATTTATTGAGGTAGAGCTTTGAATTATAATAAGGGTAAAAGTTTAATACATAATAATTATGTATAATTACACAACCATAACCCCCAACCCTTTCTCCGTGTTAGAGAACAATCTATATTGAACATCAGGGTCCTTCATCAATGGAGTTGACAATCCCCTGTATGTTATGGTGGGTCTAATATTGGGGTCATTTGCTCACTCAATTGACATCCATACATCTTGATGATTCATGTTTTCTCTCTATTTAAATACATGGGTTCATTTGATGTAATATAAAAATGTGAATACGGTATTCACTAATCAATATTATCTAGTTCATTTAGTAGATAAATCCTAGGGACCTTAGCTAAGTGGAAAGATAACCTAAATCACATTGATTAAATATTTCCTTTTAAGCATGTATAGATTATTTTTCTGGAGTTTAATTCATTTTATAATTACCTATTATTTTTTGTGGGATTATAGTTGGTATATTTCACTCACCCATTCATGGGATTCATGCCCAAAAAAATTTTCCTTGTGAAAATGATACAGACAATGCAGTTGGACTCAATTCTTGGGGAAATGGTGGAACTAGTTATTACTGAATCTTAATGTGTTTCATTATCAGTGCTTCTTCCTATCAGTGATGCTCATGTAATGACACAGATATTGTATGTTCCATCTATTCATGTTTTCTCTTTCACTATTTATGTTGTAATTTATGTTTATCCTAATTTATGGTTTATGGTTTGTATTACAATTTTCATATAATTATTTTGGTAATATCTATGTTTTAATTATTTTTTATTCATTATTAATGTGTGTGAATATATATATATATATATATATGATTTCATAGATATGGGATTAGGATCACTAGTTTAATGTATAATTCCTCTTATATGTGTGTTATAACTTATTTTTTCTTGATTCTATCCCCTGGCCTTTTAACGGTAGGCTTAGGGTGGTTCACCGTATCTACTATTAAACTATGTGGTGTGTCATTGGGTTATGTCATGTCATCAATGATATTCAAAAAATGTAATGTGTTGTTCAAAAATGATATGATTATAATAATTAAGGCATATTAATACGAAATTGTGTTTATGTATTCGACACAAGTGAATGATATTATTATAGATTTATTTCAAGAGTATAATATATTAAATTTTGAATATAATTTCATTGTTTAAATTTGGGTTTATATTTATTTTAAATTCCCGTCACCATTGTTTAACCTGGTACAATAAATGTGAACTTCATCATTTTTCACCAGTCGTGCATTTACCTTGAGGCTAAGTCAACCAAGGAGTGGTCGATTCTGATGGTGATCATGGGGTGATTTTTTCTTAACCAATATACTATTTTTTCTATTGTGTAATTTGTATGATTCTTAGACCTTAGAATATGAATGATTGAATATGTAAATTTTTATAACTATTTAAGTGGAACGTTATGTGATCATCTACATGGGTGAATGACATGAGATTTTTTCATCTATCATTATATTTCATAACATATTAAATAAAAACAATCCTATAATTACACATAATATTACAAACATATATCTAAAAATGGGATTATTTGAATATTTAAAATATATACAGATATATCAATTTGTTGTTTTTATAATGATTAATTCATTTAATGGATATCATGTTAGATGTATTTATAAGAAAAGTGAATTTAATATTTCTCTTTATAACAAAAAACTATTATTGTTTTGTATTATGAATTTTTAATATTTTTTTATATAAATTTATATTATATACCACAATAATATATATTTCAATGATGATTTTTTTGTAAAAAAAGTTATTCAGAATTAAGAGAGTTTATATGATAACATATGCAACAGATTTTATTACTTTTCATCGAAAAGGTTTCTGATAAAAATTATAAAAAATTTTATATATGTTGTAAAAATATATAAAATTTGAACAAAGTCTATCAATATTTAGTGAAATTTATAGATAGAAAGAGTAATTCTGTAAATCTATATATTATACTTTATAATATATTATCCATCTTATTATGTGATATAAAATCACCATATCCTATTATATGATATAGGTTTGGATATAGAATTTATCAAGTATTCTTTTTATATCTCTTGTATCACACATTTTTTATCCAATTTATTTGGTTATACTTCCATATGATTGTATTATGAAGATTCATAAATGGTTATATTTACATTGTAAATATCAAAATTTTGAAGAAAACATGGATTATATAAAAAAAATGTTAAAATAGTTTAACATGTTATTATAACACATAGAGTGTTTTAGAAATCATCAACTAATTATTTCTATTATACATTACTCATTAGTTGAAGAAAACCTTCTTAATGTGGAAATGTATTATGATTTGTGATATAAAATATTATAAAATTATTATTTAATCACGTATTTATTATTCCTTCTAATAGTATTATATAGAATTATTAAAAGGATTTTGGATGTGGACTTATTATGGGTGATATTTTCTAATGTACATCATTTATATTATTGTTCCTAATATTATCTTGGATAATTACTATAAAACTAATTTGTTTTATGCATTTTTTTAGATGTATTATATGTCAACAAAAACAAATCAATGATAATGCTCTAGGAATATTTCTAAGAATATTGTCTTCACTTTAGAAAACCCCATTTATGTGGTGTAATTAGGATTTATACATAATAAATATAAATTAATTATGAATGAAATTATTAAAATACTTCATTTTCAAAAACATATCCATGTTTATTTCAAACAGATTCAGCATTTTGAATAACATGATTCTTTATTGGCATTATAAATTTCATAAAGAGGAATGAAATCCCTATTATGATATGGAAGACAATATATTATGAATCCTGAAATGGAATAAAAAAATTAATTTTTTTACTTATTTATACGTATTCTATAAAATATATATGTGAATATATAAATACAGGGGATAAAACATTAAGGGTTGTGGGATTCAAAACCATTTCTCTTGTTTTAAAGAACATTTTCATAGATTTGCCTTTTTTACTAGGATTCTAAAAATCATTTTTAGAAGTTATAATACAGTTAGGCCTTAACTAATCATTTTTAGTAATCACTATTTGTGATTGAACAATATAGTGACCGAACATTTTTTAACTATTTCATGAATCACTATAAAAATCAGTTAAACAAGAAACATTCTAGAAAAGGATGAAAATAATATGTGTAAAAAATCACTTTCATGTATAATACATATAAAGGATAATGTTCTAATAAAGTCATAAATAATAAAAAATAACAATATATAATTTTTCATTATATTCATCCTAAAAAATAGATAAAAATATATATAAATCACTAGAAAGCAAAACTTAGTTTGAGATACCAAAATGTCCATCACATATTATTCTATCCTTTATATTATCTCAAAATGTTGGGTGGACAACATTAACCATTAAAAGATTTTAATAATTCAATAATTACAAATATTAGGTATATAATATCAACTTTAATAGTGCCACATTCCAATATTGGTTCCCCACAAACATTTAACCCATAAGAGATAACATAATTATATATTTACATACCCAATATATATATACAACAAAAACAAAAAATTATATATTCAGGTTTGAAAAAATTTATACCCATTGTATCTTATACTAAACAAAGGTTTATAGAGAAAAAAACTTAATTTTTTCTTTAAAAATTGGATTAGTTATCATGAAACTTTCTCACACCATGCATAAGAGTATCATTAAAATTATATATTAAATAATTTTTTATTTTCTCTTAAGAAAAACTAATAAATATTACACCTCTTTTGTCTTCAATTCTTCTAAAATAATATATTTTATAATATAGGAATGTTTTGTGGGATCTTGGCATCTTCTTAAATAAATACCTATCTTGAGAATGTTTTTTAATAATTAATTATATTTTTTTTGTATTTTCATTAATAATTCTAATTTCAATATCAAATGAATATTTTTTATAAAATTAATCAATAAAAACCTTTTTATAAAATAAATAAGGCATGAAATTTTAAATAATGTAACATTTATGTTTAAACCAATTAATAATTTCAAAAATATGTTCATAATTTTAATTAACATTATAATATCAAATAATTAATTAATAATTAATTTAATTTTTATATGGAACAAAATTAGAAATTACCAAATATTTTTTTCTTATAATGGAATTGTTTGATGTATCCTTCACTCATTCACATCAACTAACTTCAGTAAAATTGTAATTTTCTAAACATTCTCTCATGGTGTTTGCATTTATATCCATTATAATTCATTTTTCCACTGAATGTTTATTTTTAAACATACTCTTCGATTAATAGGATTTGATGTGTTTATAAATCTTGAATTTAATGAAGGTCACCACACCATAGAAATGACTTTCAGATCTTTGGGTGTATGAACTAGGTCGAAGATATGAGTACCATACTCCAATCATCCCTCTAAAGCACGAGGGTCTTTCTCACATTGAAACCTCAAAGGTCTCAATCAATGAACTCATAAAATGAACTCATTTAGTGATCAATACCATCATAAAGTATGAGAAAAACCATATATATTGTAGGTGGATTATCTCACTCCTCAACAAGTGGAGAATCAACGCCCTACTCCAAAAATGGGTGAATCACCTCCCAATAAGTACCTTAAAAACCCATCATCGCACATATGTTCTCTATATAAATGTTGAATCAATATCATTGAATCAACATGTACCGACCTATAAATATGATATGTCTATCTATAGGGTGGATTCTTATGTTTAACAAGATGAAATCATGGGTAATAAATCCTTTTTTATTGATGTGAATCAATAAAATAATGAATTTTTACACAGCTAACATGATATATGACGCATGTATGATCCCTTAAAATTCCAAAATTGATGCCTCAATGTTCTATGTCAGGAAATAGATTATCAATATCCTTTTTAATTGATAATTTGGCTAATAAACCTAATAAACAACTTCCCCAATCTTTCACCCATACTCAATTTCCCTTAAATGTTTTTCCCTAAGTATCCCAAATGAATCCCCACAGCACTATTATCTTTAATCATTGTCTCATAGACTCAAACTTCTCAGATACCATTCTGACCATACATTGCCCACAATGATTATATATGATTCATTTGTATACATAGTGGGTCATCAAAGTACCTTCTTTTAAAGGATTGTAGCTAGACAAAAGCACCATTAAGTCACAACACACATATGAGAGGAGTCAACCATTAGTCCTAAAATCATCCAAACATCTATATATCTAAATATATGTACCAAAGAAATATGGTAAATAAAAGAAAAAAGAAAAGAATAGAATGTTTATAACCATTAAAAATAACACAATAATTTAATACAAATAGAAATTTGTAAACAAGGAAGATCATGGAGCCCAAAAAAACAAGTCATAGACAGACCTAAAATAGTGGTAAGATATGAAATATAAATCAATACACAATCCCTACAAGAAGAAACAACTACAAGAAGTGAACACCACAAATATATACTAATCAATAGCTCCAACAACACCTCTTCCTTTAGTTCTGACTCTAAACACATCGTCTACATAGACATAACTTGTTTGGGTTTCAAGCCCATACATGGGTGAGTATAAATATATCCAAAATTATTCCCAAAAAATATAACATGTAATTATAAAAGGAATATATATAATTACAAATTATCTGTAATTTTTTAAAATTTAATTATTTAAAATGTTCAATAAGTTTTTCTTTCCAATCAACCCATATATCTAGGACTTATCTAGTAGTGGGACAAGATAAATCACACCAATACAACCCAATAACACATACATATGAAACATCAAATCCACCTCTCAATATCCACAATAGGATACCTTCCTAAATGACAAGTATGTATATCAATAATGGGAGCACATAACCATTATAGAGGATTTCTCACAAATATACGAGGGGGAAATAACTCTATAGAGGGTGGTTCTAATAGTGGAATACATGGGGGTATTAAATTTACTAATAAAGGACCCTTCACACCCATACGATGGAGTAAAAACATGCATCTTTCTTATGGGGATGTTTTCCTTATCATGTTTATTTATTTGGGGGAATACATGAACCCAATATACAAAGGACAACACCCAAAAAATGGGGTTTCTACCTCAATGTATTCTCTATAAATCTCACTTGCATCTTTTCATGAACATAGTGATGATGGGATCCTAGAATTTATTGGAGTATACCACAAAAAACCTCTATTATTTGATGAGAAAACTATCATTCTCCAAATGAAAATAATATCAAGAAAAAAATCTTTTGTCTCTATAATGGATCTTGATTGAGAAATAATGATGAATAATTTAAATAAATAAACACACACAGTGTGTCCAGTCCTGAAGAATCTATGTAGGACTATCAAGAAAAGATAATTGTGTAATATAGTATCTCAATACATGTTAAAAAGAGTACACAACATGTATACCTTTGTACTTATCATGTAGAGTACTTCGGAATATTGGTAAGATGTTTCCTCCTCCTCTTCTACATCATATAATAAGGTTCATGGATTATACCCAAGTTATACGACATGTTGATCTACTCGGAATGGTGTGTGTGTACCCTGGGTACATGTAGGGTGTCCTAACCATCTACACATATAGTCTTAAGGGATATATGGTATGTGATTACTATAGTTTAGATATTTAATGTACACATGGTTACAAGCTGAGACACATGGTCCAGAGCTACATGATGTGTGACCTAATGTCAAAGTATATACTATATTTAAAATTATGATTTATATAAATAAAATTCAAATATTGATTTATATTACACATATCTCAATGATTCATGTCATTTGGAATTTACTGTAATGTGGAGATTAAATTTGGTGGCAATAACAACATGTTTCCATAGACTACACATTGTGTTGTCAGAAAATTTTCAAAACATCTCCTTTTTCTACTTCTGTTTTCTTCCTCTAACTCCAATAATGACTCTACTATCATTCTTGTCTGACAGCCATGAGGCCTCTATCAATGCAAACTAGGATTATTTTTTCATCCTTCATCGTTGAGATTTTTTTTCATTCCACCTAACTCATGCACCAAACACATCATGTTCCAACCACTATATATATGATCCAATGAGTTTTTTAGACTATCCTATAATGTAGAATATGGAAATAAAATTTGAACTCATGATCAAGTAATATTATAATGATATTAGAGATTGTATTGGATGGGATAATACATGACCACCCAAGGGTGGATCATGCTTATGTGGGTCCAAAAATGTGATTATGTGAAATAATTGATTCATTATACGATATGGGAAAAAATTAGTGATTTATGAATATGAAATTTATTTTTTAATTCACATAGAATCTATTTATCATTGAATATTTTATTCTGGGATAAATAATATAAAATAATAATAATCACAAAGATTAAACCCAATAAAGAAATAATATGAGGGGATTTATTGAAATAAAAACACATGAATAACATGAAGGCCTCATTACCATGTCCATCCTACAATAAAAAAATTATTTTCTTTATGTATTGATAAAATAATCTATTTCAATTTTTTTATCTAATTTCCATTAGAAATTCCAATTCTTATTAGGTTCTAAAAATTCTAAAATAATCATAATCGCATAACGAATATGTTTGAGAAAATATAAAGTGTTTACTTTCATAGGGATCAAACTATTTCTTTATTTTTATATTTAATGGATTTATAATGATAATTTTAAAAACATACTAGTCATTACAGATTTATTTTATATTGGAAGAATTAATGATATTGAGAAATGGGGGTGACATGAAATATCATCATGTCCATCCACATTAGGTCATTTAACTAAAGCCTAATGTTCACACCAGAATCCTTGATTGTATATATCTCCTAAATCGTGTTCCACAACCAAAAAAAGAATATGATGATTGGATTGTTTTATGAAAATTGAGGGAGATTTGAATCTTCTTCTCTATGAGCTTCGGTTAGTTAACAATGACTTTAGTGAATAATTTTTTCAAAGAGAGGGTTACTGTGAATTAGAGAAAGGGGTTATTTTTTCCATAAATTTTAGTAATTAATTCCACTCAATATAATTTGAATTTCCAATCAGCCATGATGGTCTTTACATTCCTAAATGAGAAATTTTATAATCCAACATAAGATATATTTGACCTGTAATGTCATTTCCACAGGGAACGTCTTTTACAAAGTCAACATGACATGTCACATCTTCATTTCATTGCACAAACAATTGAAATTGAAATTTATCATTTTTGGATTAAAGTATAAAATTATCATTCATAATTTTGTAATTATTTCCATAAAAATTATACCACTAGTAGTAAAACATCATTCTAAACAAAAGAATAGTACCAAATTTTTAATTTGGGAAACTATTTAGGATTTATTAAATGTTCTCACCTGTATTACTAAAAATTATAGATTTAATATATTATTTATTTTCCCAAGCTAGACATGCTAATATTAAATGGACCAATATCATTACATAATCTAAAAAATTGTTAATAAAAATTTTAATGTTATTATTACAAAAAATTGGGTTAATACAATTGACTAGGGAAAACTTTATTTTCTATCACAAATATTGTTTTTAATTCAACTGTCCTGCATATTTATAGAACAGATATAAATAAATAATTATATATAAATTTCATTTTATTCTAAATTATAATACATATTTCATATTACTAAATTTTCATCATATGGGTAGATATTTGATACAAATTTTGAAAAAAAACATATCCAAAGAACGCACTGTTATCAAATAATATTATTTAAGGACCATAAACCTTCATATTTTTCAAATTTATTATTTTTATTATAACTGATAATGTTATATATACCAGTAACTGTTTATATATCACTATTAAACCACCTGAAAAATCAATTCATTACCCCCAGAAATAAATTTATGGAGAAAATAATTTATTAAGATTACATTTTTATGAATTGTGAAATTAGTATTATCAATGAATATGTTCAAAATTTTAAATTTCTATCTAAATATTTTTATTCATAGAACCCAATGTTTTTTAATAGATATCCTTTAGTGTTCAAAATGATTGAAACATGAAAATTTTACAAGATTACAACTTTGTAAATTTTTTCATTTCTAATACAATACTATAAATTATAATTTCAAGTATCATATAAGATTAGTTATATTTGTAAAAAAAAGTCAATGTATCATTTATAAATATAACTTTTTCCAATATATTAAAACCATTTATCTGTACTTGACATAATTGTTTTATATGACCTTGTTTATTTTACATCGTATAATCAGGTACCATAGAAATAAAAAGATGTCATTATTTTTTTACATTAACGTATATGTGACCAAATTTACTCCCATTATAATATCATTAAATATATTCCAAAATGTATGTATTGCAATGAAACCAATATTATTTGTCTCATTTAAAAATATTGTATATATCTTCTGTGACATATCTAAAAATAAATTCAATATTATATCATATATAACCTATATAAATTTAATGCAATGTATATCTAGTGCATGACTTGAATATAAATATAAAATTTTACTTATAAAATAATGAAATACATTGATATTTCTAAATATATCTACAAAATTATTCCCATATCAATAATAATAAAAATTTGGAACATTTATCCCATTCCGTTACATAACAAGTTTTGTTATTGACTATATTACATAATAAATTTATAAATGATATCTTCAAACCAAAATAATCATAAAAAATCACAATAAATCATATGAACTCTCTTGAATGGTGTATACCCAACCCCCAATGCAACCTCAATAGTCACTACCTCACATATTCATATCCACAATAAGAACTGATACTCAATCCCCTCTTTAAATTCAACCTCACCCGCTGTTAGCATTATTGTGGGCCTCCATCCCTCATAATCCGACATTTCCATGATATATAATGTTGAAAAGAGAGAGGGTAGAAGAGTTTATGATGATTGGAGTGGTCTGGATGCACTTTTGAAATTCTTCATTATCCATAATTGGTGCCTCTTATCCGTGTTTTGGTAATGGGGAAAAGGAATGATGGTCATAGTTTCATCTGAAATTTTTGTCATAATTAAAATTATCTAGTTCTATAGTATTAATTATCAAAGGACGAAAATATAGATTAAAAAATAATGAAATAGTATAATTTATTAAATTAGTAACAAAATTGACAAAAAAATCATTAAACCAATTCCATGAAGAAATAAGTATAAAGAATAAAAAAATCCATACATCGATTCTGGATCTTTGATATTTTTTCTCAATATATGGATTGATATTGTCTCATTGAAGAATGAGTATCTCAATTATCAAATAACGATTTTTTTAAAAAGGATAATTTTGTTATTAGATATATATTATTTTTATTTTTATTAACAATTTAGGTCAACAATATAAGTTATTAATTCTAAAAAAAGTCTAGTCTAGGGCCCAAAATAGGAATAAAATTTGTTCTTCTCCAAGTAAACTCCCCACTGATGTCAAACTACTATGATTGATTTTTCATTTAGGGTTCGTTTAGATGATATATATGAAATATATTGATCATTTGTGTATGTGACACATCTATTTGAAATATTAAATATTTATTCGGTATCCCACTGTTTAAAAATAAATAACCCAACTATGTCACATCTTAATAAAATGATGTTTTAAATATTTTAACTAATTTAATAAAAAATATCAGTTGCTTCATCATGCACACCTTCTAAAAAATTGTCCTTAAAATTGAAAATCATTAAAATTAATTGTGGGTACTAAGAATGAATTTTTCCATCACACTATTTTGATGGATCCTGAATATTTTATTACCACTAAATGTTATTCTAAGATCCTAGAGCCACTGCTGAAATAAATAATTACTGGTTGAATCATTCTTCAACATTCTCAAAAAAAACCCAACAAAATGATAAATGCCGATTTCCTAGTAGCTTATGAAAAATATATGGAGAATTAATTATTCATTTGGGTTGATAAAGTAGAATAATATTGAGGCCACTAGAATACCCTTGGTATGGATAACACCATCAGTGTGAAAAGCATTATTGTACACCAACCATATCAGGATGTTGTAATTTTTCTGAGACCTCCTTGCACCAAAGAAGTCCTCCCCATAGAGGAACAATTTCATTGGAGTTCATGCTTCTGTCATATTCCTTGTTAATGTGTACACCCGATTGAGATCCTTTGAAAATAGTTTTACCCGGTTCGAGGGTAAGGGAGTCAATAAGGTATTTCATTTTATGTTCTGGATGAGATTTTTGAGCATCCACCAAATTAATTTTTAATTTTCTTTGGGGGAAAGGAGAGGAATGACCTTATTTATTAAAAATAATGTATGCCCAAAAATATTATCCTTGAAATGGATCCTTGGGTGGTCTTTCATGTATGATATTCATAACATCCTTCAGACATCTATGGTAGATGCCGCCATCGTTGTTGGGACTGACATTTTTTCCATGATGCCCTGTCACACCTCCCCTCTTAGTGGGAATCCCATATGGAGGATTGCATGACATATTCAATCTCTATGATTACTGACTTTGGCACCTTGAGGACCATTCTGATATTCACTCGAATCGAGGATATAACACAATAACTAATGTGATTATTAAACAGAATTGAATGAATATATTCTTCCAATTTTATATGAGATTCAAATTTTTTTAACCACTTTATTGATTCCATGAACCGTCCACCAGGGGTGGTGTCGTGACTACCCCATGCACGCCTTCCATAAGACATGGGCTAGCGACTAGCACCAAATGCATAATTCCCTAAAACCAGGAAGGCATTGACTTTATAACCTATAATGCACACAACTGAACACACAGATTGATAAAAAACACTAAGTAAACTGTATAACAAAAGATTGTTGAAATGTAAAAGGGTCCAGAAATACAAGCCCAACATTAAAGTAAAAGGAACTAGAAGTACAAATACAAATGATGAAAGGAAATATAGTTGTTGGGTCGTCCTTTAGAATTCCTACCTGAAATATAGTTGTTGGGCCGTCCTCTAGAATTCCTACCTGAATGGTAGGTACAGATAGCCTTCTCTGCACTCCACATCTGTAGGTATCCTCCGTGTACCGACTCGTCGTAAGGTCCACCTCTGGGTACCGTCCATTCCTAGTACTCTCAGCATCTGTCAGTGCTGTCCATCATCTGCATCCAACACAACGTGGTGCGGGCATATCACGTGTATGGGTGAGTATAAAGATACTTAGTTGGGACCCCGAGACACTCACGGCCTCACAAAATCCAACAAGGATAAACCATAAAGTATGAAATCGACAGATAACCCCACTTAGATATATGCCCATACATATGCCTAAGTTATCAAGTAATCTATATGAATCCTAAGGAAAACACAAAAGTTACTGACTCAGCTCATGTAGTTATACAACTTTTGTAGAGAGTTAGAGATGATTAGATGTAACCACTACATCATCTATTTTTTCGAACCCACATAGGATCTAGGAATAGTATTCAGGGCTATCTAACTCTCATAGGATCCAGGAATAGTAGTCAGAGCTATCAAACCAACGTAGGATCCAGGAATAGTAGTCAGAGCTGTCGAACCCACGTAGGATCATAGAATAGTAGTCAGAGCTATCAAACCCATGTTGGATCTAGGAATAGTAGTCAAAGTTGTCAAACCCACATAGGATCCAGGAATAGTATTCAGGGTTGTCGAACCCACGTAGGATCCAGGAACAGGAATCTGAGTGCAGCCACCCAGAGGGTTCTGAACAAAGCCTGCATGATTTCAGGAGGGTCTACTCTTCTTGCTAAGTGTCTATACATAAATTTCCACTATGTCCCAAGTTGATGTATCCAAAAGATCCTCCTTTCCAAAAGTAACCCAACATGACAGATGGTGCGTCAATCAGACGCCCGGTCTGAGACATATTGACATTTCTGTTCCAAGGGCCCAGTTGGATTTACATTCGATCCAACATGGTCGTACCCCAACTATGTCCAAACCTCAATTAGGGTATATTAAAATAACTGTCTGCCTCAATGGTTTCCGTCTCTGCAAACAGTTCATTAATTGGACGCTCGTAGCTCAAGATACGAGAAAAAGAGTGGAAATAGGTCAAGTAGGTCGGGGTCCAGTCCGACCCAGTCAGACTGACCCAGCCCAACCTGCTCCACTTGTCGTACCCGGTCTGTGGGGGCAGCCTAGCCTGCACTAGGTCCGGCCGGTGCTGGGATCGGTCTGTGAAAGGCCCACAGCTGGCGGCCCGTGGGGTCCGCCCTCACCGTGTCCACAGGGGAGGCCACACCCCCAGGAATCCCAAATGGCTTATCTATTCGGATGGTTAAAAACCAGTGAAACGTGGTGTCGGTCCATGTCACACGTGACCCATGCAGTAGGTCCTGCTCCTCCCAGCTGGCCGAGTGGCCAGCCACACCCCGTGTGGCACGGTTTCTCCGTGCCTCCTCTGGCGATCAGCAGAGCCGGCCGCCTGTGCCACGCTGCCACTACCAAGGCTGCGGACCACTCCTCCACCACGAGGCATGTGATGCGTCGCGCCAACCCCAGCCATCCTGCTGCCCGTGCCGCCAGTTCATCTCGTGACCGACCTTACGTCGGTCACCGCTGCTCCACTGCACCCCGTCGACCGTGGGGTGATCCTCTGGAGGCATGGTTGCGCCACTACTATCCACGCGGCTGGTCGGAGTGCTGACTACCCTTCTCTTTGTCCCACCGGTGATGTTCTTCGGTTCCAGCCATCGGCAAACCTTCTGCGGGTCACCGGACGAGTTCTGGTGGCCCGATTATCATTCCAGAAGGAGTTGCGCAATCGTCGGGAGGATGCCTTAGATCTGTAACCATTGTTGACAATAATAGCTAATCCCACACTAGTGCCTTGTTTAGCACGAAATTCCACAACGTAACGTATAGGGGTTAGGAAATATTCATTCGACCCACACCCTCTACGTTAGAGTGATAGCATGCGGCTTCGTATAATAATCCATCGCCAAAAACGAAAAACGAGAAAGAAAAACAAATTTCGAACCCCTTCCTTTACTCATTGTTCGTTGATGGAGTCATGGGGAAGTAGACAGTGTTGTTGTCATTTTTTGTGTCTTCCGCACACTTCTAATCCCAAGCTCATGCATCAGTTGTTTGACAACGATGAGGAGGGAAGTTCAGTCAAAGACGTCCCACATCGGTGGGAGTTCGTAGATGAAGGTCAAAGGAGATTGGTCTTCCTAGCTGAAGGCATTATTCGCTGGGAGTGTCCTTCGTTGGCGAGAACATTTCTTCCTAAGCTCTCTCTTCTCCAATGTTTCACACAAAATCCATATGTCAAGGAAAGATTATAATATCCGATTAAATATTTGGAATAATATTAAAAATGTGTGAATTAAATTAGGCTGGATACACTTAATTAATGTAGAGGATTCGGAAAAAATTAAGTGTTGGGGAGTTGAAGAGGCTCCCGAACACTTAATGGAAAAATTGGGGGTTTCTCCCCATTAATATGGAGTTTCAAGGGGGTTTAAAACTTGGGTGGTCCCCACCACAATAAACAAGAAGAGGGGGTTTAGACCTCGGGTGAGCCCCACCACCATAACCTCTCATGCGAGGTTAGGGTGTGGTGTTCCCAACCTCTAACTTTTACTTGGAGGTTTTAGCTGACAAATAAAAATAAAGCTTCACATCGTTATTTTTATTTTATTCATTCACTCGAAACCCAAAAACTATCTTTCACTCTCAACCCACTGCCGTCGAGGTGAAAGTCTCCTTAAGCAAATACAAGCGCTAAAATTTCAACGGTGCCTTATAATTTCAATTCTATGCACCTGTTCAAAAGTTATAAAAACCCCCGCGTACATTTACAGAACTTACCCAAACAAAATGTCAGAAATTTATTTCGGGCACACCAGGCCCCAGAATCAAGTGTTGTAAATTTTCACGGACTCGTAAAATTCCCATTTAATAAATAAAATACCTGAAAATTCTGAGTCTTTACATTCTACCCACCTCTGGGATCTACTCCCCCGTAAGCCAGAACTCTCAACTAAGGGAACAAGTGGGAGTACTAAGCATGCATCCGAGCCTCCTAATCCCACGTGCTCTCCTGGAGGTTCTTGTGCTGCCAATAAACACGCACCAGAGGTATCGATTGTCCACGAAGGACTTGCTCTTGTCAATAATCAATCTTGACTGGAACTTCCGTAAATTTCACCCCATCATCGACATCCAGATCTCCATGGTTGATGATGTGAGAAGGTTATTGCACTTATCTCCTCAGCTGCGATACATGGAAGACATCATTGAACCCAGTGAAACTGAGGTGGAAGAGTTAAGTGGTATACCATCTCACCAACTCTGCTGAGGACCTAAAAAGGTGCAATGAATCTCCATGATAACTTGTCACCTCAGCCAAATCTCGGTGAACCTCATCGAGGTGAGACCCACAGAAATACGGGGTCACCATCCTCGAACTCCAGAGGTCTCTGTCTCCTATCGACATATGACTTTTTCATGCTCTGTGTAGTTTTCATCTACTCCTGGATGATCTGCATCTTCTCCATGGTAGCCCATACCATCACTGGTTCTCATGAGTGCTGACTCCCCTGAGTAAGTCTAGAACAAAGGTGATCTACTAGGTTTCCCGTAAAATGCCTCAAAAGGTGTCATCCCTATAGTGGAGAGATAGTTGTTATTGTCTGAAAACTCCGCCAAAGATAAGTGATCCTCCCAGCTGTGACTGAAGTCAAGGACACAAGAATGGAGCATGTCCTCGAGGGTCTGAATGGTCCGCTCAGTCAGGCCATCTGTCTAAGGATGGAAGGCGGGGCTCAGACGAAGCTATGTCCTGAAAGTCTCCTGAAACCCCTTCTATAGCCCGAAAGTAAACAGTGCATCACGATCACAGACAATATAAGACGTTACTTGATATAGATGCACAATCTCATGCACATATAGGAATCCTAAGATCTCTACTGAACCCTGCTCTCTAATCGGTAAGAAGTGGGCCGACTTGGTGAGTCGGTCAACGATTGCCCAAATTGAGTCATGACCCCTGGATGTACGTGGAAGTCCTATCATGAAGTCAATGGATATCCCATACCACTTCAACTCTGTGACCTATAATGGCTGAACAAAGCCTGTGGGTACCTAGTTCTCTGCCTTCACCTACTAACAAGTGAGGCATCGAGAGACGAACTCTGTTACTACTTTATTCATTCCAAGCCACCAGGGCTGTCGTCGGAGATTAGGGTACATCTTTGGCACTCCTGGATGTACTACTAGAGGAGATGTGTGCAACTCCCTCACCAATTCTTCTTAAATTGACACTGGCACCATAGTACGTCCTTTAAAGAGGATGACATCCTCCACACCTTCAAAAAATCCATCAGGTGCCTACCCTATGGATATTTGAGCATGTCATGTCTCGCAGTTAGTGTCCCCACGTTGCGCCTCCCTGAATCGCTGAAGAAGTGGGGGAGTGACTGTAATAGACTGGAGGAATGCTTCTCCATCTTTATCCACAAAGGATATCTATTAATAATCCATCTGCTCTATCGCCTCTCCTAGAAGATGTATACCAGTTCTCCTGATGATTATATCTTCAAAAACGTTCCCCTTATTAAGATTATAGAATATCTCAAAATCATAGTCATGGAGGAACTCAAGACAATGTTGTTGTCTTAGGTTCGGGTCCTTCTGGAAGAATATATACCTAAGAATACTGTGATGAGAGTACATGGTAAAACACTCATCCATCAGATAGTGTCTCCACATCTTCAAGGCAAAGACCACTGCTGCTAACTCTATGTCATGGGTAGCATAGTTTTTCTCATGTTTTCTTAGCTATCGTGAACCATAAGCAATCACTTCTCTCTCCCGCATCAAGACACATCTGAGTCTGGTCCCGGATGCATCGTAGTAGACTACATACCCAATGTCTTCCTCTGGGAGCCTCAAGATGGGGGCACTAGTCAGCCTCTACCTCAACTCCTAAGACCTCTGTTGGCATCTCTCTTACCACACAAAGAGTTTCCCCTTTTTCATTAAGTATAATAGTAGTGCTATAACTCTGGAGAAATTTGGTACAAATCTCTAGTAATAACCAACCAAACCAAAGAAGCTTCGTACCTTTATCGCACTCCTGGGTGGCTCCCCAACATGTACCGCCTCAATCTTCGCTGGATATACCAAAAATCCAGCCTCCAAGATGACATGTCCTAAAAATCGAACCTCATTGATCCAAAAATGGTACTTTGAGAGCTTACAATAAAGATGGTGCTCTTGAAATGTGTCTAGTGATACCTGCAAATGGTATGCATGATCCTCCAAAGTAGTCAAGTAGATCAGAATTTCATCGATGAAGACTACGAAAAAGTGATCGAAATATGGTTGAAAAATCCTATTCATGAGTCCCATGAACATTGATGGGGCATTGGTTACACCGAATGGCATAACCAAGAAGTCGTAGTGGTTGTACCGACATCTGAAGGTCTTATTATACACATCCTCATCTAGAACTCTAAGCTCGTGATACTCTGATATGAGGTCTTTCTTCGAGAACCACTGTGCTCCCTTCAGCTGATCAAAGAGTTCGTCAATCCTCGGGAGTGGGTACTTGTTCATCATGGTCCCATGGTTCAGGAGATGGTAGTCAACATAAATACTCAAGAACCCATACACCTTATTGGAAAATAGAATCGGGGCTGCCTAGGGAGAATCAATAGGCCAGATGAATCCCTTCCCATGCAAGTCCTCTAGTTGTAACCACAGCTCGCGATGCTCCACAGGATCCATCTAATACGCTGGTGTAGATATCAGTGTTGTCACGGGGTACAGGTCAATGTACAAGTCCACCTCTCTACGGGGATATAGACCTAGGACATCATCAGGGAAAACATCCTCGTACTGGTCCACCACTATAGGATAGCTCAAACACTCCACATCAACTACTCTGAGGGTAAGGAAGGCCAACTAATGTGTGATCGGCTGAACCCTCCTCCAATTAAGTTCATCTTGTGCTGCAAATGCTCCCTTATATCCAGTGAAGGTAATCCTAGTCCCATCCATTCAGTCACACCGCAATTTGTCCCTCATACAGTCAATATGAGCATGGACTGTAGATAACCAGTCCATACCCAAGATGATGTCGTAAGGCCTCGACGCCACTACTAGGAGATCCCGACCGAATCTCTTGCCTCCTAGAGTGATCTCATGCTGTCAGCACCAGTGCATAATCGTAGAATCTACTCATCTAGGAGTCTCTAGCCGTAAGGATCAAGCCAACGGCTCTGTCGGAAACTCCAAGCTCCGGATAAGGGCGGAAGAAATGAAAGAGTGACTATCACCTGTGTCTATAAGAACTGTAGCTAAGGTTGAGTAAACATATATGGTACCTAGAATCATCTCTGGAGAACCCTGATCATATGCCTCAGCTGCATGGAGCCATGCTCTCGCCTGTCCACCTGCTCGCTATGGTCGGAGTGGACATTCTAGTGGTGGTGGTGGTAACACCTTGTAATATCATCCACTGCCAGCTGCAGGACCATCTCCTCTGCCACACCAGCCTTCACCCTATTGATCACCTCGATCAAACCTCTTCCTCTACCTGGGCGGTCCTTTAACTGTCTGCTGATCATCCAAATGGTGGGTCGGAAAGTCATGATCAATGTGACCCATCCCGCCACATGTAAAACACAGCATGTTCCTTGTATGACTGGATTTGTCTCATGTGCCTTGCACAACTGAACCTATGTCCTGATGTTGTCCATCAGATGGTCTGGTTCACTGAGATCTCTATGACATATTTCTACTACCAGCTACAGAATACTTCACTACGTGATGCCCAGTGGACAGTCTCGTTGGTGGTGACTTCTCGGTAAGTAATCTCTCCACTAAGAGGGCTCTCTATAGAAATCAAGCCTGCATTTGGATCTTGAGTGAGATCATCGAAGGCCTGATGTCTTTCCCGATTCCCTACTCGAAGGTCCAGGCCTTGAAGGATGGGTCCCGCACCATATATGTGGAGTAGTAAGAGAGGTTAGTGAACCTCACTGAGTACTGTGCCACTGTCATGCTTCCATGCTTCACATGAAGTAGCTCCTGTATTTGCAATGCACGAAGGATGGCTTGGACAAACTCCACCAGAAACAGGCTCTTGAAGTCTTCCCAGAGAAGTGTCATCTCATCATGGACCTGGAGCATTAGGCTTTACCATCTGTCTACTGCTGATTAAAGGAGACTTGCGTCAAGGATAACCATAAGGTCGGCTGGTGTCCCTACTAGTCTAAAGACTCCCACTACAGCCTCCAGCCAATCCTATGCTGCATGTGGGTCCGTCTCACCCCTGAACCTGGGCTGACTCTGGCGTTGGAACTCGTGCAATGCGCACAGGTGGCGTGTACTCTCTGCTGCTAGGGCTAGTGGAATTGGTGGCCCAACAGGTAGTGGTACTGCTGGTGCCTCTGCTGTGACATGGCCCTACACCGAGGCCTCGTCGCCCAATGGGCTTCCATCTCATACAATGCCTGGAACCCTGGCTGGTTGTCTGCATGGGGCCATCCTGAAAAGAAATAGGTGCGCCATGGTCGAAAAGTCATACCTAGTGAGATGAATTAAATAATTTACAAAGAAGTCTCTTTAAAACACACATGTAATCAGTGTTTTCTTTCACTGAGTCAGAAATTAG
This sequence comes from Viscum album, assembly GCA_963277665.1. Lineage (NCBI taxonomy): Eukaryota > Viridiplantae > Streptophyta > Magnoliopsida > Santalales > Viscaceae > Viscum > Viscum album. The sequence goes on from OY728136.1 coordinate 834,892,085, forward strand.
AAGTCAGGGTCCTCGCGTATCGATATGTCAGCTGCCACACCAACACTGGACTCCCTGAACTGAAAACCACACTCACTAATCTTAACACTATTGCTTCACATAAAAGATTAGAGTCCTATGTTTTGTGGTAGAACCGACTCCTCTGACACTATTTTGTCATGAACCATACCCTGAGGCTCGTGTCGTAACTATCCAAGCCTGTCTTCCATAGGCCAGGGGCTGGCGACTAGCACCAAAGGCGTAATACCCTAAAACCTGGAAGTCAGTTCCTTTATAACCTATAACGACCAAAATAAGGCACACAGATGGATACAAAACACTATGTAAACTATATAACAAAAGATTGTTGAGAAGTAAAAGTGGCCAGAAATACAAGACCAACTGTAAAGTACAAGAAACTAGAAGTACATATACAACTAATGAAAGGAAAAATAGTTACTGGTATGTCCTCCAGAATTCCTACCTGAAGGGTAGGTACATATATCCCTCTCAGCACTCCATGCCTGTCCGTCTCCTCCGTGTCCGGACTCGTCTTAAGGTCCACCTTCGGGTACTGTCTAGTCCTAGTACTCTCAGCCCCAGTCTGCGTTGTCTACCATCTGCATCCAACACAATGTGGTGCGGGCACAACCTGTGTAGGGGTGAGTATAATAGTACTCAGTAGGGACCCCGAGACCCTCAAGGTCTCACAAAATCCAAAAAGGATAAACCAAAAATTATGAAATTGACAGATAACCCCACTTAGGTATATGCCCCTGCATATACCTAAGTTATCAAGTAATCTTTCTCAATCGTGAGGAAAAAAAAAGTTACTGACTCATCTCACATTGATATACATCTTTTGTAGAGAGTTAGAGATGAATAGATGTAGCCACTAAATCAACAATTCTGTCGAACCCACGTAGGATCCAGGAAGAGTAGTCCGAGTTATCAAACCCACATAGGATCTAGGAATAGTAGTCAGAGTTGTTGAACCTATGTAGGATCTAGGAATAGTAGTCAGAGTAGTTGAACCCACCTAGGATCCAGGAACAGTAGTAAGAGCTGATGAACCCACGCAGGATCCAGGAACAGTAGTAAGAGCGCAGCCATCCACAACGTTCCGCACAATGTAGCTTGATTCTGAGAGGGTCCTCTCCTAAGACAATGTTTATCTACATAAACTAAAACGAAGTACCAATTTGATGTATCAAAAATACCTGTCTTTCCAAAATTAACCCAACGCGATAGACGGTGCGTCAATCGGATGCCCGGTCTGAGAGTTATTGGCATTTCTCTTCCGAGGGCCCGATTGGATTTACGTTCAGTACATCCTCGTCATACCCAAACTATGTCCCTATGATGAGTGGGGTATGCCAAAATAATATTCCCCCTACAAGGTTTTCTTCACTGCAAACGGTTCTTCAATCAGACGCCTATAGCTCATGTTACGTGCAAAAGAATGGAAACAGGTCAAGTGGGTCCGGGTCCGGTCCGGCCTAGTCAGACCGACTCGGCCCGACCTAGCCCAACCCGGGTCTGGACTGGGGTCCGACCCGATCCATGGGTCCAACCCAGTTCGTGGCAGGGGCCCGACCCATGCTAGGTCTGGCCCACGTTGGGTTAGGCCCGCACGAGGCTCGTGATTGGGGACCTGTGGGGTCCGCCCTTGCTGCATCCTGGGGGGAGGTCGCACCACCTTGAATCTCATACGGAATAGCCATTCAGGGTGTTCAAAACTAGAACCACATTGTACCAGACCGTGTCACATGGGACCCACGCGGTGGGTCCTGCTCCTCCCGGAAAGACGATCGGCCAGCGGCCTCCCATGCGGCGCAGTTGCGCCGCGCCTCCTTTGACAACCGGAAAAGCTGGCCGCTGTGGCCAACACCCGAGTCCGCTCCACCGCCATACTGCACGCGCTTCGCCATGTCTTCCCCAGCAACCTTGCGGCCCGTGCCACCGGTTCCTCTCACAGATGGCCTTGGGCCGGCCGCCGCTTCTCTACCACACCCCGTCGACCACAGTCTACTCTCCATCGGCGTGGTTGCACCACCACTGTACATGCAGCCGGTTGGAGTGTCGGATGCCTTCCCAACGTCCCACCAGTGACGTTCGTCGGTTCATACTACTGGCAAACCATTAGTGGGTCACTAGATGAGTTCATGTGGCCCGATTCTCGTTCTGGAAGTAGCCGAGCACACCTCGAGATGTCCCCTTCGATCCAAAACCATTGCTGATGAAAATCACTCATCCCAGACTAGTATCACATTTAGCATCAAATTCTAAAATGTAAGGCAGAGGGGTCGGGTCGTGTTCCTTCGGCCTGCACACTCCGTGTTATAGTGATAGAATGCATCTTTGTATAATAATCCTCGTTATAAAATAAATAATGAGAAACAAAAACAATGTTCGAACCCATATCTTTGCTCATTGTTTGTTGATGGAGTCGTGGGGAGAAGACAATGTGGTCGTCGTTTGTCGTGTCCGCCGCACACTTCCAATCCCAAGCTTGTGCATCGGTTCATTGACGATGATGAGAAGGGAAGGTCGGTCGAATACATCCCACGTCAGTGGGAGTCAGTGGATGAAGGTTGAAGGAGATCATTCTTTGTAGATGAAGGCGTTGTTCATTGGGAGCGTCCTTCATTGGTGAGAGATTTTCTTCTTAAGCTCTCTCTTCTCCAAAGTTTCACCACAAATCCAAATTCCAAGGAAAAATTATAATATCCTATTAAATAATTGTAATAATATTAAAAATGGGTGAATTAAATTAGGTTGGCTCCACTTAATTAATGTAAAGGATTTGGAAAAAATTATGTGTTGGGGAGTTGAAGAGGCTCTCATACACATAATGGAATAATTGAGGTTTTCTCCCCATTAACTAAGAGTTTCAAGGGGGTTTAAAGCCTGGGTGGTCCCCACCACATTGAACAAGAAGAGGAGATTTAGACCTCAGGTGCCCCCCCCCATAACATCTCATGAGAGGTTAAGGAGTGGTGGTCCCCACCTCCAACTTAAACATTGATGTTTTTATCCAAAAAATAAAAATAAAGCTTCACATATTTATTTTTATTTTATTCATTCACTAAAAACCCAAAAATTATCTTTCACTCTCGACCCACATCCATCATGGTTAAAGTCTCCTGAGGTGAATACAGGTGCCCTCATATTTCAATTCAGAGCACTGGTTCAAAAGTTATAAAACCCGCTCATACATTTACTGAACGTACCCGCACAAAACGTTATAAATTGATTCCAGGCACACTGGGCCTCAGAATCATGCACCATAAATTTTCATGGACTCGTAGAATTCCCATTATATTAAAAATATTTACATGTAAATTCAGGGTATTTACAATTGAAGAAACATGTATGCACTAAAACTAATGTGATGGGATCTCAAATGTAAACCATGGTAAAATTCTTTCTCAGAATTCCCAAGTTCAAATCAATTGATTTAATCTAACTCTCTATGTAATTCATTGAATAAAAATGATACTTTAATTGTGGTTGATACATTTCCCACTCCATTATCAATACCCTCCCAGGGTTTCATTGAAACTTATGATTGATCTCCTATTACCTTTGAAAAAAAAGAAGTATTTCATCTGTAAACATTAGATTGGTGAATATCCATGAAAAAACCCAAAAATATTTGTTTCATTCCATTCCACTAATATAAATGGTCCATATCCTTGTATATATTTGTTACACATGAATTTTCTTCCAATGAGGTGGTATAAAACTTCTTCAAACTCTCATTATGCAACTGAAATTGGATCAACATCCAACTCTAGAAGAAAATAAACTACTCCACACCTTTGTGGAAAATCTCTAGGTACATCAACTGAAAACACTTTTTATGTAATAATTCATAGTCAGTGTCTCATGTCTAAGCCTCCCTCAATCAATGAAGAGGTATGGGGGCCATTGTAATTAATTAAATGTTAACAATGACTTCATATTCCACCATGTTCAACTTCATTTATGATTTTTTATATGATCTTATGGAACATCCTAATTCACCATTCTCTTGAAAAATAAAACCAAGGGAATCAAACAATATGCTTACTTATGTAACACACAAAATCCATATAAAAGTATGTCAACATTTAATATGTTAAATATTATAATAATTCAATACATAAAAACATAAATTGCATGTCATAAGTGATCATAAAATACCCATAAGGGTATGAAAGCTTGGTAATAACTTACATAATTCATACCCAATCAATCATAGATCATAAATAATGTATTATGGAATCATGAATTAACATAAAAAAGAAATGATTAATAACTACGAGGAAGCATCAATAATCAATCATGAGTCATGAGGGGATATCATAAGAATAATTACATATCAATGGAATATGTTCCACAAAAATTATATGAGAAATTAATTTCATTAGTCAGGGGTCTCTATCAGTTTTATCAGAAAAATTTAGAAATTAATGAGAATAGGGAGACTTGCACCTGAGGTATGTTATCTTTATTAGTCAAGGATCACTACAAATATAGTCATATTAGAGTAGATAATGTATGCACAGGGGATAATTTCATTTTCTAATGAATGGAATGAATGTAAGGTAAAATATAATTTATATTTACATAATCATAATTATATCTTAAATTTCATATATTTTAGTTTAATTCATCATCATAACCATCGATGTGAGGTGGTGATGAAAAATGATACATGTTGTTTCACGGAGATGGTAGTCCGTACATATTCATGGGAAAGGAATTCATTTTTAATTAGATAGTGTAGAATTGAAAATTGTTTTACCATTAAAATTTAAAAATTTACTATTATAAAATATAATTATTTAATATTATTAACATGGTTATAAAAAATATTTTTAGGAGGTTGAAAAAGAGAGAAACTTGAAATAGGTATGTAATGAAAATTACTTCTTCATTGAGTATCTTCCTTTTTCTTACACATGAAGCCTTCTTATGATGGTATTTGGTTGAGATTTGTGGCCACATGGATGTGGGGATTAATGTTTGAGGGATATTTGGGTATTAATTGGTTGTTTAATATTTTTCAATATCTGTCAATAAGTTAGAATTTGGGGATAAATTTTATACGTGAGGGGAGTTTCACCATTATAAATATGTCGTATTTTATGATAATAAAATGTCATTTTCTTAGGAAATTCAATCCAATTGAAAAAATTATGTTAATATAAGTTAAGACCATGATACACTAAAACCATCATATTTAGATATTCTTTATTGATATTTGAATCCTTATAATTTATTTTAACCCCTTGTTATCAATTTTTACTCTTATCATGATGATAAGATTTTTAAAATGGTAACTATTAATTATGGAAAAAATCTAGTGAAACATAACTCCTAAAAATTATTTAAATGATTAATAATATGAATCCATTTTACAAGATTCAATTCCTACTGGTGGTAGAAATTAATATAATATAGACCCAAAGAACTTGTAAAAAATATTTTTAGACGAAAAAATATATGTTTTTAGCTATAAAAGTGATTTTATTATAATTCTAATACAATAAAAACCAATAGATAAATGTTTAATATATTATATGGATTATATTATCTACAAAATTAATCAAAATTATTCAAAAATATCGATCAATTTAATTTATTACCATGAAAACACATTTAATGTATAAAAATAATGTTCGAAACATTATACCTTTTACCTTCAAATTATTTTTTCTTCATTTATAGCAATTTGGTAATAAATGTGTGAATGATAAATCATTTTTATATATGTGAAAATTTAATATTCCATTTGTTTAATAATAAAAATAATATAATCTATTTTTTAAATAAATGATATAATAAAAAATTGTAAACATAAAATTTTTGTTTAACCAAGAATTAATAGAGAAATATTCTCCACCATTTCGGAATAATTTAATTAATTTAATTACATTATTTTCTTACATGAATTTTACTATACTAACTATATATTTACATATTTAATTTTATAATTTCAATATGTAATTATTCACATATTTTGATGGTTTTATGCATCAAAAGCTATCAAACACATATAATATATTAAAAATAAATGCAATAAAATCTATGATTTTATATTCTATCCACTTTTAAGAATTTTCCCAGGGATATTTAATTTATATGGAAGATAATATTGAAGTTAACTATACCACATTATATCTTTAGGATGCCTTTTATAATCCTCAAATTTATGATTCCTATATATAACCTTAACAGGGTGAGTGTCCTTTATATATAAAAATTTATCAGTATGAACCAAAATTTCTATTGGTTATTTGTAATAAGAATGATCCTGATCCTGAGGTATTATTTATAATTTCTGTATATGTGAATGATTGTTTATTTAATTCCTCAAAATATTTATGTCTAATGCTTTATGAACATGGGTGATATTTAGTGGAAGTTACAACTAATAATATTTTGTTCTGATATGGTTAAGAATCTCATGGGGAACTATTTATATAGGGTTACTTTTCACCTTTATTGTGAAATGAATTTACCTATTCTCAGGAGATTTCCATAAGAATAAATTCTATAAAAACATACAACTCTATATCCCATTATAATTTATTAGACTAATACTTTTGTTGACTCTGATCTACTATGATATGTTGTTGAAAGGATATAACATTCTCTATCATTTCCTCAGTTATCTGAGTTCCCAATATCATTTGTTCTCTAACATCATCCTATCATTTTGTATTTTTTCATTAAATACCATATAAGGATCCATAAGGATCCTTCAAATTGACATATTCAATGATATTTTTGAATGAAATTTGTACTTGGGGAAGTCATTTTTAAAAACCTAAAAATTATGTTTAATATAATATTATGTTTGTTATATTTTTTAACACACAACACCATGCTCTATGGGAATTTCCAAATACTCTAAAAATATTATTATATAAATGTGACCATGATAATAATATATGGAATTATATATAATTCATATGATTAGATTTGTTATATATTATATTTTTAATTTTACCATGCAATACAAATTTATTGATTAATTCTGATGAAATAAGTACCATATTTTCTGTAAAAACATTTTATGCTTCAAAACTATACCTTCTTCAAAACTGGTTTTCATGTCATTTTGTGAGGTAATTTTAATTAATTTAATTAACATTAAGAAATTTAATACTATAAAAAGGATATAATTTTTGTAATTAACATATCATAATTATCTCAGTGTCATTTTTTTATGTTATTAAAAATACTAATTTTCCCAGTGAATAAAAAATAAATAATGATTTTTATAAAAATATCATTTCATTTTCATAATAATGTAAGTTTAAATTAAATTTATTTTTTAGATTTTGTATTAATAAAAAATAATATAAACATTAATTTTGAAAAATATAAATAAATCCATAAGAATCAATATTTAATTTTACATTAGTATAAGTTCATTTTTTCTTTAAAATATCTTTTTTTTAATAAAACTATTTTTCATTGATTTTGACTAAATTATATTAGAATTAATTTATTCCACCTCTTATAATTGAATCATGATAATATATATTTCATATTTTAATCATAGGTTATTATTTTATGAAAACATCCTGTTATTTTTTCTATTATGAATAATAATGGTGGTAAATATTTTTCACCTCGGTAAGTGAAAATTGGGTAATTATTTTTAAAAGTAATTTTTTATGGAATTAAATTCTATCTAAAACCTTCATTATTTATAATTTATGATATTATTTTAACCAAAATTATCGAATATTTAATGATACAGATCATGTTTTCCATTTATTTTTGATAATGACAGTAATATTATCTTATGTGAGGAATAAATATAAATTTTAACACTTAATTTTATTTTATCAAAAAAAATATTTTAAGTATAAACAGAATATATGTTAAAATTCTAGTATATAACTCAAATATTACAACATTAAGCTTGAGATTTACAACATGTTCCTCCCTGGGTGATCACAAGGGCTGTAGAAACCCATGGGAGGGGATGAAGAAGAAAATGTTGAAGTATCACTTACCATAACCTCTATAAAATAAAATATTGGTGGGAGGAATCCTTTGGGACTCTTAAATGGTAGCACTTTGCCTCTGGTTCAAACTCCAAAATGGGGTGCCCAAGGTGCTAATTTATAGGAAATGTGGGAAGTGGTTTTGGGCACACTGATTTCAAGAATGTGCTTGGCCCATGGTTTTGGCCAATCGAACAGCCATAAATCACATTTAACAAAAATAAAAAGTTTTTTCCTAAAAAATTTATACCTCCATGTCAAATATGATTGCCCTATATGAAATATGATAAGATATATTTACAAAATACAGAGGAAATGTTTTGAGCTCGTACAGATCCACTTTATTCAATATATCAGTCTGTATGGGTCTGTTAATAGACGAATTGGGCTTAGTTTCCTTAAAACGAAATATATATCATTAAATTTTGGACCATGCCACAAAATGTTTTCCTATTTTAAAACATGGTTTAGATTAAGCATGCATTTTTGTCCACTGGTGTGCTTGGATCATGTGCAGATTGGACTATTTTTATTGGACTTCATAATGGGTCCTCCAAATCACCTCTAGCTACCATATAATTATCAAAACATGTATCATTTACCTTTTTAAAAGTGTTAAAAACAAAATAATTGAATCAAACATGGAGTCAAATTTTTTAATATACTGTAATTTTCAATACAAAACAAGTTTAATACATTGGAATAAGGGTGAAATAGAATAGTGAATCGTGGTGCGATCACACCCCCACACCTAAAAATTTGCAATCTGGGAAATGTATAATATCCTAATATTATCCCATTCCTAAATCAAAGGTGTGAAAAAATCCATGATTCTTTTGAAATGAAATTAATCATGTCTCTTTTACGGAATCAATTTTTATATCATTTTCCCCCATTCAAATTTTTCTTACTTCATTTGTTAACCCATGCAACATGTCACAACCTACCTCACCTAAACATTTTCCCTCTTCACTAAAGAATCATATGAAGGTGGATTTATACTCTTTTCTTAGAGTTCATTCAATATTAGTATATTCTTGCAAAGATTCTATGTTCTCTACCGATAGAAACTCGTGTGATACTCAAGGGGACTTCCAATAGGTTGTTCTGAGGATCAAGGGTTGGTAGGATTTAATGTTTAAAAATATAAGGCTGAGGAGGAGTGTTTAATATCTTATGTACAAAACATGTCAAAATTCACCAATTTTTCACAATTAATGTACACACTCAACTCCTCACAAAGTATATTACCTCCCACATACTATCCGCATTGTCCATTGTGCAGGTCACGACCAAGCGATGAATAATAATGAGTAAACGTCCCCTTTTATCCATATTTTTTGTTCTGTGTTTTTTTAGATGTACCGAACTATATTTTTTTAGTTTTTTTAGAGATAAAGAGGGAAACATGTATACAAAAAAGATGTAATATATATTTTGAACCCATTTCCCAAGGAAAATGTATGCACCCTTTATATAAACCCATAACAATGTTTCTCTCCCCATAATTCCATGGAAACACCCTCTCACCCACACCTGCTAAAAATAAACAAGCATATACACAAGATATAGGTAGGTATGGATTAATTATCTTGTATTGTGGCTACCCAATAGGCATATCATGGTCTCTAGGGCATAAAAAGGATAAAATGTAAAGGTGGCTGAAAAAAGAGGATAATTGTAAAAAGGATTTTCAATTAGTGATTTCCTCTATCATGAATATAGCATACTTGATTCATATGGCATCAAACAGAATAAAGGAAACTTCTAGTTTCTCAACATGACCGAGACTCTCAAAAAAAGTTATTAAAAGGAAGAATATGCAATAAAGGGCTTAGAAGGTCTCTCGGGAAAAGGATTAAAATATTTGTCAGTGGTAATGAGGAATGAGATTCAAAAAACAATTAACACCTAAGAGTTATTTTAAAATCAAAATTCTAGAAAAATATTCCATATCAACATTAATTTGAAATAAAATTCCAAAAACAATGGAATTTTACACATAATAGACTCAAGCATGAAAAATGATTTCAGATATTCTTTTTCAGATCAAATTTTATCTAAAAACAAAAAATAATAAAATCAAATATAAAAACACATTTTTTGATTTTATTTAATTAATTTTTATGTTTTTTTATACTAACTTTGACATGTCACCCTCCCCCACACCTAAAAGTTACATTTTCCTCAATGAAATTATTTTAAGTAAATAGATAATAAATAAAAGTATGGAGAAGGGACAACCTGCTAAGTGGTGTCATATATGGAATCAATTAGTTGGATTTCCTCTAAAAGATTCTTTGGAAAATCCATATAGAAGTGTTTGAGCGTCTTCCCATTGATAGTATTCATTTTTCCACTCTTCTCATACAAAACCTATTTAGCACAAAAAGGGTAAACATCAATAATGGTATATGGACTGAGCCATCGAGAATAAAGCTTACTTGGGTGGATCTTTGCCTAGAATTATATACGAGAACCTTCTCACTAATATGAAACTTTCGCTAATAAATCATGATACCATGGATAACCTTTGACTTTTCTTTATAGATCTGGGAGTTCTTATATGCATCATGTCGAATTTCTTCTAAATATTGAATCTGCATCATTTTATGCTCACCTTCATATGAAAGATTCATATTACATTGTTTAATAACCCAATATGCCTGATGTTATACATCCATTTGGAGGTGACATGTCACTCCAAACACTATTCTGTATGGTGACATTCTGATTGAGGTTTTAAAAGTTGTACGGTATGCCCAAAGTGCATCATCCAAGCATAAACACCAATATTTACAACTGGGTTGTACTGTTTTTTCCATGATTCTCTTAACATCATGAATTGAGATTTATTCTTTTCCATAAAATTTTGGGTGATATGCATTGGAGACATTATGATCAACCCCATACTTACGAAGCTCATTTTTCATGTTGTGATTGAAAAAATTTGAACCCTGATCACTGATGATTAATCTTAGTAAACCAAACCTGCTAAAAAATTGAGACCTCACAAAATCAAAAATCACTATATAGTCATAGGTCCGGGTGGCCTTTGATTTAACCCATTTAGATACATTGTCAAAAATCAATAAGATATACTAAATGCCAAATGAATTTGGAAAAGGCCCCATGAAGTATATGACCAATGCATCAAATATCTCACAAAATAACATGGGTTGTTGGGGCATTTCATTCTTCTTGGAGGAATTCCCTGTGAATTGACAATGAATACATGTCTTGAAAATTTTTAGGGAATCCCTATAAAAAGTTGTCCAATAATATCCTGAGTCAAGGACCTTTTGATCTGTACGTTGAGAGCCAAAGTGGCCCTCAAAGGAAAATGTTTTGGAGAAGGTCAAAACAGAGGTATACTCAGGGTAAGGGACACACCGATGAACTTTTTAGTCACCAAAAATTCTCCACAAACATGGGCCATCCAAAATTTACCAACGAGAATCATTCTTAAGAATCTGGGATTGTGAAATGATGAAATCAGTGGGGACCCTAGATGTTGCTATAAAATTTACAATGTCTGCATACCATGGGGTACGGTCCACAACATCAAAAAGGTTCTCATGGGGGAAGAATTCTACAATGGGGAGGGGTATGTCAATATGATGGTCCAATGGTGGGGAAATCCTACTAATACGGCCAGCTATGAAATTTTCCACTCCTCTCTTGTCATGATTCTCAAAGTAAAACTCTTATAGGAGGAGAATCCACCGAATGAGGCAGGGAATGGCTTCAGGTTTATTTAGGAGGAAACAAAGGGCAGCATGATCAGAGAAAACAATTATTTTTTACCCAATAAGATATGAATGAAAATTTTCCAAGGAAAAAATAATAGAAAGATTTTCTTTTTCAGTGGCTGTGTAGTTCTCCTGGGCTGGATCAAGGGTATGTGAGACATATGTAATGAAATTAGGATTCTTCTCAACCGTTTGAGATAATACTGCCCCCTCTTCCAAGATAAAGGAATCACACATATGATTGAAGGGGAGATCTAACCTTGGTGGTTGGATGATGGGAGGTGATGTGAGACTCCTTTTTCGTAAATTTAACACATCCTCACATGTTTTATAAAAAACAAATTCAGAATCCTTTTGCAATAACCAGGATAAGTTAAGTGTGATCTTATTGAAGTATTTAATGAATCGGTGGTAAAAACCAGCATGTCCCCATAAATATCGCACCTTACGAACACATTATTGATATGGAAGTGTTAAAATTAATTCAATTTTTTATTTATCCACTTGAATTCCCAATTTTGAAATAACATTCCCAACTACTATCTCGTTTTAATCCATGAAAAAGCCTTTCTCAGAATTTTAAACAAGATATTTTTCTATGCAATGATGGAGGATAGAACCTAGGTGAGCCAAAAAATCATCCAAGGATTTTCCATTAATTGTGAAATCATCCATAAAAACATTTATGCAATTCTCTAGGTACTCAGAATGAAATACTCAACATACAACTCTAAAAAGTACCAGGAGAATTACAATGGATGAAAGGCATCCATCTAGATGAAAATGTGTGAAATAGACATGTAAATGTTGTCTTTTCTTGATCCTTAGTGGCTATATGGATTTTTAAATAAACCTAATATCCATCAAGGAAACAGTAATGGGACTTACTAGACAATAATTCTAATATTTGGTCAATGAAAGGTTGAGGAGAGTGGTCCTTTCATGTGGCTTGATTTAGTTAATGGTAGTCAATACAGACTCGCCAATTGGTTTGCACATGTATTGAATCCAATTCATTCCATTCATTTGACAGAACTATTATTCCTATTTTTTTAGGAACAATTTGTACAGGGCTAACCCATTTACTATCAGATATAGGATAAATGATCCCTACAGCATGTAATTTATTAACTTCCAATTTTACCACTTCAAGTAGAGTGGTATTGAACTGGCATTGAGATTGTCTTACGGGCTTAGCCAAATCATCCAAAAATATATGGTGCATTCAAATAGACGGTCTAATCTTGGGAATATCATCCAATGTCCATCCTATTGATTTTTTACACTCTAAAAAGATGAAGAAATTTTGATTCCTTCTTTTGAAATAGGTTATTAGAAATAATGATGGGAAATTGGTCAATACCTTCAATATAGGCATATTTTATATTAGATGGATGTGGTTTAAGTTCCAAAACCTAGGGTTATTCGATTGAGGGAGGAGATTTATGGGGAGGGAGGACTATTAAACTGTCTATTTTCCCATGTTTATTCTCTAAAGATAGAGAATCTATTGAAATGAAGTTTGCAGAATAATTGATCATCATGGGTACCTCAGAATGAACACACACATCAATTAAAAGAGAAAATTTACACTTTTCAAAACCTAAAAAACACTCAAAACAAGAATCAAAACTCAAATAATCCATGTTTGAAGAAGAGGAAAATGAATTAGATTATGGGTTGAGGAGAGAATTGTGTTTTTATGCATTTTTTGAGAGAACTTCCATCGAATAGATAGGAAGAGTGGAGTTCTCATCAATGGTGTGTTTCATAGCCTCAAGGATGTTAAAACTAACATTTTCTCCTCTGAAATCCATGTACAACATACCCTTGTGAACGTTTATGATCATCATTGTTGGTTTGAGTAATGGACTCCCATGTATGAGAGGAGCATGTACTTGGGTTCAGGTATCTTCCATCTCAAAAATGTAGAAATCAGAAGGGAAGATAAGATTCTTAACTCTTACAATGACATCCTCAATCACTCCTATTGGATGTGTAGTACTCTGGTTGGCATGTTGCGTGATAATGCCTGTTGGTTGAAGCCCTCCAACCTGTAGAGAAGTATAAATAGAATGATGCATTACATTAATGGAAGTACCTAAATCTAGAATAGAATCAAAAAATATGGTCTCCCCTATGGTACATGGTATCATGAATGTGCCCAGATCATTACATTTGGTTGGCATTACTAGTTGAATCAAGGTGGAAACATTTCTTCATAAGTTGACTCATTCATTCCCCTTCAGTATACGTTATTGGGTGCAAAGTTCTTTGAGAAATTTGGCATAATGTGGAATTTACTTAACTACATCCAAAAACATAATATTAACTTAAAACTTATTAAATGTATCCATTATTTCATAATCAATATCATTATAAAAATTCTTCTTTGAATTAAAGAGTCTTTGGGGTAAAGGAAGAGGAATGGATTGTTCATTTGATTCATCAATGATAATTTTATTACCCAATTTTTGTTCATTAGAATATTTTATGTTTGGATAAAGTGTGTTCTCATTTGGGGGACATACCTGTTGGGAAGAATCCATATAAGGAGAAACTTCTTTACCACTACAAAGTGTCATAACACATACATTACCCTTTTCCTTCGGATTGGCAATGGGTTCAGATGGTAGTTTTCCAGAACCTTGCATCTTAAGCTCACCGATGGTGTTTTACATTCCCCTAATTGAGTTCGTAGGTCTTGAAGTGCCGATTGTGAGATCTGTTTGAATTTGAGGTTCTAGATTTCCATTTTCTTTACCATATCCTCAACGCTTGGTTCAAATTTTGGAGGAGGAGGATAATTGTTTTGAGAAGTTTAAGGATAAGAAGGTTTCATAACTTGTACTTGTTGATACCAATTTGTGTTGGGGTAGCTTGAACTAATTGTAATACCCTGATATTTGATGAGAAATATTTTTTTTAATATCATTTGTTATATGCAACACCAAGAGAATCTTTCACTACACATAACACTGTCTTGGCTTGCGTTATACATAAGAGCAACCATCCTCGATAGCTTGCGTTAAAGGCAATGCCGAGTTTCACTAAACAATGATATATTATTATAATATTATGAACTTTCCGTTATGAATAGTATTAACTAAATTTTGAATTTAATAACATTTTATTTAATCTAACACATTTCCTTGAATGACATATGAAAACAAAAACATTTTTTCTGATAAAAGAAGTATTTTAAAAAAAAAATTACCGCCTTATGATGGCACACCCATTTAAAATATAATTTTTGACAAGTTTATAAGTCCAATTTTACAAAACAAACTTTTTATTTTGAATCAGGATATAATAACATAAATTGGATAAATTTTTTATACTTTTCTGATAACTTTCATATTTTGATGAATAGTAGAAATACAATAATTTGTTTTAAAAACAACTTTTTTCATCAAGATAATTTAGATGGTTAAATGATAAAATTTAATGGTTTTAAATTATAAATATAATTTATTTTTACCATTTAATATAATCCATTCCATTACCATTAATTTTATATTGAATTCATATGTAAAAACATTTCAATATTTGACTATGTTTTAACTTTTCAAACTCACTTTCTTCACAACGGGATTAATTTTAAATTAATTACTACAAATTCTATGTTTTTAATTTTATAAAATGGATTCCATATGTGGATTCAGGTTTTCCAAATTATGTTAATAGGTTACTTTTATTTTTTTGACATTATGAATAGTAACTACAGTAATTTTTATATACTACATTTAAAGGTAAATCAGGTAATTAAGTGTAAAAATAAGATTATAAAATTACCCCAACACCTGAAAAAAATCTATTGGATTAATAAAAGTCGACCCATATCACCTTTGGGTTAGAATAGATTCGTTTCTGGGAAAATTGACCATGAAAATATTCTAATTATAATTAATACCAAAGAAAGTGACAACATGTCACTCTCTTATATCTTGTAAGTGTAATAAATTTAATTTAGTGATAAAAATCATAAAACCTAGAACATGAATAGTCTTAAGAAATCTAATACAAGTATCTACATCATGTGAAATTATTTAAAAATTTTAGAGATTAAATAATTATCATTAATGATGACACAATACTGATGTTGAAATTATTTTATTGATTGAAATGTCTAATAAATGGATTTAAAAATATTAAAATAAAAATTATATGAACTATTTAATGTGATCCACGAATTTTCTAGATGAATATGACATATTAGGATTATTTTAAATAAATTTTTTCGAATATATCCTCTGTTTAGAATTTATTTAAATTCAAATAAATGAATAATGTGAAAATTGACACTATTGTTATTTTATAAAAATAAAATATTATAAAATTGTTTAATAATCACAAAAATAATTAAAAATAATAAATTTAAATTTATATGGTCTAAAATTTCATAAAAGATCAAATTATGGAAAATTCACAACACATAAGTAATTATTTATAATAATTTAAAATTTATAATGTTATTACCACAAATAAAATTAAATAGATTAAATAAGGATAAATCAATTTGATATGGTTTAAAATTAATTCAAAACAAATCTAAATTTTATTGGATGATTCGATTACAACCCTATATCATATAATCTTCTAATTGAGTCATTTTTGGTGGTTTTTAAGTAGGTTTATAATTTATTATAAATTAATATTTCTAATGTTTCTAAAGGTGCCCATCTCCTCCCTTATAAAAGGGAACATCCTCCCTATCCTCCACACACAATTTTGATCCTTCATGCTCAGACGAACCCTGAAAATTTATCTTCTTCACTTCCCTAGAAATATTATAGAGGTCTTGGTATTCTTCAATGACCAACTTTATTGCCTTAAAAGGAGGCTTCGAAGAGGCGCGTCGAAGAAGAGGTAATGTCTTCTACCGAATCATTCATGTTTCGTTCTTCTTCAAATTCCACTTCATTAGTTGTTTCATTATAAAGTAATACAATAATTATCACCAATATACTGATATGTTATTATAAAGATGAATCAATCCCTTTTCACCTTCTATCCATCCTACGGAAAACAAAATCACCGTGTGTGCGTACGTACGGAATACCATCTCCATGTTGTGGTGTAATCTGTTTTCCACAACCACCTTACATGGATGGGTATTATGGGGTAAAGAATAACTATATATCATTATTATAACATGAAACTAATTCTGAGATATTCTATCATCCACTCCAAGACCATTCAATAATTATGGGAATGATATCGTCACTCGTGCATATGTATGGCTTACCGTCTCCACGATGCGATGTGATTCGTTCTACATGTTCTTCACTAGACCATGATTATATAAACGAATTGAATTAGTAAATATGATATATATTATACTAAAACCATTCTGTAAATTATGTTTATATAACCTAAAAATAGGAATAATAATTTATTCGACAAAACATGCATAAGAATATAAAGCAATGAACACCCGAATAACAAGTAGTATTGAAATATTACTAATAAGATGTTTTGAATATGACCATATATGATATCCTAACAATGAGTATGATTCTAGAATAATTCAATGACATTATTTAAATCATTATATATGAGGTTCGGACATGTACAAAGCATATCAGACCTAAGGTAAGGGAAAATCTCACAATCTCATTTTTATCTGAGATTGTTTATACTATAGAATTTACTACGGAATCTTTATCATCCAAATCCATGTTTCCTCAATATGTAATACTATTTTTATCTTCCTACAATATTTTAAATATGGTTTTACCTATTGAGTAATTTTTATTAAATGATATGAAAGTAATCTTTTGTCATTTTCAGTATGAGGTACTTTTTGACTTTTCTGGCCAAAGTACAAGAATAATGTTTTTTAACTTATACGGCATGAATGGATTTTTATGATTTCATAAAACATTATTTCCATGAATCTTCCTTCACAGGATTTCAAGTTTATTTTTAATTAACTTTTTTAGTATAAAATTGTATGACATGTTAAGAATGGAAAAATGTTTTTGAAGTAGAAAGGATATTCTCGTCAAGAATGGAGTTCAAGTGTTTTATCAAAATTAATTTCCATATAAGATAATACAGGGTTCTATTTGTATCCTTATTTTTACATTTATTTGATTATGTTAGGATGAAATTATTTTTATGAAGACCTTTTATCTTATATGGATTATGTTATGATGGAATTAAGTTTAAGAATCCCATTTTTATTACATGGGTTATGCAATGATATATGATTTCTGATTTTGTGCCACACATAAGAATAATTTCTTTATGAGATGGGTGGGACCTATATCTCCATCTAATGCATTGGGTAAAGATTAATATCTCATGATATAGACATGGCTGGAACAAAAAGTTAATATGGTTCAGTGATATAGGACTGGAACGAGGAGTGAACTCAGTTCAAAAATGGACTTCATCCTCTAAGATAGTCTTCGAAATTAGTCTTGACTAATATGAAATGATTTTATATTATTATGAGTGTGTTCCACAAAGTATCATGTTTTATGATATGATTATTTGGATTACATTTCACTACTATGTTTTATCCCATGTCATGATATTATGATCTCTTTTGTAGGTTAAGATTTTCAAAATGTTAAGTTCTTATGAATATGATATGATTGATATTTCCTTTGTTTACACTTACTAAGCATTTGATCCCACCCTTTTGTATGTTTAATTTTCCCCTGGTCAGGAAAGAAGGGTATTAATTATGATATTCCAATAGAGACTCTAGATATGATGAAATAAGCGGGAGATAATGTAGATGATTTATGAACCAGTTGTTTATGTTTCCCAGCTTCTAAAGACACTATACCTATACAGTCCTATCATGGTTTTATTATATGTTGTAATAATTATTCTCAATTCTGACATAATAATAATGTATGTTAAGTATAGGTCGTTATAGTTGGTATCATAGGAAAGGTATCGTCAACCTTTGGAAACTAGGATGTGAAGGTCCTAGTAATAACCCTAAGGATATGTCTAAGCATAGAACACACTACTAGTGTTTTTGATATGGCCATGAATAACCTATGACAAGACCTAAAGTGTGAAATTTTATTCTTGATTATGTGGTTTTCCTATTATGACTAGTGTTTCTCATACTATTATTATTGGTTTTAGTCAATGGATGGAACCTAAAAGAACCATGTGAATGCTGAATGCGACGAGAAATGCAATGATTGTCCCCCTAAGCAACCAAATGTTATTGGAGTTGGAATGAAATTTTTTTTAGCCATGCTCACACAAATTTCTCAAGCTATAAATCATGCAGGACTTCCAAATGAGCAAAGGAAGGAGAAACATTCTCTTGAATCCTTCATGAGGCAGCATGCACCCTAATTCAATGGGTCTACTAATCCATTAGTGGCTGAACAATGGATCAGTACCACCAAAATGATATTTTCAGTTCATCAATTTTCTGAACATGATAAAGTCATCATATCAGTATACCGTTTGGAAGGTGAAGCTGATCAATGGTGGAATCTTATCAAGAACATGAGTCAAAGAGGTGAAATTGAGTCCATGGAATGGGATGAGTTCAAGAACATATTTTTCAATAAGTAATTTCCTCGTATTCATCCAATAAAGATGGAGAAAAAGTTTCTTGAACTAAAGCAAAAGGATGATGAATTTGTTGGTACCTATGAAGAATACTTTACAAGACATGCGAGGTATGCCTATGGAATTGTTATAAAACCTAAGAGTAAGATCGATCAATTCTTTAGTGGCTTAAAACCAAGTCTTCAAAGGGAATTATCGATATGGGTCTTTAATATCTAGGAGGAAATTGTTCGATGTGCTCTCAAAGTTGAGATGGAGATTGGAGTATCCCATCAGTCATATGAGTTTGATAAGAAGAGGAAAACGGAATTCAAAGGGAAATATAAAGGCCACACAGAAAAGAAGATGAGTTTTTAGTTATGCTCAGATTGTGGAAATAAACCTGTAGGGAATTGTCTAAAAGGGACATGTAAATGTATGAAATGTGGAAAAGAAGGTCATCGGTCATTTGAATGCCACAGTGATGGGAAAAATATGTCTATTGATGCGAAAAAATAAAATGCTACATAGAATGAACCTCCTACACTTCAATGTTATAAGTGCAAGGAAATGGGGCATTATGCTAATCAGTGCCCTTATACAAGGGTTATTGATGATGATCGACGTCAACATACTCTTAAGTGCAAAAACAAAGGAAAGTCACATGCAATTTCTATCGGTGATGTGGAGTACGATAAAGAAGTGGTGAAAGGTTAACCTACCATCCACTCTAATGTAGAAAATGTTTTATTTGATTTTGGATCCACCAAATCTTTTATTTTTGAAGAATTTTCTAAGGGTATCGCCATACTCCCTCAACAATTAGCTGTTGAGTTAGCTATGACAACTCTTAATGGCACACCAGTTGTATAAAAAGTTTATAATTCTTCTCCAATTGAAGTTTGTGTGAAAGTACATCCTTCAAATCTTGTGATCTTTATTATAGTGGAATTTGATGTGATTCTTGGCATGGATTTTCTTTCCTTGTATGGATCTCATATCGATTGCCAAAGAAGGGACGTCACATTTCATATTCTAGATTAATCAACGATCATCTATTGATGCAAGGATGAATATAACCTTCTAGTGTAAATTTCTTCAATCTTATGGGTCTTGATTCCAATAAATGAATGTTATTTATCTCAAATGGTTGGAGAGAAACTCTAGATTAAGAATATTCCCATTGTAAGGGAGTTTTATGATGTATTTCTAGAGGAATTCCATGGTCTTCCACCAAATCATGAAGTTGAGTTTTATATAAAACTCATACCTGGTGTTATGGAAATTTCAAAGACACCTTATAGAATTGACCCAATTGAGTTGAAGGAATTGAATAAGCTACTCTAAGAGAATCTTGATAAGGGATTCATATGCCCATGTGCGTCACCTTGGGGAGAACCTGTTCTGTTTGTTATAAAGAAAAATGGATCAATGAGACTCTACATTGATTATAGAGAACTTATCCAGATCACTGTCAAGAAAAAATATCCTCTCCCACACATTGATGACTTACTTGTCCAATTATGTGGAGCTCAATACTTTTCTATGATTGACCTTTGTTCAGGGTATCATCAATTAAGGTTCAAAAGGGAGGATATACCATAGATGGCTTTCTGTACAAGGTATGGACACTATGAATTTATAGTGATTCCATTTGGTCTTACTAATTCCACTTCTAATCTCATGGATCTAATTATTAGAGTATATAGAGACTAGATTGATAAGTTTGTGGTAGTCTTTATATATGATATTCTTGTATATTCATAGAGCAAGGAAAAACATGAAGATCACTTGAGAATTGTATTAAAGACCATATTAAATGAGAAGCATTATGCCAAATTTACCAAGTGTGAATTTTGTCTTCAAAAAGTCTCATTTCTGGGTCACATAATCTCAAAAGAGGGGATATTTTTGGATCCATCAAAAATAAAGGTTATCAAAAGATGTTCGAGACCAACTACAGTAAATGAGATCTCAGGTTTTCTTGGTTTGGCTGGATATTATCGATGTTTTGTAAATGATTTTCAAGATTATCTAGTCCACTCACAAGGTTGACTCGAAAAGGAGTTAAGTTAGTTTGGATGGAGGACTGTGAAGAAAATTTCAAGGAGTTAAAAAGAAGGTTATCTAGTGAACCTGTTCTCACACTGCCATTTAGTGGGGAAAGTTTTGTGATCTAAAGTGATGCACACAAGAAGGGATTTGGGTGTCTTCTCATGCAAAATGATATGGTGATAGATTATGCCTCATTACAGTTGAAAATCCAGGAGCAAAATTACCCAACTCATGATTTGTAATTAGTTGCTGAAATATTTGCATTAATGATTTAGAGGAATTATCATTATGGTGAAAGGTGTGATATTTATACTGATCATAAATTTTTATAGTATATTTTCAAAAAAAAGTATCCAAATATGTTCCAAAGAAGATGGTTGGGGCTGATTAAGGATTACAACTACTCAATTCATTACCACCCTGGGAATGAAAACAAGGTGGCAGACGCATTAAGTTGACACGAACATACTAGCATATCCATGATGAGGATCACAAAAGATCCAATATTTATGTATTAACAACGGATGGATCTTTTAATTCTAATGGAAGGGGAAAAATCTTATCTTTCTCAAATAAATGTTCAACTATTTATATACGTGAAGATTAAAGAGGCACATAAAGAAGATGTAGATTTAAAAAAGAAGGTGAGAAATGTTCCTGAATCCCACATTGATTGGGATGAAATAATAAGGTTCAGGAATCAGTTCTTGTGTTCCTCCCATTCCAATATTAAAGAAGGAAATATTGGATGAACCTCTTAGTTCTTCATTCTCTATTCACCCTGGAAGCACGATGATGTATAGGGACCTGAAGAAGTAATTCTGGTGGGATGGCATGAAAAGAGATGTTGCTAAATATGTCTCTCGATGCTTGGTTTGTAATCATGTTAAATCTGAGATACAGAAGTCTAAAGGGATGTTACAACCATTACCTATACCAGAATTGAAATGGGAAGACATCACTATGGACTTTGTCACTATACTTCCTAAAACATCCAAAGACAATAATGCTATCTGGGTTATATTTGATCGTCTTACGAAGTTGGCACACTTCATTGCTATTAGAGAATATTTCTCTCTTGATCATCTTGATAGGATACATGTTAAGGATGTGGAAATATTTCATGGAGTACCACTTTCCATTATATCTGATCTGGATCTGAGGTTTACCTCGAAGTTTTGGTGAAGTCTTCAACATACTCTATATAGAGAGTTGATTTTTAGCACTGCTTATCATCCTCAGACAGATCATCAGTATTAGAGGACAATTCAAACGCTAAAAAACATGTTGAGAACTTGATCTATGGATTTCAAAGGTGGTTGGGATCAACACCTACTTTGGTGGAATTTTCTTATAATAGTAGCTTTCACTCTAGTATTTAGATGGCTCCTTATGAAGCTCTCTATGTAATGAAATGCTAAACTCCAACATGTTGGGATGAAGTTGGGGAAAGAAATCTATTAGGACCTGATCTTGTTGATGAGATGGAAGAAAAGGTAAGATCTATTTGACAAAACATAAGAGAAGCTCATAATCGACAAAATGTTTTTGACGATAATCGAATAAAAGATCTAGAGTATGAAGTGGGTGATAAAGTGTTCTTACGAATATCTCCTTGGAAGAGAGTAATGAGATTTTGAAAGAAGGGAAAGATGAGCCCTAGGTATATTGGTCCATTTGAGATAATGGATCATGTTGTAAAGGTAGCTTACCGATTGGTGCTTCCACTGAATCTCTCTCTAGTTCATGATGTGTTCCATGAATCTCTCCAGAGAAAGTACATACTCTATCCTTCACATGTACTAAGCTCAGAAGTTTTACCACTGTACCGAGATATTTCGTATGAAGAACAACCGATAGAGATTCTACATCATAGAGAAAAAGTTCTATGAAATAAGACCACTCGCATGGTTAAAGTTTTATGGAGGAACCACTAATTAGAAGAAGCTACATGGGAACTTGAGGATATGATTAGGGAGAGGTATCCTCATCTGTTTGTTATGATGTGACGAATTTCGAGGGAGAAATTCTTTTTAAGGGTTGTAGAATTTAACACCCTAATATTTTATGAGAGTTTTTTAATTTCTTATGTTATATGAAATACCAAGAGAATCATTCACTACACACAACACTTTCTTGGCTTGCGTTATATGCAAGAGAAACCTTCCTCGATAGCTTGCGTTGTACGCAATACCGAGTTTCACTAAACAATGATATATTATTATAATATTATGAACATTCCATTATGAATTGTATTAACTGAGTTTTGAATTTTATAACATTATAATTCATCTTACACATTTTATTGAATGAGATATGAAAACAAAATCAGTTTTTCGGATAAAAGAAGTATTTTTCAACAAAAAAACAGTTTTACCGCCTTTTGATGGATCACCCATTTTAAATATAATTTTTTAAAAGTTTATAAGTTAAATTTTACAAAATAAACTTCTTTTTTTGAATTAGGATATAAATACTTAAAATTGATAAATTTTTGATAATTTTCTGATAACATTAATATGTTGATGACCCGTAAAAATACGCTAATTTTTTTTTAAAACAACTTTTTTCATCAAGATAATTTAGATAGTAAAATGATAAAATTTAATGGATTTAAAGTATAAATATAATATATTTTTACCCTTTAATACAATTCATGTCATTACCATTAATTTTATAATGAATTCATAGGTAAAAACATATTAATCTTAGACAATGTTTTATCTTTTAAAACCTGTTTTTTAACAACATGATTACTTTTAAATTAATTACTGCAACATCTGTGTTTTTAATTTTGGAAAATAGATTCCATATTTTGATTCAGTGGGTCCAAATTATGTCAATTCTTCACTTTTATTTTTTTGACATTATGAATAGTAACTACGATAATGTTTATTTACTACAGTTTAAGATAAATCGGGTAATTATGGTTAAAAATAAGATTATAAAATTACCCCAACAGCTTCCAAAATTCAATTAGATTAATAAAAGTCTACCCATATCACATAAGGGTCAGAATATATTCGTTTAATGGACTATTGACCATGAAAATGTTATAATTATAATTAAAACCAAAGAATGTGACAACATGTCACTCTCTTATATCTTATAAGTGAAATAATTTTAATTTAGTGATAAACTTGAAAAAAAATCAAACCTGAATAGTCTACAAAAATATGATAAATGTTTCTACATCATGTGAATTTATAATTATTTTTAGTTATTAAATAATTATCATTAATGATGACACAATAGTGATGTTGAAATTATTTTATTGATTGAAATATCAAATAAATGGGATTTAAAATATTAAAATAAATATTATATAAACTATTTAATGTGATCTACAAATTTTATAGATGAATATGACATATTAAGAATCTATTAAATATTTTGGTTCGAATATATCCTCTGTGTATAATTTAGTTAAATTCAAATAAATGAATAGTGTCAAAATTTACACTATTGTTATTTTATAAAAATATCATATTATAAAATTTTATAAAAATCACAAAAAAATTTAAAAATTATAAATTTAAAATTATATCGTAAAAAATTTCATAATAAATCCAATCATGGACAATTAACAACACATAATTAATTATTTATAACAATTTAACATTTATAATATTATTACCACAAATAAAACTAAATAGATTAAATAAGGATAAATCAATTTGATAAGGTTTAAAATAAATTCAAAAGTTGTCTAAATTTTATTATTCGATGATATTACAACCTTATCTCACCTCATATTCAAATTGAGTCATTTTTGGAGGTTTTTAAGAAGGTTGACTTTATTATAAATTAATATTTCTTATGATTCCAATGGTGCCCCTCTTCTCCCTAATAAAAGGTCACCTCCTCCCTCTACTCATCAGACAATTGTGTGCCTTCATTCTCGGCCAAACCATTAGAATTTCTCTTCTCCACTTCCGTAGAATCATACTAGAGGTCTTGGTCTTCTTCAAAGACCAACTTTAGTTCCCTAAAAGGAGGTTTGGAAGAGGCGCGTCGAAGAAAAGGTAATGTCTTCTACCGATTCATTCAAGTTTCTTTCTTCTTCAACTTTATCTTCATTAGTTGTTTAATTATAAAGTAATTGAATAAGTATCACCAATATACTAATATGATATTATAAATATAAAATAACCCCATTTCACCTTCTATCCATTCTATGGAAAATGAAATCACCGCGTGTGCGTACGTACGGAATACCGTCTCCACGCCGTGGTGTAATCTTCTTTCCACCACCACCCTACTTGGATGGGTATAATGGTGTAAATAATAACTATATATGATTATTATAACATGATACTAATTCTGAGATATTCTATCATCCACTCCAAGACCATTCAATAATTATGGGAATAATATTGTCGCTCGTGTATACGTACGACTTACCGTCTCCACGATGCGATGTGATTCGTTCTACATGATCTTCATTAAACCATGATTATATAGAAGACTTTAATGAATACATATGAAATATATTATACTACTACCATTCATTACATGATTTAGCTATATCCTAAAAAGATGAATAATATTTTATTTGAGAAAACACTCATAAGAACATAAAGCAATGAACACCCGAATAACAAGTATCAATGAAATATTACTAATAAAAAGCTAAGAATATGACCATATATGATATCATAACAATGATTATGAGTCTAAAATATTTCAATGAAATTATTTAAATCATTATACAGGAGGTTTGGACATGTACAAAGCATATCAGACCTAAGGTAAGAGAAAATCTCAAAATCTAATTTTATCCGAGATGTTTATACTTCAGAATTTACTAGGGCATATTTATCATCCACATCGATGTTTCCTCAATATTTAATATTATTTATATCCTCATACAATAGTTTAAATCCAATTTTACCTATTGGTGAATTTTTAGTAAAATATATGAAAGGAATCTTTTTTCATTTTTAGTACGAGATACTTTTTGACTTTCTCGGCCAATGTATGAGAAGAATGTTTTTTTTACTTATATGACATGAATGGGTTTTTATGATTTCATAGAACATTATTTCCATTAAGATTACTTAACAAGTTTTCAAGTTTATTTTCAATTAACTTCTTCAATTTTAAAATTTTATGACATTTTAAGAAAGGAAAAATGTTTTTGAAGTAGAAAAGATATTTTCCATAAGAATGGAGTTGAACTATTTTATCAAAATTATTTTCCATCTAAGATAATACAAGGTTCTGTTTCTATACCTAGTTTTACATTGATTTTATTATTTTATGATGGAATTATTTTTATGAAGTCCTTTTATCTTATATGGATTATGTTATGATGGCATGAAGTTGAAGAATCCCATTTTTATTACATGGGTTATGCAATGATATATGATTTATGACTTTGTGGAACACATAATAATGGTTTCATTATGATATGGGTGAAACCTATATCTCCTACCAATGCATTGGGTAAAGATTTATATCTCATGAGATACACATGGCTGGAACACCATGTTAATCTGGTTCAGTGATACAGGACTAGAACGAGGAGTTAACTCGGTTCAGAAATGGACTTTGTACGATATGATAGTCCTGGATATGAGTCTTCACTAATATGAAATTATTTTCTATGATTATGTGTTTATTCCACAATGTTTTATGTTTTGTGATATGATTATTGGGATTACATTTCACTGCTATGATTTATCCCATGTCATGATATTTTGATCTCTTTTGGAGGTTATGATTTTCAAAATTTTATGTTTTAATGGATATGATATGATTGATATTTCATTTGTTTACACTTACTGAGAATTTGAGCCCACAATTTTGTATGTTTTCTTTTCCCCAGGTCAAGAAGAAGGGTATAAAGTAGGATATGCCAAAACGAACTCTAGATATGCAGAAATAAGTGGGAGATAATGTAGATTAGTTATGAACCAGTTTTTTATGTTTCCCAGTTTCTAAAGAAACTATACCTATACGGTCCTATCATGGTTTTGTTATATATTGTAATAAGTATGCTTTAATTATGATTTAATAACAATGTATGTTATGTATGGGTCATTATACTAATTCCCTTATAAGGGTATGCATCTCATCAAGATTGTTATCTACCTTTTGTTCTAGAGATGAATGAATTACCTCATGAACTCCTTGGGTTGGTGCAATTGATCATGTACCAAATTTTTGTGCATTTTGAGCCATGTTGGATATTAAGTCACAAGAGGTGGAAGGAGTTTTATCAACTAGGGAACCACCAGCTACAATATCAATCATTCCATGGTCTGTGAGGAAAAGTACCTCATAGAAATATTGGATTAATAGTTGGTCACTAATCTTGTGGGGGGGGGGATTTAATAAAGTCTTTTGAATCTCTCCCAGTATTCATGGTGGGTCTATCCTTGTGATTGCCTAATTCCAAAATTTTTATTCCTAATTGATGTTGTTCGGTAGGTAGGGAAGAGATTATCTTGAAAGAGTCGTTTAAGGTCATTTCAGCATCCAATTTTGGTAGAAAGATATTATAGCTAGTCTTTGGATACACCATCATGGGAGAAAGGGAATTCCCTAAACATAATTCAGTCCACAGAAACTTTTTTGGGTTTCATGGTGGAGCACACTATGTGAAAATTCATAAGGTTTTTATGACAGTCCTCATTAAGACGACTATGGAATTTAGAAAGAAGGTGGAGGAGGCCTGATCTCAACTCAAAGTTGGATGCTTCCTCATAAAATTGATTGTATGTAGGTTGGCACTCCACATACAGGGTGGTCAATTCTTTTAAGGTCAGATTATTATCAGCCATGTTTTCTTCGGTTTGATAGGGTTCAATTTTTTATTGGTTTATAGACACACGAGGTTCCAAAAGGGTTTACTCGGTATTACATGATTGACCATCTCAAGATTCCTTGATTTGTGAATGGAGTGATTTTTCAATTTTAGGGTCAAATTCAAGTAGTGTTTTTACCAGATCTTATCATGCAACAATGATTTCATGTTTGATTGATTGATTGATTGTTGTTAATTTCTTATTTTTTTAATATTATTTTATGGAATATAAATGAAATAAAAATACTTAATAATTTAAAGGAGAAAATAAAAGTAAATTTTATACTACAAAATTTGAGAGAGAGATGGAGAAGAATAATAAAACGAGAGAGAGAGAGGAAGAACACTCAAAACCAACAAAAAATAGAACAAAAAAACAAAAATAAAAACAATCCAATGGGGTGGGGTATTAAAAGGGGTACTAATTAAGAACTAAAATAAATAAATAAATAAAAGAAAATAAAGATAAAAAATTATATCCTCTCCCCAAAAAAGGCACCATAATTTGATCGCATTGTCGAGCGCGTCAAATTAGTTGTTTGGTTTTAACTACAATTTCTATAGTATAACAAAAACCCTATGTCATCTCTCGACAGAGCCTTAGATAATTTATTCCAAAATTTTGTTCTAATTATGAATGTAGAAAAGGTAAATGGGGTTTTATAATACTTGGGTCTGATGATTACAAATGACAATAGAACTTGAAAGCAATAAAACAAAGTAGAAGTAAACAGGATTAATTAAATGTGATCAACCCAGGGTTCTCTCATGATGCTTATCCTTCATCGCTTAATGAGATATAGTTATGA
The DNA here is from genome assembly GCA_963277665.1 of Viscum album. Lineage (NCBI taxonomy): Eukaryota > Viridiplantae > Streptophyta > Magnoliopsida > Santalales > Viscaceae > Viscum > Viscum album. The sequence goes on from OY728136.1 coordinate 834,921,036, forward strand.
TCTTTTAATCCCTAGTTTGTACCACCTAGAACCATAGTGTTACTATTTTTATACTAGGATAAATCATAGGGTTCAGTCGGAAACACACCATGATTCACTGGACACCGCCAATGATTGTTTGATTTGTGTTTGAATTCATAATCAAAACTCACCAAGGCAACACATGAAGAAATAGATATGCTATAGAGGTTTTTATTCAATTTAATTGTGATATAATGATATAATTTTACATGTACTTGACATTGCTTATGTGACTTTAATTAACCAATATGAACCAAAAAAACACCACAATTGAATGATTGAAGAAAAAGGGATGAATGGTGTGTAAAACATCACCTGAAAGGGTAACCCCAAACATGACCATTTGAGCTTGAGTATAACATAAATGTATATAACTCAATTAAATAAAAAGAGAGGGTGAATAAAAACAACATACATACCAGGAATTAAAAATCCATTCAAATATTACAACATTAAGCTCATGATTTACAACATGTTCCTCCCCGGGTGATCACAAGGGGTTTAGAAACCCATGGGAGGGGAGGGAGAAGAAAATGTTGAAGTATCACTTCCCATAATCACCAGAACATAAAATATTGGTGGGAGGACTCCTTTGGGACTCCAAAATGGCAGCACCTTGCCTCTGGTTTAAACTCCTTAATGGGGTGCCCAATGTTCCAATTTATAGGCAAAGTGGGAAGTGGTTTTGGGAACCCTAATTTCACAAATCTTCTTGGTCCATGGTTTTGGCCAGTCAGACTGTCATAACACACTTTGGACAAATCTACAAGGTTTTTTCATGACACCATGTCTACATCCATGTCAAATGTGGAGGTTGGATATAGAATTTAATAAGAGGTATTTCCGAAGTATAGAGGCAATTTTTTGACCCAGTCCAGATCCACTTTATTAGAATGATCACTCTATATTGGCCTCTTAATTAACGCATAGGGATTTGGTCCCTTCTGATGAAATGTAGAAAATTAAATATCAGACCATCACACAAATGTTTATCCAATTTTTAATCCCAATTTAGAAGAAGAAGGCGATTTCATCAACTGGAGTTCTTGGATTATGTGCAGAATGGACTATTTTTCTTGGACTTCAGCATGGGTCCTCCAAATCACCTCCACCTACAATATACTTATAAAAAAAGTAACATTTTTTTTAACAATGTTAAAAAAATAATTGAATCAAACATGGAGTCAAATTTGTTAATATACTTTTAACATTCAATACAAAACCATTTTAACACATTAGTGTAATGGTGAAATATAAAAGTGAATCATGTTACGACCCCCCGAGTCCCGCCTCTAATAGGCCCCACGTTGGTGACTAGAACCAACAGTGTGAGAATATCACAATATGAAAGGCATTTAACTTTATAAAAATTATGGCATGGAGATATAATGAATCATCCAAAAACAACTCCAAAAATATTATAAAATAGAAACCCAAACAATCCCAAAAAATGTATAAATTGAACTGATATAAATAAAAGTATCCAAAGTAAATACCCAATAGTAAAGCTAAAGAAGAAATACAAAAACTATCATGGATCTGAGCTAGTAAGGTCTGTAATGTTATTATAATTCCTCCAGGAAACCAGAAAATAGTTTTATATATGTTCGGTGAGATTACAAGGATACTCAGTAGGAAAACCAAAATTTTTCCTCCACGTGTGAAAGAAGCATATCAATGCTCTTGTGCGGAAACAGCAGAACCAAATATCACCTAAATAGGTACACTAAACACACCAACATCACTGAGAAATTCTCACCAAATATTGAAAGTCTGGTAATATAATATAATATAAATCACAATGTTGATAGGTTACCCCGCACCACTTTTCAACTAATCAACCACTCTTACAACCTAACGACCTCTATCCTGGTGCTCCCACATTTTATGAATATACCACATCACATCCTGGACACACACACCTGGCCCCCACCACACAATCCACCCCCACACACCTAGTACTTAATACACCCCCCTCACACTCTTTAGACTCATACCACATCCCCCACACACACTAGGGCCCCACAACACATCACATCTCATTTCAAAGACCCTTGGGATACCGCATCACAGATCATCCAAGAAACACCTAGGAAATCCAATTAAAAACATCTGAAAGACACCTTGTAACATACAAAAAACTCATCCTAATGAAACCCGGGATACCAAAACCTCCATACAGTGCAGTATTATACCTTCAACCATTAAAACATCTGAAAAAATGATGCTAGAACATTAGTTTCTAGAAACACATGAAATTTTCAACAATCATGACCACTAACTATTTTATCACAGGACACCAAGAAAGCATCTTTAAGACATGGTACATCATGATAATTGTTGGGAGTTCCAACAAATGATAGTTATTTATCCCAAGAAGTACTACATCACGTGTACCTAATCGAAAAAACAACCTTCCATGAAACAACATCTGGTTCCGACCAACCTCTAACCATCCCTCCGAAGCATCACCATGGACAACCAGATCGCGAAACAACTCTACCTCTGAGTATCCCCACTTATACTCCTAAAAATGTTGTATTATATAATAATTTACTATCATTTGAAACAAATAAATCATTACCACCATCCACTATTGCATCTAAGTTCAAGGGTGACAACTCCTCCATTTCTCTCCATGTATACTCACACTCTCAAACAACACCCTTTCACAATATCTTACTCAAATAATAATCCACAAAATTATTTCTTCTAGAATACTATGAGATATAATAATTACAATCAAGATGGAAATCTAACCACCCACACTTCAACAAGTTCAGATCACACTGATAAATGATATACCACATTATCGTGTGATCTGAGAAGACCACAAAGTGATCTCAAATATGGTACTATGCCCACAAATTCAGTGTAAACCCTGACAATTATACCTACAAATTTTGGGTTCTATAAGAAGTATCATGGGGAAAAAACTACCTTGACACATAAGATATCCTTTCCAGCTGATGTATCAGTAAGCATCCCATTCCTAATAGGGAAGCTTCACAAAACAAATCAATCAACACCCCTTCTTTAGTAAACCAGAGAAATAACCAACATCCCCTTCGTGTAACTGAATGCTTCCTGACACTAATATATCCACAAAAAATCCTTTCCTTTTCTATTCAAAGCTATAAATGGGTCATCAAATCGATAGAATTCCTGCAAAAATATCTTATAATAGCCTATGAGACCAAGGAAATTGTGAACATATTCCACATTGTTGGGTGATTCCAAAGAAAAAACTTCTTTATCCTTCGATGGGTTTACTATCACACCCTATTGAGTCACCACATGCCCAATTAAATGCACCTGTCATGTCCAAAACATGCACATAAGAAACTTTCCAAGGAGTTTGTGGAGTTAAAGAGAAAGTAATAATGTTCAAAGATGCTTGGTGTGCTCCACCTATAACTCTGAGTGGATTATTATATCACCTTCATATATAATGAAAAATCAATCTAGGAACTCACATAACACAATGTTTATAAGCCCCATGAACATGGTCAGTGCATTCATAACACTGAATGGCATGAATAGAAACTCTAAGTGCACACACCTGCATCTAAAGGCAGTCTTCATTAAATCACCTTCACATAACCTTAACAAGTGATATCGCGACCACATATTGATCATAGAAGACAAACATCCCCAAATTGAATGGTCTAAAATATCTATTATCCTTGAAATAGGGTAACTGTGTTTTACCATCACCATATTCAACCTATGGTATTCTATAATCGACCTCAAACTACCATCTATCTTCTTGGTTCAAAACATTGGAGCAACCCATGGTGACACACTGGGCTAGTTAAAACCCATTTTCATTAGATCGTCTATCTGAATCCTAAACTCCTGCAACTTAGAAGTTTCCCATTCGATAAGGAGACAACAAAATTAGAGTAGGAAATGTATTCAATTCTATCCCAATCTTAATGTCACGTCGAGGAGGTAGTGTCAAAACCTCCTAGGGGAAGACATCCAGAAACTGTCAATGACCATACAAACCTCCACTATCACAATATCTACTGATTCCACTAACAACTCATCTAATGAGGAACATAAGAGTTAAAATGCTGAATTCCCACCTAACATCCTCGTTCACAAATAATAACTAAAAAAATAGCCATAGACATATGAAAACATGATACTCATCCAAAATGATTCAATAGAAACACATACAGAATATAACCATTCGATGCTGAGGATGGAATGATATGGCTACACAATTAGTAATAAAATATCCCAAATGGACTGATGTGGTCCCATATTAAGTCTACACCCCCTTCACACATCCAACAAGCTATTCTGTTTTTCGACTGGAGTGTTCAACATCAGGGACATGAGAAGACATCTATGTCTAGTCCCAGAGAATGGGCTAGAGCAGTTTTAATAAAGGAGTTTGAAGCTCTTGAATCAAACAAGGCATAATAAATAGTATTACACAAACAAATCACACCTCTGATTACCTGTGGCCCCTCTAGAATGGCTGCCTCCACTATTTTCAATTGACCATTACCAACATATCTTACTATATACTAATGACCATATCCATAACCACAATATGTTTACGGTCCATGAACATGAGGAAAATATTGAGGTTAGCTTCAACATTGTCCATATCCTATGAATGGAGAATAAAAAATATCCACTGGTACTTAAACAACCTTACTAGAAACTGGTAATGAAGATGATGTTGAGCATATCCAACTCCACAAAACCGAGCTTCGGGAACCACTAGGAACTGGCTGTGGTGATGTCCACGGACCACAAAACAACAAAAAACTAGGACATAGATCCTAGGAAATGCATGGAAAACACAAACACTAGAATTTTGGAATGGTTTTTGTCATGGTCAACTCCCTATCCATTGAAACATCGAAGGACCTAGTGAACTAAAATACCTCATTCCATCACATCCTATGTAATACCTACCTCTCATGGAAGAGGGAGTAGGGAAGAGTATGTGGCTATCCATCTATCATCCCATCAGTATATAGGGAAATACACCCCCATGCATTACTATGTGGGTGTATGATGTAGAGTAACCAACATGGGTGGAGGGAATATAAAATTAAAAATAATATACATGAATATTTATATAAAATTTAAAACTCAAGCCTAAAATATTGATTCTAAAAAAAACACCCAACTCACAACATTGTCATCCTTTCTACCACCTTTATATGGATGTATTAGTATATGAAATAGTTATTTCATAAGGCGATGATCCCTGATAATCTAATATGGATTCAAATTTCTTCCACATTTAACACCCATTAATTTCATTATTTTTCATCAAAAACCTTTAATCAGACAACCCATCCTTAAATTATTTATTCACAATTATCATCCTATTAACCAAACCTATCAATTCCATTTAAAACCTTATTAAACATGCATTTATTCCATCAATACGTATGTATCTTACAAAAATCCACCTCATTCCACATATAGCTCAACATTCTGTCACCTCACCACCCCAAAAGAATGGGCCAAAAAAATTGACCTCGCCACCCAAAAGGAAAGTCCCACAAACTATCATCTTTATTTGCCTCAACAACACATCAATTTTCAAGAAGAATGTAATCACATCAAGATCCATTTACATACTTATAGAGGAGATTTTATCACATTTCACATTGTTTAAAGGGCATTATCACACAAAATATAATCCTGGGGTAACCCTTTCATTATCTGAACATAAATAATTGACCAATTTCCATTTATGGTGATATCACAAATATCAGAACCAAAGCAGCAATTGCAATATATATCTCGCACACCCCCCCAATAACATAATTTTTATTAGGGCATCAAGACCAGACCTTCACAATAGAAAAAATAATATCAATAATGTAAAGCACGAAAATCAAACCCCATTTCCCCTATCAATTCAATTATCCAATTATTTATCTTTTATTAATATAGTAAACCATAATACATTGAGAAACAAAATTAAACCCCTCCTATTTGATACTGAATAAGTAGAAACGAGGGAATCCCTACCTCTTATATTCATTTTTCAACTCAATGCACACCACATGGAAAAGAAGAATTCTTGAAAACCAAAATATCCCCATGACGAACCACAGATAAACCATTAAAACACCCCAAACCCCTCAGAAGCAACCAAGATACACACCCCAAATGAAATCATATCACTACCAAAATCTCTGAGGAAGAATGGAAGGAAAGAAACCAATAAAAGGGGACGAACTCACCACAGATCAAACCTATATCTTCCACGAACAACCAATGACATCAAACTATTAACAAGGGAGGAAAATGGCTATATGAAGACCTTGGGGATCCTAGGGTTCACCCAAAATGAGATGAAAAATAATCCAAAGCTGAATGAATAAGGGTTTGGCTTGAATTAAAGATTAAAACTACACTGGATTGGGGAATTACATGATGTGTAATATCAATTCACATCATGTAATCCAAGGATTCAAGGTTATGATGAAAAATGATTCTCCTTTTTATTATGTAACCTGAAAAAACTAGACACTCTGAACTAGACCTGGACCATATCTGATACCAAAATTCACGTTGCATAACCCACTTAAAAGGTGGGTAATTCCTATAGTAGTTCTACTACCCCTCCATCTTCCTCCATAAACTTGCATACCCAACAACAAACACTTCCAATAACCAAAACTAATAAAGTAATGGATTGGGATAGTACAAAACATTAAATTAGTTAAATTTCAAAACTATAAACTCGAATTCCATTTCGATATTGTTGTTTTTAAAAGTAGAAAAATTGGAATAGTTTTGTAAACAACATGAATATTATCTTATGTAAAATAATGTTTTTTTAAATGAATTATAAAACAAAAATATATTTTCTTTGATTAATTGTTTGAGATATTTTCTAAAAAATAAACCAATATCCATTTCTTGGTCAATTTTCCTTTAATATCAACATTTGTGACCTATAAAGAGTAAAAATATTGATATCATGATAATTTACCAAGAGTTTATCGGTGGAATAAAATTTGGAGATAATCCTTTAAGACTCATATAAACTTGTACAAATTTTATTGGATGAGATAATTTCAACATACTATCATCATATATTTTATTATATCAATTTTGAGGCACATTAAAATCAATATTATCATAACTCAATCCCCACATGGTGTACCCCACTAGGGACGATAATTGGAGAAGAGATATAGTGACACATGACACCCGCCTCGTGAAGTACATGGCTTGGTGACTATCACCATGGGTATAATAAACACACATATGGGAGGCATTAACCTATAAGAGAGCACATAAAAAATATAGAGATAAGGAAAACACCAACCAAATCCTTCTCAGTATCCAATTTAAAAGAAACAACATGTGAACATACGTAATATCATGTATGAAATACAAAATAAATTATAAAAAAACTACAAGTACAAATATAATTGGGTAAAAGCATGGTATACCATGAATCCCAATTATTTTCTCCGTACCAAAAGCTAGTAGTAACCTGCCTAATCTTCGACCTTATCATGCTGACCATAAAGATAATTAATATATATATATAAAGGGATATAATAATTATATACTTTGAATGTACCTCATTGAATCCCCTCAGGGAAAATATAAAGAAAAGATACTAATACACAATGAACAATAAGTGAAACTAACTCATCACTTAAACAAGTATTCAATGTTTCCATAATCAACATGGAAAATCCCACCAAATATTGAATACAAGAGAACAAAATATAATTATGAATATTAAGGTTTCCACAATACAACATCCCCATTTGTTTTATTCTCTTCACTAATGTCTTATGTCCTGAGCATCTCTCTCCAAAAAGGCTAGCCTGATGACAGTGGGTAGAAGATCCAAAATGTGCACCTCATGGAATATAGCACCGCATCAACAAAACCAAAAGTAACCTAGTTGTTTTTGTCAGCCAACAAAGACCGTATAACATGTATAACACATAATTTGTTATAACTCAAGCCATCAAAGTCCACAAACTGTGAAAGTATCCTCAAGATATCATAGCCTATACATGTTATCCCTATAGTAGTTCTTATGGAAATATATCCAGAATAAATTTTTTTTTAAAATAAAAACAAGACATTACATCCCTCTACACACATATATGGGGATTCCTAACTGATCTATATACTAGTAAAATTAACTACCATGTGAAGAGAGTGGGGCCAAAGGGGGTAGTATGATTTCTATCCTCCCATAGAGATGTTGGGGAAAACACCCCTAGGACTCAAAATCCATAGGGTGTTAGTTTCCCTAACCAAAAATTTGTAGTATCATATGAAAAAAAGTAGAGAATATAATATATCTCAAAACCATACTACGAGAATAACCTAGTATCAGACACAACTATAGCTAGTATCTCTCGGACTCTTGGCTTCTACTGTGAAGACCATATATCCAATAAGCACACACATTTAAATATATACAGGAAATTAAATTATTAATTTTCTTCAGTTTTACATTATTTTGATTAATTAAATAACCATTAATTAACCATTATCATTTTCCACATCACATTAAATTTTCATCACAACAATTTTCCATTCCCTCTAATAATTAGAAAATTGAGTCAACGACATATCATAATTATAACCTCATCATTGCATGCCCATAAGCTCCGACCCCATGGGGTAAACATTTTTTAACCACATCACTTTACATATTAAATGGTATTCTAAGAAAATAAAATAAACTACCAAAAATGTTATGAAACCAAGCCTATACATCTACCTCAAGCAGTTGGGAAAGGGAACAAGATAACCAAACAATGTGGATGTCATCTAAACCAAAAATCCAAAAAAGCTTCTAGAATTAATATCAATGGGTAATCCAATATTAAACCCATTACATCATCTTTGGTGTCCTCCCTGACACCCACATACATGTCCCGATGCATTAAACCACATCAACCGTTAACTAGTGCCATAACATCTGGGACTCCCAGACACAAAAAATCCCTCCAAGATCGCATCACAGTAGGGCCACCCCACCCCACATCACAAGTCTTGAATCTAGATCACGCAAAAGGTAGCATGAAACAAACATAGAAACCAAGAACTTTGGGAAAAATAAAAGAATTCAGCCTTCACACACAATGATCAATCATAGCTCCAAAGCATAAAGAACCCTACTTTTACAAGAAAGAGGGAAACTCAATCCCTACAAAGTAATTTCCTTTTATCATAAAACTAATTCTTATTCCATCTTGAATTAGATAATTCAGTATTTACATGTTCTAGCTATGAGAAACCGATGTAGAAAGATATCACTAGCAATCACAACTAATTCAACAACTAATTTAACATGCCTTAAATTATTTTATCAAAAAGTATCAATATGATTATCAAATTTATTCAACCCCATTAACAAATAGATAGTAAAATCATTTTAACATGCCTGTAAATTACGTTTTCCATGCACCACATTCATTTAACATGTATCTTTTATCTTTTATCCAATTTATTATATTTTAATTTCAGATTTATGATCATTACCATTTTCCCATGATAATCCAAGCATAAAAAATTAAAAATATCAGACTATATTGGAAAAAAGAGGCAAATCATCATCTTGATATGATCCAACAACATCTCCATTCGATCAGAACCAATTTATTAATCTGGTTCATGTAATTTTTTGTGAAATTACATTGGAATCCATGGGAAAAAATTATTCTCTATTTATGGTTGAAAATAATTAATGAGAAGAAATGAATCCCTTACCTAAAAATGGTTTCAACATTCTTTTTAAGAGAACAGACCAATGTTGTAGATCCGAATCACTTCTAAAAATAGAACTACATACACCCAAGCATGCGACACCACAATCGTTCAAGCAATCAATAAAAAAACACCATTATAAATAAGGAGGTCAAGCGCCCTAATGTGGAAATTAGAAAAAATAGGATACAAATCAATGAAACCTTAAGAATAGAGGTAGAACATACCATGGTTCGAAGTTGGATTGAAGGAGGGAGTCTAGAGATTAATCTCTGACAAAGGAATCCCTAAAACATCAAAGAGGAGGTTTCTAGGATACATGGAATGAAAGGGAGGTGTTATAGGACATAAGATTTCAGAATCCCAAGGCACTAAATCACTTAAAGATATAAAAAATTAGATATTTACATGATGTGGAAACCCATTTCAAATCGTGTAATCCTCATCATGTGGGTTACCATGAAAAACACATCACCTTTTTATTTTTAAACCCTTATTTATTACAGATCATTCTATGATTAGCATAGTCCCTAAAACCTACTATCACATAGTGTAAATGTTTTCATGGCATGGAATCTCCCTAAAACCATATTTTTGTATCTAAACTCCTACATACTTAATCTAATCCATGATTAAGAACCTACGTCATTAGAATCACACAAAGGGTTGATCCTTTTGGATATGTTCCCTTACATTTTATAAATCTAAAAAAATAATCATCCCTAAGAATAAAAAATCAACAAAGAGAGGGACACCAAAAAGGGAATCCAAAATATCCAGCCCATGACATTCATCTTAAGGCTCTTTCCATTACAAGAACTCAACCATCTCATCAATGTAATTACACAAAACCAAAAAAAAACCATAACTATCTCATAAACACTCTATAATTGGAGATACCCTCGAACGAGAGTACAAAACAATAGGAAATAATATAAAGCTATCTAAATTCCAGAAAATGTCAAAAACCAAAAAATTAATAGTGTTACAAGAGAATAGATAAATATTAAATAGCTTAGGGTAATGAATGTGTTACTGTGAATCAAGTTCCTTAGTACAATCCACACAATAGTTACACCACAAGAAATTAACCAAGGATATAGCATACCCACACACCATATTATTCTGGTAGTATATGATCTATATAGGCCCTCCTCAAAGGTATCATCATCATTAACACTGATTTCACACTAATTTATGTCGTGAAAGTCATCATGAAGATAATAATGAATCTACAACATGTGAAAAATAATGTGTATCTAGATCAACTATAGGGAAGTTATTTCTGATATGCCACAACTCCCAAATGAAATAACACCTTAAATTACACAACAAATTAAGGTTAAACCATACTCCCATTAACAATCCATAACTACCCATGATGGGGAGTCACCATTAGGAACACGTGATCCACACCATTAAACTCCATAGGTATTCTCCTATCATAGATATAGGATTTTAAATGATCATGTTCTTCATTAATCTTCTTATGAATCACTTAAACCGTATCTTTCATATTTTTTACCAGTTTTGACCCAAAAATAATTGACTCCCTAACCCCGATCCAGTATAATAGAGAATAGCATGGTCATCCATGCATGTATTGAAACATTTCGATACCAATGGTGGAGTGAAAACTATTGTTGTAAGCGAACTCTAGCAAAGGTAGTTTCACCATCCAAGAACCTAAAAAATCTAGGAAACAAGAGTGAAACAAGTATTCAATATTTTGAATTTTCTGTTGTATCTGAATATCTATCTACAGATGAAAAGTAGTGTTAATTCGTAGGTGATAACCAAATTCTTGCTTGATAACTCTCTGCACCCTTTACGTAAAATGAGGATGTCGATCTGAAATGATCTTCCTTGGGGCCTTATAGAGTTTAACCACATACTCCAAATACTATCTTGACAAAAACATCACTGATCTCCTCTCATCGATCTCTATAATGTGGGATTATCTCATCAAATGATCCAGTAACACCCACACAAGGTCATAAACTTCATAGGATCAAGGTAAAATGTTGAAAAATTCTATTAATATTTCCTCTAACTTCAACAAAGTAACATTTAATGGATGAAGAAAACCATCGAGAATACAATGATCCAACTTCATATTCTGGCATGCCAAACATCATGTCACAAATTATAAAACTGTATGCTTCAACCCAGGACACCAAAATGACCTCTCAACACTTTTTAAATTTTCATCACATAAGGATGTACCGCCAAAGGATAACTATGTAACTCTCTTGGAACCATTTCAAGATTCACTAATGGAATGAAAATATATTCTTGAAACAATAATCAATGTTTTTCATCTTCAAACCAATCACTAGGGGACTCACCACAAACAACTCGGTCCTTCTAGTCCTTCACCTCATGATCCCCCAAATGGGATTCCTCCAACTATTACAACATAGATTACTGCATAGTCATCTGAAAAAGACATCCTCTTCCACCAACATACAATATCTAAATGCAATGCTGAATGTAATTTCATAACACTCTAAGAATTTCTTTATTAAAGATCTGCATCATTACATTACTTCCTTCTCAATGCATCAGCTACAACATTCCCCTTTCCAGGGTTCTAATAAATCTCTATGACATAATAATATAATAAATCTATCCATCGATGCTAGCGTAAGTTCAAGTCACATTGGGATGAAACATACCGTAGGCTCTTCTGATCAATGAATACCACTAAATTCTCACTAATGAGGTAATGTATTGAAAATCTTAGGTAATACCCCACATAATCGAACCCATGTTCATGGGTGGAATAGTTATGCTCATGGGGACATAGCTTACAGGACCCATAAGAAATGAATGATGTCTGCTACATCAGAACACAACCAAGACCATGATACAAAGCATCATAGAACCTCAAACAGAACTCCTTCCATTGGAATACAGTGAACTATATCCTTGAACAAACTCTCATTTAGATATACAGAAGCTTCCTGATACTGATCATTCCATAAGAACACCTGATCCATTGTAGTCAACATTGTCCGAGGAGTTGCAACCAATGATAAATTAGCTATGAAATCCCTATAATAGCCTAGGTGACCAAGAAATCTTCACACCTATACCACAGTATTGGGGGATGTCCAAGAAAAAATATATATCTTAGATGGATCTTCAACTACTACCTAATAGGATACAACATTCCACTTGAAAGGGACTTCTTGATCCCAAAACTCACACTTCAACAACTTTCCAAATAGCAACTCATGATAAAGAACTCCCAAAATGGCATGTCGATTCTCTACATGATCCTTCTTAGACACAGAGTATAGAAGGATGTTTTCTTTGAAAATAAACATGAACATATCGATATACTCATAGAAAAAATTATTCATTTTCCCTATCAAATCAAATAATGAATTTTTCTCACCGTACGACATCACATAAAAATCATAATTCCAATGAAGACAATAGAAAGAAGTCTTCATGATATCCTCATATTTCACCGGAATTTGATGACATCTCAATAAAAAAATAATATTTGAGAACCAACTTCCACCCTTCAATTGGTTTAATAAATCATAATTCCATTAAATATGATATCCGGTTTTTGTTGTCTCTTTGTTCGAGTAACAAAAATCGATATGAAACTGCAAATTATCATCATCATTCTTTACGTACAAAACATGTGCACCCCACAGTGACACACCCATCCAAAAAAAACCACATGTAAATAGACCAACAATATATATATATATATATATCTTAAAAATCATAAGGATTCATATTATATAAAGACATTGAGAAAGGAGATAGTCATGGATGTAGTTCAATCATAAACTTGTTCTATCATTAAGGGTGTAACACAACAACCACTTTGAAAAGACATCAAAGTATTATTCTATGGACCCAAGAAACACCAATTTTTGAACCTACGACTAACTCATCATCATCTCATATATCAATGAAAACAAGGAACAAACATTCCTCTGACCCATCTAAGGTTCTCTCTTGATAACAAAAATTATTGTCTCTCCATCAACCTTAAAGAACACCACTTTATTCCAAAAGAAATCCATGATAGCATGCAGCAAATACAACCAAACAACACTGAGAATGATTTAATATGGTAATATTTGAAATCATACTAAATCTTCTTAAGAGTGGTTTTTTCCCTTAACATGATCATTGTCCCCACATACATAAAACAAGTCATATCAACCTTCAGCTAGCATAGTCAATGCCAAGGGAACTCAAATCCTATCTACCTCTAGTTCTAAAAAATGTATAAGGGAAGGAGATATTAAGGAATGTTTTTTATTGAATCCATAAAGGCATGAACCCAAGTAGAAAGCATGTATAGGGTACCTCGATAGACAACTGGATTTCTTGCCATTGGCAACACTAAAGCATTAGGTTGAACATGAACTTCTCCATAGGCTATCTTACCATGATATAGACCACCTCCATAGTCATGCTATGCTATCTGAGGATGGGGAGCATTCCATGTTAATCCTCTACCTTCTACATCTACACTATACTGATCCTAAATTGGGAAAACCTACTACTGCAATCTTGGATAAAACTGCCATAGTAGTGGAGCCTCTGGTAGAATAATTGGAACACATTAACTACTCAGAATGGTTGGGAAGTCTCTCTATCAAAAACCTCACCTTCGTAAATAAAACCATTCATTTAATCCATTTCTCTGGGAATAAGATTTCTTTATCTAATATAAATGAGACATTGGGGGATGGGACCTACCCGCGTCTGATCATAAGCCTTCTGTCATAACAACTTGGAACCCCATATCATGTCTCCACCTACATGAGGAATCCTGGAGACTCCCCTCTTGTAATGATCTAGTTTTGTCTAATTTCCTCTAAATTAAATATTATCTGAGGAAAACCTTGAGATATGTCTTTACTATAAATGGGGTGGCATGAAACTGGATCTATGGGTTCATAGATTCCTTGAAATCCCTCTCCCTAACCTCCTTATCAAGAAAAAGGTATGAAGTATATCACACAAGGTTACAAAAATAGGTTCAATACCTTCACACATATAATCTCTCATGTTGAAGTGTAATTGTCTCCTGAATAATTGCTACACTGGTGGTTGATTAAAGAAAGAAAACTCTGAACAGGTCTTGAATGTCCTCCCACAAGACTACTGACTCCTCACATTCTCAAACGAATAAGAACCACCACTTTCTCACTACCCCACATAGTATCTCTATGGATAATCATACTTAGTTATCCATTTGAGAATGGATATAAATAAAGTTTATCTCAACATCCTCCAACCAGTCTTCTACGAGTGCATCAAAAACAATGCATTCAAGCCTCTCTATACTCTGGAGCTGATAATCTTTGAGTTTCCTCCTCCATGTTTCATTATCACCAACCACTACTCTACATCGATCTGTTGGTTGAACCTACTAAACATATTCTGTGACGAACTGATGAGGAAGTCGACTAAGATCCATTATTCAAATATAAAAAATAGTGAGAGCACTTAAAAAAGGGAATATAAAATTCCTTATCATTAATTAATCATTTTCAATTATTAATTTTAGGTTAACCTATCCCAAGGTCTACCCATTAAAACAGAGGAACAAAGAATAATGATGTTTAATCTTTTCCTCATACTCTTCCCTAAAACTAGCATCACTTTGATTAGTACCCACTATAAGCCTAAAGTTCCATTCATTATATCATAGGGGTACATAAATACCCATCTCTAAGCTAGTATCCCATGTTTAATGTTCTTGATAAACCCATCATACACCATTTCCCTACAATCCCATGAAACTCAACTTGTGCCTAACTCCTTACTCTATCTTATGCATGAAAAAGACCATTGATTCCACTCCCTTATGACCCATTCCCCATAAGTTGAACCCCTCCTGGTCCAAAAATGGGTGATGAGAGATAGTGACACCAGATTCCCAACTCCAGTACACCCAAGTTGGTGAATATAACTGTGGGTATAGTAAACACATAGGTAAGATGCTTTACCTATAACAAAACACATGTGAAAAATATAAATAACATAGAGACCAAACAACTCCAAATCAATGTCTAATAAAAAACAAATTCTAGGGAACATATGTAAGGATATTAAAGAACTGCTACAACTAATAGGAAAACTTCAATTACCAATAGAAAAGGGTTAAGGTGGTGACAACCAAGAAGCCCAAAAATATCATACAAACCACAACCTAGTAGTAACCAGTACAATCTCTAACAAGCATATATAGTCCAAAAATAAAATATTTATAGTCATTGGGTGAGTGAAATAGTATACTCATTAGGTTCCATCATGGAGCCTCTCATGCAAAGGATAAAGAAATCATGCTGAAGCATAGTGAAAAATAATTAAAACTAACTCATTACCTAAATAAATATGCTATGTTTCTATCCTTGCCATGGATCTTCTCAACAAATATAGTATACAAGAGAATCTATTATAATAATGAATATCAAGGGTACCCCTCTACCACTTCCCCACTAGTTTTCCACTCCACCCCAACATGTCATGTCCTGAGCACCACTCTCCAAAAAGGCTAACCCACATACTCCTAGGCGAAGCAAGACAACATGCATCACATGTAACAAACGACCACATCCACACAAACAAAAGTAAAAAAGTAGTTTCTAAGATCCACTACAACCTATATAATGTTTATCATACAGTGGATATTGTATCTCAAGCCATCACAGACTATAAATCGAGTAAGAATTCTTAATCCATCACCGCCTACACATCTTATACATATAGTAGTCATTAAGAAACTATATACAGAATATATGTGTTTGAAATAATAAAAATCCATTATAACCATCTACACACATAATGAGGAAAACTAACTATCATTCATACCATCATATGTAACTACCGAGAGAAGTGAGTGAGGCCTCCATCAATCCTCCTTCAGGTTGTTAAGGAAAAAACCCCCAAGGATTATAATCCATGTGGTATTAGTTTTCATAAAAAAATGGTGGATCATCTTATGAAAAAGAATATGAACATGATATAATATAGATCATAACCACACTATGTGAATAAAATCGTATTAAACACAAATGTAGCAAACATCTCCCAAATTGCTGTCCATAACTACTGAGACTAGTTATCCTATAAGAACACAAACCCTTATAGAGAGACATTAAATTACATGACACTTTTTTAATATTGTCAATTTAGGTTTATTATGTCATTAACCATTAATTATAAATTAATATCTTCCAAATCACAATAATTTACCATCCCTACAATTTGACATTCCCTCTAGGCATAACCAAACCAAGTACATGAATTCTCAGAATAATAACCACATCACTACATTCCAAAAAGATACAATCCCATGGGTTAAAAATTTATTCAATTTCTAATATTATCACAGTACTTATTACTAGGTATTTCTAGGATGATATCCTAATCTTCCAAACATGGTATATAACCAAGCACATACATCAGACTCAAGAAGTGGGGAAAGGGAAAAAGGTAAATAAACAAACTAGATACTAAACAAACAATAGATTCAAATAAGAATCATGCTTTTATTTAAATTGGTAATCCAAAGTTCAAATAATTCTATCATCTCTGGTGTCCTTCTTGACACCCACATTCCCATACTAATACATCCCATAACCATAGGTGCCAACTACTACCACAACATCCTATCCTACACACCCCACATAGCACAATAGCTATCTAGGATCAACCATCATAGGCTCACAACACAATCAGGCCTCCCCACCCCACATCATAAGGATATTTTATAGAGATCATGACAAACTACATGAAACAAACATTGAAACCATTATCTTATCCCTAAACCAAGGAATTTAACATTCACATGCAATGAGCCTCACAACATCAAATAACAAGGAACTCATCCTTTATATGAAATTAGAAAATTCATGACCTAAAATGGAATAATCCTTTATCACACAACTAATTCGTATTCAATATTTAATTAAATATTTCATTATTTATGTGTTCCAACAGCAGGAAACATAAGAATAAATATATCATAGGCTATCACAATTAATTAAATAATCAATTTAACATTAATTTAATTATCTAATCAAAAAAAATAATCAAAATTTTTCATATATTTATTCATCCCTATAAACAAATGTAAGGTCAAATAATTTAAACATTTTTGCAGCATTAAGTTTCATACACAATAGATTCATTAAACATACCACTTTTATAATTTATCTAATTAACTATAAATTAATTATCACTTTGTGTTCTTTAAAAATTTCACATGATAATACAAGAATAAATAATGAATAGATATTACAAAATCTAGAAAAAGAAGAAGCAAATCATTATCTCTATACAAAAAAAATATCGCCATACGATCAATACCAATTCATTAATCATGTTCTTTTAATTATTAGGTTTATTTCAAACTTATCCAAGGGGATAAATCATAATAAAATTAAAATCACATATAATTAAAGAGAAAAAATGAATCCCCTAACTAAAATAGGTTTCAATTTTATTTTCATGATAATTGAAAAACCATGTAGATCACAATTTCCTTGTCCATAAAATTTTCATCCACCTGAGGATTCTTTTCCATAAACACACCAATAAACAAAAAATCCCTATTTGAAACATTTATATCAATTGACATACATTTAAAAGATAAATGAGAGGAAACAAGTAGACGAAACCACAAAATGGTGGTTTAACATACCTTGGATTAAATATGGATCGAATGAGGGAAGTTAGAGATAAATCCATGACAATGGAATCTCCAAAACATTGAAGATGGGGTTTCTGGGTCACCTAGAATAAGAGGGAGGCACTGTAGACCATAGGGTCAATGAAACACATGATGCTGAATCATTTAAGGATATAAAACAATAAGTATATACATGACATGTAATCTCATTTCAGTTCATGTAATCCTAAGGGTATTGTTTATGCAAAAAATGTGCCCTTTTAATTTTAAATCCCTGATTTATATGATTTCGTAATCTAATTAGCACAAGACATGAAACCCACAATCACATCATGTAAAAATTTACATGATGTGAAATCTACCTACTTCCAGATTTTATCAGGTGAACTTCTCCATAATTCCTATGATTCTCCCCTAAGTACCTCAGAATTTAGAAACATTCAAAGGGTCGATGCATGCAGATCTTGTAACTCACAAATATTAATGGTTATTAATTAAATACCTTCACTTTTTCCAATAGTTCCCCTCAAATCAGTTATATAATGGAGCCTCCAATAATATATTATTCACAATTTCTTATAACTATATGTCAACCAAGGATTATCCTTATACCTTCTAATATTAATTATATTTTCCACAAATACCATTTTTTCACCTAAGATTTATCATTCAAGGCTTAATATTTATGCCAAATGATGTTTATCAAGTAAGTGGTAATCATTTTTATAGAATCCTCTATGTTTATTTATTTTTATTCTTCGAAAACAAAAAATTCCCAAAAAATTATTTAATATATTTTAACAAAAAAAAAATTATTTATTATTGGACAACAGTTTTCCCTCTCTTTCCTATTATAAGGAAATTGAAAACATCGCTCGTGCATATATACATCATACCATCTCCACATTATAGTGTAACATCTTTTTATCAAAATTTTAATTGAATGTAATCAACATTAACTAATGGATATATCTATATATGTAATAATTATTGCATACTATTAATCATGTAGATATAAGATGTCATTTATCTTCCTACCCTTCCACTCGTTGAAAAATGATATGTCTCTAATGTGTACCTATTGACTACAACCTCCATGAAGAAATGTGATTTGAATATCATGTATTCAATTGATGTATGATTATAAATACATATATATTTAATATATATTATATTTATATCATTATTAAAAGTATAGAGATGATTGAACCATGGTAAATAATCAATTACTGATGCTACCAAAAAAACAAACATGATAAATGAAATAGGTACCACATTAAAACAATGATCATAATAAATAATTATTAACAAATGGGTGTTGAAATATTATAATTGGATAACATATGATATTATAATCATTTAAATGGTTATTATATAGTAGTAAAATATATTTAAATTTATTTAAAAGGAGTTTAAAATAACATATGAATCAATTAAAACCTAATGTAAGGATCAATTGTATCAATATTTTTGTTTTGAGACATTTTTAATGATATGCACCTATTTATTTTTATAATGTGTATATACTATACCATTGACAAGTAATATCTTCTATCCTTATAAATTCATGGTATTTCTAGTTAAAACTCAAATTATTTCATCTAATGGATTTTTTACTTTATTGTCAACAATGTTGTAAGTTTTTGTCATACAATCCTTATTCAAGGTTGTTTATGTTTACATTATTTATATTTTTGACCAAGTTTATATTCTTATCCAATGACTTTTTCTTGAAATTAAATGTTTAAATTTCATTATTTCCTCTCTTTTTGTACTAATGAGACTGAAAGTATGTTTTTAATGAAAAATAATAACAATCATAGATTTTGTGAAATATTTATTTATTGAATAATTTTAAACATTTCTATATTTTCTATTCCATAAAAAACTTACGATATATTCCTCAACCTGAAACTATTAGATCATCTTGTGTTACAATCAACACTAAGTTTAAATGAAATGTTATACAAAATTAAATTATTATTATTTAATACGATAGTTATCACCAAGATATTGGAATGATATGTATGATTAAGATTAAATAAATTATGAAAATATATGGTTTACACATGTATATATAATTAATTACTCAGTATCCAATAGATTATAAATGAAAAAACCTTTTTAAAATAAAGGGGATCTTTTTTTAAACTAATGATTTTTATGTACACGAACTTGTTCAGACTAAATAAAATAAATAAATAAATTTTGGTGAATTATTTGGATGAAATATTTATATTTTATATTTAATAAAATTTTTAATATTTATATAATGTTTTTTATAGAAAAGAGATAATGATAAATCAGATTTTACATATAAAAATATATTTTTCTTAGAGGAAAATTTTGCTCTTTTTCACATTTATTTAAAAATTAATTGTTCACTATTTTAGAAAATTTATTTCAAAAAATTAGTTATATTATTGAAATAAAAATTTCAAAAAAAATTATCGGTGATGTTTTGATTGTTTTCAAGAAGATATTTTTTTAATAAATAGTGAAACATACTTGTTTCATTGAGAGTTTTCATTTTTTAATATATTTTTTAACATAAATGATTTATTAAGATGGTTTTGAAGGTCGAATTAGCTCAATTATAGATATATTGGTCCAATTTAGTAATTTTAATCAATTTTTGTATTGAATTTTTATTTAAAAACTTATTAACCATTTAAATATTTTCTCTTTGAGAACCAAATTTATCATCGTGTCTACGAGATTTATGTTAAATAATAAATTTCCACTATATGAATGGAATTTTGAAAAATTAATTCTATATTTGGAATATAAATAAGTTATATTATATATTAAGTTCAACATAAATTTTTACCATAATAAATAATAAAAGTAGAAAAATTATTTACCGCGGTTAATGAAAAAATGGTTTTATTGTGGGTTAAACAAGAAATATAAGTATTTTAAATTTCCTCAAACTTGTCCAAAACCTATTAGATAGACATATTTCTACCTTATTTCCTCTATTTTCTATAATTTTCCATTTTTGAGTCTTATGGCATGTGAAAAACATGGGTACACAATTTTCTTTTAAAAAATTACTTGTTTTCCACTCACCTCACTTATAAAAGGTCACATGCTCTCTTCTCATCATAACACATTAAAATCCCTTTGGTTTAGATAATTACAAATAAAATTACATATATCCATCCTCACATACTAAAATATATATCATGGTACGAAATTAATCTTATGAATCCTTTTGGTGAAAACGAAATGATGTTTTCCAACGAAGAGGTAACATCCACAATCAAGATTTTTATGTTATTTATTCTTCCACCTCAAAACAATATTAAAAAAATTATATAATAAATTCATTATATTACATATTATTAGATTTTATTATATTTATATCATAACATAAATATTTATCCTCTTCTGAAAAAATCGTATTTTTTGTAAACTAACACTACATGAAACAATGTTATTTTTTTCCATCACCACCTATCATGGATGGATATAATGATTTAATTTTTTTATAATATATTTTTGTTGTATTATTTTTTCCTATAATATTTATATCAAATATTATTTATTTCTTTCTATTCTGTGGAAATATGAAAACATCATTTGTGTGTATGGCGGACCACCTCACGAACTGATGCAATTCATTCACAAATTACGTGAAAGGTAATACATTTGTTTTTAGTGATCATATGTGTTATATATGACATTAAAATTATTATTTATCTTTAATATATTTTTTACCATTATTATATTCCATTATGATATTGTAAGTAACATTCATGTGTACATGCATCCTACTATCTCCATGAATGGTGTATTTCATTTTATATCTCCAAATTTTATAGATCATTATAAATAAATATATACTGAATATATATTATATATATTATGATTAAAACTATTAATAATATAGATCCTTGATCAAAATAAGTGTACCAATAAAAGGAAATAAAAATATACTAACAAAATATTGATGTTATTTCCCATGTCATGACTCTAACCATGAATTATTAATAAAAAGATAATAAAAGATCATAAGTAAATATTATATGGTATGATATATATAATTATTGTTATATAATATATATATAATAAACATATATTTATTATACCATAGGTATGGATGTGTATGAATGAATTCGAATCTTATTGGAAGAGATTTCCATCTCACATTTATTTTTCTATGAGTCACATTCCATCATCATCATGTGTTTATTTAATGTGGTGTATATACATACAATGAATGTTTTTTATGATTATTATCCTTAATTTTATAGGTATTTATATATCCATTTTATTATCTCTTGTTTATTGTGTTTATGGTTCAAAATTTACCGTAGTGGTATGGGATTTTTCATCTCGGATTTCATTCTTTGAGAAATAAGTTATTTTATACACCAATATTTCTCAATGTGATGCTTATACTTCCACATTGACAAGATATATAATAGATATCATTAATTTGATGATATTATTATTTTCATTTAATGATATTATTTCAATGGTATTGGGATTCAATGTTTCTAATATGGTAAATATTTATATGTTTCAATCTCATCATTAATCAAGATTATTTATAATTGTGTTTAAAAAGATGAAAATTTAGATTATATATCACAATAAATTCATTAGTTTCCTTATGCTATTTTTAATTTCACTAGAATACATATTTTTCAATATTTTTTTATCTCTTTTTGTACACAATATCTCAAAAGAATGTTTTAATAAAAAATATATTTATATATCTATTTGGTCTAAATTCCATTTTCTTCAAAAACCATGTCTCCTATAAATATTCACCAAAATTGTGTTAAAATTAATAAAATGATTTTTTAAAGAAATATTTACTAATTTTTTATTTTTTATAATTTTTTTTGAATAGAATCTTATCTCATTTTCCAAACAATGTTTGTTTGTATTTAACTGAAAATATGAAAGGAATAATTTTTTTTGACATGGATTTCATGAACAATATTTTCTAAAATCATGAAAAAATCATTGTTTTAATGAATTCATAAAAAGTGTCAGTTTTTATCTTCAATGAAATGGAATTCCAAAATGTTTTTTAAATTTTTAGTTTTTAAAAGATATCTTCAAAATAGATATGATATTGTTTTGAAAAATGTATAAATTATTTTTAAATATCTTTTTATAAGTATACATGGATATTTTTAATGAAAATAATTTTTAAAATATTTTCTATTTTATTTTTTTCTTAATTTAAATTTAATATTCCTTAATAAAGGTTTTATGTGATGTTTTGAAATCATTTTCTATATAAGATGAAATAATTTGATGTCACATATAATTTCTTGGGATACTGTTAAATGATACCATCTTATTTATTTATATGAGGTTTTTTATGAAAATTTTTATAAAACAAAATTGATTTTCATTACATAGGATATGGTTAATTACTGAAATGTTTATGAATCCCATATTATTCACATGGGTTATGATGTGACAATATGATGAATGTTATATGATATTGTGGAACACATATTCATTCCTTTCATTTTGAGATGTGTGGGGTATATAACTCCCAAAAATAAATGGAGTAATTCTTTGTATCTAATGAGATAATAATGGTAAACATGTAAATGGGCTTGATCCCCTATGGAAAATAGGTACAACCTGACCCAATATGGGAAATAGGTTTATCTTAACCCACAATGGAAATAAGGTGATAATTCATAATAAAAAATGTTGATGTAAATGTTATTTAACCAAGTAATATGAAATCATTTTTCTATATTTATGATGGTGGCATTGTTTTATTAAATGATTTTATTGTTAATTATTGATTAGTGATGTTTTTTCACTCTTATGGGGACTTTTTTTAGGAAATGACAATGTTTTATGCCATGAATAATGTTTAATATATATAATAAGTTGGGTTTGAATTTTATAAGATATGTTAATGATCACATATCCATATTATTGTATTATGATTTCGTATAATATTTTATTAGAATATCCTATGTAAAACCTAACTAATCATCTGATCTCACCCTATTCCATTTTCTTTCCTCAGGATATAAATAATGGTTTAGGTAGAAAAATACTTAGAGGATTGAAATTTGAGAAGATATTTGTAGAATATGTTGAAGATAATTCATGATAAAATATGAATGTATCCTAGTCTCATAGGACACTACAAAATTATGGTACATGGGATTATGATTAATAAAAGTATTGAATATTTATCAATAAATATGTGATTTTTTTATTATAAAATTATGGTTCTCTATAGTTGGTATCAGAGGAAATTTATAAAAAATATTTGGATATTATGTTGAGAAAAAAATATTCATATCTATAGGGATATTCTTATGTATATGTCTAGGTATATTCCAATTAATATCTATAAAAATAAGCATAATAATAATCTTATGTATAAGAAAATATACTAGGATTTTGGTGAATGATAGTGAAAGGGGGTTCCAATAAATGAAATCCTCATATAGATACTAAAAGTGGATGTGGATCTGATAAAGAGGTACCTTTGGGTAATAAATCCAAAAGGGAATTTTTATCTTGACTTGTTTGAGATATACTACTTAAAAAGGTCCCTTGATTCACAATTATTTTGACACTCCCAGAAGATATATATTGTGAATTCATAGACTATCTATGAACCAATAAGATGGATATAAATTATGACCATGAATAACCTCAATTATGATTAAGGTGTCATATATTGAAAATAATATGTCATTATTTAGATATCTCATACATTTCTTTTATTGATTATATAGTTTTCCACTATGATTAGTTTTTATCATGCAATTATTTATGGATTTTTTAATATATATAAACCAAAATAACTTTGTTAATAATGAATGAGTGGACAATGAAATTATATTAATCATAAAAAAATAATTTTCTTGGAACTAGAATTAAAAACCTTGCTATTATTCCTACCCAATGTTCTTAAATGATGAATCATTTGGAATGTTCTAATGAGCACAGAATATAGAAATGTTTTGTTGATTCATTAATAGGGAAATATCCACCTTTATTTAGTGTTCTTGCTGATCCAATAGTTTCCATGCAATTGATAGGAATCGATGAAAAGATATTTTATTTTCATCTTTTTTTGAATAATGAAAAAGTCTTTTTTTATTTTAATCATTTTGATAGAAAATTAGATAAGTGGTTCTTTCTTATTTTGAGCATATCGAAATTAAAAGAAATAGAATATATATAATGGGAAGAGTTTATCTGTATATTTAAATGTAATTACATCCCTCATGTCATACATATAATAATAGATAATAAATTCATTGAGATTAAGAAAAATCATTATGAATCTATTAGTACCAACTATAATAATTTTACAAAAAATCAATGTATATTTATGGTTTAAACATTTATCCTAAAAGAAATATTTAACAATTCCTTGATGGAATAAAAAAATTATCATATTTCATTAGATATAATATACATTATTTGAAAATAATAATTCATTTTATGTAAACTGATGGTAGAAAGGGAAAATAGTTAATCCCACAATTCATATGGTTTTGATAATAAATGTAATATCAAGTCCCATGAAAAATATAATGTTTGAATGAAATTACAGCAATCTTCAGGCCAAAAATGTGGGGATAAGAATCATGTGAAATTATTTAATTGAACTCAAAGGTGAATTAAATGTGGAATGGGGGGTCATAATTATGGGGAATGTAAAAATAGGAATAATATCCTTGTTAAGGAAATGTATGATAAGAGGATTCAAAAAAAATGCACTACCCACACACTAGTGTTTCAAGTGCAATGAGTTTGATAATTATATTAATAAATTACCCAATCTAAGTGATAATATGAATGGTAAGCCACAAAAACCTATACAGACAAAGAAAAAAGTGAAATCTTATATAATCATGATGGATTGTGTGAATCATGATAATTTGGGTACACTTATTCTCCCTACTTATTTGGGAATTTCATTTTTCATTTTTTATGAATGAGCCCTATGAAAATCATATTAATAAACCATTACATGATTTTCTTGTGATTATCTCCCTATGAATGGGTTCTGGAATAGTAATGTCAAATTTGTTTACTTTGTTTGTAAAAATATGTACCCATTATTCCAACAAAATTGTTTTTTATTAGATTAGAGCCAAATTGGAGAATAAAGGGTGATTTAACATGTGTATGTGTATATTTATACTGTAATATTAACATAAGATTTATACATATGATCATAGGTTTAAAAGTTTAAGGTTGATCGCAAGTTTAAATTCATTGGAACCCTTGTATAGGTTTTACATGTTGAGATTTAATAAATAATGATAACATTGTAAGAGACGTTTATGGAAATACATCCATTTAGTATTTTGGTGTTTTGGTAAAAGAATTATTTGAGGTATGCCTTTAAACTTTTTATACTCATGAATAATGGTACTGGTAACATTTTCGGCTTATATTAGCTTTTATATTGACGTAATTAAGGGTTGTAGTAAATAACCTAATTATGTTAGAACAATTTTTTACTATAATATAAGATTTATTTATCAATCCAATTTCTCGAATATAAATTATGTGGTAAGGTCTCATTAAGTATGAAATTAAATTTTCCCTAACCAGGATCCAATTTGTGCCTCAATTCTTGGGTCAATTCTTCATTAAGCCTTTGATACAACGTTCTGTTTCAGTACTATGTATCATCCTTAGACTGATGATAGCTTTGAGAGAATAGTTAAAACCCTATATGATATGATATGATTTTTTTATATATTTCTCAATAGTTCATGGGATCAAAATATCCATCAAGATGAGTTTTCTTCTAAAAATACCTCTCACTAAAACATTTAGGGGGATCTTTCTAAAGAACATTATAAAAATTAGTGTATAACTCAAACACACTAGAATGAATTTTTAGAAATAAATATATTGGGACATGATAAGGATTATGAGATGGTAGATGTTATTTTATCACTTCAAAATACATAAGGATACAATAAACGTAATAAAAATGTTACGTTGATAATCATCGATGTGATAAATAATTTGAAGTTGGTTAGAAGTTCCTTCATTGAATTTCTCCATGCAAAAAAGAGGGGAAAACTAAGAATTGTGTATATCGGTCCCTTTGAAATAATTGGTCTAATAATGATAAACTATTACCATTTGTATCTTTTATAGAACCTCTCTCAGGTTCACAATTTGTTTCATGTACCTCTACTAAGGAATTATATTCATGATCCCTCACATGTACTGAAATCTGATTGTGTACCACTTGATCTTGATACTTTTTTTAAGTAATAAGAAATGGAGATTATGGATAATATAGAGAATGATGTATTAAACAAGACCACTCAAAAAGTAAATGGTTTTTATAAAACCCTTTAGATTATGTTAATTATGTGCAGACATAAGGATATATTGAGGCTAAATTATCCTCATTTTTTGGTACTAAAGTGATGAATTTTTAGGGATGAATTTATTTTACGGGGGGGGGGGGGTGGTGGATGAATTTAATACCCCAAAATATAGGGATATATTGCTTTCAGATAAATTTAATTTTTTTGATAATTATTCAAACATGATACTCTAAATTTATATTAAGTTACACATAATATCGAGTTTGGACTTTGTTACAAGAAACACCAAGTTTAAAAAAAATGTGACTTATTAATAAGATGTAATAATTTAATATAATAGTTATCACCTAGCCATTTTATTGACAGGTAGGAATATGATTTACAAAATTTTAAAAATATTTGGTTTAGACACATATATATAATTAATTCATTGGTTACTAATTAATTTGAAATGAAAATAAAAAACATTTTAAAATAAAAGTATTCTTATTTCATAAAAAACTATTTTTATGCACAAAAAACATGTTTAATCTCAATAAATTAAATAAAAAATGTTTCTTGTATTTTTTTAATGAAAATTTTCATTATATATTAAATCAACTCCTTAACATTTTTCTATGGTATTTTCTAGACAATTGATAAGAATAAATCAAAGTTTTTTCTAAGAGATATTATTTTTCAAAAATAAATTGTTTTGTTTTATTTATGAGACATATTCTAATTCTTTTCCAATTTTAGACAAATTATATTAAAAATTGTAATTAAATTTTTTAATCATAATTTGATATTTATCTTTGGGTGATTTTTTGAGGATTTTCGAAGAAGATATTTTTTGATGAATTTCAGTTTTTATTATGAATTTTAAATTAATTTAAAAAACATAAAAACATGAAAAATATTTTAAGATGGTATAAAAGGTAAAATTATTTACATTTTTTATTTCTTAAACAAATTTAGGTCAATTGAATCAAAATAATTTTGAATTTCAGTAGAAATAATTCTCTTCTGAATATTTTCCCTAAGAAAATCCCCATTCTCTTTGTGTCCTTGAGAATAATTTTAAATTAAAATTTTCCACATCTATGAATGGAATTTGGAAAAATTTATTCAATATTTAGTTTCACCATAATTTATATTATCTAATACTTCAACATAAATTTTTATTTTAATAAATAGTAAAAACTATAAACAATATTTATCATGATTAATGTAAAAATGGATTTACCAGGCGTTAAAAAAACTAAAATGGTTATAAATTTTCCAGAACATGTAAAACGAAAATTTTCATGACATATTGAAAAATTATATCTTCAATGATATATAATTGAAAATTTGGGAATCTTTTGAATTGAAAACTTTGGGTACATCATCTTCTCTTCAAATATTAAATGCGTGTCACCCACCTCACATATAAAAGTCCAGATACAGTCACATCCTCTTCAGAAACTAAAAAAAATGTTTAAAAAATAATTTTTAAAATAAAATCCTTATTTTAGTCATCACATATTTAATGCCTCATCTTGTTAATAACTACATCTTAAGTATCCTTTTGGTGATAACCCAAAGAATTTGTTCGAAGAGGACATAACATCCCTAATCAACACTTTTATTTTACTTCATCATCCACCTAAATCAATTATTATTATATATTTATTTTATGTTAAAATAATTATAATAAATATACATAGAAATTTATATTTTATTATAACAGATTAATTCATTCTACTCTTCCATTAAATGGATTTCAAAATCCCCATTCATGTTTATAGTGGTCCACTGCCTCATAAAAAGATGTTTTAAATTTTCCCACACCACCTCCCACATATGTATATAATGATCAATTAATTATTTATATCTTATATTAATGACATTATAATACATTTCAGATGATATATCATATGTTCCTTCTTACCATCCATTCTATATGAATACAATAACGTCATTCATGCATATACCAGCCTACCTCCTTGCAAAATGTTTTGATTCATTCA
Organism: Viscum album; assembly: GCA_963277665.1. NCBI lineage: Eukaryota > Viridiplantae > Streptophyta > Magnoliopsida > Santalales > Viscaceae > Viscum > Viscum album. Next base: position 834,950,780 of record OY728136.1, read on the forward strand.
GGTATTGCATGGAAGGTAAGAAGAATGGATTTAATAGAAATATTTGATATATATTATGAATAAATTATTACTTAATTGTTATATATATTTTTACCATTATTTTTATTTTTTCATTTGGAAAATAGAAATTACCTTTATATTAACATACGACATACCATGTCTATGAATTGTGTATTTCATTCTCAATCAATAAATTTTATAGATCAATATAAATACATAAATACTAAATGTACATGATATTTAATTGATGGATATAATTCAGGATATTATTGAAATATGATCAATATAAGTGGACCAGAAATTAAAAAAAATAGACATAAAAATCAAAGATGTAATTTCCTTAAACATGACTTTAACATGGAATGTTTATTAAAAAGGTAATAAAATCTCATCAATAAATAATATATGGTATGGAATATATAATTATGGTTATATATTTTATTTATAATAAATATATCTTTATTATACCATAGGTTTGAATGAGTACCAAGGAATTCGATTCTTATGGTAAGGTATTTCCATATAATTTTTTTTCGGGAGACACATTCCATATTAACCACATGTTTCTTTAATGTGTTGTATATAATTTACATGAATGTATTTTATTATTTTTATCATTAAATACATATGGATTAATATTTCAATTTTAGGAACTATATTTTGTTGGTTTTAGAGTTCAAAAGATACCAAAGATGTAAGGGTTTTTTTCTCAAATTTTTTTCTTCAGGACCTTAGTCATATTATGGACCTATCTTCTTATATAAGGTGTGTAATATTACCAATTAAAATTTTATATCATAAATATACTTATTTTAATTATATTATATGTCTCATTTAATGATATTATGGCATCATTATGATGATTAAATGTTACAAAATTGGTAAGAGTTATATATCACAATCGCATCGTTTATCAAGATTGTTTAGGGTTATACTCTTATTTATGAAATATTATTATCTATATCTCAATAAACTGGTGAATTTTCTTCTCCAATGGTTATTTCAAGATAATAAAATTTTCCCATTAACTGTTTTCTCTTTATGTACTCATATTTTTTAATTTTTTTTATGAAAAATCATCTTTATTTCTCTATTTGGTTGAATTCCTATTTTCTTCTTAAACCAGGTATTCTAAAATTATTTTAAAAAATGTTTTTAGAATTATTTAAATTTATTATGAAATAATTTTCTCACTTTTATTTCTTTTTATAAAATATTTCGAAAGGAATTTTATTTTCATTTCCCAAAAAATTTCTTTTTTGTATTTTACTAAAAATTTGATTGGAATAAATGTTCTAATTTGTACTAAATGAATTTTATTTTATACTATCATGACCAAATAATTTGTTAAATATTATTGTCAAATTTTAAAATTTTATTTTCCATGATAGTTATTCCCAAATTGTTTTATTAATTTTCATTTGTAAAAAGTGATATTCAAAATGGAATGGATATTTTCTTCAAGAAATATTTGAAAATATTTTTAATGATTCCTTTTATAATCGTACAAGGTAAATTTTTTAAAAAATTATTTTGAAATTTTTTTACTTTTTTAAAATCCATTTCAAAAGAGAAACTTATATATTCATCAAGAATTTTTACAATTTAAATTTTAGAATCACTTAACATCAAAAATGAAATCCATTGATTTCAATTATTCTTTACATTGGATATGATTGAACGATAACATACACATTATTTATCTGAATGGTTAATATTTATACTGATGAAATTTTTATGAACCCAAATTAATTCCCATGGTTTTTTCTATCTTGAATTTATGAAATGATTATGAAACCCATTTTCGTTAAATGGGTTATGATATGATGATATAATGAATTATTTATGATATTATTGAACATATAAATATGGATTTCATTATGAGATGTGTGGGAACTATAACTCCATAAAATGAATTGGGTAAAGCTTTATATATCATGAGATAACAATGGTAAATGATTTTATATAATTGATACACTATGGGAAATAGGTGTGTCTTAATCAACCATGGGTAACAGGTGTGTCCCGATCCATAATTTGAAATAAGTGATAACTCCTGATCCACCATGTTTAGTGTATTGGTAGTTTACCAGGACATATGAAATAAGATTTCCATATTTTTTACAATGCCACAATTTTATGCAATTAGCTTATAGTTATTGAAGGATTTATAAGGATTTGAATCTCTTATGGGAAAATTTTAATAAAATTATAATGTTTTACCACATGAATCATGCATTGGATCTATGATGTCTTAGGTATGAACGTCGAAGTTTATATTCATTATCACATTCCCATATGATGGACAATAAACTATTATGAATTAATAATATTTTGTGGGATATGTTGAAGATATTTCACTAATTAGGAATATTTTGTTTCCCATATCCAAATATAGAAAACTATTACGATCCTTTTGTGTGTGTTTGTTAAATTTATTTATTATTCATCTAACAATAGGTGACTTTTATGTATGGAATCCAAATTTACTATAGAAAACTGTGTTTACAATTTTGGTTATGAATCATTTTATTCAATGTTTTTATTTTTTGAAAATATATTGATGAATATTTTTTATTATATAATTATTTATTAATTTAATTTTACTCATGTTTTACTGTTTATAAAAAGGGTTAAAAAACAACTTTTTATTTTTCGTAATCTAGAGGTTTGGAATTTTACAAAAAAAAATGTAAGGAGGGTTTTTTTAATTTAAATAGAAAAAATGTAATTTTATTCCATAATAACCACTAAATGATATGATAATTGAATTTAATGTTTTAATGGTATTTTCAAAGGATCTTTTTCCCTAATATGATGATTTTTTTAGAATTTTAATTAGTAATCTTAAAAATAAAATGTTATTTTCCGTAAAAAATTTCTAGTGATTTTTTTTATTATTTTCATCTATGTCAATGTCAATTAATAAATATTTTGGTTTATTATAGATATAATATAAATACACCACCCAACATATTTCTCAATATGGTTTATGACCAATTTGGTTAGGGAAAGTACTGGAAATATATATTTTAGTTTATCTGATATGTAAAATTATTGATTTTTATGTTTATTTGATTAATTTGTATTTTTATTAATATAATGAATTATTTAGATATATTATGTAATGGGTGGTCCCTAAATTATATATAAACACGATACATCGGTTGGTCTCATTATCCAACTCATGGTTCTTATTTTCTTAAGGACTTACACATTTATTTATGATGTCATGGAATTATGCCTTGATGGTAAGTGTAAGATTCCAAGTATAATTTAATATGACATTATGAAATTAGTTGATAATGTTCATGTGATTATAAAAATTGTTATGATGACCAGAAATAAGTTTCAATCTCATCAAACTATTTATACTGAATTATCTCTAAATCATATACTCATTCCAGAGATTTAATACCTTATTTAGTATCTTTTTACACATTCCATTATTGAGAGTCTCATCACACCCCTTTCATATGCTTCATTCCCTTGGGATTACAGTATGTTTAATATCATTTATTTGAATGGATACAATATATGGATTGATAATGTTCTCCAAAAATACTATATTATATCTCTATGTTTTTAAATGTAATCTAATATTCAATCATGTACCTAGTTTATCAATGCTACAAAACTAATCAATCCCATGGGATGAGATCAGATGTAAATAGTTCCATTTCACTAATTTAACCATTTGTTATTTGCTACTAGGGTTATGGTCTTTAAAATTAGTATCATATGACATTTAATATAATCCTTTGTAACTAGATATTGGAAAACAAATATTTGTGAACATAACCATATAATAAACATTAATAATACATCTATTTATAGGATAATATCATAATGTTTTTGGTTTAGGAGTTATTATGCAGTTTACTTGAAAATTGATTCTTATCTAGACACTATTAGTGGATTCGATTTTGGGACAAGTGAATTTGGGTGAAATAATACTAAATAGTATTGGTCAATCATATCTATACTTCATTCATGTTCGTAGTGAATTGGCCTTTACCGAACACATGGTCTAATAATATAACAAAAAAAATTCCTTTGTAATGATTATAAATTTTTTAAATAATATTTTCAGAGATTAATGTGGTGTTAGCATGAGATTTCATTGAACTTGAAGGCCCAATGTCAATATAAAAAATATTATATTTATTATATCATGTGCCCAATATTTTTGAACTAATGGATTAAATCCAGAATGGCGTTTCTGATAATACCACACATAAATATACAATGTGATTTATACACTAGGTGTGAAATAATAATTGTATACATCGAGAATTTTTTAAAATAAGGAATTCGTAAAATAATGAAAAAAATTATTTAATAATTTCTTATTATTAATTTGTTTTAACATAGTTACTCTTTTATTATAACTGATTATGAAAAAATCATAGGGTTATCTTCATAACCATATATATTGGAGAATCTTTTTGACAAGATATTTGGTGAAAGGCAATGAGATCATGGGTCAATAATTAGTTTTCAAGGAGTTTTTATTCATCAATTGAGTTCTAGGATCTCACTAATGATATTGACCTAAAAATAGTTATTCTTTAGCGATTGATCATATTCCGTGGTAGATATTTTATATTTTGAATCAATCCTATTTTATGATTCATCCAATAAAACATTAATTAATTCTATTGGAAATCAAGAGTTTTTTTATGGATGATGTTTTTTATTCCATGAATTATAAACTATTTGGACATATTTGTTATTCTTTGGTTTAGATGATCATTATTTCCACCATAAATGGATTGATTCCAAACTTATCCATAGATTATTATAATTTCTTCACTTTTCTATTGTAACTTTATCCCATCTTCATTCAAATATTCATTTTCAGTATTCCATTTGACCAGTGGATTAAATATAATGGGAAATCAATCAGTGAACAATTATTATTTGGCAAAACAGATTGTTTACATGAGTTAAAATTTTAGATCGGATCCATTTTTTGTGAAATGATGAATGAAATAAATTACTAGTAATATTAATATTTTTTTCTATTTTTTGGAATTATAGAAATATAGTGGGATGGAAGGAAATTCTGGAGTGGATGGGTTGTTAGAATATAGCTATTGGTGATGGCACACGATTAATAGACCATAAATATAAGTTCTATAGCTATGATTTAGGGATGATCTGAAGAAAAATGTTGAATGGTTGAGATTCATGAAATAGGAAAGAAATTATAGAAATTTCCAACATAAACAGAGAGTAAAATTGAATGACATATGTTTTTTAGATCCCAATCCTTGACGAATATGGTTTACACATAATGTAAAATTTACCACACAATATGACCTTTTGGATGCATTATGACAATTTTTTTACCTAAAATATACCATAGGGATACACCATCATGGAGATGAGCAATGTACACAGACCGAATAAGTGTACATGGTCCCGACCAGAGGACATGGGCACTAGGAGGAGGACATAAGAATGATCGTAGAATCAGGCATGTTTAGATAAATAGGTAACCCCATGTATTCTATATACATATAGTGTAATCTTCACATGTTAATTGAGATCCCTCATTCTATTCATTATTGGTTAGTATCAACAGGGTTAATTCCTTTGATCTATCCCCATGTTGGTATAATTTAGCATCCCATCCATTGTATTAAATGAGTTTTCCCATCTACAAGTTATTTTTGGAGTGAGTTATGTATCCCTCAGAATGGCCTAAGGTGTGATCCTCTATTATTCTTTCATAGGCTGTGTAAGGTACCTCCTTACCAAATTTTATGGTGTGTCATCCACCTCCTACTCGATTACTCCAATTAGGGATAGGTAAATCCAATAGGATATGGGTGAGATCCCTTATCCCTATATCAACAACCTAAAATTTATATTTTTTACATTATCATGTAAAGTATTGATGAGAATGACCTCTCATATGAGAACCATTGGAGGTAGAATAACACAAGGAGGGAGTTATCTCATTAAATAATTACGTTGAATCATCAAGAATAATTCTAGGCTAGTAGTGTGGATGTTAACATAGTTTTTTAAATTTTTTCTGTCTTAATAATATCCCATGTTCTATTATTATATCACTCTCATAATAACATTTTTTTTATTTTGAGGTGAATCTATTTGGTGATTTACATTTGGTGATTTCAGGGTGTCATACAGGGTATACATATACTCACCCATGTATGAGATTTTCCCACACATGTCATATAATACGTAGATGACTAGAAATTCAATGGAATCCTTGGTAGACCAGGAGATGAGGGATAATAGATGTGCTAAAAAGACTGTATAATTCTTTATGAGTTTCATCATTATTATATTCCTCCGTTTCATGTATGTTTGGTTGGTGGGCTTGTATTTTTTTCTATTTGTATAATATTCTTTTGACATACTATTATGTGGGAATATTTGTGTTCATGCATGTTTAGTAACAGATTTTTTCTTTCATTTCCTTATTAAATATCAATGATAGGAGATGTGTTCATGTGTTTATATACGAGATGATAAAGGATTATCTTTGAAATATTATCCTAGTCAATGCAAGTTTCAATCCTGTATGTTATTTTTGGTGACCTTGTGGTTCCAAACTCAAAATTCCTTTGACAATCAAGGCTCAAGGTGGTTTTGTCGTGAGATAGTATTATCAGAGGTAGTTTTTTATGACTGAATTTTGGAGATGTTCTATCTGTGTGGCTTGGTTTATAAATAATGGAAACAACATTAATGTGTGTATATTTCAAATATACGTCTTAGAGACCCATTTATGGTGTATTATCCAAAATATTGATTCACTAACAAATATATAACCTTCTTATTCACTTGATATATGTAGGGACTATTTTTCATAAAAAATATTATATACATCATATAAAAATGGTATTTGTTTTCCATTTATTCTTCAATAATATACCTAAATATACTACATTACTAAGTTATATCATTACTTTTTTAGGATTCCTTCATTTTAAGAGTGAGCGAGGATTCCATTATAGGATTGTGATTTTGACTCACCAAGAGATAAGGCCCTAATTCATGGGCCTATACTAGAGCTGGAGCATGTATGTGGTTTTCTAATTTTATCCCACCCATTGAGAATATGGTTTCCCTAGTCAAAATAGGGGAATATATATTAGATAAGTGTTGTTCATGAGTTTTAAGGGTATATAACCCTTAGGATTTAGTTTGATATAGACCCTTATCCCATAAAATACTATCTTAATTTAGATCATGGAGTTTTTCCCCTTGTTATGAATCCTCCAAGTTTGATAGTGGTGTTAGTGGTGCATCTTCACTATGTATATATAGTGAGATGGTGGAGTTTTTTGGATCAGATTCATGATAATAAATCTCCAACATAGGCTAATTTCCAGCATCTCTTTAGGGAGGTGTTTTACTATGATACGTTCTGATCAGTGTGTATTATAGGGATTTAAGAGCTCTAACATGAAATAATAGTAATAGTCAAATATGTAACGATGTTCACTATCCTATCGTAGTTCTATATGCACAAGGTTTATGATTAACACATATGAGCTCATACCTTCGAGCATGGTCTATGTCGATATATCTAGGCTAGTGTGGTCACTCATTACATTCCTTCTTATGTTTAACTTATAGATCATGCCATTATTGTGGGGTGATTTATAGATGATTAGTTTCTATTAGTTGTTTCCGGTAATGTTGTCATGGATCTATGACATTGATAGTCTTTTGTCAATGAATGTTTCAGGGAACCAACCATGTGATACATTTTCAGAGATGGTCATAGTATAGAAGATCTTCTATCCAGGGTTCCCATGATTGTTCCAGTTATATGATGGAGAGTTAGTGATTATCCTATGATGGGTGAGGACATATCATATTGTATTTAAGAACGTTCATTCACATATGGGGGGTAAAATCTATTGTTCCGACTTTACTGAGATATTAGCTGGATCATAAAGGCCATCATGGTTTCGGGTATAGTGGAAGTATCATGTGATGGTATGACCATCACATCTTATAGTAGTAAATAACATAAAATATTTTATTCACATGATAAAATTTTCATGTCTATTGAATTTAATAGATTACACGACTACATAAAATTTATATAACTATAAATTAAGGATCTTAGAAGTTAATTTGTAATTAAATTTTTAGTAGATATATAACTTCTTAAACTTGTAATTCTTCATTTGTTGATGATCAAATTTATAATATCTTTCCATTCCACTCTTTTTTATAGGATCCATATACAGAATTACTCTAGTGATGGTAGACATGATTAGTATAATCTATGAATGTTTTCATACAATCATCATGTTTTATAATGAATTATCCTAGCCACTTGTATTGTTCATGGTTGATCATAGAATAACTCTTCTATAGACTGAAATAAATCTTTATGATCCCTAATTGGACTATTTGGGGAGGGGTATGGGTGTACTCAGTATCTCTTGATCTCTCTCAAGTTTCTCATAGTGTCTCAATCTATATATTTTTAACACCAATTTGGTTTTTGAATGTTTATATATTTAGATGTTAGTTATGGTAGGTTAAAGTGGGAAAATTTAACACCAAACCCTTTCTAAATGTACAATACATAATTGGATCCTCATCCAAAAACAATAATATTATTAGTGTTAATATCGTGAAATGTGTAACACCTCTAACAATATATACATACATATTTATTCTTATCAGTCCATTAAACTCGGTCCTCTTTCCCTGTTAGACATTTTATGATACATTGATAATATCTATTTATTTAATAAAGAAATATCACTACATTATTTCATAGAAAATATAATAAATATTATTTTCATCAATCATGAAAAAAAACATCTATTATTATTATTTAACTATATTATTATTTCAAAAAAAACATTTTATTAAATTATAGAGATTAACCAAATCCAAATAAATATTACTTCTTTAAAAAAATTAAATTAAGTTCTATATTCTAATATAGATTATAGATAAACATTGGGTGTTACCCTCATGTAAACATTTTTAGTTAAATTGGAAATAATAGCCTAATTTCCCTGGATCGAATCTTGAAACATGAAAATGCATCCATAGAAAATGTAGTTAACCTTACAATGATGTCGAACCTCTTTTTAGAGTTTACCAGGTTATATAATCTATTTAGCACAAAATCTCAAATCAAGTAGGTTTCATGCTAATTCCCTCAAAATATATGATATGTGACTCTTTATTTTACTTTCTAGTTACAAAATTACCATCGAACAAAATAGCTATTGGTTTATAGTGATAATTTTGTTTCTATTAAATGTCCTAAGATATTATATTTCAATAAGATAAAAAATGGATAAATCATTTATCACATTTCCAATTATTTCTATATAACACATGAAACACCCAATGTATCCTCCTTCACTATGAGTATATTTCATGATGTTTTTCATCAATATAAGAAATAACCACTTTCTTGATATCAACTATTTTTAATATTCAAGTCTACAGATCAAAAACACATATTCTCAGAGGAACAACCCATGACACATGGAAAATTGATTATCTATTAACAGTTATGTCCTTGTAATATCTTCTCTTAGTGGTTATCTAGGTAAAAACCATGAGAAGGTGTCTCAGTGTATTGGGAAACTCATAGCCCTAATATCCTACAATTTTTGGGGCCCATCAAAATATATCATATAAGAATAGAATATGGTTTCATAATACCATCATTAAAACACTAGTTTCTCATAATAGTAGGGAACTTTTATGACCATTATATCTAGAATATATTCTAAAAAAATATCACATAAAAATATAACATATAAGAACAATCATTGTGTTCTAATAAAATACCTTTAATAAGAAAAAAAATAATCATGTACTAAAAATGATGTTTCTTGGAAACCAATTCCAATAGAATCCCACTTGAACTAGTTCCAACTATCGATATCTTTCATTGCACTTTCTCTTTCATCATACCCATGATTCAAAAAATATAAATCATTCATTAATAGGTATCAACATTTTCCTCCATTGATACTCTTCTTAGTTCAAATTCACTTCAATAAAAAATCCCTTAAGAGATGAATCCTCTATACTATTCCCTTTACTATTTTGTGTGACATGGGGTCTTCAGAGAGAGAAACCACTAAACTGATATCACAACAAACTATGGTAGGATCTCTACTGATAGCTACCAAATCATGCTTTTTGAAAAAAAAACATTGACAAAACATTGCTTCCTTGGAAGTATCAGAAGATGTAATATACCTAGAGTCTGTTGTAGAATCAGGGATAACTAGGCACTTTGAACTCTTCCATCTCATTTCTTTTTTTATTGAGAAAAATACATATATTTAAATTAACTATAGATAATTCCAATCTATCCAAAAATTAGAATCTGTATAAAACTTGATGACTTGTTATTTATATTCTTCAATCACTAGGAATATATCCACAGAACAACTTAGATACATAAGGATATCCTTATCCAAAGTCCAATATTGTTCACCTTGATCTTCTTGTTATAATTCTACCATAAAAAATAATTTTAATCATAAATACATGTACATAACCTGGAATAAATAATATATCATAAGGTAGAATAATAAGGGATCTTACTCATCATATCTCATTTCCCTTATGTATGAGGAAACAATTTCATGGAATTATGCATACCATGTCACATTTAAACCTATCATATCATGTATTGTTCCCAACTAAAGCACTATACATTCCCGTAAATATAATCACCATTACATAGTGTGAGTATCGTTATTGTTCTTCAATGAATGATCTGGATCCAAAAAATATAGGCAACTTTACCCAATTCCTTCATGGATTAACACATTCTCAACCAGGACCTAAACTATTTATGGACAATTTATTACATTTAATTATTAATAATTCACCAACATGTACTACAATGAAAAAAATGTACTATTGCTCATCCAAATGTTTAAAAATGGATCACATAATTCATAATGAAACCAAATATAGTTATAACTTCATTTAATTGAATTCTCCATGAACTAGATGATTTATTTAATCCATAAATGGATCTTTGTAACTTCTATAACATTTTTTATATCATGGAGTCACAAACCCATCTGTTTGTTCCATATACACATCATATTGAAGGATCCTATAGGTTAGATCTATTTTTACAACCGTTTTACTAATCTTATAGTCAATGTAAACTACTTTTTTAACTAAAATAATGATAGGGTTAAAAAACATTAAAACAAGATAAAATATTTCATAGATATAAATTAAAGGATATTTTCTATACTAGTTATCCACTAACCAATGATTTATAGGTCTTTAATTTAAATTTCATATCCATTTCTCTAGTGAAAACCTATTTACTCCTAATAAGTTTTACATTCACTGGAAGATTAATGAAATCCCATACTAGATTTTGATACCTATAACACATCTTCAAATCCATGGATTTATCCACCTTATAGAATTTGATTCATCTACAACATCCTAATATGAAATGGCATCATCATTTTTTACCAATAACGAGTAACCATAATCATTGACTTGAAAAACATATCTCTGTATTTATCTTACAAATCTTGTTCCTTTATTAAATACTAGTTTTTGAGGAGAAACATCTTCAATTGGTACCTATAGAATTTTTTATTGTACCATCTATTGTGTGTCACATGAAACATCTTCATTGAATTAAATTTGGATACAACTATACTCATTGGGGATTTTCTCCTTATCTTAAAAAATGGAAGGTAATGTTACATTCATATTCATATATAAAGGGTTTTGTAGATTGTATCCCATTATTTCTATAAGGTACCCTAAAATGACAGACTTTGTCCCTTGGGGTGTTAATTTTTTTGATCTAGCCTTAATTATTTACTCACAACCCCATGACTTAGCATATAAATTAATGGTTTCTTTCTAATCCATAACTTAAATGGAATACCATTTTCCTCCATAGGTGGTACTTTTTTTATTATTAATAATTTCATCTTTAATTCACATTACCAAATGAAAAATGGAATTCTTTTTTGACTTTTCATTGAACATAGCATACCCAAAAATGTACTATTTCTACTTTCACTAACATTATCCACATAGGTGTATAAGGTGGGGTGAGTAGTGTTAAAATATCATACTCTTATATAATGTAGATAATGTCTTAATTAAGTTATTTTCCACATCGATTCGATATAATATTCTTCATCTTCTTTCTAAGATGATTCTAAACCTCATTATTAAACTCTTTGAATTTCTCAACGTATTTAGAATTATATTTCATAAATTAGATTTAAAAATACCTTCTTTATTCATCGATAAAAAGTAATAATTTATGATTATACAACACGATAATGTACATCAAATGGTGAACTAAAATTTATGTATAATAATATATAATATCAATATCCCTTTCACCTCAACATTTAAATTGTGGTTTGGTAATGTTACCATGAAAAGAACTTGAAATATTTCATGTTTATTCAGATTAAATGAGTCTATATATCTATCTTGATAAGTTTTTATAAAATATTTCTTGTTTCAATGACCAAGATGGTGATTCCAACAATGGGTGTTATATAAGACATTCATGTTTATTTCTTTATACATTTCCAATTGTTGGTTTATATAAATTAATATATAATGATAGTTATTAAATTGTTCCATACGATAACATATAATATAGTTATTAATATATAATACTTTACTTATAAATTTGAAAACAATGTCATCCTAGACTAGAAAAGAAACATAAATAATGATCTTTGTAACATGAAGAAAATAATAACAGTTATTTAAAACCAAAATCAATCATGTTGGTAATGTAAGATGGTATTAAAAAATTTATAAGGCACCCAAAATTTCACCATTATTAGCTCACAGATCTACATCATCTTTGGTAGTCATCCAAATACTACTTGCTTCATATATTTGGATAAAAATAAAAAAATAAAATGCAGTATCTTGTACCCATATTTACGATATGGAATGATTACATACAATAATGAAAAACCTGAATATCACCCATTATTTTTGGATGGTTTTAATTCCTATTTAAGTTCCCCTACATAAATCATGATAAACATATTTCATATTTTTTGTTTCTATTCCTCTGTATCATCATCTTTGTAGATGGTAATTGTTCCAAATCCTTAGACATGTGATGAGAATTCAGGCCCTTCGACTTGTTCGTCTTCTTAATATTCACCATAAGGATAGATTTCTTCTAATGACCTTATATTTATAAATTTTTTTAATATGTGTAATAATTTTGGAATGTATCTTCTCATAATTAATCAAATTATAATTCACAAAAAAATTCATATGTTTTTAGGTAATGTGTAACGAATCATATTTGCGAGTAGCTCATTTGGGATCCTAAAATCCATTATTTCTGGGCCCGCAATGTATCCAATAATGAGAAATATATTTTCTTGGGATAGAACCTACTCTCCAATATTTCTTGGGAACTATTAATTAGAGATATCAAATATCTCTGATCTCATATTTTCATGATAGAGATCCATAAGGTGATAATAGATGTTATATGTGTCAATATCCTCATATTGTTTTGTAATATCATCTGACATGGAGTATAATATAATAAATATGTATCAATAAAATAATCTAAATGTTTTACAGAGATATATATTTATTCCATGTCAACATATTTGTAATGAGTATGGGGAATTGGGGTTTCTAGCATGTATTACTTTTATTCCTAGAATAGTATAATGTAAAAAAATTTATATCATTCACAAAAAATCATTCTTTTGAAAATGTTATCCTTATATGTATGGATCATAGTAATATTTTAAAATTCATTTTTTTTCTATCTCTCCAAATTAAAATCAAATTATTTTTCCTTATTTTGATTAAAAAACAACATTTGATTTAAATTTAATTAAATTCCATTTATATCTCACTATTTTTAAAAACCCAATATCCCTCAACATTACTTTTATAATTTATTTTCTCTGAGATATTCTAGTGTCAATAATCCATATCCCCTTTATCAAAGCCTAGAAATGGTCCTCACATGTTATTAGAACATTTTTCGGTAAGTGTAACATTCCAACTACATTTAATCATAGCTCCTTGATCTATTGAGTGTACTCCCCAATCATGAAATCATGTTTGAATATTTCCACTTTCTTTTCCTCTTGGTCATAGGAAGTGTTTCATAGGAAGTCAACCCTTGAGGTAAACTATGGTATTTAAACCCTAAACATCATGATAAAATTTCGAAAAAAAAATTAATTTACCACAACATGAGTTGGTCAAGGACATTAAAATATGTGATCATTTCTAACATACATATTCTATTTCTATACGAACTTAATATTTTTTTGATGTATTTTTTATCCTTAATCATAAATCCCATTATATAATTTTACATGAATTTTTAATATTATTTTAATTTAAATTATGTTATTATTTGTGACTGAGGAATCATTTATGTATAATATGATAATATTTTAGTTTCTTTTTATTCATGTCAATGGATTTGTTAAGTAACCATACAACACTCTAAAAAATAAATAATTTACTATTAAACTGAAATAATTAAAAATAATTGGAATGATTGTGAGATTCAATAATGTATTTTAAAATTTTTAAATGATTTACTAACCCTAATCCAAAGGGGATAACACACCCAACACCATAACAGGGGTCATGTTGTAACATTCCACTTTTCAATCATGTATTTACTTTATTGGTTTCACCTAAGATTATTAACTTGAACCACCTTCAATCAAGTAGATTTTTTTTCGTAAATAAGATTTTACTAACATGTAGGTGACATTTCAATGGATTTAATAAATGGGTTGGCATAAAAGAAACAATGGTCACAAAATACATTGCATAATAAGGAGAATGGGATGGCATCTAGTCTATCAATAAATATTTTACCATAATAAAATAAATGAAACTAGTAACATACAAGGGATGATCTAATATCAAGACCATTCACACATTACACACCAAGATTATAATTTCATTACAGTTATTAATTACTATGGTTCACCTTGTAACAACCCAACCCGGAAGCCACTAAACCAGTGCTCTGAGCCGGTTCTCCACAAGGCCTCAAGCGCACCTCCCCGTACGCCAGAGGTTGCCGACTAGCAGCGGGGGCCTAGGGTGTGATAGTGGGGAGACTATTCCCTTGTACCAGAGTAAAAAAACGGATATAACTAAGTATCATACATAGCCTAATGTAAACAGAGTGCGGAAGCAGTAAAAAACTGAAATAGAACAAGCTATATTAGTAAAATGCTGTAAAATCCAGAACGGCTATGAAATACAATACAAAAATGGTCACCCACTAGGTCGACCATATAGATAAAAGTAAAAATAAACTAAAATTAAAAGTACAGGGCTCTGCTACTAACTCCGAGCCAAACCACATACCCGATCTCCCGACAATAAAGAACTGCAGTAGCCTGATCAGTAGAACCACTCGAGCAGCTCCGCTCGATCATGTAACACTGGGCCTCAGCCCTATCCACCATGAAACTCGTGCTCAACCTTAAAATCAGATATGAGGTCTACACGTACACTGAGGTGCACATGTAGGGGTGAGAAATAATCTCAGTAGGGCACTTCGACAAGCAACCTATAACTGTGCTGCTAAAAGTGTATGCAACAATAATGTGCTCAACCTAGATAGAACACCACAAAAGTAAGTAAACCAAACATGCAACCATAGTTGAACTCAGGGTGTGTAATCCCTGTCAACTAGATAAGTTCCACCATGGATGTCCATATCTATATACGTACACATGTATAGTCCCATACCTATACACCTATACATAAATATGAATATTCATGATGAAGTGATTCAAATAAAAAGAACAACATCAGCAGTCGATCCTTGGGACCATAAGCCCGATCTCCTGAACATATTGTGTAACGGAATTAAGATGGACATCATTCCACTCAATCCGTGTATCATTAATTTGATCTCTAGGTTTATAATCCCATTGACATGTACCTGCTTCGGCCAATGCCGGAAATAAGTCTCTGAAGAAGATAAACAAAAGCAAGTAACCCTGTAGTTCAACCAACAAACCTAAGCAAGAAACCACCAACACAGGTAACCCTCTGGGAAGTACTCACAGACTATCCCCTCTGGTCCTACCTAGAAACAAAAGCAAGAAACTAACATAACAAGTAAACCTCTGGGTAGCTCTCACAGTTTAACCCCTATGGTTCAACCTCTAAGTACTAGCAACCCTCTAGGAGGCACACGCAGTCTCACCCCTCTGGTTCAGCTACGTAATTAAGCAGACTCTCTGGGGAAGCACTCACCGTAAATTCCCCCTATAGTCTCATATCGTGCTAAAGGCTCTCTGTGGAAGCACTCAACGTCAATTCCCCCTGTGGACCACGTCGTAGTTAAACACACTCTGGAGAAGCCCTTCCATTAATTCTCCCTTTGGTCTCACATCGTGATTAAAAAGACACTCTGGATAAGCCCTTCTGTCAATTCTCCCTTTGGTATACTACTCTAGGTTCTCACAGTCATGAGTATAACTAAACATGCTCAGCGCGTGTGTATCGCCCAAGTAAACCTCAAGAACTACGTGGCTATCAACAAGGTCTCAACAGCAATACTGAAACAACAGTCCACAATCCTATAACTAGGAATGGCAATGAAAACTGAGCACAGACAAAATACTCTAATCACAAGCAATAACCTCTACTAAAGCAATCAAGCAAAGCAAGAAAGTAGCAAGAGAAAAAATAGGAAACACACAATATCCCGTTCAAGGGTATTGGTGGAATTTGCACATAATATTCATCAACTTTCTACAGAAAGAACAAACCTCCTACTCAGGAACACAAGGAAAAGTGGGAATCCGAACAAATAGGAAAAACGCATCGTGTCAGGCTCAACAGCCACCAACCAGGAAGCACCTCTGGTAAACACTACAACATCAGAAAACCAAATCAGATATAGACAAACTATGCGGGTTTCTCGAACACCCAACCCAACAATACATCCAAAGCCCAAAGGGATTACCGATTTGGAACTGCTCCTAGGTGACACCCGATCACCATCTCAACCCAAACCTGACAGAAAAACTCAAGGTCGGTCAAACAACGGGCACCCACTGGGTCCCTCAGGTCAAACATAGAGGAGGTATCATACTCGGGATCCTCCAGGTAAACACAAGTGAAGGTATCCTGCATGGGATCCATAGAAAAGAGTAAGGGATGAATCCTACATGGGATCCTCAAAATAAGGAAAACATTGGAATCCTGTAACATGGTTACTTTGAAGGGAAGAACAATAGGGAGATCCTACAAGGAACTCCCTAGGTCAGCACACAAGTAAAGGCATCCCTCAGGGGATCCTTATAAGTACCTGGTCTCAAATCCTCAATGGCCAGATAGAAACATCTCACAAGGGTAACATTCTATAAAGCATTGGCTACGGAAGATAGATCATAGCTCATCTCCTATTAAAGGACTCAACTAATTTGGTCTGAACACCCATCCTTTCATCCACACCATGTCTCACTCTCAGGTGACAACTGAACTCGATAAGTGGAGGAAGAATCCCTCCATTTATATAGAAATCCAATACACCTCTTTTATATGACCTATAAAAGCCAAAATAATGCCACCATTGCGATCCACACGGAAAAACGCTCAGAATCGACTACTCACACACCCGATTCGGACATCCAGAGCCCAAGATATCTCAAAATTACTAAACTGAAGCAGTACATGGCCAGAGTACATGGCCAGAGTACATGGCCAGAGCACAAGGCCTACATGTGTAAAAGTACACGGCATGTACATTACTGTACATGGGGTTTACTATTCACAAAAAGTTAGGTCGTGTCCATTTTCACCTGAACAGATGCCCATGTACCACTACACGGCGTGTACTTAAAGTTCACGACATGTAGTCCTTAAACACCACTAAAACTGTGTTCTACTCCACACGGCCAGCCACACGACCACCAACTACACGGCGTGTAATCAATGTACACGACATGTATTTAAGAAAACTTCGTCTTCCTCGAACGAGAAGAACACACGGCGTGTATCCCTGGAATACACGCCGTGTATACTGGGTTTTCCAACGGGAAAACCCTAAAAACACCCGATTTTCCCGTTTTTTCCCCCGAAACAATAGATTAAGCCCCATGGGCATACTAGAAAGAAATATAAGGCATAAAAGACTTTAAAACACATGTTTAATAGGGATCTATGGTGAAAACATTAACGGCCCTATCTTTGGGAGGAAACCGCCGAAGCTTCGGTTGATTTCACGGCTCCTGGTTGCCGCACGCAGACTCAGCGCATCGAGAGCTTCGAATCGATACGTTTCATGGCTTCCAAATCTCCATATTTCTCAATCTACAATTTATCCCATAGGTCATAGACAAGTTGGAGCGGCATTGGAGATGTGCGCAAGGAGGAGGAGGAAAAGAAGAGGAAAGAAGAAAAGAAAATGAAGAAAAAGGGGCATGGGCCGGCCCCGGCGCCCGACATGAGTTTATGCCTTTCCTAGGCTAAACTCCCCATTCCAGACTCAACGGCGTAGACAAAATATTATTACGATGCTCCTACTAAAATTTATTTCCAAAAGAACCGACGTGAATAATTTAATATTTAATTTAATAATATTAAATGTTAAATATTTCACCAAAATTCGAATAGCTCAGATTTCTTCCAAACTTCTGTTCTTGGGTAAACTCCCTATTCTGGGACTAACGGAGCTGTCAGATAAATTATCCAAGATCATCTCATAGGGTAAAATGACCATTTTACCCCTCACGAGCATCCAACAGCAAAAATTCAAATTTCTACTCAAAAAGACTGTCCGAAAAAATAGGCGTTCTTACAAACTCTCCACCATAAACCTTCTCGTCCCCGAGAAGCCCAAAAAAAAGAAGACCAGCAGGAGGACCAACAGCCATGCCCCCTAACCCAAGCATCTGCACAACCCAGCTACCTATAAAGTCCAACAACCAGCCTTAGCGTTAACAACCACCTTCTACACAGAAGATATTCAACTACAACGAAACTGGTACTCTCCACCATAGGAACACCCATGTCGTCATCTTAAACGGAAACTCCACGATCAAAATCCCACTAGAAAACACTGAAGTTTAACCTAAACAAAGAAAAACCACCCTCAAAAGGGCCAATGGTGCACTCCCCACCATTTGGCTTTCCTTACACCACTTCAAGAGCATAACCAGAATAGGTTTCACCCTCAACAAGGAAGAAAATTTAGAAAGAAAAAGGAGCTTGACGTAGGGTCGAAGCTCTCTCAGCATACTCTAGATGGATCAAGATAGCGCATGATCGTCTCCTACAAGAGTACACTAAGATTTCACTGAAGGTGTGTCTAGCTCCCTCCGAGCCACACTAACATCCTACCAAAAGCAGGCCAGGATTCAAGCACGGGTCAACCATTTCCACACAGGTTCCCCTAGAACGGAACAGACATTGACCTACAACGGTTCAAGTCAAAACCAAGGGTATCTAGGTCATCCACCTAGCCTTATAGGAAAAATCATCACAATTGGGTCACAAGGCCTAACCACCTAGAACAAAAGATCCAAAACACTCAGAAGAAGATAAAGATCACAACAACCAAAGAATGTAAAAACTAAAACACAGCCTACAAGGGGCCTGATCCTCTCCGAGCATCCTCAGACGGAACTACTCCCTGGAGTTCACAACCCAAGAAGAAGAGAAAATTAAGTGACGCCTATCAGGAATTCATATATGAGAATACCCCAAGGAGGTCAAGTTCACAAGAAAAGCCATGGTATCTATCGACATCATTCTAAAAGATCCTACTAGATAACCATAGACCCGAGAAACAACACCCAATAAAGGGGTTAAACCGAAAGGCATCACATGCCACATCGACCAACCAGGGTCATTGCACCACCTGTGCACGAGGATGGAGTCATCATCCTCGCACCAACGCCTCAAAGTAGATCCACATAACCTTCTATTAGAGTAAAAGTATGTGTATGAAGACCCAAAGGTCTCAGTCGTCAGTAAAAGAACACACTAGCAGGCCTATATGTTGTGAATCCTACGTGCCTAGTTTGATGCATGAGACGCCTTTTTCCTTGGCTAGCAAAGAGTCAAAATCTATCCTTGGAATCTTACCAATGGCCAAGATCCAGAGATACATAGTAAATAAAAACACCACACAACATGTGAGTCGCTCAAGGCGAAAATCATATACAATTGTAACAACACAAAATCAGAACATTAATCCCAAACCTTGGCAACCAGGACTTCTTACCGGAACAAGTGTTCGCGACACACTAGCTCGATATTCATCACAGGTTCTGACACATTCCTAATACTCATGTCTACCATATCCCAAATAGTAAAGACCAAGAAGGAAAACTCTTATGATACCACTTTGTAACGACCTGACCCGGAAGCCACTAAACCCGTGCTCCGAGGCGGTTCGCCACAAGGCCTCAAGCGCACCTCCCCGTACGCCAGAGGCTGCCGACTAGCAGCGAGGGACTAGGGTGCGATAGTGGGGAGACTATGCCCTCATACCAGAGTAAGAAAACAACGGAAATAACTAAATATCATACACAGCAGAAAGTAAACAGAGTGCGGAAGCAGTAAACAACTAAAATAGAACAAGCTGTAATAGTAAAATGCTGTAAAAGCCCGAACAACTATGCAATACAATACAACAATTGTCACCCACTAGGCCAACCATACAGATAAAAGTACAAAGAAACTAAAAGTAAAAGTACAGGGCTCTGCTACTAACTCCAAGCCAAACCACATACCCCATCTCCCGACAATATCGAACTGTAGTAGCCCGATCAGTAGAACAACTCGAGCAGCTCCGCTCGATCATGTAACACTGGGCCTCAGCTATAACGACCCATACTTTACATACATTGTTAATACTTAAAAATTTAAGCACACTTATTACAACATATGACAAAACCACAAAGGACCGTATAGGTATAGTGTCTTTAGAAACTGGGAGACATAAACAACTGGTTCATAAGACTTCTACAGTGTCTCTCATTTATTTCATCTTATCTAGGGTCCCTTTTAGCATATTCTACTTAATATCCATCTTCCTGACCTGGGGAAAAGAAAACATACAAAAAAGGGTGATCTCAAATGCTCAGCAAGGGCAAATAAAGGAAATAAAAATCATAACATATCTTTTTGAAAATCATAACCTGCAAAAGAGATCATAATATCTTAACATGGAATAAATCATAGAAATGAAAATTAGATCCCCATAATCATAACAAACAACTTGAAACTTTGTGGCATGCACACATAATCATGGAAAATCATTTCTTGTTAGTCATGACTCATTGCCAAGACTATCTTAGCGGACAAAGTCCATTTCTGAACCGAGTTCACTCCTCGTTTCAGTCCTGTAACACTGAACCGAAATAACCTTCCGTTCCAGCCATGTCTATCTCATGAGATATAAATCTTTACCCAATGAATTGGAGGGAGATATAGGTCCCACCCATCTTATAATGAATCCTTTCTTATGTGTGACACATAATCATAAATCATACATCATCGCATAACACATGTAACAAAAATGGGATTCTTGAAACATCATGACATCATAAAACAAATCATATATGATAAATGACTTCATAAAAATAATTCCCTCAAAACATAATCAAATCATTGTAATAATAGGGATAAAAACAGAACCCTATATAATCTTAGATGGAAAATAATTTTGATAAAACATTTGAACTCCATTCTTGAGGAAAATATCCTTTCTTCTTCAAAAACACTTTTCTTTTCTTAACATGTAATACAATTCTAAACTAAAAAAAGTTGATTAAAAATAAACTTGAAAACTTGTAAAGGAAGATTCTTGGAAGTAATGTTTTAAAAATCCATTCATGCCGTATAAGTTAAAATAACATTCTTCGTACTTTTGTCGAAAAAGTCAAAAAGTAACTCGTACGAAAAACGACAAAAGATTCCTTTCATATCTTTTACTATAAACTCACCAAAGGTTAAAAATGGATTTAAAAAATTGTAGGTGGATTGAAATAATATTAAATATTGAGGAAACGTGGATGTGGATGATAAAATACACCCCAGTAAATACCAAAGTATAAACAATCTCGGATAAAAATGAGATTGTGATATTTCCCTTACCTTAGGTCCGATTTGCTTTGTACGTGTCCGAAGCTCCTGTATAATGGTTTAAATAATGTTATTGACTTATTCCAGAATCATACATATTGATATGATATCATATATGGTCATATTCATAGCTTCTTATTAGTAATATTTCATTGTTACTTGTTACTTGGGTATTTATTGGCTTTTGTTCTTATGCGTGTTTTGCCGAATAAATTCTTATTCTTCTTTTAAGGTTATAGATACCTTATATCCATAATGGTATTAGTGTAACATATAACATATTTATTCATTCAATTCATTTATATAATTACTATGTAATGATGATCATGTAGAACGAGTCGCATCACATCGTGCAGACGGTATTCCGTACGTACGCACGAGTGATGATATCGTTCCTATGATTGTGGAATTGTATTGGAGTATATGAATACTATTTCAGTATCAATATCACTTTATAATAATCATATATAGTTACTCATTACACCATTATACCCATCCTTGTAAGGTGATGGTGGAAAATAGATTACACCACGGCGTGGAGACGGTATTCCGTACATACGCACGCTCGGTGATTTCATTTTTCCATAGGATGTATAGAAGGTGAATTAGGGTTGTTTCATATTTATAATAACATATCAGTATGTAAGCAATACTGATGTTATTACTTTATCATGAAACAACTAAAGAAGAAAAAGTTGAAAAGATCGGTAATGGATATTACCTCTTCTTTGAAACGCCTCTTTGAATCCTCCACTTAGGGAACTATGATTGGTCTTTGAAGAAGACCAGGACCTCTAGGATTATTCTAGGGAAGTGGATAAGGGATTTTGGCAGGGGTTGGCCAATCTTGAGTGCTCAAATTGGTGTGAGGAGGAGGGGGAGGAGGTGCCCTTTTATAAGGGAGGAGAGGGGCACCTTAGGAATATCTCAATATATTATTTTATATTAAAGTCAAAATCGGTTTATAATGGTTCCAAAGGGTCTTATTTCGAAGGTAAAGTGGGGATGGGTCGATCTCATATCAACCAATAGTATTTATACAAGTTTAGTTTATTATTTTAACCTTATCAATTAGATTTAACTCTAAGTTAAATATTTTATCTTTTACCGTGACTTTTTGTTTTCGTACACTATATGGTTAATACACTTACTATAACATGCCAAACGAACCCTAATTTGTTTATTATTAATATATATATATCCTTATCTATGTCATTTGGCCAAACCTTAGATTTTTAGGAATAAAATAACAATTAATAATATAATATTTGATTTAAAAACTATTTTGTGTCAATTTTGACACTATTTGATATATGATTTTTGTGAAAGTCATAAAAGAATTATATGTTAGAACCAAGTTGATTAAATCAACACTAATATATCATAGCGACCTATAAAATTAGTGGAATTCATAAAAAGTCTCAAATTACATTTATTTGAGCATTTATAACATCAATTATGTTAACATTTCCTTAAAAGGGTAATTACCGCATCATCGTTGTGTCATAAATAAATTAATTTATTTAAAGTCTAAAAATTATAAATAAAATATCATTATGTAGGAAATCTTTTTATCTTTCTAGTTAATATTTATAATCGAATTTATCTTATGTATAAACCCATATTATAAATGTATTAGTTATTAAACTTTGATTTTAACTATTTTAACTATTCATTAAATAAAATAATATTAAATGTCATAATCTAATCCAAGTGGACCTAAATGGTCATATTATATTCATAAGGTTGTTTTTGGTCGAATTACACTTATCCAATAGAATTAGGACATGTGTTGGGGTAATAGTAATATCATATTTACCCTTAGTTACCCTATTTACTATTAACCGCGGTAAAAAAAGTAAAAAGTTACTATTCACCAAAAAATTATTTTTATCTCATTGAACCACATTTTACTTACTGATATCAACCGTGTCTGTCGGATTTTCGAAATTCCATTCACAGAAGCGGTAAAATTAAGTTTTATGAAAAATTCAGTTTTTAACCTACCACTTAGTGGTTTCACTATTCATCAAAAATTGAAAGTTTTGTAAAAAATACCAAAATTTCACCCTATGCTAATTTCGGTATTCCGAATCCAAAAATGAAGTCCATTTTGAAAAATAAAATTTATAAAATTTCAAAAAGTGGTTATTACTATTCATAACGGCTAGTTTTAATAATATTTTAATAGCATATCGTTGTTTAGTGAAACTCGGTATTGCGTACAATGTAAGCTATCAAGGAAGGTCACGATTGCGTTTAAAGTAAGTCAAGCTAGTGTGTAGTGAAATATTACTTTGATGATATATATAACATAAAAACAAAATATTACTCATAAAAATCTCAGGTGTTACATTCTACCGCCCTTAAAAAGAATTTCGCCCTCGAAATTCGTCACTTTGTAACAAACCGATGAGGATACTTCTCCCTCATCATATCCTCAAGCTCACATGTAGCTTCTTCAAGTTGGTGGTTCCTCCATAAAACTTTTCCCAATCGAGTGGTCTTGTTTCGTAGGACTTTTTCGCTACGATCCAGAATCTCTATCGGTTGTTCTTCATAAGAACGATCTTGTTCCAGCGGTACAACTTCTGAGCTGAGTACATGTGAAGGATCAGGTATGTACTTTCTCAGGAGAGATACATGGAACACATCGTGAACTTGAGAGAGATTCAGTGGAAGCGCCAATCGGTAAGCTACCTTTCCAACACGATCCAGTATTTTGAAAGGACTGATATATCTAGGGCTCAACTTCCCCTTCTTTCCAAATCTCATAACCCTCTTCCAGGGAGATATTCATAAGAACACTTTATCACCCACTTCAAACTCTAGGTCTTTTATTCGGCATAAATTTTCTGTCGACTCTGAGCTGCTCTTATGTTTTGTTGAATAGATCTGACCTTTCCTGCCATTTCATTAACGAGATCAGGTCCTAATAGCTTTCTTTCCCCAACTTAATCCCAGAAAGTTGGAGTCTTGCATTTCTTTCCATAGAGAGCTTTATAAGGAGCCATCTGAATACTGGAGTGAAAGCTATTATTATAAGAAAATTCCACCAAAGGTAGGTGTTGATCCCAACCTCCTTTGAAATCCATAGAGTAAGCTCTCAACATATCTTCTAGGGTTTGAATTGTTCTCTTAGATTGACCGTCTGTCTGAGGATGATAAGCAGTGTTGAAACTCAACTCTGTATCCAGAGTATGCTGAAGACTTCGCCAGAACTTCGATGTAAATCTCGGATCCCGATCAGATATAATAGAAAGTGGTACTCCTTGCAATCTTAACACGTCCTTTACATATATCCTGGCAAGCTGATCCAGAGAGAAATCCTCTCTAATAGCAATGAAATGTGCAGACTTTGTAAGACGATCAACTATGACCCAGATAGCATTATTGCCTTTGGATGTTTTAGGAAGTCCTGTGACAAAGTCCATAGTGATGTTTTCCCATTTCCATTTGGGTATGGGTAATGGTTGTAACATCCCCTTAGACTTATGTCTCTCAGCTTTAACTTGTTGACAAACCAAGCATCGAGAGACATATTTAGCAACATCTCTTTTCATGCCATCCCACCAGAAGTACTCTTTCAGGTCCCTATACATCTTCGTGCTTCCAGGATGAATAGAGAATGAAGAACTATGAGCCTCATCCAGCAGCTCCTTCTTTTATTCGGGGATGGGAGGAACACAAACCCAATTCCTGATCTTTATTATACCATCACAATCCAGGTTGAATTCAGGAACATTTCTCACCTTCTTTTGTAACTCAACATCTTCTTTTTGTGCCTCTTTAATATTCATATGTATAGATGGTTGAACATTCATTTGAGAAAGATAAGATTTTTCCCCTTCCATTATAATTCCAAGATCCATCCTTTGTAAATCCATAAATATTGGATCTTTTGTGATCCTCATCATGGATAAACTAGCATGGTCTTGTCGACTTAATGCATCTTCCACCTTGTTTGCTTTCCCAGGGTGGTAATGGATTGAGCAGTCATAATCCTTAATCATCTCCAACCATCTTCATTGACGCATATTCATCTCCTTTTGTGTGAAAATATACTTTAAACTTTTATGATCAGTATAAATATCACACCTTTCACCATAAAGGTAATTCCTCTAAATCTTTAATGCAAAGATTACCACAGCTAAATCCAAATCACGTGTTGGGTAATTTTGCTCATAGATTTTCAACTGTCATGAGGCATAAGCTATTACCATATCATTTTTCATAAGAACACACCCCAATCCCTTCTTGGATGCATCACTGTAGATCACAAACCTTTCTCCACTACAAGGCAGTGTGAGCACAGGTGCACTGGATAACCTTCTTTTCAACTCCTTGAAATTCACTTCACATTCCTCTGTCCAAACAAACTTAACTCCTTTCCGAGTCAACTTGGTGAGTGGGTTAGATAATCGTGAAAAATCTTTTACAAAACGTCGATAATATCCAGCCAAACCAAGAAAACTTCAGATATCAGTTACTGTTGTTGGTCTCGACCATCTTTCGATAACCTCTGTTTTTGCTGGATCCACAGATATCCCCTCTTTTGAGATTATGTGACCCAAAAATGCAACTTTTTGAAGCCAAAATTCACACTTGGTAAATATGGCATAAAGCTTCTCCTTTCTCAGGGTCTTCAATACAATTCTCAAGTGATCTTCACGCTCTTCCTTTCTCTTTGAATAGACAAGAATATCGTCTATAAAGACTACCACAAATTGATCAAGATAGTCTCTAAAGACTCGATTCATTAGATCCATGAAGATAGCAGGGGCATTAGTAAGACCAGATGGCATCACTATAAATTCATAGTGTCCATACCTTGTACGGAAAGCCGTCTTTGGTATATCCTCCCTTTTGACCCTTAATTGATGATACCCTGAATGAAGATCAATCTTGGAAAAGTATTGAGCTCTGCGTAGTTGTTCAAATAAGTCATCAATGCATGGGAGAGGATATTTGTTCTTGATAGTGATCTTGTTAAGTTCTCGATAATCAATGCAGAGTCTCATTGATCCATCTTTCTTCTTAACAAATAGAACAGGTGCTCCCCAAGGTGACGCACTAGGGCGTATGAATCCCTTATCAAGATTCTCATGGAGTTGCTTCTTCAATTCCTGCAACTCAATTGGGGCCATTCTATATGGTGTCTTTGAAATAGGCAAAGCACCCGGTACGAGTTCTATTGAAAACTCAACTTCACGATTTGGTGGAAGACCCGGTAATTCCTCCAGAAAGACATCATCAAACTCCCGTACAATGGGCATATTCTTAATCGTGAGTTTCTCACCAACCATTTGAGATAAATAACCTTCATTTAGTGGAATCAATACCCATAAAATTGAAGAAATTTCCACTGGAAGGTTATGTTCATCCTTGAATTGATAGACGATCATAGATTGATCTGGAATATGAAATGTGACTTCCTTTCTTTGGCAATTGATATGATCTCCATATAAAGAAATCCAATCCATGCCAAGAATCACATCGAATTCCACTAAAGGAAGGATCACAAGATTTGCAGGAAGCACTTTCCCACAAACGTCAATTGGAGAAGAATTATAAACTTTTGATGCGATTGATGTTCCATTAGGTGTTGTAACAGCTAACTCAACATCTAATTGTTGAGGTAATACGGTGATACCCTTAGAAAATTCTTCGGAAATAAAAGAGTGGGTGGATCCAGAATCAAATAAAACATTTGCTACTTTAGAGTGGATGGTAAGTGTACCTTTCACCACATTGTTATCGTACTCCACATCGCTGATAGAAATTGCATGTGACTTTCCTTTGCCTTTAGCCTTGAGAGTTTGTTGACGTCGACCATCATCATCAACCCTTGGATTAGGGCATTTATTGGCATAATGACCCATCTCCTTGCACTTGAAACATTGAAGTGTAGTAGGTTCATTCAGTGTATCCCTTCCTTTATTTGCATCATTAGACATCTTCTTCCCATCATCGTGGCATTCAAATGCCCAATGACCTTCCTTTCCACATTTGAAAAATTTACTTGTCCCTTTAAGACAACTCTCTCCAGGTTTCTTTCCACACTTTGAGCATAATGGAAAGCTTATCTTCTTTTCAGTGTGCTCTTTATATTTTCCATTGAATTACATTTTCCTCTTCTTTATCAAACCCATATGACTGATGGGTTACTCCAATCTCCATCTCGACTTTGAGAGCACATCAAACAATTTCCTCGTAGCTATTCAAGTCCCTTATGGATAACGCCCTTCGAAGACTTGGTTTTAAGCCACTAAATAACCGATCGATCTTACTCTCAGGTTGGATAATAATACCAGAAGCGTACCTTGCAATTCTTGTAAAATTTGCTTCATAGGTACCAACAGATTCATCATCCTTTTGCTTCAGTTCAAGAAACTCTTTCTCCATCTTTGTTCAGAGAATACGAGGGAAGTACTTATTGAAAAATAAGTTCTTGAACTCGTCCCATTCCATGGACTCAATTTCGTCCATTTGCCTCGTATTCTTAATAAGATTCCACCGTTGATCAGCGTCTCCTTCAAAACGATACACTCCTAGGATGAATTTATCATGTTCAGAACATTGAAGAACTGAAAATATCTTTTCAGTAGTACTAATCCATTGTTCAGAAACTAATGGATCAGTAGACCCGCTGAAAGAAGGTGGACGCTGCCTCATGAAGGATTCAACAGAATGTTTCTACTTTCATTGCTCGTTTGGAAGTCCTGTATGATTCATAGCTTGAGAAAGTTGTGTGAGCATGGCTACATGATTTTCCATTTCAGCTCCCATATCGTTTGGTTGCTCAGGGGGACAATCATTGCATTGCCCATCGCATTCCGCATTAACACGGTTCCTTTGGGTTCCAGCCATTGACTAAAACCAAGAAGAATAGTGTGAGCAACAATAATTATAATAGGAAAACCACATAATTCAAGAATAAAATTTTCACGCTTAAGGTCTTATCCTAGGTTATTCATATCCATTTCTAAAACACTAAGATTGTGTTCTATGCTTAGACTTATCCATAGGGTTCTTACTAAGGCATTCACATCCTAGTTTCCAAAGGTTGACTATACCTTTCCTCTGATACCAACTATAATGACCCATACATTACATACATTGTTAATACTTCAAAATTGAAGCACACTTATTACAACGTATGAAAAAACCACAAAGGACTGTATAGGTATAGTGTCTTTAGAAACTGGGAAACATAAACAACTGGTTCATAAGTCTTCTACAGTGTCTCCCATTTATTTCATCTTATCTAGGGTCCCTTTTAGCATATTATACTTAATATCCATCTTCCTGACCTGGGGAAAAGAAAACATACAAAAAAGGGTGAGCTCAAATGCTCATCAAGGGCAAATAAAGGAAATAAAAATCATATCATATCTTTTTGAAAATCATAACCTGCAAAAGAGATCATAATATCTTAACATGGAATAAATCATAGAAGTGAAAATGAGATCCCCATAATCATAACATAAAACTTGAAACTTTGTGGCATGCACACATAATAATGGAAAATCATTTTTTGTTAGTCATGACTCATTGACAAGACTATCTTAGCGGACAAAGTCCATTTCTGAACCGAGTTCACTCCTCGTTTCAGTCCTGTATCACTGAACCGAAATAACCTTCCATTCCAGCAATGTCTATCTCATGAGATATAAATCATTACCCAATGCATTGGAGGGAGATATAGGTCCCACCCATCTTATAATGAATCCTTTCTTATGTGTGCCACATAATCATAAATCATACATCATCGCATAACACATGTAACAAAAATGGGATTCTTGAAACATCATGACATCATAAAACAAATCATATAAGATAAATGACTTCATAAAAATAATTCCCTCAAAACATAATCAAATAATTGTAATAATAGGGATAAAAACAGAACCCTATATTATCTTAGATGGAAAATAATTTTGATAAAACATTTGAACTCCATTCTTGAGGAAAATATCATTTCTTCTTCAAAAACACTTTTCTTGTCTTAACATGTCATACAATTATAAACTAAAAGAAGTTGATTAAAAATAAAGTTGAAAACTTGTAAAGGAAGCTTCTTGGAAATAATTTTTTAAAAATCCATTCATGCCGTATAAGTTAAAAAAACATTCTTCGTACTTTTGTCGGAAAAGTCAAAAGTACCTCGTACGAAAAACGACAAAAGATTCATTTCATATCTTTTACTATAAACTCACCAAAGGGTAAAAATGTATTTAAACAATTTTAGGTGGATTGAAATAATATTACATATTGAGGAGACATGGATGTGGATGATAAAATACACCCCAGTAAATACCAAAGTATAAACAATCTCAGATAAAAATGAGATTGTGATATTTCCCTTACCTTAGGTCTGATTTGCTTTGTACGTGTCCAAAGCTCCTGTATAATGGTTTAAATAATGTTATTGACTTATTCCAGAATCATACATATTGATATGATATCATATATGGTCATATTCTTAGCTGCTTATTAGTAATATTTCATTGTTACTTGTTACTCGGGTCTTTATTACCTTTTGTTCTTATGCGTGTTTTGCCGAATAAATTCTTATTCTTCTTTTAAGGTTATAGATACCTTATAACCAGAATGGTATTAGTGTAAAATATATCATATTTATTCATTCAATTCATTTATATAATTACTATGTAATGATGATCTTGTAGAACGAGTCGCATCACATCTTGGAGACGGTATTCCGTACGTACGCACGAGTGATGATATCATTCCTATTATCGTGGAATTGTATTGGAGTATATGAATACTATTTCAGTATCAATATCAATTTATAATAATCATATATAGTTACTCATTACACCATTATATCCATCCTTATAAGGTGATGGTGGAAAATAGATTACACCACAGCGTGGAGACGGTATTCCGTACGTACGCACGTACGGTGATTTCGTTTTTCTGTAGGATGGATAGAAGGAGAATTAGGGTTGTTTCATATTTATAATAACATATCAGTATGTAAGTAATACTGATGTTATTACTTTATCATGAAACAAGTAAAGAAGAAGAAGTTGAAAAGATCGTTAATGGATATTACCTCTTCTTTGAAACACCTCTTTGAATCCTCCACTTAGGGAACTAAGATTGGTCTTTGAAGATGACCAGGACCTCTAGGATTATTCTAGGGAAGTGGAGAAGGGATTTTGGCAGGGTTTGGACGATCTTTAGTGCTCAAATTGGTGTGAGGAGGAGGGGGAGGAGGTGCCCTTTTATAAGGGAGGAGAGGGGCACCTTAGGAATATCTCAAAATATTATTTTATATTAAAGTCAAAATCGGTTTATAATGGTTCCAAAGGGTCTTATTTCGAAGGTAAAGTGGGGATGGGTAGAAATCCTATCAACCAAGAGGATTTAGACAAGTTTAGGTTATTATTTTAACCTTATCAATTCGATTTAACTTTAAGTTAAATAATTTAACTTTTACCGTGACTTTTTGTTTTCTTACAATATATGGTTAATAAACTTACTATAACATGCCAAACGAACCCCAAGTTGTTTATTATTAATATATATATCCATATCTAAGTCATTTGGCCGAACTATAGATTTTTAGGAATATAATAACAATTAATAATATAATATTTGATTTAAAAACTATTTTGTGTCAATTTTGACACTATTTGATATATGATTTTTGTGAAAGTCATAACAAAATTATATGTTCGAACCAAGTTGATTAAATCAGCACTAATATATCATAGTAACCTAGAAAATTAGTGTAATTCATAAAAAGTCTCAAATTACATTTATTTGAGCATTTATAACATCAATTATGTTAACATTTCCTTAAGAGGGTAATTACTGCATCATCGTTGTGTCATAAATAAATTAATTTATTTAAAGTCTAAAAATTATAAATAAAATATCATTATGTAGGAAATATTTTTATCTTTTTAATGAATATTTATAATCGAATTTATCTTATGTATAAACCCATATTAAAAATGTTTTAGTTATTAAACTTTGATTTTAACTATTTTAACTATTCATTAAATAAAATAATATTAAATGTCATAATCTAATCCAAGTGGACCTAAATGGTAATATTATATTCATAAGTTTGTTTTCGGTCTAGTTACACTTATCCAATAGAATTAGGACATGTTTTGGGGTAATAGTAATATCATATTTACCCTTAGTTACTCAATTTACTATTAACCGCGGTAAAAAAATGTAAAAAGTTACTATTTACCAAAAAATTATTTTTATCTCATTGAACCACATTTTACTTACTGATATCAACCGTGTCTGTCAGATTTTCGAAATTCCATTCACAGAAGCGGTAAAATTATGTTTTATGCAAAATTCAGTTTTTAACCTACAACTTAGTGGTTTCACTATTCATAAAAAATTGAAAGTTTTCTGAAAAATACCAAAATTTCACCCTAGGCTAATTTCGGTATTCCGAATCCAAAAATGAAGTCCATTTTGAAAAATAAAATTTATAAAATTTCAAAAAATGGTTATTACTATTCATAACGGCTAGTTTTAATAATATTTTAATAGCATATCGTTGTTTAGTGAAACTCGGTATTGCGTACAACGCAAGCTATCGAGGAAGGTCGCGATTGCGTTTAAAGTAAGTCAAGCTAGTGTGTAGTGAAAGATTCCTTTGATGATATATATAACATAAAAACAAAATATTACTCATAAAAATCTCGGGTGTTACATCAGCCCTATCCACCATGCAACTCGTACTCAACCTAAAAAGAATACATGAGTTCTATACGTACACCGAGGTGCACATGCAGGGGTGAGAAATAATCTCAGTAGGGCACCCCGACAAGAAACCTATAACTGTGCTGCTAAAAGTGTATGCAACAACAACGTGCTCAGCCTAGTTGGAACACAACAAAAGTAAGTAAACCAAACATGCAACCAGAGTTGAACTCAGGGTGTGTAATTCCTATCAACTGGGAAAGTGCCACCATGTATTTCCATATCTATATAGGTACACATGTATAGTCCCATACCTATACACATATACATAAATATGAATATTCATGATGAAGTGATTCAAATAATAATAACAACATCAGCAGTCGATCCTTGGGACCATAAGCCCGATATCCTAGACATATTGTGTAAGGGCATTGAGCTGGACATCATGCCACTCAAGCTGTGTATCATTAAGTCGATCTCTAGGTTTATAATCCCATAGACATGTACCTGCTTCGGCCAACGCCGGAAATAAGTCACTGAACAAGATAAAAAAAACAAGTAACCCTGTAGTTCAACCAAAAAACCTAAGCAACAAACCACCACCATAGGTAACCCTCTGGGAAGTACTCATAGACTATCCCCTCTGGTCCTACCTAGAAACAAAAGAAAGAAACTAACACAGCAGTTAACCCTATGGGTAGCTCTCATAGTCTAACCCCTATGGTTCAACCTCTAAGTACTAGCAACCCTCTGGGCGGCACACACAGTCTCACCCCTCTGGTTCAGCTGCGTAATTATGCAGACTCTTTGGGGAAGCACTCACCGTCAATTCCCCCTATAGTCTCGTATCGTGCTAAAGGATCTCTGGGGAAGCACTCAACATCAATCCCCCCGGTGGCCTGCGTCTTAGATAAAGACACTCTGGAGAAGACCTTCCGTCAATTCTCCCTTTGGTCTCACATCGTGATTAAAAAGACACTCTGGAGAAGCCCTTCCGTCAATTCTCCCTTTGGTCTACTACTCTAGGTTCTCACAGTCCTGAGTATAACTAAACATGCTCAGCACGTGTGTATCGTCCAAGTAAACCTCAAGAACTGCTTGGCTATCAACAAAGGATCATCAGCAATACTAAAACAACAGTCCAAAATCCTAGAACTAGGCATTGCAATGCAAACTGAGCACAGAAAAAATACTCTAATCACAACCAATAACCTCTACTAAAGCAATCATGAAAAGTAGGCAAGTAGTAAGAGAAAAACAGGAAACACGCAATACCCCGTTCAAGGGTATTGGTGGAATTTTCACATAATATTCATCAACTTTATATGGAAAGAACAAACCACCTACTCAGGAACACATGGAAAAGTTGGAATCCGAACAAACATGAAAGACACATCGTGTCAGGCTCAGCAGCCACCAACCAGAAAGCACCTCTGGTAAACACTACAACCTCAGTAAACAAAGTCAGATATAAACAAACTATGCAGGTGGCCCGAACGCCCAACCCAACAATACATCCAAAGCCCAAAGGGATTACCAATTTGGCACTGGTCCTAGGTGACACCCGATCACCATCTCAACCCAAACCCGACAGAACAACTCAAGGTCGGTCAAACAACGGGCACCCATTGTGTCCCTCAGGTGAAACACAGAGGAGGAATCATACTCGGGATCCTCCAGGTAAACAAGAGTAAAGGAATCATACACAGGATCCATAGAAAAGAGTAAAGGAAGAATCCTACATGGGATACTCAAAGGAAGGACAACATTAGAATCCTGTAACATGGTTCCTGTCGAGGGATGAACAAGAGAGAGATCCTATATGGAAATCCCTAGGTCATCACACAAGCAAAGGCATCCCTCAGGGGATCCTTAGAAGTACCTGGTCTCAAAGCCTCATATGCAAGAAATGAACATCTCACAAGGGTAACTTTATATAAAGCATGGGTTACAGAAGATAGATAATAGCTCATCTCTTATTAATGGACTCAACTAAGTTGGTCCAAACACCCAACCTTTCATCTACACCATGTCTCACTCTCAAGTGAAAACTGAACTCAATAAGTGGAGGAAGAATCCATCCATTTATATAGAAACCCACAAAACCTCATTTATATGACCTATAAAAGTCCAAATGATTCCACCTTTGCGCTCTACGTGAAAAAACGCTCAGAATCGACTACTCACAAGCCCGATTCTGACTCCGAGAGCCCAAGATATCCTAAAATTACTAAATTGAAGCAGTACATGGCCATAGTACATGGCCAGAGTACATGGACAGAGCACAAGGCCTGCCTGTGTAATAGTACACGGTGTTTACTATTCACAAAAAGTTATGCTGTGTCCGTTTTCACCCGAACACATGCCCATGTACCACTATACGGCGTGTACTTAAAGTACACGACGTGTAGTCCTTAAAAACCACTAAAACTGTGTTCTACTCCACACGGCCAGCCACACGGCCACCAACAACACAGCGTGTACTCAATGTACACATCATTTATTTAAGAAAAATTTGTCTTCCCCGAACGGGAAGAACACACGGCATGTACCCTTGGAATACACGCCGTGTATACTGGGTTTTCCGACGGGAAAACCCTAAAACACCTGATTTTCCCATTTTCACCCCCGAAACAATAGATCAAAACCCATGGGCATAAAAGCAAGAAATATAAGGCATAAAAGACATAAAACAAAATTTTTAATGGGGATCTATGGCAAAAACATAAACGGCCCTACCTTTGGGCGGAAACCGCTGAAAATTTGGTTAATTTCACGACTCCCGGTTGCCGCACGCAGACTTAGCGCGTCGGGAGCTTCGAATCGGTACCCTTATTGGCTTCCAACTCTCCCTATTTCTCAATATACAATTTATCCCAATGTTCATAGTGAAGGTGGAGTGGCGTTGGAGATGTGCGCAAGGAGAAGGAGGAAAAGAAGAGGATAAAAGAAAAGAAAAGGAAGAAAAAGGGGCCCGGGCCGGCCCCGGCGCCCGACACGAGTTTATGCCTTCCCTAGGATAAACTCCCCATGTTGGACTCAACGGCATAGATGGATTCTCAATCCAACGATCCATTTAAAATTTATTTCCAAAAGAACCTACGTGAATAATTTAATATTTAATTTAATAATATTAAATATTAAATATTTCTCCAAAATTCGAATAGCTCAGATTTCCTCCAAACTCTTGTCCTAGGGTAAACTCCCTATTCTGGGACCAACGGAGCTGTCAGAAAAATTATCTGAGATCATCTTGTAGGGAAAAATGACCATTTTACCCTTCATGAGCTTCCAACAATAAAAATTCAAATTGCTGCTCAAAAAGACTGTCCAAAAAAAACACGGGTTCTTACACACTCCTTAATAAAGATAAAGTGAAATGAATTAATCCAATTAATTAAATTTATAAAAATTCCATTAAATAATATTTTACCTTCCGTCATTTATAATTTTAATAAAAATTAATTTCATTAAAAATTAATGTAGTATACAGGTTTACTTGGAAGAAACCTAA